>CM061028.1:52714818-55477318 GCA_030763125.1 Hippophae gyantsensis
GCATAGATGCATGAGAAATCATTAGCATGCCTAACTCAATAATATATCTATGTTTTAGTTCTGTCAAACCATTTTGTTAATGTGCATAACGGCAAGACACTTGATGTTTAATCGCATACTGAACAAGAACAAAACTAGGCCTTGATACTCACCACCCCAATCCGATTGTAAACCTTGATCTTACAATTGGTTTGCAACTCAACTTGAGACTTAAACTACATAAATGCTTAAGTAGCAGTAGACTTTATCCTTAAAAAATATATCCATGTATATCTAGTAAACTCATCTATAAAATGAGTGTAGTAATTATAGCCATTTATAGAAGTAATTAGAGCAATCCAAATATCTTAATGAACTATTTCAAGAGGATTTTTAGCACTACTAGCTGAAACCGAATAAGAAAGAGTATGATTTTTACCCAATTGAAAAGTGTTTGGACATATGAATTGACCTGGTGCTTGGTTCATTCAATTGCTTAAAGCCTAGTTAGCAGTCTGAGCCGTAAGAAAAGGCATCCCAAATGACCCCCACGCTTGTAACGTACCAATAATAAAGAGACCGGTCTGAGGAAACCATGCTACCTATAGGGTCAACCATTGGCTCGAGATATGATCAACCACCAACTCGAGCTAAGATCGACCTCAAATCATAAAATGTGTTACTTTTCACCGTTTGTATCCCTCTGATGTCTATGTGTGTATACACACTATGTAATCGACATCTGTACATATAATATTCTATAAATAGATAGCCCTCTTGAGGAATCCACACATTATACCAATTTCTCTAACTTCTCTCTAAGTTCTCTCTCTAAAAATTGGATCATCCCAAACATTTTAGCACCCACCGTGGGGTTTAGATTCTGAGGTCAAGCTTAAGTTTCTAACCCCGTATTTTTGGGATTCACTCCAAACTTTGAGAGAAGCTTTGGAAATCAAACGTGCTCCTTTTATAAGCTACAACTAAAACTCACAATCACCTATTCTATATCACTATGGTAGGAACCTGTGCTGAAAGAAAAATGAGACTAGCTAATAAGGAAGCAATGGCGATGTAGGAAAACACCTTGTCGACCCTTAATGAGACTAGAACAGAGGCTAACCTTCACCAAGAGTTAGCTCACCAACTCCTCTAGCTAAAAAGAGAGCTTGAGAATACTAGAAGAGAAAATTGGTTGTTACGCTCCCAATCAGGAGGAGGAGCCTCTGATGACCAAGTCATTGACCCGATCGACAGAAACAGATCGAGACGCTTCCAACTCTAACCTAACCAGGTTGAATAGGAAGTCGAAGGGAACCCCCTTTCTAGCTCAGTGAGACCTATCAAAGAACAATGGATTCAAGAAATAAAATGTTATGAGGCATGATTTTGAGCACTGGAAGTGGCCAACAAAAAACAAGATGAGGCCTTGAGAGTGGTCATTGAGAGACATAAGAAAGGCAAAACTCCTTATGATGTATATAAGGAATGTGAGAAATTATGCGTCTCTTCATTTTTTAATGAGATAGAGAATGATGAACCACCAACCAAGTTTAATCTCCTAAATGCCTTAATTATTTTGGAACCAAGGACCCTGTAACACATGTACATCACTTAAAGATAGCCATGGCCCTTATGAGCCTCACTCAGGGAATGAGAGATGCCATGATGTGTAAAATGTAAAGGGTGCACAAATGTGGTTCAACAACTTTGCATCTCACTCTATAATCTCTTTCTCACAGTTCGTTAGGCTATTCATCACAAACTAAAGAGGTGAATCGATTGAGAAGTTTATGAAATGGTTCAGGGAGGAAAAATTGGAAATCTCTAATTGTCCTAGCTTTATTGCTATAGAGGCCTTCAAGCATGGTCTTTTAAAGAATTATGACTTGTTTGTGGAATTAACCAAAATGGTTCCTCGTACTTTGGAGGAAGCATATGGGGAGGCAAGAAAATTTTTCAACCTTGAGAAAGAGTTAGGCCTAGTTAAAGGCCATCGAATCGGCATGGAAGTCATACCAGAAAAAGAAAAAAAAGGATAAGCCCAAACAGGGAAAATCAGAGCAACAAGAGCAACGGAAGTAAACGTTTTGCACCAAACAATAGGGGAGGTGGAAAATAGTCCAGGTATAAGGGACCTTGGGAGAGGTCACTCTTTCCTTTTAGAAAACCTCTTTTGAGAATGGATTAGTCCCATGCTGTATTAAGAATGGAGGAGGAGCCAAATGTCAAATCGCCCCCAAAGATGAAATCCCTGCTCAGAGAC
Organism: Hippophae gyantsensis; assembly: GCA_030763125.1. Taxonomy (NCBI): domain Eukaryota; kingdom Viridiplantae; phylum Streptophyta; class Magnoliopsida; order Rosales; family Elaeagnaceae; genus Hippophae; species Hippophae gyantsensis. The sequence continues at coordinate 52,717,064 of CM061028.1, forward strand.
ACTTCAAAATGGTGTACCTTCCACAAAGATATAGATCATGAAACAAGAGACTACAAACACCTCAAAAAAAGAGATAGAGGAGTTATTAGCCAAGTGATATTTGAAGGACCTCATAAGAGGAAACAATGAAAGAGGATGCCGTCAAAATAGGCGAGAGGTGCCAAAGCTAACAAACCCATCGAGTAGTGGAAGAGAGCACCACAATGAGCCTAGCATCATGACTATACATACCATACATAGAAGGACTGAATCAATGGGATCTCAAATAACTCGTGCAAAAGGTTTGCTAGAGAGCTAGGAAATTACCCCATATGTACACCTTAGATAAAGCAAGATTTGCTACATAAATCATTTTCAATGAGAAGGACGAGACCTCATCCCATCACGAGGATCCCTTGTTGATCCCTTGTTGATCACTTTGAGGATAGGGTCTTGCGATGTCTACCGAATAATGATTGACATAAAGAGGTCAATGGATCTCCTTTCTTGTCCACTGTTAAGGCTTTAAGAGTGAAGGAGTTTGACATTGTTACGATACAATTCCCTCTAGTGAGGTTTAATAATAGTACCACCAATGCAGTAGGAATGGTGGTGCTGCCCGTCATGGAAAAAATGATGATAGTGATGACCAATTTCATAGTCATCAATGTCTTAGCTCATTACAATGCCATATTGGGTAGGCCATAGATACACAGAATGAAGGTGGTTCCATCCAAATTTCATTAGGTAATCAAATTTCCCACTGATGAGGGCCCAAAGGATATAAGGGGAGACTAAGAAAAGGCTAGGAGCTACTATAACACCACCATGAAAGAGGTCACCCATAAGTAGCAATCACAGAGGGGTCTCTCTTAAAGGAGACTGGGTGGAAAAAGTCTAGCGAGGTCTATCAATCTAAATAAGATACGAGATCTGCCAATAGGATGAAAGGGTAAAAACTAACCCTTGAAATTGAGTGGGGACCTGACGAAAGAGGTGGAGGAGCAACTCTTGCATTTCCTCCAGAAAAACTCAGACATCTTCGCATGGAATCTGGTAGATATGCCTAGGAAAGCTGGGGTTATAAGGGAGGTCAACTATCCTCCATGGTTGTCAAATGTGGTATTGGTAAAAAAGGCATGTCGGTCACCCCATATGTGTGTAGACTTTATAGATATAAATGATGTGTGTCCCAAAGATTGCTTCCCCCTCCTAAGTTTTGATCAACTAGTAGACACTTCTGCTGGTTTTGGGTTGGTGAGTTTCTTAGATGCATATTCTGGGTACCACTAAATCAGTATGCACAGCGAAGATGAAGAGAAAACACCATTCATCACGGAAGAAGGAACCTTCTATTATACCAGGATGCCATTTAGATTACAAACATGGGCTTCACGTATCAACATCTTCTTAACAAAATGTTTGTAGATCAGATGGGGAGGAACCTGGATGCTTATATGGACATTATGGTAGTAAAATCATCTCAACCCCTGAACCACGTCAAAGACCTAGATGAGGCATTTTCAGTAATCTGAAGGTATGGTATAAGACTTAACCCAAGAAGTGTATCTTTGGTGTTACAATAGGAAAATTATTAAGGTATCTTGTATCGAATCAAGGGATATAGGCCAACCTAGACAAGATATAAGCTTTGGTGACCATGAAGTCACCTCCCAACCTAAAGGGAATCCAATAGTTAAATGGAAGAATAGTGGCATTGAACAGATTCAAGTCTAAATGCACGGATAAGTGTTTTCCATACTTCAAGATGTTGAGAAAGAACATGTCAGCCTTTTGGAACGAGGACTACAAAAAAGCTTTCAAGGAAATAAAAAGAATACTTGACCAACCCCCTGTCCTAGTCAACCCTCTTACAGGAGAGACACTTTATTTATATTTGGCAGTGGTCCCCTAAACTTGGATTGTCGTATTCTTAACCGATAGAGAAAAGGTTTAGCACCCTATCTACTATGCCACTCAAGTCCTAACATATGCTTAAAGCAGATACCTAACCCTTGAGAAGTTGGCATTTGCCTTCAAAGTGAGTGCGTAAAAGCCCAAACACTACTTTGGCTCACACATAGTGGTAGTACTTACCTCTCTACCATTGAAAAGTATATTGACGAGACCAGAAGTGGCAAGAAGGCTGGCACAGATCGCTATAGAATTAGGAGAATATAAAATTAAATACATGGCTAGAACAACCATCAAGGGACAAGCGGTGGCCAAATTCAGCGAGATGCCAGAGGTAGTCAGCGATGAGAGGCATAAAAAAATGTATGAGGTAGACCAAAAGGAGAGGCCAACCAGGAAAGTATTCATTGATAGAGCACACAACTTCAATAGTGCTGGACTAGGGGTGGCCATAGTTGATCATTATAAAAACTATTTTGAATATGTGGTCAGACTTTATTTCTAAGTACTAATAATGTTACAGAATATAAGGTTGCTATATTCGGGGCCATGACTTCAAAGAAATTAGGGGCGGATAAGATCACCTTACATGGAAATTCCAAACTAGTGGTTAACTATTTCTTGGGGAAATTTGAAATTAGGGATGGAAAAATGATGAAGTATCTGGAAAGGTTAAAGAAAGAGTACTCAAAATTCTCCAAGTTCGATATCAAGCAAATAGCTCGAAATGAGAATGGCCATGCTGATGCTTTGGCCACTTTGGAATCGGTACGAGAGACTAAGCACAACTGAGTAGTGTTGGTAACGATCCTAAAAGAAGAAAATTTAGAGAAAGATAAAAGAATAGTCGGGTGTGTGGATGCTTCTACCAACCCATGGTTCACCTCAATCTATAACTTCTTGGAAAAGGAAGACCTACCCAAGGATCACAATCTTGCAAAGGAAATAATGGCCAAGATAGGTCGATACATGATCCAAACAGGTAGGCTATATAGAAAAACCGTACTCAGGCCTAGACTCTTGTGTATAGCCAAGGAGAGAGTTGAAAGATTGATGTTTGAAGCATATGAGAGGGAGTGCAGCTTTCATTCGGGAGGAAGGAGGTTGTCACAATGGATTATAAGAAAGGGCTATTATTAGCCAACTATGCTGGCAGACTGTACAAAATACACTCAGGAATGTGATAAGTGCCAAAGGTTTGCCTTTTCTCATAAATGCCACCAAATATCATGACAGGGGTGGTGAATCCCTGACCCTTCTGTAAGTAGGGGCTTGACATAGTAGGACCTCTACCCTTAGTTAAGGCTCAAAATAAGTTTCTACTTGTGCCCACTGATTACTTTTCAAAATGGATCGAGGTAGAACCCCTTGGAAGAATATGAGAGGAGGAAATTATTGGATTTATATAAAAGTCCATAATTTTTCAGTTTAGCCTACCCAAGGAGCTCATCACTGATAACATGAGGCAATTTACTGGTCATAACATCAAAGATTTTTCCCTCAAGTAAAACATCAAGATGTGCCACTAAACACCATATTTTTCCCAGGCCAATGGTCAAGTACAATCTTTTAACAAGTTAATTATCAACCTATTAAAGAAAAGATTGGATAGTGTAAAGGGAAGATGGTTTGAAGAGCTTCCTCATACATTATGGGCTGTTAGAACTAGCCCTCAGGAAAGTACTAACAAGACCCCATTTTCCCTAGACTATTATTGATGAGTGCTTAAAAAGTACTAAAATTACCATAATTTAATGTACTTTAATTGATTAAATAGATTTATATTTGTATGATTTTATAATATTTTTATTGTTTTTCAAGTATTTTTGTTCAAAAATAACTTAAAGACATGAAGAAAAATACTAGAGGCAATACATCACAAATATATTGAGAAAAGAAATGAGGAAAAGTAAAAAAGATGGAAAAAATTGAAAAACATCGGTCAAAGGCAAAAATCTCGCACGTAGCCGCTTATCAATGCCAAATCCAGCGTGCAGTAGCCCATCCGCATCGAGCCCTGAGCGCACCAACACGTACGTATGTCCAGCACATGCCATCACACACCTAGCACACATCGACACATACTCGTACGTGGTCAGCACACGCCCGCAAGCAATTGGCACACGCCCAACCAACGCACGTAACCAGCACATGTCCAACATATGCACAATACATGCCGCACTGATTTTTGCGCGTTCCAGCACACCTCTATACCATGTCGCACGTGCGCCAACACACTCTTACACTGTGTTTTGTGCGCACTTAATGCATGTTTTCTGAAATTTTTGCACCCCATACACATGCCAACCTATCTAAACGCATCCAAATTTAAAATTTGAAATATTTCACCCTCCTTTTTGGCATTTTCTTCACCTATAAAAGGACCATTTTCCCTCATTGTAAAACACACAATTTTTTGAGATTTTATCTCTATATTTCTCTCTCTAGAAAGTTTTCTTTTTTTTAGTTTTTAGTTTTAAAGTTTTTCTCTTTTTGAGAAGAACTAGCTATGTTTTTATAGATTTTTAGTTTTTGATTCAATAAATGAAAATGCAAATCCGTTTAGAGGTTTTCCAATAATAGAATTAGCATCAAATTGTTGTAAAGATTTTTTTAAGGTATAATTTTAATGGATTCTTTGCAGTTATCTTTTATGTTTTATTCTTATATGTGATGTTTAATTTGTGTGTGATTAAATTTAACATGGTTGGCTTCTTGTAAATATGATATAATAATAACGTTGTTATGCTTGTGAAATATTAAATGGGCAAAACATTTCTATAAAATAAATTGATTTTTTTTAGTCAAGATTTTATATTAAGAATGTTAGAGAGAAATATATTATTTTTTATTACAAACTTAAAACTGAAAATTAGATTTTAAGGTTTAATTATCCGATCTAATTTAGAGTAGTGCTCTTTTATTTGTTGGTGTAATCACTCAATAGTTAGAGTTAAGCTCTATTTCAAAAGTTTTTATAAGAATTATTATTCAAAAATGTATTGACAACATATTTTCAGTAATGGTTTTAAAACTTGAAAGTTAGTACTCGGATAATTAAATTCTTAGGTTTAATTTAGACACCTTGAATAAAGTTTAAAATGTTTAACCCCACCAATGGTGGCATTTAAATGTTTCATTTTCAATCTCTTAGAAAAAATGAATTAATTTAACTAACCAAATTAGTTATCGATCCCACCTATAGGTGTTAATTGATTTGTTTAATTAAGAAAGAATATCTAACCCCACCAAAGGTGGTATTCATATAAAAAAGAGAGAATTAATAAATATCAATTTAAATCTTTAATCACCTAAATAATATGAGAAAACATAATTAACTTAATTATTATATCCTCAAATACTCCACCATTATGAATGATAAAAAAAATTACATGATTATTTATTGAATCTATATCTATGTTTATTTTTTATGTTTTTAGATTAGAAAACAAACAAACCAAAATATCGTGATAGGATGTTTAGGATTTAATTTCATTTTTAGGATTTTGAATAATAAATTAAAAACCACATATATTCTTTCCTTAGATCGACCTTGGAAGTATACTTATCATTTGCTATAAAATAATTTATGCACTTTCGAGAGTTTTACAAATAATAAAACCAAAGTATCCGCAAGATAGGTATTGCATTGTTGATCTTGTGCTCTTCAAGTTTTCGACATTGTTGCGGGAGACTTGATGTTGTGCTTATTATCTATAGAAGTGAAGCAGTAATACCAAATAAAGTTATCATACTCACTACTAGGGCGGTCCTGACAGAGGAACAAAACAAGGTGAGTAGAACATTAGAATTGACCCTCGCCGAAGAGAAAAAAAGATGAAGCTTTAAGAAGGATGATTAAGAAAAAAGAAAAGTATTAGATTATTACAACAAGGCCATGCACTTCAAAGCATTTTCAATTGGTGATTGGGCTCTCAAAAGGGTCTTCCCTAACAAGAAGGAATGGATGACTGGTAAAATTGGTGCTAATTGGGAAAGACCTTACCAAATAACTGAAACAACACCATGAGGGCCTACTTGTTAAGAAACATTGACATAGTTGAGGATGGTACCAACTAGGATGCCAAACACATAAAGAAATATTACTTCTAATGTATCTCAATTTAATACTCTTATATATCATCATTGTATGCACACTTATGAAGAAACTTCCTTCAACAAATGGTTTTCTCCCAGAAGCTCTCCTGCTATTACATGTCACAGATTGATCACCTTGGTTAAAAACCAGGTAAAATTCCCTGACACTTGCAAAAAAGTCACAAGTTGTTCACCTCGGTTAAGAACCAAGTTGGTACGCTGACATTGAAGGAAAAGTTGAGCACCTCTGTCAAAAACTAGGTTGGTGCTCTGACATTGAAGGAAGAGCAGAGCACCTCGATTAGGAACCAAGTAGAGCTTCCTTTTCCACTCTTATAGGTCAAGGGAGGATCACCTTAATTAAGAAGAAGGTAGAGTGCCCTAACACTTGCAAAAAAGTCACGAGTTGTTCACCTCGATAAAGAACAAAGTTGGCACTCTAACAATGAAGGAAGAGCTGAGCACCTCAGTCAAGAACTAGGTAGAGCTTCCTCTTCCACTATTACAATTCAAGGGTAGATCACCATGGTTAAGAACCATGGTAGAGTGCCCTAACCCTTGCAAAAAATTCACAAATTGTTCACCTCAGTCAAGAACCAGGTTGACGCTCTAACATTGAAGGAAAAGATGAGCACCTGGGTTAGGAACTAGGTAGATATCCCTTTTCCACTATTACATGACACATGCTTATCAACTCAATTAAGAACCATGTAGACCACCCCAACACTTACGGAGCTTGCTCCTTAATAAACAACGAGAATGCACATGGAAAAATGCAATAGTTGAGCTTTGCAAATAAACTTTATTAAAAATATTTTTATTGTTGGAACCCATAATGCTTTTATTATTACATAGCTCAATCTCTTAAAATAGTTATAAAAGCTTTAGGAACTTAGACACCCGTCTGGTGTCCAGGTTATCAATCTCCAATACCAGAGGTAATAGCTCAGCTTGAATCTTGATAATATTCTACTAAAAATTGGTCATTATCTCAAGAGGGATCGAGTTCAACAAGAGCATAGAACATTCCAATTCTTCAACAACTCCCATCACCTTGAGGGTTTTCCCAATAAGACTCCTTATCCATAAGGGCAGCCATTTCGATGGTAGTCTCACTCTCCTGAGCTTAAGTATTAGATAATTGCTCCTTACCAAAAGTGCGCTCACACTTGGTCTTTTCATAAAGCTTTAGCTTAGCCTCAAGTCTTGACAACTAAATTTTCAATTCTTACACCTTGGTTTTAAGTCTCATGTTTTCTAGATTCAAAGCCCAAGCTGAATGCCTGCTAGCGCAATTAGATCACATAATCTTCGAGCAGAATAGATGGAGAAGTAGTTGAAAAATGTTTCAACAAAGTTGTCTAAATTCAACAATACCTCTAACCCCATATAGGGGATAATGTCTAAAAAGGTTTAAACGACACACTTACCAAAAACAAGGAGGTAGATCAACATTATAAATAAATACAAAACAAATGATGATATAAATACATTACTAAACAATCAACACAGTTCCCAAAATTAAGGTAATTTTCATTAGTCATTGAAAAGAAAATATTACAAGATATAGACCACGACCACACAAGCATGAGTGGCGTCAAGCTCAAAAAAAGAGGGAAGACTTAAAATCTACCCGGACAGCAAAGTCATCCTCACATCAATGGTCCTCGGCCTCACCCTTTGCACCAGTCACCTCATTACCATTGCCACCCATACCCAATTTTCACACTTGAGGTGAGCTATTTGGCCATAGAACTAAGCTCGTGCTTAACCTTTTCATTAGCCTCCTCAAACTTGGCTACCTTGTGATTACTGGCCTCGAGGTCGACCTTAGTGTTTTCCTTAGACTTCTCGAGCTCGGCCAAATGACTCATATAGTCATTTAGCTCAGGCACAACCTTGGTCAATTTATTTGACTTATCTATAGCCTTGTCCTAATATTTTATAGCTTGGCCAGTAATAGAATGTACTTGGACCAGGTCGAGGCATGCTTTTCTTTCTCCTAAGCAAGTTCATGCTTCAAGTTCTTTGGGCCTCGGGTCCTATTCAATCCAAAGAGCAACAATGCCTAAAAACTTTAAATGACGTAGGGTTAAACATCACAAATATACATTTATAATAAATCTCAGCATGCATAGAAAGAAGATAGGGGCCTACCTGGTACATCAGACAACTAATCATGGCCTCTAAACTCTTGCCCTCACATATGGGGTCGAGTTGCTCCTCATGCAGAAAAACAAGAAGATGATGCAAATAATTGTCGAGTTTCTCCAGTGCCATGCTCTAATATAGAGCCACCCCATCCACATCGATCTTTACATCATTTACTAGATTTTTCCCTTTTCGGGAATCCCTTAAAGATGTTTAGTAGTACAAGCCTGATCATGGTTTTATCCATGGAAACTTTATTTTTTTTTTGAATGAGGTAGGGAGTCCCTCATTTCCCCTTTTTTCTCCTTTTAGAGGATTCCCTCCCTTTCATAGGGTGTGTGGCTATTTGAAAGCTAGTCCCTTGAAGAGCCCCGCTCTTAAGTAAATCTAGGAGAGCATCAATGTTGAACTCCATAGTATCTACAAAAACAAGAAAGGAAGATATATTAGTATAACGAGATCACGCCAAAAGAAAGAGAGAAAAGGAAAGAAATGTTTAAGTCTTAGGGCTAGTTCACCATCATCAAGGACCACCTCAAACCTACCCCATAATATCTAGAAGGGGTCCTACACTTGGGAGGAGCTTGAGGTTTACAAATAATTCTAAGAGGGGGCTCCACTGAACCATGCCTCATCAACCAGCATGGCATAAAGCATAGGTATTCAGTAGATACCTCCACAGGGTCTTCTCTGATAGATAGTTCTAGATATCAGCCAGACTTTTCTTTGTTAAACTAGGGTATTTCTAAAACCAAAACCATCTCCTAGCATATCACTATGAGACAGAGTAGATACCTCCAACCATTAGGAATTAGCTGACTTGGTGCTAACTAAGTTCATTCCAAAAACCTCCTTATAAAAGGATATAGGGGAAACCTCAACCCAACCACAGATCCTTCTCATGAAAAGAAGTCCACCTAGTTGGAAGTTGGTCGTTGTCATGGGGTCTCTCCGATGGAATCATTATTTGAACCAAGGAGGGGATGTCATAGGTTTTCCTCAACCTTTCTTCATCCCGAGGTACTAGCCCACTGGTCTTAATCTTAGTCAACCAGCCCTTGGTGTGACATGTAGGTTCCCTAGACCCTAGGTTCCTTGTTTTCTTTCCTCACGTCCTAGCCACTAATATTTGTTTTCAGGGCACGTTCAACCTAATGGTCAGAGTGGTTTAAGGGTGGGAGGTGGAGGTTGAGGGCTGAGGTAGAGACTAACTAGCCTAGCTAGAGGAACTCATCCTGAAAAACCTTGAGTCATCACTAACGCTGGGGTACTGGGTGCTCTCCCAAGAGCTCGAGCCCAAAGTCTCTTCTCTATGCATAATGTCTACAAAATAGCACAAAACATAAAGGTAAGGCACAAGGTAAAGAGATTACTTAGGCTCGAGTTAAAATTAAAAGGAAATTATTCTTTATAAAATTAACCTGAAAAGAAGAGAAGAGATAAGTGTTAGTTCTGAATGAACTTGCATTCTAGAAACTTGAGCAAATAGACTATGTTCCAAGTTAAGTTTCTTACCACTGAACTGAAAATCTTTTGATGGCTTGATCTGATGCTATAGAGCATTTTTTCTCTTACTTTTTGTCTTATATGTAGGAAACAGTCTCAACCAAGGCACTTCTTTATATGAATGCTCATTTTTTCTCTCTCTAATCAACTAACATGCATTTATTAGGCGAGTTGAATGGTTCATATCCATTGCTCAAGAATTACTCTTCCACCTCAATCTAGAGTTCGAGCTAAAATAGTAGAGGGACTAGATATTTGGACATATAGATCGACCTAATGCTTGGTCCATTCAATTTTTCAAAGCCTAGTTAGTAGCCTGAGTCGTAAGATAAGGCATCCCAAATGACCCCAATGCTCGTAATGCACCAATAAGAAAGAGACCAATCCCAAGAAACCATGCTGCCTATAGGGTGAACCACCAAGTCGAGACAAGGTCGATTACCAACTCGAGCTAAGGTCGAACTCAAACCATAAAATGTGGTACTTTTCACACTTTTTACCCTTTTAACATCCATATATGTATACACACTATGTAATCGATACCTGTACATATAATATTCTATAAATATATAGACCTCTTAAGGAATGCACACATTTAACCACTTTCTCTGACTTCTCTCTAAGAGCTCTCTCTGTAAATTGGATCATCCCAAACAATAGGAAACACAAAACATTACAACATCATTTGAGGTATCATTATAAGACACTTTATTTTAATTTAATACTTTCTTTACTATAGACAAAGAAGCATGTCCTAATCGAAAATGCCAAAGAGAACATCAACCAAAAGAATTAGACGAGTAGTTTTATTGAAAGAAGAAACAGAAGTAGTAGTAGTGTTTAGGGAGATTGTACAAGGCTTGCTAGATTGGTTTTGTTGCAGCTTTAGATAAAAAAATATATACAGTCCTTGATGAATCTTTCCCTTAAGAAGAAATTCCTTGATGACCATATACTTGACATAACAAAAGAAAGGATGAAACTTGAAAAACACATTATTGTCTTGAGCAAACTTTGACACACCAAACAAATTTTTTGCAATTTTAGGCACATGCAAAATATCATGCAACATTAAAGTTTTTCCATTGGTCAAAGCTGAATCAAAAGAATTATAACCAACATTATAAATGCTTAAGCCCTTACCATTACCAATCAACAGATTATCAGCTCCATTGTACTCTGAGATCTAGCAAGATTGGCTGGATCATAAGTCACATGATGACTTGCCTTAGAATTTGGAAACCACATCGATTCTGAAGAAAAAGCAAATGCTTCCCATGGAAATGACCCTACACCAGATGAAACTGATGACTTTTGTGTAGTGGACTGCACTCCTAGGATGGAATAACCTTCAAAATAACCAAAAATAAGATATTGAGAGGAAATCGAAGAAGGAATTTGCACAGGATGAAAAGACATTGATGAAGACATATGTTGAACCATATTCACAAAAGGCTAAGTCATGGGCATTCTTTTATTTTGAAAACTATTAGACATCACAGATTGAGGCATAGGCATCGACATTCTTTTATTTTGAAAAGCCTTACTTACTTGTTCTTGGTTTAGAAAACCACAAAATTTTTGACTCATTTGATAAGGATGTGGTGGTACAGTAGGTGAAAGAACTTGTTGATTTTATGATGGAACAAAATTCTTGTAAAAACAATTCCAACAAATGGCAATTAAATGACCTAATCTTTCGCACAATTCACATTGAGGCCTGTTATTTGAAGACCGCTTTTCTCGACCTCTACATCTTCCTTGATTAGTGCAGTTATTGAAATTCTGGCTATTAGTATTAGTCATGGCATTCAAGAAACCAGATTGAGCAACATTGTAGGCTTATGGTTGTGTATTATAAGATTGCACTTCTAATTGCATTTAATTCAACTAAGGTGTAAGATTTTCACCACCAGTATCAAGATTGTTATCAACTACTTCAACACTCAGATTTACACTTGATAAAGGTGATATTTCCCCTATCCTTCTCCTCTCAATTTGACTCTCATGACTCAACAACAAAGCTTTTGCATCATCTATAATCATCTTTTTAACCAACATTTTTATGTAATTGTCAAGAAAACATTATCATATGACTTGTTTAAACCTCCAAGAATATACATGAGTTTTTCCTCCTCTGATATTAGACAACCAACAACCATTAAATCATCAATGAACACTTTGATCTTAAAAATAAAAGCAGAAATTTTCATTCTTTCTTTCTTTAAATTCCGCAATTCTTCTTTAATTTGAATAATCCTTGCACACGATCTTGATGAAAAATTCTTTTCAAGAATCATCCAAGATTCATGAGATGTACTAAAATTTCCTACTTGTTTGAGAACCATATTTGTCATACAAGCCATCAACCAACAACCAAGAATTTCATCTTGCCACTTCCAAGACCTGAATTGAGGATTTACTAAACCATCCCTTAAATATCTTATAGGTGCACCTTCAAGAACATAGGACTCCAACTCCAAATTGGATAATATTTTAAATAATTGATGCCTCCATATCCCCTAGTTGTTATCTTCCAAATTTATCGTAACAATGAAAAAAATTCATTCTCAGTTTGATTTTATACTCTATCTATCGGATTCTCAACTGCCTGATCATTTAGTACTCTTGGAACCTCCATTTCTATAGAAAGAACAATGAAGCTCGTTGAGCTTCAAAGCACTAATACCATGAGAAATGTTAAAGAAAATCTTACAAAACTCACGCATATCAAAAAGCAAAATGAAAGAAGAAGAAAAACTATAGAATAGAAATCAAGAAAATTGTACTTTTCATTTATATAAAATCTCACATTACACACTAAACAATTACAAGCATTTATAGTGCAATATACTTAGCTAGGTAACAAACAAAGTACCAACTATTAACTAACAACTCATACCAGCTAATGACAACAATTTTTCTAGCAAACTTTTAATAGAAATGTTAACATGTAAACACGCTCATTCTCTTCCTGTACATCCACTATCAGTAGCTGCCACTCCAACATATTTAACGCTAATAATTAATACATTAAAAAGTATAGTGGGAAGAACTACAAAATTTACATGGCTGTAGATTGTTTTCTTTATTTCTAATTTATTTTTGATTCTCTATTTCAACTAGAAAACACAAACCAAATGTATTCATCAGGTAAAACTAAAAGCTGCTAGAGTCATATTACCATTTTATACATGTATGATATGTCTAAGACATTTTAGTTATTACATGAAATTAAATACAATATTGAGTGTTGATACAAGTATGTTAAAAACAGTGTAAGAACAATGTTACCGATATACTGAAATGTACTGCTTGGGATGAGACGTGGATTAAGTCGCTCTCTTTAAAACGTTTCGTGGCTCTGCCCAAACTTGTGCAAGCAAACGTAGCCTCATCATACCTAAGATAAAATAGCCCAGAATTTTTATTTTTTGTCTCAGAACTTCACTGCACTGATGAAGACCATAATGTTACACCTCTAAAGTTTATATTGCTCGGAAACCTCAAAACAATTTAATATCTTCTTCTTTTCTATCTAAAAGATTTTTCTTCTTTTCTTTTGTAAGAACTAATTGCAATTGATGTATCTAAAATAAGAGCTAAGGCCTCTATTTATAGGTTTGAGAAAAGGTGTGACATTTATGATAATAACGGTCATGTCTGGGTGGAAAGAGTAACGGTCATTTATGAGTGGAGAAGTAACGAATATTTCTAAGAGGAAAAATAATGGTCATTTTTTGAGTGAAAAAGTAACATCCATTTTCTGAGTAGAAAAGTAATGGCCATTTTTTTAGTAAAGAAAAATAACAGCCATTTTCTGAGTACAAAAGTAACGACCGTTTTATGAGTGAGAAAATAATTTTAATAAAAAAAAAGTTTCCAAAATATAAAATGCCACTTCACCTCACACGCAAGCATATGGACTCAAACTCAACTTGGCTTGGCACAGTCGGTCGATCACAAACGGCAGCAATAGTGGTGACACGAATGTGGATGGTATCACATTTACCTAGATCCTCTCCACTTCCAAAAAAGTGGGTGCCCTTTGAAGCCCAAACCCAATAGTCAATCTTTTTCTATTTATACATCTTCTAAGTGATGTAAAATAACAATGTGGGATAATACTTAAAAGACTACAATTTGGCATCATTTATTTTTTATTAAAATTCATATTTTCAACAATCCCCCACTTGAATTTTATATAAAAATAGTTTTCATCAAGCAACTGATAAATTAAAATTATAAGATTGTGCATAAGAAAAATGTGTCTATCGACTTGAACCTTTGCATAGTGTTGATGCTTTAGAATATACTAGAGTAACTCATAGCTTTGAACTCTATCTCTATCAACATTACATACACAACCTTTCCAAGGTGTAGTTCGAAAATCATGTGCTTTACGGTCATGCACGTGTATCCCAGTATAGTGAATGCTCTAGTAAATTTTGCCTAAAATTTTCATAGGAAGAGGCCACACTACCACAATCACATAGGTGAGTTTATCAAGAGTACTTATGTAGTTATATACTCCATTCCACATAGAGTATAGAACTTATTAAGAGTTTAGTAATTAAATCATCCTTCATGGTCGTTTCAGGAATTCATGCTTCTAACAATATAGAATGGGACTTCATAGTAGCATGATTCATCTCATATCACTTCATGACTTGTTATTACCTATTGAACTTATTTCTTGGGATCTCCAGTCTATAAGTTGGGTTACCATCATGAGTGACTCTTTATTCTAAGGGCATCAGTCTCATTCCTTTCAAGGTTTTGAAAACCTTCTCTCTCAGTAATCCTTTTGTCAAAGGATCAGTCAAATTTTAATCAGAACTTACATGATCCACTCTTACAGCTCCTGGAGAGAGAAATTTTCTAACAGTACTGTGCTTATGACATATCTATCATCTCTTGCCATTGTAATAACGGTTTTTAATCTTAGCAATAGTCGTAGTAATATCGCAATGGATCAGGACAACTGGTATCAGTTTTTCCCATAAAGGGATCTCAACTAATAGACTTCTTAACCAGCCTGCTTCTTCACTAGCAGTAGCTAGTGCTCTATACTGGGTCTACTGGTAAACCTACAGAGTAGTCCCACAACAAAAGCTATGTCTGGTCTAGTGTAGTCAGTAGTATAACGTAAGCTACCAATGATGCTCACATACTTAGTTTGTTTAACACCATCTTCAGTGCTCTTGAAAAACTTTGCACTAGGATCATAAGGAGTATATGTAGGTTTGTAGTTAAAGTAATTATATTTCTTTAATATCTTCTCAATGTAATGAGATTGATCTAGAAAAAGTCCCTTTTCAGACCTAACAATCTTTGTACCAAGGATTACACTCGCTTCTCCGAGATCTTTCATATAAAAATTAGCACATAACAAAGTTTTTCACGTTATTCACAACATGAATATTTGACCCAAAAATAAGCATGTCATCCACATATAAACATATAATAGTGCAAATGTCATTTTCTGATTTATAATAAATGTTTTTTTCACTTTCATTTATTTTGAATCCATGTGAGATAACTACGTTATTTAATTTTTGATGCCATTGTTTAGGTGCTTGTTTTAGACCATAAAGGAGTTTATCTATTTTACAAACTTTATTTTCTTGACTTGGGACAACGAAACCTTCAAGTTGGTCCATATAAATTTCTTCTTCTAAGTCACCATTTAATAAATTAGTTTTAACATCCATTTGGTGCACTATTAAATCATGGATAACAATAAGAGAGAAAAGTACATGTATGGAAGTTATTCGTGTGACTAGTGAAAAGGTATCAAAAAATATATATTTTCTCTTTGCCTATACCCTTTGACTACAAGATGAGCTTTGTACCTTTCAATAGAACCATCGGGTTTTAATTTCTTTAGTATCCATTTACATCCTATGGTTTTGAAACCAGGAGGTAAATCAACTAAATTCCAAATTCTATTATACTTAAGAGAGTCCATTTCATCATTTATGTTTTCTTCCTATAAGTTGGCATATAAAGGAGATAAGGCTTTTTTAAGAGTTTGGGGATCTTTCTCTAAGGTATAGGCATAAAAATCAGACCCAAAATCCTTAAGGGTTCGAGCTTGTTTACTTCTCCTAATTTCAGTGTTTAATTCCTTATTTTGTTCACTAGTTCTAGCTATGGGTAAACTACTAGAAGACGAGCCCCCACTATTTTTCAATTTAAAGGGAAATCTATGTTCATAGAAGTAAGCATCATTTGATTCTATAACTACATGATCATTTAAGTCATATAATTTATAAGCTTTACTATTCACAACATATCCTATGAATACACATTCATATGTTCTACTAATAAGTTTATTTCTTTTAGGATCAGGGATCCTAACATAGGCTAAACAACCCCAAGTTTTAAAATAAGTTACACTACTACAAAAATGGGCATTAAAGTCGGTTTGCTGAACCGACTTTAAATTGAGTGACTTAAAATGTAAAGTCGGTTCATCACGTGAACCGACTTTACACGTAGATTTTATGAAATTTTTTTATTTTTATTTTTATTTTTCGTATTCAATATTCAATACATAAAAAAATAAAATATAAATAATAATACGAATAATTAAAAATTTAAATATAATTAATTACTTGATAATTAAATTTATTACAAAAACAAATAATGTATATACAATACATATAGTTAACTTAAATTACAAAAACAAATAATGTATATACAATACATATAGTTTTAACTTAAATTACAAATAAAATAATGTCGTCAAAGTGTAATTGGATTGTGCGAGCAAGCTTGGTTGGCTTAGAATCACCAACATTATGACAAGGAAAGTAGACAAAAAACAGTTGATCCATATAACAATTCATATTCCCCTACATACATGAGCACATAAACATCCATCAAACAAGCAGTCTAAACTTCAGAGACATACGAATGGAGAAATTAAATCATTATAAATATTACCATCAAAAAGAGATTACCACAACGACATCCAAGTGATATAACCCTTCGATGAACTCATATCAACACTTTATTAATCATTTGTCTATAAATATGAAGTTATCTGGAATCTCTGCTAGTATTTTTAATGCTATAATGAGCTCTAAATATGAAATCAAGTGTAACTCCGATTTCTTATTTGGCTTGTGTGAGTTTTGGTGCCCTTAAACGTATGGAACACGTTAATGGGCACCAAAACTCATACAACCCAAGAAAAAAAATCAAAATTACACCTGATTTCATATTTAGAGCTCATTATAGTATTAAAAATACTAGCAGAAATTCCAGATAACTTCATATTTATAGACAAATAATTAATAAAGTGCTAATTGTTATCATAAGGAAAGTAGGCAAGAGAGATGAGATGTAGTTTGGGCCAAAAATAGGTCTATAAAATAATGCATTCCCCTAAATACATGAGCATATAATCATCCATCAAACAAAGGATTTTAGATACAGGAATAGAGAAATTAAATCATTAAAAAAATTACCGTTATGTTGTCATATACTATTCAAGATCATCAAAATCTTCTCCTGATTCTTCTTATGATGATATAATTTGAACCATGTGTTCTGCCTATTCCTCTCGTAAATCATCAAAATATTGTTGTTCGTAGCCCATCTTGTTCCAACCAAAGAACTACATGTATTTAAAATCAAAATAAGAATGTAATTTCATTTATTTACAAAAAATGACTCAAATATGTTAAAAACTTTTATGTATATGGGTAAAAGATATTACCACATCATCAATTGGAATTTTGATATTTGTGATGATTTCGCTCATAAACTTCATGACATAAAAACCACACATGACTCCATTATTTTGTTGTGGAACTTACAAAAAACAAGTGTACATGATTTTTCATATTCAAACATCTTTATTATTCAATTATAAAATTAATAAAATTAATAATATTGGCTTGTACATACCATAACTTTTGTCCATATAAGCTTATGATATTTTTTAAGGGCAATGCCCCTAAACTTGTTCCATAACTTCCAAGTCATATCAAGGTTTAAAACAGTTAGTTTTTATTAAATATTACAAAAAATAATAGAAGAAACTAATATGTAGCTATAACTCTTACATTTCAACAACTGCTTTTGTATCTTTACTCAGTTCTATGGAAGTTGAGTCACAGTACCAATCATGATTATTGAACAAATCAATGATTACCAACATCCAATGATTTTGGCCTTGTTCAAACCTTAATGGCCAAGGGATTATCAACTTTTGATTTCTGTTAAGCGTTAATGCCCTATCACATAATTGTTTAGCTCTGATGCTAACATCCTTCTCTTGATATTGATTGACATATGAAGAATCATAGAACATTGCTAAATGTGATGAGTGATTATGTTGAAGTCGATAATAGCACGCCCTATATAAAAGATATATATATATATATATAATTAGATAATTATATATGTTCTACATAAATGAAAGAAAAATAAATAGATTGAGGACTTACCTTGTCCACACTTGAATTATACTTAAATCGATCATTTGATATTCAAATAGTTGCAATATGCACTAGATCGATATATAAGTTTGGCCGAGTTCTACACCACAAATTTCTATAGGAAGTGGCACAGTCTATCCATCATTTATTCTAGATGCCCTCACAACAATAGTCATCAAAGTGCCAAGATTTCTGCTGAAGTTTAAAGCATAATCATAACTATACTTTTTCCAAGGCTTCTTCTTGAATGACTTGGTGCACGATGATTGGCCACTAGACATAGATTTAGCACGAGATACTTGCTTCATATTTCTTAAATGTGTCGTATTTAAGAGTTTTGATATAATAGACTAAAAAAAAGTATTATATATGTATTTTAGTAACAATATAAGATATAATAAAATAATAGAGTAATAAACAAGTGTTATCTTTTAAGTTAAAAAATAGTACCACATCAAAATTTAGAACAACTTGAATCGACAGCCAAGCCACATACTGTCCAACCGCCTCTTGGACTGTGGTAGCATCAGAAGGCACAAGTAGTGGACAATCATGAAACAATGATTAATCAATTACTATTCGCCAATGATTAGGCAAATATTGATTATGAATCATCCGATCATCGCTCAATTGTTGTACCGTTTCAATAGCAACAAAGTCCGTTGACGAAGGATGTTTCAACAAACATTTCATATTATGTAAAAAAATTAAGTGTTATATATAAAAAATAAAACATATAGTAAGAATTTAAAAATAATATATTATATACACTAGAAATTAAAATCTTACCACATATGATTCATCAAATAGAAGAGGACTCCTATGTGGGGTAGCTATTGGATGTACATTCTCACCAAAACGTTCATTGTGGTTTGATTGATTGTAAGAATGTGCAGATTGTATTGGAGAAAATGAACCACTATTTAATTGCATATGCATTCCTAGCATATAATGAGGACCAATAGGATGACTATATCCCATACTGGATATAGTTTGAGCGCAATGAGATTGCGTGGGTGGCATGCCTAGCATGGATGGTTGCATACTTGGCCAATATGGAATGCCCTAGTTTTAGAATGATGTCATGGTTGACTTTTGTTGTGATTGATATTCTTTTAGAATGCCAATCTCACTTAACACTGAGGCCTTAAAGAAGTTGAATTCTTCTTCAATTTTAGTGTACTTCTCCTTACTTACCGTCTGAGGCTTTTGTTTTGGAATGTTAAAATACTCCATATAACCATCATATTGGCTACCTCCCCTAACACGACCAGGATGCTCGCGTCAGAATGCATGATATAAAGCATCTCTCTCATGCTCTTCGATTATTTCACCCCTGGATATTTTTTCTTGAACAGCTCTCTACAAATAATAAAGCACATAAACATATCATTCATTATTACATCAATTATTAAAAATCATTAAGACTTTTTATCAACCAAAATTACTAACCAACTTATTTAGTTCTTCTTCTCCTCACTTAGTCATCGGTCTTGAATTCTTCATTTTGGGAGTCTTTGTTTCTATGTACTACTAAGGGAACTATGTGGAGATAAATTATCTACTACTTTCCAATTTGGAGAATCACAAGGATGACGTAGCACCCCATCATCATATTGATTATCTGAATGTCAAGTCAACATCTTTGATGTATCTTTAGTATTGAACAACCTTTGAAAGCGAGGAATCAGAGGAAAGTACCAAAGAACCTTTGCAGGCATGCCTTTCTTATGTGTTGTCTCATTTCTACCATGCTTCCATCTCGATTCTTTACACATAGTACAATCGTCTAATGTCTCATATTCTTTTCTATAAAGAATGCAATCATTTGGACAAGCGTGAATCTTATGATATTCCATGCCAAATCGACTAAGAGATTTTTTCACTTCATACATTGAAGATGGCAATTCAATACCCTCAGGAAACATATTGATTAGTAGATTTAGTAATTCTATGAATCCCTTGTCAGAAAAACCATGTTTTGCCTTCACATTGTACAAATGAACCAATCCTGACACTTTAGTGTATTTTTTGCATTTTGGATACAATGATTTTTCGGCATCTTCTATAAGTTTTTTAAAGGTTTCGAGATCATCCTTACGTAATTCATCTTCAACACCATGAAACATATTTTCTGTCTGTACATTATGATAAGATGTATGTAATCCACTCACATTCTTATTTATCTTTTCCCCATGAGTATTATCAATATTTTCTCCATGATAATACCAACATTTATAGCTCAAAAGAATACCATTACGGATAAGGTGATACTTAACCTCGTCAAATTCATAAAATCACTCATTTTTACATTTAACACATGTGCATCGAATCATACTAATTCCAGTATTACTATTTCTACAAGCAAATTCCATGAAAATTTCAACTCCAGAAATATAGTCTTGCTCAATTCTACACTTTGACATCCAAGATTTGTCCATTTTCTATTAATGACATTAATTAAACATATTAATTAATTATGTATCTAATAAATATATTTCAAGTATTATTATATATAAATAACTTTGGGAAGGATAATAGGGTTAGAGTTGGGAATCAATCTGTACCTAAAGGAGGAATGAAAATATAAAATTACAAACAACCTCATTTCTATACAAATTAAAAAATAAATAGCATGCCACCATGAATATATAAAAACCAATCACTTTGGTTGATTCTAATTTCTAAACATGTTACTATATCATAATTAAAAAGTAATATTAATTATACGTATATAACATTTTATAGAAATAGGGGCTACTATAGTAACATATTTAACATTTTAACACATAAGTAGCATATATAAATAAAAATAATAATACTACTTAGTTTTTAGTTATTATTTGATTTTTATTAAAATATATATATATATATATATATATATTATTTAAATTATTGAGTTTATAAATATATATTTATAATTTTTTTAAGAGTCAAGAGATAGCATGTATAACTCTGATACCAATATAATTTCTTAAAAATTAAAAAAACATATTACTTTTCCTCTATTCATTACTTAATAAAATATAATTATTTATATATAAATAAATTTATCCACGCACATTAAATATATATAATCCCTCAAACCCACAATATTTCAGATATTATTTTCACAGAAAATAAGTCAAACATAATAACAAGCAAAATAATAAGTGACTAAAATTAATAGAAATTATACAAAAACATTTATACAAAAAATAAAACAAATTGAATAATAAGCTACAAAATTAATAAAAATACTTACAAGAATATTATGAAGTAACTAAATGGAGGAATGAAGAAGAAAATGGTGTTTTGTAAGTAAAAATAAGTGAAAAAATGGGTATAAAAAATTTGAATATTTCGCTCAAAAAAATAGTATATCTGAAAGATAATGAGAAAAGGAATATAACCTACAAAACGACGTTGCAAATAGTGGTCAAAGGTGACCGAAAATTGAGAAAGAGGGTGAGTGTGAACTCGATTTTGGGAAAAAATGGAGAAGAAAAATGAAGATTTTTGGGTTTCTCCATAGAAAAAATGAGTCAAACGGATATATTACGTGGATAGCGTCGGTTCTCCACGTCAACCGACACTACCCATGCGGCTAGCATCGGTTCTCCACGTCAACCGACGCTATCCACGCGATTTAAAATTTTTTTTTTGTCAATTATTATTTTATTTAAACCATGCATATATGTACTATAAAAAAAGAAAAAAATAATAACTTTACAATAATATTTAATTAAAACATATATACAAAATTAAATAAAGATATATTGTACGTACATATATAAATTTAAATATCCAAACAAATAAACAAAATTATATAATTTTAAAAACAAATTGTCTAAAAAAGAAAAATTATACTATTTATATATATTTATATCCAACTTAAATTCTAAAGAGTCAAATAAAATAATAATTAATGACCTAAAAATATTTTAATTGTATTTACTTCATCTATTTTTTAATTTAAAATAATAGGACGTAGCGTCGAGTCATCACGTCAATCGACGTTATCCACGCGATTTAAAATTTATTTATTTTTGTCAATTATTATTTTATTTAAACTATGCATATACGTACTATAGAAAAAGAAAAAATAATAACTTTACAATAATATTTAATGAAAACATATACACAAAATTAAATAAAGATATATTTTACGTACATATATAAATTTAAATATCCAAACAAATAAATAAAATTATATAATTTTAAAAACTAATTGTCTAAAAAAAATAAAAATTATACTATTTATATATATTTATATCCAATTTAAATTCTAAAAAGTCAAATAAAATAATAATTAATGACCTAAAAAAATTTCAATTGTATTTACTTCATCCATTTTTTAATTTAAAATAATAGGACGTAGTGTCAGTTGACGTGACGAACCGACGCTAACCACGTGGGTAGCGTGAGTTTTCTACGTCAACCGATGCTACATCCAATGTAGATAGCGTCGGTTCTACACCGAACCAACTTTAAATTAATTATAAGTTGGTTTTTTCTAAAAACCGACTTTATATAGTGACTTAAATACCCCTTTTTGTAGTAGTGTTAAGTTAGCTTTCTTATTTTTTAAAATTTCATATGGTGAAATTATACTAATAGACTTAAGCACTCTATTTAGCACATAGCAAACAGTTAATAAAATTTCTCCTCACCAATAGGAAGCAACACCAAAGTTTAATAAAATTGCAACAAATAATTCAGTAAAAGTTCTATTTTTTCTTTCAACTTTGTCATTCATTTCAGGAGAATAAGGCGAAGTTTTTTCATGAATGATTCCATGAGTTTTATAAAAATCATTGAAAATATTGGAATCTTATTCAATGCCTCTATCACTTCCAAACTTTTTATTTTTTTGTTAAGTTGATTTTCAATTTCAATCATAAATATTTTAAACATGTTAAACGTTTCACTTTTATTTTTCATAAGATATACATAAGTATAATTTGAACAGTCATCAATAAAAGTTATGAAATAGCATTTTTCATTTCTTGTTAAAGTTCCATCAAGTTCACATATGTCAATGTGTATTAAGTATAAAGGTTCGAATTCTCTAACTACTGACTTATGTGAAGTTTTGGTTATTTTAGCTTGACTACAAAAGTCACATTAAAAATCATTCAAAGATAGTTTAGGAATGAGTTCTAATGTACTCATGTTCTGAATTATGCGTTTATTAACATGACAAAGTATAGCATGCTAAATATTAAAGGAACTCAACATATAAGCAGAAGAAGAAGCTTTATTAATTTCAACGTTCAATTTAAACATGCCATCAGTGGCGTACCATTTCCCAACAAAAATATTATTTTTAGTTATTGTATATAAATCTGCCCTTATAGTTTGAGTAAACCCAGCTTTGTTAAGAAGATATCCCTAAACTAAGTTCTTTCTCATCTATAGAGTATACAAGATATCCTTCAAGATGACAGTCTTTCCAGAGGTAAACTTCAATTCCACCTTACCGGTACCAACAATAGCACTTTCTTATCCTTAGACTCAGAATAGGACTTGAACATGTCTCGATCATAGCAAACATGGCGAGAAGCGCCAATGTCCACCCATCACTCCTCAGATCCACCAAAAAATTGATTTCAAATATCATAGTAATAAGTTGATCTTCGGTAAGGTTCACCTGTAGGGCAGGATGATTCCTGTTACGATAGTTTCTGGCCAAGTGGCCAAGTTTGTTACAACTAAAACACATGAATGTTTTATTTCTTGAGGGGGTTGAAGTCCATTCTAGAGAGGATAACTTTTGTTTCAATTTGGGTGGTTATGATTTTGGTTATTATTGCGATTATGAGTTTTCATGTTTCTTCCTTTAGGTTTCAGAATTGTAGAGGAGGATTTCCTATTAGTACTTCATCTCTTTGATCTTGTTTTCGTGCTTCTTCTTCTATTTTTAGATAGGTTATAAGACTTTCTAAAGAAAATTCCTTAGTTTTATATCCAAGTGCATTCTTAAAATATTTCCATGCAGGGGGTAATTTATCTATAATAATAGCTACTTGAAATTGTTCATCTAAAGTCATACCTTGAAAAGTTATTTCATGTATTATCTTCTACAGTTCGTGTGATTGAGCTTCCATATATTTGCCATCAATCATTTGGTACTTCATGTATCTACTGACATCATACTTCTTTGTTCCAACTTCCTCAATGTCGTACTTATTTTAAAGTGTATCCCAAATTTTCTTAGCAGACTTATCAAAATTATAATAGTCATACAAGTCATCAACTAATTCATTAAGAATAAAATTTTTGCATAGAAAATCATTTTCCATCCAGATGTTTAAATCCTTTGTTGTAGCTCCAGTAGAAGGATTAGGCAATGTTAGTTTTTCAATAGTAAGAGCAAAAGCGACCTTTTCATGCTTAAGAAAAATAATATTTTTTGTCTCCATCTTTTAAAGTGTAGTCCCTCAAAATGAAATAGTTTGTTGAAATCAATAGTTAACATTTCAGTAGACATGGCAGATAAAAATTTCATCTTAAAATTTTTAATACAAGTATGTTAAAAACAGTGTAAGAACGATGTTACCGATATACTAAAATGTACTTCTTGGGCTGAGTCATGGACTAGGTCGCTCTCTTTAAGACATTTTGTGACTCTACCCAAACTTGTACATGCAAACACAATCTCATCGTCCCCAAGATAAAACAACCTAAAATCTTTGTTTTCTGTCTCAAAACTTTACTACATTGATAAAGATCGGAATGCTACACCTCTGAAGTTTATGTTGCTCGAAAAACTCAAAATAATTTAATATCTTCTTCTTTTCTTTCTAAGAGTTTTTTCTTCTTTTTTCTCTAAGAGATTTTTCTTCTTTTCTTTTGTAAGAGATATTTTTAATTGATGTATCTAAATTAAGAGTTGAGGTCTCTATTTATAGGTTTGAGAAAAGGTGTAACATTTATGATATTAACGACCATATCTAGATGAAAAGAGTAACGATCATGTCTGGATGGAAATAGTAACGGTCATATCTAGATGGAAAGAGTAACAGATATTTCTAAGAGGAAAAATAAATGTCATTTTCTAAGTGAAAAAGTAACGGTAATTTTCTGAGTGAAAAAGTAACGCTTATTTTATGAGTAAAAAAGTAATGACTATTTTTTGAGTGAAAAAATAATTTTAATCAAAAAATTTTCCAAAAAATAAAATGCCACCTCACGAACATGAACTGAATATAGCCGGTCAGTCGGTGCCTCTTGGGGCTCAAACCTAATAACCAATCATTTTTTATTTATACATCTCTTAGGTGATGTTTGGCTGGAGGGAATAGAAAGGAATCAAAATTGATTCCTTTCATTTTGTGTGTTTGCTTGGGCAGAATGGAGGGACGAAATGGAATCAATTACTAAAGGAGAAGGAATCACAATTCCTTCTCCCCCTTTAGGAATCACGATTCCATTCCCATCTACTTTTTTTTTCCAATTCTACCCTCACCCCAAATATAACTCTAAACTCAAATCCCAAATCCCCAAACCCTAAACCCTAAATCCAAATCCTAAAATCCTAAACCCAAAATTTCAAATCCCTAAACCCTAAACCTTAAATCCCTAAACCCCAAATCCCAAATCTCTAAACCCTAAACCCTAAATCCCAAAACCCTAAACCCTAAACCCTAAATCCCAAAACCCTAAACCCCAAATTTCAAATCCTAAAACCCTAAACCCTAAACCCTAAATCCAAAATCTTAAATTATAAAACCCTAAACCCTTTTTAGAAAAATAATAATTTTAACCCTAAACTTTAACCCATAAATATAACCCTAAACCCCAAACCCTAAATCTTTAAACCCTAAATCCCAAATTCCAAACCTCAAAACCCTAAACCTTATTTAGAAAAATAATGCTTTCAATAATATATTTTGTTTGACGAAAAATAGTAATTAAATGATATTATTTGAACTTTACTGAATGTAGGGGTATTAAGGTAATTTACAGTTTTTTTCATTCTATTTCAGTGGTAAACCAAACACTGTAATCCTGATTCCGATTTTGATTCCAATGATCAAACCAAACAACATTGTTTTCTTTCTATTCCATTATATTCCGATTCCGATTCCATTCCACGAACCAAACGCCGCCTTAAGTGATGTAAAATAACATTGTGGGACAAGACCTAAAAAACAATTTGGCATCATTTGTTCTTTTATTAAAATTCATATTTCCAACATTGAGTTAACTAAAAACTTGTCATAAAGCGAGGGGACGATGGCAACCCCAAGCCAAAGGTGAGTTCTGTTCTTGCATGTGAAAATGAAGTATACGAGTCTTTGAGTTGTAAACTAGTAAAGCAAAGTTAGTACTAATGTACTACTTTATCTTGTTTTACATTTGTCCAAATATTGTTATTATATTTTATTTTCTCTGCAATTATAAATTTTTAAATAAAATTTTTAGCTGTAAATATCTAATAAGATAAAAAAATTAGCTGTAAATGTCTAAAAGATAGAATATATATATATATAATGTATAAATAATAAATGATTTGTGTCAGTTTTATGATTTTAAAAACCTATAACCTATAACCAATTATATTGGTTTTTATAATTTTTTAGGCATTCTTTAGATTAACCAAACTATTAAAAAAAATGTAAGCTCGATTTTCTCTTGGGCTAGTCATTTAGGCGATTTTGTAGAAGGAAAAACAAAATGTCCACTCCTAGGGTCTATGATGATATTGTCTGTTACAACATAAATTTGGTTTAATTTTATAGTTAATTTTTTTTATAAATAAAATGATATTTTTAGTATGATTTAAACTTATGATTTAAAATTAAAATAAATAAATATTATTATCAAATTATTATATGAACCACAAGATATGTTAATTTTATGATTAAGCATATTAATTATAAATTTTTGATAGATTTTAAACCATGATAATATATTATTGATAACTGTAATTATTTTCATTAAACGATAATTAATAATAAGTTTGCATATTAAAAGTGATTATAAAATTATAATTATCACACATTTAATATACATAATAGTGACTTAGAATTAATGTTATATAATTTCCAAGTGATATTGTTATTCAAGTTGGGATACTTTCCAAATTTTGTTTGATTATTATTTGACAAATTTTATATAAAAATATTTTGTTTCTATAAAATTGTACAAAATATTAATAATTTTAACATTTTAATTTAATTATTACAACTTTCAATTTCTTGCATCTTTCCAATTTTAATGTAATAATTGTATTTCTTTTTTCACTTTGTCAAGGGAAAAAACTCTTTAGGTGGGAGGAATGGTAGCATTATTTTACCATCTAAATCATCAACGAGAACATATCCAATTTCAATTCAATTTGGTGCATATAATACCAATTGAAGTACCGGTTTAACTATTACAAACCCGAATAATGTAACCATTGTTTGATGGTAGATATTTCGGTGAAAGAGACAAAAAAATCACTCCCATAACCTCGAAGAGATAGAGAGAAAGAAAATTCATAGAAGGGGGGGGGGGCAAAGGAAGATTCCATTTCTATCATGGGTTTAATTCTCTGCTAATAGACACAACATAATACATACATTATTGTGTCCTGCCGCGTGTAGCATCTCCCATTCAAGAGTTTAAAGTGATGCATAAATAATATAATTATTAAAAATATACTTTATTGCATATTTATAGTAAGGGGGAAAAAGTTAGAACACTTAAATTTGTGTGTCCTCCTGGCTCCTTTATAATCTCTTTACTTGTAGCAACTATCTCATAATTAACATTCCCAAGAGAGAGAGAGAGAGATGGAGGTGAATGAAGATAGATTCTTAGAACAAATGCTTGCTGATCTTAGAAGAGACATTTTGGAAACTACTCCAATAGAAATGAATGAGCTTTTCTCTACTAATTACTGTGGTTTTGATTACTTTGATCAAAACCCATCTACCATTTATCCAAACTCTTCAAGCCAAGAACTTTCTCCACTTCTAGAACACAACTTCAACAACTTCACCTTCAATGAAGCTTATTGTCCCTTGGTGGATGATTTATCAGCTTCACAGTTCACTGGTTCCTCTTATAATACTCTTGAAACTCCACCACCATTTCTCAATCAAGAAGAGTACTATCCATTTTCCACATTGGAAGAAGACGAATTGGGTATTGTTGGGGATGAAATTCACAACTTGGAGGCACAAGCTTTTTGTAAAATGGAGCCAACTCATTCCCCTGAAACCCCAATTTTCAACATAGGTATGTCTGTAGAAAAAAAGATTAAAGCTAAGAAGTTGCAGGGTCAGCCATCAAAGAATTTAATGGCAGAGAGAAGGCGAAGAAAGAGATTAAATGACCGCCTTTCAATGTTAAGATCTATTGTTCCAAAGATAAGTAAGGTACGTAAGGTGTTTGATTTATTGTCCAGCTGAGATTTCATTCACCATTGTGAAAGAAAGGAGGCTAATTTGTAATATGTATGTGTTTGGATTCTTATTTGACAGATGGACAGGACATCTATACTTGGAGATACAATAGATTACATGAAAGAGCTTGTAGAGAGAATCAACAATTTGCAAAAAGAAATTGAAATAAGTTCAGGTCAGATGAATGTGAAGAGTATTTTCAAAGATACAAAAGCACATGAAATTGTAGTGAGAAACTCACCACAGGTATGTACATATGCTCTACATGATCTGGTTTTGCTAATTGCTATGATCAAGCTAAACTGAGAATACCCATTTCCTGAATGAAGCATTTTTGGATAATCTCTTTGCAGTTTGATGTGGAAAGGAAAAATGGGGATACCCAGATTGAAATTTCCTGTTCAGGAAAGCCAGGGCTGTTGTTCTCAACAGTAACTACCTTAGAAGCCTTAGGCCTTGAGATTCAACAGTGTGTTCTTAGCTGCTTCAATGATTTCGTAATGCAAGCTTCTTGCTCAGAGGTACCTATTTTGTCTAAAGACTTTTGGATATGTACATAAAGTTTTAGGGTATGTTTGTTTATACTTCCATTGAATATTAAAGTGTGCTTTTAGGGCTTACAAATTACATTTTTTTACAGAAGCAAAAATTAGATGCTTCTTTGTTAAATCACTTTCTTTTAAAATAGCTTTTAACAAAAGCACAAACAAACAAATCCTTGATCTTTTCCTCTCTTGGGCATTTGAAATAATGCTTTTGTATTTATTATTTTCATGGAAACAGGATATGGAGCAGAGGAATATAATCAACTCTGAAGACATAAAACAAGCATTATTTAGAAATGCAGGATATGGAGAAAGTTGTTTGTAAAAATTAATAAAAATTTAGGGGAAAAAATAAGATCTTGCTTTTAGTTAGTCATGGATTTCTCAAATCTCTGTACATACATTGAGGTTTGCATATGACAACATGATCTTCTTCTTTTTTCCTGACTTAATGTGATTTTTTTCCTCAAGAACTATGAGTTACTAATTTGCTGAAGTTCAATTTTTGTTTGTTTGTAAAATTGATTTTCTTACTTACATGTAAAAGAGAAAAGATATTTATTTATCCCATAACCCATTCACTGTAATACAAGCCCTCTGCTACAGATTATTACTAGCAATCCCCAGAAATAAGAAATTAAGAACTTACGTATGCTAGTTGTTCATTTACCTTGTAATGCCCTTGAATTTTCAACTTTTAATTAAATGAAATATAAAATCAGTTTATGATAGATTATGCACCACCAGACCAAGCGTCAATTCATAGGGGCACCAATCAATAATGAGCGATGCACCCCTCAAAAAATTAATAATAATAAATACAAGAGATAAAAGTATGAAATGATAGCTTTTATCATTTTATTGGGCTTTTATTCAAAATAATACTTTTACACATAAAAGAATAAGCTTAAATTGATGCGTGAATTACATAAATCTTCCTAAATATTTGAACATTCTACACTTATTATCTTATTAATTTTTATTATGATTTTATCCTTTTATTATTTAATTTTCACAATTTCTTTACTTTTTTTCTTATATATAATTTAATCCCTTTATTTTTTAATTTTTATAATTTAATCCCCTACTTTTCATACTTTTAAAGTTTATAATTTGATCTCAAAGTTTAGATTAAATGTATAAAATTAAAAAATAAAGAGATCAAATTATAGGATAAAAAAGTAAAAACACTAAAGTATAAAAAATTAAATAAATAAAGGAATCAATACGTAAAGAAAAATAATTAGGGGACTGTAAAAACTTAGAGAAATCTAATTTGATTTAAATTAATCTACCAATAGAATTTGGGCTTAAAACAAAAAGTTGAGATGACGCACTAATTATTAAATATAATTTAATTTTTATTTAAACTAAAATTACATTTTCACTTTCCATCGTAAGTTATATGCAATTTTCTTAACCTTTTTTATTTTTTTTAATTCTTTTTGTCTTTTATTTCGTAATTAAGGTAAAGTGTATTTAAATTAGGGGTATTAATCTCTACCGGTTAGATAAGTTTGACCCAATTTAAATTAGTTTAGTTTTCATTTAAATTAAATTTAATTAGTTATAGGTTGGTAACCTTAATCTAGAATAAAAAAATTTAGGTAGTCCAATCTAGTCCAAATTAACCAAAAATTTTATTTATATATATTAGTTGATAAATTTTTTATTTTATTTAACTTAATATTAATATAAAATATTATAAATTTTTTCATCTTTATATTTTAAATAAAATAATAAAACACATTCTAACGTCAACAAATATACAAATAAAAATTTTATTACAGATTTTTACAAAATTAAAAAGTAAAATGCTTCAAAACCATAAATATATTATAAAATAATTCAAAAATCATTACTTAAAATTAAAATAAATTAGTATTTTATACTTAAATTTCATATAATTGTGATTAGTGATAACATAATATATTTATAAAAGTAATTAACAATAATAAAATTATAAATCAATTTGACAAACTCACAAGTAAATTAATAAGTTCATCGTAAGTAATTTATATAAAATAATTTATGAATTCAAAAAAAATTATAAAAAATTATCTTTAAATGATATTCAAAAATATACATATACTTGGTCACGTTCGTGATTGATTAGTTATTATATAATTCTTATTAATAAGTGAATAATTAATATACGGAAAAAATTACAATAAAAATAATAAGAAAGTGCAATAAATTTTTATAATATGAACTAACAGACTAAATATATAAAAAATAATAATGCTAATAATATATAATGATAATTATAATTGCTTTTTATCTTTATGTTATATTCTAACTCAATAATTCATCCCTAAATTATATAGTTTTATTTAAATTGATTCAAATTAAATCTAAATTTAATTCTATTCGTATTTTTTAATTTGTGATCGGTTTTAACAATAATAAAAATTATCACAGGCTTAGGAAAGGCACGTTTTGGCTTCTCATCAAACTGCATTGTGTGTTTTTGTTCTTTTTTTATTTATTTTTTCCCTTTTTCCTTCTTGGAATCCCATCAATCTGCATTTGAAACTTGAAAGTACATTTAGAATTTTTGTACCCAACTGTAGTTTAGATTCTTTTAGATTTATAAACATAAGATATAGGCCATTTTTTTTTAATGATTTTCACAGAAGGAAAAGGAAAAAAAAAAAGATTTTTATGATTAGAGAGAACATTCCAAAGGCAATGTCATTCATTCGCAAGTGTAAAACCACTATCTGTGGTGTTGAACAGATTTTAAAATAGTTGTCATCGTCAGTCACTGTACTGATTAATCGGTAAATTATTGATCTCTTTTTTGAACCCGTGAATATAGAAACTATGACGTTCTGTATACAAATAACTATGTAGTTTTGGTAGTTTTGTTATTACCCTAATTTTTTTAAAGTAAGTTTTATTAATTTTTTAATTTAAGAGTACGAAAAATTAAATAAAAAATTAAAAAAACTAACCTCTCTCCTTTTTTTCTCTCTCTCAATTATTTTCTCTCCCTTCTTTTATTATTATTTTATTAATAAAATAAAAAAAAATAAATGGAAAGAGGAAAGGAAAGGAAAAAAGGAAAAGAAAGGAATAGAGAAGGGAGAAGAGGAACGGCACTGTTGTTTAATGTTTTTATATTTTTTTTATTAATAAAATATATAATTTTTATTTTATTTTTAAAAAATTTAAAATTTTAAAAATTTTAATTTAATTAATTATATTTTTAAATCATATGATTAAATGAATTTGTGTTAATAATTAAAGAATTAAAGTATATAAAACACGTAGTAATAGGAACAGAAAAACTCAATATTTCACTATAAATAAATTTAAATAAATTATAAAAAATAACATCTTAATAATATTAAAAATGATTTAATATGTTAAATATTTTTTAATAAGTGGTGAAAAAAATAAATGATCTTTCTATAAGTATAAATTTTACGTATAATTATTTTTGTTGTTATTTCATAATTTATCTGGATATATTAAAAGAGATTTTATGTTAATGTTTTAATGAATATAATCTAAGTATTAATACTTGCGCAATTTTGGGAAAAATGGGTTCTGTAGTGAGATTCTCAATTGACTTGATAACATATATATATATATATAGGCAAAATCAGTTCAGAATATCATACATGCATGACAATGGCAAACAAAAACCTCCAAATGAAGTGTCAACTAGAATGTACAGAGAAAACAGTGAGACATGATTGCGATTTTTCATTTGAAAGTAACGTTAATTAAGAGTGTAAATTTTTATTTTTGAAATGCTATGTATCAATAAAATAAAAAAATATTATAATTTCTAAATAAATATCACTATACGGGCTTCATATCATTTATTTATATAAAATTTTACATTTCACTAATATATACCTTCGAGGTATAGATTTAATTATCACAAACACCCTCCATTAAAATTACACCATTGAAATGCAAGACGACTTGAATCCTCGGAGTCTAACTAATCATTTTTATTATTTACCAAATATGAAAAGAAAGAACAATTAGCTTTTATTTATTATTTAAGGTTGTAAGAAAGACAAAGTAAACCTTGTCGTGTTTATGGTGTATGTACATGTCATTGCCTCTATAAGTAACGTTGATGGAATAACATAAGTTCAAGAAAGAAAGAAAAAAAAAACCAAGTTGAAGGAAGCATTTCAAACAAAGGAATTAGACAAATTATGCTACTTTTTTTTTTTTTTTTTTGAATATTGAGATAGCTCATAATAAGAAATGTAAAGTATTGTTCCAAAAAAGATATGAGCCTTTAAGATATTCTTATGTATCCTAATTTTCAATTTAATAATACAAATGATGATAACTTTCATGATAAAAGAAGGTATAAGTGTTTGGTAAGGAAATTGATATATCTTATTGTTATACGATCTGATATTAGAATGTCTATTACTAGGTATTACATTTTTTTTTTTTAAGAAATCTTGTGGCATGCATTTTACATAATTAAATTGCCGTTGACATTACCACTAATCCTATATTTCATAAGTAAACTAAGGTCATAAAAGTGAACTTTATTAATTCATAACAAAAGTAGTAACGTAGGAAGATGTATGTAACCCTTATATTAATTCAGACGTATAAAATAGGATAACATTATGATAATTTTTCTGTTATTAATTAATATTTAATTTTTTAATTATTTGTATTATTTAAATTATTCGTTAAACAGATTTTTAGTTTTTTTCTGATATTATGTAGTAATCGAATACATGTTTTAATTTGAGTATAATAAAAAATGAGTAAATTTTGTAAAAACAAAAATTAAAAATTTAAGTCGGTTCAACACGTGAATCGAATTTAAACATAAAGTCGATTCACTTGTTGAACTAATTTAAACTTTTAAGTCATCGTATTTAAAGTCAGTTAATAACCAACTTTAAAAGTCATTTTTGAAGTAGTGTAAAATCTAGAAGTTGTATTTAATTTTATCTTATTTTAATGAATATGGATCAACATTTGTCTTCTACTACTTTATATCTTATCTTTAGTTATCTTATTAAAAGACTCATCTTTTGGACTAGGAATTACCTTCAACCAATGATAGGATCTTTATTTTTATTTAAAATATAAAAAAGATACTAGATATTGGTGAAAATATAGTTTTTATTCATTAAGAAAGTAAGATTATTACAACTCTAGTTTTCTGTTAATTTATTTCATATGAATTTGTCTATACATTATCTAATAAGAGAGAGATGTTTTGGTTCTGAACTTATTATGCCTTCCTTCCTTATACAAGTACCCTTTTATAAACACAAGATAAATTATTTTATATACTTATTCTAAAGACACATGGAAAAATAAGAATTACATTTTATATTTATCTTTTCCTTCATTTTTCTAAAATAAAGATATGTTGAATTATAAGGATTAAATTTTATTTTATCTCTTCCTTCCTTTTAAAAATTTATGACGATAATAATAAAAATCACTTACTAACATGCTTCATCTTGATATTAGAGATATAGAACCCTCTTTGTCCTTTATATTATAAAGGCACTTGTGGTCCTTAGTTTGTTGTTTTGTTAGTTGGCAAAATTCTCATTTAGTTCCTTCAACTGCATCCAAATTATTGCAATTGAATGATATTTCATAATTGATAATTTTTTTCAATATCTTCTTGAATTATATTCAAGTTACTATATGAGATCATTCTAACCTTATTTATGGAGTAATTTATCATGATTTTAGAGGATATTTGAACTTTTCTAGTTTCACAGTATATTTGACTCAACATTATTGCTCTTTCTCGGTTAAGAACTTCATCAACTTCTTCTTCTAGTTGAGTATGTCATTCATATTTTAATAAAATAATAAGGGCTTATATGCTTTCCTCTATGCCAACCATTGTGAAACTGAAAAATCTTAAAAAGATTGAATAATCATTTTATTTTCCTCTTTCTCTAAAACTTTTAATGACTTTTTAATTTTTTTTTTTGAAAAATAGTTTAATTCTATTTGAAAGAGTCCACGATCTAGTACACTACCAAGGTAAGGAGATACAAAATACTTAAGAATTCAACCCTAACTCGCACAAACAAAAAAGAGCACACTTGAACAGAAAATATAACATAAGTACAAACAATATAATATCAGTTAAACAGATGAAAAAATAATAGATATTATATAAATAGTAGAAAACAGGAAAACAGCTACAATATGTTGTAACATACATACCTTAAGCTTATATTATACTATGGTTGCTTAAGGCAATCACTCAACAAAAAATAATCCACTAAATAATGAAATAATTACAACTCTGATAGACAATGAAACCGCTATTACCTCTATCAGTTGGGACATTTGTCCTAAGTTCCTACTGTTGTTATTACTTATTGCTTTCGCAAGATTTTGATTCAACACTTGAATCTGACTTTCTTCCGAGGCCAATACTACCCAATATGGTGTGATTGGTAAATAAGGATTAGTAACACGAAGTGTAACTACTAATAACTTTAAGGAACACACTAGAGGTCTCAAATCATGTATGAGAGACACACAGTCAAACCACGTATGCACACAGACAATGATTTTATCTCTTAACCCACTACATGACCCACACTCGAAAATAAACTCTTCAAAAAGATTTACAAAATAGATAACTCTCACTATGAATTTTGGTAGAGTTTTGACACTTGAAAATATGGGTATCGATGAGAGAAAAGAGTGGGACATAGGTATTGGAATACACACCTCGCCAGCCACCTCACATTGGCGAGGTCTTTGGTGAGCTTGTTGGTAAGGTGCTAAAAATAGCATTTTTTTGGTTTCCAAATATACCAAGTACTATCTATAAATAATCACATCTAAAACACACTAAAAGACACAAGAAACAATGTTGACTCGCTCACAAGCACACTCGTCGAAAACCAACACTCTCAACATAGAATGCATACTATGAAAACTAATTTCATGGTGTGTGCAAACATGCTTGCATACAAAGTATTCCTAGGGTTGGTTGGTTGTAGATAACATAATATTTTTTTTTTCTTCTTGACTCTTTTCTTTAAGCTCTTCTTCATCTGTTATATCAGACCATAAAACTTTTCATGAGTTATCCTTTCCTCTTTTGATTAATTATGAGGTTTTATTATCTTCTTTTGAGATTTTAATCTTTTTCTTTGGTAGAGTACTATATTTTTCCTTTTTTCACATAAGTGTGACTTTTTGAGATATAAAACCTCTAGTTAATTTTTTAGAACTTTATTTTCTTTTCCTTGATCTTGATTTCTATGTCAAGATTGTCCATCTTTCCTGTAACTGTAAAAATTATTAGTATGACTAATTCTTTAATTAAAACATTAGCTAAATTATTCTTTTTTCTGGTAGATGTTCAACATCAAATTTGTAATGGTTAAACCAATGTGTCTATCTGATTAATTTTTCTTGTTTGTAATCTCCTGTAATATTAATTCTTATAAAAATCCAAAATTTGTATTATCTATTGTAGTTATAAATCTGAAGGAGATTATAAATATAACAAACTTTTTTATTACCTTTTTTTACAGCTAAATATTCTTTTGTATTATTATGGTAGTTTAATTCAACTTCTTGAAAAGCTCATGAAGTAAAATACACAAATATTTATCTTTATGATCTACTCTTGCTTTTAATATAGCTTCCAAATATTTATGTGAAGCATATACTTTTATTATCATTTTATCATCTAGTTTTAGATAGTAAAGTACTAGTAAATTTATTACCTATACTTTTACCTTTTTATGTACTGAGTATCTTGATCAGTCAATTTTCTAACATAACCTTTCTTAAGTTTTACTTGTAAAGTTTTTCTGATTTTTATTAATTTTCTAATATATATATCAAACATCCTAAAACTATTTTCAATTTGTTTCTGTCAGTGATGACACTAGAATCCTTATATATTATATAACATAGGAGGTTGAAGGTGGATTTTTTCATCTTTTATTTCACGTCCTAAATAATTGATTTTTTGTTGTGCTAATAATGCCTTTTTCTTGGACAATATTTTTCCTTCTTTCTTACTTTTTGATGAGATTTTTAATATTTTATGCAATGTTAGTTGATATTATCACTAATATATTATCAATATAGATTCAACAAAATATGTGATATTCTTTTAAAATATTGTCCATATATCTTCAAAATATTACTAGTGTTTGTTTTAATCCAAATGGTACAATAGTCCATTAGAATTGTCTTTGTGGACAACTAAAGATTGTTAGTAGTTTAGATTCTTTATCTAATCTAATTTGGCAGAATGTACTCTTGTAAATTGTATATATTTTATATCTTTTAAATTAGAATCCTATTTTTATGTAAGTACTATTAGGGTTCGTTATGTTGTATAGGTTATTCATCCTCAAATGCCTCCTATGAATATGTTTCTTTTTCTTCTTCTTCTTCAATTTCACTCATTAAGTATATTGATTCTATTTCTTCAATGTCTGATTCATCTATAAGTTTTAATTCCATCTTATAGGCTTGCTCTAATAGTTTTAATTTCTTCTTATACTCCTAGTTATGGGTTAACTTATTAGGGTATTCCTTGGCATAATGACCTTCCTCATTACATATCCAACATCTTAAGTTTTCTTGCCTGATGAACAATTATTTTCTTTTTTGTGAAATTTTTTTCTTTTAAAATATATTTTCTTATAAGATTCCTCATTATATATTCTCTTATATTTAGAAAAATCTTATTTCTTGAATTTATATTTCATGAACCTTTTATATTTTTACTTGTATATTACATCCATACTTTCTTGACATTTAAAAATTCTTACTATGACAACATATTTTAGAATTTTCTTTAGCATAATTATATTCATTTATTCTTTGACATTATAAAATTATCCAAGATTTTAGTTTTTTTTTGTTTTTCCTTCTAAAGTATATGGTACTGATATAGTATTTCTATTTTTTCAACTTTCTTCAAGAGTTTTATATAGAATTCCTAGTAACTTTTGATAAAATATTTTCTTAAATTGTTGTTGTTATATTTTAGGTATCTTGTAATAATACATTTCATATTCATATATAAAATAATTTATGTAGCATATATCATATATTTCTATATTTACTAGATACCATTTAGCCTCATTTATTTCTAGTTTACTTGTTTCAAGAATATAGTTTCCTTTATTTTCTCTCATGATCCCTTTATAGATTTCATTTACTACTTTATTTGAATATTGTCTTTCTATTGCAGAATTTCCTTGCATCCTAATATGTATATTATCTAGTAGATTACTAAACTATAATTTAACATTTTCAGTTATTTTATGGTTTAATAATACTCTACAGATTAATGGGTTTGTACTAGTAGTTCTAGATGTCTAGATTAGTACACTCATTATACCAGCTCATTCATCTAATATCTTTTTTCTATCTATGATATAATCTAGGGTCTGATAGTCAGTTTTATTATTATTATTATTTTCATGGAGTTTGAATTCTGATGGTATAGATTCTCTAGTGCCCTAATAATCCTTCTTCCATTTTTGGTTGTTATCTTATCCTATTTGGAGGATTAGGTTCATCTGATCTCTGTCTATTTCTTTCATTTGTGTGAAGATTATAAGTTTCTCCCATATTTATAGAGGGCATTACTATATTTCTTTCCATAGTAATTTTAGAATTTTATCATTTATAATTTATTTCACTGATTATTATCATATCATATTCTTCATTATTATACAATATTTTTTCTTCATAATGTTTTCTTAATTCCTCATCTGTTAATGTTTGTAGACTTACTAATATTCCTACATCTTTATTTTTAGGATTTATAAATTGCTCTCCTAATTGTTTTCTATATTCTATTAGGTTGGAACTATAAATTTTTTACATCCTTTCTTTTTTAATTATGGTGAATCATTCCATCATATTTTCTTGATGGTTTTCTTTTAATCCTTCTAATGGATCTCTTTTTTATGATGTCTAGGTGTAACATGTTATCATAATTATTTTGTCTTATTTCTTTAAGGGTTTTTTCTTGGGTTATATTTATATTTTGTAAATATTCTATTTTCTCTTCTAAAAGAATAAAGGATTTCGTTATAGCCTTTTGATAATTTGTTACGCTTATTAGGGTACTATTATTTTCTAATTTTATTACTTGTAATCTATCATTTGAAATCTTTAAAGATTTTCACTTTGTAATTTATTAGTTTTTATTATTTATCGATTACTCCATGGATAAGATTTTGACTTCTTTAATTTCTTATTTTAATTATTTTATTTATTCTTCTTGTTCCCATTCCTATATGTTTATTTTTGTTTGATCATTTATAAATCATATTCGTGGTATGTTACTTTTTCTTCTTGGTATTAAAGGTTTTTTCTTTAACATCTAAGTTCCATTTTTCAAGTAGTTCTAAGACTATTAATATTTTTGGTTTTATTATTTGTCCAATTTCTTAGAAGATTTTATCTATTTTTATGAATTTATTTTGTCAATATATTGAACTATTATGACTATTTGTTAATAACTATCATATTATGTAATATATTAAAAATGAATTATTTCTTTTTTTCATTAAATCTCCTCTTTTAAATTCATAAGTTAAATTTAATACTTGATTTTTTTTATCATTAATGTTAATGACAAACTTAGGGTATGCTATGAATATTAATTTATAGTATCCTAAGTTTTCATGAATCATAAAGCATCTTTCCTATTTATTATTCTATTATCTAGGAGTTCTAATTTTATTGATGTATCTATTCCTTCTCTAAAATATGTTTTTATTAATATTTGAATTCCTCCTAAATGGATGTATCAAATTAGTCTTTTGTCCTTTTGGAGAATTTTAGATAATTTATTTGTAATAATTTCTTTATCAATTAATGGTATGTCATACCTTTTATTTACATTTGTAATATTAATACCCGTTACTTTATTACTTGTTTCATAATAAATTATATATTTCCTTGAAAATATTTTTCTTATTTATGATAATGATAAATCTTTGATTTTTTTTAAATTTACTCATTTTCTATTATACTCAAATAAAAACCTGTATTCGAGTAGAAAAAAACCAAAATCAGTTTAGCAAATAGTTTAAATAATACAAATAATTGAAAAATAAAATATTAATTAATAGCAGAAAAATTACCATGGTGTATTCTTTTCCTGATGTTATAATACAAACCTACATATATAATACAAAAATTTATACACATAAAATAACAACACATAATAACAGAAAAATATGAATAATAAGTACGTAGAATTAATAAAAATACTTATAAGAGTAAATGAAGTGACAAAATGAAAGAAATGAAGAAAAAAATGTGTTTTGTAAGTGAGAAATGGGTATAAAAAATTTGAGTATTTCACTTAAAAAAAATAGGGGATCTAAAAGATTAGTTAGAGAGAAAAAAAACCCACTAACCGGCGCTGGAAATGGTGGTCGTAGGTGGCCAGAAAATAAGAAAGAGTGGAGGAGGTTTTAAGTTTTGAGTGTTATGCAACGCTGGGAATAGTTTCGGTATGGGGAAGAAAGAAAAGAAAAAAATTTATCCACATGTGTAGCGTCGATTCTACGTGTCAACCGATGCTATCCACATGTGTAGTGTCGGTTCCAGATGTCAACCGACGCTACGCTACGTGGATAGCGTCGATTGATGTGGTGAACCGACGCTACGTCCTACGTGGATAGCATCGGTTCTACACCAAACCGACTTTAAATTCATTATAAGTCGATTTTTGGAAAAAACCGACTTTATATATCGACTTAAATACCCTTTTTGTAGTAGTAGGTGGACAAAAAAGGCAAGTCCATCCATATGCTATCCTATCATCAACATGTCAGTCCATCCATGAAATACAAATGTAAATACTCAATAACGACAAGAGACAATACATTTGATACAAACCAAAATTACCCAAAAAAAGAAGTGCTTTTTCATTGGTAAATAAATCCCTACGGGATTATATCATCACTAGTAATATCTTCCCTGCCCAAAAGCTTCATGAATCATGGAAAATGATGCTAAGGTTGCAATTTTCAAACATATGACAACAATTAGGAAAGCCTTTGGACGAATAGTGATCTAAAACATAAGGAGGAAGTTCACTAAAAGGAATATTTACATATCAAATCAAAATGTTATCAACAATGAGAATTGCATGTAAATCAAGAAACAAGCATAGCCAACCAAGCCACGATACTCATCACATCCAGCCACCTCGACCATGATCCTCGTGCAAACTCTCATCGACCAAACAACAAAAA
Source organism: Hippophae gyantsensis (assembly GCA_030763125.1). Lineage (NCBI taxonomy): Eukaryota > Viridiplantae > Streptophyta > Magnoliopsida > Rosales > Elaeagnaceae > Hippophae > Hippophae gyantsensis. The sequence continues at coordinate 52,758,328 of CM061028.1, forward strand.
TCCCAACCAAAATGAGAACGGCTACACACCTTGCGGAATAAATAGCGACAAAGCAGATACTATCACGATAAGAAGCATACAATACCCAATTAAGCTCAGACACTGATACTGTTAGAAATACTTAATGATTGTATTCTATTCTGTGCTTCAAATGAATATACATGGTTCCTTTATATAGGAATTACAAGTAAACTAGATATATCTAAAGTAACTAAATATAGATATCCCTAAAGTAAATAGATATATATTAGTAGATATATATATACATTAATATGTTACTAGATATACATTAACAGCCCCCCTCAAACTTAAGATGGATGTGAGACCAACTTGAGGTTGTCAACCAAATTACGAGTGCGTCTTTGGGGAAGTGCCTTAGTGAAGATATCTGTAAGTTGATCGTTGGAGGAAACAGAGAAAAGCTTGAGAGCACCATGGACAAGATGAGAGCGAATAAAGTGATAATCAACCTCGATGTGTTTATTCCGTTCATGGAAGACATCGTTGTGAGTAATATGAATGGCACTCTGATTATCACAATAAAGAGGAGTAGTAGAGGATGTGGACATACCCAAATCCTTAAGAAGCCATCGTAGCCAAAGAAGCTCAGATGTGGTATCAGAAAGAGCACGATATTCTGCTTCAGTACTGGAGCGGGCCACGAAGGTTTGTTTCTTACTTCGCTGAGAAATCAAAGAAGAACCAAGGAGAAAGCAATAACCTATAGTGGACCTGCGATCAGTAGGATCTTCTGCTCAATCAGCATCAAAGAATGCACGAAGTACTAAAGGAGAATCAACTGAGTAGAAAAGGCCATGGAAGATAGTGTCTTTCAAGTATCGTAGAATACGTAGAACAACAGCATAATGAGTTGATCGTGGAGTAGACAGATATTGGCTCACCCTATGAATAGCATAAGAAATGTCTAGATGAGTAACTGTAAGATAAACTAGGCTGCCAACCAATCGTCTGTAAAGAGAGAGATTAGACAATGGTTGACCCTCCGATGGTGTGAGATGCGCATTAAGTTCAATTGGAGTGTCAATAGCCTTGCTGTCAGTGAGTCCAGCTTGAGATAAGAGGTCAGATGCATACTTAGCTTAAGTAATATAAAAACCATCTGTGGAACGAGTGATCTCAAGACCCAAGAAGTAGTTGAGATGTCTAAGGTCTTTAATCTCAAACTACTGACTAAGAAAATCCTTGAGTTCTTGAATACCATTGAGGTCATCACCAGTTATGATCATATCATCCACATATAGGAGAAGCAAAATGGTGCCTTTATCATTGCGACGAAGAAATAAGGCAGAATCATAAGGACTGGCAGTGTAACCCAAGCGAAGGATGGTGGAGCTAAACTTGGCAAACCATGCTCGTGGAGCTTGTTTAAGACCATAAAGTGCTCGTCGAAGGAGACAAACCTTATTTGTTTCAACAGAAAGACTAGGAGGAGGTTACATATAGACTTCTTCATGCAGATCCCCATTAAGGAATGCATTTTTGACATCCATCTGAAAAAGGTCCCATTTACTAGTAGTGGCAACAGCTAAGAGGGTACGAATAGAGGAAATATGGGTAACTGGAGCAAAAGTCTCTTCATAATCAATCTCATACTCTTGTGTAAAACCTTTTGCTATAAGACGAGCCTTGTAGCGATCTATGGACCCATCAGAACGAGTCTTGATCTTATAGATCCACTTACTACCAACCACAGACTGACCAGGAGGGAGAGTAACCAGATCCCAGGTATTGTTTTTGGTTAATGCATCAATCTCTTATTTCATTGCAATTTGCCAAAAAGGGTTAGTAGATGCCTCACGATAGGTGTGAGGCTCATGGAGTGTAGCAAAGGCAGTGTAACAATGATAGTCAAGTAAATGTGTAGGAATGGATCTTACCTGGGTTGAGTGGCGAGGTGGAATGTCTTGTGGAGGATCTTCAGGCGAAGCAAAAGTAGGGGACCTATGTTCAAGGTGGGGTAGCTCATTATCAACCTGTTCTTCTACAACCTATCTAGGATAAGATTGAATAGTGAAGTCCATAGATGGATTAGGAGTATCTTTAGAAGGATTAGGAGACTCATTTGGAAAGATTTCTAAAACATTTGAATTAGTTAGGGAAGAACGAAAGTGAGAAAGTTCAACAAATAAGCAGTGTTCCCAAAAGAAAACATTTTGGGAAACACGAAGATGATGTGAGATAGGATCATAACATTGATACCCTTTTTGAGTTTCACCATAACCAAGAAAACAACAAAGTCTAGATCGAGGCTCAAGTTTGTTATGTTCATGAGGCTGAAAAAGAACGAAATAGGCAGATCTGAATGAACGAAGGTAATGATAGTCAAGAGATGACCCAAAAAGGCGCTCATACGGAGTCTGATTATGAATGACAGCACTTGGAATGCGATTAATGGCATGAACAACATGAAGAGCAGCTTCACCCTAAAATTGGGCAGGAACTTTGGTAGAAAGAAGAAGAGCATGAACAATGTCAAGAATATGACAAAGTTTTCTTTCGGCTCGACCATTTTGTTGAGAGGTTCCTGGACAGGTGAGATGATGTACAGTGCCATAGGAGTGTAACAAGGTTTGAAAAGAATTTTGAGTATATTCAAGAGCATTATTATATCGAAAAGTTTTGATATGTTTGGAGAATTGTGTTTCAACCATTTTTGCAAAGTTACTGTATATTGGTAAGATTTCAGAACGAGATTTCATTGGAAAGATCCAACTATAACGAGAATAATCATCAACAAAAACAACAAAATATCGAGATCCACCAATACTAGTAACAGGAGAAGGTCCCTAAATATCAGAATGAATTAACTCAAAAATACTATTAGAGATAGATTTACTATTATTGAAAGGTAAAGTTGGCTGTTTTCCTAACTGACATGAAGTACAATCAAAATTGTCTTTGGACACAGAACCCAATAAACCTTTAGAAGCTAACTATTGTACCCGAGTAGATGGGGCATGACCAAGACGAGAATGCCAAAGTGCGAGAGAAGGTAAGGAAGAAACTGCAGTAGTTGTAGCAGCAGTTGCAGTAGCAACAGAGGCAGAAGCAACAGGTGGAAGATGAAGATTGTTTACGGGAAACATACGCCCAACCCTAGGACTGATCCCAAGCTCTTTCCCCATCCTTGGATCCTGCACAATACACCCAGAATAGTCAAAAATAAGGCGATATCCTAGTTCAGCTAATTGTCCCACCGAGCATAAATTATAGGATAGGTCAGGTACATGGAAAACCCCAGGAACAGAGAGGGTAGAGGTCGAAATAAAACCTAGACTATTCCCATGAATGGTGGAACCATCAGCTATATGAATATTAAAAGGATGTGATGCAGGGTCAAGTTTGGAGAATAAAGATGAGTGAGGTGTCATGTGATTACAACATGCAGAGTCAAAACGCCAAGTTTGAGACTTACTCGGCAAAACTGGGAGAGTAGTGGAAAGAGATGAATTACCAGCCATTTGAACAGCCTGAGTTATGATCTTCTGTAGTTCAGTGGAAGAGAGGTTGATAGTGGATCCAGAAGATTGGGACTCTGCTGAACTAGAAGGCACCAACGAAGTAGGCTCAGTATTAGCAACAACAACAGTAGATTTGTTACGACGGTAACAAGTCTCAATGGTGTGGCCATGACGCTTGCAATAATTGCAGAACCTTTTATTGCTCTGCCTGCGACGATTGTAAAAGCCAGAGGAATCACCTGATTGTTGAGGTTGCTCAATGGTAGGAGCAGGGGGAGTAATAGCCAAAACATTGAACTTATTTTGGGCTTGAAGGGTTTCAAGTCGAGCTTCTTCTCTAACCAACTCATTTACAACAATATCAAGAGAGGAAGGAGGACTACGATTAAGAAGCTGACCTCAGATGGGCTCAAAGTCCTTGTGGAGTGACATTAAGAACTCATAGAGATGAAATTCATCCCTAACTGTAGCATATTGCTGAGCATCTGTTGAGCATGCCTAAATTGGATCACAAAGGTCAATTTGATCACAAAGGTCAATTTGGTCCCAAAGGAAACGAAGCTGATCAAAGTAGTCATTGATCAATGCAATTCAACTATTAGCTGATATTTCATGGATCCGTGAGTAGTGGAGTACCTTTTGGCCAACATATCCCATGCTGATTTGGCATCGTCAAAGCTGCCCAACAGATTGGAGATGGAGGAAATGGAAGTATTTCGAATCCGTGTGGGGATTATGTGGTTGTGACTATCCCATTCAGTCATGCGACGAAGAAAAATAGCATCTTCTTCACTTGCTTCTTTAATAGGAATGATAATTGCACCAGTACAATAATGTCAGAGCATACGACCCTTAATAAAACTGCGCTTAGCTTGAGACCATGACAAGTAATTCTTAGTCCCTTCCAATATAGTATTGATAGGACAAGACATAAAAACATCCTTTTTTCTTCATTTGGAAACACAATATGTAAAAATGGACTGCAAAAACGAGATCTACACGAAAAACTGAGTAGGGAGAACTTGTACTATGAAAGTCAACAGTCAAAGTCAACGGGCAGTACGGTCAGCAGGGGCAGCGAAGTCAATGGGCAGCACAGTTGCGCAAAAGTCAACGAGCAGCGGGCTCTGTGACGTCAACTGGATGCTTCGATGACGTTAGCCCTAGGCTTTTACTGATGACGTCACGAGTAGAGCGCCGTGTGCTTGGCGCATGAATCTGACGCGCGGTTGCTGTTGTCGGCGCGTGTGGAGGCTTATGATTGTGATACGCCCACGGTTATGTAGATCGAGTCGTGGCGATCATAGTGATATCTGCAGATAGGTCGTCGGGTTAAGATGCACGGCGACGGCGGTAATTGTAGTGGTTTCTATGGTTTGGAACTCCTTAACAACGACGACTGTAGTCCCGGAACCTAAGGACAACGACTGAAAGACGTCGGAAGTTTAACGGTGAATGATTGCAGCGGCTATTGTGACAGCGAAAGCTATAAGGGTTAAGTAACACCAGAAAAGACAAGACTGCTAGAAAGATAAGAATAATGGCTCTGATACCATGTTAGAAATATTTAATGATTGTATTATATTATGTGCTTCAAATGAATATACATGGTTCCTTTATATAGAAATTACAAGTAAACTAGATATATCTAAAATAACTAAATATAGATATCCCTAAAGTAAATAAATATACATTAACAGATATATATATACATTAATATGTTACTAGATATACATTAACAGATACAAAATTCAAATTACCATTATGATCTGCCAACATATTGAACACATCGTAGAGAAAAATTGCCTAGATCTACTAGTGGTATTAGATCTCTGGTGGTGGCAGCCATAGAAGAGATCTTCTGTTTCAGTTTTTTATTTTTATTTTTTTAAGCTCACATGAAAATAAATACACGCACGTGAATTACTTTTGTTAAAAATTTAACATCAATTAATTTTTGAGTTTTTTTTCTTCATGTTTTAAGTATAATCTTAAAGATTTACATGTTTTGAATATTTTTAAAATTATCCCATTAATTTTTAACATAAAACGTATTTAACCAAAAACAAATCTGAAAACAGCTCAGATTAGGCAAATAGTAACAGGAAATTGTAAGAAGCTTCACAGTAGTCAACAGACACTATACAGATGCATGAAAAAGCAGTACGGTGGTTGTGAAAATTGTAAAAAGTAATTAGAAATTAAAAAAAAATCATATTTCACACTTTTATTTCAATATCAATAGTTAGTAAACTAATTCCACTAATCAACAGCTTTTTTGATACATAGTTTAAATGAACCCACTGTAACTTCTCGCTTAGTATACTAACCGAATGACCAGTAAATGGATTGGAAGGTCCTTGTGGATCAACGCTCCATTAATTCAAGTAAAAATTAACAGCCATGTCTCAAAACTAAATCGACATGATGAGGATGTTGCCTTTCATTCTTGAATTGAGAGCAATTTCAAAGAAAACTTGTCAGAGGACTTCATTTGTGGTTTTTCTTTTCAACCTTTGCTCGAATTTTCTGTTATGACACATATATCTCTGTCTCAAGACTGAACATTCTATTAAGAGCATGCATATTTTCTAGGGTTTAACTCAGATCACGATCGTCGCTCCTATGGCATCTCAAGTGCTGCAGTGGACCATAAAGGATATTATTCACTATACCACGGCTAAGATCATCTACAGCTCTCCTTGTTTTCTTTGAGATATCATGTGTTACATGTAGAAAGAAATTTCAAAGAGGTAGGAGAGAAGAGATGATGAGAAAGAGAGATAATTATTATATAATTCTTGTTATCTCTTCTTCAAATACTATGGTTATATATAACTTTACATGTAACTAATTTATCATATTTCTTAACAGAATCACCGTGCCTCTACACGGCCTGATTGGTGGTCCCTCTTTTGTGTGTTGTCTGCGCTTGTTGGCTAGCCACATGTGTTGCCTACAAATTATACCGTTTGTGGTCCCTTCCCTTGACGTCTTGCGTCCATGTGCTGTGCCAAGGCCTACAAATTGTACCGTTTATGGTCCCTTCTCTTGACGTCTCACGTCCATGTGTTGTGCCAAGAAAATTGAGCCAATTAGACTCGTATTATTTCATCCCCCTTTTAGAATCCTTGTCCTCAAAGATGGAGTTGGATAATGTGTGATAAAAAAAAATGAACGTTATTACCTATCATCATATTAGTCATTTGTTCAATAGAATGTGTCTTGAAACTATCAGTCCAATTATAATCAACTCTATCACTCTACTGTTCCTCTGGGCCAACTTAGGGTCTTCTTGATTATACTTAAAACTTGTGGTCACCTCATAGGTGAGTCCATCATGTCTAGCATTATAATCAAGGGTGTTGTTGGATGGGTTCCCCAATTTATCCAACCTCTTCTTATACACAGCTATGGTCAACATGATAATCTTCTTTTGAACCAAATATATCAGTGTGTAAGTGTGAGTAAAGAGACTAGGTTTATAGTTAAAATCTCCTATTAGATTATGTGTTTTCCGAGTCTCAGCTATTGATGTCTCTGAACCATGTCTTTTTAAGAGCTTCAGGGTATTCTTTTGTCTCATTCCAGGAACCCCATTTTGGAATCCAAGTATACCATTAGCATCATCAAGCTTCAATCCTTCTTTGGTAGCTACAACACACTTCTTGCTTTCAAATTCCAGTTGTCCTTCCAATGAGAAGAGCTTCATAACAAGGTGCTCTTCCCAATTGTTGGTGAGATTCTCATAGTAGGTAGAATACTCTTCCTTGGTAATCTCCTCTTGTTTTCTCCTCCTATTAATGGTAAGAATTTGGGGTTGTTGGATAGAATTGTTAAGCTCCACATTCTCAGTGATTGTGAGTTTCAACCCTTGTAAGGCTGTTTTTCCTCTCACAAATTTACATAAAGTTGTACCCAATGAATCACAAGAGTCTTGAATTCTCTTAATATATTTTCCAACCATTTTGTACGCTTCACCATTAGGAGCTTGAGTACTTCTGTAGGAATCTTTCAGTTTTTCATTCAAAATTCCTTCAAAAACCATGGCCAACACTCCTAATCCATTAGGAAGTGTCACTGTAAACTTCAGGGCCAAAATCTCATCATCTTCAAAAGTTTCTTGATTGAGATCCGAAGGATTCAGCTCAACCAAGGAATTCAGAACCCAAGAATTAGGTGGATGGTCAAGTTGAGTAATCCCAAAAGAAGCTAATCCAGTTCTGATGCATAGATTTCTAGTATCCTCAGCTATACCCACACATAGAAGCAAATAACCTTTACCTTCAAATGCTATCTGAAAGCTCTCATAACATTTTAGAATGTATAGCTTGCTAGAAATCAGATGGATCTACCCAACAAACCTTTGAATGGTCAATAGTTGTTGATACTTCTCAACTCTTTGTTTTTGGTCAAACAGAAACCCCTTTGATTTTAACCTTTGGAGTGTGGTATGGAATGAAAGGGAAGCTTCTGTCTTTGCTTCTACCTTTGAGAGTTGAAACCCTAGCCAGCTTGTTAACATGATCGTAGAGCAGATCAAGAGAAAAGTTGGGGCTATAACCGATGCATGTCCATATCTTTTATGAGTAATATTACTTTTACGGTACCATCGATGCCAGAGGTACGACTCATACAATATCATCAGGTTAATGGACTCAGGGACATTATACGACTCATACACAAATCTTACATTACTGGTATGAGTTCGATTATCTAACCTCAAATTTCGTAGATTCATCGCCTTTTTTAGAGTGATAGAGGGAACCTTTTTTAGGGGAATTCCTATCTGGTTGTCATAAATCGGTAGAAAAATGCTTTTGTAGCACCAATTAGCCTGATGAAGCTTCCTCATGTGACCATCTCGAGGTTCTCTGATTGAACCTTCCTCCTCGTGTAGTGGCTTTGGTTGCGTGCAATGCTTGCTGTCAATGGTTCCCCGATCACCACAATGATATAATTTTTTTTCTTCTATGCTTGAGTGCCTCTTGATTGACTAACTAAGTCATTGCTTTGATTTCTATCAGAGATCTAGACAAAGAAGAGAGGGGATTCTGGGTCTCTGTTGGTGTAGAGGCTATAGGGCCAATTGATGGGCCAAATCCAAGCCCATTGTGAAGTCGTTCATCTGAGAGAGAAGAAATACGCTTAAGAGATAAGTTGGTTTCTTGGGCCGGCTCATGGGCCACTTTTGGAAGCCCAGGCACTGGCGATCCACAGAGTTTGAACTGGGTATCCCTCATCGCTTCTCTGTAAATCCCAAGAAGCACTTGGTTCTCGATCGTGTGGGATTTTCTTGGAGCATTCTCTGAACAGGTATCCGAGATAACGGAATCAATGGATGGAGCTTCCCATTTCTCGAAGGTTTTAGACGATCTACTCCTTTGATTGCGAAGAGAGGTTGTCGGTAGTGAGCTGCGAACGGCCCGCAGATCTCTCACCTCAACTTGCAACGCTTGTAGGATGGCGTTGAATCTCTCTGAATCGAACCCAGATTGCGCGAAGGGTTCCGTGGTTGGAACTTTGAATTTCATGAGGGTTTCAGACGATCCAATCCTCTCATTGCCAAGATAGGGAGCTGGTGGTGAGCTGTGGGTGGCGTGAAGAGCTCGCAGCTCGATCAACACTAGTTGTAAGACGGCATTTAATCGCTTGAGGGTATCAGATTCCTCATCGGAGGTCTCTGTGTTGGATCGGTTCCGGTTGTCCATGACTAGAATCGGCTCTGATACCATTGTTACGTGTAGAAATTTCAGAGAGGTAGGGGTAAAAGAGAAACTGAGAAAGAGAAATAATTGTTATATAATTCTTGTTATCTCTTCTTCAAATACTATGACTATATATAGCCTTATATGTAACTAATTTCTGACATTTCTTAACAGAGTCATCGTGCCTCTGCACGACCTGGTTGGTGGTCTATCTTTTGTGTGTTGCCTGCGCTTGCTGACTGGCCGCGTGTGTCACCTGCGAATTATGCTTTTTATGGTCCCCTCCCTTGATGTCTCGCGCCCATATGCTGCGCCAAGCAGCTCGAGCCAATTAGCATTTCTCTAGCTCTGCCACTCTGATTCTTTCGACACAAGCTCTCAATTTCTTGATGGTAGGTACCGTTTCCAATGAGTCTCTCCAAGCTTCAAATTGTATTGATTCTTCAGCAATTAATGCCCGAGCCTCCATTGCTTTCCTAAGACGATCCTCTATATTAGCAGCCACAACTTCTTTAAGGTCATCAACATTGTAAACTTGTGCAGTTTCAACATCTGCAACACATAATCCCACGTTTCGAGGGGCAGATATGTCGATGAAAAGTCTCAAACCCCCAGTTTCTTGACCAACAGCAGGAAGGTCATTCACACGCTCCTCCAAAAATAATGGAGTCTCTGCTGCTGTGCTTGTAAACACAACATCTGCTTCAGCAGTACAATTCAACATTTCTGTCGGAGCTTGTAAACAACATCAATACCCTTTAGCTCCTCACGTATGACCGCAACTCTTTCCTCAGTTCACCATCTTTGTACATCCTTTTGCAACCAAGTGCTTGATCACAAGCTTTCCCATCTTTCCTGCTCCAATCACCAACATCCTGGCAGTAACATGTGAGGATTCTGAAGCTTCATTAAAGCAATTTCAACAGCCGCAGAGCTTACAGATACTGCCCCAGCAGCAATGTTAGTCTCAGTTCAAACACGATTCCCAACAGTTATGACATGCTTAAACAACCCACTAATGTTCCTACCAAAGGCATTAACTCCTAGACCAACTTTTACTACTTTTTTAACTTGTGCTAAAATCTGTTTTGTAGCATCTTTGTAATACAACAGAAATCGGTACTCACAAAGTTCGGGAACAGGGATTCCACTTGTCTGCCACAAAGAAAGACTCACGACTCATTACAATGGCTTTCACATTTAAGAAAAAATGAAAGAAATACCATTTATACGCTAGAAACTGCTATAAAAACTAGTAAAATGGCCCGTTAATAACCACTGTGATGAATAAGTGTGACATTAACTCAAAAGAAATTTCAGCACAAAAGAGTAACAAAGACAATAATAACATATTGAAATAGAATGATGAAAATTGAAACCAAGTCTTTAAAACAGGACTTATTAGACTTAAATCCCAATTGGAGCCTAGATTTCCTTATTAAAGATCCAGAGAAGCCTCAAAATCTATTACTTTTGGGGCAAATAACTTTTCTGAGTACCACTTGCTCCAGATAATAAGTTTCCTTCTGAGATGTGCTTTCAATGAAAAAACAAGAGCCTAAACCACAAAGCATTTGAACTGAAAATCTTTCATTCCATAACTAACAATTTGACTTTCAGTGAACCACAAAGTTATATCTTGTACCCAAAAGTAAATACTTTTGTTAAAACAAATCTTTAAGAACAATCAAGATCCAAAAAAAAAATGCAAGCTCTAGCACAATAGAGAAGAAGAGGACCTTTGACATCCATTCTGTCACTTCTTTGACACCACGATGCTGAGATAGAGCTACAACATATATCTCCATTCTGTTGCAAGTGCTAAGAACGGCAGCTTCTTCTATATGATTTAAGTTACACAGCTCTGCTATTGCTCCGGGCCACTCTGCTTCAGGAACAGCAAGTTTTTCACGCATTTCAACAGGGGTGGTGTGAATGCTGAAGCCAGTGACAACAATGCTGCTCTTTCCTTTGTATATCCTGAAGGAAAATTGTGAAATTTAATTTTGTTCATAAAAGTTGTTGAAAAAAAAAATAAACGATTTATACTGATCAATCATTAGGGAAAGTAGAGACGAAAGCATTTTCATGGATATTAAGCTTTCATGAATATTAAGTAGGGGTGTGCATATGTTGAAGAATTCGAGAACTAGTTGGAAGCAACTAACACATCAACCGGAATCAATTAACAACAAAAGTTAAGGAGCAACAAGGATCCAAGAATATTTCCACTATAATTATGTCTATTTTTAATCATTATAATTTTTTTTTTGTTTTGTATAAATTAGATTATAAACATTTATTCAAGTAAATAAATCATTTCTTTTATGGTATCAAAACTTAGGAAGAAATTCTCTGAAAATCCAACTCACAAAAAAAAATTTCTTTCAAATTTTGTTTCTTTTCAAAAATCAATTTTGAATCACATCAACAATTTCAAATTCATCCCATTATAATCTCCACACACGCCTTGTCGGAGTCCCACGCATCTCACTGGTGTCACACGCACCTATACACACGCTCTTTGAACAAGACGACATAAACGACACGCCATTCAAACAGCTCTCTGAAGAAAACAACCCATCGTTAGCTGGTTCAATCGCTTTAACCGATTCAGTTTTCCAACCATCGGATCAGTCATTCCAGACACTGGTTCACCCATTTTCCAATCGATTCCCGAACTAAAATTTCTAGTTCTAGAATCCTTGATCCATTTTTTATAAAATACAACCTATTTTAGTTCATTATTTTTCCATAAACAGTAATTATCGTCTAAAGTACACTAAACCTTATCCCGTTTTCAATGTTTTTCAACAATCATGTTTGAAACCACCAATACCAGCCACACTGTACCAAAATGGTATGATGATCCTAGCCATTCATTATACTTGCACCACTTAAACCAATCAGGCATGGTTCTAGTGGCTCAATCTTTAAATCAGAAAAACTATCATATTTGGGTTCATGTGATGCTCATGGCTCTCACCACCAAAAACAAAGATAGATTTATTGACGACACAATCACAAGGCCACTAGCAAACTTTGAGGTAGAAATCAAACAATGAACTTGCTGGAACATTCTTGTCAAAGAATGGATTCTCAATACCATATCGCTTAAAATTGCGGAAAATGTCATGTATAATGCTACCACATATGAGCTATGTGAAGAATTAAAGGAAAAAATTTCACACACCAATAACGTGCATCTATTTCAAATCGACCAAGAGATCCATTATTGCATACAAGAAGGTATGAGCATTGAAGAATATTACACCAAGTTGAAAAGCCTATAGGATACTTGAGATGCATTATGTCCCCTTCCACATTGTGGAGGAAATGTCGGAAAGTAACTATAAGAATACCAACAAAAGCAGCAAACCATAAAGTTCTTCTTGGGGCTTAACGTAGTTTACACAGCAGCACGAAGACAAATCTTGCTCATGGAACTTTTACCTACAGTAAATAAGGTATACTCCCTCATTGTTCAAGATGAAAAGTAGAGAGTTGTCTCCACACAAACCATAGGAAGGATGCCAGAATTTTCCGCACTTATCGCCAAGGATAGTCGTCCACAATATCCTTCGGTTGACATGTTGAATCGATGCTACACGAGGATGTAGCGTCATTTCTACGTGTCAATTGACTCTACACACGTGGATAGCATCGGTTGACACGCAGGACCGACGCTATGTCCTACGTAGCATCGGTTGACACGTAGGACCGACGCTATGTCCTACGTAGCATCGGTTGACAAGTAGGACCGACGCTATGTCCTACGTAGCATCGATTGACACGTAGGACCGATGCTATGTCCTACATAGCATCGGTTCAACACGTTAATGGACACTATGTGTGTAGTATTGGTTGACACGTAGAATCAACGCTATGTTCTCATGTAGCGTTGATTCAACATGTCAAATGACGCTATACGTAGTGTCGGTTTTTCATCGAACTAACTTTAAATTCATTATAAGTCAATTTTCTCCAAAAACTGAATTTATATATCGACTTAAATTCCATATTTTGTAGTAGTGCTCAACCATTATGGTTCATGTAAATTCTTGTATTTCTCTTTTTCATACTATTTTTCCTACAATCTTGAAGTTGTTTGGTCGCGATGGTTGTTGTTATAATACTATAGAGTAATTTTAAACTATATCTTTTGGGGCTAATAGTTTTGGTACTCTATAATTGGCATAACTGCCTTCACCTTCTGTTCTATTGGTACAAGCTCTGTGAGTTATTCTACTAAATCTGATAATAGTTTTGCTATCTTTAGGGAAATTGTTGTAAGTTTCTGGTTTTAGAAAATTATACACTTCATAAGTCTTTTTCTGGTCTTCTTTCTTTGCATCTTCAACCCAATTGAGATTTTCCTTTCTCTTTTCAAAGGTGTTACTTTCTTTTAAATTATTAAGTTCTTTTTTTTTTACATTTTGAATTCCTTCTTTAAAAATTTTATCTTGGAATGAATTTCTGAGATGGATTCCTCTTTAGAGTTTTTGGACTCTAATCTTGGTTTTGATCTGTTAAGTTTTTCTTGTTTGATTATTGTCCCCTAAATAGACTTTTATAGGTATAAACCTCAAGTTGTTCATAAAGGATTCTTACCTTCTTTTCCTTTATCTTTATCTTGATATCAAGATATTTCATTCTTATAAGAACAAAAATAGTTAAAGATGTTAATTCTCTTATAAGGGCATTTGCTAAATTATTTTATTTCCTGGAAGAAGTTTGACATAAAAATTGTAGTGACCAAACCACTGTTGTCATTTGATTAATCTTCCCTATTTATAATAACCTTAAGTATTAGTACTTAAAAAATAACCAAAATTCTTGTTATCGGTTCTGATAATGAATCTGATACTTATTACTTATACTATAAACTTTTTAATGGCTTTTTTGATAGCTACGCATTCTTTTTTATTATTGTCATAATTTAATTATGAATTATGGAAAGATCATGAAGTATATCTAAAAAGATATTTTTCTTTCCCATTTACTTTTACTTTTATAATTGCTCCGAAATGTTTATGTGAAGCATATGTTTAAATTATCATTTTATCATCTGAACTTAGATGGTATAGAGTTGGTAAATATTTTACATGTGTTTTTACCCCATCCATGTAAGAAGTATCGTATTCTATCAATTTCCAAACATGATATTTTTTCAATTTTATTTGTAAAGGTTTTCGCATTTTTGCAAGTTTTTTATGTATGCTTCAATATATGTTAACCATCCTAAGATATTTATAATTGATCTTTGTTTTTTAATTCATTAGAAAATCCTTGAATGTTATTTAGTATATGAGACTGTAGATTATGTTTTCTATCTTCAATTTTTAACCCTAAATACTTAATTTTTGGCTGAGCAATTAGTACTTTCTTTTCAAAAAATACAATGCTTTATTTCGTGCATTCTTGTAGAATATTAATAATATCCAAATAATGTTTATTTAATACATTATTGAAAACCAAAACATCATCTTTGTAAACACACCAAATATTTTATAATTTGTTAAAGATGTTGTACTTGTATCTTTTAAAAATACATGAAACTTGTTTTAATCCAAATCGTACAACAATCCATTAGAATTATCCTTAAAAGCAAATCATCGAGTCTTATTTTTCATAATCTACTTTTGCAATCGAAACTTGAGAATTATTTATTCCCTTTTATTAATGATAATAAATCTTCTTTATTTGGAATAAAATAGCTCTCATCAATTGTTTATTAATTCAATGCTTTGAAGTTTATTATCATTCTCTTTTTTCCTCTTCATTTTTCATCTTCTTCTTCCACAAAGAATGCTAGACTAAAGTGAGGTGAATTACTTGATATTATGACTTTTAATTCCAAAATTCTTAAATTTGTTTTCCAAACTTAATCTAGTATTCTAGAATATAAATCATGGGTATTATTCTAATAAATCTGTTAGGGCTTCTTAGGTTATGTTAGTAATCATTTTAGATTTATTTATTTTTTGATCTAAAGGATTTTCTAATCTTACTATTTTTAATAATTTTTCGATACATGTTAAGACTTTATCTTCCTAAATTTTATTGAGAAAAGAGTTTGGTTTCTCTTCTATATTCAATGAAATATTTTTTAAATAAGATTTTTGTTGCTACTTTGTGTCTATCTCACCATGTTTTTTGATTTTTATATTGTTGTATAAAAGTTGAGTTTGATACTATCAAAGCTTTTCTTACTTTTGACATATAAATGGTTTCATCATCTAATGTTGTTAGACTTATTTTATCTAAATATTATGTAAAAGGTTAATATAAGTTTAGAAAATTATTTCCTATTAATAAATAAACTAATATTTCTTGTTAATATATAATAGAAATATGGAATTTCTCTCATCCTATCATTATATCTATATCTCTTAAGATTTTATTAAGATTTATTGTAGTATAGTTAGCAATTCTTACAATTAAATATTTTTGTGTTTATTTTTAGAGTTCCTCTAGAAATACATATTTATTAGTTATACATATACTAACTCCTATATCTATATAGGCATGTAAATAGTAATTTGTGTAACTTTTAAATTTCAATCCTACCTTAATATAAATTTGAAAGTTTTTTTTTAGTTGTGAACCTAATTAGTTATAGAGGTGAAACGACCAAGTATGCAATCACATGTAAATAAAATAATATGAAAATATAAAGATTGAGATATGAGATTTTTAGGTGTAAACAACTTAGGTCACACCAAGGACTTATGAAGAAAACTACCGATCTACCGGATCACCTAACTATTTATTATGATGAATAAGGTCAAATATCATACTACCACTACGATAAAGCCCTCAAGTAATTTACTAAAATTTGATGCTTTCATCATAGCCTCTACAAGAAATGTGTTTAGATCCTGACCAACATTTTGACAACTTGGCTCACACAAGAAATCAAAATCGTTCTATCAGTACCTGACACGTTAGCATATACACAAGTGCAAATATTTGTTCTAGAGTAGATTCATCAATGAATAACCCTAACTAGATGATTTAATAAATTTAACAAATAAATTGAACTCAACTAGCAACCCTAGAATAAGTAGTTTGAAGCATAATATCATAAATATTGTAGGGTTGTTAATCCATCAAACATAATAAAAAATATTTGATAAACTAACTCAAAGAAAAAGCCTATAGTTTTTGTAAAATAATATGAGAGAGATTAAAATAAAGAGAATAATGTTCTTATGTGGTTGATTAAAGTTGTGTGCTTAGGTTTGTGTATATAGAATATTTTGAAGCGCTAGGTCAAAGTAAAATTATTATGTTGTCTATAAAACCAATTAAAATATTTTTAAAGATAGTAAAAAACCAATTCAATTTGAGTTAGAAATAGGTTTTAAAATCAAAGTCCTGGTCTCTTGATCGATTTAACATATTCTCGATCGATAGAGTACATAGTTTGATCGATGGAATGCCCTTATCAATCAATCCAATGCAGCAATCAAAACATGTTCGATTGATCCAATCAATCTAGTGTAATAATTAATTCTAAACTAGGGTCGATCGATCTAACTAATAAATTGATTGATCTATTCAATTAAATAATTAGTTCAGGACTGTTTAAACTAAGTAGATCGATTCTCAATCGATCTAGACATGTCTCAATCGATCAAGTAGTCTAATCTCAAAATGTTCCTACATGTCTAATATGAGATCTAACATGCATAAGAATATAGATGTAGTGGAACCCTAATCATTGGAGCTTAATAGTTTCTTCAGCTTGAAAATATTCTTGAAGGATACACCTAGAAATTAAAATTACATTTTTATGTTTTGTTAACGAATATTGGCAACACTCATATAGAACTTACAATCTCCTCATTTGGCATATTCATATGACAAAATCTCTCTCTCACTACATAATGCTTATAGAAAAAATAAATTTGTATATAGTGGTACTATCCTATGATCCGGTGAAACCATCTTCGCTTGAATTTTGAAAGCTAATGTTTACACTAAAAGTAAAAAACATAAATACCCAAAAAACTTGTCTTGAAAGACTCTTTTTTATTAGTTCAGTGTATATAACAATATAAAAGCGAAGAATATTCATAAGAGTGAGTAATCATAAAATAAAAATTACAAGGCATTACTCTTCCTATGTGTAATATTTTCAAAAGGAATATTTTTCAAAGTTAATTATTGAGGTAGTTTTCTCCCTATTTTTGTCATACAAATAAAGAAAAAAACTTTGCATTTTCATATAATATGAATGTGAAATATCATAACAAATTCAAGAAAGTAAGTAATATATAGAGAAAACATAACCTATCAGATGTAATAAATATAATTTATTGATTAATATTATCCAAATACAATCCAAGCAAAGATCAATTATGATATAAAATATAAAATTTAAACCAATAATTTCCAAACATAAAGTTAAACAAAATATGAAAAAAGTAAATCAATGTTTTGAAGGAAAAACCCTGTAATGTGAGTAGATGTCTCTAATCATGGAGAACATTGCTTCTTGACATTCATACATGCTTATCATTCTTTGCTCCATACCATCCACTTTTTTTCCAAGGTTCCAATTCTCATCTGCATCTCATTTTCAAAAAAATCCTAATGAAAAGGTTTAGGAGCACATATATTCTTTATATCCTCATCTTCGAAAATGTCATCTACAGCTCTTCAACCACTTGTACTAACTTTGGCAGCTCTTCCTCCGTTGCACTATTACAAAATGTGGCATTTAAGTATATGTAAAGTTGATTTATGGAAAAAATCAACTTATAATGAATTTAAAATCGGTTCGGTGAAAAACTGACGCTACGTATAGAGTCGGTTGACGTGTTGAACCGACGCTACGTCCACGTGTAGTGTCGGTTCAACACATCAACCGATGCTATATATGTGGATTTTTCCTTTTCTCTTCTTTTTCTCCTATCAGACACAATTTTTAATTTGCAACATTGTAAACAACACCCAAAAACCAAAAACCCAAAACCAAGGTTCACCTCCTCCACTCTTTCTCGTTTTTTGGCCACTTACGACTACCAATTCCAACACCGTCTAGTGTGTTTTCTTCCTCTCCAAATTATCTTCTAGATCTCCTATTTTTTTAGCAAAATATTCAAAAAAAAATATACCCATTTTCTTACTTACGAAAAACCTTTTTTTTCTTCATCTCCTTCATTTTTTCATTTCATCACTTGTAAGTATTTCTATTAATCTTACACACTTATTATTCACTTTACGTTATTTTTTGTATATTATGTGTATAATTTTTGTATATGTATGTTATTATTTTTATTATGTAGGTTTTGTATAAGTATTATGAAATGGGAAATACATAATTCAACAATATGATGCTCATTAAAATATCTGTGATTTGAAGTACTGTAGTTATTTAAAAGAAACCTTAATAATCACAAAATTGTTATATAAATTTATATGTCATTAAATATAGGTTCTTAAGTATAGCATAAAATAAGTAAAATATGTATAAAAAACCTTTAAAGTCAATTCAACATGTGAACCGACTTTAAATTTTAAGTCTTTTCATTTAAAGTCGATTCAACGAACCGACTTTAAAGCCCGTTTTTGTAGTAGTGTTGGTACTAGCATTAGTGAGTCTCTATCTCTTAGATTTTTGGGTAGACAATCTCAAGATGGTTGAATTTCCAATTTCACCTACTAGTTGATTCGAATCTGAATCTCTTATTAGAGGCACACTCGGAGCAAGAATCATTTGGGTGATGAGGCAACCGTAGGGAAGCCCGATCCTCGAGTTTACTAAATGAGATTACTTTATT
This sequence comes from Hippophae gyantsensis, assembly GCA_030763125.1. Classification (NCBI taxonomy): domain Eukaryota; kingdom Viridiplantae; phylum Streptophyta; class Magnoliopsida; order Rosales; family Elaeagnaceae; genus Hippophae; species Hippophae gyantsensis. The sequence goes on from CM061028.1 coordinate 52,777,309, forward strand.
ATTTCATCCTATATTATTGTACCTACATTGAATGATATACCTTTTCCAATACAATATAAATTCTTAGCATGTAGGTATCCAATATGAGATGAGTCCTTGGATGACAGTAGGTTAGCACACATTATTTTATTAAAAACCTGATAAAAGGAAGTAAATTCACCCAGTATATACTTTTTTTGGCATTGCGATCAATGTTATGTGAACCAAAAAGTTTGTTCAATAGATCCTCATCAGAAATGACATATTAATCTAGGTGAAAACCGACATCCCCAATGTTCGAGATAGATAGAAAATTGTTGATTATCTAGGCTGAGATATCAACGGTTTTATTTGGATAAATATTTTGTAACTCATAAGCCCATGGTTATGAATTTTTAATCTATATTAGCATAAAATTCATGGACTAGGGTTGGGCAACATAATATGGAGAGGTTAAACAATTTTTTCCAACTAAGAGCCCCGATGGCTTGGATTATTCCAATTTCATGGAATTCAATCCAAGTAATTCCACATTCAAGTAAAATAGAGCATTTAGATAAAGTGTTTCGATACTTCAATTCAAATTCATCATACCACCATTGGAATGAAAATGGAGTGGGAGCACTAGGAAGAAGTTCAAGTCATCTTGCAACCATGTTAGAAATTGAGCACAAATCTCAAAAATATGAGAATACCCCTTGATTGAAATTTAATCAAACTAATAAGTTTTTTCCCAAAAAATTGTAGAATTAAGATCAGTGAAACAATGTTGGGAATAAATTGCAAAAAGAACCTCAAAAAAGGTGTTTGTTTGGTGAGAAAGTAAGAAAAAGTGGGATGTTTTATTTGTTTTTGTTTAAATTTGAAGTTTCTTTTGTAAGGATTGATGCTCAAAAAAATATTATCAATCAATTCCAAGTGAATTAGGGACAAAAATGAGTGATTTTGATTGATTATTGAATGAAAAATAAAAGGGGGTCGCGTATAGGGGGGTTTAGGTTCGTGGAGAGGGGAGGAAAAAAAAGTATATAAACTGAACCCATTTAATTGATTAAGATTAGTGTTTCATTGATAAATATTCATACCTCAATCGATTGATAAACAATTAAAAATTAATTTTTTAATTTTTAATTTTTATTTTTATTTTATAATTTTTTAATGAAGGTAGTAGATTTAATCAAACATGAACATCTCTCAAATAATCACTTTTGGAATAAAAATCATTCTTAAACAAAATTGAATTATTCACAACGATAAAAGTATTTTGATAAAGCACACATGTATTTCTCAACATACGGTAACATATTGACAATTACTCAAAGTGAAATAAATATTGAACTACAACAATATGTCAACTTTTCATTTATAATTAGTTATGAAAAATTTAAAATAGCTAGCATTACCAATCATATAAAAAATTATTTTGAATTAATACTTGTACATAATAAATTTTCTTATTAATAGAGAACTTTAATTGATTTGTTTTTACTCCCTCTCAATATTTATCATATTATTTTTTATTTTTTATTTTGTATGAGAGAATGGTTATTTATTTTTCTATTTTGTATAACTATTTGTGGCTCTCTTTTTTGTACATTCAATTTTTTTTAATTATTTATAGCTATTTTCTTTATTATATTATTTTTCTTTTGCAAAGGAAATATGTACAAACTAATATACCTAGTATGATAACTTTCGCACTAGTTATGGAACAACTTTTATTTACTTATTGTGGTAGCTTTCACACATCACAGTAGATTACCATCTCAAAATTAGGTATTTCTTTATAATAGGATTTTATACAATGAAATATAGAGTTTAACCATAATTAGTATTCAAGGTTATCTCAAGTCTTAAAATATCACATAATTAATTATAAACTTCAAGCATGAAATGCATATGTATTTATTAAGTGTTTGAGTGAGTTCTTGTTAACATCGATCACCATATGTAAGGCAAAATATAAATATACAAAACAAGATACTCAATTACATAATAAATAATTAATCAAAATAAATCAATTTATAAAATTTTGTGATCCAAAATTATAGTCAAAGTTTATTTCATTGTTAGAGCAATTCTACTCCCTTTGAATTTTTTGACTTTTGATTTTATTTTTTATTTTTTAAATAACTAATTTTACATAAACTACTAACAAAATCAAAAATCAAACTACTAAATTCAAAATTGAAAATAATTAAACTAATCAAACCAACATGCTCACCTAGGGTTAAACAAGAACATAATAAAAATTTCTAGGTCAAAGAGAGATACAGTTAGTTGATCAAAAAATGCTATCTTTTCTAACCCAAATTTTCTTGAATTTTGGTTCATAATATCTTTGAGTTTGGATTCAATTGATTTAATTATTTTTGAATTGATATAGCATTTATCCTTATTTTTGCCTTTATTATTTTTCTTTTTCATCATTGGTGGAGATTCAACATACATGTATGGATGTTGAAAATTAATTCTAGAATATCTATTATGAAAAGCATTGTTAAAATTAGGATATTTCACAAGAAATCTACAATGTGATCTAATATGACCTTTCTTACCAGAGTTATCACAAACAAACACAAATTTAACATGTTTTACAATCATAAATGCAACTCTTCTTTGAGTATAATAAGTAATATTAGAAGTATAATTAGAAAATTATGTTAAATCAATTCTTGATGTTGAAGGTGTAGCATGTGAGGAAGACATATTTGAAGGCTTTACAAATTTAGTTGATTTTGAAGAAGATGGAGTAGTGTGTGCATCTACATATCCTAACCTTCTATTATCTCCAGTTGGCTTTCCATAATCAAGAACTTTGTTCAATATTTCAGCTCATATTATTAGCCTTTTTACAACTTCCTTGGATTTTTTAAGTTCTTGTACCAAATTTTCTAAACCTACAAGACTTGAATTCAAAATATTAAAACGTTCAAAAAAATCAAGATTATCTTTTTCTAGTATCAATGGTTTTATTTCATAAGATTTCAATTTTTTATTGGGTTTAGTTTCTTCTAGAAGCAACTTATCTTTATCTCTTTTACATATTACAAACTCTCTGAACATTTCATTAATACTAGTGACATTAATATATTTAAGTAATAACTCAATATCACTTTCCTCATTGTCTGAATTATTATCGGCCTTACAAGAGTGTCCATTAATTTTTACAGCAAATGCTAGAAAATCGGTGTCACTATTTTCTGATTCAACTGGAATGTCATTGTCACTTTCATAGTCAGTAAGTATAGTTTTAAAAGCTCTTCCAGTATTGTTCTCCTTATTTGCACAATCAACTGCAAAGTGACTAAAACTCATACATTCAAAGCATTGAGGTCCAGTAGGTTTAGGTTTCTTACCATCTGAAATCAAAGAATTGAGCACTCTTAAATTTTGATCCTTTTGACGACTTATTTCTCCTTTACTTTGAGGATTCTTTTTGTTGAAGATTCTATTCAATCTTCTGATCAAGTGTGCCAATTTTGCATCTTTATTGTCACATTCTTCAGTCATAGTAGTTTTGAAAGCAACGCCTTTATTCTTTATAGGAGCACTACTACAAATAACACCTTTTAAGTCGGTTAGGTGAACCGACTTAAAATGAGGAAACTTAAAATTTAAAGTCGGTTCAATGTGTGAACCAACTTTAAATTCTAAATTCTTTTTAACATATTTTACTCATTTTTTACCATCCTTACTGTTTGTTTTCAATAACATAATAGTAGAAAAAACCAAAATGTATTTAAAAAAGTTTTCAAATACTACAAATAATTGAAAAATTAAATATGAATTAATTACTCGAGAATTAAATTTATTACAAACAAATAGTTTATATACAATACATACATATATATGTGTGTAATTTAGGTTATATATATATATATATATAACTTAAATTGCAAATAAAGTGATGACGTCTCTTTTGTCATAAATTTTGTGATATTTCCACTTTATTTTAGGGAGAGTAAGCTTGGTTTATTTCTTAGAATCACTAGCAATGTCTCATTCATAATGACAAGGGAACTCTCTAATGAGATGAGATGGAGTTTGAGTCAAAAAAACAAGTCCATGCAACAATTCATTCCCATAAATATATAAGCCCATAAACATCCATCAAACAAGCCCAAGCTTTAAAGACAGAGGAATGGAGAAATTAAAGCATTAAAAAAATTACAATGGTGTTTTCCTATGCTACTTAATATCATCAAATTCTTTTCTTGATTCTTCTTGTGATGTTATAATTTGAAGCATGTGTAAATCATCAAAAATTTGCATATCACAGCTTGACTTGTTCCAACCAAAGAACTACCTGTATTTAAATTCAAAATAAGAATGTAATATCATGAATTCATAAAAAATAACTTATATATGTTAAAAAAGTGTATTAGTAAAAGAGATTATCACATCTTTAATTGGAATGTGTTGATATTTGAGATGATTTTTCTCATAAATTTCATGACAAAGTAACCACACATGACTTCATTATTTTGTTGTGAAATCTACAAAAAACAAATATACATGATTTTTCATATTAATATTTGCTTGTACATACCATAAATTTATCCCATATAAGCTTATGTGATTTTTTAAGCCCCAACTCTTGTTCCACAGCTTTCATGTCCTATTAAAGTTTAAAATAGTTAGTTCTTTATTAAATATTACAAAGAACATTAGAAGAAAAATAGTTAGCTATAACTCTTACATTTCAACAACTTTTTTTGTGTCTTTACTCAATTCTATGAAAGTTGAGTCATAGTAGCAAACATAATTGCCATATAGATCAAGGATTATTAACATCCAATAATCTTGGTTAATAATCTTGGCCTTATTCAAACTTTCGTGGCCAAGGTTTATCAACATCTGATTTTCTATGAAGTGTTAAAGCTCTATCACATAATTGTTTAGCTTTGATGCTAACATCGTGATCTTGATATTGATTGACAAATGATGAATCATAAAAAATTGCTAAATATGATAGGTGATTAGCTTGAAGTCGATAATAAAATTCTCTATATAAAAGAAATATATATAAATAATTAAATAATATAAATATAATTATATGTTCTACATAAACCAAAGTTATTTAATGATTGAAGATTCACTTTATTCATACTTGTATTATACTTAAATTGATCATTTGAAATTTAAATAGTTGCAATATGCACTCGATCGATATATATATTTGCCAAATATCTATGCTAGAAATTTCTTTAGGAAGTGGCACAGTCCATCCATCATTTATGGTAGTCTTGTTCGCAACAATAGTCATCAAAGAGCCAAGATTTTGCTGAAGTTTATAGCATATTCATAACTATACTTTTCTATGGCTTCTTCTTGAATGACTTAGTGCACGATGATTGTTCACTAGACATAGATTTTTCACGAGATATTTGTTTTGTATCCCTTAAATTTACTACACTTACTAATTCTAGTATAATAGACTAAAGAAGAGGTATTATATATATATATTAATAACAATAAAAGAATAATAATATAATAGAAGTAGTAAAAAAAGTTTTATCTTAAGTAAAAAAAATAATACCATATCAAAATTTATCACAACTTGATTTGACGGTCAAGTCACATATTGTCCAATAACTTCTTGGATTGTGGTAACATCAGAAAGCACAGGTAATGGATAATGATGAAGAAATGATTGATTAATTACTATTTATCAATAATTTGGCAAATATTGATTATGAATCATTTGATCATTACTCAATTGGACAATCATTCCAATAGCAACATACTCTGTAGATGATGAATGTTTTAACAAACATTTCATATTATGTAAACAATTTAAGCATTATATATAATAAATAAAATATATAATAAAAAATAAAAAATAATAGACTATCTAGATAAGATTTAAATCTTACCACAAATGATTCATCAAATAGAGGAGGACTTCCATGTGGAGTAGCTATTGGAAGGACATTCTCATCAAAATATTCCTCATGTGATGGATGGTAAAAATGTACAGATTGCATTGGAGATATTGAACCACTACCTTATTGTATTTGTATTCTTGGCATAAATGTAGGACCAATAGGATGATTATATCCCATAGAGGATATGGGTTAGGTGCCATAAGATTGCATGGGTGGCATGCCTGGCATGGATGGTAGCATGCCTAACATGAATGGTGAAATTCCTGGCCAATAGGCTATGCCTTGATTGTAGTATGGTGACATGCGTAGCATGTGTTGTGATTGATATTGCTTTAAAGTGGCAATCTTACTTAACATTAAGGCCTTAAAGAAGTTCAATTCTTCTTCAATTTTACAATACTTCTCTTTACTAACCATATGAGGCCTTTGTTTTGGAATATTAAAAAACTCCATATAACCATCATATTGACTTCCTCCACTAACACGACTAGGATACTCGCATCTAAATGCATGATATATCGCATTCATATGAACAATTTCAAGTTGCTATAATAATTGATAAATTACCCCTACATGGAAAGACTTTAAATGTTCTTATGCATAAAACTAAGGAGTTTTCTCTAGAAATTATTATTACCCATCTTTGTATTGAGGAAGAAGCTTGAAAACAAGGCCAAAGAGATGAAGTACTTGTTGTTTCTAACAATAATGCTAAAAAGAAATCTTCCTTTGTGATTCTAAAACCTAAAAGGAGAAACATGAAGAATCAGAATCGCACTACCAACTAGAAAAACAACCAAAATTGCAACATATATCCTCTACAGAATGAACCTTAACCCCCTCCTAAGAAATAACATAAATGATACATTTATATGTTATAGTTGTAACAGGCCTGACCATTTGGCTAGGAACTGTCAGAATAGGCCTCGTCTTGCTCCCTTATGAAATCTAATTGAAGAGTAACTTATTGCTATTATAATTAAAATCAACTTTATTGGTGGATCCGAGGAGTGGTGGCTAGACACTTGAGCTACTCACCAAATGTGCTATAACCATTATTTGTTCAAATCCTATTCTGAAGTTGAGGACAAAAAATGTTGTTGGGTGATTCCTACTCCACTATAGTTACTGGTACTGGTTAGGTGGTATTAAAGTTTTCCTTTAAAAAGACTGGCATCCTGAAGATGTTCTACATAATCCAGAGATAAAGACGAACTTCGTCTCTAGAAATCTTCTCAACAAGGCTAGGTTTATTCAAATAATTGGGACTGATTTGAATATAATTACTAAAAATAATATTTTTGGTGAGAAAGGATATGTCACTAATGGTATGTTTAAATTGAATGATGAAATGAATAAAACTTCTTCTTCTGCTTACATATTGTATTCTTTTAATATCTAGCATGATAGACTTTTTCATGATAATAAATACATAATTAAGAATATGAGTAGCTTATGACTTATATCCAATCTATCCTTGAATGATTTTGAAAAATGTGAATTTTATAATCAAGTTAAAATTACAAAAACTTCACATAAATTAATAGTTAGAGAATTTAAACCACTTGATTTAATTCACTTTGATATTTGTAAACTAGATGGTGTTTTAATTAGAAATGAAAAACTTTATTTTATTACTTTAATTTATGAATGTTTTGACAACATTTTTGTGTACTTAATGGGAAATAAAAGTGACAAATTTAAATATTTTTGCCTGAAATAAAAAACCAACTTAATAGAAAAATAAAAAGATTTCAAAGTGATAGAGATACTGAATATGATTCCAATATTTTTAATTACTTTTATTCATGAAAAAAATGTACCTTATTCTCCTAAAATAAATGACAAAGCTAAAAGAAAAAAATAGAACTTTTACCAAATCAGTTATTGCTATTTTATTAAATTCGAGTGTTGCTTTTTATTGGTAGGGAGAAATTTTATTAACTATATGTTATATGCTTAATAGAGTTCCTAAATTTACAAATAAAACTTCTCCATATGAACTTTTAAAAAATAAGAAACCTAACTTATCTTATTTTAAAACTTGAGGTTGTTTAGCCTATGTTCATATTCTTAATCCTAAAAGAAATAAACTTCCTAGTACAACTTACGAATGTCTGTTTATTGGATATGTTATGAATAATAAAGCTTATAGATTCTTTAACAAGGATGATCGTGTTATTATAAAATCAAGTGATGTTGATTTTTTTGGACATAAATTTCCTTTTAAATTAAAGAATAGTAGGACTCGATTCCTAATGATCTACATATAATTATAACTAATGAACTAAATAAGAAATTAAATTCTAAATTTAGGAGAAGTAAACGAGTCCAAATCATCAAAGAGTATAGGTCCAACTTTTATGCTTATACTTAAGAACCATTATCTTCTTTGAATGTCAACCTTTAGAGAGAAACCATCAATGATGAAATGAATTCTCTTGAGTCAAATAAGACTTGACATTTAGTTTACTTACCCCATGTTGTAAAACAATAGGCATATTATAATAAAAATATTTTCTCTAATTTAAATTTACTTTTACGTTTTGTAATATTATTTTATAATATAAGGAAGATTATTGAACAAAAAAGGAAAAAAAACAATTAAATCATTTTTTTCAATCAATAAGTAATCATTTTGGTTGAACAAAACATGTGTTGTATTGATTTATATTATTGAATAAATTTCAAAACATTATAGGTAGTAAGTAGTATATGCTGGCGAAGAAAATTATTAATAAGATACGAGTTGGAAGCAAAATCCAACACACAATAAGAGAGATATCGTAATATTGGGAAAAATAATTCCGTTGCCGGGAATCGAACCCGGGTCTCCTGGGTGAAAGCCAGATATCCTAACCGCTGGACGACAACGGAGCTGTTTACAATATGCTGTTCTAAATATATATAATGGAAAATATCAAAAGCCGAACGTAACGACACTACATTTACTTATTATGTTCCTTATTTGTGAATTGTGAAGATCTTGTCATCAGGTGTGACTGTAATTTTAGTGAACACACAAGTGTCAGCGACAGCCTCTATTTTTGATAACATATATTTCTCTTTGAATTGATTAGTATGAATCTTCTAAAACTAAGAAACATTGATCTAATATGAGGCTGTACCTAGTTAACTAAGATTGTACATTTGGTTATACCTAGTTCAATTTTTGAAACATTAAACTGAACAAACGAATAAAGGACTTGTACAGGTTCTCCGTGTTCATAACCATGCAAGAGGTGCTTGCAATAACAATTGGAGCTAGTTATCAAAAATTCAATATTTTTATGTATATTTTGGATCTTAATACTTAATACTCCCTTCACACTTGATTGAATTTTCACATATGGGCTTATTTTTATTCACTATTTTGAATTAATAAGGTCATACTTTTGGATTGAGTCTTCACATATGAGAGCGAAGTATATACTTTTGAAGGGTCATTAAATGAACCAAAGATTTAACATTAATTCATATAATGTATTATAACTGGAGAGGTTCGAACCTAATCTTACCACTAATAGCATGAAGTGTAAATTGGCTAATTGTCATTGATGAGTAATAAAGGTTATAAAGTGTACATACACTTCAAAAAAGGAGAGTGAGAATTGAAACTCAAAATACTTGAGATTAATTCATCATTTCATGAATATATTCTTGAAAATACTACAAGAAATTATATTATCTCTCATCTTTTTAGCATTCAAACATTGTTACAATAATGAAATTTGATCTTGTAAATTTAGTCATGATTTGTTTTTAAAATCAAAATGGTAGGATTTTGATCATAAATTACATTACAAAAAGTATTTAAAAATAAATAAATTTATTATCACGATTATTATATAATCGTAATCTAATATTAGTAATATAGTCTCAATCTTTTGTAAATCAGTGTTAAAAAATTGTTGGGTGTGTTTTTAATTTTTTTTTAAGTGTTTAATTATTAAAAAATATATATATATTATAATCACATTATATTCAAGTATTATTATATTCTTGAAGGTTTTGTAGGTATCACTTAAAAGATTAAAAATATCAATAATCAATAACAAATTTTCAAATTTTCACTGTCAATATATAGAGGCGGGTTTAATTATTATGACTTCTCTTTTATTGCCACTTTCTAATTTACTGAGCTATATATTTGGTTTTGTTAAAGTCAAGCATAAAATTTCTACGACAATGGGGAATGATGTTTTTAAAATATAACCTTCTCATAACACCTCATATGAAGGAAAGTCGGACAAATAACCAAATATTACTGTAATGAAGCTAGAACCCATAATTCTTTCAATGTTAGGCATTCCATTTTACCACCTCAAGGCCGTGAAATTGAAGAAGGCAAATATGGTATTTTTTTTACCTTTTTTGTAATATATGTTTTAGAAAAAAAATTCTTAGATAAATTTCCTAACATCATTCTTGATCCTTCACTGTTTTAGAACATATACATGCGCTCAAATGTATTAATGTTACCAGACCTCCAACATGGTAGAATAATCAGACTATTAGTTGACTGGTTTAGTCAACTTTACTAGTTGACACAGGGGCAAATTAGTAAAAATACTTTTAGAGTTTAAAACATGAAAAACAATTTTAGAAAAACATAATATAAAGATATATTTTCTTCAATTTTTTTCTTTCCAATCTCTAGCATTGTGGTAAATGAGAGTGCCCTACAGCCAAAAAAACAAAAAAATAGTATGTTCGAGCCTCAACAGAGGCAATATAATCCCCCTTCCCAGCACCCGAAATGTGTACTCATCGATTGATCCAAAACAAAAAAAAATTTCTTTTTTAAAAAATATTTTTTAATAAATTACAATTATACTATTTTTAATTTTTATCATAAAAGTTATGTCTTAAGGTTTTAGAATTCATTAAAAATATTTAAAAAATTACATTTTATACCTGTAAAAAACATTTTATACCTCTCTTAAAAGCTCCAGGATCAAAATTGCAAGATAAAATGTTTATCATTACAATGAATTAACAATGTCTAGATTCTTCTGGAGAAGCCATCCTCTAGGATAAGTAAGACCATGAGCATCCAAATGGAGGTGCCAGATCATTATTGTCGAACAATCAGCTGGTGTACCTTCCATTTGACTTTCATCTTCTACCACTTGTTCTATAAAAGTGGTCTCCTATGAAAGAACAAAATGAAAGGGCATGTGAATACAAAATTGCAAATTGAAACTAAGATCAGAAGCATGCGGCAACTTAAACAAAACAATGCATAAGACGGAATGCATCAGTAAAATAAACCATACTTGGAAACCCTCCTTCACAGTATATAACTGTCTAATTGGGACTGAAATGGGGCGATGCCATCTTTTTGAATCCCACATAATTGTGCTGTTGAAAGCAAATCCTGACATATCAACATGGAACCTGCGCAGTCTTTGGCTTTTCTCATTTGTGTTCCATCCAATTACTTGACTCCCATTGCACACTGGACCTTCCAATATAGCTTTGTTCTTGCTTTGCGCTAGCATTGCAACAGGCCAAGTGCCAAAACGCCTACAAAAAGCAAGTAAAATAAATGAATGGAAGAGGAAAAGGACAAGTATGAAGGAAAAAATAACGGTAACAAATATTTTAGCTAGCCTGTCATATAGTCACACTCCTTTACTAATAATGCATTAAGAAACACAAACTCTTGGCAATTGCATATTTGGTTTAGTAAACATAACCATATACATTCTGTACAGAAGAAAACTAGTTAAACAATTAGATTCATATCCATCCTCCTCCAGTTAAAATATATTTAAAGGGTAGTAAAATAAATGAATGGAAGAGGAAAAGGACAAGTATGAAGGAAAAAAATAACGGTAACAAATATTTTAGCTAGCCTGTCATATAGTCACACTCCTTTACTAATAATGCATTAAGAAACACAAACTCTTGGCAATTGCATATTTGGTTTAGTAAACATAACCATATACATTCTGTACAGAAGAAAACTAGTCAAACAATTAGATTCATATCCATCCTCCTCCAGTTAAAATATTTTTAAAGGGTGTTACCCTTCAATTTTCATGTATTTTATCATCATTTCTCTCCTTTCACCAATTTGTTTAGCAATAAACATTAAAATTTCTATCCACGTAACAATAATAATCACAGAGTGGCTAGAAATTATAATTGAAAGTATCGAGCCTTAGAGGATGGCACTGGTGTATGAAGAAATCAATGTTTGAAGAAATAATCAGAAGAAGAAATAAACGTTTTCCTTCGTATATTTTCTTAATTTTTATCGGAAATTTACATTTGTTTATATAGACAAATATCAATTACTATTTCACCAACCACCATGATTGAATTGCATGGTTTACAGCTGCTTGGTAGGCGCCGTGTATATTGGAAAAAATGTTTGACGTCGGTGCAGTGTTTGTTGAATTGTATTGCAGTGTTTGTTGAATTCAATACTCCCCCTCAAGTTGGTGCATAGATGTCTTTCATGCCCAACTTGACTGAAACTTCTGTGAATACTCGATATGAGACTGCTTTAGTGAGGATGTCAGCCAATTGATCTTCTGACTTAATTTTTGGCAATTCTAATGAATTTTCTTCTAACTTTTCCTTAATAAAAAATCGATCAACTTCAACATGTTTTGTACGATCGTGTTGAACTGGATTATGAGCAATATCACATGTTGCTTTATTGTCACAAAATAACTTAATTGATTCTTTAGAAGAATATCCCAAATCTTTCAAGAGAGATTGTAACCACAAAGCCTCACAAAGTCCAAGTGTCATGCCTCTGTATTCAGCCTCTGCGCTTGAACGGGCAACAACATGTTGTTTCTTACTTCTCCATGTTACAAGGTTTCCCCCTACAAAAGTGAAGTAGCCTGATGTAGATCGCCTATCATTTATTGATCCAGCCCAATCAGCATCAGTATATACTTCTATTCTTTGGAACTCTGAGTTTTTAGTAAACAATACTCCTTTTTCAGGAGCAGACTTTAAATACCTCAAAATACGAATAACTGCATTCATATGTTGTTCTCCAAGATTATGCATAAATTGGCTGACAATACTTAAAGCATAGGCAAGATCTGGTCTTGTGTGTGCCAAATACATCAACCTTCCAACAAGCCTTTGGTATCTTTCTTTATTTGTTGGAACTTGATCAACCTTGATACATAACTTTAATCCTTCCTCTACTGGTGTATTAGCTGGTTGACATGCCGACATACCAGTTTCTTTTAATAAATCTAAAGCATACTTCCTTTGAGATAAGAAAATTCCTTCTTTTAATCGAGAAACCTCAATCCCAAGAAAATATTTTAAGGAACCAAGGTCTTTCATTTCAAATTCCTTGGACAAATAACTTTGGAGAGCTTTCCTTTCTTCAAGATCATTTCCTGTTACTATCATATCATCAACATATACAATAAGTGCAGTGATCTTACCATACCCTTTTTTCAGAAATAAAGTATGGTCTGAATTGCTTTGTTTGTAGCCAAATGATTTCATTGATTTTGTGAACCTACCAAACCATGCTCTTGGGGATTGTTTCAATCCATAAGTGATTTTTTTTAATTTACACACCTTTTCATCATGGATTTTGGATTTCTTGATTCCTGGTGGTAAATCCATGTAGACTTCTTCAATTAAATCTCCATGTAGAAAGGCATTTTTTACATCAAAATGATATAATGACCAATCTAAATTTGCAGCTAGAGATACCAAGACTCGAACAGTGTTAATTTTGGCTACAGGTGCAAATGTTTCTGTATAGTCGATCCCATATGTCTGAGTGTATCCTTTTGCCACCAATCTTGCTTTATAGCGTTCAATCATACCATCTGCTTGATACTTTACTGAAAAAATCCATCGACATCCAACAATTTTCTTTGTTGGTGAACGATCGACAAGTTCCCAAGTTCTATTTATTTCTAAGGATCTTAGTTCTTCATTCATAGCATCTTTCCATTTTGGGTCAGCTAAAGCTTCTGCATTAATCGTTAGGAATAGATACAGTAGATAATTGATTCACAAATGATACGTTTGATTTTGACAAACGATGTTTAGACATATAGTTACTCATGGGATATTTGACTTTATTAGAAATCTCAGGTTCACACATGGCTTTAGGAATACCTCTGTTAGGACGTGATGGAAGTATTTTTCTGGCTGGTTCAATAGTTGGAACATTCTCTACAAACGATTGGTTAGGTATATCAGCAGCTTGTGGAGAAGGAAACTCGTACTCACTTAGTGGTAGTAAGGAACTTGCTTGATGATCTTGAAGTTGATGAGGACTTGATTCCATTTCCCTTGAGTCTTTTCTATATTGAGAGTTATTACCATCTAAATTCAAGTTATTTGTATTTTCCTCACATATAATTTGTCTTTCTTCATAAGGAAACAATTTATATGTAAGGGTCTAAATTTCAGCATGGTTGTACTTCCCCTAAAATTCAGGTGTAGAGGAGAAATACATTGTATCTTCATGAAAAATAACATCCATAGTAGTAATCATTTGTTTTGTAGGAGGATGATAACAACGATACCCTTTTTGTTGTATGGCATATCCCATAAAAACACAACGTATTGCTCGTGGATCCAACTTGCTACGTTGTTGTTTATGTAGGTGTACAAATGCCACACAACCAAAGACATGAGGAGGTAAATTGGGAACATTTGGTGCAACAATTGCTTCAGTGATGGCTTGTAGTGGTGTTTGGAAGTTAATAGGACTGGAAAGTATCCGATTGATCAAATATGCAGCAGAAGTAAGTGCTTCTCCTCAATAAGATAATGACATATTAGCTTCGATCAATGAGGCACGGACAACTTCCAACAAGTGTCGATTTTTTCTTTCTGCAACTCCATTTTGTTGAGGTGTATCAACACAAGTAGTTTGATGAATAATGCCTTCTGATCGAAGATATTCTTGAAGCTCAGAACTTTTATATTCTCCTCCATTGTCACTTCTTAGAACCTGAATTTGTGTTTTATATTGAGTACAAACCATTTTATGAAATTTTCTAAATAAGACATTTACCTCACTTTTAGATTTCATTAAATAGACCCAAGTCATTCTACTAAAATCATCAATAAATGTAACAAACCAACGTGATCCTCCCAACGTAGAGACTTTGGAAGAACCCCATACATCAGAATGTATAACCATAAACGGAAATGGACTTTTATTTAAGGTTACAGGAAATGAGGAACGATGACTTTTTGCTAGTTCACAGACATCACACTTTAAAGTAGAAAGATCTAAGCTCAAAAATAAACTTGGAAATAATTTCTTTAAATATCCAAAAGACGCATGACCCAATCTCCTATGCCATAGCCATATATTTGATTCATCCTTGTTAGATCCAGTTGCTACCAATGCATGATTTGTTGAATCCAAGTCCAAATAATACAAGTTTCTTTGCCTAACACCACGACCAATCGTTTGCTTTGTTTGAATGTCCTTGAACACACAAAAGTCAGGCCAAAAAATAACAAAACAAGATAAAGTAGTGGTTATTTGAGAAATAGATATAAAGTTATACTCTAAAGAAGGAACAACTAGTACTGAGTCTAAATTCAAAGTACTAGTGAGAGACAAAGATCTTTCCCCAATGACTGGGGTTGTGTTACCATTGGCAGTGCAAACAATTTTGTGTGAGGATGATTTTGAGATTTGTCTAGAATCGAATGTCATATGATCAGTTGCACCTGAATCAATTATCCATGTATTATTAAAAACAGGAGAAAAAACTTTAAGCATCTTACCAACATGTACTGAGGAGGTTGCAACATGATCCTTTGTTGTTTCAGCAATGGTGGCAGTATACATCTGTCGTGGATTTTTCTTCTGAGAGTCACGGTTGTGATCCCACCAATCAGGATATCCCATCAATTCAAAACATCGTTCTTTTGTATGACCCTTTTGATGACAATGGGTACATTTAAATGATGATTTATCAATCACCTTTCGTTCTTGCTGATTGGAAAAAAAACGATTTTTAGATATCATGGCGGAAGCGTCAACATCTCTAGATTTTTCCTTCAATGAGATTCGACGTACTACCTCCTGTCGAATCAAGGAATAACAACCTTTTTAAATCTGGGATAGTTTCTTTTCGCAAAATTTCTCCACGAACCTGCTCAAACTCATCATCTAATCCAGCAAGGAAAATATGTATCCTTAGTCTTTCAACAGACTCTTGATATGATATTAGATCATGAAGGTCTTTCATGACCACCTTATCACGATGGTCTAACTCTTGGAAAATTTCAGTCAACTCTCCATAATACTCTGAAAGTGATTTTCCATTTTGTCTAGAAGTAAAGGCTTTTTGGTTTAAGACAAATACCTATAATTCATCACTTCCATCATAGAATGCTTTTGCCAAAGCACCCCAAATTTCAAGAGCAGTAGGTATGCGTAAATATCGCTTCATGATTTCTGGACTCATTGACATAAGTATCCATCTCTTCACTTTTTGATTTTCTGCATACCACTTGTTATAATTGTTTGATGTTTTTTCTGGTTGCAAATTTTTGTCATGAATATAAGAGAGTTTTTCTCTCTCTGCAATATGCATTTCTATTATTTGAGACCAAACATCATAATTAGTCTCAGTAAGAACAATTCCAGCATTAAAAACACCTTCAGACTGAACAGATTGTACAACAACTGGATTTGATTGCTCCATAGGTAATGAAATTATACCCTCTGTCATGATATTATGGTAACCAAACTAGAAAATGGTGTAATAATTTTAGGACTAAAATTTTTTTTCTGTATTTTTTTTTCTTTGCTTTTTTTTTTTTTTAATATATATTTATACTAAACCGGATAAAAAACCATAAAACCGGTTCAAAATTGGTTTAAAAACTTGAAAAAATGAACCAAACCGTTTTAGAAATCCAGAACCGGAAAAAAAATGGGTTCAAACCTTTAAAATGGACCGACCGACCAAAAATATAAAAACTGTGAAAAACCGAGAAAACCGGGTTCAACTGAACCGCTGGCCGGACCAACCTGAATCGAACCGAGGTGACCTGAGCCGAACCAAGGTGCGGACCGGCTACGCCCTCGAGCCGGACCGAGCCGCGCTAAGCCGAGTCGAGCCGGATGAGCCGAGCCGAGCCGGATGCCACGTCATCATCTTCAACCTCCAGACGGCACGTGGGGCGCGTGGAAAATGGGTCTTTTAATTCAGGCGACGCGTGGGGGCGCGTGGGTATCTTTTCTTCTACTCTATTTTTACCAAAATGTTCAAAATTGTGTTTTGAGTAATCTGGTAAAATTAGGTGGGAGAAATACTGCTTTAAAAATGATGTTTTTAATTAATATTTGTAGGGGTGTTTGAATGAGAATTTTTTTTTTTTTCACGAGAAGTATTTTCAGAGAAAGAAATCTATGTTTTAGAGAACAAGAGTTTCAAATTTGTATAAAGCAACGACTTGGCTCTGATACCATGAAGAAATCAATGTTTGAAGAAATAATAAGAAGAAGAAATAAACGTTTTCCTTCGTATATTTTCTTAATTTGTATCGAAAATTTACATTTGTTTATATAGACAAATATCAATTACTATTTCACCAACCACCATGATTGAATTGCATGGTTTACAGTTGCTTGGTAGGCGCCGTGTATATTGGAAAAAATGTTTGGCGTCGTTGCAGTATTTGTTGAATTGTGTTGCAGTGTTTGTTGAATTGTGTTGCAGTGTTTGTTGAATTGTGTTGCAGTGTTTATTGAATTGTGTTGTAGTGTTTGTTGAATTCAACAGTGTATACATGCATAATAAGCATATGTGTGTATGTGTTGGAGGGAGAGAGAAAATTTTAGTCAAAGAAGGTTGCAGGAAGTAGGAACCAATAGCAAGTAGCAATAATATAATGTATAAAAATGTGTTGGTCCATCTCCCATAACAACTTAACCTTTTGGAATGATTGGTTTCTAATACACTCTAACATGATACTAGAGCATAGGCGTTCAAGTCATACAAAATTTCCAGTGGTTGGGCATGCAGAGTGCATAAAGTCCACACTTGATGGTGAGTGTTAGAATGCACAAATATAACGAACAATAAACTTCACCAAACAATGATTTTGGTCACAGAAACTTCAAACAGATCAAAAAAACATATAACTGAATTTCTGTAAAAATGTTAACACACTTTAGAAGCCATTATCTATAGCTAAGAAAGAAGAATATGAGGCAAAAACGCAAAGCGCATAAGTAGGCAATTCCAAATATGTGACACCAAATTAACTCCCTTTGTTTCAGAAGGAAAAAACCCACAAATAATTTACAAATTAGACCATAAACAAAAACGGAATATACAGAGACCAGTAGTAATGAAAATGCATACCTAATGTCCCTCAATCTATCAAACAATTCGAGCGAATATATATTGTCATCATCAGCAAAATAAACAATGCCGTCAAGCTTATGCAATTCAATATGCTCCAAAGCAACATTTCTCTGATGCACTCCTCGGTCCTTCAAATCCGTAGAGTTCTTCGAGCAAACCAAATGCCTACACATCACACCCGTCTTCCTCAGAATCTCAGCTGTCTCCATTGACGCCGAATTCATCTCCACTACAATCCATAACATAGGCTCAGGTACAAGCTTCAACACCTGTCCCAATCTATTCAAGAAATACGCCTGCATTGCTCTATTGTACGTTGGCGTAACAACGATCAACTGCTTTCTCGGCACAAACTCAACCATTTGCTCCTCTACAACTTTCAAGTTCGAGTCCACCAAGTCTCGTCGATTCACACTCCGATGACCACCAACGACATATCGACCACTGTCGTTTTCATCAATCTGATCGTTGATTTGTGGCTGCTTAACATCAAGCCAAGTGTCCTGTCTCCGAACAACATCGTTTTCATCAACGTGACAGAACGGAGTGATTCCGAGTACAAATCCAACTAAAAAGAAGATAAAATATCTAAATAACACTTTCCTCCATTGCTGGTGACCTTTCCTCTTATACGTAAAAGCGAAAGCCGCATACGCCGACGGAAATGACGTTGTAGAAGTGTGGTTTGAAAAAGAACTATGACAGCCGTTCTGGTACGACCGGTCTGGAAACGCCGGTGATAGAGTTCTACGGATCGACGCCATTGATCCCTAAGAATAAATACAATCCGATACTTCCATTTTCTTCCTCTCTACTTCCCGATATTTCTACAATACGCCGAAACAAGAAATCAATGAAATCTGAAGCGTCTTGTTTTCTTCTGCAAATAAAATGTAAAAAAAAAAAAAAAAAAAAAAAAAGGAGCAAGCTCAAAGGACAAGAGTCGATCGAGAGATTTGAAGAAATTTAAGAAGCTGTAATTAGAGAGAGAAAAGAAAGGGGTTTTGGTAAAGGCCGATATGATCTGGCAAAAGCTGTACAAGGAAGTGAGCTGGACTTTATCGCATTGTTTAGTCCTATGAATGTGCGATCTGGCGCTGAGAGAGATATCTCTCCTTCAAGGTTTTATTTATTTTTCATTTTAAAAAAGTTATGTTAATCTTAAGTTTTACCGAATTAAATCATCATACATTTAAATAAAATCCCTATCCCTATCCCTATCCCTATCCCTAATACGAAGGACAAGGTTATGGAGGTAGCAAATGACAAAAGGGATTGAAAGTTGAAATAGTTTAATGAGAAGCTACGCGTTGTGGTCTGAAGTCTGAACTTGACAAGTTTCAACGCGTGAACAATTTTTAGACGGAAGCTGTGTGCCTGTATGCTATTGCTCGTCGCTAGTTTTCTTTCATTATCGTTATCAGTGAGTAATTACTTATTAGATAAATGTTGAATATAATATATATATATATATTCATATTTTTAAATTTTCTTACTATTAATATTAACTTAAAAAAGTAAATCATTTTTTAATTTTTAAAATAATTATAATATATAATAATATATAAATAAATATGAGTATCAAAATATATAAAAAAAATTAAATAATATTAATATTTTTTTAATTATGAGATATGTATAAATTAATAATATTATAACATATTAATTGAATTAATAGTTACTTTTGTTACGAAAATAATAAAATTATTATCTTTGAATTTATAATAACAAAAATAACACGTTTTAAGACATCTTTAATCTTTTACCTAATTTTGCATCAAATTTGAAGATTCGGTGGAGTTTATATATAATTATTTAATTAGTTGAATATAATAATTAGTTAAAAATATAAAAAAAATATTTTTTAATATAATATTTGATGTTATGAGTTAGAGAAATAAAAATTTGGAGTAATATTTGATATAAAATGGTGCAAAATTTGTTATTTAATAGTGGAGACGATTTGATATGTTTTTATGTTTAATTTATGTATTTTAAAGAATAAAAAAATAAAACATAATTTTATTTTAAATGATTTTTAAATTAAATTATAATTATTTAGATTCATTTAATGTTAAATGTGTTTTAATTTAAGCAAATTTAATATTATTTGGATGTTATTTTGTTGTTATAAATTTCATGAGTAATATTTTTTGTAATTTAAGTTTTTTTTCTTTAGTATATAATGAGTGGTTAGGTTAGAAATATAAATCGATTGGATAGGTCAGATTTCACGTATATTTCAATCCAATTTGTAATCTTAGAGTTGAGAATCGTTTAAGCTGAAGAGGAATAATAGATATTTTAATCAAATCTAATTCAACTCATTATTCATCAGTCATGTTTGGTTGGTTTCATGGAAATGTATTAAAAAATTGTATAAATCAATTAAGCATCAAAAAATACATAGTTATATTTTTAATATCTTTTTGTGTATTAAAAAACATATTATGATAAAAAAAAATAAGAATGATAGTAATATTTAAAAATATATAAAATAAATTTATCAATAAAAATAATATTTTATATGAAACATAATTTTTAATTACATAATTTGAAATTATTTTTTAAAATATTTTGATATTATTTTTCAAAATTCAAATTTTTTTTTAAATACTATTTAGATTTTATTGAAATTTTAAAAAAATTAGAAAGTATTAGATGTATAGTTTAAAAGATATATAATTAAAATATAAATTTTGATAAATTAAATTTTTTTAAATATTTACCTCAAAATTAATGGACTAAAAATCAACTTTTTGAGATCCAATGTGCTAAATGATACCAACTTTGGACCCTAATAATCTATTTTGTTTCAATTTTGTGTTTGCTGTTTTTACTTTGTTAAGCCTTTTTGTTTGTTTTGGTATATTTACATTTACTTGGAAAGTGATTTATTTAAAATTTTGCAGATGGTTAATTTGGAAGGTATCCAAAAAGTTACCTTAAGTGGATTGATTTATTTTATTAAACGATTCAATTTGTAGAATTTAATTTTAAGTAAAATTAGTTATGCCTATATGTGTTCAAATTTTATTTTGATATCTCCCATCTATTTTGAGTTAATATCATTAATGTTTTTAAATAATTAATGATATTAATTTTTCATTTAATAATATATTTTTCTTTCCTATGATTATTATTTAGAGGCAACTTCTATCTAATTTTTTTATATTTTATTTTCTTATTTTATTAATTTTATAAATGTTATAAATAAATATTTAATAATTCAATATCCTTAATTGATATAGAATTATAATTATCATATTTGAATTTAATCGGTCCAATACGGTCTTTCTTTCCATTGTTTGTCTTTTTTTTACACCTAATGTGTCTCAGTTTGTTCAAATCTTAATAGCATCCTAATAATAGTAAAATCTTTGCATCTATATATAGTATGGTGTCTAAATTAGATTTACTAGAAAATGAAAAAATATTAAATGCACTCCATTTTATTAATAATTATTACAATTCTAAAAATCAACTAAGAATCTTGAAGAAATTTTTAGCCGTTCTTAATTTCTAGATACATAATTACTAGATTAATATTTTTTAGAGTATAGAGATTGTTATTTCTGAAGCTGTATCTAACTAATAGAAATAAAGGTTCCTTTTATATGATAAAAAATCCCTATTTATAATAATAAGAAATCATTAATTTACCCTTATTTTAATAACTCATCTAACTTTCTGTTTTTAACTTTTGAATTTAAGTCTTTCATTTTCTTGGTAACCTGCTGACTGAAGATGTGTATTTTACATTTTTATTCTTCTTTGTCGTTTTTTACCTACAATCCTTTTGATGATGTAGATAATGATTATTTTCATCTTTTCGATCTCTAATCTAGTAAATGTATTTGTGATCCTTAGTGGTTTCTTAGCGTAAAAACAAAACACTTTTCTTGTTTCTTGATAAATTTTTAGGTTATTATTGTTAAAATTTGTCTTAAACTTATTGATTTTTTCACCATCTTCTTCTGTGAGGGCTATATTTCTATGTAAAGTGATTATGACTTTACTAATCGAATAATTTATTTTGATTTCAGAAGAATTATCAATTTTCTGAGTTCATGATAAATTTGACCTAATATTTGTTCTCTTAGTATACAAAGTTCATCTATATTGAATTTATTTTCTAGAAGTGCCTTAGTTTTGGAACTTCTCTATTAGTATTGAAAATGCCTAATTTGATAAAATGATAGAGATTAACACAACATTCTTTATTCTATTTTATAATTGATCTAAAAAATATGAGATAGATAGGATAATCATTTACTATGATCTTTTTCCTAAAGTTCTTAACAGCCTTCTTGAAATTTTTCAGAAAATAATTTAATTACTTAAATTAATTCCTAGATATAGATTCTCAATTAAACCTATATGGAAAGCTTTTTTAAATAAAAATTGGATTAGCTCTTTTAAGAATATAAAATCTCTTACCTGTAAGGAATTCTTTTTCTATAGTGTAAAATTTTATATCTTCGATATCTTAAATTTGATGGGTACTATTCTACTAGGCACATATGTGTTGGACCTGGTTCCAACAAGAAGCATGCTATCACACAATATAGTGGTTCATATCCTAATACTCAAGGAAACCAAGCCGAGAATGATCCAAATAATACAACAATTTTTGCTGGTCGTTTGGATCCAAACATCAGTGATGATGTGTTAAAACAAGTATTTAGTCAATTTGGTGAGGATGCAATTGAGAGTCTGAATGAAATGATAATTGGTAAGAAAATCATTCATCTTTCATGGGGTCGCACCTCAGGAAACAAACAATGGAGTGTGGGTTAAAATAACCAATGGAATCAAAAGGCATACCCAACAGTTGGAGAGAATCAGATGCAAAGTGACAAATAAATATGAAGAACACTTTTCTTCATAGAAAGTTGGTGTTGAGGGAGAGTGTTGAAAATCAACACCAAACCAATAAATGGAGTGGTTGAAATATGTAGAAAAATAAATGGAGTGGTTGAAAGATGTAGGAAAATAAATAGTGGTTGAAGGATGTAAAAAGAGAAGTGTGTAGATAATACTTATGTGGCTAGAATTATTTATTTCATAGTTTTATATTTGTGTAGTGTAAATTGCACGGTGAGGACTATAAATAGCCTACCTTGCATTTGGTTTAATTATCTAATCAAAAACAAATAAGTCTTGATATTCTTAGTTTGACTGTGAGTTGAGAGCTTTCTTTTTTAGTGTTTATATTTCTCTTCAATTTGTGAGTTGCCTTTGAAAAATGTTATAGTGTCCTTTATTATAGGTATAATATAATTAGTTTGTTTACTTGTTTGGATACAATATTAATAAAATTAGAGTTGTGTATTCTAAATTTTACTCAATAAGGTATTGCTTAGAATATTTGCAGAGTTAGGAATATAGCTATTTGAGCAAGAGATTTTAGCAAGATTTGCTTGGATTAGCATAGGATTTGGCATAATAATTCTTTGTAGTTGTTGTTCATGGGTTCTCATTTTAGAAAACACTTCATCCAAGTTGGGTATATATTTCTTATTTGTGATGTTTGTTACTAGTGAAGTGTAGCTTAAATCCAATAAAACCTGCTCTCGAGGACTTATCGCATCACTAGTAGCAATGACATGGCTAATGACTTCCCTAGCAATGACATGTTTGAGTTGCTCCTTCCAGATAAATTAATTAGTGTCATCGAGCTTCACATGGAAATTGGGATTGACTGGTTAATTATAGTTGTAGACATTGGAAAAGGTTGAGGTTCAATTTGAACCTCTGTAATGGTGTATATGGCATGTTAGGAGAATCACAATATCAATAGGAACTTAATCAAGCTCTAAATAGAGAAATAAAACATATTCTCCTTTTTTATGTGAATATTTTAGAAAACAAATAAATAGATCTCCAAATGAAACATGTATAAAATCAACACAACTAATTTACGTAGAAAAACCTTCCCAATGTAAGAAGGAAACAACTACGACATTTTATCTCCAAAACTTCCATTATTAAGAAACAATTGTATAAAATTTATCTCTAGATAAAACTAGAGGCAAACAACCAACAATATCATCAAGAATATAACTTCTTGGAAACTAACAATTATTTCAAGAAAATGAAGAAATCTAACCCAATTTCGTAGTCACTATTCATGGCCCATATTTTCCCAAACCGATGAGCCAAATCCAAATCCCACCATTCATATTGAAGATTCTTGAGTCTTGAACCTTCTTGCAAAATTTCAGCTCAATCAGACCACAAACAATCTTCTATTGGAGCACTTGATGAAGGCTTGCTGGAGATAAAAAACTGAGAAACTGCTCTTTGTTTTTTTGCTGCAGCTGCTGAAAATTCCCTACTGAATTCACTCTCAACAAACCCTAAATGGGTTTATTAATGTAACAATCCAATGGACAAAATTGTTCCTTCTTTCTCTATGGGCCATGAGACCACATGGGCTTTTTTGGGCTCTTTCAAATGAGAGGAAAAACCCAACAAATCTCCCCCTTTCTCGATTAGATGGAGGGATCCATCATCCTGGTAATTAAACAACAAACTTCAAGTTTTTCCCTTGACACTGATTTTGTTAGAATGTTAGATCCATTCTCATTAGTATGGATTTTCTCAAGTTCAAGCAACTTATTGTTAAGAAGATCCCTTATCCAATAATACCTCACATCAATGTGCTTTGATCTTGAGTGAAACGATGAGTTCTTCGCTAGGTGAATAGAACTTTGATTATTGCAAAAAAACACATATTTCTGCTACTTGAAACCAAGTTCTCTCAAAAAAAATTTCATCCACAACAACTCCTTATAAGTTTCTGTTGTTGTAATAAATTACGCCTCTGTTGTAGAAAGTGTAACACACTTTTGCAATCATAATTGCCAAGAAACTGCTCCACTAGAGAAAGTAATTAGATAACCTGAAATAGACTTATGAGAATCTATATCTCTTGCAAAATCTAAATTAGTGTATCTAACTAACACTGGTTTTCCACTTCCAAAGCTAAGTGTTAACTTGGAAGTACCTCAAAGATATCTCATAATCCACTTTACTGCATCCCAATGCTCTCTTCCTGGATTCAAAAGAAAACGACTAACAACTCCAACTGCATGAGTTATGTCTAGCCTTGTACATACCATTGCATACATTAAGCTTCCTACTATTGAGGCATATGGAACATTTTCCATATCTTCCTCATATTTATCTATTGAAGGGCTTTGACTCAATCTCAACTTAAAGTGGTTAGATAAAGGAGAAGAAACCACTTTAGCTTTATCCATATGAAACCTTTCAAGTATCTTGTTAATGTACCATTCCTATGACATGTACAACTTCTTTCTTTTCTTGTCTCGACAAATTCAAAACCAAGAATTTGGTTTGCTGGCCCCAAGTCCTTCATGGCAAAGGACTTACTCAATTGCTTCTTCAAATTATCAATTCTTGAAGAATTTTTGCCAACAATCAACATGTCATCATCATAGAGCAATAAAATGATAAAATAATCATCAGAGAATTTCTACACAAAAACACAATGATCAAAAGTAGTCTTCTTGTAACCATGCTCCCCCATAACTGACTCAAACTTCTTATACCATTGTCTAGGTGCTTGTTTCAACCCGTATATGCTTTTCTTTAACCGGCATACATAATCCTCTTTTCCTTTTACCTTAAAACCCTTTGGATGTTCCATATAAATCTCTTCCTCCAACTCACCATGAAGAAAGGAAGTTTTCACATCCATTTTCTCAATTTCTAAATCCAATCTTGCTACTAGACCTAGAAAAACACGTATGGAAGACATCTTCACAACAGGAGAGAAAATATCATCAAAATCAATACCTTTTCTCTGACTGAATCCCTTGAAGACCAGTCTATCTTTGTATTATGGTTATTAATTGTGTTCTTCTTGCTTCACCCTGTAGACCCACTTTTTCTTCAGAGCTCTTTTACCCTTAAGCAACTTTAAAAGCTCAAACGTGTGATTGTCATACAATGACAACATCTCATCTTCCATAGCACCAACCCAATGTGCTATGTTTCCATCTTCTATCACTTATGTAGAACCCTTATCTATCAATAACACATACTTATCTATATTATACTGTGTGGAAGGACGTCGATCTCTGGTAGACCTCTTGCGTGGAATTTCTAGTTCTGGCAATAGATCAGTAGTCTGGTGATCTGTTTCAGCTTACATGGGAGCATTTGCATCATCTGAACCCTGTTGGTCATCTTGAACATTTTTTTTCATCTGTAATGATAAAGGAATCAGATCTAGGTCAATCAAATCATTGTTATACTGAGGAACTCCTTTTTTTATCTTCTCAACATCTTGTATAGTTTGATCTTTTATAAACACAACATCACGACTCCTTACTAGTTTCTTTTCAATTGGATCATAAAATTTGTAACCAAATTCATCCAGACCATAACCAACAAAGATACACTGTCGTGTCTTCACATCGAGCTTAAATCTCTCATCTTTTGGTATATGCACAAATTCCTTGTAACCAAAAACACGAATATGATTATAAGAAACATCTTTGCAAGTCCAAATTCTGTTTGGTACATCAAACTAAATAGGAACACATGGTGTGAAATTAAGAACATGTACAACTGTATTCAAAGCCTCACCCTAGAAAGATCTTGACAACTGAGCTTGTGAAAGAAGACATCTTACTCTTTCAACCAAATTCCTGTTAATTTTCTTAGCCAACCCATTTAAATGAGGAGTCTTGGGAGGTGTCTTTTGATGTTGAATGCCTTGACGCCTACAATACTCATCAAAAGGACCTGAATACTCTCCTCCATTATCTATTCTGATGCATCGTAATTTCTTTCCATTTTATCTCCCAATTAAGACTTAAAACTGTTTAAACACACCTAATACTTGATCTTTGCTGTTCAAAGTGTACACCCATAACTTTCTTGAACAATCATATATAAAAGTCACAAAATAACTGGCACCACCCAAAGTTCTTGTCTTCATAGGACCACATACATCTGAATGTACCAAATCAAGTATGTATTGTTTTCTTGAAGGAGGGGAATTCTTGAAGGAGGGGAATTCTTGAAAGAAATTTTATTTTGCTTCCCTGCCAAACAATGAGTACATTTTCTTAAACAAACATCATTCATTCCAGAAAGAAGATTCTTTTTAGTCAATACTGCCAAGCCTTTCTCACTCATATGAGCAAGTCTCTTATGCCACAATTTTACTGTGAGCTCATCTGTCACAGGATTAATAACGCCTTTGAAGAGTCTTGCCTGCAATATATACAAACTAGAATGCTTGTTCCCACGAGCAATAACCATAGCACCTTTAGTAAGTTTCCATTGACCATTACTAAAGGTATTACAATATCCTTCATCATCAAGTTTACCTGCATAGATCAAGTTTAAATGAATTTCAGGAATATGCTTTACCCCTCTAAGAAGTATTCGCGTGCCATTATTTATCTCCAAACACACATCTCCAATACCAATGACTTTAACCAAGCTATCATTACCCAACTTCACTGTCCCAAAGTCACCCATTGTATAGGATGCAAAGAAGTCCTCTCAAGGCATAGCATGAATGGAGGCTCCACTATCAATAACCTAACTGATCTCGTGACATGAAACATTGAAAACATCTTCATCATAAACAACGAGAAAGTCTTCTGAACTAGCAGTGGAAACTCGATCATTTTCCTTGCCAATATCACCCTTTTGTTCTTTGTCTTTCTTCTTGTTATCGTGCTTCAACTGTCTACAATATTTCTTGATGTGCCCTTTCATACCACAGTGATGACACTCAGCATTAGCAAACTTGTTAGACTTGCTTCTTCCTTTTTCTTTACTCTTGAAACCTCTGCTTTTACTCCTCACTCTTTTTTTTGTAACCAAAATCTCTGACTGTTGAGAAGACCTATGTGATTTTCTTCTCATTTCTTTATTCAAAACAATGCTTTTAGCCAGATCCATGTTGATTATACCATTTGGAGCTGAGTTACTTAATGACATTCTAAATGTTTCTTAAGAGTCTAGCAACGTACCCAATAAACACAACCCTTGAATATCATCATCAAACTTGATATCCATTCCAATTAACCGATTGATTATTCCTTGGAATGTATTCAAGTGATCTATCAATAGAGTTTCATCTTGGTACCTTAAAGCCATCAATTGCTTTATGAGAAACATTTTATTATTTCCTATTTTCTGAGCATACAATTCCTCAAGTTTATTCCAGAGTGACTGTGCATATGTTTCCCCACTAATATGATTCAAAACATTATCATCTACCCATTGTCTTATATACCCACAAACTTTTCGATGTAATAAAGTCCATTCTTCTTTAGACAACTTTTTTGGTTTCTCAGAGGCAAACACCGGTAAATGAGAATCACAATAATAACTACAACTTTGATACCACTTTGTTAGGAGAATCACAATATTAATACGAACTTAATCAAGCTCTAAACAGTGGAATAAAACCTATTCATCTTATTTGTGTGAATCTTTTAGGAAACAAATAAATAGAGCTCAAAATAAAACATGCACAAAATCAACACAATCAATTTAAGTGAAAAAATCTTCCCAGTGTAAGAAGGAAACAACTACGGCACTCCATATCCAAAACTTCCACTATCAAAAAATAATTATACAAAAGTTCTCTCTAGATAAGACTAGAGGCAAGCAATCAACATCATCATCAATAATACAACTTATTAGAAACTAACAATTATTACAAGAAAATGAAGAAATCTAACCCAATTTCGTAGTCATTGTTTACGGCCTAAATTTTCCCAAACCGATGAGCCAAATCCAAATCACACCATTAGGATTGAAGAGTTTGGAGTTGTGAACCTTCCTACAAAATTTCAGCTCAATCGGACCACAAACAACCTTCCATCGGAGCACTTGACGAAGACTTACTGGAGAAGAAAAACCGAGAAACTGCTCTCTGTTTTTCTGCTGCAGTTGCTGAAAATTTCCTGCTGAATTCACTCTCAATAAATCCTAAATAGGCTTATTAATGAAGCAATCAAATGGAAAAAATTTCTCCTTCTTTCTCTATAAGTCATGAGATCACATGGGCATTTTTGGGCTCCTCCAAATAAGAGAGAAAACCCAACATGGCAGCCATGGAAGCAACAAGGAAGAAGAAGATAAAACTCTAGAGCTTTGATACCATGATAGACTTTGAAACAAAAAATGCAGGAAAATGAAGATGATGATCTAGCAAGGAAGGAAGCATATCAAAAACAGTTTTACAGCTTAAGAACAGAGAAAAAAACAGTTCCCAGCAAAGTTGTTCTCATTTCTTTCTATTGATTCTTATATATTAGTGGTGTAGTGCATTGTGTTATAGTGGTTGTACGTATTGTAGTAATACCCTTGTAACAAACTTGTGTTCACAGATTGTAATACAGAAAAGAAATCACGAAGCATAACAGATTTTATATCAACTTTCATTAGTACCACTTGATTTTATTCTTTTGTTTGTGAAGGTGTAACAATCAAATTGGAAAACATAATCAAGTAATGCGTGAAGATTTGCAAAAAGGTTGATCAGATGCTTTCACTCAGATAGATACCATGAGAAAATAATAAAGTGGTTCATAATCTGATTCATTATGGAATTATGCAATTCAACTCTTTGCCTAGAGATATTTTAGAGTGTAATGTAGTTGTTTAATCATGTTTTCTTTTCGACTTAACAAAACGTTGCTGTTTTCGCACACTTTAAATTTTTAATATAATTGTAACATTATTTTTATTATTATAAGTTTTAAATTATTATTTTTTATTTTTTTAATTTCCAAGAAGGTGTTATTTTTAACCAATTTAACAAAAATTCTATAGCAATTATCATTAATATGCATCACAATCTACTTGTATTCTGATCATTGAAGATAAAATAAAAAAAAAGGGACCTATTTAAAGTAGATGGTGAATGACATGATTATAATTGGATTGCGTTTCAACTTTCCATAACAATTGTTACAAAAAGTATTTTCCGAAATTCAATTATGAACCGGACGGAATTTGCGGTTATATTCATTTGTTGTCTGTATTTATCAAATTTCTTTTGCTAGACCTCATTTCTTGTCTGTATGTATTAGGATTTATCCATTTAAACTTCGTCATGGTCACTACCTCGTCCTTTTCAAATATTTTAAACAAATAAAAGGTAGAACATCGACATCAGTCTTCCACTCACTCCCTCACTCACTTACTCATTCTGGACATTGGAGTCTGCAACTACAATAAACAAGTTTTGAAGTTGTTGAATGACTTGAGCAACCAAGCAGAGAAGCAAGGAAAAAGATGATCACCAACCACCTCATTCATTCCATTATCAAATCCCAGGTATCATTTCAAATATCCGTTTTCTATTTTATTAGTTTGTTTATTGATTATATTGTTGTATTATTCGTGTGCAAGGTTTTGAGAAATTTGGTTGATTTTACTTTGTTTATTGAATATACTCTTGAAGAGCATATTAGGGCTAACTGGTAAGAATAAATCAGAGTAAAATCAATTAATTATCTCCTTAATCTTTTCACGAAAATAGAGCTTATAATTTTCTTTTCTTTTCATCCCAAACTTCACTCATAAATCCAGAATCATTAATTCATTGTCATGCCATGCCGAGAATATATATTGAAACGTATAAATTCAAGATCATTATTTATAGTTTAAATTAACAAATATACTAAAATCGAATTATTGTAAAGTTGCAAACATACTATCTGATTTTATCGAGTCACAAATATAACATTAAGTTGTACAAATCTACCATTGTTGTGAACTCAATATTTATATCAACTACACTATTAACTTTATTATTTTTTCGATTTATTTTAAGGGTAGATTATGTACGTAGGTGATAATATGATATTTGGTGTAATTGAAATCTGTGAATTAAAATGGAAAGGGATGGGTATTAATGCCATATGCTCAACCTTTTCATTGCTAAAAAGATGCACTCAATGTATGCTCTGTGTAGCATATACGTTAGTGCTGTCAATTAATTAATATAGTCTAATAAAATCACACATTTTCGTTAACGAAATTAATGAAAAGGGTAAATTTGCAACACCTAACAATACGTCGGATACATTTTTAAGAATTGACAAGTTGCTCAAAAAAAATGGTTTTTCCTTAATTTAATTTATCGTGAAGGTATTCTTAAATCATTGGTTCTTTAGGTAATTAATCAGTTTCTTAAATCAATGAAGTACTATGCCGGATACAATCTCTTGTCCAAGAACCCTATTTGCTACTTTTCTGTTTCTGCCACAAAATGACTTATTTCTGGTTTTTATTTTCTTTTAACAAGTCACAATTCAAAGGATTAATGCTATACTTTCTGATGCTAACATTAGTTTCAAGTGTTATGTCTTTTAGACTATTGCCAATTTGTGTTATATCTTTTTCTGAACACACTCAAATGCATAAGTATTTGAGATATTCAATACATAAAAGTTGATGAGTTACATGACATAGACCTATTTATAAGAAGCCATCACCAAAAGATTAATATCTTAAGTCATACACTATCTTATCATGGTTTTCAAATTTAATTTGTTATTTAGTATAGTGCTAGCAACCAATTGTCCTACAGCTTAAGCTCGCATATGTTATATTTTGGATCTTTAGCACACCCCCAACATCTTTAATGTTAACTTGGATTTTCATGAGCTATAGCTTGAAGGAGATCCTAAAATTTTTCACTTTTTAATTTGAATATACAGTTGGGTTTACAAACAAGGCATTTTACTGTACGTAGAAGTTTGCAGTTTTATCTCCATCAGATTCCCCTACTAATCAGACTAAATAGCACCACATCATCTTCATTGCCTGAGATGAAACCTGGAAAAGGGTACCGGACGCTTCTGGTTTAAATATTTGTGTCTACATTTGCAATCCTTGTCTCTCAACAGTCATGTAAATCTAAGGCATAACGTTCTTGTGGAAAATATGGTAACAAATAAGAACATTATAATTTGATTCCATACATGCTTTACTTATCAATTTATCCTATCGGTGTAGCTCTAAGGGGCATGACATGCTAGCACCTTTCACTGCTGGTTGGCAGACTACTGAATCACAACCTCTAGTTATTGAAAAGTCTGAGGTACATAATATCTGAGTTTCATTCCTAGCAATTGCATTAGCAATAATATCTTACAAAAGTCCCGAAAAAATTCTTGGTTACTTGATCAAATATTCAGGGTTGCTATGTTTATGACGTCAATGGAAAGAAATATCTTGACGCTCTTGCTGGACTTTGGTGCACTGCGTTAGGTAACAATAATGTGTTATGGATTTTCTACTTAAGCTTGGATATGTGTTATAACCTATGTTTCAAATCCTATCGGAGAAAAGAAGAATTTCTTCACTGGTTAGGATCTATTTGGAACTGCTTCTTATTATGGTTAAAAGAGCTTTCAAATGAGTCAAAATGCTTTTAAGGATGTTTGGTAATCTCTGAAAGAAGGATTTCAAAATTTTGAAAAATATTATTTGTGTTTTCAAGAGAAGTAACTTTGCATGTTGGCTCTCATTCTAAAATAATTACTAAAGTGTTACTCAAAACCAATTATAATAATTTTATGCGAATGTCAAAATGCTTATTTTGAAAGACCAAATCACTTTATTTCAATTTTCAAATAACTTTCATTTAAACCACTTTAAAGAGAAGCACATTTAAACGAGATCATGCCCTGCCTCTATCCTTCAGTTTTGTTACACTCCCTCCATGGTTATAGACATGTTACCATATTTTTACCTTAACAGCTTCTGCTAACCTACCTGTAAAATAAATATTGAGCTTGTATCTTCCAAAAACTATTATTGTTCATATTGTTGCTTGTATGGAGAAAAATAAAAAAAATTCTGCCACATTCAGTGGCATCTGAATTATATCATACTGCCATATCATAAAGGGAAAAAAAAATGAAACTCTTGTTTCAGAGGAAAGTTTCAGATATATTTGGTACTGATTATTGTAGAAAAATGAGGAAATGCTATTATACTTCTTCATTTATTCGATATATGCTTCAATCCACAACTTTTTGTCTCTGCTCCAAGCTCTGTGCATGTCTAGTAATCTCCATCAAATATAATTGTGCAATAATTACTTAAAATTAGAAATTTATATTTCTCTTTGGAACATTTGAAACTTGTAGGGGGAAATGAAACTCGTCTTGTTGCTGCCGCAACTGCACAGTGGAATACTTTGCCATTTTATCACTCCTTTTGGAACCGTACCTCAAAACCTTCGTTGGTATTCCTCACTTTCTTCCACTTTTATTATAATCATGAACGAGTCTGATTTTCTTTTATGCATGTAATTATTGGATTTGTTGCTTTAGTAGTATCTTAATTCAATTTTTGTTATTTTATTTTATCCTTATTTTTCAAGTGGTATCTCAATGATACATATATTTAAAAATAAAGGTATCAATTTAGTGTAATTTCTTATTTTATTGGGAATTTTTTGTCAGAAATAAGTCAAGAATGTTTATGAAAATGACCGAATGATTTAGTCTTATGATTTCTTTCTATTTATAGACTTTACAAAATACAACAAACCTACAAAATACATCAAAGCGTACATGAGCAGTTGTAGACGATTAATGGGCAATTGTGGACAATTTGTTTATGGACGATTTGTAAGGCGGCCATGGATTCTTTGTCTATGAATGACTATGGACAATTTGTTTATGGACAATTATTTATTCAATTTTTGTTATTTTATTTTATCCTTATTTTTCAAGTGGTATCTCAATGATACATATATTTAAAAATAAAGGTATCAATTTAGTGTAATTTCTTATTTTATTGGGAATTTTTTGTCAGAAATAAGTCAAGAATGTTTATGAAAATGACCGAATGATTTAGTCTTATGATTTCTTTCTATTTATAGACTTTACAAAATACAACAAACCTACAAAATACATCAAAGCTTCATGAACAGTTGTAGACGATTAATGAGACAGGATTGTAGACATTTGTGACATTTGTTTATGGACGATTTAAGGGACATGGATTCTTTGTCTATGGGCCAAATTGTTTATGGACAATTATTCTGACTAAATAGACTATGGACAACGGTTTGTACAACTAAATGAATATGGACAACAAATTACACCAAAATCATGAATGACTAAGTCAATGGAACACAACAAAGTCATTATGGATGACTAAGTCATCCATTAATGACCCCTTCAAATTGATGCGGGTTGATCAATAAGCATCAATTTGCGACTTAGGAAGCAATGTCGATGACGACTGAGAGACTTGGTGAAGATATCAGCAATTTGTAGTTCAGTAGAAATATGTGAAAGAGTGATAACACGAGCTTCAAAGGCTTCACGGATAGAGTGACAATCGACTTCAATATGCTTTGTGCGCTCATGATAGACCGGATTGGCCGTAATCTGAATAGCACTTGTATTATCGGCATGTAAAGGTGTAGGATCGATATCAGAGAAATCTAACTCAGCTAGCAAACCTCGAAGCCAAATAATTTCGGAACAAGCAAGAGATATTGCTCGATACTCAGATTCTGTAGATGACTTAGAAACTCTGTCTTGTTTCTTACTCTTCCAGGAGATCAATGCATCACCTAAGAACATGCACCAACCAAAGGATTGAAATGACGAGTATCAAGACAACAAATTTCAATCAAGATCGCTTATAAGCAACAAGACGAAGAGAATTGCCTGAAGGAAAGAATAAGCCAACGCGTAAGTGCCATGAATATAACGTATGATCCGACCTGACAAGAGCTGGATGAAGATGACGCGAGCCTCAAGAAATTGGTGACTTGTCAGACAAAGAAAAGAAATATCTGGTCTAGTGATGGTGAGATATACAAGGCTACCTACCAATTTCCGATATAAGCTGGGATCAATAAGTAAGTCACCTTCCTCTTTGCGAAGCTTGACATTTAATTCCATGGGAGTATCAATAGAGGTAGCTTCCTGTAATTCAGCTGTAATCACCAAATCACTAGCATATTTGTGTTGATTGAGGGAAATACCAGTGGGGCTACGATGCACCTCAAGACCAAGAAAATATGTAAGAGACCCAAGATCCTTCATATGAAAAGATTGTGAGAGATGGGTCTTGAGCTGGACAAGTAAAGTAAAATCAGAACCAGTGATCACAATATCATCAACATAAACCAAAAGGACAACAATGCCCATGTCTGATTTTCGAAGAAACAATGAAGTGTCATACTTGCTCTGCATGAAAGAAAATTGTAATAAAGTGGTTCGAAATTTTTCAAACCATGCCCGTGGAGCTTGTCTAAGACCATAAAGAGAACGAGGAAGTTTGCACACATTGGATGTCGGAGAGGAAAACAACCCTGGAGGTGGCTTCATATATATACATTCTTTAAGATCTCCATGAAGGAAAGCATTCTTAACATCCATCTGATGTAGTGGCCAATCATTGGAAGCAGCAAGAGCTATTATCATTCGAACAGTAGTCATTTTAGCCACAGGAGCAAAGGTTTCCTCATAATTAACACCATATTCCTGTTTGTTCCCAAGAACAACAAGCCGAGCTTTATAACGATCCAAACTTCCATCAGAGCGAACCTTGACTGAGTAAACCCATTTGCAACCCAGAGGAACTATAGTAGAAGGACAAGACTCAATGTCCCAGGTGTGATTGGCCTCAAGAGCAGCAATTTCTTCTTGCATAGCTTGGCACCAACAATCATGCTTAACAGCATGTGAGTAGCATGTGGGAATATCAAAATTGGACAATGCAATAGTAAGAGCTGAAATAAAATTGCCAGAAGAAAAACCATACCTATTAGGGGGTACAGACACTTGAGAAGAGCGACGTACCAGAGGCTCTGAAGGTGCTGCAATTGACTGATTTTGGTGTATGTTAGGATCAGATATCGGGTGAGCCACCGGAAGAGACTGTGGGCAGGATTGTCTTGTATATACCATTCCTGGTTTGAAGCAAGAACTGTTTTGAGGAAGAGCTAAGAACTGGTGCTCAAAGGAGGGAAGGACTACAGTAGAAGAAGAGGGCACAGAAGACACAGGAAAAAAATGTTGATTTTCAAAGAAAATAACATTCCTAGAAATACGTGTACGATGTAATGTAGGATCATAGCAAACAAATCCCTTTTGACACACATTATATCCTAAAAATGCACATCTAACAGATTGAGCAGATAATTTATTTCGCTCATGAGGTGGTAAATGAACAAAACATACACAACCAAAGATACGAAGATTATCATAATTAGGTTGCTTAGTAAACAAACGAAAATAGGGAGATTCCATGTGCAAAACTTGGGAAGGTAAACGATTAATCAAGTGAGTAGCAGTCTTTAGAGCCTCAACCCAGAACATGGATGGAACAGAAGATTCTAACAAGAGAGTACGTACCATATCAAGAAGATGACGATTTTTGCGTTCAGCTACTCCATTTTGTTGAGGAGTAGCAGGACATGAACGTTGATGAATGATACCTTTAGAAGCCAAAAATACCTGAAACTCAGTGGACAAATATTCACCACCAGAATCTGTGCGAAATGTCTTAATATTTGCAGAAAATTGATTTTCAACATATGCTAAAAACTCGATGAAAGTACGAAAAACCTCAGATTTAGAGCGAAGAAAATAAACCCAAGTGAATCTGCTATGATCATTAATGAAAAGTTACATAGTATTTAAATTTTTCATGTGAAGTAAGCGAGGAAGGTCCCCAAACATCACTGTGAATAAGATCAAAGCAGTGAGAAGCTCTACTAGCATGCAAAGGAAATGGAAAAGTTTTGCTTTTACCAAGTTTACAAGAGTCACATTCAAAAGGTAAAGAAGAACGTTCTTTATTACCAAGAAAGCCCGAGTTCATTATATGAGATAATACTTGAGTATTAGGATGACCTAAACGACGATGCCACACTATACTTAGATTAGGAATATTATTACAAGCAAAAGACTCAATAGAAGGAATTGGATAAATTGTTGGAATAGGTAAAAGTAATGGAAACAAACGTCCCACTTTAGGTCCCTTCGCGATCGGCTCCCCTGTTACCTGGTCCTGCACAACACAATCATCACCAGAAAAGTTAACAGCACAATTATTATCAACTAATTGACCAACAGAAATGAGATTTGTAGAAAGTTGAGGAGCAAGAAACACATCAGTAAATGTAGAAGAAGCATTTCCAACAGCTTTGATTGGCAAAGAATTGCCATTGGCCGTCTGAATAGTAGATTGGCCAACATAAGACCGAATATGAGACAAAGTTGTAGGAGTATTTGTCATATGATTAGAAGCCCCTGAGTCTACATACCAAAGTGTAGTAGAATTTTTACCTTGAAATCCCATTGTAGATAATGCCGAAATTAGCATCTGTTGCACCATTTCAGGAGTGTAGTAAGTTGCTGCAGGAGGTGGAAGATTAGGAGAAGCACCTGAGGAAAACACATGTGCTACAGTAGGTGCATCGGAGGAACGACAAAGAATGTAAGTCTGAAATGCTTGGGCCTGACGATTCTGGGGACGAATACGACATTCTTTGATAATATGACCCTTTTTCTTGCAATAAGAACAACATTTTTTAGGACAATTGGCAGCAATATGTCCATATTCTTTGCAACAGAAACATTGCATATTTTTAGAAGGCATAGATGATCCACGCTCTTGGACTGCGTAAGCCATAGTTGTCGTCGTGGAATTGCCATAAGATTGTTCCAGAATAGCTTGAGTACTTAGACGTTGTTCTTCGCGAAGTAACTCACCAAAGCAAATATCTAGAGAAGGAACAAGAGATCTATTCAATAGAGAAGAGCGAACTGATTCATATTCCGGGCGTAATTTCATGAGAAATTGATCACGCTGACTAGTCCTGTGAAGATTTTGAATAGTTGATATAGCAACAACAGGAACATTTGTTGTAACTAAATCAGCATATTCATGCCAAAGAGTCAAAAATGTCGAGTAATAATCCTGGATGGAAAGACTACCATGTTGGAACATGGCAATCGCATGTTCCAGTTGAAAGCGACGAGCATCATTGTCTTGATGATAAACTTTCTTCAAATAATTCCACATGGAAT
Organism: Hippophae gyantsensis; assembly: GCA_030763125.1. Lineage (NCBI taxonomy): Eukaryota > Viridiplantae > Streptophyta > Magnoliopsida > Rosales > Elaeagnaceae > Hippophae > Hippophae gyantsensis. Next base: position 52,815,613 of record CM061028.1, read on the forward strand.
GAGCAGAGCGATGAGCCATCAAGTTGGTGACGATATGTGGTTCACCGAACTAAGAAGCCAAGACATGATTCGAGCATCAAGCACAGCCCAAGAAGGAGAAGACACGACTTCCTTAGAGTTGACAATATCAGATGTTGGTGTAACATCTGTGCCATCAATATGGTTCCAAAGGTCTTTTCCCTTGAGGAAAAGTTCAAACTGGAAAACCCAAGTAGAGTAATTTTTTTCCGTAAACTTAACACACACTGGTGCAGTGTCCATTGCAAGTAAATAAAAGCCGAAAAATATTCAAACAAATTAAAAAAAACAAGATAAGGACCTTAAACAGAGATTGCCGAAGAACACTTGTTTAGTAAAAAACGCTAAAAAAATATCAATGAAGATTTCCTCAGAAATAGAAAACTGAATTTTTTTCTCAAAGAAGCTTTGATACCATGTCAGAAATAAGTCAAGAATGTTTATGAAAATGATCGAATGATTTGGTCTTATGATTTCTTTCTATTTATAGACTTTACAAAATACAACAAACCTACAAAATACATCAAAGCTGTCTATGATCTGTTTATGGATAGTTTGTGGGCAGCCATGGATTGCTGTCTATGGATAGCTATGGACAGCTGTTTATGGACAATTATTTACAACTAAATAGACTATGGACAACAGCTGTGTACAACTAAATGAATATGGACAACAAATTACACCAAAACTGTTATGGACAGCTAAGCTGTCAATGGAACACAACAAAGCTGTTATGGACAGTGACATTTTTTACATGTGACTAACATATGCACTTTTAATGAAAGACATTTGTGGTTTTTGTCTCTTTCAACCCTGGTATTATTAACAGTTTATTAACAGTTTTTTCTCTCGTTTCAAGTCCTTAAATATATGTTTTAATATATTTTGACTCATTTTATATTCTCTTCAACCTTTCTTCTTTCTAGTCATTTTGTATTTTCTTTAAACTTACTTTCTCACTTTTATTTTGTTTTAAAGATGGAAACACCATCTAGGTCTTCTTTCAATAATGAAATAAATCATTTCCAACTATCACCACTCACTTCTTTAGTGATAGCATATGCTATCATATACACACAATAATTGGCATTTGTACTAATAGCACTAACAGTTTGGGAAAGGACTATGGGTGGAGTTTCTTTTCCATCTTCAAAACAAAATAAAAGTGAAGAATTAAGGTTACAAAGAGTATAAAATGACTAGCAAAGAAGAGAGGTTCAAGAGGAGGTAAAATGAGACAAATAGCATTAAAATATGTATTTAAGGATTTAAAAATTGTAAGAAAATAATTATTAATGCTCCAAGGGGGGAAGAGACAAAAATATTGCAAATGTCATTCATTAAAAGTGCATGTGTTGATCACATGTGAAAAATTTCCAATAAAATAAAAAGTACACCAAATTGATTTTATATATATTTTTAAATGTAGCTAACACTAAGACACCATATGAAAAATAAGAAAGGACTAAAAATGAAATTAAGGTACTACTAAAGTAGTGAACCCTTTTGGATTACTTCAGTTTCGATCTATAGAAAGTTTTTACATAAAATCTAGCATATCCTGTTAGGTTCATTTTTTTGAAAAATTATTTGCTCATTAATCTTACAGGATCTAGCGAGGGATCTACTAGAATTTTTTACGGCTAGACAAATGGAAAAAGTTTTCTTTACAAATAGTGGATCAGATGCCAATGACTCTCAGGTATGCAAAAGCTCATAAGTGTCATTTTTGATGATATGTTCATGTCCTTTACTTAAATATTCCTTTAAGCAAATCACTGTACATTTTATTTGCATTATCTGGATGTTGTTTCTTTTGCATTTTTTCGTCAAAAGTCTCACAATTAAACTTCTAAGAGCATTAATCTGTGGACATCTGATATATTATATAGACGATGATATAGAAATAAAATCAAAATTAATTTATATGTAGTCTTGTTTGTTTACTTAGGTTTATCTTTTTGTTAACAGGTAAAGCTGGTTTGGTACTATAATAATGCACTTGGAAGACCAAAGAAGAAGAAGTTTATAGCTCGAGCCAAATCGTAATTTCAAATAATACCTACTGTTTTTTGCACCGTTTTCTATTTGAACTCAAGCTACTAGACTAATCTTTGTATTCTAACAGGTATCATGGTTCAACTCTGATAGCAGCTAGTCTTTCTGGGTAGGGAAAACTGGAAAATTTTAAGCATCTATGTTTCTAAACAATGCCCCCGTTTGGATGTGTTTCAGTTAATAAAAATGCTGCAAATGAAGCAGTTTGGTCAAAAATTATTAGAAGTATTTTTGAGTGTCACTTTTGTTATTATTTTAATATAGAACATGCATCCTAAACTACTACTTTTGAAAGCAAGTACAATTTATCGTAAAAGCACTTAGTGCTTCTAAAAGTTTTGAAATCACTTCTTTAAGAGATTGCCAAACACCCCCCAAAGCATTTTTATCCATTTGAAAGCATATTTAACTCAAATGAGAAGCTATTCCAAACGGTTCCAATATCATGTACCTTAAGATAATCTAGTATTTGTTTACTGAAAAATATCCTTCAAATTATAGGCTTCCAGCTTTGCATCAAGAATTTGATTTGCCAGCTCCTTTTGTACTGCACACTGATTGCCCTCATTACTGGCGTTATCATCTTCCAGGTTATCTTTACGGTTTTTTTTATCTTTTCTTTTCTTTCATTCTTTTTCGTTTCCCCACTTGAGCTATTATGCGTGGTTTCTGTTAAATGCCCCGTATGCTAAGATAAAACATATGGTAGGTGAGACGGAGGAAGAGTTTTCAACAAGATTAGTCAACAATTTGGAGAATCTTATCCTCAAAGAAGGACCAGAAACTGTAATTTGACATGAGATCAATGAATAATTAATGTTATGTTGCGTCGTTTCTGTTAGAAAATGATTGTCCATTTCAGGTTGCAGCTTTCATTGCTGAGCCTGTCATGGGAGCCGGAGGAGTAATACTTCCTCCAAAGACTTACTTTGAAAAGGTAAGTTTTATAGTTACAAAATTGTTGAAACATTGGCATTTACAGTCTTTGGTTTGCTGTGATTGTCAGCAAAAGATATGACACTAATAATTTATAAATAGGAAGAAGAAGAAACAAAAGGAATAAATAGAGGATATTGCTTTGGTAATCATAATGATACAGTCTATAATTCCTTTATAATGCAGGTCCAAGATTTATTGAAAAAATACGATATTCTTTTCGTAGTGGATGAGGTAATTAGTACTCGTATATGCGCATATTTTAAGTAATAGAACGATTTAGTTTTGTTTCCTAAGCTGGAGATTGCTTTCTTATGTTTTTTATTCTTTAGGTTATATGTGGATTTGGAAGGTTGGGGACAATGTTTGGATGCGACAAATATTGTCTCAAACCAGACCTTGTGACTGTAGCAAAGGTAAAGATAACAATGTTCAAGTGAGGAGACAGTATGCTCATATTTTAGTTTCAGACACAATTTGGATGTCCTTTATTCTTGTTTGATTCTTCAGGCTCTTTCATCTGCCTATATGCCGATTGCAGCTGTTCTTGTGAGTCCTGAAGTTTCAGATGTCATACACTCCCAAAGTAACAAGCTTGGTATGTCACTGGACTTCCTCATCAATTTTTTTTCCCTCCTTTACTTCCTCTAATTGTTTCATACACTTTTTTTGTAGGTTCCTTTTCTCATGGATTTACTTATTCTGGGCATCCAGTTTCATGTGCAGTTGCAATTGAAACACTCAAGATCTACAAGTATGCTTCCCTTATAATCTTAAAAATTGTTTTCGACTAAACAAAATCACTAAAATATCATAGTTTTCTGACGGAAAAATACTATCCATCACTAAATTTGTAATCACAAATAAGGTGTCAAAATTTTATTGGTCAAAACAAAACTTATGTAACTCCCTTTTAAATCAGTGATCAATCCTATCACGCCACCTCATTTGTGATATCACAAATTTTGTGATATCTAGTACTTCTCTACTGGGATAATTATCACTCATACCCCTTGAGGCTTGATAAAGTATCATTTTAAGTCCTCCAAAACATACAAAGGGCAGAATTGCCCCTATAAAATCTTTAATTAATAAAATAGTTATTAGATTGAAACTAAGGGTAAATTCGTCATTATATGTTTTATTGTTTTGAAAACGTGTCATGGACATAATTGAGTATTTTCAGAACTTAAGTGATCAAATTGATAATTTATCAAGCTTCCGGGGTTTGAGTGATAATTAATACCTTCTCACTATTGGTCGACAATGATGTTCAAAGTTCCATCGTGGTTGAACTATTGTCTCATCGTTTTCTTAATGGAAATCCATTTCGCTTTGTCTGTAGGGAAAGAAATATTCTTAAACAAATAAATAGCATTTCCCCGAGGTTTCAAGATGGTTTAAAAGCTTTCTCTAATAGTCCAATTATTGGAGAGGTAAAGTTTCATCCTTTTTGGTTTGTGGACACTGGACAGTGTAAAACAATATGGAACATTATGGTACTGTATTGACACACAAAACATTCACTTAAATATGAGAGAACGAAACATATAATATATACAATTGTGTTTTGCAGATAAGAGGGACTGGTTTGGTGCTTGGCACAGAGTTTACAGATAATAAATCACCCAATCATCCATTTCCTCCTGAATGGGGCAAGTTTTTCATTCTTTAGATAAAATTCACCATCCTTCGAATGATTTTAATTTGTTTCTGAAATTTTGGAATTTAAGCTGTATTTTTTTTCCTTGATGCTATCCATGAAGTTATCTAATCTTCTTTATCGAACACACATAGAACTCTAATCAGAGATTCAAGACCCTATTAAAGTGCTTCTGAACTAAATATATAAAAATTGGGAAAAATAACCTTTATTATAAAAAAGTGACTGTACAGAGACAAAGATAATTTTTATTTATTTTATTATTTAAATTTTTTCAATTACATTAGATAGATACTGTTATAATTTAAATAAATAATAACTGAAATAATTGAAAAAAAAAATAAATAGAAAAAATAAATAAAAATATAAAAAAATAATTATTTGTCATTATATAGTTATTTTTTCATAATAGTAGGACTAAACTGTTACAAAAAATAACTATAAGACCTAAATATCACTTTTAGAATAAGTATAAGATTTTTATGGTAACCTTCCCACAAAAATTATGTTTTTAGGACTTAAAAAGGACAATTTGTACTTCCTTGGCAGAAGCACAAACAATGTGCTTCTTCATGAAATCACCTTATTCTGAGATCATTGCTTCTTGAAACTACTATTAACATAATCACTATCAAACATACCTAATAGAAATATGTGCTTATGATGTTCCAATTATGCTTGAATTTCTGAATTTTATGTTTTCCATCCCATGTGTCACGTAGGAATTTCTGAATTTCAGGGATAGGTGCTTATTTCGGAGGACAATGTGTGAAGCATGGGATGTTTGTACGTGTAACGGGAGATAACATTTCTATTGCTCCGCCTTTTATCATCTCTCCTGAAGAAGTTGACGAGGTGAGTTTTGAAATTATCGTACTATTGTTAATCTATTATTCTGACCTAAAATATTTCAAGTGATGTCTGAATCCCCTATTCATTTTCAGATGATATGTAAATTTGGGAAAGCACTACAGGAGACTGAGGACAAGGTTAAACAACTAAAGTCTCAGCAGAAATAGCTGTAAAGTTCTAGAGGCTGATATATAAAACTTGGAAAGTGTTCTTCGTAGTAAAACTGGAAAGGATCTGAACATTTGAATTATAATGAAAGTATCTTCCATTACCCTCTAGATGTTTGCCACTAATTCCCTATCTTGAGAAAAAGATTTTAAGTGGTTTTTATTTTATTTTCAGTACACTTTAATTCTGTAATTGCTTGGTAAGTCCATTTGATAGTAGCATTAATGTGCGTAAATAGTCTTATTTTAGGGTTTGGGGTCAAAAAGGTCAAGTGTAGTGATAACTTTGATATTATAAGTATTTAGTTTAGTTCATTTTGTATTATAATTTAAAAACTTGAAGTTAAAATTTTCAAAATTAGGTATATTTTTGGGGTAAAAATGAAATTCTAATTTTTTTAATTAAAAAACAATAAAAAAAAATCTAACCTTCAACTCGTAAAACACAACTACTGCCTCACCACTACACTACCCATAACTACCATCATTCCTAGCTTACGCCACCTTTGTCGTCAACCCATACCACTAGAGGCATCAGACTAAGGATATTTGTCTTTGAGGGGCCAAAAGTGATGGAAAACATCACTTGAGGTTCATAGGTGGTTTTTTTTATTAAAAAATGACTCTTAGTAGGTTGTGATTTATTATAACATATCACCTTTTATAGTTGATAAAAATCAATATGATCAAAATATTAAAAATAGATAAAATTATGATCCATATAAATTCGAAAAAATCGATCTTTTGTTAATACTTGAATGACATGTTATTACCAATCATATAATCTGAGTCTTTTTAAATTAAAAAAACCACAAATGGGGATTTAAGACAAATACCCTCAAACTGAAGTCGCCGTAAGAATTAAAGCTTCATCACTAGCTCATCTTATCACCACCATCATTAGACAACCTCTTATCCCATATCAGCCACAACCACCAAAGCTCAACACACCACACAGTTCCTGTTGCCAGGTACCCACTTTGAAGCTACACTAGCTTCGCCACTCACACCCTAAACAAGCATTCTAAAAGTCTTGCCTAGCTGTCCTTGCACTGGTGGTGGTTGTCACTGTAAAAACCTCAAACCCTAGCCTTACTAGAGCTCTCTATTTTTTAATTAAAAAAATTTCAATTTTACCACTAAAAATATACCTAATTTTAATTAATGGAACTTAATTGACTTTTTTTAAAATTACATGACTAAATAGACTCGTATAAATACATATTATATTTAAGTGTATTATCAATGTATTACGAGACCTTTTAATATGAAACCCCTTATGTTACTTCAAATTAGTTATCATAAACTAATTTGTGTAGAATAATTTAACAATATAATAACAATAACAATAATTATAATTATATAATCCAAAAGTCTCCTTTTGTTTTTGTTTTTGGTAGAGAGAAAAAAAGAAAAATATGCACTTTTTTGTCTTTTTTCTTCTCTAAATTGCATAAGTAAATGACCTATTTATAAAATGTTATACCAATTCAACTTAGGTTCCAACTCTTTGATAAATTGTAACTTCTACAAAAGTTGTCTTTTTGGAATCAAAATAATTGTTATAATTAATTATCCAAAAATCATGTGTCTTTAAAAAAGGTCATAATAACAAAAATCATAGCATTTAACTTTCAAAAGTGGCAACTTTTTAACATGTTTTTTACTAAAAGATACATACTAAATCATTGCAATTTTTCATCCAAATGTTATTAGTTAGATAGGGTACACCCATGGGTGACCTATTTAGACACAAGTCTAAAATCCAACATCTCCTCCTCGAACAAGGAGTACATGATGCTATATCATTTCTTCTCATATCTACCACACTCACAAAAACAGTTAATACAAACTAATGGATCATGGGACCAATGAAAAAAAACCTGCATGTGGGAACTTTACATTAACAACTCAATTTTGAGTCAATATAGAGACATCAACCCTTATCAATACAAACAAGAACATTAGTGTATATATGGTGTCTTGATTGCCACACACGAAGTGTTAGCAATGAATACATAAGTATACGTATCATAACAAGTAATATAATGATAAGAAAAGATTTTTCCCATGGAGATTATTTTATTAGAAACTAATTTTTAAAACTAAAAATAATAAAAATCAATTTTTTTTTGGTGTTTTTTATATTTTAAGGAAGCAAAATTAAAATAACTAAAAGTAAATAGCAACAATTAATTAAATCAAATTTGATAACTAAAAAGATATGAGAAAATATCTAAGAATACTTAATTCCCCAATGTTCTAAACATGTGAATCGTTAAAATCCCTCCAATATAATTATCAATTAATTACATGATTAATTGAATCTAACCTAGCATGTATTCCTCTCTCAAGTAAACTACACACCATATAGTAATTAATTTAATCACACTCTCATGTCAATTAAATTTCATATTACTCATTAAGTTCCTCAATTATGAATCATATATATAAAAATCATATATCTCTGTCTAGAAACTATGCATGTTATTTAATCAAGACAAACAATTAAATAATTCTCTCAAATCTATTTAATTGCCTCTATATATAAATTGTTGGTCAAACAATTAATAACATACAAATCAGATTAAATAATATAATTAAATTATAATTATAATTGGGATAAAGTTGGGTTCATAAGATCCCTAGATTAATAAATTATAGACATAATTGTGTTTATAAATCTCATATTTTTCATAAAGAAAAACATAAAAATTGATAAATAAAAGAGTAGAAGAAGAAATACAATTAATCTCCTCTTAAATCTTCACCAAAATTGTGTCGTCTCTTGAATTTTTTTATATTTTTCTCTCTTTTTAGCTCCAAAAATTGACCAAAATTATGCTAATGCAGGTCAATTATAGTTTATGGAGTGATTAGGGGCTTAAATAAAGCTTATCTGGACCGTGAGATCATCTTCAGATCAAATGCTACGATCAAAACAAGAAAAATTGATAGTTTCAACCAATCACAACATGACATGTGGTAGGGAAAATTCACTGGGCGAATCAGGGAGCGATGTGTCACAGGGGAGACCGGTCAAAGTCAATGCTTGTTGAGTCAGCGACATGCGGTGAGACGTGATTCACGGAAACAGATGGCATGACACACGGGTGAAACCCACCGAGCAATGGCGTAGCGACATGTGGCAAGGCATATTGACCAATTTTCGAACTAGGATTGAACGCCGTGTTGACACGTGGCACACGTTTCATCCCCTCACACGTGGTGTAATGTGATTCGCTCTTCATGCTTGCATGGCTTGCCCAATCAGCTCCTCTATCTACGTGGCGTGCCACGTGGTAGCTCTTGATTGATCATGCATTAAAAATTTATAAAAAATCCAAAAAATTATATTTTCATCATTTTTCATTAAAAAGTTTATATTTTAATATTTTTTACCCAAAAAATACTATTTATTGAATAAAACAAGTAGATATTAAGTAAAAAAGTATGCTAATGACTCTATTTTCATAGAGTCATCATACCCCCAATTTTAACTCTTTGCTTATCCTCAAGTAAAGCTAAGTATAACTAAATAAAATAACTTGGGCAATATATTCATAAATATACTTCTATTAGTACATGCATATTTCAAGAAAACTATCCCTCTCAAAAGTCCTACAATCCTATGATTAAGAGTTTCACATATTCATCAATCAACGTTCCATCAATACAAGGATATGCAAGGTTTTTCAAAAATTGATTCGTGTATGTGTATTGCACATGATATCATCCAATGCACTCATGAAATCAATATTTATGAGCATGCTAATCAATTCAATCTTAGAACAAGTCTCATAAGTCTATTTTTCATATCTCTCTCCACTAATATAAATATGCACTTAGCTTAAGATCAATAAGGACTTTACATGGTTGTAATGTAAGGCTTAGATGGGGGGTTGATAAATGAAGAAATTTTAGGGTCTTTCCACACCTTAGCTTTTTTTTCATCATACACTTTTTAACTACAATTGAACTTTTACTTGATATTATTTTGACATTCTTTTCATGTATTTTTTTCACATCTTTTTTTTTCGTAACTTCACAATACCCCAAACTTATTTTCAATTCTATTTTATTTTTCTTTAGAGGGATAATTGTGTTGTGAGTTTTGTTTTTTTTTTCTTTTTATAAGACCCATTACATTTCACCTTACTCTATAGCATAACACACGATTACATTTTTTTCTTTTCATACAAGCTAAAGGTGCAAAGGTAAAGGTAATACTTATTAGTTAGGCATTAAATGTGGCTTAAAGATATGAATAGTTCTTTTTTAGGCTCAAATGGGTGACAAAAGATATTAACAATGGTTAGCTTAAAAGACTCAATCGATCCAAATAAGACCTAAATCATTTCTCTTGCTAAATACTATTTAGGATTTCGCCTTAAGGGATGATCAAATAGATTCTAAAACTTGATAAATCTCATCAACTCATATAACTCACTACAAATTTTCTCTCAATAAGAATACCAAAATCAATCATGAACATGTGCATAAAAATTTGAATCAATCCAATCAAAGCTAACAAAATATCACATGATTAATGTAAATATCTTAACAAATATGTTACATTCCTTATTCTAGTCATGACAATCAATTTTTATCATTGAGTTCATATGTATCATATCAAGCATGCAAGTATGCATTTAGTTTCCATATATTTATCAATTTCTACCTAAGTCATAATTAAAAACAACCTAAAAATTAAAAAAATTCCTAAAAATTAAAAATGCATACTAAATACTAATGTAGAGAATGAAGTTTCCTCCCCCAAACTTAAATTACACATTTTCCCCAATGTGTATATATAAATATGAAAAGAAAATAAAACTCGCTTAATTATGGCACACCACATCTTTCATTGAAATACACATCCTTCGCTGAAATGCTCATTCTTGTTGCGCCATTTCTCTCCATATTTATTCACCTATAAAACAAAAACAATGAAAATATAAGTAAAATTACATTGGGTTTCCTCCTAACCAGCGTCACGTTTAACGTCCTTGACTAGACGGTCATATCAAGTCCTAAGGCACATCCCTTTGTATCCATTTACTTTTGAGTTTGCTTGGAAACAGTTTGAGTCTTGATTTGTCCAATGATACCTTATGCTCTGGTTCATGGTGCTCAATTCTCTTCTCATGCCATATTTTTGTTTTCTTTTTGAACTTTTTGGAATTCTCATAAGCACTCCATCATAACTCATCCAATTTATGTATTTCCAACATCTTTTTTATCTCTCTATTAGACTCTTTCACTTTCATACTTGATTGGGGATAAGAGGGTAGAAGTGCAGGGTCTAAACTTGGTGGCTCTTCAATTGATGGTTTGAGTTTAGATGCTATCTCAAAATTTTCCATAATTTCCTTTGATGCATACATGAGAGATGCTTCCTCCAAAAAGTTCACACAATCCATAATATCAACCTTCGATGCCATACTTTCAAAGTTAAAATAGTTTGAGTTGTTTTCTGGTGAGTTTATGTCCTTGTTTACAATAGCATGTGTTAAAGTCTTAATTTTGGGCGACTCAATAGATTCTTTTAAGTTATTCCCACAATCAGTAACATTTATCCTTAAACATTCATTAGCATTATCAATATGAGGGGGTTAAAATTCTTTAAAAACTTTAAATATTACTTGTTCATCTTGCACTCTCATTGTAAGTTCATCTTTTTGTACATCAATGAGTGTCATTCAGGTTGCTAAGAATGGATGACCAAGTATGATAGGAGTCTTACAGTCCTCTTCCATGTCTAGTATAATGAAGTTTGCCAAAAAGATGAATTTGTGTACTTTTTACTAACAAATCTTCTACCACACACTGAGGTCTCTTAATTGATCTATCTGCCATTTGTAATGTTACCAAAGTGGGTTTTGTTTTACCAACCCCTAATCTCTTGAAGACCGATAATGGCATGAGGTTAATGCTATAACCTAAGTCACATAATGTCTTGCCAAAATAGATGTTCCCAATAGTGCAAGGGATGTCAAAACTACCTGGATCATTCAGTTTTTGTGGTAGTTTTCTATTAAGAATGGCACTACAACTTTCAATCATGGTTATTGTTTCATGATCTCCAAACCTCCTTTTCTTTGATAGTGTATCCTTCATGAATTTGGCATAAGATGACATTTTTTTCAAGTGCCTCTACAAATGATATGTTTATGTGTAGCTTCTTGAAGACTTCTAGAAATTTTGAAAACTATGTATCTGACTTTTGCTTTTGCAGTCTTTGAGGGAAAGGAATAGTGGGTTTATAGAGGTTGTTCTTTTTTGGCTTAATTATTTCCTTTCCATTACTCTCTTTATCCACTAATTCCTCCTCCTCCTTTTTAGTTTTTGGTTCCTCCTTATCCTTTTTAGTTTTATAGTCCTCTTTATCCTTTTTAATTTCTTGTTTCTCTTTATCCTTTTTTTGTCTTATGTTCTTATTCTAAAGTTTTACCACTCCTCAAGGCTATGCGTTGCATTGGTCCTTACCTTATCTTCTTAGGTTTACAATTGTGTCACTTGGAAGGTTACCTTGAGGCCTTTGACTTATAGCCTGAGCAATTTTCCCCATTTAGTTCTCCAAATTTTGAATTGAAGCCTCTTGAGTTGACACTTTTGTATTCACTGATTGGATGAAGTCTTTCATTATATCCATTAAAGCACTTGTATTGTCCTCAATAGGTAGCTTCTTCTCTTGGGCTTGTGATTGTTGTGGTTGTTGAAAACCAAGTGGTGGAAATGATTGATGGTTGAATTGATTACCACCTTGAATGTTGTTATTACTCCAAGAGAAATTTGGATGTTGTCTCCATCCTGGGTTATATGTGTTCGAGTATGGATTATTGTTTTGATTCATATTACCCATATAGCAAATGGATTCAAGATTATTTGGAAAATTATCAAACAAATGAGCTCTTCCACAAAACACACATGACCCTCTTAAATCTTGGACCTGGTTTAGACTCGTTGGCGAGTTTTGAGCCTTCAAAACATTAACCAAAGATGAAACTTGAGCTAAAAGTATTGTGATATCATTTACCTCATGCATTCCAACTACTCTTCTTGTGGTTTTCATTCTGTCCATTGGCCATTGATAATTATTTCTAGTCATTTTCTCAAGTAAATCATAAGCTTGATTGTAAGATTTGGCTAGCAAAGCTCCATTAGCTATTGCATCAACAATAGTTCTTGTGTGAGCATTGAGACCATTATAAAAAGTCTCCATTTGAATCCAAAAAGAAATACCATGATGAGGGCACTTCCTTAGCAATTCCTTGAATCTTTCTCATGCTTCATATATAGATTCTCCTTCGTGTTGTTGGTATGAAGTAATGTCATTTCTAAGCTTGGAATTCTTTGTTGGTGGGAAGTATTTCATCAAGAATTTCTCCGCCAAAACCACTCCAAGTTGTAATGGAATCAGGTGGAAAAGAGTTTAGCCAAGCTTGATCACGGTATCACAAAGAGTAAGGGAATAATCTAAGCCTAAATACCTCCTCTGTCACACCATTGAACTTAAATGAATCTATAACTTCAATAACCAATCTGAGATGAAGATGAGGATCCTCTGTTAATAATTCACTGAATTGTCCAACTGTTTGTAACATTTGAAACATCATTGGATTTAGTTCAAACTAATTAGCTTGAATATTTGGCCTCGTAATACTTGGATTCAACCCTTCCAATGTAGGTATTGCATATTCATTCATAGCCCTATCTCTATCATCCATCAAAAGCATTTGATTGTTCATGTTTAGCTCATTGTTGTTTATTTCTAATAGATTAGCCATTTTTTCTCTTGTGTGACTTGTTGTTTTCTAATTGATCTTAAAGTACGCTCAATTTTAAGATCTAAATGTAAGATTTCTCCCTCATGAACTCTACTCATACAATAAACTCACTATGTTTCTACAATACTATAGGAGAAGTTTAAACAAAAACTAAATAAAAAAATAAACAACAAAAAAAATAAAGAAAAAAAATAAAAGAAATTAACTAAAATAACTAAGTCAATAAAATAAAATAAGTAAATTAAAATTAAAGTAAAGAAAAAAAAATAAAAAAATAACTAAAATAAAAATAAAAAATAAAAAATAAATTATTAATTTCTAATATTTATATTCCCCGGCAACGGTGCCAAATACTTGATCACCACACACGAATTGTGTGTAATGAATACGTAAGTATATGTATCATAACAAGTAATATAATGATAATAAAATATCGTTCTCATGAAAATTATTTTATTAGAAACTAATTTTTAAAACTAAAAATAATAAAAATCAAATTTTTCTGTGTTTTTATATTTTAAGGAAGAAAAATTACAATAACTAAAAGTAAATATCAACAATTAATTAAATCAAATTTGTAACTAAAAAGATATATTAGAAAATATATAGAAAGACTTAATTTTTTAAACATGCGAATCGTTAAAATCTCCCCAATATAATTATCAATTAATTACATGATCAATTGAATCTAATCTAACATGTATTCCTCTCTTAAGTAAACTACACATCATATAGTAATTAATTTAATCACACTCTCATGACAATTAAATTTCATACTACTCGTTACGTTCATCAATTATGGATCACATACATAAGAATCATACATCTCTACTGAGAAACTATGCATGTTATTTAATCAAGACAAACAATTAAATAATTCTCTCAAATCTATTGAATTACCTCTATAGATAAATTATTGTTCAAACAATTAATAGCATACAAATCAGATTAAATAATATAATTAAATTGAAATTATAATTGGGGTAAAATTTTAGATCATCACATGGTGAAAATTGGGTTCATAAGATCCCTAGATTAATAAATTAATTAAACATAATTGTGTTCATAAATCTCGTATTTTTCATAAAGAAAGACATAAAAATTGATAAAGAAAAGAGTAGAAGAATAAATGCAATTAATCTCTTGAATTGTAGAATTAATCTCCTCTTAAATCTCCACCAAAATTGTTTCGTCTCTTGAATTTTTCTGTAATTTTCTTTCTTTTTAGCTCTAAAAATTGACCAAAATTATGCTAATGGAGGTCAATTAGGGTTTATGGAGTGATTAGGATCTTAAATAAAGCTCAAGTGCAATCTGGACCGTCAGATCATCTTTAGATCAAGGGCTACAAGCAAAATTGATAGTTCGAGTCAATCATAGCGTGACACATGATAGGGGAAATTCATTGGGCAAATCTGGGAGCAATTTGTGGTAGGGGAGACCGATTAGAGTCAACGCTTGCTGAGTTAACGACACACGGTGTGACGTGATTCATGGAAATGGATGGCGTGACGTACGGGTAGAACGCATGGAGCAATGGCATAGTGACACATGGCATGGTGCGTTGACCAATTTTCAAACTTGGATTGAACGCCGTGCTAACACATGGCACACATTTTGTCCCCTCACACCAGGCGTAACATGATTCGCTCTCCGTACTTGCGTGGCGTCTACGTTCCTTGCCCAGTTAGCTCCTCTACTTGCATGGCATGCCACATGGTTGCTCCTGATTGGTCATGCATTAAAAATTCATAAAAATCCAAAAAAAATCCTAAAAATTATATTTTCACCCATTTTCATTAAAAAATTTATATTTTAATATTTTTGATCTAAAAAAATACTATTTATTGAATAAAATAAGTAAATATTAAGTAAAAAAGTGCGATAATGACTCTATTTTCATAGAGTCATCATGTCTCTATTTTCATAGAGTCATCATGTCTCTAAATGCCCCTAATTCATCTTATCATATTAGGTTCAAGTAACTCTGATTCTTCATAAAAGAAGCATACTTAACCTATACAAAATCAATTTTATATTCATATATATATATATATATATTGCATTTCAATTGATGCGATAAAAGTTATCGACAACAAATATAAAATGCATATATGAGCTCAGATAATCTTCCCATTATCCTATGTCACTTTGCTTAGAATTGTAAGCTTTCCTAACAAAGTATGGTAACGTTGACAACCATGATCATAGGTGACATGCTAAAGTAGCTTAACACTAATTCCTTACTTTGTGACATAGTCAAAGGTAACAAAAGGTACGATGATCATTTATGGTGATTCATGGGACTCACATGGTGACGAAGTATGGATCAATTCGTTAACCTCCATATGTGGTTATATGCACATATAATATGAAACACATGCTACAATGGAGTAATCCTACTAACATAGGACCATGTCAATACTCAAAAAACTGTACGAATCTTGATTTCAATGCTTCATAGCGTCTAATCTAAGTTTCCAAATATACCATTATGGTAATAAATTCCTTCAAAACTCATACCCAGTAATTGGTACAGATTTTATGGGCATTGTGTATACCCATTATCAGTTATTTCTAAATAGATCTTATCTAGGTCTTATTATGAAAACTAAGGCGACACTTTTACTCAATTAGCTATTATCGCAATAATAGATTCATGTGTCTCATCCTTGATTGTACCTAATTTTGCGCCATAAGGTGATTGCTTATGTGAGAGAGTCAATCTAACCTATTGACATACTTCTTTAGCAAATATATGTTTGCGTGCTATATCAATTTTTGCAAAACATGTCAGTTTTGATTTGTCTTTCTTTTAGCCACTTCTCTTGTCTTTATTACACTTGGGCTTATCTCCCTTTGGAGCATATCTACCATTATCTTCTCCTCTTTTTCATGACACACCTCTACCTCTCTTGCATTTGGACCCAAATATCTCGCATGAGCTAGAATCAACAACCAAAGTAGAGCTATTAATATGGCTAGCCTTTAAGCAGTCTTCTTCAAGCTCTAAGTAATGTGAAATTTCATTGAACTTTTTTACACTTTCATGGTGCACCATGTTTTGTTTTATTCGCTCCCAAGTATGTGGAAGAGAGCAAATTACAACTTGAACTTGTTTTTCATTAGTAAGGTTATGGCTAGCAGTAACAAGATCATGGATCATACTTAACATGCTTCTTAAAAGTTGGCTAATCATATGATTAGGTTTCTTCTTATAAGAATCAGACTTTATAGTCAAGCCTCATAATCGAGTCAATGAAATGACACAAAACCTTTCTTTGATGGCTAACCACATCTAATATAGCATGCACTGCATCTTTTGTCAACCCATGCCTTATAAGCATCAGTATCTTGACGATTTTGAGCAGTGTTACCTTCTTCAGGCCTTATCATGATGTGGTCAAGTATTTCGAGAACACTTTGTTCATTTAGGGGATATTGGATCTTACGGTGCCAAATATCATATTTGTCGCCATCCAATTTCTTACCCCTTACCAAATCTGTTACAATATTTTTTGAAGTCATATTTTTATACAAAAAAGTACGCATATGAAATATTTATATAATCTTGATGTGCAAATCTAAATAATTATTAAAAAATAAATTATAAGTCACAACATCAAAAATTCGCTATGCTCATAATCATCTCTTGCACCCAATGACCATTTTTTTATTAATTAATAAATTTATACACAAAATAATTAGGTATAATGAAAAATAAATTTTCAACCAAAATATCTCTCGCTTAACATAACATGTAACATATAATTTCATGATGTATTATAACTATATGTCCATAAAATAGTTGCATAAACAAAAATAAACATGCTTTGCAAATATTTTCAATAAAACATTAACATGGATAATCACTAAATAATCATAAAATATATGTATATAAGAAAATATAATTAATTTTAAATATTAATCACATTTTTCACCAAGAGTTAAAACTTTTATCAAGAGTCGCGATCTTTCACCAAGAGTTGCAATTTTCCATTAAGAATCACGATCCTTCACCAAGAGTTACAATCCTTTATCAACAGTCATAAATTTTCACCAAGAGTCATGACCCTTCTTTAAGAGTCAATGCCTTCATTAACAATCACAACTTTACTAGAGTCATTACTATTCACCAAGAGTCATGACCATTTACTAACAATCACGACCCTTGATCAAGAGTCATAACTTTTCACCAAACATCATGACTCTTTACATAGGGTCACAACCAAGTCATGATTTTTCATCAAAGGTCATGACTCTATAGCATATATAATTTGTTTTTATGATACTTTACTAGGGATTATGACTTCATTAATAGTAAAAACATTTCTACATGCATGTTGAATGTATACTATGCACCAATTATAATATAGAATAAATAATTTATAATTTCGATAAATTTCATATGGCTTGATCTTGTGCATAGATTGAAATATAAATGCACAATATGCTTATATTTTATATTCAATATCAAGTTTCTCGTCAAATAACATATATGCATATTTTAAATTTAATTTTATACACATAAAAGAAACCAATAAAATAAGCATATACATAAAAATTTATTCAAGAAGATTTTCATATTCATAATCATGTTTAGTGATTAAAATGTTAAGAAACTAAAAATTTCTTACTATTTGTGATTCAATAAAAAATTTCAAATAATATATCATTAGAAAGCTCATGAAATGTAAATTCTAATGGTATAACTTTCATTCAAAATTCTTTAAAAATGGAACAACGGATTTAATTAAAAGTTAGATTTTTAAAAACATCTCCTCATATTTCATGCATTCAAAATATTTATAAGCACGAAAACACTTATAATAGTTCTTACACCAACGTAGAATAATTTAACAATATAATAATAACAATTATATTTCAGCATTTGATGAATACTTTTCGACATTGAATAAAGACGGATCGTATACTGAATATTTTACATGCTTGAAATCTTAATACAGTCAACAGAAAGAATTCTAATATCGAAAATGATTAAAACTTATTAATTCACAATCTAAAAATATCTTTTTATTTTTGTGTTTATTAGAGGGAAGAAAAAAAAAGTACTTTTTTTCTCTTTTTTCTTCTCTAAATGTCATAACTAAATAACCTATTTATAGAATACTATGCACTCATTCAACTTATTACAACTATTTGATAAGTTATAACTTCTACAAAAATGATGTCTTTTTAGAACTAAAGTAATTGTTCATAAACGACTATAATCCATCTAAAAGTCATGTCTCTTTACAAAAGATTATAAAACATAAATCATAACAATTAACTTTTAAAAGTTGTAACTCTTTAACATGTTTTTTAATAAAAGATATATTCTAACCCATTATAACATTTCATCCAAATGTTATGAGTCGGATTAGGTACATCCATGGTGACCAGTTTTGACCAAAGTGCAAAATCCAACATATAAGATCTCTGCATATTGATGTTCTTGTTCATAGTTGCTATGTTTCTCTCACTTTGTTAATGTTTTGATCGATTATGAGGCACGTTTTGTCTTTCTTTTGTGTCTTCGCGTTCTAAGTCCCTGCATATATTGTAGAACTTTGAGAAAATATTAGAAAACCTTCTAATTTGATTTAATCTTTGCAAACGAAAAATAAAAGGGAAAGGTATGCTTTACTTTTGAATTTTTTTCTTTTATAGATTAAACGTGATTGGTATAATTCGAACAGTAAAAGATGACCCTGCACCACTATCTAAACCGCTTCACATTACATTGGTTCTCCTATCACCAGCTAATAGAATCAGGTTAACTGAAGCACATTTCATTAATGACGATTTAATAAGGAACCTTTTTTTTTTTTTTTGGGTGGGAAGGTGGTTGTATATCAGGTTTCCAAGTTCCAAACAATTTAGTTTATTTATTAAGCTACCGCATAACATGTTGGGTACCCATTTAATTATGTAAATCTATAATTAAAAAAAAACGTAAAGAAGTGAAATGAAGTAAATAGTCTAATTAATAATTAGACAACAAACCGCAAAGAAGTGAAAAAGTTCAATGGTTGTATATTGGCTTTGGTGAGCAGAGAAATATTTAGAGAGTGTAAAGTCACGAGACATACGGTTGTAAAAGATGAATGTTTATAAAAAAATTAATAAATTTTTGTTTTATATTGTTTTTTTACATTATTTAAAAGATGTATAAATAGTAAATAGTTGGTTATTGGGATCGGGCCTTAAGGAGTACACACTTTTGTAGAAGGGGAGAGGATCTAAGTAAATGTGATACCACGTGCGTGCCACCGACCGACCATGCCGAGCCGAGCCCGAGTTCGAATGTGTGAGGTGGAAAAATATTTTTTTTACAAGAAACTTTTTCACTCAGAAAATGGTTGTTATATATATATATATATTTTTTCTCTCAAAAAAATAACCATTATTTTCTTTTACTCAGAATGTGGTCGTTGTTTTCTTTTATCAGAATATGACCGTTAAATGGCTGTTACTCTTTTTTATTCAGAAAAATGATTGTTACTCTTATTTATTCAGAAAAATGGCTGTTACTCTTCTTTATTCAGAAAAATGGCCGTTACTCGTCTTTACTCACAAAAATAGCCGTTATTCGTCTTTACTCACAAAAATGACCGTTATTCGTCTTTACTCAGAAAATGAATGTTACTCTTCATTACTCAGAATGACTGTTACGTTCTCCATCCCCAGACATTATCATAATGGTCACACGGTTTCTGAAACCTATAAATAGAGAGTCTCAACTCTCAGTTTCTAAACAACAATCTGAAAACTCATCTCACTAAGAAAAAATTTTCTCTACAATTCTAAGTTATTTTTCAGTTTTCCAAGCAACAAATTTTTTCAAGTGTAGCATTCCGGTCTTCATCAGTGCAGTGAAGTTCTGAGGCAGAGACTCAACCCAAACAATTCATTTCAGGTTATCGATAATATTGTTTCAACACTATTTTAACAAACTTGTATTAACACATACCGTAGGTAGAATTCACAAAGGTTACAAGCCAAAATAAGAGAAAATAAAATAGTGTGAAAGGGTTAAGAGCCACGATAGTTTTAATTCTTCTTTTTTTATTATTAGGATAATTTTAGTTCAATTTGGTCCATATTTTATAGGCTTGTTCACTTATTCAAGTTTTATTTTTTTAAAACGAGTCAGATTTTAAAAAGACTCATTTTGTTGTACCCTCAAAGGTTATGTCAATTTGGTCAGGTTTAACACTCTCTTTAAATTTTGATATGTTTGAAAATATGCAAATATACATAATTAATTGTGCAATTGATAAATAATTTTAAGAATTAGGATCATCATATCCAGGAAGATTGGTGATAATTTTTACTATTATTTATTAGTTTGTTAATGGGTTAAATAAAGTTAACAAATGAAACGTTTTAAAAAGAATAATAAAAAATATATAAATGTAAATTGAATACAATGTATGAGATGTGTAATTATAAGATTATCCTCGGTACTAACTTACAAAACAAATATTTAAATAACTAGTTTACATATTCACGCTGTAATGAAAATATAAATTATTAGTTATTTGGCTGTATGTATCTCATATTTAAGAAAAGTGGACTCGGTAGTTCCAAAAGGCTGGGTTTCAATTATGACAATTTAAGCCCGAAAATTATTCAAAGTTATACATATATGGCATTGCTTTGCAGACTCAAACTTGTTGAACTACCACAGATAATAATAAAATAAAATAAAATTTATTTTTTATGTAATTTAAGTATCAGAATTTCATTGAATTATAAAAATAACTTTAATTATTTCAATCAATTGAAATTTAACATTTATTTCATCCCAAGATAATATATATATATATATGTAAAACCAATAAAAAGGGGGTGACCCTTAAATCTTTATTTAGAATATTCCCCTAACATAAATCTTAACCAAATAACAATATGCATGTACAATTGTTAGCAGAAACCATGGTCTAAATCTTAAGAGCGGATAGAGACATAACCATAATTTATTATTTAGTGATATAAATCATTATAATATATTTTATGATATTTTTAAAAATATTCATAAATATAATATACATTTAATATGTTATATATTTAATATTAACGTATTAAAAAATAATTTTAACAAAATAGAGTGTACAAAAAACAATAATAATACCATATTTCATACAAACCAAATTTAGATGGAACAAAAAATAATATGTTAAAAAGATCTTTTATTGTTTTTGTTAAATAAAATGGCTCAAAATAACTTTCAACCAAAACCCATATATTAAATAAACTCATATATGTATGTATGTATGTATACGCTCCTCCTATGAGATGATGATGCGGCCAGAGTTGAAACAAAAAAGAAAATAGAGGGAGCAGCTGAAAGAGAAGAAAAGAAGAGAGTAGAAACTGCCTCCCAATCGTTCCTAGCCTTTTTCGTTTCAGTCCAACCTTTCAACAAAACTCCACCACCAAGCGGTCCAAGTCTTCACTCTCTACTATCGATGCTGACAATCTGCTTTTGCCTTCGTCATCTTTATTAATTTGGTCGAGATTGGGTTGTCGTTGGTTGGTTTATCAGTTCAACCTTCACTTGCTGTTTTGGGGATACTGTTATGCTGCATGAAACAGAGAAGAATAGGAGTTCTGTTGCCTGTTGTCTCGCTGTTTCTTCCGTTAGTTTTGTGCCGATACTTCCACTAATTTATCGAGAAGAATAGGAGTTCTGTTGCCTGTTGTCTCGCTGTTTCTTCCATTAGTTTTTTTGCCGCTACTTCCACTAATTTATCTTTGTCTATCATTAAATAACAATTTTATTAATTTATTTTATTATATATTATTAATAAATTAAAAAGAAATATTTTCTAGGTGTATTTAATTTTTAGTATATTTTATGAAACTCTCTTAATATTAGTATTTGTATCTCCATTTGATTATTAGTTGATTTTCCTCGATATGTCGTCATTAGTGAAGTAGATTTTTCACATTGAAAGGTTGAACTATTTAAATTATTGTATGTCATTTCTTTTTCTCATTACTTATTATTTTACTGTTACCCATAATTATATATTTGTACAACCAAATTGGACCCAAATTTTGCTTCCACTAGTACTAATTTATAACAAATTGGTATCAAAATATTGTGTTATTTTGTTATTTATTGGAACTAATCAAATTTGTTTTTTGGATTTATTTTGAGCTTCTGATTATTTAATTGGTTTCATATTTTTTGGGTTGTGTTTCTATTTATTTAATATTGAGTTTTCTATCATGGTGGAAAAATACGAAATTGAGAAATTCAATGGTAGGAATGATTTCATTCTCTAGTGAATGAAGATGCGGGTCATATTAGTTAAAGAATGACTCGTTAAGACACTTGAAGGCAAAGATAAATTGTCAAAAAAATTAATTGATGAAGAAAAAAATACATTGATGGAAAATGCTCTCAATTCAATTCAATTATCTTTATCAGATGAGGTACTACGCGAGGTTGGTGATGAGAAATCTCTTGTTGGGTTATGTCTTAAATTGAAGAATTTGTATATGACCAAGTCTTTTACATGTCAGTTATATTTGAAGCAACGTTTGTATATATTTAGAATGTCAGAAGGTACACCTTTACACGATCACCTTGATAATTTACTAAAATTATTCGTGATCTAAAAAATGGTAGTGTGAATATTGATGATGAGGATCGAGCCTTAGTTATATTTTGTTCTTTACCTCATTCATTTGAACATTTTGTTGATACCATGTTATATAGGTGAGACACTATTTATTTGGAGGATGTCAAAGCAGCTTTGAATTCCAGAAAGTTGAAGAAAAATGTGTCTACAAGCAACAATGATAATAGTAGTGGTTTATTTGTTAGAAGTAGAAATCAAGAAAAAGGCTCAAGTAATAATAGAGACAAGTCTAGATCCAAATCTAGAAAACAAAATGATAAATGCAATTATTGTCGGTGGGAAGGGCACTAGAAAGTAAATTGTCTTAAATTCAGAGGTAAAGGAAAATCTGTCGCAACGTCTTCTGGTACTAATGATGTTGTTGGTGTTGCAGATAGTTCAAGTTCTGATGGTGAAAATGTTCTATCAGTACCAATTGGTTTTCTTGGAGATGTTTGGATTCTTAATTCAGGTTGTACTTACCATATGTGCCCTAGTAGAGACTAGTTTGTTTCTTATCAGTCGATTGATGAGGGTGTTGTCTTATTGGAAAACAATGTGTCCTGTAAGGTTGTTGGTATTGGTATTGTTCGAATTAAGATTCATAATGATATTGTTAGGACTTTGAAAGATGTTCTCCATGTTCCAGATTTGAAAAAGAACTTCATATCTTTGGGTACTCTTGATTCACAAGGCTACAAGTATGAGTTGAAGGTGGAGTTTTAAGAGTTAGTAAGGGTGTTCTCGTTGCTATTAAAGGGGAATTGTCGCATGGCCTCTATGTGTTTCATAGTAGCACTATTATTGGTAGTGTTTCAGTTTCATCCTCATCAAATCAAGATTTAAATACTACTCGATTATGGCATATGCGGCTAGGGCATATGAATGAGACAATGATGTCTATTTTGAGTAAGCAGGATTTTCTTGGTGGTGAGAAAACTAGGAAGCTTAATTTCTATGAACACTGTATCTATAGAAAGCATCGCATGGTTAAGTTCAATACAACCATCTATAAAAACAAAAGGTACTATTGATTATATTCATTCAGATATTTGGGGTCCTTCTCGTGTTGTGTCTTAGGGTGGTGCTCGGTATATGTTAACTTTTATTGATGACTTTTCCCTCATGTTTGGGTGTATTTTCTAAAGAACAAGAATGATACGTTCTCTAAATTTGTAAAATTCAAGGCTTGTATAGAAAATCAAACAGGCAAGAAAATCAAGCATTTGAGAATTGACAATGGTTTGGAATTTTCTGAAAGTCAGTTTAATGAGTTTTGTGAAAGAAATGGCATAGTGAGACACCGCACTATGTGTCATACACCACAGCAAAATAGAGTAGCAGAATGTATGAATAGGACTCTCTTAAAAAGACCTCGTTGTATGCTCTTTTAAGTTGACTTGGATAAATCCTTTTGGGCTAAAGTTTGTAACCATGCTTATTATTTGGTGAATTGCTCTCCATCAACTGCAATTGAGTTAAAGACTCTGTTTGAGGTATTCTCTAGTACTCATGCTAATTATTATGATTTGAAATTTTTTGGTCATCCTACTTATACTCATATTAATGATGGTAAACTTAAGGTTAGGGTATTAAAATACCTATTTTTAGGGTATCCATCTAGGGTGAAAGGTTATAGATTATGGTGTGTTGAACCCAAGTCACTTAAATTTTTGATTAGTAGAGATGTTAAGTTTTATGAGTTTTCCATGTTAGAAAAGAAAAAAGAGTCTATTATTGCAAGTAAAGACCATGATGTTAGTGAGCAAGTGGATCTTGAGAATGGAGCCCCTAGTCAAGTGTAAAAGGGCACTTTAGATCAGCCATTTGTGGATGAGATAGATGATTCTGCTCATGATGTAGCAGAAGAGCAACATAAGAAACCATATAGTATTGCTAATGGTAAAGCAATAAGAGAGATTTGACGCCCTCAGAGGCACACAGATTCAAACTTAGTTTCTTTTGCATTGTTTGTGGCAGAGTTTATTGAGGTACATGAACCTTTTTGTTATCATGAATGTGTCACTTGTGATGAGTTTATTTAGTGGCTGGTTGATATGAATGGAGAGATTGAATCACTTCATAAGAATCATACTTGGGAATTGGTGAAATCACCTAAGGGCCAAAATATTGTTAGAAACAAATGGGTCTTCAAGAAAAAGGAAGGTATACCTGAGGTTGAAGTAGCTAGGTTCAAGGCATGTGTTGTTGCAAAGGTTATTGTCAGAAAAAGGGTATTAACTTCAATGAAGTATTTTCACCTGTTATGAAACATAACTCTATTCATGTGTTGCTTGCTATGGTTGCATTGATTGACATGGAATTAGAACAACTTGATGTCAAGATAGTCTCCTTACACGGTGAGCTTGAGGAACAAATATATATGCATCAACCAGAAAGGTTTGTTATTCCAGGTAAGGAAGATCATGTTTTTTTATTGAAAAAGCCTTTATTTGGGTTGAAGCAATCCCCTAGGTAGTGGTATAAGTAGCTTGACTTTTTATGATTGATCATGGTTACTCTAGGAGTGATTATGATAGTTGTGTTTATCATAAAATATTCCATGATGATTCATCTATCTATTTGTTGCTTTATGTTGATTACATGCTTATTGCTTCTAAGAATAAGCTTGAGATTCAGAAATTAAAGTCTCAACTTAGTGGTGAGTTTGAGATGAAAGATTTAGGTGCAGCAAAGAAAATGTTTTGCATGGAAATTTATAGGGATAGATAAGCGAGCAAGCTTTATTTGACTCAGAAAAGTTATATTGAAAAAGTTCTTGAACACTTTGGTATGAAAGAGTCTAAACTTGTGAATATGTCGTTAGCTGCGTATTTTAGGCTTTTTTTGGATTTATCACCACAGTAAAAAGAAGAAGAAGAGTAGTTTATATCTCAAATTCCATATTCTAGTACCGTTGATAGTTTGATGTACGTTATGATTTTACTCATCCAGACATTTCACATGTAGTTAGTGTTGTCAGCAGATATATAGGTAATCCTAGAAAAAGGTCATTGGCAAGCAGTGAAATTGATACTTCAGTTTGAGAGGCACATCTAATTTTGGTTTGATATATGATGGAAGTTCTAATACTAGTTGCAGTGTTACTAGTTATGTGGACTCCGACTATGCTGGTAATTTGGATAGATGAAGATCTCTAATAGGTTATGTCTTCACTCTTTCTCATTGTGCCATTAGTTGGAAGGATATTTTATAGTCTATAGTTGCTTTGTCTACGATAGAGGAAAAAATATATGGTAGCAACAACAGTAGTGAAAGAAGCCATTTGGCTTAGAGGTTTGGTTTGTAATTTGGGTTTATAGTAGGATACTTATGTTATATTTTGTGATAGTTATAGTGCAATACACTTGACCAAGAATACTATGTATCATGAAAGAACCAAACATATTGATGTCAGATATCACTTCGTTTGTAACATTGTGTCTCAATGTGCTATTGTTGTCAATAAGATAGTCATTACAGAAAATCAAGATGATATGTTAACCAAACCCGGTTCCATTTAACAAGTTCAAGCAATGCTTGAACTTGATTGGTGTACACAGTAAATGATCATCCTTCGGGGCTTTGAACGAAGGTTATTTGGTAATCTAAGGAATTTCATATTTGAAGAACATGTTTTCTATTTTGAGCCAAGGTGAAGATTTGTTAAATAAAGTGGCCCCAAACAACTTTAAGCCCAAAACTCATATATTAAATAAACCCTTGCCTTTATTATGTGTGTGTATATGTGTGTGTGTGTTGTTCCTGTGAGATGATGATGCGGCCATAGTTGAAATGAAAAGAAAATAGAGGGAGAAACCGACAGAAAAGAGAAGAGAGAGTAGAAACTTCCTCCTAACTGTTCCCAACCTTTCTCGTTTCAATCTTTCCTTTCAACAAAACTCCACCACCAAGCGACCCAAGTCTTCACTCTCTACTATCGTTGCCTACAGTTTGATTTTGCATTCATCATCTTTATTTGGTTGAGATTGGGTTATCGTTGGTTGGTTTATCCGTTCAGCCTTCACTTGCAATTTTAGGGATACTATTTCACTGCATGAAACAGAGAAGAAGAGGAGTTCTACCACCTGTTGTCTTGTTGTTTCTTCTATCAGTTTCGTGCCACCATTGCCACTGATTTATCTTTCATCTCATTTGTATGATAATATTTGATTAAATAACAAGTTTGTTAATTTATCTTATTGTATATTACTAGTAAATTTCAGGGAGATATTTTCTGGGTGTATTTCAGTTTTGGTATATTTTGTGAAATTTTCTGAATATTGGTGTTTGTATCTCCATTTGATTATTAGTTGATTTTTTCCTCGGTGTACTGTCGTGAGTAGAGTAGACTTTTCATATTAAAAAGTTGAATCACTTAAATCATTGTATGTCATTTATTTTTCTCAATGTTTATTATTTTACGGTTATCCATAATTATATATTTGTGCAATCAAATTAAATCTAAATTTTACTTCCATTAGTAATAATTTATAACACTTTTTAAAATAACGGTACATATTCATTAGGAATAAAATATTGGATGTTATTAGTTATATGGTTTATTTCCCACGGGTATTATAAGGTTTTTTTATTATATTAATAAAAATGAAAAATTGTTTATTGGAATTGATTAATTCCTAGATCATTAGTACGTCACAATTACGAGGAAACAGAATAATTTGACTAAAAAACGATCACATTTTTTCTTTTTTTTTTAAGACATTTAAATTTGTACATCTAGATTATTGATTAGGATCAATACATCACTAACCAATGACCAATTTTCATCAAATCAAGTGAACGTTATAATTTATTGGATAAATAGCATCAATAATCACGTAACTTGAATAAATAAATGAGATAGTTTTTTAAGTAGATTAAATAATTTTTTTTTCATAAAATTTATTAAATTTTTATTTGGTTTATTAATTAAAAAATTACGTCTAATTCTATCATTTGATGATAAAGATAAACTTTGAAGGTTATTTCTATAATTTGTTATTATCTTTATAACTTCAACAAAATTACTATTTAAATAAATATTCTCGT
Organism: Hippophae gyantsensis; assembly: GCA_030763125.1. Classification (NCBI taxonomy): domain Eukaryota; kingdom Viridiplantae; phylum Streptophyta; class Magnoliopsida; order Rosales; family Elaeagnaceae; genus Hippophae; species Hippophae gyantsensis. The sequence goes on from CM061028.1 coordinate 52,843,784, forward strand.
TAATTTGATAACATAATTAATATATGTTATAATTTAACTCAATTTCTCATATATTAATTTTATAAAAATAACATTATTCATATATATTACCCACTAATATATGTTATAATTTAACTCAATTTCTCATATATTATTTTTATAAAAATAACATTATTCGTATATATTACCCACTAAATTATACGTGACTACTCCTCCCACCCTTTAACACTTATTTATTATATTTTTTTTCTTCTTTTCAATTATTATTGAAAAAATAGGCATTACAGAATTTAAAATAAATAATAATAATAAAAAGAACTAAGGGAGCCCAGTGTCACGTCCCGCTTAAATGTCCCTAAAAATTCAAATAAATGGTAGTTGTCTAAAGGATCTAGACTATTCTACATGGAAAGTTCTAGAGTGGCCTAGAGATGTCTAGAAAGGACTAGAGTTGGACGGACTCAACTCAAGCTTTGAAGACCCTAGAATGTTCTAGAGCATGCTGGAGAGTGCTAGAATGGGCTGGAATATTCTAGAGTATGCCGGATGGTTCATAAAGGATGTAGAAGCCGTTGGAAGCTTACGGAACATCCCGAAACTTGCATGAAGAAACTAGACAAACCTAGAAGACTCTAAAGTTGGCTAGAAGGTCCTAGAACCTTGTGGCAGATTGTAGATAAAACAAGAACACTCTTGTATATTCTAGACCTAGAAAAATCTAGAATGTGGTGGCATAGCCTTAAGCTTAGAGCCACACTATAAATAGACCCATTGGTCTTCATTTGTATTCAACTTGGGAATTCTTAGCATCTTGTAACATAAACTCTCTCTCTAGAGCAATACAAAGCATTATTTACAAACTCTCTTTCTAGTCTCTTTGGAGTTTCATTCGGATTCAAAGGCAGGCTTAGTGCAACGAATGGTGCTAAGTGCCGCACGATCACTATTTGAGAATTTAAGGTCGTGACAGTTGGTATCATAGCCAGGTTGAAGCATTTCTACTCTTGGTATAATGAAGAACAGTACACCATCTACACCAAGCGTTGATGTTCCACCTATGGAACGTGGATGTGAGGAAGTTTGGAAACCACCAAAGGAATCTCGATCCAAGTCGAAAGACATACTTTCTAGCTTAGAAGCATGTGTTGGGACTGCGCAGGACAGCCTAGGGGAGCTGTTCAATCGGGTGGACAGCTTGGAGGAGTGTTGCAATGACTTGGAGGCTAAGGATGTGGAGATCCATGCAGCGGTCAAGATGTCCCTTAATGAGCTAGATGGTGGGTTAAGGCAAGAGATTGATGGGTTAAAAGCCGAACTTGTCAAGGTAAGAGATCTTGTCCAAAGAGAACTTGCTAATGTCTTGCTTAGAGTGGAGGACATAAGTGGTGATCTAGCTCTATGTAAGCGGGCTATGGTCGCAGGAACTAGCACAACTACTGTCATTGAGGCTAAGAGGGTGGATGTTCCCAAACCTAAGACCTTCAATGGTGTTAGGAATGCTAGGGAAGTTGAGAACTTCCTATGAGGGCTAGAACAATATTTTGAGGCTACTGGCATAACGGACCCTGCCAGCAAAATCCGAAATACTGCCATGTATTTGTCCGACACTACTATGTTGTGGTGGAGACGGAGGCATGAAGATGTGCAACGAGGAGTTTGCACGATTGAAACCTTTGACGATTTCAAAAGGGAGTTCAAAATATAGTTCTTCCCCGTAAATGCTGGAGAGGAGGCAAGAGGTCGATTACGACGGTTAAAGCAAACGGGTAGCATAAGAGATTATGTGAAGGAGTTCACAACCTTATTGCTTGAATTCCCTGACACATCAGACAAGGATGCCCTATTTATGTTCATAGATGGTCTCCAATCATGGGCTAATCTCGAGCTCAAGCGACGTGGTGTCCAAGACTTATCTTCGGCCATTGCGATTGCGGAAAGCTTTATTGACTACTCCACAAAAAAAAGAGCTCAAAAGCCACAAATAAAAAGTTTGTTGGAGGAAAGAGTGGGGGAGGCCATGCTAAAAGTCAGAGTCCCAAAAATCATAAAGATGGCTCCCCAATCAAACCACGGGATAAGAGGAAGGAAATGGAGGATCGTAGTGCCTTGAAGCCCCGTGTAACGTGCTTCATTTGCGATGGACCGCATTGGGCACGTGAATGTCTAAAAAGGAAGGCCTTGGGTGCCTTAGTTGCTTCCACTCATGATAAGGATGGAGGCGAGATGGATAAAGGTGCAAAGATGGGTTCTTTGTGCCTACTTGGTGCATTGTAGAGCGCCCCAAAGACCCCTAAAGGCTTGATGTACATAGATGCAACCATTGATAGGAGTCAAATTATTGCATTTTTGTTATGATTTAAAGGTTGATATTTGTGTGAAAATTGCGTTTTATTTTATTATTTAATCCACAAATGTCATTTCACGGGTATTTCGTGTTTAAAGTGCAATTGCAGGTAAAATCATAATTATGGAGAAGTTTGGGACAAATTTCAATGACCGGGATTGAGTGCAAATAAAAAGAAAACAAAATTTCAAAATTTGGAAGTTCGCCGCCGGCGAGAATATTCCCGCCGCCGGCGAAAACCTTACTGAGAAAATGTTGAAAATCATGCAGGGAGCACGGATTTTGGCAAAGCAATCTCGCCACCGGCCAAATCAATCTCGCCATCGGCCAAGTACATCTTGCCGCCGGCCAAATACATATCGCCGCCGGCCAAGTGCATCTCGCCGCCGGCCACAATAATCCCGTCGCCGGCGAGATTTAGCGGAACCGAAATCGGAAGTTTTCCAGAAATCTCGTCGCGGCGAGAATAACTTCGCCGCCGGCGAGTTTCGTTCGAAAACACATTTTTATGCTGTTTTGTTCCAAAATTGCCCTCAAAAACCCTAGATCTATATATGCATTATGATGGAGAAGGAGGGGACGGCAGAAAGCAGAGTTCAAAGGCATTTTTGGAGAAGAGAAGGAAATTTTGGAGAAACTTGAAGGATCTTCACCATTGTTGCTACCAAGCCTTCATCTTCTAGAGTTTTTCATCTCTTCTTCTTAGTTTTTATTTTCTGCAGTTTATTCATATTTGTTATTCATGGATTCAATTGAAATAATGGTTATTCTTATTTCCGTTATGAACTAATTCGTTTTTGCTAAGGCTATGATGTAGTTAGATCAAGGAAATATGATTTCTTTTGTGTTGGTTATATGAATTCATTGTTTTCAAGTCGAGTATTTATTTCCATGCTTAATGCGTTTAAATTTTTGATCAAGATTTAGATGATTTGTTGCATTATATTGAGACCGAGAGGAGATGTGTAATGAATGCTTCTTGTGATAAATACCGTATGTTGAATGTGAGTTTGACACCTAATGCATGATGTATGTGGTTATTCCAGAAATTCCATAAATCGTAATGTGCTTATTTGTGATTAAATCTTCATAGAAATATAGTCGGTTTTCATAGATAAGTAATTCTAATATAACTTGAGAAAGAGTATTAGATAAGTTTGGGTTTTTCAACCATCACTTTTAGCTTTGATTCTCATATAACATGACTTGAAATCGGATTGAATTGATTTAGCGAAATCAAATGCCTTAGCGTTTTTAATCATTAGTGAACAACATTTAATTTTGTTATTTGCGTTTAGTTTTATGTTAATTTTCTTTTAAAACAATTCCAACAATTCGGTTTTCAAATAAAATTAGGGTTAGTAAATTTCGGTACTTAGTAACGCCATTCCTTGTGGGTTTGACATCCGTACTTTTGTACACTTTATTACTTGAACGATTCGTACACTTGCGAAAATAAGCATCAAGTTTTTGGCGCCGTTGCTGGGGATCGAACCCGGGTCACCCGCGTGACAGGCGGGAATACTTACCACTATACTACATGGAATAAAGTGTACAAAAGTTTTTGGCGCCGTTGTCGGGGAATGGTTTGATTTTATTAATATCGATACTACCTAATCTTAGTTTTAATTTGAAGTTAATTTACTTTATCTTTCTTTCATTTTTAATTTTGTTTATTTTGCTGTTTTATTTTATAAATAAAAAAAAAGTAACTTTGTGTTGTTTTTGTGTTAGTTGATTTTCTGGTTGCAGGATTTGTGTATGAGACGTACAAGAAGCCTTAACCTTCTTCCATTTGATCCAGAGATTGATAGAACATATAGGCGTCTAAACCGAGAGAGAAGACGTTCAACTTCAGCTCCTAATAGAGAAATAGTCATGGATCCACCATTTGTTGAGGGAGGTGGAAATCGTAGAGCTTTGAGGGATTATGCTGCGCCTAATGTTGCTGGAACTATTTCGGGTATAAGGAGGCCAACTATTCAAGCCAATAACTTTGAGATAAAACCATCCTTTATCCAAATGGTTCAATCAAATCAGTTTGGGGGAATGTCAAAGGATGATCCAAATGCACATATTGCTTACTTTCTGGAGGTGTGTGATCTTTACAAGATAAATGGTGTGTCCGAAGATGCTGTAAGATTGAGGGTTTTTCCTTTTTCACTTCGGGATAAAGCCAAGGAGTGGCTAAACTCATTACCACCAGGATCAATTACAACATGGAATGAATTGGTTTAGAAATTCTTATCCAAGTTCTTTCCTCCTGCTAAGACAGCAAAATTAAGGAATGAAATCACATCCTTTACACAATATGACCAAGAATCATTGTATGAAACGTGGGAAAGATTCAAAGAAATGTTGAGGAAATGCCCACATCATGGTATACCAATTTGGCTACAAGTCTCTACATTTTATAATGGGTTGGTTTCAAACTATCGTGCAATGATTGATCTTTGCGGTTTGGAGGATCTTTGATGGGAAAAACACCGGAGGATGCTCATGAGTTGTTAGAGGTTATGGCAGAAAACAACAATCAGTGGCATTCAGAGCGGGTAATTGCAAAAAGACCAGCAGTAGTGCATGAAATTGATTCAGTGAATGCTTTGTCGGCTCAAGTTGCTGTTCTTTCAAGAAAGATGGATTCTTTGTCCTCCAAATTTGAATCCAAACCAAATGCACAATGTGATTTATGTGGTGGAAATCATGCTAGCATCGAGTGCCAAGTTGGAAATCCATTTGCTTCACCAAATGCTGAGCAAGCAAATTATGTTTCAAATTTCCAAAAACCTCAACATAACCTATACTCGAACACCTACAATCCAAGTTGGAAAAATCATTCAAATTTGTCATGGGGAAATAACCAAGGGGGATTCAAACCGTCATCATCTTCCTACCAACCCCAGGAGAAAAAACAAACAAATTTGGAAGAAATTTTGGGAAAGTTCATTGAGGAGACAAGAGCAAATTTCAGAAATCAAGAGGCAATCAACAGGGACATCCAAAACCAACTGGGGCAGCTTTCAAAGCAGATTGCAGAAAGGTCTCAAGGATCACTACCTAGTGACACAATAAATCCCACAGAGCATGCAAAGGCTATCACATTGAGAAGTGGAAAAGAACTTGAGAATCAGAAGAAATCGGAGAAAAAGATGGAAGAATCTAAAGAAAAGCCATCAAGATCCCAAGATATTCAACCTTCCCCATATGCAAAATATGAGCCTCCTATCCCATATCCTCAAAGATTGAATAAGAAAAAGCTTGATAATCAATTTGATAAATTTCTGGATATTTTTAAGAAATTGCATATTAACATTCCTTTTGCAGAGATGTTGGAACAAATGCCCAAATATGCAAAATTCATGAAGGAAATCCTATCAAAGAAGAGGAGAATTTGGGAGATAATGAAAGCTGTCATGCTAAATGAGGAGTGCGATGCGATTCTTCAAAGAAAACTGCCACAGAAATTGAAAGACCCAGGGAGTTTTACTATACCTTGTACTATAGGAAGTTGCAATTTTGATAAAGTCCTATGTGATTTAGGAGCAAGCATTAATTTGATGCCACTTTCATTTCGGGAAACTAGGCACAGGAGAAGTGAAGCCCACTTCAATATCTTTACAATTAGCGGATCGATCGGTGAAATATCCTCTAGGGGTAATTGAGGATGTTTTAATTAAAGTCGGCAAGTTTATTTTCCCTGTAGATTTCGTGGTGCTTGACATGGAGGAAGATAGAGAGATACCGTTGATATTGGGGAGACCATTCCTTGCAACTGGAAGAACATTGATTGATGTTCAACAAGGAAAGCTCATTCTACGGGTGCAAGATGAACAAGTAACTTTTGATGTTTTTGAAGAAATAAAATCTCCAAGTGATGTACATTCTTGTTTTCAAATTAACACTCTTGACGGGTTAATCTCGGAAACTTTTGAGGAGATAACTCCATTGCTACCACTAGAAGCTGGCCTTGTGAAATCTGCAACAATTGAGGAGGAAGATGAGGGGACGAGACAATGTTCTGGATTACTGGCAGCACCTAATGAATATTTATGCAGTGATGGAACATTTAAGGAGTTGGGAACAAATGAAACTCCAACCTCAGTGGTAAAGAATGGAGCCAACAAGATTGAGCTAAACCCAATGCCATCCCATTCAAAAAAATAAATAAATAAATAAAAATTTCTTACGTTCACCACCGGCGAGGGCAGTTCCACCGCCGGTGGAAAGGATATCTCTCTTCCCTTTCTTACATTGAGGACAATATAAGGTTTTGGTTGGGGGTGCGGTAAACGGTAAATCTTTTCTCCCCTTCATTTTTAGTAGTTTTGTTTGTGTGTTTAGTTTTGTTTAATTTTGATTTTCCATTTATTTTTCTGCATTTTGATTTAATTTTTTTTATTTCTTTATTGTCTTATTTTATTATTATTATTGTTATTACTATTATTTTTATTTTATTTGCATTTTACTTGTTTTAATTTGCACGTTGATGATAATAATGTGGTTGTGATAACAAGTAGCTCTTAGAAGACATTAAATTTTGCTTTGGTTTAAAGAGAATTTCAAATGTTGATTTTACCTAGTTGGCGACTCTTTTGGTATGTGGTATGATTTGGTTGATTAGTCTAAATGCTTAGAGAAGTCTTATGGGTGAATTTTGCATGGACATTTTTGTGATTTTAACAAACTCTAGAACTCATTTGAAAACCTCTTGAGGCGAAATAATTTGGAATTGCACTATGTAGGATATGATGTAGGCCATTTTTGGATCGATTGTGCCATTTTAAGCCTACCTTGTTATCTTTATATCACTAGTTACCTCTTTGAGCCTATTTAAATGTATTGTTAGCCTTACTTTTCTTTCTTTTTGCCTTCTATAACCTACCTTTTATTGAGCCAAAAATATATATATATATATATAATTCCTACCTTATTTTTTAAGAGCACTTAATTTTGAACACAAACTTTGTAAGAGCAATTGGAGAAATCTTCCACATATATTGGAAGAAATTGGTTGGGGGTTATGTCCTTTCAAGAACAATTAGAGTAAGGGTGATGAAAAAAAAAATCATATATATTGGAAGAAAGTAGTTGGCTTTTCAAAGAGCAATTGAGTAAAAAAAAGAAGAGAAAAAAAAAGAGAGAAGAAGAAAAAAAAAGAAGAAGAAGAAAGCCTTCACATTCTAGTAAATAAAAGAGTGTTAGTGATGGATGTACTAAGGTGAAAGATTGAGGAAGAACTTTGTTTATCTGTGGAAAAATGGGTTATGATCGGAAGAAACAATTTGGGTTAAATGGTGTTATTCTTTTACTTAATTGGTTGTGTTTAATCTAATAAGTGCCCTTATTTGTATTTTGACACTTCCCGTTCTTTCTTAACCAAATACCTAAGCCTAACATTACAAGCCTCATAAAGTCCTATTGATCCAAAGTGGTGTATTTTCCTTCATTAGTGGAGAGAGGTTTGAAAAGTGAGCCTATGGAGTTCGAGATTTCACCTTTTTGTTTGTGGATGTTATGCATAATATTATCCGGGCAGTATGGCTATTGGTTTGTGGTTTGATGGATGTTTAAGAGTCAATAATAAAAGTGAAATTGGCATTTGAGATTTCTTAAAGCTTAGGTGACATTTAATTATTCTATATGTTGGGTGTTATTTACAATTTTTGAGACATTTGTGCAAATTATTTGTTATGTGATTTTATTGTTTTAAGTTAGGATAATTATAGGTAAGATGTTTGTGGGTGTCATCACTGGAAGCCCTCACGAGACTACAACTCGTCCTACTAGGGCCGCCTAGGGGTTTAAAGGCTTATTACATATGCTTAATGTAATGTTGTAAATAGAATAAATTTCCTTTAAATTTTTCTTTTAATGTCTCCTTTGAAATTATTCATAGATCGTTTTTCTTGCTAGAGACTAGCAAGAAGCTGGTTGGGGGTTGTTGATAGGAGTCAAATTATTGCATTTTTGTTATGATTTAAAGGTTGATATTTGTGTGAAAATTGCGTTTTATTTTATTATTTAATCCACAAATGTCATTTCACGGGTATTTCGTGTTTAAAGTGCAATTGCAGGTAAAATCATAATTATGGAGAAGTTTGGGACAAATTTCAATGACCGGGATTGAGTGCAAATAAAAAGAAAACAAAATTTCAAAATTTGGAAGTTCGCCGCCGGCGAGAATATTCCCGCCGCCGGCGAAAACCTTACTGAGAAAATGTTGAAAATCATGCAGGGAGCACGGATTTTGGCAAAGCAATCTCGCCGTCGGCCAAATCAATCTCGCCGCCGGCCAAGTACATCTCACCACCGGCCAAATACATATCGTCGCCGGCCAAGTGCATCTCGCCGCTGGCCACAATAATCCCGCCGCCGGCAAGATTTAGCGGAACCGAAATCGTAAGTTTTCCAGAAATCTCGCCGCGGCGAGAATAACTTCGCCGCCGGCGAGTTTCGTTCGAAAACACATTTTTATGCTGTTTTGTTCCAAAATTGCCCTCCAAAACCCTAGATCTATATATACATTATGATGGAGAAGGAGGGGACGGCAGAAAGCAGAGTTCAAAGGCATTTTTGGAGAAGAGAAGGAAATTTTGGAGAAACTTGAAGGATCTTCACCATTGTTGCTACCAAGCCTTCATCTTCTAGAGTTTTTCATCTCTTCTCCTTAGTTTTTCTTTTTTGCAGTTTATTCATATTTGTTATTCATGGATTCAATTGAAATAATGGTTGTTCTTATTTCCGTTATGAACTAATTCATTTTTGCTAAGGCTATGATGTAGTTAGATCAAGGAAATATGATTTCTTTTGTTATGGTTATATGAATTCATTGTTTTCAAGTCGAGTATTTATTTCCATGCTTAATGCTTTTAAATTTCTGATCAAGATTTAGATGATTTGTTGCATTATATTGAGACCGAGAGGAGATGTGTAATGAATGCTTCTTGTGATAAATACCGTATGTTGAATGCGAGTTTGACACTTAATGCATGATGTATGTGGTTATTCCAGAAATTCCATAAATCGTAATGTGCTTATTTGTGATTAAATCTTCATAGAAATATAGTCGGTTTTCATAGATAAGTAATTCTAATATAACTTGAGAAAGAGTATTAGATAAGTTTGGGTTTTTCAACCATCACTTTTAGCTTTGATTCTCATATAACATGACTTGAAATCGGATTGAATTGATTTAGCGAAATCAAATGCCTTAGCGTTTTTAATCATTAGTGAACAACATTTAATTTTGTTATTTGCGTTTAGTTTTATGTTAATTTGCTTTTAAAACAATTCCAACAATTCGGTTTTCAAATAAAATTAGGGTTAGTAAATTTCGGTACTTAGTAACGCCATTCCTTGTGGGTTCGACATCCGTACTTTTGTACACTTTATTACTTGAACGATTCGTACACTTGCGAAAATAAGCATCAACCATCAACGGGAAGGTCACCAAAGCTTTGGGGGACATAGGTGCTTCTCACAACTTTGTTTCAGTAGAAGAAGCAAGGAGACTCGGTCTGAAGGTTGTCAATGGTGGAGGGTCGCTCAAAACAGTTAACTCAGTAGCACTACCTCTCAAAGGAGTTGCTCGTGGAGTTAAGGTCAGTCTTGGTACTTAGACTAGCCAAGTGGACTTATCGATAGCGCCTATGGACGACTTTTCAGTTGTATTTGGCATGGAGTTCTTGGACCAAGTTAGAGCTTTCTTGGTGCCATGCTCAAACTCTATGTGTATCATGGATGGTTCGAAGGCGTGTGTGGTACCGACGGAAAGGACCACTAGACCTACTATCCAAGCTCTCTCAGCGCTTCAATTCAAGAAGGGATTGAAGAGGGACGAAGAGAGTTACTTAGCCATCTTAAAAGAGTACGATGATGAGGAGGCGTCACCAAAGCTAAACTTGGCAACGAAAGTGCAAGTTGTATTAGATAAGTTCCAGGATGTGATGCCAGAGGCATTGCCCAAATGTTTACCTCCAAGGAGGGAGGTAGACCATGAAATAGAGTTGGAACCCGGCACCAGGCCACCAGTAATGAGCCCATATCGAATGGCAAAATCAGAGTTGGTAGAATTGCGGAAGCAACTTGACGAATTACTAGATGCTGGCTTCATAAGGCCCTCCAAAGCCCCATTTGGTGCCCGAGTGCTCTTTCAAAAGAAGAAGGATGGCTCGCTACGAATATGCATCGACTATCGAGCTCTAAACAAGATAACGGTAAAGAACAAGTATCCTATCCCCCTCATTGCCGAATTGTTCGATCAATTGGGGAACGCTAGATACTTTACAAAATTGGACTTGCGATCGGGATATTACTAGGTACGCATAGCCAAAGGGGATGAGCCCAAGACCACATGTGTGACCAGGTATGGTGCCTATAAGTTCCTTGTCATGCCATTTGGTCTCACAAATGCACCGGCCACCTTCTGCACTCTTATGAACAAGATTTTCCATCCCTACCTCGATCGGTTCATGGTAGTATATCTTGATGCCATTGTGATATATAGCCAGACTTTGGAAGAACATCTAGAGCATTTGAGGAAGGTGTTCGAGGTCCTGATGGAAAATGAGCTATATGTCAAGAAGGAGAAATGTTCCTTTGCCCAAGATGAGGTGATGTTCTTGGGGCATAGGATAAAGGATGGAAAAATGATGATGGATGGAGCCAAGGTGAAAGCCATCCAAGAATGGGAACCTCCTACCAAGGTTCCCGAGTTAAGATCTTTTCTTGGACTTGTAAACTACTATATAAGGTTTATCAAGTCCTACTCAGCGAGAGCAGCCCCACTGACTGACCTGCTCAAAAAGAACAAGTCTTGGGAGTGGACAAGCGAATGCCAAGCCTCGTTCGAAGACTTGAAGAAGGCCATCAATGGAGAACCAGTACTTTGCCTACTAGACCCCTCCAAGATATACGAGCTGCACACAGATGCCTCAGACTTTGCCATTGGTAGAGTATTGATGTAGGAAGGGTGCTCGATAGCTTACGAGAGCCGTAAACTTAATGACACCGAACGCCGCTACACAGTGCAAGAAAAAGAAATGACAGCTATCATTCATTGCCTAAGGGTGTGGCGACACTACTTATTGGGTTCTCATTTTGTTATCATGACAGACAATGTTGCAACAAGCTAAGAAGTTGAGTCCTAAGCAAGCTCGGTGGCAAGATTTCTTGGCAGAGTTTAACTACAGGTTGGAGTACACGCTCGGTAAGGCCAATATGGTGGCTGATGCACTGAGTCGAAAGGCGGAGTTAGTAGCCTTGAGTAGGCCAAGTATTCCTTTACTGGAAAGGATCAAAGAAGGGTTGGAGCATGATGCTCTTGCTCAAAACCTCCTTGCCCTCATCAAAGAAGGAAAGACGAGGCGATTTTGGCTGAGTGACGGACTACTCTATGCTAAGCAGAATCACATCTTTATGCCGAAGTGGGGGAGCATAAGAAAGGAGCTTATCAAGGAGTGCCATGATTCATTATGGGCTGGACACCCAGGAATGAGGCGCACCCTTACTTTGATCAAGTCAATCTACTACTGGTCTCAACTACGGGATGATTTTGAAGCCTATGAGAGGATTTCTCTTGTATGCCAACAGGACAAGATAGAGCAACATGCACCCGGAAGTTTGCTAGAACCGTTGCCTACTCCAAAGAGACCATGGGAGAGTGTCTCTATGGATTTCATCACTTGCCTACCAAAATCAGAGGGCTTTGGCAACATCATAGTAGTCATCGATCGCTTCAGCAAATATGCAACATTCATACCTGCCTCGGCGGATTGCATGGAAAATGAGACGACACAGTTGTTCCTCAAACCTGTCGTGAAACATTGGGGGATTCCATCCAATATCGTGAGTGATCGAGACCCACGATTCACAAGGAAATTTTGGATGGAATTGTTCAAGTTGTTGGGATCAGACTTGAATTTCTCTACCAGCTTTCATCCCCAAAGCGATGGACAAATGGAATGTGCCAACGCATTACTGGAGTTGTATCTTAGGTACTTTGTTAGTGCTAATCAACATGATTGGGCGAAGTTGTTAGATGTAGCCCAATTTTCATATAATCTGTAGAGGAGCGAGTCCATCGTGAAGAGTCCCTTCGAGATCGTCATGAGGCAGCAACCTATGACCCCTCATGCCTTGGCCACGAGTTATGAAGGGAAGAGCCCTGCTGCCTTCAAATTTGCCAAGGCGTGGCACGGACAAGCTGAGTTGGCCCGAGCCTATTTGAACAAGGCGTCTAAGAAGATGAATAAATGGGCTGACAAGAAAATGAGGATGGTGGAATTTCAGGAAGGTGATTTGGTCCTTGTCAAACTATTGCCCTAACAATTCAAGTCCTTGCGGAAGGTTCACAAGGGGTTGGTGCAAAAATATGAGGGACCATTTCCAGTCCTCAATAAAGTCGGTAAGGTGTCGTACAAGCTGCAACTCCCTCCAAAGCTTAAAATCTATCCAGTCTTTCATGTAACCATGTTGAAGCCTTATCATGAAGACAATGAAGACATAAGTCGGGGAGAGTCAAAGAGGGCGCCTACTGTAGTGGTAACCTCCTTCGATAAAGAAGTGGACTCAATTTTGGCAGACCGCTTGATCTGATGTAAGGGCGTACCAAGTTATCGGGAATACTTGGTCAAATGGAAGAACACACCGGATGTAGAGACAAGCTGGGAACCTGAGGATTCTTTGTGGCAATTCAAATATGACATAGAGAGGTTCAAGCTTGAAGGCGCGACTGATGAGTGCTCAAAAAGCAATAATATTACCATGATTTTATGCACATTAATTGATTAAAAATATATATATTTATATGATTATATCATATATTTATATAAATTTGTCTTTTTTGGAATCACGGGTATTTTTATTATTTTTCGGGTATTTTCGCTTAAAATCGTAACTTAAAGACTCAAACAAGAATACTGGAAGCAATATATCACAAATATATTAATAAATAAATGAGGAAAGGTCAACAAATATGGAAAAATTGGACAAAATGGGTCAAAAAGGTCAAAAATGTCAAAAAGGAGGAAATCGCACCGCCAAGCTGCCCAGCCCACGCGCAGCACGCCTAGTCCGCGCGCGCCAGCTCCCACTACCGCGCGCACCTGCACGCACCAGCTCCCACTACCCGCACGCACCTTGCTCCAATTCTGCGCGCGTTACTCCTACTCCCGCGCGCGCTGTTCCTGCCTTCCGCATGCGCCGCTGCCATCTACGCCCATTCCGCGCGCACAGCCGCCCCTCACGTCATGCTAACGTCATCAATGACGTCAACAATCACCACTCCGCGTTTTCATCATTTTTTCACCCACTTTTTCTCTCCATTCTCACCTATAAATACCCCCATTCTCTTCACTTCATACCACACCTCAAAACACATCTTCTCTTCTCTTTCTTTCTCTCATTTCTTAGTTTTTTTTAGTTTTTCTTAGTTTTTAGCTTTTCTTAGTTAGTTCTTCTTAGTTTTTAAGTTCTTCTCTTTTTGAGAAGAACTAGTTATGTTTTTTTAATTTATTTGCTTTTTGATTCAATAAATGGGAGTGTAAATTCCGTTTGGAGGTTTTCTAGCAACGGGAATAGCATCAAAGTACTGTATTTACAGTTATTTTTTATGCTTTATTCTTACATGTTATATTTAATTTGTCTGTGATTAAATTTAACTTTGCTCGCTATTTGTAAACATGATATAATAATAACGTTGTTATGCTTGCGAAATATTAAATAGGTAAAAATCTCTAAAATGAATTGATTTTATTTTTATTCAAGATTTTATATTAAGAATGTTAGAGAGAAATATATTATTTTTCATTACAAACTTAAATCTGAAAATTAGATTTTAAAGTTTAGTTATCCGGTCTGATTTAGAGTAGTGCTCTTTTATTTGTTGGTACAATCGCCCGGTAGTTAGAGTGAAGCTCTATTTCAAATTTTTTTATAAGAATTATTATTTGAAAATGTATTGACAACATGTTTTCAGTAGTGGTTTTAAAACTTGAAAGTTAGTACTCGGAAACTAAATTCTTAGGTTTAATTTGGACACCTTGAATAAAGTTTAAACTGTCTAACCCCACCAAAGGTGGCATTTAAATGGTTCATTTTTAATCTCTTAGAAAAAAGAATTAATTTAATTAACCAAATTAGTTATCAACCCCACCCATAGGTGTTAATTGATTTGTTTAGTTAACAAAGAATATCTAACCCCACCAAATGTGGTATTCATATAAAAAAGATAGAATCAATAAATATCAATTCATATCTTTAATAACCTAAATAATATGAGCAAGCATAATTACTTAGTTATTATATCCATAAATACTCCATTATTATAATTGATAAAATTTGCATAAATATTTATTGAATCTGTATCTATGTTTATTTTTATGTCAGTAGATTAAAAACACAAAACCCCAAAATATCGTGACAGGATGTTTAGGATTTAATTTCGTTTTTAAAAGTTTGAATAATAATTAAAAACCACATACATTCCTTCCTTAGATCGACCTTAGGAGTATACTTATCATTTTCTACGAAATGATTTGTGCACTTGCGAGAGTTTTATAAATAGATAAAACCAAAGTAACGATAGGATCGGCGATGTCGATTCTGCCCGATCAGCGATGAGAGCGTCGCGAACTTGAGTGGGGGAGGGTGTCACGTCCTGCTCAAATGTCCATAAAAATCCAAATAAATGGTAGTTGCCTAAAGGATCTAGACTATTCTACATGGGAAGTTCTAGAGTGGCCTAGAGATGTCTAGAAAGAGCTAGAGTTGGACGAACTCAACTCAAGCTTTGAAGACCCTAGAATGTTCTAGAGCATGCTGAAGAGTGCTAGAATGGGCTGGAATATTCTAGAGCATGTCGGATGGTTCATGAAGGATGTAGAAGCCGCTGGAAGCTTACGAAACATCCCGAAACTTGCATGAAGAAACTAGACAAACCTAGAAGACTCTAAAGTTGGCTAGAAGGTCCTAGAACTTTGTGGCACATTGTAGATAAAACAAGAACACTCTTGTATATTCTAGACCTAGAAGAATCTAGAATGTGGTGGCATAGCCTTAAGCTTAGAGCCACACTATAAATAGACCCATTGGTCTTCATTTGTATTCAACTTGGGAATTCTTAGCATCTTGTAACATAAACTCTCTCTCTAGAGTAATACAAAACATTCTTTACAAACTCTCTTTCTAGTCTCTTTGGAGTTTCATTCGGATTCAAAGGCAGGTTTAATGCAACAGACGATGCTAAGTGTCACACGATCGCTATTTGAGAATTTAAGGTCGTGACACTAGGCTTCTTTTTCCCGTCATGCGTCACTGCTTGTTTTAATAGGAATTATTTATAAGTGAAATGAGTGAGGAATTATTAGTTATATTATGTTTATATTTTATCTTTCAAAGAAACACATTTAACACAATAATTTAAATAAATTTATAAAAATATCACTAATTATTATATTTATTTTATTCATATTATTAAATTATTTTTACCTCATTTATATTACATAATTATTATATTTATTTTATTTATATTATTACATTAGTATCCGTCTAACGGTATAGATCAGATACTTAAATAATATATTTAAAACAATTTATATAGTTAAATAGTATATTTGAAAAAATAATTATTCTAAATATAACACTTAATTATATTTAAAATAAATTATTATTCTAAATATAATATTTAAATATCTAAATTGTTTTTAAATGTAACACTCAGTTATTTAAATTCAAATTTACTATTGATATATAATGTTTTTAGACGAATATTAACAAAATTATATAAATAAAATAATATAATAATTAAGTAATATAAACAAAACAAAAATAATTTAATATTAAAATACAAATTTCATAAATGTATTAATTTTATATTAATGCGTGCTTCAATGTTAAATCATATAAGACTTATAAATTTTTAAGAAATATATAATTATTTTCAAATAAAGATAAAATGTGAATATAAATTATACGGGATAAATAAAGTTTTTCGTTTTTGAGTGTCTGACCCACTTTTGATTGGTGCACCGAAATAGTTTCATATCATTATAATTATTCTAACCATCTAGGTGATTTATTTTTATTGACTTGATAAATTTTTAACTCTTTTTCAATAAAAATATGGAGATATTATAGGAGATGATATGATTTTTTTTACTTAAAGATTCTTAATCGTAATCACTAACTACGAGAGTATAACAATATTATCATTTCTTTTATCCTAAAGGTTAAAGAACCCGAAAAAGTAACAAATTTTAGATGTATTAACTTGTGCAATATTCTATATAAGATTATTACAAAGTGTATTATTAATAGGATAAAGTTTATTTTACTTGTTATAATTGCTAAAAATTAAAGTGTTTTTCTACCTCGAAGATTAATTTTTGACAATTTAATAGTAACATTTGAAACACTATATTCAATCAAGAGAATTTTGAAGGACAAAAAAAAGCAAGAAAGATAAGCTATCAAGTTAGATATGTTGAAAGCCTACACCAAAATGGAGTGGAACTTATTAAGATTTATTCTCACCAAACTTGGTTTTTCTAAACAATGGGTAGACTTAATAATAAATTGTGTGAAATATGTCTCTTATTCTCTTTTTGTTAATGACGAGATTTTAGATCCTTTTAGACCTACAAGGGGATTGAGATAAAGAGATCCCTTTAATCGCCATATATTGGAGACAACTCGCTCTTTTTATCTTATGTACTAAAAGTTTGTCAAGTTTGCTCAAAAAGGCAGAGATGAGTAATTATTTTATATTGGATAATCTCTTTATTAATTACCATGAAAGGTACCTTGGTTTGTCGAATGGTATAAATAAAAAAAAGACTATTTAGAGGGATAAAAGACAAGGTGTGAAGGAAGTCGAAAGGTTGGAAGCAAAAATATTTATCCATAATTGGAAAAGAGGTCATGTTGAAGTCAATAATGCAAGCTATCTCTACTTATACAATGGGTTTTTTTTAAAATTGCCCATAAGCTTGGGCATTGAATTACAATGAAGATTTCTTGAATGCCTCTACACTTAGTTTTTGCTCTTATTTGTGGAGAAGTGTGTGTTGGGAAAAAAAATAGTATAAAGCTAGTTTAAAGTGGAAGATTGAAAAAAAAAAGAAATAAGGTAAGGATTTATAAAGATACTTCGCTATCTTGTTTTACTTCTTTTTAAGTTATCGCTAGTGTACTTCCTCAAAATATTTATATAGTTGATATGATTAATGAAGCTAGTACTGTTATAAAATTGTCCTATTATGTTACTTATATTTCACAAGTTTATTAAAAATGAGAGAAAAAAATTAAATTTGTCAATCTTTTGAAAATTGACCTAAAATATTTAACTAATTTTGTCTTATTATTTCACTTATATTTCACAGGTTTATTAAAAATAGGAGAAAAAAAAATTAAATTTGTCGATCTTTTGAAAATTGACCTAAAATATTTAACCAATTTTGAAAAATTCTATCCAAATTTTTTTAAAACTTCACTGTTTCACTTAAATCGGTCCATTTTTTTTTAAATTGCCAATTTAAGTAAACCAACCCAATTGTTAAAAAATCAATTTTCGAAAAATTGACCAAATTTTTTTACAACTCCAGCGGTTTACTAATCGACCCAATTTTTTTTTAAAAGTTTAATTTACTTAAAACAGCCCAATTATTTTGAAATAATTTGACCTGTAAGTAAACCGGCCCAAATACAATTATAAGACAAATAGTTAAAGAAGAAAGAGAAAAAGAAGAGGAAGAAAAAAAAACATTAAAAAGGAAAACTAACACTAGCTAAACCCTAATTTCTCTCCCCCTCCACACCACATCCACCTCCATTGCCGCCGACCAATTGTCTCCATACCAACGCTAGCGTAGTATCATCTTCACAAGTAATCGGAAAATATTCAAAATTTATAAGGACGAAGACAATTTTGAGTAGTCTTGGAGGTCCAATTCACAATCCCAATCTCGATCGTGTCCTTTTTAAAAACCTTGTTGAGATCGTCTCTCTCGTGTAGTCTCTTATCATAGGGCCTCTCTCCAACTTTTTCTTTTCATTTTACATGGGTTTGATTTCCGTAGACTTGTTAATTTTCTTCAAATTTTATTTTCTCTTTTACTACTATCCTTTTGATGTTTTTCTTCATATATTAGAATTTCGCTCTCATAATTTCATAGTGATTTTTATAGGATCGAAAAGCAAATAGTTCTTTCACGCAACGTGGTTCGATGATCTACAGTAAGACGCCTTCCAAAGAATCAATGGCAAAGAAAGTAATAACCTGATTTCTCAATTCCTTAATGAACATTGTTATTTAAATACTGCATTTTTTTGGAGTTTTTGGAAAGCAAATATTAAATATTATTAACTTTATATTGCTGATTAGAGTATTATTATTTACTTTCAAGTTTTAAGGTTAAACTATTTGGCATAGTAGTTTTTGTTAAGTTAATTTAGCAGCATTATTTCTACTAATTGGGTTTAATATTGCTAAGATGCTGGAAATTGATGAGGATGCATCCATTCGCTTGTACAGTATATATTTGTGGTATTTTTACGAGATTCTGCTGCTTTATTATTCATAAGCATATATTTGTGCTATCTTGAGTTGAAACCAGCCTATATGGTATAGAGCACTCTCAATACTCCTTTTGTATGCAATTGGTTTTTCATATGACACAGTGAGACTCACTTGTCAATTGTGAGTCACAATCATATATGTGAAAGAAGAGCATCTACAGCACCATTTTTTTATATTTTCCTACACTGTTGCAATAAGACCCAAATGTTCGTAGTTCCCATAAATGTATTGATTTTTTGTTGTTGTTGTAAGAAAGATGGAAGTCAAATGTGGGTAGTCTAAGTTTTGTCTAAATGTGACTTTCGTTTTAACTGGAGATTAAACAGAACCCAAGTTAGGGGACTCTTTTTTTTTTCTCAACTGTCTTTGAACCTTCTCTAGGGTTTAGGTGTTATCTGACTGCTGATCTTGATATGCAGATTATTTGAGTTGTATGGAAGAAAATCAAAACAAGGAATTTGGAAAAGGAGCTACCTCCGTTGCAAGGTATTGATCCGCAGAAATGTCTAGCATTTAGTGTTGATGGTTCTAAAATAGCCACTGGGGATGTGGTAAGAAAAATCATAAAATTGAACAGTTTATGTTGCCTTTTTATTCTTGCACTGCGTTTTTTAAATGACATTCTCCTGCATTTTATGGTGCCTTTTTATTCTATCCACAGGATGGGCATCATATTCTTGACAAAATAAAAGGAGGATGGGCATCTTAGAATTGTGCAATGGCCAAGCCTTGGCACCATTCTAGATAAGCCAAAGGCACACAAGTCCATTTGGTTAGATATGGTGACCACCACATAAATATTTTTCTTCGTCGAAATATTTAGATTAATTTCATTATTTGCTTGTGTGAGTGAGGGTGAAATATTTTTCACATGATAAATTGGTTGGTTCTAAAATCAAAGAAAAAATTTAAATTGTCCTTTTCAAGCTGCCGAAAATCTTTAAAATTTCATCAGTTTTAAAACAATTGAAAAAATTTAAAATTTTGTCTATTTTAAAAGCAATGAAAAAAATAAAAAAATTGGTCGGTTTTAAAAGCGGCAAAAACTAAATATTTTGCTGGTTTTTAAACCCCAAAATAATAAACAATTTTGCCGGCTTTAAAATCGGTGAAAAAATAAAATAATTAAATATTTTTCGTCACCGCTTAATACATCAGTTTTTAAAATTGATGAAAAATTTGTTTTTTGTCTGTTAAAAGCCAATTAACTATAACAATATTGTAGTAGTAGAAAAGTTAATTAGAAGCACTTAATGGAACAAAATGTGGAGGTCATTTTGAGAGTTCCTTTGGCTACTAATCGCCATGAGGATGGGCTTATAAGGGGTGAGGCAATAGCGTGAAAGGTATTTTTTCTATTAAAAGTGCGTATTGGTTGGTTGAGAAATATCGAAGATTGATTTCTAAGGATGATTTAGGGGTTGGAAAGATATCTGGAGCATAAATGCTTCGAATAAGGAAAAAATGTTCATTTGAAAGGCATGTTGTAAAGCTCTTCCAACAAATGTCAATCTATATAGAAGAAAAGTAGTCTTATTTCCGTAGTGCAGTGTATGCAATGGCTATTTTGAGGGTGTTTCACATGCTATTTGGAAATGTGATAAAGCTCAACAGGTATAGAAGCTTTCAATTTTTCATGACTTTTTTTTTTTTCCAAATGTGTAAATCTACTTATTGTTAATATGTAGATTTGTATGAGATCATCTTTTTCTCTTAATGATAGTCTTTTTTGTTACTTGGTTTGGTCTTTTTGGTTTATGTTGAGAGTGGAAGATTTGCTCAAATTACTATTTTTTGGTACCATGGTTAAGAAAATATGGAGGTTGAAGTAGGATAGGGAGTTTGTGTTCACGAAAGTGAACTTTGCTGCACATATGATGGATGCATATGCAAATGATATTTGTGGAGGGTGAGTTTTGAAAAGACCATTTTCTATGTTTTATTTTGCATGTAATAAGATCTGATGTAACTGCTTTGGAGGGTTTTCCTTATAGTTTTAATGTTATACGTGTACAAATAAAAAAAATTTGTTATTTTTTCTTTTGTTGAGTATTTATTTTAAAAAAAGGTATTGTAGTAAATATTATATTTTATTGACTTAAAGTCCTACATAATTATACAATTCAAAAACAATTAATAATTTCTCTTGACACTAAACTACTAACCACGGTAAAAGAGCAGCTCAATTGCAAAAGTTGTGATTCGCTAGGTCAAGGTTTGGAGAAGAACTTCCGTTTTCGGTTGCTCGTTTTGCATTTTGGGTTTGCCGAATATTGAAGCAAACGAGAAGAAAATTTAGATCCTTTTGCTCAAACCCTAAAAAAAATCGACAAAACTTGCATGCACCCTAATTGATGGGTTTGGAACATAATGGTATTCATTATTCAATGTTATTATTGAATGTTATTAAAAGGTTCAAATTTAATATTGTTATTGAGTTACTGGTTTTCTCTTTAATATATATATATATACACATACACATACGTGCGTGAGATATATTTTACAAAAATATTGTAGAACTATAACTATTTTTTTAACAAGAATATTGGTATTCTTATGTATCAAATTCTTTATCTTTTCTCTATCATTTCAATCAAAAATTTATATGTAAATCAATTTTTTTTATAAACTAACAATATTACCACTAAATTATTTTAGTTTTTTTCAAAATCTATTACTTAATTTTTGAATTTAAGAAATATACTATTAACATACTTATAAATGTTATAAAACTACCATCACTATTAGTTAGGTAACAAAAGTTGATATTCATTATGTTTAAATTTATTACTTAATTTGGTCATATAGAGTTCACGTAATACAAAATTGTTAAATTTTGTTATCTAAATGAGGATGTTAATACTTTTGTAACACATAAGAAAATTGATATTAATCACCTAAAAGTTAAATGATAGATTTCAATAAATTATTAAAATTTGATGATAGTTTTATTAGTTTGTCCTAATTTTTTCAACTTTGAGTTTTTTCATATAATTTTTGCCCTTTTAATTAATATGCTCGAAGTTATAAATATATAGCTTGTTGATAGGCAAGAAATAGAGTTGTTTGGTGAAAAAAAAAAACAATGTACGTGGAATTTTTTTGATTACAATGGATAGAAGGGACAAACAATTTGGGTTAGAATATCCTCGTTAAAAATGTTTATATTCTCACAATCGTAAAATTTACAATGTAAAACTATGTGATATATTTTGATATAAAAAAAAGAATTATTTTATTTGAGGGCTGAAATATCATGTGTCATTGTAAATACGGAAGAAATTTATCAATATAAAAATATTTATTTTTTCTTCAAAAATCAACCATTTTTTTATTTTAATAACGATAAATTCACCTTTCACTTACGGTGTTAAATGAGTTTTACATGTTTAAACAGTAACTAAATTGAAATAATTGGTACTAAATGAACTTATTTATTTTTTCTATTATCAATATGAAAATATTTATTTTTCCTTCAAAAATTAGTCTAATTTTTATTTTCAATAATAACAAATTTACTTTTTACTCATGGTGTTAAATGAGTTTTACATGTTGCAATGTTAATGAGTATCGGTAATATTTGTGAACAAAATATTTAAATTTAATTTAGTTTTTATACATGTTTTTCAATATTATTATTCAAGTCGAAGAAATCACCGAACTTTAAATGAATATATTTAAGATATATTTTTGTTTTTATGCACGTTAGATTTCATATAAAATAAAAGAAACTTTTAGTATATATATGCTTGATCGATCAAGGAGATAGATCAACCGAGTATCATTCTACTATGATCTAAATCCTCTCAAAATTAATTTTAATATGGGTAGATCGATCGATGTTTTGGGTTCGATCGATCGAAGACTGGATCGATCAAGGTACAATTGAATTCGATGTACCTGGTCTCGAGTTTTATTAATCATTGTTTGGATCAATCGAAAAAGGTTTTGATCGATCGACCTTATTGATTCGATTGATCGAGCATGATCTAGATTGATCGAGCGACGAATGCTTCAACTTATAACCTAATTGTTTGCTCGAATTAAACTTGTCAATTATCAAATTATGCCTATTATTTACTACTATATGAGTTGTTTAATAAATAGATTTTTAATTAGATTTTAACTTAGCATTAGTACGGCTTCGATATTTTTTTATTTAAACAACCTAATACCTCTTATTTTCTTCAACTATAAAAACATCACTATTTTCATTTTATGTTTTCTTTCAAATTGTTTTACAAAAACAAGATCATAATTTTTTAAACTTTTTTCTTTAATTCATCTATCAAATATTGGTAGTTGTATTTGATTGATTAATAAGCATGGTTAATTTATGATATTTTGATTAAATGTTTATATACTTTATTCTTTATTTTGTTCTTGAATTATCGAATCAAATAATTGTGTGTAATATCATAATTATTTGATTTGATTATTTATCTTTAAAGAAGATATTTTTATTGAATTTGTGCTTAATCTACTTATTCTAGAATTGCTAGATGATTTAACATTAATTGATATATTTTTGAATCTTCTAGTTATAGTTATTTATTGTTGAATATACTCTAGGACACAACTTACACTTGTGTTGTTATGCTAATGTTTCAGGTGTTGATTGAATGAGTTTGATTGTTTATATGATTCAAGTTATCAGAATCTTGGTCTAGATTTAAACATTTTTTTTGTGAAAATCGAAGAAAAACAACGACTTTTAAGTAGATTAATTGGAGGCATTATATTGGAGAATAGTTTAAATCATGACCTCATAATTAGACTTTATTTTCATAACGATGATTTGGTGGTTCGATAGATAGGTAATTTTCTTTTTAAATTATTATTATGACGTGTTTATTTTTACCTAAAAATCTCGTATGTTAATATTTATTTATTTTCACATTATTTTATTTATATACGATTGTTTTATTTTCACGTTATTTTATTTATATACTATTGCTTTCATTATCTATGAAATTTTAATTTATCATTTTTTTATTAATTATTTAATCCTCTTTAATTAATTAGATCAAACCTAAACGTTAACTAAATGAAAATAATTAAGTTTATGAAGTACCTATCTGCCCATTAATAACTAAAATGCTTATATTACTGCACAGCACTTGTGGGTGATGAAGATATGAGATGCTCTGTTTATTTTGACACTGACTTGATCACAAACTCATCATCAATGCACAGTATCTCTTCAAGACTATTATTAGTCTTCTTGAAACTGTCTTCTTTTATGGGTAATGAAGAAATATTAAAATTTGAATTCACCGTGAGTTCTCTTGCTCTTTCAACTTGAAGCATCCAATCGGTTGAACACAGAGCATATAGCATAAACAGAGCACAAGAAGCTTGAGCTGTTAATAAACCAAGCCAAAGCCCAACAAAACCCAATTTGAGAACAAATCCCAAGAAAATAGCCACAGGCATACCAATCAAGTAAAATGAACCTAAGTTAATATTAGCTCCAATACTTGGCCTTGCACTTCCTCTTAAACCACCACAACCAGTTGTTTGTGGGCAATTTCCAAGCTCACAAAGCCCAACAATTGGCATAGCTATTGAAGTAAGTTGTAATATCTCATTATCATTTTGTGAAAAACAAACCCCACTGATGCCGCATCAAAATTGTGAAAACCATTGCCAAAAGGCCTAAAATAACTGAACAAATTAGAGAAACAATCATCGAAATTCGAGCTTTAGTGGGTCGATTAGCACCTAAGTCATTTCCAATTCTTGTTGAAACTCCTAGGCTTAAAGATGAAGGGAAGACATAGACTAAAGAGGTAGTTTGAATGAGAATTCCCATTGAAGCAACAGTTAATTTCGGATTAACAAGAAGTCCACAAAGCATTATCATGAATTCATACCACCACCATTCTAAACAAACTGAGATACAAGTTGGGATTGAAAGTGATAATAAAGATGACCAACCTTTAAGAGAATCTATACTAGGACAAGCCCAAGAGTCTTTATAAACACCTGAGAAATATATGAAGGTAAATAGTAAAATAAAGAGATGGAGATTAGTCCAAACCATGGATATAGCTACTCCTGAAATGCCCATTTGGAATTTGACTACTAAAAGGAAGCTAAGTGGGATGTGAAACAAAACAGAGATAGCTGTGCAATAAGTTAATGGAAGTATGATGTTTTGAGTTCTTAAGTAGATACGAAGAGGGTGAAGAAGTGAGAGAAAGAAAAGGTCAGGAATAGAAAAAAGAATGAATCTTTGAGCAGCTGAAGATATTTCTTTGTCTTGACCACACCATAAGAGGATTTGCTTCATGTTTAGCCAAATGAAGGAGATGGGTATGGAGGTTGAGAGAAGAAGAAGAACTGTCCTTTGAAGAGTTAAGCCAAGGAGTTTCATTTGTTTAGCACCATAAGCTTGACCACAAATGGGTTCCATTCCCATGGCTAAACCAGAAATAACAGAGTAACCAGAAATGTTGGCAAAGCCAATAGAGAGAGAACCACCAGATAGTTCAAGCTCACCAAGATAGCCAAGGAAAAGCATTGATATCATTGTTCTTGAATATAGAAGTAGACCTGTGATTGTTGTTGGGCCAGAGATTCTTCCTATTACCTTTATTTCTTCTATAGCCTGGAAAAACAAAGAAAAAACTTGATTAATAAAAATGGGAACTTTTTTGCTGAGAAGCTGTCACTTTTCATATATAAAAGAGTGAACTTGTTTATAGAGTTAAACAGATTCCTTTTTCTGTTACCTCAGAAAAGGTTGGCCATCTATGAAGTTCTTGTTGATCATTAGGATGAAGATTTAAGGTTTTATTGGGATTCATTAAAGGGGTTTTGTTGGAAGAGAGTAATGAGGATGGAGATGAGGATTTTGGGTTAAACATGAGTGACTTGGAAAGCTTGATAGAGAAATTGGGGTAGATGTCAATGACCTAAGATGTGTAAACTAACAAGAGACTGTTTTTTGGGCGGATGTGCTTAGATTTTGTTTATGCTGAAGAACTTTGAATTAATATGAGAATTGGAGGATAGAGAGCTCAAGAGCTTATATACATGTTCAAAAGGGTACCAACTTCTTTGTTCTAACATGTCAATCAATATCTCAAAGAGAATGCATAAGGAAAAAAGTGTCATCCAACAATGCTTTCAGAGTACCCACAATAGGTTTGTCTAGTTGGTATTGCATTGTAGGTTTGAGTGCTATATTAAGCGTGGTATGAGATTTTCCCTAAGTGAAGCTGTGTGATAGCATTTTTAATCTTGTCTCCGAGTTAAAACTATATAGGGGGGTCGTGGTGCTAGCATAATTTATCAACCTTACCCAATGATTTAGAATAATACGACTACTTAAGGGTGAACAAATAATTCGATTAATTCATTTAAACTTAAAAATTTGATCTGATTTGTTGGATTCAAATCGTATTGGATTGATAAATTTTATAATCGGATAAGATTCGAACTAAAAATTATACAATCTGTTCGGATTCAGATTGATAGATTTTATAATTCGTTGTATCCGATCCAAACCGAATTACTACTAAATTATAAATAAATGTTTATTTTATTTTATATTATGTTATATTTAAATATTATGTTTACCATAACTATATTGTATTATTATTTTATCTTAAATAATAAATTAAAATATTTAAATAATTTAATAATTGTACAAACATATTTATTATTATTTTGATTTTTTTAATTGTAACTATAAATAATAATATTTGTTACAAAGATATAAATTTAAAATTTAAATTTGAATATGTCGTGTTTTATATATGATAATAATTTATAAATAAATTTTAATATCAATATACTCATATTTGATCCAAAAAAATCCGATCTGTTTGGATTACGATTGGTTCTGATTGATTATATCATCGGATTTGGATTGAAAATGTTTAGATCTGTTTGAATCGATTCGTTCGAATAGATCCATCGGCCAAAAATAGACAGTTTCAATTCGTTGCTCATCCCTATGACTACTAGTTAACCAATGAGATTTTTTACTACACAAAAAATGCTCAGAGTGAATAAAAAAAAGTGCCTATGGAAATTCTTAACTTTGTCGACCCTTCTTGGATTCTAATCGAGTGGATTACTAAGTTAAAATATAATTAAATATATGCTCAAGTAGGAAAAAAACCAATATTTTATTATTCTTATTGGATTTTTCTGTTGTAACTTGATCTAAATACACGCATAGATCTTAGACTCATGTCAGATTATTAAGATTATGCAAAACAATGAAGAACATACCTGAATCCATGATGAAGGATTGAAGAACACATTAAGGGTTTATAGTCTTTCACAAACTAATCTTTTCATTCTTATGGGTTCTCACTCAATAGATGGAAAGAGAGTAGGAGAGGTGACAATGATTAGCCTTAGGGACCAAATCCTACAGTGTTCTTTATATAATAAACTAATGAGAGCCCCATTAACCCTAATTAGGTTTACTATTGGGTATTACACATTGTGAAGCTCATACTGTATAAGATGCTTAATTGGGTTCTCCTAATTAGATAACTTAATTAGCCCAATTATAATAATAATAGCTCAAAATATAATTCTCTTAATTTGTTTGTCCACTCATTGGGTTATTAAAAATGACCCAACAATCTCCCATTTGGACTACAAATTAATTCCAATGACAATTATATTTGATAACCTTAGGTGCGCACAAACTTGCTAATTATTCTATAAACATCTTATTTAATCAATTTGGTCAGTATCCTATACCAATATGAGACCAAAGTGACCTTTGTTACATTTATCATAACTTGATCCATCAATGATAATCATACCAAATATATTTAACGACATAGATCAAGTATGGATGTGTAACTAGAAATTACATGTAATGTGATCTTAATCATGCCTATTTTCAATTAGACCTTTATTCCTTAGTGAGATCAAACCTCTATCTTTCAAACTTTATGTCAAACCATAATTGAAAGATAACACATTAAGAGTAATAAAAATGATAAAACCATAAACTTTATTCTACAGAAAACTGAACATACATAAAGTATTATAATACCGTAAAATAAAATAACCAAATATAGAACACAAACTCCCACTAAAACTGTATATCATCAAATGAGACAACACCCATTTGAGTAGTATACTCATGAAAGACCTTGGGTGTCAAATATTTAGCCAATGGATCCGCTAGCATAAAGTTTGTTTCTATATGCTTAATAGACACTTTTTTACTCTAAACTCTCTCTTTGACAACTAGAAACTTAATGTCTATATGTTTAGAATTCGACGAGCTTCTATTGTTATTCGAATATAAGACTGCTGAAAGATTGTCACAATAAATATTTAGTGGTCTTTTAATTCCATCCACAACTCGCAACCTAGGGACAAAATTACGCATCCATATAGCATGATTGGTTGCCTCATAACAAGCTATGAATTCTACTGACATGGTGGAAGGAGCTATGAGTGATTTCTTAGCACTTCTCTAGGATATCCTCCAGACAACATGTAGACATAGCCAGAAGTGGATCTCTTTGTATCATGGAAACCCACAAGATCAGAGTCAGAATATCTAATCATCTCCAAATTTTATTACTTAAATATACAAGATTTTGTTTATATATTTTAGGTAAGAATATACAATATTCTGTTTATCTATTTTAGGTAATAATATTTACACAACTAATACACTAATTATGGTAAAGTAAATATTGTAATCTTGTCCATAATCTCTACCATTGATATCCCCCTTCAAATTGATGTTGGACGATAAAAAAGTATCAAATTTTCAACAATAAATTGATGTCAATGTCGGGAGAGAGCCTTAGTAAACACATCAGTAGTCTGGAGATTAGTTGTAATATGAGACAAAGAGATGACATGAGCATCATATGCTTCATTATAGAGTGACAATCCATTTCAATGTGCTTGGTGTGCTCATGAAATACTGGGTTAGCAGTAATTTAAATAGCACTAGTATTATCCACATGGAGTGGAGTAGACTTATGTTGTGGAAACCTAAGCTCAACCAATAGTCCCCGAGGCCAAACAATCTCAGAACATGTAGAAGACATAGCACGATACTCAGACTCAGTGGAGGACTTTGACACACGATCTTGCTTCTTACTTTTCCAAGAAATAAGAGAGGCACCAAGAAACATGCACTAACCAGTAATTGATCGTCGAGAATCAAAACAACTAACCCAATCAGCATCACTATATGTAACCAGATGAATAGGAGAGTCCATAGGTAAGAAAAGACTGCGGGTGGAAGTGCCTTGAAAATAGAGAGCAATGCGACGGACAACAGCCACGTGGAGGTGCTTAGGTGCCTACATAAAATGACTAACTTGTTGAATAGAAAAGGAAATATCAGGCCAAGTGATAGTCAAATAGTTTAGGCTCCCCACCAGTTGTCTATATAAAGAAGGATGAACGACAAAATCTCCCTCATCACGACGATGTTTAACATTGAATTTCAAGGAAGTATCAATAGAATAACCATCTTGAAGGCCAACTAAAGTAATTAATTCTTGGGTGTACTTATACTGGTGTAAGAAAATACGAACTGAGGTAGAGTACACCTCAAGGCCTAAAAAATATTGTAAAGGACCCAAGTCCTTCATATGAAAGGAACCCTAAAGGCGTTCCTGAATCTGAGAAATCAATGTAGAGTCAGTCCCTATAATAATCATATCATCAACATATACCAGAAGCAAGATGATTCCCTTAGAAGTCTTGCGAAGAAACAAAGAAGAATCATATTGACTCTCAACAAAGGAGAAGCTAAGAAGCATAGCTCAAAACTTATCAAACCAAGCACGTGGAGCCTATTTTAAACCATAGAGTGATTGTTTTAGCTTACAAACATCCGTAGAGGGTGTAGAAAGCAAACTTGATGGTGGAGTCATAAAAATTTCTTCCTTAAGGTCCTCATGCAAAAATGCATTCTTAACATCCATTTTTCGCAATGGCTAGCCCTTGGATGCAACAATAGCAAGAACAAGTTACACCGTCGTCATCTTTGCTACAGGGGAAAATGTCTCCTCATAATCGACCCCATACTTCTGTCGATTTCTGAGTGCCACCACTCACACCTTATATCTGTCAAGTGAGCCATTAGGCCTCATCTTAATGGAATATACCCATTTATAACCAATAGGCTTAACATCACTAGGACAGGGAACAATATCCCAAGTATGATTCTCCTGAAGAGCTTGAAGTTTTTCTTGCATAGCTTTCACCCAAAACACATGTTTAGCTACCCGAGAATAAGAGGTAGGAACTATAGTATTAGCTAAAGTGTTAGAGAAAACAAACCTATTGAGAGGACGAATAGTATGAGAAGATCTCCGAGGAGCTACTGAAGTAGACACCGAATCTGGGTCGGAAAGGATTTGTGATGATTGGGGGGGCCATCTTCGTTGATAGACAATATCGGGTTTAAAACACTTAATTGATGGAGAGATATCATTAAAGTTAGGAAGAAGGACACCATCAGAAGGGGAAACATATTGCTAAAAATAGTACTCATGTTCAAAGAAAATCACATTTATAGAAGTACGTAGATGATTAGTAACAAATCATAACATAAAAATCCCTTATGAGCTGTGCTATAACCCATAAAAGCACATTGTACTGACTG
This sequence comes from Hippophae gyantsensis, assembly GCA_030763125.1. Taxonomy (NCBI): domain Eukaryota; kingdom Viridiplantae; phylum Streptophyta; class Magnoliopsida; order Rosales; family Elaeagnaceae; genus Hippophae; species Hippophae gyantsensis. The sequence goes on from CM061028.1 coordinate 52,874,303, forward strand.
GGCTATAAGCTTGTGACACTCATGAAGAGGCAAGTGAACAAAGAAACCACATCCAAACATGTGTAGCATATGATAATCTAGATGCATACCAAAAAGACGATAGTAAAGAGTATCAAAATTCAATTGTTGAGAAGGCAGACGATTAATTAGATAAACTGTAGTCGAAAAACTTCCACCTAAAATTTAGGTGGAAGTAAAGACTCCAAGAGTAATGTTCGAACCATATCCAACAAGTGATGGTTTTTACGTTCAGCCACCCCATTCTATTGAGGTGTATAAGGACAGGATCGTTGAGATATAATGTCTTTCTGTTGCAAAAAGACTCGAAAGTCATGTGACATATATTTGCCACAATTATTAGATCGTAGAACCTTAATACACGTGGAAAATTATGTCTCAATATAAGCCATAAAAGTTCGGAAAATAATGAACACATTAGAATTTGAATGTAGAAAAGATATCCATATGAAACGACTATAGTCATCAATGAATGTTACAAAATATTTATATTACGCGTGTGAAATGATAGGAGTAATACCCCAAACATCATTGTGTACAATCTCAAAACATTTATTAACACGAACACCATAAGTAGGGAAAGGTAAAGTTTTACTTTTTCCTAATTTACAACTAAAGCAATCAAAAAGCAACAAATGAGTATAACACTGATCTTTATTACCAACAAAACCACGTTTCATCAAATTAGACAAACTCACATTATTTAGATGGCGTAATCATCTATGCCAAATGTCAGCCTTATTTTCAACAGTAATAGAAGCTAAAGACAAAGTTCGAGGAATAGTAAATTGCAATAGAAATGATCTTTCCACTTTAGGCCTCTTCGCAATCACCTTCCCTGACACCCGATCCTATATAACACAACCACCATGAGAGAAATGTACATCATAGTTATTATCCACCATCTGACTGATATAAATTAAACTAGTAGATAACCCAGGAGAGACAAATACATGACGAAAAGAAGGTCCAATATCACAAAGGGCTATAATTGGAAGATTACTTCCATTAGCAACCTGAATATTTTATATACCAGTATAATTTCATAGATTATGTAACAAACTAAGAGAGCTATTAATATGGTTGACCTTGAAGTCCAAGGGTAGAAAATACTGAGATAATCATTTGTTGGACCATTTCTAGAGTAACGACAGGCTGAATGGTGTTAGTAGTTGTAGATGTAGGACCAATAATGTTAGGAGTTGCAATAGTAGCTTGAAAAGCTTGTACTCGTCAATTTTTTGGACGTGTAGGACATTCCTTGATAATGTGTCCATTTTGCTTAAAATAATTGCAGAATTTCTTTCCACAATTGTGGGCAATATGTCCAAACTCCTTACAACTATAGCACTACATTTGTCCCTTTCCTCGATTCCTCCCTTGAGTGTCATAAGCAACATTGACAACTTCAAATGTTTCCTTGGACGCACCTATAATAGCTTGTGTAGCCATTCTCTGTTCCTCGTGCAACAATTCACCAAGAAATACATCCAAAGAATGAACTAGATCTCTATTCAGCAATCCAGCTCTAGCAACTTCAAATTCTGGTCTCAATTTCATCAAAAACTAATCATGTCTACTATCTTCATGAACCATTTGAAGGATGGCTAAGGCCTCTTTAGGTACCTTCATATAGATAATACCAGAATATTCGCTTCATAGATTAAGAAATCCAGAATAATACTGCTCAATGGAGAGATTACCTTGACTGAAGGTACTAATCTCGAGTTCTAATTGAAATCGTCTCGTAGTATTATCTTGATGATATATGTGCTTCATATAATCCCACATCTCTTTAGTTGTACCAAAAGAGCGTAAATTTTTCACCATATGAACTTTAATAGATCCTAAAATTCAAGAGATAATTCGAGCATCCTTTTCCTCCCATTGGCTAAGTTCCTTACTATCTCCAAGAGCAGGAGAAGACCCGTCAATGTGACCCCAAAGCTTCTTTCCTTTCAGAACATTTTGAATTAGAATTTCCATGCCACATAATTCTTTCTTGTAAATTTGATAGCCAAGGTTTCTGTAGACATTATTCCAAAACAAAAAAGAAATCTTAATGTAAAGCTATCAACCACAAGTTAGTCAACCTAGAATCTCAAAACAAAGTTGTTGATAAGAAAATTTTCAACCCAAAATCAGAAACAGGAGTAGAAGTTCAAAAAACTAAAACAAAACTAGAAAAAAACTGAAGATTCAACTATAGATTCAATAGGTAGGCTCTGATACCATGACAATTTTTAGCTTCTTGAGGATCTTTTTCATTAAATAAGAGTTCATGTACAATCTATTTTAGGTAAGAATATATACAATATTCTATTACTTAAATATATAATAATTTATACCTAAATATACAATATTCTATTACCTAAATATACAATATTTTGTTTATATATTTTAGATAAGAATATACAATATTCTATTACCTAAATATACAACATTCTGTTTATCTGTTTTAGGTAATAATATATACATAGCTAATACACTAATTATGGTAAAGTAAATCTTGTAATCTTGTTCATAATCTCTACCATTGATACTTGAACATACACGAGACTCCCAATTGCCGAAGCATAAGGAATCTTTTGCATCTATGTTCTTTCAATCTCATTCTTGGGGCATTGATTGAGACTAAACTTGTCTCCTTTGGCAAAAGAAGTATCTCCCCATGCACAATATTTCATGCCAAATCTAGCAAGTACCTTATCGATATAGCTCTTTTATGATAACCCAAGGACACCCTGAGAATGATCTCGGTGTATCTTAATTCCTAATACAAAAGGGGCATTACCAAGATCTTTCATTTCAAAATGCTTCGTAAGAAATCTCTTGGTTTCGTGCAACAAGTCTATATCACTGATAGCCAATAGTATGTCATCAATATAGAGCACTAGGAAGATAAATTTACTCCCACTGAACTTGTGATATACACAATCATCAACTGTATTGACCTCAAAACCATAAGAGATAATGATTTGATGAAACTTATGATACCATTGATGGGAAGCTTGCTTGAGACCATAGATGAATCTTTTTAGTTTACAAACCATGGACCTTGGATCACCTGATACAAAGTTTTCTAGTTGCATCATGTATATGGTTTCCTCAATGTCACCATTGAGAAAAGTTGTCTTAACATCCATCTAGTGCTACTCTAAGTCGAAATGAGCTACAAGTTTCATTATTGTCCTAAAAGAATCTTTCGATGATACTGGAGAGAAATTTTCTTTGAAGTCAATGCCTTTCTTTTGAATAAAACCCTTGGTGACTAGACGTGCTTTATACCTCTCAATGTTGCCCTTAGAATCTTTTTTGGTTTTAAATATCCATTTACAACCAATTGGTTTTGCATGAATTGTATTTTGATCTTTTGGAGCAACCTCTTGATTTTGATCGTTTGGAGCAACCTCTTGATTTTGAGTAGGGATTTATATAGGTAAATCCTCATTGTTTTCATGAATTGTATCTTGAACAATGTTAATAGGTTTTCAATAACAAAATTGGGTAAAGGAATGGATTCCTCTTCAAGTACAACATTCCTAACTTTATCTCCCCCCCTCAAACACAACATCTTCAAGAAATCTCACATTTTTTGTCTTGAAAAATAAATTAGTCGAGGGATTATAAAACTTAAAACCCCTCGACCATTCAGAATACCCAAAAAAATAGCAACTAATAGTTCTTGAGTCCAGTTTGTTTTCATATGGCTTATAAGGCATTGCCTCAGTTGGACAACCCCAAATGTTTAAATGCTTAATACTAGGCTTTTTTTCCTGTCCATAGTTCATAAGGGGTCTTACCTACTGCTTTACTAGGTACTCTATTCAGCATATAGGCTGCAGTCTTAAATGCCTCTCCCTAGAGTGATTTTGGCAAATAAGAACAACTAATCATACTTTTTACCATGTCCTTAAGCATTTTATTATGTCTCTCAACAACACCATTCATGTGAGGATTTCCTCATGGTGTATTGCGGGACGATTCCACATTCCTATAAGAATTTGGCAAATGATCATGGACATTGTTCACCTAATCCATCATATTTACCATAGTATTCATCACCACGGTCTGATTTGGCAACTTTAATATTTTCACCTAGTTGATTTTCAACATCGACTTTGAAGGCCTTAAAAACATCCAAGGATTGTGACTTTTCATGAATCAAGTATAAGTACCCATAACAAGAATAGTCATCTATAGAAGTGATAAAATATTGTTTTCCATGCAACGAATTTGGAACATTCCTCCTTCACATGCCCAGGTTTCTTGCAAAAGAAGCAGGCATCTTGAGTCTTTTGTTTCTTGGGTTGTGATGTTCCCATTGCAATTTCCTTATCATTAGTCATTTTTTCATTTATTACTCATTAAGGTAGTTGAAAGATGAGTACTTTTAGTCTTATTTCTCACTTCATCTTATCCTTTTCTTGCACACAATGTGAAATGAGCTCATTAAGAGCCCATTTCTCCTTTTGAGTGTTATAGCTAACTATAAACTGACCATAGTGTGCAGGAAGGGATATGCGCACCAATGCACAAGCAAGTGATCAGAAAGATCAAGCTTTAGTGCCTTAGACATCTCCATAATGTACTCCAGAATGTTTCCCTTTCCTTTATACCTCATCTGGACAAGGTCAATTAAAAGCTTGCTTGTCTCATCCTTTTCGTTCTTTGCAAAATTCTTTTCAATTTCTTCAAGGAAACCCTTAATAGTTACCTTATCAGACATACCGCCTCTAAATGCTTCTGGAACACTGCGTTCAACATCATTAGACTTAAGCAATTAAAACGTTCCCACTTCTCAAAGTTCATTTTTTCATTAGTGGAACTTTTCTCCATAAGAGAAGTGGGTTGTTCTTTTCTTAATGCATAGTCTAAATCCATGCAGCCGAGAACTAACATAATGTTCTCTTTCCAACTCTTAAGTTTGTGTCGTTAAGCACAAGAATTGAGTTCATGTTGGTATTGATATTAGTAGTAGAAACAGTAATTAAAAGAAAAAAAATTAAGAACAAACAAATGCATAAGCTCACATAATAGAAATTCATGTCATAATATGCAAAATAATAAAATAAAATAATCAAGTAAGACATAAATTTCAATCAACTGTAGTGAACGACCCATTTAAACAAGATACCTAGCACAATATTAGTGTTTAGTCTTTGGACAAAAACATCAACTTGCAAGTGGTATCAGAGCCTTTCTTTATGTTAGATTATTAGGATTGGTGAATCATTGGAAAGTAGCCAAATGGGTTATAAGGTACTTATAGAGAACAAAAGATTATATGCTCACCTATAAGAAATTCGATAATTTAGAGAAGTGCTAAGCACAACATTGGTGTTTAGTCTTTGGACCGAAACATCAATTTGTAAGTGGTACTCTTCATGCAGAAATCAAATGTTGATAATAAATCCTATCAAACAACAACCTTCCTTTGGGCTGGTATATTGTTCACATGAAAACTGTATAATTATCACCCATTTATTCCCGCAGGTGCATTTGTTGTTTGGCCAATCAATGACCTTCCTTTGGACTTATCATTGATCGCATAAACAAGAAATACACACATTCTATTATTCAAAAATAAATAAATCTACACAAAAGATATTACTTTAGCATCATTTCGTTTCAATTAATTTATTTCAGAATAGAGGATACAAAAATTTAGTAAGTGCCCCCAAATCCAAAGTTTAATGCAAAAATATCAAAAATAAATAAATAAATAAATAATGAAGTTTGATATTTTTACCATAAATAAATAATGAAGTTTGATATTTTTACCATAAATAAAATATGTAATACATATTTTATATTCCAAAAAAGGAAAAGAAATAGAATACATATATATGGTTCATATTTACTAAATCAAATCAAATATGATTCACTTTTACCAAATCAAATCAAATATTGTACTAAATTCATGAAGAAGAATTCAAATGATATCAATACTTTATCCAAAAAATATACTACACTAACCAAATGGAAGCATATTTCATAGAGAAAGAAACAAAAGTTTTATATTCCAAAAAAGGAAATATTCCATTGAAACATACATACAAAAGCAGTAAAAAAATTGGAAATACAAAATGCATAATATGCCAATTAGAGGGATAAATCGTGATAAAAAAATGATTCGTTGAAGACATCAACTCAAAGGCATATATGGATGTATATTATCAAAACCACATCATATTTATATATATTATAATCTTTATCATTTCTACAACAATCATATAAAAATGATTAATGAAAATACACATAATATTAATCAAATCCCTAAAATCATGTGTATATACATAGAATTCAATAATCACAACCAATATGATCAATCCTAATAATCTAACATAAAGTAAAGTTCTGATATCACTTGTTGTAACTTGATCTAAATAAATGCATAGATCTTATACTCATGTCAAATTATCAAGATTATGCAAAACAATAAAGAACATACATGAATCTATGATGAAGGATTAAAGAATAGATTAAGGGTTTATAGTCTTCCACAGACTAATCTTTTCTCTCTTATGGGTTCTCACTCAATAGATGAGAAGAGAGGAAGAGAGGTGATTTTCTCTCTTAGGGTTCTCACTCAATAGATGAGAAGAGAGGAAAAGAGGTGATAATAATTAATCCTGAGAACCAAACTTTATAGCATTCTTTATATAATAAACTAATGAGAACCCCATTAATCCCAATTAGATTTACTATGTGTATTACACATTGCAAAACTTATACCGTATAAGATATTTAATTAAATTTTATTAATTAAATCATTTAATTAATCCAATTAGAATAATAATAACTCAAAATATAATTCTCTTAGTTTATTAAGCTACTCATTACTTATTAAAAATAACCAACATTTTTCAATAGTACTAAATAATTGAAACAAGTTTATCTTATAATGCCAGGTGGAGTTGTGAACCAGAAGCAAATTCCTCCTACTAATGTGAATGAGAAGAGCTTATCAAAATGTCATTAGAGTAGCTGGCTGCCAAGTTTTTGGGCAAAGAAATGTCTGCATGTTATAAAAGTAGCCATGCAGATATGTTCACCGGTTGCTTCTGTCTGGAACAGTCTGTACACAAAAACACTACCTTTTCACTGGTTGCTCTAATGGAGAAGTAACATTTGCTTCTGGGAATATGGTTGTGGGACCCATATGTACTGGCTTTAATTCCCTCTGATTTTGAGTATTAGTTGTAAGATGTAAACAAGAAGAGGAGTTAGGTTATGGATCTTATTATAATAATGACTTGTGGTGAGTAGTGAGTAAAGTTTTGTTTTCTATAAAGTTGAATAGTGTTGATGGTTGAGATCGACGATGATCCAATTTAAGAGTTTCTTAAGATACTAACTCATATAAATATCACTCAAATTCAATTATTAATACACACTTGAAAGAAATAAATGTAATCCACAACTCGAGGTGGCAATAAAATGTTGCCTATATTATGGGTAACCTGTATTGTTTAATGGTAAAATTATTAATAACAAAGTGGGTTTCATTGTGAGGACCTAAAAATATCAGTGTCATCAAACTTTAATTGAAACTTTTTTCACAAAAATTTTACTCTTTTAAAAAAAATATGTTCAAAGTTACCCAAATGTAAACATGTCAAATGAGTGCATCCTCATATTCAAGAAATCTCACTTACCTAACTAACATCAATTTACGTGCTACTTTAATAAAAAAGTATTATCAAAATTAATTATCATAATACCAAGAAATATTTTTATTTTTTTGTTATCTTACAAAGATATAATCTAAACTTAATATTTATAGTAACAATTTTATCATTAAATAAGAATATAATTTTTCTTAAAACTTTTTAAATTATGTGATTCTAAAGTGATATAAGCTGAATTAAACTTTAAAAATAAATAAGTAAATAGAATAGAATAGCTAAACTGAGGTGAAGTCTCTTACGTACTAAACCTAAGCCCAGCTCTCACCTCTAGTGGAGGTAGGTTTTGTATGATGAATAGGACCACTAGTGGATGTTTTAATGGATACGACAGTAGAAAATAGCTATAGGGTAGAAAGGGAAGACAGAAACAATTACGTGTTCCAATCATATCCATTTAATTTGTATTCCTTTTTCACTACAGAGATGAGACACTTTCAGCAGGTGAGACACCTTTGGCTGTGTCTGCTACGAAGCTGAACAGAAACAGCCGCACCATCGTAACCACAAACTAGAGGCTAGAGCAGTTAAAGTTTATATAAATAAAGATATAGAATATATTTCCTACTTTCCTCCGTTGTCACAGTCTCAGAAATTTACAATCAGTTTTCATTTGTTTGTGTGGTAATGGATTAAAATATATCTATTAATATATTAATATATATTATTTTATCTGTATATTTAATTTATTTGTAATTTTTATATAAAAATATCATATATATTTCTTAAGATATAGAATACAATATAATCATTCAGTATTTTTAATATGATATCAGAGCATTATTAGATCGAAAAGTTTTGATATGTTTGGAGAATTGTGTTTCAATTATTTTTACAAATTTACTTTATATTGGTAATATTTCAAAACGAGATTTCATAAGAAATATCCAACTATAACGAGAATAATCATTAATAAAAACAATAAAATAACAAGATCCACCGATACTAGTAACAGGAGAAGATCCTCAAACATTAAAATGAATTAACTCAAAAATATTATTAGAGATAGATTCACTATTATTGAAAGGTAAAGCTGGTTGTTTTCCTAATTGGCATGAAGTACAATCAAAATTGTCTTTGGATACAGAATCCAACAGACTTTTAGAAGCTAATTTTTGTACTTGAGTGTATGGGGTATGACCAAGACGAGAATGCCGAAGTGCGAGAGAAGGTAAGGAAGAAATTGCAACAGTTGTAGTAGCAACAGAGACAAGAGCAACATGTGGAAGATGAAGATTGTTCATAGGAAACATACGCCCAACCCTAGGACTAGTCCCAAGCTCTTGCCCTGTCCTCGAATCCTGCACAACACACCCAAAATAGTAAAAAATAAGACGATATCCTAGTTCAGTTAATTGTTCCACAGAGCATAAATTATAGGATAGGTCAGGTACATGGAAGACCCCAGGAACACAGAGGTTAGAGGTCAAAACAAAACCTAGACTAGTCCCATGCATGGTGAAACCATCAGTTATATGAATATTAAGAGGATGTAGTGCAGGGTCAAGTTTGGAGAATAAAGATGAGTGAGGTGTCATATGATTACAACAGGTAGAATCAAAAAGCCAAGTTTGAGACTTATCGGGCAGAACTGGGAGAGTAGTGGAAAGAGATGCATTACCAGCCATATGAATAACCTGAGTTATGATCTTCTATAGTTAAGTAGGGGATAGGTTGATAGTGGATCCATAAGAGTGGGACTCAATTGAAATGGAAGGTGATGCTTATTTTTGCAAGTGTACAAATCGTTCAAGTAATAAAGTTTACAAAAGTACGGATATCGAACCCACAAGGAATGGCGTTACTAAGTACCAAAATTGACTAATCCTAATTTTATTTGAAAATCGAATTGTTAAAATTGTTTAAGAAGCAAATTAACTTAAAACTAAACGCAAATAACAAAATTAAATGTTGTTCACAAATGATTAAAAACGCTAAGGCATTTAATTTCGCTAAATCAATTCAATCCGATTTCAAGTCATGTTATATGAGAATCAAAGCTAAAAGTGATGGTTGAAAAACCCAAATTTACCTAATACTCTCTCTCGAGTTATATTAGAATTACTTATCTATCAAAACCAACTATATTTCTATGAAGATTTAATCACAAACAAGCACATTACGATTTATGGAATTTCTAGAATAACCACATACATCATGCATTAGTTCTCACACTCGCATTCAACTTACGGTATTTATCACAAGAAGCATTCATTACACATCTCCTCTCGGTCTCAATATAATGCAACAAATAATCTAAATCTTGGCCAAAAATTTAAAAGCATTAAGCATGGAAATAAATATTCAACTTGAAAACAATGAACTCATATAACAATAACAAAAGAAATCATATTTTCTTGATTCAACTACATCATAGCCTTAGCAAAAATGAGTTAGTTCATAACGGAAATAAGAACAACCATTATCTCAATTGAATACATGAATGACTAATCTGAATAAAATGCAGGAAATAAAAGCTAAGGAGAAGAGATGAAAAACTCTTGAAGATGAAGACTTGGTAGCAACAATGGTGATGATCCTTCAAGCTTCTCCAAACTTTCTCTCCAAAATTGTCTTTTCTCCTCCTAAAAGTGACTCAGATCTGCTCTCTCTGTCGTTCTCCTCTTTCTCCATCATATTGTATATATAGATCTAGGGTTTTGGGGGTAATTTTGGAACAAAACAACATAAAAATGTGTTTTCGGACAAAACTCGCCGGTGGCGACATTATTCTCGCCGCGGCGAGATTTCTGGAAAAGTTACGATTTTGGTTCTGCTAATTCTCGCCGCCGGCGAGATTCACTTGGCCGACGGTGAGACTACATTGGCCGGTGGCGAGATTAATTTGGCCGGCGGCGAGATGAATTTGCCAAAACCCGTGCTCCCTGCATGATTTTCGCTGTATTCTCTGTAAGATTTTCGCCAGCGGTGGGATTCCAAATTTTGAAACTTTATTTTATTTTTATTTGTACTCAATCCGGATCATTGAAATTTGTCCCAAACTTCTCCAAAATCATGATTTTACCTGAAATTGCACTTTAAACATGAAATACCCATGAAATGACATTTGTGGATTAAATAATCAAATAAACACAATTTTTCACACAAATATCAACATTTAAATCATAACAAAAATGCAATAATTTGACTCTTATCAACAACCCCCAACCAGCTTCTTGCTAGTCTCTAGCAAGAAAAGCGATCTATGAATAAAATCAAAGGAGACATTAAAAGAAAAATTCAAAGAAAATTTATTCTATTTACAACATTACATTAAGCGTATGCAATAAGCCTTTAAACCTCTAGGCGGCCCTAGTAGGACGAGTTGTAGTCTCGTGAGGGCTTCCATTGATGATACCCAGAAACATCTTACCTATTACTATCCTAACTCAAAATAATAAAATCACATAACAATTAATTTGCACAAATGTCTCAAAAATTGTAAATAACACATAACACATAGAATAATTAAATGTCACCTAAGCTTTAAGAAATCTGAAATGCCAATTTCACTTTTGTTATTGACTCTCAAACATCCATCAAACCACAAACCAATAGCCATAATGCCCGGATAATATTATGCATAACATCTACAAACAAAAAGGTGAAATCTCAAACTCTATAGGCTCACTTTTCAAACCTCTCTCCACTAATGAAGGAAAATACACCACTTTGGATCAATAGGACTTTATGAGGCTTGTAATGTTAGGCTTAGGTATTTGGTTAAGAAAGAACGAGAAGTGTCAAAATACAAATAAAGGCACTTATTAGATTAAACACAACCAATTAAGTAAAAAAGTAACACCATTTAACCCAAATTGTTTCTTTCGATCATAACCCATTTTTCCAAAGATAAACAAAATTCTTCCTCAATCTTTCTCCTCAGTACATCCATCACTAACACTCTTTTATTATTAGAATGTGAAGGCTTTCTTTTTTTTTCTTTTTTTTTTCCTTACTCCAATTGCTCTTGAAAAGCCAACCACTTTCTTCCAATATATATGGAAGATTTCTCCAATTTCTCTTGAAAAGCCAACCATTTTCTTCCAATATATGTGAATTTTTTTTGTTTTTTTTCATCCTTACTCCGATTGCTCTTGAAAAGATATAACCCCCAACCAATTTCTTCCAATATATGTGGAAGATTTCTCCAATTGCTCTTGAAAAGATATAACCCCTAACCAATTTCTTCCAATATATGTGGAAGATTTCTCCAATTGCTCTTGGAAAGTTTGTGTTCAAAATTAAGTGCTCTTAACAAATAAGGTAGAAATTATATATATATATATATATATATATATATATATGTTTGGCTCAATAAAAGGTAGGTTATAGAAGGAAAAAAGAAAGAAAAGTAAGGCTAACAATATATTTAAATAGGCTCAAAGAGGTAACTAGTGATATAAGGATAACAAGGTAGGCTTAAAATGGCACAATCGATCCAAAAATGGCCTACATCATATCCTAAATAGTGCAATTCCAAATTATTTCGCCTCAAGAGGTTTTCAAATGAGTTCTAGAGTTTGTTGAGATCACAAAAATGTCCATGAAAAATTCGCACATAAGACTTCTCTAAGAATTTAGACTAATCAACCAAATCATACCACATACCAAAAGAGTCACCAACTAGGTAAAATCAAAATTTGAAATTATCTTTAAACCGAAGCAAAATTTAATGTCTTCTAAAAGCTACTTGTTATCACAATCACATTATTATCATCAACGTGCAAATTAAAACAAGTAAAATGCAAATGGGAAAAAAATATAATAATAATAAAAATAAGACAATAAAGAAATAAAAGAAATTAAATCAAAATGTAGAAAAATTAATAGAAAATCAAAATTAAACACAAATAAACACACAAAAAAACTACTAAAAATGAAGGGAAGAAAAGATTTACTATTTACCACACCCCCAACTAAAACCTTACATTGTCCTCAATGTAAGAAAGGAAAGAGAGATCTCATTTCCGCCGACGGTGAGACTGCCCTCGCCAGCGGCGAACGTAAGAATTTTTTTTTTGTGTTTTTAGATGGGATGACATTGGCTTTAGCTCAATCTTGTTGGCTTCATTCTTTACCACTAAGGTTGGAGTTTCATTTGTTCCCAACTCCTTAAATGTTTCATCACTGCACAAATATTCATCAGGTGTTGCCAATAATTCGGAACATTGTCTCATCCCCTCATCTTCCTCCTCAATTGTTGCAGATTTCACAAGGCAAACTTCTAGTGGTAGCAATGGAGTTCTCTCTTCAAAAGTTTTCGAGATTAACCTATCAAGAGTGTTAATTTGAAAACAAGAATGTACATCACTTGGAAATTTTATTTCTTCAAAAACATCAAAAGTCACTTGTTCATCTTACACCCGTAGAATGAGCTTTCCTTGCTGAACATCAATCAATTTTCTTTCAGTTGCAAGGAACGATCTCCTCAATATCAATGGTATCTCTCTATCTTCCTCCATGTTAAGCACCGCGAAATCTACAGGGAAAATAAATTTATCGACTTTAATTAAAACATCCTCAATTATCCCTCGAGGATATTTCACCGATCGATCCGCTAATTGTAAAGAGATTGAAGTGGGCTTCACTTCTCCCAGGCCTAGTTTCCTGAAAACAGAAAGTGGCATCAAATTAATTCTTGCTCCTAAATCATATAGGACTTTATCAAAATTGCAACTTCCTATATTACAAGGTATAGTAAAACTCCCTGGGTCTTTCAATTTCTATGGCAGTTTTCTTTGAAGAACTGCACTGCACTCCTCATTTAGCATGACAGTTTCATAATCTCCCAGCTTCCTCTTCTTTGTAGAATTCCCTTCATGAATTTTGCATACTTGGGCATTTGTTCCAACATCTCTACAAAAGGAATGTTAATATGCAATTTCTTAAAAATATCCAGAAATTTATCAAATTGATTATCAAGCTTTTTCTTATTCAATCTTTGAGGATATGGGATAGGAGGCTCATATTTCGCATATGGGGAAGGTTGAATATCTTGGGATCTTGATGGCTTTTCTTTAGATTCTTCCATCTTTTTCTCCGATTTCCTCTGCCATTCAAGTTCTTTACCACTTCTCAATGTGATAGCCTTTGCATGCTCTTTGGGATTTATTGTGTCACTAGGCAGCGATCCTTGAGACCTATCTGCAATCTGATTTGAAAGTTACCCCAGTTGGTTTTGGATGTCCCTGTTGATTGCCTCTTGATTTCTGAAATTTGCTCTTGTCTCCTCAATGAACTTTCCCAAAATTTCTTCCAAATCTGTTTGTTTTTTCTCTTGGGGTTGGTAGGAAGATGATGACGGTTTGAATCCCCCTTGGTTATTTCCCCATGACAAATTTGGATGATTTCTCCAACCTGGATTGTAGGTGTTCGAATATGGGTTATGTTGAGGTTTTTGGAAATTTGAAACATAATTTTCTTGCTCAGCATTTGGTGAAGCAAATGGATTTCCAACTTGGCACTCGATACTAGCATGATTTCCACCACATAAATCACATTGTGCAGTTGGTTTGGATTCGAATTTGGATGACAAAGAATCCATCTTTCTTGAAAGAACAACAACTTGAGCCGACAAAGCATTCATTGAATCAATTTCATGCACTACTGATGGTCTTTTTGCAATTACCCACTCTAAATGCCACTGATTGTTGTTTTCTGCCATAATCTCTAACAACTCATGAGCATCCTCCAATGTTTTTCCCATTAAAGACCCTCCAGTTGCAGCATCAATCATTGCACGATAGTTTGAAACCAACCCATTATAAAATGTAGAGACTTGCAGCCAAATTGGTATACCATGATGTGGGCACTTCCTCAACATTTCTTTGAATCTTTCCCAAGATTTATACAATGATTCTTGGTCATACTGTGTAAAAGATGTGATTTCATTCCTCAATTTTGCCGTCTTAGCAAGAGGAAAGAACTTGGATAAGAATTTCTGAACCAATTCATTCCATGTTGTAATTGATTCCGGTGGTAATGAGTTTAGCCACTCCTTGGCTTTATCCGAAGTGAAAAAGGAAAAACCTTCAATCTTACAGCATCTTCGGACACACCATTTTTCTTGTAAAGATCAACCACCTCCAGAAAGTAAGCAATATGCGCATTTGGATCATCCTTTGACATTCCCCCAAAATGATTTGATTGAACTATTTGGATAAAGGATGGTTTTATCTAAAAGTTATTGGCTTGAACAGTCGGCCTCCTTATACCCGAAGTAGTTCTAGCAACATTAGACGCAACATAATCCCTCACAGCACTACGATTTCTACCTCCCTTAACAAATGGTGGATCCATGGTTGATTGTCTATTAGGAGCTGAGGTTGAACACCTTCTTTCTCGGTTTAGACGCCTATATGTTCTATCAATCTCCGGATCAAATGGAAGAAGGTTAAGGCTTCTTGTACGTCTCATACAAAAATCCTACAACCAGAAAATCAACTAGCACAAAAACAACACAAAGTTACCTTCTTCTTTTTTATGATAAATAAAATAAAATAGCAAAATAAACAAAATTAAAAATGAAACAATGATAAAGCAAATTAACTTCAAATTAAAACTAAGATTAGGTAGTATCGATATTAATAAAATCAAACCATTCCCCGGCAACGGCGCCAAAAACTTGATGCTTATTTTCTCAAGTGTACAAATCGTTCAAGTAATAAAGTGTACAAAAGTACGGATATCGAACCCACAAGGAATGGCGTTACTAAGTACCAAAATTGACTAATCCTAATTTTATTTGAAAATTGAATTGTTAAAATTGTTTAAGAAGCAAATTAACTTAAAACTAAACGCAAATAACAAAATTAAATGTTGTTCACAAATGATTAAAAACGCTAAGGCATTTGATTTCGCTAAATCAATTCAATCCGATTTCAAGTCATGTTATATGAGAATCAAAGCTAAAAGTGATGGTTGAAAAACCCAAATTTACCTAATACTCTCTCTCGAGTTATATTAGAATTACTTATCTATGAAAACCAACTATATTTCTATGAAGATTTAATCACAAACAAGCATATTACGATTTATGGAATTTCTAGAATAACCACATACATAATGCATTAGTTCTCACACTCGCATTCAACATACGATATTTATCACAAGAAGCATTCATTACACATCTCCTCTCGGTCTCAATATAATGCAACAAATCATCTAAATCTTGGCCAGAAATTTAAAAGCATTAAGCATGGAAATAAATACTCAACTTGAAAATAATGAACTCATATAACAATAACAAAAGAAATCAGATTTTCTTGATTCAACTACATCATAGCCTTAGCAAAAACGAGTTAGTTCATAACGGAAATAAGAACAACCATTATCTCAATTGAATACATGAATAACAAATCTGAATAAAATGCAGGAAATAAAAGCTAAGGAGAAGAGATGAAAAACTCTTGAAGATGAAGACTTGGTAGCAACAATGGTGATGATCCTTCAAGCTTCTCCAAACTTTCTCTCCAAAATTGCCTTTTCTCCTCCAAAAAATGACTAAGATCTGCTCTCTCTACCATTCTCTTCTTTCTCCATCATATTGAATATATATATCTAGGGTTTTGGGGGCAATTTTGGAACAAAACAACATAAAAAATGTGTTTTCGGACGAAACTCGTCGGCGATGACATTATTCTCGCTGTGGCGAGATTTCTGGAAAAGTTACGATTTTGGTTCCGCTAATTCTCACCGGCGGCGAGATTAATGTGGCCGGCGGCGAGACTATGTTGGCCGGTGGCGAGATTACTTTGGCCGGCGGCGAGATTAATTTTCCAGTGGCGAGATGAATTTGCCAAAACCCGTGCTCCTTGCATGATTTTCGCCGTATTCTTTGTAAGATTTTTGCCAGCGGTGGGATTCCAAATTTTGAAACTTTGGCTTCTTTTTATTTGCACTCAATCCCGATCATTGAAATTTGTCCCAAACTTCTCCAAAATTATGATTTTACCTGAAATTGCAGTTTAAACACGAAATACCCGTAAAATGACATTTGTGGATTAAATAATCAAATAAACACAATTTTTCACACAAATATCAACATTTAAATCATAATAAAAATGCAATAATTTGACTCTTATCAGAAGGCATTAGCGGAGTAGGCTTAGTATTAGCAACAATAGTAGTAGATTTGTTGCGACGGTAACAAGTCTCAATGGTGTGGCCAAGATGCTTGCAATAATTGCATAACTTCTTGTTGGTCTAACTACGACAATTGCTAGAGCCAGAGGAATCACCTGATTGGTGAGGTTGCTTAATGGCATGAGCAGAAGAAGTAATAGACAAAACATTGAACTTATTTTGGGCTTGTAGGGTTGAAAGCCGAGCTTCTTCTCTAACCAACTTGTTTACGACAGTATCAAGAGAGGGAGGAGGACTACAATTGAGAAGATGACCCCAGATGGGATCGAGGTCCCTATGAAGTGACATCGGGAACTCATAGAGAGGAAACTCATCTCTAACTGCAGCATATTGCTGAGCATCCTTTGATTATGCCCAAATTTGATCAAAAAGATCAATTTGGTCCCAAAGAAAGCGAAGTTGATCATAGTAGTCATTGATGGATTATCCTGGTTCTTGTCGAAGTTGATGCAATTCAACTACTGACTAATATTTCATAGATCCGTGAGTAGTGGAGTACCTTTTGGCCAACATATCCCATGTTGATTTTGCATCATCAAAGTTGCCCAATAGATTTGAGATGGAGGGAACGAAAGTATTCTGAATCCATGTAAGGATCATATGGTTGTGACTATCACATTCAATCATGCAACCAAGGTAGGCAACATCTTCTTCACTTGATCCTTTGACAGGAATGATAATTGCACTAGTACAGTAATTCCATAGCATGCGACCCTTAAGAAAACTACGAATAACTTGAGACTAGGATAAGTAATTTTTAGTCCCATCCAATACAATATTGATGACACAAGGAAGAAAAAGTCAATAGTATATAGGCACGGTCAACAGTCAACGACCAACAAGCACGGTCAACGGTCAACATCAGTCAACTATAGTCAACGATGGTCAACGGTAACAATGATGTCAGTAGAAGGCGATAATGACATTGATGAGTGCTCAAAAAACACTAAAATTACCATGATTTTATTCAATTTAATTGATTGAAAGTATATATATTAATAAGATTTTATCATATTTTTATATAAATCTATCTTTTTGGAATCACATATATTTTTATTATTTTTTAGGTATTTTTGCTTAAAAAAGTAACTTAAAGACTCAGAAAAATACTGGAGGTAATACATCACAAATATATTCATAAAATAAATGAGGAAAAGTAAAAAAAAAGATGGAAAAATTGGACAAAATGGGTCAAAAATGTCAAAACCGATGAAATCACACACGTAGCCACCCAACAGCACTGAAAAACGCGCGTAGTGTCGGCCAACACGCGCACATCACCCAAACCACGCCAAAGCTGTGCACCCATCTGCGCGCGCCTGCGCCCATCCACGCCCAATCTGTACACGCCGCTGCCCCATTCCGCATGCACCGCCGCGCCCCACCTTCCATGACATCAGCAATGACATCATCATCTACTATGCATTTCCTCTATTTTTAATTACTTTTTCACCCACTTTTTCTTCCTTTCCTCACCTATAAATACGCTCATTCTCTACACCTCAAAACATATCTTCTTCTCTCTTTCTTTCTCTCCATTTCTTAGTTTTTAGCTTTTCTTAGTTAGTTTTTCTTAGTTTTAGAGTTCTTCTCTTTCTCAGAAGAACTAATTATGTTTTTGTAATTTAATTATTTTTTGATTCAATAAATGGAAATGAAAATTCCGTTTGGAGGTTTTCCAGCAGCATGAATAACATCAAAGTATTGTAAGGATTTTATTTTCTTTACAATTATTTTTTATGTTTTATTCTTATATGTTATATTTAATTTTTTTGTGATTAAATTTAACTTTGCTGGCTGTTTGTAAACATGATATAATAATAACGTTGTTATGCCTGTGAAATATTAAATAGGTAAAAATCTCTAAAATGAATTGATTTTGTTTTTATTCAAGATTTTATATTATTAAAAATGTTAGAGAAAAATATATTATTTTTCATTACAAACTTAAATCTGAAAATTTCTGAAAATTAGATTTTAAGGTTTATTTATCCGGTCTCATTTAGAGTAGTGCTTTTTTATTTGTTGGTACAATCACCCGGTAGTTAGAGTGAAGCTCTATTTCAAAAGTTTTTATAAGAATTATTATCTGAAAATGTATTAACAACATGTTTTTAGTAGTAGTTTTAAAACTTGAAAGTTAGTACTCGGATAATTAAATTCTTAGGTTTAATTTGAACACCTTGAATAAAGTTTAAACTATCTAACCTCGCCAAATGTAGAATTTAAATGGTTCATTTTCAATCTCTTAGAAAAAGAAATTAATTTAATTAACCAAATTAGTTATCGACCACACCTAGAGGTGTTAATTGATTTGTTTAATTAACAAAGAATATCTAACCCTATCAAAGGTGATATTCATATAAAAAAGAGAGAATCAATAAATATCAATTTATATCTTTAATAACCTAAATAATATGAGTAAACATAATTAACTTAGTTATTATATTCATAAATACTCCACTATTATAAATAATAAACTTTGCATAAATATTTATTGAATCTGTATCTATGTTTATTTTATGTTATTAGATTAGAAACACAAAAACCCAAAATATCGTGACAGGATGTTTAGGATTTAATTTCTTTTTTAAAAGTTTGAATAATAAATTAAAAACCACATATATTCATTCCTTAGATCGACCTTGGGAGTATACTTATCATTTTCTACGAAATGATTCATGCACTTATGAGAGTTTTATAAATGTAAAACCAAAGTATTGGTAGGATCGACGATGCCGGTTTTGATTTATCAAGTTTTTGGCGCTATTACGAGGGAGGGAATAACGTTTTTAAATTATTTATCAAAATCTTAAAAACTTTTTGTGTTTTAAATAATTGTGATTTTTTATTTTGACTTAAAAAACAAAAAAAAATAATAAGTAAATAAAAAAATAAAAAAATTATTGTTCGTGAATAGTTAAAAATAAATATTTTTTTAGTCGTTAAAGAAAAATTACCGTTCATGAATAGTAAAACAAAACAAAAAGCAAAAATTCAAATTTCAAACTTCAAATTTCATAATAAAGAAAAAAAATCAAATTTTATAGCGTGAATAGTAAAGTAATTTTGAAATTTGAAGTTAAAATTTAAAAAAAAAACTTTAATAAATTTAAAAATATAATAATAATAAATTAAAAAAAAGAATAAAATAATTTTTTTATTTAATTATTTCCTTTTTAAAAAAACATAAAAATCATTTAAAAACAAATAAATAAAAAAAAATTATTTTATTTAAATAAATAAAGAAGGAAATAAAAATAATAATAAAATAATAAAAATTATGAAAAAAAATTAAAAATTAATTTTATTGAAAATAAAAAAATTAAAAATTAAAAAAATAATAATAACTTAGGGTTTAACTTGTTTTGTTTAGTATTTTGTATTAAATATTATGTAAATTTTCTCTAAATTTTTGTCTGGTTATTTTATTATTTTTCTTGACAGGTGTTTTAAATTTACGCTTTCAATAGTCTATACATAGTAGGAGATCCTTAGGAAACCCCTTACACTATATGTAAATAATATTCAAAAATTTAAACAACTGTTCATAAGATTGGATTCTAACCATCAACCTATTTTTTAACCAAACATAGAACCAAGCCTTAATCCTTTACAAGAACCGAAAAAAATGGGAGAAAACCAATATGTTAGGTAAATCACCATGAAGGAGTTTGCAAGACCAGTGATTGGCACGGAAACTGTCGCTATCCAGCTGGGTGAGGCTGCTCGGAATTATGAACTGTAAAATATTCATTTTTCTATGCTTCCTTCCTTTTATGGGCTGCTTAATGAAGATTCTCTTTCCTTCATTAGAGACTTCTATGCTACAGTCCAAACCTTCCCCCTCGATATTCTAAACGAGGATCAACTTAGAATGAGATGTTTCCCATACACCTTAAAGGACAAAGCCAAAGCTTGGTTGATGTCACTTCCCCCAGGTTCTTTGATGACATGGGAGGACATTTATAATAAAATCACGGGAAAATTCTATTCCCACCAAAAAACATCAAAGCTAAGAGGAAAGATTGCTACGTTTTATCAGATGGAAGGAGAACCATTCTCTGAAGCTTGGGATAGGTTCAAAATGTTTCTCACTCAATGCCCCCATCACAGCTTTCCCCTGCAGTTGCAGAATCAATTCTTTTACGATGGACTTACGCAACAATGTCAAATCATTATCGACAACGTTGCAGGTGGAGCAATGGGAGAAAAGATTGCCTCAGAGACGTACAACCTCTTTGAGATATTGGGTGCTAATTCCCATTAGAAAAGCTCAGGAGTGAGAAAAGCTAGAGTTCATGAAATCGATTCCAGCAATGATGTTCAACAACAACTTGTTCAATTGACCAATCAAGTTGCCCTTCTCACTACGCAAACCAACACCAATAATGAATATTATGGTTTGTATAGCAACATGGGACATGGTACTGAAGCCTGTCCATATCAAGGAGAAATAACAACTAGACCTGAACAGGTTAATGTATTGAGAGCATATCAACAGAGACCAAGGTTCGACCCCAATTCAAATACCTACAATCTTGGGTGGAGAAATCATCTGAACTTCTCCTGGAGGCAAAACAACCCTTCTTTCGTTCAAAGCTCAAATCAGCCAGGCCAGCAATTCCACCAGCCTATTCCAAGAAGCATTCCCAATAGATCAACCCTAGAGGATAACTTGAATTCTTTTATTCAAGTTTGCAGAGATAACCAATCTAAAACCAATCAACGGTTGGACTCTGTGGAAGCTTCAATAAAAAAGGTGGAAGTTCAAGTAGAATAGTTAGTTGAACATTTGCAAAAACAAAGCAAAGACTAACTGTATGGTCAAATGGGATAAAATAAATTCAATGAAGAGGATACATTGAGTTTGTCATTCTGCAATCTCTAAGCAACGTCTTACTAGAAGATGATAAATTTTAGTCCTACGTGAGAGGTTACCCATTATTGTATTTTCCTTTGTTTCAGTTTATTTTTAATAACATGTGTAATAAAATTCAAATGAAATAAATTCGTTTGTTTCAAAAATTGTGTCCATTCTTTAAATTTAACATTAAAAAAAATAACTTAGATTTTCTCTTTACTTAATTAATTTAGATTTTCATTCTAAAAAAATAAATATTTACAAAAAAAAAATTAGGTTCCCTACACTTTTCTGCTTTAAGCATATACATTTTGTCAAGTGACAAATCTTTCTTAAAGATATCTACTATTTTTTAAAAGCTAAATGTTGATACACAATAGGAGGAGGATCAATTTCAACTACAAATAGCCATGAGAGATGCTGAAGATAGGCGAAAAATGATGAAAGACTATGCAATGCCAATCATTGGCAATGCAACTTTCGGTATACAATTACAAGAGGTTGCAAGGAATTATGAATTGAAAAAGATTCATCATTCTTTGTTGCCTTCCTTTTATGGTTTCCCTAATGAAGTCCCTTTGCATTTCATTCGAGAATTCTATACTATTGTCCAAACCTTTCCACTACATGCAATTAATGAAGATCAGCTTAGGATGAGGTGTTTTCCTTACACCCTCAAGGATAAAGCTTGGTCATGTTCATTACTCTACAGTCGGGTTCTCTAAAAACTTGGGAGGTAGTATATGAAAAGTTTATGGGTAGGTTCTATTCCCATTAAAATACTATTGATCTAAGGATGAAGATAGCAACGTTTTCTCAAATGTATGAAGAGCCTTTTCATGAAGCTTGGGAACGATTCAAACTCTTTTTCATTCAATGTCATAATAATAGCTTTCCATTACAACTACAGAACCAATTCTTTTATGATGGATTGACACTGTAGAGTCAATATATGATTGATAATGCTATTGGAGGTGCTATGGGAGAAAAAACCGCAGAGGAAACCTATAATCTTTATGAGTTGTTGGGTTCTAATTCCTAAAAAAGAAGTGCTAGAAGTAGAGCAAGAGTCAATGAAGTTGGATCTGATAATGAGATGACCTTGCAACTTGATGAATTGACTAAGCAAGTGTAACTTCTCACTACCCACCAAATGGAAAATCAAGAGGTGTGTGAAGTGTATTTTTCAATTGGGCATGGTACTCATAATTGTTCAAATACTTGTGATTCTAGTGTTGATGCCATGGAGGAAGTCAAACCCTTTCAAAGGTATCATCCAAACACCTATAATCACCCTAACCATCATTGGAAACAAAACAATTACCCAGCCTACACCCAATGTCCAACACTAAGGTCGAATAAAAACCACCCTTACCCACCAAGCCAATCTTTTAAGCCAACCTTAGAGGATAGCTTGAATGCTTTTATTCAAGTTAGTCGTGAACACCATAGAGGCTTCGATTAAAAGGATTGAATCTAAAGTTGGGCAACTGGCTAAACAAATGCAAAAGAAAGAACTAGGAAAGTTGCCCAGTCAACCAGAACAAGCAAAGGATGTAAGAACCCTATGAAGTGGTAAGGTAGTCAATACCAATTTACTTGAAATCTCTAACGATCTACCTTGTAGTTTAGGTAACAAAGAAGGTGATATTCTAGTCTCGCAAAGAGAAGAAACATGTGTTAAACTTAACAAGCCTTCTGAAAAACTCATTTGAGAGTCATCTGACATCCCTAGAATTCGAAAGACAACATAACCACACCAGCTGCAAGTACCTTTTCCACACCGGTTAAAAGAATCTAAACAAGATAAGCAATTCTATGATGTTTTTAATATGCTCTCTAAAGTAAATATCAATTTACCATTATTAGAAGTGATCATGAATGTGTCCTCATATGCTAAGTTTTTCAAAGAGTTGAACACTAAGAAAAGGAGGTATGAACTGAATGAACGAGTAGTAGTATCAGAAATTTCTAGCACTGTACTTCAGCACAAATTACCCCTAAGTTGAAAGACCCTAGAAGTTTTATTATAAACATAACTATGAGGGATAGGAAGGTTGATAAAACAATGCTTGATTTAGGTGCTAGTATAAATTTGATGCCCTACTCTATATTCTTACAACTCAATTTAGGAGATTTAAAGCCCACAACTATGTCCCTTCAACTTGCAGATAGATCTCTTAAGTATCAAAAGGGAATAGTTGAGGATGTGTTGGTACAAGTAGATAAATTGATAATACCTATTGACTTTGTGGTTCTGGATATGCAAGAAAATCCATCCTTGGATAGAGAGCACACAATACTGCTTGGTAGACCATTTATGGCAACTACTAAAACTATTATTGATGTCCAAGATGGAAATTTGACAATGATAGTTTTAGGAGAGACTATTCATTTTAAAGTTTTTTATTCTTCACCTTTTCGTTCTATTTCTACCATCGATGAAATATTCGATGTTGACCCTTTGGATAATCTTGTCCAAAGCACCTTTTCCCGAACTAGAATAGAAGATAAGCTTGAAACTGTTCTTACACTTGAAGAGGTCGAAGAAGATTTAGATGAGGAAATTAAAGGGTACCTTGAACGACTAGACAATGATGAAGTAATGACAAAATATAGTACACTTTTAAATCTACCCAGTTCTTCATCTAGTAAAGAGGCCAATCCACCTGAACTTGAACTCAAAGACTTACCTGAGCACTTAAAATATGTGTTTTTGGGAGAAGGGGAAACTTATCTAGTGATAATTTCTTCAACCTTGAGCAAAACCCAAGAAAAGGAACTTATCAAAGTGCTTAAACAGTTTAAGAAAGCTATATGCTGGAGTATCGGGGATATAAGAGGCATTAGTCCTACAATGTGTATGCACAAGATCAACTTGAAGGATAGTGCTAAACCTGTACGAGAGGCCTAAAGAAGACTAAACCCAAATATGCAAGAGGTAGTTAAGAAAGAAATTCTTAAATTGTTAGAAGAAGGAATTATCTATCCTATTACAAATAGTAATTGGGTTATTCTAGTGCATGTGGTACCTAAGAAATATGGGATAACAATTGTTAAAAATGAAAAAAGTGAATTAGTGTCCACTAGAATAATCACTGGATGGAGAATGTGTGTAGATTTTAGGAAACTAAATTTATATACTAAAAAGGATCACTTTCCTCTTCCATTCATTGATCAAATCTTGGAAAGATTAGTTGGGCACGAATTTTACTATTTTTTAGATGAATTGTCCAAATATTATCAAGTACCCATAGCACCAGAAGATCAAGAAAAGACCACATTTACATGTCCTTTTAGGACATTTGTTTTTCAAAGAATGCTATTTAGGTTATGCAATACCCCCGCCACTTTCCAAAGATGCATGATATCTATTTTCTCAGACATGGTGGAAAGATTCATTGAGATTTTCATGGAGGATTTCTCTGTCTTTGGGAACTCATTTGATGATTGCTTACATAAATTAACTTTGGTTTTAGAAAGATGAATTGAATGCAATCTCACCCTTAGTGGGGAGAAAATTCATTTTATGGTTCAACAAGGGATAGTTTTAGGACATATAATTTCAAACAAGGGTATTGAAGTTGATAAGGCAAAAGTTGAATTGATTTCCAAACTACCTCCCCCTACATCTGTGAAGGGGATAAGAAGCTTCTTAGGACATGCAGGTTTTTACAAATGATTTATTAAAGATTTCTCTAAAATAAGTCGTCCTTTATGTAACTTGCTATCAAAAGATGTTTATTTTAATTTCAACAATTACTGCCTTATTTCCTTTAATACCTTGAAAGAGAAACTAACATCTACCCCTGTTATTAAGGCACCAAACTGATCTTTACCCTTTGAAATAATGTGTGATGCTTCTGAGTATGCTATCAAAGCAATCTTGGGACAAATAGTGGATAAGTGTTTGCATGTCATCTACTATGCTAGCAAAACACTCAATGATGCCCAAATGAATTATACCACCACTGAAAAGGAATTCTTGGCTATAGTGTTTTCTTTAGAAAAATTTAGATCTTATTTAGTAGGATCTAAAGTGATTGTGCATTCTGATCATACTACTTTAAGATACCTATTAAGTAAACTAAATGCCAAGCCAAGATTAATCAGGTGGGTCTTACTCTTACAAGAATTTGACCTAGAAATAAAGGATAAGAAAGGAAATGAAAACTTAGTAGCTGACCATTTGTCTAGGTTGATTTCTGACTCAATTCTCTTAAAGATGAGAGTAATGAAGAAATAGTTGAAACCTTTCCTGATGAACAATTATTTTCAATAGGTCCGAACCTATGGTATGCTGATATTGTAAACTATCTTGCCACTGGTGTTTTGCAACCTAACACTTCATATCAGGACAAGAAAAGGTTTTTTAAAACTATTAAGAACTATTTCTGGGATGACCTTTTTTTATACAAGATTGGTCAAGATCTAGTCATCTAGAGATGTGTACCTAAAGAAGAACATAAGAGAATTCTAACTTTTTGTTATGAACTTCATTATAAGGGCCATTTTAGTGGTGAAAAGACAACCCGTAAGGTATTACAGTTTGGATTCTTTTGGCCCACTCTTTTTAAAGATGCTCATATGTTTTGTGCACAATGTGATAGATGTCAAAGAACATGAAAAATAAGCAAAAGAGATGAAATGCCTTTGAGATGTAATTTAGTTGTTGAACTCTTCGATATATGGGGGATTGACTTTATGGGTCCTTTTCTCCCATCCAATGATTTTCAATATATTTTGGTTGCTGTGGATTATGTATCCAAGTGGGTAGAAGCTATCCCCACTAAAACCAATGATGCTAATGTTGTTGTTAAATTCTTGAAGGATTTAATATTCAGTAGGTTTGGAATTCCTAGAGATATAATAAGTGATGGAGGTAGCCATTTTTGTAACAAGATCTTTGATGGAGTACTAAACAAGTACAACATCACACATAAAGTAACTACTCCATATCACAACGATCTGTCTGTGTGAATTTTAGTGATGAATATGATGGATGCACTTGCATTTCTCCATTACTACTTGCACATTATCAAGAAATAGGTAATCTTTCTTTTCTTTTCTTTTTATCTTTAATTTATAGTTGTTACATTGAAGACAATGTAAGTTCTAGGTTAGGGGTGGTGAAAAATTACCATGCTTGATTTAAAAAAAACAATTTAACAATTTTAAAAAAATCAAAAAAATAAAAAAAATTATTTTATTTTTATGTTCACATTTTCATATTTATTGTGTTTGGTTTTATTTTCTTTGTGTGATTTAGTAATTTTTGGAATTTAAAAAAAACATTTCTCACAAAAATTTATCATTTCTTTAAATCAAATTTAAGTAAATAGTTGAGTCTTTTAGACTGTTAGATTAATTTTTGAAAACATATCATGAAATATTTGTTTTTTGTTTTTTTGGTAATTAGTTAGTTTTTGTCATAACTAGTATTTTTTGATAAGATGTGAAAATTATATTAAACTCAAAATCGGTGTTTATGAATTTTTTTTACTAAGGACTACCTTTTTGAGATATAATTTGAGCCTAATTTTCTTTATTTAGAGTGAAATATATATTTTTCTACTCCAAACACATTTCTTATTTCTTTAAATTTTTAGATGATCTCTATAGGTATTAACAATGAATGTATGAATTTTTTTCTCATTTTAATAGAGTGTCGTATATTTTTTATTATTATTTTTGCTTAGATTAAATTATTTAAGTAGAAATTGATAATATATGTTTTTATCTCATTCTTGCATGACTGTTAAATAAATGACATATATGGGGTGACCTAAACCAAAATCAAACAGAAAAGCCACAAAATTAACCACTCACCAAAATCCTAAAAAAGTATACAATCTGTACATGGGTTGACTCTCTAAAAAATATATATATTGAAAAAAAAAATCTTTATAAAAAATAGAGATAAAGAATATATAATATAATCTACATACTATGACCCATATTGCCTACAAAGTTAAGTAAAGGCTAATTACAAAAGAGAGATATAAGAAGTAATTCTCTAAAAAATCATTGCACTTTCTTCATTTGTAAAAGGCATATATCTTGAAATTTTGTCTTAATGAGTTTGATTTATGCATGAAAATAATTTTTATATATGATATCTTTATAATTTATACATTCGATTCCTTTCATGAGATCAACGTCAAAATAACACTTTGAGCCTTTATTCTTTATACATATGCGAACATATTAGTTCATTTCTATACATCAACTCTTTCACATATAAATTAGTATGTGTGTTTGACCCCATAAGATTCAGTATTTTGAGAGTATTGACTAGTGATGAATAAAGTGGAAGCGAATTTGAATTCCAGACACTAAAATTGGGTGAAATTAAATTGATACATTTTTGATATGAAATATGAAAATTATTTTCGACTAATTATTATAATAAATCATGATTGTTTAAGAAGATTAAAGTAACTTATGCTTTAGATTTTAATTATGTTCTTAAAGGAGATTAAAAAAGTATGAGACATTTTTGTGTTATGTTTCATGTTGTTTTATTTTATTTTATTCTTAAAAGTTAATTTTTGATTTTGTTGTAATTTTAGTTTCTAAGTTGTTGTTATTACTATTTTTTTAACTTTTACATTTACTTCAATGTTTGTGGGTATCATTACTGAAAACCCTCACGAGACTCAAATTCATCCACTAGGCAACCTAGAGGTTTAAAAGCTTGTTGCATACGCTAAATGCAACTGTGTCAATCCACAGAAGTGATTTAAGATAGTTTAATTTTTAATTTTTATTGCTTCTCTTGCTAAGGGACTAGTAAGAAGATGGTTGGGAGTTCCAAAAACTTGATGAATCAAAATCGGCATCACCGATCCTACCAATACTTTGGTTTTATATTTATAAAACTCTCGCAAGTGCACAAATCATTTTGTAGAAAATGATAAGTATACTCCCAAGGTCGATCTAAGGAAAGAATATATGTGATTTTTAATTTATTATTCAAACTTTTAAAAACGAAATTAAATCCTAAACATCCTATCACGATGTTTTGGATTTTTGTGTTTTTAATCTAATAACATAAAAATAAACATAGATACAAATTAAATAAATATTTATGCAAATTTTATCATTTATAATAGTGGAGTATTTATGAATATAATAACTAAGATATAAATTGATATTTATTGATTCTCTCTTTTTTATGTGAATATCACTTTTGGTAGGGTTATATATTCTTTGTTAATTAAACAAATCAATTAACACCTATGGGGTGGTCGATAACTAATTTGGTTAATTAAATTAATTCTTTTTTCTAAGAGATTGAAAATGAATTTAAACTTTATTCAAGGTGTCCAAATTAAACGTCAGAATTTAATTATCCGAATACTAACTTTCAAGTTTTAAAACCACTACTGAAAACATGTTGTCAATACATTTTCAGATAATAATTGTTATAAAAACTTTTGAAATAGAGCTTAACTCTAACTAACGGGCGATTGTATCAATAAATAAAAGAGCACTACTCTAAATGAGACCGGATAACTAAACCTTAAAATCTAATTTTTAGATTTAAGTTTGTAATGAAAAATAATATATTTCTCTCTAGCATTATTAATAATATAAAATCTTGAATAAAAACAAAATCAATTCATTTTAGAGATTTTTACCTATTTAATATTTTGCAAGCATAACAACGTTATTATTATATCATGTTTACAAACAACTAGCAAAGTTAAATTTAATCATAGACAAAATAAATATAACATATAAGAATAAAACATAAAAAATAACTGTAAAGAAAATAAAATCCTTATAGTTCTTTGATGTTATTCCTGTTGCTGAAAAACCTCCAAACGGAATTTACATTTCCATTTATTGAATCAAAAAGCAAATAAATTACAAAAACATAATTAGTTCTTCTCAAAAAGAGAAGAACTCTAAAACTAGTGTGTCCCTTAGGAAGTGCCTTAGTGAAGATATCTACAAGTTGATCATTGGAGGAGATGGGGAAAAGCTTGAGAGCACCATGGACAAGAAGAGAAGGAATAAAGTAACATTCAATTTCGATGTGTTTAGTTTGTTCATGGAAGACATCATTGTGTGCAATATGAATGGAATTCTGATTGTCACAATAAAGGGGAATAGTAGAGGATGTCGACATAC
This sequence comes from Hippophae gyantsensis, assembly GCA_030763125.1. Lineage (NCBI taxonomy): Eukaryota > Viridiplantae > Streptophyta > Magnoliopsida > Rosales > Elaeagnaceae > Hippophae > Hippophae gyantsensis. The sequence goes on from CM061028.1 coordinate 52,904,162, forward strand.
CCAAATCCTTAAGAAGCCATCGTAGCCAAAGGATCTCAGATGTGGTATCAACAAGAGAACGATATTTTACTTCAGTACTAGATAAGGCCACAAAAGTTTTTTTCTTACTTCCCCAAGAAATCAAAGAAGAAACAAGGAGAAAGTAATAACCTGTAGTGGACCTACGATCAGTGGGATCTCTTGCCCAATCAGCATCAGAGAATGCACAAAGTACAAGAGGAGACTGAGCTGAGTAGAAAAGGCCATGGAAGAGAGTGCCCTTCAAGTATCGTAGAATGCGCAGAACAACAGCATAGTGAGTCGATCGTGGAGCAGACAGATACTGGCTCACCTAATGAACAACATAATAAATGTCTGGACGAGTAACTATAAGATAAACTAGGCTACCAACCAATCGTCTATAATGAGAGGGATTAGACAATGGTTTCCCCTCTGAGGGTGTCAGATGCGCATTAAGTTCAACTAGAGTGTCAACAATCTTGCTATCAGTGAGTCTAGCTTGAGATAAAAGGTCAAATGCATACTTGGCTTGAGTAATACAAAGACCATATGTGGAACGAGTGATCTCAAGACCCAAAAAATAGATGAGATGTCCAAGGTCTTTCTTCTCAAACTGCTGACTAAGAAAATCCTTGAGTTCTTGAATGCCACTATGGTCATCACCAGTTATGATCATATCATCCACATATAGGAGAAGAAAAATGGTGCCTTTATCATTGCGACAAAGAAATAAGGTAGAATCATAAGGACTGACAGTGTAACCCAAGCGAAGGATGGTGGAGCTGAACTTGGCAAACCATGCTCGTTAAGCTTGTTTAAGGCTATAAAGTTCATGTTAAAGGCAACAAACCTTGTTTGTTTCAATAGAAAGACCAGGATGAGGTTGGATATAGACTTCTCCATGCTGATCCCCATTGAGGAAGGTATTTTTAATTGGAGCAAAAGTCTCTTCATAATCAACCCCATACTCTTGTGTAAAACATTTTGCAACAAGACGAGCCTTGTAGCGCTCGATGGACCCATCAGAGCGAGTCTTGATCTTATAGATCCACTTACAACCAACCATAGATTGACCAGCAAGGAGAGTAACCAGATCCCAAGTATGGTTTTTGGTTAATGCATCAATTTCCTCTTTCATTGCAATCTTCCATAAAGGGTCAGTAGATGCCTCACGATAGGTATGGGGCTCATAGAGTGTAGCAAGGATAGTGTAATAATGATAGTCAAGTAAATGTGAAAGAATAGATCTTACCTGGGTCGAGTGGCAAGGTGGAATGTCTTGTGGAGGATCTTCAGTCGGCATAGGAGCAGGGGACCTATGCCCAAGATAGGGTAGCTCATCATCAACCAACCTGTTCATCTATAACCTATCTAGGAGAATCATCAAAAATATATGAAGATTGAATAGAGAAGTCCAAAGGAGGATCAAGAGTATCTGTAAAGGGAACAAGAGACCCATCCGGAAAGATTTCTAAAACAGAAGAGTTAGTTAGGGAAGAACAAAAGTGAGAGAGTTTAAAAAATAAGTGGTGTTCCTAAAAGACAATATTACGGGAAACATAAAGACGATGTGAAACAGGATCATAGCATCGATACCCTTTTTGAGTTTCACCATAACCAAGAAAACAACAAAGTCTAGATCAAGGCTCAAGTTTGTTGTGCTTATGAGGCTAAAGAAGAATGAAACAGACAGATCTGAAGGAGCGAAGGTAATGATAGTCATGGGATTACCCAAAAAGGCGCTCATAAGGAGTTTGATTATGAATGACAATGCTTGAAATGCGATTAATGGCATGAACAACATGAAGAATGACTTCACCCCAAAATGGGGCAAAAACTTTGGCAGAAAGAAGAAGAGCACGAATAATGTCAAGAATATGAGGAAGTTTTATTTTGGCTCAACTATTTTGTTGAGAGGTGTTTGGACAGATTAGATGATGTAACTCCTATATAAAGGGACCATGTATATTCCTTAAGATACAGAATACAATACAATCATTCAGTATTTCTAACACTTTGTATAAGTTTTTAAACGTCCCTTAAATCCATAAACCATAATGTGAGATATTCATATGTCTTTAAACTCCATAATAAGTTGTATTATGTGTGTGATAATTCTTCGGTTGCATAGCTCCTTAGTAAGCAATTTGAAAAAGTCTCGGAGTAGCAACCATAGTGAGTGTTGTATTTTGGATTATAAATAAAGACTCCTCCTCCACTTTGAAAGTATCCCAAAAGTTGTAAATATTCATCTCTTTTGTAAGGGTAATTGTTTAGCTCAATTTTGTTCATTTAGTTGTAATTTTGGAGTTCATTCATTTAAAGATAGTGAAAGTGATCAACGACGTCTGATGACATAAGTAATATTTATACCAAACCTCATAAAATTTCTAATATTTTTATTTATTTGTTTTAATATTTGCTTTAGTTTTTTTAGCATTATATTTCCAATAACATTATTTTTTTGAGCTAATTTCAGTTCTATTAATTTAAATCATAAGTAAATAGTAACTACTTAGAATAGAGAAAATATATCTGATTTTTCCAACAATTGATATCAAAGCCAAAGGTTTCTACTTAAACATTTGTTTGTATTTTGTTTGTTTGCTATTGTAATATAGTTTCTAGTTGTTGTAATATGAACAAATGACGGAAGAAAAGTCTCCCTCAAACAAAGGCCAACCATCCACGTCAGGTAGAACAATGGTGATGAATGCAAGGTTCAAGGTAGAGAAGTTTGATAGAAACTTACACTTTGGCATGTGGCAAGGCGAAGTTCTAGATGCTCTATTTCAACAAGGTCTAGACATCGCCATTGTAGAAGAAAAACCAAATGTAGTAGATGAAATTGGGTGGAAAAATATCAACTGATTGGCATGTGGTATAATTTGTTCGTGTCTCTCAAGAGAACAAAAGTACACATTCATAAAGGAGACATCTACAAGTAAGTTGTGGAAGGTGTTGGAGAACAAGTTCATGAAGAAGAGTGGACATAATCGGCTCTATTTGAAGAAGTTGTTCCATTTTGAATACCTTTCAGGTACCATAATAAAAGACCATGTTATTGCTTTTAATTGATTAGTAGCAGATTTGTTAAATATGGACAAAACTTTTAAAGATGAAGATTTAGCCTTGATGTTGTTAGCCTCTTTTCCTAATGAGTTTGATCACCTTATTACGAACTTACTCATTGGGAAGGATAAAATGTCTTTTGAGGAAGTTTTCACTACTTTGTATAGTTATGAAATTAGAAAAAAGATATAAAAAAAGCATGAATGAAGCAGCAAAGGCACTGTCTGTAAGAGGGCATTTGCAAACTCAGCAGAAAGGAAAGAGAGATAGATATCATTCAAAAGGAAGGCTTGGCAATGATGAATATTCCTTTTGTCATAAAAAAAGGCCATTGGAAGAAAAATTGTCCGAAGTGGTAGAAGAAAGGAAAAGTTATGCCGTCTGAAGCATGTGTAGAGAAATTCAAATTTAGATTTTGCATTGGTTGGTTCATCAATAGTATCCCATCCTGGTGATTGTATTTTTGATTTAGCGTGTGCCTTCCATATGTCTCTTAATAAGGAGTGGTTCTTTAACTTTGAAGAACTAAACGGTGGATTTGTTTTCATAGGTAATGATTATCCATGCAAAGTTTTAGGGATCGGTACAATTTGTTTAAAGAATCAAGATGATTTAACTAGAGTCTTGAAAGATGTTCATTATGTTCCAGATATGAAGAAGAATCTCATTGTTGTGGGAGTCTTATAATCAAAAGGCTTCACTGTGACCATGCAAAATGGGGCATTAAAGGTTACTTCTGGAGAACTTGTGGCGATGAAAGGTGTTCGGAAGAATAACTTGTACTACTACCTTGGTAGTATGGTTATTTTGACAACATCAACAATAGTGTTGGAGGAAGAAAAAGATTTAGAAACTAATAAGTTGTGGTATATGCCTTTGGGACATACTGGTGAAAAATATTTACAAATTCTGGTAAAGCAAGGCTTGTGTATTAGGGAAGTAGAAAAAAGTATGCTTTGACACTGCACTCCATAATACAAAAGGCATTTTTAGATTACATCCATACTGATGTATAGGGGCCAACAAGAACTCCATCCATGAGTGATAAACATTATTATGTCACTCTCGTTTATGACTTCTCTAGAAGAGTTTAGGTGTATCTTATGAAGAAAAAGGATAAAGTGTTAGGAATTTTTCTCCAATGAAAGAAGATGATCGAGACTTAGATTGGTAGAAAGATCAAGCGTCTAAAGTCTGATAATGGCATTGAGTACACAAATGATCCATTTGTGAAATTTTGTGAAGAAGAAGGGATAGTACGAAACTTCACTAATCGAAAAACACCACAACATAATGGAGTTTGAGAACGTATGAACCAGACTTTTTTGGGGAAGTTTTGGTGTATATTGTCAAATGTTGGGTTAGGCAAGCAATATTGGGTTGAGGTTGTGATGTATGCATGTCATCTTGTCAATCATCTACCATCGTTTGTTCTTGAAGGAAAAACTCCTATGGAGGTATGGTCTAGAAAATCTACTAGATATTACGATTTCTTACATGTGTTTGGTTCTATTGCATACTACCATGTAACGAAATCAAAGTTGGATCCAAGAGCTAAGAAATCTATTTTTTTAGGGAACCCCTCTGGTTCTAAGGGATATTGACTATGGTGCCTTGAAACAAAAAATATAATCTTCAGTAAAGATGTTACCTTTGATGAATCTACGTTGCTGAGAAAATTAATTAAGAAGATTGATGGCACTTTCTAGTAGGTGGAGAAAACTCCAAAGTAGGTGGAGTTTGAAAGTAGAATTGTTAATCTAGTTGGTGGAGGTAAGACAGAAGTTGATCCTCCATTGGCAAGAGATGAAGCAAATGAAGAAGAGGTTTTAACCCAACAACCTCTATAACAACAAGAAGAAATTGCAGTTGATAGGCCATGATGACAAAATGTCAAGGTGCCTGATTGATACAAAGATATGGAAAATCTACCTACTTAGTTTAAGAATACTGTGGCTTGTGCACTTTCAGTTGTGCATGATGATATCCCTTCCATATATAAATAATCAATTAGAAGCCCTGAAGTTGAAATATGGAATGACACCATGGACAAAGAACTTCAATCCCTTCAGAAGAATAAGACATGGAAGGTGACACAATTACCTAAGGGCAATAAGGCAATTGGCTACAAATGAATGTATGTAAAGAAAGAAGGGTTTCCTAACAAAGATGGTGTTCACTATAAGGAAAGGTTGGTGGCTAAGGGCTTCGCTCAAAAGAAGGGAATCGATTATAATCAAATATTTTCTCCAATTATAAAACATTCCTCTATTAGAATTTTGTTAGCCTTGGTAGCACATTTGGATTTGGAACTAGTTCAACTTGATGTGAAAACCGCGTTTCTACACAGTGACTTAAAAGAGGAAATCTATATGTCTAATCCATAAGGGTTTAATGTTGTTGATAAATAAAATTGGGTTTTAAAGCTAAACAAATCGTTGTATGGATTGAAGCAATCTCCGAGGTAATGGTACAAACGATTTGATCAGTTTATATTGTAGTACAAGTCTACTAGAAGCACACATGATTATTATGTGTATTTTCACAAGCTATAAGATGAGTCTTTCATGTATAGCCTATTGTACGTGGATGATATATTGATTGCATTAATGAGTCAATCATAAATTTAGAATTTAAAGGCTCAACTAAGTTAGAAGTACGAGATGAATGATTTGGAAGAAGCCAAGAAGATTCTTAGCATGGAGATAAGTAAAGACAGGAAGAAGGGGAAACCTTGTTTGACCTAGAGTCAATATTTGAAGAAGGTACTATAACATTTTGGTATGAATGAACAGGCTAAACCTGTAAGTACTTCGCTTGTTCCTCATTTCAACCTTAGTGCTCAATTATCTCCTAAGAATGATGCAGAGCGAGAATACATGGAAAAGGTACCATATGTAAATGCAGTTGGTAGCTTGATGTATGTAATGGTGTATACGAGACCTGACATTTCATATGCGATTGGAGCTGTAAGCTGGTACATGCATGATCTTGGTAAAGGACATTGGTTGGCTATGAAATGGATTCTACGATATATTCTAAATACTATAGATTTGTAAGTCCCTCCTACATTTAAGAGGAAGAAAACACAAATGTTAGGTGCAACCATAAATGGTAGGTGCAACCACAATTGGTAAGTGCAACCACAATTGGTAAGTGTAACCACAATTGGTAGGTGCAACCATAAATGGTAGGTGTAACCACAAATGGTAGGTGCAACCACCAATGGTAGGTGCAACTAACATTGACATGCAATTTTGCCTATAAATAGGCAATGTCTTTGCCTTAGAGATACACCAACACACCAAAACAAGAAGAGAAGCAAAGCAAAGCCAAAGGAACAATTTCCTTTGAAGAAAAATAGTATTGTGTGTAAGAAAGTGAGAAAGAATATCTTAGAAAAATATTGGGATATTTTTCTAAAAGGGGAGTGACAAAATAGTGAGTTTGGGAAACACTTGTGTGACACTATTTTGGGTTTATCTCAATTTGTTGTATTGCCTCTCACTTTGTACCCATTAATTTATTAGTGGAAGAAATATTTTTTGGAGTTTGTCCCGTGGACTTAGCCCAAATTAAAGGGTGAACAACGTTAAATTTTCGGTGTCATTATTCTACTTTGTTAAATTCATTTTATTTTTACCCGCTGTGCCTAACAACTGGTATCAGAGCTGGTCTAGTAAAATTCTTAATATGCTCTATGGTTGCACCCTAGACTGACCTGTCACATCAGAAAAGATTTTTATTAGATTCAGGGTGTATTTATTTGTAGAAAAAGAAACACATCGAGAAAAAAAATGTCAAGCCAGAAGGTAGATATTGAGAAATTTAATGGCAATAATAATTTCTATTTATGGCAAAGGAGGATTAAAGATATTCTCATTCAACAGAAGGTCCATAAGGCGTTGCTGGGGAAAGAAAAAAAGGTAGCAATCGTCACCGAGGAATAATGGGAGGAAATAGATGATATTGCAGCTAGTACAATCCGTCTAAATCTCTTGGACAGTGTCTTGCAAAATATTGAATCAAAAAATTGCAAGATTGCTAAAGAAACATAGGAGACTCTAGAAAACGTGTACATGTCAAAGAACCTTGCCAATAAATTTTATTTGTGGAAGGAGCTATATCAAATGAGGGAGGAAGATAATGTGAGCATGATGTAGCATGTTAGCAATTTCAACAGCAAGCTTTCTCACTTAACAAGATTTAATGTGAGTTTTGGCGATGAAGAGAAAGCTGTGATGTTGTTGGCATCACTACCCTCATCATATAATCATATCATAACAATTCTGACTTATGCAAAAGACAAGATGGAGTTTGAAGTTATTGTAGAAGCCTTGTTCTCATATGAGAAACAAAACAAGGAAAGAGATTCAGAAGAACAAGCCCTTATCATAGAGTCTAGAGGAAGGAGACTGTACAAAGAACAAAAACCCAAAAGCAAAAGCATAGGCAAATCAAACAAATTTGCCAATGTTGAATGCCATCACTACAAGAGGAAAGGTCACATTAAGAAATTTTGCCGAGTGTTCAAGAAGGAACAAGAAACGAACAAAGGCAAAGTAATGAAGAAAGATGACAACATTGATGATGAGCAAACAAATACCATAGACGAGTTCAATATCGTTTATGATGAAGATTTTGTCAATCTTGCATCACACGAGACCAGCTGGGTGATTGATAGTGGTGCTACAATTCACGCTACATCGCGTAGAGAATTTTTCTCATCATACACACCTAGAAGTTTTGGTGTTGTTAGAATGGGAAATGAAGGCCTGTCAAAGGTAGTAGGTAGAGGAGACGTTTGCTTGGAAACAGAGAACGGAACTAGACTATTTCTAAAGGATGTCAAGCATATTCTAGATATGCGCCTGAATTTGATCTCTGTGCGTAACCTTGCAAATGAAGGATATTGCAGCTCCTTCATTTATGACAAATGGAAACTTACAAAAGGCTCCTTAGTAGTGGCTAGAGGTGAGAAGCATACAATTATATATATAATGCAAGCGAAGCTCTCCACCGACACAGTAAATGCCATAGAGAAAGACAGTGTAGCTAAGTTATGGCATAAGAGACTCAGTCACATGGGTGAAAAAGGTTTGACAAGTCTAGCTAAAAAGAAGATATTGCCTGGAATGGATGAAGTACATTTGGAGAAATGTGTTCATTGTCTAGCAGGAAAACAAAACAAGGTTGCTTTCAAGAGCTTCCCTCCTTCCAGAATGAATAATATTTTAGATCTGATTCATTCAGATTTGTGTGGACCAATGCCAAAGTCACTTGGTGGTGCTCAATACTTTGTGACTTTCATTGATGATCATTCAAGGAAGACATGGGTATATCTTCTAAAGACAAAGGATCAGGTGCTAGATGTCTTCAAAGAATTTCATGCCTCAGTTGAGAGACAGACTGGAAAGAAGTTAAAGTGCATCCGGACAGACAATGGTGGAGAATACACAGGACCTTTCCATGCTTATTGCAAAAAGCATGGTATTAGGCATCAGATGACACCTCCAAAGACACCGCAGTTGAATGGCTTAGCTGAGAGGATGAACAGAACTTTGATGGAGAGAGTTAGATGTCTACTCTCACATGTAAAGTTGCCTAAAATCTTTTGGGGTGAAACCATACTCATAGTTGCACATGTGTTGAATCTTTCACCCTGTACTGCTCTCAAGATGGATGTTCCAGATAAAGTGTGGTCAGGAAAGGATGTTTCCTATGATCATCTGCGAGTGTTTGGCTGCAAAACATTTGTTCATATCCCTAAGGATGAAAGATCCAAACTTGATGCCAAAACAAGACAGTGTATTTTTATTGGCTATGGTCAAGATCAATTTGGCTATAGATTTTACGATCCGGTTGCAAAGAGACTTGTTAGGAGCCGTGATGCTGTATTTGTTGAAGATGAGACCATTGAAGATATTAACAAAATGAAGAAAGATGTTCCTAATTCCAATGGTGACTTATCAGATTTGGAATTAATTCCTCCAACATCAGTGCCAAGACAAGTTGGAGATGAAGACCAGGTTTATCCACCTGGTGAAGATGATGCCCCCATAGAAGTTGGTTCTGAAGATGAGGGAAATGATGATGTTCATTATCCAGTACCAACACCTGCGGCTTCTCCTGTTCCACTGAGAAGAAATGATAGAGTGAGACGACCCTCTACCTCATATCCTTCATATGAGTATGTAACTTTCACTGATGGGAGAGAACCTGAGAGTTACAAAAAGGCTATGGATGACGAATCCAAACAAAAATGGATTGAAGCCATGCAAGATGAGATGAAGTCCTTGCATGAGAACAAAACCTTTGAGCTGATGAAGCTACCCAAAGGGAAGAAGGCCTTGAAAAATAAATGGGTGTTCAGGGTGAAGCATGAAGGACACAATTCTAGTCCACGATACAAAGCCAGACTGGTTTTCAAAGGATTCAGCCAAAGAAAAGGTGTTGACTTTGACGAGATTTTCTCTCCAGTTGTGAAAATGACATCCATTCGTACTATGCTAGGGTTAGCATCAAGTCTTGACTTGGAAGTTGAGCAAATGGATGTCAAAACTGCCTTCCTACATGGTGACTTGGAAGAAGAGATATACATGGAGCAACCAGAGGGTTTTCAGCAAAAGGGAAAAGAAGATTATGTCTACAAATTGAATAAAAGTCTCTACGGCTTAAAACAGGCACCAAGACAATGGTACAAGAAGTTTGAGTCTGTTATAGGGGAGCAAGGCTATAAAAAGACTACTTCAGACCATTGTGTTTTTGTGCAGAAATTCTCTGATGATGATTTCATTATTCTTTTGCTTTATGTGGATCATATGTTGATTGTTGGCCGAAATATTTCTAGAATCAACAACTTGAAAACGCAGTTGAGTAAGTTTTTTTCCATGAAAGACTTGGTGCCAGCAAAGCAGATTCTTGGCATGACTATTATTAGAGACAGAGGTGCCAAGAAATTATGGTTGTCATAGGAGAAGTACATTGAGAAAGTACTTCAAAGATTTCATATGGATAAGGCTAAAGCGATTAGTTGTCCTCTTGCTAATCACTTTAAGCTAAGTTCTAAGCAGAGCCCTTCTACAGACAAAGAGAAGGAAGAGATGGAAGAGGTTCCATATGCTTCAGCAGTTGGAAGTCTAATGTATGACATGGTTTGTACATGGCCAGATATCACTCATGCAGTTGGAATTGTGAGTAGATTCCTTTCAAATCTTGGAAAGGAACATTGGGCTGTAGTAAAATGGATTTTCAGGTATCTTTGAGGTTCTTCCAAAACATGCCTATGTTTTGGAAATGATAAACCTATGCTAGTTGGATACACAGATGCAGATATGGCTGGTGATGTGGATTCCAAAAAAATCCACTTCAGGTTACCGGATTACATTTGTAGGGGGAGCTGTGTCATGACAGTTAAAGTTACAAAAATGTGTTGCACTATCCACTACCGAAGCAGATTTTATAGCAACAACAGAAGCATGTAAAGAGTTGCTATGGATGAAAAAGTTCTTGAAAGAACTTGGGTTGCAACAAGACAATTATCAGTTATTTTGTGATAGTCAGAGTGCTATCCATCTTGGAAAGAATGCCTCCTTTCATTCAAGATCAAAACATATTGATGTGAGATATCACTAGATTAGGGATGTAATAGAGAAGAAGCTATTATAACTTGAGAAGATCCATACAGAAGAAAATGGATCAGACATGTTGACGAAAATTCTCCTAAGACAAAATTTTGAATACTATCGTTTAGCTGCTGGATTGGTGGAGCCCTCTATGTAGTCGGGAGGGGGAGATTTGTAAGTCCCTCCTACATTTAAGAGGAAGAAAACACAAATGTTAGGTGCAACCATAAATGGTAGGTGCAACCACAATTGGTAAGTGCAACCACAATTGGTAAGTGCAACCACAATTGGTAGGTGCAACCATAAATGGTAGGTGTAACCACAAATGGTAGGTGCAACCACCAATGGTAGGTGAAACTAACATTAACATGCAATTTTGCCTATAAATAGGCAATTTCTTTGCCTTAGAGATGCACCAACACACCAAAACAAGAAGAGAAGCAAAGCAAAGCCAAAGGAACAATTTCCTTTGAAGAAAAATAGTGTTGTGTGTAAGAAAGTGAGAAAGAATATCTTAGAAAAATATTGGGATATTTTTCTAAAAGGGGAGTGACAAAATAGTGAGTTTGGGAAACACTTGTGTGACACTATTTTGGGTTTATCTCAATTTGTTGTATTGCCTCTCACTTTGTACCCATTAATTTATTAGTGGAAGAAATATTTTTCGGAGTTTGTCTCGTGGACTTAGCCCAAATTAAAGGGTGAACCACGTTAAATTTTCGGTGTCATTATTCTACTCTGTTAAATTCATTTTATTTTTACCCGTTGTGCCCAACTAGTTGTTGGTTTAGTATTTAAGCAGGATAATACTATTGGTTAATGTGCAGTTGGAAATTGTGATTCTGACTATGTTAGAGATTTAGATAAACGTCGATCAATTATTGGTTATATGTTTACTCTTGCTAGAGCACCAGTCAGTTGGAAGTATACCTTACAATCCACAGTTGCTTTGTCTACTATAGAGGTAGAGTATATAGTAGTTACAGAGGCTGTGAAGGAAGCTATTTGGATACGAAGATTGCTTGAAGATTTGGCAGTTGGTCAAAAGCATATTAAGGTGTTTTGTGACAATCAGAGTGCTATTCATTTAGCAAAGAACCAAGTTTACTATGCACGTACAAAGCACATTGACATTCGTTATCATTCTATGTTAGATATTATTGAAGAAAGTGGAGTACTAATTCAGAAGGTTAATACTATAGAGAATCTCGCAGATATGATGACCAAGGTGGTAACATTAATCAAGTTCAAACATTGTTTGAACTTGATTAACATTCTACAAATTTGAGTTGGCATTGGTGTCACTAATATAGAGATCGAAGAAATCATTTGAAAATCACTAAGTCGTTAAGGTGGAGATTTGTTGTATAGCTCCTCAATGAGCAATTTGAAAAAGTCTCACATGGATTAGTAACCATGGTGAGTGTTGTACTTTGGGCTATAAATAAAGCCTTATCCTCCATTTTGAAAGCATCTCAAAATTTGTAAAGCTAATGCTTTAATAACAATTTTAATTTCTTTTAGCATTATATTTTTAATATCATTATTTTGTTGGACTAATTTAAGTTTTATTCATTTAAATCATAAATAAATAATAACTACTTATAATAGTAAAAATATATCTGATTTTCCTAATATCTTCTATGTCAAAAAGATCGATAGAAGCAAATAACATAAGATTAGCTTTGAGTCATCAAAAATTGAAATGAGAATTTGTCAAATCCTCTCCAATATATGAGTTTTAACATCTTAAATGGGAAATAGACTCACTAAAATGTAGATTCTATCGTATTGTATTAATAAGAATTGACAAGTTTTAGGATTACATGATAATGGATGCACTCAGGAATAATAAAAAAAAAGGAAAGAAAGAAAGCAAATAGCAATAGTAGTCATAACTTGGGACACCCATGTTGTTGTGATGGTGGAGAGATGACAAAATTTTCTTGGCATCGTAACAAGACAATAAACAAAATTTGAAGAGAAATGTTAAGTACACACATTTGCATTTAAATTAATTATGGTACAGTTATGCCAAAATAATTTAAGAATTTAGAAATGGAAAAGTTACTAATTTTTAATAAAATTCTATCGATAATATACATAATTAACGTGAACGTATATTTGTGTGTATTTAATGTTTCTCATAATTCTAATACAGGTTTTGGGAAAGGGTTTGTAATGAATTGACCAAAATAGGTTTTATTCCTCTAGAAACAAAAGCAAAATCATGAGTTTCTATACCTTGGCATTGCATTTTTTTCCCCACCTTTACTGATAAGGCTTATATGCTTAATCTCGTAACAAAGTTATCTCCAGCACTAGCATGAATAGACACATCTGATAAGTGTGAAAATTTTAAGGAAAAATACTAATATCATATAAATTTGTACTCATTTTTATATCAATATTTTTTATATCGTGTCATGTGTTTAAATTATTTTAAAAATTAAAAAAAAATGATTTATTTTTTTAAGTATTACAAACACGTGACACAATATAAAAAAATTTGTACTCAGTGGCTGGGAAGCATTTGAAACAATATTTATCCCTTGGCCTTGTGTACCATTATTTGTTTGAGCTATTAATTGTTCCAATTTATTTTTAAATGGTAGCTGGCAAGCATTGAAAGAAAAACACTCTTGTAGCTACTGATTAGGGAAAAAAAAGCGAGAATTTATTATCATTCTCAGATGATGAGACACCCAAAAAAAAATTATTACCTCATAAAAAAATGAAAAAGAAAGGAATAGAAAAGGAAACATATCAAAAAATTACATATTCACAGTTGGACACTAACCACATTTCATTGCATTCATACAAAAAAAATTCATGCACAAATGACGATGTTGCCATAAATGAAGATTATCGACAGAACACACAATCCCTGCTCCTAGTTCTATTCCTTTTCTACAATGTCCTCTCCTACTGAGGTTTCTATTTCTATTGTTCATTCTTCTTCTCCTTCTGTACCTGTTTCAAATTCTTTTCTTCCTCGTATGTCTACTTCTTCTGAGCCTTTAGAACTTCCTCCTCCTCCTGTTTCTATTGTGTATTCACCACCTGTGTTGGCTGCTCCTATCATCAATATTCATAGTAAACAGACTATTAGCTACAAATGGGTTTTCAAAGTGAAACTTTAACCTGACCATTCCTTGAAAAGGTATAAGGTCCGTGAGGTTGCTAACGGTGAACCACTTGCAAGTGATTGATCTTGATTATAATGAGACTTTCAATCATGTTGTTAAGATTACTACCATTCATGTGGTACTTACTTTGGCTCTCCCTAAAAGGTTAGCTTCTGAGATAGGTTGATGTAAACAATGTTTTTCTTAATAAAGATCTCACTAAGGATGTTTATATGACATTTCCTCTTGGTTTTGAGGCAGCTACTGATATGGTGTGTAAATTAAAGAAAGCTCTTTTGGACTTAAGTAAGTTCCTTGAGCTTGGATTCAAAAGCTCATTTTTTTGCTCTTGTTTCTTTTGGATTTTCTAATGCTAAAACGGGTTCCTTTCTTTTTGTTTGATGTACTCCTCACAGTACCATTCTCATTCTTGTTTATATGGATGACATTTTGGTTATTGGCAGTAACTCTTCAAAGGTTACTAGTTTGATTTCTATGTTGCATTCTTAATTTACTCTGAAGAATTTTGGGGAGTTATTTTACTTTCTTGGTGTTCAAATCAAATGCCCTTCTACTGGTCTTCATTTGAGTCAAAAGAAGTACATTAATGATTTGGTTCATAAGAGTGGTCTTAAGTCCTCTAAACTCATTTCCTCTCCAATGTCTTCTGGTTTTGTTCTTGGTAAATCTGATGGGGTTGTTCTTGCTTATCTATCTCAATACAGAAGTTTGGTTGGGACTCTCCAATATTGTTGTATTACTAGGCCAGATATTGCCTTCACTGTCAATAAGTTGTGTCAATTTCTTTCCAACTCTACTAATTGTCATTAGCAAGCTTTAAAAAGAGTGATCAGATATCTAAAAGTTAGCTTTCATCTTAGACTTCATTTATTACCTTCCCACTCTTTGGATCTTGATGCTTTTAGTGATGCAGATTGAGCCTCTTGTGGTCATGATAGAAAAGTATAGGAGCTTATTGTGTTTTTCTTGGTGATTGTTTGGTTTCATGGCATTCCAATAAACAAAAAGTGGTTTCTCGTTCGAACTCTGAATCTGAATATCAAGATGTTGTAGTTGCTGCAACTGAGTTATTACGGTTGTGTTCTTTGCTTGTTGAGTAGGGTATTCCTTCTTCTTCCAAGCCTACCATTTTTCATGACAACTTTAATGCAACTTATTTGACTTACAATCTTGTTTTTCATGCACAAACAAAACACATTGAGATAGATTTTTATTTTGTTTTGGACTTAGTATCGAAAGGTCTTGTTGCTATCCAACACATTCATCCAATTGATTAACTTATTGATCCATTGACTAAACCTCTATCTGTTGCTTAGTTTCTTACACTTAGACCCAACCTCATGGTTTTTCCTCACCTGAGTTTGTATTGGTATATTTACTTTACTCTACTTGTATATAAATACCGACTACAGTGTAATTGTTACATAATAGAATTAATAGATATTTTCTTTATCTTTCAAGAATGACTTTCTTAGTTTCCTCTTTTCACTATTCTTGACTTTAAAAGTAAATTCGGTTCAACGCGTTAACCAATTTTAAATTTTTTACAAAATTTACTCATTTTTTATTATACTCAAATTAAAACTTGTATTCGATCACAACATAATAGCAGAAAAAACCAAAATCTATTTAACAACTTGTGCGTAGGATTCCACCAAGCATAGGGTTACCTACTTGGATCATGTGAAGTTCTAAGAACAACTTGTGCGTAAGATTCCAATTTTAGTGAAACCACTAAAGTATTCAGAACAAAACTCAATGGCCTCTTCAAGAATGTAACATTCCACCATACATCCTTCAGGTCAATTTCTATTATTTACATATCCTTTAAGGACTTGCATGTATCTCTCAAAAGGATACATTCATCTTAAGTAAGTAGGACCACACAATTGAACCTCTCGAACTAAATGAACACACAAGTGAATCATTATATTGAAGAAAGAACGAGGAAAATATTTTTTAGTTAGACACAAATTCTCTACAACATCTTTCTTTAAAGAGTTTAACTTGCCAATTGATATAGATTTATTGCATATTGTATTGAAGAATGAACAAAGATGAATTATTTATAATCGAATATGTTTTGGAAGAATTGATTTAATAGCAACTGGTAATAACTGTTGCATTTAGATATGATAGTCATGTGATTTCAATCAATAAAGTTTCTTATCGGTGATAAACACAAAAATTTTTAAATTGGATGAGTAACTATCAGGAACTTTCACACCAGCCAAACATTTACAAAACACATCCTTCTCTTTTGTTGACATTGTATATGATGCTGGTGGCAAGTAGGTTCGATTCTTATCATTTTTCACCCTTGGTGCCAATTCATATTGTATGCCTAGTTTCTTTAAATCTAGTCTTGCTTTAATTCCATCCTTTGTTTTACTAGGTATATTAAGTAATGTATCAACCAAGCTCTCACATACATTTTTCTCAATATGCATGACATCTAAGATATGACGAATGTGTAGGTTTTTCCAATAAGGTAATTCTCAAAATATTTATTTTTTATTCCAACAATCATGATCTACTGATTCAGTAACATTTTCATTTTTATCCCTTTTATTAGTTGATCTCTTTCATTTCCCTCCATTAGTGAGTATTCTTTCATCTTTCCATATCATTTAAATGTCATACCATTCAATTGCCTTAATATCTCAACACCTCGCAAAGGTAGGGGTGTAGGATCATGACCTTCTTCACCATCGAACAGTTTCTTTTGATATCTAAACTTGTGTCCAGATGACAAAAATCTTATATGTCTTCTATAAGACATCTTTCATCCGTGAACAAGATAAGTTGCAAAAGTGTCATCACTACATATAGGGCATCCCATATAACCTTTTTTGCATGTCCTAATAAGTTCCCATAGGTAGAAAAATCATTAATTATCCATACAGGACTCCCTTCAAGTTACAGTGTTCTTCTTTATGTGCATCGTAAACATTTGCACCATTATTCCACGTCTTTAAATCATCTATCAGAGGCTACAAATATATATCAATATCAACACTGGGTTGTTTCGGTCCTGAGATCAATAATATTAACATCATGAATTCTCTTTTCATACACAACTAAAAGGAAGGTTGTATGTTACTTTAATTACTGGCCAACAACTATATCTACTACTAAGGGAGCTGTGTTCATTAATTTCATCAACAACAATGACAAGATAAAGATTGCGCAGATCAGATGTAAATTGAGGGGATAAATTATCTACTACTTTCCAATTTGGTGAATCACAAGGATGACGTAGCACCCCATCATCAGATTGATTATCGGAATACCAAGTTAACATATTTGATGTCTCTTTACTCTTGAACAACCTTTGAAAGCGATGAATCAGAGGAAAGTACCAAAGAACCTTTGCGGGCATGCCTTTCTTAGGTGTTATGTCATTTGTAGCATGCTTCTAGCTTGATTCTTTACACATAGGACAATCATCTAATGTCTCATATTCTTTTTTATAAAGAATGAAATCATTTGGACAAGCATGAATCTTATGATATTCCATGCCAAATCGACTAAGAGATTTCTTTACTTCATACATTGGAGATGACAATTCAATACCCTCAGAAAACATATCTATTATTACATTTAGTAATTTTGTGAATCCCTTGTGAGAAAACCATTTTTTGCCTTCACATTGTACAAATAAACCAATCCCGACATTTTAGTGTATTTCTTGCATTTTGAATACAACGATTTTTTGCCATCTTCTAGAAGTTTTTTTAAAGGTTTTAGGATCATCCTCGTGTAGTTCATCTTCAACACCATGAAACATATTTTCTGTCTGTACATTATGATAAGATGTATATAACCCACTCACATTCTTATTTATCTCTTCCCCATGAGTATTATCAATATTTTTTCCATGATAATACCAATATTTATAACTCAAAAGAATACCACTACGGATAAGATGATACTTAACCTCGTCAACATCATGAAATCACTCTTTTTACATTTAACACATGGGTATCGAATCATACTAATTTCATTATTACTATTTCTACAAGCAAATTTCAAGAAACTTTCAACTCCAGAAATGTAGTCTTGCTCAATTCTACGCTTTGATATCCAAGATTTTTCCATTTTATATTAATGACATTAAGCATATTAAATATGTGTCTAACCAATATATTTCAAATATTATTATATACGAATTTCTTAATTATTAGAATATCTATTAAAACATCATATAAAAATAAATACATAAAAACCCACAACAAATATATACACATAAATATAACTATATGAGATTTATTGTAATTACTAATTATAATATGCCATATCATTTGAGTTGATTTCAAATTTAAGATATATAAAACAAAATTTATATAACATTTTTGTAATGATTAATATTTTTTCTAAATAACTATACTACTTCAAACCTAAATTTTTAATGAGCATCATATTGTTGAATCATTTCTTTCTCATTTCATATTAATAAAAATAAATAAATTAAAAACAAACCTTAAATCATAATCATAAATATATAAATTTATTTCATTACGAAAATTTATACAAAACCTACATAATAAAAATAATAACATACATATAATACAAATGTGGCATTTAAATAGTTCATTTTCAATCTCTTAGAAAAAAAAGAATTAATTTAATTAACCAAATTAGTTATCAACCCCACGCATAGGTGTTAATTGATTTGTTTAGTTAACAAAGAATATCTAACCCCACCAAAGGGGATATTCATATAAAAAAAAGAATCAATAAATATCAATTTATATCTTTAATAACCTAAATAATATGAGCAAGGATAATTATTTAATTATTATATCCATAAATACTCCAATATTATAAATGATAAAATTTACATCAATATTTATTGAATCTGTATTTATGTTTATTTTTATGTTATTAGATTAAAAACACAAAACCCCAAAATATCGTGATAGGATGTTTATGATTTAATTTCGTTTTTAAAAATTTGAATAATAAATTAAAAACCATATATATTATTTCCTCATCAAGTTTTTGGTGCCGTTACCAGGAAATAAATAGCGTTTTTAAATTATTTATCAAAATTTTAAAAACCTTTTGTGCTGTAAATAATTATGATTTTTTTTATTTTGAGTTAAAAAAAATCAAATTTCAAATTCATAAGAAATAAAAATAATAATAATAATAATTATAGTGTGAATAGTAAAATAATTTTAAAATTTGAAATTTGAAGTAAAAAAAAAACTTACCGTTCATGAATAATAAAAAAATAAAAATAAAAACAACAAAAAATTAATAAAAATTGAAATAATTTTTTTTCTCATTTAAAAAAAAAATAATAATAAACTTACCGTTCATGAATAGAAAAAAAAATAAAAATAAATTTCAAATTTAAAATTTCATAATAAATAAAAAAAATTAACAATTTTAAATTTTAAAAAATAATAATAATTATTATTATAACGTGAATAGTAAAATAATTTTGAAATTTGAAATTTGAAGTAAAACAAAACTTACCGTTCATGAATAGTAAAAAAACAAAAAAATATTCAAATTTCATAATAAAAAAATTTAACAATTTTAAATTTAAAAAATATATATTTATAGCGTGAATAGTAAAATAATTTTGAGATTTGAAATTTGAAGTAAAAAAAATTAATAAATTTTAAATAAAAATAATAATAAATTAAAAAAAGAATGAAATAATTTTTTTTAATTTAATTATTTTAAAAAAAAACATAAAATATTTAAAAATAAATAAATAAATAAATAATAAAATTAAAAAAAATTAAAAATTAAAATTTAATTTTCATTTATTTATTTATTTATTCTTAATTTTAATTTTTTTTAAATAAAACAAAAATAAAAAAAATATTTTCAATTTTTTTTTGTTTAATTTTTAATTTAAATATTTTCCTTTTTTTAATTTTTTTTCTTTACCTTTATCAATTTTATTTTATTTTGGTTTAATTTTTTTCCTTTAACTATTTTTATCATAATTTTCGTTTAACTTAATTAACTTAGATTTTTACTAATTAAATTTTCGTTTAATTTAAATAACCTATATTTTTATTAAGTTAATTAACTTAAATTTTTATTTAACTTAACTTAATGAACTTCATTTTAATAGCATGAAAAATAAAGATATAAGTGAGTTCTATCTAGAAGATTAGTTCGTGGAAGTGTGTGTGTCACTAGTCTTTCTTGGAAACGTTGTTCTGTTTAGGAGCATGGTTTTTAAGGAGCCTTTGCACCATCATTCTTTTCTCGTAGCACTCTTGGTTAATACTGATTATGTTATTTTAGCTTAAAAAATAAAAAATAAAATAAAAAAATTTCTGAAACTATCTCCAAAATTTTAAAGTTTTAATTACAATCTAAAGAGTTAGTTGCTTTGTTTGATTTAGGTACAATTGTGTTTTGATGCCTTAATTATTTGATTTGTACTTAGATGTGTATTATTCAAAACCCTCAAATATGCCCTAGTTTTAAGTATAGAAAAATTTGAAAATCAATAGGGCATGACTAAAAAAGTATATGTAGACAACCTTGTCTTACCTGTATGTTTGATTAACTCAATGATGTAGGGACATTGAGTTTACTTAAAAAGAAATCCTCAAGTTACGTTTTGCTAAGACGTTAAATTAAGCGCTGGATAGGAAACAACCCATCATTTTAGGTAATTTTATTTATTTAATTTCTATTGTTTATTTTAGTTTAATTACATGTGAATAATTTTAAAATTGTTAAAACTAAAAATATATGTTGAGATGTTAAAAGTTCACAGCAATCTATCTGTGTGCACTTTAATGAACATGATGCATGCACTTGCATTTCTCCATCACTACTTGCGACATTCTTAGGAAATAGGTAATATTTCTTCTCTTTTCTCTTTATCTTTAATTTACAGTTGTTACATTGAGGACAATGTAAGTTCTAGGTTGGGGTGGTGAAAAGTTACCATGCTTAATTTAAATATAAAAAAATTAACAATTTAAAAAAAACAAAAAAATTTCTTTTTCTTTTTTATGTTCACATTTTCATTTTTATTGTGTTTGGTTTTATTTTCTTTGTGTAATTTAGTAATTTTTGGAATTTAAAAAAAATAAAAAATTCTCACAAAATTTTTTCATTTTTTTAAATCAAATTTAAGTAAATAGTTAAGTCTTTTGTACTGTTAGATTAATTTTTGAAAACATATCATGAAATATTTTGTAATTGTTTTTGGTAATTAGTTAATTTTTGTCATAACTAGTAATTCTTGATAAGATGTGAAAATTATATTAAATCTAAAATCGGTGTTTATGAATTTTTTTTTAGTGGAAACTACCTTTGTGAGATATAATTTGAGCCTAATTTCTTTTATTCAGAATGAAATATATATTTTTTCTACTCCAAACACATTTCTTATTTCTTCAAATTTTTAGATGATCTCTATAAGTATTAACATTGAATGTATGAATTTTTTTCTCATCTTAATAGAGTGTCGTATATTTTTTATTATTATTTTTGCTTAGATTAAATTATTTAAGTAGAAATTGATAGTATATGCTTTTATCTCATTCGTGCATGACTGTTACAAAAAAAAGAGACATATGGGGTAACCTAAACCAAAATCAAATAGAAAAGCCACAAAATTAACCACTCATCAAAATCCTAAAAAAATGTACAATCTATACATGGGTTGACTATAAAAATTATACTTCAGAAAAAAATAGAGAGATAAAGAATATATAGTATAATCTACATTTTAACATTGCCTACAAAGTTGTGAGTAGAGGCTAATTACAAAAGAAAGATATAGGAAGTAATTCCCTAAAAAGTCATTGCACTTTCTTCATTTGTAAAAGGCATATATCTTGAATTTTTTTCTTAATGAGTTTGATTTATGCATGAAAATAATTTTTATATATGATATCTTTATAATTTATACATTTGATTCCTTTCATGAGATCAACGTCAAAATAACACTTTGAACCTTTATTCTTTATACATATGCGAACATATTAGTTCATTTCTATACATCAACTCTTTCGCATATAAATTAGTATGAGTGTTTGAACCCATAGGATTCAGTGTTTTGAGAGTATTTACTAGTGAGGAATAGATTCGAAGCAAATTCGGATTCTAGACACTGAAATTGGGTGAAATTAAATTGAAATATTTTTCATATGAAATATAAAAATGATTTTTGACTAATTATTATAATAAATCATGATTGTTTAAAAAGATTAAAATAGCTTATGCTTTAGATTTTAATTATGATCTTAAAGGAGATTAAAAAGTATGAGACATTTTTGTGTTATGTTTCATGTTGTTTTCTTTTAAAGTTAATTTTTGATTTTGTTGTAATTTTAGTTTTTAAGTTGTTGTTTTTATTATTTTTTTATTTTTACATTTAGTTCAATATTTGTGAGTATCATTACTGAAAACCCTCACGAGACTCAAACTCATCCACTAAGGCAAGTTAGGGGTTTAAAGGCTTATTGCATAGGCTAAATGCAACCGTGTCAATCCACGAAAGTGATTTAAGATAGTTTAATTTTTAGTTTTTATCGCTTCTCTTGCTAAGGGACTAGTAAGAAGCTGGTTGGGGGTTGTGATGAGTGCTCAAAAAGCACTAAAATTACCATGATTTTCAGGTATTTTTGCTTAAAAACGTAACTTAAAGACTCAAAGGGAAACACTAGAGGCAATATATCACAAATATATTCATAAAATAAATGAGAAAAAGTCAAAAAAATATGGAAAAATTGGATAAAATGGATCAAAAGGGTCAAAAAAAGTCAAATTGCACACGTAGCTACCCAACGCGCACAGCTCGCCCAACAGCGTCGAACAACGCGTGTAACATGCCTAGTCCGCGCACGCAGCACGTCCATCCCGGGCACGCCTACTCTTCATTCTACATGCATCCCTACTCCATTCTGCGCGCGTCCCTACTCCATTCTGTGCACGCCTGCGCCCATCTGCGCCCAATCCGCACGCGCCACTGCGCCCATCTACCTCATCTATGTGCGCCGCTGCGTCCATCTGCCCCATCCGGGTGCCCTGCCATGCCCCACACCAACATGACGTCAGTAGTATGACATCATCATTCACTACTCCACGTTTTTTCCATTTTTAATCATTTTTTCACCCCTTTTTCTTCCCCTCCTTACCTATAAATACCTTCATTCTCTTTACTTCAAAACACACCTAAAAACACATCTTCTTCTCTCTTTATTTCTCTCAATTTCTTAGTTTTTAGTTTTTTCTTAGTTTTAGAGTTCTTCTCTTTTTGAGAAGAACTAATTATGTTTTTGTAATTTATTTGCTTTTTGATTCAATTAATGGAAGTACAAATTCCGTTTAGAGGTTTTCCAGCAACAGGAATAACATCAAAGTACTGTAAGGATTTTATTTTTTTACAGTTATTTTTTATGCTTTATTTTTACATGTTATATTTAATTTTTCTGTGATTAAATTGAACTTTGCTGGTTGTTTGTAAACATGATATAATAATAACGTTGTTATGCTTGCGAAATATTAAATAGGTAAAAATATTTAAAATGAATTGATTTTGTTTTTATTCAAGATTTTATATTAAGAAGTTAGAGAGAAATATATTATTTTTCATTACAAACTTAAATCTAAAAATTAGATTTTAAGGTTTAGTTATCCGATCTAATTTAGAGTAGTGCTCTTTTATTTGTTGGTACAATCGCCCGGTAGTTAGAGTGAAACTCTATTTCAAAAGTTTTATAAGAATTATTATCTGAAAATATATTGACAACATGTTTTCAGTAGTGGTTTTAAAACTTGAAAGTTAGTACTCGGATAATTAAATTCTTAGGTTTAATTTGGACACATTGAATAAAGTTTAAACTGTCTAACCCCACCAAAGGTGCATTTAAATAGTTCATTTTCAATCTCTTAGAAAAAAAGAAATTAATTTAATTAACCAAATTAGTTATCAACCCCACCCATAAGTGTTAGTTGATTTGTTTAGTTAACAAATAATATCTAATCCCACCAAAGATGATATTCATATAAAAAAGAGAGAATCAATAAATATCAATTTATATCTTTAATAACCTAAATAATATGAGTAAGGATAATTACTTAGTTATTATATTCATAAATACTCCAATATTATAAATGATAAAATTTGCATCAATATTTATTGAATCTGTATTTATGTTTATTTTTATGTTATTAGATTAAAAACACAAAACCCCAAAATATCGTGACAGAATGTTTAGGATTTAATTTCGTTTTTAAAAGTTTGAATAATAAATTAAAAACCACATATATTTTTTCCTTAGATCGACTTTGTGAGTATACTTATCATTTTCTACGAAATGATTCGTGTACTTGCGAGAGTTTTATAAATATAAAACCAAAGTACTGATAGGATCGGCGATGTCGATTTTGCTCATCAGTAGTGTGGTTCTACACGTTAATCGACGCTACAATCTACCTGTTTTTAGTCGGTTTTTCAACGAATCGACTTTAAATTTATTATAAGTCGGTTTTTAATAAAAATAGATTTTAAATCATGGCTTAAATTACCACTTTTATAATAGTAGTGAATTGTAGATAACTTGTCTCATTGACACGCACTAACATGTAATCTATAAATACATCTGAATTTCCAGCAGGCATGCACGATATCATTTTATTACTGATTTGTTTTTGTGTTACTCGACTAGTTGAACTTCCATCTTTCTCTTATCTAGTGAGACTGAAACCACTCAGAAGAAAAATCCAACTGAAACACTAGCTATATTGGTAAATAATACGATCAAAACCCATGACTGATGTGTGAAGTAGGAAACAAGACGATGCGGATGGCCTATTGATCAAGATCCAAGTTTCCATCAAGAACTTGATTAAGGCGAGAAACAAGATTGAAAAAAAAATTATTACTAGAATTGTGTACTGAGAAATGATATGAATTGATAAATTTTCCTCTTCGTCTACTGAGAAATTTCTAACTGAAATTGTATAATTTTTTTCTTTTTCTTTATAGTAAGGAATAGAAAATTAGGAAATAGAACGAAAATAGAAGATAGTAAAACTTATCTTAGAACAAAACTTTGATACCAAAATGATACAATCTCCTATAATAGTGATTGGGTACAAAACGCTTCCTCATAAGCATTTTCATCTCATCCCAAGTGTTCACGGGTGGCTCTCTATTCCTCCTCCTATTAATCTGTCTTTTAAAATTGATAGTACTCCTCTATATACTTGCAACAACCCTCCAAGAATAAGCAAAATCAAAATTACAGCACAAAAATTAGACTAAATAAATTCTTTATCTTTTCTGGACCCTTGGTCTTCTAAAGATAGCTAATGAATAGCTATTTATTGACTTTTAAAATAGCTATTGTGGACTTCTAAAGGCAGCTAAGAATAGCTAAATGACTATATTTAATATATTTTAACATGTCCAACTAGGAACAAGTTATTCTCCTATTTAATATCCTTGTAAGTCTTCAAATTCACATCTTTTAATGGTCAAATCATGCTAATTATGAATTTGTATGCTAATTAGTCTTTTCAATTTATTTGATGACATGGACTAGACCTTAATTAATATTTAAACCCATCTTGATCTTTTTAAAATCAGTCCAATTATCTTGGATTAGCTCATTTAGTACTTCCTTGAAACGTTTGGCTCTAAGTCTTGTAATTGGGCCATTAAGAAGTGACAAAGGGTCTTGTGAAAATTTAGCTCCATTCTTACTTGTATGATTGACATGTCCAATTCCTTGGTTTGCATTAGTTTTAATGAGATTAAGTTTGTTAATTTATATTTCCATCATTATTTTTCAAAAAAAAAAAATCTATAAGAGCAATGCCTGCAAGCATGTTGTATCTGATTTTTCCTTCTTATATTTCTCTGAATGCTCTCAAGTTATTCGATTAACAATGACTTAAACTTCACATTGGATTATGTTTCCTCAAAGAAGTAATAGGAAATTGATAATCTTTCAAGCGGGACCTGAATTGCATCCCATTAGTTACATTAAAAATGCACATATAATCTTTTTTAAAACTTGTGATATACATTTAATATAATTTATGGAATCTAAGTGTACACTCCTTTAAAGAAAAAGGAGTAAAGTGCACCATTGGTGAAAATTGTGAAAATTTTATCTCATCTTTCTAATGAAAATCAAACTTTGCAATACTATGAGAATTCTCACATAGAAGTTAGATGTAACTTATATTCTTATGTAGTAGAGAAAAGTATTAGCATGTTTAGCCACTGAATGAGTTGTGAGTTGTAACTAACTTAGCCACAAGCCTATAAGTATTTTGAGTATAACATCACTGCTAAGTCAAGAAACGAATATTTGTTTTGCTCTCTTATTTCTTTGTAGCTTAGAGCCTTTTATTTGTAGAGACTGATATTTGGAAAATGAATATATAAAAAATGAGGTTATCTTATTTGATATGTGAATTGCAGAACTATAGGTGATGAATTGGAAAACCATTGAACTGAGATTTGTTGAAATTTGATTGCAAGCAAATTGTAATCTTTTTAAGATTATATATAGTATTATTTTCATAACTTGTTTGAATGAAGGGAATTAAGATGGAATCTTGAATTAGTCTGAAATACTTTAGAATTTTTTTATTCCTAGCAAAATTATTACAAACTTTCATAGTAAACATTGCTACGATTTGTTTTTATAGCAAATTTGTTTCGACTTTCGTTTTAAGTTTTGCTAAAATAATAAATAATTCGTAGCAAAATTGTTACGAATTTTCGTAGTAAATTTTCTATGAAACTAATGAAAAATGTTAAATTTTAAAAGTTTTAAGTCAACTATGTTGAGACGAAATATTGTAGTAAATTTGGTTACAAAAATATCATGTTTGTAGCAAAATTCGCTTAGCTATAGGGCCTATACGTACAAATTTGTAGCTAACGTGTTTCATAACTATTAGAAAGTTTGCTACAAAGGTGTCATCTATTACAACAAAAAATTTCAATTGTTAGCATTAGAACTGTTGTGAGATATATTAGATCTTTCCTTCAAAGAATGCATAAATGACTTCTTATATGCAGAGGCTGATAAAATTGAGTATAACTGACTTTTTATATTTGATATGAGTATGAGATGAAACTCAATATATATGATGTTAAATTTTGCTTTGAAGTTTATATATATCTTTAAGCATTTGGAAGATGAAGGACACAACTTTATTCCACATTTTAGTGATAACATTTGAGATCCTCCATCGGTTGAAGATTGGAATAATGCTAAAGCTTTGTGAAGTTATTGAAGACATTTTATGAAGCCACGTTGAAATTTTGTGCTTTTATGCATGTAACATCAAATTAATATTTCTTGTAAATGTAGAAGGTTTACTCATCATTTAAATCTTGGTATATCACAAATGACCCTTTGTTGAAAACCATGGCTCTAAGCATGAATAGTAAATATGATAAGTATTGGAGAAAAGTAGAAGAAATCAACAAGGTTTTTTTTGTTTCTATTTCACTTGATTCAAGATACAAATTAAGTTCCTGCAATTCATTTTTTGTAAACTATACGGTGATGATGTGGCTCAAGTATGAATGAATCGAGCTAAGGATACATTGTGTTGATTAAATGAGACTTATTTCGTACTTGCAAGCAAGTAGTTATTTAAACTTTTCACATCAAAATATGAAAGACATATTAAGAAATATACAAGATGATCTAATAAAAGAATTTATGTAGCACTTAAAAGATGAGGATAGCATAAAAATCAATTCTGAAGCGACATTTTTCTAGACACCCCTAATGAGAGCACATATGTGAATAACTTTGATATTTTAGGCTAGTGGAAAGATAACTCTTCTAGATTTTCAACTCTCTCCAAACTTGCACGAGATGTATTTGATGTTCAAGTTTTTAACTGTTTCCACATAATCAATGTTTAAGTTTCAACTATTGCATTATAATCAACCCTGAGCACCTAAGGACATATTCTTGATCGATTTAAGTGTTCATTAAATCCCAACATAGTAGGTGCATTGATATGCACACAAAATTGATTAAGTTCATTTAATAGTGAGGTCTTAGATGTTGACTTAGTTGACTATGTAAATGACTTGGAGATTTATTATGACATTGAAAATAATAATTATCTTATTTAATTATTTATTATTTTAATTAATTAATTATTGAGATTTAGATTATCTTTCTAATAATTAATAGAATTGAGTGTTTCAAGAATTGGGTAAAGTGTAAGAATTTGATATTAATATATTTAGACATACTAATCTAGATAATTAGTATGTTTAAGAAAACATAAAGTATGAAGATCTAATGTGTTGGCAACTTTAAAATTTTTAATCCAAGTAGTATTATATAATCATCTTCTTCTTTTTCTTCTTGAAGAAGGAGAAGAAAGAGAAGGAGAAAAAGAAGGAGGATGATGAGAGTGACAAGGAGAAGGAGATGGAAGAGAAGGAGTAGGAGCAGGAGAAGTAGAAACTTATCCTCCTCCTTCTCCTCCTCCTCTTCATCCTCCTTGTATGCAGTTTTATATATTTTTCTGTACTAACCAATAAAACTATGCCACATTATTTAATATTTATCTCAAATTTAAGATGCATAGACATTTCCTTTGATTGTCTAGGCACTTGACAGTAAAAAGCAAGAGAGCGAGCTCGACATATGTCCAAAAGTGGGGCATTTACTACCCTTATTATTATTTTAGTGCCTAATATTGTTTAATTTTTTTAGTGATACTTTGAAATACACATTTTTAAAATGATATACATTTTGGTCAAAAATAATTTTTATGCGCAAATAATGAAGGGCACTTTTATTATTTTACTCTTTTTTATTAATTTTTTCTCTTTTTCTCTATTTTTCCTCTTGTTTTTTTATTCTCTCATCTCTTTCTCATGTCTCTATCTATTTGCATAAATTCTCTCTTATTTCTTTTTCTACTAAACATTAAACTAAAATTCTAAACTCTAAAATCCTAAACTTTAAACTCTTAACACTAAATTCTAAATCCTAAACCCTAAATCTTAGACCTTAAACTTTAAACACTAAACATTAAATACTAAATACTAAACCTATATAAAGATAAAAGAGGAAGATTAACTTTTTGTGGACGTATTTCTTTTATGACTAAATGGGTACCTTTTGGATAATTTGGGTACTTTCATAGTACCACTTAAAAACTTGTACAATAATAAATATCAAAATATTAACGTGGATACTAATAAGATATCACAACCCCAAAACTCCATATGTAGTATGTTTTTTTCTTCTTTTGAATTTTAAGTTATTTTAAAATTTCTTACATTATGAATTTTCCTTTTTAAAAAAAAATTAATAAGTTTAATATAGGAGATGATAGGAGCAAATAGAATGATTGTGGATAAGGTATATAGAAGAGAATGAAAGGAAGATGATGAATAGTCCATGTCTAATGAAGATTTAAAGGGTGAGATGGGAATAGAGATATAAATTTTAATTGTGAATAATTGAAACTATGATTATTCATAAAAATATGATGATTTTTTTTCTGAAAATAACCATAATTGAAAATGTGTGAAGTAGGGATGGTTATTAAAATACCGAAAGTGTAATTAACAGAGAGGAGTTAACTTTTTGTGCACGTATTTCTTTTATGACTAAATGGGTATCTTTTGGATAATTTTGGTACTTTTATGGTACCACTTAAAAACATGTACAATAATAAATATCAAAATATTAACATGGATACTAATAAGATATCACAACCCAAAAACTCTATATGTAGTAAGGTTTTTTTTATGAATTTTAAGTTATTTTAGGATTTCTTACATTATGATTTTTCCTTTTTTAAAAAAATTTAATAAGTTTAATATATGAGGTGATAAGAACAAATAGAATGATTGTGGATAAGGCATATGGAAGATAATGGAAGGAAGATGATGAATAATCCTAACTAATGAAGATTTAAATGGTGAGATGGGAGTAGGGATAGAAATTTTAACCGTAAATAATTGAAGTTATGATTATTCATAAAAATATAATAGTTTTGTTTTTCTAAAAATAACCATAATTGAAAATGTGTGGAGTAGGGATGATTATTACAATATCGAAAGTGTAATTAACAGAAACCGAACATATATTAATATTATTATTTTATAAAAAATATAATTTTAATAATAAAATATACAATATTTATATAATTAGATTAAATTTTTTATTCTTATCTTATATTTTTTTATTTAATTAAAACATGTTGTTAAATAGTTAAAAAAATAAAAATTAATGTTAATATTTTAAATAATATAATAAAGTAGAAATTAAGTTAATATTTAATTTTTTAAATTAATAATATTGTTAAATAAATATTAAAAAATAAAAAATATAATTAAATCATAGAGAAACTATTATCGATTCATAATCGATAGTTATTAATCAAATATACTTGAAATTGATGAGAGGTGGTTATGGTTATTAGCGTAACTGTCTCCGTCTATTTCTACACAATCGATAGATGCGAGTATATATGAATTTTTAACAAGAAAAAATAAATGTAGTCAGATTTAAAAAAATAAATTTAATTCAACTAATAAGAATTGTGGGCTAATTTAGAAGCTCTTTACGTGAAGAACCTCAACAAGCCTAAAGGGCTGGGCTGGGCTGGGCTAACAACTAACTTTAGGTAAATATCTGAAAAAAGTGGACTATGTTCAAATTTCAACGCTGGATATGAGATTGTATTAAGCAACTTGAGTTTTACTTCATCTTTTTTTCTCCTTTTCACAAATGTTAAGACACATGGGACATAACAAAATTAAAAAATAATAATACATATTTTATTTAAATAATACTATCACTCTATTTTGAGATTTGGAGTTTGATTATCTTTATTTATTTTTAAATCTAATTTTCTCAACTAAGATCACCATATCTTGATCTTAGTATAGGTTTTAAGGCTGTGTCAGGGAGTGTAGTATCACTCTTATATCACATTGAAAATAACAAGGTGGATCATATGTTGATTTCAAAGAAATGTTTCTGATTCAAATGAAGAGCCATAGGTGGCTAATTTGAGAAAATAGTTGTTAAAATAAAAATAAATAAGAATCTCAAATTGAAATGATAAGACAATTCAAAAGTGTCAGATTACTCCTAATAATCTTAACTTTTTAGGCTTTCGTACCCTTTCAAAAATATATAGGTAAAGTTTACGTATTCTTTTAAAAACTATGAATTTTATATTTTATTTGTACTATTTAAATAAAATTGATATTTTTTTATGGAATTTATTTTATTTAAATTAAAAATTGACATATTAATAAAGTGTTTTTTTCTGTATATTTACTTTAGCTTTAGATACTTTATCTTATTATCTATCATATTAATAAAAATATTACGTATTATTTAAAATATTATGTTTAACGTCGAGTTTTTATAAGTTTTGGTGATGGTTTTTTTAATTGAATGTGTTATGATCTGCAATAAAACAGGAATTAAGATTGAAGATCTCGAGGCATTCACTTTATATCAAATTCCACAGCTTTACAATTAGTATATACTTGTACGAAATTAGGTATATAGATAGACAAAAAAGTGACATACAAGGTAAAAATGCAATTTTGTTAAATGTAGAGCACGTAGGTAATTTTCTCCACTTTCTTTGATATCTATAATACATTAATTTACCATCTATTTTACACACATATATATAAATGATTAAGTGAGCAATAATTTTTACAAATAGGATGAATAATTATAAAATTGTTTGTATCGCACTTAGCTTAACAGAGAACACAACACATCTTGGGATATCTACGTGGAGCTCTGGATTAAAGTGTTATTACTCAAGTTAGTTCCTGACTAGACAGGGTAGTTCTTTCCTAACACATGTTTGTTTCAATTTTCCTAACTCTCGAACTTAGGACTTAGCCCTTAAGTAGACCTTGGGAAACAAGTTAGTATCATCTGGACTACTCGTGCTGAGAGATGAATGTCAAGGGCTCAATGTGTGGATCCTCATGAGTGGTCCATCTATTTATAGCAGATTTATGAGTACAAGTGTCAGCTATACAATGTGTACATGTAACTACGTGTCAGGAGAGCATAATTAACCTAAAGTACAATATGTCAGAGATCTAGGTCGAGTTTTACTCGTGCTGTCCACGAGCTCGTATTATGGTCGAGCTCGTACTGTTCTTAGGCTTAGTCTGTCTAAGGCTCGAGCTTCCAATGGGCTTCGTCTCTCTAAAGCTCGAGCTATAATTGGGCTCGGTCTGTCCCATGGGTGGGATGTCTATGGTACTTCTTCTTCTGTCTTGGGCTAGACTTAGCTTAGGTAGGCTACAAGGTCCGTTCTTTGGTCAGTCTGGATGTCCAAACATCAAGTCCTCCCACTCTTTCAACTCGGGCTTCGGTCTGAGGTGGAAGAGTGAATATCGGACACAGGATATGAACCGTTCGACTTCCACAATAAATGTGTGTCAGTCGATTGGAGAGAGAAATCTAATGCCCCTATATAAAGGGTGTTTGGGCTGGGACTTATTATTGTTTACCTGCAAAATTGAGAAATAGTTAGGGAAAACACTCTTTTGCTTCTTTTCGAGTGGTGAAAGATTTTTAGTTCGATGGTAAGAATTTAGCTCGCACTATAATATTCTATGTTCGGATTTTTAGCATCAAAGCGTAGAGAACCTAATGATTTGCTACTTTATTTTTAGGTCAATTTTAAGAGGAACAATTTCTTTTACTTTCTCATACCTTACCACCCGCTATTGTTTTGTCTTTATTTATTGTTTATAGCTTTTATCAGAATGCAAAGAGAAGAGACATCTACTTCTGGATCGAGCTTATGGGAGAGTCCCTAGTATGTTAGTACAAGTGGGAGCTCGGGGTCTTCTAGCTTGGGTTCTTCTAATGAAACACGTCAATCTACCTCTACCCCCAGCCCCCAGACCATGCCGACTGTGAAATTGAATGTGTCTCATACTCAGATTTTAGTGTCTAGGACATGGAGAAGAAAAACACAAGAATATAAGATCTGGCAAGCCGACAAGTCGCGTTAAGGGCTAGGTGGCTGTTCCTAAGACTTACGGGTTATTGCCCCAAGATGAAGAGAGAATAAGAAAGACTTATGATATCCCTCCAACAGTTCAGATAATGATTACTTCTGAGGGCGCCCACGATAGTGATGAACCTCCAACTGGGTGGATTATTTTCCATGAGAAAGCTCTATGACTGGGGATAAGGTTTCCTTTGTATCCTCTCATCAGAAGATTTTTGGTTAAGACGCAACTTGCACTAGGGAAATTGATGCCTAATGGGTGGAGATATCTGCTCTACCTAACACTTATATGTCAAGAACTTGGGGTGAATTTGGAGATGGTTGAGTTTAAGGAGACGTATGTTCTGAAACAGAACCCCACAGACCCGAGGAGGGTATATATGTCAGTTAAGCAAGATCGTGGGGTGAACATGTCCCTCCCTGAAAATGGGAAAAAATGGAAATAGTACTTTCTATGTTTTAGTTCGGTGGGAGTCCCCCACAAGTGATACTAGATTGGTAAGGTGTGTCTGGAATGATACTCAGGTCCTGATTAGGAATATGGCTTTTCTGATCACGACCCTGAGTCTTGATATGAAGCAGAGGTTGACTGATATCCAAAACTATCTTCCTGAGTAGACGAATTGGAGGACTCTTTTGAACACTCTATGTTTTGTTACATGTGGGTTAATGAGGCACGGTGCCGTGGAGCCTCCTCTTAGGTTGACTCATAAACCCTAAGTTTCTTCTAATGCCCAGGCTTCTGTTAAACATAGGACTCTTTCTACAGCTTTTGGGGGACGGTTCAAGGTGGTGTTGGAAAATGGTGACCATTAGTTTCTCTTTTTGTCACCTTATAATATTTACGCCCCCTTTTTTATTTTATTTTTTTATTTTAAATATATATACCTTTTCTTATGTTATTATTTTTTCTTTTTGATATGTTCAACCCGTGCTCTTTTTCTATTGTGTAGTTCCTATGGATTTGACCGCTAACCACTTTTTTGCTCAAATGAAGAGCAAGGTGACATCGTGAGGAATTGGTTCATCGATGGGTGACTGTCCTGCTCTTGAGGGAGGATCCTCTGTGGGTAAGAAGAGGGGTAAATCCTCTCATGAAGGTCATGCCTCTTCTCTTAAGAAGAAATAAAAGAAGGTCAGTGTCGATGAAATCGCCTCTGAACTCGATCCTCTAAATGTTTTTCCTCCTTTTCCAGAGCATCTTGGGTCCTTAACTCATGGTACTCGCTCCAAAGAATCTAGAAATCCTCTAAGGGTAGATTGTGAATCAAGGTTTGGCACCCGAGTACCTTTATAGTTGTACGAACCAAATTTCAGTGGATGGATGCAAGGAGAAACTCGTGGCTATTTGTGAGAGGGTAGATGTTAGCAAGGTCATTCACCGTTAGTTGTGTCAGGTGTGTTATATTTTTTATTTGTGATATTCAGCGCAGGGTAGTGTGAGCTTGATTTTTGTTTGCTTAACATTTTTTATGTATAGTTGATGCTAATTTGTGACTTTGATAGAGCTCACTCTGTGGGCTATTTAAAGTTTGATTTGGTAAAGGAGAAGTAGGCTCATGCATTATTGCGCTCGAAATACACCTCTCTACTAGCGAAAGCAGCAAAGTGGGAGAGTGAGACAATTGATAAGGAGGAGAAGTTAAAGAGGGTTGTATCTGAGATTAATGCGTGTGTTTGGTGCGTGACTGAATTGGAAGAGAGGGTGAAGGAGGTGCAAAGGAAAGTTGAGGCCTCTGCCGAGGAGGTGCGACATCAAGAAAATGCCGATGTGGATACTATGGTGTAGAAGCTTGAGTCTAGTGTCGAGCAGGTATTTGAGCTAGCGATGGATACCTTCAAGATGGAGGCCCGAAAGAAAGATTTAGGAGAGTACTACTATCACATTCTGGATATCCTTGTTACGCCGTCCTATAATCGAGCCCATTCAATTGAGAAGGAGAGGGAAAGATTGGACTCCTCTGGTGGTGAGGATGGCCCTGAGGTTCCCGAGGAAGGGAAAACTGATCCTTGAGTGATTTTTTTATTATTCTTATTTATTTATTTATTTAATTTTTTTTGAAAGCTCGATACCATTTTGTTTTGTATGGTCACGAATTGTTACTTTATTTTGTACTCGTGAACGTTTTTGAATAAATAAAGTAATTTGCCTATTTGTTGTGTATTTATGATGTTGACCTACCTTTTTTCATTTATTGAGGGATAAATTTATTTTTTTAATTTTCCTTTTCTATAAAAAGGGTTGGAGAACAATAGTTTGATTCACATGCTTGGGAATCTTTGTTATTTTAAGTAGAGCTTGGGAAACAAGCTGATACCTCTAACTTTTTTGCTCACGCATTATGGATTCTAATCGAACAAATAGGCGAACAATAGTTTGATTCATAACTTTTTTGCCAATGGTAGGCTTGAGGACAAAGTTAGTTCCCTTAAAGCTAAGATCGTAAAAGTTGAATGTAATGTTAAAGAGATAGTGTGTGAGCTCGCTGCTTGTAAGGAGCAATTAATCCAAACCTAAGCTTGAGAAAAGATGACCCTGGCTACTATGGTCGCTCTTGTTGACAAAGAATCGTACTGGGAAAGTTTTTATATGAAGTGATCTAAAAGCATTATTCTTAAGGTTATGGAGGTTACTGAGGATCTAGAGCGGGGGTTGCTTTCCATGATGACAATGCACCATGAACCCGTGATTTATGCTCGTGAGAAGGTTGTTGAGATTCAGGTCGAGCTATTACCTTTAGTTGAGGAAAAAGGTGATCCAGATACTGGTCGTGTGTCCAAGCACTTGATGATTTTGCAGCATTATGTGTATAGTTTATGATGATTTATTTTAAATAAAGGCCAATATGAGCAGTGTGTAATAACTAATTTTTTAATAATGAACAATTAGAGTGGCATGTGTTTATGTATAATGCATGTTTGGTATAATGTAATTGTAAGCTATTTAGCAGGATCTATGTGACTGAACCTGTGTCTTGATTAGTTCCTAACCGAGTTGCCCATACATTTTTTTATTATTAAAAGGACGACTTGGTTCCTTACCGAGATGTTCATATATATATATTTAATTGGTAGAGCGCCGACCTGGTTCTTGACCGGGATGGGTCACTCGACCTCTTCAACTTATCAGAGCGCTCTACCTGATTTATTTATCTAGGTGCACAACCCTAGATGCCCATTATAAGGGAAAGAGCTTGACTTGGTTCTTGATCGATGTTCTCGTATATATATATATATATATATATATATATATATATATATATATATATATATACGGGTTGGTAGAGCACCGACCTGGTTCTTGACTGAGGTGGGTTGCTCGACCTTTTCAACTGTTGGGGCACCCTACCTGATTAATTAATCTAGGTGCGTAGCCCTAGATGCCAATTATAAGGGAAGAGCTCGCATAAATGATCAGTTGCTGCCAAAAAATTGATTTCATAAATACACGTCGTGCATCACTATTAAAAAAAGATAGGTGGGTTAATACATAAGTTTTTAAAAATAGTATCTTTTTAAGTGTCTAGCATTCCAACTTGTGCCCTTCTCCTTACCTTCAATGCTTTTCAATAAGTAGGCCCTTCCTGGTGTTATCTCAATTATTTAATAAGATCCTTCCCAATTGGCACTCATTTTACCAGCCATCCATTCCCTTTTGTTAGGGAAGACCCTTCTGAGAACCTAATCACGCCTAGAAAATGTTTTAAAGCACACAGTTTTGTTGTAGTATTCTGATATTCCTCTTTTTTTTATCACCCTTCTTAAAGCTTCATCCCTTTTTACCTCTGCTAAGGTGACTTTGGCTTCTCTTCTTACCTCGTTTTGCTCCTCTATTAGGATTGATCTGGGGGTAGGGATTGTTACTTCGGTAGGTATGACTTCCTCGGTTCCGTATACTAGGGAGAAGGGGGTCTTGTTCTTGCTTCCTAGGCCAAGGACTTACTACTCCTACCATATCATTGGGTGTGTGTGGGTTAGAGGGCCAAATCTTTGGCATTTGTCACATCTCTGAGCGTATTTGCTGGGTTAGGGAGTTAATCGTTTAGCATAGTAGGCCAATAGTAACCCTGTCTCATAATTTGCTAGGATAATCTTCTACCACTAGAGTGTGAACTGCAATCTCCCTCATGTGCTTCACACATTATTCTTCCAGCTCCTTTTATGGCTATGCATAGGAGGCTAGGGTCGAGTAGGGTTTTGTGGTACAGTTTACATGCCTTAATCATGTATCGGCCTACTTTTGCTTCAATTTGTTTCGCGGTCGTGTGGTCTTCGGGTAGGTCCCATTTATCCAAGAAATTATAGATCGGAGTATACCATGTGGTAGAGATAGTGTCTACGCATCTGATCCTTCTTTCAGCCTCTTCCAGAGACACCTTTTCCAGCATCGTTACTAATACTACCTGATCTTGCTTGGTGTCCCTTATTGATGCCAAGGTTGCTAAGGCATCGGCATGATTGTTCTCATTTCGTGCTATTTGTTTGATCTTGAACTCTAAAAATTTGGAGCACTCACGCTTTAATCTCTCAAAGTACTTCTTGATTTTCATGTCCACTACTTCAAACGTTCCCAGAAATTGATTGACTATGAGCCTGGAGTCACTACGTTGGGTCATTTTATCTACCCCTAAAGTTTTCGCGGTCATGACTCCGAATATGGCCTCTTTGTACTCTATGATGTTGTTGGTTGCCTGAAAATCAAGCCTGACTGCATACTCAAAGTAGTTGCCATCCTTATCTATTATAACCATCCCTAGTCCTCTATCATAAAAGTTGTGTGCTCCATCTACAAATACCTACCAGGTTGGTGCACTTGTTCGGTCTACTATGCATACCTCTGCGGTCTCTATAGTGTTAACGACCTTGGGACCATTAGTGAACCCGGCTACAAATTTGGCTATAGCATGTCCTTTGATGGCTATTCTAGCCATGTATTTGATGTCGTATTCACCCAATTCTATGGCTATTTGGGCCAATCTTCCTACAACCTTTGGTTTTTTCAGTACATTTTTGAGAGGGTGTGAGGTGAGTACTATGATTATGTGCAAGCCAAAATAATGTTTGAGCTTACGTGCGTTAATTTTGAGAGCGAAGACAAGTTTTTCTATGGTGGGATATTTACTTTGGGCCTCTGTTAAGATTTGGCTGACATAGTAGATGGGGTGTTGAATTTTGTCTTTTTTTTATTATTAGCACTACACTGCATGTCTGGTGTGTCAAAGCCAAATATAGATAAAGAATATCCTCTGGTAGTGGACTGGCCAGGATAGGGGGATTACTAAGGTATATTTTGATTTCTTCGAAGGCTGTGCTACAGTCCTCATTCTGAAAGCTAGTCATGCTCTTTCTAAGCATCTTGAAGAAGGGTATACACTTTTCTATGCATTTAGCAATGAATCTGCTTAACACCCCTATCCTTCTATTTAGTTATTGTATACCCCTGAGACTACTAGGTGGTTTCATGTTCACCAGTGCTTGTATTTTGTCAGGATTGGCCTCGATTCCTCTTGTTGATACGAGGCACCCTAGGAATTTTCCTACAACTATGCCAAAAAATGCATTTTTTGGGGTTAAGTTCCATGCCATACCTTCGTATCACCTCAAATATCTCATATAGGTCTCTAATATGGTTCAAGGGTTGAGTTGATTTAACCACCATATCGTCAATGTACGCTTCCAGGTTCCTACCCAACTACCTTTCGAACATTTTGTTGACGAGTCGTTGATATGTTACACCTACATTTTTTAGTCTGAATGGCATTCATATGTAGCAGAACGTTCCTTCTTCTGTTATGAAAGAATTTTTTTCTTCATCCTTAGGGTGCAGTTTGATTTGATGATACCCAGAATATGCGTCCAAAAAGCTCATCAACCCAAACCCAAAAGAGGCATATACCAACTAATTAATGCTTGGGAGGGGCAAGCAGTCCTTAGGGCATATCTTGTTTAGATCAATGAAGGCTACGCACATGCGAGATGTACCATATGCCTTTTTTACTAATACCACATTTGAGAGCCACGAGGAATACTTGACTTCCCCAGTGACCCATATCACTTTGAGGACAACTACGTGCTGTTTGATTGCCTCATTTTTCTTTCTAGGGAACTTTCATTTTCACTGTTGGATAGGTCTAGCTTCTGCGTCTATGTTTAGTCGGTGGGTTATGACTCATAAATCAATTCTTGATACGTTTGTAGGGGTCCATACAAAGATGTCTGCATTATCTTTTAGAAATAACGAGAGCTCCTCCTCGAGTTCTGTTGTTAAGTCGTCACCAATTTTCACTGTGTGACCCTTTCCCTCCTTATCAGTTGGGAAGTATTTTACCTTATTTAGGAAGACTGACCTCGTTATCCTTTTATTTCTTGTTCGTTTTGGAGGGAGGCCTCTCGGTGATTGCTATTTGGGGGTAGCTCCCTTCATTGTGGCATTATAACAATGCCTGGTGTTCTCTTGATCTCCTATCACCTATTCGGGGTCTTCATCTATGGGGAATTTGATTACCTAGTGGAATGTGGATGAGGCTGCTTTCATGTTGTGTATCCAAGGTCTTACGAGGATGGCATTGTAATGTGTTGGGGCATCGATTATGAAGAAATTGGTCATTATTATCACCCTTTTTGCCATGATGGGTAAGATCATCGTTCCTCTTGCGTAGGTGGTGCTATCATTAAATCCTACGAGAGGCAGCTCTATTTTGATGATGTCCATGTCTACTAGCCCGAGGGTCCAAGAAATTGTTAGGAACATGAGGTCTATTGAACTCCCAGTGTCAATCATTACTTGTCGAATGTTACAAGACCGGATCCTCAAGGTTCTTACCAAAGGGTCCTCGTGATGGAATGTGGTCTCATCCTTCTCTGTGAAAGTTATTCTCATAGGGGTCTTGCTTTATCCAAAATGTATACGTGGGGTCCGTTGTGTAGCTCGCTTGAAAATCTTTTGCGAGCGTTGTTAGAGACCCTGCTAACTTCTGGTCTTCAATGTATGGTGTGGATGATTTTAATGTTGGGCCCCCCATGAGGCTCTTTTCTAGTGCTTGATGAGTATGTTGGTTGAAACATTCTTCGTTCGCCTTGGTAGCCTCCTCTTCTATCTTCATTCATTGTGACAAGGTCTTTGCCATATCCTCTAGCCAACAATGCCTCCAATTCTCTTTTGAAGTTTCTGCAATCTCTTGTCTCGTGGCCTATATCTTTGTGAAAAGTGCACCATTTTGACACATCTCTCTCTAGAGTATTCATCTTAGGTGGCCACCTAATCTCAGGCTCCCTCTCCATTCTTTGTACAATCTGGGTTAAATCGAATTTTAGAGGAGGATCCTTGAAGGGAGATAATGCCCTTCCCCAAGTTTCCCTATTTTCCAACCAGCTTTTATTTACCTCCCAGTTTCTGTTTTTAGACCATTGTCCTACTTGCATGTTGCCTACAAAAAATCGTTTGTTTTTGTAAGTTTGGTGTGTTTGGTCTGAGCTTGTTCTCCTTTTTTCTTTGTTTGGTGTCGGGATCAATTCTCCTCCCATTCGACGATCCTTAGCTAGGCTAAGCTCCTTTTCTAAGTTGACGAACTTCTTGGCCTCCCCATAAGCTTCCTCCAAGGTACGTGGTACAATTTTAGTCAATTCCATGAACATGTCAAAAAAATTTAGCAGGCCTTGCCTAAAGGCTTTTATAGCAATAAAACTAGGGTAATCCATGATTTCCAATTTTTCTTCTCTAAATCGCTTCATGTATTTTTTGATGGGCTCCTTTTCCCCATGTATAATTGAAAAGAGGTAATGAGATTCTTTTTTCAAGGGTTTGTTGCAGGGGTAGTTTGTGATGAATAATTTGGTGAATTGTGGGAAGGAGGCTATGGACCTAGGTAGTAGATTGTTGAACATTTCTGTGTGTCGTCGTAGAGGGTGGCGAGGAACAGCTTGTACATTATCGCGTCTCATTTTTCTTGGGTGAGGCTCATGGGTGCCATGGCTATTTTGAAATGTTAGGCATATGTCACTGGATCCTTTGTCCCAAAATAGTCAGGGTATTTGGGAGCGTTGAACTTGGGCAGAGGTTCATCATTTTCAATTGCATTTGAGAAGCGAGAGATGTACAATTGTTTGCAATATCTGTCCACCTCGTAAGGGGATTTTCCCTTTTCCTGTTTCTCACTTGCTTCATTCAAAGCCTTTTCTTGCCTCTTGTTGTTTTCCTCTAAGGCTTGAATTCGTGTTTCCTAGCTCCTTTTTTTCTTGGAGCCATTGCTCTTTATTGGGACGAGCCAAGCTAGAGAGGGGGTTTCTCTTAACTTCGTGCTCGGTAAATCAAAGCTCGGACAGACCATATCCCATTACCTCTTTGTTTACTGGTTCGTCAGTAGGATTTTTAGGGATCCTTTCATCTACCTGAGATCGTAGAGCTCTATTTTCTCTTCAGTTTTCGTGGAGCTCTTTCCTAAGCTTGAGCAATTGATGAGATAATTCTTGATAGAGGGTGTTGTCTTCTACCCCGGTCGCATTGGTTGTCGGTGGCGTATTTCCTTGAATATCCATTGTTTCGGGATCAGTCGAATTAGATCTCTTTCAGACTGAGTTATAGCCATGATTTTTTGAATTGCGAGTAATGCGCGATGGACTTTCCTAATTTCTATCTAAGATCGAGGTGAGTCCTTACAGGATATGGGGTGAGAAACTTGTGATTGACCTTAGAATTGGAGCCCCATGATGGGCACCAAAATGTTGAGACCCTATATCCTAAAGAGAGAGATTAGAGAGAGATGAATGTCAAGGGCTCAATGTGTGGATCATCATAAGTGGTCCATTTATTTATAGTAGATTTATGGGTACAAGTGTCAGTTATATAATGTGTACATATAACTACGTGTTAAGAGGGCATAATTAACCGAAAGTATAACGTGTCAGAGATCCAGGTAGAGTTTCATTCGTGCTGTCCACGAGCTCGTGCTATGGTCGAGCTCGTACTGTTCTTGGGCTTGGTTTGTCTAAGGCTCAAGTTTCCATTAGGCTTGATCTGTCTAAAGCTCGAGCTGTAATTGGACTCGATCTATCCCATGTGTGGGATGTCTAGAGTACTTCTTATTTTGTTTTAGGTTAGACTTGACTTGGATTGGTTACAAGGTTCGTTCTTTGGATCGGTTTGGATGTCTAAATAAAAATATTATATAATTTTTTTTAATCCCAATAATGAGTAATTATCTCAACTATTTATACTATTTTATCTTTATATATATAATCATCGATTTTCTTCTTGATTTATATAGTTTATTTATATGGATTTTATTTGAATTAAGTTACAACATATGGAATCAATTACATAAAGTTGATTTCATTTCACAAATTAACTTCACGCCTCATAAAATCAACTTTGTCTACTATTCTTAAGTTTGGTATCAGAGCCTGGTTCCGGGTTCGAGTTCCGAAAAGCGTAAGTTTGAAGATGAACTTCTCTTACGAGAGAAGGAGTGATGCGTCACTTGTTTGACTACGATCCACCCTTTGGCTGGTTCATGGTGTCTCTTCTTCTTCTTCTTCTTCTTCTTCTTCTTAAATGAAAATATTTTATGCTCGGTATGGGTTTAAGTTTATATAAACTCAACTTAAATGAATTATTTTATGCTCGGTATGGGTTTAAGTTTATATAAACTCAACTTAAATGAAAAAACTAGAAAACAAAATAAGAAAAAAAAGGAGAAAAAAGACTAAAACAAAAAAATTTAATGAAAAAATTACCCTTAATTAATTAGGATTATTATTTATAATTATAGAATGTTATAAGATTTAGATATTAAATTGAAATCCTTTCAAAATATAGATGAAATTTTTTGAATACCCTTCCCTCACCCTAAATTATATTGTATAAAAAACATCACTTGCCAATTATTATTATTTAAATTTAATTAATTTTTTATTATAATTTTATGCATATATCAATCTACATATCACAATATAAATAATATTTATAAATAATTTTATAATTACTTAATATCGTAACTTCTTAATTTAATATTCAATCCAATAT
The DNA here is from genome assembly GCA_030763125.1 of Hippophae gyantsensis. NCBI lineage: Eukaryota > Viridiplantae > Streptophyta > Magnoliopsida > Rosales > Elaeagnaceae > Hippophae > Hippophae gyantsensis. The sequence continues at coordinate 52,947,040 of CM061028.1, forward strand.
TCAAACATTATTTCACGTATATGATAAAACTACACTTCATCTTCGTAACAAGATGATGAATCCAATAACAAAAATAACCCTATATTTATCACCTTTGTATATAGATCAAGTACTGTATTATTATTGTATTTGAAGTTAACTTAAAATGAAAAATAAAAAAATAATCATAAAATCATTTATTAATAATAAATTAATTATATTATCACATATACTAATACATTCTTTAATTTACGTTTTCCATTGAAAAATAAGCCGACCTTCCATCGTTATTATAAAATAGGAAAGTTAAATTAAAGTTTATTTTAGTTAAAAAAAATATTGAGAAAATCATAAAAAATAATATCTTAAAAAATTTTAACCATAAAAATAATATTTTTTTATATTTGTTTTATATTTTTTAAAATTATTAAAAAAATTAGTATATTATTACACTAAATATTATTTAATTAAACATAATTTTAATTAAATTATTATCATATAAATCTATTTAATATTATTAAAAGTATTATTTTTATTATTATTATTTTAAAAACATTTTAATTTTTTAAAACTATCGTTTTAGTGATCCGTAAGAAAGTGGTCAAAGTTATGAAATATAGTGGGTTACTATATACCTAAGCAGTTGATTTAGCACCGAATTATTGATTATTTTTTATCTATATGAATTTTATTATTAGATTTTAAAAATTTTAATCTAAATTTGATGTGATGATGAAATAAATCATAATCAATACAAATATAAATAAATTAAATTTTTTTTATCAGATATAATCATATTAATATTTAAATTTATTTATAAATTATTATCATACATAAAATATGACATATACAATATTTAAATTTTAAATTGATGTATTTGTAAAAACAATATTATTTATAGGCACAATTAAGAAAATAAAAAAATAAGAAATATGTATATACAATTATCAAATTATTATAAATATTTATATTTATTTTTAAGTTAAAATAGTAATATAATATAATTATGATATGTATAATATTTAAATATAACACATTATAAAATAAAATATAAATTTATTTATATTTTAATAGTAATTTGATATGAATCGAACATAATAAATTATAAAATTTGACAATATGAATCCGATCAAAATCTAAACAAATTTTATACTTTCAATCTAAATCCAATCTAATCGGATCGAATCAAATTTTTTAATTTAAATTAATTGATAGGATTATTTTCTTATCTTTAATTAGACTTGTGTATTTACAAAATAAAAATTTAACATAAATACTTATTGAAAAGAAAAAAGTATAAAAAATATAAAATTCGACTATTTTTACTAAACTATCACTTTTTTTTAAATTAATGAATTAAATTATTATAAAAATGGTAATAAACTTAATTACTTTAATTGCAATAGTCAATGAATGCTTCCATTCTTGTTTTTTTGGGTACAAAATATAAACTCTCACAATTCCTTAATATATATAAATATACACATGGAAGATTAATTTGTTAATGTAAAAATGTTTTTATTTGGTTGGATAATTTTAAAACTCTAATTATGAAAAATTAATATATTAAAAATCATCCTTTTTAATCTTACAATATTAATACAATTACTCAAAGAATGAATTATATTATTAAAAAATAATATCAATTACAATCATATGACAATAGCTATTTATAGAAGTGTTTACCATAAATCAATACACATGTATATTTTTATATGGATTGATTACTAACAATTTCGTTAACATATTAACCGTATACAATAGTCTAATAATTAATCCATTAAAATAAGAAGAAATATAATTCGATTTAATTTAAGTTTTTAAAACTTAAATAAACCAAATTAGATTTATCTCCTTATAAAATCGGACTGTATCAGACCAACTAAAGGCAATCTGGTCTGAATACACAAAGTTAAATACCTAAAATTAAGTGAAAATAGGTTATTATTTTTGGCCTAACGGAGAACAACATAGTTCATTATGTTCTAGGCATGAGTTGGAATCTTATTTGTCCACATTTTTATTAAACATGAAATCAACAATAAGGTAGTGTTTGGTTCACTCGAATGGAATGAAATTTGAATTGATTCATTCTAATTTTATATTTGATTGTGTTAAAAAGTTGGAATGAAATGGAATCAATTCTTAAAAGAAAAGTATTGAGAATTCATTTTCTCTCTCTTAGGAATCATGATTCAATTCCTATCTTAATTTTTTGTTCCAATTTTATCTCAATTCTAAATATAACCCTAAATCCTAAACACTAAACCCTATACCATATACCTTATATCGTGAACCCTAAAACCCAAAACCTAAAACCTAAAACCCTATATAGAAAAATAATAATGCTAATACTAAACCTTAACCCACAGATATAACCATAAATCCTAAACCCTAAATATTATAACCTATACCCTAAATCCTAAATCTCAAAACCTAAAAACATAAATCCTAAACCCTAAACCCTATACAGAAAAAAATAATAATTTTAACTCTAATCCTTAATCCAAAAATATAACCCTAAACCCTAAATATTATATCTTATACCTTAAACCCTAAATCTCAAAACCGAGAATTCTAAATCCTAAACCCTATTTAGAAAAATAATAATTTTAACCCTAAACCCTAAATTCTAACTCAAAACCTTAAATCCTATACTCTATAACCTATACCATATACCCTAAATCCTAAATCCTAAACCATAAACCCTAAACCCTAAATCCTAAATCCTAAATCCTTAAATCTCAAACCTCAAAACCCTAAACCCTATTTAGATAAACAATAATTTTAATAATATATTTTATTTTTAAGTAATAGTTATTTAGATAAATAATTATTTCAATAATATATTTTGTCTAATAAAAAAATAACAATTAAATGATATTATTTAAATTTTATTAAATATAAGGGGTATTAAAGTAATATACAATATTTTCTATTTCATTATAATTATAAACTAAATATTGTAATACTAATTATTTCTTTGATTTTAGTGGTGACACCTAAATATAACCATCATGCTTCAAACTTGAGACCTTTAATTAATATTTTAAAAAACACCTTAAGGATTTTAACATAAATAATAATATTCCATGATGTTTTAATTCATTTGTAATATGTAATTTAATTTGATTAAAATTTGTATAAATTACATCGGATCAAAATATGTGATAAATCGAATCAGATTATACAATAAAGTTTAGTTTTTTAATTCAATTAGGTTTAACAATTTATTTATCTACCTTTATTTTAAGAACATGATAGTTTAAGTATAATTGTATTAGACTAAACTATATTGAATTGTATTTTAATTAATCTGTATAATATTTTATGAAAGATTGTATAATATAATTGAAAAATATTATTATAAATATTTTAATAAAGTTATTTATTTTTATAAAATTTATTTAAATTAATATTTAATTTATTTTTATATTTTTATTATTTTTTAAAATAAAAAATTATTTTTAATTTAAAATGAAAGAAAAAATCAAGACATATAATTCTATAATTAAAAATTTAAACAAACTAAGTTAAGTGTACATTACACCTTACATTCGCACCTCCTGGTCATATTATATTTTTACATAACATAACAATTTTTACATTGTATAATACAATCATATTTACAACTAAACATATAATTGTACAAAAATTATATAATTAACATCTTAAATATTGTATAACAAATATATCATAATAATTTAAATTTTTAAAAATAAATAGATCATATTTTACATTAAAAATTATATTTTTCATAAATAAATAGACTTGTACCAAGTGGAAAATAATGAGATTAGAGTGTTGTTTTTTGCATTGGACGATTAATGATCAGAATATATCATATAAGTCATTGTACTGTTATATCTCAATAGTTAAAATTCATAAAAAATAAGACAAAAAAATACTCTTTTAATTTTAGTACTTGATAATTATAATGTAATAAATTATGAAAAATAATATTATTCACAGCACGTTATTCTATTTGTTGGGTTCCCCTTCTTAGTTACGGAATAAAAAAATTATTCTCTTAGTCGGTAGAGACTAGAGAGAAAGAGAGATAATTGAAAGTTACTGAAATGGAAGAATCCAAGGCCAGATTGGTTAAGTGTGAAACATGTGCAAAAGAGGAAGAAAGCGTGTCAATCGATACTGGAAGATTCGTGTATATTTGTCTTTTGTAAGGACAACAACCCAATATTATTGTATCTCAACATGCAATAATGTTATCATAATTGATCATTGGCTTGAATTCAAGTTGTGGCACATGAATCTATTTGAGCATGGCCAAAGTTTAACACTCGAGTCCTAATTATAAATACGTGTCTTTGAGTTTGTATCAAAATCTTTGTTGTTTTGGGCTTCTTGATCAGTGCCCTATTTTTCCCCATTTGTTAATAACTGGGGAGGTGGGATTAGAAATGGAAATGAGGAAATGTTAATAGTATTTTAATTGGATTAATCAATTGCATTCTTATTTCAAGTTGAAAAGGTGAGCTAAACAAGTAAAAATTGAAAAATTTTCATACCCTGATTCACTATTAATTTAGTTAGATTTAGTAAAGATGCCTAAAAAAAAGGCAAAAAAACTTTTCTAATTTATCATAAATAACAAGTGATATAACATATTATTATTAATAAATATAATTAAATTTATATAATTATCTTCCATAAAAAAAATTATCATATTACTTACTTATAATTATAATATACCTATTGTGCATAAAAATGCTAAAAAACAGTTATACAATGTGAAGATTCTACCCGGTTTCCTCAATAATATTTATTGACATTTTAAAATTAAAAAATAAAGCAAAAGAGTCAAGATGTTTACTTTCATGGTCATCTCTACTTATTTTTCATTTAATAACAGAGGGTTGAAACATTTGAAATAAATATTTATCTTTTTATTAATAGTCGATTGATATAGTCATCCTTAGGTTTGGTTGGCAATCGGCTACAATCAATGAATTTGGATGGATGTCATGGAGAATAGTATCCTATTTTCCAGCCATTTGGGAGCTCGAGGAAACCTTCCTATTTTCATAAGAATAATAATAAAATAACATTAAAAAATTATATAAAATAATATCTTTAAAATTTATAACAATAAAAATAATATTCCAATAATATTAAACGAAGTTTAATTAAACGGAATTCAATATTAAACAGACCTAAATAATCGTAAATTAACTTGAGGGACGTCCACCCAAATAATCACTACTATAACCGAGTTCATAGACATACTCTATGACCTTGTTTATTTAAAATCCGAGGTTATAGACATACCCTATAACCTGAGTTATTTAAAAACTGAGGTCAGAAACATATCCTATCAATTTTTTTATTTTTCTTTTCCGATTTTTTTTCTCTCTTTTTCTTTTCCCTCTTCTTTTTCTCTATTTTCTTTTTCTTTTTCCCCCGTCTCTTTTCTTTTATTCCTCTTCCCCAACGCTTTCTTTTCTCCCTTTCTTCTCTCTTTTCCCCACCATGAACCGTTCATCGTGACCCAACTTCGTCAACGCAGTGGAGATTCTCGAATGGTCTCCCTTTCTGTCGTTCTGCGTGTGTTGCCGTCAACAGCAATGGCCTCAACCTCTCATTTCTTGAAGCAGTGGAGATTCTCAAACCGTAAAGAAGCTCGTGTTCTCTTTTGAATCTGTTCACCCTTTGCTGCTAGAGAAGTCATAAAGATGGGGATAAATGAAAGATGTTACAAGTTGTACCAAAACAGATGCTTATTGGATCCTCCAGTAAAACCCTAATTTTGGACACTCACATAACCCTATAAGGTATGCCATCTCTGGTCTTGAGCTTTCTTTTTGAGCTATGCCTTCTTTGTTTATAAACAGTTAATTGAGACTTTAACTTTCTCTGTGCTCTATGCCTTAGATCGTAACCCGTGATACCAGAATCAAAACAACACCTATTAATGCTTTAGCTAATTGGTATATGGAGAATGTGTTGCCTGTATTGGAAAGGTTTGTAGTTACTGATATGCTTGGTCTGGCATTGGTTTTATTTTCTTATGGTGATATCTAGTGTAGGCGTATTGTAGTCTTCTTATAAGTATATTACATTAAGTTTTTTAGAAAATGCCCTATTAGTTAAGAATGTACTAAGAATTTGAAGTATGTTATATATGTTTTCAACTATGGGGTTTCTGCTATTACTCCTTTCTCTCACCGTTTTTCATTTGATATTTCTATATATATCAATGGGCATGAAAATTTTTTGATGAGTTTTTATCAATCTATTATCACATAAGTCCTATACATTTATGATTGATATAGGATCTTGGAATACTGGTTATGTGTACCATGTTTTTATATAAACTTTTCTATAAGTTTGTACTGAATTTTAATATTCTTTTTTCGTCTTAGGGTGTTAAAATTTCTACTCATGTTGAGACGTAGTCCAAGAATGCTTTTGTTCAGAAGGTGATGTTTGCCTTTTTTATTGCCTTATACAATCCTCTTGGATTTATTCAGGTTCAGAAGGTGAGGGTCTTGAGGCTAGAATTTGAGCTTCCTTTCTTTTTCTGGAAAAGTCTGTCAGTCCAATCAAACTTCTATTTTTCTAAAATAACTATTTCATTCCCATATCCTTCCATATCATTGGGTTCTATATAGTGTTTTTTTTTCTCTTCCACGGGAAGTTTAAAAAACTGTTTTGTAATTTGACACACTTTATCAAGAAATTCAAGTTCCATTCCATGATTTATTATTTGGATCAACACCAAATGCAACCATTTAAGTCTTGTTCTTACATAACAAAAGGAGACCAAGATCAATAACTGAAGTCTCCATCAATGGTAAATCAAATTGGAATTTTCAATCACCATCTTTGTGAACATATCTCTCTGGTATTTATTTCCCTTCAGAAGCTAGCTATTGCACAAGTTTTGAAAAGGTTTCTATTTTTGTAGATGGGTGAATTCAAATTTCTGTTCAAGATGGATCATATATACCCATACAAATATTAAATAATAATTTTTTAAGTTGTATATTTTTGAATGTGGACTATGTATTTTGATTTTTGAATGATTGTACGATAGACAGAAAAGTCAACATTTCATTTATTCTATAATTAATCCAAAGTCTTGTGGAAAGCATGGAACTTTCCAAATGGTAGAAATTGATCAAGACAGGTCAAAAAGGTGTGTGCAACGACTACCTAGTGCAAATGGTAAAAATAGATTAGCTTGCTCTCATGTAAGTTCTAAAGGTGTGTATTTTTGACATATTTGGGGTCGTAATATTCCAATGACATGTCTAAGTGTATAAGCTCTTCAATAGTACGTAAATTACTTGAACAACTTAATTTTCTTTTATTCTTTCCATTAACTCTTTGTTAACTTGGTGGTTTTTGGGATTTTAGGTTGGGTATCCAACAGTGACTGCATTTTTAGAGTTTTATCTGAACTTGACATGCCTATCAGTTCAACCATGATAAAGATTTTCCTAATTAGCATTACTTTCATGTTATAACCATTGATGGATATGAAGATTTTCCAAAAAATGATGAGAAATCCTTAATAAAGGCTGAAAAATCACTTACATAGACTTTCCATCTTTGGGAACTTACTTTGCTGCTTGCTTACAAGCTTTCAGGAATGGGTTGCTCTTAAACCTAGACACTCACGACTTTTGAAAAATGCTCTAGAAAGAGAAAATGTATTGGTTGATCAAGCTTCAAAGTTCTTTCTTTTGAAATTTGGTTTCTTTTAAAATGTGAGAAGTATCTATTGATCCTTCTCTTTCTGTAGTCAAATGTACATCATTCAGAACTTTGGGATCCATTAGCCAACAAACAGAAACCATGTTCTGCATCTTCAGTTGGCCCTTGTGAGTGATTGAAACATGAACTTTGTAAACTATAATAATATCTTTGTTCTGTGTTCATATTTATTTATAAGAATAGGTTTATAGACTTGATGTATCTTTGTTAATGGGTCTTCCTATTTTAGGAGATACTACTACCTCATATGAAATTTCTAGGCATGAGAAAGCAGAAGATGCAAGAAATGAGGATGAATCAATTGTTCACAATATTTCTAGTGTTGGAGATGTAAAGGTATGATACCAAGGAAGATAGTCATGAAGTTTCTCTATAGTGCAATAAATTTGGATGCTTTAGATGAAGGAATTTTCGTTGGAAGAATTTCTTTTATTCATTCAAAGATTCATGATTTGTTTTGGGTAAGATGAGTATAGGTAGCATTTATCTCTCCATATATACATAAATTTTTGCTTACTATGGTACCTCTTGCTTTTAAGTTTTCATGTGGATATTTTTCACTGTAGCTCGTTATTTCATCCGAGGAGTGTGTGACATAAAGCTCTTGTACTCTTCACCCACTTTTTTGTTGTGTTTAGGATTTTGATGAGGCCTTTGAGCCTAGTTAAACTTATCCCTTTTAGCTTTTGTATTGGTTCTAATACAAAACTCTTTAGTTGATTTCTAAATTTTGGAAAAAATTTCTACTTTTAAAGCATTGAGTATTATTTATGAACATATTACATCATTGAGTGTTATTTATAAAAAAAACATCATTGTTCATAATATCATTGAGTATTTATTTTCTTCGGCTGTAATTTTACATTTTAATTGAAGAAGGATTTAAAAAAATGGCATCTTGTATAGTTCCGTGCCCAAAAGCATCATCTGCATCTACGGGTGCTCGGATTGGGGCATTGAATTCAAAACAATATCAACAACTCTCTGTTGCTTGTATTCAGGTAAGCTTTCTTCTCCTATATTTATTCTCAGTTGGGATCGGTATGGTTCTATTAGCTGTTTCATATTTCTTTGTAAATTAAAACTTGAATATGTGTCTTTATATTTGTCATCATATTAGGAGATTTGAAGATTTAAATGAATTGGTGAATGTCTAGTGAGAGAAGTATCACTTTACATGGCAAAAGTTCACATGATTTGATTTCTTTTATCATTAAAGGTGCAAATTTTGAATGTGAACCATCAAAATATGATTGAAAACCAAATCATAAAAGAGAGAATTATTTTTTAGTGGATTAGAATATTCTTAGTGATTTTAGTAATATGTAGTTAAGAGTTTGTAACATTAAAAAGTAGCTATCTAGGCTTGTGAGTGATCCTGATTTCCATTGAATAACATTACCAATATTTGAAGTTTGGTACCTCAAATCACCTCAATTTTAAATTTGGCCATGACACATACCCAAATTTTAGTCACTAGTGGTAAATTAAACAATATTTTTTTAATTAAATGAGAAGTTTTGAAAAATTAATATCAATTTATCTATTTTAAAGAGACATTTTTTCTTATTCATAGTTATAAGATTATTAATATTGCAAACACATGATTTTTGTCTATAATTAGTTCTTCAGACATAAATTTCATGGTTTAACTCTTGTGATGAAATGGTCCTTTATATCAAGAAGCAGTCAGATGATCCTGGTGTCGAGAAATATGAGAAAAAATGGTGTTGTAGATGCTACCATTGGCTCAAGTAGAAGTACCAATTTTCCATCTCAGTTTATAGTCTCGTTACTGTCATCTATTTCTCTGCTTGTTGATTTGATTTCCTTCATATATGTAGTTGAAATTCTGATATATGTGTGACAGCATCTTAGTAACGATTGTAGACAATTTGATTATTTATATTAGTAAATTTTTTTCATGTATATTTTTATATTTTTGTAATACTTTAATTAGCTAGTTATATTAAGGTTTTATTATGTTTAATGTATCTATTACACTCTTAATTAATGTAATATCTCTCTTAAATTTAATATAATGACTCTTAATTTTATCAATTTATTTTAATTTATATCTAAAAATGAGGTTAATTGAGATATATATGGTCAATAGAAATCATTTTTATTACAAGTTTATGGCCTCGGTTATTAGAAAACCGAGGTCATAGGGTGTACATATGACTACGGTTATTAGAAAATCGAGGCCATAGGGTGTACTTATGGCCTTGGTTATTAGAAAACCAAAGAATAGGGTGTATCTATGGCCTAGGTTAAAAAACCGAGGCCATAGGTAACGACCTATGATTTCTCTCACTTAGGCCTCAGTTCTTATAATCGTGGCCATAGATCTATGGTCACGGTTAAAACCAAGGCCATAGGTATGTTTTGTAGTAGTGAATATTGAACTAATTCCATTGGAAAGAATTAAATATTGAATGGGTTTAAATGATCTTAGTTTAACTTGAACAATACCTAACTAATCACCATCCAATGTGAAATATGTTAGGCAAAATTGGAAATTCACACTACCAAATTCATAAAAGAACAAAATGATAAATAGAATAAAGCTAGAACAAGGAAAGAATATAGATATTGTATTGATAAAATAATTTTCTCTATTGGATAAAATATTACAACTCTTATTTGTAATAAGCCAAATTATTTATAGCTTATTATAAATATAACACTCAACTTACAAATAAATAAATAAATAATAACACTCAATTGATTTCTCTTCTCTCAAATGCTGAAAAACATAAACATGTGAATTTTTTTTTTTGGCTTGGAATATATTTAAATGCTAAAACACAACTTCTATTTATAATAAGCCAAAGTTACTTAGTCATTCACTCTTCCTTCAATATCAAACACTCCTTGACTTATCTACTTTATAATACGCAATGCTTTGTCAAAGCATAAAAGAATGAAGAATTAGAGAGGGGTTGAATCTGACAATCTCTCACTTGGAGATTGATTTCAACCATGTCTCTATACATGATCATTGCAACAACTTTTTTTTGGGTTTTTCATGCCTGCAAGCCAACTGAAGCTAAACACATCTTTAGTTTATCAATAGTTTGCATCTTTGTAAATATGTCATCAAGGTTTCATTTCCCTATATATTATTAAGCTTGAGAACATCTTGTTCTAGAAGAAATTATGGCAATATAGTACATTGTGTTCCTACTTCATGCCTAATCCATCTAAGAAACCATAAAACCATATCATCTCTTTGCTGGCTTTTATGATTGCAACATATTCAAGTTCAATGGTGAAGAGAAACAATATTCTGCAATTGAGAAACCCCAACTTATTATTGTACCAATAAGAGTATAAACATACCCTATTGTACTTTTCTATTATCATAACTGTCGACTAAGTCGACTATTAAGCATCTTTCAAGAATTATATCTCCACTTTTAAATATAGTGTCATACTTGTGGTACATCAAAAATATCTAAGAATTCATTTTACAACTTCCCAATGTGTCTTGCATGGATTATTCATGTAACTACTCATAAATCCCACTACAATGTGCAATGTGGGGTCTAGTAAATACCATGGCATATATCAAACATTCAATAGCTAAAGCATATGGGAAATTTCTTATATGACCACAATCTCTTACAATATTAGGTGATTACTCCTTGGATGATTTGAAATGAACACCTAAGGGAATGCTTATTAGTTTTGCATGCTTCATGTTGAACCTGTCAAATACCTTGTTGATGTACTCAATATATGACAACATTAAGGTCCTCAATGTCTTGTCCCTATTGATCCTCATTCCAAGAATATACTTTGTAACATCCAGATCTTTTATTACTAAATGCTCTAATATTTGTTGCTTCATATTATTTGCCACTTGTATAGTTGATCCAAAATCAATATGTCATCTGCATATAATAGTGAACTAATGTAGCTATTGTTGAACTTCTTCACATAAAAATAATGATTTTCCCAACATCTGGTGAAGCAAGTACTACTTTTCATAATACTTTCAAACTTTTTACCATATCTTGAAGTTTTATTTACACCATACAAGCTCTTTGTCAACTTATATACCAAATTATTTTTTTCTGCTCTCTCTGAGCTTTGTAGTTGCCCCATATATATCTATTCTATCAAATAACCTTATAGGAATGTTGCCTTTATATCTAATTGTTTGAGATGTAAATTCTCTACAACTACCAACTTCAATGCCAACCTGGTTATGGTCAACTTCAAAACTAAAGAGAAAATCTCATTATATTCAATCCCTTCTTTCTGATGAAAATCTTTGATAATAATCTAGCCTTGCATAGCTTACTCTTATTATGCTCCCTTTTAATTCTAAAAAATCATTTGTTATGAAGAGTTTTATTTCCTTTTGGCAGTTGAATGAATTTCAATGTTTAATTTATCACAAGTGAGTCCATCTCATATTTCATGGAAGACTCCCACTTGAATGAATCTTGCATCTGTATTGCTTCATCACAATATTATGGTTCTTCATTGTTAGCTAGAAAAATAAATATGGGAGAAAGAATAGCATTGTATTGGTTTGTGTGATCTAGTGGTGTGTCTCAATCTAGGCATACATGGTTGTTCTTGTTGATGAACGTCTTCTGGTTCTTCCAGTGGAACTTCATTTTCTAATTCCTCTTATGAAACTTCTGGTATATCTTCATTTGGTGGTTCTTGAGAAACTTCATTTTTGGGTTGCATTCAACCCTAAAATACACATCCTTTTCAAAGGTATCCTCGATCTAAACATACTCTTTTGTTTAATTATCATTGAAAATTTAACCAAATTTTAAAGTTGACCTGCCTTTGTACATGACATATTTTTAATACAACATCATGACTTCTAATCACTAGTCATTTTTCAAAACCCCAAAATTGATAACCAAATTCATCGGTACCATATCCTATAAAGATAAACTTCTTGGACTCTGGACTAACTTACTTCTTTCAACAAAGTCAATGTAGACATATGAATGTCAATCAAAAACATTCAAGTGTAAAAGCTTTACCTCTTTGCCACTCCAAGTTCCTCTAGCAATCTTTCATTCAAAGGAATAGAGGGTCCATGATTGATCATGTAAGTTGTATCATTGATAACTTCAGCCATAATCTTTTGAGAAAGCCATCATGTATCCATATGCATCTAGCATGTTCATTCAAAGTTATGTTAATATGCTCAACTACACCATTTGTTATGGTATACTTGTTATAGAATTCTACATTCGTCATGCATTATACTCAATAATAGCAAGTCCATCTCATATTTCATGGAAGAATCCAACTTGAATGAATCCTCTATCTATATTGCTTCATTATAACATTATGGTTATCCTTTGTTAATTAGAAAAAACAAATTTGGGAGGGAGAATAGAATTGTATTGGCTTGTGTGTTTTAGTGGTACATCTCATTCTAGATGTGCGTGGCTATTCTTATTAAGGATTGTCTTCTAGTTCTTACAATGGAACTTCATTTTCTAATTATTCTTGTGAAACTTTTGGTTCTTCTAGTATAACTTCATTCAGTGGTTCTTGAGAAACTTCATTTTTGAGTTGCATTCAACCCTAAAATACACATCCTTTTCAAAGGTATCCTCAATCTAAACATATTCTTTAGTTTGAGTATCATTGAAAATTTCACCAAATTTTAAAGTTGACATGTCTTTGTACATGACATTTTTTTAATACGACATCATGACTTCTAATCACTAGTCATTTTTCAAAACCCCAAAATTGATAACCAAACTAATCGGTACCATATCCTATAAAGATAAACTTCTTGGAATTGGATTAAACTTACTTCTTTCAATAGAGTCAATATAGACAGACAAAAGACAATCAGAAGCATTTAAGTGTAAAAGGTTTACCTCTTTGCCACTCCAAACTTCCTCTATATATCTTAGTGCTTTTAGCATGTTCATTCAAAGTTATGGTAATATGTTCCACTACACCATTTTTTATGGTGTACTCGGTATAGACTTCTACATTCAAATTCCATAACTTATATAGAAGTCTTTGATTTTTTTGTCAGACCTCAAACAACTTACTTTAAAACCTATCTCATTTTTCCTTAAAGCTTTTCATTCTCTAAAAACATCATAAAATTCTAATTTATTTTTCAAAAAATAAATCCATACTTTCTACTGGAGGTAATTTTGTATATCCCACATAACAAGTCAAAAAGTTGTCCCAGTCAAAAAAGGGTCTTATGGGCTAAGCTCAATAAATGCCTAATCATCATGCAAGTGTGAACGCAATGTAATTTTTCAAAAGGGATAAAGACCCAATGATTATCCTTTAATTATCTTAAATATATAAAAGCCTAAAAGATTATCCTTAATTTATCTTAAAGGATAACTGAGAAGATAATTAAGGATATATGTCTACAAATAATATATCTATAACAAATAAGTGTCTACAAAACTACAATAGTTTAATCCTAATCAAACATGGATAGTTATCATATTAATTCACATATAATAACATAAAAAGATATCTTATTATATCTTGAAATCATTTGACCTTATAACAAAGAATAACAGCCAAACACTTCATTTTCATATAATTACTAGAGTGAGACTATAAATCTACTCTATCCTACATCTTACAGTTACTCACTTAAGGATCATAGGGTCAAAAACCATTGATAACTTTGTGTTTAAGAGTTATTTTGTCCAATTTATTTTTTATAATTGCTATGTTCTTAAGGTTTTTAGTTAATTTTAAGTTTCTAAATCATTAGTTGGTGTTAGTTTTGTAAGAAATTATATTTTGAGAGAGAAGGAAACAATTTGAATTAAAAAGGACTTAAATGTAAACAAAAAAAGTTGAAAAATTAAATTTTTTTGCATAGAAAATGAGTCTCATACTCGGATGGAACAACGAGCGTCACCCACCATAAAATCAAATGATGAATGGTCCAGATTGCACGCGTTCTCCACTCTTCATGTGAGAGAGTCATGGAGTGGGATCCAGCTATTCTGCACATCCCAGGATACGGATTTCCCTACGATGCGGTCCATTGAAGCTCCATGTGCTCTTGCATCACCCACTGTCAAATCAAACGATGAATGGTCTAGATCACGCATGTTTTCCACTCTCTATGCGAGAGAGTCATGAAATGGAGTCCAGCTGTTATGCACAGCCCAACGTGTGGAAATCCCTATGACGCGGTCCACTGAACCTTCATGCTCCATTACGTCTCACCCAACTCGTATACGTCACGTGTTTGATTCTCTTGCCAATGAATCAAATCTCGCCATATGTCATACATAGTGTAAAAACATTTCAAAAATTGTTCCAGTAGCCCAGCTTCTTTTGCACGTTTTTGTTTTACCCTTTTTTGCATGCCACTTTTAGAGGAATTTTTGGTGTGATTTTTGGAACAAATAGAGAGCAAAGAAATTGGATAGGAGAGGCCATTTTTTTTGTTTTGGGAGTAACTCCATATTTTTTCTCCATCATTTTTTTTTGTTTCCTTTTCTGTTTGAAACACACACAGCAAATGTATTTTTTAAAGTTGAATATTGAGTTAGCAACTGTTGAATATTGGGGCATTTTTTAAGACTATTATGCAAGAGTTTAAAGTAGAATATTGCTTGGAGATTGAGGAATCATCGAAGAATTTCTTCTAATCCCTTTGTCTTATGATTTAAGTTTTCTTAAATGTATAAATATTCTTAGATTGCGATTTCAATATTTCCTATGAACTAAATTATTTGTTCTAGGGTTGCAATATAGCTTACATTATGAAACTTGAATTAATTATTTTTGAATGAGTTGTGGGATATTGCTTTTAATTTGTTTATTCTATTTGTGCTTAATGTCTTTGATTGTTGGAAGATTAATCAATTGATTTATGAACTTGGAAAATGAATTTTCGTGTTTTGCTCTCGGATAGAATAACATATATATCTATTTAATTTAGAAATAGTTTAGTTTAACTCTATCCAAATATTGAATTTTTGGATAAAATTAAGTTGAAATAATTTTAGTACTTAACAAAGATTAGTAACAATTTTTTGTGGGAATGATATCGTATTTATTACTTACTACTTGTGACCGTGTATACTTGCACGTTGATGTTCTTTTAAGATACCAACAAGTTTTTAAGATACCCTACAAGGTGGTCCAAAGTCCTAATAGTTTATTTATCTCGTAAATTCCATGAAGAACAATCCTACTTAGTGTAATCGAAAATCGATATCAATATCTAGTACCATCAGTAGGGAAGAAGTGTGTTCTACTTAGTTGAAAGTTTCAAAGTTGTAGGACTCTTAAAAGAGTTCTCAAAGTTCTTAATCTGCTAAAAAATAAAATATATTTAAATAGAGATCGTGGACCCTAGTAACAGTATTTTTTAAAAAGAGAACTTCAAAATCTTTTGATATATTATTTTCATTTACTTAATTTTCTGGACATTTAATAAAGGTTATGGATCAAATAGTTAGCTCTACCTCTTAGATCCTGATAAATAATCAAAAAGTCTAGTCTGCTAACTAGCAGACCATCCTTTCAACTATCCTGTAACCTTCTAGAAATATTAACATTATACATAGACCTATTTGTCCACAACTGGACAAATAGTATTCATAAAGGCAAGGTGAGCTTGGACCTGAGCCTACCTAGACATGATGGAAAATACACTCCTGGCCATCCAAAAGCATCTATTATAGCCATAAGTTCCTAAACAAGTCATCATCTCATAGAACATTCCTAAGGCATCATCTAATTCCCACAATGCATAAGGCTATACCTATAACCATCAAGGGCTTGGCTAGTGTGGTGAATGTCTCCAATAAGACTCAAGTCCCATGGTATACCGTACTTTATCTTCTTATACCAATCATAACCATATAGCCTTGGATGTCAAATCACAATCCTACTAACCGACCATCTTGGATCGTTTTGGTCCAACCCAAGAGGCGTCTACACATTAGGACCTCTGTGACCATCTTAAGGCACACTAACAAGGACACTCTATCAAAGGTTTCCTGTTGACCAAGTATCCTTAGTGACCAATGACCATCCAAAGGTCTAAGATAAGGTACCAACTATTCTTTTTCCCACCATTATTTGAGTTGCTAAAGATTTATAAGAGATCCAACAGAGGTTGAACCAAGGAATACTTATAGACCTAGTAGTCTTTACTAAGTCCCTATTCACCCTAGGGATCATCCATCCCACTTTCTAATAAGTTCAAGATGCCTAACACAAGTACATATGATGGCACCAAAGACCTCTTGGATCATTTGGAATTTCAAGGGATGGATGGATCTTTATGCCTACAACGATGTTGTGCAGTGTCAGGCCTTCTAGCTTGCTTTTACAGATAAGCTAGAGCTTGGTATTGTACTTTGAAGCCTAATACTATTAGTTCCTTCAAAAAATTAGGGAAAAAGTTCTTTTTTCACTTCTCAACCAAGAGAAGAAGAACAAAGACCTTGGCATACTTACTAACCTTAGAAAGGGGAAAGGAAGAGTCTTTGAAAGATTTCTTTAACAGATTTAATACAAAGAAAATACAAGTGAAAAGTTTCACAAACTTTGTGGCCATCATAGCTTTACATCGAGCTCTATGCCATAGAGGCTTGTGGAGGGATCTGGCCAAAATATTCTCCAATATTATATTCTAAGGCTACTCAATTGATTAACACTTATATTAATATAGATGAAATGATTTTCAATAGAAAATATCAAGAGCCTCCTAAGAAAGAAATAATAAAGCAAAAGCACATATGGGAGATTAATCCCCACATCGTGACAACAAGAAATCCAGGCTAGACCAAAGAAATGATAGATATGTCATGGATAAAAATATCATATATCCAAGATAGAATTTCCAAAGTTACACCCTTCTTAGAGCAATAAGAGAGAATGTTCTTATGCAAGTTGAGTTCTAGTCGTTATACATTGGCCTAAGAAATATAAAAACTCTACTTGGGATAAATGTTAATATTGTAGGTTCTACAAAGATAACGGCCACTCAACAGAAAGTGGCTAAGAAATTAAAGATGAAATTGAAAATATATGTAGCAAAGGATACTTGGATGAATTTATTAAACATCCAAGGCTATATCAGCCACAACCATAATAGCCATAGATTTAGTAGCCATAGCCATAACACTTGTGGAAATAACAATCATTGCCACAACAAACACTACCACCATGAGCAGCCTTCCCACCTAAACAAAGAAATCAATCTTAAGGATAGGAAGTCTATAAGGTTAAAGTTATAATGGGAGATCCCTCTAAGGGTAGTTCTAACAACATACACAAAACACTCGTCTATAAGGTCATCTCTAACCCAAAAATTCTAGAGATTGCTTCTTCACGTAACCCAAGAAAAATCCTAAACTTATGGGTTCAGACATAGCATTTTGAGAAAGAGAAATTTGTAGGTTAATCCACACTTATGTAGATGCTTTAGTAGTCACTCTTCAGGTGGCCAACATAACTTTACAATGGATACTAATAGATATCGGTAGCTCATCCAATGTCCTATTCTCTGAGGCATGGAAACAAATGAAGTATTATTATCCTCTCAAGCTTGTAACTACCCCCTTGGTAGGATTATATGAACTCTCACTTATCCTCAAAGGCAGTGTGACCTTGTAAGTTACAATTGGACAAGGGTCCAACTCAAGAAAAATTATGGCAGACTTCCTTATCGTGGACTGCCCTTCTCCTTACAATTGTATCCTTGGTAGGCCTTTCCTACATAGGGCCAAAGCTATAGCTTTAACCTACCAACTTGTCATAAAGTTTCTAACAGATATAGGAATAGGAGTGGTACATGGAAAGTAAAAAGTAGTCAAAGAATGCTACCCCATAAGTATTCGAATGGGCCAGAAGTAAAAGTTCTACCAGGCTAGAATTAGAAAGTTCTTACCCTACTTATTTTGTTTTTACTTAATGTTATTCCAATTTTTTTTGTTGCAAAACTTAGTAAATTAAGTAGCCTTAGTTGGCTATATTACAACTTATGTTCCTATGATAATTTCTATTACTTTGTAACTCAAATTTATTATTATTAATAAAGGGAACACTTAGGATTCATACATTTCTTTACAAATCAAAGATCTACACTTAAAAGATTCAACAGGATAGAAATCCACCATCAAATGAAGAAGTGAGCTTGAGCTCCCTAGACTTGAAAAAGTCTAGAGCTCTTAATGATACATCGCTATGAACAAAGCATAATAAAGTCATCAGTGTCAAGCCAAGGAATGCAACCCTATGAAAGGTAGCGAATAAGAAGCAACTCTGCATGTGAAAACTATGCCTTAGGGTTCTAGGGCACCAAATGGTCTATAGAAGCTGGGCACATTAAGTGACTATGAGGATGCACCCTGATAATAGATTGTGATGAGGATGCACCCTGATCATAGATTGTGTAGTCAAGGAGAAAGCTTATGCTAATAACATCTTAACTTGATTTAATTTCCTCTTAATCAGCTTTAGACTTTAAAAAAGGCTCATAGCTCGAGAGCTCTACCACCTTAGTATTGAGTATCCCTCTATAACTTATTGAGAAATGTTCCACAAAGAAAGATAATAAATAAGAAAATAAAGATGAGCAGGCCTAAGCTATATAGACTTAAAAAGTCTAAAACCCTCAGTGTGACACCATAGGTAAGTACTATGCCTTAAAGCCCAGACCATGAGAAGATCAACAGAAGCTGAACTCATTAAGTTATAACTAGGATGAATCATAATAATAGGTTGTGTAGTCCAAGATAAAACTAGTATGAAGAAGCATCCAAGCTTGTGAGTCTCGTGACTCAACAGCTAGATTATAATATAGTGTAATTGAGTGCAATAAAAGCCTTAGTATCCAAGTAGGGAATAAACCCTTTCCAAAGAAGTGAATAAGAGGTATTCCAATAGGTTAGCTCTATTCTTTTAGGGCAAGGACACCAAATTGTATTTAAAGGATTAATATGTTAGTCATATGGTCTAGGCCATAAATAATACCAAGAATAGCTTACCAAATTTCCTATCTCCCTAGAGTTTTTCGAAGACCCTAAAATGGAGACATGGCTCACAAGCCATACTACCTCAAGTCCAAGAACTACATTAAAATTCCTACACCATACTTAGAGTTATAAGACTTCAGTAAATGAGATGATAAATCTCTAACAAAGCGATATCTAAAAATTTTCCTAACAAGTTAAATATCATCCAAACTTCAAAGCCATTAGTCTCCTAACTGCAGAAACATATGGATCCTAGTTAGACTAAAATCTATAGTGGCTACCTATAAATTTTCACGAAATAAGTGGAGTCTCTCAAATAACTCGTCAATTTGCTCCCTTTCTTCGACATAATTAGCTTACTCCTCCATCAAGAAAGCATCCAAATGATTGACACGCTCATTTACGCTAAAATCCTATGTGCGTCAGTGCCCATACGTGTCGTGAATCCCGTTTACATCAACTCAATCCATGTCACAAATCCCATGCATGTCTGCACATTTTCTACCGTAAAAATTATCCAATCGTGCACATTAGCGCCCCACACGTATGCCAACCTATCCAATATACATCTAAGATCATTTTTTAAGATAATTTTTTTTTATCTTTTTCCTCACTTATAAATTCCCTATCTCAAAACACAATTTTTCTTAGCTCCTTCTCTCTCGCTTTCTCTCTCTAGAAAGCTTTCTATTTTTTTTAGTTTTTAGTTTTAAAGTTCTTCTCTTTTTGAAAAAAAACTAGTTATAATATTGTAGATTTCTAGTTTTTGATTGAATAAACGGAAATGCAAATCCGTTTGGAGGTTTTCTAGCAACATAATTAGCATCAAAGTTTTGTAAAGATTTTTTTGAGATATAATTTTAAAATGAATTATATATAGTTATTTTTATGTTTTTATTCTTATATGTTAAATTTAATTTATCTATGATTAAATTTAACATGGTTGGTTGTTTGTAAATATGATATAATAATAATGTTGTTATGCTTGCAAAATATTAAATAGGTAAAATATTTCTATAAAATAAATTGATTTTATTTTTATTCAAGATTTTTATAAAGAATATTATTTGAAGGAGTACATTACTCTTAATAACAAACTTAATATGAGAGTTAAAATTAAAATTTAATTATCTGTACTTAATTTAGAATAGTACTCTTTTATTTTAGATTTAATTATTTGAATATTTAGAGCAAAGTTCTATTTCAAAACTTTATTTTGCATATTTTCTTAAATAGTTTTAAAATCTGAAAGTTATTTTTCGGATAGTTAAATTTTTAAGTTTAATTTGGAAACAGTGAATAAAGTTTAAAATTTCTAATCCCACCAAAGTTAGCATTTAAATGATTCATTTTTAATCTTTTAGAAAATGTAATTAATTTAATTAACTAAATTAATTAACAACCTAGTGTTAATTGATTTGTTTAATTAACAAAAAATATCTAAGCCCACCAAAGGTGGTATTTATATAAAAAAATAGATAATCAATAAATATCAATTTATATATTTAATAACTTAAATAATATGAGCAAGTATAATTAACTTAATTATTATATGCATAAATACTCAAATGATAAAAATTTGTACAATTGTTTATTAAATCTATAACTATGTTTATTTTTTTAATGTTATTAGATAGGATTTTGCCAAATTATCGTGAAAGGATGTTTAGGATTTAATTTTATTTTTAAAAATTTAAATAATAAATTAAAAATCACATATATTTCTTCATTTGATCAATCTTGGAGTATACTTGTCATTTTTTATAAAATGATTCATGCACTTACGAGAGTTTTACAAATATAAAACCAAAGTATTTGCAAAATCGGCATTGCCAATTTTGTTCATCAAGTTTTTGGGTGAAAATTTACCATGCTTAATTGGAAATTTTTTAACAATTTAAAAAAAATTATTCACATTTTCATTTTTATTGTGTTTGATTTTATTTTCTTTGTATGGTTTAATAATTTTTAGAATTTTAGGATTAGTTTTAAAAACTTTCTCACAAGAATTAATCATTTATTTAAATCAAATTTAAGTAAATAGTTAAGTCTTTTACACTATTATATTAATTTTTGAAAACATATCATGGAGTATATGGTAATTAGTTCATTTTTTACTCTACACACTTTTATTATTTTTTAGCATTATTAGATGATCTCTAAAGGACTTAGCATTCAATGTCTGGATTTTTACATCTTGTTTGTACTACGCTTAGATTAGCAAAGAGCACAAGGCATCTCGGGATATTCATGTGGGCCTAGGGAGTTCCGGGTTGATGCTCAAACTAGTTCCTGACTAGTAGGGTGGCCATACCCTGACACGTGTTTCTTTCACTCTCCCCAGCTCTCGAACCCAGGACCTAGCCCTTAAGTAGATCTTGGGAAGAAAGCTGGTACCATCTGGTCAAACATATGTCAAGAAAGGATCACCCTGTCTAGTCAAGAACTAGCTAGAACAATAACGTCCTACTCTTGGGCCCCACGTGGATATCTCGAGATGCCTTGTGCCCTTCGTTGAGCTAAGTGCAGTACAAACATCAAAAGGTGCTTTTTTTCTAAATATATCTACGTGGGGGGGGCAAGACTACGATGTTGTTACTTAAGCTAGTTTATATACTAGCAAGACGGCCCTAGCCTGGCAAGCATTTCTTTAGTGCCTCCCTAGCTTCGAACCTATGACCTACCCCTATAGCCACAAATTCATGGAAGTTGGTACCATCTGGACTAGTTTTAATGTTTGTACCACGCCTAGCTCAACGGAAAGCACAAGACATCTTGGGATATCGACATGGGGCCTAGGGGTAGGGTGTTGTTGCTCAAGCTAGTTCCTGACTAGATAAGGCATCTTCTTCATAACATGTGTTTGTTTTGCTCTCCTCAGCTCTTGAACCTAGGAGCTATCCCTTAAGTAGACCTTGGGAAGCAAGTTGGTACCATCTAGGCTACTAATAATAACATGGCTGACTGTTTGTAAATATGATATAATAATAACGTTATTATGCTTGCAAAATATTAAATAAGTAAAATATTTCTATAAAGTAAATTGATTTTATTTTTATTTAAGATTTTATATTGAGGATATTAGAGGGAAATATATTATTTTTCATTACAAACTTAAATCTGAAAATTAGATTTTAAGGTTTAATTATCCAGTTTAATTTAGAATCGTGCTCTTTTACTTGTTGGTACAATCGCTCAGTAGTTAGAGTAAAACTCTATTTCAAAAGTTTTTATAAGAACTATTATTCGAAAATGTATTGACAACATATTTTTGATAATGGTTTTAAAACTTAAAAGTTATTACTCAAATAATTAAATTCTTAGGTTTAATTTGGACACCTTGAATAAAATCTAATTAACTGACTTTGCTTAAAACTATGATTAGATGATTTTCTATTTTCTTAAAAATAAAGCTAAAATTTAATACTTAATTAATTAATAGGCCTTACCTAAGAATATTAGTTAACTAATATTAAACAAAAGAATTTGGGCCTCACCTAAGGACATTTTCATACCAAAAAACAAAAATTAACAAATATCAATGTATATCTTTCATAACCTAAATAATATGAGCAAGTATAATTAACTTAATTATTATATTCATAAATACTCCACTATTATGAATGATAAAAATTTGCATGATTGTTTATTGAATCTATATCTATGTTTATTTTTTTATGTTATTAGATTAGGAAACAAAAATCAAAATATCGTGAGAGAATGTTCAGGATTTAATTTCATTTTTAAAAGTTTGAATAATAAATTAAAAATCGCATATATTCCATCCTTAGATTGATCTTGGGAGTATCCTTGTCATTTTCTATAAAATTATTTGTACACTTACGAGAGTTTTACAAATATAAAACAAAACTATCCGTAAGATCAGTATTGCTAACCTGATGTTGGTCATGTTGTTATTCATCAATTTTTTGGCACCATTATTGAGGACTTGATTTTGTGCTCATCAAATTTTTGGCACTATTGTTGGGGGCTTGATTTTGATTCATCAATCACTCTAAAGTTGGGGGTTCTATTCCTCTCGGAAGCCCCAGGCTTTTGTATAGCCTTAGCCTTTTTAGGCATATCTTTTGAGCTAGAGTCTCTCAAGAAATAGATCGCTATCTCTACCTTACTCCTCTTCCCAGGAGGATGTGAGAAGTCATACATGTAAAAACTTTTAAGTTTTTACGATGACCTAATCACTCGAAACTAAAAAAATTCAAAAATATTAAGTTATATGAAATACTTTTTATCTAAGTATGGAGGGATAATGCTCTCTAGATCAACTATGATTAGGTCTAGGTCCCAGCAAGCAATCTACTCATGGATAGTAAGTTTTTTATTGCACCACTGTGATAGAAGAAGATGATAGAGTGACTCGGTGACATCTTCTTGGTTAGGAGTAATGTTACCTTGGGCCTAACGCACTACAAACAAAAGAAACAAGTTAGGAAACTACAAGAAAGTTATAATAAAAGATTAAGTTTGAGAAACCCTACCCTCTCTCTTAAATTGGGTAGGCGTAGAAGGAATGTCAAGGGATAGAATGTTAAAGTCACTTATAGTAGTAAACAAGGACTCTTTTTACCCCTTATTAGTATTTGGAAACCGATTTATTAGAACACGATTAACATAGAGTTTGAAGTGATACCAACCCATAGTACCTCCTTGAATATATAATTATGAATAGTACTTGAATTCTTAAATAGTAAGTTCTCTATCGTGCTCTTTCTAGAGCACCTAAGAACTAAGAAACACCCTATAATAATTGGGTGGAAACTGAGAGCGATACTAATGTCACTCAAAAAATTTCATATTATATGTAGAAATGGGAGTCATAACCTTGCAAAGAAGTGGTCGAAAGACAAAGTAAATCTTCTAGAAAGAGGGTTACTCCAAATTATTCTCAACACCCGAGGCATCAAAATAATGGACTTAGGAATCTAGATCATGGTCCTTATCTTGCCCAAGAAATGGTTATTCAGCTGAGAACTAAAGGGGTTCACTCAAAAGTACTTAAGATCACTTCATTTTATGCCCAGTTGGCACACAAGAATGCCCGTTGGAATAGTAGCTAAGTTTTTACCTCTTAAAGACTCGACTTATAACAAATGGATGCTTGAATGACTCACATGGATAGAACCAAACTGTGATGTCGAGATGGTCTAAAGGTATCATCTAGTGCAACTCGCTTCTAGCCACAACCAACTAGACTGTTACCAGTCAAAGAGGCACTGACCGTGGAGGTTCCTGCCAAAGGATTTATAGCCAAGAATTTTCTACCTAGGAAGTCATCAACCAAGTAAGAGCCATCCCAAATATCACCAATCAGGACACCTTCGGCCAACACCACCACCAACCAGGCAAGCACTAGTTAGGGATGGGCTGACTACATCTTTGTCTGACCTCTGTTCATCCATCAATGCCCATCACTTATAACCATCCTTGTCCATATCGACATGTACCCATGATGGCCAAACCTAATTTTTTTCATCCATGGATCTGATATCCATCCCTTTCTATGTAAGAAAGTATGGTATAAGCGTCATGTGGTGTAAAATGTTTCAACAATCAAAAAAATAGTTTTCATAAACAACATGCAAGATGAATGATTAATAATAAATGAATAACAATGAATTAAGAATAAATTAAGAAAAATAATAAAGTTTACCTTGAGAGAATTTTCTTTACTTTTCTTCACCTTCCAAATTGGGTGCTTTGAGAAATTATTATGAGTTATGAAAAGTGAAAATGTTGTGGGCTTGTATTTATAAAAGTGGTGAGTTAATCTCATCCATCCCTCTAAAATCACAATCAATGGTCAAGATTGCTTAGGTAATCCTAGAGGGATTAGACTTAGGTTTTGAATTTTGAGCTTCCAATAAAAATAAGAGAAGATTTGACTTCCTTGATAAACATGTTGACTTTAACATAACTTTCTAATCGAAAGTTTGATTGAAAATTCATAGACATCCTCGATACTAGAGCATCGTAGTGCACATTTTGAATGGCTAGACATGACATAAAGTTTTTCACATGGGCAATTAAAAATTCAGGCAAGTGTAAGCTTAGTATCATCAACATAATTGGAAGAGATATTTGACACTAGTACTAATAAAAATTACAGTCAGACCTTCTATCCCATTTGCCATAAAGTATGAGGGCTAATTTCAGGGGTCATTTCGTACATCTCATATGACAGTCAAATAGTGATCTCAATCAGCAAAGAGCCTTATTGGCTAAGCCTAATAAGTGCCTAATAATTACACAAGTTTGAATGCAAGGTAATTATTCTAAGGTGATAAAAATACAATGATTATCTTTAATTATCTTAAAGGATAATTGAGGATATAATTAAGGATAGATGTCTACAAATAATAGATGGCTAACATAGATAAGTGTCTATACAACTCAATCCTAATCAAACAAGGATAGCTACAAGGTTAATTATTTTCCCTATGTATATTCATATATGCATTACATAAAAGATATCTTTTTATATCTTGAAATCACCTTATCTTATAACAGAGAATCGCAACTAAACTCTCTCTTTTCACATAATTACTAGAGAAAGAATGTGATCTCCTCTATCATTCATCTTACAGTTACTAGCTTAAGGATCATAGGGCCAAAGATCACCCATCCACAAGGTGGTCCAATGTTCTAATAGTTTGTTCATCTTGTAGTTTCCATAGAGAACAGACCTACTTGGTGTTGACAAATTGGTATCAACACCTTCCTTGTTGAATCATCAATGAAGGTGACATAATCCAACTAGCCTCCAAGGGATTTAATTGAAGTAGGTCCCCACATGTTTGTGTGAACTAGTTCTAACTTTTCTAACATTGGTGTCTTACTAGCTTTGGAAAAGCTAACTTTCTTTTATTTGTTGAGGATGCTGATAAGTGCTTGAAATACACTTATAGTTCGTGAATTTATTATACTTATTTGGAAGGAATAGGTTTGCTTATAGAATTTTACTTGATTATTTAAGTGAATCTATATTTTTAGGAATCATGGGTATGTTTTATTGTATTTAAGGTGTTTTAACTTCAAAAGAGATAACTAATGTCAACACATGAAGACATAACACTTGAAATTATCAAATAGAACCCTAAGGACGAAAAAGATTAAGGTTTTTAAGCCTTATATCAAGAACCAATCAATATGGAAGAGCCACAAGAAAATATCAACATAAACGTGTGAGCCATGATGAAGGAAATAATATGCCACGATGGATACCTCTCAGGATTTCATACTAGCCACATTAAAAAATTTGCACCATTGCGTGATAAAAAGTGTGTTACGGCCTAATCCTCTCCAGTTTTATTATGCAAGTGTATTTGAGCTATGTGTCGTGGTAGTAAAAAATGCATGTTGCAACGCACGTATTAAATTTCTAATTCTGAGTTGCTAAACATTACTTTTCTTATAAATAAACACATTTGTTCATTAAATCAGCAGCTTTCATATACTTATGTACATAGAGAATAGTATACATTATTTAGTTTTTCAAATTCATGGTTACATTATAGATTAGACTTGGAACAAATAAGAGGCAACTTTTGGGAGCTTTTTTAGATCCAAGAAAAGAAAAAAGGATTTATAAAGATTCAAAAGTCCTATTGAAAATCAAGATCATAATTTTGGAATAGAAAAGATCATCCATCCATTATTGGTATTTAGATCTAATTAGGATCTTTTTATTTTCAGATTAATCTTCTCATTATTTTCTTGAATGAATGCTTACTCTTATTTTATTTTAATTTAAGCATGTCTAGCTAATTTTAATTATGGGTATTTAGCTTTGTTTCCATTCTTGTTTAGATTATTTAGGTGAATATTTTTTTATTAATTAAATAAAGATCATTTTTTGATTCAAGGTTTGTTAAAAAAATTATTTATGAATAGTTTATTGGCTATTTATTCTTCATAATAGATTAAAATTTTGAGGATTAGGTTTCAAACAAATTAGTGACTTGATCGAGAACATTGATTTAAATAGTTTGCTACTTCCTTGGAACAATTTATTCAATCAATTAAACATCGCGATCATAGGCCATTAATTAGTTAGATTAACAAAGAAAATGATCCCGATCATAGAACTTTTCATATTTAAAAGAAAAAATCAATAATCGAAGTTTGTATTTTAATTAACCTAAATATTTCGAAGCAAACATGGTTAACTAGCTTTACATAGATTCTCCATTGATTTATAATTATAAATCTTCCTTGATTTTGTGTGAGTTGAGTTTATATTTAGTTATTTAATTATTTGTTATTAGTTTAAGATTTTCAAACTAAACCATTGTGATAGAATGTTTAAATTTTATTTTTCATTCATAATTTTTTAAAGTTTTTAAGAAAAGTGAAGAATTATCTAAAATCATTGTAATTCCTTAAGAGACCATCCTTGAGAGACCAACCTTGAGAATATATTTATAGCTTATTATAGGTGACTCATGCACTTAAAAACTTTTTATAATACAAAATTTGTGCATTAGATACAGTTCTTACACAAACCAATGTCCACCACCTTCACATCTTAAAATTTCTCTTTTGGAAAGAATACATTCATCCATTTCTCACTAATAGAGCCAATCCTTTAGAGCCACATATTTTATTTTCCATTTACATCTATGTCTGTAATAGTTCTTAGACTATTTGAGGTCATATAGAGGGTATCAACTTTCTTTCTATGATTTATGTCCTTGTTTATCAAGCTATTGTATAGAGATCAAATTCCTTTTAAGATATAGAATATATATCACATTATTCAACTTTCACACAATCCTATTTGATAACTTCACTCGAACATCACATTTGCCTCTAATTTTCAATGGCTCATCATCTGCTAGATGAATTTTTTAAAAATCACCACTAAGTAATTTTCCATGATCTCTAAAATGAAGTAGAATGAAATGATGCACGTAAATCCAAAATCCAGAATTCAATCAGAATGTTGACACTCAAGATAAAGCATCATTGGTTTCCCCAGCAATAAATATAGTTTCATGTGCACCGTTATTTCTTGTTGGGGCCTAACAAACTTTTCTTGGATTCCTTTATTGATCGCAATTTCAATAATTGAAGTTTGTTATGCTAAATCTTGACTTGCTTCATCTAGACTTAGACTTGCCTATACCTGAGTTCCTCTCAAGCATTTTTTGTCGAGATTTTATACGTAATGCGAAAGATGATGCCTCATTAGATTCCTTTCGATGAATTTTTCAATTAGAATAAAATCACGAGTCGTTTCCTACTTCATTAGCATATTTCCTAAGGAATTTCTTATTTTCATCACTGTGACATTCTAGCTTTTTAGTGGAGAGAACAAGATAATTAAAGCATGCATTTCCTCGTCGAAATTGATGCATACACAACTCAATTGTATTAGTGTAGCACTGAGCTCATTTAGGTGTTCAATAATTGGCACTTCTTTTGACATCTTCAAATTGAATAGTTATCTCATCAAATGTACTTTATTTTAAATAATCAATTTTTCATACATATTTCATAATTTAGACATACTGTTTTTTTTATTTTTTGCAATTTTGAAGAAAACGTTGCAAGACAATATAAATTGAACCATTCTTAGCACTTACATGTCAAGAAGATCTCAATCTTCTTGTTTCCTATTTTTTTAGTACAAATAATCTTCAATATTTTTCAAAAACCAAAATATGGTATATTGAATTTTTCAATCTTAATTTTTTCTTCTTTTGTTGCCTTAGCTAAAATTTGGTAATTAAAAAATATTAACATGGTAAAATAATACCCTTGTGAATAGTGATGCAAACATTAATATAAATAGTATTTCTCACTATTTGCACAATAACAATATAATTGCTATATACAAGTGCTAAGTCTCTTATTGAGAATCATTTGTTCTATGAACGTACAAAGCATATTAAAATTGATCACCATTTTGTGATAGATCAAATTACTCAAGGATTGTTATTGATTCATCATGTGCCTACCACTGATCAGGTAGCTAACACCCTTACTAAATATCTTCCTAGTTCTAATTCTATTTCTTTTCGGTCCAAGCTTTAGGAGGATATTGGACTGTTTAGCTTGTATCCAAATGTAGTGATATGATTGGGTCACTAAAGTCCTAAGCAGTTAGAGAAGTAACAAATAGGCAAGTGCCATGTCAAGCTCAATTAGGTAGATAAGGCAAAAAAAGAAGAACAAAAAAAAGTTTATGCGGTCTATAATGGCCCAAAACCAGGAATTTATAACAACTGGGCAGAAGTTAGCAAATCTATTCTAGAAATTAGTGGAGTAACTCATAAAGCCTTCACCAATAGAATAGCAGCAGAAGATAGTTATGCCAACTACAAAACACTAAAACGGATAAGTCTAGAAAAAATAGTAAGAAATTATTCTACAGCATTACAACAACAACCAACAGCTCCAAGCAGGTTGAAAAATCTTGGAAAGATAGCAAGGCCTCCAATGCTATTTAGAGAAACATCTCCTCCATAAACATCAAAAATAGTAAAGTATTCAGTACTATTTAGGGAGACATCTCCTAGAACTACTCCAATCATTGAAGATGAATAGGACTAATATAGAAACCTTAGTAAACCACAGTGGTTGAGTCTCTATAACTTGGCCAGAAAATCTACCCAATAACATATTGAAGATATGAAGTTCTATACTGTAGACAAGAACTTTCCTGTAGGAAGTAAATTTAATATATTAGAAAGAGCTGATCCAATATTTGTGTATAAAGCATTTCATGCAGGACTAATAAAAAATATATATCCATGAATTAATTTAAGTGAATTAAATTATTTCCCAGAGAATTTTAAAAGAGCAATCAAGAACTTCAGAAGAAAGATTAAAGCAGGTGATAAACTTGTTTATCTTAGATTTTTCAGTTTATTAATGAACTAGAATGAGGAAGGAAGTATTAGTCCCTACCACTTCATCAAGTTAAGGATTTTTAACACAAACAAAAAGTTCTCAAACCAAAGGCACTTCCAAAAAAAGAATTCAACACAGAAGAACTCTGTATACTAAGAGGTCAAATGTTAGGCCAAATTTACTATAAACTTAGAAAGATTGACAATTCTTTTAAGATTAAAGTAAATTATTCAACTAGTATAGTCATCATTATTTCCTATAATAGCATGACTCTATTAGAAGAAGATGGTGAAAATTTTACCAAATACGAAACCAATTTTAACTGCAACAACCTAGAAATTGGTCAAGAAACAAGGAAGGAATTATGCATCTATGCCAAAAAAGTCACCAAAGATCACAAATGCATTCTCTGCATCAAAGACCGAGAAGATAAAGATGTGTCATCATCAACGTCATCAAAGGAACAGTCGGTAGAAAATGAAAAAGAAAAACAAGAAAAGAAACAGTTAGCAGAAGACAATAAAAGAAATAAAGATGTAGACCCCACATCTTAGTTTGCGTGTCAAAGAGAAATGTAGTGGTTATCCTTTAAAATAGAAAAGCAGATGAATTATTAAAGCAAGGGTAAAATAATAATTTCAGTCTTGTAAATAGGGATTCCTTGTTCTATAAAAAAAACCCTTATTATCATTTCAAAATACACACGAATACATAGAAATTCAAAGCTCTCTACTTTGAAACACTCTAGCATAGAAAATCTTTCTATCTAGAAATCTCAAAACCAATAATGTTATACCCAGTAATTATGAGCAGTTAAGCACCCTTTCAAGGTTCTTAGTTGGCCTTAAGTTATAATAATTATTATCCTATGAATAAAATAGAGTTTAGTTACTCTTCTCTAGTAAGTCAACTATTGGACACCATTTATGTACGGATGCAGAAGGCTCACCATTGTTAGGAGGGCATTGAGGTTTGAGCAAAGCTGAGGCATAACATGTATAACAAAAGAAGACGAATATAAGGGAAGACTGTGGTAAAGTCATCAAATTCAAGCATAATAATTATAAATTTAAGTCAGTTAAGAATCTTGAATGTTTAAATATTTACTTACAATAAGACATAATACTGCTAAAACAAAAAAATGGAACTATTTTTAGAAATAAACAACTAGTAATTTCAAATAAGATCAAAGATAAAATCTAATTTTATTAGAAACATTTGATAAAAGTTATTTCTATCATTTAAATGAATATTTCAAATATGAGGATTATGAAACTTGTCTTGAAAATTTTAAAAGATTTAACAACTTATTAGATATATATATATTATAAAGTTATAACAAGAATCATAGACCATCTTGTTTTAAAAACATTAAAAGATTATTTTAATCAAAAATATGTAAGAATAGAGGAAGAGAAATTCAACAACTTAATGTTTGGATACTATTTCTTTGAAGATTATAAATACATTGTATGTAAACAAGAAAAACTTGCTTGTATACTACAAATAGGACAAAATAATATGCATTCAATACATATGATTTATCAAGGTAATAGTCTATGAACATCAAATCATTAATACATAAATTGGAACTATTAGATTTAACAAATGAAAGAAATTTTTTTAATTTTAAAAGAAAATTAATGGATTTAGGATTAGAATTAAATAACCAACGTAATGAAGAATATAACATACTATGAAAGTGTAATGAATATAGAAGAAAATTACATTTATACTAAAAAATAATAAATTTTTTTAGACAAATTATTACCCTCATTAAATAGACAAAGATTATCAACTAAGTTAATATTAACTCCCGATTAAAAATTGTATTGATCCGTAAAATTGATATCATAGCTTAAAAATAGTAATCTAGATAGTAATATATAAAAAATTAATACTATTAAAATTTAAAGATATTTTTGATATTTTATATAATTCTAAGATATAATTAAAAATATGTAAAATCCCTACAATTATTTATCAGAATTAGTTATTAATGTTACTAAAACTCAATGCTAGGTGAAAGTTGGGTGTGACCTCACATTTATCACTTTTTCTCGACGGTGGCCCAACCTTTTGTACAAATGCATTCATACATTACTAAAATTTTTAACTATATAATTATTATAAATTATAAATTTAACTATAAAATAAATATATATAATAAAAATTATAAAATTATATAAAAATTTAATGTTAATAATAAATATGATTTAAATCATATTAGATATAAAAATTTTAATTTTTAAATTACGTGATTTTTATCTCAAATCAAAAATAATTTTTTTATTTTTAAAATTATGAAAATATAAAAATAAATTAAATATTATTTTATTTAAATATTTATAATTAATTTTATTTTATTTTATTAAATTGTCATTAATATTATATAAAAATAAATTAAATATTATTTTAAATATAAATTATTTTATTTAAATATTTATAATTTATTTTATTTTATTTTATTAAATTGTCATTAATATTATATAAAATAATTATCCTACAATTAAATAAAATTTAAAGTAATATATTATACTTAGCTTTTTTAATCCATACACTAACTCGCCGGACAATACAAAAGTGTAATAACATTATAACATTTCGTTTTTTAAAAGAAATTAATTTAATATTTTCTTTTTTATACATAAAAAACAATCTACCTTCCACACTCTTTTCAAAACATGCTATATTTATTAATTTAATTTAAAATATTATAATTAATTATGATATAATATAATTAATTTAAATAATATATAAAATTTTTGATGTAAAATAATATAAAATTTGATACATGAGAAGTATTCACCAGACCTTAAAAAAAACCTTAATTAATACATTAATACCTAAAATCTTTTTTCTTATTAAAAAATTTTATTTTAATACTCTTTTATGTTATTTTTAATTATAATCAATTTTTTTTACATCAAATATCTATTTGTTTAATGAAAGATTTTTTTTTTTTTGTATAAAATTTAATTGGGATTGAAAAATGACTTTTTTTTATTAGAGGTTAGGTTCAATTTTCTTATTAAAATTAAGAAAAGTAAATAAAAATTATTAAATATATATTTTTAAAAATAAAATAATATAAATAAGTATTAAAAATCATGACATTTAACAATTTTATTAAAATATGATTAAAATATTTTTTATATGTATTTTAGATTAAAAAAATTTATTAGTATGATAAAAATAATAGGTAATAAAATATATTTTTTAATAATATAGTATATTTAAAATATTAATATATTAATTGAAATAGAGTGTCGAAGAAGCCAACTTGTCTATAAAGTTTTTTGTTTTTTGTTTTCATAAAGTTTTTCTTATTGATTTGGCGAAAACAAAATTTCCTGTAACGCGCTCTGAAGGACTGTGATGTCAGATGTGTAAGCAATTGCCATTGTTTACACGTGGTTGTTAGCTGTTAGACGTGTGAACTATAGAGATATTCAAAGTTGGCGGTTTTACATTGCCGTACTTCAACTTTTCGACGTGATTAGAGTGGATAGTTTGATTGGATATGAAGTTATTTTATAACTCAAATCTTATATGGTATTTTTTGAAAAAAATTAAAATCTTATTAAACTCATAAATTTTTAAAAATTAACTTTAAATCAACATATAAGTTAGTTTAATAGCGATTCATTTAAAAAATTTATATTTATTATTTTTTATTAAAATAAATTTATAAATAAAAATACAACCTAAAATCATAAGAATTTTTAATATGTTATATCTTATTTATATATAATTATTTATAAATATTTAATTTAATTAAATATTAAGTTTTAAAAAAATTAAAATATACATCATACTTTAAATTAATATATATTAAAATACGATAAAAATATTATCAAAATAATTAAAATTTATAAACAAATAAGAAATAAATATAATGAAAAACAAGTAAGAAAAATTTGTTAAAACCTATTTATCTTTCCATCTTAGAACAAAAAAAATATTTTACACATGAATAAGTTTAAAAATTAAATTTATGAAAAATAATAAATATAGTAATTAATATGTATAAATATTATCAATATAATAAAATTTAAATATATTTATAATAAAATTAATCGATTCAATTTTTGTTAATTTTTTTTAAAATAATAACATATTATCGACCTAATTGGGTTAATTTTTTAAATTTTAGGACCTATACTATAGATCAACCAAGCTATAAGAAAATTTGTACATTGATTTGATTTGCTCATGTAAGTCATGTTATTATTATTTTGGTATTCTCGTGTGTAAAATACGAAATTGGGAGCATGCAATTGACATGTTTAATTAGGTTAAGTTTGTTCATTAAGTTATTTTTTTGTATTTATGAAAAATTAATTGGTAAATTTTTCGAACAAATATCTAGTTTTAGAGCTCATCAAGTGGTCGACAAGATAATCAATGATGAGATAAGTGAGAAATTGTAGCCATTATCCTTAACATTATAACTATCATCCTAATAGAGATGGTTGACGACGGATTACTGAGGGTTGTGGTAGCTCAAGGGTTTTATGTAAATCCTCCATTTGATTTTTGAAATTAATTAGAAAAATTAAGAAAATTCTTGCAGTTTATAAACTTGAAATTTTTAACGTAAAAATGTTTTCTAAACTCCATATCATCAGTATGTTGAGTGTGATTTCATATTGATTATGCATCAAGTGATGTGGTTTAATTAAAAATTAAAAATTGATTAAACTCCAAGATGTAATAGAACCTAGGTACATGTGCATTGGATTGTATTTTTCATAGGATTTATCATATATTGAGTCGTAGGTGATTATAACACATCACGTGATTGTGGGGTTTGAAGGAGAGCTAGATTCACATATCGGATCACAATTTTTGTGGAGACAACTTAGGCATAGTTAAGCGTGATACTCTAACTAATAGAGATATTAGCTAACACTATCTTAGATTGTGAATTATTGATTTACTTTTAATTAGTGAATTACTTGATATCAATTGCATGAATATTACCATATATGTATGCATTCAATGTGGGTTAACTAAGTTATATTATTGTATTTGAATGATCACATGTTAATGTTCTTTTTATGTATTTATCTTCCTATTTATTATATTTGAAAGTTTATAAAATATGAACATAATTAACCTAAAAGAGGTGAATGTATTATTTTTAATTTTTACCAATTTATGATTTAATAACCTAAACAAAGCAGTCATGCATACAATTATGTGTAAAAATAAAGAACAAAAATAAAAAAATAACACACAATATTTTTAGGTAGAAATACTACAAGAAAAAATGATATTTAAGACAAAAATTTGACCAATAAATGAAATTAGTGCTTGAAAGTAGTCCAATTAGGGACAAAAATTTGATATTCGTTCTTGATAATATTGATTAAAAATTTAACAAATAAAAATTAAATGGACAAAAATTTAGAACAAAAATTTTATCACAAAATAATTATGAAGGGCAAACTTTAAATTGGTCGTTGAAAAGATGGCGAGAATTTCCCACCAAAATTTTTGGAAAAATAATTTGTCCTTACAAATGGAAAAAATGGTGAGAAATTTATTCCAAATTTTATGACAAAATTTTTTGTCTTTAAAAATCAAAATTATTAAGGGAAAAAATTTACAATATATTTAGAACGAGATTTTTGTCCTTAAAAAATATTAGATTTGAGGATGAAATACGAAGAAGTATTAAAGACAAAAATTTTGTAGCAAAAAATTATAAAAATTTAGGATAAAAAATTGCAATATATTAAAGACAATTTTTGTTAATGGATATAGTTAAAACATTACTATAAATATTTTGATTTAATTATCCACAAGATAAAAACAAAAAGATTGAGTTATTAGAAGAAAAAATCTATGTCGTTTTACGATACATTTTTTATTTTTTAATGTTGTATTGTAATTTTAAAATATACATTTTATACATAAACTTTAGTTATTTTGATACAATGAAAGATAATAAATAATTATGAATTTTAATAAATATAATTAATGCTTGATTCTTAGTTTATTACTTATGGGTTTCAAAATCTATATGGATTTATTAACATATGAAAACAACATTTATGTTGAATTTACAAAATATTTTTATGGGAATTAACATAAAAATCAAGGATATAGTATATACATATAGTCTTAGTTTTTATTAATAACTATGAACATAAGTTAAATTACAAAAATTACTTAAATATGAATAAACGTATATATATATAATTACGATTATTAAATATTTGTGATCATAATTAAAATAATAGAGTTCCTAATCTTTTTAAAATTGAAATCAAATAATATATTGTGTTCATGTGTACATTTAAAAAATGCAAAAATTACTTTACAATTTTTTTATTTCTCAATTAATTTAATTTCATGTATTTTATCTATTTTATACCACACACCAAATTTTTATATTAATTTTATTTTTATTCATTCCCAATTTTTTTTCTTTTTTCCCTTTTTTTTTTTTCCTTTTTTTTCCTTTTTCCCCAACACTCCCTCGCTCGCGTTCCTCTCTCTTTTTTCTATTCTTTTCCTCTTCCCTTCACTCCTGTCCCTCTCTAGATGCATAAAACCCTAAATCGTTGGAAATTCCTCTCACTGTTGTCAAGGGTCTTTCACCGTCGCTGACCAGCCATTAGTCTCACATTACTTCAACCACCAGTCCCTCAGTCTCACGCGACATCAGATACCAATATTTACGTAACAAGATACTAGTCTCACGCAACTTCAGATACCAAGATTAGCACAACAAGCTACAAGATTCGCACAAAAAGGAAATCTGCAAGATAACTTAAATGATTAGTTTTCAAGCAGATTTAAACATGATGTTATACTTGCGATTTAAAAAAGATTCTTATTTTTTGAATGTTATGCTTGTGATATATTTTCAGTATATAGGCTAGCTTGTAATTTTCAATATTTCATCTGTCCGAGACACGAGTAAGATTTTATTGCCTTTTCATTTTATTTTTGGTTCATTTATCTCTCTTGTAGTTACCATACCAGGTTCTTGCATTCTTATTTGTTGCATATGTTTTTGTTCTATATGTGTACTCTATAACCTTACGAAACTTTGTTGGGTGATATTGTTACTTGAGATTGGTCTATTTTGTTGCATCTATGATAAAATTGTGGATTTTCTAATTATTTCTTTTGAAAATAGATAAGGACAAATTATGCATCTCCAATTTCTAGCTATTTGTGTCTCATAGACCTCAATTGATTCTAGTAATCCCAATGGTTGAACCAATTTTATTACCTTTAAAGATAGATGCTACTTTCCCAAATTCCAAATTTTTATTCTTAAATGTTTATGTGGGATCTTTTGCTGGTTTAGGCATTTTTTTTTACTTCATCTTAATCATTTTAAGTGATGTAATCAATTTGTGACTATAATCATCTTCATATGCTCATAGACCTAAAGTGATTCTAGTAATCCCAATCTAAGTGACTAACCAAATGATTTCCATTATGTTTAGGTACCCATTGAAAGCTGTGAAAGTTATGCATAAAGCTGCTAAACGTTGGTATGCCTTCATTAAGTTATTTGATTCATTTTTTTTTTCTTATGTTGATTCTAGTATATATACAGTTGCTTTACTATGATGAATTGTTTTTTTTGTTGTTGCTAATTTGATGAATTGATTGGTGACCGCTACACAAATTGTGTGTGCAATGAATACGCAAGTATACGTATCGTAATAAGTAATATAATAATAAAAAAATATCGTTCTCATAGAGATTATTTTATTAGAAACAAATTTTTAAAACTAAAAATAATAAAAATCAATTTTTTTGGTATTTTTATATTTTAATGAAACAAAATTAAAATAACTAAAATTAAATAACAATAATTAATTGAATCAAATTTGGTAACTAAAAAGATATATGAGAAAATATCTAGGAATACTTAATCCCCCAATTTTCTAAATATGCGAATTGTTAAAATCCTCCCAATATAATATCAATTAATTACATGATCAATTGAATCTAACCTAACATGTATTCCTCTCTCAAGTAAACTACACATCATATAGTAATTAATTTAATCACACTCTCATGCCAATTAAATTGCACACTACTCATTAATTTTATCAATTATGGATCACATACATAAGAATAATACATCTCTACCTAGAAACTATGCATGTTATTTAATCAAGACAAACAATTAAATAATTCTTTCAAATCTATTTAATTGTCTCTATAGATAAATTGTTGGCCAAACAATTAATAGCATAAAAATTAGATTAAATAATATAATTAAATTAATATTATAATTGGAAAAAAATATTAGATCATCACATGGTGAAAATTTGGTACATAAGATCCCTAGATTAATAAATTAATTACACATAATTGTGTTCATAAAGCTCATATTTTTCATAAATAAATATATAAAATTAATAAAGAAAAAAGTAGAAAAAGAAATAAAATCAATCTCTTGAATTGTAGTATTAATTCTCTCTTAAATCTCCACCAAAATTGTGTCGTTTCTTGAATTTTTCTGTATTTTTCTCTCTATTTAGCTGTAAAAACTGACCAAAATTATGCTAATGCGGGATAATTAGGATTTATGGAGTGATTAGGGGCTTAAATAATGCTAAGGTGCGATATGTACCGTCCGATCAGCTTCAGATCAAGGGCTACGATCAAAACAAGCAAAACTAACAGTTTCAGCCAATCACAACGTGACATATGACATCAAAAATTCATTGGGCGAATTAGGGAGCGACGCATGGTAGGGGAGACCAGTTAGAGTCAATGCTCACCAAGACACCAACACGTGGCGCGATGTGATTCGCCAGAATGGATGGCATGTCGCATGGGTGGAATACGCGGAGCAATGTTGTGGTGACACGTGGCATGATGCGTTGACCGATTCTCCGAACTCAGATTGGACGTAGTGTTGACAGGTGGCACGTGTTTCATCCTCGTCACACACGGCACAATGTGATTTGCTCTTCGTGCTTGTGTGGCATTCTCGTGGCTTGTCCAGTCAGCTCCTTTGCTTGCATGGCAACTTCTGATTGGTTCTGTGTTAAAAATTCATAAAAAATCCAAAAATTATATTTTCATCCATTTTCACTAAGAAGTTTATATTTTAATTTTTTTAATCATAAAAATACTATTTATTAAATAAAACAAGTAAATATTAAGTAAAAGAGTGTCTTAATGACTCTATTTTCATAGAGTTATCACACCACCAAACTTAAATCTTTGCTTGTCCTCAAGTAATGATAAGTATAACTAAATAAAATAACTTGGATAGTATATTCATAAATATACTTCTATTAGTACATGCATATTTCACGAAAATTATTCCTCTCAAAAGTCGTAAAGAGTCTATGATAAAGAGGTTCATATATTCATCAATCAATGTTCCATCAATACAAGGATGTGCAAGGTCTTTGAAAAATTGATTTGTGTGTGTGTGTTGCACATGATATCATCCAATGCACTCATGAAATCAACCTATATGAACATGCTAATCAATTCAATCTTAGAACAAGTCTCATAAGTCAATTTTTCACATCCCTCTCCACTAATATAAATATGCACTTAGCTCAAGATCAATAAGGACTTTACATGGTTGCAATGTAAGGTTTAGGTGGGGGGCCGATAGATGCAGACATTTTAGGGTCTTTCCACACCTTAGCTTTTTTTTCATCGTACACTTTTTAACTGCAATTGAAATTTTACTTGATATTTTAGTGCACCCTCTTTTGACATTCTTTTCATATTTTTTTTATTCCACATCTCTTTTCTCTTTTTTTTGTTACTTCACAACACTCCCAAACTTATTTTCAATTCTATTTTCTTTTTCTTTAGAGGAATACTTGTATTGTGAGTTTTGCTTCTTCTTTGTTATGGGGTGCATTACATTTCACCTTACTCTAAAGCATAACACATGATTGCATATTTTTTTCTTTTCATACAAGCTAAAGGTGCAAGGGTAAAGGTAATACTTTAGTTAGGCATTAAATGTGGCTTATAGATATGAAAGGTTTTTTGTTAGGCTCAAATGGGTGACTTAAGATATTAACAATGGTTAGCTTGAAAGACTCAATCGATCCAAATAAGGCCTAAATCATTTCTCTTGTTAAATACTATTTAGGATTTTGCCTCAAGAGATGATCAAATAGATTCT
This sequence comes from Hippophae gyantsensis, assembly GCA_030763125.1. NCBI lineage: Eukaryota > Viridiplantae > Streptophyta > Magnoliopsida > Rosales > Elaeagnaceae > Hippophae > Hippophae gyantsensis. The sequence goes on from CM061028.1 coordinate 52,987,762, forward strand.
AAAACTTGGTAGATCTAATTGGCTCGCATAACTCAGTACAAATTTTCTCTCAATAAGCACACCAAAATTAATTATGAACATGTGCATAAAAGTTGAATAAATTCAATCAAAACTAGCAAGCATATCACATGATTAATGTAAATATCTTAGCAAATATGTTACATTCCTTATCCTAGTCATGACAACCAATTTTTATCATTGAGTTCATATTTTTCATATCAAGCATGCATGCATTTAGTTTTCATATATTTATCAATTTCTACCCAAATCATGAATAAAAACAACCTAAAAATTAAAAAAAATAAATCCCTAAAAATTTAAAATGCATACTAAATACTAATGTAGAAAATAAAGTTCCCTCCCATAAACTTAAATTACATATTGTCCCCAATGTGCACATATAAATATGAAAAGGTAAAGAAAAACTCTTTTAATTATGGCACACCACATCTTTCACTGAAATGTTCATTCTTGTTGCGTCATTGCTCTCCACATTTATTTACCTACAAAACAAAAACAATAAAAATATTAAGTAAAATAACGTTGGGTTGCCTCCTAACTAGCGTCACGTTTAACGTCCTTGACTAGACGATCCTATTAAGTCCTAAGGCACATCCCTTTGTATCCATTTACTTTTGAGTTTACTTGGAAACAACTTGAATCTTGATTTATTCAATAATACTTTATGTTTTGGCTCGCAAACACGGTGCTCAATTCTCTTCTCATGCCATATTTTGTTTTTCTTTTGAACTTCTTGGCATTCTTATAAGCATTCTACCATAACTCATCCAATTTATGTATTTCAAATAGCTTTTCACCTCTCTACTGGAATCTTTCACTTTCATACTTGATTGAGGATAAGAAGGTAGAAGTGCGGGGTCTAAACTTGGTGGCTCTTTAATTGATGGTTTGAGTTTAGATCCTATCTCAAAATTTTTCATTATCGCCTTTGATACATACATGAGAGATGTGTCCTCCAAAAAGTTCACACAATCCATAATATCAACCTTCGATGCCATACTTTCAAAGTTATAATAGGTTGAGTTGTTTTCTGGTGAGTTTATGTCTTTGTTTACAGCAACATGTGTTAGAAACAAGTAATATAATAATAATAAAAGATCGTTCTCACATAGATTATTTTATTAGAAACAAATTTTTAAAACAAAAAATAATAAAAATCAAATTTTTTGGTATTTTTATATTTTAATGAAGCAAAATTAAAATAACTAAAATTAAATAACAATAATTAATTGAATCAAATTTGGTAACTAAAAAGATATATGAGAAAATATCTATGAATACTTAATCCCCTAATTTTCTAAACATGCGAATTGTTAAAATCCTCTCAATATAATATCAATTAATTACATGATCAATTGAATCTAACCTAACATGTATTCCTCTCTCAAGTAAACTACACACCATATAGTAATTAATTTAATCACACTCTCATGTCAATTAAATTGCACACTACTCATTAAGTTTATCAATTATGTATCACATACATAAGAATAATACATTTCTACCTAAAAACTATGCATGTTATTTAATCAAGACAAATAATTAAATAATTCTTTCAAATCTATTTAATTGCCTCTATAGATAAATTATTGGTCAAACAATTAATATCATAAAAATTAGATTAAATAATATAATTAAATTAATATTATAATTGGAAAAAAATATTAGTTCATCACACGGTGAAAATTGGGTTCATAAGATCCCTAGATTAATAAATTAATTATACATAATTGTGTTCATAAAACTCATATTTTTCATAAAGAAAGACATAAATTAATAAAGAAAAGAGTAGAAAAAGAAATACAATCAATCTCTTGAATTGTAGTATTAATTCCCTCTTAAATCTCTACCAAACTTGTGTCGTTTCTTGATTTTTTCTGTATTTTTCTCTCTTTTTAGCTGTAAAAACTGACCAAAATTATGCTAATGCGAGATAATTAGGGTTTATGGAGTGATTAGGGACTTAAATAATGCTAAGGTGCGATATGTACCGTCCGATCAGCTTCAGATCAAGGGCTATGATAAAAACAAGCAAAACTAACAGTTTCAGCCAATAACAACGCGACATGTGCCATCAGAAATTCATTTGGCGAATTAGGGAGCAACGCGTGGCAGTGGAGACCGGTCAGAGTCAACGCTCACCAAGTCAGCAACACGTGACACGACGTGATTCACCAGAATGGATGGCATGGCACACAAGTGGAATGCGCGAAGCAATGACGTGGTGATACGTGGCATGTCACGTTGATAGATTTCCGAACATGGATTAAACATAGTGTTGACACATGGCACGTGTTTCGTACTCATCACACATGACGCAAGGTGATTCACTCTCCTTGCTTGCATGGCGTCCACGTGGCTTGCCTAGTCATCTCATCTGCTTGCGTGGCATGCCACGTGATAGTTTCTAATTGATCATACGTTAAAAATCCATAAAAATTTTAGAAAAATTTCAAAAATTATATTTTCACCCATTATCACTAAGAAGTTTATATTTTAACTTTTTTAGTCATAAAAATACTATTTATTAAATAAAACAAGTAAATATTAAGTAAAAAAGTGTATTAATGACTCTATTTTCATAGAATCATCAATTGATTTTTTAATAATTCATGAAATGAATGGCTGAATTCACTATTTTGAGTCTTTCCTGATCCCCTGCTTATATCGTTTGCGTGATGAGACCTTACTAATGCAGTTCTTTTTTTTCTTGTACTATATGTGCATGCCCTCATTTTCTTTTTATTCTATCTTCACAAAAAAAGGTTACATTTTTTTGAAGCATGGCGAAAGAGTCAAATAGATATATCTGATTAGATAAGGAAAAAAACTTATCATTTTTGATAGACGAGTAGTGTATACCTCTAACTTTTCCATGGAAGATGAAACATTAACAATCTTCAACGAGATAGATGAGTGGAAGAAAGGAATAAATGATTTGAGTGGAAGAAAGGAATAAGTGATTTGGTTGTAATTGGTTTGATTCTGATTGAAGGCAGTTTGTAGTATTAAAATATAGGAATGGAGGGAGTGATATGACTTGTTCTCTTCTAGTTCTAGTAAACCCTAAGCTTACTGTGTATTTGTGTTATGTGTGTTGTTTTGGCTCCTCCACGTGCAAAGATGTCATAATCACTAATACACGTACCAATTACAAGTACTAATCATATATGTCAGAATCTTACATATATATTAATAGGTTCTCTTACTAGTTTCTGAATCTTTTCAAATTTGAAGAAGCATATTTCTACATACAGCTCAAAATGTTGTATTTGTCTTACCGATGAATAATGCATTATCTTCAATTTTTTATTATATTACTTATTATATGAATTAGCCATAGCTTAATATATTTTTATAGCTTAGAATCACATATGGGGCTTCTCTACGTGCATTTTGCAGGTCATGGTTAAGGAAAAGTCTTTATGAAGAATTGCATATATGCATCACACGATAGAATACATCTTGTTGTATTTAAAATTTAGTACTTTTTTACAAGGTAATCATCTAATTCCTAGGACTTTAGCACATCAAAAAATAGTTGTAGACTACAGTATCTGTTTCTTCATTAAAAATTTTTAGTTGTCAAGTTCTCTTCTCTTAGAATTTCATAAAAGTTTGGAAAATGTAGTTAGGATGTATTTGACGCATTTATTCCAAAGACTTTATCTTTTGCTTTATCTATTTGGGATGATGGGCTTTAAATATAAATGCTTCATTTTTATGATATATTATTAATAATTGTTTAAGCTCGTGGATGCACAGATTGTTAGGATTACAGTTTAAATTTTCTTATAATTTTCTTATTTTAATATTTAACAAGTGAAGTTATGTATACATGCATGTGTATATTTGTACACTTCTTACAATAATTCATTATGTATTTTAATTTAGTAGTAATTATATCTTCATTTTGAATAACATTTAAAAATTTATAATTTGTAATTATATTATCAATATATGTTATGTAGGTGATGTTTGTGTTGGTTAATACTAGTACTTATTTTTTTTATTTTACTAATTATAAGTATCATTTTTTACATGATGAAGAAATATAAGTTGACGAAATCATTTGACTTGGGATATCATAGTGTCAATTATGTTGTTAGACATTAATGTTTTAGAAGTTTTAGATTATTATTTGTTTTATTAGTTATATAAACAAATATAATACACATTCATTCAATTTTAGCTTGATACTCAATATACTCTATATTTACCTTGTATATTGCTTTGTTTAAATGAAAAAAATTGTTTTATTTAAGTAATATATCCTCTTACAATTTTGTTAATATTTGTATTTTTATTTAATAATATAATTTTTTAAAACAAATAGTTTAATATATTTTAAGGTGGAATTTTGACACAAATTCATTTCAATCTAAATAAATTTGGACATAATTTTGTTCCAAAATTGTTAGTTAGAGACAACAAAAATTTATCACAAAAATGTTATTTAGAGAATCAATATGCTTTAGGGACAAATTAATTCTAAATTAGAACAAATATTTTTATCATAGAAAATAATTTTTAGGGATAAAATTTTCGGACGAAATTTTTAATATTTAAAGACAAATAATTTGTTCTTAAAATATGTTTTATTAAATTATCTATTACATTCAACGACAAATTTATGTTATACAAAAACAAATTTTTTTGTCCATAAATCTATTATTTGTTGGGACAAAATTTAATTTTGTCCCAATAGACTTTCTACGATCCCCATTTTGGAACAAAAATAATTAACAAATTTATTGTTCCTAATTCACATTTGGGGCAAAATCTTGACTTTCAAGAACAAAGGTTCTTATCCCAAAAAATTATTTTCTTGTAGTGAAACAACTTAGGTCACAACCATGACTTAAGAGGAAAATCATCGGTTCATCGGATTACCTAATTTTCTATTATGAAAAACAAATGTTCAAATACAAACACGATCTTATGCTATTCTCCCTAAGATACTGTCCCAATGTATATTACTTACAAGTCTCTTCTTTATTTTTACAAATTCCAATATTAGCGTGAGTAGTTTCCAGACCAACGTTCTAATAAGCTTCTCGCCAATCAGATACGTTCTCGAATTAACTGCAAAATGGTTAGCACAAAAATACAAGTGTCTGTGTGTGTTCTAAAAAAAATTTAATAATGAATAATCCTAACTAGATGATTCAAAACATATGTCACTTAAATCAAATCAACTAATAAATCATAAAGCAAAAATATTAAGCACAACTTCAATAAAAATAGTTTCTTTAAAGATTACTAATCAAATCAAATAACTATAATATGACAAAAATAATTATTTAATCTAACAATTTAAGATCAAAAATAAAGAAGAAGCCATAAGAACATATTATCAAAATATCCTAAACTAATTAGGTTTATTAATCAATCAAATATAACCATCAATATTTGATAGATTAACTAACCTAAAGAATTATGATATTATATCTGTAACAAGAGAAAGAAATTAAGAAGAATAGAATAATACTCTCGTGTGGTTGATTGAAATAATGAAGAATGAGTTTTATTTATAGAAAAAATTAAAACCCTTAATCCTATGTAATTGATAAATATCTTTTCTATTACAAATAAGATTAGTAATACTCATTAATTATGAAAACTCCTATATAATTGACAAATATTTTTTCTATTATAAGTATGATTATTTGAAATTCTAACATTTTTTCAATTTTGTTTGATAAACTTGATAATGAACTTAAAAATAAGTTTACATGTAATATTTTGTTCACGAAAATAGCTAACAATTATAATCGTTACAATATTACTTTACTTGTTTTCGCTTCTTAGTGAGGTAGGATGAGTCCTAATGTGTTTTATATCCTCTTATATTGGTTATGGATTAGGTTCATGTTTTTTTCAAGTTGATGGGGGTGGGTTTTTGAAAAATATATCCACACTTTTAATAGTGATTATGGAAAAAGTTTATATGAGATAACTACATGTATAAATGATATATTTTAATAATCAAGATTGTTATGATATATAAGTTAAATATTATATTTATGATAATTTAAATAATATATCTTATTATTATTTGTGATCTTTACTGTATCATGAATTTGTATTCAAAAGAATATTTCTTTTCAAATAAAAAAAGTAAAATTTCTTCATCATCTTATATTCTATTTTGAGATCTTAATTGTATCTTGAGAGCCATATTAATAGAATATATTACATTTTATTCTATACATCATTATAATACAAAATAAAAATTCTCGTCTCATCTTATTTGTATTATTATATTCTTATTTTCTTCTAGTTTTATAAGATACTATCAACACAAAGACTTTTTTTCAAACTCATAATAGTCTTTGCTTTAGACCTTTGGTTTTATGAGTGTGAGATGACATTGGACATTATATAACGATATTGTGATATCAAAGTCCATCATAAAAAATTATGGCATTGAATTGATTAATTATTTTTGCTTTCCTCAGTGGAAGTTTTCACTACGTAGCTTTTTAATTTTTATGGTAACTTTATTATTTTATGAATTTACTTGCAAATCAATAAAGATTATTAGAGAAAGTTTCTTAAATTAAATCTTAATTTACATTTAATACATTTAGATTTAAAAGATATTTTCTAGTCATTTAATTTTTAAAAGAAAGAACCACTTAAAAATAAATAATATTATTCTAATAATTTTTTATTAAAATATTATTCTTTTCAATAAAGTGATTAATATATGATTAAAACTCGATTATTTAATATTGATAAAATAATAGTGACATGAATTTTATTTTTTATAAAATATTTATTTTAATATTTGATTATTATTAGTATTTTGTTAATTTTATTTTTTAAAATTAAAAATTATGTATTTAAATAATTTTATGTTATAATATTATTATTGTTGTTTTTTATTTAAATTTAATTTTTATACTTATTAATCAATATTTATCACTTTTTAATCAATTTATAGTAAAAATAATATTTTAATATAAAATTTATTAAAGTAATATTAATAGTCTTTAATCGACTTTTATTCAAAGCAATAGAGGGAATATAAAATATCTTTTAAAATACGAGAGATGACACTAATTTTATAATCTCTTCCAAATTATTATTGTTATGTTAGACAAAATAAAAGTATTTGTAAATAATATTTATATTTATCAATTGTTATATATATATTTTTTGGTGATTGGCTAACAACTTTGAGTATTTATTGTAAAACATAACCGTATCTTTAGCAAGTCATTATTATTCAATTATATCATAATCCTATAATAAAATAATAATCTAACTTTAACCATTCTGGACTAGAAAATATCACATTATGTACGTATAAATATGCCATTATTTATTTACACAAATTAACTTATTGATATGATATTTGAATTGTTATTGATTATTTAAATATGATTTTCTTATTTTTTTTAATGGTGATCGATTCAAAATTATTTGTTATTTGTTATTTGCGATGCTAATTTGAAATTATTTATAAATAACAAATATATTATGGAAAAAATTGTGACCTTAAAAGTTTAAGCCGTGAGTTTTGTCGATTTCGCAATTAATACATAGCAAAATATATTGATGAAGTGTTTTCATTGATCATGTATAATATAATTGCTAATTAATCAGTACTATATCTTGATATTGCAATTTATTTTTGTAAAAAGTTAAAATAGAAAATTTAATAATTATTAATATCATATTATGCTGTATTTTAAGTTATTATTATAAATTATTTGTTAGGAGAATCATAATATCAATGTGAACTTAACGAAGTTCTAAACAACATAATAAAACATATTCTCCTTCTTTATATGAATATTTTAAGAAACAAATAATTAGAACAAAAACATACACAAAATCAATAAAACTAATTTACGTAGAAAAACCTTCTCGGTGTAGGAAGGAAAAGCCACGACACTCTATCTCCAAGACTTTCACTATCAAGAAATAATTGTATAAAAGTTTTAAGATAAAACTAGAGGCATAACATAATCAAGAATACAACTTCTTGGAAACTAACAATTATTTTAAGAAAATGGAGAAATCTAATCTAATTTTGTAGTCACTATTCACTGCCTAGATTTTCCAAACAGGTGAGCCAAATTCAAATCTTGAGTTGTAAACCTTTCTACAAAATTTCAACTCAATCGAACTACAAACAACCTTCCATCGAAGCACTTGATGAAGGCTTGCTGGAGAAGAAAAAATGAAAAACTACTCTCTATTTTTCCTTTTGTTTTTCTGCTAGTTGCTACCCTACCTGCTGCGAATTTAATTTTTCTCTCAACAATCCCTAAATGGATTGATTAATGAAGCAATCAAATGGACAAAATTTTCCTTTTCTTTCTCCACGGGCCATGAAACCATATGGGCCTTTATGGGCTCCTCCAAACAAGAGAGAAAACCCAACAAATCTCTCCCTTTTCCATTAGATTGAAGGATCTGCCATCTAGGAAATTGAACAACAAACTTTAAGTTTTTCCCTTGACACTGCTTTTGTCAGCATGTTAGATTCATTCTTATCCGTATGGATTTTCTCAAGTTCAAGCAACTTATTGTTAAGAGTATCCCTTATCTAATGATACCTCACATTAATATGCTTTAATCTTGAGTGAAACACCGAGTTCTTCGCTAGGTGAATAAAACTCTGATTATCGCAGAACAACACATATTTATATTGCTTGAAACCAAGTTCTCTCAAGAACTATTTCATCCATAATAACTCCTTAAAAGCTTCTGTTGCTACAATAAACTCCGCCTCTATTGTAGAATGTATAACACACTTTTGTAATCTTGGCTGCTAAGAAACTGCTCCACCAAAGAAAGTAATTAGATAACCTGAAGTAGACTTACGAGAATCTTCATTTTTTTCCAAATCTGAATTAGTGTAACCAACTAACACTGGTTTTCCATTTCCAAAGCTAAGTGTTAACTTGGAAGTATCTCGAAGATATCTCATAATCCACTTTACTGCATCACAATGCTCTCTTCTTGGATTCGAAAGAAAATGACTAACAACTCCAACTGCATGAGCTATGTCTGGACTCATATACATCATTACATACATTAAGCTTCCTACTATTGAGGCATATGGAACTTTTTCCATATCTTCCTTCTCTTTATCTATTGAAGGGCCTTGACTCGATCTCAACTTCAAGTGGTTAGATAAAGGAGAAGAAACCACTTTAGCATTATCCATATGAAACCTTTTAAGTACCTTATTAATGTACCGTTCTTGTGACATGTACAACTTCTTTTCTTTCTTGTCTCGACAAATTTGAATACCAAGATTTTTTTTTGCTGGCCCCAAGTCCTTCATGGCAAAGGACTAACTCAACTACTTCTTCAAATTATCAATTCTTGAATTATTTCTACCAACAATCAACATGTCATCAATATAAAGCAATAAAATGATAAAATCATCATCAGAGAATTTCTGTACAAAAACATAATGATCAGAAGTAGTCTTCTTGTAACCATGCTCCCTCATAACTACATAATCCTCTTTTCCTTTTACCTCAAAATCCTCTAGTTGCTGTATATAAATATCTTCCTCCAACTCACCATGAAGAAAGGTAGTTTTCACATCCATTTTCTCAATTTCTAAATCCAAGCTTGCTGCTAGACCCAAAACAACACATATGGAAGACATTTTCACAATAGGAGAGAAAATATCATCAAAATCAATACCTTTTTACTGACTAAGTCCCTTGACTATCAGTCTAGCTTTGTATCGTGATTATGAACTATGTTCTTCTTGCTTCACCCTATAGACCCACTTGTTCTTCAAAGCTCTCTTACCCTTAGGCAACTTTACCAGCTCAAACGTGTGATTGTTATACAGTGACTGCATCTCATCTTCTATAGCACCAATCCAGTGTGTCCTGTTTCCATCTTCCATTGCTTTTGTATAAAATTGAGGTTCTCCATCATCTGTCAATAACACATATTCATCTGTATCACACCGTGTGGAAGGACGTCGGTCTCTGGTAGACCTCCTGAGTGGAATTTCTGGTTTTGGTAACTGATCAGTAGTCTGGTGATCTGTTTCAACTTACATAGGAGCATTTGTATCATCTGAACCTTGTTGGTCATCTTGAACATTTTTTTCCATCTGTATTGATAAAGGAACCGGATCTAGGTCAATCAAATCATCACTATACTGATGGACTCCTTTTCTATCTTCTCAACATCTTGTATAGTTTGATCTTCTATAAATATAGCATCACGACTCCTTACCAGTTTCTTCTCAACTAGATCATAAAATCTATAGCCAAATTCATCTAGACCATAACCAATAAAGATACACTATCGTGTCTTTACATCGAGCTTAGATCTCTCATCTTTTGGTATATGCATAAATTCCTTGCAACCAAAAATGCAAAGATGATCATAAGAAACATCTTTGCCGGTCCAAACTCTGTTTGGTACATCAAAATGAAGAGGAACACATGGTGTGAGATTAAGAACATGTACAACTGTATTCAAAGACTCACCCTAGAAAGATCTTGGCAGTTGAGCTTGCAAAAGAAGACATCTTACTCTTTTAACCAATGTCATGTTCATTCTCTCAGCCAACCCATTTAACTGAGGGAGTCTTGGGAGGTGTCTTTTGATGTCGAATGCCCTGATGCCTACAATACTCATCAAAAGAGCATAAATACTCTCCCTCATTATCTATTATGATGCACCACAATTTCTTCCCAGTCTGTTTCTCAACTAAGGCTTGAAACTATTTAAACACATCTAATACTTTATCTTTGCTCTTCAAAGTGTTCACCCATAACTTTCTTGAACAATCATCTATGAAGGTCACAAAATAATTGTCACTGCCCAAAGTTCTTGTATTCATAGGACCACATACATCTAAATGTACCAAATCAAGTATGTATTGTTTTCTTGAAGGAGGGAAACTCTTGAAAGAAATTGTATTTTGCTTACCTACCAAACAATGAGTACATCTTCTTAAACAAAAATCATTCATTCCAGAAAGAAGATTCATTTTAGTCAATACTGCCAAACCTTTCTCACTCATGTGAGCAAGTCTTGCATGCAGTATATACAAACTAGAATGCTTGTTCCCACGAGCAACAACTATAACACCTTTAGTAATTTTCCATTGACCATTAGTAAAGGTATTGCAATATCCTTCATCATCAATTTTACCTGTAGACATAAAGTTCAAACGAATTTCAGGAATATGTTTTATCCTTCTAAGAAATAGCCTCATGCCAATATTCATCTCCAAACACACATCTCCAATACCAATGACTTTAACCAAGCTATCATTACCCAACTTCATTGTCCCAAAGTCACTTGCTGTATAGGATGTAAAGAAGTCCTCTCGAGGCTTAGCATGAATGGAGGCTCCACTATCAATAACCCAATTGCTCTCGTGACATACAACATTAACAACATCTTCATCATAAACAACAAGAAAGTCTTTTGAACTAGCGGTGGCAACTTAATCATTTTCCTTGACAACATCACCCTCTTGTTCTTTGTCTTTCTTCTTGTTATCTAGCTTCAACTATCTACAATATTTCTTGATGTGCCCTTTCATGTCACAGTGATGACACTCAACATTAGCAAACCTATTGGACATGCTTCTTCCTTTTTCTTTGCTCTTGAAACCTTTGCTACTACTCCTCCCTCTTATTTCGGTAACCAAAATCTCTAACTGTTGAGAAGAACCATGTGATTTTCTTTTCATTTCTTCATTCAAAACACTACTCTTAGCATAATCCATGTTGTTTACACCATTTAGAGTTGAGTTACTTAATGAAATTCTAAATGTATCCCAAGAGTCTGACAACGTACCCAATAAACACAACCTCTGAATCTTATAATCAAACTTGATACCCATTCCAGCTAACTAATTGATTATTCCTTGGAACATATTCAAGTGATCTATCAATGGAGTTCCATCTTGTTACCTTAAAGCCATCAACTACTTTATGACAAAAAAATTATTATTTCCTATTTTTCGAGCATACAACTCGTCAAGTTTATTCTAGAGTGACAATGCATGTGTTTCCCCACTAATATGATTCAAAACATTATCATCTACCTACTGCCTTATATACCCACAGACTTGTCAATGTAACAGAGTCCATTTTTCTTCAAACAACTTTTCTGGCTTCTCATAGGTAAACACGGGTAAATGAAATTGTTTGACATAAATGATATCTTCCATTTTTTATTTCCCAGTGTGATAATTAGAATCATTCAAAGTAATCATTATACTCAAATTTGTTTCCATTATTCAACACAAGAAATTCAACAATAATAACCACAACTCTGATACTACTTTTTTCGGAGAATCACAATATCAATGCAAACTTAATCAAGCTCTAAATAGCGGAATGAAACCTATTCTCCTTATTTGTATGAATCTTTTAGAAAAAAAATAAATAAGGCTCAAAATGAAACATACACAAAATCAACACAACCAATTTACATGAAAAAACCTTCCCAGTGTAGGAAGGAAAGAACCACAACACTCCATCTCCAAAAATTCCACTATCAAGAAATAATTGTGCAAAAGTTCTCTCTAGATAAAACTAGAGGCAAACAATAAAAAACATCATCAAGAATACAACTTCTTGAAAACTAACAATTATTTGAAGAAAATGGAGAAATATAACCCAATTTTGTAGTCACTGTTCATGGACCAAATGAAGCAAGAAAGACACTAAATGAGTCCCAAATGAATTATGCTACTACAGAGAAAGAGCTCTGATGCTTATTTTCGCAAGTGTACGAATCTTTTAAGTAATAAAGTGTACAAAAGTACGAATATCAAACCACAAGGAATGGCGTTACTAAGTACCAAAATTGACTAATCCTAATTTTATTTGAAAACCTTATTTTTGAAATTGTTTAAGAAGCAAATTAACTTAAAAATAAATGCAAATAACACAATTGAATGTTGTTCACAAATGATTAAAAACGCTAAGGCATTTGATTTCGCTAAATCAATTCAATCCGGTTTCAAGTCATGTTATATGAGAATCAAAGCTAAAAGTGATGGTTGAAAAACCCAAATTTACCTAATACTCTCTCTCAAGTTATATTAGAATTACTTATCTATGAAAACCAACTATATTTCTATGAATATTTAATCACAAACAAGCACATTACAATTTATGGAATTTCTAGAATAACCACATACATCATGCATTAGTTCTCACACTCGCATTCAACATACGATATTTATCACAAGAAGCATTCATTACATATCTCCTCTCGGTCTCAATATAATACAACAAATCATCTAAATCTTGGCCAGAAATTTAAAAGCATTAAGCATGGAAATAAATACTCAACTTGAAAACAATGAACTCATATAACAATAACAAAAGAAATTAGATTTTCTTGATTCAACTACATCATAGCCTTAGCAAAAACGAATTAGTTCATAATGGAAATAAGAATAAACATTATCTCAATTGAATCCATGAATAAAAAATCTGAATAAAATGCAGAAAATGAAAGCTAAGGAGAAGAGATGAAAAACTCTTGAAGATGAACACTTGGTAGCAACAATGGTGATAATCCTTCAAGCTTCTCCAAACTTTCTCTCCAAAATTTCCTTTTCTCCAAATCTCCTCCTCTCTGTCGTCCTCTCTTTCTCCATCTTATGGTATATATAGATCTAGGGTTTTGGGGGCAATGTTGGAACAAAACAACATAAAAAATGTGTTTTTGGACGAAACTTGCCGGCGGGTGACATTATTCTCGCCGCGGTGAGATTTCTGGAAAAATTAAAATTTTGGTTCCTCTAATTCTCGCCGGTAGCGAGATGAATTTGGCCGGCGGCTAAAGATGTCTCACTAGCGGCAAAATAATCTCGCCGGTGGCGAGATTTGCATCTGCCAAAATCTGTGCTCTCGGGAAGATTTTCGTCGGCGGTGAGATTTCTAAATTTTGAAACTTTGTTTTCTTTTTATTTTCACTCAATCCCGATCATTGAAATTTGTCCCAAACTTCTCCAAAATCATGATTTTACCTGAAATTGCACTTTAAACACGAAATACCCGTGAAATGACATTTGTGGATTAAATAATCAAATAAATACAATTTTCACATAAATATCAACATTTAAATCATAACAAAAATGTAATAATTTGACTCTTATCAAGCTCCTAGCCATTGTATATGCCTTTGAGAAATTCAGATCTTATTTGGTTGGCACCAAAGTGATTGTTTACAAAGATCATTCTACAATAAAGTATTTCATGACGAAGAAGGATGCAAAACCAAGATTGATAAGATGGGTGCTCCTTCTACAAGAATTTGACTTGCAAATTCATAATAAAAAAGGAACAGAAAATCAGGTAGTAGACCATCTATCTAGACTAGAGAGAGAAGCAAAAATGGATGATAATATGGTAATTGATAAATCTTTTCTAGATGAGCAACTATTTTCTATAGCTCAAACAGAAGTTCCATGGTATGGAGACATTGTAAATTTTCTTGCCGGAAACATTCTTCTACTGAACCTCACATGGAAACAAAAGAAGAAGTTTTTTCATGACATTAAACAGTATTTTTGGGATGACCCTTACCTCTATAAATAATGTGGTGATGGTATTTTGAGAAGGTGTGTCCCTAATGATGAAGTTGAAAGTATCATTTACCATTTCCATAGCTCAAACTATGCAAGTCACTTTGGGAGCTCAAAAACAGCAGCTAAAGTACTTCAATTTGGTTAATATTGGCCTACACTATTTAAATATGCTTACAATTATGTAAAGATATGTGATAGATGTCAAAGAATAGGTAATATTTCAAAAAGAAATGAGATGTATCTGAACAATATACTTCAAGTGGAATTGTTTGATGTGTGGGGCATCGAATTTATGGGACCATTTCCTCCATCATTTGGCAACCAATACATACTCATAGGAGTGGATTACGTGTCAAAGTGGGTAGAAGCCATTGCTAGCAAAAAATGTGATGCAAAATTTGTCATGAAATTTTTGAAGAAAATATTTTCACTAGGTTTTGAATCCTAGGATCATTATTAATGATGGAGGAAGTCATTTTTGCAATAAAGCATTTAATTCCTTATTGTCTAAGTATGAGATTAAGCATAAAGTGTCTACCCCTTACCATCCTCAAACAAGTGGGCAAGTAGAGGTATCTAATAGAGAAGTGAAAAGAATTTTGGAGAAAACTGTGAACATCTCTATGAAGGATTGGTCATCTAAGTTGGATGATGTTTTATGGGCGTACATAACTGCAATAAAAAACCAATTGGTACCACCTCGTATAAGCTAGTTTATGGAAAGGCTTGTCACTTACCATTAGAATTGGAGCACAAAGTATATTGGGCATTGAAATAGTTGAATATGTTTATAGATATAGTTAGTGAGAAAAAAATGCTTCAAATAAATTAATTGGATGAATTACGGTGGAATGCTTATGAAAATGCAAAGCTTTACAAAGTAAAGACAAAACGATGGGATGACAAAAACATTGTGCACCGTATCTTTGAACTGGGTCAGAAAGTGTTACTGTACAACTTAAGACTCAAATTGTTTCTGGGCAAATTAAAGAGTAGATGGTCAGGACCATTCATCATCACTAAGGTAACCAACCATAGAGCCATTGAATTAGAAAATAAAGATAAAGAGCGATTTATGGTTAATGGGCACAGAGTGAAGCACTATTATGAAGATCAATAATCAAATGAAACACTTGTGATAACCTTAGTGGATGCACCTTAGGACTTGATAGGACCATCTAGTTAAGGACGTTAAACGTGATACTGGTTGGGAGGAAACCTAACGTTATTTTACTTATATTTTTTTGTAGGTGAATAAATATGGAGAGCAATAATGCAACAAGAATGAGCATTTCAACGAAAGATGTGGTATGCCATAAGTAAGGGAGTTTTCTTTTCTTTTCATATTTATATGTGCACATTGGGGAAAATGTGTAATTTAAGTTTGGGGGAGGAAACTTCATTCTCTACATTAGTATTAGTATGCATTTTAAATTTTTAGGGATTTGTTTTTAAATTTAGGTTCTTTTTAATCACGATTTAGGTAGAAATTGATAAATATATGAAAAATAAATGCATGCATGCTTGATATGAAACATATGAACTCCATGATAAAAATTAGTTGTCATGAATAGGTTAAGGAATGTAACATATTTGTTAAGATGTTTACATTAATCATGTGATATGTGTGCTAGTTTTGATTGAATTGATTCAAATTTTTATGCACATGCTCATGATTGATTTTGGTGTGCTTATTGAGAGAAAATTTGTAGTGAGTTATGCGAGTCAATTAGATCTACCAAGTTTTAGAATCTATTTTATCATCCCTTGAGACGAAATCCTAAATAGTATTTAGCAAGAGAAATGATTTAGGCCTTATTTGGATCGATTGAGCCTCTCAAGCTAACCATTGTTAATATCTTTAGTTACCCATTTGAGCCTAATAAAAAACCATTCATATCTTTAAGTCACATTTAATGCCTAACCAATAAGCATTACCTTCATCCTTACACCTTTAGCTTGTATGAAAAGAAAAAAAATGCAATCATATGTTATGGTATAGAGTAAGGTGAAATGTAATGCACCCTAAAAAAAGGAAAAAAAAAAGAGAAAAGAGCGGAACTCACAACACAATTATCCCTCTAAAGAAAAGAAAATAAAGTTGAAAATAAGTTTGGGGGTGTTGTGAAGTTACCAAAAAAGAGAGAGAGAGAGAGAGAGAAAAGAGATGTGGAATAAAAAAATATGAAAAGAATGTCAAAAGAGGGTGCACTAAAATATCAAGTAAAAGCTCAATTGCAGTTAAAAAGTGTATGATAAAAAAAAGAAGCTAAGGTATAGAAAGAGCCTAAAATTTCTTCATTTATCGACCCACCACCTAAGCCTTACATTACAACCATGTAAAGTCCTTATTGATCTTGAGTTAAGTACATATTTATATTAGTGGAGAGGGATGTGAAAAATAGACTTATGAGACTTGTTCTAAGATTGAATTGATTATCATGCTCATATAGGTTGATTTCATAAGTACATTGGATGATATCATATGAAGCGTACACACACGAATCAATTTTTCAAAAACCTTGCATATCCTTGTATCGATAGAATGTTGATTGATGAATATATGAACCTCTTTATCATAAACTTGTACGAATTTTGAGAGGGATAATTTTCGTAAAATATGCATGTACTAATAGAAGTATATTTATGAATGTACTACCCAAGTTATTTTATTTAATTATACTTACTTTTACTTGAGGACAAGCAAAGATTTAAGTTTGGGGTGTGAAGACTATGAATATAGAGCTATTATCGTACTTTTTTACTTAATATTTACTTGTTTTATTCAATGAATAGTATTTTTATGGCCAAAAAATTAAAATATAAATTTTTAGTGAAAAGAGGTGAAAATATAATTTTTGGATTTTTTGGTATTTTTATGAATTTTTAACACAAGAACAATCAAAAGTTGCCACGTGGAATGCCACACAAGTAGAGGAGTTGATTAGGCAAGCCACGCGGACGCCATGCAAGCATGAAGAGTGAATCATGTCATGCCAAGTGTAAGAAGGACGAAACACACGCCATGTGTCTACACGACGTTCAATCCGAGTTCAGAAATTGGTCAATGCCCCATGCCACATGTCACCATGCCATTTCTCTACCCGTTCCACCCGGGCGCCACGCCATCCGTTCCCACAAATCACGTCACACCACTTGTTGCTGACTCGGTGAGCGTTGACTCTGACCGATCTCTCATGCCATGCGTCGCTCCCTTATTCGCCCAATGAATTTTTGATGTCACGTGTCGCTCTGTGATTGGTTGAAACTATCAATTTTGCTTGTTTTGATCGTAGCCCTTGATCTGAAGTTGATCGGATGATCCAAATCGCACTTGAGATTTATTTAAGTCCCTAATCACTCCATAAATCCTAATTAGCATCCATTAGCATAATTTTGGTAAGTTTTAGAGCTAAAAAGAGAGAAAAATACAAAAAAAATCAAGAGACGACACAATTTTGGTGGAGATTCAAAAGGAGATTAATTCTACAATTCAAGAGATTGATTGTTTTTCTTCTTCTACTCTTTTCTTTATCAATTTCATGTCTTTCTTTATGAGAAATATGAACTTTATGAACACAATTATGTGTAATTAATTTATTAATCTAGGGATCTTATGAACCAAAATTTTACCATGTGATGATATAAAATTTTACCCCAATTATAATTTTAATTTAACTATATTATTTAATCTGATTTTTATGTTATTAATTGTTTGGCCACCAATTTATCTATAGAGGCAATTAAATAGATTTAAGAGAATTATTTAATTGTTTGTCTTGATGAAATAACATGCATGGTTTCTAGGTAGAGATGTATGATTCTTATGTATGTGATCCATAATTGATGAACTTAATGAGTAGTATGCAATTTAATTAGCATGAGAGTGTGATTAAATTAATTACTATATGATGTGTAGTTTACTTGAGAGAGGAATACATGTTATATTAGATTCAATTGATCATGTAATTAATTGATAATTATATTGGGGAGATTTTAGTGATTCATATGTTTAGAAAATTGGGAGATTAAGTATTCCTAGATATTTTTTCATATATCTTTTTAGTCACAAAATCTGATTTAATTAATTATTGCTATTTACTTTTAGTTATTTTAATTTTGCCCCTTAAAATATAAAAAACACCAAAAAAATTAATTTTTATTATTTTTAGTTTTAAAAATTAATTTCTAATAAAATAATCTCTGTGGGAATGATTTTTATTTATCATTATATTAATTGTTACGATATATATACTTACATATTCATTGCACACATAATTTGTGTGGCAATCACCAACTTGGTTCGCGAGTGTTTTAATGACTATTACTTTCACTGACGATAGTTATTACCCATATTGGCATAGACGATGAAAAGCCAGGTATTTGGAATTTTCTATAAATACCCTTTTTTGTAAATATTTATGTTAAGTAGAAAATATGGAAAACTCTAGTGGTTTTAAAACTCGATCTTTTAAAATAGAAAATTGTTTTTTTTTTCTTTTTCAGGTCTCGAAGGTTCTTTGGCATTAATGACTCGTGATTGTGCTTGTGCTTGCAAAAATTGTTTTTAAGGTTAGATTAATTAAAAATTAATTAACATATGTGACTTAGATTGTATGTTAGGTTCATGTACATAGATTTTCCATACCTTTAGGCTTATATTATACTGATCATTGGTGACCATTCACCATATGGGCTTCAAAGAAGAGCCAAATTCATATTGGATCAAAGTTCTTATGGAGACAACAAGCGAGAGGAACATAGGACAATTAGGTAGGTGTCTTGATTGGTAAAAGTATTTGCATTTATATTTTTATTGTGTTGTATCTACTTATTATTCATTAGTGAATTTTTATTTCCAAATAGCTATTCTAATCAATTCGAGAATGTTACCACTTAGATATTCTATGTGGGTTTATCTTGTTAGATCACTGTTCTTGTATGCTCTATGTTTTGGTTAATATAATCATAGTTTTATTCAAATATACTTATGCATAAGAGGATCTAATTGTGATTAAAAAACCTCATTTTTTTGTCTATTGCATGTTTTATCTTTTGTTATACCATGCTTACTCTCTATCTTCTTATGCCATGCCTGTTGAAGAATAAATTATTTGTAATTAGTTTATGGAAGTTGATATTTTCATAGTATAAATCACTAATCTCAGAATAATTAAATATTTTAATTCACAATCCAATGCTCTAGAATTTTTAAAAATAAAAATATTGTTCTAGCATTAAAATTTTTTCTTTAGTAAAGGGCTAATCTAGTTTATTCCTATTTGCATGTTATGTTGTTGGTTGTGTGCTTGTTTTCTTTATTTCTGTTATCGTTGCTTGCAAGTTTAGGGGTAAGCCCCAAGGAGTTTATATCTCACTCCTTGATTGCTAACAAGTTTGGACTTTCTCAATTGATATTAGAACATGTACATCTTATTTAGTTTTAATCGTTCTGATATTTTCTCTTTCCTCTCCTTCTCTTGTGTGTTTAACTTTCTTTCTTTTTTCTCAAAGTGATGTTAGTGCTAAAAGAGTGATTGGTAACCCTCCTCAATTTAATGTCACGTTTTTGCTTTTTGAAGACTGTCTATTTAACATCACATGATGATGATATTTAGTATTTGATTGAAAATAGATGGAAGTATTCTACTCAAACTTTAAAATATGATACTGTGGAACCAAAGTCTTTTGACAACTGGAATGAAGAATTATATTTGATGAAAAGTTGTAATAATTTAATATATATTTTTTAGTAAAAAATATGTAGTGTTACAATTCTTGAAAGTTAAATATTATGGTTTATTGGAAAAAAATCAAAAGTACTCCTAAGGTTTAAAGAATCTTCAGAAATACCCTTCAAGTTTTAAAAAATTTAAAAATACCCTTGAAAACATAACAGAAGTTAAAATTAACACTCATCAAAAATACCCCTAAAGTTATAAAAAAATATAAAAGAGGAAAAAATAAACCAAGAAATATTAGATATAGAAACAGAAGACATTTCAGGATGTTTTTCACAGAAAATGGTAATGAGTAAAAAGAAATTTGAAGAAATTCAAAAAACAAAATTAAATCTTAAAGAAGAAGATGGATTTAAAGACCCATAATTTTTATTAAAAAAAATATTTCCTAGAAAAAATATAATCTATTATGGTATAAGTAACAAGGAAATGAGTATTAAAATTACAGATGCAAAAGGAAGATATAATATACCATTAATTGGTAAAGAAACCATATTAAACAAATTATCAAAAATTCCTCGAAAGGATAAATAAAAAATTGGATACATCCATTTAGGAGGAATCCAAATATTAATAAAATCTCATTTTAGAGAAGGAATAGATACACCAATAAAAATAGCTTTATTAGATAATAGAATAGTAAATAGACAAGATGCTTTATTAGGAATGATCATTTAGGATACCAAAAACTAAAGTTTACAGCATATCCTATATTTGCTATAAATATACAAGATAAAAATCTAAACCAAGTATTAAGTCTAGCTTATGAATTTGAAAGAGAAGATTTAATGAAAGAAGGAAATCATCCATTTTCAATACATTATCTAGTGGCATATTCTTTAACAAATAGTCATAATAGTTCAATATATGGACAAAATGAATTTATAGAAATAGATAAAAATTTTAAAGAATTTGGACAAATAATAAAACCAGAAATACTAACAGACTTTGAAATCCCAGAAGAATGAAAATTAGATATTAAAGAAAAACCCTTAATAACAGGAAGAAATAGTAATAGCATACCAAGATTTACTTTTATAGATCATGAAGAAGAAACTTCAAATCAACAAGAAGTTAAAAAACTAGAAAATGAAGTTAAAATAATGAAAGCATTAGTTCATAATTGCATATTAGGGAAAAATCATGTTTAAAGATAAAATAAAAAAATATGCATTTAGAAATAAATGGAAGCCTAGTAGGTGTGGCAAAAAATCAAGCAATACTATTCGAAACTATACAATTATTAACAGAAGAAATGGATCTAGTCCAGGAATCAAACACAAAATATTTACAAGAAATAATAGATATACAAAGATAACTATTAAAGGAAATAAAGGAGTATGATTATAATAAACTACAACAAAATATGCATAAAGAATTTTCAAAATTAAGGAAAGATGTATACAATCTAAAAATAGATTATAAATATGATCCCTTAGAAGGATTAAAAGAAGAACCACCAAGGAAATCAGATTCTTTGATTCCTAAAAATGAGAAAAGAAAAAATGAGGAACAATCTAAGAATAAAGAAATAATTCCAAATTAATGGAATATAGAAAGAAATTAGAAAAAGAATTTATGAACCCTGAGAATAGGGATATAGAAACATTGGTCAAATTATTGACATTAACCAATGAAGAAATAGAAGAACATTATATTGGAAAACTTTGTACTAATAAATAAGAAGATGATATGACAATAATCAGTGAAACTGATTCAGAACCAGAAAACATGACCCCAAAAGGTCATATGAAACCAATTTCATTACCAGTCCCTTACCAAGAAGAAACATCTGACCCATATAGGGAGGAAAGAAGTAGACAAAGATCAGAACAACCTGATACTACATATAGAAGAAGACAACCACCTAAAATGGAGGAAGGGTTGCATTGGGGAACTAGAGGTAGTATTCCACCAGAGTTCAAACTCCATGATAATTATAAATCTGAACTTCTAAATTTAGATTGTATAAGAGATAGAAAAAAAGCTTTAGATGAATGGTCTAGTGGGATGAGCGTTCTCATACAAACTTCTCCAACTACCCAAACAAATCCTTCAACTTGTAGAGTGCTTATAGCACATAAAATGACAGGAAATGTAAAAGTTTGGTTTTCAAACTTAACAGATTAACAACATTTATTAATGCAAGGAAATGCTTCCACGGGAAGAGAATACTTAGATACAGTAATAAATGAAATATACAAAGAATTTATTGGGGAAGATAAAGGAAGGACTATCATTGAATCCAGTGAAAATGAAATCAATGAAGCTAAATGGCATCTAACAAATATGGAAATTTGTAACATGTGTTATATAGATTCTTTTATTTGTGAATATGAAATGTATTACCATAAATTACCACCCTTTATACAAACAATTTATAAAGAAATATTTTTTCAAAAATTACCTGGAACATTATATAAAACTTTAACAAAAAATTGGGAACAAAGAAACAGAGAAACTATACCAGATACTTTAGGAGGAATAATAAGAAGTTTTAGAGATTGGATCATTATAAAATGTCAAGAAAGAAAAGAATATAAACAAATAAGAGGAAATGATAAAATTTGTTGTGATACAAGAGATTTTAGAATGCCAGGAAAATATGGATGCAATATAAAATCTTATAAACAAAAATATAAAAAATATAAAAGATTTAAAAAATATAAATTTAGAAAACAAAATTTCCAAAAATATAAAAAGAGATTCAATAAAGGAAACTACAAGAAAAGATATTTTAGAAGAAAGGTTTATAAACCTTCTGAAAAAAGGAATTATTGCCCTTCAGGAAAGAAAAAATGCAGATGTTGGATCTGTAATGAGGAAGGACATTATGCAAATGAATGTCCAAGCAGACTTCAACATAAACAAAATTTAAAAAGGAATTTTCACATAAAGCAAGAATCTTAGAAGATGCCTTCAAAATGGAATTAGAACCAATTGAGAAATCTGATATAGATGATACTTACAGTATTTATCTATTAGAAGAAACTGAAAAAGAAATAACTAACTCAGAATATGAACATTCAGATTGTTGCGTGTTTTTCAACACACGAACTCGTGCAAGTATACACGGTCACAAGTAATAATATTTGTAAGTAAAGATCGTTCCCACAGAGATTTATTACTAGTATTCGTTAATTATTAAAATTATTTCAACCTAATTTTATCCAAACAGTCGATAATTGTTACAGTTTGACTAACTAACTTTTATAACAGATTGCAAGAAAATTCTAGGATTGCAGTTTCACCAAATTAATCCACTTGAATCATTATATTTTATCTTGATTTATGTTATCGTGTTTTAAGTTGTTAACCAAGAACTCCTAATTTATCCATATATCTCTTCCGAGCTCCATACAGAAACATCTAGTTAAAATGATTCACTATATTCCTATGCGAATTAAATTCAACCAGATTTATTAAGTTCGAAGTTCTCTATGATTACACATACAATAAAAGTATATTTCTATCTCTTATGCATATACGTTACTTCATCACGAAAAGACACAAAAATGCCTTTTTCAAGTTTATTTAAATGTCACATATCAGTTAATTAATCTTCCGATAATTAAAAGCATTAAACACAGATAAAATAAACAACTTAAAACAAATTCCATAAATCATTCAAAAATATTTAATTCAAATTTCATAAATTACGCTTACATCGCAATCCTAGAACAAATGTATTAGTTCATAGCAGAATTTAAAATTACAACACAACAAAAATAAAATATTGCAGAGAAAGAAAATTAAAAGAAAATAGATAAGAAAAAAAACTCTTTAACGATTCCTCAATGAAAAATAAATTTCATCCCTTTTCTTCTTCTTTGTTGTCTTCTTTCTCTGTAATTTCCCTAAGAAAATACAACATAAAGTGTTAAATCAATACTCTGCGTGTTTGTGTAACACGCAAACAAGAACAACAGAAAAATTAAAACGTTACAAGGAAGAAAAACTTGCAAGAACTGCTAGTTTTCTCCAAAAATTTCGAGAGAAAAAGAAGAAAGAAAAACACTCTGCTGGAAAATAGAAACTGAACTAAGAGAAAGAGAAAAAATAAAAATCCCCATCTGTACGCGTATCCCCCAAACATATATCACTTTTTTATTTTTTTTTATATTTTATTTATTTATTTTTTTTATATCATCAGTGGGGGACAAGATGATATGGGCTAGCACGCGTAACAAACACACTCTGCAAATTTTTTTGAATTTTTTTTCTTTTTCCGCATGCCACGTGTCGCGTTCTGATTCGCGGACACAATTCGTGGGACACGTGGTAGCACATCATTGGGTGCACAGACCGGCTGCACGTAGGAACGGCACACAGGATTGGCGCGCCGAAAATTGAGGCAACGGCTGAAAACGGGACGTGATCCAGCGCGGTTGCGCGCATTGTAAATAGCCACGTGTCACTATGTGATTAGCTGAAATATTCGAGGGACACGTGGCAGATTATTATTCTGTAAAACTGAAGATGCACGCCGCTTGTGTGGACCGCGTCACACAGGATTTCTACACGAGCGGCTCGGTGCGCGACAGCTTGGATGGACGCGCTTCAATCTGGACCGTTGATCTGATCCAACGGTCAGCGATCGCCTCGGGGAATTCGAGCATCCGACATGTGGGTCCCACTCGCACGCCGGCCGGAGCGACACGTGGGGCCCATCGGCACGCCGAGCCGCGCGAAAGGCGTACACGCGATTTTGCCTCGTCCGGTTGCACGCGCCAAATCGACCCGTTGAATCTTTGATCGGACGGTGGGTGATGATTTTCGTGATTTGTGCGAGTGCAATTCTTTTCCTGCGCAGAAAATTCAAACTTTTGTTAATTATATTTTGACCCACAAATTTAATCCAAATTACATTTTTGTAGTTTCTTACATTACACTTTAGCCCTTTGCTAATTTTAAATTAAATTTTTAACTTTTAATAATTATAATTAAGCCCAAATTTAATTTAAATTATATTTTCGATTTATATAAATTGTAATTAAGAAACTATATTATCATAAATTATATTTGTGGACAAAAATATGAAATTAAGGACATCTTGGATACAAATTATTTAATTTTATTAAAAATGTATTTTTAGCAAATAAAAGGAAAATATTAATTTATTTAACAAAAATTAGTAAATATTAAACGAACATAGCAATTATCATTACTAAAATTGATCCAATTAACTGTATAAAATACAGTTATCACAGATCATGAATATTCTTCATCAGAAAATGAATGATTTGTATAGTATTACAAATCCAAATAGTACTTACATTAAAGTAGGACTAAAATTTAAAGGTTATAACACTTATCATTTACATGCATATATAGATACAGGAGCTAGTATGTGTGTAGCCAGTAGATATGTATTTCCAGAAGACAACTGGAAACAAGCACCTAAAGATTTGATTGTAAGAATTGCTAATAATACCACAATAATACTCAATCAAGTATTAAAAGATACTGATATAATAACAGGAGGAGAAAACTTTCATATTCCTACTATATATCCACAAGAAATAGGTGTAAACTTGTTGATAGAAAATAATTTCTTTAATTTATATCAACCTTTCACACAACATTCTGACAAAATAAGTCTTACAACTTTAAAAGGAGATACAATATATGTCTCTAAAGTAAGAAAAGATCTAACTGTCTCAAACCCAACTTTTATGCAACAACATAAAAAGCGAAAACGTGGTGAGATAGAAGACCAACAAAAACAAAAACCTTGTCTAGAAAATATTTCATTAGACATAGAAGAAAAACAAAACTCTTTTCTCCATGAAATATAGGAAGATAAAGCCTTAACAGGTATTAGAAGACTATTAAAAATAGTCAGTTCAGAAAATCCTTTGGATCCAAAAATAAATAAATCTAAAACAATAGTCAATATAAAATTAAGAGATCCTAACAAAGTCGTAAGAGTAAAACCAATGATTTATACTCCAGAAGACAGGATTGAATTTGGAAAACAAATTGAAGAACTTTTGGAATTAAAAGTCATAATACCAAGTAATTCACCTCACTCTAGTCCAGCATTTTTAGTTGAAAAAGAAGCTGAGAAAAGAAGAGGGAAAAAGAGAATGGTAATAAACTTCAAAGCATTAAATAAAGAGACCATTGATGATGGATACTTCATTCCAAAAAAGGAAGAACTACTATCATTAATAAAAGGAAAGAAATACTTCTCAAGTTTCGATTGCAAAAGTGGATTTTGGCAAATAAGATTGGATGAAGAATCCCAAAAATTAACAGCATTCAGTTGCCCCCAAGGAAAATTCCAATGGACAGTAATACCATTTGGATTAAAACAAGCTCCAGGTATTTTTCAAAGATATATGGATAATATTTTTAAGAAATTACAAGATATTTGTTGTGTTTACATAGATGATATTTTGGTGGTCAGTAATGAATTAAATAAACATTATTTGGATATTATCAATATATTACAAGAATGTAGAAAAAAAGGCATTGTACTCTCTGAAAATAAAGCAGTACTTGCTCAACAAAAAATCAAATACTTAGGATTGGAGATTGAAGACGGAAAACATAATCTACAACCCCATATACTAAATAATATTCAAGGTTTTCCTAGTGAATTAAAAGATAAAAACCAATTACAAAGATTTTTAGGATGTTTAACATATGCAGAAGCCTATATCAAGAAACTTATAGAAATGAGAAAACCATTACAAGCAAAATTGAAAAAAGATCATGTCTGGAAATGGACAGAAGAAGATACTCTATATATGGATAGAGTAAAAGCAAAAGTAAAAAATTTACCAACTTTATACCATCCAGGACCAAATGATAAAATGATAATTGAAACAGATGCCTCACAAGAATATTGAGGAGCAGTCCTTAAAGCAAGAGTAGATGACAAAGATGAATATCTTTGCAGATACACATCAGGGTCTTTTCAAGGGCTAGAATTAAATTATCATAGTAATGAAAAAGAATACTTAGCTGTTAAAAAAGCTATTAAGAAAATTTGCAATATATGTCATAAGTTCTAGACTAATTAGATGGCAACAATGGTTCAACCATTACAATTTTGATGTTGACCATCTTCCAGGACATAAAAATAGCTTAGTTGATGCTCTTACCAGAGAATTAGCACCTCTAACTATATTTATGATTGCAGGGAATGGAACATCTTGATATTAAGATCAAGATAAAAGAAAAGGAGATAAAAATCCTACAGGAACAACTCGAGTTGCTATATCTCGAGAAATCTCTTACGGAGATAGGAATAAAACATGAAGAACTTAATTGTTCAAAACAACCTCTAGAGAGCAGAACCTCAAATGAGGAATCTATGTTAAAAAAGGAAGAACCTAACAATTCATAAAAAACTTCTAAACCCAATTGGGCAGATGAAGCAGAAAAAGAAGAACAGAAAAAAGTTTATGTGGTCTATAATGGCCCAAAACCAGGAATTTATAACAACTGGGCAGAAGCTAGCAAATCTATTATAGGAATTAGTGGAGTAACTCATAGAGCCTTCACCAACAGAATAGAAGCTGAAGGTAGTTATGCCAACTACAAAACACCAAAACTAATAACTCCAGAGGAGATAGTAAGAAATTATTCTGTAGTACTACAACAACAACCAATAGCTCCAAGCAGATTGACAAATCTTGGAAAAATAGCAAGGCCTCCAATGCTATTTAGAGAAACATCTCCACCAGAGACATCAAAAATAACAAAACATTCAGTATTATTCAGGGAGACATCTCCTAAAACTACTCCAGTCATTGAAGATGAAAAAGACCAATACAGAAACCTCAACAAACTACAATGGTTAAGTCTCTATAATTTAGCCAGAAAAATCTACTCAAGAACATATTGAAGATATGAAATTCTATACTGTAGACAAGGAATTTCCTACAGGTAGTAAATTCAATATATTGGAAGGAGTTGATCCAATTTTTGTGTATAAAGCATTTCATGCAGGATTAATAGAAAATATATATCCAGGAATTAATTTAAGTGAATTAAATTATTTCCCATAAAATTTTAAAAGAGCAATTAAGAATTTCAGAAGAAAAATTAAAGCAGGTGATAAACCTGTTTATCTTAGATTTTTTAGTTCATTAATGGACTGGAATGAAGAAGGAAGTATTAGTCTCTACCACTTCATCAAGATAGGGATTTCCAATACAAACAGAGAGGTTCCCAAACCAAGGGCACTTCCAGAAAAGGAATTCAACACAGAAGAACTCTGTGTACTAAGAGGACAAATGCTAAGCCAAATTTACTATGAACTCAAAAAGATCGACAATTCTACTAAGATTAAAGTAAATTATTCAACTAGTAAAATTATCATTATTTCTCACAACAGCATGGCTCTGTCAGAAGAAGATGGTGAAAAAATCACCAAATATGAAACCAATTTTACAACAACTTAGAGATTGGTCAAGAAACCAGGAAGATATTTTGCTTCTATGCCAAAAAAGCCACCAAAGACCATAGGTGCATTCTCTGCATCAAAGATCGAGAAGATGAAGATGTATCATCATCAACGTCATCAAAGGAACAGTCGGTAGAAAATGACAAAGAAAAATAAGAAAAACAGTTGTCGATAGAAGACTACAAAAGAAATAAAGATGTAGACCCCACATCTTAGTCGGCAGCATATGCCAAGGAAAAAAGTAATGGTTATCCTTTAAAAAAGGGAAAAGTAGATGAATTATTAAAGCAAGGGTAAAAATAATAAATTTAGTCTTGTAAACAGGGATTCCTTATTCTATAAAAAGAACCCTTATTATCATTTCAAAGGACGGATGAACAGATAGAAATCCATAGCTCTCTACTCTAAAACACTCAAGTATAGAAAAACCTTTCTATCTAGAAATCTAGAATCCAATAATGAAATACCCAGTAACTATGAGCGGCTAAGCACCCATTTCAAGGTTCTTAGTTGGCCTTAAGTTGTAATAATTATTATATTTTGAATAAAATAGAGTTCTATTACTCTTCTCTAGTAAGTCAACTATTGGACACCATTCATATACGGATGCAGAAAGCTCACCATTACCAAGAAGGTGTTGAGGTGTGAGCGAAGCTGAGGCATAACAGGTGTAACAAAAGAAGACGAACAGAAGGGAAGATCGTGGTGGACCCATTAAATTCAGGTATGATAATTATAGATTTAAGCTAATTAAGGATCTTGAATGTTAAAATATTCGCTTACAACAAGGTATAATATCTTTAAATCAGGAAAATAGAATTTATTTTTAGAAATAAACAACTAAAATAAATGAATATCGAATCATTAGTACATAAATTAGAATTATTAGATTTAACAAATGAAAGAGTAATTTTTAATTTTAAAAGACAATTAATAGAGTCAGGATTAGAATTAAGTAACCAACATAATGAAGAACATAACACATTATGCAATTTTAATGAATACAGAAGAAAATTAAATTTATATAGTAAAATAATAAGTTTTTTAAATAATTTATTACCATCAATAAATACACAAAGACCTTCAACTAGGATAATTTTAACTCCAGATTAAGATTGTATCGATCAGCAGAAAAATTGGTATCAAAGCCAAGAAAGAGTAATTTAAATAGTAATGGATAGAAGATTAACACCATTAAAACACAAGAGTATTTGTGATATTTTATAAACTTCAGGAACATAATTGAAGATATAGCAAACCTCAAGGACAATTTAGGAAATGATCCTGGTTTATATTAAAATATTAAAAGGTTGTGACACTTAAAAAAAGATATGGTTTTTAGAAAGATTTTATGTGTTTATGAATAATTATATTGATTCCAAATAGACTTAATTTTAAAGTAAGTTAAAAGAGTTATAATTCAAGTTAAATAGGTAAAAAACATTCTTTAAATAGGTAATTCACTTAGGACATTTACAGAGAATAACAATACGAAATTGAATAACAATGAATACTCTCTTGCACTTCCATCATCGTTTATACACAAATAAAATTAGTATTTTAAATAAAAGTGTGTTTATTGAACCCTAATATATTACCAAAACTTAGAATCGTGTTTTAAACCAAAATTAAAAATTATATTATTTAATATAATTTTATAATATCATAAAAATTTAATTTGAAAATTATAATGATAAACAATAAATTTACCAAGCTGTTTCATTCTTTCTTTTTCAGAAACTGAACACATTTTCTACTTACTGTTGGTCCAATTAAATGGAACGGAACTCATTTACGGCTGCGGAGATAAAACCATGGCCACAAATCACAATGGTGCTATTTTGTTGGCAGTCACTGCATTGAAAATTTCATTAAACTATTTTATACTTGGCTGGGAAATTTTAATTATTATTATCTGCTTGTAGTTAAAAACAATTATTATTATTATTATTATTATTATTATTATTATTATTATTATAGCGCTAAAGCGGCCGTCATGATCTAATATAATTAAAAAAAATTAGTCATAGGTAAAATAATTAGGGTATGTTTAAATATTTTGATTTTTGAGTTTTTTGAGTAGCTTTTTAATCAGCCATATATGACAAAGATTTTTTATTTTTATTTTTATATTTTTAATTAAAATATAAGATAATTTATAAATATTTAAAAATATGATTTTTGATTTTTTTTATTTTTATCAAATATTATTTTTAAAGAGTAAATAAAGTCTTATGATTTTTATATGTAAAAATATTAAACAAAATTAATTAAAAACTCAAAAAATTAAGAAATTTTTGAATAAATATTTTTAAAAAATTAACTTCAATTTTTTGGATAAATATTCTAAAAAATTCTTAATTTTCCAAGTTTTTGGTTTTGAAGTAAAAAAATTAAAAAATAGAAAACATCACTAAACAATTTTAAATAGATTTTTTTACCACCAAACTTTGAAAATGTTATAAAAATATCATCGAATTTTAATTTGTTACTTTTATACTATTAAACTTCACAAATGATACAAAATACCATTAAATATTTTTGTTATGTCTAAACCATTAAATTTCATAAATATAATAAAAATGTCATCAACATATGTATAACTTGTCATTAATTGATCGAAATTGATAGTATTTTTGTAATATTTTTTAAAGTTTAATGCTATAAAAGTAACAAAATATTTGATGATATATTTTTATAATAATTGTAAAATTTAATAGTATGAAAATAATAAATCAAAATTTAATAATACTTTTATAAAAACTCTAAAATTCAGTGTAAAAAAATTATTTATTCTTTTATATTTATGAAAATATATTTATATTAAAAATTGTACAATATCTTAACTTTAGATGAATTAAGAATAAAATCATTCATATAAGTGAGCTGTATATGGAATATATTGAAAATACTTTACAATGTTAAGATTTCTTTTAAATACTTATTTTAATCTTTTAACACCTTCAATAATTTAACATTTATTTTATGATTAATTACTCTATTAATCTTCAAATTTGATTAGATTCATATATAAGTTATATTTAATTGATAGTAAGATAAATGGTAATGAAAATGATTCAATATATTTTTTTATTTGATTTGATTGTTAATTTGGAATAAAATATAAAATATTTTGATAGTAAAAAAAATACTCATTCCTCCCACACATCATATACAATTTTTAATTACATGTAAGTGTACAAATCACTAATAGACTAATAATAAGTTACCACCAAGTCAATCTCTGAAAGAATTAACCAGTTGTTTTAAAAAATTAAATTATTTTTTAAATAAATTAAGAAAAATAATCCTAAACATTATATCAGATGCCAGTTGAAAGAAAAAAACTTTAAATTTTAAATTAATTTAATAACTAAAAGATCGCAAGTAAACTAAATTATAGTCGAAAACAAGGATGATGAATGAATATGGGAAATAGTTTGCATTTTTCATTGAAAGAACGAATTAAACTATTTAAATAAAAAAAATTAGATTTATTGATTTTCTTTTTAAATAAGCAAACTCTTATAATTATGATAAGTCTTCATAATTCTCAATTAATCAATAACTTTCTGCATCGGGTTTGAAATTGATTAATTGATAAATTAAGAAAAATATATAAACCATTATCCTCAATTAATTAATTTCTTAGTTCATATATCAAGATTTAACTTCTTATTAATTTATAATTAAAGATAATTTTAACTATCTAATTTAACAAAATTAAAGAAAATAAATTTGACTCTTGTTAATTAATGTAGAACAAAGCACATGTAACGTGTCTAATGTTTATTTCTAAAATATTTTCTTTAATTATAAATCAAGACTCTAATGTCTATTTCTAAAATATTTTCTTTAATTATAAACCAAGACTCTAATGTCTATTTCTAAAATATTTTCTTTAATTATAAATCAAGACTTGATCTTATCATAAATTTATAATTAAAAATTCAAAGAATATAAATAAAAAATAAATCTAAATTTTTTTAAATTTAATTTTAATTCATTTATAACTAATTTTAATTTAATATGTATCATTATTTTAATTTCACTAATTAAATAAATATGATAACAATGATATTGTTTACATTAAATTTAATTTCTAATATCATTTTCATTCTTATTACTTTTATATTCCACGAGAAAATCATGATTATAGTTCTTAAATTTTAAAACATAAGATTTAGATATTAAATTATTAAAGTCTTAAGTTTTTAAATAATATAATTTAGTCATAAAAAATTTAAATTTTAAGTGTAAGTCATCAAAGCTTGACAATTAACATGCATATTTATGGTTTAGAATTTTAAAATGTAATGGATAAAATTTAAAAGTTTGAGATTACATCATAAAATTTAAATTTTTTAAATTTAAAGACTATTGAAATTTTAAAACTTTAAAGGAAAATTATAAAAATATAATATTATTAAAATTATAATAATAAAAATAATATCTAATAATGTTAAACGAAATTTAATTAAATGATATTTAACATTAAATATATTTAAATGTTCGTAATTTAATTTAAATGTGAGTTTTAATTAAATAATATTTAACATTTAATGAGTTTAAATGATAATCGTTTAATTTGAACAATATTTAATTATATAGTGTTTAAAATAAAATGATATCTCAAATTTTTTTTAAATAATAAAAATGTATGAGATTAATATAAGAGATGGTTATATAAAAAAAAGGCAATAATGATGATTATATATTTTATACCTATTATTTTTATTTTTTTAATGTTTTAATGATTATATATATTTTTTAGGTTGAAAAAGACTAGAAGATTTAAAAATTTATGTAAATATTTTTAGAAAAAAAAAATGGGGAATATACGATGGAGAGAGATAATAAAATTTAGCCTGACTGTAGTTACCGTCTTTGTCAGTTAAAATCAAATTGTCTTATGGTTAGACTTTTTTTTTTTTTTTGGCTAATATTGTTGTTAAAGTCATTTTCTTCGTATCTTTGAAAATCTTTGTACTTTTGCTCTCACCATACGTCCTACCATACTCTCCGTTCTCTCTCTGAGTCTCTGGTGTCAACAACCCAACAGATATGTTAGCAATCCAAAGTTCCTGGCAATTCTCTCTTTTTATCTACCTCCTCTGTTTTCTATCTCTATTTTCCGGCATAAAGTCCGACGAGCTTCAAATTTTACTCAAACTCAAATCTTTCTTTTCAAATTCCAACACCAACATCTTCAATTCATGGAAAAGTACCAACCATCAATGTATTTTTTCAGGAATCACCTGCAATTCAGATGGGTTCGTTACACAAATTGAGCTTTCTCATCAGAAGCTATCTGGGGTTGTTCCTTTTGATGAAATGTGCAAGCTTCAATCTTTAGAGAAGCTTTCTCTGGGCTTCAACTCTTTACACGGTCCAGTAATAAAGGAATTGAATACCTGCATAAAATTGAAGTACTTGGATTTGGGTAACAATATTTTCAGTGGTTATGTGCCTGACATATCCTCTTTGAAAAATTTACAGTACCTACACTTGAATAAGAGTGGATTTTCTGGAATTTTTCCATGGAAATCACTAGAAAGTATGCTGGATCTTGTTCAATTGAGCTTAGGAGACAACCCATTTGAAGAAAATCCATTTCCAATTGAAGTACTGAACCTCACCAATCTCAACTGGCTTTACCTTTCAAATTGTGGTCTTAAAGGGAAGATACCAGAAGGAATTGGGAGACTCACTGAACTCACAAACTTGGAGATTTCTGATAGTAACATGAAGGGTGAGATTCCATTGGAGATTGTAAAGCTTAAGAATCTTAGACAACTTGAGCTTTACAACAATTCATTGACAGGAAAATTACCCATTGGGCTAAGAAACCTCACCAACCTTGAAAATATTGATCTTTCAATGAATTCTTTTCAGGGTGATTTATCAGAGTTGAGGTTCTTGACCAACTTGGTATCTCTACAGGTATTTATGAACAAATTTACTGGTGAAATTCCATCTGAATTTGGTGAATTCAAACGGCTTGTTAACATGTCTCTGTATTCTAATAAGCTAATTGGTTCAATTCCTCTGAAGATTGGGTCTTGGTCAAAGTTTGATTACATTGATGTGTCTGAGAATTTCTTGACTGGTCCAATCCCACCTGATATGTGCAAAGGAGGAGCTATGACTGCTCTTCTAATGTTACAGAACAATCTTACAGGTGAAATACCTGCAAATTATGCAAATTGTTCGACTTTGAAACGTTTGAGAGTCAGCAAGAACTCACTTTCTGGTGTTGTTCCATCAGGAATATGGGGATTGGAAAATTTAGATATCATTGATATTGAAAGAAATCAATTAGAAGGTCCACTTACTTCTGATATTGAAAATGCAAAGGCTTTAAGTCAGTTGTTTGCTGCAAACAATCGTCTAAATGGGAAGTTACCAGAAGAAATTTCCAAAGTTTCCTCTTTTATTTCAATTGATTTAAGTAATAATCTTCTCTCAGGTCCAATTCCAATAAAAATTGGAGATTTGAAGCGTCTGGGTAATCTTTATTTGCAGGGTAATACATTATCTGGTCCAATACCTGTGTCTTTAGGCTCATGTGTGTCTCTCAGTGACTTAAACATGGCTATGAACTCACTTTCGGGTAACATCCCATTATCTTTAGGCTCTTTACCAAATATAAACTCTTTGAATTTGTCCCAAAATGAACTTTCTGGTCAAATCCCAGATGGTTTAGCTTCTTTGAGGCTAAGTCTTCTTGATCTTTCCCACAATAAGTTGATTGGTCGAATACCACAATCACTATCTATTGCAGCTTATAATGGTAGCTTTAATGGAAATTATGGACTCTGCAGCATCAATATGACCATCTCGTTTCAAAGGTGTTCAAAGTATTCTAAAATGTCTGAACATGTTCTTACATTCATCATTTGCTTAGCTATTGGTTCAACAATCTTGCTAGTATCTCTAGCATGGTTCTTGTATTTAAAGAAGAGGGAAAAGGATGATCAAGACCGTTCATTAAAGGAAGAATCTTGGGATGTTAAGTCCTTTCATGTCTTAAGTTTCTCAGAAGATGAGATTCTTGATTCTATTAAGCAAGAAAATCTAATTGGAAAGGGTGGATCAGGAAATGTATACAGAGTTGTACTTGCTAATGAAAAAGAGCAACTTGCTGTGAAGCACATATGGAATGTAGATTCAAAAGAAAGGAATAACAGGATTCATAGTACAACTCCAATGCTTTCGACATGTGGTGGGTCGAAATCAAAACAATTTGATGCTGAAGTGCAGACTTTGAGCTCAATAAGGCATGTCAATGTGGTTAAGTTGTATTGTAGCATTACAAGTGAAGACTCAAGCTTGTTGGTATATGAGTTTTTACCAAATGGGAGTTTATGGGATCGGCTTCACATGTCCGGGAAGAAAAAACTCGATTGGGAGACAAGGTATGAAATAGCAGTTGGAGCAGCCAAAGGTTTAGATTATTTACATCATGGATTAGAGAGGCCAATGATCCATAGAGATGTTAAGTCTAGTAACATTCTCTTAGATCAGTTTTTTAAGCCTAGAATTGCTGATTTTGGCCTCGCCAGGATTGTCCAAGCCACCAGAGGAAAGGACTCTACCCATGTCTTTGCTGGCACTCATGGCTACATTGCACCAGGTTAGTTGTAGTTTCAGAATAAAACGCTTTTAGGATCAGTAAGCAGAAAATGTGTTTTCTGGCACTAAAAGCAATTGTGAATTTTTTTTTCTATTTGGTTTAAAAGCTTTTTGTAACTGTCAGAAGCGTTTTTTGGTTTAAAAGCTTTATGACAAAAGTTGTATGTTTCTTTCTACTTTTGGAATCCTTAAAAGCATTTCTGATAGTTAAAAAAGTGTTTCAAGATAAAAAAAAAATGGTCAGAAGCGTTTTCAGGGCTCATAAAGCTGACAGACCCTCAGACAGACACTTTTAGACAAAATAATATTGAGTTTTCTATTAATTAGTGTATTTTTAATCATGCAGAATGTGGATACACATACAAAGTAAATGAGAAAAGTGACGTGTATAGTTTTGGAGTGGTATTGATGGAGCTAGTGACTGGGAAAAGGCCAATAGAAGCTGAGTATGGAGAGAATAAGGACATAGTGAGCTGGATATGCAGTAAACTGAAGACTAGAGAAAGCATATTAAGTTTGGTTGATTCAAATATTTCAGAGGCTTTTAAGGAAGATGCTATTAAGATCTTAAGAGTTTCTATTCTTTGCACAACAAGGCTTCCTGAGCTAAGGCCTAGTATGAGGGTTGTGGTTCAAATGCTTGAAGAAGTTCAGCCCTGTAAGTTGGTGGATATTATTGTTACCAAAGATGGTTCTGTCCAAAAAAGTGAATCATGTGATACAAAGATTTCAAAAGCACAACTCTAACAATCGGTATGCTTGTGCTTTTATAAAAAGTAGTTTCAGTAGAAAGTGTTATCAGGAATGATTTTGTCACGAATCATAAATGTACTTTCTGAGCCATGAAAGTACTTTCGGAAATAAAAAAGTTTCCGTTTGATTTGTAATATTATCAGAAGCAATTTTAATGGATGCCATATAAGCAAAACTGACCCTAAGCATCATTCTTATATGTATAATATTATTATTAGTAGCTCAGATTATTTATCAAGTAAAACATAATCTAGAGCCTGCTATTATTAAATATGTAGTTGAATTTTGAATGTGGAAAATAGTGGTTAGGGACTTGAAAGTTCCTCCTTTTTGTACTACTAGAGCCTTTAGCCATTACAAAACGTTACCTAAAGTACGTTGTTCTATGATCAAGCATCACATCTTGTTTTGATATGCCAGCATATTCATCAATACTGAGAGATCAGAAAAGGTAAGACAGATGAAGAAAAGTACCAAAAATAAATTGAGCTGCATATATATAAAACAGTTTGTAAATGTAAAACTGTATTGAATGTTATGCCATGTAGCCTTCAAAAGGCACACACGAAACCTTTTTTTATTTTTGATCTTTCAAAGTACAAGTTACACTATAATTCCCTACCAATAAAGCTAAACATGTTACAACAAATGTTTTACAGACAGTGAATTTCCAAGATACTCATTACATGTTATAATGGAAACAAACTAATTTCATATAAAGATGCATATCCTTGATTTGAAATCACTGTGGTCAATTTTTGAGTGTCAGAATTATATTGTGGATGCTTGATCTCCTTCATTGTAGCTTGCCCAACCATCTCAGCAAATGACCATATTCTTCTGAAAAATGCACCGGGATCTTGGCATCAATATCCGTTGGATATGCTTCCAGTCTGCACATGGGTACCAAGGCTCAGAGCAAAACAGAACATGATGTTGTATTGGCACATCACGCGAGCAGGCCTTCAGGTATCCAATTTATTAGTTAGTTTCACTCATACTGAAGATCATTTTTAAAAGATTCATGATGAGGATACAAATTATACAATCAATGAATCAACCCTTCCTTCCACAAGTTGCTGGGAAGGAAATTTTGGAAGCAAGTTCAAACATTTTCGATACTTTTCATCCTTTGAGAGTAATTCTATTACAACAGAGAAAGTACCAGAATCTGGTTGCAGTTTTCTTTTTGCCATTTTGTGAAGGAGTTGAACCACTTTGTCAAAGTCACCATATTCACAGAAACCACGCATGAGTATATCATATGTAACAACATTTGGAGCACAACCCTTCCTTTCCATTTCTGAAAACAAGTCATTAGCCTTATGTAATAGTCCTGCCCTACAGAGTCCATAAATCATGATAGAATATGATACAACATCAGGTTCCAAGCCTGAATGTGGCAACCTGTGAAATAGCTCCCAAGCATTATCAAGCATTGCCACTTTACACAATCCATCAATTAAACAGTTGAAATGTTTCGTACTTAGTTTAATATTATTGCTTTCTAAACTATAAAACAATTCCAATGCTTCTGTAATACAATTGTTCTTGCAAAGCCCATCCAGATATATAGCATACGTAATTGAATTAGGAGCCACACCATGAACTTGCATCTCGCTGAAAAGACTCCGTGCATTCTCAACCTTACCAGCTTGGAAAAGACCAGTTAACAATGCAGTATAAGTTACTATTGAAGGCCTAACTTCCTTGTTAATCATTTCTCTGTAGAGGTTCAAGGCTTTCGTTATCTTCAATTTCTTGCAATATCCATTAATCAACACATTGAAGCTGCAAGCATCAGGTTCACACCCTTTACTTGACATAGATATAAACAATTCCCTTGCCTTATCAAGCCTATTTGCTAAACAGAACCCATCCATCATGGTGTTGTATGTAAATAAATCAGGACTTTCACCTCTCTTAATCATCACTTCAAGCAAATCATTTGCTTCTTTAATATTTCCTTTTTTGCAAAGCACGTTTATTAAAATGTTAAAGATTACAGTATTAGGATGAACGCCTTGATCTACCATCTCATTCAACAAGGTTTTAGCATCTTCCAACTTCCCATCATAGCACAAACCATGTATCAAAGAACTATAAACAACTACATCAGGGACAATCTCCATGCCTTTCATTTCCAAGAAAAGTTCCTTAGCCTTTTCAAGCAATCCATCCTTACAAAGCCCATCAATAATAGTTCCATAACAAACTAAATCTGGTTTACAAATGACAGAATCATCATTACGATTAACCATTTCTTTAAATAACTTGAGTGCATTGCGTGTATTCCCCGTTCGACACAACCCATTGATCAAAGTACCATAAGTTATCACATTAGGCCGACAACCCAACTTAATCATTTTCTTGAAAAACTCAGTTGCCTCAACTATCTTATTTTCCATACATAAACCCTTAACTAAACATGTATAGGTCACAGCATTAGGACTATAACCCCTCCTGAAAATACTTCCCAGGACGGCAAATCCATCACTAACCCGATTCGTAATACAATAACAATTAATCAATATGTTTAGTGTGATTAAATCAGGAAATAACCCAGCTGAATTCATGTTATAGTAGAGTGACAAAACATTGGAGTAATGTTTCTTCTTAGCTAGTCCACCCAATAACTTATTGAATGATGACACTGGAGGAGTTGGTTGCATGTGAATCATCTCGTTGAAAAAGTTAAGTGATTCAGTAAGAGTGATATTACCT
The DNA here is from genome assembly GCA_030763125.1 of Hippophae gyantsensis. Lineage (NCBI taxonomy): Eukaryota > Viridiplantae > Streptophyta > Magnoliopsida > Rosales > Elaeagnaceae > Hippophae > Hippophae gyantsensis. Next base: position 53,027,615 of record CM061028.1, read on the forward strand.
GAGTTACAGATTCGTTCGAGGAAATTATGAATACGGGAATCCACTGGAACACCGGAGAGTGAATTTATGGATGACGTATTGGGATTTGAAGAAGCAGATGTTCTAGTTTTTGTGAACAAAGGTGAAAACTTTAGCAATGTTTTAGGTGAATTTCTGGGATTTGAACATGTGGGTTTCCTATGATTTGTGAGCACTGATGAAGTTTTGATTGAATTAACCGGAGAAGTTTGGATATTTGAAGATTGAGGTGTTGGAGCGTATAGGAATAAGGACGAAAGTGAACTTGAAGCAATTGTTGAAGGAGACACCTCTCTGGCAGTGGAAGAACAAGGAGGCAGAATTCTGTGAGCCATTGGACAAATTGTCAGAATACAAAGTGTCGACGTTGCCGTTGCACATCCAAAGTCGTATATACTAATATACCTAAGATTGCAATTTCTTGCACTCTGGAACAAAATAAACACAATATAGAATGCAGGGGAAATACTTTTATTTTCAATTTATAATAAAAAATATTTTTATTTTCTTATGATATTAAAATATATATATTTATTTATGGTATAAAAAAATTAATACTTTAAAACATAATTTAATATAACAATAAAAATTATATTTTATAATATAATTAAATGATAAATAATGAAGTCATTGGACTAATAATTTAATATATTTAAATGAAATATATATGTATTTATTATAAATCATTTCCTGTTAATTTATGGTTATGTATTCAGTTTTATATTAATTTTTTTTTTAATTTAAAATATTATATATACATATAAAATTAAACTTAATTAAATTTGTTTTTATTTATTTATTATAACAGTATTACAGAACATATATAAGATGTATCAAAAGAGGAGGCTGTTACGTTGTTATCGCCATTGACCACCTTATTTTTTCACTTCTTTCTTTCTTTACTTCTTCTTTTTTTCTTTTTATTGTTTAAGGTGATTATATTAATACACTTTAAGTTACTTTTAAGGCAATAATTATTTATTAATGAATAATTATAACGTTTACTTGTATTTTTATGATCTGGTCAAACATGAAACCTAATTTAATGCAAAGAGTGTTTGTAATGGTTTAGAGGTGTTTTTAAATGTTGCACTTAAATAAGAGAAAGAGGGAGAGGGAGAGAAATATGTATTTAGAGGGGTTTTGACTTATTGGATTGATTATTATTAAAAATTATTATTGGAGGGTTATTTACTTAAATTTTGGTGATAAAAATGATAAATATTAATTTTTTTAAATTTTATTTTATTTTTAAGGAAATTAATAAAAATTAATATAAAAATATAAATAATATATGATATAAATACAATAATTTGATAATATATTTATATGTTTATCGGTAACATATTAACTAATATTAGAGTAGATTTTGGTGATATTAATTTAAAAATTAAGATGTATCTCATATTAAAAATTCCTTTAGGTGGTTTGTGATATTTTTACAAATAATTATTATAAATATGAAAGCAGATCAAGTAAAAAGAAATTATCGTAACTACAAGGTAGCTTCAGGTGTATGAAATAACTTTAGTTCAAAACACACATAAATTAGTTTAAATGATTTCAATTGGTATCTTAATGGGTGCTACATGTATTATGTTTTGAGTTTAAATCCTAGGATTAGTTAATGATTAAAACCATTCCAATGAGTGTCCTTTAATAACTTTTTACTGTCTTTTTGTTACAGTGGCTTTTTCGGAAAACAAAAAGAAGTTAAATTTTTTTTTTTAATGAAAGTTTGTACTTGATAGACATAAAAAAAAAACGTCACAGGGAAGTTTGGTTATTTTTGTGCTAATGAGTACTCTACTCTAACCGAACACACAAGCAACAAGCAATATAAGTTCAAGCATAATTAAAAGAAAGATTGACTAGCTATATATGTTTGTGAAATTAAAGATGTTAGCAACTAAACATCGTTGATATGATGGAACTATGTATGTTGATGCTCCTTGTTTTTGTGTCTACGGAGATCTCTAAAAATAATGAGAGAAAAGGGACAGAGTTACAGAATTTCAATATGGTATTAATGGACGTCCCTAAAACCAGTATATTTAAAATATTTATGGGAGTGTGTGTATTTGACAAAAGTGGTTCAAGATAAATATGAGAGAACATTATTTATTGGTATCGTTATATATGATTCTAATGACTTGATGCACTCTGTTTATATGTTATTTGAGTTTGAAAGCTCAGAAAATTAATCTTTAGAAGCATTTTGAGTAAACTTAGATAAATGCGACTTGATGAATAAGATCTTATATGATCTATTGTTATTATCAAGTTTTGCCTTATGCGACTTGGTAGGAGCAACTTTGGAACTAATACCTACGTTCTTACTTAGAGGCATCTTGTGTGGCTTAAAAATATCAACCTATTGATTCTTTGTAATTTATTATACATAGGTTAATTTTGACACTTTAAAAAAATAGCTTACCATTGTAATGATTATATCTATCCTTTATGTATCTATATATATACCTCACTAATGAGATGAATAAAATATTTGAATTTGTATTCTCTCTAATATCTCTCTAAAGCTCGATTCTTTTAATTTTTCTTCACCGTCAAGACCCAGACTATTAATAAGCTTGTTGGCATGAGGTTGAGTTGTATTGAAATTATGATTCCATGTGATGTGGACTGATAACTTTGTCCCGTCACCCTAGATTCACTTATGATGTAAAAGTATTTATTTTTTCAACCTGTGGTACTATCAGTGGAGCCCGTGGCCAATCACTGTTGAAATGTATGCCCTCCCTTTATCAAGGCCATTTTTCTTTAAGCAATACATGCACCTTATTTCCTTATATGTCAAGTCCACTACTTGTCCTCCAATAACAACAGAAAGGCATAAAAGAGTTCATCACTATCTGTTAGGGTTCACTTGATCCAAGTTGATGTTGAAAGTTTTCAAAGCGAGAGCCACTATTTTAAGGAATGGACATTTAATTCCTAGCTTGAATGTCAAGGAATGGATAACCCACCATCCCACATGAGGATCATATGCATCGCAGAGATGACGAGAAACATACATTATCCTTACCTGAGGTGCGATATTATATTCTCTTCATATCTAGGCCAGGTCATTAACATTTAGTTCGCTGGATATCTTCTTAATTTGATATTTGTCTTTGGTTCTATGAACAGGTTTGCCTTTGAAGCCACTTTTTCTATGGGCGATGTACCTTTATCGTAGTCACATGAATTCTTATTATGAGAATCAGACCTTGTGATGATGAATTGGAGGCAAGAATCGAACTAAAAGAAATGGGAAGTGCCAGTACAATCTCTCTCATGAAGACATTGTGAGTTTCCTTACCACAACCTATCAATGTGTCTAGAGGTCGTTCGGCTTGGTCATGACTTGATTGCAAATGGATATGATCTTTGAATGTTCATGGGTGTTCCTATCTTAAAAGGGACACTTTTAGTACGACCTGGAGGTGGATCTTTGAAGGTCATTTGGTGAAATATTTTTTTTCCTTTATTTGCTGAAGATATTCTAAAAAATATGTTAAGTGGATACAAATTATTTAGAAAGTGGCCAGAGTGTGAGTTGGCTAAAGGTTGAGGAGCGAACTGAAAATGTTGCACTAGTTGATAAGACAATGAAGTCGCATAAAAATTAGACTAAATTCCAGCTTGAGGAGTTGAATGGTAGACTTAATTCTCTAGTGAAAATTTAAACTAACTTAGGAGAAAAATGATACATAGTAGAAAAGCTTTTACTATTTATAAAGGTCTTACCAATTATAGTTTGGGGTGTTATGGGAAGTTGAACAGTTATGGAAGTTAAAAGGGAAGCAAAAAAGTTTCAGTTAGCTCTTAAGTATTCTCTTAACTTCTCAAAGTTTAGAGAATATGGTTAATGTTTGGTATCATCCAAGTGATAAATACGTGATTCTAACAGCTTGATTTACTTCGTTTATATGGTAAATAGGACATTCAAGCTTTGCAACTTCTACATAAGCAACCTAATACTTAAAGGAAGTCAATCTTATTCTCATAAAGGATTTTGAGTAAACCTAGAGATATACGACTTCATGAACAAGATCTGGTCTATTATTATCAAGTTTGATCCTATACATCGTGGTAAGAGCAACCTTGGAACTACTAATTGTCCTCTTACTTAAAGGCATCTTATACTGCTTAGAAATAGCGATTTGTTGATTCTTTATAATTTTATTATATGTAGGTTACACTTCGATTAGAATAACTACTATTGTAACGATGTCACTTATCCTTTATGTATATATACTTTACTAATGAGATGAATAAAAGATATAGTTTTTATTTTTATTTTTTGAAAGATATAAGGTCGATGAAAACCGTTATTTTAATGAGAGTATCCTTAAGTTAAAAAAAAACATATTTTGACTATGTATTGATTTAACAGTAATTGTATTACAATTAATAACGTTGATTAATGAAAGTGTCTTATTGTACATGATGAAATTATCACCAATAAATTATAAACTATTTGTATTTAACATATATAAGTTTTATATTTAAAAATAATTTTTTTAAATAATGAAATTAAAATTAGAGTAAACATTGAAGTAAAATTAGAGTGTTCAAATGAATAAAATAAAAATTAAATTATTGGTTCCCAAAAGTGGGATAAAAATAGCATTTTAAAATATTCATATGACCCGTGGGAGAATGAGCTGCATGTTATTATTTTTTATGTTATTAATAAAATCAACAACGTTAAATACACAAATTTATTTTATATTAAAATTTAAATTTTACTTTTATACTAATCAAATTATATACTATTTATTAAATTCATAATTATCGATATAATCTATATAAATCATATATTTTTGTTTTAAAACACCATAAATATTATTTAATCATGGCAATCAATCATATAATTATCTTGAATTTATCTAATTATCTCTATAAATTAATTATAACCAAAAACATTCTACGATGAAATCCATATTAAATAATATAAACTTTAAATAATAATAATAATAGGTTCAAAATAATTAATTTATATAATAGAAAATTTGGTTCATTGTACCATTAGATAATAAAATCTAATATCTAAACATCATGATCAAAGTTATAAATTCAATATATAAGACCATGAAAATTAATAAAAGATGAATAAAGAATATAATACAATTAATCTCTTAATTTGTATCAGTTTCGTCTTCAATTTTCTCTAATCTCCTTGTTCTGTTTGTTTTTGATTGTACAGATCTTTTCTTTATTACGAGAATTGTGTTTCTTTTTGAATTTTGTATTACTCTTGTTAATTATGTTAATTGTGTTGTGAATTATGGCCTTTTAATATTTTTTAAATATGTTAAAATAGGTGCTAATTAGTTTATGAATAATATTAACTTAGATAATGATTGAGATTAAAAGTTAGAATTAAAAATAAGATCAACGTGTCAAATTTTATTTTACTTGATCGATCAAAATCCTGTCAAATCTATCTAAGTATGTTATTGTTCAATCTAAGAACGTTTGATCATTCTATTAATTCTCGATTGATCAAACACTCATAATTTAAAAGTATGATATACTTAGTTACTTATCTTAACCTATGGGAGGGAAATTTCCATACCACATCCACTATGAATAGCAAACATATAACACCTTCAGCACTTCACACACGAAGAACTATAACAATGAGTCTCGTATACAACAAATGTTTAAAGAACTTCACATTCAGCCTTTCTAAGTATTACAACAGCATTTCATCTCACAATTATGTAGATGCCCTAGTCTTTGTACTATATAATATATATATATATATAAAGACATAAAAAAAAACATGTAATTGCACACAAACTTGATCATCTATGATCCACGTACGCGCCATGAGAATGATTGCATCTGCCTTTCTATAATACTTGCATGTTGAGTTGTCAATAAACTATTGGGGGGTGTCTGTAAAACCATTGAGTCACTCTTTATCACACTATCAAAGAAACTTTTAGCTCCAACGTGACGTTCATTTTACAGCGTTTGGATAGGTGGAAGCATATTAACTTAAATAGAAATGAAATTGAGGCTTTGTTTGTAATATGATGATTTTCTTTTAAAGTCTTACAGTGTTTAGATAGTTAGTGTTTGTCTTGTAATCTTTTGATTCAAATTAGCTCTTTGGTTCTCGTAATAACGCAGGCATAGATGCCTATTTGGAGGGAGAAAGTTTTGTATGAACCAGCCATGCATGCACACTACTTTATTTTTGTCTATTTGGTGAACCTTTCCATTTATCTATTTACACTTGTTATATAATTGTCCACCTCACATCAAATGATCATTAAATAACAACACAGCTGTATTTAATATTTTAAACATTAAAACAATTGGATAATGAAAATAAAATAAAATTACAGTACTTAGATTCTCGTCCTCTCTACTTAGTAATAATTGTCTTCTTTTTCATTTTTCTTCTTCCTCTTTCATCCTTTCCATTTTTTTTCCCTCAACCAGATACTAAACAAATAATTTTCATCCATACCAACTAGATATTAAAAAGTTTTTCGTGACGATGGGTAGACGTTTTTGACACCATTCCTTATTAAATTATTAAGTTTTATTTTTTGAAGTTTTAATTCATACTTCAAGTTTCTTTAATTTTATTTTCATTTTTTCTTATATTTTTTTGGGTAAAATCTGATTGAGATTTTTTTGATAGATCTGAATCGAGTGTTTAAATCTTTATTTTCTCTCTTCTTCCCAATACTTCAAGTTTTTTTTTGTTGATTCTACGTTCTTAACGACAATGTTTTATATCTACAAAAATATCCTTTTGTTTTTGTTATATTTTTTCTCACTATTACAAAACGTGACATTTAAGTCGATAGGTAAAGTCAATATTTGAATAAAACTGACTTTAATTAATTTAAAGCCGATTCGGTGAAAAACTAAAGCAATCTACATATTTAATTTTTTTGGTCAATTATTATTTTATTTGAACTATTTAAAATTAAATTTGGATATATATATATATATATAGTATAATTTTTCTTATTTTTTTTAATCAATTGGTTTTTAAAATTATAGAATTTATAGAATTTTGTGTATTTATTTGGATACATACTTAATTTTATATACATGTATTTCATACGTAATTATCGAATTTGGATAGCATGAAAAACACAATACAGAAAAATTTTCAAAAAAATATAAAAGGTTTATAGTTAATTAAAATCTTAAAAAATAATTGACTAAAAAAAATAAAAAAATTTGTATTATTTAATTTTAATTTTAAAAACTGTTAAAATAAAAAAAATTAATACACGTAGATAGCATCGGTTGACACGTATAATCGATGCTATCCACGTGTGTAGCGTTGGTTTAATACGTCAATCGATGCTATTCACGTGTATTAATCCATTTCTCTTCTCTCTTCTCCATCAGAACATCATTTTTAATTTGTAGCACACAAAAAAGCTTAAAACCAAGCTTCACCTCCTCCATTCTTTCGCATTTTTTGGCCACCTCCGACCACCATTTTCAACGTCGTTTAGTGGGTTTTCTTTCTCTCCAAATTATCTTCTAGATCCCTTATTTTTTTGAACGAAATACTAAAAAATATTTTACCCATTTTTTCACTTACAAAATACTTTTTTTTCTTAATTTTCTTCATTGTCATTTCATTTACTCTTGTAAGTATTTCTATTAATCTTACGCATTTATCATTCAATTTGCGTTATTTTTTTATAAATTTTTTATTTATGTATGTTTTGTATTATGCATGTTATTATTTGTTTGGGTGATTTTCTATAAAAATAATATCTAGATGTTGTGGGTTTGAGAGACTAGAATATTTACCGTACGTGGATAAATTTATTTACATATAAATAATTATATTTTATTAAGTAAAAGTAATACAATTTTAAAATGATTAAAATGATAAATTTTTGTATTATGTATGTTTTGGTATATATTTTAATAATTAGGGAATTCATATATAATAATACCTAAAATATATTGATTGGATACATATTTAATATGCTTAATGTCATTAATAGAAAATGGACAAATCTTGGATGTCAAAGTGTAGAATTAAGCACGACTACATTTCTAGAGTTGAAAGTTTTATGAAATTTGCTTGTAGAAATAGTAATAATGAAATTAGTATGATTCGATATCTATGTGTTAAATGTAAAAATGAGCGATTTCATGAAGTTGACGAGGTTAAGTATCACCTTATTCGTAGTGGTATTCTTTTGAGCTATAAATGTTGGTATTATCATGGAGAAAATATTGATAATACTCATGGGGAAGAGATAAATAAGAATGTGAGTTGATTACATACATCTTATCATAATGTACAGACAGAAAATATGTTTCATGATGTTGAAGATGAACTAGGTAAGGATGATCTCGAAACCTTTAAAAAACTTCTAGAAGATGCCAAAAAACCTTTGTATCCAAAATGCAAGAAATACACTAAAATGTTAGGATTGGTTCATTTGTACAATGTGAAGATAAAACATGATTTTTCTGACAAGGGATTCACATAATTACTAAATTTACTAATAGATATGTTTTCTGAGGGTATTGAATTGTTATCTTCAATGTATGAAATAAAGAAATCTCTTAGTCGATGTGGCATGGAATATCATAAGATTCATGCTTGTCTAAATGATTGCATTCTTTATAGAAAAGAATATGAGACATTAGATGATTGTCTGATGTGTAAATAATCATGATGAAAGCATGCTACAAATGAGACAACACCTAAGAAAGGCGTGCTCGCAAAGGTTCTGTGGTACTTTCCTCCGATTCCTCACTTTCAAAGGTTGTTCAAAAGTAAAGAGACATTAAAGATGTTGACTTGGCATTCAGATAATCGATCTGATGATGAGATGCTACGTCATTCTTATGATTCTCCAAATTGGAAAGTAGTAGATAATTTATCCCCTTAATTTGCATCTGATCTGCGCAATCTTCATCTTACCATTGCTACTGATGGAATTAATCCACATAGTTCTCTTAGTAGTAGATATAGTTGTTGGCCAGTAATTATGGTAACATACAACCTTCCTCCCTGGTTGTGTATGAAAAGAAAATTTATGATGTTAACATTATTGATCTCAGGACTGAAACAACTCGGTGTTGATATTGATGTATATTTGTAGCCTCTGATAGATGCTTTAAAAATGTTGTGAAATGATGGTGTAATTTTTTACGATGCTAATGATTTTATTGCCTATGGGAACTTATCAAGACATGCAACAAAAGGTTACAAGGGATGCCCTATATGTAGTGATGGCACTTCTGCAACTTATCTTGTTCATGGACAAAAGATGTCTTATAGAAGACATAGAAGATTTTTTCCATATAGACACAAGTTTAGATACCAAAAGAAACCATTCGATGGTGAAGAAGATCATGATCATGCACCCCGACCTTTGCGAGGTGTTGAGATATTAAGGAAATTGAATGGTACGACATTCAAACGATATAGAAAGATGAAAAAAAGAATACTCACTAAGGTAGGGAAACGAAAGAGGTCAACTAATAAAAGAGGTAAAAATGAAAATGTTACAGAATCAGTAGACCATGGTTGTTGGAATAAAAAATCAATATTTTGGGAATTACCTTATTGGAAAGACCTACACATTCGTCACATCTTAGATGTCATGCACATTGAGAAAAATGTACGTGAGAGCTTGATTGGTACATTACTTAATATACTTGGAAAAATGAAGGATGAAATTAAAGCAAGACTAGATTTAAAAAAACTAGGCATACAACCTGAATTGGCACCAAGGGTGAAAAATGATAAGAATCGAACATACTTGCCACCAACATCATATACAATGTCAACAAAAGAGAAAGATGTGTTTTGTAAATGTTTGGTGGGTGTGAAAGTTCCTGATGGTTACTCATCCAACTTAATAAATTTTGTGTCTATCACCGATAAGAAATTTTATGGATTGAAATCACATGAATGTTATATCTTAATGCAACAGTTATTACCAGTTGCTATTAGATCAATTCTTCCAAAACATGTTCGATTATCAATAATTCGTCTTTATTCATTCTTCAATACAATATGCAAGAAATCTATATCAATTGGCGAGTTAAACTCTTTACATAAAGATGTTGTAGAGACTTTGTGTCTAATTGAAAAATATTTTCCTCTTTCTTTCTTCGATATAATGATTCACTTGTGTGTTTATTTAGTTTGAGAGGTTCAATTGTGTGGTTCTACTTACTTAAGGTGGATGTATCCTTTTGAAAGATATATGCAAGTCCTTAAAGGATATGTAAATAATAGAAATCGACCTGAAGGATGCATGGTGGAACGTTACATTGCTAGAAAGGCCATTGAGTTTTGTTCTGAATATTTTAATGGTTGCACTGAAATTGGAAATCCTACGCACAAGTTGTTCTTAGAACGTCACATGATCCAAGTAGGTAACCCTATGCTTGGTGGAAGTAAGAAATTGTTTATTGATCGCACTCGATGGGACAAAGCACACCGAATCATTTTGGTAAATAATAATGAGGCACAACCGTACATAGAGTAAGTGATGTTTAACCTTTCCATTTATGCAAATATTTTTTTATTTAACTATTAATGATGATATCTACTTGATATATCTTTAATAACATTATAGGATGCATTTAAACTTATTGAAGATCGATCCTCGTTATAAAAAAAGGAGGTGAAAATGGTTATATGATGAACATAAGCGAGAGCTTATTAATTGGTTTCGTAACCATGTAAGTGTCACATACAAGAATTCATTAGTACTTCTATGCAATGTTTTAAGACTTTGCTTTAAACACATTTCGTGTTTTTTTATACATAAATTTGAGATGAACTCAACAAACCTAATCATAAAATAACAAAAAGTTTAGAATGACTTGCACATGGTCTAAAATTCGATGTTAAATCATTTTCTAGTTTCACAATTAATGGATCGAGGTTTACGACTCAAGCTAGGGACAAAGTCCGAGTAAATCAGAATAGTGGTGTGAAGATGGTTGCACAAACTATGCAATTTTTTAGTTCAAAAGATGGTAATCATGTACTTTTTGATAGAACATATTATGGTATAATTCAAGAGTTTTGGGAACTGTATTATGAGTCTTCCATGAAACAATTTTCTTGTGTGATTGGGTCAAAGATGTTATCAATGTTGGATATAAAATAGGTGATTTTGGATTTTCCCTTGTAAATTTATCCAAGATAAGTTATACTGATGATCCTTTCACGTTAGCACTTCATGCAAAATAAGTATTTTACATGAGCGATCAAATTGACACAAGATGGTATGTTGTGTTAACGCCTCCACAAAAAGAGTTTAACCATTATGATGCTTTAGAAGATGATGACCCTATTCTTGATACATTATCCAATATTAGTCATTTCTCAAACAAATTGCCTAATGTATGTGATGATCTAGTTGATGATGATGATTCTTCGTCATAGACTCAAAATGATTGTGAAGGAATATATGTATACAATCAACAACCTAATTAAACATAATGTATGTTCTATATTGTTCTAATAACTCTTGGATGTTTATATATATGTATGTTCCTAAAATTTTCAATTAATTTATATTTCTTCATTGTTTTTTTCAGATATTTCATGGATCCTAATGTAACAGAGTTTATAGATCCAAATGATCCATTGGGGCATTTGAAAAGAAGGGGTTGGGCGAATATTCCTGATTCTCTACTTAACCCAAATGATATAGTACCTGTTCTATTTGATGCTACTGGTAATCCAATAGGAGAAAATGGCCAACAATTGAAATCCTCTATTGGTAGACTTGTGAAGTCAAGTATACCAATCAATATAAATGATTGGACTCAAGTTGACAAAGTTGAAAAGTTAAAAATATGGAAAACCATTTGTGTATGTCTCTTATATTTTATAACTAATTACATATATTATATCTTTTTTGTATTATATCTAATCTTTTGTAGTGTGTTTTTACAGAATCGTTATAAATTCGATGACACTTAGAAGAGAAAGTGTTATAAGATTGCAAATAAGGCATGGAAAGATGCAAAACTTCTAGATTGGCAAGAAATTATGTGTTTTTATATTTGGAACCACTTGATGAAGTAGAGCTCTACAAAATCCCTGAAGAACACTCATGGATTACACCTCAAGTTTGGAAAGACTTTGTGGATTATAGACGTACAGATGAATTTCAAATTATTAGAGAAGAACATCAGAATATACAAATGCATAATATTCTTCCTAACCATACTGGGAGGTTTTTAAATCCTGAAGTTAGATATATAATGGTATTATTAATTTGTGTTAATTTATAAATATTTTTATATTTATTTTCCACAAATTTAAGTTGATGTCATGGATAATAAATTTATTTAATTTACATAGGAAGTTGAATTGGGTAGACCAGTTACCCGATCTGAATTGTACATAGAAACAAAGACTCCCAAAACAAAGAAGTCAAGACCAATGATTAAGCAAGGAGAAGAGCAACTAGAGAAGTTGGTTAGTAATTTAACTTGACACAAAGTTCATATGATTTTTAATAATTAATGTAATAATGTATGATATGTTTGTTTTCTTTATTATTTTTAGAGAGCTATTCAAGAAAAAATATCCAGAGGTGAAATAATCAAAGAGCCAAGAAGAGATGCTATATATCATGCATTCGGATGCGAACATCTTGGTCGTGTTAGGGGAGGTAGCCAATATGATGGTTCTATGGAGTATTTTAACATTCCAAAACAAAAGCCTCAGATGATCAGTAAGGAGAAGTACAGTAAAATTGAAGAACTCAACTCTTTTAAGGCCTCAATGTTAAGTGAGATTTCTACTTTAAAAGAATATCAAGCACAACACATGTCAGGCATGACATCATACTACAATCAGGGCATGACATAATAGCCAGGCATGCAACCATCCATGCCAGGCATGCCACCCATGCAATCTCATGGTGCTCAATCTATATCCAGTATGTGATATAATCATCCTATTGGTCCTCCCTTTATGCCAAGAATGCAGATGGAATTAGGTAGTGGTTCATTTTCTCCAATGAAATCTACACATTCTTACCATCAATCACATCACGATGAACGTTTTGATGAAGAAGACATATCATGTGTGTGTGTGCACTATCCTTAAAACCCTAAAATCAGGATGTCGTTTAATATATATTGATTCTTCAAGATCATCATTCAAGAAGACATTGTTAACATCAAGTTACCTAATTTTCTAACCAAAATGCAAGGCAATGGAAATAATAATTCAAACAGATGTAGGCTTCACTATTGGACTAAATGTTTCTATAAAATCCAAACCAAGAATTGTAAATACCCTTATACCACTAAACGAGCCTTATATTTATCAAGACTCACATCAGGTTTTTTTTTGTTCTGACCACCCATAAATTCCATATAACCTTGGCATTCATTGAAGGATCAATAAGAACCTCAATTTGATTTTTTGAAAAAAGCATTATATGCATATGTTACAACCTCATGCTATTTAGGAACCTTTTGAACTTCTCTTAAGTGTTTAGGTGCACCAAGAAGAGGAGAGGAAGAAACATGAAGAGCTTTTGGACCAATTTTTGAATGAGTCAGCATGCTATGCGTATTTAGCTCAATATTAGAAGGAAGAACAACTTCTAAATGAATCATAGAAAAGTGAGTAGAGAACAAAAAAAGATGAAGTTCACTAGGAAGAGGAATGCAAGAAATTGAAACTTGAGATGAGTAACTAGTGAACCAAAACCTATGAGGCTCTGATGGTGACACAATAAAGCTTGAGTTTCAATGGCTAATGAGGTAGGTGAAAAGCTAGTTTGAGTAGTGTCACAAAAGGAAAAAATGGATGAGAACCAATATGGTATGTTAAGATATGAAATTAATGAACTAGAATGACTAGAAGACAAAGGAATAGATTTAGATGAAGAAAAAGGAAAGTCATTTTCACTAAATAGTTCATGCTTACTAGTGATAACTCTATTAGAGCTCATGTTAGGACACAAATACCTTATTTGATTATGTGTATATCCCAAAAACTGCAAATAATGGACTTAGATTGAAGCTTATTTTTGTTAAAAGGTCTTAAACATGGAAAATATAAGTTTCCAAATACCCTTAAGAAGGAATAATCAGCTTCACAGTGAAAAAGTTTAGAATAAGGAGAAGAAAAATTAAGAACTTTTGTAGGAACTCTATTTAACGTGTATACAACAATTTTGAATACATAGGGCCAAAATTTCAATGATACATAAGACTTAATCAATATAACAAGACCAATATCTACTAAATGCTTATATCTTGGCTTAACCATGTCATTTTATGGTGAAGTATGATGACAAGTTATTCTATACAACACTCCACTACTTTCAAGAAGTCTTGCCAAAGGCTTGAATTCTACAACATCATCACTTTGAACTTGTTTAATTTTTGATTTAATTGGTATTTCACCATTTGTTTGAATTTTAAGAAAATAGAAACAATTTGGTCTCTGAAATGTAAAAAATAAATCCAAGAAAAATGAGTACAATCATACAAAATCAACAGAAAATATTTTTCACTATTACTAAGATATGGAGAAAGACCGCAAATATCAAAATATAACAGTTCAAAGGATAAAATCACATTTATATGTGTCGAATGAAAAGCCAACTTATGACCTTTTACCATAGTACAAGTTGTGCAAGTTTGTAATTTTCCTACATAAATGTTCTTGCTAATACCTTGGTTATTAAGAGCCTTATTCAAAACTACATCAGAAATGTGTCCTAATCTGTCATGCTAGATAGAACTCTAAGCAATATGTCCCATATACTTCTCTTTATCTCCAATTGCACCATTAGAATTCAGTTTGTATAATCCATTCTTAGTAGTTCCTCGAAGAAGAACTCTCTTCAAATGTATGTCCTTGATAAAAAAAATAATTGTCATAAATATCAACAAAATCACCATTGTCTTTATATATCTTATAAAGATAGACATGGAGATTTATTGTTTCATCTGCCACCTACAAGAACATTTCTAGTAGTATAACAAGAAGATACATGGATTGAATCTTGGATTGAATCCTTCCAATATCAAAACCAATAGATCTTGATAATCTATTGGCCTCCTAATAGTAGAAAGTTCATTAACAAAAGTTGTTATTTTGTAAAAATAGTCAAGAACATAGAGACTATCATTTATTGTAGTCTACAATTGCAATTTTATCTCCATGGCTCGAGTTTTAGAGGTTTAAATGAAATTTCATTAAAGGCTTTGCCATATTTTATAAGCTGTGTTATTTCCTAAAACATTACCAATCATTGATCCATAAATGGATCCATAGATTCAGCTCTTTATCACTCCATTTACACGTGACCAAAGAGAATGTGCTGGATTCTATTTAAAAGTATTGGGGCATAGCAAGTAAAAATAAAATAAATTCAATAGAGTAAAATAATAATACCGACAATTTAACATGGTTTACACTTTAATTTGGGTTACGTCCATAGCACAAACCCAAAGTGAGAGATAATACATCAAATTGAGATAAACCCAAAATAGTGACATACAAATATTTTCCAAACTCACTATTTTGTCACTCCCCTTTGAGAAAAATATCCCAAATAATTTTCTAAAATATTCTCTCCCACTCTCTCATATACACAACACTAATTTTCATCAAAAGAAATTATTCCTTTAGTTTTTCTTTAGTGTGTCACTCTAAAGCAAAAACATTGCCTATTTATAGACAAAATTACCTATCTCTTATGTGATTAGAAATTGGCCATGTAGTTGGCCAAATTTTAGCCACAAAAATATATTTTTTTTATTTGATGCATTTTTCAAATGTAGTTGCACCTAAAATTTTTATTTTCTCCCCCTTTCATATGGGTGAGACCTACAAATCTCCCCTTCTCAACTACAAGGAGGGCTCTACCAATCCATCAACTAAATGACAATATTCAAAATTCTATCTTGGAAGAATTTTCTTCGACAAGTCTGATCCATTTTCCTCTGTATGGATATTCTCAAGCTATAGTAGCTTCTTCTCCATTACATCCCTAATTCAGTGAAATCTCATGTCAATATGTTTTGATATCGAATGAAAAGAGGCATTCTTTCCAAGGTGGATAGCAGTTTAACTATCAAAAAATAACTGGTAACTGTCTTGCTGTAACTCAAGTTCTTTCAAGAAATTTTTCATCCACAACAACTCTTTACATACTTTTGTTGCTACTATAAACTCTACTTTTGTAGTGGACAGTGCAACAAATTTTTGTAACTTTGACTACCATGACACATCTCTCCCTCCACATGTAATCAAGTAACCTGAAGTGAATTTTATGAAATCCACATCACCAGCCATATCCGCATTTGTGTATCAAACTAACACATGTTTGTCATTTTCAAAATATAGGCATATTTTGGAAGAATCTCGAAGATACTTGAAAATCCATTTCACTGCAGCCCAATGTTCCTTTCTAGGATTGGAAAGAAATCTACTCACAACACTAACTACATAAGCGATATCTGGCCGTGTACAAATCATGGCATGCATCAGACTTCCAATTGTTGAAGCATATGGAACCTTTCCCATCTCTTCCTTCTCTTTGTCTGTAGAAGGGCTATACTTAGAACTTATATTAAAGTGATTAGCAAGAGGATAACTAATCACTTTAGCCTTATCCATATGAAATCTCTGAAGTCCTTTCTTAATTTACTTCTCCTGTGAAAACCATAATTTATTGGCACCTTTATCTCTTAATAATACTCATACAAATAATTTGCTTTGCTAGCCCCAAGTCTTTCATGGAAAAAGACTTATTCAACTGCTTTTTCAAGTTATTTATTATGGAAATATTTTGATCAACAATCAACATATCATCCATATTGAGCAAAAAAATAATGAAATCATCATCAAATAATTTATGCACAAAAATACAATTATCTAAAGTAGTCTTTTTGTAGCCTTACTCCCCCATAACAGACTCAAACTTCTTGTACCATTGTCTCGGTGCTTGTTTTAAGCCGTAGAGGCTTTTCTTCAATTTGCAAACATAATCCTATTTTCCCTTTTACTTGAAACCCTCTGGCTACTTCGTGTATATCTCTTCTTCCAAGTCACCATGTAGGAAGACAATTTTGACATCCATTTGCTCAACCTATAGGTTAAGACTTGCTGCTAACCCCAGCATAGTACAAATGGATGTCATTTTCATAATTGGTGAGAAAATCTTGTCAAAGTAAACTCCTTTTCTTTGACTGAATCCCTTGACAACCATTATGGCTTTGTATTGTGAACTAGAATTGTGTTTTTCATGCTTTAACCCGAATACCCATTTATTTTTCAAAGCCCTCTTCCCTTTGGGAAGCTTCATCAGCTCAAAAGTTTTGTTCTTATATAAGGACTTCATATCATCTTGCATGGCTTAAATCCATTTTTGTTTGGATTCATCATCCATGGATTTTTCACAACTCTCAAGTTCTCCCCCATTAGTGAAAGTTACATACTCATCTGGATGATATGTGATAGAGACTCGTCTTAGTCTATCACTTATTCTCAGTGGAACATGAGAAGCCACAGGTGTTAGTTCTAGATAATGAACATCATCATCTCCTTCATTTTTAGAACTAACTTCTATAGGAGCATTATCTTCATAAGGTGGATAAACCTGGCCTTCATCTCCAACTTGTATAGGCATTAATGTTGGAGAAACTAATTCCAAATCTGATGAGTCACCATTGGAATTAGGAATATCCTTCTTCATTTTGACAATATCTTCAATGGTCTCATCTTCAACAAATACAACATCAAAGCTCTTGACAGGTCTCTTTGCAACTGAATCATAAAATCTATAGCAAAATTGATCTTGACTATAGCCAATAAAAATACACTATCTTGTCTTGGCATCAAGTTTGGATCTCTAATCCTTAGGGATATGAACAAATGCTTTTATAGCCAAACACCAGTAGATGATCATAGGAAACATCCTTTCATGACCACATTTTATCTGAAACATCCATCTGGATAGGAGTACAAGGTGAAAGATGCAACACATGTGCAACTGTGAGTATGGCTTCATCCTAGAAATTTTTAGGCAACTTTGCATGTGAGATTAGACATTTGAATCTTTCTATGAACTTCATCCTCTCAGTTAAGCCATTCAACTATGGTGTCTTTAGAGGTGTCATCTGATGCCAAATACCATGCTTTTTGTAGTAAGTATGCAAAGGTCCTGTGTATTCTCCACCATTGTCTGTTGGAATGCATTTTAGCTTCTTCCCAATCTATCTTTCAACTGATGTATGAAATTTTTTAAAGACATCTAGCACTTGATCCTTTGTCTTCAAAAGATATACCCATGTCTTCTTTGAATGATTATCAATGAAAGTCACAAAGTATTGAGCACTACCAAGTGACTTTGGCATTGGTCAACACAAATATGAATGAATCAGATCTAAAATATTATTCATTCTGGAAGGAGGGGGACTCTTGAAAGCAACTCTATTTTTCTTTCTTACTAGACAATCTACATATTTCTTCAAATATGCTTCATCCATTCTAGGTAGCATCTTTTTTCTTGGCTAGATTTGTCATACCTTTTCCACCCATTTGACTGAGTCTCTTATTCCATAATTCAGTTGGATTGTCTTTATGCACGACATTTATTGTGTCGGTGGAGAGCTTCGCTTGCATTATATATAGAGTTGTATGCTTCTCACCTCTAGCCAGTACTAAAGAGCCTTTTGTAAGTTACCATTTGTCATAAATGAAGGAGTTACAATATCCTTCATTTGAAAATTTGCGTACATAGATCGAATTTAGGTGCATATTTGGAATATGTCTAACATCCTTATGAAATAGCCTGGTTCAATTTTCTGTTTCCAAGCAAACATCTCATCGCCCAATAACTTTTGACAGACCTTTATTTCCCATTCTAACAACACCAAAACTTCCAAGTGTGTATGATGAGAAAAATTCTCTATGCGATGTAGCGTGAATTGTAGCACTACTATCAATCGCCCAACTAGTCTCGTGTGATGCAAGATTGACAAAATCTTCATCATAAATGATATTGAACTTGTCTACGGTATTTTTTTGCTCATCATTACTATCGTCTTTATTCACTGCTTTGCCTTTGGGTTTCTGTTCTCTATACTGTCTCTTTCCTCTGGATTTTGTGATAAGGGCTTGTGATTTTGAATCTCTCTACCTGTTATGTTTCTCATATGACAACATGGATTCTACAACAACTTCAAACTCCATCTTGTCTTTAGCATAAGTCAGAATTGTTGTAAGATGATTATATGATGAGGGTAGTGATGCCAGCAACATCATAACTTTCTTTTCATCCCCGAAACTCACATTAAATCTTGCTAAGTTTGAAAGCTTGTTGTTGAAATCGCTAATGTGCTGCATCATGCTTACATTATCTTTCTTTCTCATATGATATAGCTCCTTCCACAAATAAAATTTATTGGCAAGGTTCTTTGACATGTACACATTTTCTAGAGTCTCCCATGTTTCTTTTGTAGTCTTGCAATTTTTTTATTCAATATTTTGCAAGACATTGTCTGAGAGATTTAGATGGATTGTACTAGCTGCAATCTCATCTATCTCCTCCCACTATTCCTCAATTGTTGCTACCTTCTTTTCTTTCCCTAGCAATGTCTTATGGACCTTCCGTTGAATGAAAATATCTTTCATCTTTCTTTTTCATAAAGAGAAATTATTATTGCCATTAAATTTCTCAATATCTATCTTCTGGCTTGAAATTTTTTTGATGTGTTTCTTTTTCTGTAAATAAATATGTCATGGACCTAATAAAATCTTTTCTGATGTGGCGGATCAGTCTATACTACAACCATAGAGCATACTAAGAATTTTACTAGACCAACTCTGATACCAGTTGTTGGGGCATAGCTGGTAAAAATAAAACAAACTCCGAAAAATATTTTTTCTACTAATAAAATTAATGAATACAAAGTGAGAAGCAATACAACAAATTGAGATAATTCCAAAATAGTGACACATATGTGTTTTCCAAACTCACTATTTTGTAACTTCCCTTTTAGAAAAATATCTCAAATATTTTTCTAAAATATTCTCTCCCACTCTTTCTCACACACAACACTATTTTTTATCAAAGTAAATTATTCCTTTGGCTTTGCTTTGCTTTTCTTCTCTTCTTTGTTGTATTATTCTAAGACAAAAAAACATTGACTATTTATAAGTAAAATTACATGTGATCAAAAATTGGTCACGTAACTCGCCAAATTTTAGTCATAAATATATATATATATATATATATATTATATTTTTTATTTGATACTTTTTTCAAATATAATTTACATCTAAATTTTTTATTTTCTTTCTCCTCTCAAGAAACTTATTATGTTCAACAATATCAACACTTGTTGAGAATAATTAGAATTGTAACGGCTCGTTTAATAACGGCTAGTTAGTAACGGCTAGTTTAATAACGGCTAGTTTAGTAACGGCTAGTTTAATAACGGCTAGTTTAGTAACGGTTAGTTTAACGGCTAGTTTAGTAACGGCTAGTTTCTTCCTTTCAATGTATAAATATAGCATTAGACATTAAGTCAAAATCAATTCAAATAACTCTCTCAACAAAAATCAGAGAAAATCAACATGGTATCAGAACAGATTTGATCTTGCTCCAAATCAATCCCACAAACAAGAACTGTATTAGTTCAAGAAATCTAGAAAATGTCACAACATATAGAGAGACTTACAGGTGTGCTGCTAAATGGTAAAAATTACCATCTTTGGACATGTCAAATGACTTTTGGTGTAATCGGCAGAGACAAATTTGAGCATGTCACTGGTGAGAAATCAAAACCAAAAGCCGAAGATCCAACACACCCAACAGTTGAAGAAAAAAAGAAAATTTCAGAATGGAGAAAGAGTGACAATCTAGTCATGAGTTTGTTACTTGCAACCATGGAACCCCACATCTCTGATCTCATGACATATCTAGATACAGCTCGAGATATGTGGGTTAAAGTCGAGACAATGTTTGGAAAAAAGAAAAATTACTCTCTTATTTATCAACTTCAGTAAGAACTTCAACAGTTATAACAACAAAATCAATCTATCACCGCACTATTCAGCCAAATCCAAAAAAAGAAGGATGAGATTAGAGTGTATCGACCTCTCACAGCCGATCTTGATGAAATCAAAAGAAGAGAGGTACAGGATGGAATTTTCATCTTCCTCGCTAAGCTCGATTCAAGCTATGAGGGGGTACACTCACAAATTCTTCTAATGGGTGAGCTGCCATATGTTGATGAGGTTGTTGGGATGGTTGAAAGAGAAGAGACAAGAAGAATAGTGATGGGTACTCAACTACCTGACAACCCCGAAGCCAAGGCTTTCGTCACTAGATCTAACCCTAGGCCAGAATGTTGGGGAGACCAAACACTCACTCGCTGCGATTATTGTAAGAAGGAAGGACACAAGCGTGAGAAATGCTGGTCACTCATTCGCTGTGATTATTGTAAGAAGGAAGGACACAAGTGCGAGGAATGCTGGTGTCTCAATCCTCATCTCTGGCAAAAGGGAAGGCGAGGTGGAGGCTTCGTCAGAGGGGGAGATCAACGACAAAATCGGGTAGAGAGTAGAGAGAAAATGGGTTACTCTACACAAAAGGAAAAAGGGGATATGAGTACAAACGAGGCTGAAAAAGAAATAAAAGGTGAGGTGGATATGGATCAAATGAGGCAGCTATATACACAATTATCCGCGATGTTTCAAGAAAAATCTCAAAAAACCTCTGGTATGATTACAAACCTTACTCAAAATTCTTTAAATTCCAAATGGATTCTTGTTTCAGGTTCAACTGATCACATAACTGGAAATAAAAACTTACTCAATAATTACAAAAAAATTGAGACTAAACAATTTGTAATCCTTGCAAATGGTGAAAAAATGGAAATTTTAAGAAATGGTTCAATTAGTCTCCTTTCAAGAAAAATTTCAAATGTTTTGCATGTGAATAATTGTACATCTAACTTGTTATCCATTAGTAAAATCACACATGACTTAAATTGTGAAATTACATTTACATCCAAAAATGTGATTTTTTAGGAATTGATAACGAAGAATATCATTGGTGAAGGTTTTCTAGAAAATGGGCTTTATATTCTGAGTGAAGAAAAATGCAACTTCAATATTAAAAAAGAAGAAGAATTAGGCACTCTTTGGCATAAGAGAATTGGACATCCTTCCAATAAGATTTTGAAATGTATTTTTGATTTCAAACAACTAGATTGTAGTAGTTGTGAAATTTGCAAATTAGGAAAGCACACAAGGTTACCATTTAGTTTATCCAATTGTAAAAGAAAAAAACCTTTTGAGTTAATACATTCTGATGTTTGGGGCCCTGCTCCAATTGAGTCATTTAATGGTTATAAATACTTTGTTATATTTATAGATGATTTTTCAAGAACCACATGGTTACACTTGTTAAAAAATAAAAGTGAAGTATTTTCTCAATTTCAAGAATTTTATAATTTTGTAGAAAATCAATATGATGCAAAGATTAAAACTTTTAGAAGTGATAATGGAATGGAATTTGTAAATCAAAATTTTACAAATTTTTTCAAGCAAAAAGGAATTTTACATCAAACAACTTGTATTTACACACCCCAACAAAATGGTGTGTCGGAAAAAAAAATCGACATTTACTTGAAGTAACAGGAGTACTTTTGTTTCAAAATAATGTTCCAATAATTTTTTGGTCGGATGCTGTTCTCACCACAACATATTTAATTAATAGATTGCCAAGTGCCAATTTGAATTTCAAAAGCCCACTAGAAAACCTCTACCAAGAAAAACTCAATATCTATCATTTAAGAGTATTTGGATGTACATGTTATGTGCACAAAAATAAACAACACAAGTTAGATTATACATCAATCAAAGCTATTTTCTTGGGGTATTCATCTCAAAAAAAGGGTTATAAATGCTATGATCTGATTAACAAAAAACATTACATTTCAAGAGATGTGACATTCCAAGAAAATGAGCCATATTACAAAACACTAGAAAAGGAGACTAATAACCAAGAGAAACCAAATGAATTTACATTTCCATTTTTTTATTCTGAAGAAGGAAATATAGTAGTAGAAAATGAAATAATCAATGAGAATGAAGAGGAAGAAACTTCTCAAAGTGAGGGGAAAGATGGTACTACTGAAATAATACCATTGAGAAGGTCTAATCGAACTCCACAACCTACAACTAGATTACGGGATTTTGTAACATATGAGGTAAAATATCTTATCCAAAATTATTTATCTTATGAAAATGTTACACCATAATATAGGACTTATTTGACCTCAATTTCCAAAGAAAATGAGCCAAATAACTATGAGGAAGCAATAGGCCAACTGGTATGGTGCAAAGCAATGGAAGAAGAACTTAGAGCACTTGAAAAAAATGAAACATGGGTAGTCGTACAACTACCCGAAGGAAAGAAACCCGTAGGATGCAAATGGGCCTATAATATTAAGTTTAATAGTGATGGTACTATTGAAAGGTACAAAGCACGATTAGTGGCAAAAGGTTACACTCAAACTTATGGTGTAGATTATCAAGAAACATTTGCACCCGTGGCCAAAATGAATACCGTTAGGATTTTACTTTCCATAGCGGTAAACCAAAATTGGACCTTACATCAAATGAATGTCAAGAATGCTTTTCTCCAAGGAACACTTGAAGAAGAGGTATATATGACGCTTCCACCTGGTCATAAAAAAGAAAACAATTCTAGTCTAGTGTGTAGGTTAAAAAAATCTATTTACGGACTAAAGCAATCTCCACGAGCATGGTATGGAAAACTAAGCTCTTATTTAATTTCTTGTGATTTTAAAATTAGTAATGCCGATCACTCATTATTTTCCAAAAATTATGGTACATTCACAACCATAATTCTAGTATATGTAGATTATATAATAATTACCGGAAATAATTTGGAAGAAATTAAAAAAGTGAAAATGAAATTAAAGGAGAATTTTGATATCAAAGACTTAGGTTTATTAAAATATTTTCTAGGAATAGAAATAGCACATTCACCCAAGGGACTCTTTATTTCACAAAGAAAATATACACTTGACCTATTGAAAGAAACTGATAAATTAGGGACTAAACCAACATCTACACCAATAGATAGTAAATGCAAATTAAATATTGAGGATGGCGAACCCTTACAAGACATAAGCCAATTTCAAAGACTTGTAGGAAAATTAATTTATTTAACGGTAACCCGACTAGACATTTCTTTTTCAGTAAGCCAAATTAGTAAATTTATGCATACACCTAGAACACCACATTTAGAGGCTATACATAGAATTTTAAAATATTTAAAAAGGACACCTAGTAAAGGAATTCTCATGAAACGTAATAATTCTAATGAAATGTGTGGCTACTCCGATGCAGATTGGGCTGGTAGCTTTGATAGAAAATCAACCACTGGTTTTTGCACGTTTGTAGGCGGAAATTTAGTCACATGGAAAAGCAAGAAACAAAATGTTGTGGCACGATCAAGTGCCGAGGCAGAATATCGAGCCATGGCATCAACCTCAAGCGAGCTAACTTGGATCAAACAACTTCTTTTGGATATCGGAATTAAAATTCAAGAACCAATGAAGATGTTTTGTGATAACCAAGCGGCGCGACATATAGCATCAAATCCGGTGTTTCACGAGAGAACAAAACACATCGAAGTGGATTGCCACTTCATTCGAGAAAAAATTCAAGCAAAGGAAATTGAAACTCCATTTGTGAGAAGTGAAAAACAATTGGCGGACATCTTCACCAAAGGTTTAGATTTGAAATCATTTGAAAAAAATTTAAGCAAGTTAGGGTTGACCGATATCTACACACTTAACTTGAGGGGAAGTGTTGGGAATAATTAGAATTCTAACGGCTAGTTTAATAACGGCTAGTTTAGTAACGACTAGTTTAATAACGGCTAGTTAGTAACGACTAGTTTAATAACGGCTAGTTAGTAACGACTAGTTTAGTAACGGTTAGTTTAGTAACGGCTAGTTTCTTCCTTTCAATGTATAAATATAGCATTAGACATTAAGTTAAAATCAATTCAAATAACTCTCTCAACAAAAATAAGAGAAAATCAACAGCATTGAGGTAAACTTCTACCAATCAGGCTAATCATGTGCTCCTTCACTCCAATGGAAACATTAGTAGGAGGTATTGTTACTGCTAACTACCCCAATTGTTTTGTTAATAGATCTTGTTCCAATGCTTGATCTCTGATTGAGACATCACTCAGCGTTTTAATTGTCCTATTTAGTTATATAGAACTTGAAGAGTTTTGTACTGGATTCATTACTTTAGGCCATTTCATAGTAGGCTTCAGGTCTAGCTCATGTCTTTTCATGGATTACTAATTATGATAAATATAAGGATTACAATTTGACATGTCAATTAAATGGTTTTACTTGTCACCAACCTTGCAGAAAAATGATAAACAAGAAAGGAGAACGAGGAACCAAATTATATCCAACTTTTGTGAGGAAGTACAAGTATAATTCGCTACTTTCTGAACAAATACATTATTTTTGAAACTTAATTATTAGAAATGGCTCAATGTAAAACTCTCTTCACAGATAGATTTGATCTCAGTGCTAATTAAATATTGTTAGTAATTATTAATCAACTTTAAAAATATGTAAATATGTTGGATTATATTGCATATTAGACTGCTAAGAAGGTAAGCGTTGGTGGGTTCATTAGTTGTAGATTGAACTATAAATTCGTATATTTACTTGCTTACTCTCTTATAGATGGATGGTATAGCTCGTAATCATGACCAGTGTAATATTTATTTAAATATGAGTTACGCGAATTCAATAAATAAAATTTTAAATATAATATTTGTAAAATAATATATAAATTTTATGTACAAAATATTACTTTGATTTTAAATTTTAACTCTTTAATATTCAATAAATCATTATAAATTTAATAATGTATACATATTTTTAATAAAATAAAATACATATAATATCTTTTTATTATTAAAAATAATTAATAATACCTACCTTAATACAAATTCTAAATAACATTATCATTTTGATAGAGAAAACTCCATTAAATTAAAAGCAAAGGGGACACTTACAAATAAACTTTATAGGTGGTTGGCAATTCTCTAAAATACTTCTAATCTTTTTTTTTTTTTTTTTTATCGATTTAGTCTCCAAGCAATTTAGCTTTTGATTATTCTTTGAAATTTTCCTGAAAATACGACTAAAATGAGAAGGGGGGAAAAATAGAGACAAAAATTAATCAAATTAAAAGTTAGAGACTTGTTCGATCAAGTGAAAAAAGTCAGAGAATAAATTAATAAATAAATAAATCTAAATGAAGTTCACTATTTTTTTTTTTTTTTACCATTGCATGAAGAAAATAGGGGTTAGATTAATATTGTGTGAGAGTAACAACACCGATGAATAATGATGGACAACTAATTATGCTTATAATGATTTCACAGGCACTTTCAATTTGTATATTTGTTATGTGATTTTATCCTCTCTCTCAAGGCACTACTACAATATTTTAGACTATATATAATTGACTCTTATTCTTTATTAACATCATTATTTATAGTTCCCTAATTCATAAGAATATAATTACAGAGATTAATTTAGTCTAATGAGCTTGGACGCCACAATATGGAATCGAAAGCAACTATATATAAGCTGTGAGTGGCCATTGTTACACTCCACCGATCGTACAAAATTTTGATGTTAAGTAATATTTATAAAAATATATGTTTTTTTCGTGCTATATATATACACACATTCAATAATAATAATAATTTTTTTTAAAATTTTTTTTGGAAAACTTGTGGGTGGGGATGGAGGTTGAAAATAAAACTAGGGTAAGTTATTTGGGTTATGTGGTGGGTATTATTAAAACTAATTTTCTTCATTCACTATGAGCTATTGAGATTGCAGGAAAATTATCTCCTAAATTAATGAGCGAGCACATATAGAATAATAGTACATATCCACAAGCATGTCACATATATATGGACCACTGACTAAAGCAAATTAAAGCAAAAAATGTTCTGCATGCATATATACAATGAAGAGTAGAGACTCTACAATGATAGTTGATGATTTGATAAGTACTATTCTACTACAAACATGAAAGAAAAAAGAGAGATATTTGATGAAATAAAGAGTTCCACCCAAAAGAAAACAAGCTGTGTTAGATTAGTATCAGATGCATTTTCTTTATTTGCCACATCTTATCAGTATAAAGTAGTTTGCACTCATCTTATTCTCTTTACGTTTAGTGGTGTAGTACTATTAACATAAAGCCTCTTTATACAAAGGCATATCACCTTCTATCTTTCTCTCTATGCTCTCTCAATGTTCAATCATCCTCTCAATCATCATATTTATTCTTCCTCACCTCTTTCCCTTGAACAACAACAACAACCACTTTAACTACTATTCTATCTCTCTTCCTCTTCCAATTCTCTCTTCTCTCTCCTTTTTCATTATTATCAAGCAATGGCTTCTAATAAGTCTTCTTGCTTGCTTTTTCTGCTACTTCTATCCCAACTGTTCCTTTCTCAATCCATCAACACTATCACTACTAACCAGTTCGACTATCTCGTGTCTGTGAAAAGGTCTCTATCAGGGACTTCTTTGTTTTCTTGGGATTTAACTGGAGAGAAGCATTTCTGCAACTTCTCTGGTATTGTATGCAATGAAAAAGACTATGTTGTTCAAATTGATATATCAGGTTGGTCACTCTCTGGCCATTTTCCTGAAGGGGTATGCTCTTATCTTCCCGAGTTACGAACACTTCGTCTCGGCCGGAATAGACTGCAGGGTGGATTTCCTAAGAGTATAATCAATTGTAGTCTCTTGGAAGAACTGAGGATGGACAATTTGAATCTCAGTGGAACAGTGCCTGATTTCTCACACATGAAATCACTTAGGATACTTGACTTGTCTTACAATCACTTTACAGGTAAGTTTCCTATGTCAGTGTTTAATCTTACTAATCTTGAAGTACTCAATTTCAATGAAAATGGGAATTTCAACTTATGGAAACTGCCGGAAGATATATCAAAGATGAAAAAGCTCAAATCTTTGATATTAATGACATGTATGGTTAATGGGAAAATTCCAAAATCGATTGGTAACATGACTTCTCTTGTTGATCTTGAACTGAGTGGAAATTTCTTAGTGGGTCAGATTCCAACTGAGCTTGGTTTGTTGAAGAATTTGGAACAACTTGAGTTATACTATAACAACCTTGTTGGAGAAATTCCCGAGGAGCTTGGAAATTTAAGAGTTCTCAAAGATTTGGACATGTCAGTTAATATGTTAAGTGGGAAAATTCCAGAGTCAATATGGAGTTTGCCTAAACTTGAAGTCCTACAGCTTTATAACAACAGTCTCTCAGGAGAAATTCCAAGTGTAGTTGCAGAGTCGACAACACTGAGGATTTTATCACTTTATAGAAATTTAATGACAGGTCAAGTCCCAGGAAATCTTGGGCATTTATCACAAATGATAGTTCTAGACTTGTCAGAGAACAATTTCTCAGGTCCACTGCCTACAAAAGTTTGCAAAGGAGGTAAGTTGATGTATTTTCTTGTCTTGGAAAATAGGTTTTCTGGTAAACTACCTGAGAGTTTTGCAAAATGTGAGTCTCTTTTGAGATTTCGAGTGAGTTCGAATCGTTTAGAGGGTTCAATACCTGAGGGATTGTTGGGTCTTCCTCATGTTTCAATTATTGATTTGGGTTACAATAATTTGAATGGCTCAATTCCTAATACAATTGTAAGAGCTAGAAATTTGTCTGAGTTGTTCATTCAAAGTAATAGAGTTTCAGGTGTGCTACCACCTGGAATCTCTAGAGCAATCAATATGGTAAAGATTGATTTTAGTAACAATCTTTTATCTGGTCCAATACCTTCTGAAATTGGCAATCTAAAGAAGCTGAATTTGCTGTTGCTTCAAAGCAATAAGCTAAATTCTTCAATCCCAGAATCACTTTCTTCATTAAAATCTCTCAATGTTCTCGATCTCTCCAATAACCTCTTGACAGGTAATATCCCAGAAAGCCTCTCTAAATTGTTACCAAACTCAATCAACTTTTCAAATAATAAGCTTTCTGGTCCAATCCCTTTGTCATTGATAAAAGAAGGGTTAGTTGAAAGCTTTTCTGGTAACCCAGGTCTTTGTGTCTCACCTGAGTTCTATTCATCAGATCAAAAATTCCCCACATGTTCTCAAACAACTAAAAGAAAATCATTAAAGACAATCTGGGCAATTGGGATTTCAACATTTGTCATCCTCATTGGGGGACTTTTATGTCTAAAGCGCAGGTTTGGAAAACAAAGAGCAGTGATTGAGCATGATGAGACACTCTCTTCATCATTCTTCTCATATGATGTAAAGAGCTTTCATCGAATAAGTTTTGACCCGCGAAAGATTATGGATTCCATGATTGAGAAGAACATAGTAGGACATGGAGGATCTGGGACAGTGTATAAGATTGAGTTAAGCGGCAAAGATATAGTTGCAGTGAAGAGGCTGTGGAGAAATAGTAAAACAAAATACTCTTCTGAAGATCAAATAGTTTTGGACAAGGGATTGAAAACTGAAGTGGAGACTTTGGGAAGTATAAGACACAAAAACATAGTCAAATTGTATAGCTATTTTTCAAGTTTGGATTGCAACCTTTTGGTTTATGAGTATATGCCAAATGGTAATCTATGGGATGCTCTTCACAAAGGATGGATTCATTTAGATTGGCCTACTCGTCATCAAATTGCTCTAGGAATTGCACAGGGTTTGGCTTATCTCCACCATGATCTCTTACCTCCTATAATTCATAGAGACATCAAATCAACAAACATCTTACTTGATGTCAATTACCAGCCCAAGGTTGCTGATTTTGGTATAGCAAAAGTTTTACAAGCAAGAGGAAGTAGAGACTCTACCACTACTGTTATTGCAGGAACATGTGGTTACTTGGCTCCAGGTAATTTTCTCATATAACTTGATTTAGGGTTTGTTTGTTTGTGCTTATCTAAAGGCACATAATATGTGTTTATGTTAGGAAGCACAAAGGGTAAGTTTGCTTGTGCTTCTATTAAAAGTGGTTTGTATCAAAAGTGATTCTAGAAAGAAGTTTTTTCAGGAAACATATAATTTATTCTTTTGTCAAAAATTTGCTTAATACAAAAGCTCTTTTTTACTATCAGGAACGCGTTTACAAGAGAAATAGACCTTTAGTTACAAGTGTTTTAGTTCATTTAGTTACTGATCCAACAAAAGGAATGTTATTAACCAAATTTGATTTGTTTTTATGGCAGAATATGCATATTCATCTAAAGCAACAACCAAGTGTGATGTGTATAGTTTTGGGGTAGTTTTAATGGAATTGATAACTGGGAAGAAGCCAGTGGAAACAGAGTTTGGAGAGAGCAAGAATATCATACACTGGGTTTCAAACAAAGTGGATACCAAGGAAGGAGCAATAGAGATATTAGACAAAAGATTATCTAATTCATTCAATGATGAGATCATTCAAGTTCTTAGAATTGCAATACGATGCACTTACAAGAACCCAGCTCTCAGACCAACAATGAAAGAGGTTGTTCAGTTGTTGATAGAAGCTGACCCTTCTAGATTCTATTCTTCCAAGTCATCAAATAAGACAAAAGAAGAACCAAATACTAAATAAACAATCAGCTTAGTTACTATGTCTGTCATCACAAGTTTTGTGGGATTGAAGGTTCAAGTGTTATTTAGTATTACTGTATTATAATACATTAATGATGTCTCAGAAAATGACTGGAGGCTAATTATGCTGAACGATTAACTGAGGCTTTCTTTTTTTCTTTTTCCTTTCTTTTGTTTTCTTTTCTTTTTAATGGAAAAGAGACATGTAGATACTATTCCTCTTTTCTTTTCTTGGCTTTAATTTTGGTATTTGTATGCATTAGATGAATGTAATGAGTAATCAGTTATGTTACCTAAATTTTTCATTTTTTTAATGAAATACTTTAATACGGTATAAATTTCCATTAAATTTATAAAAATAGATATGTCTAGCAACCTTATCTAAAATATTAATTCTAAATAAGAATCGGTATAACTGCTATTAGTGATTTATGGAAATGCATATTAATTGCACACCCTTAATAGTTGATCATGGACCCACTTATTATGAAATAACTTTTCTGAGTTTTTTTTTTTATCTTTGCTCCTTTTTATCACCAAAAAAAAGAAGAGAGAAAGTGGGTTTTTGATTCTGAATTGAAAAGTAAGCCATGATATGCATGTATTGTGGAAGGAGCACTTAAATGAAGCTATCCATTGAAAAGTATAGCATAGCCAGCTAGGATAGTTTGATTCATGAGCATCATTATATCTACCTTTAAGTTTGGATCATAATAGATAGTGGCAAACTTATTTTCTTTGTTTTCTTTGGGTATATTGTTTTTTATGGAAGTCTTGTTTCACCATGGAAAGTGATCCATAAATCCCCACTTACAAGTTGGGATTCTCTTTATTTGATTAAACCCTTATTACGCTCAACTGAGACATGTATAATTACTTTCATGATCCCAATATTTTACTTATTAGTTGATTGTATGATGCAATTATAGGGTCAGACTAGTGGTTGAATTTTAGGGTTCCTTTAACCTTAACTATTTATGGGAAGCACACTATGAATCTGATTCCAACATCTAATAAAATCAAGTGGTTACTCTTATAATAGGTAGACTTATCATGCTTTGTACACTACATCTTTATACATCGTCAAAGCCCTTAATAACGAAGGATTATGGTTAATGTTACCCGGTCCAAAAATAAGTGTTTATGGTTTGAATTAAAAAAAATATTAGTGATAAAATGAGTCACATATTAAGTAAATGTTTTATTATGGTAAAGTTTATAATAATAAAAAAATCTTTATTCATTGAGTTAAATATTTGTGATCGGATCAACAGAGAAAAAAATGTAACAAATCTAGATCTCATAGTTTGCATTTCTTTACAAAGATGCATGTTATTTGATAGTAACAAAAATTATAGATAACAGTTACTCCATAGCATTTTGTAATATCATTAAAGTCAATTGTTACTTTTAATTTTATGATAAAGTTTTAATTTCTCTTATTTTGGTTATTATATAGGATGAAATGTCAAAATATTCTAATAATTTTTAAAAAATGTATTGTTTAATCTATTAACTTTAAATAATTATGTTTTAGTCCTTTATAATTCAAAAACAAATCTTTTAATTCAAAAAAGTTCATTTCATCCTTTAGGATTACGGTCTCAAAGGTCATTTTTATAACTTTAAAAGAATTAAATAACACATTTTTTTATTTTAAGAAGACTCAAAGATTTATTTTTAAATTCTAAAATAACTAAATCACACCTAAAAAAACTAATGGATCACTCAAATAAAATTTTATAATCTTTTATCTTATTAAATAATCAACAATACTAAACTACTATATTAAAATTATTTAATTTTATTTATTTTTCTTCTATAGACCAATAAAAATTTGAAAAATAAATTAAAAATGTAGATAAAATTTAAAACATATATACACGTGCTTAAATAAAATTAAAGTGCATATAGTAAATGAATTTTTTTTTAAAATTATTTATCCCAACTCAATGTAACAAAGAGGTTACCCTTTTAGAAAGGAAAAAAGTTTTAGGTTTCAATTTTTATTAAACCTAATCACATATAACCTGATTTGTAATAATAAAAAAAACTTAATATTTAAAATTTTAATAACTACAGTAAAATTAATAATAAAAATAATTAATTAAAAATAAATAAATAAAATCTAAATTATATAAAATCAATGTTTATGAATTAATTTACTTGAATTTATTAAATTATAATTATCTAAGTTTATAATAAATTTTCTCACTATTATGAATACACATTCTATTTGTTGAATGTTTAAAGTATTTTTTTTACTGATGTTAAGAATATCCAAAAGTGAATTTTTAGTTTTTATAAGAAATTGTAAAAAATTAAAAATATTTTTTTCTCAATTTAATTAATTTTATCATGTTATAGATAGCAACATAAAAAGATAAGGAACAAAAGAGAAAAGGAAAAAGCTGCAGGGTGAAATTTGTATAATTCTTCTTGTCTTTATTCAATTAATTAAGGGCTATATATAGCCTTGCATTTCAATGATTAAAAAAGAGAGAAACGCGTGAGGAGGTGAGCTAATGCCCAAACCAATTTTGACATTTTAATAGAATTGATAGTGGTTTTTTCGTGCGTTCGTCTCTGCACGTTTTGCGTCGAGCTATGCCACTCAGGTACCCCCGATGTGCCACTCGTGCGCGATAGTTGTGCTTGCTAATGCGCCTCTCATCTCTTGAGCCATATCCATTTGTATCATTCCTTCCTCTCTTTTACAATCCTTGTCCACGAGGATGAACTCCGGGTAGGACTTAGAGAAATGCCATTCATTTTTCTAGGTAGTTGCTGTGGTTGGGACTCTAACCCATTTGATTAGAATTTCTGCTTTTGGTTGGTACCTGCCTTCCTGAACCACTCGACAATCCAAGATGACTTCAGGCAGTGGCATGATTGTTGAATTATCTGAGATAGGAGGTAGCTGAGGGTTGATAGGTGTTGTGGTTCCCATGTGTTTCCTCAATAGACTAATGTGAAACACATCATGTATCTAAGAGCCTGGGGGAAGTGCTAATCTGTAGGCCACCAGACCAATTTTTTCAATAATTTTGTATGGTCCAAAGAAGCGTGGAGCCAGCTTCATAGATGAGCAAAAGGTTACAGAAGTCTGTCTGTATGGTTGTAGCTTTAGGTAAACATAGTCTCCCTTAAGGAAAGTGAGCTCCTTTCTATACTGATTGGCTTGACACTTCATCCGATTTTGGGCTTGTAGAAGGTTGTGACGTAATTCTCGAAGGATGGTGTCATGATCACGCAAGTACTCATCCACAGTTTGGACATTTGAGGTCATTGGAATGTACGCTATAAGATGGAGGGTGGAACCTCGTAAACGGCTTCAATGGGGTGACTTTGGTGGAAGAGTGTATTGAAGTGTTGTAGCTAAATTCAGCCCATGGTATCCACTCAACTCATTATTTTGGTTGATCACCAGCAAAACAACGTAGGTACTGCTCCAAAATTTGATTAACCACCTCAGTCTGGCCATTTGTTTGTGGATGATAACTGGAGCTCATACACAGTTGTGTACCCTGCAACTGAAATAATGCTCTCCAAAAGGAGTTGATGAAGTCCTTATCACAATCACTCATTATGGAAGTTGGAATGCCATTCAGCCGCACTACATTAGCCATAAATATCTTGGCAACAACTAGTGCAGTGAAAGGATGTTTCATAGCAATGAAGTGGGCATATTTGGTTAACCTATTCAT
This sequence comes from Hippophae gyantsensis, assembly GCA_030763125.1. NCBI lineage: Eukaryota > Viridiplantae > Streptophyta > Magnoliopsida > Rosales > Elaeagnaceae > Hippophae > Hippophae gyantsensis. Next base: position 53,062,057 of record CM061028.1, read on the forward strand.
AACAACCGTAATCACTTTGTTTCCCTTGGAAAGTGGAAGCCCTTCAATAAAGTCCATTGAGATTTCAGCCCATACCTTGGTAGGAATTAGTAGGGGTTGTAGCAATCCTGTTGGTTTCATACAATCATTCTTGAACTGTTGGCATATGCTACACTAACGTAGGAATTCTTTTACCTTCTGGTGCATATTTGGCCAACAAAAATTCTGCTTAATCCTAGACAATGTTTTCTGAAATCCAAAGTGTCCTCCAATGGGTGATGAATGGCATTCTACCAAAAAAATTGGTATTAAGGAAGACTTAGGGCTTAGGTAAACCTTGCCCTTTTTGAACCATACCTTATCATTATGGCTTATTTGTGGAGCTTATGCAAAGGGAGTCATGTTCCTTAACTTATCATAAAAAAGATCTTGCTGGACTTCCTGTTGGAGAGTTAGCCACCAAGTTGCTTGGGGTTGTGAGACAGATAGGAACTAGAACTCTACCACTCTAGACAGGGAGTCAACTCCTTGATTCTTAGAACCCTTTTTATATTCAATCACATAATTATAGCCTATAAGTTTAGGCAACCAACGTGCCTGTGTTGAGGTGGTTATTCTCTGCTCTAGTAAATATTTGAGACTCCTTTGATCTGTTTGCATGGTGAAGGGTTTTCCTAATAGGTAAGGGCACCATAGCCTAATAGCTTTGACCATAGCTAACATTTCCTTTTCATAGGTCGATAAGGCTAGGACTGATCCTTTGAGTGCAACACTGAAATAAGCCACTGGCCTATTTTCTTGATTGAGAACTACCCCGAGGCCAATGCCATTGGCATCACATTCAATCACAAAACTTTGTGTGAAATCAGGTAGACGTAGGACAGGAGGAGATGTGAGAGCCTTTTTTAACTACAAGAAGGCCATCTCAGCAGCCTCATTCCAATGGAAACCCTATTTACCCAATAGTTGAGTTAAGGGTGCAACTATTCCTCCAAAATGTTGAATGAATTTTCTATAGTAGCCTGCTAACCCAAGGAACCCTCAAACACCTTTAGCTGTGGTTGGGGTTGGCCATTCTATGACAACATGAATTTTTGCAAGATCTATTGAGACCCCTTGTTCAGAGATAAGGTGACCAAGGTACTCAACCTACAATACACCGAATTGGAACTTAGATTTTTTTGCAAATAACTGGCTATCAGTTAGGAACTAAAGGATAGATTGTAGTTGCAAGATATACTCTTCTCAAGAGTTGGAATACACCATTATGTCATCAAAGAAAACCAAGACAAATTTCCTGAGGAAGGGTCAGAAGATATCATTCATGAGACTTTGGAAGGTAGATGAAGCATTTGTGAGACCAAATAACATTACTAGAAACTCATAGTGGCCTTCATGTGTCCTAAAATAAATTTTATGTGTATCCTCTTCATGCATTCTTATCTGGTGGTATCCTGAACGTAGATCTAGTTAGGAGTAAACCTTAGCCCTATGTAGTTCATCCAACAGCTCATCAATGACAGGTATAGGGTATTTGTCTTTGATAGTAAGGGCATTTAGAGCTCGATAATCCACACAGAATCTCCAAGTACCATATGTTTTCTTAACTAGCAACACAGGTGAGGAAAATGGGCTATTACTAGGTTTTATCAATTGGGATTGCAAGAGCTCCTACACCATCTTTTCTATCTCAGTTTTTTGATAGTGTGGATAACGATAGGGTCTAACATTCACTTGTTTAGAGTTAGGTTGTAAGGGAATTTGATGGTCATGTATCCGTGTAGGAGGTAAGTTTATGGCTGATTCAAAATGTTTAGGAAATTGAGTCAATAACTTACTTATCTCAGGGAGGTATGTCAGAGGAGAGTTTTGATGGTTGATTGTTGGTCTTATTTGCAGAAACACCCCACGCCTTGTAAACTATGGAATTCCTTATGGGTAAGGGTTGTCATATTGGCTCTACCCAACCCTTAGATGGTGTGTGAACTTCCTTCTGCATTGAAACTTAGGGTTACGTTTCTTGTAGTCCATTTGAATAGGCCTAAGGGTTTCCAACCATTGAACCCCTAGAACTAGTTGGCATACTGCCACTAGTAACACATAGTAATTAGCCTATATCAGATACCCTTGAATGATGAGAGTGAGGTTACAGCATTGTCCAACACATTCTAATTTCTCACGGTTAGCCACCATCACTTCCAATTTCTTTCCTTTGGCTATAGGTAAATCGAAATGGGTAGTTAAGGCCTGATGGATAAAGTTATGGGTACTACCTCTATCTATCAGTACCAACACGTTCTTATTCTTCACTTTTCCCATAATACGTATAGTTTGAGGGTGTTTAGTACCTGCTATGGCATGGAAGGAGATTTCAAGTAGTATTTCTTGATGGTCTTGTTCTGGTGTAGGTTCCTTACACTCACCTGCATCATTTTGATTCAAATCTTCCATCATAAAGAGTTGTGGTTATGCATAGCGATGGCCAACAACAAATTTATCGTCATAGTAGTAGCATAATCCCTTCTCTTGCCGTTCTTGTGCCTCCGGATTGGTCAACCTCTGAAATGCTATTGGTTGGGTTGAGCTACTACGTTGAACTGGTGCAGGTCCTAACAACCCAGCGCTGGTGTTAGTTGTAGGTTTGGCTTGGTTGACAGGTAGCTGATAATGAGAGTTGGTTGTGGATCTCTTTTGTAAGAGATTCCTTTCCTTAATTAACCTTGCCACACCAATGGCGTCGGCCAAAGTTCTCGGTTGCTTGATTTTAACGTCAATTCGAATATCATCCCTTAACCTAACGATGAAGCAACCAATGAGGAACTCCTCAGGTAATCCATCCACATGGTGAGAGAGTTTCACGAAGGATTCCTAGTAAACTACCACACTCGTGATGTGCCTTAGGTGAGACAGTGCTTCTGAAGGATCCTCATAGTCCGTAGGCCCAAACCTTAGTTGTGTAGCATTGGTGAACTCCTCTCAAGTGAAAGGTCCACGAAAATTTGTCAGCCACCACCGCCATTGCAACGCAATGCCTTCCAGATGGAAGGAAGCCAATTGCACTTGTTGGTCAGCAGTTATATTAGTGAACTCAAAGTACTGCTTGGCCTTATAAATCCACCATGTGGGATCCTCTCTGGCAAACTTTGGAAATGACAACTTCAGGTGGGATTTATTGTTTTCCGTAGCTAATCGCGACGTGTAGGGGTGTGATTGTATGGTTTCATCTCTAGCAAAAGGGTTATCCTTGGATAAGTTACGAGTTGCGCGCATCGCCTGTAACTCTGTAAGCACAGCCTGTAAAGTGGTATCATGATGTGCGAGAGTCTCCATTACGTCATTACGAAACTCGACATTGGATTTACCTCGAGTATCCATACTTGTAACTAGTTCTGATACCACTGTTATAAATAGTAACAGAAAAAGATAAGGAACAAGAGAGAAGAGGAAGAAGCTGCAAAATGAGAGGGGGAATTTTGTAGAATTCTTCTTGTCTTTATTCAATTAGTTAAGGGCTATATATAGCCTTACATTTCAAGGATTAAAGAAGAGAGAAACGCGTGAAGTAGGTGTGCTAATGTGCTAATTGGTTTTGACATTTTAACAGAATTGGTAATAGTTCCCTCATGCGTCTGCCTCTGCACGTTTTGCGCCGAGCTGCGCCACTTAGGTACCCTTGATGCACCCCTCGTGTGTGGCAATTGCGTTTGCTGATGCGCCCCATCTATTGAACCAGATCCGTTTGTATCATGTCACAAATGAGATCTTTTTTTTTTCAAAAATGATCACAAAACATATAAATTATATTTAAAAGGTGAAAGAAAGACATAAGAAGGGGTATAGTGAGTAATCAAGAATTTTAGATTAATTTTTTAAGATTAAAAGTTTAATTAAGCTTTAAATTTAATATGTATTTATTTACTTTGTTTAATTTTTATTTTTTAACCATAAGTATGCAATAAATAAATATATTTTCCATTGTTATTACTTTTACGGCTACTTTAATAATTTACGAAAGAAAAATTATGAAATGAATGGCAAGTAGTAAAGAGCATAATTCATAGTTGCAAAAGTACATACGACTGTTGCATATTTTTTTTTTTTAAATAATTACATACCCTATTTACGTACCCGTAACTTAAACACGTACATGATTTTTAGGTACAATTGATGCCTAAATTATGTATTTTATGAGTGGTGGGAGGGGTCCTCTTAAGGAGAATGAGATTCATGGGGACAAATATATTTCTTTTGGCACGATGGAGAGGCCATTATGAAAAAGAAGCAGCAAGAAAGCTATTTGGTGGGGGGGGGGGGCGGGGGGGGGGGGGTATAATGAAGGACATCGTTAGCTGCGAGAAGAAGCTGCCTCAGTTTTAGGAATATTGTGCATACTACCCAAAAAAAATAATAATAATGAAAGCAGAATTAAATGGATTTTAAAAAAATTAAATTATAAGGAAAAAGTTAAGATATCAAAGCATATAATAACAAAGAAGTAACAAAGTATTTGTTTAGTATGTCTAAAGTTAATAAATTATTATAAACTAGCTCGCTGGACAATAAACCTATAATATTTGTGTTAGGCTCCTTTCCATTTTGACGGCAAATACGAACTTTTGTAAAAACAAAAAAAAACATATTTGGAGTGTAAATTAACATTTGATGTTTGGTTAAATATGAAAGTTGTCTGAGCCGTGAGATGCTAAGAGAACATTCCAATAAATATTAAATAAACAGATAAATATCCTATAGGGTAATCAATTAATAAATATTTTTTAATTATTTAAATTATAATAAAATAAATTTTAATATTAAAATAAGTCTATTATCATCGACCTCAAAAGTTTCTTTATATATTTTCTATGTATCATTCACACAAACATAATAGATAGATAATTTTTTCTTAATTTTCTTTCCATTTCTCCATGTAATAGAAGAAAAGACACTAATATCTTCTTAGACTTAAAAGGTTATCATATCTTGTGGTGGTTTGGTATTTTTTATTTTAAGATTCATATTAAGAAGAAGTGTAATCAATCATTGATATTGATAAAAATCGATATTAATAAAACATTTATGTTATTAAATAGTTACGATTTTAAAAAAATAAATTTATTTCATTGAAATTGTAATATATTAAATAATTTAATTATAAGATATAAATAATAAGAATTTATAAATATATGAATGCTAAATATCTTTCTCCATCGTTTTAATGACAGTGTCGACAACAATTATTATTTTTAGCTTCCAACAAATTAACCATTAAGGAGTAAAAGTTATCCACATATTCTAAATTTTTTTCTTAATTATCCAGAGATATCAAAACAACAATATCCTAAGTAATTTCTAAAAAATCCATGGTTCACAGTCATGATGGTTTTAATTGTCTTCAAATTCCTCGAGAAAACTATTATTCTAAAAAATCAATATGGGATCTTAATGGGCTCAAGCCCAAGGAATTGGACTGAGCTATGGTGACAAGTCTAACGCAATTTTTTATTTAAATAAAATAAATTTGTTAAAAAAATAACAATTTTACTTAAAAAGAAAAACTAAAGCATAAAACTCGCACTTAGCTATACATACATATTAAGTATTGCTTACCGTAAGTTTTATGCATTATTTATGATATTTAAATAAAATTGATATTTTTTAACAAATTTCTTCTATTTAAATAAAAAATGTATTATTTATCCAAAATAGACGTAAAAAGAATAAAATAATATTTTTTACATAAATAATAAAACGATTGAGTTTTGTGGGTTATAATCCTTATAAAAGTAACATTTCATCCTTTAGTGAGTTCTAAAATTAAAATCTTTATAAGAACTTATAACGATGAAAATTTATAAAACCTTACGTGTAATGACAGAAATAATAGAAAATCTAAAAATAATAAAAAAATAATGGAAATAAAAGCAGAAGGAATCTGAGGATGTTTTTTTTTTACGGAAAATGGTAATTAGCAAAAAGTTATTTGAAGAAATACAAAAAGTAAGGTTAAATCTTAAGGAAGAAAATGTATTTAAAGATTCATCATTTTCAAGAATAAAAAAATATTTTGAAGGAAATGTATAGTTTATTAAGGAAGAGTATTAATAGTACCAAATGAAGGTATAATTTATCATTAATTGACAATGAAACCATTATGAATAAACTATCAAAAATATCTTAGAATGATAAAGGAAAAATTGGATATATCCATTTATGAAGAATCCAAATATTAATAAAAACACATTTTAGATAACGAATTGATACACCAATAAAACCAGCACTGCTAGATAATATAATAATAAATAAGATTTTTTTTTAATACGAATGATCTATGGAAACTTAGGATACTAAATATTAAAATTTACAATATACCTTAAGTTTGCCATTAATATTAATGATAAGAACTTAAATCACGTATTAATTTTAACATATGACTTTGAAAGAAAAGATTTAATGAAAAAAAAAATCACTATTTTTCAACCCACATAGTAGGATATTCATTAATAAATAGCCATAGTAATTTAATATTTAGAAAAAATAAATTAATAAAAATAGACCAAAATTTTCAAAAAATTGGACAAATAATAAAATAAAAAACATTAACAAATTTTAAAATACCAATAAATGAAATTTAGATATAAAAGAAAAATCTTTAATATTAGAAAGAAAAATAATACAGTAAGAAAAAGAAATGCACTAAGGTTTATATTTATAAATCCTAAAAAAGTTACCTCTAACAAAGAAAAAGATGTCACAAATCTAAAATAAGATGTTAAAATAATGAAAACATTAGCCCATGACCTAATAATTGAAAGAAAATGATTCTATTGTTATCCCAATAATATTCAATAATAAATTACAGAGTATAGAATTAGATTTCAATGGAAACCTAAGAGGCATATAAAAAAAATCAAATAACAATAATGAAATTTTAATTCTTTTAGCAGAAAAAATAGATATAGTACAAGAATCAAACATTAAGTCCTTACATGACATAAATGAAACACAAAAAGAACTCCTAAAAGAAATAAAAGAATATAGTTACAATAAGAAATTACAACAAGACATACATAAGAAATTTACAGAATTAAGAAGAAATGTATATAATATATCTAAAGATAATAAAATTATAGGTTATAAGTTTGATCCCTTTTAAGATTAAAAGAAGAACCACATAGGATATCAAATACCTTTATACATAAGAATGAGAAGAGAAAGAATGAGGAAAAACTCAAAGATAAAATAGAAGTTATAATTCTACTTTTAATGAAATATAGAAAATAAGTAGAAGAAAAAATTATGAACTTGAAAATAGGGACATATAAAAACTATTTAGTCTGTTAACCATAATAAATGAAGAACTAAGAAAACATTATGAAGAAAAACTTTGTACAAATGAAGAGGAAGATGAGATGACGATAGTTAGTGAAATTGATGCTGAACCAAAAAATAGAATATGAAAAAAACCACATGAAACCTATTTCATTACCAATCCCTTATTAAGAAGGAACATTAGACCCAAATAGAGATGAAAGAAATATGTAAAGATCAGAAGAACCTGATTTTCTTATAGAAGGAAACAATAACCCAAAATGAAGGAAAAATTACATTAGAGAACTAGAGGTAATATTTTACCAGAATTCAAACTTCATGAAAATCATAGATCTAATTTTGTAGATTTAGATAGCATAAGAGTCTTAGTAACTCATAATATGACAAGAAATGTTAAAATTTAGTTTTCAAATTTAACAGAACAATAATATTTAGAAATGTTGGGGAATGCTCCCACACATAGGGAGTAATTAGATACTATAGTAAATAAAATATACAAGGAATGTATTGGAGAAGAAAAGTGTAGACATATTACTGAATCTAGTGAGAATGAAATTGAGTAAGCCAATTGGAATTTAACAACTATAGAAATATATGACATGCGTTGTATAGATTCTTTTATTTATGAATATGAAATGTATTATCATAAGTTACCATTCTTTATGCAAAAAAACTTATAAGGGGATATTTTTCTAGAAATTACTTGAAACATTACATAAAATGATATAATGAGGATGGAATAAAAAGAATAAAGAAACTATAGTAGACATCTTCGAAGAAAGAATATGAAGTCTTAAAAATTGGATATTTATTAAATGTTAGAAAGATAAGAAATACAAGAATATAAAGCCTTAACAAAAATAATAAATTTTTTACAAACAATAAGTTTAGAAAACCTTTTAGATCCTAAAATCAATAGTCCTAAAATAATAACAAGCATAAAACTCAAAGACCCTAACAAAGTCATAAGAGTAAAACCAATGATTTATACCTTAGAAGACAGAAATGAATTTGGAAAAAAAATTCAATAACTTTTGGAATTAAAAATCATAATATCTAATAATTTACCTCACTCAAGTCCAAAATTTTTAGTTGAAAAAAAAAGATAAGAATAGAAGAGCGAAAAAAGAGAATGATAATAAACTTTAAAGCCTTGAATAAAAAAACAATTGATGATGAATATTTTATTCCAAAAAGAAAGAATTATTATAATTAATAAAAGGAAAGAAGTATTTATTATGTTTTAATTGTAAAAGTGGATTTTGGTAAATAAAACTTAACGAAGAATCACATAAATTAATAGCATTTTGTTGCCCTCAAAGATAATTTCAATGGACAATTGTACCATTTGGATTAAAACAAGGACCATGTATTCTACAAAGGCATATGGATAATATTTTTAAAAGACTAAATAACATTTGCTGTGTATACATCAATGACATTTTAGAATTTAGTAATGACTTGAAAAAATATTACTTAAATATTATTAATGTCGTACAAGAATGCTGGAAAGAAAGACTTGGTTTATTAGAAAGGAAGGCTATAATAGCTCAACAAAAAATTAAGTATTTAAGATTAGAAATAAAAGATGGAAAATACCATCTCCATCCTTATATATTAAAAAGTATACAATTATTTCTTAGGGAAATCAAAAATAAAAATCAATTACAAAGTTTTTTAAGATGTTTGACTTATGCAAAAGTATTCATCAAAATATTATTAGAATTATGAATAACATTGTAAACTAAACTTGAAAAGGATTATATTTAAAAATTAATAGAACATGACACACAATACATATACAAGGTAAAAGCACAAGTAAAAAACTTTCCAACTTTATATCACCTAAATCCAGATGGTAAAATGATAATAGAAATATAGAAATAGATGTTTCATATGAATATTTGACTTAAATATTAACAATATATATATATATATATATAAGTAATTTTTATTATTATTAGAATGATTTATATTCTATTTTATATTAATAGTTAAACCTAATATAAAAATATCATGCATTATTTCTATATACTTTTTAAACTTCAATTAATAAGTACTATTAATTTGGACGTGGAAAATATAGATATAAATAGTGGGATTTAATTATGCTTTGATAGATCAAATAGGCTTGATGTACGATAAATTAAAAAAAATAAAATATAAAATGTTGCTCACTTAAGGAAAGCAAAAGATGTATGTTGTGTTGTATGTCTATTAGGGTTAGCATGGTTAGGTTATAATTTATTTTTTATTCTACCTCCTAAAATATTAACCGAATGATATATATTGATTTATTAAATTAAGAATCAAAACTAACTTAAAAATTATTAATTAAAAAACATTAGATAAAATTATTTGTATCAATTTAATATATAGAGTGAAGTGCCTAGATGGTCCCATGGTTTAGGTTAAAAGATATTGTTTAATACCCTAGCTTAGAAAATATCTTTTTAAGTTTCTTTATTTGTGAAAAATATGTTAGATAAGGAAAAAAATTAACTTTTTATCTAATTTTTTATTGAATATAATGGGATAATACATTTTTCATTAGACGTTCATATTTTTTGATAAGTATATACATAAAAAAATAATATTTAACTAAAAATATTGTCAAATTTTTTAACAATTTTTTTTCATTCATACTTTAACAAACTTTTCAGTAAAATTTAAACAAATTTTCATTGTTTATTACACAAATTAACACATTAAGCAATGAATTTTTTTTAAATTTAGTCAAAATAATTTGAGTAGTTTTTTTAATTAAAATTAACTTCATTTTACATATGTATATCAAAAAATACAAAACATGTATGTTTCACATTTTTTATTTCATTATATTTAATGAAAATTTTGATGTAAAGTTAACATTATCATTTCCTTTTTTACACACATGGTAAACAAATTGACTAAATTGTCTCTGAAGCCTAATTAAGGGAAATTTCGTGACATCTTTTCTTTTAATATATTTAGTTTATGATCTAGATCTATTTATTTTTAAAGTTAATTTAAATTATTATTTTTAGATTAATAAATATGATTTAATGATTAATAACAGTTTCATTAAAAAATAAGTTGTATATTAGCATTTGTATTAGAATTGTACACAAATATTTATGTTGAGAAGAACTCTTAAAATTGAGTAAATAATTGAGAATCCAACACAAGTCTAATTTTACATTTTCAAAACCAAAAATAACCTATTTTTACCTATAAGACATAAAGCTTAGTTGATATGACTAGATTTTAGTCGAGTTTACCCCTTGGACTCTGCTTTGATTGAGTAAGTTGTTCCTTTCTTAGTCATTGTTGCAGATAATGACAATTTACTATACATACCATCATTAGAGAAGATTTGTGCTATGATTTTTGACATGGCCCCTTAAGTGCTCTTGGTTTGTATGGTTTTACGGGTAAAATTCTTCCAATAGTGCTAGGACATTATTGGTGCGACGAGCAATTCAAGATTATTTTAGGATGGACCACATGCATATGAGATTGAATACGAATTTTTTGATCCTTATCCCTTAAATCCCTCGTGAAATCACTATTGACCATTAAAGATTCCCGAATAATTACATGAAGGTAAATTGTTCTTCCAACTCAAATAAGTAACCAGGACCTAGATGAGGGGTAAAAATGTTAACCCATGAAATCTTTTTATAATCTTTATATCAATTCAACAAAGTAAGCCTCACAACATGCGTTAAGCTATTAACACAATTGAAGTACAAAATAACATACTCAATTCAATACATAATAAAAACAACTACTAGTAAGAAAGAACTAAATGCGATAAACATACTAGGGATGGTGTGCCTCATAGGATCCTTTCTAGACTAGCAATAAACATATGCATAGAAAACAACTAATAGAAAGTGAGATCATAATGCATACTAAACAATAAAGGATTTCCAATTATTTCAAGACTTCATATGTGGGAACATATTTGCTAAATGATGATTGTACTCTTACAACATGCAATCAATCTAAACATAACTAACCAATTAAAGAGTCTGATACCTAGGATACAACCTGGATAAGGAGATATAGACTCTTTAGAGGCTCACATTAAACTCATATGCATATAACAAATATATGTAATGTAAATTAATTAGGGAGCAGATAGATTAATTTACTACAATATAAGCAATTATTAGAAAGCTATAAGCATGTTACATAGAAAAGAAAGAAAGCCTACGAAAACTTATAATGAATATGCTTTCTCATTAGAGTCCATATCTAGTATGCTAGTTCATAAAAGATAGACACTCATATTAGATTAACATGCAATCTGATCATGCATAACATCCAATAGATAAACACATAACCGATAATCATAACAGTAGTGCATATAATCAGTAAATAAAAAGCATGCAATAAATAACAAAATCTTCCTAATCAGAGTATAGATTTTTATATGTAGAAACATACACCATTTAAATTCTAATTTTACTAGCCACACATTTGAGCATTCATAACAATATATATATTATAAGGTAAACCCTTATAGAAACTCTATCTATGTGATAATATCCTTAGGTTGCTTAAGGTAACCACTCAACCATAAACAATCCACTAAAACAATAAACATATACAACTCAATAGAAAAGTAAAAACTCAAACACCTCTATCAGTTGAGGCACTTACTCTATCTGCTTATTACTACTCTTGCTTACTACCTCTATAACAATCTAGTTTGATATATGAACCTAGCTCTCCTTCGAAGCCCATACTATCCAATGTGGTGCGATTAGAAGCCAAAAACAAGTAGTTTGTAAAGTGGATAAGAAAACATTGCGTGAATGCAACTACCAGCTAACACATATCTCATAGCCACACAAACTCTTATAAGAACAAGTTACATGAGGTTAACTACCAGCCATCACAAGGCTCATATTCTACCCATTCACAAATACCGTATCGAGGACTTACCACTTATAAGCACAGTTTTGTTTGCACGTTTATGAATTTCTAAAACCGATAGTACATGAGGTATTAGTGATTTGAAAATAGAAAAATGAGATGTTAATTTGATAAGGCTCCGCAATATTTTCTGGATATCACATATGAAAAATGGGGAAGTATTTATAGAAATTTCCAAAAGCACAACCAACCTCACCACCACTTCTTGAAGACACTCAATAATGGGGTGGAAAAATGTGTGGGAAGGTGTTAAAAATCCCATTTTTTGTTTCCAAAAATATTGAGTAATTTTCATAAATACTTTCACCCAAAATGAACCAAACAACTCATGTATAATTATCATAATAGAGGACTTAAAGACAAAAAATTATACTAGATACATTAAGGAGGGGTCAAAAGGTTAAATTGGAAAAACTAAAGGTATACCGTAGTATGAGTATATGTGCACCACAGAACAAGTATCCCATATAAAATTGCAAAAAATGGAAACTGTCGCATGAGTTAACATGCGTCGTGGTAGTACACTCAAATTTGTAATAAAGACCAGATTTTCACAGAAATTGCTAGCCAAACTATTTCAAATTTGTTATATTATCATTTTAATTATTTTAAACATCTACAATCCTAATCCTAATTACATTGTAATTCTTATACTATAAATATATAGTGAGGGTGAACACCAAAATAGCCCCAAATTATAGATATAAATTTTACCAAAAATACACTTAGATCTATAGAGAATTTGAAGGCTGAAAGCAATATAGGAATCAAAAAGGCAATTAAGGAGTTAGAAATCAGCCATTGGCATTAGTCATTAGCTACTTCTTCTTCTTTTTCTTCTTAGTTTTCTATGATTTTAATTATGATTCTTTTAAAATCCATGCCTAGCTAATTTATTTATATGACTGTGAATAATTTTTAAGCCCTAGGCTATGACTTAATTTTAATAAAATTATGAAGAATTTTTAGATTCAATGCTTTATTTTTTATGTGATCAACTCTATGTTCAAATGCCATGACTATGTATGTTATGAATTATAGTGATCAACTTGAATATGTTTAATGCTTGTATAAGATGTTAGCATGTAATATTCAATATTCTTATTCAAAGTGGTATCTTATTGCTTTATGATAGGTGTGAAAAGTAGGGTTGATATATTTGTTAAAGGTTACAAATGGTTGTCATCTTGCCTAGTTTAGTTATCTTCATTTTAGAACTTAATTCAATAAATGGATTAAATCTAGTAAGTGTACTCTTAGGTTATTCAGGATTTAGATTTTTTAATAGATAGTATCATTAGTCGTTATACAATAAGAAAAGGTACGATATGCAGTCTACCCTTAATAGCCTAGATTTTCTAAGCTAAAGTTAAGAATTCAAGAATAGTTCTAATATTGATTTATGACATAATTAGTTGGATTATAGGTTAATGGTGAGAATAGTCCCATAATTACATATTTCTCTTAATCTATGTGCTCTTGTATTTTATTTAATGTTTAATGTTTTATTTTTATTTGAAAACAATTTTCAAAATCCCTTTTAATAATTCACCAACAAGCTAATAAATAGTGGTATTCATTATAGCAATCCTCGTGAGTTTGATAACCCTTATTCTTAAATTAATACGAAGCACTCGGCTAGAAAGTGAGTGAGGTTGTTCAATTACATGCCAAACTTTTTTTACTAACATTTCTTGGTTAAAATCATCCAAATTTCAAAATCCTACACAACCTAACCATTTTGGTTTGCATAGGTTCTGCCAAGCCACCCAATGGATACCACCACCATATATTTTTATTTGAAAACCAATATTGTGCTACCATCATATCAATATTTGAACATAACATTGTTGGTAGTTTAAAAAACATCATTAGATAAATAAGAATAGCCTTACAAATTGATTTCAATAAAATTTCTTTTTTGGCTTGGAAGAATTACTCTTCTTCCACCCCCAAAATTGTCTCATACATCTCTTCCAAATAGCTTAAAAAGTGCTTCTATTGTCCCTCTCAAGCTCAGTTGAAAGTCCTAAGTATTTTTCATGACATGGAGCTTCATTAACACCCAATATTGTGAGCATTGCTTCTTATACCATCAGGATAGTGTTAGGTCTAAATGAAATAGTAGAATTTTCAAAATTGACATGTTTATTGGTGGAATGCTTATGCATCATCAAAATTATTTTGAGTTCGTAACACTATGTAGTATATGCATCACAAATGATAAGAGAATTGTTAGCAAAAAATAAATGGAAAACACTAGGTCAATGTAGGTCTTGAAAGTTCTTTATGTTTTTGTTAGTATTCTCAAGTGAAAAATATGGAGTCTATTTGTTTTACTTAGTATTTTGTCTTCCTTTGTGTAAGGTCAAGACTGATTGTTTAGTACTACACACACTCACTTATATGGGAACAATTTGTAGGTGAGCATATTTACACATACAATGAGGGTTAGTTCTATAGTATGCACGCTAAGTTGCATTTTTTTATAGGTATTTATTGAAAATTATTTGGAAATTTTTTGAAAAGGAATTTTTTTAAGGGGCTTACTACCCCTCACCATCATAGTTCAACGAGTGTGAAACTGTTATTACCCTCGCTAGGGTATTGCAATTACCCTAACTACCCTAGTAAATAAGGCTCACCACTATGGCTGGTAAGGAAGGTAGTGAGTGGTCATTGATGTATATGGGTAGCCATTCTCTTTGAAATGGTTTGGTAATTAGAAAAAAATGGAGAAACTTTATCAATTTTGAAATTCATTTTTGGAAGATTGAATTTTTTTTTCTTATTCTGGGTCACTAATACTTTGTGGTGTTTCAATATCAGTGATTCTAGATTGTGCTTGTAAAAACTACTTTTGATATGGGTTAAGTAAAATTGGATTATTAGCCTAAAGTTAGATTGCATATTTGGTTCCTGTGCTTGGATTAGCCTTACCTTTTGGATTTCAATTTATATTGACTTTTGATGATTGGTTGTATAATTGTGTAGTGGTAAGGCTCCAAAAGATAGTCAAATTCAATGTTATATCATAGTAACTACAGAGGTAACTACCGTAGGCATCATACGTGTACTTGCGGCGATTGATAGAGACATTTACATTTATATTTTTCTTGAGCTGTAAATTGTTTTAGACATTAGTGATTTTTTTCAGTCGAGTGGTTTCCATAACTAACCTAATGATGTTATCAAATAGATAGGGATTCAATACTAGTTTACCTTATTATATTATTGGGTTTGTACAATTTGCTATTTCATTAGTATAATCATGGTTTTATCCCAATATTTTCCAACATATGAGGATCTAATTATGATATGAAATCTTTTTTTGGCTAACATATGATTTCATTTTTCTATTACACTTATTTCCTATTTTGACATGCTTATTGATTTGTTTATTTAGCCTGATTTACCATACTTGTGTTAAGTTAATCTATTTATTGGTCTATTTATCTTCACTCTATTTTTCTTTTCTATTTGTGTTGCCTTCTCCATGTTTAATTTTATTCTACTGCTTGCAAGTTGAGGGTAAGTTTAATGGAGTCAGTATCTCCTTACTTTGGTTGGGGGGGGGGGTGATTAGATATATTTTGTTCATTAAACAAATCAATTAACACCTATGGGTGGGGTCAATAATTAATTTGGTTAATTAAATTAATTTATTTTTTCTAAGAGAATGAAAATGAATCATTTAAATGTCACTTTTGGTGGAGTTTGAATTTTTAAACTTTATTCAAGGTGTTCAAATTAAACTTAAAAATTTAATTATCTGAGTATTAACTTTCAAGTTTTAAAACCATTACTGAAAATATATTTTCAATACATTTTTGAATAATATTTTTTATAAAATCCTTTGAAATAGAGTTTCACTCTAAGTATTGGGAAATTGTACTAACAAATAAAATAGCACTACTCTAAATCAAGCCGGATAATTAAACCTTAAAATCTAATTTTTAGATTTAAGTTTGTAATGATAAATAATATATTTCTCTCTAACATCGCTAATATAAAATCCTGAATAAAAACAAAATCAATTTATTTTATAGAAATGTTTTACCTACTTAATATTTTGCAAACATAACAACATTATTATTATATCATATTTACAAATAGCCAGCAATGTTAAATTTAATTATAGAAAAATTAAACATAACATATAAGAATAAAACATAAAAAATAATAGTAAAGAATTCATTTTAAAATTATATCTCAAGATAAACCTTACAGAACTTTAATGTTAATTTTGTTTCTGAAAACCTCCAAACGGATTGACAATTCTATTTATTAAATCAAAAACTATAAATCTATAAAAGCATAGCTAGTTATTCTCAAAGGGAAAAAACTTTAAAACTAAAAACTAAAAAAACTAAAAAAACTTTCTAGATAGAGAAATATAGAGAGAGAAAGTACGAAGAAAATTTTGTATTTTTTACAATAAGGGAGTGGGTATTTTTATAGGTGAGGGAAAGACCAAAAAAGGTGGGAAAATATTTCAAAATTTGATTTTGGATGCGTTTGGATAGGTTGGCAAGCGGGTGGGGCTTGAGATTTACAATAGATGGGTGTTTGATGCATGCGGGCGCGTGTGGGATTGGCGTAAGCTTGTGTTGGCACGTGCGGGACATGATGTAGGTATGTGTTGGCACACGTAGAAATCAGTGTGGTGTGTGCTAGCAGTGTGCAGAATTTCAACATTTTTGATATTTTTGAACCATTTTGTCCAATTTTTCCATCTTTTTGAATTTTTCTCATTTTCTTTCTCAACATATTTGTCATGTATTGTCTTCATTATTTTTCTTCGATTCTTTAAATTATTTTTGCACAAAAATACTTGAAAAACAATAAAAATATCTGTGATTCTGAAAAGAAAAATTTATATAAAAATATGATAAAATCATACAAATATAAATCTATTTAATTAATTAAAGTACATTAAATTATGATAATTTTAGTGTTTTTTAATCACGCATCAGAATACCCTGTCTGGTCTTTGTCACTCTAGTGTTGTTTCTATCCTCCTCTTCCTACATGTGTATAACCTTCCTTTTCTCTAATAATGTATGGTGTTAGAGGAATGGGTTGTAGAACTCCTTAGTTTTATGGCATGTGTAATGCTTCTTAGAGACTTCAAATATGTGACTATTTAGGATCATATGATTATTTGGTTGAAAATGGATGGGAGTGTCCTATTCAAACTTTAAAAGATGGTGATGTGGAACCAAATTCCTGGACACTTAGAACGAGGAAGAGCTTCGAATTGGTGAATTGAATTATAAAGGTTTTCATACCATTACTAAAACTATGTCGATCAATGCTGTTGAACATATTTTATGTTTCAAAAGTTCAAAAGAAGCTAGGGTCTATTTGGAAAGAAAGTACAATGATTACTTTTCTAGTGCAGTTGAAATACAAATTAAAGGGTTCAGAGTTTGGCACTCTTGGGTGTTCCACTCTGATGGCTTCATAGTTTGAATTAGTTTCTTCTAAGTCTACCTATTAAGTAAATGCTATGAGTGATGATGATTTTTCTCTTATGGAGTTTTATAATCAATTGGTGTTTAAGATCGATCATTGCTTAAAAGAAAAGGACAAAGATGATTTGGATCTTTCAAGTGAATATTTGCATGATAGTCTAAAAGGTGAGAAGGTCATGAACAACTTAAAGCTGAGATTTGAAAGTCCTATCACTCTCTCCAAATTATTTTACAGAGCAATGAGATGTATTTGTCTCACATTTGTGATCTTGGTAAATGTGTTCAACAAGAAGAATTGAGAATATCCATTATGCCTAGAGTTCTAGATACTTTATTAGATGAGTTCAAGAATGTTGCTGAGATGTAGCATGTGATCTTTATTCTTAAGAATGAAAAGGCTTGTCTTGAATCCCTGTTAGATGATTGGGATGTTGAAATTGGAAATCTTCAAGAAAGACAAAAATAAAATACTAATGAAGTTAACCTATTGGAATCTTGCTTGATAGATAAAGAAAAGATGGCTAAATTCCTTTTTATTCAACAATTGGATGTCAAATAGAAATTGATGTAACCCATGTGATCATCAGTAAGTTATCTCTTAGTTCTCAATGTCTTTATGAGATGTTGAAAATTAAAAAGTCTCGTGGTTACATCACAGGTCTTGGTTATATTAATGAGCAAGTTACCTATTTTCTTCCATTTCCTTTGATTGTTCATGCTTTAGATGCTTAAGTTGATATGGTGAATGATTTATGTTAAGATGACTTAAGCGCTAAGAGTGAATTACTTTCCTCTCTTTTGGTGCTACTAATTTTCTCTCCATTGTAACTTCTCATGATGAAACTTTGGTGTGTGACTAGAAGCTTTTGAATTATATGAGAGATCTACTAAAGTAATCCACAAACCTCATATATGAAGCATTGATTATTCAAAATGAATCTATTTTACTTCTAGAAGAGTTCAAGTCTTCACAAGATAGCTGTATTGATTTTCCTAACTTAAGGTGCAATGTTTTGCATACTGATGTTAAAGCTCAAGCTATTGGTTGTTTGTACTTTTCTAGTGGATGTTCTTGGCACATGACTAGAGATAAGTCTTTCTTCACCCAACTTGACAACATTAAAGATGGTTTAGTTACTTTGGGTGATGGAAGTAAACTAATGACCTATGGAAAAGGATCTATTAATCCTCTAGGGATTTTTGAGTTTAAGGATATCTTCTTTATAGATGGTATTAAAGCAAACCTTATTAGCATAAGTTAAATTTGTGATGATAAGTGTTTGGTTAAGTTACTCATAAAGAGTTTACTATGTATGACTATTTTTGGAATTATTGTTGTTAAATGTATCAGATCTGAAGATAACTACTATTGCATTGGAATCAAAAATTTGGTCATGTTAACTATAAGTTACTAAAGGAATCTCAAGTCTCGAGATAGTCAAGGGCATCTCTTAGATCACTTCTCAGCCTGATCCTATCCATGGACCTTGCTAGTTAAGCAAGGAGAAAAATGTACATTATAGTGGTTATAGATGACTTTTTAAGGTATTTCTGGGTTATATTTCTTTAAGAAAAGTCCAAAACCTTTGAAATTTCAAACCCTTATATGTAAAGCTTCAAAAAAGAAAAGAAAAAGGATGACTATTTTGGAAGCATTATTAAAATCAAAAGTGAGCATTGAAAGGAATTTGAAAATTCTAATTTTAAGTCCTTCTATGACAACTATGGTATTTAGCATGAGTTTTGTGCTCCTAAAACTCCTCAACAAAGTGGAATTATTGAGAGAAAGAATAGAGTCATTTAATATATGGCTAGAGTAATGCTAACGAACATGAATTTGGTTAGAAAGTTTTGAGTATAGGCTACAAACACTACTTATTATACTTTGAACCTATATTTCTTAAGGTATGATTCCTATCAAGCACCTAAGTGTTTTTGGAAGCACTTTCTATATTCTTAGGGATATAGAGAATCTAGACAAGTTTGAAGCTAATAGTGATCTTGGTATATTATTACGATATTCTAGTAATAGTAAAGCATACAAGGTCTACAATCTAAGAACTTTTACTATGATGGAATCAATCATTGTGGTTATTGATGATTCTATTACTACTAAAATGGTTGAGTCTGATAACAGTGACGTGCTTGAAAATTGGGAATATTTTGAGGGTATCTCTACTCAAAGAGTTGTGTTTATCGACAGTAACAAAGATGGTGTTTCTTCTGAGCTTCCCAAGTCTACAGAAGATGAAAATAAAGGGCTTTATCTTTCTAAATGGGAAAAAGATGCTCATTCTACTAAGAATATCATTGGTGATGTTAAGGGAGGATTCAAGATAGGGAAACAGATTCAAAAAGCTTTGAATTACATGTATATAACTTATTCCATTCTTCCTAAAAATGTTAAGTAAGCTTTTCAGGACATAAATTGGTCAACTCTATGCCAGAAAAAATTTATTGATTTTAAAGGAATGATGTTTGGTATCTAGTTCCTAAACCAAATGATAAACATGTAATTGGTACAAGATGTTTGTACAAGGAAAAAATGGATGAGAATGGCATGATCACCCAAAAACAAGTTAAGGCTAGTTTCCGAGGGCTATACTCAAATTGTGGGTGATGATTTGGAAGAGAAGTTTCCTCCGCTTGCTCATCATGAATCAATTAGGCTTCTAATTGGACTAGCATGTTTTTTGGATTCAAGTTCTATCAAATGGATGTAAAGAGTGATTTCCTCAATAGTGTAATCAAAGAGGAAGTTACGTTAAGCAACCCAAAGGATTTAAAGATTCATATTTCTAGATAATGTAATGAAGTTAATGAAAGCCTTGTATGGCTTGAAACAAGCTCCTCATATATGGTATGAGTACTTGACCACTCTTTTTGTAAATAATGGCTTTCAAAGAAGTGGTGGGGACAAGACTTTATTTATTCAAAGAGGAAAAATAAAAGTGATAATTACTGCTCAAGTTTACATTGATGACATCACATTCGATTCTACAAGGATGGCTTGCTTAAGATTTTTATTTAACTATGTAGAATGAGTTTAAGATGAACTTGGTATAAGAATTGAAAGTCTTCCTTGGTTTTCAAGTTAAACAACTAAAAGTTAATTTTTTTCTTTCCCAAGCTAAGTATGCTAAGGAACTTGTTAAGAATTTTTGGTTGGGAATAGCTAAGTCTACTCGTACTCTATAAATAGTTCCATAAAACTTCATCAGGATCCTTCTACAAATGATGTGGTAGATTTTATATAGGAGTATGATCGATAGTCTTTTGTATTTGACTGCTAGTCATCCTAACATTTCCTTCAATGTTGGAGTTTGTGCAAGATTCATGCTTGCCACAAAGTGTCTTATATTGCTACAATTAAGACAATCATCAAGTATGTCAGTGGGACATCTAATTTTGGTATATGGTATCCTCATCACATAATGGTTAACTTGGTTGGGTATTTTGATGTTGATTGGATAGGTGCAATAATGATAGGAAGAGTACTTCTAGTAGATGCTTCTACTTAGTAAACTCTTTGATTTTCTAGTGTCAAAAGAAGTAGAGTTATGTGTCCTTTATATGACTAAGGTATTATATATAGTTGTTCGGTTGTGCTACTCTCAACTCATGGATGAAACAGATGCTTACTGATTATGGTATTAAGGTAAATGATCAGGTCTTTATATAAGACAACACCAATGCCATCTACATTTCAAAAAACCCATCCAACATTCAAGATCCTGATTGGACACGAATTGTGTTCAATGAATATGCAAGTATACATATCGCAACAAGTAGTATAATGATAAGAAAAGATCGTTCTCATGGAAATTATATTATTAGAAATTAAGAAAGACATAAAAATTGATAAAGAAAGGAATAGAAGAAGAAATACAATCAATCTTTTGAATTGTAATACCAATCTCCTCTTGAATCTCCACCAAAATTTTCTCCTTTTGAATTTTTCTGCATTTTTCTCTCTTCTTGGCTCCAAAAACCAGTAGAAATGATGTTAATTACAATTCATTAGTGTTTATGGGATGATTAGTGGGTTAAATATAGCTCAAGTGGAATATGGACCTTTAGATAAACATTAAATCAAACTAAGATGAAAGGAGGAAAATTTATAACACTAACGAACAGGACCATGACATGTGGCATGCAAAATTCATTGGCCAAATCCGGGAGTGATGCATGTAAGGGAGACTAGTCTTGGTCAACAGAAGCTAAGTCATTAACACATGGCATATAGGTGGAATGGTTGGATGAATCAAGTGAAAATGCATTGTGAGTATGTTGACCAACCAGGACGAAGTCAAAATAAACATTGTGCTAACATGTGGCATGATGCTACATCACTATGTGTCCATCTACTTTTGAGTCTTGATTTCTTCAATAATACTTTATGTTCCAGTTTATAGACATAGTGCTCAATTCTCTTATCATGCCATATTGTTTTTCTTTTTGTACTTTTTAGCATTCTTATATGCACTCCATTGTATCTCATCCAATTTATGCATTTCCAGCATCTTTTTCACCTTATTATTGGACTCTTTCGCTTTCCCACTTTATTGGGGTTGGGAGAATAAAAGTTTAAGGTCTAAACTTGGTGGACCTTCAATAGATGATTTAAGCTTAGATTCTATCTCAAAAGTCTCCACAAATGCATATTATACACATATGAGAGACGTCTCCTCCACAAAGTTCATTCAGTTCACAATATCAACCTTTGATTCCATACTTTCGAAGGTAAAATATGTTGATTTGTTTTCTTATGAGTTTATGTCCTTGTTCATAGCATCATGTGTTAAAGTTTTAAGTGTGGGAAACTTCATAGATTCTTTTAAATTATCCCTACAATCAGTAACATTTATCCTTAAATATTCATTAGCATTATCAATACTAGGGAGTTTAGATGCTTTAAAAACTAAAAACGTTACGTGTTCATCTTGCACTCTCATTGTAAGTTCACCTTTTTGTACATTAATGAGTTTTTTTTCCAGTTGCTAAAAATGGACGACCAAATATGATAGGAATGTTATGGTCCTGTTCTGTGTCTAGTACAATGAAATTTTCTAGAAAGGTGAATTTGTCTACTTTTACTAGCATATATTCTATCACATCCCGAGGTCTCTTAAATGATCTATCTATCATTTGTAATGTTAATGAAATGGGTTTGGATTTACCAACCCCCAATATTTTGAAAATTGATAATGGTATAAGGTTAATGTTGGAACCGAAGTCACACAGTGCCTAATCAAAGTGGATGTTCTAAATAGTGCAAGTGATGTCAAAAATACCTGGATCTTTTAGTTTTTGGGGTAGTTTTCAAGCAAGGATGGAACTACAACCTTCATTTAAGGTTATTATTTCATCATCTCCAAGCTTCCTTTTCTCAGACAGGATGTCTTTCAAAAATTTGGCATAAGAGGGCATATGTTCATGTGCATCTACAAATGTTATGTTTATGTGCAACATTTCAAATACATCTAGGAATTTTGAAAACTTTGCATCTGAATTTTGCTTTTGTATTCTTTGAGGGAAAAGAATAATAGGTTTATAAAGTTTTTTTTGGCTGAATTATTTCCATTCCATTATTCTCTTTATCCATCAATCCCTAGCTCTTTTTATCCACTAATTCCACCTCATCCTTGTTAGTTTCTGGTTCCTCCTAATCCTTTTTAGTCTTATGGTCCTCCTTATCCTTTTTAGTCTCATGGTTCTCCCCTAGAGTTTTACCACTACTCAATGCTATAGTGTTGCAATGTTTTTACCTTATCTTATTGGGTTTACAATTATGTCACTTGAAAGGTTACCTTGAGGCCTTTGGCTTATATATTGGGGAAGTTTCCCCATTTGGTTGTTTAAATTCTGAATTGAAGCCTCTTGAGTGGAAAATTTGTATTTATTGACTTAATGAAGTCTTTCATTATCCCCATTAAATCACTTATATTGTCCTCAATATACTGCTTCTTTTCTTAGGCTTATGATTGTTGTGGTTGTTGAAAACCTGGTGGTGAAAATGATTGACGGTTGAATTGATTACCATCTTAATTGTTGTTATTCCAAGAGAAATTGGGATGTCGTATCCATCCTGGGTTATATGTGTTTACGTATGGATTACTGTTACAATTCACATTACCCACATGGAATACTTATTCAGTATTATTTGGATAATTATCAAATAAATGAGCTCCCCTACAAAACACATATGAAACCCTAGAATCTTGGAACTGGTTTACACTCACTGGTAAGTTTTGAGCCTTCAAAAGATTTACCATAGATGAAACTTGAGTTGTAAGTGCCATGATATCATTTACCTCATGCACTCTGGCTACTCTTCTGGTAGCTACCATTCTATCCATAGGCCATTGATAATTATTGGTAGCCATTTTCTAAAGTAAATCATAGGCTTGATTGTAAGATTTGGTTAACAGAGCTTAATTAGTAGATGCATCAACCATGGTTCTTGTTTAGGCATTGAGAACATTGTAGAAATTCTCCATTTGGATCTAATGAGGGATACCATTGTGAGAACATTTTCTTAGCAATTCCTTGAATACTTCCCATGCTTCATACATTCTTTGTTGGTGGGAAGTATTTCATCAAGAATTTCTCTACCAAATCATTCCGAGTTGTAATGGAATTAGGTGGTAAATAGTTTAACCAAGCTCGAGCACAGTCTCGTAGAGAGTAAGGGAATAATCTAAGTCTGAATTCCTTCTCGATCACACCACTGAATTTAATGAATCTCCAACTTCACTAAACAATCTAAGATGTAGATGAGGGTCCTCTAGCAATCCACTAAATTATCTAATTGTTTATAGTATTTGAAACATCATTGGATTTAGTTCAAACTGATTAGCTTGAATGTTTGGCCTTATAATACTTGGATTCATGCCTTCCAACATAGGTCTTACATATTTGTTCATAGCTCTATCCTTATCGTCAATTAAAGGAATCATATTGATAAAATTTAGCTCATTATTGTTTATTTCTAATGGATTAGTCATTTCTTCAACTTGGGTGACAACTTGTTGTTTTCTTATTGATCTTTAAGTACACTCAATTTTGGGATCTAAATGAAAAATATATCTTTTACCGACTGTGCTTATGCAATAGACTCAACTATGTTTCTAATAGCGCTAAAGAATATGTCTAAATTAAAAATAAATAACTAAATAAATTAACATTATGACAAATAAATAAAGCAAAATAATTAAAAATAAATAACTAAATAAATTAAAATTAAAATAAAGAAAAATAACTAAAATAAAATAAAACATAAAAATAAATTTCTAATATTTATAATCCCCGACAACGGTGCCAAAAACTTGATCGAATACGAATTATGTTAAATGAATATGCAAATATAAGTATCACAACAAATAATATAATGATAAGAAAAGATTGTTCCTACGGAGATTATGTTATTAGAAATTAATTTTTAAAACAAAAAAATAAAAATCAAATTTTTTTTATGTTTTTTATATTTTAAGGAAGCAAAATTAAAAGAACTAAAAATAAATAAAAATAATCAATTAAATCAGATTTGCCAACTAAGAAGATATATGAAAAAATATCAAAAAATACTTAATCCTCCAATTTTCTAAACATGTGAATCACTAAAATCCCATCAATATAATTATCAATCAATTACATGATCAATTGAACCTAATCTAGCATGTATTCCTCTCTCAAGTAATCTACACACCATATAATAATTAACCAAATTATACTCTTATATCAATTAATTGCATACTACTTATTAAGTTCATCAATTATAGATCACATACATAAAAATTATACATATCTAGCTGTAAAATATGCATGTTATTTAATCAAGACAAACAATAATATAATTTTCTCAAATATATTTAATTATCTCTATAAATCTATTATTGGCCAAACAATTAATAGCATAAAAATCAAATTAAATAATATAATTAAACTAAAATCATAATTGAGGTAAAATATTAGACCATCACATGATGAAAATTGGGTTCATAAGAACCCTAGCTTAATAAATTATCTAGATATAATTTTGTTCATAAAACTCATATTTTTCATAAAGAAAGACATAAAAATTGATAAAGAAAGGGATAGAAGAAGAAATACAATCAATATCTTGAATTGTAGTACCAATCTCCTATTGAATCTCTACCAAAATTGTATCTCTTTTTGAATTTTTCTATATATTCTCTCTTCTTGGCTCCAAAAATTGATAAAATGATGTTAATTATGACTTATTAGAGTCTATGGGGGTGATTAGGGGTTAATTATGGCTCAGGTGAAATCTAGACTGTCAAATAAGCTTTAGATCAATGGCTGAGATGAAAAAGAGGAAAATTTATAGTGCCAACCAATAGAAACATGAAACATGGCATGCAGTAGTCACTTGGTGAATCAAGAAGCGACGTGTGGTAAGGGAGACTAGCTCGTTCAATAGAAGCTGAATCATTAACACGTGGCATAGTGACATATGGCGTGGCTGGAGGAATCAGGTGATGATGTGTGGTGAGCATCTTGACCAAGTGGGACGAAGTTGGAATGAAAACTGTACTAACACACGGCATGGTGCTACATCACATTCCACATTCAATGATTTGTAATTGGGCCTCTCTAATTATGTTGCGTCCGCGTGGCTTGCTTAATCAACTTCTATGGTTATATGGCACCTGATGACCAAACCGAAATTGCCAATCCTACAAATAATTTGGTTTTATATTTGTAAAACTCTCGCAAATGCACAAATCATTTTATAGAAAATGACAAGTATACTTCCAAGGTCGATCTAAGGAAAGAATATATATGGTCTTTAATTTATTATTCAAACTTTTAAAAATAAAATTAAATCCTAAATATCTTGTCACGATATTTTGGGTTTTGTGTTTTTCTAATCTAATGACCTAAAAATAACTTAGATATGGATTCAATAAACATTTATGCAAATTTTTATCATTCATAATAGTAGGATATTTATGGATATATTAAGTTAATTATGCTTACTCATAATATTTAGGTTGTTAAAGATATAAACTGATATTTATTCATTCTCTCTTTTTTATATGAATACCACCTTTGATGGGGTTAGATATTCTTTGTTAATTAAACAAATCAATTCACACCTATGGGTGGGGTCGGTAATTAATTTGGTTATTTAAATTAATTCTCTTTTTTTCTTCTAAGAGATTGAAAATGAACCATTTAAATGACACATTTGGTGGGATTAGACATTTTAAACTTTATTCAAGGTGTCTAAATTAAACCTTAGAATTTAATTATCTGAGTACTAAATGTCAAGTTTTAAAACCATGACTAAAAATATGTTGTCAATACATTTTTGAATAATAGTTCTTATAAAAACTTTTGAAATAGAACTTAACTCTAACTACCGGACGATTGTACCAACAAATAAAATAACACTACTCTAAATCAGACCGGATAATTAAACCTAATAATCTAATTTTCAAATTTAACCTTGTGATGAAAAATAATATATTTCTCTCTAACATCCTTAATATAAAATCTTGAATAAAAACAAAATCAATTTATTTTATAGAAATGTTTTACCTATTTAATATTTCGCAAGCATAATAATGTTATAATTATATCATATTTACAAACAGCCAGCCATATTAAATTTAATCACAGACAAGTTAAATATAACATATAAGAATAAAACATAAAAAGATAACTATAAAGAATCTATTAAAATAATACCTTAAAGGAATCCTTACAATAGTTTGATGCTAATTTTGTTGCTAGAAAACCACTAAATGGATTTGCATCTCTACTTATTGAATAAAAAAACAAAAATCAATAAAAACATAGCTAGTTCTTCCCAAAAGAGAAGAACTTTAAAACTAAAAACTAAAAAAAACATATTTCTAGAGAGAAAGCTAGAGGGAGAAAGTGCTCAAAATATTATGTGTTTTGGAATGGGGGAAGATGGCCCTTTTATAGGTGAGGAAAAGGACAAAAAAGGGGGAAAATATTTCCAAATTTGAATTTGGACGCGTTTAGACAGGTTGGCACGCGTATGGGTGCGAAAATCTTGGCAGACCGACAGATGGCCCACGAGGGACACAGCGCGGATGGGCTACTATGCATGGGATTCGGTGCGGATGGGTAGATACGCACGCTAGTAGGCATGGGACTCAATGCGAATAGGCTGTTCCACGCGAGATTTCTACCTTTTTGACATTTTTTTACTGTTTTGACCCATTTTGTTCAATTTTTTCCATCTTTTTAACTTTTCCTAAATTTCTTTTCTCAATATATTTGTGATGTATTGCCTCTAGTATTTTTCTTTGTTTCTTTAAGTTATTTTTGAATGAAAATGCCTGAAAAACAATAAAAATACACGTGATTCTGAAAAGATAAAGTTATATAAAAATATGATAAAATCATACAAATATAAATCTATTTAATCAATTAAAGTACATTAAATCATGGTAATTTTAGTGTTTTTAAGCACTCATCAATGCCTCTTTTTTCACTTGAAAATTGATATTTTAATATTTTTAACCTTTAAAATACTACTTATTGAATAAAACAAGTAAATATTAAGTAAAAAAATACACTGATGATGCAATGAAAAACAAGTGTTGAAAAAAATCTTCTCTAAGTTGTGAAAAAAAACCTTTTCCCCCCTTTTTGACATAAGAAGTCAAAGAAGTACCCCAATAAAGGAGAGAAGGCATACAACATACAATTATCCTAACACTATGTAATCAATTAAGAAATATTAAAGCTAAAAACAAAATATAATGAATCACATGCAAACAAAACACAACATAAACATAATCAACACAATTTTTTTCATTAATAAAAATTGGAGTGCATATTTTTAGATTTTGTTTTTGAAAATAGAGAGAAAAGGTACAAAAAATAAAAAATAAGAAGAAAGAAAATCAACACTATCCTCCACCATCACTCTTATCATAAGAGAGTGCTTGATGAGAAGAAGCTTTAGGATCCCTATGGACTGACTAAATAGGGAAGTCATCAAAAGCATAAAGATTAGCAATGTCGATCATATGTTGAAAAAAGGTAGTGGACTAGAGCATATGGATATAAAAAAGAAGAGAAATCTATTTGGCACTAGTCGAGGAGACTTGTGACATATGAACTACACCTATTTCAAATTATGTTCGAATTATGAGAGCCATAGGACCTAGTAGAGCTATATCTAGGAGAGTGTTATTCCACTCTATAAAAAGGCTCATTGATCAAAATCAAAACTAATTGTGAAAATTTTGTGTCTGAATATCTGTATCACGATCCTTGATCACTACATCTAGGTACTGAGTGGAAGAGGAAAACTCCTACCACAAAAGAGGGATTTTTGATGAATGATGAGGAAGAGACAGAGAGAAACTCTATGAAGAAGCTAAGTATCCAACGTTAGTAGAATAGTCACAAGCAAAATGGATAACACTCATAGATCCTCTATCTTTAGTGGTGCTAACAACATCAACAAAAATAAATGCACCTCAACGAGTGATCAATGATGAAAAATGAAAAGAGGAAAGGATAGGAGTAGTAGAACAAAAAATGGTTCTATAGATCATTCCATTATAATCTATATTCCCATTATTGAAGATTGCACTTAAAACATGACTTTGAGAGAGAGTCACTAAGGAAGTATGAGAAAAGAGATGAGAAATGTAACTTAGAAGATCATTCAGATGCCAACCAGGTTAAGATGTATTCAATTGAAGAGTACCTTCATGATACTTGTGTCTAAATCCAACCAACAACTCATCCATCTCTATGATGTTGTAAGAATAAATGGTTAAAAACTCATTTGGAAGATAAACATTAATGAGGTTTTCAAACTCAAAAAGGATGAGAGGAAAATATAGGTTCTATACCTCCATAAGAGATAATATCTTATGAACATCATCTCTAGAGAAGGTGACCTGACATCCTTGTAAGAAAAAAAGGGGTAGAAAAATAAGGAGTGTGATTCAAAGATATCATAGAATAAAACTCCTTAACAAAGGGAGGATCAAATTGATGCATAAATTTTTTATTTTAAAAATAGTTCGTAAGTGCATGAATTACTTGTAAAAAGTGATAAGTATACTGAGAAGTTCTTGAAAAGAACTAGTAATTATGTGATTTACTTGCACTTTATATTATAAATAGATTTGAATTTGTATGATTTATTATTATTTAAATAAATCTATGTGTTCGAAATCAAGGGTATTTTTAGTTACTTTTTAGTTTTTTAGTTTCAAAATTGATGAAAATGATCACAAAATGAAGAATAATACATGGAATACTCATTTTCAACTTAGAAAAATAAAATAATAATACACATAAAGCATTACATGTGTTATAACCAGTTCTAATGGGTGAAAAAGGAAAGTGATGAGAAATAACGTGGGTTGTAGCAAAGAAATAGTTGTGCCTTAGCTTAACCTTCCCAGGATCTGATTAACACATACAAAAAATATATAGGCCATAGTGGTGGAAGAATGTGGGTCTCGAGTCAATGATAAATTTCCCTCACAATCCCCTTTTTCTCGTCCATTTTTCAACTATAAAAAGTGCTTCATATTCCACTTTAAAACACACCAAAATCTGAGCTAAGTATCAATTTTTCAATAGGTTTTAGCAGTAGTTTATTTTTCTAGTTCTTCTCCCATTTAAAGCTAAACAATTTTTTTATTTTCTTTAGTTCTATGTTTAGCTTGTTAATAATTTAGATTAAGTTATCACAAATAAGAGGCAATAAAATGAAATTATTCCAAATCCTGCGATATGAAATCGTTGTTGTAATCTTGGGAGTATTATAAAGATTAATATCTCTTCTATTAAGCAGAAAATACCGCCCATCTATCCTTTAGGTATAAATATAATCTATATTCTTATTTTTTTTCAGTAAACAATATAGTATTTCTTGAATTTGTTATAAGTAATTTGCTGATTATTTATTATTTTAACATGTCTGATTGATTGTGATAATGAGATTTTAGTTATATTGATATATTTATATAGATTATTTAGGCGAATATTTTTAATAATTATTAAATAGAGATTATTGTCTATTTCATGATTTTTACAAAGTTTATTATGGAAAAAATGACAACATATTTTTGTAATAAATTTAAAATATGAAAATTATGTTTTAGATACATCAATCTAGATCTAATTTAGAGATCTTGAATAAGAGTTTAAATTGTTGATCCGACTAAAGGTGTCAAGTTAAATGGTTCATTAATTTATTAGACAATAAGCATAATTTAATTAAATTAATTGACAGTCCAATCGACTATGTTAAGTGATTTAATTAATAACGAATAGTCATGACTCGATTGAAGGCACTATTTTAAAATATAAAGAAGAATCAATAGTATAGAATTATATTTCATTAACCTTATCAATTCTACCAAACATAGTTAACTAGCTAAATATCCCATTAATTTTTCATTAATTTATTAATTGCATATTTGCTTATAATTTATGTGAACTAATATATCTTTTATCCTTTTATTATTTTGGTTATTAAATTATAATTTTTAAAACCAAATATTGTGACAAAATGTTTAGGTTTATTTTCTTATTTGCTTTTAAGATATTTTTTTGAATTATATAAAACCATATAGTTCCTCCTTAGACCAATTTTGGGAGTATATTTATGGTTTTTTACAAGTAATTCGTGCACTTATGAGCTATTATAAATTTTACAAATTTGACTACCAATTTTATGTGGATCAAGTTTTTGGTGCCATTGTCGTTGAAGAATAGCATTTTAAATTTTTATTATCCAAAATCTTAAAAAAAATTGATTTGTAAACATCTGTGAGTTATTTAATTTAAAAATTTTAAAATCAAAATTTAAAAAAAAATCTAAATAGACCTTAAAAATTCAAAAAAATTAAAAATTTGAAAAACAAATTAAAAAAATATTTATTTTTATTTAAAATATTTTTTTACTTGACTTAGATATTTATTTATTCTTTTTAGTATTTTCTTTGTACACTAATTTTAATTTTAATTTTTAATCTATTTTATTTTATTTTATTATTTATTTTTTAATTACTAACTTAATTCTTTTTATTTTATTTTATTATTTTTGTTTTACATTATTTTATTCTTATTTCTTTTTGTTAATAATTTTGTTTAGTATTTTTATGACCAAATTTTTATTTTTTTATAATGTGTGTTTTTTTTTCCTTTTACTAATTTCTTGTAGTTTTTCATTTAATTCTTATTACGTAATTATTTTGTTGTATCTTTTTACTATATTTTTATTTGTTTGTATCTTTTTACTATATTTTTATTATTTATTTATTTTTATTTTATTTACTAACTTTATTTCTTTTTCTTTTATCAACTTGTCTTTTTATTATTTATTTATTATATCTTTTTATTATTATTATTATTTTTATTGTTTAGTATTTAATTTTAATTTATTACTTAATATTATATTAGTTATAGAATTAATAAAATAATAATAAAAACTATGGGTTGCCTCATTTTTTTTTATGTAGTTATTTTTATTTTCATTGTTATTTTGTTTTATGTTATTATTCATTTAATGTAATTTGTTTTATTTTAATTTATTTTATTTCTTGTTATGAAAACCATGTTTATTTTATTTGAAAATGCTATAATCATAGCAGTTTGTTATGTTGTGATGTACGAGAAGTACACAGTATTTTATTTATGTGATAAAACTAAACTAGATGATGGATGCATTTAACTTACTAGATTATAACTTGATCATGTAAAGTAAATGTTTAACTTTTCTCTTTTTTTTTTATCTTTATCTATAATTTACATTTATCACATTGGGTCAATATAGATTCTTTATTAAGTTTGGAGGAAAAGTTACAAAAATTTAGACATTTTATTAAGCATGTACTTACATTTATTTATTTTTATTTAGTTTATTTATTGATTTAGGAATAGTTAGGTTCAATTTAAAAAAAATTGTAAAATTATGATGGTTTTAGTTGATTTTCAACAATTGATTGTCTTTTGCACTTTTGAATTGATACCTTAAATATGTCATAAAATAATATAATAATTAGTTTCTTTTTGTCATATGTTGTGTTTCATAATTGAATGTTGAGATTGAGATAAATCCCAAATCGATGTTTAAGTATCAAATAGTGGAGATTACCTTGTGAGAATACTTTGAACCTATAATCTTTTCATTCAGACTCATAATTTTTTTTTATTTCTTTAAAGACTCTTCTTATTAATTCAAAATTTTAGATAATCTCTATAGATTTTGCATTAAATGTTAGAATTTTTAACATCTAGTAAAGTATCATGTACTTATTTGTATTACTTTAATTGAATGACTTAAGTAAAAATAAAAGTATATGCCTACTTCATTTATGTATGACTTCCTAAAAACATATATATCTAGGGCTCCCTAAAACCAATTCAATATAAAGAGTTAAATTAGTCACCCACCAAATACATATATGTACATGGGTTCACTCTCTAAAAAAGAAGAATACATAGAAAAATCAATAGTATAACTAAATATTATGACCCAAAAAGTTATTCAAAGTTGTAAGTATGGCTATTACAAAAGAAAGATAAGAAATAAAGCTTCTTACAGTCATTGTATTTTCATTCATCTGTGAAGGTATATACTTGATATTCTTACTTAATTATTTCAATTGATGAATGAAAATAGTATACTATTTCTTTGTAAATCCTTTAATTTGATTACTTTCATGAGATTGATATTATGCACTTTTTGAGCATTTATTCTTTAAACATATACGAACCCATCAGTTCATTTTCTGTTCGTACTTAACTTTGATTGAGTGTTTGAACCCATATTATCAATATAATATTGAGAGTATGACTTATGAGGATTAGATTCGAAGCAAATTCGGATTCCTAACATTGAAATTGGGTGAGTCAATTTTGATACATTTTTCATATAGAAAATGAATATGTGATTTGCAAATAATTTTTACAATAAATTTTGAATCACTGGGATGTTAATCTAGCTTATACTTTAGATTTTAATTATGTACTTAAAAGAGGCTAAAGCATGCAAAGTCTTGTTATTTTACATTTTAATTTTAGTTTTTATTTTGTTATTTGTTATTTGTTTGTTTTTGTTTTTGATTTTTGTTATTTCTTGCATTTATTAGGATGTTTGTTAGTATCATCACTGAAAGTCCTCACGAGACTTAAATTCGTCCACTAGATCAACCTAACGATTTAAAAGCTTATTGCATATTCTAGATGTAATTGTCTCAATCTACAAAAATGATTTAGGCAAGTTTAGTTTATTTATTTTAGTTTTTGCTTTTATTTTTTTTCATTTTCCATGATAAATACTAGCAAGAAACTAGTTAAGGGTTGCAATAAGTGATTGAAAAGCACTAATATTACGTGATTTTTTTGCACTTAATTTTATAAATAGGTTTGAATTTACGTGATTTTATCATTATTTAGATAAATCTATGTGTTTAAAATCATAGGTCTTGTCAGTTATTCTTCACATATTTTTGGCTTCAAAATTGATTAAAATGATTAATACATGAATAATAATCATACTAGAAGTATTCATTTTCAACTTAGAAGAATAAAATACTAATATAGGTAAAGTATTACATGTGTTCCAACCAGTTGTAAAGTGTGAGATGACTCCTTTTTTCTAGCACATCATTCAACTATAAAAGGGGCTTCATTTTTCTCTTCGAAACACACCAAAAATTAGTTAAGTATCAATTTTTCAATAGTATTTAGTAGTAATTTTTTCAAGTGATTCTTTTAGTTTTCGAAAGCTAAACAATTTTATTTTATGTAATTCTATGTTTAGTTTATATACAATTTAGATTATATTATCACAAATAAGAGGTAGTAAAATGAAGTTGTTCCAAATTAGCCGATATGAAATTCGTTGGTGTAATTTAGGAAATATTGTAAAGATTAATACCTCTTTTGTGGAGCAGGACACATTCGTCCATCTATCCTTTAAGTATAAATATATTTTGTATTCTTATTTCTTTTCAATAAACAATGTTGTATATCTTAAATTTGTTATAAATAATGTATTGGTCATTTATTATTTTTAACACGTCTCATTGATTGTGATAATGAAATTTTGTTATGTTGATATGTTTGTGTAGATTATTTAGGTAAATATTTTTAATAAATATTAAACATATATTATTTTTATTTCAAGATTTTTACAAAGTTTATTATCGCAAAATATAATGTCGACATACTTTTGTAATGAATTTTAAATATGAAAATTATGTTTTAGATATATCAATTTAGATCTAATTTAGATAGCTTGAATAGAAATTTAAATTGGTGGTTCGAGTGAAGGTGTCAAGTTAATGGTTTATTAATTTCTTAGACAATAAACATAATTTAATTAAATTAATTGATGGCCCGACCGATAGCATTAAGAGATTTAATTAATAATGAATAGTCATGACCTGATTGAAGGCACAATTTATAAATATAAGGAAGAATCAATAATGTAGATTTATATTTCATTAGCCTTATTAATTGTACCAAGCATAGTCAATAAGTTGAATACCCATTAATTTTTTATTGATTTATTAATTGCATATTTACTTATAATTTGTGTGAACTAATATATCTTTTATCCTTTTATTATTTTTGTCATTAGGTTAGAATTTTTAAAACCAAATATTATGACAGAATGTATAGGTTTATTTTTTTCTTTGTTTTTAAGAGATTTTTTTGAATTATTTAAAACCATATAATTCCTTCTTAGACTGGCCTTGGGAGTATACTTATCGCATTTTACAATGGATTTGTGCACATGCGAGCTATTATAAATTTTACAAAATTTGACTACCGAGTTTTTATGTATCATATACTTCCATGGTCGGTCTAAAGAAAAATTACATGGTTTTAAATAATTCAACCAAACTCTTAAAAACAAATACAAAAATAAACCTAAATAATTACAATATTTCGGGTTTCGGAAGTCTAAACTAATAACATAACACTAAAGGAAAGGAATAGAATTGATTCACAAATATTAAGCAAATATACAACTAAAACTCCACGAAGAATTTATGGGAATTAATATCTATATACCATGTTTGCTTAGAATTAATTAGGTTATCAAAACTATAAATTCATATTAATAATTTTTTCCTTTTATGTATGAATTTTTTTTTGTGGGGATCAGTTTCATTATTAATAAAATCAATTAAAGTCTTTGGATTGAGATCAATAATTGATAGGATTAAATTATGCTTTATTCCTAAGAAAATAGTAAACAATTTATATCAATACTTTTGGTGAGGCTATCAATTTAAACACTTATTCATGGTGTCAAAATTGGATCCTAAAATCTAACTTTCATATTTTAAATCTATTACAAATAATATGTCATTAATATATTTATTATTAATAATTTTTATAGGAATCTTGAATGAAAATAGAAACTCAATTTATTTTGTAAAAATAATCACCTAAATTAATATTTAGAAACATGGCAACATAATTAATATCCCATGCATAATACTATTTAGCCAGACATACTCAGATTTTGTGAATGATAAGTAAATTAAAAATAACATTTAGAAAGATATATAAAAATTGAATATGTAAATAAATGATATACAATTAAAATTAATACCTCAATGTATTATTCAGATTATAGAACTTTTGTAATGACATGTTATTTGCAAAACATTTAAAAAGATCTATCTATACTTTTGTTGAATCAAGACTATTGTAGAAAAACTAAAAAATAAAACTGTACAACTACTACAAATTTCTATTTGATTTCTATATTTCTGATATTTGATGCTGGTGTACGAAAACAAAAAAGAGAGAGTTTTATTTATAGCTAAAACTTGGCAAGAAAAGTGGATCATGAGGAAATAATCATCACATGTCATGTCTTAAGTTTATCCATGATGAAGGTCACAATATGCATTGGTTCACCTCATTTTAAATAGAAAGAATCACTTTGTGACCTAACTCTTCCTCACTGTGGCTCAGCTTAAACATTTTGAATTTGATGTCTAAACATAGTAGAGTGCATCGTAGCCCGCTATATTTCATGTCGTGGTCGTCGTTGCTTCACATCACTTTCTTATTTCACCCCTTACAAGCTGAGCAAATTACATGTAAGCCTTACATGTATTGTTCAACTCATATAGTCTTGAGTTCTTTGAGTCTCTTATCAAGCATGTATTTGAATATGATTGAATTCGCTATGACTTTGAAATTTGTGATTGAGGATGGTTTTGAGAAAAAAATTCAAAATATGCTATTATGTTAGTCAAAGTTTTATGGGTACTTTGATTTAAATCTTTGTCTTTGAAAATAATTGAGCACATAGTCAATTTTTATTTACTCTATTTTGCCTATGAAGAGAAGGAATTGAATTAACTGGGTTAGAAAAGTTCAATCTTGCTTTATTCTAAAATCCATCGATGGATCCTTGAGGTGAGATCCTAGTTGATACCAAATATTAAAGAAATGATCTAGGAAATTTTTTTTGTCACAACCAAAAATATTTCCTAATAGTTCTAATTATCACTCCATCTTTGCATGGTGTATTCCCATAGTTAACCCCTTTGAGCCTTATTTTACATAAGCCTTATTTTTTTCTTTTAACTACATAAACTATTCCCATTCTAAGCCTAAAAAACCATGAACTTACTTTAAATTTTGAGAAAATATTTTAATGAAAATTTACACTTAAAAAGAAAGTTAGTTCAAATTAAATAATCCACAATATGTTTGTTCTATTTAATCAAAGTGTGAAAAAAAGAAAGTGAAAGGCAAGAATCGAAAAAGGGTTAAAGTAGCTAAAATTAGTGAAGACTATAAGTTTCAAGTCAACCACACGAAAAAGAAAAAAAAAGGAACACAACACTTAATTAATATGACAACAATATTGTCATCAATATGAGCACATTGTCAAGAAAGAGCTATGGTATGAATTCTGTGGATATTGTTTTTTCTACCAAGTATTTTTCTAGTTTTCTTTGATTTTCTTTATCCATTTCTTT
The DNA here is from genome assembly GCA_030763125.1 of Hippophae gyantsensis. NCBI lineage: Eukaryota > Viridiplantae > Streptophyta > Magnoliopsida > Rosales > Elaeagnaceae > Hippophae > Hippophae gyantsensis. The sequence continues at coordinate 53,099,768 of CM061028.1, forward strand.
CTTAGCTCTCAAACTATGGCCTGTCATTACAACCCTAATTAAAGGTCTTTTGATCTCTAATTTTGGTATTTGATTACATTCATGGAGAGGATTTTTGAAATTTCGACTTATGGAGTTAAGTTTTGAGAGAATTCTTCTTATTTCAATTGTTCTACTTTTATCTGAATTTGCTAGCAGTGTGGAGTTAAATTGAGTATTTCACACACACACTGAAGGACTTAGCTTTAGGTAATTGCTAAATTTTTGAATTATTTTTCTACTATCTTTGATGTAAAAAGAGTAAGTTATTAGTGATGAAATCTAAAGTCAGATCATGGCTTGGTGAGTGATGATAGTTTTCAATAGGGTCTAGTTGATATTGTTTATAGTTGTCTTTTTTTTTATTTTATTTTTGTGTGAGGACAAATAAAGTTTTAATTTTGGGGTGTTTGATGACTTGTATAATTTGATATAATTTATCACTTCTCAACTTTAAACTTTAGTATAATTTTATTTATTTTTATTGATTTTAGACTTCATTATTATTATTTAAATTTTATTGCAGATTTGAAAATAATGAAGATCCAAAATTTTAGAAGCATATCATCTAAGGAATCTCAAATTTAAATTAATATTTGTTTGGTATAATCTATATTACTCTCCAACACAATAACTACCTTTCCTAGAATAATGATTTGTTTAGATTGATCTATGGTTAGGTTAGAGCTGACAAACTTTAGAGTAACATGACTTGACTTGAGTTTCCCTAATTCCTTCTCCAAATGCTTCATCCAGGAATGGTTTGCATGACATTACAATTAAATATCAAAGTATCTATTCTAAATGGTCTTACATTTCATCAAGATCATCTTTCAGGACACTCAACTCCTTATTTTTTCCTCATAGTTGTCCAAAGCCTTTTTACTTCATTTTTCAAACTTAATATTCTCCCTAAATAGCTTATTGTAGGAGTCTATAAGATTATCTTGTTTAATAGACTTTGATGACATAAAGGCAATGAAGTTACGTTCATCCTCATCGGCACTACAATTACTATCCAAAATAGTAACATTGGCCTTTTATTCTTTTTTCCTAGAGCTATTCTTCTTAGTAAAGATGTTGGCAATGATGTGTCTAGGCTTCCTACACTTGAGACACTTAATTTGATTAAAATCGCTCTTTCTTTTATATCTATCAAGCTAATCATTAGAATAGCCATCTTTCTTCCCATACTCTAGTCTTTCCAACTCGAGCTATCATTTCTGAATAAAATAGAAGGGTTCATTTTGTTAGGAAAGAATTGAGTAAATATTTTGGCAATGAATACCATATCTTCTTCATTTAGGCTATATTTCTCATCACTAACCAAATATTTACTCATCAATTTATTTCTACTACTTCCTTTAGTGGTCTTAATACCAATGCTTTTCCCTTTTTGGTAGTAATCTGGCCTTTTCTAAGTAGAAAATGATATATCTTATAATTTTGAAAATCACCAACAAGTTCATTTATATTCATTTCTAACCATATATTTACTTATCATGCATATCTCTTTATTCTTACTACTTCCCTTAATAATCTTAGAGAAATACTCTTACTCTTTTCGATAGATAGTTGGCCTTTCCTAGGCAAAAAAATGTTGTATCTAGTAAGCTTAGAGATCACCAACAAGTTCATTTATATTCAACTTTTCAAGCTTGTAGAAGGTCTCAAGAGTAGTGACTTTATCATTGAAGTGACGAGGGATATTATCAAGAATCTTTTCAATTTTCTTCTCTTTGTCAATAGGTCCCCCAATATTTTATGAATAATTTACAAGATTATAGAAATGTGCATAGAACTTGTCAAACATTTCATCTTTATCTATCTTTCATAGCTCGAGATCTCTATTCAGCCACATGACTTGGGATATTTTTACCAAAGAGGTACATTTAGGCATTGTCACAAGGATATCCTAATCTCATTTAGAAGTGTGGAAGCTTTGGGTTCTTTTATGCTCATCCAAAGTGAAGGCTTTAATGATTGTAAATAATCCCATACTATTTTATTCAGATTCTTTTCTTTCCTTTTTAGTCCATTTGATCATGGGCTTGAGGATAATGATATTTTTATCAAGGGTCTTGGTTGGATGCATCCATTCATTTTCAATGAGAAACTAGTCATGGTCTCCAAAAGACCCCAAGAAAGGCAACATATAGGACTTCCAATTGGCATAATTTAGCCCATTGAACAGTGGTGATCTCCTTACGTTACCTCTCTTTCCATAATCCACAAGGAGAAAGTGAGCATGTGATAAAATCAAGTTAGAAAGAATCAACATTGAAGCAGTTAAGCCCAAAAAGGTGAACAAGATTTTATACCAATTGAGAGTGTCCAAGACATAAGAAATAACCAAGGCAAGGAGATGCAAACCTTGAGACTTCCCTCTAACTCGCAGGTAGCAAAAATAATAAGAAATAAGAAATAAAGTAGAAGTAGTTATACAATACAACACATAATTGGCATATATCAAACATGCAATAGATAGATAAAAAATAATTCTTATAACGATCAGATCCTTCCATGTGCAAGCATATTTGGATCAAACCCTAATTATACTCATACTACATGCGAGCATACAAACACATCAATATAATGAGGTAAGCCCACATCGATAGCCTATATATGTGGTGACATTCTCGAGTTTCTTATGGAAACCACTTGATAGAAAATATTTCGATAATGAAGATAAACAGTATACAACTCAATAATAGTATAAATGTAAATATCGATACTAGTCATGACATCTTCCCTAACTGACCTATGCCACCCTCGGTTATTGTCTTCATTGTAACTGATGATCCTCAACAAATTTTTCTCTCTTATAAATTCCCACCACCACATGACGTGGTAAGTAACCAATGAGCAATATAGTGAAATCCTAGGGTATGTAAAATCCATGCATAAGAATTAAACATGCAATCTAAGTTTTGGTTGTTAATTCAATTTAATAAACTTAACCCAAAATAGTTTTTAAAAAATACTCACTAATTAATAATACCAAAATCCCTTATACTATCAATGATTTAAAATTAAGAAAAAAATTAAAATAAAAATTCAAGTTTGAAAACTAATAGCATTTCCTAATGTTTTTTATTTACTAAAGTATTTTACAAATTAGGGGATATTTATAGAAAATTATTGGTTTTTGAGCACCACACAACCACCTCACTAACCACGTTAGTGAGGATAATAGCTTACACCAGTAAGGGTACTAATGAACATTATTTTGACCTATAATTTGCTATGCTTTTAAGTGTTAATTTTAAGTTTTATTTTAGTATTATGTTGTTTGGAAGGTATTTTCATGTTTTGCAGGTTAATGTATTTTGGAAGAATATTAGACTTAAATGAGAAAAAATAGTAAAAATAGGATGAAAAATAGCTACTCAAACAAGTTAGAACGAACAAAATGTCACACCATCAGGAAAATAGTCTGCATTGAGGCCTAGATATTTACATGACACAACGAGGGACTATCGGGTGGCATTTGATGATTCATGAATTTCAACATGTGTCGAGGTGTAGAAGGAAGCATGTCGTTATGGGCAGTCTTGGGTGGCTACTTGGGATCTAATGTTTGTATCACATTGGAGCGTAAACATTTCCATGCCACGGCCCAAGTGTTTTTAATGGTTACAAACTCTAGAATGCGTACGTAATGTGTTTTACTTCAAAAATAATCGTAAATACACTTTAAAATCCTCTGAAATAATATGTAGCCATCATTAGTCGAATTCCACTTTCCACGCCATAGAAATTAGAGAAAAAGCTCTCATTTATGAAGTTTTTTCAAGGATTTGAGTATGGAGGTCAACCAATTCAAGGATTTGGAATCGCATATCAAAAAATGGTACTTTTATTGTTAGGTCTTTTTTCTCTCTATAATTTGATTATGTTTTTTTATAATTGAATTAATTTTAATTAATTTAATTATTTTATGCTAAATTTTTTGTATGAGATTTTATTTTTGCTTCTCTAAGTTGAAGAACAATTTTATGATTTTATATAACTAAAAGGTGATTTATTTCTTATTCAAGTTTCTTGATGTCTTTAATTATAAATCAATGATTAATCAAATCTTAATTTATAATTAAAGAGTATTTTAAAAATAAACATTAGATACATCATTTGTGTTTCACTATACATTTATGAAAAAAATCTAATTTAATTTCATTGATTTGTGTTAAATTAGAAACTTTATTTATTTCCCTTAGGTTTCTCGATTAAATGATTTCAAGCCCAATCCATTAAGTTATTGTTTAATTGAGAATTGTGGGGGCTTAAAGTTCTCTTATTTAAAAGAAAGAAAATCAACAATTCTAACTTTTCTAAAAATCCTTTAATTTGTTATTTCCATGAATGAATAGTTTGCTAATTTCCCATATTTGTTCATCCATATCAATTTAGTTATAATTTACTTACTTTATTTTATTTATTTAATCAACTTGATAAATTACAATCTTTCTTTCAATCGACAATTATTAGAATGTTCAGGGTTGTTTGTTTAGCTAATGTAGAAAATAATTTGACATTTTAAAACTCCTACCAATTCCTTTAGAAATCCACCTTGGGATAATTTTATCATTAATTTATTAATGATTGTGCACTTACGAGCAATTAAAATTTGTGCATTATGTTTTTGGTACCTTTACGAGAGAATTGACATTTTTAATTGTTTATTTGTTTTCTTTTTAGTTTATTTTCTTAATTTCATTGTTTTTGTGTTTTTGTTTATACTTTTCTTTTTGTTTTGTTATTTCAGTTATTTTTTATTTTCTATTTTTATTCCTTTTGTTATTTTTTTAGTGGTTTTATTCTCTAATGCTTTAATTTATTTGTTTTTTTGTTAATATATTCAAGGTAAGAGATCTCTTACTAATAAACTGGTACCATTCATAAACAACATCTATAGATCAAAAGAGCACTCAATTAGGTTAGATACTAAAATCCAAGAGCCACCACAAGAGCTATTGTTGGAGCTAAGTAGCCACTAAACATGGGAGACGCTTTACCAAGGGAGATGGCGATGAAGGAGTATGCAAGGCCAATCATTGGCTCTACTCTTCTTGTATACAATTGAGGGGAGACGCTAGGAATTATAAATTGAAAAATATTAATTATTCCATGTTGCCCTCCTTCTATGTTATTCCTAATGAAAATCCTTTGAATTCCATTAGGGATTTCTATGTAACTTGATGAGTTCTTGAAAAACACTAATATTTCATGATTTATTTATACTTAAATATTATAAATAGATTTGAATATACATGATTTTATCACAATGTATGGAAATCTACGTGTTCAAAATCATAGATATTTTTTGTCATTTTTTCTGGTATTTTTAGCTTCAATTTGATAAATTGATAAACACTGGAAGATTTATAACTAAAGCACTCATTTGCAACTTAAAAGAAAAGAAGAAGAATACATATAAGGCTTACATATGATCTAATCAATTGTAAAGGGGTAAAAATAAGAAGTGGAAATAAGCAATACACTCCACGCTATTTAAACATCAATTTCATGTTGTTTAAGTGAAGCCATAGTGAGGAATAGTTGGACCGTGGTATGATCCTTTCTGTTTGAAGGTGACCACTATGTACTGTGGGCCACAGTATGGATAAATGTGGTTTAAGGAACATGAACAATTTTTTGTCCCAAAGCCCTTTCTAGATAGCTTTAGCTAAAAATACATAGAATTTCCTTTATATTATTATGTTTTAGTTTGTATGCAGCTATACTTTTATTTTGTTTAGTTTTTCTTAGTTTCTTATACACAATTTGTATTAGGTTATCACAAATAGAAGGCAATAAAAGAGATATTTTAAGATCGTGTGATATGAAATTGTTACTATAATATAGGGAATATTGTGAAGATTAATACTAGTTCTATGGAAAGGAACACATTTGTCTATCTATCTTTTGGGTATAAATATAATATGTATTCTTATTTTTTTAGTAAACAATATTGTATTTCTTGAATATGTCATAAATAATTTATCGATCATTCATTATTTTGAGTATGTCTGGCTGATTATGATCATGAGATTTTAGTTATGCTAATATGCTTGTGTAAATTATTTAGACGAATATTTTTAATTATTATTATTAGATTATTTTCTATTTCAAGATATTTAAAAAGTTTATCATTGAAAAATATATTGACCATATCTTTTTTGTAATAGATTAATATGAGAATTGGGTTTCAAATACATCAATCTAGGTCTAATTTAGATAGCTTGAATAGGAGTTTAAAATAACGTTCCAATTGAAGTAGATGGTTTTTTGATTTCTTAGTCAATAAGCATAATTTAATTAAAGTAATTGAGGGCGTCACTGAAGATGTTAAGTGATTTAGTTAATAATAAAAGTGACCCATCCAAAGGCATTATTTATACATATAAGGAATAATCAATAATCTGCATTTATATTTTATTAACCTAATTAATTTTACCAAACATAGTCAACTAGTTAAATATCCTATTAATTCTTCATTGATTTATTAACTACATATTTGCCTATAATTTGTGTGAACTAATCTATCTTATATCATTTTATTATTAGATTAATATTTTCAAAACTCAAATAATATGATAGAATATTTAGGTTTATTTTTCGTGTTTATTTTTAAGATATTTGTTAAATTATTTAAAACCATGTAGTTTCTCTTTAAACAGACATTGGGAGTATATTCATCACTTTTTACAAGTGATTTATGCACTTGTGAGCTTTATTATAATTTTTACAAAATTTGACTACTAAGTTTTTGTACATCACAACTATACAGACATTTCTTTTGTAACAGTTCAATGATGACCAACACAAGATAATTTTTTTTCCATACATGCTCATGGATAGAGCAAAGTCTTGGCTTATGACTTTTCCATCGAGCTCTCTAACTACTTGGGAAGGAGTTTACAACAAATTCATATGAAAATTATATTCCTATCAAAAGACTTCTGATTGGAGAACTAAAATTGCTACATTTTCTCAAATGGAGAGAGAACCATTCCATGAGACTTGGGATAGGTTCAACCTATTTTTCATTTAGTGCCCACGCCACCACTTCCCACTACAGCTACAAAATCATTTTTCTATGATGGGTTAACACAATAGTTTTAGTTTACAATTGACAATGTTGCATGTGGAGCGAAAGGAGTGAATGAGATAGGCTCTAGGAATGAGATGGCTATGCAACTTGCGAAGTTAACTAAGCTAGTCGCATTCCTCACCTCTAAAAAGGCATCAATTCAATAGGTATGTGGAGTTTGTAGTACTTATGGGCATGGTTCTAATAATTTTCTTTTTTATGATTCTCATGTAGGTACTAGTCATGACCAAGTTAGCAATGGAAGGGTACCAACCTTGACCTAGGAATTACCCCTATGCAAATACCTACAATCTTGGTTAGAGGAATCATCTCAATTTCTCTTGGAAGGGAAATTACTGCCCACCTATGCCCAAGATCACAATCAAGGCCAACATTTTCACCGAAACATGGCACACTATCCATCTAATAATCCAACCTTAGAGAATATTTGAATGATTTCATTCAAGTGAGTAGAAATAACCACATGAAAAACAAACAAAGGTTGGATTCTCTATAAGCATCTATAAAGTTAGAAGTGTAAGTAGGGTAACTTACTGACCACATGCAGAGGTGAGACAAAGGAAGGCTTCCTAGTCAACCAAAACAAGTGAATGCAATAACAAGCCATAAAAGTGGTAAGGTTTTAAACAATACTTATTTTCCTAAAAATTTTGGTGATTTACCACCTGATGTAGGAAATAGAGATGTGGAGCAAACAAATCCAAAGGAAGGCCCAACTAAGAAGGATAAAGTCCTAAAGCCTTCTGAAGAAAATAAGGAGAGTTTAAGAGAGTCAACTGACCCTCTCATGCTATACAAGTCAACTAATCCTTATTGACCTCCTATTCCATTTCCACACCATCTCAAGGACACCAAACAAGATAAGCCATTTCCTAACATTTTTAATTTACTTTCCAAAGTTAATATAAATTTACCTCTTTTGGATGTTATTAGGGATATTCCTTCATACTCTAAATTTTTCAAGACCTTGATTTTCAAAAGGAAGAGATATGAGTAGGATGAGAAAGTAATAGTGTCAAAACTTACTAGTGTGGTGCTGCAACAAAAGTTTCCTACCGAAGTAAAAGATCCAAGAAGTTTCAGCATCAGTATCACCTTGGGAGATAAGAAGGTGTCCTCCACTATGCTAGACTCAAGAGCAAGCATCAATTTCATATTATATTTGGTATACTTGCAACTCGATTTAGGGGAGCTTAAACCAATAACTATGTCTCTTCAACTTGATGATGGGTCTATTAGACATCTAAAGGAAATCATTGTTGATTTATTGGTACAAATAAAGACCATAATTGTATCAATCAAATTTATAGTAATGGAGATGAAAGACACCCCATCTAAGGACAAGGAGCATACCATTCTTGTTGGTAGTCCATTTATGGCCACAACCAACACAATTATTCATGTCCAAAATGGGAAGTTGACCATGATGGCATTAGAAGAGATTATAAACTTTAAAGTATTTACACCTTCTCCCATTCCTCCTATTTCTACTGTTAATGAATGTGTAGTTAGTAATTATATGAATTATTTGTTTATGACATTAATTTTCAGAAAAATATAGGAAATAAGTTAATTATTCACATACAGATAGGAGGGTGAAGAAAGCAATAATAGACTTAATTCAGGATGATGCCTACAAAGAATACATCAAGCATTGCTATGACAAAAATTGGAGTTGTAACTCAGTATTTGTAATATTGGTTATAAATCTTTTCTAGGAACATTGAAGCCTTATTCTAAGAAAGGCTGGGATGAATGAGGAAACAAGAACTTTAAAGATACATTGAAACCTACTTGAAAAGAACAGGAAACATTTTGCTAAGACATTAAAGTAAGAGCTTAGTGGGAGGCAATCTCTATTTTAGATAAAAAAAAATTTCTTTTAGTTTAGTTAATTTTCTATTTTCCCATTTTGAATGCTTTTCTGAACATGTGAGTAGTTGAAAACATTAATGACAATGTTTAGTTTTTAGGTTATGAGAGTGAAAATAGGCCTAATAAAAAAATATTTTGATACAAAATTATCATAAATTTGGTTAGTTTTGATGAATAATCGAGTCTTTATGCATTTGTTTTTATTCCTTAAACATATTCAAGACTTTTTGTAAATTTATATTCGTAGTCTATGTTTCATGCTTGAAATGTTGAGATTAAGATGAACCCAAACCTGATGTTTAGGAATCAAATAGTGGAGACTACTTTGTGAGATTATTGAGCTATATTTACTTTGAGAGATAATATTTCTTCTACTTTGTTAAACATTTTTCTTACTATTCTAAATTGTTAGATGATCTCTATAGGTTTTGTATTGGATGCTAGGATTTTACACAATGAGTTCAAGTATCATTTACTTATTTTCAATGCTTTGATTGAATGATTTGACTAGGAATTGAAAATGTGCCTATCCTCATTTCATGATTAACTTCTAATGAAAAATGAAACAAATAGAGTTCCTTTAGAAAAAAAGAAACTATAATAGTGATATGATTTATTTTGTGCACATTTGAGCTTTTCTCTTGTTTATAAATACATGCAAACCTATTTGCTTTCTTCTTTACATAAATTTTATTTGCATATACTTTTTTTTAGTACTTGAACCCATAGGATTGACGGGATATTAAGAGTGTATCTTGTGAGGAATATAGTCTTAGCGAATTTGAATTCTTAAGATTATGTATAGAGGAATTAATGTTGATGAGTTTTGAGTAATGAAGCATGGATTTTCGATATGAAATTGATTTGCAAGTTAAACCTTGATGTGTTAAGATGTTGGATGAATGATTTCCACACAAATAGTGTGTGCAATGAATATGCAAGTATATGTATCACAATAAGTAATACAATGATAAAAAAAGGTTATTCCCACGGAGATTATGTTATTATAAACTAATTTTTAAAACTAAAAAACTAAAAATCAATTTTTTATGTGTTTTTATATTTTAAGGAAGAAAAATTAAAATAACTAAAATTAAATAACAATAATTAATTAAATTAGTTTTGGTAACTAAAAAGATATATGAGAAAATAAATAGGAATACTTAATCCCCCAATTTTCTAAACATGTGAATTACTAAAATCCCCTAATATAATTATCAATTAATTACATGACCAATTGAATCTAACCTAGCATGTTTCTCTCTCTCAAGTAAACTACACGATATAGTAATTAATTTAATCACACTCTCATGTCAATTAAATTTCATAATACTCATTAAGTTCATCAATTATGGATCACATACGTAAAAATCTTACATCTCTCCCTAGAAACTATGCATGTTATTTAATCAAGATAAACAATTAATTAATTATCTCAAATCTATTTAATTGCTTCTATAGATAAATTATTGGCCAAAAAATTAATAGCATACAAATCTGATAATATAATACAAATATGATAATATAATTATAATTGGAGTAAAATATTAAATCATCATATGGTGAAAATTGGGTTCATAAGATTCCTAGATTAATAAATTAACTACACATAATTGTGTTTATAAAGCTCATATTTTTCATAAAGGAAGGCATCAAAATTGATAAAGAAAAGAGTAGAAAAATAAATACAATCAATCTCTTGAATTGTAGTGTTAATCTCTTCTTGAATCTCCACCAAAATTGTGTCCCCTCTTGAATTGTTTTGTATTTTTCTCTCTTTTTAGCTCTAAAAACTTACCAAAATTATGCTAATTAAGGCCCCTTAGGGTTTATGGGGTAATATAGGGGCTTAAATAAAGCTCAGGTGCAATCAAGACAGTCAAATCAGCTTCAGATCAAGGGTTGAGATAAAAAAAAAAGCAAAATTGATAGTGCCAGCCAATCATAGAGTGACACATGGCATCAGAAATTCATTGAGCATATTAGAGCGTGATGCGTGGCAGGGGAGACCAATCAGAGTTAACACTCATTGAGTTAGTGCATACGACATAACATGATTTATGGATACGAATAGCATGACACACAGGTGGAATACGGGGAACAATGGAGTGGCGACACGTATTAGGGTGGGTTGACCTCACCCATAGCATAACGTGATTCGTTGAATCTACTTGCGTGACATTTGTGTGGCTTTCCCAGTCAGCTCCTCTGTTTACGTGGCATGCCACGTGGCATCTTTTGATTGGTCATGCATTAAAAATTCATAAAAATTCCAGAAAAATCCCAAAAAATTCCAAAAATTAAATTTTCACCCCTTTTCTCTAAAAGTTTTATATTTTAATATTTTTAACCCCAAAAATATTATTTATTGAATAAAACAAGTAAATATTAAGTAAAAAAGTGCGCTAACGACTCTACTTTCATAGAGTCATCAATGAACTTGTGCTTAAGCCTTAATTATGACCTAAAAATAAATTGTAGCATGAGATGTTTTGTTGATTTAAGTTTGTAGTTTTTCTTTTATTATTGTTATTTGTCTTTTTAACTTTTGTTTTGCTTGAGGACTGGCATAATGTAGGTTTGGGATAATTTGATAAACATTATTTTGACTTATAATTTTCTATGTGATGATACAAAACTTAGCTAGTTTTGGTTGCTATTTTCAATATCATTGGCAACGAAACCAAAAACTTGATGTGCCAAAACTTTGTGTACAAATTTTGTATGATTTAGAAAATAGCTTACAATTGCACGAATCATTTATAGAAAATGATATAAATACTTTCAAGGTTAGTCTAAAGGAGAATCATATGGTTTTAAAATAATTAAACAAATTATTAAAAATAAAAATAATAACCTAAACATCCAGTCAGGATTGTTTTGGTTTGAATATCTAAACTAATAACATAAGAATAAGGATATTTTCAATAAACATTTATGAAAATAAACATCCATAATGTAGTGGAGAATTTATGGGATAGATTAACTAGTTAATTACGCTTCCTCAATATTAATTATAGGAGTAAAGATATAAATTATGATAATAAAGATATAAATTAATAAGAAAATATCCTAAGGCGGGGATTATATTTTTATGTTAATAACAAACTAATTAATATCCTAGGGTTGAGATTAACAATTGATTAATTATTAAAATATGATTTATTTCTAAGAAACTAACAAACCATTTAATTAATGCCTAAGGTCAGGCATTTAATTAAACTATCATTCAAGGTGTCAAAGTTAGGTTTATGACTTAAGTATCTAAAAACTAACTTTTAGATTTTAAATCTATTATGAAAAATATGTTATCAATGCATTTTTAATAATAAATTTTATAAAAATCCTTGAAATAGAGCATTACTCAATATAAGATTTAAATAATAAATATCTAATATCTGAGAGTATTACTCTAAATCATAAATCTAACTCTCATGTCTGTTATAAAAAAATACTAATTCAATTTACTTTTCTATAACAATTTTTTTAAAAATATTAATGAAGAAATAAAATTTAATTAATTTTGTAAAAAAATATTTACCTACTTTAATATTTCACAAGCATAACAATATTACTATTATCCCATAATTATTATAGCTAGATATGTATATTTTAATAAATGATCAATAAATTAAACATAACATGTAAAACAACACATCAAGATAATCAAAATAGAATACATTTAAATTATACCTCAATTGTATCCTTACAGAATCTTAGTATTGTTTCTATTCTTGAAACACTCTAAATATATTTGCCAACACCGTTTGTTGAATTAAAACTAAAGCTGCTACATAAACTAAAATTTTTCAACTCTCGATTAAGAGAAGAACTTTGAAAATAAAGAAAAGAAAAGCTAAAGAAAGCTTAAGAGAAAACTAGGGAGAGAAAAAAGAGATAGGGATATGGAATACAATGCAATTAGGGTTTAATTTATGGTGTGCAAAAGGAGAAAATGGTGAATCAAAAGATTGGAGCATCAGCACAATTGTTTCTAAGCCATGGCATGATACAAGCTATAATTGGTCGGAACATGATCCATTACACATGTGTTACATCACAAAACATTTCCATGACATAGCCTACATTAATTCTGGAGTGCATGATTTTCAGTCTATTAGCCTCGCACTATGGCACTAAAAAATTCCACACCATGGCCCACGTACTTCTAATCAACTTGGAACCTTTATTTTCTTGTATACCATTTTTCATGGTTTGGAACATATGTAATGCTTTACATATGTTATTATTTTTAAGCATCAATGTTGTAATAAAGTGCTTTTAGATATATTGTTTGAGTGTTTGATCAATCAAATCATTTTGAAGCTAAAATACCTTTAAAATAAAAATTAAAACATACATATGATTCCAAAAAGATAGATTTGTTTTAATAGATAGTAAAACTAAGAAAATATATATTTATTTAATCATTTAACATGCATAAAATTATTATATATTTGGTGCTTTTAATCACTCATCACAACCCCCATCAGCTTCTTGCTAGTCTCTTATAGTAAGAAAGGTGAAAATTTAAAAACAAAAACTAGAATAAAATTAAACTATCCTAAATTGTTTTCGTAGATTGACGAGGTTACAATTTAGAAAATGCAACATGCCTCTAAACCCTTAAGTGTCCTTACTGGACAAGTTTAAGTCTCATGAGGGTTTTTAGAGATGATACCGACAAACATCAAATTTAAAATGCAAAAATTAAAAACGAATAAGTAACACATAAGCAAAAAATAAAATAAACAAAGTATAAAATGAAAAGGATAACAAAATAAAAAGAATAACAAAACTTCTCATGTTTTTAATTTATTTTAAGTTTACATATAAAATATATAGCATAAGTTATTTTAATATTTTAAACATTCATGGTTTACTATAATAATTAGTTAAAAATCACTTTATATTCAAATAAAAAATGTATCAATATTAATTTTTTCTAATTTCAATTTATGGAATCTAAATTAATTTCGGCTCTAACCTCACAAGGGATACTCTCAACAACACTGATCATATTGGTTTAAGAACTTGTTCAAAGGTATGTGTGAATAGAGTTTATGTATATAAATTAACTAATAGGTTCGCATACATATAAAGAATAAAAAGCTCAAAGTGGTGCATAATATTGATCTCATAAAAAAAATCAAATGAAATAATTTTATAAAGAAATCAAATATTATTTTTCATGCATCAATCAAATTTATCAATTAAAAATTTCAAATTATATGCCTTTAAAAGATGAAGAAAATACATTGACTTCTTGGAGAATTATTTCCTATAATTTTTCTTTTGTATTGAACAATTTCTCACAATTTTGTAAGATATTGGGTCATAATATTTAGTTTATACTATTCATTTTTCTCTCTATTTTTTATTTTTTCTTGTCTCTTTTTTCAGATATATTCTTTTTTGTAAAGAACCCATATACAGATTGTATAGTTCTTTGTATGATGAAGTGAGTGGCTAATTTGTGACTTTTTCGTTCTTTGTATTGGTTTAGATAATCCCATATATGTATATTTTTTTAAAAGCCATGCATGAATGAAAAATGGCATATACTTTCAATTTCTACTTCAATTATTCAATTTAAACAATAAAAAATAATATGTGACACTTTATTAGATATAAAAAAATCTTAACATCCAATGCAAAGATCTATAGAGATCATCTATCAATTTAAATTAATAAGAAGAGTGTTTAGAAGAGTAAAAAAATATAATCACTCAAAATGAGAAAAAATGGCTCAAAATATATTCTCACAGGATAATATCTACTATTTACTTCCTAACCACTAATTTTAGGTTTATCGTAATTTCATCATTTTATCATTAAATACTAATTATGAAAAAATTAATGTAAGGACTATGAGTGTTGGCTATTTTCTTGGACAAAATATTTACTTGTAAACTAGTTTGTAGGCCTACTATCAAGTCTATCAAGAAAAGTCGAACAAATGCTCGAGTTTTAAATAATCATACTTAAGGTATATCTTTTATAACGACAACACATAAGATTGTATTTATATATTTAATAGTACATGTTCATTAAATCTAAAATTATTTTTGGTGTTTAAATAATTTTTTTATGTGTCTTAATATTTTTAATATGTGATTTAAAAATATTTTTTTAAAACTTTGAATGGGCCTCGAATAATGAAGCCCAAAATATTCTAACCCTAATGCTAGTAGGTTATCATTATTTATATATATATATATATATGTATGTATATAGGTTTAGGGTTAAGTATGCAAGAAGAGAAAAAAAAACAGTTGAAGTTGTCGAATTGCTAAGTTCTGTCGAAAAAAGAAATAAAATATTAATTTATCGGCAATCGATAAAGGAAAAGCTTGATTAATTCATCTTGATATTATAGCAGAGACTACCGAAAAAAGAACAATGTTAATTCATGCTATATAATATCATTATTTGTCTTATATGAGTTAAGCCATTCGGTTACCTATTGGATCTGAGAATCTAAGATTCATTCAACACTACATAGTTCATTTATACAAGGCGAGGAAAGAGAATTGATACTAGCGGAAGTGACGTTTAAAAATATAATTAGAGCATAAAGGATTAAATAGGTTAGTTAATATCGAATTGATATCGTATCAGAGGTATTTATTAATAAATTTATTTGATATGTTTTATCTTTCTATAGCTTCTTCTTAATTAGATTTTTACATGTTTAAATTAAATAATTTTATGTGTGATCATAATTATTTGATTTGATGATTAAATTTCAAAGAAGCTATTTTTATTAAATTTGTGCTTAATCTTTTTGATCTATAATTTACTAGTTGATTTAATTTAAGTGATATATATTTTGAATCATCTAGTTAGGATTATTCATTATTAAATCTATTCTAGAACACACACGGGCACATATGTTTTTTTGTGCTAACCCATATTGCAGTTGATTTGTGAATGATCTGATTAACGGGGAGCTTATTGGAACATTGGTATGGAAACCGCTCACGCTAATATTGGAAACTGTGAAAATAGAACAGGGGCTCGTAAGTAAAGTAAATTGGGGCAGTATCCTAGGAAAGATAGCATAAGACCGAGTTTGTACTTAAACATTTGATTTTCATAGTGGAGAGTTAGGTGGTCCGCTAGACCTGTGGTTTTCCTCTTAGGTCATGGTTGTGGCCTAGGTTGTTTCCACCTAAAAATATCGTGTGTCATTATTTTATTTCCACACTTATTTTTACACATGATTGCATGTCTCACTACTTTGTTTAGGTTATTAAATTATAAATTAGTAAAAATTAAAAATAATCTATTCACCCCCTCTAGGTTAATTAGGTCCATAATTTATAAACTTTCAAAAAGGTCTAAGCTCAATATTTGCTGTAGTGTAACAATCATAAAGCCAAGAAGAGACTGGACCACTGAAGAACGCACCCTTAGTGGGGCAAACCAAAAAGGTCTAAGCTCAATATTTGCTGCAGTGTCGATGGATGAGTTCCGTTGCATCTCCGATTGTGAGACTGCTAAAGATGCATGGAATGCACTTGCTCTTGCTCATGAAGGAACTTCCCAAGTAAAACAAACAAAATTGAGATTGCTAACATCTGAGTTTGATTCTATTAAAATGAGAAACAACGAAACCTTTGGTCAATTTTATGCTGGCTTCTGTGATATCACTAATGCTTGTTCTAACCTTGGTGAGAAAATTCCACAACCTATACAAGTGCACAAACTTCTAAGCTCTTTAATAGCATACTATAAGATGAAATTTCCAGCAATAGAGGAAAGCAAGAATGTAGACACACTAAAAATTGATGAACTTGTCGGGTCAATCCAAACCTATGAGCTTTCTCTTGATCCACCCAAGAAAAATAAGGATGTGGCATTCAAAAGCTCCAAAAAGGACATCTATGATAGTGATGATGATATGAATGATGAGTCACTAGTCTTGTTAGCACAAAAATTTAAGAAGTTTATGAAGAAGAAGGGTCAACAGAATAATCATTCCAACAAGGGACAATCCAGTCGTTCGAATAACCGAAAGTCAAGGGAAATCAAGCCTCCTAGCCTTGATGGTAAGAAAAGTAAACCCACTAGTCCCCAATGCTTTACTTGTGGAGGATTTGGTCATATTTCTACAGATCGTGCTAACAATAAAAATAAATTTGGAAAAGCCTTTAATGCTACACTCAGTAACACAGAAAGTGAGCAGGACAATGCTAGTAACTCAGAGGATGATGACACTAATTATTATGCCTTCACCGCAACTGCCAAAGCACATCACAATGACTTCGACCTTAGCTCAGATGAAGAAAATGAGGAAGTAAACTCTTCTTTCTTATTGTCTAAGTTTAATGTATCGAATTATGAGGAACTATTCATGGATTGTCTAGGTGCCGGGGAAGAGAGAGATAAATTACTTATGGAAGTAACTAAACTTAATGATATCATCAATGTTCACAAAACAAATTCCTCTAGCCTAAAGAAATATAAAAAGGAATTGTCTGATCATATTAATGCCTTGAATATGAGACTTGTAGAAACCATTGAGGAAAACAAAAATCTTAGGCAAGAACTTAGTATTGCTAAAGAAACGATGAAGAATTTGACCATTGGTGCTGAAACATTAACCAAATTCCTAGACTATGGAAAACCGCATGGAGATAAGAGAGGTCTTGGATACATAGATGAACAATCAACACCTTCATCATCCAAAACTCAATTTGTAAAACCCACTATTTCTCAGGCAGGGAAGGTAGTTTATGCACCTTATCATTCTAAGAAAATCCAGTTTGTTCCCATCTATCATCACTATGGTAGGAAAGGACATATTAGACCTAAGTGTAGATTTATTTATGCTTATGATTCTATCACGAGTACAAATTTTTCTAAGGAACCTCAAAAATTTTCAAAACGTAAAGTTTTTACTACAAGAACTACACAAAAAGAGGAACATAAGAAACCGGTAACTGAAATGTCCAAAATTAAAAAAAGGATGGGTTAAGAAATCTGAGTTGCACTGCTTTGTGGCACATATATCGTTTAAAGCTAAATCAAATACCGCTTGGTATTTTGATAGTGGATGCTCTAGATATATGATTGGGAATCGTTCTTTGTTTAAAACCTTTAAGGAATACAATGAAGGGACAGTTACCTTTGGTGATGGTAAAACATCTAAAATTATTGGAAAATGCTCTGTTCAAATAGAGGGTATTCCTAAAATTGATGAAGTTTTACATGTGGAAGGATTTAAGGCAAACTTGATTAGCATAAGTCAAATATGTGATAGTGATTTTAATGTGCAATTTATAAACAATCACTGTATTGTAACATATCAAAAGGGTGAATGTGTAATTAAGGGAATCAGATCACATGACAATTGTTATTGTATTGATACATCATCCACAGTAACATGTAACCTAGCTAGCAATGACTTAACTACCTTGTGGCATGAAAAGCCAGGTCATATGAATTGTAAAGATCTGGTTAGATTAAGTAAAACTGAGACTGTGCGTGGTTTACCTATTCTCTCAAATATTGAAATACTTGTATGTGGACCATGTCAATTGGGTAAACAAACTAGGATTGCTCATAAGAAGATCAAGAGTATAAATACAAATAGAGTATTAGAATTGATACATATTGACCTTATGGGTCCTATGAGAACAGAAAGTATTGGAGGTAAGAAATATATCATAGTTGTAGTAGATGACTTTTCTCGCTACATGTGGGTAGATTTTCTTAGAGACAAGTGAGATGCTTTTGAGTTCTTCATCTCATATTGTACAAGAGTGCAAGTTGAAGCAAGTGACAAAATAGTAACCATCAAGAGACTGAGAACAGACCATGGAAAAGAGTTTAAAAATACCAAGTATGCTGACTTCTACAAAGAACATGGTATCTTTCATGAATTCTCTGCTCCTATCACACCTCAACAAAATGGAGTAGTTGAAAGGAAAAATAGGATACTTCAAGAGATGGAAAGAGTAATGATGCATGCCAAGGGAGTCTCCAAAAGGTTTTGGGTTGAAGCTATAAACACTGCATGTCATATTATAAATCGTGTATATCTTCGCCAAGGTACAAACCAAACTCCCTATGAGATATAGAGAGGTAGAAAACCCAATCTAAAATTTATGCATGTTTTTGGAAGTAAATGCTACATACTTAGAGATCAAGAACAGTTGGGTAAGTTTGATTGAAGAAGTGAAGAAGGTATATTTCTTGGTTATTCCCTAAATAGTAGAGCTTATAGAGTCTTCATTTGTAGAACTAATGTAGTTATGGAATCCATAAATGTCGTTATAGATGATGGAGGTAAAAAGATTACAAGTAAAGAAGTTGAAAATGAAGAAAATTTCATAACACCTTAATTAACAATGACCAGTGACACAATTGGAATAAAAGAAGAAGAGTTAGAGAAAAGAGAAGAAAAGAAGGAAGAAGCATCAACCTCATCAATGATAAATCCAACTCGAACTTCAAAAAATCATCCTATTAAGAATATAATTAGAGATCCTAATGCAAGCATGGTAACAAGAAGGAGACAAATAAGTGAGGTAACCCATTTATGCTATATTTCTCAATTTGAACCAAAAAATGTGATTGAAGCTCTTAGGGATGAATTTTGGTTAAATGCTATGCAGGATGAGTTAGCTCAATTTGAAAGAAATCATGTGTGGGTATTATTACCTAAGCCTAAAAACAAAAATGTTATTGGAACAAAATGGGTGTTCAAAAATAAATCTGATGAGCATGACATTGTTGTTAGAAATAAGGCTAGGTTAGTAGCTCAAGGCTACACGCAAGTAGAAGGAGTTGACTTTGATGAAACATTTGCACCTGTAGCTAAACTAGAGTCAATTAGGATTTTACTTGCCATTTCCTGTCACATGAAGTTCAAATTATATCAAATGGATGTTAAGTCTGCCTTTTTGAATGAGGAGGTGTACATGGAACAACCAAAAGGATTTGTTGATCTGAAATTTCCAAATCATGTTTACAAACTCAAAAAGGCACTTTATGGTTTGAAACAAGCTCCACGAGCATGGTATGAGAGACTTACCAACTATCTTTTGAACAAGGGATTTATTTGAGGGGGAGTTGATAAGACTTTATTCATTAAAAGAAGTAGTGACGAGATCTTTATTGCTCAAATTTATGTGGATGACATAGTTTTTGGATCCACATCTAGTACACTAGTGGATGATTTTGTGCATTTTATGACAAATGAATTTGAAATGTCTATGGTAGGTGAAATGACTTTCTTCCTTGGTTTGCAAATCAAACAATCTCATGATAATATATTTATTTCTCAAACCAAGTAAGCTTGTAACCTTGTTAAAAGGTTTGGTCTTGAAACTAGCAAGCCATTACAGACTCCTTTAGGTACCAGCACAAAAATTACAAAGGAAACTCAAGGTAAAAGTGTTGATCAAACCCTTTATAGGAGTATGATAGGTAGTTTACTTTACCTCACTACAAGTAGACCTGACATATGTTTTAGTGTTGGTGTGTGTGCCCGTTATCAAGCTGACCCTAAGGAATCACATTTAGAGAATGTAAAGAGAATCATCAGGTATATCTCAGGAACAAGTAATTATGGTTTATATTTTACTACTGACACTACTTGTGAAGTAAGTGGTTTTACAGATGTCGACTAGGCAGGCAACCAGGATGATAGGAAGAGCACATCAGGTGGTTGTTTCTACATTGGAAACAACTTAGTATCATGGCACAGTAAAAAGTAGAACTCTATCTCACTCTCTATAGCTGAAGCAGAATACATTGCTGCTGGAAGCTCTTGCACACAAATGCTTTGGATGAAAAACATGCTCAAGGACTACGATATGATGCCATTATATTGTGATAACTCTAGTGCTATATGTATTTCTAAGAACCCGGTTCAACATTCTAGAACTAAGCACATTGACATTAGGCATCACTTTATTCGAGAATTAGTTGAAGAGAAAATAGTGACACTTGAGTTTGTACCTACTGAGAGACAATTAGCTGATATATTCACTAAAGCCATAGACACTCAAAGATTTGAGTATCTCAAAAGTGCCTTGGGAATTTCTCCCTCAAATTGAATTTCAATTTTTATTACAAAAACAAAATAGCATCCTTGTATGGCCAACACAGTATTTGACTTATTTAATACTTAAATACACATAATCTCATTTTTAGTGACTCAACTCATTTTGATATTTATTGTATAAATTATTCTACAATGTTGGCTTACGCACACACATATTCTTGTACATGTGATGATCGATATTGACATGAACTTATTCACACACTCACGAACACACATATATGTTATGCTTGAAGTTTATGGATTTTCTTGAAAGATTCTAGGACTTTAACTAATCTTGATTGTAAAATTGTGTTGAGTTATATTTGTTGCTTTAAAAAACTTTACCGCATAGAGACACCTAGTATTTAAAGGGCTACATACTCTGATGTGTGAAGCTACCGCAGTGAGCGGAGAGGGCTACCTCACAACTAGTGTGAAAGTCATCATGCTAGGTTTATGGCTCGTGCAAAAAAAAAGGAAAAGATTATGCAAAAGGTGACTACTTATAAATTTTATACATTGTATGCACAAAAAGAAAGAGCCAATAGAGGTTATAAAAAATATATCATTTACCTCATATATATATATATATAAAGAAATTAAGTCCTCCTTTCGTAGATATATTTTATTTTGTGAGATTGAAGACTCGATTATGGTGTTACATGATAGGTGATATTTTTTTTCATTTGAGTCTTTCTTGATAGGTCATAAATAAATTAATTGACATATTTGTGGAGTTTAAACATATATACTACTTTAAGTAAATGTCAATATGTCATTATATGTGTGAAGTGTGCGTGTGCACCTCATCTATTGTACTTATTTACTTATATGATAAATAATCAAAATTGTAGTTAAAAAATGACGAGTTCTCAATTGGTTAAGTGCTTGTTTGTAATTAAATGAGTTTAATACCTTACGTGGCTATGTATGGAAATTTGAAAATATAAAAAAATTAAAAAATTAAAAAAAATTAAAAAAATTAAAAAAAATAAAAAAGTTTTTTTTTATTTACATCCTCTTTTCATTTATTACATTTTTAATTGGTTTCTAAGTTAGAGAGTCATAGAACTTAGGAGGAGTTTAAAGCACATTGCACTTTTACATTACTCTGATTTTACATTGTTATATCTTTAGAAGGAGTTTAGCTTCATTTCTTTATCTAATGCTTTGTCCTTCTCGTATGCCATAAAGGGGGAGAGAATAATAACTCCCATGTTTTTATTCTGTTATGCATATAGAGGGAGAACATATTTAATTAAGCTTGATTGGTATGAATACACACTACATGATTATTCTTTACACTTTGCTGATTTTTATGTAAACTGAACTAATGTACAATGAGGCCTTCATACCAAGTTGTCCTATGCTTTTTCAATGTCATTTCAATTAATTACAAGCTTGTCAAGTTGCAGCGAAGATGGATTTACCGGACCATAAGATAGTTCCACTATGGAGTCTGGGATGTGATTATACTTGTATCTTATTTTTATAAGTGTCATGTAGTGAGTAAGAGGTTTTGCCACACGAAAATGCCAAAGGGGGAGTTTGTAAGGACTATGATTGTTGACTATTTTCGTGGACAAAATATTTACTTGTAAACTAGTTTGTAGGCCTGCTATCAAGTCTATCAAGAAAAGCCGAACAAATGCTCGAGTTTCAAATAATCATACTTATGGTATATCTTTCATAACTACAACACATAAGATTGAATTTATACATTTAATAGTACATGTTCATTAAATCTAAAATTATTTTTGATGCTTAAATAATTTTTTTATGTATCTTAATATTTTTAAGATGTGATTTAAAAATATTTTTTTAAAACTTTGAATGGGCCTGGAATAATGAAGCCCAAAATATTCTAACCCTAATGCTAGTAGGTTATCATTATCTATATATATAAATATGCACATAGGTTTAGGGTTAAGTATGCCAGAAGAGAAAAAAACAGTTAAAGTTGCCGAATTGCTAAGTTCTGCCGAAAAAAAAAATACAATATTAATTTATCGGCAGTCGATAAAGGAAAAGCTTGATTAATTCATCTTGATATTATAGTAGAGACTACCGAAAAAGAACAATGTTAATTCATGCTATATAATATCATTATTTGTCTTATATGAGTTAAGCCATTCGATTACCTATTGGATCTGAGAATCTAAGATTCATTCAACACTACATAGTTCATTTATACGAGGCGAGGAAAGAGAATTGATACTAGCGGCAGTGAAGTTTAAAAATATAATTAGAGCATAAAGGATTAAACAGGTTGGTTAATATCAAATTGATTTCGTATTAGAGGTATTTATTAATAAATTTATTTGATATATTTTATCTTTCTATATTTTCTTTTTAATTAGATTTTTACATGTTTAAATTAAATAATTTTATGTGTTATCATAATTATTTGATTTGATGATTAAATTTCAAAGAAGCTATTTTTATTAAATTTGTGCTTAATCTTTTTGATCTATAATTTACTAGTTGATTTAATTTAAGTGATATATATTTTGAATCATCTAGTTAGGATTATTCATTATTAAATCTGTTCTAGAACACACACGGGCACATATGTTTTTTTGTGCTTACCCATGTTGCAGTTGATTTGTGAATGATCTAATTAGCGGGGAGCTTATTGGAACATTGGTCTAGAAATCGCTCACGCTAATATTGGAAACTGTGAAAACAGAGCAGGGACTCGTAAGTAAAGTACATTGGGGCAGTATCCTAGGAAGGGTAGCATAAGACCGAGTTTGTACTTGAATATTTGATTTTCATAGTGAAAAGTTAGGTGGTCCGGTGGACCGGTGATTTTCCTCTTAGGTCATGGTTGTGGCCTAGGTTATTTCCACCTAAAAATATCGTGTGTTATTATTTTATTTCCACACTTTATTCTTACACACGATTGTATGTTTGGCCGTTTTGTTTAGGTTATTAAATTATAAATTAGTAAAAATTAAAAATAACCTATCCCATTACATGTTTTTGAAATTAATTTAACAATGCAAAGATTTAATTTTTTTCTTAAAATTAACTAAAATACCTCATAATTGTGTAAGAAAATTTTAAAATCAACCAAAAATTACTAATCCAATAAAAATAATTAAAAACATACAAAAAAATAAAAATGTAAAAACGTAAAAATGTAAATATATGTTTTATACCAAAACTTCAAATTAGCTCAATTTTATAATGTAATTTTTTCCACTCAATCAAGAACTTATATTGCCCTCAATATAACAAATGTAAATTAAAGATAAAGAGTAAAGAATAAAAGTTACCCATTTGTTGAAGTTGCTTAAGTATTGGTATGGAATTATAGGTGCATCCATCAATCCAATCATTTAAATTTTACACAGATATTGCATACTTGTCACAAATTTTAACAAAAAATTAAAAAATTAATAATTCTAAACAATGTTCACATGTGAGAAAAAAAATAAAGCAAAATAATTAATATAAAACAAAAGTAAATACAATACCCAAAAAACAATAAAAACTAAAGTTCTTAAAATAAAAAAATTACATAAAAACAAATAAAATTCCATATCACATTTAGAGTTTCTTCTCCATGTCGTCCGGATCTTGTACTTTAGGTTGTTGTCATGATCTTTCGGGAGGTGCAAAGGTGAAATCATAATGATGATACTTGAGTGTTACTAAATGACTCATATCCACCTCGAGATGACTTAGTCGAAATGTGTTCATTTCATATATCAATTGGTTATATTTCACATGATCACAATGCTATTGATTCAGGAATGCAGCTTGTTAGGCACTATATGGTCTTTCATGGAAAATCTTGATGAAGGAATAACTCTTCTTTCTCTTGGAAAAATATTCATATCATAAGTGAGTTCATCATAATATGTTAGGTTCAATAATTATTGTATAATAACTATACCTTTTGAGTGGGATAACCCTACTTTCTTACCTAAAGTAATGACTAAATGGAAAAAAGACCCAAATGGTGACTTTTTATAGATAAATTTATCCTATGATGAATTAAATTTTCTACATCTATAGGCATCTTTAATGCGATTGCATATAGTAAAATTACCCTATCTATATCAATAGTATTATAATATCTGGTGGGCATCAGTCTTGAATACACAAAGTATTTCCAAATACGAGAAATTTTATCTAACTACTTTGCTTCAAATCCCTTAAGTTTATCACTAGTATATATCCATTCAGTACCTTGCAAAACTAAGGTCTCTCATACTGTAGTTTAATCAACATTACTTAAATAATTTTCATACTTATCTTGCCCAATATATATTAAGTAATAATGTGCATTTATATCACTTGGCCTAAATGGGACTAGTACATTCCTTACTAAAACTTTATTATCAATAGCATCGGGAACATTCACATAGGATTCTTGAACAATGGATTCAATAGCAACATTAAGTTCTTTTACAAATTTTTTCCAACCTAGAACTGCTATGACATCCGTATTCTCTAACGTCGAACATTAAATTTTATCCCCCTCTTAGGTATAAATCCTTTATTTACTTTTGTAGCATATTAAAAGCAAATTTTAGCTTTATAACTCAAAAATTTAGACCTAACATTTTCTTTAGAAGTAGAAACCTCTTTTTTCTTACTATTCCTATAACTTTTTGGTGCAATTTTCAAAAATTAAACAATATCTAAAATTTAAACAGTTCATAGATAATCCAAAAAAAAAAATAGAGTAATATCAAATTTTTTTATTTCCTATCTTTGTTATAATTAGGGTTTGAAACTCTTAAGAATTCACAAATATTCCAAAAATCTAAGAAAATTTTATTTAAAAACTTAAAATTAAAAAATTTATGAGTACTTGAGGATGAAATTTCTTGATATTGTTGAAAAGTTTTGAAAATTTCTTTGTGGAATGGGTAGGAAAATTATTTTTATAAAAGCTTTTTAAAGATTATTGAAGAAAGGTGAGGTTCCATCACGGTGTAGGAAAGGCATGTCACAACATGTATGTTTGAATTTTTGTCCATTTTTAATCAAATAAAGTCCATGCCATGGTGTAATAAAAAGCATGACGTTGGCATGATTCAAAATGTTTTTCTCACTTAGCTTAACGTTAGCTTCCCCTCTTTTTATTAACAAAATAACCATAAAATAACCACACCTTAATCTATAAAAAAATAAATTAACCACACAAATATTAAAAAATAAAATAACAAATAAAATCATTTATCTTTCAAATTAAATTAAAGTAATAATAAAATAAAATAATAGGTTACCTCTCATCTAATACTATATTTATCATCTTTTGTGAGACGTTACTTAAGGATTTCATCTTTATACGAAGTATATATCCCCATGTTGTTGAGTTATGTTATTTTTCTGACCTTACAAATATTCCTTACTTTGCTTTTATAAGTGCTTAGTTAACTACTCTACCTATAACTCATGGAAGTCTCTATAGAGTCTAACCTTTAACTAATTCATGATTGGTTGTCACTGCTAACTTGAATAAATGCATTTAAGTTATCCTATATGGTTGGCTTATTGGGAGGATTATTGGGCATTTATTTGTAGAATTGCTAGCCATGTTGGTTTGAGTTTTGGGAAAATGGAAGAGTTGTTTTCCTCTAGGAGAAGTTGGGATGATTTTTCCACTCTAGATTGTAGGTATTAGCATTGGGATCATACCTTAGTCTTGGTCGGTATCCCCCAATACATTAACATGCTCAGTCCTAGCACTAGCTTCTACTTGATAGGGATAGGAATTAGCACCATGCCCTAAAGTATTGCACAAGACATATTATTCTTTATTTGGTACTAGAGGCATGGAATTTAGCTCTTCTCACTTGAGAGATTTTTTTGTTGGGAATTAGCACCCAATGTTTCAAGAGATTGTAAGTCTTTAAGATGGTATTTTCTCCAATTACTCCCGTAGTAGCATTATCCACGATAGATTGACATTGTTGTGTCAATCCAATGTATAAAAATTAGTTTTTTAGCTACAAAGGATAGTTGTAATGGATACATTGAGTGAGAAAGAGCTTGAACCTATCCAATGATTCATAGAAAGGTTCTCCCTCCATTTGAGAGAAAGTCGTAATCTTACCTCTCAAATTTGATGTTTTTTGTGGGAATAAACTTTTCCCCTAAACTTATTGTATATATCATCCCAAGTCATTAAGGAACCTAGAGGGAGTGACATTAACCATGCATTTTCCCATCTTTAAGGGTGTAGGGAAAACATCGCATTTCAATTTGATCCTTGGTGAGTACACCGAGAGGGAATGTTGAAACTGTTGAGTAAAAGTCCCTAATGAAAGATAATGAGTATTCATTAGGAAATCCATTGAAGGAAGGTAAAATGGAAAATGAATGTGTCTCAATTTATAGTTTTGTGTAACCTAACCCAATTGGATTAGGACAATAGTAATGCCAATTACTAGCCTTGCATGCCCCTTTCATTGTTGTTTTCGTAAGTGTTGGATTTCCCTCATAATTAATGGCTTAGGTACACAGTCAAGGTCTGGTTCACAAATTTATTCTACAAACGACTATAGGACCTCAAAATCCAGCCTTCTTAAGAGTTTATTAGGTCTATTTATATTATTTTTGAAAACTGTGAGAGAGTACTTTAACGACCACCTACCTTGGGATAAGCTTATAAAAATAGAAACTTAAATCACTTGTCAAGTAGAAAAATAACAAGATAAAATGAATATACAAATATACGAAACAATGCATGTTTGCACACAAAAATACTAAACACCAGTAAATAATAAATGATAAAATAATAAACATGTTAGTAAAAGAAAATAAATTATACAAGAAACAATTTAGAACAAAAATATTAAAAATAAAGTAAAATAAATAAAATAATAAAATAATTAATAAAGAAAATAAGTTTAAAAATGAAATTAAATTTTAAAGAAAAAGAAAACAAAATTAAATTAAGTTTTTTTTATAAATCAAAATCTTAAACTTTTCAAATATTTTTAAGATTTTAAAATATTATTATTATTCAATAAAATATTTAAATAAATAAAACACAAGGAGTTTTAAAAATAAAAGAAAATTTAAATTTTAAAGTATCTAAAATTAATTAATAACCTAGATATTTTAAAATTTTAAATAAAAATCAAAATATTGCAACACAAAAAGTTTTTAAGATTTTGATAATAAAATTTAAAAAAGATATTCCTCCATGACAACGGTGCTAAAAAGTTAATGAGCCAAAACTCAGGGTACAAATTTTGTATGATTTTTAAAAAAGCTCGTAGGTACACGAATCACTTATAGAAAAGATAAGAATACTTATAAATTGATCTAAAGAAAAATCATGAGATTTTTAAATAATTCAACAAATTTTTAAATACAAAAATAATAACCTAAACATCTTGTCACAATTGTTTTAGTTTCAAGATCTAAAATAATAATATAAAAATAAAGATAACCAAAAAAACATTCATGATATAGAAGAGAATTTATGGGATAAATTAGCTAGTTAATTATGCATGCTTAATATTAATTAGGATAGTAAAGATATGAATTAAGATGATTGATTCTTTTTTTTTTAATAAAAAAATCCTAAGATAGGGATCAAATTATTTTATTAATAAAAAACCAACTAATATCCTAAGGTTTGGATTATTAATTGATTAATTATTAAATTCTGATTTATTTCTAAGGACTTAACAAATCATCTAATTATTGTCTAAGTTGAGCATGTAAGTAAACTTGTATTCAAGATGTCAAAGTTAGGTTTATGATTTAAGTATATATAAACTAACTTTTAAATTTTATATTTATTATGAAAAATATGTATCAATATATTTTTCAATAATAAATCTTATAAAAATCCTTGAAATAAGGCATGACTCAATATAAGTTTTAGATAATAAATATCGAATATCCTAGATTATTACTCTAAATAAGATTCAGATAATTAAATCTTAAATCTATCAATCATGTTTGTTATGAAAAATACTGAGTCAGTTTACTTTTCTATAAGAAACTTTTGTTTAAACCTTAATGAAAAAATAAAATTTAAATTCATTTTATAAAAAAAATGTTTGCCTACTTTAATATTTCACAAATATTACGACATTACTAATATATCATATTATTTATAGCGAGACATGCATATTTTAATAAATGATCAATAAATTAAATATAGCATGAAAAATAACACATATAGATCATCTAAAAATAATAAATTTAAATTATACCTCAATTGTATGCTTAGAGAATCTTAGTATTATTTCTATTCTTGAAAACCTCCGAATATATTTGCTGACATCGTTTATTGAATTAAAACTAAAGCTACTACATAAATTAAAAATTTTCAACTCTCTATTGAGAGAAGAACTTTGAAAATAAAGAAAAGAAAAGCTAAAGAAAGCTTAAGATAAAACTAGAGAGAGTCGAAAAGGATAGAGATATATAATACAATGCAATTATGGTCCAATTTATAGTTGTAGAAATGGAAAAAATGGTGGATCAGAAGACTAGCATTGTAGCATAATTCTCTTAACACTACGGCATGATACAAGTTGTACTTGGTTGGAACGCAATCCATTGCACATTCATCGTGGCATACAAAAGTTTCAAATCGTGGCCTAAATTAATTCTAGAATGTGTTATATTTAGTATATTAGCCTCGTGCTATCACACTAACAAATTCCATATCATGGCCCACATCTTTCTAATCAACTTAAAGCCTTTATTTTCTTATATACCTTTTTTCATGGTTTGGAACATATGTAATGCTTTACATATGTTATTATTTTTAAGCGGCAATGTTGTAATAGATTGCTGTCAAGTATATTCTTTGAGTATTTGATTGATCAAAACATTTTAAAGCTAAAATACTTAAAAATTGACAAAATATACCCATGATTATAAAAAGATAGATTTGTTTTAAAAGATAGTAAAATTGAACAAATAAAAACTATTCTTTTAATATGCATAAAATCAGGGTATATTCAGTGCTTTTAAGCACTCATCACTATGATTTTAAGCTTTAATTTTATGTTTTATTTTTGTATTATGTTGTTCTAGAAGGTATTTTTATGTATTATAGTTGAATGTGTTTTTGGAATAATCTTGGAATTAAACAAGTAAAAAGAGTGAAAATAGGGTGAGAACTAACAACTTAGAAAAGTTGGAACAAACAAAATGTTAGGCCATTAGGAAATCAATAGGCACTGTAGCCCAAACATTTACTTGCCGTGATGAGGGACTCTTAGGTGGCATTTGGCGACTTAAGAATTTCAACGTCTATTAAGGTTTATAAGTAAGCATGTTACTGTGGGATAGTCTTGGGTTGTAACTAGGGATCTGATGTTTGTATCGCACTATAGTGCAAACTTTCTCTTATCACGATTGAGTGTTTTTAATGGCCGGAAACCCTAGAATGCTTACATAACGTGCTTTACTCAAAACCTAACAATGTCTTTGTATTAGCTTCCCATGTACAAAATACTATGTCTGTTACTTTATTTAATATTTTTTATCTTTCTAGGTGTAAGGTTGGTCACTTTAGATTAATAATTCATACAAACATATAGGTTATTATATATATAAATTGATATTTGATTCTTTTTTTTTTATATGAATACCACCTTTGGTAGGGTTAGATATTCTTTGTTGATTAAACAAATAAATTAACACCTATGGATGAGATCAATAATTAATTGGTTAATTAAATTAATTCTAAATGAACCATTTAAATGCCATCTTTGGTAGGGTTAGACATTTTAAACTTTATTCAAGGTGTCCAAATTAAACCTAAGAATTTAATTATTTGAGTACTAGCTTTCAAGTTTTAAAACCATAACTAAAAATATGTTGTTAATACATTTTCAAATAATAGTTCTTATAAAAACTTTTGAAATAGATCTTCACTCTACCTACCGGGCGATTGTACCAACAAATAAAAAAGTACTTCTCTAAATCAGATCAGATAATTAAACCTTAAGATCTAATTTTCAAATTTAAGTTTGTAATGAAAAATAATATATTTCTCTCTAATATACTTAATATAAAATCGTAAATAAAAATAAAATCAATTTATTTTATAGAGATATTTTACCTATTTAATATTTTGCAAACATAACAATGGTATTATTATATCATATTTACAAACAACCAGCCATGTTAAATGTAATCACATACAAATTAAACATAACATAAAAAATAACTGTAAGAATTCATTTTATAATTATACATCATAAGAATCCTTACAGAACTTTGATGGTAATTTTTTTGCTGGAAAACCTCCAAATAGATTTCCATTTCCATTTATTGAATCAAAAACTAAAAATCTATAAAAGCATAACTAGTTCTTCTCAAAAAGATAAGAACTTTAAAACTAAAAAAAATTAAAAACTATAGAGAGAAAGTAAGAGAGAGAGAGAGAGAAGAGATTTTCAGGGATTTGAGAGGTGGTTATTATGATGGGGGATATGGTCATTTTATAGATGAGGAAAAGGCCAAAAAAGGTGGGAAACTATTTCAAAAATTGATTTTGGACACGTTTGGATAGGTAGGAATGCGTGTGGGGGCGAGAATTGTAGCAGACAAGCATTTTTCACATGTGGCCATATGCGGGATAGGCAGAGGCATGTGTTGGCACGCATAGAGCTTGGTGAGACATGTGTTGGGTATATGCTTGCTACATGTGGGTGTATGCTGGCTACGTGCGATGTGCGTGTGCAGACTACGTGTATTAAATGCACATCGACGTGTGTTGGACGTGTGCTGAGCACGCTCGCATGGGACTTGGTGCGAATGGGTGCTGGATAGGCATAATGCACGCGTGATTGGGCACTTTTGTGCATTTTTCTATTTTTCTATTTTTTTGACTTTTCCTCATTTTTTTCTCAACATATTTCTCATGTATTACCTCTAGTATATTTTTTCTTTGAGTCTTTAAATTATTTTTGAAACGAAATGCCTGAAAAAGAAATAAAAATACTCGTGATTTCAAAAATACAAATTTATATAAAAATATGATAAAATCATACAAATATAAATCTTTTTAATGAATTAAAGTATATTAAATCATGGTAATTTTAGTTCTTTTTAAGCACTCATCGTAATCCACAACCAGCTTCTTGCTAGTCCCTTAGCAAGAGAAGCGATAAAAACTAAAGTAAAAACTAAAAATTAAACATATTTAAATCACTTTTGTGGATTAACACGGTTGCATTTAGCATATGTAACATCCCATAGGTTGCCCAAGTTTAAGTCTCGTGAGAGTTTTTAGTAATGATACCCACAAACATTTGCAAAAAAATGAAAAAACAAATAAAACAAATAAAATAAGAAGTTAACTAAAATTTAAAATAAATTAGAAAGACTAAAATAAAATAAATAAATAAAATACAAAATATTTCATGCTTATAAGCTCTTATAAATTTCATAATTAAAATCTTAAGCATAGATTATTTCAACTTCCTAAACATTCATGATTTATTATAATAATTAGTTGAAAATCATTTTCATATTTCATATCAAAAATGTATCAATTTAGTTTCACCCAAACTTAGTGTCAGGAATCCGAATTCACTTCGAATCTATTACTCACAAGTCAATACTCTCAAAAACACTGAATCCTATTGGTTCAAACACTCATATTAATTTATATGCAAAAGAGTTTATGTATAGAAATGAATTAATATGTTCGCATATGTATAAAAAAGAACGGCTCAAAGTGTTATTTTAACATTTATCTCATGAAAGGAATCAAATGTAAGAATTTATAAAATATTATACATTACTTTCATGCATCAATCAAATTCATCAAATAAAAATATCAAGTAATATGCCTTTTAGAAGATGTAGGAAAACACAATGACTTCTTAAGGAATTACTTCCTATATTTTCTTTTGTATTAAACCATTTCTCACAACTGTTTTGGCTCTTTGGGTCATAGTATATATATTATACTATTCATTTTCCTATCTATTTTCTTTCTTTCTATTAAATTCTTTTTATAAGAGAATCCATTTTTTTAGAGAGTGGACCCATGTACAAATTGTACATTTTTTTATATGATAAGGTGAGTGGTTAATATTTGGTTTTTCTATTTGTATTTGTATAGGTAACCTTAAATATATATCTATTTAATAGAAGTCATGCATGAATAAAGAAATGCATATACTATCAATTTCTACTTAACTCATTTAATCTAAGAAAATGAAAAATAAATATATAACACTTCATTCAGATGTAAAAATCCAGACATTCAATGCTACGTTCTATAGAGATCATCTAATAATGCCAAAAAAAAGTGTTTAGAGTAAAAAAATAATATTTATCACTTAGAACAAAGGATAATGGACTCAAAATATTTCTCACAAGGGTAGTCTCCACTATTTGATTCCTAAACACCAATTTTGGGTTTAATATAATTTCAACACCTTATCAAGATATACTAGTCATGACAAAAACTAAGTAACTACCATATACTCCATGATATGTTTTCAAAAATTAATCTTACAATGCAAAAGATTTAACTATTTACTTAAACTTGATTTTAAAAAAGTGATAAATTTTTGTGAAAAAAATTTAAAAACTAATCCTAAAATTCTAAAAATTACTAAACCACATGCATAAAATCAAACATAATAAAAATGAAAATGTGAACATAAAATTTTTAAAATTGTTAATTTTTTTTTAATTTAGCATTGTAACTATTCACCATCCCCAACCTAAAACTTACATTGTCCTCAATATAACAATTGTAACTTAAAGATAAAGAGAAAAGAGAAGAAAAGTTACCTATTTCCTAAGAATATGTAGTATTGATGGAGAAATATTGGTGCATCCATCATGTTTATCATTACAGTTCACACAGACAGATTGTTGTGAACTTCTAACATTGTAAAAAATATTTTTAGTTTTAACAATTCTAATTTTATTCACATGAAATGAAACTAAAATAAACTAAATAAATTAAATAAAAATAATTATTTTTACCTAAAATGATAGGTTGTCTCCCATCCAATGCCAAGTTTAACATCTTAGCAAGACATAACTTGAGTGATTTCATTTTCAATAAAATCAATGTCCCCATATCATTGAATCAATCAAACCTATAGGTAGGACAAGTTTGTCTACCTATATTTTTTAGGTCATGCCCTATTGATTTTAAAAAATTTATTTACATAAAACTAGGGACATGATTGTGGGTTTTAGATAACCCACTTCTAGGTGCAAGTCAAATAACTAAGGCATCAAAACATATGGGTACCTAGATCTAACAAAGTAACTACTTTCTTTTATCACATATTATAATTACAAACTTTGAATATTTAGAGATAACTTTAGCAATTTTTTATTTTTTTATTTTGTTTTATTATATAATCTCTAACTTAAATAACATAATCAATATTAACTAAGAGTGCTCCTAGGAAAGAATGGTGGGGTAAGGTCTCCTTAAAATCAGTTCTCCTAGATAAAGCAACGTTCCCAAGAAAGACTAGTGGCATAAAGGCTTCCAAGAACTAATCTCTTAGACAAAACTCCCTTAGATCTTTACTTTTCATGCTATTAAAATATAAGTTAATTAATTTAATAAATTAAATTGAGTGAAAATCTAAGTTAATTAAGTTAATAATTTAGGTTAAGTGAAAATCTAAGTTAATTAAATTAATAAATTAAGTTAAGCAAAAATTAATAAATTTAAAATTTTTTTTAACACAAAATAAATAAAAAAATCAAAATTTTTTAAAACACAAAATGTTTTCAAAATTTTGAAAAATAATTTAAAAATACTATTCCTTTCCTAGCAACGGCGTCAAAAACTTGATGAGACAAAATCGACAATATTCATCTTACAAATACTTTGATTTTATATTTGTAAAACTCTCGTAAGTGTACAAATCATTTTATATAAAATGACAAGTATACTATCAAGGTCAATCTAAGGAAGGAATATATGTGGTTTATAATTTATTATTCAAACTTTTAAAAACAAAATTAAATTCTAAACATCCTATCATGATATTTTGATTTTTTGTTTCCTAATCTAATAACAAAAAAAAAACATAAATATGATTCAATAAACAATTATGCAAATTTTTATCATTCATAACAGTACAGTATTTGTGGATGTAATAATTAAGTTAATTATGCTTGCTCATATTATTTAGATTATTAAAAATATAAATTGATTTTTATTGAGTCTCTCTTTTTTATATGAAGACCACCTTTGGTAGGGTTAGATATCCTTAGTTTATTAAACAAATCAATTAACACCTATGAATGGAGTCGATAATTAATTTTGTTAATGAAATTAAATCCTTTTTCTAAGAGATTGAAAATGAAACATTTAAATGCCACCTTTGGTGGAATTAGACATTTTAAACTTTATTCAAGGTGTCCAAATTAAACCTAAAAAATTAATTATCCGAGTACTAACTTTCATGTTTTAAAATCATGACTAAAAATATGTTGTCAATATATTTTCGAATAATAGTTCTTATAAAAACTTTTGAATGAGAGTTTCACTCTAACTATCGAGCGATTGTACCAACAAATAAAATATTACTACTCTAAATCAGATCAAATAATTAAACATTAAAATCTAATTTTCAAATTTGAATTTGTAATAAAAAATAATATATTTCTCTCTAACACCTTTAATGTAAAATCTTGAATAAAAACAAAATTTATTTATTGTATAGAGATGTTTTACCTATTTAATATTTCGCAAACATAATAACTTTATTATTATATCATATTTACAAATAACCAATATGTTAAATTTAATCACAAACAAATTAAACATAACATATAAGAATAAAATATAAAAATAACTAGAAAGAATTTATTTTATAATTATACCTCAAAATAATCCTTACAGAACTTTAATGTTAATTCTTTTGCTTAAAAACCTCTAAACGGATTTGCATTTCCATTTATTGAATCAAAAACTAAAAATCTATAAAATCATAACTAGTTTTTCTCAAAAAGAAAACTTTAAAACTAAAAATAACTAAAAACTAGAGAGAGAAAGAAAAAGAGAGATAGAGAGAGAGAAGTGATTTTTACAATGGGGGAGAGGATCCTTTTATAGATAAGGAAAATGCAAAAAAAGGTAAAACAATATTTCAAAAATTGATTTTAAATGTGTTGAGACAGGCTGGCACATGTGTGAAGGGCGAGAATTATGGGAAATGGGAGTTTGGCAGGCACGGATGCACGTGGATAGGCGCATGCGTGTGCTAGCACGCGTGGGACTTTTCGCATCATGTGATGGGTGTATGCTCATTGCGCTCGGGTATGTGTTGGCTACACATGCGTGGCGTGTGCTGGGCATGTGTTGATTACGTGTTGGCATATGTTAAGAGTGTGTTGAGTACGTATCAGTGTGTGCTAGATGCACCTGAGTATGTACTAGGCGTGTGCTTAGCGTGCATACATGGGACTCACCCGAATGGACATGGTTGTGCACAAGATGGGCATGATGCGCACATGACTGGGTACTTTTGTCCATTTTTTCATTTTTCCATTTTTTTTACTTTTCCTATTTTTTTCTCCACATATTTGTGATGTATTGCCTCTAGTATTTTTTCTTTGAGTCTTTAAATTATTTTTGAAGCGAAATACTTGAAAAAGTAATAAAAATAGATGTGATTCGAAAAAGACAAATTTATATAAAAATATGATAAAATCATACAAATATAAATCTTTTTAATAAATTAAAGTACATTAAATTATGGTAATTTTAGTGCTCTTTATGCACTCATCAACGAACCAACTTTTTTTACCTATAGTTTTGGCTTATTTTGTGTATGCGTATTTATGGATAATACTCATTATTTTTAGAAACAAAAAAATGTAAATTTTTGAACACCTTACCACTAAGCTCGTGCTTACTCTCACCACCACCCTTGGCAAGGTGAATGGCTAGATGTGCAATATAAGCCCTGTAAATACCCTTCTTATTAATCTTATCTTTACTCATCTTTTTAGTGTAAAACCCTACCAACATTCATACCAAGGTATAT
This sequence comes from Hippophae gyantsensis, assembly GCA_030763125.1. NCBI lineage: Eukaryota > Viridiplantae > Streptophyta > Magnoliopsida > Rosales > Elaeagnaceae > Hippophae > Hippophae gyantsensis. The sequence continues at coordinate 53,136,819 of CM061028.1, forward strand.
ATTTTTTTAGAAACTATTTTGGTGAGATTATATTTGAGTGTGGGTTGTTTAGTGTGGTTTAGGATCATATCATTTTTTGTTTGAGCACATGATTTAATTGTGTCTCATGTATGTAATTTGAAACTAATAATGGACTGTGTGTCTTATGAGATTATAAGTAGATACACTTCTAGTTACTGAGCCTTGGTTACCAATCACATCACTTGGGTGGTGTTTTCGAGTGTTGAACCAAAAATTTATGGAAGTAGCAAGTAAAGAGCAACAATAAGTAGTTAGGACGTTAGTCCCAACTAATAGAGGTAATAGTAATTTTACTATCTATTATAGTTGTAACTCTTTTATTACTTAGTAAATTATTTTCTATTGATTGGTTGCTTTAAGAAACCGAAGTATGTTACCATATAGATACAATTTTTATATGGGTTTACATCGTTATATTGAGTCTTATGCATGATTTGATATTATACTAGTATAATCCAAGGTTAAGGTGTGTATGTTTCTACATACTAAAAGTTTAAACTTAGATTAGAAAGCTTTTACATTATTGGTTTATTTCTATTTGATATATATAATATTTGTTATTAAAGTTATTTGCCATTGATATTACATGTTTGGTGCTTTATCTGTGTGTATTACATAAGTGTTTATTTTTTCTTTTTGTGTGAGTTAAGGCTAAGTCCTTTAGGAGTCTTTATCTCCTTACCATGTTCCTATATCGGGTCATGGACATTTTCATTTGGTATCAGAGCGAGTGCTCCCTTTTAGACTTAAGCGTTCAATTGTTGATTCTGTTAACTCGCTTGTTCACACACACACTTTCTCTTTGATAGAGTCAAGAGAAGAAGGTAATTTTAGTAAACCTCTACTTTTTGATAGGTTGTATTATGCCTATTGGAAATCACGAATAAGGGTCTTTTATAGTCCTAAGGAGGCCGTGTGTAGTTTCTTATTGAAAATGGTTGGACCTACCCTACCAAAACCCAACCTAACAATACTGTTATCCCAAAACCTATGATTGAATGGACCAAAGATGAATCAAAGGAATGAGAATGGAACAGTAAGGGTTTCTATGCAATTACCAAGACTATGACGCTTGATGATTTTAGAAGAATTTAGAGTTGTACTTCTTCAAAACAAGCTTGGCATATTTTAGTAACTACTCATGAAGGTACTTCAATTGTCAAAAGATCTAGAAGTTTGAAGCAGAATAGAGATTTTGAACTCTATATCATGAAAAAGGATGAATCCATTAAAATTTTATGCTCACTTCTCAAACATTGTCAACTACTCCTACAACTTGGGTAGGCCTATTAGTGAGGAAAAATAGATTGAGAAAATCGTAGCTATCCTACTATATCAGCTTCATGCCAAAGTTACCATGCTTGAGTCCATGCACAAGTAGGGTGAACTTACTGTCAATAATTTAGTTGGTGATCTATAAGTCTTCAAAATTCATACCTTGTTGCCTAGACAATTTCCAAATGGTGCATAAAAAGGAAAGAGCTTGGCTCTCAAAACCACTAAGGAAATTGGTCTGAGTAGTGATACACTTGCCACTTCTATTAGTTATGATAATGATGATTCTCACCCTAATGAGGAAGAAATGGAATTCCTTGCTCACAGATTTACTAGGTTTTTAAGGAAGAAGACACCTTCTTTTGTGACTACTGAAAAAGATACTTCTAGTTCCAAAACCTCAAGATCTACTAGAGATGATAAAGACTCAAAAAATAGTTATGAGAAAACGAGTAAAGGTCACTTAAATAAAATAAGGTATTTTGAATAAGGAAAGAAAGGATACATTGCTTCTTAGTGATTTTAGAAACTAAAACACACAAATAACCACACAATGAAAGTTAGGTCATTGTTTTGGGCAGCATTAGTAGTGATGATGGGGATGATACTAACTTTATAGCCTTCATTTCCTTTATTAGCATCATTAATCCTCTGACAACTACCTCAAATATTCAAGAGGAGACTATTAAAGATAATAAGTTGAACAAGAAAAAGACTAATTGATCGATTTATATAATGCTTTAATTTTGGAGTATATTTAGTTTGAAAAGGATAAGAGAAAGGCTATGGAAAGCCTAGGGAAAAAATGCGAGATCAGCACATTAAAGAAATTTCTAGAGGAATGGAAGTCCTCTATTGATGAATAATAACATGGTCTCATAAGCAGGTGTGATAAAAAAAGATATGATGATTTGTTGGATAAGTTTAATGCAAATCGTGAGGAAGTTAAAAAGCTTAAGAAACAATTAATGATTCATACTTGTGGTAATGCTACTCAATCTTTGGTTAGTCATATGACTGCTTCTGATCTGAAGAATGAAATTGAATATTTAAAAAGGCATATAATTATTCTTGAGAGTTTAAAGGATTATTTGAATGACTCTCTTATGGAAAAGAATGCTGAGGTTGAGTAATTACATAAGAGTGTTGAGATTCTTAATATTTTGACCTTTAATCTTGAATCCTTCCTTAGAGAAAAGGAAGACCTAGTTGTAGCCTTGAAAGAAAAACTTAACATGTTGGAGAAAGAACTGGAGCACTCTACCATTGCCATCGATAGAATGACTATAGGTTCAAAATGTTAAAAGAAATTATTAGCAATTTCAAGTTTAATGAGGACAAGTATGGAATTAAGTATAGTAAAAAGGTTTCAACTTCTAGATATAATTCTATTAATTTTACCAAAGCTTCCATCCAAGAGCCAAAGTTAAAGTCTACCACTATCGCCCCAAGAGGTAAATATGTTGCATGGTCTTAGCCAAATTCTTCTAACAAGATGAACCCTTCATCTAAGGCTAACCTTTATCGTTCTATTAGTGGTTCACTGTCTTTACCTACTATCACTTCCACTTGTTACCATTATGGTAAGCTTGGGCATTTAAGAACACACTATGGGAAATTGACTTCTCATCATTCTATGAAAGTTAATATATGTGCTTTCTCCTCTTATCCTCTAGGTTGTACTCCTCAAAGTCAGGGACTCTATTCTCCCAACTACATTTTTTGTATTTGTTATCGTTATGGCATTGCTGGCCATATTGCTAGGTAGTGTCTTAGATTTTTGAGGAATACAAATCATTGTCCTCCACCACGATCTTTCCCATCTTCTCTATCAGGATGTAGCTACGATGGCTCATTTAAACATGTTATTATAGGTTTCATTATGCATCTAAGGCACAAAATAGAAAGAAATAAATCTACCTTAAGAAATTTGCCTCACCCGGTATATATGGATAACTTGACTAAAATTTCTAAAAACTATAAACTAAATAAATCTTGAGTTCCATATACCCCTCATGCTAGCATGAGTCAAAAACTACCTCCTAGCTCTATTGCCCTCATAAATTCTTTAAATGGAGGGATATTATTTGATCATTATTTTTCGGTGATCTATTGGTGTTGGGTTCTTTATTTCCTTTCTTTCTTTGTTTTCCATTTTTCTATATATGAATATCTGTCCTTTGTTCGTTCTCGTATATTTTGCTAGGTTCTTCGTTTCTACACCTAGTATGTTGTATAGAGTTTCCCTATTTGTCTTTTGTTAGCTTTATTTTCTTAGAAGTTAACTATATTCATAAGTGCTTCACTTTTTTGTGTTTACTCTTGCTTGCAATGTGCATCTGTATGTAATTTAGAATTTATACATACCTTTAGGCTTTTCACATACTTGTAATATCATGTTTATCTTGTGTGTTCTAGTAACACTCTTGTAGTTTGTTTGATGTCCCTTTCCAAGTCTGTTTTATGTTTTTGTCTTGGAACCCATGTCTTTCTTGCTTGGTGTGTGTTTTAGTGGCATCTCCTACTTCTACCTTCTCTTAGGGATGTTGCTTGTGCTTTCACTAGTTAGTAAGCTCTCTCCTTTTTTCTTCAAACTAGCGATTAAATGAGTTTTGTAATTTGTCTCTTTTGAGGCACCTTTTCCCTCTTCTGAGTACTATTTTTCCTTAAGCCTTGCTTGTCTTCTCCCTTGGTAATTATCATTTTTGTGTTCTTTTATACTATCAGGTATTCTCCTTTCTCTCCCATTACTTGTAAAATGAATTTTAGAGGGATCATATTTTTATTTGTTTAGCATGCATTTGGTCTAAATTAAAGTGTGGACATTTTGACATATGTATTCCTTAAAAGCATATATGGCTAAATTGTTGTTGTTTGTTTTATCAAAAATACATCTTTTCTTTGCATATGCTATATCTTTGTGATTTTGTATGGTTGTTTTAAGAAGCTTGTGTGAATCTCTTACTTTGATGATTTGTATTTCTCTCACAAGCTCCAGAATCCACCTTTAGTGTCTCTCGAGGTGAAATTCTAGGTTCTACTTGGATAGAAAAAGGATTTAGGCCATCCTTGATTCGTATGATCATTTCTTACCACCATTGTTCATATATCATTTTTCTCCCCTCTTTGTTCCATTATGTTATTCCTTCATTTCTTGACCCTAAATACTGGCTTAGCCTATATTTTTATTCCCTCTTACCTTCTACGTACTTTGTTGAGCTTGTTCTTACTTGGTTTGTCCACTTTACTTTCTTGGGTTCATTATAAAAATAAATGGGAGAAAGAAGGTTGAAAATGGAATTATAAAAAGAAAAATAGAAAGGAATAATATAAAAAAAGGAAAATGGGTAAAAATGGAATGATATAAAAAAATAAGGAACATGGATAAAAAAGAGGTATGAAAAAGGAAGTGCATTTTTCACTGAATTTTATGTATTGTTCTCTCAAATTCATTGGTTGAAGTTTGAGAAGTAATGAGAGAAGAAATCCATGTTTGAGGGTATAAGTGTCATAGATTCTATTGTAGACATTTTTCTACCCATTCCTTAGCCTTTATTTACAATCTTTGAAAGACCTATTGATTTCTTCTTGGCTGGCACTTACATTAGTAGAGAGAGATTCTATTGTAGACATATGAAACTTGGTTCAATTTGAGTCTATATTTCGGTTTGCTTGGTTTGTATAAGCATATGATGATGGCATATAGAGCAAACAAATTTTGCATATCACATACAATGTATGTCATCAAAAATTTAGTCCTATCTTTACATGAATGTATCATAGATTGATGACATGTGGATATTTGTGTTGAATGTATTGTTTATTCTTTACAAACTCTCTGAGTTTTTGAACATGCTTTGTTTGCTTCCTTCACTTTGTGTTTCTTGTTGCCTACTGTATGGACATGCTACTGTGTTGAGGGTGTTCGTAAGTAGAATGCATAACATGATTATTGTATCATATGCATACTTTTAGGGAAAAATTTGTATTTTTGTTTTACTTCATGTCCTTTGTCCTATTTATGAGTTTTTGATATGATGTACGTTCATATGGTGCTTTGGTCTCTTTTGTCACACCTTTGTGTTTCCCCGCTTCTGCTTCCTTCTTTCATGATTCTAGCTTGTTGTTTATTGCCTAGTAATTGTTACAGGAATGCATGCTATATGTTCTCTTAGGTTGACTGAGATGTTTTCTATCTACACTTATATTTGTTTGCCTATGCATTTATTTTATTACATGTTGCATTCTTCTACCCTACTAGTGTTATGGTGCTTTTCTAAGTCATTTTCTATTGAAGCTTATGGTACTTCTTACTGTGTCTGCTTTAATCTTACATACTACATTACATTAGTGTTAGGAATATAGCACAATTGTATGCATTATTTCCCTTATATAGGGGTGTTTCTTTTGACCTTTAGTGTCAAAAAGGGGATAAGTTTTTGTGCACAACTATATGATTATTGCCATATGCATGCCGCATGGGCTGTAAGTGTAGGATTGCACTACATATCATTATCTAACTTGCATGCATTCAGGGAAAGTGTTCCATGAAGTTAGGAAAAGTTATGTACTTTACTTGTTTTTGTGCCTATCAATGTGTACCTGTGTAAGGGTAGCACGATAGTATGTGGTTTGATAACACATTGTTTTAGTATGATATGTTAACTTGTTATATGTTTGTTTTGTATGTGTAGGTTGAAAGTATAAAGTGAAACCTTTGTGCTTCTAGTATGCATACAATGATGCTTTAGTGTTGAGACCCTCATGTTTCAGTCTGATAGAGGAAGCTTTGTTACATGAAGATGGATGGAGAACACTTAAGATGGATACACTTGGATTGGGTGTGTCTTTTAGGTTTTGGGGTGTGTCGTTTGTAGTGTTTTGATACGGAAAGTCAAAGGAAGAGATTTTAAGTCCCGTTGTACTTGTGTCTGTATGTTGGCTTCATGTGTACAAATTATGGTGTATGTTATTTTACTTAGTTTTTTTATCTTCCTTTGTGTAAGGTTGGTTACTATGGAATAATTCACATAAGCACATAATTAGGTACACCTTGTTTATGGGCATGTTTACACACACCACAGATTTTTTTTTCATAGTGTGCATACTAGGTTTTGAGTGTTGGTTTTCCACGAGCAAGCATGTGAGCGAGCTAAGTCTTTTATCTATGATTTTTGTCATGTTTCAATTACGGTATTTATGGATAGTACTCGGTATTTTCAAAAACAAAAAAATGAAACTTTTTAGCACCTCGACACCAAGCTTGTTACCATCCTTGCCACCACCCTTGGTGGGGTGGTTGGTGAGGTGGTTGGAAAGCTATGCATTCTAAGCCCTATAAATACCACACTCATTTCTCTTCTCTATACTCACATTGTTAGTTTAAAACTTAGCCAAAATTCATACCGAGATTTATATCTATTTTAGAAATTATTTTGGTGAGATTATATTTGAGTGTGGGTTATTTCAATGTGGCTTGTGATCAAATCATTTTCTGTGTGAATAAGTGATTTGAATTTGTCTCCCTTATGCGATTTGACATTAGTAATGGACTGTGTGTCCCATGGGGTTGTATGTAGATACACTTCTAGTTATCGATAGTTGGTTACCAATCACATCACATTGAGTGATGTTAGTTGTAGAGGAAAAATGGGTTTGAGTGTTGAACTTGAAAGTTACGAAAGTAGCAAGTAAAGAGTAGCAAGTAAAGAGTAGCAAGTAAAGAGTAGCAATAAGCAGTTAGGATAATGGTCCCAACTGATAAAGATAACAATAGTTTTACTGTCTATGAGACTTGTAACTTGTATATTGCTTGGTGAATTATTTGTTACTAAGTGGTTACTTTAAGCAACCCGAGGATGTTACCATATATATTCGATCTCTATATGTGTTTACTAATTATATTGAATGTTATGCATGATTTAATATTGTGCTAGTATAATGCAAGTTTAAGGTGTGTATGTTTCTACATATTAAAAGCTTAAACTTAGATTAGAAAGCTTTTGCATTCTTGCTTGCTGTATATTTGATATATATAATATCTATTATTAAAGTTATCTACTATTGATGTTATATGTTTTCTGCTTTGTTTGTGTGTACTGCATAAGTGTTTGTTTTTCCTTTCTGGGTAAGTTAAGGTTGATTCTTTTAAGAGTCTGCATCTCCTTACTTTGGTCATATACCGGGTTGTGGACTTTTTCATAGAGAAAGCTCCCAATTGTTAAGTCTTTATAATGATTTGAATAAGGTGATTAACCAATTTAAGAATTTGGATTCATAGATTAAAAAGGGGTATTTTTATTGTTAAATCTTCTCTCTCTATAATTTGAATATGACTTTTATAATTGAATTAATATTAATTAATATAATTAAGTTAGGCTAAATTTTGTATATGGGATTCTAGTTTTGCTTACATGATTGAAAGAAATTTTTTATGATTTTATTTAAGTAATAGTTAATTTATTTCTTATTCAAGTTTCTTAATATCTTTAGTTATATATTAACGATGGATCAAATCGAAATAATTAACCAAAATCACCTTATTTTTGATAAGATTTCATTTCTTTTACCCAAATCACATGTATATAAGCCTTACTATAATAAAGGAAGCCTTACCTTGGAGTGATTTTTGTGAAACATTGAATTCGTGGTAAGGCATTAGCCAAATATAGCATTAGCCTGATATAGGAAGACATTTTCTTAGTATAGGAAGGCTTACCACTAGCATCCAGAGTCGTGGAAAGCCTTACCATGACAAGACAATGTCTTACCACAATAGTTGTAAGTCTTATCTCGAAGTGATTTTGGTAAAAAATAAAATAAAACTTGTGGCAAGGCATTGGCTTGATGTGCGATGGTGTTGGTCTAGTATGGGAAGGATTAACATTGGCATCCAATATCATGATAAGGCTTACTACAAAAGGCAAAGCCTTATCACAATACTAGTAACCCTAACCTCTTAAGCAATTTGTAAATTAACTTATTTCAAGCCCGATCTAAGAAGCTATTGGATAATTGAGAATTGTGAGGGCTCGCCATAACCATTAAGAGTTCTCTTATTTAAAAGGAAAAAATCAATAATTATGAATTTTGTGAAAATTATTTAATTCGTTTTCTTCATGAATAGATAACTAGCTAATTTCCTATATTTGTTCATCTATATCAATTCGGTTATAGTTAACTTGTTTTATGTTAGCTATTTAATCAAATTTACAATTTACAATTTTTCTTTTAATCGACAATTTTTAGAATGTTTAGGATTGTTTGTTTAGTAAATTTAGAAAATAATTTGACATTTTAAAACACCTGTCAATTCCTTTAGAGATCAACATCAAGATAATCTTACCATTAGTATGCTAGTGATTCGTGCACTTATGAGAAATTAAGATTTGTACATTAGGTACTAGCAATTACAACACTCGCCAACAACATTGGTGAATAGGCTTGTGAGCACCTTGGCGAGCATCAAAAAAGTCATTTTTTGTTTCAAAATTTGCAAAGTAATTTTCCCAAATACCCCGCAAAGCAACATAGGAAAAAAACACAAATGCAGCCTAACATGTGTACTAGATGAACCATCCCGACGTGATGTGTCTAAACATGCGAACATATGAAGTGTTTTAACTAAGTAAATATGTGCAGTATTGAACCGTCAGTAATTGACTTTACATAGATGAAGAACCAATACTGTTAGGAAATTACACAATTTCCCAATAAGTCAGATTTATGATAAAGCAAATATAGACAAAATAACACACACAAATTTGATAACGGAGTTAGGCTAATTTTGCTTATGTCTCCGGACCTGCTACAGATCTTTTACTGAAAGGGAAAATTATACAAAGTGTTTGCAACATTCACAACTCAATTACACCTAAGAAAATTGCTCTCAATTTTCTCTCACTAAAGCTTTCTCTAAGCTTTTCTCTCAATTGGATTTTGATAATTTGATGATTAATTCATTACAATTATACATCTATTTATAGGGAGATTGACTCCTTAAATTAAGGGTTATTTGAATTGCTTCTTGAATTAAACTTTCATTTGCTTCTTAATTAAGCCTTGATTTGCTCCTTGAATTAAAGTTCTCTACAACAATCTCTAACAAATACTAAGTAAAACAAACAGACTTCGTATTATGCAATCAGAAAAACCAAGGATACAAAGAACATACAGATCATACATACACAGAGGGTGGTTGTCCTCTAATAGTTTCATCATTTGATAATATTTCATTAAAATTGCCACATACTGTTGGGAAATTACACAAATTTCCGATAAGCCAGATTTACGAGAAAGCAAGAATAGAAAAATAACACACAAATTTGATAACAGAGTTCGGCCAATCTTGCTTAAGTCTCCGGACCTGCTGCAGATCTTTTTACTGAAAGGGGAGAAATTACATAAGGTGTTTACAACACTCACAACCCACAACCTAATTACACCCAAGAAAATTACTCTTAATTTTCTCTCACAAAAGCTTTTCTCTCTAAGATTTTCTCTCAATTGGAATGAACACTTGGTTGTTTAATTCATTATAATTACACATCTATTTATAGGAAAATTCACTCCTTGAATTACTCCTTAAATTAATAGTTCCTTGAATTGCTCCTTGAATTAAGCTCATTGTTTTGCTCTATATTTTGCTCCTTAAATTAATAAGCTTTATAGCAATCTCCAACAATCTCCCACTTGAAGACTGATTTTAATATGTCTTCACACTTCGATCAATGCAGCAACTTTTCTAGTCTTGTTACTCTAGCAGACCAACTGAAGTTGAGAACAACTTCAATTTCATGGCAAGCTCCCACTTGTTGGCATCTCGAGTCTAACAAGCTTCATCATAGCATTCAGGATCTCCTCCATCAATCAGCAACATATAGTTCATATATCTCCTGTTAGGCATATGAGGTCGAGAAAACCTTCTCAATACAGAAGCTGTAGTAAGAGGTTGTGATGTGTTAGACTGTTGCGCACTACACTGTCCAATGAGTTCCCCTGGCTGAGAACTTGCTACAATTGGTTCCTTTATGGAACTATCTGGGACATCATCTGCATCTATAAATACTGACTCATTCTACTTTGAGTCATTAGTGTCTGTTTTATGCATGTCCTTATACATCACTCTTTCATTGAAAATCACATCTCTACTACGGATCACTTTCTTGTTTTCGTCATCCCAAATGTGGTAGCCAAACTCATCCTCACCATAGCCGATGAAGGTGCAATTCTTAGATTTGGGATCAAGCTTATTCCTGCCTTGATCACTAATATGCACAAATGCTACACAGCCGAAAACTTTTAGATGTGATAGTTTTACCTTTTTTTTTCTCCATACCTCTTCTGGTATTCTGTGCTCTAATGGAATAGATGGGCCTTGGTTGATCAAGTAAGCTTCCGTGTTGACTGCTTCTGCCCAGAATTGCTTCGATAGACCAGACTGTATACGAATGCTTTTGGCTCTTTCTGTCAATGTTCGGTTCATACGCTCAGTTACACCATTGTGTTAAGGCGTGCTTGGCATAGTTCTTTCCATTCTAATCCCATGCTCATAGCAGAAATTTTTAAATCTGGTGTCTTCATATTCACCACCATTATCGGTTCTGAGTTTTTTGATCTTCAAACCTGTCTCATTTTCCACCATAGCTTTTCATCTTTTGAAAGCCTCAAATACTTCAGACTTATGCTTTAGAAAGTAAACCCATACCTTTTGAGAGTGATCATCAATGAAAGTCACGAAGTAGTGTTTCCCACCAATGGATGAGACAGTTGTTGGTCCCCAAACATCAGAGTGGATAAGCTCTAACCTTTCCTTCTTTGGGGTTCTACAACTTGTTTGAAAGTTGACTCTCTTTTGATTTCCAAGTATGCACTCTTCACACATGTCTATCTCCGCTGACTCAAGACCTGGAAGTTTTCCCTTTGAGTGCATAATCTTCATCCCTTTCTCACTTATATGGCCTAGTCTTTGGTGCCATAGATTTGGTTTTTCATTACTTGCTACAATTATGATCGAACAACGTGTTCCTACTGTCATGTAAAGAGTGCCATTTTTCTTGCCTTAAGCAACTGTCATTGCACCTTTTGAAATCTTCCAATCATCACCATGGAAGATCGTAGTGTAGCCTTCACTAGCCAATTGCCCTACTGAGATTAAGTTCTTTCTTAGGTCGGGAATATGCCTGACATTCTTCATTTCCCAAAAAAACCCGTTCACATTAATATTCACTACACCTTTGCCAATAATAGCACACAGTTGATCATCACCAAGATATACCTTTCTAAGGTTTTCGGGGACATATTTCTTAAAGAATTCTTTTTGTGAAGTAACATGGAACGATGCTCCAAAGTATAACACCCAAGATTCTTCGTTGCTCTCCAAAGAGCATATCAATGCATCATCTCCTCCATCTCCTCCTGAGGTGGAAGTAACATTTGCCTCTGCCTTCACTTGTTTGTCCTTTAGTGCACTCTTGCACTGATTTTTGTAGTGCCCGGTTCTCCCACAATTCCAACACTCGATAGTCTTCGAGCTATGGGAATTATTGGGATTCCTGGATTTGGACCTCCTGTCCTTAGATCTACCTTGGTAGTTTGTTCTGCCACGTCCATTCCCTCTGGTTGAATCTCTTCCTCTTGACTCTCTATGCAAAACTGAAGAGGTTGATAGTTCACCCGATTCTTTACGTCAGATCTCTTCACTGAGAACTAGATCATGAACATCATCAAATTTCAACTTATTACTTCTAGACGAGCTACTCACAGCCGTGATAGTAGCATTCCAGCTTTTTGGTAGAGAAGAAAAAAGTATCAATGCTCATACTTCTTCATCGAATTCAATTTCAACTGAACTCAATTGGGTTGTAACTGTGTTGAGTTCATTGAGATGTTGAGCTACCGATGCGCCTTCCGTCATCCGTAAATTGAATAAATGCCTCATCAAGTGCACTTTGTTTGAGGCTGATGACTTCTCATACATATTGGAGAGAGCTACCATAAGACCCACCATGATCTTTTTCTTTACTATGTTGAAAGCAACATTGTGAGATAGCGTCAATCGAATAACTCCGAGGGCTTGTCTATCTTGAAGGTTCCAATCATCTTCCTTTATAGCCTCTGGCTTCTTCCCTAAAAGAGGTTGGTATAGATTTTTTGATATAGATAATCCTTTATTTGCATTTTCCAAAACCCAAAATCTGTGCCATCGAATTTCTCGAGTTTCACCCTTCCTTCATCTGCGGTCATTGCTCCCACTCAAATCTGACTTCCTTTAGATCATTTCTAACTATTTCTACAAACCATCGTGTAGTAGAACACCTCTGTCAATGAACAAATATCGTCAAAATATTTTTACTATTCACAAGAATTACCTTGTAGGAAATTGACAGAAATCACCACCAAAAGCTCTGATACCAGTTGTTGGAAAATTACGCAAATTTCCGATAAGCCAGATTTATGAGAAAGCAAGAATAGAAAAATAACACACAAATTTGATAACGGAGTTCGGCCAATCTCACTTACGTCTCCGGACCTGCTGTAGATCTTTTTACTGAAAGGGGAGAAATTACACAAGGTGTTTACAACACTCACAACTCATAACCCACAACCCAATTACACCTAAGAAAATTACTCTCAATTTTCTCTCACAAAAGTTTTTCTCTCTAAGTTTTTCTCTCAATTGGAATGAACACTTGTTTGTTTAATTCATTATAATTACACATCTAATTATAGGAAAATTCACTCCTTAAATTAATAGTTCCTTGAATTGCTCTTTGAATTAAGCTCATTGTTTTGCTCTATATTTTGCTCCATGTTTTACTCCTTATTTTGTTCCTTAATTTGCTCCTTACATTAAGGAGCTTTATAGCAATCTCCAACACACACAATCCATGATGCAGAAGGTTGGGGAACCATGCAGTCCATGAAGAAATTCCTACGAAAAGCATTATGTTGTGCTTCCAGTTCACCGTAAGCACCCATAAATTTCTACCATCTACCCAACGGTTTTGTTACCCATGTGTCCACTTTACGTACCTTTAATGTTTAAGGTAATAGAGATCACCACATCATTCGTCCATTTTAACAGTAAACCGCCTCGACCACCAAACATGTTACTTTCTACTACAAAACAATTTGGAAATTACAAGCCAGCTCAAAGAGTTTCTACTTGCCGTTTATTTATCCTACTCTTTGAAAAAGAAAAAAACGATAAAAGGGTTATCCTCCCGAATTAAGCTCTCTATATTTCAGAACACTCATTTATTGTTCAGCCAATATGCAGGGACGTGCATTCTTTCAATTTTTATAAATATATCTTTTGTTTATAATATTTATGTATTTTAAATATTTTATTATGTATAATTTGATTTATGCCCCTTTTAATATCTATTTTTCTTCTAAACATGTGATATATTTTAAGTTTTGACAAATGTTATAAATAAAATTGTGAATTTTTCTTTTCATTTTTTTTCTTATAAAGAAAAATAATATTTTTAAATATTTATATTTTAAATTCTTTAACTTTAAAAATAATAGCAATCACACACTAATAAAGTGCTAAAATATTTAGTTTATTATCTTAAAATACACTACTACAATATGTACCTATAGCCACGGTTTTTAACCGTGATTGTAAGTTTATAACCACAGTTATAAGAACCGAGGTCTAAGTGAGAGAAACCATAGACTATTACCTATGGCCTCAGTTATTGAAAGATCGAGGCCATAGAACATGTCTATGACCTCGGTTTTTCAATAACCGAGGTCATAGGGTATATCTATGGTCTCGATTTTTCAATAATCGAGGCCATAGGGTATGCATAAATAAAAAAAATATAATTAGTAATTACAATATTAAAAATAAATATAAATTACAATAAATTTATTAATTACAATATTAAAAATCATATTATATTAAAATTAAAAATATTATTACATTTGAGAGTTTATTATACACTAAAACATAATAAAAACTTATTATTTCAAACTGACTTTTTACAATTAATTACAAGCATTTATAAGTGTACTTCAAATTAACATAGGCGCTTGTGTGTTGGGCTGGTGTGTTAGGGTGTTGCACTGGGCTTGGTACGTTGGGGTGTTGTGCTGGGATACTCACGGATCCATTGGGCATAGCTCTTTTCCAGGATGGGATTTAATAAGAAGTTGCCTAGAAACTGCATCAAATCTCTAATAACTACAGCAAGACTGCACATTTTATATTAAAACAAAACAAACAATTATACATTTGTGCATCTTCCTTAGCATCTAAGAAGCTCAAAGAAGTACAAACCATTAGGAATGATGCACCAACAGTTATTATAGTTGTGCACCAGCACCAGCACTAGCACCAATGCAGTGCACCAAAGACTAAAGACCAAGACTCAACGCACCAAGACTAACGCATCAAATTTCAAATAAGCACAAGACCAAGACTAATACCAAGACTAACACTGGCACCAAGATTAAGAAGTTGTACCAAGACAACACCAAATGACCAGGCTCCACATATTGGAAAGACTCCACTTGAAGAATAAATAAAAATAGTCATAAGAATCAGAATGTAGTCAAAAGTTCTCCATAATTTATATACCTATTAAAAGATGCATTTAGATTCTACAACTAAGGATTAAAACAATATTATCAGTATAAAAAATGTATAAATAGAGAAAATAAAGAGAACATACATTTGTCCCTATGGCTTCAACCCTATGCATTAGGCACTAACACCAGCACCCAGCACTCGACACCCGTACTAGTACCAGTACCAATACCAGTTGTAGAGGTGTTGATTTTTCATCTTTTTTTCTTTCTCAATGCTATTCAAGTCTAAATTTGATTCAAAAAGGGACTTCAATCAATAGTTGAAAATGAATGCCAGAAATGTTGATAAAGTTTTAATTTTCTAACCCATAAGTCAGACAGAAAAACAAATGAGACTGAAAACTAAAGGGTTTGTTCATAAATAACCTGTTTTTTGTTCATACATCCATTTAATTTTAACAAATGTTCACCTTACCATCGCTTAACTTGTTTTTTGTTCATAAATAATACTTAATGCTTTAAAAGTAGAAATATTTTGCAAAATTCAAAAATCAACTAAAGGGTTCAGTATTAGAACCAATACAAAAGCTAAAAGGGATAAGTTTGCAAAATTCAGTACAAACTTATAGACAATGGGATTAATGGCTACCCAAAACAATGGGATTGACTTCTCTGGATCCTTATAAACCAACTAAACAAAACCCAAAAGGAAAACACACAATCAAACAAAATAAGAAAGTGAAAAAAGAGCATAAATATAATCATTCAAAATAAAGAGTAATGCTATGATACCCCAAAAGTTGGGATATTCCCTCTAGCTCAAGTGACAAATGATCATTGGTCCCTTTCCTATCATAAGAAAACATAGCAATCATAAATAATAGTTACAACAACAACAATTTTTTTGTAAGCCATATCTTTATTCATTCCATTTTCAGTATACCTTCTAAATAGAGATTCCACAATCCCAGTAATACGGTTCAAAAAATTTGATAGTTGTCAAATGACAATGAAAATAGGCAAATATTTTACAGAGGAGAAAACTTTTGTTTACATCCAACATACCTATGTAGAATCAGAAATAAGTAGCATAACAAGGTCACTTCCTAAGACAATTTTCCATATATCACCCAGAGTCCCATTCTCTTCATTAAAGCCAGCAGCACCAGCTTTAGCAAAAGAGCGAGAGCCCTTTCTAAGGCTAATTTGAAAACATAAGTAACCATAAAAGTATAAACATATAGTTGGAAAAATAACCTATTAAAGCTTCAATTATAATTACCATAAAAAAGAATCAAATGATAAAAAATTGAAAAATATGATTTCACCTTAACTACTCTATCAGATTTTGCTTCAGCAATAGAGTCTCTTAAATTTTGAGTTTGTGTAAGTCCCTGCACAAATAATTGGCTAAAGTTTGTCATCAAGATTTAGCAAAACATAAAGAGCACTAATATACATAGAGAAGAAAAAGGTGAATATGAAAATTAAGATGTCTTCTCTGCACACACGCACACATAGAGAGAGAGAGAGAGAGATTTAACCTAAGAAGTGAAAACCCCAACCGATTACCCCAATCTACTTGATACCCTTGAAAGCATCGAGCAACAGAGGGAACAAAGATGTATTTCTGAAGATGAGAGATGGATGAGTAAAAGATGCAAATGGCAAATGCATACAACAGACGGGGATCCGAGCCGGCGATACATGTAGAGCAGTAGATGGTAGAGTAAAGACAAGAGCGACAGATCCAAATCTAATTTCTAAGAGTTTAATTTGTTTATATACCTGCAATAGAAAACACTAATTAATAAAATAATATATAATTTAATTTAATTAATATATAAATTAATTAAATAAATACAATTAATAAAAAAATTTAAAAATTTGATAAAAAAAAATTGGTACGTGGTGTAAAATATTAATAGGGTATATCTATGGCCTCGATTTTTAAATAACCGAGGCTATAAGGTATGTTTATAACCTTAGTTTTTAAATAACCGAGGTCATAGGATATGTTTATGGTCTTAGTTTTTAGATAATCGAGACCAAAACTTTTTAAAAATTGAGGCTAAATATTTGAGACTATATGTATGTATTGTAGTAGTGATAACCTAATCTGAACCATTTATGCAAATGATTGCTTGATAATAAAGATGTATAGAACAAAAATTTTAACAATAAAATCACTTTTTTTTGTAATTTCTTCATCGTCTAATATATTTATATAGAAAAATGCCATAGAAACATTTTAAATTAGGTTATTTGTGTCGTTTAATCACATGTATTAAAAATATATCATTTATTTCTTTAGTTATGAAAAATAGAACAAATAAAGATAAATAATATTTTTTTAAAAAAAAATTTGTTATTTTTCTTTCAAATGATTAAATATGAATAAAAAAATGGTAAAATGACGCTTAATATGAAAAAAAATTCACTAAGTATTCATTTTGATATTTGTTAGTTTTTACTAGTTTATTTTAATGTTTTATTAAAATGAAAAAAATAAAAGTTTTTTGTTTAAATACTATTATTGTTGATTTTTTCTTAAACAATTTTATATTAAATTTTACTTTTATACTTGTTAAAGACACGCATTTTAATTGAATTTAATCACTTGATATAAAAATAGAAAAAAACTATTAAAATATTATTATCTATCCTTAATTAGCCCTTTTTTCATAATTAAGAGACTAAATTACCTTATTTCTAGTCTAAGAGGTATTGAATGATACAAATGACTTAATCTAAGAGACATGTTTGGTATCTCTTCCTATATTGTATTATCATTCAAATTTATGACATAATAAATAGTAAATTTGTCTTCTTTATTATTTTATAATACGATGAAAATATACATTTATATTTGTTAACAAATTCTATTCATAAATGTTTCTTATTTTATTTTTTAATACAAATATAAATATAAAATTTTATTTATTTTTTTAATTACTACACTACTTATATACCCATAATTAAGACTCGAACCTTAAATCTTTTATATGCTCAAATGAACTCCATGACATTGAATCACATCTCGTTAACAACTAATTTTTTGACTCTGACTCGTTAATTGCTTATAGTTTAAATAGCATCTCTTCTGAACAAATTTATTGAGTATGTAAATGACAGTATGTCATTCATTGCTCATGATGGGATAGCTCATCAAACCCCATCACATTTGATATTGAACAAGGAACAAAACTCTCAACTTTAGCCATTGATAAATCAAACCCATCCTCTATAGCACCCTCAAAAGGTTTCTTATAGCTTCCTTTTTGTGAGTCTCCCCACCTTCATTTCCATCGACCCCCTCCAACCTTTTTAGCTTCAGTTACTACCATCATTATTAGTCATACCAATCTCTAAATACACTACTCCAACTCGTTCTTTATTATACTCACCTAGTACTCGTCCCATTGCTTCCAAAAAAAATTATGCACAATTGAGTGGTCAATTAGTAACTATGTCAAGTTTGTAGTGTAATTTAACCTCACTACCAACGACAAAATATTTCCACTTGTTAGCATATTTTCCTTACACATGTGTTCTATCAATTTGGAGAGTTTAACACTTGGATCAAATAATGGATTTTTAGCAATCACTACAGGCCATCATCTCTCCAAAATACTATTGGACCCACCTTTAGCCATCACCTTCACCACCACTTAAACTTCCAGTAACAACATCACCACTCTTATATATTCTTTGGGAACAAAGTTTTCACCGTAGCTGGCATAGGTAAGAAGTGATCAGCCTGAAGCCATGGACCAAACAAATTATTCACCTTTTTTATACAATTGTTGTTATACGTTGTAAGCTCATTCTTCCATCATGTTGTAATATAACTTTTCATACCTAAAATTGATCTATATCGTCTCTAACTTCACCCATCAAAATCAACACCCAGATAAAAAAGGGTTGTCAAGTAGAAATACATCCCTTACCCTCACGAAAATAGAATTTTTGTCATGAAAAGAAACACTTGATATGTCCCCAATCATTCCTTTAACAAATTCAGCATCACGGCTCTTGACAAGTCTCTTTACAACCGGATCATCCAATAAAAATACACTATCTTGTCTTGGCATCAAGTTTGGATATCTCATCCTTGAAGATATGAACAAATGCTTTGCTTTCAAACACCCGTAGATGATCATAGGAAACATCCTTTCTTGACCATACTTTATCTGGAACATCCATCTTGAGACGAGTACAGGGTGAAAGATTCAACACATGTACAATTGTGATTATAGCCTCACCCCAGAAATTTTTAGGCAACTTTGCATAGGAGAGTAGACATTTGACTCTATCCATCAAAGTTCTATTCATTCTCTCAACTAAGCCATTCAATTGCAGTGTATTTGGAGGTATCATCTGATGTCAAATATCATGCTTTTTGTAGTAAGCATGAAAAGGTCTTGTGTATTCTCCATCATTTTCTATTCGAATGCACTTCATCTTCTTCCTAGTTTGTCTCTCAATTAAGGTATGAAATAATTTGAAGACATCTAGCACCTGATCATTTGTCTTCAAAAGATATACCCACATCTTCCTTGAATGATCATCAATAAAAGTCACAAAGTATTGAGCACCACCAAGTGACTTTGGTAGTGTTTCACACAAATATGAATGAATCAGATCAAACATATTATTCATTTTGGAAGGAGGGAAACTCTTGAAAGAAACTTTTTTTCTTTCCTGCTAGACAATCAACACATTTCTCCAAATGTACTTCATCCATTTCGGGTAGTATCTTCTTCCTATCTAGGCTTGTCATATGTTTTCACCCATGTGACTTAGTCTCCTATGCCATAATTCTACTGCACTGTCTTTCTCTACAGCATCTACTATGTCGATGGAAAGCTTCGCTTGCATTATATATATAGTTGTATACTTCTCACCTCTAGCCACTACTAAGGATCCTTTTGTAAGTTTCCATTTGTCATAAATGAAAAAGCTATAATATCCTTCATTTGCAAGTTTGCATACAGAGATCAAATTTAGGCGCATATCTGGAATATGCTTGAGATCCTTTATAAATAGTCTGGTTCCATCCTTTGTTTCCAAGAAAACATCTAATCTGCTAACAATCTTTGACAGGCCTTCATTTCCCATTCTAATAACACCAAAACTTCTAGGTGTGTATGATGAGAAAATTTCTCTACACAATGTAGCATGAATTGTAGCACCACTATCAAACTCGCCTATGGTATTTGTTTCCTCATCATCACTATTATCGTATATTTTCATTACTTTGCCTTTTTTGTTTCTTATTCCCTCTTAAACACCAGGCAAAATTTCTTGATATGACTCTTCCTCTTACAGATGGCATTCAACATTGCCATATTTTTTTATTTGCCTCTACTCTTGCCTCTGGGTTTCTGTTCTCTATATTGTCTCTTTCCTCTGGACTCTATGGTAAGAGCTTGTGCTTCTGAATCTCTCTCCTTGTTCTATTTCTCATATGACAACAGGGCTTCTACAACAACCTCAAACTCCATCATGTCTTTCGTATAAGTCAGAGTTGTTTTGAGGTGATTATATGATTAGGGTAGTGATGCTAGCAACATCGTAACTTTATCTTTATCGTCGAAACTCACATTGAATCTTGCTAAGTGAGAAAGCTTGTTGTTGAAATTGCTAACGTATTGCATCATGCTCGCATTGTCTTCCTTCCTCATTTGATATAGCTCCTTCCACAAACAATTTTTTTAGCAAGGTTCTTTAACATATACACGTTTTCTAGAGTCTCCCATGTTTCTTTTGGAGTCTTGAAATTTTTTGATTCAATATTTTGCAAGACATTGTCTAAGAGATTTAGACAAATTGTATTGGGTGCAATCTCATCTATCTCTTCTCATTGTTCCTCGGTGACAGTTCCTACCTTCTTTTCTTTCCCTAGAAACACCTTATGGACCTTCTATTGAATGAGAATATCCTTCATCCTTCTTTTTCATAAAGAGAAATTATTATTTCCATTAAATTTCTCAATATCTACCTTCTAGCTTGACATTTTTTTTCATTGTGTTTCTTTTTCTGCAAATAAATACGCCGTGGACCTAATAAAATATTTTCTGATATGACAAATCAATCTATGCTGCAACCATATAGCATACTAAGAGTTCTGCTAAACCAGTTCTGATACCATTTGTTGGGATACAGAAAGTAAAAATAAATAAATTCGACAGGGTAAAATAATAACACAGATAATTTAACGTGGTTTACTGATGAGTGCTCAAAAAGCACTAAAATAACCATGATTTTATGCACATTAATTGATTAATATATATATATATATATTTATATGTTTTATCATATATTTATATATATTTGTCTTTTTCGGAATCACGGGTATTTTTATTGTTTTTCAGGTATTTTGGCTTAAAAACGTAACTTAAAGACTCAAAGAGGAATACTGGAAGCAATAAATCACAAATATATTAATAAATAAATGGGGAAAGGTCAATAAATATGGAAAAATTGGACAAAATGGGTCAAAAGGGTCAAAAATGTCAAAAAGGAGAAAATCGTCGCCTTGTACTTACCGCAAGCCCGCGGCGCCGCTACAGAAGGCCTCACGCGCGAAGACGCCACGCTCACGCGCGCGCATCGCGCCACTTAATTCCGCGCTGCGCGCGATCTCACCGCTCTCCCGCGCCGACGCCCATTTCGCCCCATTTTTCACGTGCAGCCGCCCATGACGTCATGCTGACGTCATCAATGACCTCAGCATTTGCACTACGCGTTTTCACATTTTTTTAACATTTTTTCACTCATTTTTTCTCTCCATCCTCACCTATAAATACACCCCTTCTCTTCACTTCTAAACACACCTCAAAACCATTCTTCTCTTCTCTTTCTTTCTCTCATTTCTTAGTTTTTAAGCTTTTCTTAGTTTCTTTCTTAGTTTCTAGTTGTTCTTAGTTAATTTCTCTTAGTTTTAGAGTTCTTCCCTTTTTGGGAAGAACTAGTTATGTTTTTGTAATTTATTAGCTTTTTGATTCAATAAATGAGAGTGTAAATTCCGCTTGGAGGTTTTTCTAGCAACGGGAATAGCATCGAAGTTCTGTAAGGATTTTATTTTCTTTACAGTTATTTTTTATGTTTTATTCGTACATGTTATATTTAATTTGTCTGTGATTAAATTTAACTCTGCTGGCTGTTTATAAACATGATGTAATAATAACGTTGTTATGCTTGCGAAATATTAAATAGGTAAAAATCTCTAAAATGAATTGATTTTATTTTTATTCAAGATTTTATATTAAGAATGTTAGAGAGAAATATATTATTTTTCATTACAAACTTAAATTTGAAAATTAGATTTTAAGGTTTAGTTATCGATTCGATTTAGAGTAGTGCTCTTTTATTTGTTGGTACAATCGCAGGTAGTTAGAGTGAAGCTCTATTTCAAAAGTTTTTATAAGAATTATTATCCGAAAATGTATTGACAACATGTTTTCAGTAGTGGTTTTAAAACTTAAAAGTTAGTACTCGGATAACTAAATTCTTAGGTTTAATTTGGACACCTTGAATAAAGTTTAAACTGTCTAACCCCACCAAAGGTGGCATTTAAATGGTTCATTTTCAATCTCTTAGAAAAAGAAATTAATTTAATTAACCAAATTAGTTATCAACCCCACCCATAGGTGTTAATTGATTTGTTTAGTTAACAAAGAATATCTAACCCTACCAAAGGTGGTATTCATATAAAAAAGAGAGAATCAATAAATATCAATTCATATCTTTAATAACCTAAATAATATGAGCAAGCATAATTAACTTAATTATTATATCCATAAATACTCCACCATTATAAATGATAAAATTTGCATAAATGTTTATTGAATCTATGTTTATTTTTATGTAAGTAGATTAAAAACACAAAACCCCAAAATATCGTGACAGGATGTTTAGGATTTAATTTCGTTTTTAAAAGTTTGAATAATAAATTAAAAACCACATACATTCCTTCCTTAGATCGACCTTGGGAGTATACTTATCATTTTCTACGAAATGATTCGTGCACTTGCGAGAGTTTTATAAATAGATAAAACCAAAGTAACGGCCAGGATCAGCGATGTCGGTTACCTTTTATCAAGTTTTTGGCGTAGTTCTTGGGAAGGAATAACGTTTTTAAATTATTTATCAAAATTTTAAAAACTTTTTGTGTTGTAAATAATTGTGATTTTTTTTTATTTAAAAAAAATAAGAAAATAAAAAAAAACAATAAAAAAAATAAAAAATAAAAAATAAAATAAAAATTCAAATTTCAATTTCATAATAAATAAATAAATAAATTCAAATTTTAAATTTCATAAAAAAATTATAGCATGAATAATAAAATAATTTTGAAATTTGAAGTAAAAAAAAAGTAAATAAATTTTAAATTAAATTAATAAATAAAAAAAATAAAAAAAATAAAAAAAAAATAAAAATTTTTGTTGTTTGTGAAAAATAAAAAAATTAAAATTTTAAATTTCATAAAAAAATTATAGCATGAATAATAAAATAATTTTGAAATTTGAAATTTGAAATAAAAAAGTAAATAAATTTTAAATTAAATAAAAAAATAAAAAAATAAATCAAAAATAAAAATAAATCAAAAAACCAAAAAATCAAAAAATCAAAAAAATCAAAAAAATCAAAAAAATCAAAAAAATCAAAAAAATCAAAAAAATCAAAAAATTTATTTTCAATTTTTTTTTTGTTTTATGTTTTTTCTTTTATCTTTTTCAATTTTTTTTTCAATTTATTTTATTTTATTTTATATTTTTGGCTTAATTTTTAATTAATTTGTTTTTCTCTTTTTATTTTTTTTATTTTTTCTTTTACTTTTTCAATTTATTTTATTTTTGGTTTAATTTTTTTTTTTGTTTTTTCAAATTTTTTTAAACTACTTTTTTTATCTTAATTTTCTTTTAAGTTAATTAACTTAGGTTTTTAGTAACTTAATTTACTAACTTATATTAATTTAATTTACTAACTTAATTAACTTAGATTTTCATTAACTTAATTAACCTACTTTTTTATTAACTTAATTAACTTAAATTTTAACTTAACTTAACTTAATTAAACTTAATTTTAATAGCATGAAAAGTAAAGATCTAAGGGAGTTAAATACAGGAGACTAGTTCCTGGAAGCCTTTGTGCCACTAGTCTTTCCTGGGAACGTTGCTCTGTCTAGAAGGATGGTTTTTAAGGAGCCTTTGCCCCACCATTCTTTCCTGGGAGCACCCTTGGTTAATACTGATTATGTTATTTTAACTTCAAAAAAAATTAAAAAATTAAAAAAAAAAAATTCTGAAACTATCTCCAAAATTTTAAAGTTTTAATTACAATCTCAAGAGTTAGTTTCTTTGTTTGATCTAGGTACAATTGTGTTTTGATGCCTTAATTATTTGATTTGCACCTAGATGTGGGTTATCTAAAACCCTCAAGCATGCCCCTAGTTTTTAATACAGAAAAAAATTTAAAAATCAATAGGGCATGTTTGAAACAGTATAGGTAGACAATCTTGTCTTACTTGTAGGTTTGATTGACTCAATGATGATGGGACATTGAGTTTACTTAAAAGGCAATCCCCAAGTTACGTCTTGCTAAGACGCGTTAAACTAAGTTTGGATGGGAGGCAACCCATCATTTCGTGTAATTTTTTGTTATTTACTTTATATACTTAATTTTATTGTTTATTTTAGTTTAATTATATGTGAATAATTTTTAAATTGTTAAAACTAAAAATATTTGTTGAGTTGTTAGAAGTTCACAGCAATCTGTGTGTATACACTTTAATGATGAATATGATGAATGCACCTGCATTTCTCCATTACTACTTACACATTCTCAACAAATAGGTAATCTTTCTTCTTTCTTCTCTTTATCTTTAATTTACAATTGTTACATTGAGGACAATGTAAGTTCTAGGTTGGGGGTGGTGAAAAGTTACCATGCTTAATTAGAAAAGAAAAAAAGATTTAACAATTTTAAAATTAAAAAAAAAATTCAAAAAAAAAATATTATTAATTTTTTCTTTTTTATGTTCACATCTTCATTTTTTGTGTTTGGTTTTATTTTTTGTGTGATTTAGTAATTTTGGAATTAAACAAAAAAAAAAAAGTTCTCACAAAAATTTATCATTTCTTTAAATCAAATTTACGTAAATAGTTAAATCTTTTGTACTGTTAGATTAATTTTTGAAAACATATCATGAAATATTATGTAATTATTTTTGATAATTAGTTAATTTTTGTCATAACTAGTATTTCTTGATAAGATGTAGAAATTATATTAAACCCAAAATCGGTATTTATGAATTTGTTTTAGTGGAGACTACCTTTGTGAGATATAATTTGAGTCTAATTTCCCTTATTCAGAGTGAAATATATATTTTTTCTACTCCAAACACATTTCTTATTTCTTCAAATTCTTAGATGATCTCTATAGGCATTAATATTGAATGTATGAATTTTTTCTCATCTTAATAGAGTATCGTATATTTTTTATTATTATTTTTGCTTAGATTAAATGATTTGAGTAGAAATTGATAGTATATGCTTTTATCTCATTCAGGTACATGACATACAAAAAAAAAAAAAAGACATATCTGGGGTTACCTAAACCAAGATCAAACAGAAAAGCCACAAAATTAACCACTCACCAAAATCCTTAAAAAAATGTACAATCTGTACATGGGTTGACTCTCTAAAAAAATGATATATATTGAAAAGTATCTTCAGAAAAAAATAGAGAGATAAAGAATATATAGTATAATTTACATACTATGACCCGCATTACCCAAGATCCTAAGAAAAAAATGTGTACAATCTGTACATGGGTTAACTCTCTAAAAAATGATATATATTGAAAAATATCTTCAGAAAAATATAGAGAGAAAGAATATATAGTATAATCTACATACTATAACCCACATTGCTTAGAAAGTTGTGAGTAAAGGCTAATTACAAAAGAAAGATATAGGAAGTAATTCCCTAAAAAGTCATTGCACTTTCTTCATTTGTAAAAGGCATATATCTTGAAATTTTTTCTTAATGAGTTTGATTTATGCATGAAAATAATTTTTATATATGATATCTTTATAATTTATACATTTGATTCCTTCCATGAGATCAACGTCAAAATAACACTTTGAGCCTTTCTTCTTTATACATATGCGAACATATTAGTTCATTTCTATACATCAACTCTTTCGCATATAAATTAGTATGAGTGTTTGAACCCATAGGATTCAGTGTTTTGAGAGTATTGACTTGTGAGGAATAGAGTCGAAGCGAATTCGGATTTATAACACTGAAATTGGGTGAAATTAAATTGATACATTTTTGATATGAAATATGAAAATGATTTCCGACTAATTATTATAATAAATCATGATTGTTTAAAAAGATTAAAATAACTTATGCTTGAGATTTTAATTATGATCTTAAAGGAGATTAAAAAGTATGAGACATTTTTGTGATATGTTGTTTTCTTTTATTCTTAAACGTTAATTTTTGATTTTGTTGTAATTTTAGTTTTTAAGTTGATTGTTGTTATTATTTCTTTTAATTTTTACATTTAGTTCAATATTTGTGGGTATCATTACTGAAAACCCTCACGAGACTCAAACTCGTCCACTAGGGCAACCTAGGGGTTTAAAGGCTTGTTGCATAGGCTAAATGCAACCGTGTCAATCTACGGAAGTGATTTAGGATAGTTTAATTTTTAGTTTTTATCGCTTCTCTTGCTAAGGGACTAGCAAGAAGCTGGTTGGGGGTTGTGATGAGTGCTCAAAAACTTGATCGGGGCAGAACCGACATCGCTGATCCTGCCCGTTACTTTGGTTTTATCTATTTATAAAACTCTCGCAAGTGCACGAATCATTTCGTAGAAAATGATAAGTATACTCCCAAGGTCGATCTAAGGAAGGAATGTATGTGGTTTTTAATTTATTATTCAAACTTTTAAAAACGAAATTAAATCCTAAACATCCTGTCACGATATTTTGGGGTTTTGTGTTTTTAATCTACTTACATAAAAATAAACATAGATTCAATAAACATTTATGCAAATTTTATCATTTATAATGGTGGAGTATTTATGGATATAATAATTAAGTTAATTATGCTTGCTCATATTATTTAGGTTATTAAAGATATGAATTGATATTTATTGATTCTCTCTTTTTATATGAATACCACCTTTGGTGGGGTTAGATATTCTTTGTTAACTAAACAAATCAATTAACACCTATGGGTGGGGTTGATAACTAATTTGGTTAATTAAATTAATTTCTTTTTCTAAGAGATTGAAAATCAAACATTTAAATGGCAACTTTGGTGGGGTTAGACGATTTAAACTTTATTTAAGGTGTCCAAATTAAACCTAAGAATTTAGTTATCCGAGTACTAACTTTCAAGTTTTAAAACCACTACTGAAAACATGTTGTCAATACATTTTCAGATAATAATTCTTATAAAAAACTTTTGAAATAGAGCTTCACTCTAACTACAGGGCGATTGTACCAACAAATAAAAGAGCACTACTCTAAATCAGACGGGATAACTAAACCTTAAAATCTAATTTTCAGATTTAAGTTTGTAATGAAAAATAATATATTTCTCTCTAACATTCTTAATATAAAATCTTGAATAAAAATAAAATCAATTCATTTTAGAGATTTTTACCTATTTAATATTTCGCAAGCATAACAACGTTATTATTACATCATGTTTATAAACAGCCAGCAGAGTTAAATTTAATCACAGACAAATTAAATATAACATGTACGAATAAAGCATAAAAAATAACTGTAAAGAAAATAAAATCCTTACAGAACTTCGATGCTATTCCCGTTGCTAGAAAAACCTCCAAGCGGAATTTGCACTCTCATTTATTGAATCAAAAAGCTAATAAATTACAAAAACATAACTAGTTCTTCCCAAAAAGGGAAGAACTCTAAAACTAAGAGAAATTAACTAAGAACAACTAGAAACTAAGAAAGAAACTAAGAAAAGCTTAAAAACTAAGAAATGAGAGAAAGAAAGAGAAGAGAAGAATGGTTTTGAGGTGTGTTTAGAAGTGAAGAGAAGGGGTGTATTTATAGGTGAGGATGGAGAGAAAAAATGAGTGAAAAAATGTTAAAAAAATGTGAAAACGCATAGTGCAAATGCTGAGGTCATTGATGACGTCAGCATGACATCATGGGGCGGCTGCACGTGAAAAATGGGGCGAAATGGGCGTCGGCGCGCGCGGGAGCAGGTGAGATGCGCGCGGGCACGCGCGGAATTGGGAGTGGGCGCGCGCTGATGCGCGCGGACGTGGGGCGTGCTGCGCGCGGCTGGGCGCTGGCGCGCGCGGGGCTCGGCGCGGCTGGGCGGCTGGGCGGCGCGGCGGCGCGATTTTCTCCTTTTTGACATTTTTGACCCTTTTGACCCATTTTGTCCAATTTTTCCATATTTATTGACCTTTCCCCATTTATTTATTAATATATTTGTGATTTATTGCTTCCAGTATTCCTCTTTGAGTCTTTAAGTTACGTTTTTAAGCCAAAATACCTGAAAAACAATAAAAATACCCGTGATTCCGAAAAAGACAAATATATATAAATATATGATAAAACATATAAATATATATATATATTAATCAATTAATGTGCATAAAATCATGGTTATTTTAGTGCTTTTTGAGCATTCATCATTTACCCTTTAATTTGGGCTACGTCCACAGGACAAATTCCAAAAAATATTTTTTCCACTAATAAAATTAATGGGTACAAAGTAAGAGGCAATATAATAAATTGAGTTTAACCCAAACTAGTGACACACAAGTGTTTTCCAAACTCACTATTTTGTCCCTCCCCTTTTAAAAAAGTATCCTAAATATTTTTTAAAATATTCTCTCTTACACTCTCACACACACAACACTATTTTTCATCAAAGAAAATTATTAATTTGGGTTTGCTTTGCTCTCTTCTTTTGGTGTGTGTTGTCTCTTTTAGAGAACATAAAACGTGCAAGTATACACGGTCACAAGTAATAAAATTTGATAAGTAAAGAAAAGAGTTTAATAACAAAATAAAAGAAATATAGGATTGCAGTTTTTCACCAAATTAATCCACTCAAATCATATTATTTTCTCTTGATTTATATTTTTTAGTATATTTAATTTGTCAACTGAAAACTTCTAATTTTATCCATACATCTCTTCCGAGCTCCGTATAGACACACCTCATTAAATTAATTCATTAAATTCCTATGAGAATTAAATTCACCAAGATTCATTACGTTCTAAGTTCTCAAATGGTCACACATACAATTAGGGTATATTCCTATCCTTCATCATACATGTCATTCTATCCACGAGCAATATACACAAAAATGTCTCTTCCAAGTTTATTTAAGTGACACGGATCATTTGATAAAATTCGTAAATAATCAAAAGCATTAAGCACAAATAGAATAAACAAATCGAACGTCTTATAAATCTTTCAAAAATAATTAAAATCAAAGCTTCATAAATTTAGATAAAATGCAACCCTAGAAAAATTAAATTACTTCATTAATTAAAATAAAAATTACAGCAGTTAAGGAATTTCGCTCAAGAACACAAAGAAAATTAAAACTTCATCTGGTTCAAAATATTTGGCACACGCAGAGCACAACAGAAGCCAAAAAAGGCTTCTGCGTGTTCCACAGTCCAACCCCAAACTCTCCTAAAATTCCAAAACTCAAAACTCTAAAAAAAACTCCTTCTTTCAGCAATAAATCCCCTATTTATAGCTAAAAAAATACATCTAAAATAATACAATTTTTTACACACGCATAAAAAATTTACATCGAAAATAAAACCTCGACATTTTCCTTAAAATCCGCGGCCACGTGTAAATCGAATTTGTTATTTTAATACACGCGTGGAAGATGAAACAGAGGGCGTCGTTTCTGATTTTTTAAATTCAATCTGCGTGCCACGTGTCAGCGTCTGATTCACTGAAAGGATTAATACGAACACGTGGAAGCATTTCATTGGGGGAGGGAAACGAGTGCAGGTGATCTCCCCGTATGAAATCATGGCGCGCGGGACAAGTGGCAGACAACGGCGCAGAAATATTGGAGACACATGGCAGTGTATCATTGCTGGGATAGATAGGCGCACGAAGATTATGTAGACCGCATTGCACGGGATCAGGCCTCTTGGTAGACGCGTCACAAACACGTGGGTCCCACCCTACACGCCGGCCTGTGCGGCAGGTGGGTCCCACTGAGCGCACCGAGCGGCGTAAACGAGAAACCTACACCCATTCGCTTTGGTCGGGTTTGAGCGCCACGCGCGCATCCTAGCCGTTCGTCGTCTGATCCAACGGTTGGCGTTGCGCGTTGGTGATGGTGCACGTGGCCTACTTTTCCTGTGAAGAAAATTAAACTTTTCTTAATTGCATTTTAGCCCTCAAATTTAATTCATATTAAATTTTAAACTTTATTTAATTACAATTAAGCCCAAATCTAATTTAAATTAAATTTTAAACTTTTGAATAATTAAAATTAAGCCCAATTTTAATTCAAATTATATTTCAGACTTATATAAATTGTAATTAAACACTCTTTTATTTTAAATTATATTTTTGGACATAAATTTACAATTAATTACGTTTTTGATTCAAAATATTTAATTTTCTTAAAAATATATTCCTTAACAAATAAACCGTAAATATTAATTTATTTAACTAAAATTAACTAAAAATATCAAGAACATAGCAATTATAATTAATAAAATAGGTGAAAATAACTCTATAAAATACAGTTATCAGTGTGTCTCTCTAAGGCAAAAACATTGTCTATTTATAAGTAAAATTGCAGCCACCAAAGTCCAATGTAATTAATGGTACTGCACCTATTTATTTATTTTCTTCAAATGTAATAAATAGGGCTACACCAGCATTTTTTATTTTCTTCAGATATAATTAATGGGAATGTACCTACATTTTTTATTTTCTTACCCTTCCATGTGTGTGGGACCTAAACATACCACTTGGATTAAGTTACATGGCCAATAGATTTACATTGATCATCTCGATCACCCAATTCTCCTTATCTTTCTCATCAAAATGTTCGCTATCATAGATTTTGCGGATTCTCACAACCCCTAAAATAGGCGGCTTTTGAATAGAGAATAATTTTTCCAATAACTACTAACTAACTCTTCAGTACATCATCATCATTAGATTCATCTAACCTCTAAACGCAAGTATATGTGATCATGTATAAGTGATGAATAACTTTAAGAATTATAATTTTGATATCCACGAGGATTGTTAACAACTTCTTCTACTAATTACTAGGTTGTTAATACATTAAGTAAAGTCAATAAGTGGTATTTTTATTGTTTTTGAAAAGAATAACATAAAATAATAAAATAGAGTAAAAAAGAATTATAAAAGATATGTGTGGACTATGTAAACATATATATACAATAAGCTAGTTGTACATCATAATTTATGACATATGTAGTCAAGAAAATTAAACATATCAAAAATTAAGAATTAAAATTAAAATTATTCATCATTAAATTAATTAAACTATACTTTAAGGCTTGAAAATATCCACAAACACATTAAATATTTAACTAAATATAGAATTTATCAAATTCATAACGATAATTAAATATTTCATCATACATAGAAAAAGAGTAAAGAAAATAAATTGATTTGAATGAATTATTAGAATAAAATAAACAAAAATATTAATCTTGACTTTTCATTGAACCTACCTCTTTCAATATTATATTGAATTTGAATTTTTTTTATATTTTTAAATCAATTTTCTTTAATTTTTAACAAAGTTGGTGTCTTATAAGATGTTAATTAGGTATTTATACGAGATAACTGATCTAGGATTAATTCTACACGAAAATCACACGAGATCTCAAAATTTTGCTTAGATAATATATCTGGTAATACGTGTCACACAGATGAATCAGGAGTTAAACAATAACCGCGCAGACTCAATCGAAAGAATTCTAGACAAATAACACGTCGTTTTGCTAGCTATGGAAGAAACGATGCATTGGGATCGTCGTTTGAGTTTGAGTTGAAAGCAACCAAAACAACACCATTTTTGTTGATTCGTTCTGAGAACTTCCATGGATTATCTAAGAACATCCACATGTGCTAAGTATATCTAGAATGCTTCCACATGTCAAATAAAATTACCCAAAAATCCATAAAAGTTTTAGAAAAATTCTAAGAAAACCTAAACAACTAGTATTTTTTAAATAAATTTAAAATAAATAATTTTAACTTATTATAATAATAAATTTTACGTAAATTAATATATAAAAATAAGTATAAAATTATAATCCACTCACCGTACCATTAGCATTTGTGTTGCACCGCACCACCAAACATCAAGAACCCAATGAAAAGACAAACTACCAACTTTGGAAAACCTTTTCAACAATTGCTCGAAGCCTAAAGAAGGAACAAAACCTAGCTGCTTTTTCAGCAGTGAAATATTTTTCATAAAAATTGGTTAAATATATAAATATTAATATCACATAAATTAATACTTAATTTTATATTTAACTTATTATACCGTATCATACATAAAATTATTTTAAAAATTAAAAAAGATATTTATTGTTTAAATAATACTAACAGATATCACGGTATAAAAATTATGAATGAATGAAAATTTATATCCCATTACCATTCCTCTTAAAGTAACACTGAATAAGGCAGCTAGGTTCAGTCAATTACAATTTACTCACATTTATGAAGTTATTAAACACTTCTTCAAAAATTCAAATTACTTCAGAAAAACGTTATATTCAACACTGGTAAACCAAATCTTAATTGCGAAAATTATACCAAACACCTATGAGATTTATAAAATTACAAAAAAAATCTATCAAATTTAAAAAATAAATAATTATAATCTTTAAATTATTACAATATTACATTATTCATCAACTTTTATTTTTTTCTTTTCAAACATTTCCTTTAAAAAATTTTAAAAATCACTATAAGGGATGCAAGTGTTTTTTTTTTCTTTTCTAAACTTAACGACATTTTTGTTATTTTAATAAACTTGAAAGAAGGAAAATATAATTGACCCACGTTAATATCTTGTAAATTTACATTTATTTTTATATTTATATATGTATCATGTATTGAAATTATATTAAAAATTAAAAAAATAATTTTTTTAAGCAATTCTAACACGAGTCACAGTATATAAATATATATATATATATATATATATATATATATTAAATTAAATATAAATTTACGCATTCATCTACTGATATATATCTAGAATAACTTTTGTAAAAGACATGTATTAGGAAGTCAATCTTTTGTTGATTTTTTTTGTATTGATCCTTATTTTATTTTAAATCTCAATCTTTAAATTTAATCAAAATATATATAATAATTCATATTATTTTATATTATTCAATAAAAATTTTAAAATTGAATAAAAAATACTTTATAGGGGAAAATAAAATTATTAGACGATGAGGATCATGTACTATGTGAAAAGTACATTTATCAATCAATGAGGTAGCATAAGTTACTCCACGCACAATTAAAAGCTTACAAATGCTAAAATATAGTCTTAAAACCCGGTTGGGAGATTAAGAATTTTTCCACCGGGAAAAATACTACTTTATATATATTTTTGTACTTGATTATTTATAACATGCCACGTAATGTTTAAAAAATAAATCATTTTTTACTTTTTAAAATATCTTTTATCATGTGTCATAATATAAATAATTTTGGTATAAAAATAATTATGTTACTATTTTTCTTTCTACTATATTATACTGATTCAAAGATACTGTAAACTATGATATAGGTCTTTCTATATGCGTTATTTGTTAATAAAAGTAAAAAATTAAATTATAACTATATTTATAATTACATCTTTAATATTTTAGAATATATAATTTGATCCATAAATATTTTAAACTTCATACATATATCATTAAAATTTTAAATTATATAATTTAATCTCGAAACTTTTAAAACATAATCACAAATATATATGTTAATAATTAAATTAGGACTAATGTGTAAATTTTAAAAAATCTTAGATTAAATCGTATAATTTAAAAAGTTTATATATATATATATATTAGTGAAGTTTTAAAAGTTTAATATTTAATTATATATTTTAAAAATTTATAGTAATATATATAAATTTACTTAAAATTTAGGAACTAAGGTATCGTTTGGTTCGCATAATGAAATCAGAATCGGAATGAGAATGAGAATAGAATGGAAATAGGAATGAAATGGAATGGAAAGGAAACAATGTTGTTTGGTTTAACTACTGAAATCAAACTTGAAATTACGATTACAATGTTTGGTTTGCCATTGGAATGAAAAAAAAATGTAAATTACCTTAATATCCTTATATTCAGTAAAGTTCAAATAATGTCATTTAATTACTATTTTTCATCAGACAAAATACATTATTGAGATCGTTATTTTTCTAAATAATTATTACTTAATTAAAAAAAAATATATTATTAAAATTATTATTTTTCTAAATAGGGTTTAGAGTTATATTTGTGGGTTAAGGTTTAAAGTTAAAATTATTATTTTTCTAAAAAGGGTTTAGGGTTTTAAAATTTGGGATTTTGAATTTAGAGTTTAGGATTTAGGGTTTTAGGATTTAAAATTTAAGGTTTAGGGTTTAGGGATTTGAGGTTTAGGATAGGGTTTTAGGGTTTTGGGGTTTAACGTTTAGGGTTTTGGGATTTAGGGTTTAGCGTTTAGGATTTTGGGATTTAGGGTTTAGGGTTTGGGGATTTAAGTTTTAGGGTTTAGGATTTTAGGGTTTAGGTTTTAGTGTTTTGGGATTTGGGGTTTATGGTTTTAGGTTTTGGGATTTAGGTTTTAGGGTTTTGGGATTTGGGGTTTAAGGTTTTGGGTTTTGTGATTTAGGTTTTAGGTTTAGGGTTTATGATTTGGATTTAGGATTTAGGGTTTAGATTTTAGGGTTTTGAGATTTAGGGTTTTAGGTTTTGGGTTTTGGGTTTTGAGATTTGAATTTAGGGTTATATTTGAAGTGAGGGTAAAATTGAAAAAAAAATTTAAGATGGGAATGAAATCATGATTCTTAAACTCCTTTAATAATCGATTTTATTTCGTCTCTTACATTCAGTCCAACCAAACACACAAATGGAAGGAATCAATTCTGATTATTTTTCATTCCTTTAAACCAAACATCACGTAAAAGAATAGTTAAGTCAAAATAAAAGAAAATATAATATAAAAATACCTATAAATTATTTGTTCCTATTAAAATATATAATAATGTGATACTTTAAAATAAAAATATTTAGAATTTATTTACCGAAGAATACGTTTAATCAATAACGAATAACACCTTTACAATTACAATTGCAATCATTGGGTTGCAAATTATACTTTTTTAATAGATACGTTGAACTGCACATAAGTAAAAGGGTAGCAATGATTCATTGAATAGAATAAAAATATACAAAAATTTATTAAATTTTGAATATGATTATATAAATATATTAGTCATCGAATGTAGATGAGAAATTTAAAATTTTAATACGTGAACATACTTATATTTATTTTTTAAGTTATTATATATTTTTTAAATAAATTATAATTTAAAAAATATAAACTTTCATAGGTTCAATACATAACAATTAATTTAAAAACACATAATAATTTTTAAATATATATATATATATATGTTTACATATTTTATTTTTAATATTTTATAAAACTTTAAACTTATAATATAAATTATAATAATTAATAAAATCATAGTATTTTATAAGAATTAATAAATTTTTATACATTTTAATCAAAATTACCTTTCTATCGGTACACTTCATCTTTCTTTTAGCATGCCTATTACCTATACTGCACGGCTTCAAGAAACCACAGTACAATACATGAATTTTCAAATTCAATAAATTATTTATTAATTAGATAGAAATAATAAAAAGAAACATTTTTAAGAAACGGAATATTTACAAGAAAAATGTTAATATATATTCACACAGGAGATATTATCCTAATTAATATATTAATTTTTTAAATATCTCATATTATTAAAGATTTTATTTTAATATTATATTTAAATATAGATATTATTTTTATCTTTTTTAATAATAATTATTATATTTTACCTAAAATATTTTTTTCTTTTTAGTAAAGGATTTTTTTATGGAAATTAACTAGAGTTGAAAAATAATTTTTTTTTGTTAAAGGTTGAATTTAACATTTTCTACTAAAATTTAATTAAAAAAATAAAAATTATTAAATTTTTATCTTTAAAAAATAAATAATATAAATAATTATTAAAAATCATAAAATTTTAATAATTTTATTATAGCACGATGAAATTAACAAAAATATGTGTATTACTAATACTGTCCGAAAAATAAAACAACTTTTAAGAAGTAATATTTTTTTACTTTTTTAACTCTACTTAATTATCAAAAAGAAAAATTCTTCATAAAAATTTGGTTAAAAAAACATACCAATACTTGATGTATATTTACGGTATCCAATCCGTCTGTCTGATTACTGCCAATAATTTCAAAAGCCAATGATTTAACGATTCGTTTTATAATATTTTAATGATGTTATTAAAAAAAAAATGCTAATATTTTAGAGGTATTTTGGTAAAGGAAATATTTGTGCTCTTAATACGACATTGATGCCACATCGTGATAGAGAGTATAGACATGACTTATTAATTAACCATCTAATTAATAACTTCTCAACAAACAAAATAATATTGACAATGAAATTATTATTTCAATAAGATAATAAAAATAATATATATATATCATCATCATCATCAAATAGGAGAAGCATAAATGACAGCAGCATATTAATCTATAACATCATCATCATCATCATCGTCATCATATACTAGAAATAAAAATAATAATATCTGATATGACCCCAAAAAAATAGGAAACAGCCAAAACAGACTAGAAAAAGGAAACAAAAAAATCAACTACAAAATTATCAAATCTACCCACTTTTTGTCGTACGCTAATTTTTTTTGCCCATAAATAATATATTCAGTTGTTCAATTGTACAAATATGATAAATTAAAAATAAAGTGAGTATATATATGGGAAAAAATTTCTTTTTTTTTTCTTACCAAAAATTACTTAATTTTTGAAAATTATTTATCCTTCTCGATCAACTAGGTATTAATTACAAGCATTAATAACGGAAAAGAAAAAAGTATTAATAGAATAAATAAAATTGATTTATTGAAAATACAAATTAGATGTATTCAGTTATATGATCTTTGACACAAAGATAACCTTTAATAAAAATTTATATATCTCAAATTTAATACCATAAATACCAAAAGATATATTATATAATATTTTTGATAAATACAATTAAGTTAATATAATATTAATATATTTATTTTAGGAAATAGTA
Source organism: Hippophae gyantsensis (assembly GCA_030763125.1). Lineage (NCBI taxonomy): Eukaryota > Viridiplantae > Streptophyta > Magnoliopsida > Rosales > Elaeagnaceae > Hippophae > Hippophae gyantsensis. The sequence goes on from CM061028.1 coordinate 53,174,116, forward strand.
GAAATATTTAAAAGGAGGGGGCAGCATTTTGAATATTAGGTGGGTTGAAAGTCAGTTTAAATTTTGAAAAAAAAATTTTACACTATATATAAATTTATTAATTTTTTAAATCAATTAAAATTAAATATACAAGCCTAGTCACTCTTAGGAAGAAAGAAAAAAATTATTAAATAAAATTTTTGTTCTAAATAAAACAAAATATCATTTATCTCTTTCAATCATAATTATTCTTTTATTATCATTTCGCTTAATTTCAAATTATATCTCAATGTTTACTAGTTGTGTATATGAAGTTCTTTAATATTTAACATAGGAAATTTATACAACGTTGAAAATAATGCTATTATGATGTGTCTAACATTTGAGATGTTAAATGTATATTCCTAATATTAGAAATAATATTATTATGATATCCTAACTTTTTACACGTGAAATTACCCGAGTGATGTTATTATGATATGCTTTCATTTAGTTTAATTTAATAACCTAAATGAAATACGTTTTCTTAATTGTCTAACCAATATTATGAAACCAAAAATTTTTCCTTTCAATGAGAATTTTTTTTTATTCTCACTAAAAGATTTTAGTATAAATAACAATATATAAAAAAGTTTTCATTTTAGTATATATATACCCATTATATTGAATCTTTAAACCTTAGATAGACCAAACCTAATGACATCACACCTATGGAACAGATCGAGCTCAATTACAGCTCGAACCTTAGACAGACTGATAGGGCAGAACCGACATCATCGATCCTGCCGGTTACTTTGGTTTTATTTATTTATAAAACTCTCGCAAGTGCACGAATCATTTCGTAGAAAATGATAAGTATACTCCCAAGGTCGATCTAAGGAAGGAATGTATGTGGTTTTTAATTTATTATTCAAACTTTTAAAAACGAAATTAAATCCTAAACATCCTGTCACGATATTTTAGGGTTTTGTGTTTTTAATCTACTTACATAAAAATAAACATAGATTCAATAAACATTTATGCAAATTTTATCATTTATAATGGTGGAGTATTTATGGATATAATAATTAAGTTAATTATGCTTGCTCATATTAATTAGGTTATTAAAGATATGAATTGATATTTATTGATTCTCTTTTTTTTATATGAATACCACCTTTGGTGGGGTTTGATATTCTTTGTTAACTAAACAAATCAATTAACACCTATGGGTGGGGTTGATAACTAATTTGGTTAATTAAATTAATTCATTTTTCTAAGAGATTTAAAATGAACCATTTAAATGCCACCTTTGGTGGGGTTAGACAGTTTAAACTTTATTCAAGGTGTCCAAATTAAACCTAAGAATTTAGTTATCCGAGTACTAACTTTCAAGTTTTAAAACCACTACTGAAAACATGTTGTCAATACATTTTCAGATAATAATTCTTATAAAAAATTTTGAAATAGAGCTTCACTCTAACTACCGGGCGATTGTACTAACAAATAAAAGAGCACTACTCTAAATTAGACCGGATAACTAAACCTTAAAATCTAATTTTCAGATTTAAGTTTGTAATGAAAAATAATATATTTCTCTCTAACATTCTTAATATAAAATCTTGAATAAAAATAAAATCAATTCATTTTAGAGATTTTTACCTATTTAATATTTCACAAGCATAACAACGTTATTATTACATCATGTTTATAAACAACCAGTAGAGTTAAATTTAATCACAGACAAATTAAATATAACATATAAGAATAAAGCATAAAAAATAACTGTAAAGAAAATAAAATCCTTACAGAACTTCGATGCTATTCCCGTTGCTGGAAAACCTCCAAGCGGAATTTGCACTCCCATTTATTGAATCGAAAAGCTAATAAATTACAAAAACATAACTAGTTCTTCCCAAAAAGGGAAGAACTCTAAAACTAAGAGAAATTAACTAAGAACAACTAAAAACTAAGAAAGAAACTAAGAAAAGCTTAAAAACTAAGAAATTAGAGAAAGAAAGAGAAGAGAAGAATGGCTTTGAGGTGTGTTTAGAAGTGAAGAGAAGGAGGGTATTTATAGGTGAAGATGGAGAGAAAAAGTGGGGGAAAAAATGATGAAAACGTGGAGTGCAATTGCTGAGGTAATTGATGACGTCAGCATGACGTCATGGGGGCAGCTGCGCGCAAAAATGGGGCGAAATGGCAGCGGCGCGCGGGGAGGGTAGCTGGGACGCGCACAGGCGCGCGCGGAAGGCAGGCGCTGCGCGCACGAGAGTAGGAGAGACGCGCGCAGGCGTGTGCGGAACTGGGACTGGGCGCGTGCTGATGCGCGTGGACGTGGGCGTACTGCGCGCGGTTGGGCGTTGGCGCGCGCAGGGCTCGTTGCGGCGCGGCCGCGCGATTTTCTCCTTTTTGACATTTTTGACCCATTTTGTCCAATTTTTCCATATTTGTTGACCTTTCCCCATTTATTTATTAATATATTTGTGATGTATTGCTTCCAGTATTCCTCTTTGAGTCTTTAAGTTACGTTTTTAAGTGAAAATACCTGAAAAACAATAAAAATACCCGTGATTCCGAAAAAGACAAATTTATATAAATATATGATAAAACATATAAATATATATATTTTTAATCAATTAATGTGCATAAAATCATGGTAATTTTAGTGCTTTTGAGCACTCATCACAGACCAAGCCCAATGATAGCTCGAGCCTTAGGCAGACTAAGCCCAAGAAAAGCATAAGCTCGAGTATAGTACAAGCTCGTGGACAATAAGAGTAAAACTCGACCTGGATCTCTGGCACATTGTACTTTAGGCTAATTATGTCCTCCTAACACGTAGTTACATATATACATTATATAGCTAACACTTGTACTCATAAATGTGCTATAAATAGATGAATCACTCATGAGGATCCACACATTGAGCCCTTTACATTCATCTCTCTCTAATCTCTCTATAGGATACTGAGTATCAACATTTTGGCGCCCACCGTAGGGTTTAGATTTTGAGATCAATCACAAGTTTTTGAACCCACTACTACAAAACGAACTATTAAAATATGTTAAAAACCGACTTAAAATTTAAAGTCGATTCACGCGTTGAACTGACTTTAAATTTTTAATTTTTTTTACAAAATTTACTCATTTTCTATTATACTCAAATTAAAACTTGTATTCGATCACTACATAAGAACAGGAAAAAAACAAAATCTGTTTAACAAATAGTTTAAATAATACAAATAATTGAAAAATTAAATATTAATTAATAGTAGAAAAATTACAATGGTGTTGTCCTATGTTATTCAAGATCATCATATTCTTCTCCTGATGTTATAATACAAAACCTACATATATAATACAAAAAATTATACACATAAATAATAACATATAATAGCAGAAAAAATATGAATAATAAGTGCGTAGAATTAATAGAAATACTTATAAGAGTAAATAAAGTGACAAAATGAAATAAATAAAGAAAAAATGGTGTTTTGTAAGTGATAAATGGGTATAAAAAATTTGAGTATTTTACTCAAAAAAATAGGGGATCTAAAAAATAAGTTAGAGAGGAAGAAAACCCACTAATCGGTGTTGGAATTGGTAGTCATAGATGGTCAGAAAATGAGAAATAGTGGAGGAGGTTTTGGGTTTTTGAGAGTTATACAGTGTTTGGAATAGTTTCTATCTGGGGAAGAAAGAAGAAAAAAAGAAATAACCACGTGTGTAGTGTCGGTTCTACGTGTCAACCAACGCTATCCACGTAGTTCGTAGCGTCGATTGATGTGTCGAACTGACACTATGTGTAGCATTGGTTCTACACCGAACTGACTTTAAATTCATTATAAGTCAGTTTTTTTCCAAAAACTAACTTTACATATCGACTTAAATGCCACATTTTGTAGTAGTGCCCATTTCCTATAGAGACTCACTTTGATCTCATAGAGAAATTAGGAAATTCCACCTCGCACTACTCGCAATTAAAAAAATCATGGCTATAACTCGATCTAAAAGACGGTCTAATTCGATTGATCCCGAAACAGTGGCTGCTCAAGGAAATACACCACCAGCAACCAATGGGACCAAGGCATAGAATAGCACCCTCTATCAAGAGTTATCTCGTTAGCTGCTCAAGCTTAGGAAAAAGCTCGGCAAAACCAAAAGAGAAAATAGAGCTCTACGATCTCAGGTAGAGGAAAGGATCCCTGAAAATCCTACTGTTGAACCAGTTAACGGAGAGGTAACGAGACGCAGTCAGTTCGAGCTCCGATTTACCAAGTATGAAGTTGAGAGAAACCCCCTCTCTGGCTCGGCTAGTCCCGATGAGGAGAAATGGCTCCAAGAAAAAAAGAGTTAGGAAACACAGATTCAAGCCTTAGAGGAGAACAACAAGAGGCAATAAGAGGCTTTGAAAGAAGCAAGTGAGAAACAAGAAAAGGGAAAAGCCCCATACGAGGTGGATAGAGATTGTGAACAATTGTACATCTCCCTTTTCTCAGATGCAATTGAAAATGATGAACCTCCACCCAAGGTTAATGCTCCCAAATGCCCTAACTATTTTAGGACGAAGGATCCAGTGACGCACGTCCAACATTTCAAAACAACCATGGTACCCATAAGCCTCACCCAAGAAAAGCGAGACGCAATGATATGCAAGCTATTCACTACCACCCTCTGCGATGGCCCACGAAAATGGTTCAACAATCTACCTCCCAGGTCCATAGCCTACTTCCCACAGTTCGCCAAATTATTTATTTCTAACTACGCCTGCAACAAACCCTTGAGAAAAGAATCTTATCACCTCTTTTCAATTATACAAGGGGAAAAAGATCCCATTGAAGGATACATGAAGCGATTTAGAAAAGAAAAATTGGAAATCACTAACTGCCCTAGTTCTATTGCTATAGAAACCTTCAGGTGAGACCTACTAAAAAATTCTGACATGTTCATGGAATTGATTAAAACTGTACCATGTACCTTGGAGGAAGCTTATGGGGAGGCCAAGAAGTTCGTCAACTTAGAAAAGGATCTTAGCCTAGCTAAGGATCGTCGAATGGGAGGAGAATTGATCCTGACACCAAACAAAGATAAAAGGAGAACGAGCCCTTATCAAACACACCAAACTTACAAAAACAAACGATTTTTTGTAGGCAACAGGCAAGTAGGACAATGGTCAGCGAACAGACACTGGGCGCTAAATAAAACCTAGCCAGAAAACATGGAAACCTGGGGAAGAGCATTATCTCCCTTTAGGGGTCCTCCTTTAAAAGTCGATTTAACCCAAATTGTACAAAAAAATGGAAAGGGAGCCCGAGACTAGGTGGCCACCTAAGATGAATACTCTAGGGAGAGATGTTTCGAAATGGTGTGCTTTTCACAAAGATATAGGCCATGAGACAAGAGATTGCAAAAACTTTAAAAGATAATTGGAGGCATTATTGGCTAGAAGACATTGCAAAGACCTCATCACAATGAATGAGGATAGAAGAGGAGGCTACCAAGGTGAACGAAAAAAAATTTGACCAACATACTCATCAAGTACTGGAAAAGAGCCTCATAGAGGGCCCAACATTAAAACCATCCACAACATACATGGGGGGCCAGAAGTCAGCAGGGCCTCTAGCAACGCTGGAAAAATATTTGCAAGGGAACATCACAATGCACCCCACGTATACGCTTTAGTTAAAGCAAGATCCCCTATTAGAATAAGTTTCATAGAGAAAGATGAGACTGCATCCCATCATAAGGACCTTTTGGTGATAACCCTGAGGATCGGGTCCTGTGACGTCCGACGGGTAATGATTGACACTAGGAGTTCAGTAAACCTCCTGTTCCTAACAACTGCCTCGGCCCTCGGGCTAGGAGACACACACATTGTCAAAATAGAGCTGCCTCTCATAAGATTCAACGATAGCACCACCTACGCAAGAGGAATGGTGATCCTACCCATCATAGAAAAAGGGGTGATAATAATGACCAATTTTGTCATCATCGACACCCCAACACATTACAATGCCATCCTCGGAAGACCATGGATATAAAACAAGAAAGCAGTCACATCGACCTTCCACCAAGTAATCAAATTCCCCACGGTTGAAGGCCCCGAAGAGGTGAGAAAAGATCAAGAGAAGACTAGGCGTTGTTATAATGCCACAATGAAAGGGAGCTACCACCAAATAGCAATCACTGGCAGGCCTCCCTCCAAAGCGAAAAAGGAATAAAAGCATAATGAGGTCAGTCTTTCTGAATAAGGTAAAAGACTTCCTAACTGATAAGGAGGGAAAGGGACACATGGTGAAAATTGGTGAAGAATTAACAACAAAACTCGAGGAGGAGCTCTCATTATTTCTAAAAGCCAATGCAGACATCTTTGCGTGGACCCTTGTGTACATATCAGGAATTGATTCACGAGTCATAACCCACTAACTAAATGTCAGTGCAGAAGCGAGACCCATCCAATAAAGGAAACAAAATTTCCCTAGAGAGAAAAATGAGGGAATCAAACAGCATGTAGCTTCCCTCAAAGTGGCAAGGGTCATTAGGGAAGTCAAGTATCCATCATGGCTCTCAAATTTGGTATTAGTAAAAAAGGCGTATGGTGCATCTCTCATGTGTATAGCCTTTACTAATCTAAACAAGGCATGCCCCAAGGACTGCTTCCTCCTCCCAAGCATTCATCAGCTGGTATATGCCTCTTCTGGGTTTGGGTTGATGAGTTTCTTGGACGCAAATTCTAGGTATCATCAAATCAAAATGTACCCTAAGGAGGAAGAAAAAACTTATTTCATAGCAAAAGAAGGAACATTCTACTACACAAGAATTCCATTCGGACTAAAAAATACAGGTGCAATATATCAACGCCTCGTCAACAAAATGTTCAAAAGGTAGTTAGGCAAAAACCTGGAAGCGTATATTGATGATATGGTGGTTAATTCATCTCAACCCATGAACCATATCAGAGACCTACAGGAGATATTCGAGTTGATATGAAGCGATGCACGACATATATCTATGAAATAAATTTTTTTGTAGAAACTGATCATTTATTCAAGCTCTTCCCCTTATAATGGGCATCTGGGGCTACATACCTAGATTAATTAATTAGGTAGGGTGCCCCAATAGTTGAAGAGGTCAAGCGACCCACCCCGGTTAGGAACCAGGTCGGCACTCTAATAGTTAAAAATAATATATATATATACGACCACTTCGGTCAAGAACCAGGTCAAGCTCTTTCCCTTATAATGGGCATCTAGGGCTACACACCTAGATAAATAAATCAGGTAGGGCGCCTAACAAGTTGAAGAGGTCAAGTGGCCCACCCCGATCAGGAACTAGGTTGGTGCTCTACCAGTTAATATATATATATATATGAGCACCTTGATCAAGAACCAGGTCAAACTCTTTCCCTTATAATGGGCATTTGGGGCTACACACCTAGATAAATAAATAAAGTAAGATGCCTTAACAAGTTGAAGAGGCCGAGCGACCTACCCCTATCAGGAACTAAGTCAACAGTCTACCAGTTAAAAAAATACGAGCACCTTGGTCATGAACCAGTCAAGACCTAGGTTCAGTCACCTAGATCCTACTAAATAGCTTACAATTACATTATAGCAAACAGTCATTATACATAATCACATACCGTTCTGATTTTTCATTATTAAAAAATTAGTTATTACACACTACTCATATTGTCCTTTATTTAAAAAAAATCATAAACTATGCACATAATGCTACAAACTATTCAAGCGCTTGGACACACGGCCAGTATCTGGATGACCATTTTCCTCAACCAAAGGTAATAGTTTGGCCTGAATCTCAGCAACCTTCTCACGATCATAAATCAGGGGTTTATGGTGCGTTGTCATCATGGAAAGCAACCATCGCTCCAAATCCTCGATAACCTCCATAACCTTAAGAAAAAAGCTTTTAGATCACTTCATATAAAAACTTGCCCAGTAAGATTTTCTGTCAACAAGAGCAGCCATACTAGCCAGGGTCCTTTTTCTCGAGCTTGTATTTGGATTATTTCTCCTTACAAGTAGTGAGCTCACACACTATTTCTCTAGCATTACGTTCAAGTTTCATGACGTCGGCTTTAAGCAAACTAACTTCATCCTCAAGCCTACCATTGGCAATACGAAAAGCCCAAACTAATCACCTATTTGTTCGATCAGAATCCATAATGCGTGAGCAAAAACGTTAGAGGTACTAGCTTGTTTCCTAAGCTCTACTTAAAATACAAAGATTCTCAAACACGTGAATCAAACTATTGTTCTCCAACCCTTTTTATAGGAAAATAAAATTAAATAAAAAAATTACTATCCCTCAATAAATGACAAAAGGTAGGTCAACATCATAAATACACAATAAATAGGCAAATTACGTTATTTATTCAAAAACGTTCATGAGTATGAAACAAAGTAATAACTCGCGACCATACAAACCAAAATGGCATCGAGCTTTCAAAATAAATAAATAAATAAAACAAATCACTCAAGGATTAGATGTCCCTTCCCCGGGAACCTCAGGGCCAACCTCACCACTAGAGGAGCCCAATCCTTCCCTCTCCTCCTCAACTAAAGGGGCTCGATTATAGGGCGACGTAACAGGGATATCCAGAATATGATAGTAGTACTCGCCCAAATCTTTCTTTCTAGCCTCTGTCTTGAAGGTCTCCATTACCAGCTTATATGCTCGCTCGACACTAGACTTAAGCTTTGGTGCTATAGCATCCACATCGGCTTTTACTTGATGTCTCACCTCCTCGATAGAGGCCTCAGCTTGTCTTTGCACCTCCCTCGTCCTCTCCTCCTGCTCGAACAAGCACCGAACACACGCATTAAGCTTAGATATAGCCCTATTTAGCTTCTCTTCCTTATCAATTAACTCGCTCTCCCACTTTGCTACTCTGGCTAGCAGAGCGATGTATTTTGAGCACAACAATGCATGAGCTTACTTCTCCTGTACCAGATCGGAATTTAAATAGCCCACGGTGTGAGCTCTATCAAAGTCACAAATCAGCATCAACTATACACAAAGAAAAAAGGTTAAGCAAACAAAAATCAAGCTCACACTGCACTGAATATCAAAAACCAAAAATATAACACACCCGACACAACTGACGGTGAATTACCTCGCCAAAATCCGCCCTCTCGTAAATAGTTGCGAACTGCTCCTTGGATCCATAAACTAAAATTTGGCTCATACAATGATCAAGGTACTCGAGTGCCAAGCCCTGATTCAACACGACCCTATCAGCATAGGCAGTAAGGTCCTCAACAATAGCCTTCCACCTCTTTAAATCCCTTAGAGGATTTCCAGTACGAGGATTTGGGGACCTAGGATGCTCTGGCAAAGGAGGACAAATATTCAGAGGATTGGGGTCACAGGAATTTTCATCGGCACCAACCTTCTTCTTAAGAGAAGAGGTATGACAGGCACTCATCGGTGAACCAGTTCCTCTCGATGTCACCTTGCTTTTCACTCAAGTAAAACTTTTGTCAATAGTCAAATCTATAGGAACTGTAGAATAGAAAGGAGCACGAGTTAAGCACCTCGAAAAAGAAAAAAAAATAATAACATAAGAAAATGTATATATATTTAAAATAAAAAAGAGGGCACAAATATTATAAGGTAACAAGAAAGAGAAACTAATGGTCACCATCTTCAAGCACCAACCGTCCCCTAAAATCTATATGAGGAGTCCTACATTTAACAAAAGCCCAGGCATTAGAAGAAGCTTAGGGTTTGGGAGTCAACCTTAGAGGAGGCTTCACGACACTATGCCTCATTAACCCACACGCAACAAAACACAAAGTGTTCAAAAGAGTCCTCTAATTCATCTTCTCAGGAAGTTAGTTTTGGATACCAGCCAACCTTTGTTTTACATCAAGACTCAAGGTCGTGATCAGAGAATCCATATTCCTAACCATGACCTTAGTATCATTCCAGACACACCTTACCAATCTAGTATCACTTGTGAGGGACTCCTACCGACTTAAAATGTAGAAAAAGTACTCTTTCCATTTTTTCTCATTTTTAGGGAGGGACACGTTCACCCCACAATCCTGCTTAATCGACACATATACCCTTCTCGAGTCTGTGGGGTTCTGTTTCAGAACATACGCCTCATTAAACTCGGTCATCTCCAAATTCACCCCGAGTTCTTGACATATAAGTGTTAGGCATAGCAGATATCTCCACCCATTAGACATTAATTTCCCAGTACAAGCTGCGTCTAACCAAAAATCTCCTGGTGAGAGGATACAAAGGAAACCTTACCCCTAGCCATAGAGCTTTCTCATGGAAAATATTTCACCTAGATAGAGGTTCATCACTATCGTGGGCACCTTCAAAAGGAATCATCATCTAAACTTTTGGAGGGATGTCATAGGTCCTTCTTATTATTTCTTCATCCTGGGGCAATAACCCACAAGTCTTAGGAACGGCCACCCAGCCCCTAACGCGACCTATCAGCTTTCCAGATCCTATATTCTTGTTTTTCTCCTCCATGTCCTAGACATTGAAATCTGAGCATGAGGCATGTTCAATTTCACAGTCGGCATGGTTTGGGGGTGGGGGTAGAGGTAGATAGTTGTGGTGTAGACAAACGCGTTTCATTAGAAGAACTCAAGCTAGAAGACCCTGAGCTCCCACTTGTACTAGCATATTGGGGACTCTCCCATGAGCCCGAGCCAAAAGTAGATGTCTCTTCTCTTTGCATTCTGATAAAAGCTACAAAAAAAAAAATAAAGACAAAACAATAGTAGGTGGTAAGGTAAGAGAAAAAGAGATTACCTAATGATGACTTGAAAGTAAAAGAAATTATTCCTCTTAAAACCGACTTGAAAAGCACGTAGCAAATCATTAGGTTCTCAATGCTTGGATGTTAAAAAGCCAAACAAAGAATATTATAGTACGAGCTGAATTCTTACCATCAAACTAAAAATCTTTCACCACTTGAAAAGAAACAAAAGAACGTTTTCCATCACTATTTCTCAATTTTGTAGGTAAGCAATAATAAGTCCCAACCCAAGCACCTCTTTATATAGGGGCATTGGATTTCTCTCTCTAATCAACTGACACGCATTTATTGTGGGAGTCAAATAGTTCATATCCTATGCCTGGTATTTACTCTTCCACCTCAGACCGAAGCTGAACCCAAAAACTGGGCCTTGTAACCTACCCAAGCCAAGTCCAGTCCAAGATGGAAGATAAAGTATCCTAAATATCCCACCCATAGGACAAATCGAGCCCAATTACAACTCGAGCCTTAGACAAACCAAGCCTAATGGCAACTCGAGCCTTAGATAGGCCAAGCCCAAGAACAACACGAGCTCGAGTATAGCACGAGTAAAACTCAACTTGGATCTCTAACACATTTTACTCTAGACTAATTATGCCCTTCTGACACGTTGTTATATGTATACATTGTATAGTTGACACTTGTACCCATAAATGTGCTATAAATAGATGGACCACTCATGAGGATCCACGCATTGAGCCCTTTATATTCATCTCTTTCTAATCTCTCTCTATAGGATACTGAGTCTCAACATTTTACTAGTCCATATGGTACATGCTTGCTTCCCAAGGTCTACTTAAGGGCTAGGTGTTGGGTTCGAGAGTTGAGGAGAGCGAAACAAACACGTGTCAGTAAGGGGCCGCCCTGTCTAGTAAGAAACTAGCTTGAGCATCAATGTCGGAACTCCTTGGACCCCATGTGGATATCCCAAGATTTTTTTTGCCCTCTGTTAAACTAGGCGTGGTACAAAGAGTCTCATTAATTAATAAATATGTTATTTTTGTTCTTTTTAATGTTAGATATATATATCCATTATATTGAATCTTTTATTCGTTGAAAATAATATCAATACTTGAATTAATATACTAAAATAAAATATTTCAATAACATAAAATATAAATAATACTAATATATTAATACCAATCCCCTATTATATCAACAGTACATCAACTAAAACTAATTGATAAGAGTCAAATTATTGCATTTTTGTTATGATTTAAATGTTGATATTTGTGTAAAAATTGTGTGAAAATTGTGTTTATTTAATTATTTAATCCACAAATGTCATTTCACAGGTATTTCGTGTTTAAAGTGCAATTTCAGGTAAAATCATGATTTTGGAGAAGTTTGTGACGAATTTCAATGATCGGGATTGAGTGAAAACAAAAAGAAAAAAAGTTTCAAAATTTGGAAATCCCGCGCGCCGGCAAAAATCTTATAGAGAGCACGGCGAAAATCTTCCCGAGAGCACGGATTTTGGCAGATGCAAATGTCACCGCCGGAGAGACAGCTTTAGTTGCCGGCCAAATTCATCTCGCCGCTGGCAAGAATCAGAGGAACCAAAATTTTAATTTTCCCAGAAATCTCGCCGCGGCGAGAATAATGTCGCCGTCGGTGAGTGTCATCCGAAAACACATTTTTTATGTTGTTTTGTTCCAAAATTGCCCCCAAAACCCTAGATCTATATATACCATAAGATGGAGAAAAATGTCACGGTAGAGGAGGAGATCTGAGACATCTTTGGAGGAGAAAAGGAAATTTTGGAGAGAAAGTTTGGAGAAGCTTGAAGGATTATCACCATTGTTGCTACCAAGTGTTCATCCTCAAGAGTTTTTCATCTCTTCTCCTTAGCTTTCATTTTCTGCATTTTATTTAGATTTGTTATTCATGGATTCAATTGAGATAATGTTTGTTCTTATTTCCATTATGAACTAATTCGTTTTTGCTAAGGCTATGATGTAGTTGAATCAAGAAAATTTGATTTCTTTTGTTATTGTTATATGAGTTCATTGTTTTCAAGTTGAGTATTTATTTCCATGCTTAATGCTTTTAAATTTCTGGCCAAGATTTAGATGATTTGTTGCATTATATTGAGACCGAGAAGAGATGTGTAATGAATGCTTCTTGTGATAAATACCATATGTTGAATGCGAGTGTGAGAACTAATGCATGATGTATGTGGTTATTTTAGAAATTCCATAAATCGTAATGTGCTTGTTTGTGATTAAATCTTCATAGAAATATAGTTGGTTTTCATATATAAGTAATTCTAATATAACTCGAGAGAGAGTATTAGGTAAATTTGGGTTTTTTAACCATCACTTTTAGCTTTGATTCTCATATAACATGACTTGAAATCAGATTGAATTGATTTAGCGAAATCAAATGCCTTAGCGTTTTTAATCATTTGTGAACAACATTCAATTGTGTTATTTGCATTTATTTTTAAGTTAAATTTCTTCTTAAAAAATTTCAACAATTGAGTTTTCAAATAAAATTAGGATTAGTCAATTTCGGTACTTAATAACGCCATTCCTTGTGGGTTCGATATCCGTACTTTTGTACACTTTATTACTTGAACGATTCATACACTTGCAAAAATACGCATCAAGTTTTTGACGCCATTGCCAGGGAATGGTTTGATTTTATTAATATCGATACTACCTAATCTTAGTTTTAATTTGAAGTTAATTTGCTTTATCATAGTTTCATTTTTAATTTTGTTTTAAATTGAGCTTGTTGAGTTGTGTTAATTGTTTGTTCATTTAGAATTGTTTATGCTCATTTGCATTATTTATTTGAGTCATTTCTTGCAATTTTTTAGTTTATTTATTTTTCTCTTTTATTTTATTTATCATAAAAAGGGTAACTTTGTGTTGTTTTTGTGCTAGTTGATTTTCTGGTTGTAGGTTTTTTGTATGAGACGTACAAGAAGCCTTAAACTTCTTCCATTTGATCTGGAGATTGATAGAACATATAGGCATCTAAACCGAGAGAAAATGTGTTCAACCTCAGCTCCTAATAGACAATCAGCCATGGATCCACCATTTGTTGAGGGAGGTGGAAATCGTAGAGCTTTGAGGGATTATGTTGCGCCTAATGTTGCTGGAACTACTTCGGGTATAAGGAGGCCAACTGTTCAAGCCAATAACTTTGAGATAAAACCATCCTTTATCCAAATGGTTCAATCAAATCAGTTTGGGGGAATGTCAAAGGATGATCCAAATGCACATATTGCTTATTTTCTGGAGGTGTGTGATCTTTACAAGATAAATGGTGTGTCTGAAGATGCTGTAAGATTGAGGGTTTTTCCTTTTTCACTTTGGGATAAAGCCAAGGAGTGGCTAAACTCATTACCATCGGGATCAATTACAACATGGAATGAGTTGGTTCAGAAATTCTTGTCCAAGTTCTTTCTTCCTGCTAAGACGGCAAAATTGAGGTATGAAATCACATCTTTTACACAGTATGACCAAGAATCATTGTATGAAGCTTGGGAAAGATTCAAAGAAATGTTGAGGAAGTGCCCACATCATGGTATACCGATTTGGCTACAAGTCTCTACATTTTATAATGGGTTGGTTTCAAACTATCGGGCAATGATTGATGCTACAGCTGAAGGGTCTTTAATGGGAAAAACACCAGAGGATGCTCATGAGTTGTTAGAGATTATGGCAGAAAACAACAATTAGTGGCATTCAGAGCGGGTAACTGCAAAAAGACCAGCAGCAGTGCATGAAATTGATTCAATGAATGCTTTGTCGGCTCAAGTTGTTGCTCTTTCGAGAAAGATGGATTCTTTATCATCCAAGTTCGAATCCAAACCAACTGCACAATGTGATTTATGTGGTGGAAATCATGCTAGTATCGAGTGCCAAGTTGGAAATCCATTTGCTTCACCAAATGCTGAGCAAGCAAATTATGTTTCAAATTTCCAAAACTCTCAACATAACCCATATTCGAACACCTACAATCCAGGTTGGAGAAATCATCCAAATTTGTCATGGGGAAATAACCAAGGGGGATTCAAACCGTCATCATCTTCCTACCAACCCCAAGAGAAGAAACAAACAGATTTGGAAGGAATTTTGGGAAAGTTCATTGAGGAGTCAAGAACAAATTTCAAAAATCAAGAGGTAATCAACAGAAACATCCAAAACCAACTGGGGCAGCTTTCAAAGCAGATTGCAGAAAGGTCTCAAGGATTGTTGCCTAGTGACACAATAAATCCCAAAGAGCATGCAAAGGCTATCACATTGAGAAGTGGTAAAGAACTTGAATGGTAGAGGAAAACGGAGAAAAAGATGGAAGAATCTAAAGAAAATCCATCAACATCCCAAGATGTTCAACCTTCCCCAAATGCGAAATATGAGCCTCTTATCCCATATCCTCAAAGATTGAATAAGAAAAAGCTTGATAATCAATTTGATAAATTTCTGGATATTTTTAAGAAATTGCATATTAACATTCCTTTTGTAGAGATGTTGGAACAAATGCCCAAGTATGCAAAATTCATGAAGGAAATTCTATCAAAGAAGAGGAAGTTGGGAGATTATGAAATTGTCATGCTAAATGAGGAGTGTAGTGTAGTTCTTCAAAGAAAACTGCCACAGAAATTGAAAGACCGAGGGAGTTTTACTATACCTTGTACTATGGGAAGTTGCAATTTTGATAAAGTCCTATGTGATTTAGGAGCGAGCATTAATTTGATGCCACTTTCTGTTTTCAGGAAACTAGGCCTGGGAGAAGTGAAGCCCACTTCAATCTCTCTACAATTAGCGGATCGATCGGTGAAATATCCTCGAGGGGTAATTGAGGATGTTTTAATTAAAGTTGACAAATTTATTTTCCCTGCAGATTTTGTGGTGCTTGACATGGAGGAAGATAGAGAGGTACCGTTGATATTGGGGAGACCGTTCCTTGCAACTGGAAGAACATTGATTGATGTTTAGCAAGGAAAGCTCATTCTACGGGTGCAAGATGAACAAGTGACTTTTGATGTTTTTGAAGCAATGAAATTTCCAAGTAAGGTACATTCTTGTTTTCAAATTAACACTCTTGATAGGTTAATCTTGGAAACTTTTGAGGGGAGAACTCCATTGCTACTACTAGAAGCTTGCCTTGTGAAATCTGCAACAATTGAGAAGGATGATGAGGGAGTGAGACAATGTTCCGAATTACTGGTAGCACTTGATGAATATTTGTTCAGTGATGAAACATTCAAGGAGTTGGGAACAAATGAAACTCCAACCTCAGTGGTAAAGAAGAAAGCCAACAAGATTGAGCTAAATCCACTACCATCCCATCTAAGGTATGCCTATCTTGAAGACTCTGAATCTTTTCCTGTTATTATTAACAATTCTTTGAATGATGAAGAGGAAAACACACTATTAGGAGTTCTTCGGACTCACAAAGCAGCAATTGGATGGACAATGGCGGATATGAAAGGGATTAGCAACTCTGTTTGCATGCATAAAATCTTGATGAATGAGGATTACAAGCCCACAATTCAGCCACAAAGGCGCTTAAACCCAACAATGCAAAAAGTGGTCAAGGATGAGGTGATTAAGCTTTTGGATGCCGGGGTAATTTATCTAATTTCAGATAGTGCTTGGGTAAGCCCAATTCATTGTGTACCAAAGAAAGGAGGAATCACAGTTGTAGAAAATGAAAACAATGAGCTTATTCCAACAAGGACAGTGACTGGGTGGAGAGTGTGTATTGATTATCGAAAGTTGAACGACGCCACCCGAAAAGATCATTTTCCTTTGCCATTTATTGATCAGATGTTGGAAAGATTGGTTGGACATGCTTATTATTGTTTCCTTGATGGATATTTGGGGTACAACCAAATTGCAATTGCACCAGAGGATCAAGATAAGACAAAATTTACATGCCCTTATGGTACTTTTGCATACAGAAGGATGCCATTCGGTTTATGTAATGCACTTGCAACTTTCCAAAGATGCATGATAGCGATTTTCTCTGATATAGTCGAAAAGTTTATTGAGGTTTTATGGATGATTTTTCTATTTTTGGCCATTCTTTTGATAATTGCTTGCATAATCTCTCTTTAGTCTTGTAGGGTTGTAAAGACATAAATTTAGTGCTAAATTGCGAGAAATGTCACTTCATGGTTCAAGAAGGAATTGTTCTTGGCCATCGGATTTCAGCAAAGGGAATAGAAGTGGACCGTGCAAAGGTGGAAGTGATCGAAAAATTACCACCTCCAACAACTGTAAAGGGCGTTAGAAGTTTCTTAGGACATGTTGGGTTTTATAGAAGATTTATTAAAGATTTTTCAAAAATAACAAAACCTTTTTGTAGTTTGTTAGTTAAAAATGCACAGTTTGATTTTTCTTCTGATTGTTTGTAGGCTTTTAACCTTTTGAAGGAGAAACTCACTGCGGCCCCTATAATTTGTGCACTGGATTGGAGTATTCCATTTGAGGTAATGTGTGATGCCAGTGACTATGCTATAGCTGTTTTGGGCCAAAGGAAGAATAAGTTGCTACATGTGATTTATTATGCAAGCAGGACATTGACAGATGCACAACTTAATTATGCAACAACTGAGAAAGAGCTTTTGGCAGTAGTGTTTGCATTTGATAAGTTTAGATCTTATTTAATTGGGTCTAAAATCATTGTTTATACTGATCATTCTGCTCTTAGGTATTTTCTAGCCAAGAAAGATGCCAAACCGTGATTACTAAGATGGATTCTTCTCTTGCAAGAATTTGACTTAGAAATCCGGGACAAAAAGGGGACCAAAAATTTGGTTGCTGACCATTTTTCCAGGTTGGAGGAAGATTACCTTGAGGTTGAAGGACAAATTAATGAAACATTTCTTGATGAGCAATTGCTTGCTATCCAAACGGCCCCATGGTTTGTTGATTATGCAAATTATTTGGTCAAGAAAATTTTACCTCCTAACATGTCTTATTAACAAAGAAGGAAATTCTTTTCTGATTTGAAACAATATTTTTGGGATGAATCTTACTTGTATAAACATTGTGCAGATCAAATTATTAGAAGATGTGTGCAAGAGGAAGAAATGGAAAGCATTCTTCGTCATTGCCATTCGAAGGAAGTTGGAGGACATTTTGGTGGAACAAAAACTACAGCAAAAATTTTGCAATCCGAATTCTATTGGCCTTCATTGTTTAAAGATGCTTTCAAGTTTGTTTCAATGTGTGATGATTGCCAAAGGAGCGGAAATATTTCACGGAGACATGAAATGCCCTTAAATAATATTTTGATTATTGATTTATTTGATGTTTGGGGTATTGATTTTATGGGGCCTTTTCCTTCATCTCATTCTAATAAATACATTCTTGTTGGTGTAGATTATGTCTCTAAATGGGTGGAAGTAGTTGCCTTGCCTACAAATGATTCTAGGGTTGTGATCAATTTTCTCAAGAAGAACATATTTTCTAGATTTGGCACACCTAGAGCAATTATAAGTGATAGAGGTAAGCATTTTTGCATTAACCAATTTGAGACTTTGTTGCAAAAATATGAAGTAACACACCGGATAGCAAGACCTTACCATCCTTAAACTAGTGGACAAGTTGAAGTGTCAAACCGAGAGTTGAAGATGATCCTTGAAAATACCGTAAATAACTCACGCAAGGATTGGTCAAGGAAACTAGATGATGCACTTTGGGCCTATAGGATAGCTTTCAAGACACCTATCGGCATATCTCCATACCGATTGGTGTATGGAAAATCTTGTCACCTTCCAGTTGAATTGGAACATAAGGCATATTGGGTAATTAAAATTCTGAATTTTGATCTTAAGGCAACAGGTGAAAAGAGGGTGTTGCAATTGAATGAGATGGAGGAAATGAGGAATGATGCTTATGAGAATGCCCGAATATACAAGGGCAAGATGAAGGTTTGGCATGATAAGCACATTTTGAGGCGAAACTTTGAGGTGGGACAGAAAGTGCTACTTTATAATTCCCATCTCAGACTTTTTTCGGGAAAGCTTAAATCTCGTTGGTGAGGAACTTTTCTAGTAACCAAGGTATTTCCTTATGGAGCAATTGAGATCAGTCATGAAATAAAGGGAACTTTTAAGGTGAATGGACAACGGTTGAAACCATATTTTGAGGGAGAATTCAGCAAGTAGAAAGATTCTTTAGAGTTACAACAATCGCAGTAAAGAATGACAGAAAGTCTAGCTAATGACTATAACTTAAAGCGCTTAATGGGAGGCAACCCATCAGATTTGTTTTCTCATCTTTTATCTCATTTTATTTTAGCAATTTTAAATTTTAAATTTTAGCTTAAATTTTAAGTTTTGGTGAATTATTAGTTAGATTTTAAATTTTGCACTTCATTTTATGATAATTTTATTTTTAATTAAATTTGCTTATTTTATTTGTCTTGCAGGTAAAAAAAAATCTTTCTTACATTGAGGACAATGTAAGGTTTTGGTTGAAGGTGCGATAAACTGTAAATCTTTTCTTCGCTTCATTTTTAGTAGTTTTGTTTGTGTGTTTATTTGTGTTTAATTTTGATTTTCTATTTATTTTTTCTGCATTTTGATTTAATTTCTTTTATTTTATTATTGTCTTATTTTTATTTTTTTTATTTTTCATTTTATTTTTTCTCATTTGCATTTTTACTTGTTTTAATTTGCACGTTGATGATAATAATGTGATTGTAATAACAAGTAGCTTTTAGAAGACATTAAATTTTGCTTCGGTTTAAAGATAATTTCAAATGTTGATTTTACCTAGTTGGCGACTCTTTTGGTATGTGGTACGATTTGGTTGATTAGTCTAAATGCTTAGAGAAGTCTTATGTGCGAATTTTTCATGGACATTTTTGTGATCTCAACAAACTCTAGAACTCATTTGAAAACCTCTTGAGGGGAAATAATTTGGAATTGCACTGTTTAGGATATGATGTAAGCCATTTTTGGATCGATTGTGCCATTTTAAGCCTACCTTGTTATCCTTATATCACTAGTTACCTTTTTGAGCCTATTTAAATATATTGTTAGCCTTACTTTTCTTTCTTTTTGCCTACTATAACCTACCTTTTATTGAGCCAATATATATATATATATATATAATTCCTACCTTATTTGTTAAGAGCACTTAATTTTGAACACAAACTTTTCAAGAGCAATTGGAGTAAGGATGGAATAAAATAAAAAAATAAAAATCTTTCACATATATTGGAAGAAATTGGTTGGGGGTTATGTCTTTTCAAGAGCAATTGGAGTAAGGATGGAATAAAAAAAATCTTCCACATATATTGGAAGAAATTGGTTGGGGGTTATGTCTTAAAAAAAAAGCCTTCACATTCTAGTAAATAAAAGAGTGTTAGTGATAGATGTACTGAGGTGAAAGATTGAGGAAGAATTTTGTTTATCTTTGGAAAAATGGGTTATGATCGGAAGAAACAATTTAGGTTAAATGGTGTTACTCTTTTACTTAATTGGTTGTGTTTAATCTAATAAGTGCTCTTATTTGTATTTTGACATTTCCCGTTCTTTCTTAACCAAATACCTAAGCCTAACATTACAAGCCTCATAAAGTCCTATTGATCCAAAGTGGTGTATTTTCCTTCATTAGTGGAGAGAGGTTTGAAAAGTGAGCCTATGGAGTTTGAGATTTCACCTTTTTGTTTGTGGATGTTATGCATAATATTATTCGGGCATTATGGCTATTGGTTTGTGGTTTGATGGATGTTTAAGAGTCAATAACAAAAGTGAAATTGACATTTGAGATTTCTTAAAACTTAGGTGACATTTAATTATTCTATATGTTGTGTGTTATTTACAATTTTGAGACATTTGTGCAAATTAATTGTTGTGTGATTTTATTGTTTTGAGTTAGGATAGTTAGAGGTAAGATGTTTGTGGGTATCATCACTGGAAGCCCTCACGAGACTACAAATCGTCCTACTAGGGCCACCTAGGGGTTTAAAGGCTTATTGCATACGCTTAATGTAATTTTGTAAATAGAATAATTTTTCTTTGAATTTTTCTTTTAATGCCTCCTTTGAATGCATTCATAGATCGCTTTTCTTGCTAGAGACTAGCAAGAAGCTGGTTGGGGGTTGTGATAAGAGTCAAATTATTGCATTTTTGTTATGATTTAAATGTTGATATTTGTGTTAAAATTGTGTTTATTTGATTATTTAATCCACAAATGTCATTTCACGGATATTTCGTGTTTAAAGTGCAATTTCAGGTAAAATCATGATTTTGGAGAAGTTTGTGACAAATTTCAATGATCGAGATTGAGTGAAAATAAAAAGAAAACAAAGTTTCAAAATTTGGAAATCCCACCGCTGGCAAAAATCTTACAAAGAGCACGGCGAAAATCTTACAGAGAGCACGGATTTTGGCAGATGCAAATCTCGTCGCCGGTGAGATACCTTTAGCCACCGGCCAAAATCACTCGCCGCCAGCGAGAATCAGAGGAACCAAAATTTTAATTTTCCCATAAATCTCACCATGGCGAGAATAATGTCGTCGTCGGCGAGTGTCATCCAAAAACACATTTTTATGTTGTTTTGTTCCAAAATTTCCCCCAAAACCCTAGATTTATATATACCATAAGATGGAGAAAGAGGCCACGGTAGAGAGGAGGAGATCTGAGACATCTTTGCAGGAGAAAAGGCAATTTTGGAGAGAAAGTTTGGAGAAGCTTGAAGGATTATCACCATTGTTGCTACCAAGTGTTCATCTTCAAGAGTTTTTCATCTCTTCTCCTTAGCTTTCATTTTCTGCATTTTATTCAGATTTGTTATTCATGGATTCAATTGAGATAATGTTTGTTCTTATTTCCATTATGAACTAATTCGTTTTTGCTAAGGCTATAATGTAGTTGAATCAAGAAAATCTGATTTCTTTTGTTATTGTTATATGAGTTCATTGTTTTCAAGTTGAGTATTTATTTCCATGCTTAATGCTTTTAAATTTCTGGCCAAGATTTAGATGGTTTGTTGCATTATATTGAGACCGAGAAGAGATGTGTAATAAATGCTTCTTGTGATAAATACCGTATGTTGAATGCGAGTGTGAGAACTAATGCATGATGTATGTGGTTATTCTAGAAATTCCATAAATCGTAATGTGCTTGTTTGTGATTAAATCTTCATAGAAATATAGTTGGTTTTCATAGATAAGTAATTCTAATATAACTCGAGAGAGAGTATTAGGTAAATTTGAGTTTTTCAACCATCACTTTTAGCTTTGATTCTCATATAACATGACTTGAAATCGGATTGAATTGATTTAGCGAAATCAAATGCCTTAGCGTTTTTAATCATTTGTGAACAACATTTAATTGTGTTATTTGCGTTTATTTTTAAGTTAATTTGCTTCTTAAACAATTTCAACAATTGAGTTTTCAAATAAAATTAAGATTAGTCAATTTCAGTACTTAATAACGTCATTTCTTGTAGGTTCGATGTCCGTACTTTTATACACTTTATTACTTGAACGATTCGTACACTTACGAAAATACGCATAACTAACAAATGTGATATTTTTTTATAATAACTATTATTAAAATAAAATAATATTTAGTGTGATTTTAACTTCTCCCTTGAAATTAAAAAAAAATATAAATCTTACCACCTATTTACTAATTAAACCACAACTTCTATAGCGTTTTGCTTGAATATAAAATTAATTCCAGATGCCCGACTAATAAACACGATATCGTTGAATTCATTTTAGTAAAAAAAACGGTTCAAGAAAATTTGTTGAAAGCCGTTTCTCTCATTGATCTTCTATTACTTTGAAAACCATATTGGTAGAAATTTTCCAAATCATATTGGCAGCGCAAGAGTGATTTAGGTTAATTCTTTTGGAGAGCTTTTTCCACTTTGACAGTGCCGATCAGGAACCTTACGTAAAGCAGAAGATTAATGTTAATTCAATGGTTTCTGAATTAACGTTTCAGCATCATCATCACCGTTATCATTCTCATCATTACATTATTATTTGGCTGACTCTTTCTGGTGCGATCATCCTCATTTTTCTTTTAGCTGCTTGGGAAGCAAACTCATTTTCTGTGATTACCTGCAATCTGGAGACTGTGGTCCTCAATCTGTTCAGCCACGCTACGATTTGGTGGAATGAACGCCAACTAATATTGTTTATTAATATTAAATCTGATCGCCACACAAATTGTGTTTATAATAAATACACAAGTATATATATCGTAACAAGTAATATAATAATAAGTAAATATCGTTTCATGGGTCCTAAAAGAATATAAATAAATTTAGATTAAAATTAAATTAAAGAAAAATAAATTAAATTTTTTTTAAAAGAAACAAATAAAATTAATAATTAAAAAAATATTAATTTTTAAAATTAATAATCCCCAACAACGGCGCCAAAAACTTGATCGCAACACAAATTGTGTGTGCAATAAATACGTAAGTATATGTATCGTAACAAGTAATATAATGATAAGTAAAGATCATTCTCATGAAGATTATTTTCTTAGAAACTAATTTTTAAAACTAAAAATAATAAAAATCAATTTTTTTGGTGATTTTATATCTTAAGAAAGAAAAATTAAAATAACTAAAAGTAAATAGGAATAATTAATTAAATCAGATTTTGTGACTAAAAAGATATATGAGAAAATATCTAGGAATACTTAATCTCCCAATTTTCTAAACATACGAATCACTAAAATCCCTCAAATATAATATCAATTAATTACAGCAGCATGTGTTAAAGTCTTAAGTTTGGGTGATGCCACAGATTCTTTTAAGCCAGTCCCACAATCAGTAACATTTATCCTTAAACATTCATTAGCATTATCAATATCAGGGGGTTCAGATTCTTTAAAAACTTTAAATATTACTTGTTCATCTTACACTTTCATTGTAAGTTCACCTTTTTGTACATCAATGAGTGCCCTTCCGGTTGCTAAGAATGGACGACCAAGTATGATAGGAATGTCACAGTCCTCTTCCATGTCTAGCACAATGAAGTTCACCAGAAAGATGAATTTATCTACTTTTACTAACAAATCTTCTACCATACCTCGAGGTCTCTTAATCGATCTATCTGTCATTTGTAATGTTACTGAAGTGGGTTTTGCTTTACCAACTCCCAATCTCTTGAAGACCGATAATGGCATAAGGTTAATACTAGAACCCAAGTCACACAGTGCCTTGCCAAAACGGATGTTCCCAATAGTGCAAGGGATGTCAGAACTACCTGGATCTTTTAGTTTTTGTGGTAGTTTTCTATTAAGGATGGCACTACAACTTTCAGTCAAGGTTATTGTTTCATGATCTTCAAGCCTTCTTTTATTTGATAGTATATCCTTCATGAATTTGGCATAAGATGGCATTTGTTCAAGTGCCTCTGCAAATGGTATGTTTATGTGTAGTTTCTTGAAGACTTCTAGAAATTTTGAAAATTGCGTATCTGACTTTTGCTTTGCAGTCTTTGAGGGAAATGAATAGTGGGCTTGTAAAGGTTGCTCTTTTTTGGCTAAATTATTTTATTTTCATTATTCTCCTTATCCACTAATTTCTCCTCCTCCTTTTTAGTTTATGGTTCCTCCTTATCCTTTTTAGTTTGATAGTCCTCTTTATCCCTTTTTAATTTTCTGTTTCTCCTCATCCTTTTCTGTCTTATGTTCTTGTTCTAAAGTTTTACCACTCCTCAAGGCTATGACATTGCATTGGTCCTTACCTTCTCTTCTTGGGTTTACAATTGTATCACTTGGAAGGTTCCCTTGAGGCCTTTGACTTATAGCCTGAGCTAGTTGCCCCATTTGGTTCTCCAAATTTCGAATTGAAGCCTCTTGAGTTGACACTTTTGTATTCACTGATTGGATGAATTCTTACATCATCCCCATTAAAGCACTTGTATTTTTCTCAGTAGGTGACTTCTTCTCTTGGGCTTGTGATTGTTATGGTTGTTGAAAACCAAGTGGTGGAAATGATTGATGGTTGAATTGACTACCACCTTGAATGTTGTTATTGCTCCAAGAAAAATTTGGATGTTGTCTCCATCCTGGGTTATATGTGTTTGAGTATGAATTATTGTTTTGATTCACATTACCCACATAGCAAATGGATTCAGGATTATTTGGACAATTATCAAATAAATGAGCTCCTCCACAAAACACATATAACACTCCTGAATTTTGGACTTGGTTTATACTTGCTCGTGAGTTTTGTACCTTCAAAAGATTAACCAAAGATGACACTTGAGCTGTAAGTGTTGTGATATCATTTACCTCATGCATTCTGGCTACTTTTCTTGTGGCTGTCATTCTGTTCATTGGCCATTGATAATTATTGCTAGTCATTTTCTCAAGTAAATCGTAAGCTTGATTGTAAGATTTGGCTAGCAAAGCTCCATTAGCCGATGCCTCAACGATAGTCCTTGTTTGAGCATTGAGAGCATTGTAAAAAATTTCCATTTGAATCCAAAAAGGAATACCATGATGAGGGCACTTCCTTAGCAATTCCTTGAATCTTTCCCATGCTTCATATAGAGATTCTCCTTCGTGTTGTTGGTAGGAAGTAATGTCATTCCTAAGCTTAGCATTCTTTATTGGTGGGAAGTATTTCATCAAGAATTTCTTCGCCAAACCATTCCAAGTTGTAATGGAATCAGGTGGCAAAGAGTTTAGCTAAGCTCGAGCACGATCTCGCAAAGAGTAAGGGAATAATCTAAGCCTAAATGCCTCCTCTGTCACACTATTGAACTTAAATGAATCTACAACTTTAATAAATAACTTGAGATGAAGATAAGGATCCTCTGTTGGTAATCCACTGAATTGTCTAACTGTTTGTAACATTTGAAACATCATTGGCTTTAATTCAAACTGATTAGCTTAAATGTTTGGCCTTGTAATACTTGGATTCAGCCCTTCCAACGTAGGTATTGCATATTCATTCATAGCTCTATTTCTATCATCTATCAAAAACATTTGATTATTCAAGTTTAGCTCATTATTGTTTATTTCTAATGGATTAGCCATTTCTTCCTCTTGGGTGACTTGTTGTTTTCTAATTGATCTCAAAGTACGCTCAATTTCAAGATCTAAAGGTAAGATTTTTCCCTCACGAACTCTACTCATACAATAGACTCAATTATGTTTCTACAATACTAAAGGAGATGTCTAAATAAAAACTAAAAAAAATTAACAACTAAATAAATAAATTAAAGTAAAAGAAATATGTAAAGAAAATAAATAAAAGAAATTAACTAGAATAAATAAACAAATAAGTCCCTAAAAGAATATAAATAAATTTAGATTAAAATTAAAGTAAAGTAAAATAAATTAAGAATTTTTTTTAAAAGAAATAAATAAAATTAATAATTAAAAAAATATTAATTTCTAAAATTAATAATCCTCGACAACGGCGCCAAAAACTTGATCGTCACGGAAATTGTGTGTGCAATAAATACGCAAGTATATGTATTGTAACAAGTAATATAATGATAAGTAAATATCGTTCCCACGGAGATTATTTTCTTAGAAACTAATTTTTAAAACTAAAAATAATAAAATCAATTTTTTTTGGTGTTTTTATATCTTAAGAAAGCAAAATTAAAATAACTAAAAGTAAATAACAATAATTAATTAAATTAGATTTTGTGACTAAAAAGATATATGAGAAAATATCTAAGAATACTTAATCCCCCAATTTTCTAAACATGCGAATCACTAAAATCCCCCCAATATAATATCAATTAATTACATGATAAATTGAATCTAACATAGCATGTATTCCTCTCTCAAGTAAACTACACACCATATAGTAATTAATTTAATCACACTTTCATGCCAATTAAATTGCATACTACTCATTAAGTCCATCAATTATGGATCACATACATAAGAATCATACATCTCTTCCTAGAAACTATGCATATTATTTAATCAAGACAAACAATTAAATAATTTTCTCAAATATATTTAATTGACTCTATAGATAAATTGTTGGTCAAACAATTAATAACATAAAAATTAGATTAAATAATATAATTAAATTAATATTATAATTGGAAAAAATATTAGATCATCACATGGTGAAAATTGGGTTCATAAGATCCCTAGATTAATAAATTAATTACACATAATTGTGTTCAAAAAACTCATATTTTTCATAAAGAAAGACATAAAATTAATAAAGAAAAGAGTAGAAAAAGAAATACAATCAATCTCTTGAATCTTCACCAAAATTGTGTCATTTCTTGAATTTTTCTGTATTGTTTTCTCTTTTTAGCTCTAAAAACTGACCAAAATTATGCTAATGGAGGCAAATTTGGGTTTATGAAGTGATTAGGGGCTTCAATAAATCCCAAGTGCGATTTGGACCATCCGATCAGCTACAGATCAAGGGCTACGATCAAAACAAGCAAAATTGACAATTTCAGCCAATCACAGTGTGACACGTGGCATCAGAAGTTCATTAGGCGAATCAGAGAGTGACGCGTGGCAAGGGAGACCGTTTAGAGTCAACCTTCACCAAGTCAGCACCACGTGGCATGACATGATTCATGGGAACGGATGGCGTGGCACACGGGTGGAACGTACTGAGCAATAGCGTGGTGACATGTGTCATAGCACGTTGACTGATTTTCGTACTAGGATTGAACGCCATGCTGACTCGTGGCGCGTGTTTCGTCCTCCTCACACGTGGCGTAACATAATTCCCTCTTCGTGCTTGCATGACGTCCACGTGGCTTGCTTATTCAGCTCCTATGCTTTCGTGGCATGCCATATGGCAGCTTCCGATTGGTCCTGCTTAAAAAATTCATAAAAAATCCCAAAAATTATATTTTCACCCCTTTTCACTAAAAAGTTTATATTTTAATTTTTTTAGCCACAAAAATACTATTTATTAAATAAAACAAGTAAATATTAAGTGAAAAAGTGCGCTAATGACTCTATTTTCATAGAGTCATCATAATCTCTTACGAACTGGTATCAAAGAATATATTGTTTGTTGAGGAAGGGAACATCAATATCATCACCAGCCACGTTCGTTTCATAGCAGCGAATGTATTTATTTTTTTAGCAGCTTTTTGCAGCAATTTTGCTTTATATCCTTGTAGTATTTGTATTTAGAATTTGGCCTCCTCTATGACAAACTCTAACCCTAATTCTAACTCTAACCCGACATCAAGCTATCCAAGCCATGTAGCCATATTTAAATCCTCTCCCTCTATGCCTACACAAAAGCCACCTTTGGAAACCTATGCTCAAGCCATTAGCGACAACATCTCGAACTTGCTTATTGAACCTTGTGAAACTCCCCTAAGGAATAGCGGAGACATAGCCTATGTCATCCTAGATCCGCAAGTTTACCAATCTCGCCTTGATCTTTGCAAATTCACACTATTGGTTGTCTAACCCTTTATAAATCAGATAAGTCATAAATCCAAGATGATCTAAAATCTCACATTACCTCAATATAGAAATTGCTAACAAATTGAAAACTTGTTATTCTTGGTCGCAGTTTGTAGCATATATTATTACATTCCTTTGAGAATTGAGATAGAGTCCGAGCTAATGTGTCAATCAATGTCAAGCCATAAATTTTTTGAGTTCAACCCTAGACACACAACTTCATACCCATAATGAAAAGCAACCAACGTCCTAGGGTGGATCCCTTTTTACAATTTGGCCTAGGAATTCTCAGACAAACAAATCCTTGCACAGATCGTTAAGGTCATTGGGACTTCCCTGAAAATTGACAATGCAACCCCAATGATGAGCTAGGAGGCCAGTATGCTAAAGTATTGATAAATATAGATCTTGCTCGTAAGTTAGAGGAATAAGTAATGGTGGAAGTGAGTTTACTCAAGATCATTGTTGATCTATACTATGAAAATGCACCCAACTTTGTAGCCTATGCTCCCTTGTGGGTAATGTTGCTTATAAATTAAAAAAAATGCCAACACTTCGGTAGAAAATCCCAAGGAAACACAGCCTACTAAGCCTCAAATGCAAACCCATTCCCAATAAGTTTATAAGCCTAAAGTAACCACTGTCACCAATGAAATTTCAATAAGTAATGCTTTGGCAACACTTCATGCTTTAGGTACTGATGCTCCCCCTACCAAGATTATCTCTTAGAATACCACTCTCATATGTCTAGCCTTAACCGTGAACTTTGTGGTTCTTACAACTCTACTAACAGTTATACCCAATACTTTAACTTCAACTACTTTAGGCCCTTTGCCCTATAATATTATGTCTGCTACTTTGCATATGTCTCACATCCTAGCATAGACAATTTTTTTTTCAAATTGGTAATATGCATGTAATGGTCACTGATATCTCTACTAATGTATTAGGCAGGCCCAACACCACCACTACTCTTACTATATATGACCCTACTTCCACTACAGAGATAGCACTATAGGAGCCTAGCAACTGTACCGTTGACTCCCTAGCACCTATTACCACTCCAAGGTTCAATCTTTCTACTCATATCCTTTGACTCCAATCTTTTATCTCAGTGAATGAGCTTAGTGAATGCATGCAATAAAGAGCACATTATGAATTGATTGATGTTGAGAATGGAGGCTGAAAATTAATAACTGTAAAAAAGATAGGTTAGATCACTTAGCCCATATCTTCGAGTAGTGAGTACACCCCTCCATAGGGTTCTCTCATAATAATCCTCATGATAGTTTTATACTAGAATTGTAGGGGTATTCAAAATCTGAATACCAAGACCGCCCTATGGAATCTATAAAAAGAAAAGACTTGTTCTTTTATGTATCATAGAACCAATGTCAAATATCAACTCCTTGGATGATCTTTTTGGGAAAAACCTTGGTTATTCCTTGGTTGCTTCTAACTACACATTAATAAGTAGGCTTTGGCTTTGTTCTACTCCCTTGGTGGCAGATGATACTTTGGTTTTTCTACAACATTAACAACAAATATCAGTTGGCTATAGTATAAATACTAATATTCATCTCATAACCTTTGTTTACTGTAGTAAAACCTATATCAAATGAAGAGACCTTTGGGACTCTTTAATATCTATTTTAAACCTTTTTCCCTATTAGTTAGTGATAAGGAATTTTAATGCTATTCTTGGTTCTCAAGAATCTATAGGCTCGTGTCGTAGTACTATTTATATTGAGTAGTTTGATGTTGTGGTCTATTTTTGTAACCTTTCCAAAATTGATACCAAAGGGGCATATGATGGGCAAAACCGACATCATCGATCCTGCCGATAATTTGGTTTTATATTTATAAAACTCTCGCAAGTGCACGAATCATTTCGTAGAAAATGATAAGTATACTCCCAAGGTCGATCTAAGGAAGGAATGTATGTGGTTTTTAATTTATTATTCAAACTTTTAAAAACGAAATTAAATCCTAAACATCCTGTCACGATATTTTGGTTTTTGTGTTTCTAATCTAATAACATAAAAATAAAACATAGATACAGATTCAATAAATATTTATGCAAATTTTATCATTTATAATAGTGGAGTATTTATGGATATAATAACTAAGTTAATTATGCTTGCTCATATTATTTAGGTTATTAAATATATGAATTGATATTTATTGATTCTCTCTTTTTTATATGAATACCACCTTTGGTGGGATTAGATATTCTTTGTTAACTAAACAAATCAATTAACACTTATGGGTGGGGTTGATAACTAATTTGGTTAATTAAATTAATTCTTTTTTCTAAGAGATTGAAAATGAACCATTTAAATGCCACCTTTGGTGGGGTTAGAGAGTTTAAACTTTATTCAAGGTGTCCAAATAAACCTAAGAGTTTAGTTATCCGAGTAATAACTTTCAAGTTTTAAAACCACTATTGAAAACATGTTGTCAATACATTTTCAGATAATAATTCTTATAAAAACTTTTGAAATAGAGTTTCACTCTAACTACCAGGCGATTGTACCAACAAATAAAAGAGCACTACTCTAAATCAAACCGGATAACTAAACCTTAAAATCTAATTTTTAGATTTAAGTTTGTAATGAAAAATAATATATTTCTCTCTGACATTCTTAATATAAAATCTTGAATAAAAATAAAATCAATTCATTTTAGATATTTTTACCTCTTTAATATTTCGCAAGCATAACAACGTTATTATTATATCATGTTTACAAATAGCCAGCAAAGTTAAATTTAATCACAGACAAATTAAATCTAACATGTAAGAATAAAGCATAAAAAATAACTGTAAAGAAAATAAAATCCTTACAGTACTTTGATGATATTCATGTTGCTGAAAAACCTCCAAACGGAATTTGCACTCTTATTTATTGAATCAAAAAACAAATAAATTACAAAAACATAACTAGTTCTTCTCAAAAAGAGAAGAACTTTAAAACTAAGAAAGAACTAAGGAAAAACTAAAAACTAAAAAAAACTAAGAAATAAGAGAAAGAAAGAAAAGAGAAGATGTGTTTTTAGGTGTGTTTAGTTGTGAAGAGAATGAAGGTATTTATAGGTGAGGATGGGAAGAAAAAATGGGTGAAAAAATGATAAAAAATGGTGGAAACACGGAGTAGTGAATGATGACGTCATTTGATGATGTCATGCTGACGTGAGGGGTGGCTGCGCGTGGATTAGGGCACAGATGGGCAGCGGCGCGCGCGGATTGGAGCAGGGGCATGCGCGGAAAGTAGCAGGGGCATGCAGAGGCGTGCACGGAAAGCAGCAGGAGTGCGCGCGGAAAAGGAATGCAGCGCGCGTGGGACCGCATATGATAGGCGCAGCCGCGCGTGGGACCGGGCGTGATAAGCGCACTGCGCGCGACTACTCGGTGCGGCTGGGTGGCTGCGTGTGCAATTTCCTCCTTTTTGACCCATTTTGTCCAATTTTTCCATATTTGTTGACTTTTCCTCATTTATTTTTGAATATATTTGTGATGTATTGCCTCCAGTATTCCCCTTTGAGTCTTTAAGTTATGTTTTTAAGCGAAAATACCTAAAAAACAATAAAAATACCCATGATTTCGAAAAAGACAAATTTATATAAATATATGATAAAATCATATAAATATATATATTTTTAATCAATTAATGTGCATAAAATTATGGTAATTTTAGTGCTTTTTGAGCACTCATCAACATATTATACCTATATCAAAGGTGGCCTATCCAGTATTAGATCTCGTATGAACTGTGGGTTAAGCTATTAGTCATTTATAAACTAGTACATGGTTCTTGCTACACTCTCATGAGACATCACTTTGATCATCACCCATTATTATTGTCAACTTCCATAGCTAGGTATAAAGGACCTAGGACATTTAGGTTTCATGTTATGTGGATTAAGCATTCTAGTTTCATGGATTTAGTATGCACCACTGGTTGGAGCCTATTCAGGCTAGTCCAATGGTAGTGGTCGGTTGTAAGTTTAAGGTGCTTAAGTCAGCTATCAATATTTGGAATAAAGAGGTATTTGGTAACTTAGACCATAATCATGAGATATCCTCTGATACTCTCACTGAGCTACAAAATTGTATGATGCTATTTATTATTTGAGAAACTTCTTAACTTAGAATCTGATGTGTGTACTGATTTGGATAGATTGTCACATTAATAGGATATCCTTTCGCAACAGAAGTGGCCGAAGGGTGGCAACATAAATGCTACATTTTTCCATTCACCACTTCATCTTTTAAAGGCCCAAAAACTTTTAACTCATTTGTATATAAATGGTAAAGTTACACAGGACCTAGAGGTCTTCGCTACAAATATTTTGGGCTACTATGAGCAAATTTTATCTACCTAGATTGTTGAATCTTTAATTGAGTCATTTGTGCCCTCTGTGGTTACTGCTACAGATAATGGTAATTTACGATGCATACCACTCCCAAAGGAGATTCATGATATAGTTTTTGAGATGCACCCTTTAAGTGCTCCTGGTGTGGAAGGTTTTACAGGTAAATTCTTCCAATAGTGCTGGACATCATTGGTAGGGATGTAATACGAAAAATTCATGATTATTTTAGGATAGGCCAAATGCATTTGGGACTAAATTCAATTTCTCGATCCTTATCCCTAAAATCCATCAAGCAACCACTATTGACTAGTATAGGCCAATTGCTTTAGGGAAATTTATGCTCAAATTAATTACAAAGGTCATTGTAGGACCAATAGGAGGCATTTTCTCTCACATTCTATCTCAAACTAGTTTGGGTTTATTCTAGGTTACAGCATTGGGGATTATATGGCTGATGCGTCTAAGTGCTTCAATACATGTTAGTTTTCTAGTCGAGGGGGGGTAATGTAGCATTCAAAATTGATATTCATAAATTTTTTGACATTATGCATTAGGATTTTATCTTAAAGGTGATGCAATACTTTGATTTTGATGGCTTTTCTAGGTTGGATTTGAGATCTTCTCACCTCAGCAAGAATCTTGATTCTAGTTAATGGTTCATATAAAGGATATTTTTCATACTCTAGGGAGTTTGTCAAGGGGATCCTTTATCTCTGTTGTTATTTTGTATTACAAAGGTTTTTTTGAGTAGTTACCTTGGGTCCTTAGTGGATAATAAGCACTTTTGGCCAATTTCTACTCCTAGAAGCATTATAGCAGTAACCCGTTTTCATATACTGATGACTTACTTATCTTCAGTCATGCCTACTCATTTAACATCCAAGTTTTATATGAGGCTTTTTCATCTATGTGGTCATCTCTTGAGAAAGGTTGTAAACTTGAAAAATTCCCTCATTTAATTTGGTAAGGGTATGCCTTAGAGTAATATTTCACCTCTCTTAGCTCTTGTTGCAATGTGCATTTAAGGTATCTCCTTATTATATCTAGGAGTTACCTTATTTCAAGGTCCTTAAAGGAAGCATTAGTTTCAAGGCTTGGTAGATAAAATTCGTGCAAAAATAGAAGCATGAAAGGGTTACACACTCTCCTTGGTAGGGCATAAGTGTTTGATCACTTTAGTTATTTTGAGCATATTCCTACATTATTTTCAAATATATAAATGACCAAAAATTGTTCTAGATGACCTCAAAAATATCATTCATAATTGTTTTTGGTCAGAGAAAGTGGATAGACTTAAATTGGTTTAGGTTTCTTGGAGGGACTCTTATCACCCCTCAAGGAAAGGGGTCTTGGTTTATGGAATCTTGTCATTAAGAAAGTTTGCCTAGTAGATTATCATAGAGAATTCTAATTATGCTTTATTTACATAGTCGGTATTTAGGGAGAGGAGAAGCTCCATGAAGTTATTATTTTTTCTCTTCAGTCTGGTCTGACTTACATCGTCATTACTCGACTCTTTTGGAGGATTCTTGGTGGTTAGTTTATAGGAATTCATTAGTACAATCTTGGACATATAATTGGCTTGGTACTCCTCTTATGTCAAAGATAGTCCATCCCAAGGCTTTTATATGCTCCCTTATTACACGTGGAAACTTTTCCTCTTCTTCAAGGGTAAGTGGTACCACAACAATCATTGGAAATGTGTAACCATCACCCAAGATGTGTAACAATCATTGGAAATGTGTAACAATCATTGGAAATGTGTAACCACAACAATCATTAGAAAAGATGCTCAAGCCATTGCTTCAACTCTAGAGTTGTAGTTTGCTGCACTTTTTGTGTAGAGATTACAGAATCCGTCTTTGCTACCATTGGCTCGAGCCTTTCCACTTCTTTGTTAAATGATGTAATATGCTACAATACTTCCAAGGAAAATACATAGTGGAGAAATTATTCACTAACAAAAGGTAAATCAGGTTCACAAAAAGAAGAGTTATTAAAATCATAAGCATGAGATGAAGTGGTGATACATCTTTCCAAGTGATCGACCTATATATCTTCTTGAAAGGCTTTTACTACATATTGCTCAATGACATCTACCCAAAAGCAAGTGCTTAGATATTCTAGAAATCTCATAGCTTTCTAGATGTTGAATGTAACCTCTTCCTTGTTCACTCTCAATGTTAACTCACCCTTTTGAACATCCATTAAAGCCCTCCCCATAACCAAAAGTGGTCGACCAAGCATTAGTGGGACATATTTGTGTTCATCCATATCCAACACCAAAAATCAGTAGGGAAAATAAATTTATCCATCTTTACCAATACATATTCTATGATTCCATGTGCATACTTGATGGAATGGCCTGCTGGTTGCAACGAAATTATTGTTTGTTTCATCTCTCCATGTCCCAGTTTCCTATAAATAGACAGTGGCATAAGATTAATGCTAACATCAAGATCACATAAAACTTTATCAAAAAATGAATTTCCAATAGTGCAATGAAAAATGAAACTCCCTGGATCTTTTTAATTTTTGAGGTAATTTCTTTTAAAGAATGGCACTACATTCTTTAGAAAGCTTCATGTTTCTAATTCCTCCAACCTTCTCTTCTTAGACATGATGTCCTTTAGGAATTTGGCATTTTTTCTAAGGCATATACAAAAGAAATATATGTGAATTTTCTTAATAATATCCAAAAACTTAGAAAATTGCTTATATAATTTTTGTTTTTGAAAAAGTTGAGGATAAGGAAGTGGAGTAGAGAGAATATGAGGATTGTCAAGAAAATAAATTGATGGATGATGTCAGTCTCTCTTAGTGTATCATCAACAATCGCCTCTTCTTCTACTTTATTATTGCTTTTGCCATTGTTTGGAGCTATAGAGGTAGACTCATTTTCCTTTGATGGTGACCTCTCAAGTTATCTTACACTCCTAAGTGTAATGGCATTACATTATTCCTTTGGATTCACTTCTGT
This sequence comes from Hippophae gyantsensis, assembly GCA_030763125.1. Classification (NCBI taxonomy): domain Eukaryota; kingdom Viridiplantae; phylum Streptophyta; class Magnoliopsida; order Rosales; family Elaeagnaceae; genus Hippophae; species Hippophae gyantsensis. Next base: position 53,209,610 of record CM061028.1, read on the forward strand.
ATTGCTAGGAAAAGTTCCTCTTTGTTGGGCATTGATAGTCGTGGCTAGTTGCCCAATTTTCACTTCAAGATTTTTTATAATAGCTCCCATATTATTAAAATGAGTCTTAATGTTATCCATCAATGAATCATTCTTTTTAAACCTTGCTTTGGTCTCCTCAACAAAGGAAACCATGGCATCCTCAAGTGACATCTTCTTTTCGCATGGTTAACTATCAAACCCTGGAGGAGGTTGCATCACATTCTTTATACCTTTCACATGCTTCATAGAGTGTCTCAAAATCATTTTGCTTGAATTGACCAATCTCACTTCTAAATTGAGTTGTTTTTGTAGGTGGAAAGAATTTAGCAAGAAACTTTTCAGCCATGCCTTGCCAACTAGTGATGCTTCCTGGTTGTAGAGATTGTAGCCAACCTCTAGCCTTCTCTCTCAATGAAAATCATGTTTCTAATTCCTCCAACCTTCTCTTCTTAGACATGATGTCCTTTAGGAATTTGGCATTTTTTCCAAGGCATATACAAAAGAAATATATGTGAATTTTCTTAATAATATCCAAAAACTTAGAAAATTGCTTATATAATTTTTGTTTTTGAAAAAGTTGAGGATAAGGAAGTGGAGTAGAGAGAATATGAGGATTGTCAAGAAAATAAATTGATGGATGATGTCAGTCTCTCTTAGTGTATCATCAACAATCGCCTCTTCTTCTACTTTATTATTGCTTTTGCCATTGTTTGGAGCTATAGAGGTAGACTCATTTTCCTTTGATGGTGACCTCTCAAGTTATCTTACACTCCTAAGTGTAATGGCATTACATTATTCCTTTGGATTCACTTCTGTATTGCTAGGAAAAGTTCCTCTTTGTTGGGCATTGATAGTCGTGGCTAGTTGCCCAATTTTCACTTCAAGATTTTTTATAATGGCTCCCATATTATTAAAATGAGTCTTAATGTTGTCCATCAATGAATCATTCTTTTTAAACCTTGCTTTGGTCTCCTCAACAAAGGAAACCATGGCATCCTCAAGTGACATCTTCTTTTCGCATGGTTAACTATCAAACCCTGGAGGAGGTTGCATCACATTCTTTATACCTTTCACATGCTTCATAGAGTGTCTCAAAATCATTTTGCTTGAATTTACCAATCTCACTTCTAAATTGAGTTGTTTTTGTAGGTGGAAAGAATTTAGCAAGAAATTTTTCAGCCATGCCTTGCCAACTAGTGATGCTTCTTGGTTGTAGAGATTGTAGCCAACCTCTAGCCTTCTCTCTCAATGAAAAAGGAAACAATCTCAATCTAATGGTGTCTTCAGTAACACCATTAAGATCGTTCCTTACAAATTCTAGATTGTTCCTGAGATGTAGCTACCCTCTTCTTAGTTTGTATCTTTTAACGGTTGTCTTCCTATTTGTTTCAAAAATTATGTTTTCTAGGCTAATTGGAAATCTAGTTTCTCTTGTAATCCCAAATTTTCATAGCTTGAATCTTATCAACCTCTTTGGGTTGAGGAAAAAATTCCTATTGGTAGGTTTAGGAAGATGATTTTGGATTCTAGGTAGCATTTTCTTAACACCATTAGCTAGGGTGATACTTGAAAAATAAATGTCTTTAAAATCACCTTGAAATCATTCTACCTAAGTTTGATGAGATAATGACGGTGAATATTACCCCATGTGGAACATCTAGAAGATTCTTCCAATATTTATTAGTGTCTTGGATGTTAATGCTATTATTGCAATCTTGTCTAGCATATCTATACACCCTATTGGGCTTCACCCATTACACTTGGTTGTTTAGGCTTCTCTTAACTTAGATATCCTTCCCTTAATATTGAGTTATTTATCAATAAGGGAGAGGAATAGGAGATAACTCCAATCACTAAGAAGAATTTGACCAAGAGCCAACCTAATAGTCCCTAGAAATAACCACAACAAATTAGAAATTGAAAACCTTAACCCAATGTACAACACAAACTTGTAGAATGTCATCCAACCCAAAGGAATATCTTTATGGTCAAAGGAACCAACTATAGGTAACATGATCTCAACATTTTCTAGGATATGTTGATGTTGTCTTATCCTCTCGATATTAGCCTCGATCAAGCTACACAACTATAGAGTACATAAGTAGGTTTTACCCCAGTCTATGGGTTCTCATTTTTCCTTATTTCTGTTGGATTTTCATGAAGTTCAAGCTGCAAAAATACTTATAGAAGTTTGCGTAGATCCTCGAGAAGTCCCCAAAGCATTAGAGGACTCGTATAAGCTTCTTGAAGATAGATCAACACTAATTCCCTCGGATAATACTCTAGGAGAAAGGTGTATTAAGAAGCCTTGAGTCCTTTTTTTAGAACAAGATTTTGAAAAAGAGCTTAAAGAACTATAATTTTCATCATTTGTTTTCGATGAAGCCTAGCTAGTAGATGTTCTTTCTTTATGGGATTTAGATTCCCTCAAACATCTTTGTTTGGCATTAAAATTTTGTTTAAGAGTCATTGGTACTACAAATTGAAGGGAAAACATAACAATTAAGAAGAATAAAATAAAATACCTAAGGAAAAGGAAGAAGGAAAAAGATGAAGGAAAATAAGTACATGGGAGATGATAACTGTTGGTAAAATTGGGTATAGTTTCTCTATTTTAAATAGTTACTATTCACTTATGATTTAAATTAATAGAACTAAAACTAGCCCGATAAAATAATACTATTGTAAATATAATGCTAAAATAAACTAAAGTAGATATTAAAGCAAAAAATAAAAACACCATAATTTAACGAGGTTCGATATAAATGTTATCTATGTTCTCGAGTGTCATTGATCACTTCCACTATCTCCAAATGGATGAACTCCAAAATTATAACTAATTGGGCAAAATTGAGCTAATCAATTACCCTTACAAAAAAGAGAAAGATTTACAAATTTTGGGATGTTTTAGAAGTGGACGATAAGGCTTTATTTATAGCCCAAAATACAACACCCACCTTCATTCCTAATCAATGTGGGACTTTTTCAATTTTCTCACTAAAGAGCTATACAACAAGAACCAACTTGAAATGAAAATGCATAATATGATGGTTAGGAACACCGAATAATGAAAAGGTAGATAAAAGAATAAGGCTTTCGAGCAAACAAAATTACCAAGTTGAAGTAGATATCCAAGGAAAGCATTAAAATTCTCCAGTAAAATGTGAGAAATGAAAGTTCTTAGGGTTGTATATATTGGGGCGAAACCCTTATCTTGTCACAAAATATTAACCATTGATAACTACCCCAATATAGGTTCAAAATTCTAAAACAGATCTATTAGAGAGAAGTGAATAGGTTATTTTTAATATTATCAAATTATAAATATGTAGCCTAATCATAAAGGTCAGACATGCAATCGAGTGTAAACAATAAAATGTGAAAATAAAAAATAACAAATGATATTTTTAGGCAAAAAAAACTTAGGTCATGACCATGACCTAAGAGTAAAACCATCGGCCCATCGAACTACCTAATCTTCCCATTATGAAAATTAAATATAATAGTATAAACTAAGCTTTATACACCCTCCCTAGGATACAACCCCCAATGTAATTTACCTGCGAACAACTACTCTATTTTCATAGTTTCTAATACTAGCATAAGAAATATTCAGACCAATGTTCTAATTAATTTCTTACCAATCAGATACATTCATAGATCAATATACAAATAGGGTTAGTGAAAAAAATGATGCAGGATAGAAGCGTGAATGTGCCAATAATATGAAGGCGCTTAGGAAATAATAAAGATAGGAGCAAAGTTTATACTAGCCAGACTCACTCTCTAGCAATAGGTCCTCATATTTATGTTATGAAACAAACACAAGAAAACTATTATCTAGGTAAGCACTCTAGCAAATCTAGAATAGGACAAACCTAGTTATGTTATCTATCTTTAGACGAGTACTCTAGAAACTCTAGAGTAGAACTAGCCTAAAGATATTCCTCTATCTCACGAATAAGAGGACTTCAACTTCCAAATAGAAGAAAGAAGGGATATTCCTAAAAATTAGAAATAAGGGGGAAAATAGAAAGAAGAGAAGTTCTTTAATATAACTAAATTGTTTATTTTCTAGGATGATTTATACAAGCATATAACCTAGTTATTTATAGTTGAAAAGTTCCTAAAATAGTTCATAAAGTTTGCATGTGGGACTTTAGAATCATAAAAAAAAGTCTAAATAAAAGAAGCTATTACTTTAGTAGAAATCTAAACAAATTAAACTACTTTTTCTAATCTTGTTTTGTATTATTCTCCTCCACTTATTTAAGACTTGTCCTCAAGTTTTCTAGAGTGATTCTAGTGAATGGTAGTCATAAATATCTAATACATTAAACGTTGCTGAGATGGTCATATATTTGGGTAATTCCACTATGTATGCATTATAAATGATCCTTTTCAATATTAGACATGGCCTATATTTCATATCCTTTAGCTTGTTGTAAGTGCCAATAGGAAAGCGTTCTTTTACAAAAATACCTTCATCGTGTCTTCTACTTGATAAATTTTCTTCCTTCTATGCTTGTTAGCTATTGCTTTATACTTGGCATTAGGCTCTGTAAGCTTTTGTTTTACTTCTGAATGAATAGTTTGAATCTTATTTTCCATTTCCTTGGTAGCCTTGCTTCTCCTATGAATCCTTGGATGATTAACCAAATCCAATGTATGCTTTGGGGCTTTCACATATACAACCTCGAAAGGGGTCTTGCTAGTTGAAATATGCATAGTAATATTGAAGGCAAACTCAGCTTGTGCAAGAGTGAGGTCCCACTACTTTGGTTTGTTGCTATAGAGACAACGAATCATGTTACCAAGTGTTTGGTTCGTTACTTCTGTTTGATAATCTGTTTAAGGATGTGCAGTGCTACTAAAGTTGAGTGACGTATCAAAGCATGCCCATAATGTCCTCCAATTAACTTTGTGTCTTGATAACTGTATTTTATACAATGATTTGCGTCTATTTTATTAATTATAATTGCTAGTTATTCACATTTTTAGTTAATTTTTAATTAATTAAATTAATATTTAGTATTAGTTTTTAATATATATATTTTCAAGTAAATTAATAAATTTTAATAAAAAAGGGATTTAATTGCAATTATAAAAAGTTTACAATTTAATTTTAAATTAAAAATGGGTGAAATTACAATTAATAAAAGTTGAATTTCTGCGCAGGAGAAGAACCACTCGCGACATTCACACCGCCCAACACACACCATTCGATCATCCAATCAACGGTCAAGATGTGGCCCATGCAATCCAAACGTGACAAAGCGACCACACCCGGTATTCCTGAAGCATGCAGTCAACACGAGTGGGGCCCACCTATCGTGCATACTGGCGTATAGGGTGGGGCCCACGTGTCGGCTGCACAAATTTTCTCCCAAGGTGCATCGCTGACCGTTGGATATGTTGAACGGTCCAGATTTAAAATGTGTCAAAGCCAACTGTCGCGCACTTGCAGCGCGATGAAATCTTGTTCGACGCAGTCCAGTTGTTCTCCATGCGCCCATTCTTCCCACCGAATGAAAGACTGACTCGTCTCTCTTTATATCTTGTAGCCAATAAAATGATGACACATGGCATGCGTAAAAGAAAAAAAATCAGAAAAGCACAGAACGGTTTTCACGCGTGTTGTTTATTTTAATTCTCCCCATGTATTTTTGTCCCCCAATACGTGTATTTTGATAAAAAAAATAATAGTTGGAGATGGGGGGATATATTTTGTACGCGAGAAAAAAAGGGGAGGAGTTTTCAATTTAGTTTTGTTTTCGTTTTAGTTCCCAGTTTTACATTTTTTCTCTCCTCACCATTTTCTTTCTTTTTCCTCTCTGCGTGTTTTTCTACAATACGCAGAACGTTTACTTAACAATTTTTGTGTTGTAATTTCTTAGGAAAATAGGGAGAAAGAAGACAACGAAAAAGAAGGAAAGGGAAGAAATTAATTTTTCATTGAGGAATCGTGAAAGAGTTTTTCCTAATCTTTTTTCTTTTAAATTTTATTTCTCTGATGTTTAATTGTTGTTGTGTTGTAATGTTAAATTCTGCTATGAACTAATTTATTTGTTCTAGGGTTGTAGTGTAGCTTAAATTATGAAACTTGAATTAATTATTTTTGAATGATTTATGGAACGGTTTTAAGTTGTTTATTTTATCTGTGCTTAATGTTTTTAATTATCAAAAGATTAATTAATTGATCTGTGACACTTAAATAAACTTGGAAAAGGCATTTTTGTGTGTTGCTCGTGATAAAATAACGTATATATAAGGGATAGGAATATACTTTTATTGTATGCGTAACTATTTGAGAACTTAGAACTTAATAAATCTGGTTGAATTTAATTCTCATAGGAATATAGTGAATTATTTTAATGAGATGTGTCTGTATGGAGCTTGGAAGAGATATATGGATAAATTAGGAGTTCTTAGTTAACAACTTAAAATACGAGAACATAAATCAAGAGAAAATGTAATGATTCAAGTGGATTAATTTGGTGAAACTGAAATCCTAGAATTTTCTTGCAAACTGTTATAAAAATTAGTTAGTCAAACTGCATCAAATTATCGACTTTTGGATAAAATTAGGTTGAAATAATTTTAGTAATTAACAAACACTAGTAACAAATCTCCGTGGGAACGATATTTTACTTATCATATTATTACCTGCGAACAACTACTCTATTTTCATAGTTTCTAATACTAGCATAAGAAATATTCAGACCAATGTTCTAATTAATTTTTTACCAATCAGATACATTCATAGATCAATATACAAATAGGATTAGTGAAAAAAATGATGTAGGATAGAAGCGTGAATGTGCCAATAATATGAAGGCACTTAGGAAATAAGAAAGATAGGAGCAAAGCTTATACTAGCTAGACTCATTCTCTAGCAAGAGGTCGTTGTATTTATGTTATTAAACAAACACAAGGAAACTATTATCTACGAAAGAACTCTAGTAAATCTAGAAGAGGACAAGCTTAGATATGTCATATATCTTTAGACGAGCACTCTAGCAATTCTAGAGAAGGATTAATGATGACTCTATGAAAGTAGAGTCATTAGCGCACTTATTTATTTCATATTTATTTGTTTTATTCAATAAATGGTATTTTGGCTAAAAATATTCAAATATAAAATTTTTAGTGAAAAGGGTGAAAATGTAACTTTTAGAATTTTTTGGGATTTTTATGGATTTTTTATGAATTTTTAACTCAAGGCTAATCAGGAGCTACCATGTGTCTTGCCATGCAAGCAGGAGAACAGATTAGGTAAGCCACGTAATCAGGGACAGCGAATAATGTTATGCGATATGTGAGGAGGACCAAATGCGTGCCACGTGTTAACACGACGTTCAATCTAAGTTCTAAGTGTAGTCAAACTTCTCTAACACGTGTCTCTACCCTATTGCTCCCCGTGTTCCACCTGTACACCACGCCATCCGTTTCCACGAATCACCTTGCACCGTGTGGCATTGACTAAGTAAGCGTTGACTCTGACAAGTCTCCCATGCCACACGTCGTGCTCTGATTTGCCCAGTGAATTCCTTATGGGACGTGTCACCCTATGATTGGTTTGTGTTATCAGTTTTACTTGTTTTGATTTCAACACTTGATCTAAAGCTGATATGATGGTCCAGATTGCATCTGAGCTATATTTAAGCCCTTAATCACCCTATAAACCCTATGCGACCATCATTAGCATAATTTTGGTAAGTTTTTGGAGCTAAAAAGTGAGAAAAATATAGAAATATTCAAAAGGGGACACAATTTTTGTGGAGATTCAAGAGAAGATTATCACTACAATCCAAGATATTGATTGTATTTCTTCTTCTACTCTTTTCTTTATTAATTTTTATGTCTTGTTTTATGAAAAATATGAGTTTTATGAACACAATTATGAGTAGTTAATTTATTAATCTAGGACTTATGAACCCAATTTTTACCATTTAATCTGATTTTTATGCGATTAATTATTTGGCCAATAATTTATCTATAGAGATAATTAAATAGATTTGAGAGAATTATTTAATTGTTTGTGTTGATTAAATAACATCCATAGTTTCTATGTAGATATGTATGATTCTTATGTATGTGATCCATAATTGATGAACTTAATGAGTAGTATGTAATTTAATTGGCATGAGAGTGTGAATAAATTAATTACTATATAGTGTGTAGTTTACTTAAGAGAGGAAAATAAGTCAGGTTAGATTCAATTGATCATGTAGTTAATTGATAATATTGAGGAGATTTTAGTGATTCACATGTTTAGAAAATTAGGGATTAAGTATTCTTAGATATTTTCTCATATATATTTTTAGTTACCAAATCTGATTTAATTAATTATTGTTTGTCTTGATTAAATAACATGTATAGTTTCTAGGCAAAGGTGTATGATTCTTATATATGTGATTCATAATTGATTAAATTAATGAGTATTATGCAATTTAATTGGCTTGAGAGTATGATTAAATTAATTACTATATAGTATGTAGTTTACTTGATAGAGGAATATATGATAGTTTAGATTTAATTGATCATGTAATTAATTGATTATTATATTGGGGTGATTTTGGTGATTCACATGTTTAGAAAATTGAGAGATTAAGTATTCTTAGATATTTTTTTTATATATTTTTAGTTATCAAATCTCATTTAATTAATTATTGCTATTTACTTTTAGTTATTTTAATTTTGCTTCTTTAAAATATAAAAACACAAAAAAAAATTTGATTTTTGTTTTTTTAGTTTTAAAAATCAGTTTCTAATAAAATAATTTTTCATGGGAACGATCGTTTCTTATCATTATATTACTTGCTGCGATATATATATTTACGTATTTATTGCACACACAAATTGTGTAGCGATCAATTAGCCTAAAGATATTTTTTCTATCTCACAAATAAGAGAACTTTAATTTCCAAACAGAAAAAAGAAGAGTTATTCCTAAAAAATAAAAATAAGGGAAAAAAGAAAAAGAAGAGAACTTCTTTAATATAATTAAATAGTTTATTTTTTAGGATGATTTATACAAGCATAGAGCCTAAATATTTATAGTTAAAAAGTCTATAGAATAGTTCATAAAGTTTCCATGTGTGATTTTAGTAAAAAATATATAACTCCAAATAAAAGAAACTGTAATTTTAGTAAAAATTTAAACAAAAACTTTAAACAAATTAAAATACTTTCTCTTTTCTAATCTTGTTCAGTATTAAAAATAGAGATTCTATGTATTCTAGATAGATATTAATATCAAAGAAATTCAAACGGTAAGATTAAAAGGCATGTTTTGAATAAACTAAATCAATAAGTATAACTCACAATAAATAAATTAAGTATAAATTTAATAAAAATAATTTATTTAAAATTTAATAATTATAATCACATGTAAAATTATTCGATGAAAATACCGAAAAATTAATCTAAAAATATTATACTAAAATAAAAATATGAAATAGATTGTCTCATAAAATATCAGAAATAATGCTGACACTTTTCCGATATATCTGTGATAAGTGAATTAAAACCCCATTTAAAGAGGGCTCACATGAATTAATTTTTCTTTTTCAATCGACCTGATATCGACTGCTACTCTGATGAAACAATATTACATATGGCTAATGCATGAAACACAACAAGCCTGATATATTTCTCTCTTTATTCGGTAGCTTTTCTTATAATGATACCTCTACTGCATATTAAACTCTTCTTCTTCTTTTTGTGTTTTTTCGGCCTGCCCAATTGGTTTAATCCTAATAAGTATATATTAGAGTTTTTTGGGATTTAATTATCTAAAGTTTATTAGAAAGATTTAATTATCTAAAGTTTATTAAATACTTAAATAATATAAAAATATTTTTTAAAATACATTTTAAAGATTTAAAGTATATTTAGAAAAATATTAAGTGATAACTAATTTCATAAGTTTATTCGAGTTTAAATAAATATTTTAACATTAAAAAAATTCTAAGTGATGTGAATATGTACTATTGAATGTATGAGTAAATACTATGTATGATAGTTATAAAAAATATACTTGAATTATAACTATCTAAAACTAGAATATTTGTTCGGTTTTTCTTTATATGCTTGATAACGAATCTAAAAACAAGTTATAGATAAAAAATTTGTCCATAAAAATATCCAACGTATACTCATACAAATAAAGTAAAACTATATTTAAGTCCTAGATTTCATAGTATAACTATCTCATGATCCAGTGAATTTATTTTACTGTAACTTGATAATCTTGTACGTAATTAAAACCACATAGACAAAGCGTAGGATAACTTGCCTTAAAAACCTCATTGTACATTAATTCAATTTACGTATAAATAAACCAAATGTATAGAGAAATCATGTAATACATACTGTCACATCAATAAAGTAACAATAGAACACATGAGAACAAAGAGGTGTGAATAACTCTTTTCCTTTATGACATATAAAAAAGATGAAATATAGAAGAAATTATAAACTTAAGTGTAATGTAAATATAGATCAATGAAAAATGCAAGATAATTTAAACTCCCCCTAAGTCCTATAACTCTTTAATTATAAAATCAATTAAATAGTTTATAAATAAAGAGAAGATGTAAACAAAAAAATTAAAATCTAAATTTTTAAAATTTTCATAAGTAGATACATAAGTTAATAAACTCATTTAATCATAAATAGGCACACAATCAATTGAGAATTTTTGCTCAAAATTTGATTATCTATTATATAAATAAATAAGTAGAGTAGAAGAGGTATAACCACACTTAACACATATAATCGCATGTTGATATTTACTTAAAAATAGTATGCATATTTAAACTCTACTAATATGTCAATTAATTCATTTAGGATTATTCACGAAGGACTCAAAAGATGAAGTATCACCTATCATGTAAAATTACAATTGAGTTTTTAATCTCACAAAATAAAAAATATCTACCAAGAGAGGACTTAAAATTTTATTTCTTTTAATTTTATAAATAAGACACATGATTATTTATTTATTTTTAACCTATTTTGGCTCTTTCTTTTTGTGCGTGCTAAGTATATTTTTTTCAAGCATAGTTGCTTTTTGCACAATTTTTTTAATTTATTTTTTCACATGTAGAAGTTATAAACATAGCACGATGACTTTCATACTAATTGTAAGGTATATCTCTCTACTAACTGTGATAGCTTCACACATTACAATTGATAGCCATTTCAATACTAGGTGTCTCCCTATGATAAAATTTTAGAAAGAAAGACATAGTTGCTTTTTGCACAATCTTTCTAATTTATTTTTTTGACATGCAGAAGTTATAAACATAGCACGATGACTTTCATACTAATTGTAAGGCATCTCTCTACTAACTGTGATAGCTTCACACATTACAGTTGATAGCCATTTCAATACTAGGTGCCTCCCTATAATAAAATTTTAGAAAGAAAGAAATATAATTCAACACAATTTTACAATCAAGATTAGTCGAAGTCATAAAGTCTTTCAAAAGAAATCATAAACTTCAAGCATAACATATATGTGTGTTGGTGAGTATATGAATAAGTTCATGTCAACATCGATCATCACATGTAAAACTATATGTGTGTACGTGTCAAAATTGTAGAATCATTTATACAATAAAAATCAAAATGAGTTGAATCATTAAAGAAAAGGTTATAGGTGTGTAAGTGTTGAATAAGACCATTATCTTGTTATCTAAAAAGGGTTTTACTCGTCAATTTTTTATATAAGTTTAACAATTAAAAAAACTAAAAATAAAATAGATAAAATCCTACGAAATTGTTCACCTAGGGTCATTTAAACACTCTAACAAAAGTATCTAGGTGAAATAATAAAAGATAATCATGAGACCAAAAAAAGACAATATTTTCTAACCAAAATTTTCTTGAATTTTGATTTTTTTATATCATTGGGTTGGGCTCAACTACCTTAGTCTTCATTGGCATGTTCTTGGCCTTATCTTTACTTTTCATGTTCATCCTAAATGCAGACACAACATGTATGATAGGATGATGATAATTAGTCCTACAACTAAGAGCATGAAAAGAATTATTAAAATGGGTAACTGTCAACAAGAATATACATTTGGGCCTAAATGACCTTTTCTACCACAATGATGATAGATAGGCACAAACTTGATAATTTTTTCTATCATAGGTGCAATGGTTCTTTGTGCATAATTAGTAATAGTATGAGTAGAGTTAGAAGGCCTTACAAATGTGATTTTTAATCTTAAATGTGTGAAACTTTCATCCTTATAACCAAGGTGATAACTCTACAAAAGTAGAGCCATTAACACACTTTTTGTTACATAATATTTATTTGCTTTATTCAATAAATAGTATTTTTTATGGCCAAAAAAATTAAAATATAAACCTTTTAATAAAAATGGGTGAAAATATAATTTTTGGAATTTTTATGAACTTTTAACGCAAGACCAATCAGGAGCTGCCATGTGGCATGTCATGCAAGTAGAGGAGCTGACTGGGCAAGCCACGTGGAGACCATATAAAAAGGGATAGCGAATCACGTTACGCCACGTGTGAGGAGGACAAAATGCATGCCACGTGTCAACACAGCATTCAATCTGAGTTTGGAGTACGATCAACACATGTCACCACTCGATTGCTTATTGCATTCCACCCGTGCACCACACCATCTATTTTCGCAAATCATATAGTGTCGCATGGCGTTGACTTAGACTGGTTTCCCTTGCCAAGCGTCGCACTCTAATTGGCCCAATGAATTTCTGATGCCACGTGTTACGCTGTGATTGGCTGACACTATCAATTTTGGCTTGTTTTGATCTTAGCCCTTGATCTGAAGCTGATCTGACAGTCTAGATCACACCTGAGCTATATTTAAGCCCCTAATTACCCCATAAACCCTAAGGGGTAGTAAGTAGCATAATTTTGGTCAATTTTTGGAGCTAAAAAGAGAGAAAAATACAGAAAAATTCAATAGAGGACACAATTGTGGTAGAGATTCAAGAGGAGATTATCACTACAATTTAAGAGATTGATTGTATTTCTTTTTCTACTCTTTTCTTTATCAATTTTTATATCTTTCTTTATGAAAAATATGAATTTTATGAACACAATTATGTGTAGTTAGTTTATTAATCTAGAGATTTTATTAACCCAATTTTCACCATGTGATGATCTAATATTTTATCCCAATTATAATTATAATTATAAATTAATTATATTATTTAATCTAATTTGTATGCTATTAATGTTTTGGCCAACAATTTATCTATAAAGGAAATTAAATAGATTTGAGAGAATTATTTAATTATTTGTCTTGATTAAATAACATGCATAGTTTCTAGGCAAAGATGTATGATTCTTATGTATGTGATCCATAATTGATGAACTTAATGAATAATATGTAATTTAATTCGCACGAGAGTGTGATTAAATTAATTACCATATGATGTATAGTTTACTTGAGAGATGAATACATGATAGGTTAGATTGAATTGATCATGTAATTTAATTGATAATTATATTGAGAAGATTTTAGTGATTCATATGTTTAGAAAATTAGGGGATTAAATATTCTTAGATATTTTCTCATATATCTTTTTAGTTACCAAATCTGATTTAATTAATTATTGCTATTTACTTTTAGTTATTTTAATTTTGCTTCCTTAAATTATAAAAACACAAAAAAATTATTTTATAGTTTTAAAATTTATTTTCAAATAAAATAATCTCTATGGGAATGATATTTTCTTATCATTATATTACTTGTTACGATACATATACTTGTGTATTCATTGCATACATTTTGTGTGTGGCGATCATAAGGCCACGTGTATCATCATATTACTTCCCATAACTTAAAATTTTGTTTAGTTTTTCAGCGCCTAATGTCAAGTTTTTCATTGTCTCCTTAGCAGCAACAAGTTCTTCTTTGAGTTTACGATTTTCAGTTTTCTTATTTTGTTCCTACAAGACTTAGATCAAGAGTATCAATATGATCAAACAAATTTAAATTTCTTTTTCTAAGTCAAAAGTGTTTGATTTTTGAACACTAATTATTTCATTCAACTTTGCCACTTCAATTAAAAGTTTGTCTCCTTCTTCCTTAATACGTGTACAATCCTTAAATAATTATTCAAAACTAAAAGCATTATATTTAGTTAAAAGAAAACGAGAGCTAACTCCCTCATCATCTTCATCCGAGCTAGTGTTAGAGTATGTTAAATGTACAGTAGCTTTTGTCTTGAAGGCACAGTAGTTGGCTCCACCATCTTTTGAATTATTTTCTTTCTTCTATTCACTATATGTATCACTAAGAATAATATTGAGTACTTTTCCAAATTTCTTCTTATTGTTTGTACACTCTACAGATATATGGCCAAAACCACTATATGTAAAACACTAAGAACCAACACGTTTAGATTTCTTACCATCTAAACCCTTAGGGGTTAGGTTCCTTTGATATTTTGTCCTTGAATCGATTTTGTTGTCCCATGTTTGGAGAGTTGTTTTGTTGGTTCCTTGTCATATAGTACTTCTTGAACCAACGAGCAAATGAAAGAATATATTCATCGTTTAAATCATCATCAATGATAGAAGCTACCTTTTTGAAGCTTTTGAATGCCACATCCTTTTTTCTTCTTGGGTGGCTTAAGAGTAAGCTCATATGTTTGGATGTACTCAACTAGTTCATCAATATTCAAGGTGTCTACATTCTTGCTCTTTTCTATAGCAAGGACTTTCATCTTATAATCTCCTATAAATGAACTTAGAAGTTTGCGTACATGTATAGGCTAAGGAATTTTCTCACCAAGTGCAGAGCAAGCATTAGTAATATCATAAAAATTTGCATACAATTAACCAAAGATTTTAGTATTGCTCATTGATGACTCTATGAAAATAGAGTCATAAGCGCACTTTTTACTTAATATTTATTTGTTTTATTTAATAAATAGTATTTTTATAGCTCAAAAATTAAAATATAAACTTTTTAGTGAAAAAGAGTGAAAATATAATTTTTGAAATTTTTATGAATTTTTTATGAATTTTTAACATAGGATAATCAAAAGCTGTCACGTGGCATTCCATAATCTTAATTTATTTATTTTATTTTAGTGACTTATTTATTTATTTATTCTAGTTAATTTCTTTACTTATTTATTTATTTATTTTACTTTAATATATTTATTTAGTTGTTAATTTTTATTGTTTTAGACATCATTAGTATTGTAGAAACATAGTTGAGTCTATTGCATGAGAAGAGTTCGTGAGGAAAAAATCTTACCTTTAGATCTTGAAATTGAGCACACTTTGAGATCAATTAGAAAACAACAAGTCACCGAAGAAGAAGAAATGGCTAATCTATTAGAAATAAACAATAATGAACTAAACTTAAAGAATCAAATGTTTTTGATAGATGATAGAGATAGAGCTATGAATGAATATGCAATACCTACGTTGAAAGGGCTGAATGCAAGTATTTCAAGGCCAAACATTCAAGCTAATCAATTTGAATTAAAGTCAGTGATGTTTCAAATGCTACAAACAGTTGGAAAATTCAGTGAATTACCAACAGAGGATCCTCATCTTCATCTCAAATTGTTTATTGAAGTTGTAGATTCATTTAATTTCAATGATGTGATAGAGGAGGCATTTAGGCTTAGATTATTCCCTTACTCCTTGCGAGACCATGCTCAAGCTTGGCTAAACTCTTTGCCACCTGATTCCATTACAACTTGGAATGGTTTGACGGAGAAATTCTTGATGAAATACTTTCCACCAACAAAGAATGCCAAGCTTAGGAATGAAATTACTTCCTACCAACAACACGAAGGAGAATCTCTATATGAAGCATGGGAAAGATTTAAGGAATTTCTAAGGAAATGTCCTCATCATGGTATTCCTTCTTGGATTCAAATAGAGACTTTTTATAATGGTCTCAATGCTCACACAAGAACTATTATTGATGCATCTGCTAATGAAGCTTTGCTAGTCAAATCTTACAATCAAGCTTAAGATTTACTTGAGAAAATGGCTAGCAATAATTATCAATGGCCAATGGACAGAATGACAGCCACGATAAAAGTATCCAAAATGCATGAGGTAAATGATATCACAGCACTTACAGCTTAAGTTTCCTCTTTGGTTAATATTTTAAAGGTACAAAACTTTCCAGCGAGTATAAACCAAGTCCAAAATTCAGGAGTGTCATGTGTGTTTTATGGAGGAGCTCATTTGTTTGATAATTGTCCAAATAATCCTGAATCCATTTGCTATGTAAGTAATGTGAATCGAAACAGTAATCCATACGCAAACACAGATAACCCAGGATGGAGATAACATCCAAATTTTTCTTGGAGCAATAACAACAGTCAAAGTCGTAATCAATTCAACCATCAATCATTTTCACCACCAAGTTTTCAACAACCATAGCAATCACAAGCCCAAGAGAAGAAGTCATCTACTATGGATTATACAAATGCTTTAATGGGGATGATGAAAGACTTCATCCAATCAATAAATACAAAAGTGTCCATTCAAGAGGCTTCGATTCAAAATTTGGAGAACCAAATGGGGCAACTAGCCCAGGCCATAAGCCGAAGGCCTCAAGGTAGCCTTCCAAGTGACACAATTGTAAACCCAAGAAGAGAAGGTAAGGACCAATGTAACGCTATAGCCTTGAGGAGTGGTAAAACTTTAGAACAAGAACATAAGACAGAAAAGGATGAGGAGTGATGCTTATTTTTGCAAGTGTACGAATCGTTCAAGTAATAAAGTGTACAAAAGTACGGATATCGAACCCACAAGGAATGACGTTACTAAGTACCGAAATTGACTAACCCTAATTTTATTTGAAAACTGAATTGTTGAAATTGTTTTAAAAGCAAATTAACATAAAACTAAAAGTAAATAACAAAATTTAATGTTGTTCACAAATGATTAAAAATGCTAAGGCATTTGATTTCGCTAAATCAATTCAATCCGATTTCAAGTCATGTTATATGAGAATCAAAGCTAAAAGTGATGGTTGAAAAACCCAAATTATCTAATACTCTCTCTCGAGTTATATTAGAATTACTTATCTATGAAAACCAACTATATTTCTATGAAGATTTAATCACAAATAAGCACATTACGATTTATAGAATTTCTAGAATAACCACATACATCATGCATTAGGTGTCAAACTCGCATTCAACATATGGTATTTATCACAAGAAGCATTCATTACACATCTCCTCTCGGTCTCAATATAATGCAACAAATCATCTAAATCTTGATCAGAAATTTAAAAGCATTAAGCATGGAAATAAATACTCAACTTGAAAACAATGAATTCATATAACAATAACAAAAGAAATCAGATTTCCTTGATTCAACTACATCATAGCCTTAGCAAAAACGAATTAGTTCATAATGGAAATAAGAACAACCATTATTTCAATTGAATTCATGAATAACAAATCTGAATAAAATGCCGAATATGAAGGCTAAGGAGAAGAGATGAAAAACTCTTGAAGATGATGACTTGGTAGCAACAATGATGATGATCCTTCAAGCTTCTCAAAACTTTCTCTCCAAAATTGCCTTTTCTCCTCCAAAAATGACTCAGATCTGTTCTCTCTGTCGTCCCACTCTTTCTCCATCATATTGTATATATAGATCTAGGGTTTGGGGGGCAATTTTGGAACAAAACACAATAAAAAAGTGTTTTCGGACGAAACTCGCCAACGGCGACATTATTCTCGCCGCGGCGAGATTTCTGGAAAAGTTACGATTTTTGTTCTGCTAAATCTCACCGACGGCGAGATTACTGTGGCCGGCGGTGAGATTCACTTGGCCGGCGGCGAGATGAAGTTGGCTGGTGGTGAGATTGCTTTGGCCGGCGGTGAGATTGCTTTGCCAAAATTTTTGCTCCCTGCATGATTTTCAACGTATTCTCCGCAAGGTTTTCGACGGCGGCTAGAATATTCTCGACGGCGGCAAAATTCCAAATTTTGAAAATTTTGTTTTCTTTTTATGTGCACTCAATCCCGTTCATTGAAATTTGTCCCAAACTTCTCCAAAATTATGATTTTACCTGAAATTGCACTTTAAACACGAAATACCCGTGAAATGACATTTGTGGATTAAATAATCAAATTAACGCAATTTTCACACAAATATCAACATTTAAATCATAACAAAAATGCAATAATTTGACTTTTATCAACAACCCCTAACCAGCTTCTTGCTAGTCTCTAGCAAGAAAAGCTATCTATGAATAATTTCAAAGGAGACATTAAAAGAAAAATTCAAAGGAAATTTATTTTATTTACAACATTACATTAAGCGTATGCAATATGCCTTTAAACCCCTTGGCGGCCCTAGTAGGACGAGTTGTAGTCTCGTGAGGGCTTCCAGTGATGATACCCACAAACATCTTACCTATAACTATCCTAACTTAAAACAATAAAATCACATAACAAATAATTTGCACAAATGTCTCAAAAATTGTAAATAACACCCAACATATACAATAATTAAATGTCACCTAAGCTTTAAGAAATCTCAAATGCCAATTCCACTTTTGTTATCAACTCTTAAACATCCATCAAACCACAAACCAATAGCCATAATGCCCGGATAATATTATGCATAACATCCACAAACAAAAAGGTGAAATCTCAAACTCCATAGGCTCACTTTTCAAACCTCTCTCCACTAATGAAGGAAAATACACTACTTCGGATCAATAGGACTTTATGAGGCTTGTAATGTTAGGCTTAGGTATTTGGTTAAGAAAGAAAGGGAAGTGTCAAAATACAAATAAGGGCACTTATTAGATTAAACACAACCAATTAAGTAAAAGAGTAACATCATTCAACCCAAATTGTTTCTTCCGATCATAACCCATTTTTCTAAAGATAAACAAAATTCTTCCTCAATCTTTCACCTCAGTACATCCATCACTAACACTCTTTTATTTACTAGAATGTGAAGGCTTTCTTCTTTTTTTTTGCATCCTTACTCCAATTGCTCTTGAAAAGCCAACCACTTTCTTCCCATATATGTGGAAGATTTCTCCAATTGCTCTTGAAAAGCCAACCAATTTCTTCCAATATATGTGGAAATTGTTTTTTTTTCATCCTTACTCCAATTGCTCTTGAAAAGACATAACCCCCAACCAATTTCTTCCAATATATGTGGAAGATTTCTCCAATTGCTCATGAAAAGTTTGTGTTCAAAATTAAATGCTCTTAACAAATAAGGTAGGAATTATATATATATATATAAATTTGGCTCAATAAAAGGTAGGTTATATAAGGCAAAAAGAAAGAAAAGTAAGGCTAACAATATGTTTAAATAGGCTCAAAGAGGTTACTAGTGATATAAAGATAACAAGGTAGGCTTAAAATGGCACAATCGATCCAAAAATGGCCTACATCATATCCTAAACAGTGCAATTCCAAATTATTTCGCCTCAAGAGGTTTTCAAATGAGTTCTAGAGTTTGTTGAGATCACAAAAATGTCCATGAAAAATTCGCACATAAGACTTCTCTAAGCATTTAGACTAATCAACCAAATCATACCACATACCAAAAGAGTCGCCAACTAGGTAAAATCAAAATTTGAAATTATCTTTAAACCGAAGCAAAATTTAATGTCTTCTAAAAGCTACTTGTTATCACAATCACATTATTATCATCAACGTGCAAATTAAAATAAGTAAAATGCAAATAAAATAAAATAAAAATAAAAATAGAAATAAGACAATAAACAAATAAAAGAAATTAAATCAAAATGCAGAAAAATAAATGGAAAATCAAAATTAAACACAAATAAACACACAAACAAAACTACTAAAAATGAAGGAAAGAAAAGATTTACCATTTACCGCACCCCCAACCAAAACCTTACATTGTCCTCAATGATAGAAAGGAAAGAGAGATCTCCTTTCATGCGGTGAAATCGCCTTACGGTGGTGAACGTATGATTTTTTTTTCTTAGATGGGATGGCATTGGCTTTAGCTGAATCTTGTTGGCTCCATTCTTTACCACTAAGGTTGGAGTTTCATTTGTTCCCAACTCCTTAAATGTTTCATCACTGCATAAATATTCATTAGGTGCTGCCAGTAATTCAGAACATTGTCTCGTCTCCTTATCTTCCTCCTCAATTGTTGCAGATTTCACAAGGCAAGCTTCTAGTGGTAGCAATGGAGTTCTCTCCTCAAAAGTTTCCGAGATTAACCCGTCAAGAGTGTTAATTTGAAAACAAGAATGTACATCACTTGGAAATTTTATTTCTTCAAAAACATCAAAAGTTACTTGTTCATCATGCACCCGTAGAATGAGCTTTCCTTGCTGAACATCAATCAATGTTCTTCCAGTTGCAAGGAATGGTCTCCCCAATATCAACGATATCTCTCTATCTTTCTCCATGTTTAGCACCACGAAATCTACAGGGAAAATAAATTTTTCGACTTTAATTAAAACATCCTCAATTACCCCTAGAGGATATTTCACTGATCGATCCGCTAATTGTAAAGAGATTGAAGTGGGCTTCACTTCTCCCAGGCCTAGTTTCCTGAAAACAGAAAGTGGCATCAAATTAATGCTTGCTCCTAAATCACATAGGACTTTATCAAAATTGCAACTTCCTATAGTACAAGGTATAGTAAAACTCCCTGGGTCTTTCAATTTCTGTGGTAGTTTTCTTTGAAGAACTGCACTTCACTCCTCATTTAGCATGACAGTTTCATGATATCCTAGCTTCCTCTTCTTTGATAGAATTTCCTTCATGAATTTTTCATACTTGAGCATTTGTTCCAACATCTCTGCAAAAGGAATGTTAATATGCAATTTCTTAAAAATATCCAGAAATTTATCAAATTGATTATCAAGCTTTTTCTTATTCAATCTTTGAGGATATGGGATAGGAGGCTCATATTTCGCATATGGGGAAGGTTGAATATCTTGGGATCTTGATGGATTTTCTTTAGATTCTTCCATCTTTTTCTCCGATTTCCTTTGCCATTCAAGTTCTTTACCACTTCTCAATGTGATAGCCTTTGCATGCTCTGTGGGATTTATTGTGTCACTAGACAGGGATCCTTGAGACCTTTCTGCAATCTGCTTTGAAAGCTGCCCCAGTTGGTTTTGGATGTCCCTATTGATTGCCTCTTGATTTCTGAAATTTGCTCTTGTCTCCTCAATGAACTTTCCCAAAATTTCTTCCAAATTTGTTTGTTTTTTCTCCTGGGGTTGGTAGGAAGATGATGACGGTTTGAATCCCCCTTGGTTATTTCCCCATGACAAATTTGGATGATTTCTCCAACCTGGATTGTAAGTGTTCGAATATGGGTTATGTTGAGGTTTTTCGAAATTTGAAACATAATTTGCTTGCTCAGTATTTGGTGAAGCAAATGGATTTCCAGCTTGGCACTTGATACTAGCATGATTTCCACCACATAACTCACATTGTGCAGTTGGTTTGGATTTGAATTTGGATGACAAAGAATCCATCTTTCTTGAAAGAACAGCAACTTGAGCCGACAAAGCATTCACTGAATCAATTTCATGCACTATTGCTGGTCTTTTTGCAATTACCCACTCTGAATGCCACTGATTGTTGTTTTTTACCATAATCTCTAACAACTCATGAGCATCCTCTGGTGTTTTCCCATTAAAGACCCTCCAGCTGCAGCATCAATCATTGCACGATAGTTTGAAACAAACCCATTATAAAATGTAGCGACTTGCAGCCAAATTGGTATACCATGATGTGGGCACTTCCTCAACATTTCTTTGAATCTTTCCCAAGCTTCATACAATGATTCTTGGTCATACTGTGTAAAAGATGTGATTTCATTCCTCAATTTTGCTGTCTTAGTAGGAGGAAAGAACTTGGATAAGAATTTTTGAACCAATTCATTCCATGTTGTAATTGATCCTGATGGTAATGAGTTCAGCCACTCCTTGGCTTTATCCCGAAGTGAAAAAGGAAAAACCCTCAATCTTACAGCATCTTCGTACACACCATTTATCTTGTAAAGATCACACACCTCCAGAAAGTAAGCAATATGTGCATTTAGATCATCCTTTGACATTCCCTCAAACTGATTTGATTGAACCATTTGGATAAAGGATGGTTTTATCTCAAAGTTAATGGCTTGAATAGTTGGCCTCCTTATACCCAAAGTAGTTCCAGCAACATTAGGCACAACATAATCCCTCAAAGCTCTACGATTTCCACCTCCCTCAACAAATGGTGGATCCATGGCTAATTGTCTATTACGAGCTAAAGTTGAACGTCTTCTCTCTCGGTTTAGACGCCTATATGTTCTATCAATCTCCGGATCAAATGGAAGAAGGTTAAGGCTTCTTGTACGTCTCATACAAAAATCCTACAACCAGAAAATCAACTAACACAAAAACAACACAAAGTTACTTTTTTTTATGATAAATAAAATAAAACAGCAAAATAAACAAAATTAAAAATGAAAGAAAGATAAAACAAATTAACTTCAAATTAAAACTAAGATTAGGTAGTATCGATATTAATAAAATCAAACCATTCCCTGGCAACGGTGCCAAAAACTTGATGCTTATTTTCGCAAGTGTGCGAATCGTTCAATTAATAAAGTGTACAAAAGTATGGATATCGAACCCATAAGGAATGGCATTACTAAGTACCGAAATTGACTAATCCTAATTTTATTTGAAAACCGAATTGTTGAAATTGTTTAAAAAGAAAATTAACATAAAACTAAAAGCAAATAACAAAATTTAATGTTGTTCACAAATGATTAAAAATGATAAGGCATTTGATTTCGCTAAATCAATTCAATCCGATTTCAAGTCATGTTATATGAGAATCAAAGCTAAAAGTGATGGTTGAAAAACCCAAATTTACCTAATACTCTCTCTCGAGTTATATTAACATTACTTATCTATGAAAATCAACTATATTTCTATGAAGATTTAATCACAAACAAGCATATTAAGATTTATGGAATTTCTAGATTAACCACATACATCATGCATTAGTTCTCACACTCGCATTCAACATACGGTATTTATCATAAGAAGCATTCATTACATATCTTCTCTCGGTCTCAATATAATGCAACTAATCATCTAAATCTTGGCCAAAAATTTAAAAGCATTAAGCATGGAAATAAACACTCAACTTGAAAACAATGAACTCATATAACAATAACAAAAGAAATCAGATTTCCTTGATTCAACTACATCATAGCCTTAGCAAAAATGAATTAGTTCATAACGGAAATAAGAACAACCATTATTTCAATTGAATTCATGAATAACAAATCTGAATAAAATGCAGAATATGAAGGCTAAGGAGAAGAGATGAAAAACTCTTGAAGATGAAGACTTGGTAGCAACAATGGTGATGATCCTTCAAGCTTCTCAAAACTTTCTCTCCAAAATTGCCTTTTCTCCTCTAAAAATGACTCAGATCTGTTCTCTCTATCGTCCCACTCTTTCTCCATCATATTGTATATATAGATCTAGGGTTTAGGGGGCAATTTTGGAACAAAACACAATAAAAAAGTGTTTTCGGACGAAACTCGCCGGCGGCGACATTATTCTCGCCGCGGCAAGATTTCTGGAAAAGTTACGATTTTTGTTCCGCTAAATCTCGCCGGTGGCGAGATTACTGTCGCCGGCGGCGAGATGAAGTTGGCTGGCGACGAGATTGCTTTGGCCGGCGGTGAGATTGCTTTGCCAAATCCGTGCTCCCTGCATGATTTTCAATGTATTCTCCGCAAGGTTTTCTCCGGCGGCGAGAATATTCTCGCCGGCGGCGAAATTTCGAATTTTGAAATTTTTGTTTTCTTTTTATGTGCACTCAATCCCGTTCATTGAAATTTGTCCCAAACTTCTCCAAAATTATGATTTTACCTGAAATTGCACTTTAAACACGAAATACCCGTGAAATGACATTTGTGGATTAAATAATCAAATTAACACAATTTTCACACAAATATCAACATTTAAATCATAACAAAAATGCAATAATTTGACTCTTATCAAGGAGAAACAGGAAATTAAAAAGGATAAAGAGGACTATCAAATTAAAAAGGATGAGGAGGAACCAAAAACTAGAAAGGAGAAGGAGGAATTAGTGGATAAAAAGAGTAATGGAAAGGAAATAATTCAGCCAAAAAAGAGCAACCTTTACAAACCCACTATTCCCTTCCCTCAAAGACTGCAAAAGCAAAAGTCAGATAAGTAGTTTTCAAAATTACTAGAAGTCTTCAAGAAGCTACACATAAACATACCATTTGTAGAGGCACTTGAACAAATTCTATACTATGCCAAATTCATGAAGGATATACTATCAAAGAAAAGGAAGCTTGAAGATCATGAAATAATAACCTTGACTAAAGGTTGTAGTGCCATCCTTAATAGAAAACTACCATAAAAATTGAAAGATCAAGGTAGTTTTGACATCTTTTGCACTATTGGGAACATCCGTTTTGGCAAGGCACTATATGACTTGGGTTCTAGTATTAACCTCATGTCATTATCGATCTTCAAGAGATTAAGGGTTGGTAAAGCAAAACCAACTTTGGTAACATTACAAATGGCAGATAGATCAATTAAGAGACCTCGAGGTATGGTAGAAGATTTGTTAGTAAAAGTAGACAAATTCATCTTTCTGGCAGACTTCATTGTGTTAGATATGGAAGAGGACCGTGACATTCCTATCATACTCGGTCGTCCATTCTTAGCAACCTGAAGGGCACTCATTGATGTACAAAAAGGTGAACCTACAATGAGAGTGCAAGATGAACAGGTAATATTTAAAGTTTTTAAAGAATCTGAACCCCCCTTATATTGATAATGCTAATGAATGTTTAAGGATAAATGTTACTGATTGTGGGAATGCCTTAAAAGAATCTATTGAGTCACCAAAACTTAAGACTTTAACACATGCTGCTGTAAACAAGGACATAAACTCACCAGAAAACAACTCAACCTATTATAACTTTAAAAGTATGGCATCGAAGGTTGATATTGTAGACTGTGTGAACTTTTTGGAGGATGCATCTCTCATGTATGTATCAAAGGCGATAATGGAAAATTTTGAGATAAGATCTAAACTCAAACCATCAACTAAAGAGCCACCAAATTTAGACCCTGCACTTCTACCCTTCTATCCTCAATCAAGTATAAAAGTGAAAGAGTCCAATGGAGAGGTGAAAAAGCTATTAGAAATACATAAATTGGATGAGTTACGGTGGAAAGTTTATAAGAATTCCAAGAAGTTCAAAAGGAAAAAAATGGCATGAGAAGAGAATTGAGCACCGTGTTTGTGAGCCAAAACATAAAGTATTTTACTTATATTTTCATTGTTTTTGTTTTAAAGGTGAATAAATGTGGAGAGCAATGGCACAACAAGAATGAGAATTTCAGTGGCAGATGTGGTGTGCCATGACTAAGAGAGTTTCCTTTCCTTTTACTTTTTCATATTTATATGTGCACATTGGGAACAATGTGAAATTTAATTTTGGGAGAGGGAACTTCATTCTCTACATTAATATTTAGTATGCATTTTAAATTTTTAGGGAATTGTTTTTAATTTTTAGGTTGTTTTTAATCATGTTTTAGGTAGAAATTGATAAATATATGGAAAATAAATGCACGCATGCTTGATATGAAACATATGAACTCCATGATAAAAAATGGTTTTCATGACTAGGATAAGGAATGTAACATATTTGTTAAGATATTTACATTAATCATGTGATATGCTTGCTAGTTTTGATTGAATTGATTCAACTTTTATGCAAATGTTCATGATTGATTGTGGTGTGCTTATTGAGAGAAAATTTGTAGTGAGTTATGCGAGTTAATTAGATATACCAAGTTTTAAAATCTATTTGATCATCCCTTAAGGCGAAATCCTAAATAGTATTTAGCCAAAGGAATGATATAGGCCTTATTTGAATCAATTGAGTCTTTCAAGCTAACCATTGTTAATATCTTTAGTCACCCATTTGAGCCTAACAAAGAACCTTTCATATCTATAAGCCACATTTAATGCCTAACTAATAAGTATTACCTTTACCCTTGCACCTTTAGCTTGTATGAAAAAAAATGCAATCATGTGTTATGCTTTAGAGTAAGGTGAAATGTAATGCACCCTATAAAAAAAGAAGAAGCAAAACTCACAACACGATTATCTCTCTAAAGAAAAATAAAATAGAATTGAAAATAAGTTTGGGGGTGTTGTGAAGTAACCAAAGAAAAAAAAGAGAAAAGAGATGTGGAATAAAAAATATATGAAAAGAATGTCAAAAGAGGGTACACTAAAATATCAAATAAAAACTCAATTACAGTTAAAAAGTGCATGATGAAAAAAAAGCTAAGGTGTGGAAGGACCTTAAAATGTCTTCATCTATTGACCCCCCACCTAAGTCTTACATTACGACCATGTAAATTCTTTATTGATCTTAAGCTAAGTGCATATTTATATTAGTGAAGAAGGATGTGAAAAATAGACATATGAGACTTGTTCTAAGATTTAATTGATTAGCGTGCTCATATAGGTTGATTTCATGAGTGCTTTGGATGATATCATATGCAGTACACACACACGAATCAATTTTTCAAAACCTTGCATATCCTTGTATTGATGTAACGTTATTTGATGAATATGTGAACCTCTTTATCATAGACTTGTATGACTTTTAAGAGTGATAGTTTTCGTGAAATATGCATGTACTAATAGAAGTATATTTATGAATATACTACCCAAGTTATTTTATTTAGTTATACTTAGCTTTACTTATTTTATTTAATAAATAGTATTTTATAGCCAAAATAATTAAAATATAACTTTTTAGTGAAAAGGGGTGAAAATATAATTTTTGAAATTGTTTAGAATTTTTATGAATTTTTAATGCAAGACTAATCATAATCTACCACGTGGCATACCACGCAAGCATAGGAGCTGACTGGGCAAGCCATGTGGATGCCATGCAAGCATGGAGAGTGAATCATGTCACGCCGCGTGTGAGGAGGATGAAAAACGCTCCACATGTTATCACGGCGTTCAATCCGAGTTCAGAAATCAGTCAACGTGTTTTGCCACGTGTCACCACACCATTGCTCTACGCATTCCATCTGTGCGCCACGCCATCTGTTCCCGTAAATCACATCGTGCCACGTGTTGCTGACTCAGTGAGCGTTGATTATGACCGGTCTCCCATGCCACACATCGCTCCCTAATTCGCCCAATGAATTTTTTGATGCCACATGTCACGCTTTGATTGGCTGAAACTATTAGTTTTGCTTGATTTGATCATAGCCCTTGATCTAAAGCTAATCGAACGGTCCAAATTGCACCTGAGCTTTATTTAAGCCCCTAATCACTCCATAAACCCTAATTAGCCTCCATTAGGATAATTTTGGTCACTTTTAGATCTAAAAAGAGAGAAAAATACAAAAAAAAATTCAAGAGAAGACATAATTTTGGTGGAGATTAAAGAAGAAATTAATTCTACAATTCAAGATATTGATTGTATTTCTTTTTCTACTCTTTTATTTATCAATTTTATATCTTTATTTATGAAAAAAATATGAACTTTATGAACACAATTATGTGTAATTAATTTATTAATCTAGGAATCTTTTGAACCTAATTTTCACCATGTGATGATCTAATATTTTTCTCAATTATAATATTAATTTAATTATATTATTTAATTTGATTTTTATGCTATTAATTATTTGGCCAACAATTTATCTATAGAGGCAATAAAATAGATTTGAGAGAATTATTTAATTGCTTGTCTTGATTAAATAACATGCATAGTTTCTAGGCAGAGATGTATGATTCTTATGTATGTGATCTATAATTGATGAATTAATAAGTAGTATGCAATTTAATTGGCATGAGAGTGTGATTAAATTAATTACTATATGGT
Organism: Hippophae gyantsensis; assembly: GCA_030763125.1. Lineage (NCBI taxonomy): Eukaryota > Viridiplantae > Streptophyta > Magnoliopsida > Rosales > Elaeagnaceae > Hippophae > Hippophae gyantsensis. Next base: position 53,237,570 of record CM061028.1, read on the forward strand.
GTGTAGTTTACTTGAGTGAGGAATACATGTTAGGTTAGATTTAATTGATCATGTAATTAATTGATATTATATTGGGAAGATTTTAGCGATTCGTATGTTTAAAAAATTAGGAGATTAAGTATTCCTAAATATTTTCTCATATATTTTTTTAGTCACAAAATCTGATTTAATTAATTATTGCTATTTACTTTTAGTTATTTTAATTTTGCTTCCTTAAAATATAAAAACACCAAAAAAATTGATTTTTATTATTTTTAGTTTTAAAAATTAGTTTCTAATAAAATAATCTCTGTAGGAATTATCTTTACTTATCACTATATTACTTGTTGCGATACGTATACTTGCATATTCATTACACACACAATTTGTGTGGCTAACAGTCATTTTAAGAGAGTTAAACTGAGATGTTAACAATCTCAATTTTGTTTATTTCACTTGGAAAGTTCCCTTATGAAGAAGAGCAAGTGCATTCCATGCACCTTTGGCAGTCTCATCGTCCAAGATGCAATGGAACTCGTTCATCGACACTGCAGTAACGATAGAACTCAACCCTTTTAATTTGTTCCACTAAGGGTTATTTCTTTAATGGCCCATTATTTCTTGTCTTTATGGTTGTGTAAAAATCTTTGGTTACAGAAGGTGGTTTTAAACCTTCATGAAAGAAATCTCATACTTTTTCATCTTGTTTGAGATTGGTTTGTATGCAAGCCTTCCAATAAAGGTAATTATATCTATGACAAAGTGGGGATCTAACAGATGATCCACCTTCTTTCATAAGGTCCATTAATGAGTGTATATAACCCTATAAATCAAAATCATTAAGTGTGTCTAGTGTAATCTTTGATATCAAATTAAGTTCTAAAATAGACCAAATAACTCTTCGGGGGATGAATTAATAGGTTATCTTTAATTGTATCAAATTATAAATTTGTCAGCTAATCATAACAGTTAAACATGAAATTATGTGTAAATAATAAAGTGAAAATAATAAAAAATAACATATAATATTTTTAAGTGAAAACAACCTAAGTTATAACATAACCTAAAAGGAAAACCACATGTCTATTAGACCGCTTAACCTTTAAACTATGAAAATTAAATGTACAAGTACAAAGTTAATCTTATGTTACCCTTCCTAACATACTGTCTCAATATACCTTACATATGAGCTCTCATTCTATTTTCATAGTTTTTAAGACTAGTGTGAGCGTTATCCAATCTAACGTTATAATTAACTCTTCACTGATTAGACATATTTATAAATCAATATACAAATAGGATTAGCACGGCAAAAATGCATACGTACATGTGTTCTAGATAGATTTTAATATCAAATAAATTTTAATTAAAAGATTCAAAATATATTTTAAATAAATCAAATCAATTAATAAACTTAGAATAAGTATATTAAGCACAAATTTAATAAAAATAATTATTATTAAAATTTAATAATTAAATTAAATAATAATTATCGTATATAAAATTATTAGATTTTTTTTTTTAAAACAAAATCTCAATTAATCTGACGTAGATACCTCTTCTGATATCCCAATGATCAAGTGAATTAAAACCCCAATTAAAGAAGGCTCATATGAATTAATTCTCCTTTTTCAAATGCCCTGATGTTGACCGCTCTCCTGATGAAACAATTTCACATATGGCTAAAACATGAAACACTAGCATGATATATTTCTCTTTTTTTGAGAAGCTTTTGTTATAATGATGCCTCCACTGCTTATTCAAAAAAAAAAAAAATCGGCGTGCTCAATTGTTTTACCCTAATATATATATATATATATATATATATATATATATATATAAAAAAATTCGGCGTGCTCAATGATAATGATATACACACACGATGTATAATGATAATTTTTTTTACTTAATTATCTAAAGCTTATTAAACATTTTAATAATATAAAAATATAGTTTTAAGAAACATCTTAACGAAGTTAAAACATATTTAAAAAACTAAGTAAAAATATTATAAGTTAATTTTACTTTAAATAAATATTTTAGTATCAAAAATAATTTTAAGTGTTATGAATATATGCTATTAAATACATGAGTTAAAACTATGTGTGATAGTTATAAAAAATATAATTAAATCACGAATATCCAAAGTTCAAGTATTTTTTCAACTTTTCTTAATACAATTGATAAAAAACTTAAAATTAAATTACAGAAAATATTTTATTTACGAAAATAACTAATATTCATAATTCTTATCTAAGTAAGTCATAATAACTCAATATTGAAGATAAAAGGTCCATAACAACATCTTTGAGGTCGAATTCAAGTTTATTATTGTAAGGATTATAGGTGTTGGTTATTTTCGTAGACAAAACATTTATCTATAAATTTATTTTTAAACTCACTATCAAGTCTATCTAACAAAATTGAAAAACCATCCGAATTTCAGATAGTCATACTTCAGGTATACCTACCATAACTATAACACATAGGATTGCACTCATGCATTTAATAACACATGTTTATAAATCTAAAATTATTTTTGTAACTAAAATATTTATACTAAAATATAGAATAAGATATATGGTAAAATATTAGATAAGATATACTTTAAATTATAGTTTAAATCGTTAACCTAAAAGATAACATAAAATATACTTTAAAAGAACTCTTTTTAAAATAGGAATTTTCATAATTAATGAGTCTATTTTAAAAAAAAACTCTTCTTTAAATATGAGTTTCCTTAATTAGTAAGTATTATTAATCCTATTTGTAATAGAAACGATATTTATAATTTACATATGATTAAGGGTTTAATTTTTCCTATAAATAAAACTCAATGCTCGTTGTTTCAATCAACTACACAAGAGCATTATTCCATTCTTCTTAATTTATCTCTCTTGTTTTACAAATATAAGATCATAATTCTTTAGGCTTCTTTATTTAGTTAATCTATCAAATATTGGTGATTATTTTTGATTGATTAATTAGCCTAATTAATTTATGATATTTTGATAATATGTTCTTATGGCTTCTTCTTTATTTTTGTTCTTAAATTTTTAGATCAAATAATTGTTTTTGTCATATCATAGTTATTTGATGTGATTATTAATCTTTAAAGAAGCTATTTTTATTGAACTTATGCTTGATCTTTTTGCTCTACGATTTACTAGTTGATTTGATTTAAGTGACATGTTTTGAATCATCTAGTTAGGATTATTCATTATTAAATATGTTCTAGAACACACACGTGCACTTTGTGTTTTTGTGCTAACCATTTTGTAGTTAATTCGAGAACGTATCTGATTGGCGAGAAGCTTATTGGAACGTTGGTCTAGAAACCGCTCATGCTGATATTGGAAACTATGAAAACAAAGTAGGGGTTGGTAAGTAAGGTACACTGGGATAATATCCTAGGAAGGGTAGCATAAGACAGAGTTTGTACCTGAACATTTATTTTTCATGGTGGAAAGTTAGGTAGTCCAATGGACCGGTAGTTTTTCTCTTAGGTCATGGTTATGACCTAGGTTGTTTTCACCTAAAAATATCGTATGTTATTATTTTATTTTCACACATTATTCTTATACACAATTGCATGCTTGGCCATTTTGTTTAGATTATTAAGTTATAAATTGATAAAAATTAAAAGTAACATAGTCACCCCTCTAGATTAATTAGGTCGGTATCTTATAAACTTTCGATTATACTCTTTTTTATTTTTAATAAAATAACTAAAGTAAAAGAGAATGGTGACTCATTCTCTAAACATTAGCAAAGTATCCATCATCGTAGTTCATAATATAACATTCTAGGTCAGTACATAACTCCATAATGAGTAGCAACGTAGATACAATGCAAAAATCCACTATTACAAAATGTGGCATTTAAGTCGATATGTAAAGTCAGTTTTTGGAGAAAATCGACTTATAATGAATTTAAAGTTGGTTCAGTGAAAAATCGATGCTACGTATAGCGTTGGTTGATGTGTTGAACCAACGCTACACGAGGACATAGCGTCGGTTCTACGTGTCAACTGATACTACACACGTGGATAGTATCGGTTGACACGTAGAATCGATGCAACGTTCTACGTGTAGCATCAATTCAACATGTCAACCGACGCTATACGTAGATTTGATCCACGTGTTGAATCGACTCGACATGTAGGACATAACATCGGTCTTACATGTCAATGGATGCTATCCATGTGTGTAGTGTCGATTGACACGTAGAACCGATGCTACGTCTTCGTGTAACGTTAGTTCAACACGTCAACTGATGCTATCCAGGTGGATTTTTCCATTTCTCTTCTTTCTTCTCCATCAGACACAACATTTTTAATTGCAGCACCCAAAAACCCAAAACCGATCTTTATCTCCTCCATTCTTTATAATTTTTCGGCCACCTACGACCATCATTTTCAATGTTGTTTAGTGAGTTTTCTTCCTCTCCAAATTATCTTCTAGATCCCCTATTTTTTTGAGCAAAATACTCAAATACTTTATTCTCACTTACAGAACATCATTTTTTTTCATTTCCTTCATTTTGTCACTTTATTTACTCTTGTAAGTATTTTTATTAATCCTACGCACTTATTATTCACTTTGTATTATTTTTTGTATATTGTGTATAAATTTGTATTATATATGTTTTGTATTATGTATGTTATTATTTTTATTATGTAGGTTTTGTATATTTGTGAATGTGATTTAAGATTGATGTTTAATTAATTTATTTATGTTAATATGAAATAGGAAAGACATGATTCAACAATAAGATGCATATTAAAATATATGTGATTTGAAGTAGTGTAGTTATTTAAAAAAAATTGTAATTATCACAAAATTGTTATATAAATTCTGTTTTATATATCTTAAATTTTAAATCAACACAAATAATGTGGCATATTATTATTAGTAATTACAATCAATCTCATATAATTATATTTATGTGTATATATTTATTATGTTTGGTTTTTATGTATTTATTTTTATATGATATTTTGGTATATATTATAATAATTAGGGAAGGTAATTCATATATAATAATACCTTAAATATATTAATTGGATACATATTTAATATGCTTAATGTCATTAATAAAAAATAGACAAATCTTAGATGTCAAAGTGTAGAATTGAGTAAGACTACATTTCTGGAGTATAAAGTTTCTTAGAATTTTCTTGTAAAAATAGTAATAATGAAATTAGTATGATTCGATGTCCACGTGTTAAATATAAAAAATGAGTGATTTCATGATGTTGATGAGGTTAAGTATCACTTTATCCGTAGTGATATTATTTTGAGTTATAAAAGTTGGTATTATTATGGAGAAAATATTGCTAATACTCATAGGGAAGAGATAAATAAAAATATGAGTGGATTATATACATCTTATCATAATGTACAAACAAAAAATATGTTTCATGGTGTTTAAGATGAACGACATAAGGATGATCTCGAAACCTTTAAAAAACTTCTAGAAGATGCCGAAAAACCGTTGTATCCAGATGTAAGAAATACACTAAAATGTCGAGATTGGTTAATTTGTACAATGTGAAGGCAAACCATAGTTTTTTTTGACAAAGGATTCACAGAATTACTAAATCTACTAATAGATTTGTTTCTTGAGGGCATTGAATTGTCATCTTTAATGTATGAAACAAAAAAACCTCTTAGTCAATTTGGCATGGAATATCATAAGATTTGTGCTTGTACAAATGATTGCACTATTTATAGGAAAGAATATGAGACATTAGATGATTGTCCGATGTGTAAAGAATCAAGATGGAAGCATGCTACAAATGAGATAACACCTATGAAAGGCATGCCCGCAAAGGTTCTTTGGTACTTTCCTCTGATTCCTCGCTTTCAAAGGTTATTCAAAAGTAAAGAGACATCAAAGATGTTGACTTGGCATTTAGATAATCAATCTGATGATGCGGTGCTATGTCATCCTTGTGATTCTCCAAATTAAAAAGTAGTAGATAATTTATCTCCTCAATTTTCATCTGATTCACGCAATCTTCGTCTTGCCATTGTTGCTGATGGAATTAATCCACACAGTTCCCTTAGTAGTAGATATAGTTGTTGGCCAGTAATTATGGTAACATACAACCTTCCTCCTTGATTATTTATGAAAATAAAATTCATGATATTGACATTATTGATCTCAAGACCGAAACAACCCAGTGTTGATATTGATGTATACTTGCATCCTCTGATAGATTATTTAAAGACGTTGTGGAATAATGGTGTAAATATTTAGGATACACAAAAAGAAGAATACTTTAACTTTAAGGGGGTCCTTTTATGGACAATTAATGATTTTCCTGCCTAAAGGAACTTATCAGGACATACAATAAAAGGTTATATGGGATGCCCTATATGTAGTGATGGAATTTCTGCAACTTATCTTGTTTATGGACGAAAGATGTCTTATAGAATACATAGAATATTTTTTCCATCTGGACACAAGTTTAGATACCAAAAAAACTGTTCGATGGAGAAGAAGATCATGATCCTACACCCCAACCTTTGCGAGGTATTGAGATATTAAGGCAATTGAATGGTATGACATTCAAACGATATGGAAAGTTGAAAAAATAATACTCACTAAGGTAGGGAAAAGAAAGAGGTCAACTAATAAAAAGGGTGAAAATGAAAATGTTACTGAATCAGTAAATCATGGTTGTTGGAATAAAAAATAAATATTTTGGGAATTACCTTATTGAAAAGACCTACACATGGTAATTCCCAAAATGATAAGAATACATGGTTCAAATGATAAGAATAGAACATACTTGTCACTAGCATCATATACAATGTCAATAAAAGAGAATAATGTGTTCTGTAAATGTTTGGCGGGTGTGAAAGTTCATGATGGTTACTCATCCAACTTAAGAAATTTTGTGTCTATCGTCGATAAGAAACTTTATGGATTGAAATTATATGACTGTCATATCTTAATGCAACAATTATTACCAGTTGCTATTACATCAATTCTTCCAAAACATGTTCGATTATCAATAATTTGTCTTTGTTCATTCCTCAATACAATATGCAAGAAATCTATACCAATTGGTGAGTTAAAATCTTACAGAAAGATGTTGTAGAGACTTTGTGTCTACTTGAAAAATATTTTCCTCCTTCTTTCTTCGATATAATGATTCACTTGTGTGTTCATTTAATTCAAGAGGTTCATTTGTGTGGTCCTAATTAGTTAAGGTGGATGTATCCTTTTGAGAGATACATGCAAGTCCTTAAAGGATATGTAAATAATAGAAATCAACTTGAAGAATGCATGGTGGAACGTTACATTACTAAAGAGGCCATGGAGTTTTTTTCTGAATACTTTAGTGGTTGCATTGAAATTGGGAATCCTACGCATAAGTTATTCTTAGAACGTCACATGATCCAAGTAGGTAAACCTATGTTTGTTGGAAGTAAGAAATTGTTTATTGATAGCACTCGATGGGAAAAAGCACACCGAATCATTTTGGTAAATAATAATGAGGCACAACCGTACATAGAGTAAGTGATGTTTAACCTTTCCATTTATGCAAATATTTTTTTATTTAACTATTAATGATGATATCTACTTGATATATCTCTAATAACATTATAGGATGCATTTAAACTTATTGAAGATCCATCCTTGTTATAAAAAAGAGAGGAGAAAAATGGTTGTATGATGAACATAAGCAAGAGCTTATTAATTGGTTTCATAATCATGTAAGTGTCACATACAAGAATTCATTAGTACTTCTATGTAATGTTTTTAAACTTTCTTTAAAAATGTTTCATGTTTTTATATGCATAGATTCGAGTTGAACTGAACAAACCCAGTCATAAAATAACAGAAAGTTTAGAATGGCTTACACATGGTCCAAAATTTGATGTCAAATCATTTTCTAGTTTCACAATTAATGGATCGAGGTTTACGACTCAAGCAAGGGACAAAGTCCAAGTAAATCAGAATAGTGATGTGAAAATGGTTATGCAAACTATGCAATTTTCCAATTCAAAAGATGCTAATCCTGTACTTCCTGATATAACATATTATGGTATAATTCAAGAAATTTAGAAACTTGATTATGAGATCTTCCATGAAAAAATATTATTGTGTGATTGGGTCGAAGATGTTATCAATGTTGGATATAAAATAGATCAATCACACTGATGATCCTTTCACGTTAGCACTTCATGCAAAACAAGTATTTTACATGAGCTATCATATTGACACAAGATGGTCTATTGTGTTAATGCCTCCATAAAAATAATTCTATCATTGTGATGCTTTAGAAGATGATAACCCTATGCTTGATACATTATCCAATATTTTTCATTTTTCAAACAAATTGCCTAATGCATGTGATGATCTAGTTGATGACGATGATTCTTTGTCATGGACTCAAAGTGATTGTTAAGGAATATATGTATACGATTAACAACCTAATTAAACATAATGTATACTCTATATTATTCTAATAACTCTTGTATGTTTATATGCATGGACTTAAAATTTTCAATTAATTTATATTTCATCATTGTTTGCAGATATTTCATGGATCCTAGGGTACCGGAGCTTGTAGATTCAAATGATCCATTGGGGCATTTGAAAAGAAGCGGTTGGGCAAATATACTTTATGCTCTACTTAACGAGGATGATAGAGTACCCATTCTATTTTATGCTATTGGTAATCCAATAGGGGAAAATGGCCAACAATTGAAATCCTCTATTAGTAGACTTGTGAAGTCAAGTATACCAATCAATATAAATGATTGAACTCAGGTTGACGAAGCTGAAAAGGTCAAAATATGGAAAACCATATCTGTAAATCTCTTTTACTTTATAACTAATTACATATATTATATCTTTTTTGTATTATATCTCATCTTTTGTAGTGTGTTTTTACAGAATCATTATAAAGTCCTTGACACTTGGAAGAGCAAGTGTTATAAGATTGCAAATAAGGCGTGGAAGGAATACAAAACTTCCAGATTGGCCAGAAATTATGTGTTTCCATATTTGGAACCACTTGATGAAGTAGAACTATACAAAATCCCTAAAGGACACCACTGGATTACACCTCAAGTTTGGAAAGACTTCGTAGATTATAAATGTACAAATGAATTTCAAATTATTAGGAAAGAACATCAGAATATATAAAGCACAATATTATTTCTAACTGTACTGGAAGGTATTCAAATCCTGAAGTTAGATATAGAATGATATTATTAATTTGTGCTAATTTATAAAAAAATTTATATTTATTTTCCACAAATTTAAGTTGATGTCATGGTTAATGAGTTTATTTAATTTATGTAGGAAGCTGAATCTGGTAGACTGGTTACCCGATCTGAATTGTACAATGAAACAAAGACCCCCAAAACGAAGAAGTCAAGGCCAATGACTAAGCGAGGAGAAAAATAACTAAATAAGTTGGTTAGTAATTTACCTTGATACAAAGTTCTTATGATTTTTGATAATTGATGTAATAATGTACTATATGTTTGTTTGCTTTATTATTTGTAGATAGTTGTTCAAGAACAAATAGCCAAGGGTGAAATAATCGAACAGCCCGATAGAGATGATATGTATCATTCATTCGAACATGAGCATCCTAGTCGTGTTAGGAGAGGAAGCCAATATAATGGTTATATGGAGTATTTGAACGTTTCAAAACAAAAGCCTCAAATGGTCAATAAGGAGAAGTACCGTAAAATTGAAGAAGAACTCAGCTCCTTTAAGGCCTCAATGTTAAGTGAGATTGCCACTTTAAAAGAATATAAATCACAACACCTGTCAGGAATGACAGCATATAACAATCAAGGCATGCCATATTGGCCACGCATGCAACCATCCACGTCAATCATGCCACCATTCAAGCTAAACATGCCACCCATGCAATCTTAAAGCGCCCAACCTATATCCTGTATGGGATATAGTCATTCTATTGGTCCTCCCTTTATGCCAGGAATGTAGATGCAATCAAGTAGTGGTTCATTTTTTCCAATGTAATCTATGCATTCTTACCATCCATCACATCACGATGAACGTTTTGATGAGAATGTACTTCCAATAGCTACCCCACATGGGAGTCCTCTTCTATTTGATGAATTATTTGTGGTAAGATTTGAAGTTTATGTAGATAGTCTTTTATTTTTATTTTTATTATATATTTTATTTATTAATTGTAACGCTTAAATTTTTTACATAATATGAAATGTTTGTTGAAACATCCTTCATCAACGGACTTTGTTGCTATTGGAATGGTATAACAATTGAGCAATGATTGGATGATTCATAATCAATGTTTTCCAAATTATTGGTAAATAGTAATTGATCAATCATTGCCCCATGATTGTCCAATACCTGTGCCTTCTAATGCTACCATAGTCTAAGAGGCGGTTGGACAATATGTGGCTTAGCCATCCAGTCAAGTTGTGATAAATTTTGACATGGTATTATTATTTTACTTAAGATAACACTTTTTTACTACTATTATATTATTATTCTTTTATTTTTACTAACATACATAATACTTCTTCTTTAGTCTATTATACCAGAATTAGTAAGTATGACACATTTAAGAGATACAAAGCAAGTATCTCGTGGTAAATCTATGTCTAGTGGCCAATCATCACGTACTAAGTTATTCAAGAAGAAGTCATAAAAAAAGTATAGTTATGATTATGTTTTAAACTTCAGTAGAAATCTTGGTGCTTTGATGACTATTGTTGCGAGGGCATCTAGCATAAATGATGGATGGATTGTGCCACTTCCTATAGAAATTTTTGGTGTAGACATCGGTCAAACATATATATCGATTGAGTGCATATTGTAGCTATTTGAATATCAAATGATTGATTTAAGTATAATTCAAGTGTGGACAAGGTGAGTCCTCAATCAGTGGTTGATAATTTTTATTTATGTAGAACATATATATGTATATTTATATTATCTAATTATTTATATATATTTCTTTTATATAGGGCATGTTATTATCGACTTCATCATAATTACTCATCACATTTAGCAATGTTCTATGATTCTTCATTTGTCAATCAATATCAAGAGAATGATGTTAGCATCAGAGCTAAACAATTATATGATAGGGCATTAACGCTTAACATAAATAAGAAGTTGATAATCCTTTGGCCACTAAAGTTTGAACAAGGCCAAGATTATTGGATGTTGGTAACCCTTGATATGTATGGCAATCATGTTTGGTACTGTGACTCATTTTCCATAGAATTGAGTAAAGATACAAAAACAATTGTTGAAATGTAAGAGTTATAGCTAGATATTTTTCTTCTATTGTCCTTTGTAATATTTAATAAAAAACTAACTGTTTTAAACTTTGATAGGGCATGGAAGCTGTGGAACAAGAGTAAGAGCATTGCTCTTAAAATCTCTCATAAGCTTATATGAGACAAAGTTATGGTATGTACAAGTGAATATTAATAATTTTATTAATTTTACTATTGAATAATAAAGATGTTTGAATATGGAAAATCATGTACACTTGTTTTTTGTAGGTTTCACAATAAAATGATGGAGTCATGTGTGGTTACTATGTCATGAAGTTTATGAGCGAAATCATCACAGATATCAACATTCCAATTAAAGATGTGATAATCTCTTTTACCAATATATATTTGTAACATATATGAGTTATTTTTTGTGAATTCATGAAATTACATTCTTATTTTGAATTTAAATACATGTAGTTCTTTGGTTGGAACAAGACGGATTATGACCAGTAAATTTTTGATGATTTATGAGAGGAATGAGCATAAAACATGGTTCAAATTATATCATCACAAGAAGAATCAGAAGAAGATTCTGATGATCTTGAATAGCATATGACAACATCATGGTAATTTTTATAATGCTTTAATTTCTCTATTATTGTGCATGAAGTTTAGGCAGTTTGTTTGATGGATATTTATATGTGCTCATGTATTTAGGGGAATGAATTGTTATATGGACCTATTTTTTGCCCAAACTTTATCTCATATCTTTTTCCTAGTTCCCTGGTATGATAACATCATGGTAGTCACTAGCCAGCCAAGTACAGGAAAACCATCAAGAATCATCATATCTTCAAGAGTAATTATTGGTTCACCCTAAGGAAATACAAAAGTATTAGTATATGACCACCAAAACTCAACCAACCCAAGTAACAAATTAGGTTACACTTGACTTCATATTTAGAGCTCATTATAGCATTAAAAATATCAACTTCATTCCAGATTAATACAATGTTAATATGATTTCAAAGGGATGTGGTTATTATTATATATCACTCTGATGTCGATGTGGTAATCTCTTTTACTAATCTTTTAACATATATAAGTTATTTTTTGTGAATTCATGATATTACATTTTTATTTTGAATTTAATTACATATAGTTCTTTGGTTGGAACAAGGCGGGTAATTGGGGTTATTATTATATCAATCTAGTGTCGATGTGATAATTTCATTTTCTAATCTTCTAACATATATGTTATATTTAGTGAATTGATGACATTACATTCTTATTTTTAATTTAATTACATATAGTTCTTTGATTAGAACAAGTCGATATGTAAAATTTTGATGATTTACAAGAAGAATTGACAGAATACATGGTTCAAATTATAAAATCATAAGAAGAATCAAGAGAAGAATATGATGATCTTGAATAACATAGAATGGACAGAACACATGGTAATTTTTATAATGTTTTAATTTCTCTATTCTTGTGTCTCTGAAGTTTGAGATGTTTGTTTAATGGATGTTTATGTGCTTATGTATTCAGAGGAATGAATTGTTATATAGACTAGCTATTTTTTGGCCAAACTCCATCTCATCTCTCTTGCCTAGTTTCCTAGTTACTATATTGTTAATTCTAAGCAAACCAAGCTTCTTTTCCTTGAAATAAAATGAAAATATTACAAAATTCATGACAAAAGAGACATTATTTTATTTATAATTTAAGTTATATATATATATATTGTATGTAAATTAATTTGTGTAATAACTTTAATTCTCAAATAATTAATTATTTTTAATTTTTTAATTTTTTTAATTATTTAAACTTTGTTAAACATATTTTAGTTTTTTCTGTTATTATGTGATCGAATACAAGTTCTTAATAAAGTAAGAAAAGAATAAAATATGTAAAAAAAATTAAAATTGATTTAATGCTTGAATCGACTTTACGTTTAAAGTTGGTTCAACACGTGAATCAATTTTAAATTTTAAGTTTTTTCATTTATCTTGTATAAATCATACATTTAATATACCATAATATATATATATATATAAAAGAAAAGAGACACTATCAACAACATAGTCAATCCACCCTTTTCTCATTAATTATGTGTCTCTCTAGCTTATTATCTAAACAAACAGAGCTATTGCCGAAACTACTATTTTAATCGTAGCAACAATCCAGTTTTGATCTCGAATATTGTCTTAGATATCGCTCTTTAGAGAGCCCGAAAAATTAAATTTTCTTGATATGGGTACAGGAGCAAAATCTTCATGAGAAAAAACCCCTCTTAAACTAATGAAAATGCTATTCATAATTCAAATATGGGTATTTAATTGCTTTAATGTCTTCCTGAATTGCTTTATGGGTTCTTGAATTTGGATTATTGTCCCAATAAAAAAAGAATTTAGATTAAAGTCTGGAAGACTTTTATGAATTAAAGAGGCAATCATGGGTGGGTCTGTCGTTGTTGGCCTAATTTAAGCTCACAAGCATCACATCTTGAAGATAAATTTACCTTTTGGGTTATGTTATGTTGAATGTGGGTTATTGGATTAGGTTTGAAGAGGAGAAAAATGATTTTTTTTTTGTTGAGAATTTTTAGGTTTTTTTTTTATTTTATACCTTCATATATGGATAGATAGTTGACGAAATACTAATAGTTGATAGTTTTTTTTTTTTTTTGCTTTTGAGTTTACTTACTTTTTAATCATCGTACGTCACTTTGAAATCAATGTACAGTGACCAAAACCCATGTAATTTTATCATCTGTTTTTTTTTTCTATTAAAAAACTGTTTTATGAAAAATAAAAATTCTAGCTAAAACTGTTTTCTGAAAAATAAAAATTCTAGCTAAAACTATTTTCGTATGTGCGAATCTTATCAGTGAGAGAGAAACAGAGAGAGTACAAAGCGGCGAGGTGTTGGCAGAGATGAGGAAACGTATAGAAAGTTGAAAATGGCATTTCACCGGCCAAACCCAAATCCAAAATGACCAAAAAACGAACTTTATGTCCAACCAATCAAATTTGCCAGTACCAACAAAACGTCATTCATTGTCTATCTGAGTATTTTTCTTATTTCCCCCCTCTCTTTCTAAAAGAACCCAGAGAGTAGTGTCAGTATGTGTGAACTGTTTTGCTTGTTACTTAGTTTTTATTATTCAAATTTTGGCTTCTCTCTTCTGCAATGGCTGTCGAAGGCATATTTCTCTCTCCCTTTAGTCCCATTGAGGTATCTTCAGACTCTGCCTTTGTTAATCGAAGGTCGTTTTCTTGCTTCCATTGGATAAGAGCTGTACAATATATAGCTCTCTCTTTCTGTAAACAAATATGAAAAAGAAAAAAAATTCCATAATTGTGTGGAAAAAGGCAGACAGGATGGAGCCAGGCAATATTTACAAAATATTATAGTTTTTTTAAAGAGATGAAAAGGAAAAGCTTTCACACGCTTTTACATGTATTTTCATGGCATGTTGTTTTCTGGGTTTTCTCCTCCTTTTTTCTCTTTGTTTTCTTGGGTTTTTCTTTCTGGGTTTACCTGAAAGTTTAAAGAGGAGATGGGGTTTTCGATTCTTCATCAAACTCTGGGTATTTTTCATCACTCAACGAAATGCCGAGAAGACAACAGATAGGAATAGCGAGTGGAACGCTTTGGTGACACAGTATGTTTACTGTTCATGATGATTATGTAATTGATGTTTGCGTAATTTACATACGTTGAGATCTTTTAATGAATATAGAAATATTCAGATTGTTTATCTGTGATTTCTTTTCCCATGTATACTGGTAATGCTTTTTTTCCCATAAGAAATATAATTCATAAATAATAGTTCCTCATTAATGTTAATTACAGAATCTGTTGAATTATATGATGTAATTTGCTTGTTGGGATGAAAAAGGTGGATTGCATAGTCATCTGAAAATGGGAAAAGTTACATTTTACATCCTATAGTACTTATAATTAATTTCTAAATTCTCCTCCTCCTTTAGCTTTTGAATTTGTAAATTTGATTTCTACTGGGTTTAGGAAAAAAGAGAAGGGGAAAGGGGAAAGGGGAAAAAAGATATAATGCAAGATTGATATTTCCAGTCAATTAAAATATGTTTATATTTAGAAAAAATTTCCATTGATAAAAAAGGCTAGGTTGTAACAATTATATGACAGTAATTTAAGCAAATCATATTGAAACAATGGAGGTTTTGTAGATTGCTGACAAGCATGAGATATTAACCTATATCTGGGTTAGGCACCCCAAAGGTATCAAAGTTCAGTAAAAGGGTTAACAGTAGCCTCATTTAATTTAGAGATTTTTGCATGGCAAAAAATTCAGGAACAATTTTTTAATTTTTTCTTTTTCTTCCAACCTTCCTTTAAATCGAAGGGCATTTTCATCCTTTTAAACTCTTACCAGTTGCCGTTAATAATACATCGAAAAGTGGTCTCCAATTAGGATCAATCGACGGCAACCCAATAAAAAATGCAAACCAATCCTATTCGTCCAATTCCACTCCACCCAGTTCCAACATCTGCCAAAACGGCTAATGTTAATTTGAATGAGTAGCCATCAATAGAACCTTTGCCTCTATCACTGAAGCTGTCAATGCCTTTCTCCGAACAACAGTTCTCACCATCGCCAGTAAGCCACTCATCTGTTTTCAAGTCATTGCCAATAGGTAGCAGCATCCTTATTGTTGCTCGAATAATTATATTAGATTATAAGTAACGATAACAATGCTAGATTTTTACTAATAACTAAAGTTTTAAAAAAAATTATAATCTTAATAACTTTTAACCTAATATCAAAATTATAGTTGATTTTTTATTTAATATCCATCAAATACTTAATATTGTTCTATTATTAAGTTTCTGAGAGAATTAATATCCCAATAAATTAAACGGTAGGTTTTGTACTCTAGATACATCAATCATAATTATTGAATTATAAGTATTTTGTCCTCTTGTTACATAAAATTGACAATGATGAGAAAATAAAAAATGTATAAAAATAATATTAATTTTTTTCATAATAATTTAAATTTTTAAGATAATCGATTTTCTAATAAATTTTAACGATATAAATAAATGAACATATTTTTTTTTAGAAAGAAAGGAAAGAGAGAGAATTAAATTTTCTTTCAATCTTTTTGACATATGCATTACACACTTAAAAAATCCTCAAGTTAAATAGAATTAGTGTTTCAATTTTACGATATTGAAATCAATTAAAGAAATATTTTACTAAATTGAACCCTTTAGAATTTAAGCCAGTTAAGTGAGAAGGTGAAGAATTATTACACAAAGATTACGCAAATGATTATATTTGAAACATAATTATTTACATGGTATAATGATATTGATATAATAATGGCAAATTTTATGTTACGGTTGCGAATTAATTAGAATTATATTAATTCCTTTGTACGTGAGAATAAGAAATATCAGACAAAGTTTTCTCTTTTAATTTTATTTTTGATCATCGTTCTCTTTTGATTTTATTTTTGATCATGGTATCAGACCAGATTTCATATATAGAAGCCGTGGTAGAATTAAGAGCAGTTTCCATATATTTCTTGAAAGCAATTGCAGCTGATTTTTCCATCAAATTTCCCATCTTTCTAGCGATTTCTGCTTTTTCTTCTAAGCCTTTCATTTCAGCTTTTGCCATATTTTCCATTTCCACCTCAAATCTTCGAAATTCATCCATTGCACTTTCCATTACTGAATCAACGTGGTCCTATACTTCTTGCAATTTAAGCTCTGTGTCTTCCAGTTCTTTCTATTGCTCAAGTTCTATGGCTGCCCATGATTTGTAAGCCTCGATCTCAAATAGTTTCATGAGATCTTCAATGGTGGATGGGTCGAAGTTCTTGTCTTGTAAAGCTTGGTCTGCGAAGAAGTTGAACTGGGAAAGTAGATCCTCCATTGTCTATTTGGTGTGAACCTGTGAGGGGTGTGAAATTAAGAGCAAGTTTTTATTTGGAATCTAGCGCAAATTACCGGAAGCTGCGAAGATGTTTATGATCTGAGTTGAATGGCCTGCTTTTCTGTATTACGGTCGTCGAAGACCTCTTACGGACTATGATGGATATTTTCTTCACTGTATATATTAATACATATAATCTGATGAGTGAACGCCGTTAAAGACGATTCAACAATTCTTGGACGTGATCTTACTTTTCATCCAACGTAATCAAATTTAAATTAAAAAAAAAAGGAAAAAAGAGAAAGAAGCGATTAGTAGAAGTTGATTTATTTCTTAATTCAAGTAAGGTTGTTTGTTTATTGTTATTAAAAATGAGGATATTATAGCTCAGAAGAAACAAGTAAAGTTGTTGGATAAGTAAAAAATTTTATAATCCTAGATCTCTATTTTTTACAAAATTCATATCATCTTGAAATAATGATTGTAACGATACCTGGAGTTAATTATTTCACTTGGAGCAGATCTATGAAAATTGCTCTTGAAGTAAAATTGAAATTGGGTTTTATTGATAATAGGTTTCTTATGCTAAATAAAAATATGAATTCTGGACAAGAGCTAACTAAATGGTAACTTCTTGGATACTCAATTTCATATCCAAAGACTTTATTGATAGTTTTCTTTATATAACTTCAACCAAAGAGTTGTGGGAAGAGATAATTGAAAGATATTGTGAGAGCAATGGGCTCTTGCTTTAGCATATTCAAAGAGACATAGTTTCAATATCTCAAGGTAATGATTCCATTGCGAAATATAATGGAAAATTGAAACGCTTGTGGGATGAATGTACTTGCCTTGTGTCTTTTCCTCCTTACACATGTGGAGCTGCAAAGGTAATTTCATATTTTTACTCTATGAATAGATTGATGCAATTCCTTATGAGATTAAATGAATGCTACAACCTTACTAGAAATCAAATTCTGGTCATGGATTTATTGACAACTATGAATCGTGCTTATTCAATGCTTCTTAGTATTGAAAAATAGAAAGAGGTTCATGTTAATTTTAATGAAAGTGTTGAAGCTTCTAGATTACTAGTTAGAACTCAAGTGAGAATGAATCATTTTAAGCAAGAAACTTCTATTAAAGGATCTGCAACTAAGAAAAAAGAAAAGGAGAATAAGGTTTGTGAATATTGCAGAATGAAAGGGCATGGAAAAGATACTTGTTTTAAAATTTATGGAGTTCGAGACTGGTACAAGGAATTAAAGGGTCAACAGAAGAAAGGTACTAACAAAACTATGGTAAACATGGTTGACAGTCCACTTGATTATGAAGATATGAATGAAGTGAGAGGAGAGAAACAAGGTGATTTAGCTAATCTGGTTCAGCAAGAATTGATGAAGTTGATCAACGGCAAAATAACTGTGGATGGTAACTATGCAAACTTTGCTAATTTCAAAAATTCTGCAGGTAACACTTTCTCCCTTCAATGTACTTTAAGTTTTGCTACTAGTACTATTGAGTTGTTGAAAATTGGTACTTGGATAGTAGATTTAGGAGCCACCAATCATATGTCAGGCATTTTAGCAATCTAAGAAAGCCTAAAAGACCTTCACCAGTTTATTTACGAGATGGATTTGTGAAATATGTTCATAGTATAGGAGACATTAATCTTTCTAATAAAATTTGCCTGAAAAATGTCTTATACATACCAAGTTTTAAATTTAATCTTATATCTGTTCAAAAACTTGCTCGCCTTGTCCAAATAGAATTTTATTTTACACCAACTACTTGTAGTCTGTAGGACCTGTAGACTAAAGAAATTCTCGCAGTAGAAAAATTTCTAGAAAGCCTCTATGTTTTAGATACTACTAGTTTTCAAGATTTCAATTGTAATAGCTTTATTAAAAATGTTGAGTTTCTAAAATCAAATCCTGATGGATTGAATTGTAGTGATGAAGTTTCTATCAATGAAAAGAAAAGATTTCTTAAAATTCAATTGTGGCATAACAGATTGGGACATTATTCTATAGATGTTTTGAAACACAATGTTTTTTTTAAAGAACAAGATTTAATTTTTTTTTAAAGAACAAGATTTAATTTTTTTATCAACGTGAAGTTTGTCACAAGTCCAAACAACAAAGATTACCTTTTCCTATTAGTCATACTAGAGCCTCACAACCTTTTGAACTGATTCACTTAAATTTATGGGGTCCTTATGGCCAAATCTCTATTAAAGGAGCCAAATATGTTCTAACTATTGTTGATGACCACACAGGGCCACATGGACTTACCTCATGATCCATAAAAGCCAGATCGGTTTTCTTTTTACCAATTTCGTCAACATGATTCATACACAATATGGGAAACAGATTAAAGTCATAGGGAGTGACAATGGTACAGAATTCACAAATTCAGAATTTTAATCATTTCTTTTCAGTAAAGGAATAATTCATCAAAAATCATGTCCTTATACTCCTCAACAAAATGGGGTAGTAGAAATGAAACACAAACATCTCTTGCAAATAGCAAGAGCTCTTATGTTTCAGGCAAGTTTACCAAAGAAATTTTAGGGTTCTTCAATCCTTATGGCCACTTACATCATAAATAGACTTTCATCATCAATTTTAAATTAAAAAACCCCCATATAAATACTTCTCTCAAAACCACCAGATTATTCAAACCTTAGTCTTTGGATGCTTGTGCTACGTGACAAATGTTTTACCAAATAAAGACAAATTTGTTGAAAGGGCTTTCAAATGTATATTTCTTGGATATGTTTCAACTCAAAAGGCTTTTAGAGTTTATGATTTGAAAAAACATAAATTATATGTTTCAAGAGATGTAAAATTTTATGAATAAATTCTTCCTTATAAAATTGAAAATGATAGTATCGAAAACATAGAACAAGATGTCTTACGTACCTTTTCCTATAAGTGAAAATGACACTAAACCAATCATCTTAAACACAGAACAATCTCCTTCTATACCCATAACTGATCGAAATATTTCAGATGATCCATCTGCTCTTAATGATGATCATGATTTGCCTAATTCCATAGAAGAATATCCAGATAAAGCCCAAATAACCAATGAAGCTCAAAAACATAATACCAAAATTAGAAGTAAGCCAACATGGATGACAGATTATATTCTTAATTTAGTTATCAAGTCTTCAGATAAAATCTCTTATCAATCACAGGATCTCAGAAGATATACTCCACAAACCTTCCCTTTTACAAAATCTCCTATATTTTCTGATGCTTACATGTCTTTTTTGGAAAATATGTCCAATGTTCAAGAACCAAGTTCTTACAAACAAGCTAGTACTAGTGCATAATGGATAGAAGCTATGAATCAAGAGCTGAATGCTCTTGAAAAGAACAATACATGGGAGTTAGCATACTTTCTAGAAGGTAAGAAAGCAATAGGATCAAAATGGGTTTATAAAATGAAACTAAAACCTTATGGAAGTTTGGATAGACACAAGGCAAGATTGGTTGTAAAGGGGTTTAATCAAATTGAAGGAATCGATTATTTTGAAAGTTTTTCCCCTATAACCAAAATTGTTACGGTTTGAATTCTACTTACTGTTGCGACTTCTAAAGGGTGGCCAATTCATTAATTAGATATAAACAATGCTTTCCTACATGACTTCTTCAATGAAGATGTATATATGTTATCACCTAAAGGATAAAACAAGGCTAAAATGAATCAAGTTTGCAAATTGAAAAGATCATTGACTCAAGCAAGCCTCAAGATAGTGGAATGTTGAGTTCTGTGAGAAAATAACTTGTTTTGGATTCACACAATCAGTTCATGACAACTGTTTATTTATCAAAGAAACTGGATCTTTTTTTTACAGTTTTACTCATTTATGTAGATGATGTTCTTCTAATAGGAACTTCAAAGAAAGAGATCGAATTGATTAAGAAACATTTGGATCATCAATTCATTATTAAAAAGATCTTGGTTATGCAAAATATTTTTTTGGATTAGAAATTGCAAGAAAGCCCTCTGAAATTGTTATAAACCAACGAAAATATCTGTTAGATATTCTTTCTGATTCAGGTCTTCTTTGAGCCAAACCAACAAAGACACCTTTTCCCAAAGGTCAGAAATTGGTTGCTAAAAAGAGCTCTCCTTTTCTTGAGCCAGAGAAATACAGACGTTTAATTGGAAGGATGTTGTATTTGAACATTAGTTGACCAAATATAAGCTATCCTGTACAACAATTGAAGACTCATTGGGATGCAACCATGCATTTACTGAGATACCTAAAAGGGTGTCCATCCAAAGGGTTATTTTATCTTAGACACAATGGTCTTCATTTGCAAGCTTACAGTGATGGTGATTAGACATCCTATCTTGATACTGGAAAGTCTTTAACATGTTTTTGCATCTTCTTAGGTGTAACTCTCATCTCCTAGAAAACTAAGAAGCAGACTATTGTTTCTTGATCTTCTGCTGAAGTAGAATATCATAGCTTAGTTGTAACAGTCTGTGAGATACAATGAATTTCATATATTTTGAAAGACTTCAAGATTGATTTCAATACTCCTATCCCACTCTGGTGCGACAACAAAACTGTCATTCACATCACAAAAAATCTAGTTTTTCATGAAAAAACGAAACACTTGGATATTGATTGTCACTTGGTTAAAATCATTTTAAAGAAGGTTTCATTAAACTGTAGTATGTGTCTTCACAAGAACAAGTAGCAGACATATTCATCAAATCCTTATCAGTTACTCAATTTAACACGTTAATGTTAAGTTGGGTTTGTATGATATCTATTAAACTTCAACTAGGATGAAGAATTATTATATAGGGATTACACAAATGTTAATATTTAAACATAATCATTTGCGTGACATAATGATGTTGACATAATAATGACAAATTTTATGTTACCGTTTCACGTTAATTAAAATTATATTAATTACTTTGTAACATTACGTGAGAATAAGAAATATCAAAGAAAGTTTTCACTTCTGATATTACGTGAGAATAAGAAATATCAAAGAAAGTTTTCACTTCTGATTTTATTTTTAGTCAGAAGGGTACCAATTTACTAAACTTGGTTACCCCTGTGATGGCTAACTGCTATATCGGTTTTAAGTATAGAATGTCTAGTTATACTATATTCTACAATTTGTTTATTTCTCTCAAAACTAAGACTTTATGCAGTATTCTCTAATGGGAAATTATTATACCCTTTCTTCTTCTTGTGTAAACTCTTGCTGTTCAGCTACTCTGTTTTACAAACAGAGTAGATTAAGGATCCGCTGGTGACAATTAGTCTTGGATGTATGTTTTAAATTATCATTCAAAATTAATTATAATATTTTCATCTTATCTTAAAATCACTTTTAATTAAACAATTTCATTTTAAATCACATCTTTTGAAGTGACTTTTAAACAAAGCAAATCCAAAGAGGCCTTTAGTACTTGCTATTGCACCCAGTTTTATACTTCACAATCAATTAGTAGATGCAATTAGATATGCCATTCTAGTATTCTACTATCCGCTGGTGTTGCCAAACATGCCATTTTGATTTCATGAATTAATCATTTAATAAATAAATAGATATTATATATATTATGTATTTATAATTTATATTTAAGTTATTTGTTTCCTCTTGAGTCATAAACAAAAAATTGAGCTTTTTAATAACCTAAAAAGTATGCTTCTTTATGTTTTTGTTTGATTACATGGAGGCAATATACATCTGCCAGAAGAAAAAGAAAAAGAAAACAAAAGATTTAAGGTGTCTGTTAAAATAAATTCTTTAATTAAAAATTTATTTTATTGTTTTCATATGTTCCTAACACTTATTTGAACTGATAAAGCATATACTATTACAAAGATTATGCTTTTCATCTGGCTGCAGGAATCTGATTTGGTTTCATAATTTTTTTTATTTAGTGGTCCATTTGAAGCCACCATTAGGATCAAACTCGTTGTAATTTCAATCATTTAATTTCGTGTTATCTACTAGTGTTCATATTTTTTGCAGTTTGTTATTTTCTTGTTTGACATGTAGTTTGCTGAAGAAGACTTCAACTTCGGCTTATATGCAATTGCTGCTGTATATATTACTTTTCTATGTAGATCCTTCTAATATCCCAAGCCTGCTAAACACATAATATTGTTATACTATTACGTAAGTTTGTTTTTTTACCTCTCTCTCGCTCTCTCTCAAGCCTGCAAAACACATAATATTGTTATATTATTAGTAAGTTGTTTTTTAAAATAATCTAATAGTTCTTAAAGTGGTTTGAATTTGTGATTTAAAACTGAAAAGAAAATTTCCTTATCCATTCAATTACAATCAATTATTAATAATTATAGAAATTTTCTTATCCATTTAATTACAATCAATTATTAATAATTATAGGTTTTTAAGAAAAAGGATAAATAAATAATCCAATCATACTTTTTATATTTAAAAATCTGATTCAATTCAGGTCATATTGAATTGAAATATTTTACAATATGATTGGATTCGAATTTAGAAGTATACAATTCGTTTAGATTCAGATTGAATTTGAATTGATAGAGTTTATAATATATTGTAATTTGATTCAAATTGAATTATTTTTTGAATTATAAGTAAATACATATTTCATTTTATAACATGTTATATTTAAATATTATACATATCGTAGTTACATTAAATTATTATTTTAATTTAAAAATAAATATAATTATTAAATATCTATAATAATTTAATAATTATCCAAGTCGATTTATTATTCTTTTGATCTTTTTAATTATAATTATAAATAATAAATTTAGCATGAGATATACTAATTTAAAATTTAAATTTTGTATATATCGTGTTTTATATATATAATAATTTATAAATAAATTTTAATATCAATTTGATTTTATCCCATTTAAAAAATTCAATCTATTCAGTTTCGAATTGTTTTAGATTAATTATATCATCGAATTAGATTTAGATTGAAAATTTTCAAATTCAATTCAAATTGATTAAATTTTTATTGCTAAAAGTAAATCCATTTGTATCCGCTGCTCACCTTTAATTAAAACCTCATTTAATATGGTTGCTAGTGGTTCATTGTACAATACAGAAGCAACAATAAAAATAGAAGAGAATAATTTTGCTTGATAAGTTCTGCCACATAAGTGTAATATTATAGCCTCGTAGGAGTACATAGTCTTAGATAGGTGACTATTTCTCATATGAGAACACTACGCCCCCCAGAGAAAAGAAGTTAGAATTGATTATTATTTATTTTGTATATTAAAATGTAATATTATTAATAAAAAATGATAAAAAAATTTATACACATAAATTTAATATAATTTTCACCCGAGGTCTATTTAATATTTATAAAAAAAAGGAAGACAATAGAAAGGAGTGATTGTAGAGATCTAGAAGGGAGTGAGCAGATACATAATGTAAGGAAATTTTATTATGTTTTTCTCAAGATAATTAACGTTAGAAAATATGTATATTTACTGAAGATGATATATCGTTTTGAGGCATTAATTTGAATAAAATTCACTTGTTTTTAGTAAGTGGTATCAATTGGTTTAAATTCTCTTACGGGAGAGTTTCGAAATGATATTTTTAGATATTCAAAATGATATTGAGGTGAACGAAAAATTGCCTCTTAATGATACAAAGGAAGGAAAAAAAAGCATTCGAATTTAACCATTTCATTCAAAAAGCTTCCTAATTTTTGCAATAGAAGATAGTTTTTTCAAGGAATGAAGGCTCTCAAAATTTTCATTGTAGAATATTTTCTTACACTCACTCCATAGCTAGGTTTAAAGTGATGGAATTCATATATACTTTTATTTCGTTGAAGCAGTTGCATTGGTGTACATCATTAACTGTTTGTTATTGTTTTATCCAGTGAAATAAATGTTCACGATTCTATAGTATTCATGGTAAAAGAACAAATATATCTTAAAGAAATCGCATCAAATATAGGATTTGATATTTATTTTTGAATTTTAAATTAATTTAATAATTTATATTCATATTCTATTTTATTTTATATTTTATTGTTAATCTTAATATTATGTTATTTTAAATTTAATTCTCCAAAATCTTATTTATTATCTTGTTTGTCCTTATTTTACCAACAATCTTAAGGCAAAATTTCTTTTAAAGGATGAGTGGTTGATGAAACAGATGGTGACTTTGCAAATAATCTTTTATTATCTTGTTTGTCTGGTGTGATCATGATTATTTATTTGGTTTACAATAGGTACGTACTCTTGATTAACTCTTTTATTGCTTTTTTATTCTTTGTTCACCTTCATTGTTTTGTTGTTTTCTATCAGTTATTTTCTTTAAAGGAAACTGACAATCTGATTAATTATATAATTTGGACGGTCTTGTGGTATTTCATCTCATTAATTACAAGTTTTTAGCATTGACTTTTGTTCTAATTTTTTTTTTTTTTTTTTGGAAAAAATTGGAGTTATTGGATTTACATTTATAAGCTTGCTTCTTTCCACATATGATCTGTGATTATACAATTGCATTTGTTTTTTTGTGAATTTAAGTCAGCAAGTTTGGTTTGATTGCTTAATATATATATATATATATATATATATATATATTCAAACTTTTTGTTTGAGTAATCTTATTTGTGTTTGTTGACTATTAAGTTGCTTGAGTCCAAACGTTATTATTCCAGATTGTCACCTAGCTAGTATGGTATAATGATTTTTTGAACAGCATATTTAATTCTTGTTGATCTGATTGGCCATTTGTTTCAGGAATGATAAATAAGAAAGTTACTTTATTAGAAATTATCTAGGGAAACTTAGAATGCGAGAAATTAAAACTTACGTCATACCTTAAATTTACGATTAATATTAATCATAAAAACTTAAACTAAGTATTAACTTTAACTTATAGATTTAAAAGGAGAGATTTAAAGAAAGAAGAAAATCATTCATTTTAAGTACACTACACAATTTAATATTCATTAACAAACATTCATAATAATTCAATATATGGAAAAAATAAATTCGTAAAAATAGATAAAACTTTTCAAGACATTGGATAAATAATAAAATCAAAAATATTAACAGACTTTGGATTACCAAAGGAATGAAACATAGATATTAAAGAAAAAACTTCTAATACTAAGAAGAAAAAGTAATATAGCATACAATAGTAATGTATCAAGGTTTACGTTTATAGATCTTGAAAAAAAAACCTCTAATAAAGAAAAAGATGTCACATATCTAAAATAAAAAGTTAAAATAATAAAAATATTAGTGCAAGAATAATATTAAAAAGATAATAATATCATTGTTGTCCCAATAATATTCAAAAATAAACTATAGAATATATAATTAGATTTTGTTGGAAGTCTAACAGGCATATTAAAAAAATAAAATAAGAATAATAAAACCTTTAATTCTTTTAACGAAAGAAATGAATATAGTACAAAATCAAATATTAAGTCTTTAGAAGACATAAATGAAACCCACAAAAAATCTTCTAAAAGAAAAAAAAGAAAATATAGTTATAATAAGAAATTACAACAAGGCATGCATAACAAATTTACAGAATTAAGAAGGAAAGTAAATAACATATACAGGGATAATGAAATCATTGGTTACAAATTTGATCCATTTGTAGGATTAAAAGAAGAAACACTTAGGAAATAAGATGCATTGATACCTAGGAATGAGAAAAGAAAGAATGAAGAAAAACTCAAAGATAAAGAACAAGCAATAATCCTAGTTGAATAGAATATAGAAAAGAATTAGAACACAACTTATGGACCTTGAGGATAGGGACATAAAAAAGTTAGTCAGCTTGTAACCCTAACAGATGAAGAATTAGTAAGATATTATGATGAAAAACTTTATACAAATAAATAAGAGATGATATGACAATAATTAATAATGTTGATTCTGAAACCTAAAATATGATCCAAAAAAATCATATGAAACTAATTTAATCGTCAGTTTCTTATCAAGAAGGAATATCTAACCCACATATAGAAGAACCTGACCTTTTTTATAGAACAAAACAACAACCAAAAATGGAAGAAGAATTATATTGGGGAACTGGAGGTAGTATCCACCAAAATTCAAACCTTTTAAATTTAGATTTTATAAGAGATAAGAAAAGAACTTTAGATCAATGGTATAGTGGTATGAGTGCAATCCTAAAAACATCTATAACCACACAATCAAACCCTTCAACTTGTAGAGTTTTAGTAGCTCATAAAATGATAAGAAATGTTAAAATTTGGTTTATAAATTTAACAGAACAACAACATTTACAGATGCATGGAATGATCCTATAAGTGGAGAGTATTTAGATATTGTAGTAAATGATATAAAGAAATAATTTATCGAAGAAAAGAAAGAAAGATATATCACTAAATCTAGTGAAAATGAAGCTGAAGAAGCCAAATAGAATTCAACAAATATAAAATATACAATATGCATTATATAGATTCCTTTATTTGTGAATATAAAATATGTTATCATTAGTTACCACTCTCCATGCAAGGAACTTATAAGGAAATATTTTTTCATAAATTACTTGGAATATTACATAAAACTGTAACAAAAAAATGGAATAAAAGAAATATAAAAACTATACCAAATACCTTAGGAAGAAGAATAAAAAGTCTAAAAAATTAGATAATCATTAAATGTCAAAAAAGATAGGAATATAAACAAATAAGAATAAATGATAAAATCTATTCTGATACAAAAGATTTTAGAATGCCAAGAAAATATGGATCTAACATAAAATCTTACAAGAAAAAGTATAAAAACTATAAAAATATAAGACATTCAAAAGACATAAATTTACAAAAAACAGAACTTCCAAAAATATAAGAGAAGGTATAACAAAGAACATTATAGAAAAACATATTTTAGAAGAAAAATATATAAGTTACTAGAAAACAAAAATTATTACTCATCAGGGAAAAGAAATGCAAATGTTGGATCTGTAATGATAAAGGACAATATGCTAATGAATGCTCTAACTAACATGCTTCAACATAAAAAAGAATTTAAAAAAGAATTTTCAGAGAAAGCAAAAACTAAATAATAAGCTTTTAAGATGAAATTAGAACCAATAGAAGAATTAAATATAGATGATACTTATACTATTAATCAATTAGAAGAAATTGACGATGAAATAATTACCTTAGAATATAAATACTCTTCATCAAAAGATGAATGATTTTTAAAGTATTAAAAATCTAAACAGTGCTTATATTAAGGTGAGATTAAAATTTAAAGGTTACACAAAATACCATTTACATGCATATGTAGATACATGAACTAGCATGTATGTAGCTAATAAATTTGTATTCCTAGAAGAACACTAAAAACAAGAACCAAAATATTTAATTATAAGAATTGCTAACAATATTACAATAAATCTTAATAAAGTATCAAAAGATACAACTATATTGATAGGAGGAGAGAAATTTCATATTTCTACCATATATCAACATGAATTAGGAATTAATTTATTAATAGAAAGCCATTTTTTAAACTTATATGAACCTTTTACACAATATTTAGACAAAATAAGTCTAACAATACTAAATGGTGAAATCATTTATGTGTCAAAAATAAGAAAAGTTTTGACTGTATCAAACCCAACTTTTATGGAACAACATAAAAAACAAAAACGTGGTGAGATAGATACAAGGTAGTAACAAAAAACTTATTTAGAAAATATTTCATTAGATATAGAAGAAAAAAAACTCTTTTATTTATGAAATTTAGGAAGATAAAACCTTAATAGGTATTAGAAAATTATTAAAAACAGTAAGCTCAAAAAATCTTTTAGATCCAAAAATAAACAAATCTAAAATGATTGTAAACATAAAATTAAGAGATCCCAACAAAGTCATTAGAGTAAAATCAATGATTTATACTTGAGAAGACATAATTGAGTTTGAAAAATAAATTCAAAACTTTTGTAATTAAAAGTCATAATATCAAGTGATCCACCACACTCTAGTCTAACATTTTTAGTTGAAAAAGAAAGAGTAAAATAGAGAATGGTGATAAATTTTAAAGTATTGAATAAAGAACCCATTGATGATGGATACTATATTCCAAATAAAGAAAAAATATTCACTAATAAAAAGAAATAAATATTTTTCAAGTTTTAATTACAAAAGTAGATTTTGGAAAATAAGACTAGATAAGAAATCTCAAAAACTAACGGCATTTATTTTTTTCCAAGGATAATTCCAATGGACAGTTGTACCATTTGGATTAAAATAAGCTCCACGAATCTTTCAAAGGTATATTGACAATATCTTTAAGAAATTACAAAATATATTTTTTGTTTAAATAGATGATGTTTTAGTTTTTAGTAATAAATTAAATAAACATTAATTGGATATTATTAATATTCTATGAGAATGTAGAAAAGAATGCATTGTACTTTCTGAGAATAAAGCAGTAATTGCTCAGTAAAAAGTTAATATTTAGGGTCAAGATTTGAAGATGGAAAATATAATTTATAGCCCTATATACTAAATAACATTAAAGGATTTTCTAGTGATTTAAAAGACAAAAATCAATTACAAATATTCCTATGATGTTTGACGTATGTTGAAGCATCTATCAACAAACTTGTAGAAATGTGAAAAACCTTTATAAACAAAATTGAAAAAAGATCATGTTTGGAAAATGGACAGAACAAGAACTTTGTACAAGTATAAGGTAAAAGCATAGGTAAAGCATTTATCAATTTTATATCATCCATCCAAATGAGAAAATGATAATTGAAGCTGATGCTCCA
This sequence comes from Hippophae gyantsensis, assembly GCA_030763125.1. Lineage (NCBI taxonomy): Eukaryota > Viridiplantae > Streptophyta > Magnoliopsida > Rosales > Elaeagnaceae > Hippophae > Hippophae gyantsensis. The sequence goes on from CM061028.1 coordinate 53,267,533, forward strand.
CATGAATATTGGGGAGCAATTTTAAAAGCAAAAGTAGATGATAAAGAGAAATATATTTGTAGATATATATCAAGATTTAATTTTTGAAGTGATAAAAAAATTAATTATTTTTTAAGAACTAATATTGTAGGTGGTTATAAATAAGGAAGATTAGTCAGATGACAACATTGGTTTAACCACTACAATTTTGATGTTGAACATCTTTTGTAAAATAAGAATAGTTTATTATATGCTCTTACAATTAGCACCTTTAATTATTTTTATTCTTGCAAGAATGGAACATCTTGATATCAAGATCAAGATAAAGGAAAAAGAGATAAGAATACTTCAATAACAACTTGAGGTTTTATACCTAGAGAAGTCTCTTTTGGGGATAGGAATTAAATAGGAAGAACTTAAGGGTTCAAAAAAACCATTAGAGTCTAAAAACTCTATAGAGGAATCCCCATAAAATATTTATTCTAAGTAAGGTAAAACTTTTGAAGAAGGAATTCAAAATGAGGAGGAAAAACCTAACAGTTCAAAATAAAGTAACATCTTTGAAAAGAAAAAAAGAAAAGCTCAATTGGGCTAAATAAGCAAAAAAAGAAGACCATAAGAAGACTTATATAGTCTATAATAGTTCAAAACCAAGAATTTACAACAAATGGCCTAAAGTAAACAAAGTTATTATCATATTTAGTAGAATAACTCATAGAGCTTTTATTAATAGAATACAAGTTGAAGGTAGTTATGTCAACTATAGAGTACCAAAACTAATAACTCTAGAAGATATAGTCAAAAATTATTCTTTAGTATTACAACAATAACCATCGTCACCAAGTAGGTTGAAGACCTTAGGAAAGATAGTACGACCACTAATATCATTTAGGGAAATGCCTCTTGTAGAGACAGTAAAAATAGTACGATCACCAATACTATTTAAGGAAATAACCTTCAGGAATACATTGGTCATTGAAGATGAAAAAAATAAATACAAGAATATAAGTAAACCAAAATTGTTGAGTCTCTACAACTTAGCCAAAAAATATACCTATGAACATATCGAAGATATGAAATTTTACACCATAGAAAAAAATTCCCTATAGGTAGTAAATTTAATATTCTTGAAGGGGTTGATCCAATTTTTGTTTATAAAGCTTTCCATATAGGTTTAATCAAGAACCTATATCTAGGAATTAATTTAAGTGAGTTAAATTATTTTCCTGAAAATTTCAAGAAGGCTATCAAGAACTTTAGAAAAAAGATCAGAATAGGTGATAGGCCTATCTATTTCAGATTCTTTAGTTCACTTATGGATTGAAATGAAGAATATTATGTTAGTCCCTATAATTTTATCAAATTAGGGATTTCCAACACTAATAGAGAATTTCCAAAACCAAGAGTACTTCTAGAAAAGGATTTTAATACGAATGAACTCTATATACTAAGAGGTCACATGTTAGGTCAAATTTATCATAAACTCAAGAAAATTAATAATTCTTCTGAAATCAAAGTAAATTATTTTATTAGTAAAGTAATAATCACTTTCCATAGCAATATGGCTCTTATAGAAGAAGATGATGCAAAAATCAGTAACTATGAGGTAAATTGTAACAATAATAACCTATATTTGTTATGAAATGAGAAAAATATTTTTTTTGCCAAGAAAGCCAGGAAAGATCACAAATGCATTTATTACATTAGAGATTGAGAAAATCAAGAGGCATTATTATCTATGTCATCAAAAAGACTATCAGAAAAAAGAAACAAAGAGGAATAAATATGTAGAACCCACATCTTCAGTCGGTAGGTTATGCCAAGGAAATGAAAGGCTTAGATTCAAAAGCCAAAAGTTGAAAGTTAAGTGACTTATTAAAGTATGATGAAACAATGATTTCTCAATATTATAAACATGGATCCCTTGTTCTATAAAAGGAACCATTATTTGCATTCGTTGGACACCTTCAAAATGTGCAATCTCTGTACTCTAAGGTTCTTAGTTGGCTTTAAGAATTATAATACTTGTTAATAATATAAGTAAAATGAAAAACAATTACTCTTTTTCAATTTTCTAGTAAATCTAATTTGGACATCGTAATTTGTAGAGATGGAAGTGGTCACCATTACCAGGAGACGAACAATGGAAGAGAAGATCATAGTAAAGTCATTAAATTCAGGTATGATAATTATAATTTTAAACTAATTAAGGATCTTGAATGATTAAATATATGTTTATAGCATTTATAAAATTAATAAATTAGAAAATAAAAATAAAGAAACTAGCCACAAGTTTGTATGAAAATAAACATAAAGAAACTATAAAACTAAAACAATGTTTTAATAAAAAATTTAAAGACTTATCCTTAAATAATAATCTGTTAGAAGCAACAACTAGCATTATAAAATAACTATACAATTATAGGTTTGTCTTTAAATAATAATTTACAAAAAGTAATAACTAGTGTTGTAAAATAGCTAGCTTCAATTTGGTATCAGGGCCATAGAAAGAGAAAAATACATTATTGATTGAAAGTTAACGTCGTTACTTAGTCAAAATTAGAAGTGAAGATATGCTAAATATCAAGGGATATCAGTGATATTTTTTTTAAGAAAAAAAGTACACTTGGTATACCCCAAAAAAATACAATATTTTTGTGTACCTTTCCTAAAGGTAAGGTATCAGTTGGTACCCAATTATGGTATTTTATAATTAACAAATTACTTGATTTTATTTTTACGAAATAAGTGAATTCATATTTGTAAAGTAGTAAAATTTTACATTTGATAAAATTGTTTGATTTCAAGTTTTAAAATAAGTAAAATATGTATTTGCAAAAATATAAAATAGTGAATTATTGTATTAACTAAAATTAAATATTTAGTATTTGCAAAACAATGAACATTGTATTTGTTAGTTTTCTAGTTTACAAAATAAATGAATTTTTCATTTACAAAATAATTAGCTTTCAAAATAAGAAAAGTTGTGACTTTTTTATACTTAAAAAGAGTAATTTTTGTATTTATAAATAGTTATTTTCATATCATTTTTTTCAAAGTACTTAATTTTATAATCTATGGATTATTGAGTTTTGTATTTGTTGAAATACGAATTGGAGTTGGGTTCTAAAAAAATTAAATTTTTTTCATTTAGAAAATTAATTTTTAAGTTTAAATAATTGATTTTATATTAATTATATGAAATAAAATGTTTGGAATTACTATCATATTTTGAAATTTAATTTGTTTCCTTTTGGATATCAGTACATCTAAAAGCATTAATGTTTTTTAGATGACAACGAATGTGATGGATGAAATTGCTATTTTGGTTTTGATATAAACATGTTGACGATTGTTTTTAATATGAATTTGGATAGGTCTAAGTTGAAAGAATGATGGATCAACATTAGTACTATTAGGAAACTATTCTCAAGTAATGAGTTATTCACTTTCTTTAAACCATTTGAGAATTGAGATAAGTTATGAATGAGGAATTCTGCAACTTTTATGATTGAGGCTAAGGCAAAGTGATACTAAATATGATCTCTAGAAAAGAGTTTACTCTAAACAACTTATCATGTTACAGATTTGGAAGAACCTTATGTCATGTTTGTTACTTAGCAAGCATTGTTTTTATATGGATTTGGAGTTTCATAAGGTCATATTGACCAATAATTGAATGTTTGTAATAAAGAGTTATTAACTGAGGGGGCTTTAAGCTTAATGTAATTACTTCTAAATTGTTGTTAATATGTATGCTTATTTACTTAAGTCTTCCAAATTGTGAAATAAGAGAATATGTCACCTATGCATGTTGATTAACATAGATCATATACACTCTTACAAATTATTTCTAAATATAAATGGAAGACTTAGGTATAGGTAAATATGAATAGGTCATATTTTCAATCAATTGAAAGAAGCATGAAACCTATTGATTTAATCCATAGTGATCTATAGGATTTAAAGTTTTTTTGAACAAATGATGGCAATAAATATTTCATTACTTTTATTGATGATAGCAATGAATATTGCTATGAGTATTTGCATAAAAAAAGATGAAGCTATAGAGAGTTTTTTTATCTATGTAGCTAAAGTTAAGTATAAACTCAATATAAAGGTTAAGGTTTTGTGAAGTGATGGTGAGTATGAAGCAATGTTTGATGAGTTCTATACATAACATGGAATTAATCATACCTGAAACCACAATACCGTTGTCGAAAAAAAAAATCACATCTTGATATAAATGGTGAATGAAATGCTATTATATTATGGGTTACCATATAAATTATTGGGGAAACCATTTTGTTGCCAAATAAGGTAACCCATAAGAGGCATAAAGACATTGTATGAGTTATTTAAATGAATACTTATAAATGATTGGTGCCATTTTATACATATATATGTGCACCAATTCCTATGTGTTTATAATAAATTATTGTTCCCCATGCATTTTATAGGTTTTTGTTTTGTGTTATACAAAGTGTTAAAGGATGAAATGAGTACAAAGAGACAAAAAGGTGCATTTAGAGAAAAAAATATGACCTTCGATCAATCAAACCTTGATTGATGACCATTGGATGAAAAAATATGGACAAACAACAGCCTTGATAGATCTAGAATCGGGTCAATAGACCAAGGATTTAGGGTAATGAATGAATGAATGGAAAGTAAGGTGCAATTGATCCAAAATGGACTTGATCTATCAAGCATCCATTCGATCGATCAAGCACTCTTGGGTTGAAAATTGAAAAGGTTAGATTGATTGAGAAAGTATCTCTATCGATCAAGATCTAATCAGCACTCAAATCTGCCACTTTTTAACACCAATAGTCATGGCTATTGGATCAAGAAAAGTCTAATCCAACTCAAATTAGGCTGGAGAAATACATTGGGGTCACATTGGCTCCATCCTCTATCGTTATGCTTTTCTCAATCATTTTCTTTATAATTTTCTCTAAAAATAATGTTGATTCTTATGGAATCTATATCAATCTAAACTAACAATCTAATTGTGGGCAATTCCAAGCTCTAGATTATGATTTATTTAATTTAATGTCACGATAAAATTTAGCTCAAATTCTTGATGTGTTCAATTCTATGTTTGAATTTCAAAACAATGAATGTATGAATTAGAGTGATCAATTAGTTAATTGCATGAATATATTTATTTATACTTCAAGATGTTAGTATATAATTACTAATATTCTTATTCTAAATGTTATCTTGTGCCTGCTATCACAAGTAGGATTGAATGCATATATGTTAAAGATTATTAATGGTTTTAATCTTGTCTAGTTTAGTTATCACCTTTTTAAATCTTAATGCAATGAATGAACTAAATCTAGTAAGTAAACCTCTAAGTTGTTCAAGATTTAGGTAGGTTTATAGTTGTACTATGAATTAATTCATGGTAAGAAAAGGTGGGACATCTCACAAGAACTTATACTTATAAAGCTAAAGTTAAGAATTCAAGAATGGTTTTAAATTATGAAATTGATTTATAACTTAAGAAACTAATTTACATTCATGAAATGTTTAATTGAATTATAGGCTAGTTGTGATGATAGTTCTATAATCATATCTCTCTCAAAATTCTTGTGCAATTCACTTTTATTATTTTATGTTATTTCCTTCACAAATATACTTGGAATTATATTTATATCAATATAATTTTAAGAGAAATAAGGTTTTATCTCTTATATGTCCTTTTGAGGTATGTCCACAAGTGTGGGGGTTTTCTTACAAAAGTGATCTTACCTACATTCAAGAAGGTGGAGATAGATCCTAAAACAATATATTGCATTTTTGTTGGATATGTATATCATATTAGTTTTTATCAGTTTCTCGTGCATGTATTAAAGATCATTGAAAGATTCCAACACTTGGTACAATATCAGGGCAAAGAGATACAGATTTCTTAAGTACTTATTTTTAATTTGCAAGCAACAGAAAGATAAACACTTAAAAGTAAATAATAATTAGAGGTAGTAAAAAAACTTTAAGCAACAAATATATTATTTAGTAAATAGAAAGCAAGTAATGAATATTAAAGCTTTTTAATTAGAGTTTAAACTCTAGTATGTTACAACATACGTAATTTAAACTCAGATTGTACTAACAAAATAAAAGAGCATGCATAACACAAGATGTAACGAGGTAAACCCACATAGAACTTTTATCTATGTGATAACATCCTCGGGTTACTTATGGAAACCACTGGCAGCAAACAAATCCAATAAGTAATAAAACAATTATAACTTTAACATAAATAAAACACCCAATACCTCTATTAGTTGGGACCTCTATCCGAATTTCCTATTGCTGCCCTCGCTTGTTGCCTTCGTAATGACTTGGTCTCACATACAAACTTGACTTTCCTCTAAAGCAACATTACTCGATGTAGTGTGATTAGTAACCGCAAATCACTGATGCTTAGTAAAGTGAATAATCAAACATTAGGACCAACTCAATCATGAACTACCAATAACCATTATGGAAAACACATTCAACCACTAACCACAAATTGTCTACATAGGAAACACATTTAACCACATGCCGCATACATCTAACAATTTGAGAATAGAACAAAAACTATCCAACCCAATCAAATAGTGTTTTTCTCACATAAAAAGTCAAATAGTCAAGAGCTTTCAACACTTAAGTCCTTTAGTTTACCCACAACACTGTAGGAAAAAATATTATAGCACTCTCAAATTAATTTGTGATTCAAAAGTAATTTTTAGAGTAAACTTTGCAGAGTTTTAGTTCATAAAAGATGGGTAAAAAGAGAAAAATAAGGGGTTATTTATAGAAGGAACTAGCTACCAACGACCACCCTCGTCAAAGTCTTGTTGAGCACCTTGTTAGGTGTTCTTTGAGAGATCCAAGAAGGCCTTTGTTGAGGGCCTCATTGAGGTGTCAAACATCTCATTTTTTTATCCAAAAATTATTGAGTAATTTCCATAAATACCGGTACCTCAATCAAACCAAAATCCATCACTCATGTCCTTGCATGCATACTAAGAAACCGACCTCTTAGTGTGTGTAAATATACATTTAATCAAAATTTTCCAAACATAATGTGTGTGTTCATTATTGATCGATAATAACCAACTTTACACTGAGGAAGATATAAACAGTAAGTAACGTAATTAGACTCCGTTTTTTTGCATATAGAAAGCAAGCATAGAGACACAAATAAAAATAGGACTTACAATCATAAACATACACAAGATCAAGATAATGAAATCAAGAAATTCATTGTTCTTTGAACACGTATTTCCTTTTATGTCCTAAAAAGAATGAATTTCATCTAAACAAAATTATGAGACTGAATGATAAAGCCAGAACCAAGATGGTTATGTCAAGGACATTGAAGATGATTATGGCATTTTATGTCTTTACGTAGATGACACTCTAATTTTAGGTAGTAATGATCAAATCTAATAAGAATATTTGAATTCAAGGTTTGACATGAAAGATTTGGAACTAGTTGATGTAATTATAAGAATTAAAATATCAATGATATAAGTATTCTCAATCTAAGTCAATATCATTATGTGGACAAAATACATGAGAATTGATCGCCACACATGAAGTGTGTGAAATTAATAAGCAAATATATGTATCGTAACAAGTAATATAATGATAAGAAAAGATCATTCCCACATAGATTATTTTATTAGAAACTAATTTTTAAAACTAAAAAAATTAAAAATCAATTGTTTTATGTTTTTATATTTTAAGAAATAAAAATTAAAATAACTAAAAGTAAATAAAAATTATTAATTAAATCAGTTTTGGTAACTAAAAATATATATGAGAAAATATCTAGGAATACTTAATCCCCCAATTTTCTAAACATGTGACAAATAATTAAGACAAGCCTAGAAACTATGCATGTTATTTAATCAAGACAGATAATTAAATAATTCTCTCAAATCTATTTAATTGCCTCTATAGATAAATTGTTGGCCAAACAATTAATAACAAAAAAATAAGATTAAATAATATAATTAAATTATAATTATAATTGGGTAAAATATTAGATCGTCACATTGTAAAAATTGGATTCATAAGATCCCTAGATTAATTAATAAATTAACTACACATAAAGGTGTTCATAAAGCTCATATTTTTCATAAAGGAAGACATACAAATTGATAAAGAAAACAATAGAATAAGGAATACAATCAATCTCTTGAATTATAGTGTTAATCTGCTTCTGAATCTCCACCAAAATTGTGTCCCCTCTTGAATTTTTTTGTATTTCTCTTTCTTTTTATCTCTAAAAACTGACAAAAATTATGCTAATAAAAACCCCTAAGGGTTTATAGGGTGATTAGGGGCTTAAATATTGCTCAGGTGAAATATGTACCATCATATTAGCTTCAGATGAAGGGCTAGAACAAACAAGCAAAACTGATAATGACAACCAATCACTACGCGACACGTGGCACATGAAATTCACTGGGCAAATCAGAGCACGATGTGTGGTAGGGAGACCGGTCAGAGTCAACATATACTTAGTCAGTGCCACACGACAAAATGTGATTCAAAGTAATGGATGACATGGCGCACGAGTGAAATGTAGGGAGCAATCACGTGGAGACACATGGTAGTGCGGATTGAAAGATCTCCAAATGCGGATTGAACATCGTGTTAACATGTCACACGTGGTTCATCCTTCTCGTGCGTGGCATAATGTGATTCATTTTCCCTACTTGTGTGGCATCCACGTGGCTTGCCCAATTAGCCCTTTTGCGTGCATGGTAGGCCATATACCGGCTCCTAATTGGCCTTGTGTTAAAAATTCATAAAACATCCATAAATATTCTATGAAAATCCAAAAAATTTTGAAACATTATATTTTCACCCCTTTTTACTAAAAGTTTTATATTTTAATATTTTTAGCCACAAAAATAATATTTATTGAATAAAACAAGTAAATATTAAGTAAAACAAGTGCGCTAATGACTCTACTTTCATAGAGTCATCACACCCCCAAACTTAACTCTTTGTTTGTCCTCAAGTAAAGCTAAGTATAACTAAATAAAATAACATGGGTAGGATATTCATAAATATACTTCTATTAGTACATGCATTTTTCACGAAAACTATCCCTCTCAAAAGTCGTATAACCCTATGATAAAGAGGTTCACATATTCATCAATCAAGTTTCCATCAATACAAGGATATGCAAGGTTTTTGAAAAATTGATTCGTGTGTGTATGATGCACATGATATCATCCAATGCACTCATGAAATCAACCTATATGAGTATGCTAATCAATTCCATATTAGAATAAGTCTCATAAGTCTATTTTTTATCATCCCTCTCCACTAATATAAATATGCACTTAGCTCAAGATCAATATGTACTTTAAATGGTTGTAATGTAAGGCTTAGGTAGGGGTCAATAAATGAAGACATTTAGGCTATTTCCACACCTTAGCATTCTTTTTGTTCATTATGCACTTTTTAACTTTAATTAAGCTTTTATTTGATATTTCAGTGCACCGTCTTTTGTCATTCTTTTCATATTCTTTTATTCCACGTCTCCTTTCTCTATTTTTTTTGTAACTTCACAATATCTCCAAACTTATTTTCAATTCTATGTTCTCTTTCTTTAGAGGGATAATTGTGTTATGAGTTTTTGCTCTTTTTTTATCTCTCTCCTTTTCTTTTAGGGTGCATTACATTTCATCTTACTCTATAGCATAAAACATGATTGAATTTGTTTTTTCATACAAGCTAAAGGTGCAAGGATAAAGGTAATGCTTATTAGTTAGGCATAAAATGTAGCTTAAAGATGTGAATGGTTCTATGTTAGTCTCAAATGGGTGACTAAATCATTTCTCTTGCTAAACACTATTTCGGATTTTACCTCAAGGTGTGATCAAATAGATTCTAAAACATGGTAGATCTCATCAACACACATAACTCACTACAAGTTTTCTCTCAATAAGAACACCAAAATCAATCAAGAACATGTGCATAAAAATTTGAATCAATCCAATCAAAACTATCAAGTATATCACATGATTAATGTAAATATATGAACAAATATGTTACATTCCTCATCCTAGTCATGACAATAAATTTTTATCATTGAATTCATATGTTTCATATCATGCATGCATGCATTTAGTTTCTATATATTTATCAATTTCTATCCTAATTATGATTAAAAATAACCTAAAAATTTTAAAAATCCCTAAATGTATGGTTATCATTCTATCCATTGGCCATTGATAATTATTGCTAGCCATTTTCTCAGGTAAATCATAAGCTTGATTGTAAGATTTGGCTAGTGAAGCTCCATTAGCAGATGCATCAACCATAGTTCTTGTTTAAGCATTGAGACTATTATAAAAAGTCTCCATTTGAATCCAAGAAGGAATACCATGATAAGGACACTTTCCTAGCAATTCCTTGAATCTTTTTGATGCTTCAAATAAGTATTCTCCTTCGTATTGTTGGTAGGAAGTAATTTCATTCCTAAGCTTGGCATTCTTTATTGGTGGGAAGTATTTCATCAAGAATTTCTCTGCCAAACTATTCCAAGTTGTAATGGAATAAGGTGGCAAAATTTTAGCCAAGAGTAAGGGAATAATCTAAAAATATATAAAAGAAATGTTTAGGGAATTGTTTTTTTTTAATTTTACAGTTGTTTTTAATCATGATTTGGGTAGAAATTGATAAATATGTGGAAACGAAATACATGCATGCTTGATATGAAACATATGAAATCAATAATAAAAATTGGTTGTCATGACTAGGATAAGGAATGTAACATATTTGTTAATATATTTACATTAATTATGTGATATGCTTACTAGTTTTGATTGGATTGGTTCAAATTTTTATGCACATGTTCTTGATTGATTTTAGTGTTCTTATTGAGAAAAACACTTGTAGTGAGTTATGCATGTTGATGAGATATACCATGTTTTAGAATCTATTTGATCATACCTTGAGGTAAAATCCTAAATAGTGTTTAGCAAGAGAAATTATTTAGGCCTTATTTGGATCGATTGAGCCTTTCAAGCTAACCATTGTTAATATCTTTAGTCACCCATTTGAGACTAACAAAGAACCATTCATATCTTTAAGCTACACTTTATGCCTAACTAATAAACATTACCTTTATCCTTGCACCTTTAGCTTGTATGAAAAGAAAAAAAATTCAATCATATTTTATGCTATAGAGTAAGGTGAAATGTAATGCACCCTAAAAGAAAAAGAGATAGATAAAAAAAAGCAAAATCACATAACACAATTATCCCTCTAAAGAAAGAGAAAATAGAATTGAAAAATATGTTTGGAGATATTGTGAAGTTAAAAAATAAAAATAGAGAAAAGAGATGTGGAATAAAAGAATATGAAAAGAATGACAAAAGAGGGTGCACTGAAATATCAAGTAAAAGCTTAATTACAATTATAAAGTGCACAATGAACAAAAAAAAGCTAAGGTGTGAAAATAGCCCAAATTTCTTCATTTATCGAACCCTCACCTGAGCCTTACATTACAACCATGTAAAGTCCTTATTGATCTTGAGCTAGATGCATATTTATATTAGTGGAGAGGGATGTAAAAAATAGACTTATGAGACTTGTTCTAAGATTGAATTGATTAGCATGCTCATATAGGTTGATTTCATGAGTGCATTGGATGATATCATGTGCAATACACACACACAAATCAATTTTTCAAAAATCTTGCATATCCTTGTATTGATGGAAACTTGATTGATGAATATGTGAACCTCTTTATCATAGGATTGTACGACTTTTGAGAGGGATAATTTTTGTAAAATATGCATGTACTAATAGAAGTATATTTATGAATATCCTACCCATGTTATTTTATTTATTTATACTTAGTTTTACTTGAGGACAAGGAAAGAGTTTGTTTGGGGGTGTGATGACTCTATGGAAGTAGAGTTATTAACGTACTTTTTTTACTTAATATTTACTTTTTTTATTCAATAAATATTAGTTTTGGGGCTAAAAATATGAAAATATAAACATTTTAGTGAAAATGGGTGAAAATATAATTTTTGAATTTTTTTGGGATTTTTATGGATTTATTTTATGAATTTTTAACACAGGGTCAATTAGGAGTTGCATCATGGCCTACCACACAAGCAAAGGAGCTGACTGGGCTAGATGCCCTACAAGTAGGAACAACGAATCACGTTACGTCACATATGAGGAAGACAAACTGTATGCCACATGTCAATATATCATTCAATCTGAGTTTAGAGATCGGTTAAATCGCACTGTTAAGAGTCGTTATGTGATTTTACCACATGTTCCATCTATGTGCCATGTCATTCATTACCACGAATCACATTTCAACGTGTGGTGCTGACTCAACATTTGTTGACTTTGACCAGTCTCCCCTGCCACGCGTCGCCTCTCTTTTGCCTAGTGAATTTTGTGTGCCATATGTCGTGCTGTGATTGGCTGGAATTGTCAATTTTGATTGTTTTGATCTCATCCCTTGATTAGAAGCTAATATGGTGGTCTAGATCATGTATGAGCTGTATTTTAGACCCTAATCACACCATAAACCATAAGGGGTGTCATTAGCATAATTTTGGTTAGTTTTTAGAGCTATAAAACGTAACAAATACAGAAAAATTCAAGAGGGGGCACAATTTTAGTGAAGATTCAAGAGGAGATTTACACTACAATTCAAGAGATTGATTGTATTTCTTCTGATACTTTTTTCTTTATCAATTTTTATGTCTTTCTTTATGAAAAATACGAGCTATATGAACACAATTATGTATAGTTAATTTATTAATCTAGGGATCTTATGAACCCAATTTTCACAATGTGATGTTTTATATTTTATGCAGTTATAATTTTAATTTAATTATATTATTTAATTTGATTTTTATGTTATTAATTGTTTGGCCAACAATTTATTTATTGAGACAATTAAATAGATTTGAGAGAATTATTTAATTATTTGTCTTTATTAAATAACATGCATAGTTTCTAGGCAGAGATGTATAATTCTTATGTATATGATCCATAATTGATAAACTTCATGAGTAGTATGCAATTTTATTGGCATGAGACTATGATTAAATTAATTACTATATGATGTGTAGTTTACTTAATAGAGGAATATATGCTAGGTTATCAATTGATTATGTAATTAATTGATAATTATATTGGAAGGATTTTAGCGATTCATATGTTTAGAAAATTGGGAGAATAAGTATTCCTATATATTTTCTCATATATCTTCTTATTACCAAAACTTATTTAATTAATTATTTCTATTTACTTTTAGTTATTTTAATTTTCCTTTCTTAAAATATAAAAACACCAAAAAATTGATTTTTAACTTTTTTTAGTTTTAAAAATTAGTTTCTTATAAAATAATCTCTGTGAGACCAATTTTTTTATCATTATATTACTTGTTGTAATACATATACTTGTGTATTCATTGCACACACTTGTGGCAGTCAAGAATTCAACAAAGATGATTATGAAATTGTTAGAACATTTGTATATATAAATCTCCACCTATCCAATAATAGATGTTAGAGTGTGTCTCAACTAGAATATTATAACGGTTATAGGAAGTCTTATGTACTTAATGATTTGTACAAGACTTGACATAGCTTACGCATTAAGTAAACTAAGTAGCTATACCAGCAATCCATGATATGATAACTAGAAATTATTACAAGGCTACTTATATATATATAAGATATACTTATAAATATAAACTACACTACACAAGATATCCGATTGTATTAGAATGGCATAGTGATACAAAATTGATATATTATATGAAAGACTCTATTAGATTTATATGAGTGTTTGCGATATTTGTGAACAAAATATATAAATATAACTTTAGTTTCTAGGTATGTTTTAGAAGAATATTTTCAAGCTGACTAAACCACCATGCCTCAACGATAACATCTTAAGTATATCTATACTCCCGTGCATGCTAGATTACATATTAGACACATTGGAATAATATGAAAATATGCTACTTGATCGATCAAGTAGTGACTAGATCAATCAAGCTATATTACCTTTTGAATTAATTATTTATATGACAAGATCGATAGAGGGATTAATACTCAATCGTTAAGCATTAGATTGATCAAGAGTAATGACTAGATCAATCTATGTTTTTAAGAATTAATTCATTGATACACTGGATCGATCGAAGAGACATTATATTGATCAAACTATGTACTTGATCAATCGAGGAACACGACTTTGGTTTTTAAACCTATTTTTAATACAAATTGAATTAGCATTTTACTATATTGTTCTTATTCTTTAAAATTGATTTACCTGATTTTATGGACAAGATAATAATTTTACTTTGACTTAAAGTACTTCAAAATATTTTATAAATATTAGCCTAAGCACACAATTGAAACTGACCACACAGTAGCTTAGTTGTGCTTATTCTCTTAATCTTTTATTCTCTCACTTGTTTTGCTAATACTATTTAACTAGGATTTTTTATTAAGTTAATTTATAAAACATTTATGGTTATGTTTGATGTATTCACAAGCCTATGATAATTGAGATATTGCACTTTTAAACCTATTCTTTTAGAGTTGCTAGTTTTTTTTATTTGTCTAATATATTGTTCAAATCAACTAGGTAGGGTTGTTCATTATTGAATCTACTATGGAACACACACGTGTACTTATATTTATGTGCTAACTTTTCAGGTGATAGTGGTATGGGTTTGATTAACTAGTGTGGCTCAAGTTTGTCAAAATATTGGTCCAAATTTGAAAACCTTTCTTATAGAAACTATGATGAAAGTAGAAATTTGTAAGTGGATTACTGGGGGTGCATTACCTTGGTAGGTAGTTTGAGTCCTAGCCTTGTAATTGAATACTTGTTTTTCATAGTGGATAATTATGTGGTTTGTGGAGAGGTGGTTTTCCTCTTCTTTGTTATGGTTTAGGTTGTTTCCACCTAAAACTCTTGTGTGTTGATCTTTATTTTTTCACATTACTTTTTTTACATGTGATTCCATGTTTGGCTGCTTACAAAATTTTAATTTTTCATGCTTTCACTAATCTTCTATTCACCCACCCTTTAGCTAATTAGATTCATAACTAAATATATGAACTTTCATTTGGTATCATAGAAGGACACTAGCTATACTTGGTATGGCTAGGACCTTATTATGGATTATTTTATTGAGGATGATAGCTTAGATGTTGAGGAAATTAAATCCTCTTTTCTTTTTGAATATAATGTTAAAAGTTTTCAATAACTATTTTCTAAAGGTGCTAGAGTCATAAAAAGGAATGCTAGTTTAAAAGTAAAAATAGAAAATTTAAATGAACAACTTGAGATAAATGAAAGCATTTCAAATAAATTAAAATAAGAAAAGAATATTTTGTTTGAATAGAATAATTCTTTGAATTTGAATCTTGCATGTTTGAAAGAAGAAAATAACAAGCTTGGAGTTGATAGAGAAAAATTTGTACAAGAGTTAAAACAACCCACGGAAGTTGTAAAAAGCCTTACAGTTGGAGTTAAAAGGTTGAAAAAAATTCTTGATTATGGAAAGCCTTTTCGAGGCAACAGAGGGCTAGGATATATAGATTAGCACACTATACCAACCTATTCAAAATCAACTATATTTGTAAAACCTTCTAATCCCTACCATTCACACACATCTCTTACATCTGCGTCTAAGTTTATTCCTATATATTCTACTGGGATAGAAAGGGACATATTAGACCTAGAAGTAGATTCTTGATGATATATAATTAAGCTGATAATCTATATGTATCCTATTTAAGAAACAACAGTCGTGTTTTTAGAAATAAATACATGATTTAAAAAACTAGAAAAGTTTGGATTAAAAAATCTAATTTAAATTATTGTGTAGCCCATACTACATTTAAAGTTGAATCTTCTATTGTTTGGTATTTTGATAGTTGTTCTTCTAGACATATGACTCATAATCATACTTTTTTCAAAACATTTGAAAAATATAACGAAGAAACAGT
Source organism: Hippophae gyantsensis (assembly GCA_030763125.1). NCBI lineage: Eukaryota > Viridiplantae > Streptophyta > Magnoliopsida > Rosales > Elaeagnaceae > Hippophae > Hippophae gyantsensis. The sequence continues at coordinate 53,283,543 of CM061028.1, forward strand.
TACTTTGGTGATGGAAATAAATTAAGGATTATTGGTAAAGGTACAATTCATATTGATGGTATGCCTAAGTTAGATTATGTACTACATGTTGATGGACTTAAAGCCAACCTAATAAACATCGGTCAAATTTGTGACAAAAATTATAGTGTACAATTTACCAACAATCATTGTATTATAACTAATCCAAAAGGTGAATGTGTGGCTTAGGGAACTAGGCCTTAGGGTAATTGCTACTACATTGATATAGGTTCTATTACTACTACTTGTAACTTAGCCAATGATCATTATATTTCATTATGACATCGAAATATAGGACATATCAATTTCAAAGATCTTGCTAACTTGAGCAAAAAGGAAATTGTGCGTTGTCTACCTATTCTTTTTTAAACTATTTTTTTTTGGTAAAACATGTCAACTTGACAAACAAACTTGCTCTTCTCATAAGAAAATCAAAGGAGTTAACACAATAAAAACACTGAATTTAATTCACATTAACCTCATGGGTCTTATAAGAACTGAGAGTTTGGGTGGCAATAAATATATATTATTGTTATTGATGATGATTTTTCACATTTTCACATTATGATACTTTCGACTACTTTAGTTCATTTTATCTTAAAGTGCAGATTGAAGTAGGTAACAGAATAACCAATGGAATAAGACTAAGAAGAAATCATGGGAAGAAATTTTAAAAACCAAGATATACATAATTTTGCAAATAACATGGTATAACTCATGAGTTCTCAATACCAATTACCTCACAACAAAATTGAATAGTAGAAAGAAAAAATCAAGTGTTGCAAGAGATGGCAAGAGTCCTACTATATGCAAAGGACATTTCCAAGAAGTTTTTGGCTAAGGTAATAAGTACTTTATGCTACATAATGGACCATATATATCTATGTCTAGCTATAAACCAAATTACCTATGAGTGATGGAAAGGTAAGAAACCTAATCATAAATATCTACATATATTTGGAAGTAAATGTTATATCCTTTGAGATTGTGAGAATCTAGGAAAATTTGTCTCTAGAAGTGATGAAGGTATCTTTCTAGGTTACTCATTAACAAGTCATGCCTTTAGAGTGTTCAACTTGTGAACTAATACTGTGATGGAGTCCATCAATGTTGTATAGATGATGCAAGTACTAGTACTTTAGTGATTGATGAAAAAATTGAAACATTAAGCATAAGCTTGTAAACTGAGGAATAGATTGAAGAAACCCCTGACATTGAAAAGGTAGATAATGAGGTAGAGGATTAGCCAACCTTAGATGATGAGTTCACCATACCCAACACTCGAACTTAGTGTCCAACACGTACTACCAAAAATCATCCAACTTAAAGCATCATTGGTGATCCTAATGCAAGTATAGCAACTAGAAGGAGATAGGTAAATTAGATAACTCATCTCTATTATATTTCTCAAATAGAACCAAATAATGTTAATGAAGCTTTAAAAGATGAATTCTAGATAAATTTCATGCAAGATAAGCTAGCTTAATTCACTAGGATGATGTTCTGGCTTTAATACCTAGATGTAAAGATAAAAACATCATAGGAATTAAATGGGTGCTTAAAAATAAATCTGATAAGCATGATTTTGTGAATAGAAGCATGGCTAGACTAGTTGCCAAGGATATAAACAAGTTAAAGGAATTGATTTTGATGAAACATTTGCTCTTGTAGCTAGGTTAGAATCAATTAGGATTTTACTTAACATTGCATGTTTTATGAAATTAAAACTATTTCAAATGGATATAAAGTCTACCTTCTTAAATTGTTTACTTATTGTAAAAGTCTATGTTGAACAACAAAGGTCTTATTGACCAACAATTTTTAGAATATTTTTATACATGCTACTCTTATACTTTTGTGATGACTATTTTTATACATAGCGAGCCTTGAGTCCACAAAGCTTTTGATCAACAAATTCAAAAGTTTCCTAATAAGTCTCCATTTCTCGTTCCGAATCAATGGCAAGTAATTGAGACTACAAAATACAAAAAAAAACATTATGGATGGAAATTCAAAAATACAATCACTAAAGGATGGTGAAATGGGGTGACCTTTCTTATCTTGTGGAAGGGCGTTTGGGGTGCAAGAAAAGCATGACACTATTTCTATCAAGTTATCAAGGTCATCCTTTGAATAGTCCATGGGATATGATTTACAACCTAATTTCTAGCTAAAACGGGGTGGTTTTTTAGCCAAATGTGGACTCGATTTAAATCATTGGACTAAAATTTGAGACAAACGACTCATAATCAAGATTTATTGTTAAGAAAAATTTAAACACTAAGGAAATCAAAATGACAGAATTTAGAATATAAATAGAGGAGAAATATTTCTAAGTGCACTAAATGTAGTATTCGGCAACCACAAGAAAATTCAAAGTGATAAATTTGTGTTGTTCAAACAAAGGACTCATAATCAAGATTTATTTTTCGGAAAATTTTAAAGACTAATTTAGCGTATAAATAGAGAAGAAATATTTCCAAGTGCACTAAATGTAGTATTCAACAACCACAAGAAAATTCAAAGTGATAATTTTGTATTGTTCAAATACAACATAAATGCTACCTATACAAACTTCAAAAAATGTGATTGGTTTACAAAGCACATTTACAAAAGAGTCACCAACTACATAGAAAATAAAATAGAGTCCTAAAATAGTAGGCTATCAATCGCTTAGGTATTGATGGCGATATCACAAAGTAGAAGGCTACACTAAGAGAAGCTTACAAGAATAAGAAATAAAAAACACCCATTATATGGTACCTTCTTCAATCTATCCTTCCACAAGGCCTCCTTGACTTATCTCTTCTAAGCGAAGTGAGGATAACGAGGTGATAGTAGAAGGTGCTTTGGTCCTACTACTCTAAAAAGCTCACATAGGTGTGAAGCAAGGAACAATCAAGTCCAGCTTCTTGGCCTTAGTCTTCAAACTGCTTATCATGATGCTCACCTCGTTTCTGTAAGCTTTAGGGAACTCCACTTTGAGAGGCTCCACCAATTTAGATAACAAGCTCATTTTCTCCTATAATGATATTTGATATCTAAGGGAGCTCACTATAGCCTTGGCCTCTTCGAGCTACTTTCTTACCCTACTTATAAGTGTATTGTCTACTTTCTTTAGTTTTTTGGACTTAACTCATCCTCAAGACTCAAAATTTTGGCCTCATTCTCAACCAGGATAGCATCTTTGTCCTCTATGGCCTTCTAGTACTTTGCTATTTGTGAGCAACTCTCTTGCACTTCACGTTTGTATGCATTGAGTGAGAGCTCTCCTTATCTTTCTAGTGCCAAAACCTCATAAAATAAAAGTGTTATAGATCTCAATCTTCCTAATCTTATCTTTACCCATAGAACCCAATTTATTGATTAACTTGTTGGCACGAGGTTAGATTGTGCTGAAATTATGGTTCCACAAGGTATAGACTGGAAACTATACCCTATCACCCTAAATATCTCTTGTGGTATAAAAATATTTGTCTTTCCAACCCGAGGCACTATCAAGGAGTTTCAAGTGTAGCCCATGCCCAATAAGAGCTTAAATGTATACCATATCTTTATTTAGGCCGTTTTTCTTATGGCAATACATGCATCTTATTTCTTCACCAATTAAATCCACCCTGTGTTTTCACAACTACAATGGAGAGACATAATAGAGTTCACAATCCATTTTGATTGATTTGGGAAAGGTTTATGTTTAACCATTTAGGAAATGAACTATTGTTTTGGAAAAAGGAACCTATGTCTAATTTGAACGTGATGGAGTGGATTACCCACCATCCCATAAAGGGATCAAATGCATCACAGAGGTAGCATGGGACTAGCATTATCACAACACAAGATGGAATAATGTATTCTCTTCATATGTGAGCTGGATCATTAGCATCTAACTCATTGGGCATCGTTTTGATTTGATGTTTATCTTTGTTCCTATAAGTGGGATCACCATTGGAGTCATGTTTTTTATTAGGACATTATACCTTCACCATAGTCACTAGAGTTATAATTATGGGTACAAGACCTTTTGATGATGAATTGGAGGCTAGATGCAAGTTAGATGAAATTGGGAGAGCCAATATGCTTTCTTTCTCTGAAGTGATACAATTTTTCTTACCATGACTTGTTGTAGTTTTTTAAAGTTGCTCAATTTGAGTATTATTAGATTATAGATGGGTAGAATCCCTAAAATACTCGCAAGGTGTCCCCATTCCTAAGAGGAATACTTTTTGTATACACTTACATATATGATACATCTAGTGATTTATGTCAACATGATCATATTCACACACTCACTGGACACATATATATGTTATGTATGAAATTAATGATTGATTATGTGAGTATTTAGAGATTTAGATAACCTTGACTTCTAGAATTGTGTTTAAGCTTTATCTTACACTTTATAAAATTTTGTTATATAGAGACACCTAGATTTGAAAGGACTAACTACGGTGATGTATAAAGCTCTCGTAGTGAGCAAAGAGGGTTACCTCATAACTAGTGTAAAAGTCATCATTCTAGATTTTTGGTTCGTGCATATTTTCTTAAAAAAATATTATTAAAGGAAAGAGAAAAATAATACAAAATTAATTGCATGCACAAAAAGAAAGAGTCACAAATGGTTATACAAAAAGAAAATAAGTAACCAATCCCTAAAAAAAGAATACAAGAAGGAAATACAAAATAAAAAAATATTGATTAAAGTTCTCACTTAGTAAAATTTTGTTTTGTGCAAGTTTAATATCAATTATAATTCTTTCATGATGGGGATAATTTTTGTGTAAATATTTCATAACTAATCATGAATGGACTAATTGACATACTAGAATTGTTCCAAAACTTAACTAACTTGTGGTGACTGTCGATATTTCACTATATGTGTGATCATGTTTGTGTGTATTGCTAACATAGGTTTATAGTAAGTTTTATTGTACTTATTTCTATGTGTTAGCTTTCCTTATGTAAACATGATGTCTATTTCATTTTACTCAATGTTCTATCATCCTTTATGTAAGATTGGTTACTACCTATTAGTAATACGTACAAGCACATAGTTAGGTAAACTTTGAATGCCAACCTGTTTACACCACCATGAGGCAGGTTTTCGTAGTGTAAATGCTAAGTAGAGTGTTGGTTTTTGGCGAGCGAGTGTGTGAGAAAGTCAATGCTTTCACTTGTACTTTTGGTTCATTTCGAGTGTGAGTATTTATGGAAAGTACTCGGTAATTTTTAGACCCAAACAAATGCGACTTTTTAGCACCTTACCACCAAGCTCGCCAACACCGTTGATAAGGTTAATGGTGAGGTGGATGGTAAGGTGGAAAATCCAAGTTCAATAAATATCCCTATTTCTTCTTATTTGGTATCTAAAAAATGTAGCAGAGCTCTATCACACATCTCATTTTTCTATTTTTGAATCACTAACACCTTGAGTGTTATTCGATATTTGTGATTCATGATTTTGTGAGAAAAATCATATTTATGAGTATTAAGTACTCAATATAATGTTTTTAAGTGGGTTATATATAATTCGTGTGTCAGCTAGAAGTTGCTTGGATGCAACTATTTATTTTTGATAACCTCATTGTAAGAGTGAACCAAGTTAAATGCATTGAATTCTTATATCTTTTATTATATGTAAAAAGAGATAGGCTGTTTGAGTTTGAGGATGATCCTTAAGATCAGAAGTTGTCATAGTTCTGGTTAGTAAGTTGTAGTTACATATCACACTAATTTCGGTGGTGTGATCTTTGGTGGAAAGCTAGTTTGTGTGGTTAACCAAGTTGTTACAGAGGCAACAAGTAAGAGTAGCAACAGGAAGTTAAGATAGAGGTCCCAACTAATAGATGTAATATTGGTTTTATTTCTTTCAGAGTTATAATTATTATATTGATTAGTGAATTATTTGTTATTGAATGGTTGCTTTAAGCAACCCAAGGATATTACTATATAAATATGGTCTCTAAGTGGGTTTATCTCATTATATCTGGTGTTATTCATGCCTAAATATGCAGCTAATAGAGCTTAAATGGTGTATGTTCAGATATACTAAAGTTTAAACTCTGATTAGAAAGATTTTGATATTTATCACCTACTTTTATTTACTGGTTTCTATATCTATTGCTTTATTATACTATCTATCTTTAATTATATATAATGTATTTTTATTTATCTATCATGTCTTTCCTTATTTTGATTTACATATTTAAGTTGAGTTCTAATGGAGTCAGTATCTCTGTAGCCTAATTGTGTATCAAGTCTTGAACTCCTTCAATGTTGTTATGCATGATCAGTATGCATGTTAATATAATATAAGTTTCTTTCATATAATTTCTAACATACTAGATGTGTACTCTAATTAAAAAGCTTATTTGTTATTTGTTATGGAATGCTTTCTTTTCTTTCTATGTAGTATGCCTACCACTTTCTAATCATAGCTTATACTTTACTAAATTAATCTGCCAACTCCTTGATTAATTTATCTTACTTATGTCTATTATGTGTATATGAGTTGATATGATTCCGAATGAGTCTATATCTCCTTACCCTGGTTGTGTCCTAGGTGTCAAACTCTTTATTTGGTTTGCTTTGTTTAGATTAATTGCATACTATAAGAGTACAATTATAATTTTTCAAATATGTTCCATCATATGAATTCTTGAAGTGATTGCAAATCATCTATTGTTTAGTATGCATTCTTATCTCACATGCTATTAATTATTTTCCATACATATGTATATTGCTAGTCTGGAAAAGAGCCTATGAGGCACACTGTCACTAGTATGTAAATTGTAGATTGTTGTTTTTATATCTATTGGGTGTTTAGTTGTGCATTGAATTAAGTATGTTGTTTTACACTTCCACTATGTAAGTTGCTTAGTTCATGTTTGTGAGGCCAGCTTAACTGAATTGATATAGAGCTCATGAAAAGATTCCATGTATGGTGTCTCCCCTTCATCTAGGTCTCATTTACCTATTTAAGTTGAAAAAATAATTTACCTTTATGTCATTGTTCCTACATATAGAATTCTTCAATTGGTATCAAATTCGATCATCCCTATTTAGACTTAACTGCCTGGGTGCTTAATCCTAAAGTTCTAATGTGTTAGTCGATCATCCCTCTCTACTTCTTTGTCTTGCATAGTGTGTTAGTTACTGTACTTGTTCCTATGTTAGACTATTTAATCCTTTACTAGTATTCTTCCTTGCTAGCTAGCTTTGACAATATCTTTATGTGTGTTTTCTTTGCTTACTGCTTGCTTCTTTTTTTGTGACTTTTTGCATGAGCATCACGTCAAAGCATTAGGATCTTTGTTCTTATAGTCTTATTGTTCATAAGCCATGCCATCTAGGATGCATCTATGATGAAGTGACAACATTGGCATCGGATTAACAATACCGATCTTCATGATACTTTGGTTTTATATTTATAAAACTCTCACAAGTGCAAAAATCATTTTATACAAAATAACAAGTATACTCCCAAGGTTGATCTAAGGAAGAAATATATGTGGTTTTTAATTTATTATTAAAACTTTTAAAAACAAAATTAAATTCTAAACATATTGTCACGATATTTTGATTTTGTGTTTGCTAATCTAATAACCAAAAAAAGCATAGATATGATTCAATAAACAATTATGCAAATTTTTATCATTTATAACAATAGAGTATTTATGGATAAAATAATTAAGTTATTTATACTTGCTCATATTATTTAGGTTATTAAAGATATAAATTGATATTTATTTATTCTCTTTTTTTATATGAATACCACCTTTGGTAAGGTTAGATATTTTTTGTTAATTAAACAAATCAATCAACACCTATATGTGAGGTCGATAATTAATTTGGTTAATTAAATTGATTCATTTTTTGTAATAGATTAAAAATGAACCATTTAAATTCTATTTTTTGGTTGGGTTAGATATTTTAAGCTTTATTCAAATCGTCTAAATTAAACCTAAAAATATGTTGTCAATACATTTTCAAGTAATAGTTCTTATAAAAACTTTTGAAATAGAGCTTCACTCTAACTATAGTGCAATTGTACCAACAAATATAAGAATACTACTCTAAATCAAACCGGATAATTAAACCTTAAAATATAATATTTATATTTAAGTTTGTTATGAAAAATAATATATTTCTTTCTAACATCCTTAATATAAAATCATGAATAAAAAATCAATTTATTTTATAAAGATGTTTTAGCTATTTAATATTTCGCAAGCATAACAACGTTATTATTATATCATATTTATAAACATCCAGTCATGTTAAATTTAATCACAGATAAATTAAACATACATATACGAATAAAACATAAAAAAATAATTGTAAAGAATTCATTTTAAAATTATATCTCAAAAGAATCCTTAGAGAACTTTGATGCTAATTCTGTTGTTGGAAAACCTCCAAACGGATTTGCATTTCATTTATTAAATCAAGAACTAGAAATCTATAAAAGCATAATTATTTCTTGCTTAAAAGAGAACATTAAAACTAAAAAACTAAGAATTAGAGAGAGAAAGAAGGGGGATTTTTAGGGATTTAAAGGATTTTGAGGGACAATTTTTAAAATAGAGGAGAAGGTCCTTTAATAGATGAGGAAAAGGCAAAACAAATGGGAAAATATTTCAAGAATTGATTTTTGACGTGTTTGGATAGGCTGGTACGCTTGTGGGGGGCAAGATTTGCCGTAGACAGGAGTTGGCACGGGTAGCCGCACACCGGATAGGCAGAGACGTGTACTGGCATGCACGGGACTTTATGTAGGTGTGTGCTGGCGTGCATGAAACTCAGTGTTGGTGTGTGTTGGGTGTGTGCTGGATGCGCATGGGCATGCACGTATACATAAGACTCTGCATTTTTTACTTTTATTTACCATTTTTACCAATTTTGTCAAATTTTTCCATATTTTTGACTTTTTCTCATTTTTTCTCAACATATTTGTGATATATTACCTTCAATAATTTTCTTCGAGTCTTTAAGTTATTTTTGAATGAAAATACCTATAAAACATTAAAAATACTCTTGATTTCAAAAAGTTAAATTTATATAAAAATATAAAAAAATTATGCAAATATAAATCTATTTAATCATAACCCCAACTAGCTTCTCGCTAGTCCTTTAGCAAGAAAAGTGATAAAAACTAAAAATTAAACTATCCTAAATCACTTTTGTGGATTGACACGGTTGCATTTAGCGTAGGCAATAAGTCTTTAAACACCTAAGTTGTCCTAGTGAACGAGTTTAAGTCTTGTGAGGGTTATTAGTAATGATACCTACAAACATTAACAAGAAAATGAAAACAAAATAAAAACAAATAAAATAAGAAGTTAAATAAAATTTAAAACAAGTAAAAAGATTAAAATAAAATAAAGAAATGAAATACAAAAATATCTCATGCTTATAATCTTTTAAATTTCATAATTAAAATCTTAAGCATAGATTATTTCAACTTCCTAAATATTCATGATTTATTATAATAATTAGTTGAAAATTATTTTCATATTTCATATAAAAAATGTATCAATTTAATTTCACCTAAATTTAGTGTCAAGAATCCGAATTCGCTTCGACTATATTCCTCACAAGTTAATACTTTCAAAAACACTAATTCCTATGGGTTCAAACACTTATACTAATTTATATGAGAAAGAGTTAATGTATAGAAATAAACTAATATGTTCACATATGTATAAAGAATAAAGGCTCAAAAGTGTTATTTTAACGTTTATCTCATTAAAGAAATCAAGTGTAAGAATTTATAAAATATTATACATTACTTTCATGCATCAATCAAACTCCTCAAATAAAAACATCAAGTAATATGTCTTTTAGGAAATGTAGGAAAATGCAATGACTTCTTAAGGAATTGCTTCTATATTTTCTTTTGCTTTAAACCATTTCTCACAACTATTTAGGCTTTTTGGGTCATAGTATATAGATTATACTATTCATTTTTCTCTCTTTCTTTCTATTTTTTTCCTCATATATTCTTTTTTATAAAAGAATCCATTTTTTTAGAGAGTTGTCCCATGTACATATTGAACATTTTTTTATATGGTAAGGTGAGTGGTTAATATTTGGTTTTTATGTTTGTATTTGTATAAGTAACTCTAGATATATATTTTTTTTAATATAAGTCATGCATGAATGAATTAAGGCATATACTATTAATTACTATTTAAATCATTTAATTTAAGCAAATTAAAAATAAATATATAACACTTCATTAAGATGTAAAAATTCAGACATTCAATGCCTTTCCTATAGAGATCATCTAATAATGATGAAAAAAATAAGAAAAGTATATAGAGTATAAAAAATAATATTTATCACTCAAATAAAGGATAATGGGATCAAAATATCTCTCACAATGGTAGTCTCCACTATTTGATTCCTAAACACTAATTTTGGGTTTAATATAATTTTCATACCTTATAAAGAAATACTAGTCATAAACTAATTGATTACCATATACTACATGATATATTTTAAAAATTAATCTAACAGTGCAAAAGACTTAATTATTTACTTAAATTTGATTTAAAAAAATGATAAATTTTTGTGAGAAAATTTTTAAAACTAATCCTAAAATTCTAAAAATTAGTAAACCACACAAAGAAAATAAAATCAAACACAATAAAAAAGAAAATAAGAAAATAATTTTTTTGAAATTAAGCATGGTAACTTTTCACTACCCCCAACCTAGAACTTACAGTGTCCTTAATGTAATGATTGTAAATTAAAGATAAAGAGAAAAGAGAAGAAAAGTTACTTATTTCCTAAGAATGTGCAACTAGTGATGGAGAAATGCAAGTGTCTCTATCATGTTCATCATTAAAGTTCACACAGATAGATCGCTATGAACTTCTAATATCTTAACAGATATTTTTAGTTGTAACAATTCTAAAAGTATTCACATGTAATTATACTAAAATAAATAAAACAAATAAAAGAAAATTTACCTAAAATGATGGGTTGTCTCCTATCTAGCGCTTAGTTTAACGTCTTAGCAAAATGTAACATCAGGGAACTCATTTTAAGTAAACTCAATGTCCTCACATCATTGAGTCAGTCAAACCTACAAGTAGAATAAAATTGTCTACCTATACTTTTTAGTCATGCCTTATGGATTTTTAAAATTTTATTTACTTAAAACTAGGGACATGATTATGGGTTTTAGATAACCTACTTCTAGGTGCAAGTCAAATAACTAAGACATCAAAACACAGTTGTACCTAGATCTAACAAAGCAACTACCTCCTTTTATCATAGATTGTGATAAAAAAAACTTTGAAATTTTTGAGATAGCTTCAGGAATTTTTTTTATTTTTATTTTATTATAATTTCTTAGTTAAATAACATAATACGTATTAACCAAGAGTGTTCTTAGGAAAATATGGTGGGACTATGCCTCCTTAAAACCATCCTTTTTAACATAGCAATGTTTCCAGGAAAAACTAGTGGCACAAAGGCTTCCAAGAACTAGTCTCCTAGACATAACTCGCTTAGATATTTATTTTTCATACTATTACATAGTTAGTTTTTTTTAAAGAAAAATATTTAAAAATTTTTTTTTTAGAAAAGAAAATAATTAATAAATTAAAGTTTAAATTTATTTATTTATATTTTTTAATCAAAAATAAAAAATTAAATAGTTAACCCAATGCCACTTCTATCTCATCAAAATATCATGATAGAATGTTTAGGAGTATACTTGTCATTTTATATAAAACTTTGGAGTATATTTGTCATTTTCTATAAAATGATTTGTGCACTTATAAAAGTTTTATAAATATAAAAACAAACCTATCCTCAAGATCAATATTCCTAACCCATGACGATCTTTTGTTTATCAAGTTTTTAGCGCCATTGTTGGAGACTTGATTTTGATTCATCAAGTTTTTGGTACCGTTGTCGAGGAAGGAATAACATTTTTAAATTATTTATCAAAATTTTGAAACTTTTTGTGTTGTAAATAATTGTGATTTTTTTATTTATTTTGTGTTAAAAAAAGAAAAAAATTAATTTCTACTTTTTAATAAAAAATAAATAAAAATTTACTTTTTTTAATTAAAAAACATTTTTTAATTTTTCTTTAATAAAAAAACGAAAACTGTTTTAAATTTTAATTTTGATGTAAAAAAAACTTAATTTATTAACCTAATTAACTTAGATTTTCACTTAAATTAATTTATTAACTTAATTAACTTATATTTTAATAAAATAAAAAGTAAAGATCTAAGATATTTATGTCTAGGAGACTAGTTCTTGGAAGCCTTTGTGCCACTAGTTTTTCTTAGGAAAGTTTCTCGATCTAAAAAGATAGTTTTTAATGAGGCTTAGCCCCACCATTATTTCCTAAGAGTAATCTTGGTTAATACTAATTATGTTATTTAACTTCAAAATTATAATAAAATAAAAATAAAAAATTCATGAAGCTATCTCAAAAATTCAAGGTTTTTAATCAAAATCTATGATAAAAGAAGGTGATTGCTTTATTAGATCTAGGTACAACTGTGTTTTGATGACTTAGTTATTTAACTTGCACCTAGAAGTGGGTTATCTAAAACCTATAATCATGTTCTTAGTTGAAAGTAAATAAAATTTTGAAAATCCATAGCGCATGACTTAAAAAGTATAGATAGACAAACTTGTCCTACCTGTATATTTGACTAACTCAATAATGTGGGAAGATTGAGTTTATTTAAAATGAATTCCCTAAAGTTATATCTTGCTAAGACGTTAAACTAAGCACTGGATTGGAGGCAACTTATCATTTTAGGTCAATTTTCTTTTGTTTATTTTAGTTTAATTTCAAGCGAATAATTTAGAGTGATAAATATTATTTTTTCAACTCTAAACACTTTTCTTATTTTTTTTCATCATTATTAGATGATCTCTATAGAAATTTGCATTAAATGTCTAGATTTTTACATCTTAATGAAGTGTTATATATTTATTTTTCATTTTCTTAAGTTAAATAATTTAAATAGAAATTAATAGTATATGATTTTCTTCATTCATGCATGACTTTTATTAAAATAGATATATATCTAGAGTTACTTATACAAATACGAACAGAAAAACCAAATATTAACCACTCATCTTACCATATAAAAAATGTACATTATGTACATGAGACCACTCTCTAAAAAAATAAATTCTCTTGTAAAAAAGAATATAATAGAAAAAATAGAAAGAAATAGAGAAAAATGAATAGTATAATCTATATACTATGATCCAAAAATCCTAAATAGTTGTGAGAAATGGTTTAATGCAAAAGAAAATATAGGAAGTAATTCCTTAAGAAGTCATTGCATTTTCCTACATTTCCTAAAAGGCATATTACTTTATATTTTTATTTGATGAATTTGATTGATGTATGAAAGTAATGTATAATATTTTATAAACTCTTATATTCAATTCCTTTAATGAGATAAACGTTAAAATAACACTTTTGAGCCTTTATTCTATATACATATGCAAACATATTAGTTTATTTCTATACATCAACTCTTTCGTATATAAATTAATATGAGTGTTTGGACCCATAGGATTCAGTGTTTTTGAGAGTATTGACTTGTGAGTAATAGAGTTGAAGCGAATTCGAACTCCTGAAACTAAGTTTTGGTGAAATTAAATTTATACATTTTTTATATGAAATATGAAAATAATTTTCAACTAATTATTATAATAAATCATGAATGTTTAAGAAGTTTAAATAATCTATGCTTAAGATTTTAATTATGAAATTTAAAAGAGATTATAAGCATGAGATATTTTTGTATTTTATTTCTTTATTTTGTTTTAGTCTTTTTACTGTATTTCAAATTTTAGTAAACTTTTTCTTTTATTTGTTTTATTTTTGTTTTCATTTTTTGTTAATGTTTATGGTTATCATTATTGAACACCCTCACGAGACTTAAACTCATGCACTAGGGAAACCTAGAGGTTTAATGGCCTATAGCATGCCTATAGCTTTCTAATAATAGCTTATACTATATTAAATTAATCTACCTACTTCCTGATTAATTTATCTTACTTATGTATATTATGTGCATGTGAGTTTGACATGAGTCTCAAAGGAGTCTATATCTCCTTACCCTATTTGTGTCCTAAGTGTCAAACTCTTTATTTGGTTTGCTTTGTTTTATTGATTGTATGCTATGAGAGTACAATTATCATTTATCGAATATGTTCCCTCATATGAAGTCTTGAAGTGATTAGAAACCTCTATTGTTTAGTATAATTCTTGCCTCACATGCTATTAATTGTTTGCCATGTATATGTGTATTTCTAATCTAGAAAAGTGTCTATAAAGCACACCATTACTAGTGTGTATATTACAGGTTGTTGTTTTCATATCTGTTGAGTGTTTTTATTGTGTGTTGAATTATGAGTTTTTAATACTTCTACTATGTATGTTGCTTAGTTTATATGTGTGAGGCAGCTTGATCAAATTGATATAGAGCTCGGGAAAATATTCCATGGGTGGCATCTCCACCCTTCATTAAGGTCCCGGTTACCTATTTGAGCAAAAATAATAATTGACCTTCATGTAATTATTCCTACGTATGAGATTCTTCACTTATGTTGTTAATGATTAGTCACACTTTGAACACAAGTTAATTTTTCTAATGTACATGTAATGTTGTAGTCATATTTGGATTGATCTACTATCCCCTGCTAAAAAGAAATCTTTTCATCTCTACTTTATATTTGTTTCATTTGTCTATTCTTACCTCTGGTATGTGTTTGTTTATTTGTATGACAAAAAGGGGAAGAAAATTGGTATAAAAAATTTGAACTTTAATTGAAACATCAAAAAAGGGAGGGATAGTTAATTTAAAGGGAGATTTTTATTTTTGAATTACTTTGAATTTTTTGGATATTTAATATAGAGGGAGTTGTTTTTAATTTATATCATTTATTTAATCCTCTTTTGAACCTTTTTCACTTTTCTATTATTAGATATACTTAACTATTATGAGCAATGAATCTTTCAAGACAAGTTGTTTGCTTGTTGGTATTTTTTTCAATGTAAACATGAGCTTTTAAGATTCAAGAAAAGATGGTTTCACCGGATCATAGGATAGTACGACTATGTAAAACTTTAATTTTTTATGAGCGTTATGGAATGAGAGAGAGGTTTTGTCACACGAATATGCCAAAAGGGGAGATTGTAAGGTTTATGTGAGTATTGGCGATATTCGTGAACAAATCATATAATTGTAATTTTAGTTTCTAGGTGTGTCTTAGAAGAATATTTTGAAGCCAAAGAAACTATGGAGCCTCATGGATCACATCTCAGGTATACAACTGTTCTTGTGCATGTTAGATTGCATATTAGAAATATAGGAACAATATGGAAATAGGTTACTTGATAGATCAAGTAGTGACTAGATCGATTGAGCTATATTACCTATTGGATTAATTATTTATATGACTACATTAATCGAGAGATTAATACTCAATTGATCGAGCACTAAATCAATAGAGCACTTTATTAGATTGATCAAGTAGCCAAGGCTTTGATTTTAAAACCTATTTTTAATATGAGTTATATTGGCCTTTTACTATATTGTCTTTATTCCTTAAAATTCATTTAACTGATTATAGGAAGAAGATAGCAATTTTACTTTAAACTAAAATGCTTCAAAATACTAGATAAATATAAACCTAAGCGCACAATTGAAACTAACCAAACAAGAGATTAATTATACTTATTCTCTTCAACTTTATTCTCTTTCTTATTTTGCTAAAACTATTGAAGTAGGTTTTTCTATTATGTTAATTTATCAAACATTTGTGGTTATGTTTGATGGATTAACAAGCGTACAATAATTGAGATATTAAACTTTTAAATTGATTTTTTTAGAGTTGATAGTCATTTTCGACTCATATGATATATTGTTTGAATCAACTAGTTAGAGTTGTTAGTTATTGAATCTTCTCTAGGACACACACTTGCACTTGTGTTTATGTGCTAATGTTTTAGGTGATAATGGTATAGGTTTGGTTAACTCATATGACTCAAGTTTTTCAAAACATTGGTTTGGATTCAAACATCTTTCTTATAGAGATTATGATGAAAGCAATGGCTTATAAGTAGATTACTTTGGGCATTACCTTGGTAGGTAGTTTGAATCTAGCCTTGTTATTGGATACTTAATTTTTATAGTGAATAGTTAGGTGGTTCGGTGGATCGATGGTCTTCCTCTTAGGACATTGGTGTGGCCTCAATTGTTTCCACCTAAAAATCTTGTGTGGTGATCTTTGTTTTCTACATTACTTTACACATGATTGCATGCTTGGCCGCTTACAAAATTTTAATATGTCATACTTCTACAAATATTTTATTCACCTTCCTTCTAGTTAATTAGATCTATAACTAGATAAACAAATTTTCAAACTCAAAGTCTACAAGTGCATATATGCTTACACAAGGTGGTGTAGTTGTTTCATAAAAGTCCTCTAAATAGACATGCACTGTTATATCCATGATTGAATCTGAACTCGTCACATTTGATAAATGTGACAAAGAAGCACAATGATAATGCAATTTCTTAGAAAATATTCCAAAGTGGCCAAGGCATGTGACTACAATTTTCATCCATTGTGATGGTCAATATGCAATTGGCAAAGCACAGAGCACAAAATGGTTAGTCTTAATGTGTACATAGTAGACAAAATACCATTAGACAACTACTCTTAAATGAATATATCTCTATTGGCTATGTGAAATCAAAGGATAACATTATGGATATGTTAACCAAAGGGTTAAAAAGAGAGTTAGTTGAGATGTCATCAAAAGGAATGAGATTAAAGCCCTTGAAATAATAAGGATTTGCAAAGGATACCTAACCTAGTTGACTGGAGATCCCAAGATCTAGGTTCAAAGGGACAACCTAGTTATAAATACTTAGTGAGATTGCTATGATGGCTTACCTTTAAGTCCATTCCTATGATGAAAACAATGATACCCATAGAAAAAAAAAGTTAAGCTGAAGCATTTAATGATTCTTATGAATAGAATATTGAGCGGAGTATTACATGTTACTTTTTCGGTTTATTCTTATGAATAAGAGATTACCTATGTGAGAGAGAAGTGAGACCGCTTCAAAGAGGAATTGTATCTAGCTTAATTCCTTATAAACTCTTACAAAACTAGGCATATGTCCATGGCCAAAATGAACACCATGGTGAGAACTAGATTCTGTTAGGAAATATTCTTATCTCTAGATGATTTTGGAATTGCCAGAACACTTGTAGATATAAATCTACACCTATCCAATAATAGATGTGAAAGTGTGTCTCAACAAGAATATTATAAGGGTGATAGGAATTCTTATGTACTTAATGAGTTGTACAAGACCAGACATTACACAATAAGTAAAGTAAGTAGATATATCAGCAATCTAAGATCTGATAACTTAAAATAATTACAAGATTACTTAGACACTTAAGATATACTCGTAAATATAGATTTCACTACAAAGATATCCAGCTATAGTATAAGAACACATTGATACAAAGTAAATATCTGATATGAAAGACTCAAAGTCTACAAGTAGATATATGTTTACACTAGGTGGTCCAGTTGTTTCATAGAAGTCCTCTAAATGGACGTGTACTATTTATATCCACGATGAAATCTGATCTCATCACTTTGGATAAATGTGACAAAGAGGCCCAATGGTAATGTAATTTCTTAGACAATATTCCAAAGTGGCAACGGTATGTGCCTAAAATTTTCATCCATTGTGATGGTCAATATGCAATTGACAGAGAAAAAGGCACAAATCAATATGTATACATAATAAACACAATACCATTAGACAACTACTCTTAAATGAATTTATCTATACTAATTATGTGAAATCAAAGGATAACAATATGGATCTGTTAACCAATGGGTTAAGTAGAGAGTTAGTTGAGATGTCATCAAAAGGAATGGGACTGAAGCCTATGAAATAATAGGGATTTGCAAAGGATACCTAACCTTGTTGACTAAAGATACCAAGATCTAGTTTCAAAAGGACAACTTAGTTGTAAAGAATTATTGATATCACTATGGAGGCTTACCTTTAAGTCCATTCCTATGATGAAAACAATGATACCCATAGGAAAAAAAGTTAAGATAAAGCATTTAATGATTCCTATGAAGAGAATACTGAGCGGATTATTATGTGTTACTCTTTCAAATTATTCTTATGAATAAGAGATTAACTATGGGAGAAAGAAACAAGGCTACTTCAAAAGAGAATTGTATCGGAGTTAATTTTTTAGAAACTCTCACATAACTAGGCATATGTCTATGGCTAAAATGAACATAATGGTGAAAACTAGCTTACGTTAGGAAATATTCCTATGTGAGCTATGTCATCACTTACATCAATAGTAAAATAGTTCAAGGACATCGAGTTTACTAATTAGTCATTAAGGTAAATATATTTTCAAAAGGTAACATTTATCTATCCTATATAGGTTTCAGACCATTGAACTCTATCGTCATGTCAAAATTGATTTGTTGTTCCTTTTGAAAACTCCATCAATTTTTATTTGTGGGGGATGGTTGGAAAATAGTGATATGTTATTTCGAGGCATTAATTTAAGTGAGATCCACTTGTTATTAGTGAATAGTATCGATTGATCTGGGTTATCTTATACAAGAGCTTCGAAATTATATTTTTACATGCTTAAAATAACATTGAGGTGAATGAAAAATTCAATCTCAAAGATACCCAATTCAATAAAATGTTATTGACTGATTGATGTCATGATTAACTCAAATTCATCATCAATTTCAGTATAGAACATTTTGGCTATTGGATTGGTATCATAAGGCCTAATTAGTCCTATGGAGAGTAGAATTGGCTTATGTACAACGGGAAAAGAGATGAAAAAAATAGTTGAAATATAAAGGGTCTAAGTATGAATGACTATAAATTGGCTTCTTAATCTTTGTAAAATTGATCATAGAAGAAAAAAAATTCAAAAAATGAGCCCTCTCAAAATTTTCGTGTTAGAATATTTTCTTATACTCACTCCATAGCTAGGTTTAATGTGATGGAGTTAAGACATACTTTGATTACGCCAAAGTAATTACATTGGTGTACGTTGGTTGCTTGATATGTTTTATCTTAAGATATAAACGTTCATAATTTTTTAACACACGTGACTAAAAGATGAATTTTTCTTAAGAAAATCATATGAAATATAAAACTCGGTATCTATTTTTCAATTTTAAATTAATTTAATAGTTCATATTCTATTATATTTTACATTATTGTTGTTCTTTATAATTATATTATTTTGGTCCTTATTTTCCAACAATTAATATGTAAAAGAGGAGACGTGACTTATTGATAAGAGGAAGAGATGGAGGGAACGATGCAGTTGAAGAGAAAAATAAGTGCATGTTTGGTTGGTGTGGATATATATAAGACTAGACTGATATTCTATTTGAACTTTTTGAGGTCATGGACCACATTTCATTTGGAATAATAGGAATATTTATTTTTCACTAGATGAGAAGAATTTCAATTTCTTCTCTCAAAGATACAGGATTGCAATATACTTTTTTTTTTAATTTCTATATAATTAAATATGAAGGATATTTTGAAAATACTAAATAAAATTAATTAATTCTATTTTTTTATTTCATGATTACTAGCAAACAATAAAATTGAAATTATAATTCATTTTTCATTATTCCTAGTTTTCTATTTTCATGAATTATTAATCCTAAACAATTGGTAATTCCAATTTTGTTAACCAAACACAAGAGAAATTTTAAAGGCTCACTTTATTTTTTCCACAAAGCACTCACTGCTAAATAAAAAATTATTTATTAAAATAACCTTTATCAAATTCACAACTAAATCCCTTTGCAAATTTATTTGTCATTATAGTGTGTGTTTATTGTAAATAGATTATATCCAATTGAATGAGAAGAAGTAGAAGGATAAAATAGCAATTTAACAAACAATATGAAGCGATAAAATTGAAAATTCTACTATTAAACATCAAATTATTAACAAAATGTGGATTCAAACTTGATCACAACTTTGTCAAACAAGCATCCCCTCTATCTTCTTTTTCCTCTTTTAAGACTTCGAAATTACAACTTGTAATACAGTCAACTTTAATGTAATTGGTGGATACTCCAATAAGTTTAATTTTAATTTAGACAATAAAAAAAGTAACATTGAATTCTTAGTATTAAATTTGATGTCACTAGCATCGATGAATTACTCGTAGTTTTAGTAAGATGTAAAAAGAAAAATGATAGGTTATTTGTAAAGGTAACTATACATAATGAAAAACTAAAAACTTAAGAAATAAATTCATTAGTACTTGAAAAAGAAAAACTTGATTTGTTTGAACATTTTAATAATTTGAATTCAAGTCTTGCAAATTTAGAGCAAGATAAAAAAAATTTTGGTACAAGAACTTGAACAATCCAAATAAGTCATAAAAAAGGATAACCATTGGAGCTGAAAAGTTGAACAAAATTTTAGATTAAGAAAAATGAGCCAGAGATAAGAGATGATTAGAATATGTGGATGAGCACACTACGCTATCTTCTTTAAATATGACACAGTTTGTCAAACCTTCAAACGTGTCCTATTCACATGCTACACCTTCAGCATCAAGAACTAATTTGGAAAGGCTTTCTAGCTCTGCTCTTACTATATCCTACTATACGTAAAGAACAATTATACTTATGCTTGAAAAACATGTTAAATTTGTGCCTGTTTGTCATAACTGTGGTAGGAAAGTTCATATTAGACCTAATTGTAGATTTCTTGTGATGTATCCATATTTTAACAATGTCTCTCATGCTCGATACTATGGAATTAATTTTCATCATCCATATATGAATGTTGCATCTCTACCAATGATGAAAAAGAAACCCAAAAATTAACTATGTCAATTAAATCCAAACCCAAAAATATTGTGAAACCAAAATTAAAGAAAATTCGAGTTAAAGATTGCCTTTTTTTAGGCAACTTATCGTCTTTCTCTTTTACCTAGGAATTTTTATTTTGTAGTCGATTGATCCTAGATGAGCAAGTTAGTTTGACTAGTTTAGTTGTTTACTTCTCGGTTTGAATTTAGTTATTTGATTCTTAATTTTGTTTTAGATTTTTTAAAATTTTATTTGAAAAAAAACTTTTAAGGAAGTAGAATTGTTTAACATTGAAATAAACTTTAAATATTACTTTGAATTAAGAAAATAAATACTTTACATTACCTGATTTATTTTGATTAATTATTCATTGTGTAATTGAGTATCTTGTAGGGTGCATTTATATTTTTCCCTACATCTAATGATTGATGTTAAAAAAGAACTCACTTATACACTCATTGTGCACATAAGTACGTCATGTGATGACTCTATAAAAGCAGAGTCATCAGTGCACTTTTCTACTTAATATTTATTTGTTTTATTTAATAAGTAAGATTTTTGGGGTTAAAAATATTAAAATATGAACTGTCTAGTGAACATGGGTGAAGATATATTTTTGGGAATGTTTTTAAATATTTTGGAATTTTTATGAATATTTTTATGCATGACCAATTAGAAGATGTCACGTGGATGCCACGCAAGTAGAGAAACTAACCAAGCAAGCCACATGGATGCCACATAAATGAAAAGGGCCAATCATACAATGTTGCATGTATCGAGTGATGCAAGCCTTACCACATGTCAGCATGATGTTCTTTTGAGTATCATCGCGAGGTCAATAAGCATGCCACGCGTTGTCACATGATTTGTCCATTCTTCCCACTGAGGCACCACACAATCCATAATCGAGAATCAAATTTTGCCACGTGGTACTAACTCAATGTGCACTGACCATGACTATTCGACCATGCCAAACGTCACATGCTGATTGGATTTGTCTTTCTCCCTTGCCATGGGTTTCATTTCTATTAGCCAACACTGTTAATTTTTATTTTTTTCATCTCACCCCTTAATCTGAAGTTGATCTAACAGTCCAGATTCTACCTGAGCTTAATTTAACCCCATAAACCCCAATGAAAGGGAAATTGTGTATTTTTCATCAATTTTTGGAGCCAAAAAGAGAGAAAAATATAAAAAAAAATTTAAAAAAGATACAATTTTGGTAGAGATTCAAGAAGAGATTTGTTTTGTTTCTTCTTCTTCTCCTTTCTTAATCAATTTTTAAGTATTTTTTATGAAAAAATATAAGTTTTATGAACAAAATTATGTCTAACTAATTCATTAATCTAGAGGTTTGACGAACCCAATTTTTTACATGTGATGATATAATATTTTACTTTAATTATGATTTCAATTTAATATACTATTTAATCTACTTTTTATGTTATTAATTGTTTGGCAAAAAATTGATTTATAGAGACAATAAATAGATTTGGAAAAATTATTTAATTGTTTGTCTTGATTAAATAACATGCATAGTTTCTAGGCAAAGATGTATTATTCTTATGTATGTGATCCATAATTAATGAACTCAATGAGTAATATCCAATTTAATTGAAATGAGAGTGTGATTAGGTTAATTACTATATGGTATGTAGTTTACTTGAGATAGAAATACCTGATAGGTTAGATTCAATTAATCATGTAATTGATTGGTAATTATATTGGAGGATTTTGGTGATTCACATGTTTAGAAAATTGAAGTTATTAAGTATTCCTAAATATTTTCTCATATATCTTTTTAGATGCCAAATTTGAGTTAATTAATTATTTCTATTTATTTTTAGTTCTTTTAATTTTGCTTTCTTAAAACATAAGAACACAAAAAAAATTGATTTTTATTTTTTAGTTTTAAAAATTAGTTTTTAATAACATAATCTCCGTAGAAACGATCTTTTTTATCATTATTTACTTGTTTCAATATGTATACTTGCATATTCATTATATACAATTCATGTTCAATCAAGTTTTTTATACCGTTGTTGGGGATTATAAATATTAAAAACTAATTTTTTAGTTTATTTTAGTCATTTTTTATTTATTTTTCATAATTTTAATTTTTTTTTATTTATTATTAATTTTGAGATCTTTTTAGTGCTATTAGAAACACATTTGAGTTTATTGCATAAGTAGAGTTCCTAAGGGAAAATTTTTGCCTTTAAATCTCGAAATTGAGCATACTTTGAGATTAATAAGTAAGCAACAAGTTGTCACCCAATTAAAAAAATTGCTAATTCATTAGAAATAAGAAATAATGAGTTAAATTTGAATAACTAGATACCTTTATTGGATGTTAGGGATAGAGCTATGAATGAATATGCAATACCTATGTTAGAAGAGCTAAAACCAAATATTACCAGGACAAACATTCAAGCTAATCAATTTGAACTAAAGCCATTGATGTTTCAAATACTACAAATAGTTGGAGAATTCACCAGATTACCAATAAATGATCCTTATTTGCATCTCGTATTGTTTATTAAAGTTGGAGATTCATTCAAATTCAGTGGTGTGATTGAGGAGGCATTTAGGTTTAGATTGTTCCCTTACTCTTTATGATATGGTGCTCGAGCTTGGCTAAGCTCTTTGCCACCTCATTCCATTTTGGTGGAGAAATTTTTAATGAAATACTTCCAAGCTATAAAAAATGCCAAGCTTAGAAATTACATTACCTCCTACCATCCATATGAAGGGGAATCTTTACATGAAGTATGGGAAAGATTCAAAGAATTGCTAAGGAAGTGTCTTCACCTTTGTATCCCTTATTGGATCCAAATAGAGACTTTCTATAATGGTTTCAATGCTTAAACAAGAACCATTGTTGATGCATCCTCTAATGAAGCTCTACTAGCCAAATCTTACGATCAAGCTTATGATTACCTTGAGAAAATGGCTAATAATAATTATCAATGGCCAATGGACAGAATGATAGACACAATAAAAGTAGCCAAAGTACATGAGATTAATGATATCATAACACTTACAGCTCAAGTGTCATCTTTAGTGCATATTTTGAAGGCTCAAAACTCCTTAGTGAGTATGAACTAAGTCCAAGATTCAGGGTTGTCTTGTGTATTTTGTGATGGGGCTTATTTATTTGATAATTGTTCAAATAATTTTGGATCAATATACTATATGGGTAATGTAAACAAAAATAATAATTCATACTCGAACATATATACCCCAAGATGGAAACAACATCCAAATTTCTCTTGGAATAACAACAATCAAGGTGATAATCATTTCTCCACCTGGTTTTCAACAACCATAATAATCATAAGCCCAAGATAAGAATCCATCTATTGATGATAATACAAATGCTTTAATAGGGATGATGAAAGACTTCATTCAGTCAATAAATACAAAAGTTTTCACTCAAGAGGCTTCGGTTTAGAATTTAGATAACCAAATAGGACAACTTGCCCATGCCATAAGCCAAAGGCCTCAAGGCAACTTTCCAAGTAACACAATTATAAACCCAAAAGAAGAAGGTAAGAAGCATTGCAAAGCCATAACCTTGAGGAGTAGTATAACTCTAGTAGATGAACATCAAACTCAAAAGGATGAGGAGGAATAGGAAATTAACAAGGATGAGGAGGAACAAATGAGTAAACAGAGCAACCTCTACAAACCCACTATTCCTTTCCCTCAAAGATTGAAAAAGAAAAGTTAGACATGCAGTTTTCAAAATTTCTAGATGTCTTCAAAAAACTGCATATAAATCTATACCATTTGTAGATACACTTGAACAAATGTCATCTTATGCCAAATTTATGAAGGAAATCCTATCTAAGAAAATGAGACTTGGAGATAAGGAAACAATAACTTTAACAGAACGTTGTAGTTCCATCCTTGCTAGAAAACTACTCCAAAAATTGAAAGATGTAGGTAGCTTTGACATTCCTTGCACAATTGGGAATATGAACTTTGAGAAAGCATTATGTGACTTATGTTCGAGCATTAACCCCATACCATTATCAATTCTTAAGAAATTTGGAGTTGATAAAACTAAATCCACTTCAGTAACATTACAAATGGAAGATAGATCAATTAAGCGTCCTTGGGGTATGGTAGAAAATGTGCTAGTAAAAGTAGAAAAATTTGTCTTTTCGATAGATTTCATTGCAATAGACATGGAAGAGGACATTCCTATCATACTTTATCATCCATTCTTAGCAATTGAAAGAGCACTCAGTGATGTAGAAAAAGGTAACCTGACAATGAGAGTGCACAATGAACAAGTAACATTTAAAGTTTTTAAAGCATCTGAATCCCCTGATATTGATAATATTGATTAATGTTGTAGGATAGATGTTATGGATCATGATGCATGATAACTTAAAAGGATATGTTGAGTCGATCACACTTTAGAACATGATGTTGTGAATAATGAAATAAACTCACTAAGAAACAACTCAATCAATTTTAATTTTGAAAGTGTGAAATCTATGATTGCTATTATTAATTGTGTGGACTATTTGGAGGTTACACCTCTTATGTATTTGCCTAATATGGTTATGGAAAGTTTTGAGAAAGGATTTAAGCTCAAACCATCTATTGAAAGGCCACCAAGGTTAGATCCCACACTTTTTCCCTATCATCCTCAATCAAGCAATCAAGCAGGCAAGTAAAAGAGTCCAACAGAGAAGTGAAAAAAATGCTGAAAATACATAAATTAGATGAGCTATGGTAGAATGTTTATAAGAATACCAAAAATTACAAAAAGAAAACAAAAATATTGGATGATAAAAGAATGGAGCCCCACATTTTCAAACCAAAACATACAATATTATTGAATAATTCAAAACTTAAATTATTTTTAAGCAAACTTAATAGTAAATGGACACAAATTGATGTATCTTAAAAGTTAATATGACTATATAGTTAAGGAAGTTAAACATGATGGTTGAGAGACAACCCAAAGTTATTTTACTTATATTTTTATTATTTTTCTTTTGTAGTTGAATAAATATAAAGAATAATGATGCAACAAGATTGAACATTTCAACGACAAATATAATATGTCAAAATTAAGAGAGTTTTCTTTCCTTTTACCTTTTTTTTATATTTTTATGTGCACATTAGGGACAATATACAATTTAAATTTTAGGGAGGGAACTTCAATCTCTATTTTAGTATTTAGTAAGCGTTTTCAATTTTTAAAATTTTTTATATATATCACTAATACAATATTGATATATAGCCTCAGTTTTTAACTATGATTATAGATTTATGACCACGGTTATAAAAACTGAGACCTAAGTGAGAGAGACCATAAACTGTTACCTATAATCTCGGTTTTTAACCGAGATCATACACATATCCTATGGCCTTGGTTTTTTATAAAATCAAGATCATAGACATATCATATGGCTTCAATCTTTTATAAAACCATGACCTTATACATCTCAATTAACCCCATTTTTTAATATAAAGTATAATAAATTTATTAATTATAATATTAAAAGTCATATTATATTAAAATTAAGAGTGCAATTACATTTGAGAATTTATGCACTAAAACATAATAAAGTCTTATAAGCTAGCTAACTAAAATGTTCTAAAATATAAAATACATTCAAAAAATTTGACAATAAAAATACTAATCAATCTATGCTTAGAGACCACCAACTTCATCTTGTAGAAGAACAGTGAAGAAGTCATTAAGAAACTGTACCATAATCCAAAGAAATTTTGGCTTCTATGTCATCCCTTGGAGAGTTTGAAGCCAATGTCAATGGAACTCCATAACTGTTGAAATGTTTAATCGATCAATTAGCACCTGTAAGTGCTTTGATTTTGCACCTTCAAGCCTATGATCTTGTTCCCAGTGGCTTTCTTCCTGCTCGTAATACGTATCCGAGCATCTGGCAAAAGACATTCACCTAGAACATTATAAAATCTTTAACAATTAGACACTTTGTTGGACTATTATGAACCAGTTATTCAAAAGATAGCATGCTAGATATTATAAGAATACCTGATGTTCTGTAGAAAGAATAAGAGCCAATATTCGAACCAAATACAAACCCCTGCTTGAATAAAGGAAAAATTATATAAGATTAGCAGCCACATTAGTGAAGCGAAATTAACTCTAGTAAGCTTTTATTCATGTAAAAGAAAAAACTTTAGTAGCACAATGTTACAAGTTTAAAAGTAATAACTTAAAAGACTATAAATATACCTTCCCATCTGGTTGGTAACATACAGCAGTTATAACTTCTCGTGCATCATCCCAATCCACAACTCTTGTCGGAAAAGATGAATGTTTGTAAAAAATTTAGTAAAGTCTTATCTTACATTGCTTTTTTACATTACTTAAAAGATATATAAATAGTGAATAGTTGGTTATTGGGATTGGGCCCCAAGGGGTACTCATTTTTGTGGAAAGGGAGAGGACCTAGACAAATGTGATAACACACGCACGCCACCAACCGGTTGCGCCAAGCCCGAGTCCGTGTGCATGGCATTTTATTTTTTGGAAAATTTTCTTTAAAAAAAAAAAACTTTTCCACTCAAAAAATTGTTGTTACAGTTTTTTTCTCAGAAAAAACAACTGTTATTTTTCTTTTACTCAGAATATGGTCGTTGTTTTCTTTTACTCAGAATATGACCGTTAAATGGTCGTTGCTCTTCTTTATTCAGAAATGGCCGTTACTCATCTTTACTCCAAAAATGAACGTTACTCGTATTTATACAGAAAAAGACTGTTACTCATCTTTACTCAGAAAATGGTCGTTATTCTTCATTACTCATAATAGATGTTACGTTCTCTATCCCCAAACATTACCGTTATTATCATAATAGTCACATGGTTTCTAAAATCTATAAATAGAGGGTCTCAGCTCTCAGTTTCTACACAACAATCTACAAACTCATCATACTAAGAAAAAAAATTCTCTCAACAATTCTAAGTTACTTTTCAGTTTTCCGAACAACAAATTTTTCAGGTGTAACATTCTGGTCTTCATCAGTGCAGTGAAGTTTCAAGATAGAAAAAAAGATTCTAGGTTGTTTTATCCTAGAAACGACAGAACTGTGTTTGCTTACACAAAATTAGACAGAGTCACGAAACATCTTAAAGAGAACGACCTAGTCTGTGACTCAATCCAAGAAATTTATTTCAGGTTATCGGTAATATTGTTCCATCACTGTTTTAACGTATTTGTATCAACAACTCTCTTCTCCAACAATCCCCAAATTTGAAATTTTTCATCTATGGAACCGCTATAAGTAATTTTCATCGATAAGATTAAACTGAACACACTTCACTATTCCAAATAATATAAGAAACAAAACATTAATTGTTAAAATTTCTTTGAATAATAAAATACTTTGAAGATTTGATGGGAAATAAATTAAAGAAAGATGAGCTTATACATAAGGAGAAAAAAGAAATTCAAAGGGCTTTTTCTTTGAAGGAAAAAAAGTAAAAAGAGTATCAAAATTTACTTATTCATCTGCCATACTTACCATAGTTGATGTGCTGAAATATGCCAAGGCACCGATTACATCCTACTTGCCACAGACGAACAATTTCATCTATGGAAAAAAAATCATTATATATGGTAATTTAGACAGCATAGAAGCACTTCTTGAGAACAAATGTTTTTAATTTAGTTTGATTACTACAATAAAAATCAGTTGGAAATCTTAAAAGCAATTAAATTATACCTAAGAATAGCTTTGCAGCCAATGCAACAAAGTTTCTTTTAATAGCAAACTTTGAAATTATTTTACTATATTTAACTAGCAATTCAGCATATCAAAGAAATACCAAATTCCAAATCATCACACGCATAAATAAATAAATAAAATGAACTGAACTTGCTAACTGATTTTCATGATCAATAAATGAACAATGAATAAATAGCATCAGTAAAGTGATGCTGCATCACCTTACCGATTTGATTTTCAAGATAATATCGAGGGTCTATAGGGATGTTATTCTCCAGCACATAGATTGGATCCTCCGATCTCTCATACACCTACTCATCAATTATTGGTCAGTCTTGGATAACCAGCATGAATTTGATATAACAAATGGAAATGTGACATGGAGGAGAGGGAGAGAAGACATTTAACCTGAATGATTACCTTGGCACCTTTAGCAGCTTTAATAGTAACATAAGCCACACAATCACCCACATTAGGAGCAGTGGCAGCATCTCAGTGTCAACAAGAAACCAAATAACATTTTTTTCTTATTATCTCAGGAAAAATACAAGAAAAGTGGGATTGTATAGGCAGTAGTCTAACTTACACACAGTGACACAAAGATATACATCACAGGAAAAGAAAATACACCAACAGCTCAACAAATATTCTTTACATATAGTTAAGAAATACACCTAACATCTTGATCCTTTTGAAAATGGAATATGCACCAAGAAAATTCAGCAGCTCCTTTGGACTTCCTCTATAAAAAAAATGAAGATAATCAATAGCATAGTGTCACGATCTTAAATTTCAAATAGCGATCTTGCGGCACTTAGCACGGTCCATTGCACTAAGTCTGCCTTTCAACCCGAACGAAACACTCCAAAGAGACTAGAAAGAGACTTAGAGATTTAGAGGATTCAAGAAAAAAGCAAAAACTAGAGAGAAAGTTTGTAAAGAATGCCTTGTATTGCTCTAAAGAAGTTATCTTACAATTTCCCAAGATGATTACAAATGAAGACCAATAGGTCTATTTATAATGTGGCACCAAGCTTAAGACTATGCCACAACTTTCTAGATCCTTCTATGTCTAGAATATACAAGATTATTTTAGCTTTATCTACAACATGCCACAAGGTTCTAGGACCTTCTAACCAACTCTAAAGTCTTGTAGGATTGTCTAGTTCCTTCATGCAAGTTCTAGGATGTTCTGTAAGCTTCTAGAGACTTCTACATCCTTCATGAACCATCCAACATGTTCTAGAATATTACAACCCCTTCTAGCACCTTCCAGCACATGCTAGTGTATTCTGGAACATTTTAGAGTCTTCAAGGTTTGAGTTGAGTCTATCCAACTCTAACTCTTTCTAGACATCTCTAGACCACTCTAAAACTTTTCCATGTAGAAAAGTCTAGATCCTTTAGGCAAACACCATTTGTTTGGATTTTAAGGAACAATTTGAGCGGGACGTAACAATAGGGAAGTTAAAAGTTTCATGGATTGCAGGTAGCAAGCAGACAGCAATCAAAGCTAAATAAAAACACTAACCCCTTTAAATTCCTTGTCAACATCACAATGCCCCTTAATGTTAAAGCTCAATAGCCATTAGCTGTCAAAGGAAATGACTTCTTTCCACACAGAAGGTATCCAAACTTCTCGTGTTAATCATATTGCAGCCCAACACAAAGGCTTGTTGCAAACTACAATTAAATACCCTACTCAACTTAGTAGACCTGGCACATAAATTAGTCTAAAAAATCAAATACAACAATAAGTGCAAACATACATCTGGATAGAAGTGCCTTATCACACCACTGAAATAACTTGGAACTCCGTATCTTATATCCAGTTCACCATACACCTAATAAGCATGAGAGAAAACAAATGTAAACTGAAGTTAATGGAATTAAAACAGGCATGTAATTAGAACTATTTGCACAAAACCAAATATTTGCACGCTATTGAAATTAGAACTAAATTCCCATTTCAATTTGGTATTTCACTCTACAAAATCAGCAATAATAGTGTAAATAGTGTGCATATTTCAAAGTCTCAATATCCCCAAATTCAGAAAAGGATAAATGTTTCAAAAAGCGTATCCTAGATATAGAACCTCTGAAAATGACTGAATTAGCATTTGACCATTCAAATTCTTTAAACCCAATATCTTCTAAATAAGCAACCAAATATTCTAAAAAAAATTTGAAACAAAAGAGTAAACGAAACATATAGAGGGAAAATGGAAAGAAATATTTTCTCTTACAAGAGCACGGCCATGTGAGAATGAAGGAAACTGTACTAGCCCCTTGTATTAGAGAAGAAATCAGAGAATGCATATGCATAGAAGATGAGAATGAAGGAAACTTAAATGCAAAAGACAAATTCAAGATTTGCAAACAATCAGAGAAAATACAATTAGGGATACGCAATACAGAAATACACAAGTTATTATGTAAGTACCTGAATGGCAGCTATAAGTATTGTGTAAGTGTTGTTCGAAGCTGGGTCGTCAGCGACATTGAAAAGAAACGGCCGGTGAGGGAAGGTGCGCAACAGGGGAAAAGGAAAAAGTGGGGTAGTGCGCGAACGAGCTGGGGAAAAGGGAAGAAAAAAAAGAGAGGTTGCTGGGAAAAAGGGTAAAAAGAAAAAATTATGAGAGAAAAATAAATAAAAATTGATATAGAAATTTAGTGTGCAGTGTAAAAGAAAGAAAATATATGAAATTAAATTAATATAGAAATGAAAAAATTGTAAAGTAATTTTTATATTTTTAAATAAATAACACAATATATTATTTGATTTCAATTTAAAAAAAAACTATGAATTTTATTATTTTAATTAAATAACGGTCATTTAATAATCGTAATTATATAAGTTTATTTATATTTAAGTATTTTTTGTAGTTTAACTTATAGTCTCGGTTTTTAAAAAAACTGAAACTAAATTTTCGAAACCAAATATCACTATTTTAGTAGTGATTTTTAGGATATTTTTAATCATGATTTGAGTAGAAATTGATAAATATATGAAAATTGAATGTGTGCTTGTTTGATATGAAACATATGAACTCAATGATAAAAATTGGTTGTCATGACTAAGATAAGAAATGTAACATGCTTATTAAGATACTTACATTAATCATGTTATATGCTTGCTAGTTTTGATTGGATTGATTTAAATGTTTATGGACATGTTCATGTTTGATTTTGGTGTTCTTATTGGGACAAAAATTTGTAGTGAGTTATGCAAGTTGATGAGATCTACCATGTTTTAGAATCTATTTGATCATTCATTGAGACAAAATTATAAGTAGTATTTAATAAGAGAAATAATTTAAGCCTTATTTGGATTGATTGATCTTTTCAAGCTAATCACTGTTAATATCTGTATTCATCCATTTAACTTAAAAAAGAACCTTTCATATCTTTAAGTCAAATTTTATGCTTCATCAATAAGTATTATCATTACTCTTACACCATTGGCTTATATGAAAAGAAAAAAAATATAATCATGTATTGTGCTATAGAGTAAGGTGAAATATAATACATATATGAAAAAAAATTCACAACACAATTATCCATCTAAAAAAATAAGAAAATAAAATTGAAAATAAGTTTAGAGGTGTTGTGAGGTTATGAAAAAGAGATGTGGAAAAAAAGAATGTGAAAAGAATGGTACACTAGAATATCAAGTTAAAACTCAATTGTAGTTAAAAATTACATGATAAATAAAAAGAAATCTAAGGTGTGAAAAATGCCTTATTTGTCTTTATTTATCGACCCTCACTTAATCCTTACATTACAAGCATGTAAAGCCCTTATTGATCTTTAGTTAAGTGAATATTTATATTAGTGGAAAGGGATGTGAAAAATAGACTTGTTCTATGATTGAATTGATTAGCATGCTTATATAGGTTGATTTCATGAGTGCATTGGATGATATCATGCGCAACACACGCAAAACAATTAATCAAAAACCTTTCATATCATTGTATTAATGGAATTTTGATTGATGAATATGTGAACCTCCTTGTCATATAATTATACGACTTTTAAAAGGGGTAGTTTTCACTAAATATGCATGAGTTAATAGATATCTATTTATGAATATATTGCCCATTCCATTTTATCTAGTTAGACTTGACTTTACTTGAGAATATACAAAGAGTTAAGTTTGAGGCTATGATGACTCTAAGAAAGTAAAGTCATCAATACACTTTTCTACTTAATATTTTTTATTCAATAAATATTATTTTTGTGGTTAAAAATATTAAAATATAAACTTTTTAGTGAAAATGGGTGAATATATATTTTTGGGAATGTTTTGGAATTTTTATGAATTTTTTAATACAAGATCAATTAGAAGATACCACGTGGATGCCACACAAGCAGAGGAGCGGACCATGCAAGCAAAGAGGGCCAATAATGTAACATCGCATATACCGAAGGATGTAGGCCTTACCATGTGTTAACAAGATGTTCGTTTCGAGTATCATTGCGTGATCAACAAGCATGCTATGCATTGTCACACGAGTCTTCCATTCTTTCCACCATGGCACCAAGCAATCCATAATTGTGAATCACATCACGCCATGTGGCGCTAACCACTACTAGTCGATCAAGCCACATGTCGCACACTAATTGGATCCATCTATCTCCCTTGCCACGTATCGTGTTTCTATCAGATAGCACTATTAATTTTTATTTTTTTATTTCAACCATTGATTGAAGTTGATCTAACGATACAAATTTCACCTAAGCTTGATTTAATCCCTTAATTGCCTTATAACCCTTAATGAGCCAAAAAATACATATTTGTTTAGTTTTTGGAGCCGAGAAGAGAGAAAAATATAGAAAATTTCAAAAGGAGATATAATTTTGATGGAGATTCAAGATGAGATTGGTACTACAAATCAAGAGATTGATTCTATTTCTTTTTCTTCTCATTTCTTTATTTTTATGTCTTTCTTTAGGAAAATATGAGCTTAATGAATAAAATTATGTCTAACTAATTTATTAATCTAGGGATCTTATGAACCCAACTTTCTACATGTGATGATTTAATATTTTACTCAAATTATGATTTCAATTTAATTATATTATTTAATATGATTTTTATGTTATTAATTTTTTGGCCAACAATTGATCTATAGAAGCAATTAAATAGATTTGATAGAATTATTTAATTGTTTGTCTTAGTTAAATAACATGCATAGTTTCTAGACAAAGATGTATGATTCTTACTGTGTGGTTTGTAGCTTACTAGAAGGAGAAATACATATTAGATTAGATTCAATTAATCATGTAATTAATTAGTAATTATACTAGAGAAGAAGGTTTAGTGATTCACATGTATAGAAAATTGGGAGATTAAGTATTCTTAGATATTTTCTCATATATCTTCTTAGTTACCAAGTCTGAGCTAATTAATTACTGCTATTTATTTTAATTCTTTTAATTTACTTTCTTAAAATATAAAAACATGAAAAAATTGATTTTTATTTTTTAGTTTTAAAAATTATTTTCTAATAACATAATCTCTATAAAAATGATCTTTTCTTTTCATTATTATTTGATACGATGCGTATACTTGCGTATTCATTATATGCAATTTGTGTTTGATCATTATGCTTGAAGTTCATAATAATTATATGAGATTTCATGGTCTAAGACAACTGATAACTGTATTTTATATAGTTATTTTCATCTATTTTATTAATTATTATTGTTATGTTCTTCATATTTTTAGTTAATTATAGTTTAATAAATTAGTATTTACTGTTTTTTATATATTTTAAGAAAATTAAATAATTTGTATCGAAAACTTACTTAATTGCAAATTTATGCCCAAAAATATAATTTCAAATAAAAAAGTATTTAATTGTAATTAATAAAAGTTGAAAATATAATTTAAATTAAAATTGGGCATAATTTCAATTATTAAAAGTTTAAAATTTAATTTAAATTAAAAAAGGGCTTAATTGTAATTAAAGAAAGTTTAAAATATAATTGAAATTACATTTGTGGGTCAAAATGAAATTAATAAAAGTTATTTTCCTGTGCAGGAGAGAAGAATCCACGCGACATCATCCACGCTTCAACATGGACCGTCAAATCAAAGTATAAACGGTTAGGATGAGCGCGTGTTCTTCAAACCCGACCAAAGAGAGTGGGTGCAGGGTTTCCTCTATCACGCGGCTCGGTGCCCAAGTGGGGCCCACCTACCGCACAGGTCGGCGTGCAGGGCGGGACCCACGTGTCTGATGCGTTCCAGAGCTGTCCCACATGTTCGCGCGCCTCTTTTCCCGTGCAGTCGATCCATGTGTGCCCGATTTTTCTGCGAATCACAATCTGCCAAGTGTCTCACTTTTCCTTCCAACAAATTATATTCTGACACGTGGCATGTTACGATGAGCGCGAAAGCGCAAGATCAAGACCGCGTTGCAGCCGTTGTCCCCCACGTTTCACGCGCCCCAATCCCGTGCAACAATCTATCGTGCACCCGTTCCCTGCAACCAATGAGGTACGGCCACGTGTCCCACTATTTGTTTCAGCGAATCAGATCGCGACACGTGGCAGCGTGTATTGAAAACAAAATCAGAAACGTGCAGCTCTCTCCCACTCAGATTTAAACGCGTTTTAGATATCAGTTTTGTCCCCACGCGTAATATTTTATTATTTTTGCCATATCTCTTTGTTACGCGTGTATTATATTGTAATATTTTAGATGTATTTTTTTAGCTATAAATAGGAGATATTATGATAGAGTTAAGAAGTTTTTGAGAGTTTAGAATTTTTGTGGTGTTAGGGGCTGGACTGTGAAACACGCAGAGGCCATTTTTGGCTTCTGTTGTGTTCTATGTGTGCCAAATATTCACGCTACGAGATGTTTTAATTTCCTTTATTTTTCATCTAATTTTTCTGTATCTATTGTAATTTTGTTTTAAATTTATGAAGTAATTTAATTTTTCTAAGGTTGTATTTGATCTAAATTTATGAAGCTTTGATTTTAATTATTTTTGATAGATTTATAAGACGTTTGATTTGTTTATTCTATCTGTGCTTAATGCTTTTTTGATTATTTATGAATTTTATCAAATTGATCCGTGGCACTTAAATAAACTTGGAAGAAGCATTTTTGTGTATATTGCTCGTGGATAGAATGACATGTATGATGAAGGATAGGAATATACCCTAATTTTATGTGTGGCCATTTGAAAACTTAGAATGTAATGAATCTTGGTGAATTTAATTTTCATAGAGATATAGTGAATTAATTTAATGAGGTGTGTCTATACGGAGCTCGGAAGAGATGTATGGATAAAATTAGAATTTTTTGGTTGACAAATTAAATGTACTAAAAAATATAAATCAAGAGAAAATAATATGATAAGTGTGGATTAATTTGGTGAAAAACTGCAATTCTAGATTTCTTTTATTTTGTTAACTCTTTTCTTTAACCTTTTTTCTAAATCAACGATTGTTTTGGATAAAATCAGAGAGAAATAATTTTAGTACTCAACAAACTGTAGTGACAAATCTCTGTGGGAACGATACTCTACTTACAAATTTTATTACTTGTGACCGTGTATACTTGCACGTTTTATGTTCTCTAAAAGAGACAACAACAACCTTGATTGTAGACTTGTATTTGAACTCTATCATTTAATTTATAAAATGTTGTTATAAAGAGACATCTAATTTTGAGAGGGTTACCTACTATGATATGTGAAGCTACCACAATGAGCAAAGAAAGTTACCTCACAACTAATGTGAAATTCATCATGTTAGGTTTTTTGGCTAGTGCATAATTCCTTTGCCAAAAAACAAAATAAATAAAGGAAAAACAAAATATATATATATAAGTTTTTGCATGCACAAAAAAGAGAGCAACAAATCGTTATACAAAAACAAATAACTAATCCCTCGTGTAAAAAATAACAATAAATGATGAGAGGGAGTTCAAAATATTAATTAATTAAGGTCACTTTTTGAAAGTAAAATTTTGTTTGTTTTGTGTAAGTTTGAATTTAACTATAATTCTTTCATGATAAGTGATAGTCCCTTCCTTTAAAAATCTCTCGTAACTAATCATGAATAGACTAATTAATATACAGTTGCAGTTCTAATATTTTTAATACTTTAAACAATTGTCAATATATCATCATATGTGTTGAAGAATGTATGTGTACTTTATTAGAATATTTATGCATATGAATAATTTAGTTTTGTTAAAGAATTATTTTTCTCTCAAAATTGATTATTTGAGTGAAGTTCATGTTTGAATAAATCTATGATATGGTTAATTTTCAAAAAAAGTTAGTAGAAGAAGAAGAATAGTAAGAGAGGAGCTATAATAATTTCTTCCTATCCCTTCCCTCATTTATCTAGCTATATATATTGCATTACACGAGCATGAAATACATGAGATTTAGGCTAACTATGACACCTCCAATGAAATTCAATGGTCCCCCACTCTTCACTCAGCCTGCCTCGCTGCCACTCTCTGCGTACCAGTGCCACGGCCTCTACATCCACGTTCATCTACATCTGAGTGCCAAGCATCCATGAGCAACATATATTTGTATCATTCCTTCCCCCTTTTAAAATCCTTATCCTCAAGGATAAAGTTGGGGTATGATTTGGTAAGATTAAAGCATATGCTTTGAGACAGAAACAAAAAGGTAGCCCTGAATTGACATTGGAGCAAGCCCATAGTTTCAGGGAAAGTTGTTTCAATGCTAAGGCCATGCCCACTTGTTATTATTTTTCCATTCACCCGACTACTTTATATTTCAAACAGTTCCAATTGAAGGAGTCCCATCGAAATATACAATCTTTCTTCTAGGAAAAGGCATAGTCATAGTACAGGAATCCATTGTCATGGGAGATCTATAACCTTCCATTAGCCGTAGTTTGAACAAAAATGCCCATTTTTGGCATGACCGAGTCATAACTGAATTATAAATTGCAATTCTAGGTAACAACCCCTTTTTCACCATAGGATCATACAACTGAAAGGCATCATTTTCTTTGTCACCCCTTTGAACTCCATCTATAAGTGCTCCATAAGTAATAGAATCTAGAGAAATCCTTTTGGATTGCATATCCAAGAAGAGCCCAAAAGCATGTCTCACATCTCTAGCCTTACAAAACCCATCGATGAGGATGTTGTAAGTTGTGACATCTGGTACAACTCCACTGTTGGCTAATTGTTTGAGAAATTTGTAGGCTTCTAAGATCCTTCTTGACTCACAATATTGTTCCACTTGTTTATGAAAACTTGCACTATCAAGAACTCTATTCCCATCTTTAGAGAGTTTGAGAAATAATGAAAGATTTTTTCTTATCTCCATCTTATGAAATAACATTTTTGCTTCCTCCAACCTGCCCATCTTACAAAATCTATGAATCAGAGCATTGAAGATGACAAGAGAAGGAATACATCCAAGCTTATCCATTTCATTAAACATTTGTTGAGCCTCATCAACTAGTCCATTTCTACATATACCACATATAAGAATGGTGTGAGTACATGTATTAGGGAAGTAACCTTGTCTTGAAATCTCAAGTAGGAGAGACTGAGCCTCTTCTAGAAGACCCATGTCACAGAGCCTCTTAATCTGAATGTTGTAACAATAAGTATCTAGAACCAAACCACTTTTAACCATCTCACCAAACAAAGTGTTATAACTATTTACATCTGGCCAATAATCCAAGTTTAACATCCTCTTATACATAGCTATTGCTAACATGATAATCTCATTTTGAACCAAAATTGTCAGTATGGAATTATAAGTAAAGAGACGAGGCTTACAGTGAAAATCTCTCATCTAGTCAAGCGCTTTAATAGCCTTTTCAGCTAGACCAAATTTAATATACCCATTGATCAATATAGTAAATGCATAATAATCAATTGAAACCCTACATTTCCTTCCTATTGTTCTTACCTCAGCTGCATTTAGTAAATTTTCTAGTGAACCATGTCTTTTTAAGAGCTTTAAGGTAGTCTTTCGTCCAAATCCAGGAACCCCATTTTGGATTCCAAGTATACCATGAGCCTTATCAAGCTTCAAACCTTCATTGGTTACTGAAATAAGCCTCTTGCCTTCAAATTCCTTGAGTTGACCCATTTTATACTCATCAATAGCATCAACCATGCATAGAACTACAAAACCTTTCTTTTTAAGCTTCTCTAGGAAATAAGAGTTCTCAAAAACCTTCTTATTCTCACCAATGATGTAATAAGTGTCATTCTGGCCATCCTTCATTCTAGTGACATATAGCTTGATGTTGTTGGTTTTCTTCTTTGAGTTAAAGAGATCAAAAGGAGCCCTCTTTGGAACAAAAAGGACAACCTTAAATTCTAGTTGTCCCTCAACTGAGAAGTGCTTCACAGTAAGATTCTCTTCCCAATCGTTGGTGAGACTCTTATAGAAATCAGAATACTCTTCCTTGGTAATCTCTTCATGATTTCTCATCCAAATAAGCTTTTTATTGTTAACTAAAGATCGCTCATGTGATACCTCCTTGATTGGTGAGATGGAGTGATTATTCTTCACCTTCTCAGCTTCAGCAAAAACTCTAATATGCTTCAGAACCTTAATCATCACTAAAGTCTTCTCAACACCTTCAGCTGAATCACTGACGACAAGGGGCATTTCTAGAGCCGACTCAATACTTTGACCATAAGCCATAACAAGAGATGGGGTAGCAAAGGTAGCCATATCCGATACAAGGGCATATCGTTTCTGGTTAACGTTAGTCTTACAGTGCCATCGATGCTAGATCTTACCTGGATCGAACCTATGACCTCCTCGATCCCTATTTCCAATAACTTTCTAACCACCTTTTTGAGTACCACCACCAAAAATGTGAGGGTTGCGAGGATTTACGCGTCTGGTACCCCAATGAATTAGGCTTCTCACCCTATTGTGTTTCTTAACGTTAACCTTAACATCCGAAACAGTCTTTTCTTCATGGGTCGGGTCTAAAGACTCATATAATGGCCCAAATCTAAGCCCATTACAAGGAAAACTACCCTTATGAGGTAGGCTTGATTCATTGGGCAGTTCATAGGTTGATTCTGGAGGCCCAGACGATAATGATCCACAAAACTTAAGCTTAGTGTCTAAATAACTCCCCGTCGTTTCTTTGTATAACCCAGGAACGCGATTCTCACTAGTTTTGAGATCTATGGGATAGGATTCCCTCGTCGCATATTCCCTAGTAGTAGAATATGCATCAAAGGTGAAGGAATCAGTGGGTGGAGCTTCAAGTTTCTTGAAGGTATCAGACGAGCTACTCACCAAAACTTCAAGAGAAAGAGTTCATGGTGAGCTATGAGTGGCGCAAAGAGCTCTCAGCTCGATCATCTCTGCTTGTAAGACAATGTTCAATTGCTTGGATTTGGATTCATGTCGTACTAAGGTCTCAGATACATCGTGAGGAACTCGGTGTCAGATTTGTTATGGTGTTCCATGGTTGGAATCGGCTCTGATACCATTGATATTGTTAATTTTCAAAGAGAGTTAAGGGAAGAAGAAGAATAGTAAGAGAGGAGTTGTAATAATTTCTTCCTATCCCTTCCCTCATTTCTCTAGTTATATATATAGCATTACACGAGAATGAAATACATGAGATTTAGGCTAACTAACTCTGACACCTTCAAAAAAATTCAATGGTCCCTCACTCTCGCACTCATCCTGCCTCATTGCCTACCCTCTACGCCCACGTTCATATGCGTTTGAGCGCTAAGCAACCACGAGTAACATATGCTCGTATCAATCTACTACCTAGATTTATTTTTAAAAAAATGTATTTTTATTAAATCTTTGTGTGAATTTTTATTTTTATTTTTTTGAGTGTTTATGTGAAAATTTGAGTAGATATAGGACTTAAGGAAAGTTTTGTAATTTTTAAAAATTATGATTGTCAATCGTTTGACATTAATCTCAATCAAACGGGTTCAAATTATATATTCCTTTTCTTTTTCCCTTAACCTCAGCAACTTTACCTCCTTTTTTTATGCACACTTTTTGATTTTTACTTAAAACTCAATCAAATCCACTCATTTTTTCTTCTATTTCACTTAGAATTGATTGCAATTCACTCTTCTAGCATAAATATTTACAAAAAACATCACATTCAAGAAAAATTCATTCCAACCATTTTCCTCCATTTTCTCTTCAAACCAACACACTTTCTGACTCAATAATTTTCATATATTCCCCTCCTATACCCCAACATAGTTTTTTTGACTTTGTTGCAAATTTTTTAGAAAATTCCATCAATTTAGATATTTTTCAATTCAAGGGGTATTTTGTCTTTTTGGGTTTATGCTCAATTTTCTGATGGTTACTAGACGATGTGAACTTCCTCATATTGCTCTTTTTCCACATTCATCTCAATAGTGTGATGATGAATCTGAATAAAGGTACCAAACTACTTTGTCAAAACGTCTAATTTAGTATAAGCGTGAAATAACTTGTATTGAGTTTCATGAAATAGGAATCACACGTGCCACTAGAGCACTAGGTTGGCAATCCTTGTTCATACTCAAAAAATTATGTTGTCCTACCCTAATTCATGAATTTTATGCCATTATTGACCCAAAAATTTGTCACCTTGGGCCGATGAGTTATAAGGTTTTCGTTCAAAATAAAAAAATTGACATCTCTACCTAGAGAATCAACACATTTTTGTCTATCACGAACACCAGAGATGCCAATTTTCACCTGGACTAGTATAGCATTACAAATGAGGCGTTGTTGACTAAACTATCTGGTTCACCCAATGACGGTCTTAATGCTAAACAATTATACATTCTAAGTGAATTCACTCATTTCTACTGGGTTTTGAATAAATGGTTTGTGTAAATCTGTTACCATCAAAGAACTCCTTGAGATTTGCTACCTACATGTCAAGGTATTATATTGTATTATCATTTAGGACAAAATCATAAACCAATCTCAGATTGTTAACTTGGGGATCAGTCTTCTTTATGGTTGTCTCATCACCCAATTGATTTATGTTGTAGATGTGCCATCAATAAGAGATTCTGATTCTGTATGCTTGATTGGTGACATTAAAGAGTTAACCATCTCAAAATCATCTACCCAGACATCAAAGAGACACAAATCCACTGATGCTGGTATCAAAGGAGGAGGAGTGTTATGTAATGAGAGAGAGGCTTTGTAACACAAATATGCCAAAGGGGAAGATTGTAAGATTTATGAGTGTTAGCGATATTCATGAGCAAAACATCCAAATGTAATTTTAGTTTTTAGTTGAATCTTTCAAGAATATTTTCAAGCCAAAGAAACTATCGAACTCCAATGAACACATCTCAGGTATATATATGTTCTTATGCAAGTTAGATTTTATATTAAACATATAGAAACATTTCGAATATAGGTCACACAATCGATCGAGACATGTCTAGATCGATCGATGTGAGTAGATCAATCTACCTCGATTAAAAAGTCCTTAAATTAATTTTCAATTGAGGTAGATAGATCGAACATCGATCGAAGTATTAATGTTTAATCGATCAAGCATTAGATCGATTGAAAAATGAGTAGATTGATCTACCTCTTTCAGATTTTATATTTTGGACTTGTATCTCTATTCTAATTATACTCTCTTTGGTAAGTGTTTGATGCATTGTTTCATCTACTACTTCTTTTTAATTTGGTTCATAATTCTTATATCAGTAATTTCAATAAGAGAAATGCTCATGTGTCTCATGGATCAGCTTGGTGCTTAATTTTTTTTTTCTTTCTATTTTTAAATTTATGAGCTTTGTTTGAGTTATGGAGAGTGATGGATTGTGATGGTGAAGATGATGTTGAAGGATTTGTAGGAGCTTTGTTTTTGCTTTCTATTGTTGCCTCAACTGCTCTTAGTTTGTGGTCTTGTTGCTTCAAGTAATTCATGTTCCTAGTTGGATAGCTAGTATAGGGTGTGCAATTAGTCACTTTCACAATCCTACTGGTATTATGTTTCAACTATTGAGTAGTTAGACTTCGATATTGATCTTTGTTAGTTTGATTTTCTATGTTTTACAACATACTTAGGTTCCAATTTACCTAAGGTTTTATCCTTTTTTTTAGGGATGTTTGTAGTGCTCAAATGAGCCATTAATTCATCCACCAATTACATTGCTTGTTCTTTTTATCATCAAATATTAGGTATTTGTGTTTTTTAAAAAAATAGTTACATGGATTTTATATTTTATTGACTTGTGATATACTCTCTTATTTGTCGTTGTATGTTTTTAATTATTAGTTCATCTTTAGTTTTATTCGTTTAAGTTGGGGATTTTAAAAAACATTTATTGCCCTAATGAAGTTATAGGATAACAAAAGAATGCAAATCAATGCCAATCAAGTCCCTGGAATCAATTTGTTGAATACTTATAAAATTGTCACTAAACCCATTTTATAAATATTAATGCATTTTCTGTTTTTATTGCTTACTTGATATTTAAAACTAAATCTGATGGCATTATTTTGGCCTTGCTAACAATGGTATAAACAAGCCAATATCGAGTCTTAACACCGACCCAGTTCCTGAACTAAGCGGTTTTCTATGTCCATTCTTTTCTTCATCAACAAGGCATACTTGGAAACCAGTTGCTGGTCCCCAGCTTTTGCGGAAAGTTTGCACTTAAGAGATGAGTGCTCCAATTTGTCTTTGTACATACACGAAATTGGCACAAAACTACCATTTTTACTGCATAGCCAACCATGAGCAGCCCTTAATGCAGCTCCGAGGGATGCTGAATCTGTTCCATACAAATGAGTATTGGTTAAAGAATGAAAGGAGAAACCTACAGCTAGATAAACAAACCACAATAACAGTGCTTGATTAGGTTTCTCCACACGATCAAACATTCTGGAAAGAAACTCGTAAGAGACATCATTCTTCATTGCTCTCGATGATAGGTTTTACTTTCTAAAGAGAAACCATGCAGCACAAGCCTGAATTGATCTTGATGATACTTTTACAAATTAAGTTTGAATGCCATCCTACTTAATATCATATGTGCACGAACAATTTTCACAAAACAACAGAAAAATGTAACTATTGAATGGAATATCGCTTACCTGGTCTTTGCACGGTATATACATCGCAGCCAAAAATGGAAGCTATTGAGTCAAGGATGTTTTGATTTGCTGATGCACCTCCTGTAGCTATAAT
Source organism: Hippophae gyantsensis (assembly GCA_030763125.1). Taxonomy (NCBI): domain Eukaryota; kingdom Viridiplantae; phylum Streptophyta; class Magnoliopsida; order Rosales; family Elaeagnaceae; genus Hippophae; species Hippophae gyantsensis. The sequence goes on from CM061028.1 coordinate 53,327,410, forward strand.
CCGTTTTGGAGGAGAAGGCATCCCATACCTCTCTGCGTGTGCCCGCATTGAAAGGAACTGACCCTCAATCAATGCCCTGACCTGCATATTAGTTAATTGTTTATGATGGTTTTATCAATATAATCTTGTCTGGCAATGTGATCTAGTATTGCACTACTGACCTCAGAAGGAGGATCAAATTCTTCCACTTCACGCTCTTTCTTGCCTTCCAGAGTGTCTCCAGTGAAGTTATCAAGAATGTAGCGATGGAAACCAACTGGAAACGTAACCAATTGTAAGCTAATAAGATATGCCATTTTTTAAAGAAGTAAAAACATATCCTATGTGTGGATTTGAAAAGAGGGGTGAAATCATACCTGGAAGGGGTGGAAGAATTTCATGCTCCTTATAATAGAAACCCATCTTTCCTCCTGTTACAATTGACTAATCAGAAAAATGGGAGCAAATTAACCCTGATTTGGAAGAAGTTGTTAAGAAAATGCATATACGAACCATTTAAGGGTGGTGTTTGCTGCAGGAATTTATTGAAATTATCCCACGACTTCTCCGCAAAGCAATTACGGACATCTAAAATTAATAGTGAGTTATACTGCGAAGTTAGCACATATAAACTGTATGTAACTCATCTTGAACACGGAAGAATGCTTAGTAATGGTACTGGTACCTTCACGAGTTAGTGACCCATTCTTGTAAACCAACATGACCATGTAACCCTTGTTGTCAACTGGATTGGGCAACACATGGCCTTCCAATCTAGCCTGCGGATTGTTTGTAATCCCAAATACCTGAAACATATAAATAAAAACAGGTATAAAAGTAAATAAATTTGTAATATTCCGATGAAAAAATGCAGACAAAAATGTGAATTTGTTTGATATATCTTTTAACTTACAACATCACTTGTACCAAGACTGATTGCCAGGTCCCCTGGGGTATTTAGAGTCAAACCTATACATTTAAATATCTTTAGATGAGAAATTGAGCAAAAGTTGGCTGTTAAATGCAAGGCAGCTAGGAGTCATGTCTAATTACCAAGGGTGTATCAACTATGCATGTAACAATTTTATATATATGTTATGCTATTAATATTCACTTGTAAGAAACACTCTTAAATAAAGTTACAACAACACTTACACACTCGCAAATATATATACCAAATCTGTGATATCATGGAGCTGAGAAACAAAGCTACACTAGCATTTGCTTAGAGCTATAACTTTCATATGAAATACAAACAATTAAAACAATGTACTTTTTGAGGAAAAGAGTCTCTGAACGCTGATAGATAATTATATCTATTTGCTTATGCATTAAATTTTCGTTGTTGGTAAAACATGCAGGTAGCAAGTCAAATGCCCAAAAGGGCCAAGTTTTAGACCAAACGATATTTGAGGTGGGCGGAATCGAACCAAACACCTCCCTGGGAAATGTCAGACCTTTACCACTCTAATATAGGGTGGTTGGAGCAAAAAAGAGGGGGAAACTGAGGTACGGTAAATTCAAATCATGGATACGTATTAATGAATTATGAGATTGTGAGTAACACACACCAACTAAATTTATTACTATTCCAAGAACACAGAATCATGTACCTGCGAGGCTGTTAGGGTTGTCCCCTGACCACTGAATTACCAAACAATCCTTGTTGAACTGGAATCTGAAAATAGGATAATGTTGTCTCAAATTTTAATCATTGAGTGTAGATAACAAGAAATGGCATGCTTAAATAAGAGAAGATTATCAACATTGTCAATTTAGCAAGTAAATAACACACTTTAACACATAATTGTAGCAAACTTGGCTTTTGCTGTCATGATTCATGATAACTAAACTTCATCAATTGTAACCGGTTGATAGCCGTGGCTCATTTTGAAACAAGTTTTGTTTTAAAGTTCTGCTTTTATATGTTTAAAACTAGTTTTATGTTTTCTAATTCATTTAGAAAAATAAACAAAAAATTTGTTTGATAAAAAATTATATTTTCTTCTTTCATTCCCTCCTAAACCACAACAAATAAGAAATAAGGTTAACTAATGAAATGAAAAGTGAACTTGGTTTTCAAAACTTTTTTTATGTTTTAAAAATAATAAAAAGTATAAAAATGAAACTGAGTTACAACCTAACTTTGAACTTGAAAATTGAATTAATTACCAAACACAACATTCATATTAAAAACTTGGATTCAAAAACTGGAACTTGAAAACAGAATTGGTAACAAAACAGAACCCTAATGATCCAAAATTTACACATCAAGGTTTTCTAAAATTTATATAGAAAACTAGAAAACAATATTGGGCCAAGACCAGAATATGGAGTCATCATAGACTATTCAACAGCACTCCATCACAATGTATTGGATGTAAAGCTGTTGCAAAAAAATAATTTTACTCAAAAAACATACAACATTAGTTGTAGTTTTACTACAGTATACACTTCACAAAATGCAGTCACAGAAAATCCTACAGTGTATTTAAATTCTAGCTAATTGCAGTTAGCTGAACGAAGACTTGAAGATCTATAGACTATAGCTAGAGAGAGAGCAATGCCAACAGATGCTGGCTATAATAATTAAAAAGGGATAATATGTCACAAACCTCTGCACAAAATATGAGGCAATATAGCCGGCAAAAGCATGAGCAGGGGCCAGTTTTCCTAGTTTTTCCTCCAAATCAGGTGCAGTGGCCTACAATCAGTCGGGCAGCATTCAACCAAATAATTAAAAGGAAAGGGGTAAAAAAGTAGTGCAGAGTCAGAAAAGTCATTAGGAAAACCGAAAGTGTTGGGCCTGCTGGCTTCTGTTAAAAGTTGTTTCAATCAAAAGCAATTTCTAAATAAAGTGCTTCAGGTTGTGCTTCTGTCTGTGCTTGAATTGTAAAAGCATTTATTGCAAATTTTTCCATGTCAAACACTTTTACAGAAACACAAACAGAAACTGAATTCAATGTGAATGGTGGCCTTTCATTAACCAGCAAGACTGACATAAATCAAAATAGAACAAACCTCCAGAGCCCTCTTAGACCAATCCTTCTGCTGAATATCCATCAAGTTCATCCCAGAACCATCAGTTTCATCAATACAAGCATATGCCCCAATAAGAAGGGAAGCCATGAAAGAGCTGACAAGGGAGATCCTCTCAGTGATTTGATAAACTTCCGGTTGTCTCTGGAATATCTTCCTAATCTGGGGACCTGTAAATCTTTCATATGCACGTGATCCAGTCAAATGAGACAACTCCAATGCTCCTCCAACAGCTTTCTCTATTTCTCTACACTGTTCTGTAGTGCTGCTGTCCATCCATATTGGTGATTCCTTTACAGAAAAAGCATCGTTGAGCTGATCAACCAATTTTTTACTGGAATCAAGTGATGCTAGTATTGAAGAACTTCCATTCTTCCAATAGACACTACCATGTTGTTGCCCACTTCCCGAAACGGCAACGATCTTTCCAAAATCGAAATTGGAATTGGAAAGCTTGTTAAGTACAAGATCTAGAGCTTCCACCCACATTAAGGTGGGTGAAACAATTCTACCATCAATGGACGGATCTCTGTAAACCCCATCTTTGGTTTTGTAATGGGGCAAATCAGAGTCAAAGTGAACCAGCTCTGAAGTCACAATGTTCAAACTGGAGTCCAACACAGTAGCTTTCAAGGACCTTTAAAACAGAAACGCAAAAGAAAAGTTTCATGCAATTCAGATCAAACTAATTCTAATTTTCAAAATATAACCTCACAGTGATTATTAGAACAACTTATAAAAAACCAATCAAAGAAACTTTAAAACAGAAAGGACGAAAGTTGATAATTATGAGAGCCACAAATTAACATAAAACCCAACAATCAAAATGGATATATGGGCTCGGTTTGCAACATATAATGATTTGAACATTAAAAAGAAAATTGAGGCTTACTGTGTAGAGCTGTCGAATCCGAGAAAATAAGAATCTTGGGGGAGAGAGAAATCCTCCATCTGAACAGCACACATTTGCTACCGATGCAAATTTCACCTTCAAGTTAAATTATTATTGATTATTGAAAACAAAAACACATCGGGTTTGATTGATTGAAACTTTAGCATCGGTTCATGCTAAAGTTTTTTAATCTATATAATCAATGAGTTTTTTTAAATCTCAAAAATTTATCTTTTAATCTATATAATCAATGAGTTTTCAAGAAATTTATTTACATTTTGTTGCAAGGTCTCGTCTTAATAATGCCCATAACTAAAAAAATTCATTCAGTAATTACAGTTTAACAAAAAGAGTAAAATCAAAACAATTATTATACATAGTACATTATTGATTTTTTTTTTCCTTAATTAAACAGTGGTTTAAGTTAGAAAGGATCAACAATTCTTTTAAATCAAAATGATGAATTAAATTGTCTTCCAATACGTTGAAATCTTAATCTTAAATACATCTTTTCAAATTTTATAAAATCATTTGGATTAAAAGTTTCACTAACTCACAAATATCAACAACTCTAAAACACCCATAACACTCACGAGGATTCAAAGCAGAATTACGAATAAGTAGTTTTGTTGTTTGCTTACTGAATTTACTATTTAATTCCTGAATTTATTATTGCATAAAAAAATATTTACTTTTAAAACTGTTCAACTGTAAAGAATAAAAGAAATTTCGGAACAAACCTCTAATGAACAAAACTTTCAATTGTTGTAGAAGCCTTTCTTTAGTTTATTTTGTTTTTAAATTGAGATTAAAATAAATAAAAATACAGCTGTCGCTAGTCATACGGATTCATTATGAGTTAAATTCTCAAAAGTTGATCTCTTTAGTTTAATATATTGCTATTTTCGTGGGAAGAAACTAATTTTTATTTTTTTAGATTTATTTTACTTTTTTATTTGATATAAAGATAATTATCAAAAGATAAATAAATATATACATAATATTCAATCCTTATTATAAGCTATGTTTTTAATTTTCTTTTTTCTAATTTACGTGGGTCCCAATCCCACTTATTATTTTATTTTTTATGTAGTCGTGCCAATAAATGTACTTAAAATGGAAAAAAAAAATTAGTTTAATAAAAAAATTACTAAATTAATTATTACAAATAGAATTAAATTGAAATTTATTAAAAAGTAATAATTTTGATCGATTATAATTTTAAAATATTAAAAATTAAAATTATTCGATTGGTTTCAATTTTATTGTAAAAAAATCATTTACAATCGAACTGAACTACTTGTTAATATAAATTAATATAAAATTATTAAATTAAAATATTTAAAAAAAAAATTATATATTAATATTAATTTAAGAATTAAGAATTAAAAAAATAAACAAACAAACGAACGAACTAATACTTTGATATTGTTAAAACTTAAAACTGGTTAACGTAAAATATTAGATAAGTTTAGTTATAGTATTGTTAAAAACTTAAACATGCAGCATTAGTACTAGTAGCAGCCTGTAGAATAGTAGATAAATTTAGTTATATATAATTAATCAAAATAAGAAAAGAAGATAAAGATAAAGATAATTTTATTAATGTTTAGAAGAAAATAAGAGAAATTAATTAAGAATTACAAATATGAATAATTGAATATATATTAAAATATTGAATTATAATTATTAATAATTTGATATTTATTATAAATATAATTTATTATTTAATTAAAAAACTTTACATAATACATATATTCATAATATTTATGTAAATTATTAACAATTAGTAAAAAAAAATTTATAAATAAATCGAACAACCAAACCGACTTTTTGGTCGGTTCAAAGTTTGGTTAATTCTAATACTTCAATTAGTTTATTTTAGTGTTTTAAAAATTATTAATATTGATTTAATTTTAGTTTCGTGATAAAATCAATTAAAATTAAACATATATTTTTAATTACTATTAATATATTTATATGTATAAATATTTTTTTATCGAAGTTAAAGGGGAAACCAAAATTGCCTTTGGTAAAATAAATAAAAATCAATTTAATTATTTTAAGTATTATGTTTTTTATTATTAAAAAAATATTTTTAATATAATTATATATATATATAAACAATATTAATATATGTTAAGTTTTAATTAATTATAATTTCAATATTGTAATAATTATTTTATATTATGTTTTAATTTTTTAAAATATATAAAAAAAATTAAAAATATTTACAATTTTGATTATTCATAATTAAAATGTTTAACCTAATTGTTATATATATATATATATATAGTTAGTTAGTTAGTTAGTTAGTTAGTTTAGCAATCCAACACAAGCTTGAAGATCGAGTAAACTCGTGTATGATAAAAGTAAATCTCGTAGCAATGATCTTTTGCCCTTTAGTTTCAAAAACAGCAATACAAAAGCTCCGACCCTTTTACATGCATCGAGCAAAAGATCATATATAACTTGGTAAAAGTTCCAACATTAGACAGCAAGCAGAAGCCCATCAACACCATAAATGTAAACAGGTATAGAAAAGAAAATAGTCATAGGCTTTTAGTGAATATTTTCAAATATATCACTAATCACGCATTCCATAGGCCAAAAACAATCTAAAACTTTTTACTTATTCGATCAATATCAATAAAACCCTTGAATAACGAACAATCCAATACCATTTTAACTAATTAACATTTTCGATTCCATGTAAAATTAGTTTTTGTGACGAATATTGGAATCCTAGAGGGTATCGGGGGCTTAGGTGTGGGTGGCAATCTGTTATTAAGGGGTTGTTCAGTATATTAATGTCAGAGGTATTAATCTTCAAGTATTTGTAATATCATTTATTATTTATTATTTTTTTAATTAAGTACAATTTTTTTTTAATTTTACTTTATTTATAATCTAAAAAAATTATTTTAATCCAACCGATAAAAAAACATATTTTATTTGATTCGAGTTAATTCCTACTATCATTATTACCATTCCTATTAAGCATATGATCATTATTTTAACTAAAAAATAATTTATGTCACATTAGGTCAAGTTAGTGGTATTATAGCATAAATTAGGGATGTACACTGGTTCAATTTGGGAGAAAAAAATTCAACTGGACTGGACCATTTATATTATTCGAACAGGATCGGACCGAATCGTTTGATTTATAAAACCGTTCGATCCGGTTCAATATGATCCAATTTTCGATTTGGTTCAGTTTATAGACACCTCTAATGAAAAATAATATAAAAATTTTAATATATTATTAAACCGGTCCGGTTCGGTTAGATCGGTTTAAAAATCAATACAAATTAGACCAGATCGTTTGATTTATAAAACTGTTCGGTCTAATTTTTTGGTCAGTTCGGTCTGGTCCGGATCGGTTTATGGATACCCCTAACACAAATTGTCACCTAATTACAAGTTAGAAATCTAGTAAGAATATTAGTTATGATATTAAGTGACAGGCATGCGAGGTCTTCCTATTTTTCTTTTTAAACGGAGTGTTTTAGTCCCGTTATTTTTAACTAAAATGTTTATTCTTATAATTTTAAAAAATATGAATTTTAATCTTAAAATTTCAAAAATATATGATTTATGTGCACCTTTTTATGGTTAAAGTATAGAATTAAAATACTTTAATTAAAAGTTGTGAGATTAATGTACTCTTTTAGTTACTATTACAAAATGTTAGTGCCAAGTGGTAATTTGTTATTAAATTAAGTTAATATATTTAATTAAATCTATATTATATTAATTAATTAATATATGTTTTAATGAGTCATATTTTTATATATAAATAATGTTACATTTCACTATTTATTTGAGGGATTAAGATTTGTTTATTTTTTATGTGATTGTTATGCATTACAAATGTTATTTTCCCGTTGACTTTTTCTATGCTTATGTTAGACTCTTAATTTTTAAGAATCTCGTCCCTTCATGAATATTAAAATAAAGATGTTCTGAAATAAGATCTGGATGCAACACAAATGAAAATTCTTATTGGGATTTCACTCTATACCACATTGTTGGTCCATTTCACGTCCGCCGAAAGAATTCAACAATGAAGGTTGAGCATGCTGTGAAAAGAGCAAAAAAAAGTCAAAAATGGATGTGAAAGGAGAAGGAGAGGCTTCACTAATCATGGATTTTGGTGGACTGTTTGTCTCCTCAATGTTTGGCTTGAAAGGTGGAAGGAATTGAGTTTTGGCTCTATAAATAGAACATTTGCCTCAATCTTGAAAAATAACTAGGTAAGAGAAAGAAATTACAAAGAGTCTTAACAAGAGAGTTTTCAGAGAAAGAAAATTGAGAGCCAATTTGTGAAGTTTTATCCACAAATTGAAGATACATAGTTATTGTATTTTTGTGAGAGATCTACCTAAAAGTGAAGTTTATAATCTCATTTTATTATAATGAAAATTTTAAGTTGCCTAGGGTCCCGTGGTTGTTACTTTCATTTTGTAAAGTTTTTCATGCTAAAAACCTTTGGTGTTATTTTTGTTCTATTTTAGTTTGAAAAATTATTTTGGGTTTGTAGAATTTATTTATTTACAACCATAAATTTTTCTCAAGAAAGTGGTATTAGAGCCTTGTTTGTTTTCAGCAAGAGTATTTTTCAAATTTTTGCTAATGAACACGATTCTTACGTTCTTTCGCAAAAGTTGGAGAAAATGTATACGAGGACAACTGCATAGAATAAAGCTAATCTGATGCGATGATTAGTTAATTTGAAGTATAAGAACAGAAGCAACATATTAAAACATGAGCCAATTCCAAGGCATTGTAAATCAACTCAACTCTATGAAGATGACCGTAGATGACAAGCTACAAAGGTTGTTGATGCTGAGTTCTCTACCAAAAAGTTGGGATACTCTAGTTGTGTCAGTTAGCAACTCAAATCATAATGGTAAGCTTACCATGGATATGATAAAAGATAGAATGCTAAACGAAGAGTCTCCACAAAAAGATGAAGGATATACTCCTGACACTGAAGCACTTGTCATGGAGAAACAAGGCAAACAAGAATGACACGAAAGAAGTAAAAGTAGAAATCCCCATAGCCAAAGTCAACAAAGAGGATGATCGAAGTCTAGATCAAGGCATGACAAGAAGTGTCACCACTACGGTAAGCCCGGACACTTCATTTGAGAATTTCAAAAGTTAAAGTCAGAACAATCCAAAAATCAAAAAGTAGAAACCCAAACAAATGACACTGCAACTGTCACTGAAGAAGTTGTCATTGTTCGAGATGCTAATTTTGTAAATCTTGCATGTCAAGACAATACTTGGGTAGTTGACTCAAGCGCCTCCTATCATGTCACCTCACGATTAGAATTCTTCTCAGCTTACACTCAAGGTGATTTTGGACGTGTGAGGATGGGAAATGATGATGCATCAAAAATTTTTGGCATTGGAAACATTTATCTAGAGACTAATCTTGGATGTAGATTACTTTTGAAAGATGTGAGGCATGTTCCTGATATCTGCCTCAATTTGATCTCTACCAGTATGGTTGATGATGATGGATATAATAATTATTTTGGTGAAGGAAAGTGGAAGCTCACCAAAGGAAATTTGGTATTAGCTAAAGTCAAGAAAGATACATTACTCTACCTCACAGAAGCCAAACTGTGTAGAGGAGAAGTAAATACCACTAGGAAAGAAGTTCCCATCGAGCTATGGCCCAAGCGACTCGGCCACATGAGTGAAAAATGTCTCAAAATTCTTTCCAAGAAGAAGCTCTTGCAAGGAATGAAAGGTAAACCCTTGCGAACTTGTGATGACTATATTATGGGAAAATAATAGAGTTGCATTTCGTAGTCTCGCACCATCTAGGAAGGCAAATATTCTAGATTTAATACACATAGATGTATGTACAATGAGTTATAAGTCATTAGGAAGTGCTCATTATTCTGTGACTTCTATTGATAATCATTCTAGAAAATTGTGGACTTTTGCTTTGAAAACTAAAGATCAAGTGCATGAAGTTTTCAAGCAGTTTCATGTAAAAATGGAGAGAGAAACTAGCATATGTTTGAAGTATGTGCGTAGAGACAATGGTGGTGAGTATCATGGATGCAGACAATGGTGGTGAGTATCGTTGACTATTTGAGGAGTACTGTAGAAGTTTCGGCATCAGGCTAGAAAAATTAGTACCAAAGACACCTTAACACAACGGTGTCATGGAGAGGATGAACAGAACCATTTTTGAAAGCGTCAGATGTATGCTCTCAAATGCAAAACTACCAAACTCCTATTAAGGGGAGGCAATGAAGACAGAAGTCGACTTAATCAACCTTTCTCCATCAATTCCACTGAACTAGGATGTACCGGAAAGAGTTTGGATGGGGAAAGACATTTCTTACAAACACTTGAAAGTATTCGGCTATAGAGCATTTGTTCACATCCCAAAAGATGAGTGGTCCAAGTTGGATGGAAAAGTAAAGAAATGTATCTTTATGGGATATGCCCATGAATAATTCAACTATAGATTTTGGGATCCTATTAGCAAAAGGAAAGCTCTCAAGAACAAGTAGGTGTACATAATCAAAAGCAAAGAAGGCAACTCATAACCACGTTACAAAGCAAGATTGGTTGTAAAAGGATTTGGGCAGAAGAAGAGCATTGACTTCGATGAAATATTCTCACCAGTAGTTAAAATTTCTTCAATCTGAGTTGTTCTTGGTTTGAAAGCTAGCCTTAATTTAGAGGTTGAACAACTTGACGTAAAGATCCCATTCTTACATGGTGACCTTGATGAGGAAACCTATATGGAGCAGCTCAAAGGTTTCCAAGTCAAAAGCAAAGAGAATTTGGTATACATACTAAAAAAGAGCTTGGATGGTCTGAAGCAAGCACTAAGGCAGTGGTACAAAAGTTTGACTCATTCATGGAGAAAAATGAATACAAAAAAATGATGGATGATCACTTCATCTTCATCAAGAAATTCTCTGATGGTGGTTTTATTATTCTTTTGCTTTATGTTGATGACATGTTAATCGTAAGTCAAAATATTAACAAGATTAACAAGTTGAAGAAGGAGTTGAGCAAATCCTTTGCAATGAAGGACTTAGGACCCACCAAGCAGATTCTTAGCATGACGATTACCCATAATAGGCAAAAGCGAAGGATCTAGCTTTCCCAAAAATGGTATGTTGAAAAAGTTCTTGAAAGATTCAATATGAGCAAAGCTAAACCTATTAGTTGTCCACTTGCAAGCCATTTCAAGCTTAATGTGAATCAATGTCCCTCAAGTAAGGAGAAGAAATTGGAGATGATCAAGGTGCCTTATGCATCCGCAGTTAGCATTCTAATGTACGCTATGGTATACACCAGACCAGACATTGCACATGTTATTGGCATTGTGAGCTGATTCCTATCAAATCCTAGAAACTAACATTGGGCAGCTATCAAATGGATACTCAGATGAACCTCCAATCATATTTTATGCTTTAGTAATAATAAACATGTATTAGAAGGATATACAGATTCAAATATGACTGGCGATGTGGATACAATAAATTCTATATCCGGGTACCTAATAACATTTGCAGGGGGAGCTATTTCATGGAAATCACGATTACAAAAGTGTATTGCCTTAAGCACCATAGAAGTAGAGTACATTGCAATCACTAAAGGTTGTAAAGAGATCCTGTGGATGAAAAAGTTCCTACAAGAATTGCATCAGAACCAAGAAAATTATGTTCTTTATTGTGATAGTCAGAGTGTAATTCACCTTAGTAAGAACCCAACCTTCCACTCAAGATCCAAACATATCAATATAAGGTATCATTGGATTCGTGATGTGTTGGAACATAAATTACTGCAAGTTGAAAAGATCCACACCAATGATAACAGGGCAGATATGATGACTAAGACCTTGACTAGAGAAAAGCTTGCTATCTGTAGAGAGATTACAGGTGTGGATGAGCCATATCCCATATAAGGTAGAGGGGGAGATTTGTTGGTCCATCTCATGTGGGCTAGTAAAAAATAAAATAAAAAGCATTCAACAATGAAGGTTGAGCATGCGGTGAGAATAAAAAAAAAGTCAAAAAATGGGTGTGAAAGGAGGAGAGGTTGCACCAATTATGGACTTTGGTGGGCTATTTGTCTCATCAATTTTTGGCTTGAAGGGTGGAAGGAATGAAGTTTTGGCTCTATAAATTTGGCCTTTGCCTCAATCTTGAAAAATAACTAAGTGAGAGAAAGAAATTACAGAGAGCCTTAGCAAGAAAGAGTTTTCTGAGAAGGAAAATTGAGAGCCAATTTGTGAAGTTTTACCCACAAATTGAAGATACATAGTTATTGTATTTTTGTGAAAGATCTACCTAAAAGTGAAGTTTGTAATTCTATTTTATTATAGTGGAAGTTTTACGTGGCCTACAAGTCCCGTGGTTGTTACTTTCATTTTGGAAGGTTTTCCACGCTAAAAACCTTTGGTGTTAAATGTGATTTATGGCACTAAAAGCACTTCAATCAATTTTTATTTCTCATTTGTTTTAAATACACTTTTTTCTGACATGTTCTTTTTACAAGGTTTCAGCAGCAAAAGTAGACCAAATAGTTTTGGAGAAATTTAATCCCAAACAATCTGCTTCGGAAAAAATCTAATTATGTATGGAAGAACAAATTGGAAATAAGAACCTTTTCTCTCTATCATACAATACAACAAAATAGAATAAATTGCTAAAACTAAGCATTTATCTATGCTAACTGTACATACAATAGAGGTAACAAAGAGATCCTAAGCCTAACAATAGAAATAAAAATTCAGAAAAAGAAAAGGTTCAAACAAATCTAATCTTTCGTTGAAGAACAACGACGGGAACAGGAGAACATAGATTGGAACAACCAAACAACGACTAGAAAGGACGAACAACGATGGGGGAAGGAGAGAGTAGTAACTAGAACGGTCGAACAACGACAGGGGAAGGAGAAAGTAGTGACAGGGGAAGGAAAAAGCAACGATGGAGGAAAGAGAAAGCAACGACAGGGAACATGACGACCGTGGAGATGGAATCGACTCCGTCAAAGTGTCGAGTATGAGAGACAAAGAGAGAGATGGGATTTCAGAATCAGATTCTTGAGCGGATATTTCGGTTTTATATATTAGGTTTAATTATAATTTATTATTATTATTATATTATTAGATTTTTTTAAAATAATATATTAAATATGTCGCATCGTATTAGATTATACATATTTCAATATTTTTAATCTAAATCCGAGTGAATTGATAATATTCAATTCGAATTCGATCAGATTTTGGATTGAAACCACTCAATTTTTTTGGATTTGATCAGATTTTTTAAATTGATTGGATATTTTATTCACTGATAATTGTATTTTATATAGTTATTTTCACCTATTTTATTAATTATAATTACTATGTTCTTGATGTTTTTAGTTAATTTTTGATTAATAAATTAGTATTTACTATTTTTTATATATTTTAATAAAAGTAAATAATTTGTATCGAAAATGTACTTAATGTCAAATTTATGTCCACAAATATAATTTCAAATAATATAGTTCTTAATTACAATTTATAAAAATTGAAAATATAATTTAAATTAAATTTGGGCTTCATTTTAATTATTAAAAGTTTAAAAATTTAATTTAAAATTAGCAAAGGGCTTAACTGTAATTAAAGAAAGTTGAAAATGTAATTTGAAATATATTTGTGGGTCAAAATGCAATTAATAAAGTTTAATTTTCTGCGCAGGTGAGAAGAATCTACGCGCCAATCTACACGCGCGAATCGTGGACCGTCCGATCAGATAAGAAACGGCTGAGATTCGCGCGTCCTTATCACACTCGACCAAAGAGAGTAGGTGCAGGTCTCAATTCTTTCACGCGGCTCGCGCCCGAGTGGGGCCCACCTGCCGTGCAGGCCAACGTGCAGGTGGGACCCACATGTCTGACGCGTCCAGCCGCTGTCCCCCACGTTCGCGCGCCTCTGATCCCGTGCGCTGATCTCTGCATGCAACCATATTTTCCTCCAATAAAAGGATGCCACGTGTCCACCTGAATCCATTCCTCGAATCAGAAATTGCCACAAGTCCCACTATATTGTCATCCAATCATATGATGACATGTGGCATTTTATTATGAGCGCAAAAGCGCAGGATCAAGCCCGTGTGTAGCCGTTGTCTCCGTGCTCCGATGTCTCCTGCGCACGTTTCCCGCAGCCAATCAAAAGCTGCCACGTGTCCGCATTAATTCCTTTCAGCGAATCAGACGCTGACACGTGGCATGCATAAAGAATTTAAAAAAAATGCAGAATCGGCGCCCCTAGCTCACGCGTGATTTAATTAATAAAATCGATACGCGTGATTTTTGTTTTTCGATACAAATTATTACGCGTTTTTATAAAAAAATAAAATAAAAAATGTAATATTTTATATGTATTATTTTTAGCTATAAATAGGAGATAAGATGATAGTTTTAGAAGTTTTGGAGTTTTGGGTAGAGTTTAGTTTTCTTGTGTTGCTCGGTTTTGGACGGCAAAACACGCAGAAGCCATTTTTTGGCTTTTGTTGTGTTCTGCGTGTGCCAAATATTTTCTTATTGAGATGTTTTAATTTTATTTCTGCTTCTTCTAATTTTTCTGTAGTTGTTGTAATTTTTATTTTTAATTAATGAAGTAATTTAATTTTTCTAGGGTTGCATTTGATCTAAATTTATGAAGCTTTGATTTTAATTATTTTTGATAGATTTATAAGACGTTTGATTTGTTCGTTCTATTTTGTGCTTAATGTTTTTTAGTTATTTACGAATCTTATCAAAACGATCTGTGGCACATAAATAAACTTGAGAAAGGCATTTGTGTGTGTATTGCTCGTAAATAGAATGACATGTATGATGAAGGATAGGAATATACCCTAATTGTATGTGTGACCATTTGAAAACTTAGAACTTAATGAATCTTATTAAATTTAATTCTCATAGAGATATAGTGAATTAATTTAACGAGGTATGTTTATACGGAGCTCGGAAGAGATGTATGAATAATAAAAAAAGAAGTTTTCGGTTGACAAATTAAATGTACTAAAAAATATAAATCAAAAGAAAATAACAATATTTGAGTGGATTAGTTTGGTGAAAAATTGCAATCCTAGATTTCTTTTATTTTCTTATTACCTTTTTGTTAAATCAACGATTATTTTGGATAAAATCAGAGAGATACAATTTTAGTACTCGACAAACTATAGTAACAAATCTCCGTGGGAACGATCTTTACTTACAAATATTATTACTTGTGACCGTGTATACTTGCACGTTTTTGTGTGTTGTAAAACATACAACAAGTTTTTGGCGCCGTTGCCGGGGATTTGTTTACTATTTTCATTATTGATTTTAGACAACAAGTTTTTGGCACCGTTGCCGGGGATTTGTTTTACTATTTTCATTGTTGATATTAATACCAATCAATCTGATTTTAATTCAAAAAAAAAATGAAAAACAAAATTTCTTGTTTTTTTTATTGTTTCGTGTTTAGTTTAATTTTCATTTTTCCCGTGGGTTGAGATTTTGTTTGACATACAAATCTTAACTCACAAAAAGAAAAAAAAATATTTGCTTATTTTTGGGGTAATTTATTTTTCAATTTTCTAGTGAGTTGAGATTTTGTTTGACACACAAATCTTAACTCACAAAAAGAAAAATAAATTTTATTTGCTTATTTTTGGGGTAATTTATTTTTCAATTTTCTAGTGGGTTGAGATTTTGTTTGACACACAAATCTTACCTCACAAAAAGAAAAATAATTTTTTTTTATTATTGGTTGTTTATTTTATTTTGCAATTTTCTCGTGCGTTGAGATTTTGTTTTACAAACAAATCTTAACACACATAAAGAAAAACAAAAACAAAAACAAAAAACAAAAAAAAAATTATTCGCTTATTGTTAATATTTTTTTTAATTTTCTCGTGGGTTGAGATTTTGTTTGACACACAAATCTTAACTCACAAAAAGAAAAAAAAATTATGGTTCTTGTTTCTTGCTTAATTTATTTTTCAATTTTCTCGTAAGTTGAGATTTTGTTTGACACGCAAATCTTAACTTACAAAAAAAAAAAACAAATTGAGAAGTCAAGCTGAAGACTATAAATCAAGCGCTTCTTGGGAGGCAACTCATGTGTTTTATTTTATTTTATGTTTATTTTATTTTTGTATGTATTAGTTTTTATATTTTGTTATCTTGTTGTTTTATTTCATTTTTTTTCGTAGGTACAAATTGGAGGTAATGAAGCAATTTTGGCTTAACCAATCAAACAAACCAGGAAGTTTCTTTAAACCCATCTCATATGTTCTTTAACTTTCACACATTGAGGACAATGTGTATATTAAGTTTGGGAGTGGTGTATATATTGAACCTAATTAAAATACTTTCTGGATGTTATTGCTTGTGAATTTTTTTTTTGTTTGGTTGATTGAAGATATTTTGCTATGAATAGTGATTTATTTTTATTTCTTAGATTTAAATGATGCATAATTCTTTGAAAAATTTGAATATTGTCTAAGTGATGAATAATTTTCACGTATGTTTCGTTTTTACAAGAATAAATATTCATGAGCACATGTCTTGATTTTTGAGTTGCTATGATAATTTAGAGAAGGTTTATGTGAGTATGGAATTCGATTGATTTTTGGTGGTGTCACAATTTTTAGAATTTGTTTGTTTTTCTCTCGAGGCGAAATTATAGATAACATTTAACTAAGAAAATGATTTAGGCCATCTTTGGATCGTTTGAGCCTTTCTATCTACCTTGACATGCATTATCCATAGTATACCCCTTTTGAGCTTCAAAGTTTACATATATATTTTTCTCATTTCAAAAGCCTATCTAAATATATATATATATATATATATATATATATATATATATATATATACCTATTGTTCTTATCTCACTAACATGTGACAATTGTTAGTAAATGTTGAAGGATATATCGAAAAAAAAGGGTTACTGAAAAAAAAAGAGGATGTTGAAAAAAAAAGAGATTCTGAAAAGAAAAGAGAAAAAAAAATATAGAATCTAAAAAAAAAATGGTTTTTGTATGTGATGATAAATCCCAAATCGGGTTGTAATTATTGTGATGATAGAATTATTTTTTTCAATCCTGAAATGTTATGCTCGGGAAAAGTTTTAAGCTAAATATTATCCTTTATCCTACCTTTACCTAAGCCATATATTACAAGCTTTATAAAGTCCTATTGATTTTGTGTTTTGTGTTTGTCTACATTAGTGGAGAGAGAAATGAAAAATAAACTTATGAGATTTGTGATTTCATGAAAATTTGTTTGATTTTATATTTGTATAAACTGATCCGGATTGCATGTGATGAAATATGAAAAGACTTCACACACACACTAAAATTCATTGTGAAAATGTGATATATTTTTAAATTGATTTTGATGCTTAGATAAAATTCTTTTATTTCTTTGAGTTATGTAATTTCGAAAGACAAAAGAAATATTTTGAAAATCACTATTTTAAATGCAGTTATCTTTGTTTTATTTCCTTCCTTTTGCTCGAGAACTAGCAAAAACTTAAGTTTGGGGGTGTTGATAACTGTATTTTATATAGTTATTTTCAGCTATTTTATTAATTATAATTGCTATGTTCTTGATGTTTTTAGTTAATTTATTATTATTATTATATTATTATATTTTTTTAAAATAATATATTAAATATGTCGCATCGTATTAGATTATACAGATTTCAATATTTTTAATCTGAATCCGAGTGAATTGATAATATTCAATTCGAATCCGATCAGATTTTGGATTGAAACCACTCAATTTTTTTGGATTTGATCAGATTTTTTTAAATTGATTGGATATTTTGTTCAGCCTTAAGGAACTTAAAATATAATTCAAAATAGAAAAAGTAGAGGAAAAAAGAGATGATAATTGATCTTATGTCATTTTTTTACTATTGTTGTGCATATAATATAATGTCATAGGTTATATTAGGACTTTCAAGATATAATATAAATCTCAAAATATAAGATAAAATGGAGATCACATATTTCTTTAAATAAAAATTCATAATATGACAAAGATTAAATCCAAAACATCAAATGAAATTGTAAGATAAAATATTTTAGTTATCATAATATAATATTAGACATTTATATCATAACACTTAATTATTTATTATAAATTATAAGTAAAGTATCACTTATCACAAATTTATGATCATCACTGAAAGTTTATAAGATATAGACTTAGTGAATAGATTATTTTTAATTTTTATCAATTTATAATTTAATAACCTAAACAAAGCGATCAGGTATGCAATCGTCTGTAAGAATATAATGCGAAAATAAAATAATAACATTCAATATTTGATAAGCCCAGATGTTTCGAGTGCACGCCAAAACCCAACCCGACCTACCAGGAAGGATGACGCAGCGCCACTCAGCCAACACATAGCACCACTCAACCAGCATGATCTGCTCCAGTTCTTGTTTTTATGTAACCATTTTATTTTTACTTTCTATCCACTTTCTTTTCAGTTATCTTATGAGTAGATTTCAATTATAAATAGGAGATGAACAATGAAAAAGGGCAGAGAAAATTAATGAAGTTTAAGTATTTTTCTTACAATTTGTGTCCATTTTGCTTGTACTGATTGGGACCTATCATTGGTATCAAAGCAGGTTGACAATGGCCACCAACAAGGAAAGGATTGAGCAGTTGGAAGCTGGGCTGGGGGGTGTGCAAGAAGGGTTGTATAGGATGGAAATAGACATGGCTGACAGATTGAGATATGTTAAGGAAACCCTCAATCGTCTTACCAACGTTCTGATTGCAAACCTAGAGAACCCTCACCACGGAAACCCTTACCGTAAAGGCAACAACAATGACCGACTAGTTGTTTCCTCCAAAATAGTGAAGCTTGAATTTTCTCGTTACTCAGGAGATGACCCAACGAAGTGGTTCAATCGTGTGAACCAATTTTTTGAATTTCAAAACACCCCTGAAGCCCAAAGAGTCTCTTTGGCCTCCTACCATCTGGAAGGGGAAGATAATTAGTGATGGAAGTGGCTTCGAAGGTCTTTCCAAGATGAAGAAAGAACAATTTCATGGGAGATTATCGAAGATGAAATTTGGGCTCGTTTTGGGCGCCCTGGTTCTAAGGATTTCGACGAAGCATTATCTCGAGTCAGACAAACGGGCATGTTGAAAGACTATCAACAAGAATTTGAACGTATGGGAAATAGAGTGCGTGGATGGACCCAAAAAGCTCTCGTGGGTACATTCATGGGTGGTCTAAAACCAGAGGTGGCTGATGGTATCAGAATGTTCAAATCTTAGTCTGTAAAAGAGGTAAGTAGCTTGGCATGGTTGAGGGATGACCAGCTCGTAAGGCAAAGACAATTGGCACGGCCAAACACATTACGAATGCCTGCTCCGATGAGTATCAAAAATTTTCCCAAGAGTCCTACACCAGCAACCATCAAAAGACTGCCGTGGGATGAAATGCAGAAATGAAGAGCTCAAGGGTTATGTTTCAACTGTAATGAACGGTTCACCCCTGGCCACAAATGTCAATCACCACAATTGATGCTTCTAGAAGGCTTTATCCAAGGGGATGAAACATCAGAAAACACTACCAAGGAACTGGCTGTAATTGAGGAAAATGACATTGAAAATGTACCAGAAATCACCCTACATGCTTTAACTGGGTGGACAGTACCTAGAACCATGAGAGTTAAGGTAATGATTGGAAGACATGAGGTGATTGCCTTAATTGATAGTAGATCCACCCATAATTTTGTTAGTGAAAGAGCAACTGTAATGCTTCATTTACCAGTGAAGCCTACAACACCATTTGCTGTCAAAGGTGCAAATGTGGACAACTTATCATGCAAAGAAGTATATGAACAACTCATAGTTAATCTACAAGGTACTGAGTTCTAAATAGATTTCTTTTTTGTGCCTTTAAGTGGATTGGATATGGTGCTAGGCATTCAATGGTTAGAAATATTTGGAGTAGTAGTTTGTGATTGGAAAAAACACACCATGGATTTCCTTTGGAAACAACAAACAAAGAAAATCAAAGGGATTGAAATTCAACCCATCCAAGACACTACAATTCAAAATCTTGCTAAGGACTTTCGCCAATATCACGATGTGTTTTCTTTATACTTCCAGCTCGAGAGGCAACAACAAAATGAGGAACTCACACCAGATATGCAAACATTGCTTACAGATTTCTCAGATGTTTTTAGTGAGCCAACCTGCTTACCATCTGCACATAAGTTTCTCACACAATACCATTTAAAGATGGAACCAAAGCTATAAATATCAAACCCTATAGGTACCCCTGCTTCCAAAAGGCTGAGATTGAGCATCAAGTGCGAGAAATGTTAGATGCATGATTAATTCAACCCAACACCAGCCCTTTTTCCTCTCCAGTTCTAGTGGTAAAAAAGAAAGATGGCACGTGGCACTTTTGCACTAACTATCGAGCTCTCAACACAACCACAATCAAGGATCATTTCCCAATTCCAACAGTGGATGATATGCTGGATGAACTATATGGTGCTACATTCTTTACTAAGCTGGACCTTAAGGCAGGATACCATCAAATACGAGTCAATCCCATAGATATCCCCAAGACTGCCTTTCGCAGTCAAAATGGACATTATGAATATCTAGTTATGCCTTTTGGGCTGTGTAATGTGCCATTTACCTTCCAAGACATCATGAACTCCATATTTCAACCATACTTGTGCAAGTTTATCTTGGTATTTTTTGATGATATTTTAATTTACAGCTCAACATGGCAACAACACTTGGAACATGTCCAAGTTACATTGGCCCTCCTCAGACAGCATAAATTTTATGCCAAATTGAGTAAATGTGCCTTTGGTCAGTAGAAGATCGAGTATCTGGGCCACATAATTACACTAAGTGGGGTCAAAGTTGATGATAGAAAGATTGAAGCAATGGTTGCATGGCCCAGATCTTCCAACATCATTGAACTCTGAGGATTCCTAGGCCTCACTTGCTACTACCATATGTTTGTACACGGGTATGAAATAATAGCTTGACCATTAACTAACCTCCTCAAAAAGGGGCAGTTTTAATGGAATGTAGATGCAGACACAGCCTTCTCAGCCTTGAAGCAAGCCATGACAACCACTCCAACTCTAGCCATGCCTAACTTCACTGAGCTGTTCATCCTAGAGACAGATGCATCTAGAATAGGCATTGGTGCTGTCCTTACTCAAAAAAATAGACCAATTGCCTACATGAGCCGCACCTTGGGGATCACTAAAAAATCTTGGTCAACCTATGCAAAGGAAATGCTAGACATTGTAGAAGCTATAAAACTATGGAGACCATATCTGCTTGGCCACAAATTCTCCATCAAAACTAATCAACGCAACCTTAAGTACTTTTTGGATCAACATGTGGCAACCCCTGAGCAGCAAAAATGGGTGGCCAAACTACTAGGCTATGACTATGAGATCATTTTCAGACCTGGTCGTGACAACTCTGCAGCATATGCCTTATCTAGAAGACTAGATAGCCCACAATTGGCTGCACTTCATGCCTCAGACATAGACATTTGGAAAGAGCTACGCAATGCCTCTAAATTAGACCCTTACGTGCAAAATTTAGGACATAAAGCTGGAAACCCTTCCCATGACAGTCTGATTTGGCATAATGGCTTACTCATTTCAAAAGGGAAGGTAGTGGTGCCAATTGATCCATCCTTAAGAGCTAAATTGTTGTATGAAGTCCATGACTCTAAAGTTGGGGACATTCAGGAATCCTTAGAACTTACAAACGCTTACAACAACAATTTTACTTGCCCAAGATGTGCAGAAATGTGAAGTATGCCAACGTATTAAAACTGAAACAACAGCTCCAGCGGGGTTATTGCAGCCTTTACCCATTCCTGCACAAGTCTGGGATGACATCACTCTTGATTTCGTGAAAGGGTTACCTACATCATGTGGCAAAGACACAATTTTGGTGGTAGTCGACCGACTCAGTAAGTTTGTTCACTTTATCCCATTAGCTCATCCACTAATAGCAAAATGTGTTGCAGAAAAATTTATTGAGGGAGTTGTCAAACTCCATGGAATGCCACGATCTATCATCAGTGACCGCGACCCCATCTTTATAAGCAAATTTTGGCAAGAATTCTTCAAATTGCCAGGCTCTCATCTCGAACTTAGCTCAGCTTACCTCCCACAAACAGATGGTCAAACTGTAGTTGTCAACCACTATGTTAAACAATATCTACGCTACTTTTTCCACCAATGGACATGAAAGTGGAGTAATTATTTGTTGTGGGCTGAATATTGGTACAATATTACATACCATGCCTCAACAAAAATGACACCTTATTAAGCTCTCTACGGCTACCTTCCACCAATGATCCCAACATATCCGGAAGGTCTTTCACCAGTCCATGAAGTGGATCAAACACTCATGCATCGAGACGAATTGCTACACTAGCTAAAAACAAATTTGGCAATAGCCATTAATTGTATGAAACAACAAGCAGATTCCAAAAGAAGAGATATCCAGTTCCAAATTGGTGAACTAGTACTATTAAAACTCCACTCGTACCGTCAGCATACAGTTTTCAAGAGAGCTCACCAAAAATTATCTAGTCGCTACTATGGACCCTATCCTATTGTGGACAAAATTGGAGCAGTTGCATACCGCCTACAACTACCACATATAGCTCACATTCATATAGTGTTCCACGTGTCTTTACTTAAACCATACAACGGCATGCCACCAGCTCATCCAACTAAATTACCTTCCATTGCTGATAATGGTTTGATCACACTTAAACCTTATAAAATTCTGGATACAAGATGGATCAAACGTGGCGACACATTCATGGAAGAAATCTTGGTACAATGGAAACATCTTCCACCTGAAGACGCCACCTGGGAAACCATAAACACTCTGTGCCACCAATTTCCTCATCTACTGCTTGAGGACAAGCATTCTCTTCCTCGGATGGGCAATGATAAGCCCAAACGTTTCGAGCGCATGCCAAAACCCAACCCGCGCTACCAGGAAGGATGATGCAGCACCACTTAGCTAGCACGTTGCACCACTCAGCCAGCACGATTTGCTCCAGTTCCTGTTTTTATGTAACCATTTTCTTTTTTACTTTCCATCCACTTTCTTTTCAATTATCTTATGTGTAGATTTCAATTATAAATAGGAGATGAACAATGAAAAAGGGTAGAGAAAATTAATGAAGTTTAAGTATTTTTCTTACAATTTGTGTCCATTTTGCTTGTACTGATCGGGACCTATCAATATTTTTAGGTTGAAACAATCTAGGCCATAACCATGACCTAAGAGGAAAATCATCGGTTCATCAGATCATCTAACTTTCCATTATGAAAATCAAATGTTCAAGTTCAAAATCAGTCTTATGCCCTAAGATACTACCCCAATGTACTTTACTTACGAGCCTTTGCTCTATTTTCACAGTTTGTAAAGTTAGCATGAGCGGTTTCCAGACCAACGTTCCAATGAGTTTCCAACCAGTCAGATCGTTCACAAATCAACTGTAAAATAGTTAACACAAAAACAAAGTACCCATGCGTATTCTAGAACAGATTTAACAATAAATAATCCTAACTAGATAGTTCAAAATATATATTACTTAAATCAAATCAACAAGAAAACTCTAGGGAAAAAAAATTAAGTCCAAGTTCACTAAAAATAGCTTCTTTGAAATTTAATAATTAAATCAAATAATCATAATTGCTCATATAATTATTATATTTAAATATTCAAGATCTTAGTCACAAAATAAGATATATGAATATGAAAAATATAAAAATTTTACTGATAAAATATTTTAAAATAATCATCAATTCATGATTATATTAATCAATATTTCTTCTTATAAATAACTCTATGTGAACTATATATATATATATATATATATACCAGTGGTTTTAGCAAACGACCAATTCTATTAGGTAAGTGTTATAAGTTATAAGTATTCTTATAAGAGATAGAACAAGAACTTAAATATTAAAAACTTCATGCATTGATTATTTAAAATAATTCCATGACTCAAATTTCATGACGTATACTCTGTATCTTGCTTGTTATTAATAGACTGCAATTTATCTGTTAAGAATCATATTTACCATGCTATGCATATTATATTGATGATTAGTTTATCCATATTGATTTACAAGTTTAATTTAAATTTTCTTTAAATATGACAACGAAAAACTTTTCAGCAACATCACCTTTATTAAATAAAACTTCATCATCTTCTTCAAATAAGTCTTATATTACCAATAGTAACGAGGTTACTATTGAAAATTTTGAAAAATCTATTGATCGTTGGAAAGTTCCAAATATCAGTAAGAATCAAATTTATCAAATCAAGATGATGAATCTTTTTAAAATAGATTACATCATTAAAACTGAAGAAAGAGATCTTCAACTTTCATTACCTTTTGAATCAATCCAACTTCTTTCAAAAGAATCATTGCAAAGGCATTTTGACAAAAAATTCAAATATGTCCATATAGGCCTGATCCAGATCGGATTAAGACCTTTAACCCGTTTAGGGTTAAGCTCATCAATACTAGCAGTCTTACGAGATGCTAGATTAACAAATTTCAAAGAATCTTTATTAGGAACAGTAGAAATAGGCTTAGGTTTAGGACCTATATTCTTTAACTGTTTTCCAAATATAGTGGTATCAATTACAGATCCCCAAATAGTAAAAACATTAATTCTTCAAATCCAAACTCATAATGTTAAAGTTTTACCAGGCACAATTACGGTAGCTTTAATATATAGAATCCATTACAAAATAATGGTGTCCACTTGGGACATAAACGCCATTCATAACTCTACTAAAGGAGAAACCCTATTATTACAGACAGATTTGTCTAGATCCAATATTACCATACCTAGACTGATTAGTTGGGATAGTGTAGTATATCCAGATAGTTGGCTATTAAAAGGAATTTTCGAGCCCATATCTGAAAACAATCAACAGGAAGTAGTTGAACAACACACAGAACTTTCTAAAATTATAGAACATAAAAATGAAAATATTGAAATAGGATTCAATAGATCTTCATCAATGAGATATTCATCGAGTGCCTCAGAATTCTCATCAATGGATTTACCATTTAAAATAAAACCTAGGTTATCAACATCTGATTTACTTAGGAAAACAAAACTTAAGAAAGTAGATTGTAGTAATCAAATACCCAGACCAGTTTACATGGTTGAAGGTTCTGAGATGAGCGAATCACCTTAGTTATCACCCATATTTCCTTCATCACCAACTCAATCATTAGCACCCAGTCAGGATGTTAGAATTAATGAGTTAAATGTATTAACAGTAGATTTAGAAGAATCTTGGGAAGAAAAAAAATCCTTAGGACAGATCTAAACCTACCAAATAACAAAAGAATTAAACATTGGTTCTTTAAAAATCATTCAGAACATTCTAGGGCTAGCTGCTTTAGGAAACATGAACGGTATACTAAAGAACACAATAAAAATATCAAATTTTTCGAATGGTTAGAAATCTATAGGGCAACCAAAGGATTAGACTCCCCATTCGTACAACAGTCAAAACATACAGATAGGATAAACCCTAAATCTATAGAAAAGTTACTAGATCACATTGCTACCCTTACCCAGGATAGCAAATTATCACCAGTTAACTTAGTCAAACCAACAACATTCTTAATAGGTAACCTACCAGTTACTATTCAGGATCCATTACCAGAATTAATAGTTAAACCTATAATTCAAATTGACCCTAAACCAGTCAACATTACAGTAGAACCAATAGCCGTAGAACCTATAGCTATAATTCCACAATATAAGACATTTCCATCAATTAGTGTCTCGAATGTCACAGGAGCTGACTTTGATATACTTTTAGAAAATAAACCAGTAGAGTCTTTAGCTAGCATACCAATAGCTTCAACTCCACAACTCAAAACCTTTTCAGAAATTAAATCTAACGAAATCACATTAGATGACTTCAATAGGTTTTTGGAAGAAACAGATGATCTAGTTGACGAAGTTAATATGATCAAAACAAAAAAGAAGTTACCCTTATAGGAAACTCCAGATGGTCTAGTAGAAGCTGAACATCCTCCATTAAGACCTATTACCATCCCTTACTAGGATATCCAGGTAGAAGCCTTTCCTCTAAAGAACCCTCAAGAGAACCAGACAACCAACCTCAAAAATATAGTTACCCAAAGTAACTATACAAACATCAGCCTAAACAATTTAGGTAAACAATTAATTAGGATAGAGAAAAATCTAAAAATAGATATCCCCTCTACCTCTTATCAAACGACAGATAGGATAATTAAGAACCATATCTTCAAACCATTCCAGGTCTCCAAACCAGCCCAGGAAGAAATAACATCAAAATTTGAAAAACTTCAAAATTGGAACAATACCCTTAGGTCCCAATTAGAAGGACAATTTTCAAATAACATAGGATTAGTTATTCCTGAGTCACCAGTGACTTCAAAACTAACCCAAAACCCATTGCAGGATCTTAGTATTCTTAGCAAACTAGGATCTGATATATCATCTAAGGATAGTTCTCATGAAACCTTTTCTGAACCAATTCCTCATCTCCAAAAATTAGCTTGGCAAGAACCTAGCCCAGTTAGGTATCCTCAAACCATAGGAACCCAACCTAGCCAGGTTATCCAAACTAAGTATAATGCGTCTTCTATCTATGTTTGGAACATATATGGTATGACTGATCATGAGATATTAAATATCTTACAGCAAATGACCATGGCGTCAAATGCTTATAAAACCCAGATTGGCACAACTGATAAAACAGTTGTTGAATTATTAATAGCTAGCTTTTTGAGCCAACTAAAAGGATGGTGGGATCATCATCTATCAAAACAACAACAGTTAGAAATCTGTAATGCAATACTGACTGATGAGCACGGTACACCCATACTTTCCCATCAAGGTGCTCCTATACAGGATGCAGTATCAATATTACTCTTCACCATATCACATCATTTTATGGGGGATTCATCCCATTTAAAAGATAAAAACGCTGATCTTCTTTCCAACATAAAATGTAGGAAGATGAGCGATTTTCAAAATTATAAAACTACATTCCTATCTAGAGTTATGTTAAGAGATGACTCTATTCAACCATTCTGGAAAGAGAAATTCCTAACAGGACTTCCTCCCCTCTTAGGTGAGAAAACCATAAACAAAATACACGAGACTTATGGGAATCATATTATCCCATATGATCAACTCATCTATGGTTAGTTAATCAGTTTTGCTCAAAACTAGGGTCTTCAAATTTGTCAAGATTTGAAAATCCAAAAACAAATGAAATTGGAACTTAAAGTTTCAAAGAGAGAAATTGGATCATTCTACAAACAGTTTGATGGCAACTTCTCTATTGATAAAACCGCGAGGGAACTTGCAGTAAAACCCAAACTAGAGAATCTAATAAAACTTATAATAAGTTTTCAAAATCAAGAAAACCATTCTTTGAAAAAAGAATGAATTTTTATAAAAAACCTTATGAAAGAAACTTTAATAAGGATTCAAAACATCATAAACAACCCTTTAAAAACTTTAAAGAGTTTAAATGTTATAAATGTGGCAAGAAAGGTCACACTACAAATTACTGCAAAATGTCTAAAAAACTTCACGAATTAAAACTTGAAGACGACACCTTTCCCAAAATATCTGCTCTTATGGTAGATACATCCTCATCATCTGAATCTGAACAATGGACAGACGAAGAATCAAATCCCCAAGTTGATGAATTTGCAACAAGCAATTCAGATTCCTCAAACAAAAACATTAATGTATTAACTAAGGAAGAAGATGAACAACTTCAAGATAAAATCCT
The DNA here is from genome assembly GCA_030763125.1 of Hippophae gyantsensis. Lineage (NCBI taxonomy): Eukaryota > Viridiplantae > Streptophyta > Magnoliopsida > Rosales > Elaeagnaceae > Hippophae > Hippophae gyantsensis. The sequence goes on from CM061028.1 coordinate 53,355,243, forward strand.
CAAGTTAAACGATCCATCATTAACCAAACTATATGTAGAATACTTAACTACATCTTTGGATAAAACAAAACCATTAAAAAATTCTGGACTTCCAAATACCAGCACAGGCTATTACAACCTCACTACTGTCATGGAAAGAAAGAACAAAACTATAACACCTGAAAGTCAAATTCAAGACTTAAAACTAGAAATCAAAACTATTAAACTGGAACTCCACTAGCTTAAAGAAAAATTAAAAGAATATGATATTAAGTTTCAACAACTTAATAATGGAGATAAAATATCAACTTATGTAAGTGATTCTGATGATGATCTTACTCAAAATAATCAAGATATTCAAAACTTGAGAAAAATTAGAACCAGCAAATATAAAATTAAAATAACTTTAATATTTCCAGATGATTCAAAACTTGAGACCATTGCTATGTTTGACAAAGGAGCCGATCTCAATTGTATTTCCCCATCAATCGTTCCCAGAAGGTTTCATAAACCAACTGAAGAGCGTCTTAATTCGGCCAATAAATCTCGAATGAGTATTATTGGAAAAACTGAGGTATCAATCCTAAAAGGGCTATACCTAATCAAAACTCCATTTGTCATAGTATCTGATATAGGCTATTCAGTCATATTAGGAACTCCATTCATGGATATCATTACCCCATATTCTGTTCAACATGATAGAATTTCTTTCAAAATGGGAGTAGAAGCTTTCATTTTTCCTTTTATTGAAGAACCAAAAACAAGAGATCTTAATCTCATCAAAACCTATTTAATCTCTCCAAAAGAGATTTTTGTTCTAATTAATCATAGAGAAAAGGACCTTCTCTATCTCAAAACCAAAGTTCAATCTCATACTATTGAGAAAGAGCTTCTAATCCCAGAGATTAAGGATAAAATCTCTAAATTACAAACCACTTTCGAAAAAGAGGTGTGTTCTGAATTACCCAGTGCATTTTGGGAAAGAAAACAACATATGGTAGATTTACCATATGAATCATCCTTTAAAGAGAAGGATATCCCTACAAAAGCAAGACCTATTCAAATGAATGGTGACCTTGAACAATTCTGTAGAAAAGAGATCGAAGATCTCCTATCAAAGAATTTAATCTCAAAATCCAGATCGCCGTGGAGCTGTGTGGCTTTCTATGTCAACAAATCAGCCGAGATTGAGAGAGGAATTCCTCGGCTAGTCATCAATTATAAACCTTTGAACCAAGCCTTAAAATGGATTAGGTACCCTATCCCCAACAAAAAAGACTTGCTTCAAAAATTATATTCATCATCAATATTCTCCAAGTTTGATATGAAATCAGGCTTTTGGCAGATTCAAATCAAGCCCCAACATTGGTACAAAACTGCTTTCACTGTTCCATTTGGACAGTTCGAGTGGAATGTTATGCCTTTTGGACTCAAAAATGCACCTTTTGAGTTTCAAAGGATTATGAATGACATATTCAATCCTTACTCAGAGTTCTGTATTGTGTACATCGACGATGTACTTATATTTTCAAAAGATGTCAGACAACACATCAGGCATCTCAAAACCTTTTTCCATATCATCAAGAGAAATGGATTGGCCCTATCAGCCAATAAAATGACTCTTTTTCAAACAAACATTAGGTTTCTTGGACACAACGTATCCAATGGAACCGTAATTCCCATAAATAGATCCTTACAGTTTACAACTAAGTTTCCCGATAGGATCATTGACAAAACCCAGCTACAAAGATTTTTAGGTAGCTTAAATTATGTACTAAGTTTCTGCCCAAATATTAATAGGTTAGCAAAATCGCTACACAATAGGCTTAAGAAAACCCATGAGCTATGGACATAAGAACATACAAAAATTGTGCAAAAGATAAAAGCACAGGTTCAAAACATTCCCTACTTACATCTTGCGGATCCAATCCTTCCCAAGGTAGTAGAAACCGATGCTAGTGATATTGGCTATGGAGGGATTTTAAAACAAGTCCAGAATAACAACGAGCAAATTGTTCAATTTTCCTCTGGCCATTGGAATGATTGTCAAAAGAATTATTCCACTGTCAAAAAAGAAGTACTATCCATAGTACTTTGTATTTCTAAATTTCAATCAGATTTATTAAATCAAAAATTTTTACTAAGGATTGATTGCAAATCTACAAAAGAAATTTTATTAAAATATGTTAAAAACATTGCATCAAAACAAATTTTTGCCAGATGGCAAGCATTATTAAGTATATTTGATTTTGATATTGAATTTATCAGAGGAGAGAATAATTCATTACCAGATTTTCTAACTAGAGAATTTCTCCAAAACAGGTATAAAGATGAGTAAGAAAAAGAAAGGGAAGGAGAAGAGTGAACCTCCAAACCTCACCATTACCAGTCTCTCATCGGCTAAACTAATCATGACCTGGTCTCAGGTTACTCATAATCAATCATCATCCTCCAACCAAACATTGGAAAAATTATCACCTCAATTAACCCCTGAGGATTCTGAATTAAACAATCGCATCCAACAATGGTTGCAAAATATGGATTCTGAGAAAATCATAACAGCATTTCATTGCATCCTAGAAATTGGGAGACCAACTACCACATCAAATTTGGAGATCATACCTTCAGAATCAAAAACATTTTCACAAAAAACATCTAGAACAATTTCTATTCCAGAAAGAGGCATTACATCCTTAACTTATTTTCCTTCCAAAGGAACATGAGATTCATTTCCCAAAACAAAACCACCATCTGAGTATTTTAAGAAAGAGCCAACTCAGGTGGTAACCATTATAGAAAAGGAATTTTTTAACCAAAATCCTTACCTGGCCATCCAAAGTTATTTTGGAAAAGGAATTTTTTATAAGCCATCTTTATCATCAAAAACTCCTCAATACTATCAGAGTATTTTGGAAATTATAGGTAGTGTGGAATTCAAACATTTCCATTACCCAAAAACAACAGAAGTGCAGTTTTCAACTACAAAAATTCATAAAATCATATCTCCATCAGATTGGGGCAATGATCTCTATAAACAACTGATTTTTCCAGTCAGTTCAGCTCATTCCATTTCCCATTGTACTTCGTACAACTACTAGGATTATCACCAGGCATGGTTTAATGCATTTCTTATCCAGAATAAAGATAACCAACATTCTTGGTTATTTTTCTTTATTAATAAAAATATTGATCCAAACCGGTTTCCATCTTGGTTTTTACAATGGTGGGAGCTATTCGGAAACCTTTCATGAATTCTAATATCTCCTGTGAAAGAAAGTTATGAATCTTTCCAATCGCATTACAAACCATCAATAAAGGAAGCTAGATTCCCTCCTTTATGCATATTTTGCACAAAAATTTATCTCCCTTGGGTATGTCAATGGGTCTTATATCTAGAAGCAACAGGGGTAATGACTATCAAACGTTCATTTCAAATCAAATGGTGGTCGTCATTTACGATACCAAAAACAATCTTATTAACAGCTGTTGAAAAATGGCTAAGGAAAAAAGGCCACATTGATTACCCCGTGGAGGAAATACAAGCATCTTCACTATTATTAGCACAAAAAGCACACACAGCTGCTTTGATTGCTCAAGCCAAAACCCAAGAAGAACTTTTGGACATCATTAAACAACTATCATCAGGGCAAACATCCCAGATACCAAAACAAGAGGAAGCTAATTCGGATGAAACACAATCACCCGATAAGACTTTCACTCCATCATAGGGAACAGAAGAGGACCTAATAGATTTAGAAACCTCAACCCAAGATGTAAATTTTTGGGTTCCCAAATCAACTTAATATTATTGGGCCTGCGTGTCCATTATTAATCTTATCATTGGGCCTGCACGTCCTTCACTATTTAGGGCCTGAGTGTCTATTATTATTTACATTAGGCCTACGTGTCCTTTTATATTTTATAAATATTTTCTGAGGATAACTAATTGTTAAAATCAAAAAAAGACAAAACATAAAACGGTACCGACACATATACTGTTCATTTTACCAAAATAGTACCCGACCATGTACTGTTCTATTACCTGTCCAGAATAATGAAGCAACTACTATTCACAACAGTAGTCAAGATTCCTACAGTATCTAGTGGCCGACAAGTCACTATTCAAGTGGGAGATAAGATACTATTCATTAAATAGTAGTAGCATCTTCCACAGTGCCATCACTCGGTTATTTAAGAAGAACGAGATCAGAAGAGAAGGGGTCCAAGAATTTCGAGTTTTTCTCTCTAGCCTTGAATACTCTCCATTCTCTGATTCTGTTTTATTCATAACCTTTTGTTTAGTTTAATTAATTATAAGTAAGTTTCTACAATTATTTTCAATAGGTTTATTTAAAGTGTTGTTTTAAGTTTTCTTTTATTTATATTTTATTTGTAAATTACAATATGGTCGATTAAGCCGCCTAATCTATCAATATAATATGTATGTTTGTTAAGCATGTGTTCTTAATAAGATATGATTACTTCTATTAATAAATCCCCATATCCTAGGTAGAAATTATGGTATATATATATATATATTTACATTTATGATTATTACTTTAGTTCATGTTACTCCTTTGATGCCGATGATGACAAAAAGGAATTTCGCTTCCTTCGTTTTTTTTCAGCGCTATACGGAGAGCCATTTCCTTTTTTTCCTTTTGGTTTGATAGCTTCAGTAGATTATTTCCCCCATTTACCTCCCTAATATATATATAATAATAATACCTATAGATAATAATAATACCTAATAATATTAGGATTAAATATATTTTAGATTTAATTTTTCAAAACTCATTAACCTTGATATTATAAAAAAATTATTTTTTAAAACACATCTTAAAAATATTAAAACACATATAAAAGTATTTAATTAGTAATTTCATAAATTGATTTAAGTTTAAATAAATATTTTAACACCAAAAATAATTTTAAATTTATGAACGTGTGCTATCAAATGCATCAATACAATCTTATGTGTCGTAGTTATAAAAGATACACCTGAAGTATGAATATCTACAATTGGAGAATTTGTTCGGATTTTCTTGATAGACTTGATAGTATGCCTAAAAACAAGTTTATAGGTAAATATTTTATTCACAAAAATAGCCAACGCTCGTAGTCCTTACAAACTTCCCCTTTGGCATTTTCGTGTCACAAAACCTCTCACTCACTACACGACACTTATAAAAATAATATAAAAATACAATGATGTTCTATACTCCATGGTGGAACTATCTTGTGGTCTAGTGAATCTATCTTCGCTACAACTTGACAAGCTTGTAAGTAACTAAAATGACATAAACCAGATATACGACAATTTGACTTGAAAGTCACATTGTACATTAGTTCAGTTTACATAGAAATAAGCAAAATGTAAAAAACAATCATGTAGTATGCATTCATACCAATCAAGCTTAACGTAATCTTAACTAAATATATTATCCCCCTATATGCATAACAAAATAAAACTTAGAAGTGAAACGAACTATTCTCTCCCCATTTTTAACATACGAGAAGGATAAAGTATTGAACAAAGAAATGAAGCTAAACTTTCCTTAAAGATAGAGAAATGTAAAAGAATATTAATGCAGAAGTGCAATGTGGTTTAAACTCCCCCTAAGTTCTATGACTCTCTAACTTAAAAACCAAATAAAAAGAGAATAAGTAAAAAGATGTAAATGAAAAAAAATGATTTTTTTTAATTTGCATAAATAGCCATAAAAGGTATTAAGTTCATTTCTTCACAAATGAGTGCACAACCAATTGAGAACTCATCATTTTTTTAACTCAAATTTTGTTCATTTATCATATAAATAAGTAAGTAGAGTAGACGAGGTACACAAGCACACTTCACACATATATTAACATATTGATAATTACTTAAAGCACTATATATGTTTAAACTCAACAAATATGTCAATTAATTCATTTATTACCTATCAAGAAAGACTCAAAAGAAAAAATATTACTTATCATATAAAATTATAATAGAGTCTTCAATCTCACAAAATAAAATATATCTACCAAAAGAGGATTTAAATTTTTTCTTTTTTTATTTTATAAATGAGGCACTTATAGTTTTTTTTAACTTCTATTAGCTCTTTCTTTTTGTGCATTCCAAGTACAAGTTTTATAAGCAATTTCTTTTTAAACAATATTTCCTTCTTTTTTTACACGAGACATAAACCTGACATGATGACTTTCACATTGGTTGTGAGGTAACTCTCTTAGCTTAATGCGGTAGCTTCACACATCACAGTAGGTAGCTCTCTCATTACTAAGTGTCTCCATACAGTAAAGTTTTAGAAAGTAAGAAATATAACTCAACACAATGTTATAGTCAAGATTAGTTGAAGTCCTAAAGTCTTTCAAGAAAATTCATAAACTTCAAGCATATCATAAATGTGTGTTCGTGAGTGTGTGAATAAGTTTATGCCAACATCGATCATCACATGCACAAGAATATGTGTGTGCATAATTCAAAATTGTAGAATAATTTATACAATAATTATCAAAATGAGTTGAGTCATTAAAAATGAGGTTATATATATCAGCTAGTTGTCTCTTAGTAGGTACAAACTCAAGTGTCACTACTTTCTATTGAACTAATTCTCAAATAAAGTGATGCTTAATGTCAATGTGCATAGTTCTAGAATGTTGAACTGGGTTCTTAGAAATACATATAGCACTAGAGTTATCACAATATAAGGGTACCATACCTTGTGGTTGACCGTAGTCCTTGAGCATGTTTTTCATCCAAAGCATTTGTGTGCAAGAGCTTCATGTAGCAATGTATTTTGCCTCACCTGTAGAGAGTGAGATAGAGTTATGCTTTTTTACTATGCTAGGATACTAAGTTGTTCCCAATATAGAAGCAACCACCTATTGTGCTTTTTCAACCATCCTAGTTGCCTACCTAGTTGGAATTTGTATAACCATTTACTTCACAAGGAGTGCGAGTAGAAAAATATAGACCATAATTACTTGTTCATGAGATCTACCTGATGATTCTTTTTACATTCTCTAAGTGTGATTCCTTAGGGTCAGCTTGATAATGGGCACACACACCAACAATAAAACATATGTTAGGCCTATTTGTAGTAAGGTAGAGTAAATAGCCTATCATACTCCTATAAAGGGTTTGATCAACACTTTTACCTTGAGTTTCCTTTGTAATTTTTGTACTGATACCTAAAGGAGTCCTTAATGGCTTGCTAGTTTCAAGACCAAACCTTTTAACAAGGTTACATGAGTACTTGGTTTGAGAAATAATTATATTCTCATAAGATTGTTTGATTTGCAAACCAAGAAAGAAAGTCATTTCACCTACCATGAACATTTCAAATTCATTTGTCATAAAATGCACAAAATCATCCACTAGTGTACTAGATGCAATCCAAAACCTATGTCATCCATATAAATTTGAGCAATAAATATCTCATCACTACTCCTTTTAATGAATAGAGTCTTAAAAAATACCCCTCGAATAAATCCTTTATTCAATAGATAGTTGGTAAGTCTCTCATACCATGCTCTTTGTTTAGTTTGTAAACATGAATTAGAAATTTCGGATCAACAAATCCTTTTGGTTGTTCCACGTATACCTCCTCATTCAGAAATCCATTCAAAAAGACTGAACATCCATTTGATATAATTTGAATTTCATGTGATAAGCAATGGCAAATAAAATCCTAATTGACTCTAGTCTAGCTATAGGTGCAAATGTTTCACCAACCTAGCTTTATTTCTAACAACAATGACATACTTGTCAAATTAATTTTTGAACATCCATTTTGTTCCAATAACATTTTTGTTTCTAGGCTTAGGTACTAATATCCACACATGATTTCTTTCAAATTGAGCTAACTCATTCTAAATGGCATTTATCCAAAATTCATCCCTACGGGCTTCATTCACATTTTTTTGGTTCAAATTGAGAAATATAGCATAAATGGGTTACCTTACTTATTTTTCTTCTTCTTGTTACCATGCTTGCATTAGGATCTCTAATTATATTCTTAATTGGATGATTTTTTGAAGTTCAGGTTGGATTTATCATTGATGAGGTTGATGATTCTTCCTTCTTTTCTTATTTTTCCTCCAACTCCTCTTCTTTTGTTCCAATTGTGTCATTGGTCATTGTTAATTGAGGTGTTGTGAAATTTTCATCATTACCAACTTTTTCACTTGTAATTTGCTTACCTACATCATCTATAATGACATTTATAGATTCCATAACAATATTAGTTCTATAGTTAAAGACTCTGTAGGCTCTACTATTTAGGGAATAACCAAGAAATATACCTTCATCACTTATTGAATCAAACTTGCCCAACTATTCTCGATCCCTAAGTATGTTGCATTTACTTCTGAAAACATGCATGAATTTTAGATTGGGTTTTTTACCTCTACATATCTCATAGGGAGTTTGGTTTGTGCTTGGACAAAGATATACATGATTTATAATATGGCATGCAATGTTTATAACTTTAGCCCAAACCTTTTGGAGATTCCCTTGGCATGTAGCATTACTCTTACCATCTCTTGAAGTATTCTATTTTTCCTTTCAACTATTCCATTTTTTTGAGGTGTGATGGGAGCATATAATTAATGAAAGATACCATGTTCTTTGCATAAGTCAGCATACTTGGTATTTTTAAACTCTTTTCCATAGTTTATTCTCAGTCTCTTGATGGTTACTATTTTTTCACCTATTTCAACCTACACTCTTGTACAATATGAGATGAAGAACTCAAAAGCATATGACTTATCTTTAAGAAAATCTACCCAAGTGTAGCGAGAAAATCTACTACAATTATGATATATTTCTTACCTCCAATACTTTCAATTCCAATACTTTGTTTGTATTGATACTATTGATCTTCTTATGAGCGATCCTAGTTTGTTTACCTAATTGATATGGTCCACATATAGGTGTTTCAATTTTTGGAAGAATAGGTAAACTCCGCACAGTCTCAATTTTACTTAATCTAACTAGATCTTTAAAATTCATATGACCTAGTTTTTGTGCCACAAGGTAGTTGAGTCATTACAAGCTAGGTTACATGTTACTGTTAGTGATGTATCAATACAATAACAATTTTCATGTAATCTGATTCTCATATCATACATTCACCCTTTCGATCTATTACAATACAATGATTACTTATAAATTTCACATTAAAATCGTTGTCATATATTTGACTTATGCTAATCAAGTTTACCTTGAGTCGTTCCATATATAAAACTTCATCAAGTTTAGGGATACCCTCTATTTGAATAGAGCCTTTTCCAACAATTTTAGATTTTTTACATTACCAAAGGTAATTGTCTATTCATTGTATTCCTCAAAGGTTTTAAACAAATAACGACTCCCAATCATGTGTCTAGAGGATCCATTATCAAAATACCGGGCGGTATTTGATTTAGTTTTAAATGCTATGTGGGCCACAAAGTAGTGTAACTTAGATTTCTTAACCCATCATCATTTAATTTAGAATGTTTGAGTTACTAGTTTCTTAGGTTCCTTTTTTGTATAGTTCTTGCAGTAAAAACTTTATGTTTTGAAATTTTTTGAGGTGTCCTAGAAACATTTGTACTTATGATAGAATAATAAGCATAAAGAAATCTACACTTAGGTCTAATGTGTCCTTTCCTACCACAGTGATGACAGATGGGAACAAACTGAATTTTCTTAGAGTAATAAGGTGTAGAAATTACCTTCCTTGCCTGTGCAACAATAGGTTTTAAAAATTGAGTTTTGGATGATGAAGGTGTTGACTATTCATCTACATATCCAAGACCTCTCTTATCTCCATGTTGCTTTCCATAGTCTAGGGCTTTGGTCATCTTTTCAGCACCTATGGTCAAATTCCTCACTGTCTCTTTAGCAATATTAAGTTCTTTCCTAAGCTTTTTGTTTTCCTCGTTGGTTTCTACAAGACTCAGATTGAGGGCATTAATATCTTCAGACAATTCCTTTTTATCTTTCTCTAGGATAGATGAATTTATTTTGTGAACATTTATGATTTCACTAAGTTTAGTTACTTCAACAAGTAGTTTATCTCTCTCTTTTCTGGCATCTAGACAATCCATGAATAGTTCATCGTAATTTGATACATTAAACTTATATAGTAAGAGAGAAGAGCATACTTCCTCATTTTCTTCATCTGAGTTAGAGTCACAGTCTTTGTGGTGTGCTTTGGTAGTTGCGGTGAAGGCACAATAGTTAGTGTCATCATCCTCTGAGTTACTAGCATTGTCCTACTCACTTTCTGTGTCACTAGGTGTAGTATTAAAGGTTTTTCCAACTTTATTTTTATTGTTACCATATTCTGCAGAAATATGACCAAAGCCCTCACAAATAAAGAATTGAGGACTAGTGGGCTTACTTTTCTTACCATCAAGGTGATGAGACAAAATCGACATTGCAATGCCGATCTTGCGGATACTTTGGTTCTTTATTTGTAAAACTCTCGCATGTGTACGAATCATTTTATAGAAAATAAAAAATATACTCCCAAGGTCAATCTAAGGAAGAAATATATGTGGTTTCTAATTTATTATTCAAAATCTTAAAAATGAAATTAAATCATAAACATCCTATCATGATATTTTGGTTTTATTTTCTAATCTAATAACATAAAAAAATAAACATAGATATAGATTCAATAAACAATAATGCAAAATTTTATCATTCATAATAGTGGAATATTTAAAGAATATGATAATTAATTTATTTATGTTTGTTCATATTATTTAGGTTATTAAAGATATAAATTAATATTTGTTGATTTTTTTTCTTTTTAAGTGTCCTTAGGCAGTACCCAAGTTCTTTTGTTTAATGTTAATTAACTAATATTAGGAAGAGCCTATTAATTAATTAAGTATTAAACTTGAGCTTTATTTCTAAGAAAATAGCAAACCATCTAATCACAGCTTTAGGCCGAGTGAGTTAATTAGACTTTATTTAAGGTGTCCAAATTAAATCTAAGAATTTAATTATCCAAGTACTAACTTTCAAATTTTAAAACTATTACTGAAAAATATATTGTCAATACATTTTCGAATAATAATTCTTTAAAAAAAACTTTTGAAATAGAGCTTCACTCTATTTACCGGATGATTGTACTAACAAATAAAATAGTACTACTCTAAATCAGACCATATTATTTGACCTTAAAATCTAATTTTCAGATTTAATTTTCTAATGAAAAATAATATATTTCTCTCTAACATCCTTAATATAAAATCTTGAATAAAAACAAAATCAATTTATTTTATAGATATGTTTTACTTATAATATTTCGTAAGCATAACAACGTTATTATTATATTTTATTTACAAATAGTTAGACATGTTAAATTCCATCACAGATAAATTAAATATAACATATAGGAATAAAACATAAAAAATAATTGTAAAGAATTGATTTCAAAATTATACCTTAAAAAAAATCCTTACAGCACTTTGATGCTAATTCTATTACTGGAAAATCTCGAAATGAATTTGCATTTCCTTTTATTGAATATAAAACTAAAAATCTATAAAAACATAGTTATTTCTTTTAAAAAATAGAAGAACTTTAAAATTTAAAACTAAAAAAAAGAAAGCTTTCTAGAGAGAGAAAACTAGAGAGAGAAAGAGCAGAGAAAATTGTGTGTTTTACAATAGAGAAAAATGGTCCTTTTATAGGTGAGAATAAGGCTAAAAAAGGTGGGAAAATATTTTAAAAATTGATTTTGGACAAGTTTGGATGGGTTGGCATGCGTGTGGGGTGCGAAAATTGGTTTAGATGGGCGTTTGGTGAGTACGTATGTGGGACACATCCCAGGCATTAGCTAGCGCACGAAGGGACTCGACGCAAGGGTGTTGTGGTACGCGGGACAGGGCGTAGGCATGTGTTGGGCATGTGCCGATTGCATACGGGCGTGTGTTAGGTATGCATGTACTGGCGCACGTAGGTGTACGTGGGAATTCGACGTGCATGGGCAGTTGCGTGCAAAATTTTAACATTTTTGTCCGTTTTGATCCATTTTGTCCAATTTTTTCATCTTTTTGACTTTTCCTCATTTCTTTTCTCAACATATTTGTTATATATTACCTCTAGTATTTTTCTTTGAGTCTTTAAGTTAATTTTTAACGAAAAATATCTAAGAAACAATAAAAATACCTATGATTCCTAAAAGAAAAATTTATATAAAAATATGATATAATCATACAAATATAAATATATTTAATCAATTAAATTATAGTAATTTTAGTGCTTTTTAAGCACTCATTACAAGGCAAGGAGGCTTGATTTCCCTTGACTTTTGGTCATTCGAACGAGTGGATTGTCCTTTGTTGGATTGATTATTTTGTTGACCCTTCTTCTTCATGAACTTATTAAATCTTCGTGCTAACAAGACTAGTGACTCATCATTCATATCCTCATCACTATCAAAAATGTCCTTTTTGGAGCTTTTGAATGCCATATCCTTTTTTTCTTAGGTGTATCAAGAGTAAGCTCATAGGTTTGGATTGACTTGACAAGTTTATCAATGTTTAGTATGTCCACATTCTTGCTTTCCTCTATCACTGTAACTTTCATCTTGTAGTCTGCTGTTAAGGAGCTTATGAGTTTGCATACTTGTATAGGTTGTAAAATTTTCTCACCAAGGTTAGAGCAAGCATTAGTGATATCACAAAAGTGAGCATAGAATTGACCAAAAGTTGATGGTATTGCTCATTTTAATGGAATCAAACTGAGATGTTAGCAATCTCAATTTTGTTTGTTTCGCTTGGGAGGTTCCCTCATGAGCAAGAGCCAGTGCATTCCATGCATCTTTAGCAGTCTCACAGTCGTAGATATGATGGAATTCATGCATTAACACTGTAGTAAAGATTGAGCTTAGACCTTTTTATTTGCTCCACTATGGATATGTTCTTTATTGGTCCAATATTTTCTTGTATTTAAGGTTGCTACACCATCTTTCGTTATCCAAAGTGGTTCACAACCATCACGAATAGCATCCCATACTTTTTCATCTTGTTCGAGAAAGGATTGCATACAAGCCTTCCAGTAAGGGTAATTAAACCCATCAAAGAGCAAGAAATCCCCCAATTTTCTAAACATGTAAATCGCTAAAATTCCCCAATATAATATCAATTAATTACATGATCAATTGAATCTAACCTAACATGTATTCCTCTCTCAAGTAAACTACACAACATATAGTAATTAAATTAATCACACTCTCATGCCAATTAAATTGCATATTACTCATTAAGTTCATCAATTATGGATCACATACATAAGAATAATATATCTTTGTCTAGAAACTATGCATGTTATTTAATTAAGACAAACAATTAAATAATTCTCTCAAATCTATTTAATTGCCTCTATAGATAAATTTTTGGCCAAACAATTAATAGCATAAAAATCAGATTAAATAATATAATTAAATTAATATTATAATTGGGAAAAAATATTAGATCATCACATGGTGAAAATTGGGTTCATAAGATCCCTAAATTAATAAATTAATTACACATAATTATGTTCATAAAACTCATATTTTTCATAAAGAAAGACATAAAATTAATAAAGAAAAGAGTAGAAAAATAAATACATTCAATTTCTTGAATTGTAGAATTAATTTTCTCTTGAATCTCCACCAAAATTGTGTCGTCTCTTGAATTTTTCTATATTTTTCTTTCTTTTTAGCTCTAAAAACTTACCAAAATTATACTAATAGAGGCTAATTAGGGTTTATGGAGTGATTAAGGGCTTAAATAAAGCTCAGGTGCGATCTGGATCATCTAATCAGCTTCAGATCAAGGGCTACGATCAAAATAAGCAAAACTGACAGTTTCAGCCAATCATAGAGTGACACATGACATTAGAAATTCATTGGGCAAATCAGGGAATGACGTGTGGTAAAAGAGACCGGTCAGAGTCAACACTCACAAAGTCAGCAACACGTGGCACGATGTGATTCGTGGGAATGGATGGCGTGGCGCACGGGTGGAAGGCACAGAGCAATGGGGTGGTGACACATGGCATGGGGCGTTGATCGATTTCCAAACTCGGATTAAACGTTGTGTTGACACGTGGCACCTGTTTCATCCTCCTCACACGCGAAGCGAAGTAATTCGCTCTTTGTGCTTGCATGGCGTTCACGTGGCTTGCCAAGTCAGCTCTTCTGCTTGCATGGCATGCCACATGGTAGCTTCTGATTGATCCTACATTAAAAATTAATAAAAAATCCATAAAAATTCCAAAACATTCCCAAAAATTATATTTTCACCCTTTTTCACTAAAAAGTTTATATTTTAATTTTTTTGGCCATAAAAATACTATTTATAAATAAAAGAAGTAAATATTAAGTAAAAAAGTGCACTAATGACTCTATTTTCATAGAGTCATCACACCCCCAAACTTAAATCTTTGCTTGTCCTCAAGTAAAGCTAAGTATAACTAAATAAAATAACTTGGGTAGAATATTCATAAATATACTTCTATTAGTACATGCATATTTCACGAAAACTATCCCTCTCAAAAGTTGTACAAGTTTATTATAAAGAGGTTCACATATTCATCAATCAACGTTCCATCAATGCAAGGATATGCAAGGTTTTTTAAAAATTGATTTGTGTGTGTGTGTGCTACACGTGATATCATCCAATGCACTCATGAAATCAACCTATATGAGCATGATAATCAATTCAATCTTAGAACAAGTCTCATAGGTCAAATTTTGACATCCCTCTCCACTAATATAAATATGCACTTAGCTTAAGATCAATAAGGAATTTACATGGTTGTAATGTAAGGCTTAGGTGGGGGGTCGATAGATGCAGACATTTTAGGGTCTTTTCACACCTTAGCTTTTTTTTTCATCATGCACTTTTTAACTCCAATTGAGCTTTTACTTAATATTTTAGTACACCCTCTTTTGATATTCTTTTCATATATATTTTTTATTCCACATCTCTTTTCTCTTTTTTTTTGTAATTTCACAACACCCCCAAACTTATTTTCAATTCTATTTTTTTTTCTTTAGAGGGATAATTGTGTTATGAGTTCTGCTTTTTTTTGTGCGTTATATTTCACCTTATTCTATAGCATAGCACATGATTGCATTTTTTTCTTTTCATACAAGCTAAAGGTGTAAGGATAAAGGTAATGCTTATTGGTTAGGCATTAAATGTGGCTTAAAGATATGAAAGGTTCTTTGTTAGGCTCAAATGAATGACTAAAGATATTAACAATGGTTAGCTTGAAAGGCTCAATAGATCCAAATAAGGCCTAAATCATTTCTCTTGCTAAATACTATTTAGGATTTCGCCTCAAGGGATGATCAAATAGAATCTAAAACTTGGTAGATCTAATTGACTCGCATAACTCACTACAAATTTTCTCTCAATAAGCACACCAAAATCAATCATGAACATTTGCATAATAGTTGAATCAATTTGATCAAAACTAGTAAGCATATCACATGATTAATGTAGATATCTTAACAAATATGTTATATTCCTTATCCTAGTCATGACAACCAATTTTTATCATGGAGTTCATATGTTTCTTATCAAGCATGTGTGCACTTATTTTCCATATATTTATCAATTTCTACCCAAATCATTTTTAAAAACAACCTAAAAGTTAAAAAAAATTCCCTAAAAATTTAAAATGCATACTAAATACTAATGTAGAGAATGAAGTTCCCTCCCCCAAACTTAAATTACACATTGTCCCCAATGTGCACATATAAATATGAAAAGGTCAAAGAAAATAAAACTCCCTTAGTCATGGCATACCACATCTGTCACTGAAATGCTCATTCATGTTGTGCCATTTCTCTCCACATTTATTCACCTATAAAACAAAAACAATGAAAATCAAGTCCTAATGTGCATCCACTAAGGTTATCACAAGTGTTTCATTTGATAATTGATCTTCATAATAGTGCTTCACCCTATGCCCATTAACCATAAATCGCTCTTTATCTTTATTTTCTAATTCAATGGCTCCATGGTTGGTTACCTTAGTGATGATGAATGGTCCTGCCCATCTACTCTTTAATTTGCCCAGAAACAATTTGAGTCTTGAGTTGTACAGTAGCACTTTCTGACCCTGTTCAAAGATGTGCACAATTTTTTTGTTATGCCATCGTTTTGTCTTTTCTTTGTAAAGCTTGGAATTTTCATAAGCATTCCACCGTAATTCATCCAATTCATTTATTTGAAGCATTCTTTTCTCACCAGTTGCATCTATAGACATATTCAACTGTTTCAATGCCCAATATGCTTTGTGTTCCAATTCTAATGGTAAGTGACAAGCCTTTCCATAAACTAGCTTATATGGGGTGGTACCAATTGGTGTTTTAAATGCAGTTTTGTATGCCCATAAAGCATCTTCCAACTTAGATGACCAATCCTTCCTAGAGATGTTCATAGTGTTCTCCAAAATTCTTTTCACTTCTCTATTAGATACCTCTACTTGCCCACTTGTTTAGGGATGATAAGGGGTAGACACTTTATTCTTAATCTCATACTTAGACAATAAGGAATTAAATGCTTTATTGCAAAAGTGACTTCCTCCATCACTAATAATGATCCTAGGTGTTCCAAACCTAGTTAAAATATTTTTCTTCAAAATTTCATGACAACTTTTGCATCCCATATGTTGCTAGCAATGGCTTCTACCCACTTTTACACATAATCCACGGATATGAGTATGTATTGGTTGCCAAATGAAGGAGGAAATGGTCCCATAAAGTCGATGCCCCACACATCAAACAATTCCACTTGAAGTATACTATTTAGAGGCATCTCATCTCTTTTTGAAATATTACCTATCATTTGACATCTATCACATATCTTTACATAATTGTAAGCATCTTTAAATAGTGTAGGCCAAAAATAACCAGATTGAAGTACTTTAGCTTCTGTTTTTGAGCTCCCAAAGTGACCTCTATAGTTTGAGCTATGGCAATGGTAAAGGATACTTTCAACTTCATCATTAGGGACACACCTTTTCAAAATACCATCATCACATTCTTTATAGAGGTAAGGGTCATCCCAAAAATATTGTTTAATCTTATGGAAAAACTTCTTCTTTTGTTGCCATATGAGGTTCAGTGGAAGAACGTTGGCGAAAAGAAAATTTGCAATGTCTCCATACCATGGAACTTCTGTTTAAGCTATAGAAAATAGTTGCTCATATGGAAAAGATTCCCCAATTACCATATTATCATCCATTTTTGCTCCTCTCTCTAGTCTAGATAGATGGTCTGCTACCTAATTTTATGTTCCTTTTTTGTCATGGATTTCCAAGTCAAATTATTGTAGAAGGAGCATCCATCTTATCAATCTTGGTTTTGCATCCTTCTTCGTCATGAGATACTTTATTGCAGTATGATCTGTGTAAATAGTCACTTTGGTGCCAACCAAATAAGATCTGAATTTCTCAAAGGCATATACAATGGCTAGGAGCTCTTTCTCTGTAGTAGCATAATTCATTTGGGCCTCATTCAGTGTATTTCTTGCTTAGTATATGGCACGAAAAGTTTTGTCTCTTCGTTGTCCAAGAACAACTCCAATAGCAAAATCACTTGCGTCACACATAAATTCAAAGGGCTTGTTCCAATCCGGTGTGACTATAATTGGAAATGACATTAATCTCTCTTTAAGCACTTAAAATGTTGTTAAACATTTATCATCAAACTTGAAAGGCAAGCATGTCCTTTTCCAAAAGATTACACAAGGGTTTGGAGATTTGAGAAAAGTCTTTTATAAATCTAGGATAAAAGCCTGTATGCCCAAGAAAACTTCTTACTCCTTGTACATTGGTAGGTGGTGGTAGTTTCTCAATCACTTCTATTTTAGCTCTATCCACCTCAATGCCATTAGCTGAGATTTTGTGGCCCAAGATTATACCTTCATGTACCATGAAATGAAATTTCTCCCAGTTTAAAACTGAATTTGTTTCTTCACATCTTTGTAACACTAGGGAGAGATAGTGTAGACATTCATCAAATGAGTTTCCAAAGACCAAAAAATCATCCATGAAGATTTCCAAATGCTTCTCCACCATGTCTGAGAAAATGGCCATCATGCATCGTTGAAATGTAGCAGGTGCATTACATAATCCAAAAGGCATTCTCCTGAAAGAAAAAGTTCTATAAGGACACGTGAATGTGGTCTTTTCTTGGTCTTCAAATGGCACAGTAATCTGGTTATAACCAAAGTATCCATCTAGAAGGTAAAAGAAAGAATGCCCAGCTAATCGGTCAATCATTTGATCCATAAATGGGAGAGGAAAATGATCCTTCCTTGTAGCTTTATTTACTTTATGAAAATCCATACATACTCTCCATCCTGTGACAGTCCTAGTAGGTATTAACTTATTGGACTCATTTTCCACCACAGTGATTCCTCATTTCTTCGGTACACATTGGACTGGACTTACCCATTCACTATCTGATATTGAGTAAATAATGCACATGTCCAGCCACTTGACAATTTCCTTCTTCACCACTTCTTTCATAATGGGATTTAAGCAGTATTGTGCATCCCTGGTGGGTTTAGCCCCGTCTTCTAGCAAGATTTTGTGCATGCATATTGATGGGCTTTTGCCTTTGATGTCGGTAATAGACCAACCTATAGCTCTTTTTAAGTTCCTTAGCACCTTTAGTAGTGCTTCCACTTGCTCCATACTTAGATTAGTCGAGATTATGACTAGAAGTATCACGTTATCACCCAAAAATGTATAACAAAGATGAGAAGGTAAAGGTTTAAGCTCTAATTTTGGTGGCTCTTCAATGGATGGTTTCAACCGTGAGCTTATTTCAAGACATTCCACAACTGTATTTGATACACACATGAGAGGCGTCTCCTCCAAAAAGTTCACACAATTCACAAAATCAACCTTTAATTTCATATTTTCAAAATTAAAAAAATTGAGTTTTTTTCTATTGAGTTAATGTCCTTGTTCATAGCATCATGTGTTAAGGTCATAAGTGGGGGCGATTCAACAAGTGTTGTTAGGCTACCGATATGAATTTGTGTGCCTGCATGTGTGTCCTGGTATTCATTAGTATGTGTGTTTACAGAATTAACAAGCACAGACTCTAAAGCATCAATAGAGCACATGTCATAAAACACATCAGTGGTTAGATCATCAATGCTATCTATTCGAAAGTAATCACTAGCATTATCATTATTAGAAAATTTAATTGCTTTGAACACATTAAATGTTACTTGTTCATCTTGTACTCTTATTGTAAGTTCACCTTTTTGTACATCAATGAGTGTTCTTCCGATTGCTAAGAATGGATGACCAAGTATGATAGGAATGGCATGGTCCTCTTCCATGTCTAGCACAATGAAGTCCGTCGGAATGATGAATTTGTCTACTTTTACTAGAAAATATTCTACCACACCCCGGGGTCTTTTAATTAACCCATCTGCCATCTACAATATTATTGAAGTGGGTTTGGCTTTACCAACCCCCAATCTATGGAAGACTGATAATGGCATGCGGTTAATGCTAGAACCCAAATCATATAGTGCCTTGCCAAAACGAATGTTCCCAATAGTGCAAGGAATGTCAACACTACATGGAACTTTTAATTTTTGTGGTAGTTTTCTATCAAGAATGGCACTACAACCTTCAGTCAAGGTTATTGTTTCATAATCTCCAAGCCTCCTTTTCTTTGATAGTATATCCTTCATAAATTTGGCATAAGATGGCATTTGTTCAAATGCCTCTACAAATGGTATGTTTATGTGTAGTTTCTTGAAGACTTCCAAAATTTTTGAAAATTGTGTATCTGTATTTTGCTTTTGCAGCCTTTGAGGAAAAGGAATAGTGGGTTTGTAGAGGTTGCTCTTTTTTCACTGAATTATTTCCTTTCCATTACTCTCTTTATCCACTACTTCCTTTTCATCCTTTTTAGTCTTATATTCTTCCTTATCCTTTTGAGTCTCATCTCCCTCTAGAGTTTTACCACTCCTCAAGGCTATAGCACTGCAATGGTCCTTCCCTTCTCTTCTTGGATTTATGATTGTGTCACTTGGAAGGTTACCCTAAGGCCTTTGGCTTATGGCTGGGCCAAGTTACCCCATTTGGTTCTCCAAATTTTGAATCGAAGCCTCTTAAGTGGACACTTTTGTATTTATTGATTGGATGAAGTCTTTCATCATCCCTATTAAGGCATTTGTATTATCCTCAGTAGGTGACTTCTTCTCTTGGGCCTGCGATTGATGTGGTTGTTGAAAACTAGGTGGTTGAAACGATTGATGGTTGAATTGGTTACCATCTTGATTGTTGTTATTACTCCAAGAGAAATTTGGATGTTGTCTCCATCCTGGGTTATATGTGTTTAAGTATGGATTATTGTTTCGATTCACATTACCCACATAACAAATGGATTTAGGATTATTTGGACAATTATCAAACAAATGAGCTCTTCCACAAAACACACATGACACTCGTAAATCTTGGACATGGTTTATACTCACTGGCGAGTTTTGAACCTTCAAAAGATTAACCAAAGATGACACTTGAGCTGTAAGTGTTGTGATATCATTTACCTCGTGCATTTCGGCTACTCTTCTTGTGGCTATCATTCTGTCCATTGGCCATTAATAATTATTGCTAGCCATTTTCTAAAGTAAATCATAAGCTTGATTGTAAGATTTGGCTAGTAAATCTCCATTAGCCGATGCATCAACAATAGTCCTTGTTTGAGCATTGAGGCCATTGTAAAAAGTTTCCATTTGAATCCAAGAAGGAATACCATAATGAGAGCACTTCCTTAGAAATTCCTTGAATCTTTCCCATGCTTCATATAGAGATTCTCCTTCGTGTTGTTGGTAGGAAGTAATATCATTCCTAAGCTTGGCATTCTTTGTTGGTGGGAGGTATTTCATCAAGAATTTCTTCGCCAAACCACTCCAAGTTGTAATGGAATCAGGTGGTAAAGAGTTTAGCCAGGCTCGAGCACGGTCTCGCAAAGAGTAAGGGAATAATATAAGCCTAAATGTCTCCTCTGTCACACCATTGAACTTAAATAAATCTACAACTTCAATAAACAATCTGAGATGAAGATGAGGATCCTCTGTTGGTAATCCACTGAATTGTCCAACTGTTTGTAGCATTTGAAACATCATTGACTTTAATTCAAACTGATTAGCTTAAATGTTTGGCCTTGTAATACTTGGATTCAGCCCTTTCAACGTAGGTATCGCACATTCCTTCATAGCTCTATCTCTATCATCTATCAAAAACATTTTATTATTCAAGTTTAGCTCATTATTGTTTATTTCTAATGGATTAGTCATTTCTTCTTCCTCTTGGGTGACTTGTTGTTTTCTAATTGATCTCAAAGTGCGCTCAATTTCAAGATCTAAAGGTAAGATTTTTCTCTCACGAACTCTACTCATTCAATAGACTCAACTATATTTCTACAATACTAAAGGAGTTGTCTAAATAAAAACTAAAAAAATTAACAACTAAATAAATAAATTAAAGTAAAAAATAAATAAATAAATAAATAAAATAAATAAAAGAAATTAACTAGAATAAATAAATAAATAAGTCACTAAAAGAATATAAATAAATTTAGATTAAAATTAAAGTAAAGAAAAATAAATTAAGATTTTTTTTAAAAAAGAAAAAATAAAATTAATAATAAAAAAATATTAATTTCTAATATTAATAATCCCCGATAATGACGCAAAAAACTTGATTATCCTACAAATTGTGTGTGCAATGAATACGTAAGTATACGTATCATAACAAATAATATAATGATAAGTAAAAATCGTTCTCATAGAGATTATTTTATTAGAAACTAATTTTTAAAACTAAAAATAATAAAATTCAATTTTTTCGATGTTTTTTATATTTTAATGAAGAAAAATTAAATAGCAATAAATAATTAAATCAAATTTGGTAACTAAAAAAATATATGAAAAAATATCTAAGAATACTTAATCCCTCAATTTTCTAAACATACGAATCATTAAAATCCCCTCAATATAATATCAATTAATTACATGATCAATAAAATCTAACCTACCATGTATTTCTCTCTCAAGTAAACTACACACCATATAATAATTAATTTAATCACACTCTCATGCCAATTAAATTGCATACTACTCATTAAGTTCATCAATTATGAATCACATACATAAGAATCATACATCTCTTCCTAGAAACTATGCATGTTATTTAATCAAGACAAACAATTAAATAATTCTCTCAAATCTATTTAATTGCCTCTATAGATAAATTTTTAGCCAAACAATTAATAGCATAAAAATCAGATTAAATAATATAATTAAATTAATATTATAATTGAGAAAAAATATTAGATCATCACATGGTGAAAATTAGGTTCATAAGATCCCTAGATTAATAAATTGATTACACATAATTGTGTTCATAAAGCTCATATTTTTCACAAACAAAGACATAAAATTAATAAAAAAAAAGTAGAAAAAGAAATACAATCAATTTCTTGAATTGTAGAATTAATTTACTCTTAAATCTCCACCAAAATTGTGTCGTCTCTTGAATTTTTTTTGTATTTTTCTTTTAGCTCTAAAAACTAACCAAAATTATGCTAATGGAGGCTAATTAGGGTTTATGGAGTGATTAGGAGCTTAAATAAAGTCAGGTGCGATCTGGACTGTTCGATCTGCTTCAAATCAAGGGCTACGATCAAAACAAGCAAAATTGACAATTTCAACCAATCATAGAGTGACACATGACATCAAAAATTCATTGGGCGAATCAAGGAGCGACGCATGGCAAGGGAGACATGTCAAAGTCAACACTCGCCAAGTCAACAACACGTGGTGTGACCTGATTCGCAGGAACGAATGGCGTGGCGCACGGGTGGAAGGCACGAACCAATGGGGTGGTGACACATGGCATGGGGCGTTGACCGATTTTTGAACTCGGATTGAACATCGTGCTGACACATGGTGCCTGCTTCATCCTCCTCACACGTGGCGTGAGGTAATTCGCTTTCTATGCTTGTGTGGCTTGCCAAGTCAGCTCCTCTGCTTGTATGGCATGCCACGTGATAGTTTCTGATTATTCTTACGTTAAAAATTAATAAAAAATCCATAAAAATCCCAAAAAATTCCAAAAATTATATTTTCACCCTTTTCACTAAAAATTTTATATTTTAATTTTTTTGGCCATAAAAATACTATTTATTAAATAAAAATAAGTAAATATTAAGTAAAAAAAGTACGCTAATGACTCTATTTTCATAGAGTCCTTAGCAGAGGCCTAACAGATGACCCACCTTCTTTCATTTAGTCCATAAATAGGAGTGTGTGTCCCTAAGGATCAAACTCACTAAGTGTGCCTAGTGTTGACTCTGATACCAATTAAAAGTTTATACAATATGGACCTAATTAACCTAGAGATAGGTGACTAGGTTAATTTTAATTTTTATTAATTTATAACTTAATAACCTAAAAAACGTGGCTAGGAATGTAATCGTATGTAAGAATATGGTATGGAAATAAAATAATAACACATGATATTTTTAGGTGAAAATAACCTAGGCCACAACCATAACCTATAAGGAAATCGACCGATCCATCAGATCACCTAACTTTTCACTATGAAAATCAAATGTTCAAGTATAAACTTAGTCTTATGCTACCCTCCCTCTGATACTGTCCCAATTTACTTTACTTATGAGTCATTTCTCTGTTTTCATAGTTTCTAAAATTAGCGTGAACGATTTGTAAACCAACATTCCAATGAGTTTCCCACTAGTCAGATTGTTCACAAATCAATTGTAAAATAGTTAGCACAAAAGCACAAGTACTCGTGTGTGTTCTAGAATGAATTTAACAATGAATAATCCTAGTTAAATGATTCAAAATATATGTCACTTAAATTAAATCAACTAAAAAACTCTAGAGCAAAACGATTAAGCTCAAATTCACTAAAAATAGATTTTTTAAAATTTAATAATTAAATCAAATAACCATAATCGCTCGTATAATTATTAGATTTAAATATCTAAGATCTTAATCATAAAATAAGATATACGAATATAAAAAATATGAAATAAATAAATTGATAATTATAAAAAAAATTCTTCTAAAATATTTAAAAAAAATCATCAATTCATGATTATTACTTTCTTTGTTTTTTTCAGCGCTATACGCAGAGCCGTTTCCTTTAATAACAATACTTAATAATATTAAGGTTAAATATATTTTAGGCATAATTTTTCAAAACCCATTAAAAACCTTAATATTATAAAAAATTATTTTTTAAAACACATCTTAAAAATATTAAAACAATATAAAAATATTTAATTAGTAATTTCATAAATTAATTCAAGTTTAAATAAATATTTTAGCACAAAAAATAATTTCAAATTTATGAACATGTGCTATTAAATGCATGAATACAATCTTATGTGTCATAGTTATAAAAGATATACCTGAAGTTTGACTATCTAGAACTCGAGCATTTGTTCGACCTTTTTTGATAGACTTGATAGCATATCTAAAAACAAATTTACAGATAATTATTTTGTCAATAAAAATAACTAATATTTATAGCCTTTATGATCACAAATGAGATGTTAAGGTTTTATTGGCCAAAACAAAACACATACATCCATAAGTAAATTGTTCATCCATAGTGACTCATCTTTTGTGATTAGGAGCACTACTTAAAATATAAATATATTTGTTGCCTTAACTTTTACAAATCTAAAATAATCAAATAATAAGTAGGTAGAATGACACAAGCTTGACCTAGTACCACATAAATTATTTTTTAGTTAGAATTAATTGTTATAAACATAATAAGAATAATAATAATAATATAAATTGACTTAAATTTTTATTTAAGCATTGGATCAAAATAAAAATAAATATTTTAAGGTTATAAATAAAACAAGATTAAAAAATAATTGTTTTTTACCAAATGAAAACAATTGAGAAAATAATAATATAAATACGCAAAGAAAATATAATATTCCATGTATTTCTTAAGTCGTTGAAAGGAAATAGTTTTTTTTTGTTATGGGTGAAATGTTTTCTATTTCAATCCAGATTAATAGGCAAACTAAATACAAAAATATCCAAAACGTTTCACATTATCATTCATAATATGGTCAACCCAACATGATATTAAAAAATATATGAATTTGCATCACAAAATACAAACATCCATGACAATGCGATATACATAATATACACAAACTATCACTCATTTATATTTGTGTATTCCTTACATTCATTATGTAGTTGTCCATATAAATCTTTTTATATTTTAAATAAAAGTAAATGTAAACATTCAAAATAATAATATGTAACACAATATGCAATCAATATGAAATGTGTAAGTTAGTACCAAGGATTGAAATGTTGTAGATATTGCCACTTTTTTATAAATTATGTTATCGAAAAGTAATATTTATATCTTTTTGCTAAAATGTTCAAAAAATTTGATGAATGTTGCAACATTACGATAAAATATCGCTATCGAGAAAATGTTAAAAAAATCATTTTCTTATATCAAAATATCATGGACACTATAGACATTGTTGTGGAATTGTAGACACAATGTCAACAAATATCGATAAAATATTATTTCGTATTAATTTTTTAATTTTTAATTTTTTAAATAATTTACGTTTAATTTATCTATTTTATATTTTTTTTATCTTCAATCAAAATATTATTTATTTACGATAGTATTTTATACTTCTTTTCACATATATATTTTTTATTTATACTTCATTTTTCATTTAATTTACTAATTTAATTTATATAGTTTTTTTTCACAATTTAAATTCTATTATGTACCTCCAAGGTGTATCCATTTATAATAATATTAAAAATTGTAATATAAATAATTATTTTACATTTTAATTAATTATTCTATAATATTCTGATTAATGAGTTGATTTATTTATTAAATTAAAACTATAACTTCTATAATTATATGTATTAAATAAAAAAATAGTTTAAAAATATAAGTAATTAATTGTTTTGATATTTTATAAAGTTTTATAATCAAATACGATGATTTTGAAAAAGTTTCCATTGTTTTTTTTAACTTTCCAACTTTTTGTCGATAATGACAACTAGTTCTCGAGTTCTTCAACATTCCTCCCAAGTTGGAATATATGTTAATTATTTCTAACTTGCTAAGTAAGCTTGAGAATTGTGAAAAACTTAAGGATTTGGTAAAGATATCTATTGGTTGCTCTGATGTAGAGATATGATAAGTTTTAATTATTCCATCTTGAATCTTTTCTCTCACTAAATGGAAATTGATCTCTATGTGTTTGGTTCATTCATGAAACATTGGATTTGATGAAATGTGAAGGACAACTTGATTGTCGCAATATAACTTGGCCGGTTGGGAGTCTTTGATACCTAAATCATCCAAAATGTATCATAACCAGGTTACTTAGTAATATGTTGCTGCCATAGAGTGATATTCTGCTTCTACACTTGATCATGAGACTGTGTTTTGCTTCTTAGTCTTCCAAGAAACATACAATATCTCATGGTTGATTGTCGTGTGTCTGTGCATCTAGCCCAATCTGCATCACAAAAAGAGTTTAGCTGAAGTGAACTAGCTGCTAAGAAAAAGAGGCCTTGACTTGGTATGTTCTTGACATATCATAGCACTCATTGAGCTACTTCCAAATGTGGTTGTTATGATTTGTCATGTATTGACTGAGAATGTGCACAACATACACTAAGTCGGGCCATGTAATGGTCAAGTATATTAATCTCCCGACAAGTCTTCGATAGGATGTGGGGTCACTGATGAATTCTCTTTCAACCTTGCTCAGGGATAAATTTTGTTTCATAGGTGAATTGGCATGTTTGACACCAAGATAACCCATGTCCTCCAATATTTCAAGTGCGTACTTGCATTGTGACAAAACAATTCCCTTCTTGGATTGCAAAACTTCTATGTGCAAAAAATACTTTAATTCGCCGAGATCCTTTAGCTTGAATTGTCACAAGAGATGATTCTTAGTTTCTTCAATGTCTTGTAGATTATTTCATGTTATGATTATATCATCTACATAGACAAGAAGAGTAGAAAAGGAATTACCACAGGTTCGAACAAATAGTGAGTGATCATACTTGGATTGGTTAAAATTGGCTAGCTAAGTATTGTTGATAGCTTAATGAACCATTGTCGTGAGGCTTGTTTGAGTCCATACAAAGATTTGTGTAGTTTACATACTCGTGTTTCCCCCTTTCATTTGAATCTAGGTGGAAGAGACATGTAGACATCTTCATGGAGATCACCATAGAGAAAGGAATTGTTGACATTGAGTTAGCGAAGATGCCAATTTTGAACAGCAACAACTGTAAGAAGGAGGCAAACAGTGACAAGTTTAGCCACTGGTGCAAAGGTTTCTTTGTAGTCAAAACATTCAATCTGATTGTATCCTTTGGCCACTAACCGAGCCTTGTATCATTCCACAAAGTCATTAGGATTATACTTGATTTTGTAGACCCATTTATAACCAATGGGTTTCTTATTTGGAGAAAGTTGTTGGAGCGTCCAAGTGTCATTAGTTTTGAGAGCATACAGTTCTTGTTTCATGGAAAGCCACCATTTTGGATCGTTGAAAGCTTTAGAAAAGGTGGTTGGTTTCTTGAGAATGGAAAGATAAGTAGCAAAGGCATGATGTGTAGGTAATAATCAGTCATAGGTAAGTATATGACATAAGGAATGAGAAGTACCTTTGTTATCAAACGATGCTGAGTTAGATGAAAGGAAGGACCGAGAAGGTAAGGAAGCTTTTACATGATACTTTTGAAGGTAGCTAGGAACTTGAATGGATCGACGAAGTCTATATGTAACTGGTGTTGAAGGAGTCACGTATGGTACAGAAGTTGATGATGGTTTTCTAGGAGGTGTATCTTGAAGATTAGGGTTATGTGACTCAATTGCTGGAAGGATAGATGGTGTATGATTAAGTATGTATTTAGAGTGGTTGATTGGCCAATGTCAGGCATGTCATCATAAATAGTATTTTCTAATGGAGAGAATAGAGTTAGAGTGTTGACAATGGAAGTAGAATAAGGAAACACATGTTCATAAAAGATAACATCACGAGACATGAAATTTTTTCCTGTTTCTAAATTGTAGATTCGGCAACCTTTTATCCTTGATGGATACCCAATGAATATGCATCGATGTGATCTAGCATCAAACTTGGTGGGTCGATCATGATGTGTAGATGCAAAGCAAAGAGAACCAAAGACACAAAGATGTTTATACCTAGGAACTTTGTGAAAAAGGATTTCAAATGGTGTTTTATGCTTTAGGACTGGTGTTGGAGTATTATTTATGAGGTATGTGGTTGTAAGAATGGAATCTCCCCATAATATTTTAGGGAGGTTTTCTTGGAAGAGCAACGTGTGAGCTACATTGAGAAGGTAACGATGTTTGCATTCAACAACACCATTTTGTTGAGGGGTAGAGACACAACTGGTGTGATGTAGGATTACTTTGGTAGAAAACAACTGGGTCATAGAAAATTCTGGTCCATTATCACTACAAATGATTTTAACTCGGGATGAAAATTGTGTTTCAACAAGATTAATGAAGGTGGTGAGAAATGTACATGTATCATATTTAGTGTTTAAGAGATAGACCCATGTGCATCTTGAGTAGTCATCAATAATAGTGAGAAAATAACGTGCTCCATTAAGTGCTGGAATGTGATAGCCCCCCTAAATATCAACATGAATTAGTTCAAAAGGTGCTCTTGTATTGATAGAACTTAAAGGAAATGGATTACGAGTTTGCTTAGCTAGTGGACAAATAGAAAAATCACTAATAGAACAAAAGGGTATATTGATGGAAAGAGAAAGTACACATAAACTTTTATCAGATAAATGACCAAGTTGTTGATGCTAGAGATGAGAGTTGGTTGGAGCAATATTTGAAATGGAGAACCATCCAGCATTTTCCAAAATAATCAGGTAGTAGAGTCCTGCTTTCTCAGTTCCCATCCCAATTGTGTTCCTCGAGCATTTGTCCTGAACAAAGCACACATTATTAGTGAAGGTGGCATGACAAAATGAAGTTTGAATGACTTTGGCAATTGAAATCAAGTTTAATTTAAAGGAAGGAACACATAAGCCATTATGGAGTATGAAATTATTAGAGAAATGTATGATCCCGATATGTGTGACATAAGCAAGTGAATGATCAGGTAAATGCACAGGTTGATTAATGAATGGAATGTTGAAGCTCATAAGGCTTTGGGAACATACCATGTGATTAGTTACCCCTGTATCAAAAATTCAATGGGTTTTTGAATGGAAAACACTCGCATATGATGTGCTACCTGAAGAAGTGGTCACTTGACTTGCCATGCTACCTAATTTGGCTTGATTGAGAAGTGTAAAGAACTCATGATATTGGGAGGATGTAAGGTTGTAAGATGGTGTCCTTATGTCGGAGCTGCTTGCTTGAGAGTCAATATGGTGAGCTTTGGAAGGGAAGCCATAACTTGCATTTTTATTGTCTTGAATCGCCTTTTTCTTTTTACTTATGTTGATGGTATGTCCATTGAAACCATAGAAATCACATTTGAGGTGATTTTGGCAACTTTCAAAATTGTGGCTGATATTGTTGCATCGATCACACTTGATATATGAGTTCCTTGGTGGGTAATTATTGTAAGGATATTATGGATGACTATCCTTGGTGAAAAGTACGGCAGCTTCTAGCATCCTTCCTACGGTTTGTGTGGAGACAGCTCTTTGCTTTTCATCTTGAACAATGAATGAGTATACCTTATTTACTATAAGTAAAGATTCCATGAGCAAGATTAAGCCCCATGAGAAACTTTATGATAGTTTTCCTAATTTAGGGATTGGGCCACTAGAACCATGCTAGGTTGGACTGATTGGTATAGATATAATGAATGGCTAGGATCATCATATCATTTTGGTATAGTGGGGTTGGTATTGGTAGTTTCAGACATGATTATTGAGTGAAAAATAAAAAATGGGATAAGGTTTAGTGTATTTTAGATGATAATGATTGTTGATGGAAAAATAATAAACTGAAATGAGCTATGTTTTATAGGAAATGGATCAAGGATTCCAAAACCCGAAATTTCAATTCGGGACCCGGTCAAAAAGTGGGTGAACTGGCCTTTGGAATGACTAAATCGGCAGTTGGAAGACTAAACTAGCTAACGATGCGTCGTTTTCTTCAAAGAGTAGTTTAAACGATGTGTCATTTGCATCGTCTTCTTCAGAGTGCATGCATGTAGGCGCGTGAGACTCCGGCGAGGCGCGTTGAACTCTAGCATAGCGCGTCTAGTCGCGTGTGATAAGAGTCAAATTATTGCATTTTTGTTATGATTTAAATGTTGATATTTGTGTGAAAATTACGTTTATTTGATTATTTAATCCACAAATGTCATTTCACGGGTATTTCGTGTTTAAAGTGCAATTTCAGGTAAAATCATGATTTTGGAAAAGTTTAGGACAAATTTCAATGATCGAGATTGAGTGCAAATAAAAAGAAAACAAAGTTTCAAAATTTGGAATTCCACCACCAGCGAGAAGATTCTCGCCGCCAGTGAAAATCTTACAGAGAATATGGAGAAAATCATGCAGGGAGCATGGGTTTTGGCAAATTCATCTCGCCGCCGGCCAAGTACATCTCGCCGCGGGCCACATTAATCTCGCCGCCGGCGACAATCAGCGGAACCAAAATCGTAACTTTTCCACAAATCTCACCGCGGTGAGAATAATGTCTCCACCGGCAAGTTTCCTCTGAAAACACATTTTTTTATGTTGTTTTATTCCAAAATTGCCCCCAAAACCCTAGATCTATATATACAATATGATGGAGAAAGAGGGGAACGACAGAGAGAGCAGATCTGAGTCATTTTTAGAGGAGAAAAGGCAATTTTGGAGAGAAAGTTTGGAGAAGCTTGAAGGATCATCACCATTGTTGCTACCAAGTCTTCATCTTCAAGAGTTTTTCATCTCTTCTCCTTAGCTTTTATTTTCTGCATTTTATTCAGATTTGTTATTCATGGATTCAATTGAGATAATGCTTGTTCTTATTTCTATTATGAACTAATTCATTTTTGCTAAGGCTATGATGTAGTTGAATCAAGAAAATCTGATTTCTTTTGTTATTGTTATATAAGTTCGTTGTTTTCAAGTTGAGTATTTATTTCCATGCTTAATGCTTTTAAATTTTTGGCCAAGATTTAGATGATTTGTTGCATTATATTGAGACCGAGAGGAGATGTGTAATGAATGCTTCTTGTGATAAATACCGTATGTTGAATGCGAGTGTGAGAACTAATGCATGATGTATGTGGTTATTCTAGAAATTTCATAAATCGTAATGTGCTTGTTTGTGATTAAATCTTCATAGAAATATAGTTGGTTTTCATAGATAAGTAATTCTAATATAACTCGAGAGAGAGTATTAGGTAAATTTGGGTTTTTCAACCATCACTTGTAGCTTTGATTCTCATATAACATGACTTGAAATCGGATTGAATTGATTTAGCGAAATCAAATGCCTTAGCGTTTTTAATCATTTGTGAACAACATTCAATTGTGTTATTTGCGTTTAGTTTTAAGTTAATTTGCTTCTTAAAAAGTTTCAACAATTCGGTTTTCAAATAAAATTAGGATTAGTCAATTTTGGTACTTAGTAACGTCATTCGTTGTGGGTTCGATATCCGTACTTTTGTACACTTTATTACTTTAACGATTCGTACACTTGCAAAAATATGCATCAGTGTGGATGGTTTTCTTAGCTTGAAAAAAATTACAAATTGTTTGAAATTTTCTAGAGATTATAATGAGATGAATTTGAAATTGGGGATGTGATTTAAAATTAGTTTTGAAAAGAAACAAAATTTGGAAGGAAAAAAAATTTGTATGTGTTTTCTGTGTGAGTTGGGTTTTCGAAAAGCTCATACCATGTTAGAAACTCAGGTCTAACTCAACCCAATAAGATCTCATTGAGTTAAGTTTTTCCCAAGCTTATAAGCAGCACTAATACAGAACTCTTAGCCGATGTGGAACTTCCTTAACACCCCCCCTCATGTCGACAATCATCGATAGATAGGGGTGAGCTTAGGTTGCCACGAGAAACTGAAGAAAAGCCATGTATCAGACGAGGAGCCTAGCTCTGATACCATGTAAGAAATGGTTTAATTTTCTTAATAAATGAATGTTTAGAATCTAATTTATATAAAACAAAAGAAAAATTATAATGATTAAAAATAGACATAATTATGGTGGAAATGGTCTTGGATCCTTGTTGCCCCTTTTATTTTCAGTGTTGGTTGCCTCCGGCGGCCTCCAGCTAGTTTGTGAAATTGTTGATATAATGTCAACAAATATCGATAAAATATTATTTCGTATTAATTTTTTATTTTTTAAATAATTTATTTTTAATTTATCTATTTTATAGTTTTTTTATCTTCAATTAAAATATTATTTATTTACGATAGTATTTTATATTTTTTTTCACATATATATTTTTTTATTTATACTTTATTTTTCATTTAATTTACTAATTTTATTTATATAGTTATTTTTTCATAATTTAAATTCTATTATGTACCATGAGGTGTATCCATTTATAATAATATCAAAAATTGTAATATAAATAATTATTTTAAATTTTAATTAATTATTCTATAATATTTTGATTAATTAGTTGATTTATTTATTAAATTAAAAATATAACTTTTATAATTATATGTATTAAATAAAAATAATTTAAAAATATAAATAATTAATTGTTTTGATATTTTATAAAATTTTATAATTAAATACGATGATTTTGAAAAATATTTAATTGTTTTTTTTAACTTTAAAACAATTTGTCGACAATAATAATATTTTTCGATATTTTTATTAAATTTAAATCTAGACATTTATATTAAAATCAACATTTTAAACGTTAGTTACAACACATGTTTTAAAACCCTTTTAACCATCAAGCGAAGGTAAAAAAAGCCTTTCAAGGGAAATATCTTTTTTTATAGAAAGTAACATTAGTTAAATAAGGAATACCTATTTATTTTTAGTTTTATTTATAAAATCTAATTCATATATTCTTAATTTTAAGGTTAAAATAATATTTTTTATGAATAACTTTAAATCAATCGTATATATTAAATATAACAAAAATGTGTATGAATCGATCAAAGTGAGCCAATCCACAGTGTATTAAAATTACAAGTCATATTTTCTTTAAAATTAAACATATAAAAGTTTTTTTTTTCCGCTTCTTTGTTGAGTTTAATTAATAGTGGATTTTTTTATTTGGAGTTTGCTTTCCTCTATTTCCCATGTAGCCTCTTTCTTCGTTGATGTTTCCTTCTAAAGACTTTTACCATACAAAACCCATTAAACGCAAAAGGAAAGTAGTAGTAGTAGTAGTAATAATAATAATAATAATAATAATAATAATAATAATAATAATAATAATAATAATAATAATAAATATTAGATTAAATGTTAGGTTTTTCTAGGAGTAAATAAAATAATTTCATTGTTTGTTTCTTGAGAAAATACAGTTTTCAAAGAAAAGAAAGAACGGAGGAAAAAGCTAACAGCCCAAATCTAAAAGAATAATACTATTTAATTAATATTAGATTAAATGTTAACACAAAAAAAATTGTTAACCTTTCCCCTCCGACAAGTAGTGGTGATAATTTAAAATTATTTTAATATATATTTTTATAATATATTTATAACATGAACAAATCAAATACGATTAATTTTAATGATCTAATTCAATTTAATTTAATACATATAAAAATTTTAATTTAATTTATTTAAATTTTACAAAATTCGAATCAAATTTGACAGTATTCACACTTATTATAAGCATCAAGATAATAAGATATGTTTTCTCAATACTCTGTATTGTTCATATTCTTTTATGCTTTTTATTTATTCTAGTTTTATAGCAAATTATTGCCACGACAACTCTCATATATCTAAACTTTTGATAAATACTTCTACCAAACTATTTCTCATCTATTATAATTTCTCTTTTAATTCTAAGATCATGATTTTAATCTATGTAAAATGATATTGGTAATATTATATCACAATTTTTTAAGGTATAAATTAAAATTGATCCAAAAATCATAAGAATTGAATTTATTTATTATTTTTATTTTATGTACATATGAATTTGATTATTGAGATATTGGATCATACTCTCTTTAAATTATAAAGTTACATTTATGTATTAATGTTATGACATTTAATCATAAATTTTATCACATATTGAATATATGTTTGTATCTTTTAATTTTTTTAGCAGATTGATTGATTTTTTTTAATAAATATTATTAATAGTTATAATAATAGTTATTTATTAATAACATATATTACAATAAATAATATATTGTTTAGATGTTAATTTACAATTTTACAAACTCAATTTTTTTACGTTTTATAATTGAACCCCGTTAATAGATTTTAATAAAAATACAAAATTAACAAGTTGTTGAACTTGTTGAAGTGGTCTTATTCTTTATGATACATTAAAATTTTATTCTCATCTAATGTTTACACTTTTTTATTTGACTGTGAATCATTATATTTAATGTTTGGTTTATATATATCGAGAAATGTAAAATTATGTGATGTAATAATCAAAATAACACCTTCAATAATTATTATCCTCCAAACGTCGATTCTCATCTATTTGTTAGGTTTGAGGTATTTGTTTATTTAATTTTTAAATAAAAAATGTGTTAAGTTTTGTAATTCTCATAACTAAATTTAACATTTAATAGTAATATTACTATGAAAACAAAAGTTATAAAGTTATACATTTTTAGTTAAGCTTACTCTTAAAGTCAATCTATATAAAATTTTGCATTGATTTATTATAAAATCTTAACAATATATGTAACTATTTTACAAGCTCTCAAGATAGACGGTCTCTCATGTGAGGTTTTTGTACAACAAATCAAGACCATTGATGATCATCTTACTCAATTGGTGAACCAGTATCAAAACATGATCTGATTTTGTATGTACTCGGATATCTTAATTCAGATTACAACTCTTTTGTCTCAAGTGTGACCATGCACATTGATTCTTTGTCCTTGGATCAAGTGCACGACATGCTCTTATCTTATAAGCATCGTAGAACAAGAACAACAATACAGTTATGGTAATTTTTTTTGCTCAAGATCATTCGACAAATCTTGCTAACTTGTTTCTTCGTGGATAGTCTAGCAATTCTTCTCATGGTGACTCTTCTACTCATACAAGTTGAAATCTATAAGATTTTCTTACACAAAACAATAAATCTAGTGAAAGGAAACCTGATCAAGGATATGATGTCAAAGGCAAGAAGCATGTATAGAGTGCTCCTAAAGTATAGTGCCAGATCTATGGTAAGAAAAGTCATCCAACCAATAAATGCTTCTTGTTTCATGACTTTCTTATTGGTAAAGTCATCCAAGCAATTTGCATATTAATGGTTCTCTCTCAAATGTACATGCCTCTGTTGATTCAGGTCATCATGGAACAATAAACTAGTTGTTGGAAAGTGTCACAAATCATTGGACTAATGATGCTACTAATCTTGAAAATGGCATGACCTATTTTGGTTTCAATTATGTTGTTGTAGGCAATGGCGAACAAATTTCTATTGATCAAATTGGTCAGTGTCATATATCTACTAGTAGCATTATCAAAAATAAATTGACATTGTTGTGTCAATCCATCGTAGAAAAATTGATTTTACAACTACAGAGGGTAGTTATGATAGAGGCACTGAACGAGTAACAGTTTGAACACATCCCAAGCTTTGTAGAAAATTTTTCCTTCCATTTGAAAGAAAGTAGTAATCTTTGCTCTCAACTCAGATTTTTTTATGGGAATAAAATTTTCTCATTAATTAATTATATACATCCTCCTAGGTCATCAAAGAACTTGAGGAGTAACATCAGCCAAGCTATGGCCCTATCCTTAAAGAAGGTAAGGAAAACACTACATTCTAAGTTAGTCATAAGTGAATGCACAGAGAAAGAAAGTCTGGATTATTGAATAAAAGTTCAGGCAAAAAGTCTTCATTAGGTAATCCATGAAATAAAAATAATATGAAAAAAATAAATATTTCTTAATTCATAATTCTTAGTAGCCTTATCCAATTAGATTGAGGTAGTAGTAGTGTCAATGACTGTCGTAGTATACTTCTTCATGGTAGTCTCCTTAAGTTGTGGTGGATTTTCTCCTATATTTAAAAGTTCAAATGGTAGAGTTAGGTTTGGTTCAACATGCTCTTTAACTAAAAGATGCTAGATCTCAAAGTCTAGCCTTCTTGATAGTTTATTTGATCTATTAATGTTATTTTTATAAAGTGTGAGAGAGTACTATAAAGATTTCCTATCTCACGTAAACTATTTAAAATAAAAATTAAAATCACTTTCAAGTAGAAAAATAAAAAATATATATAAAAATATGTTGTAAACAATTTATAATATAAGAAATTTATGGTACAATAATAACATCAAATATATTAAATATTACATATTTGTATACAGAAATACAAAACATAAAAGAAATAAGAGAAATAACATAAAAGTAAAATAATAAAATAAATTAAAAGAAAGTAAATAAATAAAAGAAACTTAAAATTTAAAATAAAGAAAAATAATTGACAAAATAATTAAATAAATAAAAATTAAAAATTAAATTAAATTTTTTTATATTATATTTATTTTTAAAGATTTTTTTTAAATTTAAAATCTAAAGTATTTAAAGTTGATCAATAACCTAAATATTTAAGATTTCAAAAAAAAATTACAATATTAACAATAAATTTTTTTAAGATTTTGATAATAAAAATTTAACAACCTGTTCCTCCTAGACAACGTGGCAAAAGACTTAATGCTCAAGTTTTGTTTTATAAAACAGCTCTCAAGTGAATGAATCACTTTATAATAAATGATAAGTATACTTTCAATATCGATATAAGGAAGAATTACGTGATATTAAATAATTCAAAAAAAAAATTAAAAATAAAATTTAAACTTAAACATTTTGTCATAAAATTTGGGATTTTAAATATCGAAACTAATGACATAAAATTAAATATATATTAAACAAACATAAGATAAATAACATTTACACATAATAAAGAATTTATTGGATAGATTAGTTAATTAATCATTCTTGTTTAATATTAATTAGGTTATTAAATATATAAATTAATATTATTGATTAGAGAAATATATATATATATATATATATATATATATATATATATATATATATATATATATATATATATATATATATATATATATCACTTATGATTTAAATATATATATACTATTTATTATTAATTAAAATCACTTAAAACCTTCGGTGAGATCTATGAGTTAATTTTAATTAAATTATGTTTATTTTTAATAGATTAACAAACCATTTAATTATCGACTTCGGTTGGGTAAGGTGTCAAAGTTGAGTTTATGATTTAAATATTTGAAAACTAATTTTTAGATTTTAAATTTATTACAAAAAATATATCATCAATATATCTTTCAATAATAAATTTTATAAAAATATTTGAAATAAAACATAATTTTAAATAATATTTAGATAATTGCATTTAATATCCAAGAGTATTACTCTAAATCAAATCTAGGTAATTAAACCATAAATCTAACTCTCATATTTATTACAAAAAAAATACTTTGTTAATATATTTTTCATTAACAAACTTTATTTTATTCTTGATAAAAAATAAAACTTAATTTATTTTATAAAAAATGTTTACCTACTTTAATATTTCATAAGTATAACAACATTATTAATATCCCATAATATTTTCAACAAAGCATACTTAATTTAATAAATAGTCAATAAATTAAACATAGGATTCAAAATAACACATAAACTTAATCTAAAAATAAAAGAATACGTATAAATTATACCTTAAGAATATTCTTTCAAGTATAGAGTTTCAGTATCTTAAAAACTTCCAAACAAATTTTCCAACTGTTTATTGAATTAAAAGAAAATTACTATAAAATTAAACTATGTTCAACTCTCAAAGTTAAGAGAAAAACTTTGATTTTAAGAAAATAAAAACTTAAGAGAAAAGAGTAATAAGAAATCAGTTAAAGAAAGAACTCATGGGATGAGTTAAGTGATGATTTTTATAATGGAAAAAGGGTCTTTTTTATATGCTAGAAAACGCTACAAAAGAGAGAAAATTGTGGATTTTATAATTGGGTATCGCGACATGCATTTCTTTGTGCCACGACATGAGCCGATCTATAACGCGTTTTGAATATGGATTCAATTAGCTTGTATTATGGCACACAAAAACCTTCACCACTGCTCGCGTGTTTCTACACCTCTAAAAACCCTTTAGATACCCATTTGGTTTGGAATATATGTAAGACTTACATATGTTATTCTTTTATACTTCAAGTTTCTAAATGAGTATTTTCAGGTACTATTCTTCAAGTATCCCGTTGAGTAAGTTTGAAGTTATAAATACTTAAAAAATAACAAAACATACTCGTGTTTTTGAAAAAATAAATATATTAAAATGATGATAAAATTATTTAAATATAAAAATATTTTGACATCTAAAAATGCATAGAATTACATTATATTTAATAGTTTTAAGCACTTATTATTAATGCTTATTAATTTTTACCATAGTAGATGATTATAACATGTATATATGGATTTCTTTCTAAAGACAAAAGATAAGGCATTTACTATGTTTTAGTCTTTTATAGCTATGATTAAGAGAAATTTTGATCATAAGATCGGAAGTGTTTAAGCTAATGGGAGTAGAGAGTTTAATTTTTTTTCATCCAAGTTAAGTCATATTGGCCTTATTCATCGTTGCACTTGTCCACATGCTTCTGATCGAAATGGAGCTAAGAAAGTCATCATTGGAAGATAGTAGTATAAAAGATAGTCCACAACATTTTAAGTTACATAATTTATTTTATTGCATGGACCACTCTAAACTACAATATAAAGTATAAAGATAATGGGTATCTATGATTGAGGAGAGATAAATTACGTAATATTTTATTTAAGAAATATTTGTTGATATGTGCAAATTAAACAAGTATTATATTAACAAAAATAAGATGACTCTTAGGTTAATAAGAATTTAAACTACCCTATTAACTTTTTAGATTAAACTAAATATCTTATTATAGATAATTTAAGGTAGTTTTATTTTACTAAACTAATAAAATCTATGTTCCTTGCATATGAATGGTTATATATATAAATTTTTTAATTTTATAAAAAGTTTAAAATTTATATGATACAATATAAATAAATAAATAATAATTAATCATAATATTTATTAAGTAAATAAAATAATTATATAAAATAAAAAAGTAAAAATTGAAATGACAAGTTATGCAGCAAACTATATGTCAAAAACTAAGACTAATTATTTTATTTTACCAACTACATTTCAACTGCCTCAAATTGTATATTAGAGTTTTATTGATCTTTATCGTAATATTATTACGTAAGATTTGATCTTAGTGAAAACTTTAACCATTTGTAAAGTAAAAGACTTTTATTACAGATAATTTATGGTAGTTTTAGTTTTATAATTACTAATTTATTTGTTAATATTTAACTTTATATATATATATATAAATTTAATATATTAGGCAATATCATTTATTATATAATGGGCGCGAAAGAAATGGAGCACTTTTTATGCCCTACATAGACTCAATCACTGATGCACACTAGAGTACAAAAGGGTAAATAATTATCTGTACATATGTAAAGCAAATAAAAAAGGATATTAATTTTTTTTAAATCTAATCAATCACATCATATTTTAATTCCAATATCCAGTATTTTTTTGTGTTACGTTTAAAAGGAATTTTGCCTTAATTGTTGGTAAAATAAGGACAATAATAAATGAGATTTTGGAGAATTAAATTCAAAATAACATAATTACAGTGAACAAAAAAATGTTAAATGGAATAGAATATGTATTATATTAATTTAAAATTCAAAAATAAATATCAAGTCTTGTATTTATTGCGATTTCTTTAAAATATATTCATTTTTTTTATCATAAATATTAAAGAATCG
Organism: Hippophae gyantsensis; assembly: GCA_030763125.1. Taxonomy (NCBI): domain Eukaryota; kingdom Viridiplantae; phylum Streptophyta; class Magnoliopsida; order Rosales; family Elaeagnaceae; genus Hippophae; species Hippophae gyantsensis. The sequence goes on from CM061028.1 coordinate 53,395,386, forward strand.
CATACATGTATTTCACATGATAAAACAATAACAAACAATTAATGTATACCGATGCAACTACTTCCACGAATTAAAAATATGTTTGAATTCCATTACTTTAAAACCTAGCTATGGAGAGAGTGTAAAAATATATTTTGCAATGAAATTTTTGAGATCATTCATTTCTTGAAAAATCTATCTTCTATCACTTTTGTAAAGATTAGGAAGTATTTTGGCATGAAGTGTTTAGATTCTAATGATTTTTTTCATTCCTTTTCTCTTTATGATACCAACTCTATATTCAAAATGTTCTTTGAAGAAATTGACCATAAATTTCCAATGGATTGTGACATCAAACAGTCATCAAAGTTTTATTGAATTGAGTATTATTAAAATGTAATTTTTCATTCGCATCAGTGTCATTTTATATATTTAAATAAATAATTTCAAAATTCTTATGTAAGATAATCTAAATCAAACGATAATATTCACTAATAATAAGAAAATTCTACTCAAATTAATGTCTCAAAATGATATATCATCATCGATAAATATACCTATTTTTTAACATTAATTTTCTAAAAAAAAGTATCATAAAAGTTCTTCACGTTATATCATTTGTGTCATTTAATCACTTAAATTATAAATAACATTATTTAATCTTTTAATTCTAAAGACAAATTATATTATCCCGCTTTTTAAATCTTTAGGCTCACTCCCTTTTAGATCTCTTCGTTCACACCTTTTGTTTTTATAAATACTCAATAGACTTATGTGAAAATTATATTAAATTTATGTGTATAATTTTTTTTATCATTTTTTATTAATAATATTACATTTTAATATACAAAATAAATAATAATCAATTCTAACTTTTTTTTCTTGTGTATAGTGTTCTCATATGAGAAATAGTCACCCATCAAGACTATGTACTCCTAAGGCTATAACTTATTAAACAAGTGAGAAGGAAGAAAATTCTCCTCAAAGTAAAGTGAATAATGGAGATAAATTTCATAGAGTTATAGTAAAACAAATTAATAAAATATGCTTTAGTTAATGGAATTTTTTATAAACCTTAACATACTCCTAAACAAAGGGTAGGAAATATCTCTTGAGCAGAACTTATCAAGCAAAATTATTCTCTTTTATTTTTATTGTTGTATTGTAAAATGAACCACAAGCAACCATATATAAAATGATGTTTTAATTAAAGTTGAATAGCAGATTGAAAATAGTCTATTTTTTAGTAATTAAAATTCAATCTAATTCAAATTAGATTTAAAGATTTTCAATCCGAACCCGATATGTTGATATAATTATTTCGAAACATATTAGATCGAATTTTTCAAATCAAATAAAGTCAAATTGATGTTAAAATTTATTTATAAATTATTATTATATATAAAACATAATATATACAGAATTTAAATTTTAAATTAGTATATCTCTAACTTTATTTATTATTTATAATTATAATTAAGAAAATTAAAAGAATAATAAGTCTGTTTGGACAATTATTAAATTATTATAGAGATTTAATAATTATATTTATTTTTTAAATTAAAATAATAATTTAATGTAATTGCGGTATGTATAATATTTATATATAACATTTTATAAAATAAAATATATATTTATTTATAATTCAAAGCGTAATTCAATTCGTATTAAATTATAACAGATTATAAAATATGTCGATTTGAATCTAATTCGAATTTAAGCGATTATATATTTATAAATCTGAATCCAATGAAATTATAAAATATTTCAATTCAATCTAACCCGAATACGACAGATCAGATCAAATTTTTAAATTTAAACAGTCTGTATAGATTATTTGCTTATCCTTAATTTTAACGACTTATAATTACTAATAATTTATTGTAATTGAATGGAGAAGAAAATTTTCTTTTTCGTTTTAATTCATAAATTTAAATTATATTAAGAATTATTTGATGATTAAAAAAAAACTTACTAATAGTAGAGCAATATTATGTGTTTTGCAGTATTGAGAGAGAAAAAACAAACAAACTTACTTAATGGTATAACAATATTATGTGTTTGGAATAGAAAATCACCTAAATTCTAATAAGTTATTGAGTTACCAATTCTCTTATAAACTTTAATTAATTATTAAGGGATTGTTTTTATACATCTATCATCACTTATAATCTAATATAATTATTCAAGCAACAATAAGGATGCTGCTACCCATTGGCAATGACTTGAAAACAGATGAGTGGCTTACTGGCGATGGTGAGAACTGTTGTTCGGAGAAAGGCATTGACAGCTTCAGTGATAGAGGCAAAGGTTCTATTGATGGCTACTCATTCAAATTAACATTAGCCGTTTTGGCAGATGTTGGAACTGGGTGGAGTGGAATTGGACGAATAGGATTGGTTTGCATTTTTTATTGGGTTGCCGTCGATTGATCCTAATTGGAGACCACTTTTCGATGTATTATTAACGGCAACTGGTAAGAGTTTAAAAGGATGAAAATGCCCTCCGATTTAAAGGAAGGTTGGAAGAAAAGGAAAAAATTAAAAAATTGTTCCTGAATTTTTTGCCATGCAAAAATCTCTAAATTAAATGAGGCTACTGTTAACCCTTTTACTGAACTTTGATACCTTTGGGGTGCCTAACCCAGATATAGGTTAATATCTCATGCTTGTCAGCAATCTACAAAACCTCCATTGTTTCAATATGATTTGCTTAAATTACTGTCATATAATTGTTACAACCTAGCCTTTTTTATCAATGGAAATATTTTCTAAATATAAACATATTTTAATTGACTGGAAATATCAATCTTGCATTATATCTTTTTTTCCCCTTTCCCTTCTCTTTTTTCCTAAACCCAGTAGAAATCAAATTTATAAACTCAAAAGCTAAAGGAGGAGGAGAATTTAGAAATTAATTATAAGTACTATAGGATGTAAAATGTAACTTTTCCCATTTTCAGATGACTGTGCAATCTACCTTTTTCATCCCAACAAGCAAATTACATCATATAATTCAACAGATTCTGTAATTAACATTAATGAGGAAATAAATGATTCGTTATCTATTATTTATGAAATATATTTCTTATGGGAAAAAAAGCATTACCAGTATACATGGGAAAAAAAATCACAGAAAAACAATCTGAATATTTCTATATTCATTAAAAGATCTCAACGTATGTAAATTACGCAAACATCAATTACATAATCATCATGAACAGTAAACATACTGTGTCACCAAAGCGTTCCACTCGCTATTCCTATCTGTTGTCTTCTCGGCATTTCGTTGAGTGATGAAAAATACCCAAAGTTTGATGAAGAATCGAAAACCCCATCTCCTCTTTAAACTTTCAGGTAAACCCAGAAAGAAAAACCCAAGAAAACAAAGAGAAAAAAGGAGGAGAAAACCCAGAAAACAAAATGCCATGAAAATACATGTAAAAACGTGTGAAAGCTTTTCCTTTTCATCTCTTTAAAAAAACTATAATATTTTGTAAATATTGCCTGGCTCCATCCTGTCTGCCTTTTTCCACACAATTATGGAATTTTTTTTTCTTTTTCATATTTGTTTACAGAAAGAGAGAGCTATATATTGTACAGCTCTTATCCAATGGAAGCAAGAAAACGACCTTCGATTAACAAAGGCAGAGTCTGAAGATACCTCAATGGGACTAAAGGGAGAGAGAAATATGCCTTCGACAGCCATTGCAGAAGAGAGAAGCCAAAATTTGAATAATAAAAACTAACAAGCAAAACAGTTCACACATACTGACACTACTCTCTGGGTTCTTTTAGAAAGAGAGGGGGGAAATAAGAAAAATACTCAGATAGACAATGAATGACGTTTTGTTGGTACTGGCAAATTTGATTGGTTGGACATAAAGTTCGTTTTTTGGTCATTTTGGATTTGGGTTTGGCCGGTGAAATGCCATTTTCAACTTTCTATACGTTTCCTCATCTCTGCCAACACCTCGCCGCTTTGTACTCTCTCTGTTTCTCTCTCACTGATAAGATTCGCACATACGAAAATAGTTTTAGCTAGAATTTTTATTTTTCAGAAAACAGTTTTTTAATAGAATAAAAATTAAATTTAATTGAAGTTAAATCTAAAGAAAATTAATAGTAACATTTTTAAAATAAAAGAATAAAAAATAAACCAAAAAATAATAGAAATAAAAACTAAAAACATTTCAAGATGTTTTTCACTAGAAATAGTAATAAATAAATAAAAAATTGAAGAAATTTAAAACATAAGATTAAATCTTAAAAAATGAGATGGATTAAAAAATCTATCATTTTTGTTAAAAAAATTATTCTATAGAAAAAATATAATTTATTATGGCATAAGTAATAAATAAATGAATATTAAGATTACATATGCAAAATGAATGTATAATATATCATTAATTGATAAAGAAACTATATTAAACAAGTTATCTAAAATTTCACATAAAGATAAAGAAAAAAAATTGATACATCTATTTAAGATAAATTCAAATATTAATAAAAACTTATTTTAGAGAAGGAACAGATACATTAATAAAAATAATAATACTAGATAGCAAAATAATACATATGAAAGATGTCTTATTATGAACGATCTATGGTAACTTAGAATACTAAAAGTTAAAAATTAAAACATATCTTAGATTTTTTATTAATATCTATGATAAAAATCTAAACAAAATATTAAGTCTAGATTATGAATTTGAAATAATAGAATTAATGAAAGAAGGAAATTAATATATTATCTAGTAGCGTATTCTTTAACAAATAGTCACAATAGTTCAATATATGGAAAAAATAAGTTTATAGGAATTGACAAAATTTTTAAAAAACTTGGACAAATAATAAAATCAATAATACTAACAGATTTTAAAATATCAAAAGAATGACAATTAGATATCAAAGAAAAACCTCTGATAACAGGAAGAAAAAATAATGTTTTTAGAAATAATAGTATGTCAAGGTTTACTTTCATAGATTATGAAGGGGAAAACTCTAACTAATAAGAAGTTAAAAACTAAAAGATGAAGTCCAAATAATGAAGACATTAGTTCAAGATTGTATATTAGGAAAATAATAATGTTTAAAGATAAAATAAAAATATGCATTTAGAAGTAAATGGAAGTTTGGCAAGAGTAGCAAAAAATCAAGAAACATTATTTGAAACTGTGCAACTATTAACAGAGGAAATGAATTTAGTCCTATAATCAAATTCAAAATACCTACAGGAAATAATAGATACACAAAAAGAATTATTAAAGGAAATAAAGAAATGTGATTATAATAAATTACAACAAGATATACACAAGAAATTTTCAGAACTAAGAAAAGATGCATACAACATAAATAGAAATAATGAAATTATAAGTCATGAATATAATCCCTTAGAAGAACTAAAAGAAGAACCACCTAGAAGATTATATGCTCTGATTCCTAAAAATGAAGAAAGATCTGAAAAAAAGATATAATTCCAAATAATGGAATATAGAAAAGAATTAGAAAGAAAATTCATGAACCTTGAAAATAGGAACATAGAAAAATTAGTTAATTTATTAACACTAACTAATGAAGAAATAAAATAATATTATAATGACAAACTTTGTACAAACAAAGAAGAAAATGATATGACAATAATCATTACGACTAATTCTGAACTAGAAAATATGATCCTAAAAGGTCATATGAAACCAATTTCGTTATCAGTTCCTTACCAAGAAGAAACATCTGACCCACATAGAAGAGAAAGAAATAGGCAAAAGGCATAACAGCCTGATGCCACAGATAGAAGAAGACAACCACCTAAAATGAAGGAAGGTTTGCATTGGGGAATTAGAGGTAGTATTCCACCAGAATTCAAACTCCATGATAATTATAAGTTTGATCTTCTAGATTTAGATTGTATATGAGATAGGAAGAAAGTCTTAGATGAATGGTCTAGTGGTATGAGTGTGCTCATACAAATCTCTCAAACTACTTAAACAAACCCTTCAATTTGTAGGGTAGTCATAGCACATGAAGTTATAGGAAATGTTAATGTTTGGTTTTCAAACTTAACAGATCAATAACATTTGTTAATGCAAGGGAATGCTTCCAAAGGAAGAGAATACTTGGATACAGTAATAAATGAAATATACAAGGAATTTATTGGAAAAGATAAAGGAAGAACTATCATTGAATTCAATGAATATGAAATCAATGAAGCTAAATGGCATCTAACAAAATATTTGTTGTGTTTACATAGATGATATTTTGGTTTTCAGTAATGAATTAAATAAATACTATTTAGATATTATTAATATTTTACAAGAATGCAAGAAAGAAGGCATTGTACTCTTTGAAAAGAATGCAATACTTGCTCAACAAAAAAATTAAATATTTAGAGTTGAAAATTGAAGATGAAAAACATAATTTACAACCTCATATACTAAACAACATTCAAGGTTTTCCTAGTGAATTAAAAGATAAAAACCAATTACAAAGGTTTTTAGGATGCTTAGCATATATAGAAGCATATATTAAAAACTTGCAGAAATACGAAAACCTTTATAAGAAAAATTGAAAAAAGATCATACCTGGAAATAGACAGAAGAAAATACTATGTATATAGATAAAGTAAAAGTAAAGGTAAAATTTTTTCTAACTTTATACAATCCAAGGACAGATGATAAAATGATAATTGAAACAGATGTTTCACAATAATATTGGGAAGCGGTTATGAAAATAAGAATAGATGACAAAGATGAATATCTTTGTAGATATACATCAGGATCTTTCCAAGACCCAGAATTAAATTACCATAGTAATAAAAAAGAATATTTAGCTGTTAAAAAATCCATTAAGAAATTTACAATATATGCTTCAAATTCATTGTTAGAACAGATAACAAGAATTTTGATTATTTCTTAAGAACTAATATTACATATGATTACAAACAAGGAAGATTAGTCAAATTGAAACAATGGTTCAATCATTATAATTTTGATGTTAAACATCTTCCAGGTCATAAGAATAGCTTAGAAGATGCACTAGCGAATTAGCACATTTAACTATTTTTATGTTTTCAGGAATGAAATATCTTGACATTAAGATAAAGATAAAGGAAAAGGAGATAAAAATCCTACATGAACAACTCGAGATGTTATACTTCAAGAAATCTCTTATAGAGATAGAAAATAAACATGAAGAATTTAATTGTTCAAAATAATCTCTAGAGCCCAAAATCTCAAAAGAGGAATCTTCATTAAAAATCTAAACTAAAGAAGGTGAAACTTCTAAAGAAAGAATTCAAAATGAAAAGGAAAAACCTAACAGTTCAAAAAAAAAAAAATTTCTGAAACCAAAAAGCTTAATTGGGTAGATGAGGTAGAAAAAGAACAAAAAAAAAAGGTTTTTGTGGTCTATAATGGCCCAAGACTAAGAATATATAACAACTAGGTAGATGCTAGTAAATATATTCTAGGAATTAGTGGAGTAACTCATAGAGCCTTCACTTGTAGAATAGAAGCTAAAGGCAATTATGTCAATTACAAAACACTAAAACTAATAACTCCAAATAAGATAGTAAGAAATTATTTTGCAGCATTATAACAAGAATCAATAGCTTTAAGCAGATTGACATTTCTAGGAAAAATAGCAAGGCCCTCAATTCTATTTATCCCAGAAATATCAAAGACAATAAATCATTCAGTGCTATTCAGAAAGACATCTCCCAGAAATTCTCCAATCATTAAAAATGAGAAGGATCAATATAGAAACCTCAACAAACCACAATAGTTGAGTCTCCATAACTTGGCCATGAAATACTCATGAACATATTGAAGATATGAAGTTTTATACCACATATAAGAAATTTCTTGCAAAAAGTAAATTCAATATCTTGGAAGGAGTTGATCCAATATTTGTTTATAAAACTTTTCATTCTGAACTAATAGAAAATATATATCCAGGAATTAATTTAAGTAAATTAAATTATTTTCTAGAAAATTTTAAAAGAACAATCAAGAACTTCAGAAAGAAGATTAAAGTAACTTTTCAGTTCATTAATAGACTTGAATGAGGAAGGATGTATTAGTTTTTACCACTTCATCAAGATATGGGTTTCCAATACAAATAGAGAAGTTCCCAACCAAAGACACTTCCAGAAAAGAATTCAACACATAAGAACTCTATGTACTAAGATGACAAATGTTAGGCCGAATTTACTATGAACTCAAGAAGATAGACAATTCTACTGAGATTAAAGTAAATTATTCAACTAGTAAATTCATCATCATTTCCCATTGTAGCATAGCTTTGGCAGAAGAGGATGGTGAAAAAATTTCCAAATATGAAGCCAATTTTCACAGTAACAACTTAGAAATTGGCCAAGAAACAAGGAAGACATTCTACTTCTATGCTAGAAAAGCCACCAAAGATCACATATGCATTCATTGCATCAAAGATCGAGAAGATGAAGATGTGTCATCATCAATGTCATCAAAGTGATTTTTGGCAAAAAATGACAAAGAAAAATAAAGAAAGAAACTATCGACAGAAGATGACAAAGGAAATAAAGATGTAGATCTTACATCTTAGTCGGCAGCATATGACAAGAAAAAAAGCAGTGGTTATCATTTAAAGCAAAAAAACAGATAAAATATGAAAGCAAGGAGAAAATAAAAATTTGATTCTTGTAAATAGGGATTCCTTGTGTTATAAAATAAACCTTAATTTTCATTTCAAAATACACAGAAAACTAGAGTACTCTACTCTGAAAAACATACAAGCTCTAGCAGAGAAATCCCCTCTATCTAAAAATTCCAAACCAGTAATGATATACTTAATAAGTATAAGTTGTAATAATTATTATCTTATGAATAAAAAAGAGTTATGTTAATCTTTCATAGTAAGTCAAAAATTGGACACCATCTATGTGCGGATACAAAAGGCTCACCATTACTAGGAGGGCGTTAATATTTGAGCAAAGTTGAGACATAACAAGTGTAACAAAAGAAGACAAACAGAAGAGAAGACCGTGGTGGACCCATTAAATTCAGGTATAATAATTATAAATTTAAGCCACTTAAGAATCTTGGATGTTTAAATATTTTCTTACATTAAGTGATAATACTGATAAACAAGAAAATGGATATTATTTTTAATTTTAGAAATACACAACTAGTTCCAAAAGAAATTAAAGATAAAAATATAATTCTATTATAAAAATTTGATAAAAGGCATCTCTTAGTTTTAAATGAATATTTTAAAGATGAGGATTATGAAACTTGTCTTGAAAATTTTAAGAGATTTAATATCTTGTTAGAAATCTATACAAAATATATTAAATCTATCACAAGCATTATAGACCATCATGTTTCAAGGACATTAAGAGATTATTTTAGTCAAAAATATGTAAGAATAGAAGAAGATGAATTCAAGAACTTAATGTTTGGATACTACTTCTTCGAAGATTACAAGTACACTGTATGTACACAAGAAAACTTATTTGTATACTATGAATAGGAAAAAATAATGTGCCTTCGACACATATGACTTATCAAGGTAATAACTTAGCTAGCACATTAAGGTTAAATTGATTAAAATTCTGTCATAATAATCTTAGGCGATCGAAAACCCCTAAAAATTTGTATGAGAACCAAGGAATAGAAATATGAATAGTAATGGATGGAAAAATTAAAACCATTAAGTTTTAAGGACACCAATGGTATTAACCATAAAATCTATGAGCATTCTAGATATTTTCATAAACCTCAAGAGTATAAGTGAAGATATGCAAATCATGGTAGCAATTGAGACATTATCCCCAATTAACCATATACAATTGTTTGAGAGCTTTTCTTTCTTCCATGTGTTCACATTTTTACACTTTTTATGAGTTAGGTGAGATATTTATATTAATTTTTGATAGATTTAAATAATAATTATTGGTTATAAAAAGATAATAATTATTTTATTGTTTAATCATGTTTATTAATTTTTAAATATTTATTTAAAAATATATTTAGTTTAAAAAATTTAAAATATTAATATAATAATTACTCTTTTATATTATTTAAAATATTTACAATAGTTTTCATCTTTTAATTATTTAACACATATTTTTAAATAAAGTAAAAATATAAATATAAATATAAAAATAAATAAAATTAAAGTTAATTATTTAAAGTATCGTGTGATTTAATATTAAATGTATATTTTTTATATGTAATTATATATATATATATAAAATAATAATAATATTAGTATATATTCAGTTTCAATTAATCATAATTTTGATATTTCTTTGTGTTTAATTAATTATGTTTTGAAAAAAATAATTAAATTTTTATGAATAATCATATTTTTAATTATCAATAATTAAAATGCATATTCTTTATCATTAATCATACAAGATATAACTTCTTTACCTTCCCCTTCTAATTTTTTTGTTTTTCCTTTCTTTTATCACAGGTGATTTATTTTATATTTATTTCCAACATTTTAGTGACAGGGTATATTGCCATAGATATTTCTATAACTAACAAGGTTGACAATTTAAAGAGTTACGATGCAAATAATCGTAAGATTAATTAATTAAAAGAATGCATTCTAATAAATAATATCAAACGATTAAGTAATTAAATAAAATAAATTTAGTGCAAAATAAAATTATTTTTTACTATTAATTAAAAAAATATTGTTCAGTGTCAATTTTTTTGAAAATGAGTCGTAATCAATCACTAAAGTTGTGGTATAAACAATGAAATTAAATCTACATAACAACCAAAAATATTAAAGGCATGCTCAAGAAAAATATACCTAGCTATGACTTATATAACATTAAATAAATATGAAGCAAATTTAATTGACATGCATACAATTAATTAACAATAAATATTTCAACGTTTAAAGTTTATTCATCTAGGAAAAGAAAAGTTTAAGGCGGTGGTTCTTCTCGATCTTCGTACGTAGCTTTCTTTTAATGAATAATGAATATTTGTTGAAAAAACAAGAAATAACTCTACACAAAAGAGTTCTCTAGTTTGTATTATTTTCTTCATGTTTTCATTACAATTGTATAGCTATTTATAAGGAAATTTTACTCCTTCAATTATTCTTTAAATTAAGCATTCCTTGATTTACTCCTTGAATTAAGGATTCCTTATTTTACTCCTTGAATTAAGGACTCCTTGTTTTACTCCTTGAATTAAGGATTTCTTGTTTTATTCCTTGAATTAAGGTCCTTGTTTTATTCCTTGAATTAAGGTCCTTGTTTTATTCCTTGAATTAAGGTCCTTGTTTTATTCCTTGAATTAAGGTCCTTGTTTTATTCCTTGAATTAAGAACTAATATCCAATACTCCCCCTCAAGCTGGATCCAGAAGGTTTATGGATCCAAGCTTGGACAAAAGTCGTTGAAATCACGGTGAAGCCAAGGGCTTGGTAAAGATGTCAGCCTTGGTGAAGCTAGATAATGTGTCTCGAATTACGCGGATTGAACTTGTTCACGAACGTAACGAAAATCAACTTCAATGTGTTTCATTCCTCTCGTGAAACACCGGGTTCGATGCTATGCATACCGCCCGATTGTCACAAAACAAGGACATAGGAAGAGTCATAGGAACACCTAAATCACACGAAGACCTTTAAGCCATATCAACTCACACGCATTGAAGCCATTGCACGATACTCACTTCGCACTTGATCCGGCAATGACAGCTTCTTACTCTTCCATGTGACCAAGTTTCCACCAACAAATGTACCGCAGTGGTGGACTTGCGATCAATTGTATTCCCCGCCTAATCAAAGATCACAATACCCCATGATTTGTGTGTTGTCATTCTTCTTCATGATAATACCACGACCCACCGATCCTTTTAAGTAGCGTAAAAATCCTTTTTAACAAGGGTCAAATGCTCAAATGTCGGGAGTTGCATTTAATCTCACAATACTTGAGAATATGTGATGTCAGTCCGTGATCATAGGTAGATCAACTTACCAACCACGGGTAATAACTTATATCTATTTAGTGGCGTGTCTTCAAGCTAGGTTTGAGTCATTGGCCAAGCAGGGTAATGGCCGGTTTAGCATCGCTCATGTTAGCTTCCTTAAGCAAATCTAGACATATTTCCTTTGGTTAAGAAAGAGTCCTTCTGTACAGTAGGTTGCCATTTCTATACCAAGAAAGTACTTCAATATCCCAAGGTCTTTAATTGCAAACCTTTGTCTCAGGGGATCACAAAGTTGAAAATCTCACGATTATCACCGTAATTATCGATCATCTACATAAATCAAGACAACCAATTTTGCCCATAGCTCCGTGCGAACAAATAGTGAGAATCGGGCCATTCTTTTTGGAAACCAACACTAGTGAGAATCGAGCTTAGCTTGGCATACCAAGCTCGTGGGGACTGCTTCAAACCATAAATGGATTTGTGCAAATTTGCACACTAAATCCAGTTCATTGCCATGAGGATGCCCGGTGGTAATTTCATATAGACTTCTTCTTTGAGATCACCATGCAAGAATGCATTCTTCACATCCATTTGGTACATGGGACCACCCCTTGTTTACAGACTACGTACGTAGCACTCTTATCTTGTGTTCATTTTTTGCAATAGGTGCAAATGTTTCTTCAGAATCCACCGCGAATGTTTGAGTTGAATCCCCGAGCCACCAATCTTGCTTTATACCTCTCAATTGATCCATCCGACTTGAATTTCACTTATAGATCCATTTTGCAACCCACAACTTTCTTCTTGCCTTTTGGAAGTTTGGTGATGCTCTACGTGTTGTGTTGATTTAGGGCTTTAAGTTCTTTCGCATGGCTTCCTTCCACACCTCTTGGGCCGTTGGCCTCTACTGAAAGTTTTCTGAGGCTCACCGTAACTCGATATAGTGCTAAGGAATGCGGCATGGGTTCGTGTCACTCTCTTATATGACACATAATTTGAGATGGGATGTGTGGGTTCAGAAAGTGACAAAGTCTTGAAGTCTTCAGGGAGGTTGCCTAACACGCATTGGATTACGTCGTGGAATAGAAGGAGTTATCTCACACTCGCTCACATCTTGTACCATATTGCGTGAGGATCATCTTGATTATCACCATCTTCATGCATGTACCATTAAGACGAGACCCTTCATTGTTACTTTCAGGTGAGAGGTGCATCAATGTTGACATGGCTGGATCTTGTTGTTGTGAGCCTCAAGTTCAATTCTTGGTAATGGAAACACATCCAAGATGCCATTCCCTTGACTTGTGATTTCATGTGACTTCTGAAAAAAGGGTTAGTTTCATAAAACCGAACATCTTTAGACACAATTAATCTCTAAGTTGGGGATCATAACACTTATATCCCTTTTGTGTAGATGAATAACCAAGAAAAATACATTTAACACTCTAGATCCAATTTATCTCGATGATGAGATTGAATATGTACAAAAGCAGATAAAAAGACTCTAAGGTGTGAAAGGTTAATTTTCCTTCCTTTCATGACCTCTAGGGAGACTTGAAATCCAAGACTCTACTGGGTAATCTATTGATGACGTGTTGTACCGCCATAACCCTGGGGACCGTAATCTCTTTGGTACATTCATTTGTAGCATTAATGCTCTAGTTTTTTCAAGTAAATCCTGGTTTTTAAGGCTCAGCTACACCATTTTGTTGAGGTGTGCCAACACAACTTGTTTGATGCATAATGCCATGAATGCTCAAATATTGTTTCATGATATGGGACATGTATTCAATTTACATTGTCGACTCTAAGGTTTGAATTTTAGAAGAGAAGTGATTTTTAACAAGATTATGAAAGTCCTTAAATACTTCCATAACTTCATTCTTGGACTTTAAAAGATATAACCATGTGACTCGAGAGAAATCATTAACAAAAATCACAAAAAACTTATAACCATCAAAAGATTCATTAGTTGGTCCCCATACATCTGAATGAACTAGTTCAAAACACTTACTAGCCCTTGACAAGGAAGAATTAAAAGGAAATCTAGTGGCCTTAGACAAGTGGCAAGTTTCATATGCAATTACATCATTTCCTAAGTTTGGAAATAAAGTTGACAAAATTGGTGAAAAAAGGTGAGCTAAACGTTGATGCCATAATTGATTATCTTGGATAGGATTAAACTTGGCTGAAACCCTGGGGATTGTTCTCGGATATGTAATAGAGACCATCTAAGTAAAACCTTCACCAATCGCCTTTTTGGTGATACAACTCGAAAAATGACATTGTGAGGAGAAAATGGCTAAGCAATTCAAGGTATTTGTGATTTTTCCTACGCATGAAGTTGGAAAGGAAAGGAAGGTACATATAAAACTCGTCGACTCGATTTCATCCGACATTAATTTTATTTTTTCCTTTCCTAAAAACCTTTACATTCTCACCATTTGCAATTGAAACTTGAGAAGGATTTGCTAATTTTTCAAACTTATGAGAGTTTGACACATGGTTTGTCATATGATCTGCACCCTAATCTACAACCCAAAAATCATGCAACATATTTATTTTAAGAGCAGCTTTAAAGGATTTTATAATACCTTGCATGTCCTCTTGTGGTATGAGTTTAGATCCGCCAAGAAAGCTCGCAAACTTGCCTAGCAATGCCGTTGAGTTTCGGTTCTTCTATGCTATCCACACACCAGTCGGCTCCTCCGTCTTGCTTTGAAGATACAACATAAACTCATTCATGAGTTCACCGGTGGATTCGCTGTGGAAGTTCTTGAATGGATCAGACTCCATTAGAGGCAGTAGGCAAAAGCATGATTTAACGTTCAAGACGATTCACTTTCTCGTAAACCCTTATCCTTTATAAAATCGGGTTTTAATTTCGGATGTAGAATCCAACACGTGTCCTTAACATGGCTCCGTATGGTTGCAATGTTGACACTTCAAGTTTGGATGCTTCCCTTTGTACTTCCTCTCGTTGCTAATAGATAGGCTCTTACCTCAGTGAACTAGCCATTGTACCCTTGTTCATGACTTTCCTCCTTATTTCTTCACGTTGAATTGTCGCACATACATTGGTGAAGGAAGGAAAGTTCAAGATTCACAGTATACGACATCGTATATCTTCATATGTTGAATCCAGATCGACAAAAAGTTGAAATATCTTATCTTCTTTCCGCTCTCTTTCGTAGCGAGCTACACGGTGTAATGAGGACGATATATATTTCCAACTCATTCCACATGCTTTTCATGCTTTCCTAAGAGTCAGACAAAAGGCTTGCCATCTTGTCAGCAGATCCGAGATGTCTTTCTTTAATTGAAAAACTCGTGGCAACAAGCGCTTTGATCGCCATACATTTCCTTAACTGCCCCATACACTTGGTATGCAGATTCGAGTAATTGAATATTTCAAACCTAATTTACGTTCCATGGAATTTAGAGCCATACGACATAACCAAATGATCCTTACTAAGCCGTAGATTCATAGGTTGGTGAGGAAACATCGTGTACTTCGATGCTTCCATTTATGAACCCCAACTTGGACCTTCCACCTAGAGCCGAGACACTGCCTTGACCAAGGCAAGTAATTAAACTCATTCAACAAGATCGAGCTTAATCTTTGATTTGGGGTTGACATCCACCTCTATGCATATTCATGAAGGAAAGCACCGATGAACTTCAACGATCCTAGTCGCTTGTCTTCGGCCATTTCAAAGATTGAAGATGCTAAGATAATAATAAAGCATAAGCAAGTTAATTTTCCTGCTCTGATACCATGTTGAAAAAACAAGAAATAACTCTACACAAAAGAGTTCTCTAGTTTGTATTATTTTCTTCATGTTTTCATTACAATTGTATAGCTATTTATAAGGAAATTTTACTCCTTCAATTATTCTTTAAATTAAGCATTCCTTGATTTACTCCTTGAATTAAGGATTCCTTGTTTTACTCCTTGAATTAAGAATTCCTTGTTTTACTCCTTGAATTAAGGATTTCTTGTTTTATTCATTGAATTAAGGTCCTTGTTTTATTCCTTGAATTAAGGTCCTTGTTTTATTCCTTGAATTAAGGACTAATATCCAATAATATTAATGAAACATTATATAAAAATTAATAAAATTGACTTCAGCTTAATTACTAACCTCTGTTATAATTTAGGACAATTTCGTTTGTCATATAATTGTCCACAGCGCCCGCATCCAAGATAAATTCTTTCTTGTGACATTGCATTTTCCTTTGATTTTTTAAATCTTTTCCCAGACCCTTTAGCTCTAGTTTGAGAAGGATCATAATACTTTAATGCTTAGCTACACCTTTGACTATGGGAAATTTGGTGCATAATCACACTACCATTTATATCTTTAATTTATGCATGTTTTTATGTAGGCTCTTGAATTCATCCCTAATGAGTTTAGTACCCTCTTCGGTCAAAGATGCATCATCGACTAACATATAGCATCTATTTATGATAAGACAACATGCCTTGTCATCAAAGATTTGTTATGCAAATCATTAATATCTTCAATGTCTCTTTGTCAATTACTTTACCTATTCTTGCTGCTCTCATCCACCTTTGCATGATGTATTTTGTTGGAAACTCAAAGATTTGTGTTACACTTAAGTATGCTATCATGTGCCTACATGGAGTTTCTTTAAACTCAAATAGTCGACAACTACATGATACAAAATATGTAACTTTATTGTAAATAAGTTTACGAGACTTTGAGTGACTTACTTTAATCATTTTGACATTATAAATAATGGAATCTTCATCTTCAAAGTGTTGCCTAATAAGATAAGTATCCCTTTTTGAAAGCTCCAGTTGGAAGTCAGTAAATATTTTCTTTGTATACACCTTTACCATTTGTGTCTCCATTGACCATGGTGATTTTAATCTTAGTTGGTCATTGATATATGTATGCTTTTGCTTGTAGCTCTTGATATCTTCCATGTCCAAGTGTCATATCAAAATGTGTAATAAAGTCCACTAGTGACTTTCTCTTAGTAAAATATGTTTTAAAAAACGCGTGTGAACTTTCTACCCTTTGACTGTTATACACTCCATCACTGAACATAAATCATTACTATAGGTACCTGTCGACTCGATTTTTCTAAAACCGAAATTATAGTATTTTAATCACGGTTTAATGAAAAACGAGATTATAGTATATACATATAGGTTTGATTTTATCGATAATCATTATCATAAGTCAAATTATAAAAATTACTTAAACATAAATAAATTTATATATTCATGATTATTAAATAACTATGATCTAATTAAAATAATAGAGTTTTTAATCTTTCTAAAACCAAAATAAAATAATATATTGTGTACGTGTTATTCATTTAAAATATACAAATATTACTTTAAAATTTTTTCATTTCTATATTAATTTAATTTAATATATTTTCTTTATTTTATAACACACACCAAATTTCTCTATCAATTTCTTTTTCTTTTTACCTCTCTTTTTTTCTTTTTTTCTCTCTCTTTTTTCTTTTCTCTACCTTGCCCTCAATCGCTCTGTGTGCCCCTCGTCTCTACTTCTCGCCATCCTTGTCTCTACTGTCTTGCCGTGTTGGGTTTCCCTCTTATTTGGAGGAGCCCAAGTAAAGCTCATGTAGCTTAATGGCCCATGGAGAAAGAAGGGACACTTTTGTCATTCTATTGCTTCATTAATAAACCCATTTAGGGTTTGCTGTGAGTGGATTTTTTTAGCAGAAAAATCTCTCAGTTTTTCCTTCTCCAGTAAGCCTTCATCAAGTGCTCTGATGGAAGGTCGTTTGTGGTCTGATTGAGCTGAAATTTTGCAGGAAGGTTCATGATTCAAGACTCTTCAATTTGAATGGTGGGATTTGGATTTGGCTCATCGGTTTGGGAAAATATGGGATGTGAACAATGACTACAAAATTGGGTTAGATCTCTCCATTTTCTTAAAATAATTGTTAGTTTCCAAGAATTTGTATTCTTGATGATGTTGTTTATTGTTTTTCTCTAGTTTTATCGAGAGAGAACTTTTGTACAATTATTTCTTAATAGTGAAAGTTTTTGAGAGGAGTTCTGTGGTTGTTTCCTTCCTACACCGGGAAGGTTTCTCCACGTAAATTGATTTTGTTGATTTTGTGCATGTTTCATTTTGAGATCTATTAATTTTTTTCCTAAAATATTCACACAAAGAAAGATAATAGGTTTCATTCTGCTGTTTAGAGATTGATTAAGTTCGCATTGATATTGTGATTCTCCTAACAAAGTGGTATCAGAGTTGTGATTATTATTGTTGAATTTCTTGTGTTGAATAATGGAAGCAAATTTGAGTATAATGATTACTTTAAATGGTTCTAATTATCACACTTGGAAAGGAAAAATGGAAGATCTCCTTTATGTTAAACAATTTCATTTATCGGTGTTTGCCTTTGAGAAGCCAGAAAAGTTGTCTGAAGAAGAATGAACTTTGTTACATTGACAAGTCTGTGGGTATATAAGACAGTGGGTAGATGATAATGTTTTGAATCATATTAGTGGGGAAATACATGTACGGTCACTTTGGAATAAACTTGAGGAGTTGTATGCTTGGAAAATAGGAAATAATATTTTTTTCTAATAATGCAGTTGATGGCTTTAAGGTACCAAGATGGAACTCCGTTGATAGATCACTTGAATATGTTCCAAGGAATAATCAATTAGTTAGTTGGAATGGGTATCAAGTTTGATGATGATATTTAGGGGTTGTGTTTATTGGGTATGTTGTCGGACTCTTGGGAAACATTTAGAATGTCATTAAGTAACTCAACTCTAAATGGTGTAATCAATATGGATCTGGCTAAGAGTAGTGTTTTGAATGAAGAAATGAGAAGAAAATCACATGGGTCTTCTTAATGGTTAGAGATTTTGTTTACAAAAAGAAGAGGGAAGAGTAAAAGTAGAGGTTTCAAGAGCAAAGAAAAAGGAAGAAGTAAGTCCAACAGGTTTGCTAATATTGAGTGTCATCAATGTGGCATGAAAGAGCATATTAAGAAATATTGTAGACGGTTGAAACAGGATAACAAGAAGAAAGACAAAGAACAAGAGGGTGATGTTGGCAAGGAAAATGATCGAGTAGCCACCGCTAGTTTAGAAAACTTTCTTGTTTTTTATAATGAAGATGTTGTCAATGTTGCATGTCACGAGATTATTTGGATTATTGATAGTGGAGCCTCCATTCATGCTACATATCGAGAGGACTTATTTACATCCAATACAGTAGGTGACTTTGGGACAGTGAAGTTGGGTAATGATGGCTTGGTTAAAGTCATTGGTATTGGAGATGAATAATAGCACGAGACTACTTCTTAGAGGGGTAAAGCATATTCCTGAAATTTGTTTGAACTTGATATCTACAGGTAAACTTGATGATGAAGGATATCGCAATACCTTTAGTAATAATCAATGGAAACTTACTAAAGGTGTTATAGTTGTTACTCGTGGGAATAAGCATTCTAGTTTGTATATACTGCAGGCAAGACTCTTCAAAGGTGTTATTAATGCTGTGACATATGAGCTCATAGCAAAATTATGGGATAAGAGACTTGCTCACATGAGTGAGAAAGGCTTGGCAGTATTGACTAAAAAGAATCTTCTTTTTGGAATGAATGATGTTTGTTTAAGAAGATGTACTCATTGTTTGGCAAGGAAGCAAAATAGAATTTCTTTCAAGAGTTGCCTCCTTCAAGAAAATAATACATACTTGATTTGGTACATTCATATGTATATGGTCCTATGAAGACAAGAAATTTGGGTGGTGCCAGTTATTTTGTGACCTTCATAGATGATTGTTTAAGAAAGTTATGGGTGTACACTTTGAAGAGCAAAGATCAACTATTAGATGTGTTTAAAAATTTTCAAGCCTTAGTTGAGAGACAGACTAGGAAGAAATTACGATGCATCATAACAGATAATAAGGGAGAGTATTCAGGTCCTTTTGATGAGTATTGTAGGCGTCAGGGCATTCAACATCAAAAGAAACCTCCCAAGACTCCTCAATTAAATGGGTTGGCTGAGAGAATGAACAGACATTGGTTGAAAGAGTATGATGTCCTCTTTCGTAGGCTCAGTTGCCAAGATCTTTCTGGGGTGAGGCTTTGAATACAATTGTACATGTTCTTAATCTCATGCCATGTGTTCCTCTTCAGTTTGATGTACCAAACATATTTTAGACTAGTAAAGATGTTTCTTATGATCATCTCCGCATTTTTGGTTGCAAGGCATTTATGCATATACCAAAAGATGAGAGATCTAAGCTCGATGTGAAGACATGACAGTGAATCTTTGTTGGTTATGGTCTGGATGAATTTGGCTACAGATTTTATGATATAGTTGAGAATAAACTGGTAAGGATTCGTGATGTTGTGTTTATAGAAGATCAAACTATACAAGATGCTTAGAAGATAGAAAAAGGAGTCCACTAGTATAATGATGATTTGATTGACTTAGATCCGATTCCTTTATCAATACAGTTGGAACAAAATGTTCAAGCGAACCAACATGGTTCAAATGATGCAGATGCTCATATGCAAGCTGAAACAAATCACCAGACTACTGATCAGTTGCCAGAACCAAAAATTTCACTCAGGAGGTCTACCAGAGACTGACGTCCTTCCATACGGTATGATACATATGATTATATGTTATTGATAGATAAGGGAGAACCTCAATGTTATGTAGAAGTGATGGAAGATGGAAATAGGGCACACTCGGTTGGTGCTATGGAAGATGAGATGCAGTCATTGTATAACAATCACACGTTTGAGTTGGTAAAGTTGCCTAAGGGTAAGAGAGCTCTAAAGAAAAAGTGGTTCTACATGGTGAAGCAAGAAGAACATAGTTCACAACCATGATACAAAGCTAGACTGGTTATCAAGGGATTTAGTGAGAGAAAAGGTATTGATTTTCATGATATTTTCTCTCCTGTTGTGAAGATGTCTTCTATACGTGTTGTTCTAGGTCTAGCAGCAAGCTTAGATTTAGAAATTGAGCAAATGGATATGAAAACTGCCTTTCTTCATGGTGAGTTGGAGGAAGAGATTTATATGGAGTAGCCAAAGGGTTTTGAGGTAAAAGGAAAATAGGATTATGTATGCCAATTAAAGAAAAGCCTCTATAGGTTGAAGCAAACACCTAAAGAATGATATAAGAAGTTTGAGTCAGTTATGGGGGAGCATGGTTACAAGAAGACTACTTCTGATCATTGTGTTTTTGTGTAGAAATTCTCTCATGATGATTTTATCATTTTATTGCTCTATGTTGATGACATGTTGATTGTTGGCAGAAATTCTTCAAGGATTGATAATTTGAAGAAGCAGTTGAGTAAGTCCTTTGCTATGAAGGACTTGGGGCCAGTAAAACAAATTCTTGGTATTCAAATTTGTCAAGACAAGAAAGGAAAGAAGTTGTACATGTCACAGGAATGATACATTAACAAGGTACTTGAAAGGTTTCATATGGAGCTAAAATGGTTTCTTTTCCTTTATCTAATCATTTTAAGTTGAGATCGAGTCAAGGCCCTTCAACAGATAAAGAGAAGGAAGATATGAAAAAGTTTCTATATGCCTCAATAGTAGGAAGCTTAATGTATGTAATGGTGTGTACGAGGCTAGACAAAGCTCATACAGTTGGAGTTGTTAGTCATTTTCTTTTGAATCTAGGAAGAGAGCATTGGGATGCAGTAAAGTGGATTATGAGATATCTTCGAGGTACTTCCAAGTTAACACTTAGCTTTGGAAGTGAAAAACCAGTGTTAGTTGGATACATTGATTCAGATTTGGCAAGAAATGAAGATTCTCATAAGTCTATTTCAAATTATCTAATTATTTTCTCTGGTGGAGCAGTTTCTTGGCAGTCAAGATTGTAAAAGTGTGTTACACTTTCTACAGTAGAGACAAAGTTTATTACAACAACAAAAACTTGTAAGGAATTGTTGTGGATGGAACAGTTCTTGAGAGAACTTGGTTTCAAGCAACAAAAATATGTGTTGTTCTACAATAATCAGAGTTCTATTCACCTAACAATGAACTCGATGTTTCACTTAAGATCAAAATTATGTACAATTTAATTATTATTAATATTAGTAAATTTTTTACATGTATTTCATAGTTATAGTGAGGTTTTATTATGTTTTAGTGTATATAAAACTCTCAAATGTAATTTCACTCTTAATTTTAATATAACGATTTTTAATTTTCTCAATTTATTTTAATTTATATTAAAAAATGAAGTTAAATGATATATATATGGTCTCGGTTTTATAAAAAACTAAGGCCATAGACATACCATATGACCTCGATTATTTAAAAATCGAGGCCATAGGTATGTTTATGGTTCTTAGGCCTCGGTTCTTATAACTGTGATCATAGACCTACGATCAAGGTTAAAAATTGAGACCATATTTAACTATTGTAGTAGTACATCTAATACATAGCTCATGTACTTGGCATAACCATTCATTTTCTCACTATTACAAAATCGGGTTTTAAAGTCGGTTAAAAATCAACTTTAAATGGAAAGACTTAAAATTTAAAGTTGGTTCAACGCGTGAACCAACTTTAAATGTAAACTCGGCTCAACCCATGAACCGACTTTTAATTATTTTATATTTACATATTTTACTTTTTTTCTACTCTACTAAGAACATGTATTCGATCACATAATAGTAGAAAAAAATCAAAATCTGATTAACAAAGTTTAAATAATACAAATAATTGAAAAATTAAATATAATTAATTACTTGAGAGTTATATTTATTACAAAAAAAAATTAATTTATATACAACACACACACAGAGACATATATATTTAACTTAAATTGCAAATAAAATGATGTCTCTTTTGTCATGGATTTTGTGATATTTCCATTTTATTTCAAGGAGAAAAAACTTAGTTTGCTTAGAATCACCATTATGGTAACCAGGAAACTAGGCAAGAGATATGAGATGGAGTTTGACCAAAAAACAGTTGGTCCATATAACAATTCATTCTCCTAAATACATGAGCACATAAACATCCATAAAAAAAAACATCCCAAACTTCAGAGACACAAGAATAGAGAAATTAAAATATTATAAAAATTACCACGTTGTTTTCCTATGTTATTCAAAATCATCATATTCTTCTCTTGATTCTTCTTATGATGTTGTAATTTGAACCATGTGTTCTGTCCATTCTTCTCGTAAATCATCAAAAATTTGCATATTCGACTTGTTCCAAGCAAAGAAATATATATAATTAAATTAAAAATAAGAATGTAATATCATGAATTCACAAAAAATGACATATATGTTAAAAGATTAGTAAAAGAGATTACTAGATCGACACTAGAGTGATATAATAGTAACCCTCATAGCCCGCCTTATTCCAACCAAAAAACTATATGTAATTAAATTCAAAATAAGAATGTAATATCATGAATTCATAAAAAATAACTTATATATGTTAAAAGATTAGTAAAAGAGATTATCACATCGACACCAGAGTGATATAATAATAAACCACATAGCCTGACTTGTTCCAACTAAAGAATTATATGTAATTAAATTCAAAATAAGAATGTAATATCATGAATTCACAAAAAAAGCTTATATATGTTAAAAGATTAGTAAAAGAGATTACCACATCAACATTAGAGTGATATATAATAATAACCACATCCCTTTGAAATCATATTAGCATTGTATTAATATGGAATGAAATTGGTATTTTTAATGCTATAATGAGCTCTAAATATGAAGTCAAGTGTAACTATAATTTGTTACTTGGGTTGGTTGAGTTTCGGTGCCCATATACTAATATTTTGTATTTCCTTTGGGTGAACCAACAATTACTCTTGAAGATATGATGATTCTTGGTGGTTTTCCTATACTTGGTTGGCCAGTGACTACCATGATGTTGTCATACTAGGGAACTACGAAAGAGATATGAGATGAAGTTTGGGCAAAAAACAGGTCCATATAACAATTCATTCCCTTAAATACATGAGCACACATAAACATCCATCAAACAAGCTGCCCAAACTTCATACATAGTATTAGAGAAAATTAAAGCATTATAAAAATTACCATGATGTTGTCATATGCTATTCAAGATCATCAGAATCTTTTCCTGATTTTTCTTGTGATGATATAATTTGAACCACGTGTTTTTCCCATTTCTCTCGTAAATCATCAAAAATTTGTGGGTCATAGCCCTTCTTGTTCCAACCAAAGAACTACATGTATTTAAATGAAAAATAAGAATGTAATTTCATGAATTCACAAAAAATAACTCATATA
Organism: Hippophae gyantsensis; assembly: GCA_030763125.1. Lineage (NCBI taxonomy): Eukaryota > Viridiplantae > Streptophyta > Magnoliopsida > Rosales > Elaeagnaceae > Hippophae > Hippophae gyantsensis. Next base: position 53,419,610 of record CM061028.1, read on the forward strand.
TGTTACAAATGTAAACTTTGGTAAAAGAGATCACCACATCTTTAATTATAATGTTGATATTTGTGATGATTTCGCTCATAAACTTCATGATATTGTAACCACACATGACTCCATCATTTTGTTGTGGAACCTACAAAAAACAAGTGTATATGATTTTTCATATTCTAACATCTTTATTATTCAATATTAAAATTAATAAAATTATTAATATTCAGTTGTACATACCATAACTTTATCCCATATAAGCTTATGAGATTTTTTTAAGGGCAATGCCCCTACTCTTGTTTCATAGCTTCCATGCCCTATCAAAGTTTAAAACGATTAGTTTTTTCATTAAATATTACAAAGGACAATAGAAGAAAATTAGCTAGTTATAACTCTTACATTTCAACAACTATTTTTGTATCTTTACTCACTTCTATGGAAGTTGAGTCACAGTACCAAACATGATTGCCATACAGATCAAGGATTACTAACATCCAATGATCTTGGCCTTGTTCAAACTTTAGTGGCCAAGGGATTATCAACTTCTGATTTCTGTTAAGCTTTGATGCCCTTTCACATAATTGTTTAGCTCTGATGCTAACATCCTTATCTTGATATTGATTGACAAATGAAGAATCGTAGAACATTTTTAAATGTGATGAGTGATTATCTTGAAGTCGATAATAACATATCCTATATAAAAGAAATATATATAAATAATTAGATAATATAAATATACATATATATGTTCTACATAAATGAAAATTATAAACTACTGATTGATGACTCACCTTGTCCACACTTGAATTATACTTAAATCGATCATTTGATATTCAAATAGCTGTAATATGCACTCAATGATATATATGTTTGACTGATGTCTACACCAAAAATTTCTATAAGAAGTGGCATAGTCCATCCATCATTTATGCTAGATGCCCTCGCAACAATAGTCATCAAAGCACCAAGATTTCTGCTGAAGTTTAAAGTATAATCATAACTATACTTTTTTCATGGCTTCTTCTTGAATGACTTAGTGCACGATGATTGGTCACTAGACATAGATTTACCATGATATATTTTCTTTGTATTTCTTAAATGTGCCGCACTAACTAATTCTGGTATAATAGACTAAAGAAGAAGTATTATATATGTTAGTAACAATAAAAGAATAATAATATAATAGTAGTAAAAAAGCTTGATCTTAAGTAAAAAAATAGTATCATGTCAAAATTTATCACAACTTGACTCGACGGCCAAGCCACATATTGTCCAACTACCTCTTGGACTGTGGTAGCATAAAAAGGCATAGGTAGTGAACAATCATGTAGCAATTATTGATCAATTACTATTTGCTAATGATTTGGAAAATATTGATTATGAATCATCCGATCATTGCTCAATTGTTGTACCATTCCAATAGCAAGAAAGTTCATTAATGAAGGATGTTTCAACAAAAATTTCATATTCTGTAAAATATTTAAGCCTTACAAATAATAAATAAAATATATAATAAAAAATAAAAATAAAAGACTATCTATATAAACTTTAAATCTTACCACAAATGATTCATCAAATAGAGGAAGACTCTCATATGGGGTAGCTATTGGAAGTACATTCTCATCAAAACGCTCATCGTGATGTGATGGATGGTAAGAATGCACAGATTGCATTGGAGAAAATGAACCACTACCTGATTGCATCTGCATTCCTGGCATAAAGGGAAGACCAATAGGATGATTATATCCCATACAAGATATACGTTAGGCGCTTTGAGATTGCATAGGTGGCATGTTTAGCATGGATGGTGGCATGACTGGCATGGATGGTTGCATGCCTCGCCAATATGACATACCTTGATTGTAGTATGCTGCCATGGATGACATGTTTTGTGATTGATATTCTTTTAAAGTGGCAATCTTACTTAACATTGAGGCCTTAAAGGGGCTTAGTTCTTCTTCAATTTTACGGTACTTCTTCTTACTAACCATCTGTGGCTTTTATTTTGGAATGTTAAAATACTCCATATAACCATCATATTGGCTTTCTCCCCTAACACGACTAGGATGCTCGCTTCTAAATGCATGATATATAGCATCTCTCTCGAGTTGTTCGATTATTCCACCCATGGCTATTTGTTCTTGAATAGCTCTTTACAAATAACAAAGCAAACAAACATATAATACATTATTACCTCAATTAGAAAAAATCACAAGGACTTTGTATCAAGTTAAATTACTAACCAACTTATTTAGTTTTTATTCTCCTTGCTTAGTCATTGGTCTTGACTTCTTCGTTTTGGGGGTCTTTGTTTCAATGTACAATTCAGATCGGGTAACCAGTCTACTCAATTCAGCTTTCTACATAAATTAAATAAATTTATTAACCATGATATCAACTTAAATTTGACGAAAATAAATATAAAAATATTTATAATTTAACAAAAATTAATAATACCATTCTATATCTAACTTTAGGATTTGAAGACCTCATAGTATGGTTAGGAAGAATATTGTGCATTTGTATATTCTGATGTTATTCTCTAATAATTTGAAATTCATTTCAATAATCCACAAAGTCTTTCCAAACTTGAGGTGTAATCCAGGGGTGTCCTTCAAAGATTTTGTATAGTTCTACTTCATCAAGTGGTTCTAAATATGGAAACACATAATTTCAGGCCAATTTGAAAGTTTTGTATTTCTTCCACTCCTTATTTGCAATCTTATAACACTTGCACTTCCAAGTGTCAAGGATTTTATATCGATTCTGTAAAAACACACTATAAAAGATGAGATACAATATATAAAATATATAATATATGTAATTAGTTATAAAATAAAAGAGACTTACACATATAGTTTTCCATATTTTGACCTTTTCAGCTTCTTCAACTTGAGTCCAATCATTTATATTGATTGGTATACTTGACTTCACAAGTCTACCAATAGAGGATTTCAATTATTGGCCATTTTCCCCTATTGGATTACCAGTAGCATCAAATAGAATGGGTAGTCTATCATCTAGGTTAAGTGGAGCATCAGGTATATTCACCCAACCCCTTCTTTTCAAATGCCCCAATGGATCTTTTGGATCTACAAGCTCTGGTACCTTAGGATCCATGAAATATCTACAAATAATGATGAAATATAAATTAATTGACAATTTTAAGTCCATACATATAAACATCCAAGAGTTATTAGAATAATATAGAACATACATTATGTTTAATTAGGTTGTTGATCGTATACATATATTCCTTCACAATCACTTCAAGTCCATGACGAAGAATCATCGTCATCAACTAGATCGTCACATGCATTAAGCAATTTGTTTGAGAAATGACAAATATTGGATAATATATCAAGTATAGGGTCATCATCTTCTAAAGCATCACAATGGTAGAACTCTTTTTATGGAGGCATTAACACAACAAATCATCTTGTGTCAATATGATCGCTCACGTAAAATACTTTTTTTACATGAAGTGCTAACGTGAAAGGGTCATCAGTGTGACTTATCTTGGATAAATTTACAAGTGTAAATCCAAAATCATCTATTTTATATCCAACATTGATAACATCTTTGACCCAATCACACAAGAATATTGTTTCATGGAAGATCTCATAATCGAGTTCCCAAATTTCTTGAATTATACCATAATATGTTCTATTAGAAATTATTCAGAAAAAAACTTAATAGCCTTTTCAGCAATGTAACGTTCCACCATGCATCCTTTAGGTCGATTTCTATTATTTACACATCCTTTAAGGACTTGCATGTATCTCTCAAAAGAATAAATCCACCTTAAGTAAGTAGGACCAAAAAATGAACCTCTCGAACTAAATGAACACAAGTGAATCATTATATTGAAGAAAGAAGGAGGAAAATATTTTTCAAGTAGACACAAAGTCTCTACAACATCTTTCTGTAAAGAGTTTAACTCGCCAATTGATATAGATTTCTTGCATATTGTATTGAAAAATGAAAAAAGATGAATTATTGATAATCAAACATATTTTGGAATAATTGATCTAATAGCAACTGGTAATAAGTGTTACATTAAGATATGACAGTCGTGTGATTTCAATCCATAAAGTTTCTTATTGGTGATAGACACAAAATTTCTTAAGTTAGATGAGTAACCATCAGGAAATTTCACACCCACCAAACATTTACAAAACACATCCTTCTCTTTTGTTGACATTGTATATGATGCTGGTGGCAAGTATGTTCGATTCTTATCATTTTTCACTCTTAGTGCCAATTCAGGTCGTATGCCTAGTTTCTTTAAATCCAGTCTTGCTTTAATTTCATCCTTAGTTTTTCCAGGTATATTAAGTAATGTACCAATCAAGCTCTCACATACATTTTTCTCAATGTGCATGACATCTAAGATATGACGAATGTGTAGGTATTTCCAATAAGGTAATTCCCAAAATATTGATTTTATATTCCAACAACCATGATCTACTGATTCAGTAACATTTTCATTTTCACCCCTTTTATTAGTTGACCTCTTTCGTTTCCTTACCTTAGTGAGTATTCTTTTTTTCATCTTTCCATATCGTTTGAATGTCATACTATTCAATTGCCTTAATATCTCAACACCTCGCAAAGGTCGGGGGTGTAGGATCATGATCTTCTTCACCATTGAACAGTTTCTTTTGGTATCTAAACTTCTGTCCAGATAGAAAAAATCTTCTATGTCTTCTATAAGACATATTTCGTCCGTGAACAAGATAAGTTGTAGAATTTTCATCACTACATATAGGGCATTCCATATAACCTTTTACTGCATGTCCTGATAAGTTCCCATAGGCAAGAAAATCATTAATTGTCAATAAAAGGACCCCCCTCAAGTTAAAGTGTTCTTCTTTATGTGCATCGTAAAAATTTATACCATCATTCCACAATATCTTTAAATCATCTATCAGAGGCTGCAAATATACATCAATATCAACACCGGGTTGTTTCTTAGGTGTTGTCTCATTTGTAGCATGCTTCCATCTTGATTCTTTACACATCGGACAATCATCTAATGTCTCATATTATTTCCTATAAAGAATGCAATTATTTGGACAAGCATGAATCTTATGATATTCCATGCCAAATCGACTAAGATATTTCTTCACTTCATACATTGAAGATGGAAATTCAATACCTTCAGGAAACATGTCAATTAATAGATTTAGTAATTATATGAATCCCTTGTCAGAAAAACCATGTTTTGCCTCCATATTGTACAAATGAACCAATCACGACATTTTAGTGTATTTCTTGCATTCTGGATACAATGGTTTTTCGGCTTATTCTAGAAGTTTTTTAAAGGTTTCAGGATCATCCTCATGTAGTTCATCTTCAACACCATGAAACATATTTTCTATCTGTACATTATGATAAGATGTATATAATCCATTCACATTCTTATTTATCCCTTCCCTATGAGTATTATCAATATTTTCTCTATAATAATACCAACTTTTATAACTCAAAAGAATATCATTATGGATAAGGTGATACTTAACCTCGTCAACATCATGAAATCGCTCATTTTTACATTTAACACATGGACATTGAATCCTACTAATTTCATTATTACTATTTCTACAAGAAAATTCCAAGAAACTTTCAACTCCAGAAATGTAGTTCTATTCAATTCTACACTTTGACATCCAAGATTTATTCATTTTCTATTAATGGCATTAAGCATATTAAATATGTATCCAATCAATATATTTCAGGTATTATTATATATGAATTCCCTTTCCTAATTATTAGTATATATACCAAAACATCATATAAAAATAAATACATAAAAACCAAACATAACAAATATATACACATAAATATAATTATATGAGATTGATTGTAATTACTAATAATAATATGCCACATAATTTGAGTTTATTTAAAATTTAAGATTTATAAAACAGAATTTATATAAAAAATTTGTGATGATTAATATTTTTTTTAAATAACTACACTACTTCAAATCACAGATATTTTAATGTGCATCATATTATTGAATCATATATTTCCCATTTCATATTAACATATATAAATAAATTAAACACCAACCTTAAATCACAGTCATAAATATATATAAATTTATTTTATTACGAAATACTTATACAAAACCTACATAATAAAAATAATAACATACATAATACAAAACATACATAATATATAAAAAATAACGCAAAGTGAATAATAAGTGCGTAGGATTAATAGAAATGTTTACAAGAGTAAATGAAGTGACAAAATGAAAGAAATGAAGAAACAAAAGTGTTTTGTAAGTAAAAAAATGGGTATAAATGTTTTGAATATTTCGCTAAAAAAATAGGGGATGTGGAAGATAATTTGGAGAGGAGGAGGTGAAGCTCAGTTTTGGGTTTTTGGGTGTTGCAAATTAAAAATGTTGTCTGATGAAGAAGAAAGAAGAGAAAAGGAAAAATCCACGTGGATAACGTCGGTTGACGTGTTGAACCGACGCTACACGAGGACGTAGCATCAGTTCTACATGTCAACTGATGCTACACACGTGGAAAATGTCGATTGACAAGTAAGACTGATGCTACGTCCTACGTATAGCGTCGATTGACGTGTTGAATGTCCTACAAAGACGTAGCATCAGTTCTACGTGCCAACTGATGCTACATCCTCGTGTAGCGTTGGTTCAACACGTCAACCGACACTATACGTAGTGTCGATTTTAAATCGAACTCGCTATAAATTCATTATAAGTTGGTTTTCTCCAAAAATTGACTTTACATATCGACTTAAATGTCTTATTTTGTAGTAGTGTCTTCTAATTTGGTATCTGATGAGTGTTCAAAAAGCACTAAAATTACCATGAATTGATTCACATTAATTGATTAAAAATATATATATATATGTTTTATCATATATTTATATAAATTTGTATTTTTTGGAATCACGAGTATTTTTATTATTTTTCAGGTATTTTCGCTTAAAAATGTAACTTAAAGACTCAAAGAGGAATACTAGGAGCAATACATCACAAATATATTAATAAATAAATGAGGAAAGGTCAACAAATATGAAAAAAATTGGACAAAATGGGTCAAAAAGGTCAAAAATGTCAAAAAGGAGGAAAACGCGCACATAGCCACCCAGCCCGCGCGCACCAGCACTCAGCCGCGCGAGCACCGCATGCAACACGCCCAGTCTCGCGCGCGCCAACGCCCAGTTCCGCATGCGCCATGCTCCATTCTCGCGCGTGCCTTACTCTCGTTCCGCGCGTGCCTGCGCCCAGCCTACTCCAGTCTGCGTGCGCCTGCGCTCATCAGCATCCAGTCCCCGCGTGCCGGTGCCCATCTGTGCCCATTCCGCGCGCAGCCGCCCCTCACGTCATGCTGACGTCATCAATGACGTCAGCAATCACCACTCCACCTTTTCATCATTTTTTAATATTTTTTCACCCACTTTTTCTCTCTATCCTCACCTATAAATGCCCCCCTTCTCTTCACTTCATACCACACCTCAAAACACACTTCTCTCCTCTTTCTTTCTCTCCATTTCTTAGTTTTTAGTTTTTTTTGTTTTTCTTAGTTTTTAGTTAGTTTTTCTTAGTTTTAGAGTTCTTCTCTTTTTGAGAAGAACTAGCTATGTTTTTGTAATTTATTAGCTTTTTGATTCAATAAATGGGAGTGCAAATTTTGCTTGGAGGTTTTCCAGCAACGGGAATAGCATCAAAGTACTGTAAGGATTTTATTTTCTTTACAACTATTTTTTATGTTTTATTCTTACATGTTATATTTAATTTGTCTGTGATTAAATTTAACTTTGCTGGCTGTTTGTAAACATGATATAATAATAACGTTGTTATGCTTGCGAAATATTAAATAGGTAAAAATCTCTAAAATGAATTGATTTTATTTTTATTCAAGATTTTATATTAAGAATGTTAGAGAGAAATATATTATTTTTCATTACAAACTTAAATATGAAAATTAGATTTTAAGATTTAGTTATCCGGTCTGATTTAGAATAGTGCTCTTTTATTTGTTGGTACAATCGCCCGGTAGTTAGAGTGAAACTCTATTTAAAAAGTTTTTATAAGAATTATTATCTGAAAATGTGTTGACAACATATTTTCAGTAGTGATTTTAAAACTTGAAAGTTAGTACTAGGATAACTAAATTCTTAGGTTTAATTTGGACACCTTGAATAAAGTTTAAACTGTCTAACCCCACCAAAGGTGGCATTTAAATGGTTCATTTTCAATCTCTTAAAAAAAGGAATTAATTTAATTAACCAAATTAGTTATCAACCCCACCCATAGGTGTTAATTGATTTGTTTAGTTAACAGAGAATATCTAACCCCACCAAAGGTGATATTCATATAAAAAAGAGATAATCAATAAATATCAATTCATATCTTTAATAACCTAAATAATAGGAGCAAACATAATTAACTTAGTTATTATATCCATAAATACTCCACTATTATAAATGATAAAATTTGCATAAATATTTATTGAATCTATGTTTATTTTTATGTCAGTAGATTAAAAACACAAAAGCCAAAATATCGTGACAGGATGTTTAGGATTTAATTTCGTTTTTAAAAGTTTGAATAATAAATTATAAACCACATACATTCCTTCCTTAGATCGACCTTGGGAGTATACTTATCATTTTCTACAAAATGATTCGTGCACTTGCGAGAGTTTTATAAATAAATAAAACCAAATGAACGGTAGGATCGACGATGTCGGTTCTGTCCGATCAAGTTTTTGGCGCCGTTGCCGGGGAAGGAATATCGTTTTTAAATTATTTATCAAAATTTTAAAAACTTTTTGTGTTGTAAATAATTGTTATTTTTTTATTTAAAAAAAATAAAAAAAATAAAAAAAATTTGTTGTTTGCGAAAAGTAAAAAAAAAAAATTTCAAATTTCATTTTCATAATAAATAAAAAAAATTAAAATTTTAAATTTCATAAAAAATTTATAGCATGAATAATAAAATAATTTTGAAATTTGAAATTTGAAGTAAAAAAAAAGTAAATAAATAAATAAAAAAAATAAAAAATAAAAAAATAAAAATAAAATAAAAAATAAAATAAAAATAATAAAAATAATAAAAAACTTATTTTATTTAAAAAATAATTTTTTTTTGTTCTTTTTTCTTTTTCAATTATTTTTTTTTCAATTATTTTATTTTATTTTATTTTATTTTTGGCTTAATTTTTAATTTAAATTTTTTTTATTTTTCTTTTACTTTTTCAATTTATTTTATTTTTTGTTTAATTTTTTTTAAATTTTTTTTAACTATTTTTTTTATCTTAATTTTCGTTTAAGTTAATTAACTTAGGTTTTTAGTAACTTAATTTACTAACTTATATTAATTTAATTTACTAACTTAATTAACCTATCTTTTTATTAACTTAATTAACTTAACTTAACTTAATTAACTTAATTTTAATAGCATGAAAAGTAAAGATCTAAGGGAGTTCTGTCTAAGAGACTAGTTCTTGGAAGCCTTTGTGCCACTAATCTTTCTTGGGAACGTTGCTATGTCTAGGAGAATGGTTTTTAAGGTGCCTTTGCCCCACCATTCTTCCTGAGAGCACTATTGGTTAACACTGATTATGTTATTCTAATTTAGATATTATACTTAAAAAAACAAAAACAAAAAAATTCTAAAACTATCTCCAAAATTTTAAAGTTTTAATTACAATCTAAGGAGTTAGTTGTTTTGTTTGATCTAGGTACAATTGTGTTTTGATGCCTTTAATTATTTGATTTGTACCTAGACATGGATTATCTAAAACTCACAAGCATGTCCCTAGTTTGAAGTATAGAAAAATTTGAAAATTCATAGGACATGACTGAAAAAAGTATAAGTAGACAATCTTGTCTTACTTGTTGGTTGAATTGACTCATTGATGAGGGGACATTGAGTTTACTTAAAATGAAATCCCCAAGTTACATCTTGCTAAGACGTTAAACTAAGCATTGGATGGGAGGCAACCCATCATTTTAGGTAATTTCCTCTTCTTTGTTTTATTGTTTATTTTAGTTTAATTATATTTGAATAATTTTAAAAATTGTAAAAACTAAATTTTTTTTGTTGAGATGTTAGAAGTTCACAACGATCTGTCTGTGTGCACTTTAATGAACATGATAGATGCACATGCATGTCTCCATCACTACTTGTAACATTCTCAAGAAATAGGTAATATTTCCTCTCTTTTCTCTTTATCTTTAATTTACAGTTGTTACATTGAGGACAATGTAAGTTCTAGGTTGGAGGTGGTGAAAAGTTACCATGCTTAATTTTAAAAAAAAAATTAACAATTTTTTAAAAAAATAAAAAATAAAAAAAATAATTTTTTCTTTTTTATGTTCACATTTTCATTTTTATTGTGTTTGGTTTTATTTTCTTTGTGTGATTTAGTAATTTTTGGAATTTAAAAAAAAAATTTCTCACAAAAATTTATCATTTCTTTAAATCAAATTTAAGTAAATAGTTAAGTCTTTTGTACTGTTAGATTAATTTTTGAAAACATATCATGAAATATTTTGCAATTGTTTTTGATAATTAGTTAATTTTTATCATAACTAGTATTTCTTGATAAGATGTAGAAATTATATTAAACCCAAAATCGATGTTTATGAATTTGTTTTAGTGGAGACTACCTTTGTGAGATATAATTTGAGCCTAATTTCCCTTATTCAAAGTGAAATATATATTTTTTCTACTCTAAACACATTTCTTATTTCTTCAAATTCTTAGATGATCTCTATAAGCATTAACATTGAATGTATGAATTTTTTCTCATCTTAATAGAGTGTCGTATATTTTTTATTATTATTTTTGCTTAGATTAAATGATTTTAGTAGAAATTGATAGTATATGCTTTTATCTCATTCGTGCATGACTGTTACAAAAAAAAGAGAGACATATCTGGGACTACCTAAACCAAGATCAAACAGAAAAGTCACAAAATTAACCACTCACCAAAATCCTAAAAAAAATGTACAATCTGTACATGGGTTGACTCTCTAAAAAAATGATATATATTGAAAAGTATCTTCAGAAAAATATAGAGAGATAAAGAATATATAGTATAATCTACATACTATGATCTGCATTACCCAAAATCCTAAAAAATGTACAATCCGTACATGGATTGACTCTCTAAAAAATGATATATATTGAAAAATATCTTCAAAAAAATATAAAGAGATAAAAAATATATAGTATAATCTACATACTATAACCCACATTGCCTACAAAGTTGTAAGTAAAGGCTAATTACAAAAGAAAGATATAGGAAGTAATTCCCTAAAAAGTCATTGCACTTTCTTCATTTATAAAAGGCATATATCTTGAAAAAATTTCTTAATGAGTTTGATTTATGCATGAAAATAATTTTTATATATGATATCTTTATAATTTATACATTTGATTCCTTCCATGAGATCAACGTCAAAATAACACTTTGAGCCTTTATTCTTTATACATATGTGAACATATTAGTTCATTTCTATACATCAACTCTTTCGCATATAAATTAGTATGAGTGTTTGAACCCATAGGATTCAGTGTTTTGAGAGTATTGACTTGTGAGGAATAGAGTCGAAGCGAATTCGGATTCATGACATTGAAATTGGGTGAAATTAAATTGATACATTTTTTATATGAAATATGAAATGATTTTCAACTAATTATTATAATAAATCATGATTGTTTAAAGAGATTAAAATAACTTTTGCTTGAGATTTTAATTATGATCTTAAAAGAGATTAAAAAGTATGAGACATTTTTGTGATATGTTGTTTTCTTTTATTCTTAAAAGTTAATTTTTGATTTTGTTGTAATTTTAGTTTTTAAGTTGATTGTTTTTATTATTTCTTTTAATTTTTACATTCAGTTCAATGTTTGTGGGTATCATTACTGAAAACCCTCATGAGACTCAAACTCGTCCACTAGGGCAACCTAGGGGTTTAAAGGCTTGTTGCATAGGCTAAATGCAACCGTGTCAATCCATGGAAGTGATTTAGGATAGTTTAATTTTTAGTTTTTATCGCTTCTCTTGCTAAGGGACTAGCAAGAAGCTGGTTGGGGGTTGTGATGAGTGCTCAAAAAGCATTAAAATTGCCATGAATTTATTCACATTAATTGATTAAATATATATATATATATGTTTTATCATATATTTATATAAATTTGTCTTTTTTGGAATCACGGGTATTTTTATTGTTTTTCAGGTATTTTCACTTAAAAACATAACTTAAAGACTCAAAGAGGAATACTGGGAGCAATACATCACAAATATGGAAAAATTGGACAAAATGGGTCAAAAAGGTTAAAAATGTCAAAAAGGAGGAAAACGCGCACGGAGCCGCCCAGCCCGCGCGTACCAGCACCTAGCCACGCGCGCGCCACACGCAGCATGCCCAGTCTTGCTCGCACCAGTGCCTAGTTCTGCGCGCTCCATGCTCTAGTCTCGCGCGCGCCTTGCTCCCGTTTCGAGTGCACCTATAAATACCCCCTTCTCTTCACTTCATACCACACCTCAAAACACACTTCTCTCCTCTTTCTTTCTCTCCGTTTCTTAGTTTTTAGTTTTTTTTAGTTTTAGAGTTCTCTTTTTGAGAAAAACTAGCTATGTTTTTGTAATTTATTAGCTTTTTGATTCAATAAATGGGAGTGCAAATTTCGCTTGGAGGTTTTCCAGCAACGGGAATAGCATCGAAGTACTGTAAGGATTTTATTTTCTTTACAACTATTTTTTATGCTTTATTCTTACATGTTATATTTAATTTGTCTGTGATTAAATTTAACTTTGCTGGCTGTTTGTAAACATGATATAATAATAACGTTGTTATGCTTGCGAAATATTAAATAGGTAAAAATCTCTAAAATGAATTGATTTTATTTTTATTCAAGATTTTATATTAAGAATGTTAGAGAGAAATATATTATTTTTCATTACAAACTTAAATATGAAAATTAGATTTTAAGGTTTAGTTATCTGGTCTGATTTAGAGTAGTGCTCTTTTATTTGTTGGTACAATCGCCCGGTAGTTAGAGTGAAGCTCTATTTAAAAAGTTTTTATAAGAATTATTATCTGAAAATGTATTGACAACATATTTTCAGTAGTGATTTTAAAACTTGAAAGTTAGTACTAGGATAACTAAATTCTTAGGTTTAATTTGGACACCTTGAATAAAGTTTAAACTATCTAACCCCACCAAAGGTGGCATTTAAATGGTTCATTTTCAATCTCTTAGAAAAAGGAATTAATTTAATTAACCAAATTAGTTATCAATCCCACACATAGGTGTTAATTGATTTGTTTAGTTAATGAAGAATATCTAACCCCACCAAAGGTGGTATTCATATAAAAAAGAGAGAATCAATAAATATCAATTCATATCTTTAATAACCTAAATAATAGGAGTAAGCATAATTAACTTAGTTATTATATCCATAAATACTCCACTATTATAAATGATAAAATTTGCATAAATGTTTATTGAATCTATGTTTATTTTTATGTCAGTAGATTAAAAACACAAAAGCCAAAATATCGTGACAGGATGTTTAAGATTTAATTTCGTTTTTAAAAGTTTGAATAATAAATTAAAAACCACATACATTCCTTCCTTAGATCGACCTTGGGAGTATACTTATCATTTTCTACGAAATGATTCGTGCACTTGCGAGAGTTTTATAAATAAATAAAACCAAATGAACGGCAAGATCGGCGATGTCGGTTCTGTCCCATCAGTATCATGCAACACCTCCTTTCAAATGTTATCAAATTCTTCAATAGTCTCTGAGTTCATAATAACATTTTTCAACTTGTGATATTGATCAATGTAAATTACTAGATTAATCTTATATAAAAACTTATTCAAGATGTGCCATATACAATAACGATGAAATGTATTTGGTAAAACTTGGGCTATGGCTTTTGCTATTGCAGAATCTTGATCAATAGCGATCCTTTAAGTGTATTCTTTGGCATTGCCTCTAGCCACTTGCTAAATAACCTAACAAATGATTTGTTTTCTCATCTCCTAAAAGTCCACATCTAAACACTATAGTTTGACCATAATGATTGACTTCGGTTAAGGGAGCAAAAATCATTTCATACTTATTTGTGTTATAAATAGTGTCAAAAATCACATCTCCAAAAACATCTTGTAAATCGATTTTCTAAATCTGTCTCATATTTAAAGAAAAATTTAGGATTTTTTTATTTGAAGTAAAAATTTCAATCAAAGTCATCAACTCCTTTATGTTCATCTCTAAACTTTTTCTCATAATTTTTACTATCTCTCTCAGTGCATCCAATGTTTTCTAGGCCATTAGATTCAATTTCCATCGATCTTACTTTCTTACATGTTGGAATATTTGCTTGAGATAATTGAAGAGATAATACTTTATTCACAGTAGATAGATTACAATGTTATTTCAAAAGATGCACTCTACTTGGTGTTGTGAGTATCAATATGACCTACCACAAATGTACTAACTATCCAAAATGGTCCAATTTGACACTTAACTAATGTTACCTTAACCTTGCAACCTACTGTGGTTAGACCACGAGACTTTTCACATGATGGTTGCACTTTTGTTTTTGTTTTTTTAATTTTTGATATATATTATCTTATTTGCCCACTTTATAAAAAAAAATTGTTTCTAGATAAGTTCATTCATACCTTTTTTCTTCTTGTACTTATTCTTATACTAAATCCACCTTCTCTTGCATATGAATTGTAAAATGCAAATGCTTGCTCAATTGTTTCAAACTCTTGTCTGATTTTTTGTTTTGGTTCTTCACCAACTTGTGGAGTATAATTGTCATTATGAAATTTCTTTCATAGCTGTAACTAGGGGTGTCTAAAAATCGGACAAAATCAAATTAAATTGAAAAATTAGACCGATTCGAACATTTTTATAAATCAAACAGTCTGATCCGATTTGTATTAACTAAAACTGTTTTTCAAATACTCCGATCCTGTTATATTAATTTTTAAACCGGATAGACTAGATCAGACCGATTTTAATAATATATTAAATTTTTCATATCACTTCTCACAAACTGTTGATTAAATTTTCCATATTTTAATCAAATGTATATCATTATGTGTATCATATTTATGTATTATGAACCGGATCAACCGTTGAAAATCATTAACTAAACTGGACTAAATCAGACTAAATCGTTCGGTTACAACATTTTTAATATCCAAACTATTTGGTTCGATCCAATTAATTTTTTTTTACTCAAAACTATATCGAACCGGATCGTGAACACCCCTAATATATACCAAAAAAAAGAAATTTATAAATATAACATTAACACAAAAAAGTATTATTATTATCTAACAAGTTTTTCATTTTGTTGGTCAGCGTCTACTTAATAAAAAAAAATTATTTCATAGAAAGAATATTAATCAATGATAATATTTTTTAAAAATAAAAAGTAAACAAACTTTTTAAGCATATAAAACAATTAAAAAGTCCATTGCAGCATTAGTATTAAATTTATTTCCAAATTCTTATAATAACATACAATTAAAAATTTATATATCTTAAAATATTTGAATGTCTTTTTTGCCAAGTATAAAAACTGATTTTTTTTTCATCTTTTCTTATTTAATGCTATTATAATTTAACTCATTCATTATAACATACAAGTTAAGATTTTTAATATTACTATAATAGCAATTCTTTCATTTGCTATTAAGTGTAAGAAATTATTGGTAATTTAAAAAAAATAAACACAACTTTGAAAATATCAACATAGAAAATAAAACAAATAAGGACAGCGGAAAAATTAAGAGATATAATTTTTACTACTTTAATTTAACTAATGATGCATTTAGAAGATGAATTTAAATCTTATTTTAAATTGTTTAAAATGATAGAAATTAATATATAATAAGGGTTTTCCCTAAAAAAAAATTTAAAAACTAATTCTTATTTATTAAAATGAGAGTTTTGGTTTTGTAAACTAAATATTCTATCTAACAACTAAAAATTAATAAAAATATAAATATAAATAAACAGATCCCAAGTTTTTATGGATTTATGGTAAAGATTCGAATAAAAGAATTAGGTTATTCTCCACTACTAGCATGTATTGCAAATCATTAAAAGAATACCTTAACATTCTATTCATTATTTATATCAACTTAGAGAAATTCATAAACGTAAAAATGTTCATTTTTTCTTACCTATTCATTGAATTAAACAATCTTTTAATCTAAATTCTTTTTAGTAGATAACCTATAATAAGCTCTTTAAATTTAATATACCAAAATCATTTAATTTTAAGAAACAAATTGGATCAAGGTCAAACACACAAACTCATTTTAATTATTTTGAGTATTAGTTCTAATTATAAACAATTTATCACTAAATATTTAAATTGATTAAACGATTATGTACCCAATCAACTAAATTGATTAATGATGAATTCATTTGTACACTTAAATAATCAAATAAATTTATACAAAAATTAAAACTAAGAATTAATACATAATCAAAAAGAAAAATTGAATAGAATATTGTAGATCTTATTAAATATTACAATCTATGTCTAGGGTTTTGAAATAATCTAAAATCAATTATAAATCTAGGTACTCATGGAAAACAATAAATTAAGAATATCATTCATGAAAACAATAAAAGGAAAAAGAAAAATCTTAGGATTTGTGTCTTTAATTATGATATTAAATTCCTTTGATTGTCTCTTGAATCTTCTTTTAGATTATTGCCTCTCACTTAATTCTACAATTTATATATATTTTTCTTATTTTTGTCTTAATTTTCGTACAATTCTCATAATGTTTGTATTTTATGAGTTGATATTTTATATTTATATTGAAAAAATTAATTTTTTTGAGTTATACTGGGACAGATAATACATGAAATTCATGCATTAAAGGTACGTGGCCTGGAAATTGCTTTGAGGCTAAATAAGCATTGTGGCTGACGAAGCATATATGTGAAAATGACATGTCATATGAGGGTTGGAGTAGATGACGCATCGTTTTGGGCTGGACGCGCTGACGGGGTGATCGACACATGAATTATGTTCAATAAATATGCAAGTATACGTATCGCAGCAATTTATATAATAGAATCCATTCTCTAAGACTTTGAGAGTGATTCATTTTACTCCAAAATGTCACATACATGTATAAGAGTGACAAAAAGTTAGAATAGAAGTAAACTCAATGCTAGGTACGCACATTCTTATCAATTGGTTTGGACAATGTTTCCAAAGATAAAGGTTATCTTACACATATTTTTTAGCAACCTTCTTGACTTTAAATTTGCTAGCTTATAACAAGTCTCGTGGGAAATTTTTAGTGACCAAGTAATTCATTATATCTTCATACCAAGGAGAAAATAATGTGGTCTCAAGTAGTTGTTCATCCAAAAAGTCTTCTCTTATTTAAAGTGATTCTTCTTCTTGAATTAATCTACTGAAATGATCTACTACTACATTTTCACTTCTTTTCTGTCTTTGATTTCAACGTCAAATTCTTGTAGAAAAAGAATTCACCTTATTAGACTTGGCTTGTCATATTTTTTTCTCAGCAAGTACTTAAGAGTAGTATGATTAGAGAAAATAGTTACTTTAGTTCCAATTATATATGATCAAAACTTTTCTAAAGTAAAAATCACAACTAAAAGATCTTTTTCCATCATGAAGTAATTTGAGTTATGCATCGTTTAGAGTCTATGATGCATAATATATGGAATTTGGTAGCTTACCAACCCATTGTCCCAAAATAGCTTCAACTGTATAATCACTTGTGTCTAGGGGTGTCCATAAACCGGATTAGACCGGACCAAACTGTAAAATCGGACAGAATCGGACCGGATCGAACGGTTTTACAAATCAAACGGTCTGGTCTGATTTGTACTAATTTTAAACTTTTCGGACCAGATCGGACCGGTTTAATAATATATTAAAAATTTCACATTATTCTTCATTAAATGTATAAAAAATCGAACCAAATCGGAAACCAAACCGGACCAAACCATTTTATAAATTAAACGGTCCGGTCCAGTTTTTATTACTTAAAACCGTTTCAAACGGTCCAGTCCGGTTAAAGTTTTTTGACCAAAACCGCACCGGATCGGACCGTTGGACACCCCTACTTGCATCACATATAAGCTCAAATAGTAGACTCCAATTAAGTGGCTTAACGATAGGTGTTTGATCGGGCAGAACTGACATCGCCGATCCTGCCAATAATTTGGTTTTATTTATTTATAAAACTCTCGCAAGTGCACGAATCATTTTCGTAGAAAATGATAAGTATACTCCCAAGGTCGATCTAAGGAAGGAATGTATGTGGTTTTTAATTTATTATTCAAACTTTTAAAAAACGAAATTAAATCCTAAACATCCTATCACGATATTTTGGGTTTTGTGTTTTTAATCTACTTACATAAAAATAAACATAGATACAGATTCAATAAATATTTATGCAAATTTTATCAATTATAATAGTGGAGTATTTATGGATATAATAACTAAGTAATTATGCTTGCTCATATTATTTAGGTTATTAAAGATATCGATTGATATTTATTGATTCTCTCTTTTTTATATTAATACCACATTTGGTGGGGTTAGATATTCTTTATTAACTAAACAAATCAATTAACACCTATGGGTGGGGTTGATAACTAATTTGGTTAATTAAATTAATTCTTTTTTCTAAAAGATTGAAAATGAACCATTTAAATGCCACCTTTAGTGGGGTTAGACAGTTTAAACTTTATTCAAATTGTCCAAATTAAACCTAAGAATTTAGTTATCTGAGTACTAACTTTCAAGTTTTAAAACCACTACTGAAAACATGTTGTCGATACATTTTCAGATAATAATTCTTATAAAAACTTTTGAAATAGAGCTTCACTCTAACTACCGGGCGATTGCACCAACAAATAAAAGAGCACTACTCTAAATGAGACCGGATAACTAAACCTTAAAATCTAATTTTCAGATTTAAGTTTGTAACGAAAAATAATATATTTCTCTCTAACATTCTTAATATAAAATCTTGAATAAAAACAAAATCAATTTATTTTAGAGATTTTTACCTATTTAATATTTCGCAAGCATAACAACGTTATTATTATATCATGTTTACAAACAGCCAGCAAAGCTAAATTTAATTACAGAAAAATTAAATATTACATGTAAGAATAAAGCATAAAAAATAACTGTAAAGAAAATAAAATCCTTACATTACTTCGATGCTATTCCCGTTGCTGGAAAACCTCCAAACGGAATTTGCACTCCCATTTATTGAATCAAAAAGCAAATAAATTACAAAAACATAACTAGTTCTTCTCAAAAAGAGAAGAACTTAAAAACTAAGAAAAACTAAAAAAACTAAAAAAATTAACAAATGAGAGAAAGAAAGAGAAGAGAAGATGTGTTTTAAGGTGTGTTTAGAAGTGAAGAGAAGGGGGTATTTATAGGTGAGGATGGAGAGAAAAAGTGGGTGAAAAAATGATAAAAAATGCAGGAAACACATAGTAGGTGAAAATGACATCAGCGGGTAGGTGGCGCCCGCGAAATAGGGCGCAGATGGGCAGTGACGCGCGCAGACAGCACCAGGGGCACGCGCGCGACGCGCGCGGGATGGGCGTGCTGTGCGGCGGCACGATTTACTCTTTTTTGACCTTTTTGACCCACTTTGTCCAATTTTTCCATATTTGTTGACCTTTTCTCATTTATTTATTAATATATTTGTGATGTATTGCTTCCGGTATTCCTCTTTGTGTCTTTAAGTTGCGTTTTAAAGCGAAAATACCTGAAAAACAATAAAAATACCCGTGATTTCGAAAAAGACAAATTTATATAAATATATGATAAAATCATATAAATATATATATTTTTAATTAATTAATGTGCATAAAATCATGATAATTTTAGTTTTTTTTAACACTCATTAGTGTTATGATTAAAACTGCTTTCAATCTATTAAATACTTTTTAAACATTCTTCATTGAACATAAATACCATATATTTTTGGAGGAACTGGTATAGAGGTCTTGCTATTTTTGAGAAATAATGTATAAATCTTCAATTGAATCTTGTATAACTAAGAAAAAAATGAATCTCCCTCATATAAGTGGAAGGTGGTAAGGAAAGAATAAGATCTATCTTAGATTTATTAACCTTTGTTCCCTTAGATGATATCACATGCACTAAAAATATACATTCATCTATCATAAAATGACATTTTTTCAATTAAGTACAAGGTTATTTTATATGCATCTCTCTAGAATTAATGTAAGGTTACTGAAGTAGTTATCCAATGAATCTTCATATATAGTAAAAATCATCCGTACATACTTCTATAATACTCTCTATAAAATAAAAATATATACTTATCATACATCTTTTAAAGGTGATGGGAGCAATTCAAAGGCCAAATGGCATGCGTCTAGAAGAAAAGGTTCCAAAAAGGTAAGTGAACGTTGTCCTTTTCTAGTTTTTCGATGCAATGAAAATATAATTATAACCAGAAAAAACATCAAGAAAACAATAGTGAGTATGACCTACTAAATGCTCAAATATTTGATCAATGAAAGATAAAGGAAAATGATCTTTGTAAGTCATAGAATTAAGCTTTCAAAAATCAATGCAAATTTGCCACTCGATTTGAGGTCGAGTAAGAATGAAATCATTATCCTCATTTTTCACAATTGTAACTCCTAACTTATTTGGAACCATTTGGATCGAAACCATTTGCCTTTTGCCTTAAGTCTTCATGAATGAAAGTTGTAAAGATATCTTACAATGTACTTAAAATTTCGTCTATTTTAAAGGATTTAAGTAAGGAGAAATATGTTTTTTTAGATTCATACTTTTGAAAATTACATTGGGTAGAAAAATAGATCTCTAAAAATTAGATAATTATCAAGCACTTGACAAGACGTTTTAAGTTTATTTTCGCTAACTATTTTATCAAATTTTGGAGTTATAGAGTTATAGATTTACCAAAGTTTTCAAACAAAATATTGAATTATTTATTCTCGTAATTATATTTTTTATATATATCTATATGTGTATTTATCTTTTAACTAGATGAAATTTATAAATCTTTATTTTTATATTATTTTATCCCGATAAATGATCGACAATATTTATATTTTTTTTAATTAACATATAAAAATTTTAAGAAAAAAAAGTACTTATAACACCCTATAAAAAAGATTTTTTTTAATATTTTTTTTGTCATTGGTGTACTTTTAATGTCTTTTATCACTTATTACATCATAATAAAAAGATCGATGGAAAGAGAGAAATGAAACTGTAAAACGGAGAAATTTTGGTTCGAAAAAAGAAAATCCCTAGTTCGTCTGTGATAATTTCCCGGCAACACCCACTCTCGTTAATCAAAATCTAAATCCATATAGTAAACATCAAAGGCCCTCCTTCTCCGAATTGATTTCTACACGAAAGAGAACTGATACCCATCTCTTTACTTGACTGAGAACCACTGAATTCGGCAGTTGGAGCTAGGAATGGGCAAAAAAACCGCAGGTTCGGTTATCTGCGGATAACCGCACCGACGGTTCGGTTTTTATCTGTTTAATTTCGGGGATGGTTTTGGTTTCGGATAAAAACCGAACATAAAGGAGCGGTTACGGTTCGTTTACGGTTATACTCAAAACCGTACACGTCCGTACCCGAAAGTAATTATATTTATTTAAATAAATTGTATATTAATTAAGTTTACTTATTTTTAACCCGAGCCTAAACATTTTTTTATTTCACTACGTCTCTATTCTATTCTCTCGCCTCTCGTTTTTTCTTAACCTAAATTTCTCTTAAACTGCTCAGTTCTCTCGCCAGCCGCCAGCCGCTAGTCTCCGTCGCCAGTCGCCGAGTCCAGTCGCCAATCCATTGATAGTTGACATAAAAAATGATTTGTCTCCCCAGGATGAGAAGGAGATCAAGGTAAGTTCTAAGTTAAGTCAATATTCAGGTCTACGATCATTATTGGTGGTTTGGTTTCATTTTTTTTTAAATACTTGTATTATGTATATATCACTTTTTCAGGATAGTTTCATGTCAAGTAGAACAGCAGCAATGTTCCTAGCTATAGCTTATGACAAGTCATCTGAGGCTTGGACTGGATCCTCACCTAATTCATTGGTCATTTTTTTTTAATTTGACATTATCGAATAATGATGTGCTCAATTTCTTATCTTTTGCCAGCCAAGAATTACTTCAAGCAGATAGGACCTTTTTGTTATTGTTGTTTCAACAAGTGTTTACTAGTGACACAGAGATGTTGATGCTGATAATAAGTGCAGCAACTTTCATTTATGATTATTTATAGTAAAGAATGTGACATATTATTCCCTGCCTATTTTCCTTTCGACATTGGTATCTTGTTAAACTAAAAGGAGCTTAAAAGGCTGGTGGCTTATGCTAGAAGCAGTGCATACTTGTTGACCAGACTCGTTGTAGAGGATCATAACGATTCATATAGATGGGAGGTGAGTTGAAATCACATATTTGAGTTATACCATCTACAAATAATGTTTTGATTTTTCAATAAATTTTGATTTGCAGTGTCTCTTTTGAACTCTTTTGAATAACTTTGATGCAGTGGTTCTTCTACACAGCGATAAATTACCTTATCCCCAACGTCTTCTCTTTCCCTTTGAACTAAGTCTAGGTATAATATTTTGTAGAGATGAACATGGTCCCTGACATGTTTTCATTTTGTAATTTTAAAGCATAGTGTTAGGTGGCTTCTGTCATGTTTGATGAGAATATGGTTGGCAGGAACACATGTGGCATGCGGAAATGCCAGCAAAATTTTCCATCCCTATATTTTAGTTGGAGACTTAGAGGGTAGCTCAGAGGAGTTAAGAAATAAGCTATTGGTAGATTTTGATCCATTGGAGTGCTTTGTTGGGAATCTTGAGGTAAGTAATGTTCACTTTGTATTAACATGCTTGTTGATGTTATCTTGACAGTATCCCCCCCCCAAAAAAAAAAACAAACAAACAACCTTCTTACCCCTTTCTCTTTTTCTTGTTTGTAGAAAGAGTTCTCCAATAAATTTGAGATATGGTATGATTCTCTTGGAGGTGATGATGTTGGTCTAACATGGGGCACTTCTGGTTCCAAGGTTTCATTGAGATACTTTTTGTGCACTAGTTAGATATATTTTCAACTGTCTCAGTTGGCTTAATTTTGATTCCCTTGTTTGTATCTCAGAAACAGGGACGGGAAGAAGCAGATGAGGAAATAAAAAATCCTATTGATTTGTTAAAGGATGTTGGAGAAACTTGAAATGGGTTTGTGAGGAGTGTTTATTTTCTCAAATCCCCTCGCCTTTTAAGCTAATTTTTTTTCCTTCTTGCCATTTAACCACAAGTCAAATGAACGCTCCACTTCTCCTATTGAGCTAGCTGTTTTGTCTTTGTCTGATCGACGGATGATCCTTAGTGTCATCTTTTCAATGCAAGAGAGCAGTTTTGAGAGGCAACCTGCTTGTCTCCTATGTCAGAATAGTAGCCCTGTCATAGTAAACCAAACAGCCTTTACTTTCTATAGGAAGCTTTTTGCACCATAACAAGCCATGGACAAGAGAGGCTAACTAGCATTGGAAGCCTTTTACACCATTATATGTTTTTCATATGTTAGGATGTAGGTACCGAATCCATTAGTTGATGCTGTGCCTTCCTTTTGTGTTTTGTTTTAAGAGTCACTTGTTATTGTAATTTATTATTATTTTGCTCTAAATTGTAATTTGTTATTCAATTGTGGTAGGATATGGCATTCAAAAAAGTGGTGCTTAGTCTACGATGCTCTCTTCTTTAGACCATGTATGGTCATAGTTCCCTCCATTTGGAAATTGCGTGAAATGGCAGTGTTCATTTTTTAGTCTTACTAATTTTTGGGTGCATGTTTATGTATTGTTATTGTATGTGTTGAAGAGTTTGATATACTGACTCTTCTTTAGTCTTGCATGTGTTCATTTTTCAATATTTGTATTAGTTTAGGATATTTTATTTATATTTTGTGTTTCTTATTTATATGTATTTAATTTTATCTAGATTCATAGAAATATATATTATTAAATGTTAATTTTTTTTATCATAAACTTAAAATAAAAAAATTAAATAACAAATTGAGATAACAAGTTCAATATACTTGTGATTGTATAGCAAAAAGGAGCTCAATTGAATAAGATTTTAAAAAATGATTTTTTTTTTGTTTTTTTTTTAATAATTGTCCCGAACTGTTATCTGCGGGTAAAAAACTGTCCCCGAACTGCAACGATTTTTGGGCGATTTCGGGGACAGATTTTATAATTCGGTTCGGGGACGGTTATATTAAAATCCGTTCCCGTCCGTCCCCGTGTCCATCCCTAGTTGGAGCTATTTCTTTGCTCTTCAAATGGTGGTTTCTTATTCAAACTGAGTTGTATTTCATTCTGACGCACACAATCTGTTAATGGAACGCAGATAACCATTATGAATCCTTTTGCTTTTCTGATTTTATTTTATAGTTGTACAGTTCTATGTCTACTCATTGTCAAAACCTTGTAACATTAAGTTGTTAATCTAACTATCCGCCCATAAAGTATTGAACACAGATATTGATTTGATTCTGTGAAATAAATCAGATATGAGTATCCTTTCGATCGTTTCCTTTTACCTATATGGTTGAGTAGTCAACCAATGAATTTCTTCTTTGGCTTGGACTTTGTGATCTTCCTGGTCATGTTCATCTTAACATGCAAATCCTCTGTTGGTTGCTCTACTTGATGCCCCAGCCTTTCTATTGTTAATTCAGTGAATGCAATGGGCGTTCATCCTCCTGTTACGGCTGTTCAGCATACTAGGAGTAGGTATATCAAAACTTCAAAGTTTTGTAAGTCACTCTCCTCTCCGAAAAAATTTCCACCAGTTTACTTCTCATTTTGAATGGAAGATGGTATGGAATTTGCTTCAATAAATTTTCCCTTACATTTTGCTCGACAGGGTTTTTTTCCCAATCAATTTCCAATTGTCAAACACCATAAACTCATATTTTGCAAATCAAAATCCGTGATCCAGACATATATATGAGTGTAAACCCTGTCTCTGAACTCAAACATCTTCGTCGCCTAAAGAATAACGTCTCAAAACCAGATAATGCCAAAGCCATAACTGGAAAGATCCTCACCTACCTTGACAAGGATAGCATTCCCAAAGCCGTCTCAATCCTTTTTGATTCCCCTGATCCTTTAACTTTTTATTTGTATGCACGTCTCTTCAAGCTTTGTTCATCTCCAGAAACCATTGTCGAGGCTTGGAGGGTTGAGTCCCGATTGCTTTTTTCCTCGCCCAACCCTCCTGTTTTTCTCTTGAATCGTGCCATTGAGGCTTATGGAAAATGTTGGTGCTTAGTTGATGCGAGACAACTGTTTGAGGAAATGCCACAAAAAAGATGGAGGTTCCTGGATGCAATTATTATAGCTTACTCACCAGGCGGATATTCAGATGAGGTGCTATGCTTGTTCTCACACATGAATAAGTGTGATGTTTTTACCAATGGAGTTACGTTTGCCAATGTGCTTGGGTCTTGTGCTGCAGTGTTACCTTTCCGCCTCTGAAATATGGTTTTGTGCTCCCTTCTAGATATGTATGTGAAGTGTACAAAACTAGAGCATGCTTATACAATTTTTAACCAGCCTAATGCAAAAAATTTGTTTTCTTGGACTTCAATTATCTCAGGGCATGCAATGAGTGGGTATATTGGGAAGGCAAGAAGGCTATTTAATAAAATGCCTGAACGCAATGTGGTCTCCTGGAATGCAATGTTGACAGGGTATATTCGTTTCTGCCTATAGGAAGATGCATTGGATTTTGGGTTTTTGATGGTAAATACAAACAAATACATAGATCATGTGACACTAGGGTTGATTCTGAATATGTGTGTTGGCATATCAGATCTTCAAATGGGGGAACGAATTCATGGGTTTATTTAACGACATATTATTCCAATCTCATTGTTAGCAATGCCCTTCTTGACATGCATGAAAATGGAGTTGAAAAAGTCCACAACTTGATACACATATTGGTAAAGAAATATAGACTTCTAACGGACTCGTTTCCATCACGCCGAGATCCACA
The DNA here is from genome assembly GCA_030763125.1 of Hippophae gyantsensis. Taxonomy (NCBI): domain Eukaryota; kingdom Viridiplantae; phylum Streptophyta; class Magnoliopsida; order Rosales; family Elaeagnaceae; genus Hippophae; species Hippophae gyantsensis. The sequence continues at coordinate 53,445,766 of CM061028.1, forward strand.
CTAACGTCAAGATGTATGCTCATGCCGAGTCTCGCACGCAGTAGCGCGCATGTTATGCCAAAATCCGCGCTCACGTTGAGTTCCGTGTGCCAACGCATGGCACACCAACATCAACGCCACATCAAGATTTGTGCCAACTTCGAGCATCGCGCACGCTAGTGTCGCCTACGCGTGTCATTTTTGTCCAATACGCATCTATCATCATTTTAAAGATATTTTTTTTTCACTTTTTTAGCTTTTTTCTTACCTATAAAAAGCCTTTCTCCCCCATCGTAAAAAACACATCTTAACATACAATTTTCAAAACTTTTTTTCTCTCTAGGAAGCTTTCTTAGATTTTGTTTAGTTTTAAATTTCTTCTCTTTTTGAGAAGAATTAGTTATATTCTTGTAGATTTCTAGCTCTTGATTCAATAAACGGAAATACAAATTCAATTGGAGGTTTTCTAGAAACGAAATTAGAGTCAAAATTTTATAAGATTCTTTTGAGATATAATTTTAAAATAAATTCTTTACAGTTATTTTTATGTTTTATTTAATTTATCTGTGATTAAATTTAACATAACTGGCTATTTGTAAATATGATATAATAATAATGTTATCATTCTTGCGAAATATTAAATAAGTAAAACATTTCTATAAAATAAAATGATTTTTTATTCAAGATTTTATATTAAGGATGTTAGAGAGAAATATATTATTTTTTATTACAAACTTAAATCTAAAAATTAGATTTTAAGATTTAATTATCTGGTCTGATTTAGAGTAGTGCTCTTTTATTTATTGGTACAATCGCTTCGTAGTTAGCATGAAGCTCTATTTAAAAAGTTTGTATAAGAACTATTATTTTAAAATGTACTGATACCTAAAGGTGTGATTAGATGGTTTGTTATTTTCTTAGAAATAAAGATGAAATTTAATACTTAATTAATTAATAAGCTATGCCTAAGGATATTAGTTAATTAATATTAAACAAAAGAATTTAGGCCCCACGTAAGGACATTTTTATACCAAAAAGAGAAATTTAAAAAATATCAATTTATATATTTAATAACCTAAATAATATGAGCAAGTATAATTAACTTAATAATTATATCGATAATTACTCCACTATTATTAATGATAAAATCTTTCATTATTGTTTATTGAATCCATATCTATGTTTTTTTTTGCCTTAAATTAGGAAACAAAAACCAAAATATTGTGACATGATGTTTATGATTTAATTTCGTTTTTAAGAGTTTGAATAATAATTTAAAAACCACATATATTTATTCCTTAGATCGACCTTAGTAGTATACTTGTCATTTTTCTATAAAATGATTCGTGCACTTGCAAGAGTTTTTCAAATATAAAACCAAAGTATTTGCAAGATCGTCTTTGTCGATTTTGTTCATTAAGATTAAAGTGATCGGATGATACAATTTACGTTTCTCCAACCAACCAAAAGAAATCAAAAGGTCGCTCAAAGCTTGTAAAGAAATAATTCATTTTAAGAAGACTACAAGAATCTTCATACAAATGTTTCACGAAATACACACATCAAGATAGTATTATTGCAATTTAAGTTAAAGGAAAGTTAATAATAAAACAACAATGGTTCTTCAAAACAAGTTCAATAAGTAAGAAGAAAGAAGGTACATCTAGCATAAGAAAGTAACATAGAAAAGAAAAGAGGAAATACAAAAGAGCAAAACAGTAAGCAAAATTCTTCAGGCTTGTTCAAATATGAAGAACATGAAAACAAGTCTTTCAAGGTGAGAGACAAACACCAATAGATTTTCTAAAGGATTCAAACCTTCAAAAGTTTAGAGTTTTAGTGAAAATGTCAGTAAGTTGGCGATCCGTGCTTATATGTTGTAGAGTCAAAGTGTTTGATTTAACAAGATATCTAATAAAATGGTGACATATATCAATATGTTTGGTCCTTGAATGTTGGAACGGGTTCTTTGAAATATAAATAGCATTGGTGTTGTTACAATGTAGAAGAATACCATTAACCTTGATGTTGTAATCAAATAGCATTTGTTTAATCAATAGTAATTGAGAACAATATAATCTAGCAGCAATATATTATTCAATCTTAGCAGTTGAGATTGAAAATAAATTCTATTTTTTACTGTGCTTGGAGATCAAGTAATTTTCCAAATAGAAAAAACCACTAGAAGTACTTTTTCTATAATGATTAAAACCTGCCCAATTAGCATCAAAGTATCCAACCAACTTTGTAGTAGTATCCCTAGGGTACCAAATACCAACTTCAAAAGTACTATTGACATATTTAATGATTCTTTTGACAGTTACTAGATATGAGTCTTTAGAGTTAGTTTGGTATCTACCATAAGCTCCAATATTGAAGGAAATGCCATGGTGGTTAGTACTTAGATACATAATACTCCTAATCAAGATTATGTATAAAGTTTGCTCAACATCCTTGCCTAAAAAGTCTTGACAGAGTTTTAGAGTTATGTTAAAAAGGGATCGAGAAAGTCCACAACTTGATACACATAAATATAGACTCCTAATGGACTCGTTTTCACAAGCAGTGAACAAAATAACAGAATGAAAGTAGAATCCTGAACAAAAGTAGTATCAATATAATTTATAAATAGCAAAAATCATTCAAAGTAAGATATTATGAGTAAATTAAAAGTTAGGTAGAGAGTTAAAAAGTGTTCTAATCATAATTTAAATAATTATATGTTTAAATATACATAATTTAAATTCATATTATATTAGCACCTCAATTGAACATGCATAACACAAGATATAACGAAGTAAAATCACAAACATACCATATTTATGTGGTAACACCTTCGGATTGTTTAAGACAACAACTCACCAACAAAAAATTCACTAATCAATAAAATAGTTACAACTCTGAAAGAAATAAAAATAATATTATCTCTATCAACTTGATTTCTATCCTAACTATCTATTGTTGCATTTGCTTGTTGCTTTTGCAAAGACTTGATTTGACACACAAATCCAGCTATCGTTCATAGCCAACACCAGTTGATGTGATGTGATCAGATATCACATAACAATAATTTGTAAAATCAACTAGCACAACCTTTGAATACTACTCACACGGAAAAGTATTCACTCACTACATAAAATAGCAACTCACAATTTTCTACACTCACACGAATTTATCAAAATTATAGATATAATTAGTGAATACGGAATTTGAATTCCATTAAAATTTTGATAGACTTTTTGAATTAATTTTCAATAAATGAGGGGGGAATTTATAGCATTCGATCGACTAATTAGTGATTATGGAATTTGAATCAATGAAAATTTTGACAGAGTTTCGACATGTTCTTTGAATGAATTTGCAATTAATGAGAGTGGGTATTTATAAAAATCAGTCAACGATCTCGCCACCTTGCCAAGAGTGGTGGCGAAGGTAATAGCGAGGTCCACGGCGAGGGTAGTGTCGAGGTGCCAAAATGTTACATTTTTTGTTTCCAAAAATAATGAGTAATATCTACAAATAGTTTCACCCGAAACAAGCCAAAAAAACATGAGTAAAAAAGTCGGCGTGCTAGCATACACATTACAAAAACCAATTTTGTGGTGTGTATAAGCATGCTTGCATAAAAAGTATTCATGACAATGTACATATATGCATTACTGATTCATAGTAACAAACCTTATATAGAAGAAAACAAAACACTGTAAAATAAAATACTATGTTTGGTACACGAGAAGTCAACACACAGACACGAGTACATTGGGACTTACATTCTCCCCCTTTGGCTTTCCGTGTCAAAACACTTTACAACTAGATACAAAAAACTCATCAAACATGAGATGATCATAAAGATGTTATAAAGTTGTTTTGTCTTAAGACCAACACAACAACATACACACCAAAACTTAAAATAAAACACTTACTCTAAGTGCATCCATCTTGAGTGCTCTATTCATCTTCATGAATCAACACTTTCTCTGTCAAATTGAAACACGAGTGTTTTAGCACCATTTCACACTAGAAGCATGAAGAATTCATGCTACACCTACAACCTGCACACAAGTAACCAATACGCATCCCATGAACGTATCATGCAGACAAAGTGTGTAGTTTGACCATATATTATCATGTTACCTCTTTACAGGTACACAATGATAGGTACAAACACAAGTAAACATACAAAACTCTCCATGACTTCATACAACACTTCTTCTAGATGCATACAAGTCAAACAACAATAGGTAATGTAATCCTACACTTACTGCCCATGCAACACACAACATGGCAACAAAAAGACAGTTGTGCACATAAACTTCTCCCCCTTTTTGACACAAAAAATCAAAGGAACGCCCCTATATGAGGGAGATAAGGCATACAAAAATGAGGTAACAAGAGATTGAATACTGAGCAAGTTCAAAGAACAAAAGTGAATTTAGATTAAACAATGAACTTTAAGTAAACATTCATAAGGCCATTAATCCATGATGCATTCAAGTAGGAGTATGACTAAAAAATTGATTTCATGCTTAGTATGTGTTGTGCAAAACATGTTTACTCTATATGTCATCAAAAAATGCTTAAGTGAAACAAGCAAATGGACATATATACTCAAATTGAACCAAACTTTATAAGTCTACAAATAGCCTTTCTCTCCACTAATGTAAGTGCAAGCTCAAAAGAAATCAAAAGGTCGCTCAAAGCTTGTAAAGAAAGGCTAATATTTGTGTAGAAGTGTAGAAACATTTAAGAAAAAGGCACACCTTTAGACAAATAAAATTTTACTTTAAGCACAGAGTTCGCAACCATAAGAGGTAATTCTTTAAACATATGATCTTTTTCTTGTACCTTTCAAAATGAAACACTTAAATTTCCTAAACAAGGGAACTTCTTCACTTGCGATTTAAATAATTATTCATCGAACTACTTTTTTTTATTTTTCTTTCTTTCTCCCTTTTCTTTTCTCTAAGCTTGAAAGAAACATAACCAATCCCAAAAAAATGTTCAACCAGTCAAAGTTGAAACTAAACAAAAAGAGCGATAGATAAGTAGAATTTATTATTTAAGCTAGGATAATAGGTGCAAAGAATAGAAAGTATAACAAAAAGTCTTAAGAGGGGAGACTGAAGATAGATAGAGAAGGGTGGCAAGAAGGATCAAACCGTTAAAAAAGGCTTAAACCATCTTTCTATCTAAGTAGCACCTCTGATTTCACCTCGAGAGACATTACACATGGATTCTAAAGGTTGTTAGAGGCATGCAAATCATTTAAGCAAGGATCCACCCAAACTTCTTAAAATATCCATACAAATTCACAACCTTAAGACACAGGTAAGAAACAATTCATTTGAAGAAGACTACAATAATTTAGCCATACAAATGCTTCACAAAATACACACATCAAGATAGCCTTATTGCAGTTTAAGTTAAAGGAAAGTTAATAATAAAACAACAATGGTTCTTCAAACCAAGTTCAATAAGTAAGAAGAAAGAAGGTACATCTAGCATAAGAAAATAACATACCAAAGAAAAGAGGAAATACAAAAGAGCAAAATAGTAAGCAAAATTCTTCAAGCTTGTTCAAATATGAAGAATATTAAAACAAGTCTTTCAAGGTGAGAGACAAATACCAATAGCTTTTCTAAGGGATTGAAACCTTTAAAATTATAGAGTTTTAGGGAAAATTTTAGTAAGTTGGTGATCAATGCTTATATGTTGTAGAGTCAAAGTGTTTGATTTAACAAGATCTCTTATAAAATGGTGACATAAATCAATATGTTTGGTCCTTGAATGTTGGACTGGGTTTTTTGAAATACAAATAGCATTGCGGTTGTCACAATGTAAAATAATACCATTAACCTTGATGTTGTAATCAAATAGCATTTATTTCATCAATAGTAATTGAGAACAATACAATCTAGCAACAATATATTCAATCTTAGCAGTTGAGATTGAAAATGAACTCTATTTTTTATTGTACTTGGAGATCAAGGAATTTTACAAATAGAAAAACCACTAGAAGTACTTCTTTTATCATGATTACAACCAGCCCAATTTGCATCAAAGTATCCAACCAACTTTGCAGTAGTATCCCTAGGGTACCAAATACCAACTTCGAAAGTACTATTGACATATTTAATGATTCTTTTGACAGCTACTAGATATGATTCTTTAGGGTTAGCTTGGTATCTAGCACAAGCTCCAATATTGTAGGAAATGTCATGGTGGTTAGTGGTTAGTAGTTAGATACAAGATACTCTTAATCAAGCTTATGTATAGCGTCTGCTCAACATCCTTGCCTAAAAAGTCTTGATAGAGTTTTAGAGTTATGCTAAAAAGGGATCAAGCAAATGAGGCATTATCCAACACAAACTTCTTAACCAGATTCTTGGCATATTTTTCTTGTGAGAGGAAGATCCCATCCATCATTTGTTTGATTTGAAAACTAAGCAAAACTTTAGTTCACCAACCAAACTCATCTTGAACTCACTTTTCATGGTAGTGACAAATTTTGAACTAGGTCACCTTTAGTGGAACAAAAATTAATGTCATCAATATAGACTTGAGCAACAACAACCTCTCCTTGAATCCTTGAGACAAATAAGGTTTTGTCACCATTTTCTCTCAAAAAATAGTTATTGAGAGAAATGTGGTGATACATTCATACCAAACACAAGGAGCTTGTTTCAATCTGTAAAGAACTTTATTTAGTCTCATGAAATGATTTGAAAAGTGAGGGTCCTCGAAACCTTTCGATCATTCCACATAAATTTATTCTTTGATGATTACATTTAGAAAAGCACTTTTGAAGTCCATTTGATACAACTTAAACCTGATAGACTCAAAACGTGCAACATGAGCAAAGGTTTCATCAAAGTCTATCCCTTTAATCTGGGTATACCTTTGTGCAATAAGAAGATATTTATTTCTAGTAATGACTCCATTTTCATCTTCTTTATTCTTTTATAACAAGCGAGTACCAATAACATATTTATTCAAAGGTTTGGGGATAAGATACCAAACATTATTTATCTTAGATTGTTTAAGTTCTTCCATAATGGAGTTGACCCGATGTACATCTTATAGGTCTTCTTTTACATTTTTGGGAAGAATAGTTGAAATGAAACACATGTAGTTCAAAGTCTCATGCAGTTGATACCTTGTCTTAACACCTCATTCTACATTACGAATGATGTTCTCAGTAGAATGAGATTTCTTTGCCCACTTAGGAAGAGACAAATCTTCTTGATCACCATCTTTTTCATTCTTAGAAATTATGGCAGGATCAATAGCAGTTATTATTAGATGAGTCAATAGTACAAGTTGCACTGTTTGAAGAACTCTAGTCACCAAAAATATCATTGCCATTCAATTCAACAAGTTTAGTAACACCAAAGTCATAAATCACAATATTGATTGTCTCCGTGATGATAGACGTCCCTAAATTATAGACTCGATATGCATGACTTTTACTATAGAGTATCCTATGAATATTCCAAGATCACTTTTAGTTTCAAACTTGTATAGATTCTCTGTATCTCTTAGAATATAACATGTGCTACTAAACACACAATCCCGTGCATGAGTTCATATGAAGATTGATAAGTACTAGGTCTTATGAAACAACGATTCAATGTTTAGCAAGCATTATTAATGGCCTCTACCCAAAAGTGCTTTACCATATTCTTACCAGCCAACATCACCCTAACCATCTCTTGAATTACCCTATTTTTTCTTTCAACAATCCCGTTTTGTTGGGGGATCTTGGAAGCGGAAAACTCATGCTAAGTACCCATTTCATCACAAAAATCATTGAACTTAAAGTTCTCAAATTCTATACCAGGGTCACTTCTGATTTTGATTATAGTACCGATGGATTCAAATTTCTCATTTTATAACTTGATACATAAGGTCATGAAATGATCAAAAGCTGCAGAGTTTTATATAAGAAATAACACCCAAGTATATCTAGAAAAATAATTACCAACATCCAACATATACTTTCTTCCTCTTATAATAGGAGTTTGAATAGGACCCATTAGATCAACGTGAATAAGTTGAAGAGGTTTGGTGGTAGATAAGTATTGATTCTTCTTGTATTGACTCTTACTTTGTTTACTCATTGGACATGGACCATAAGTGTGTTTAGGTATAGAGCACCTACTAATAATTTCCTTTTCCAATAGTAAGATTATGAAAAACAAAATATGTAGGAAAAATGTCATTTAACAATTTAAATTTCTAGTGAATTGATCGAGAGACAATTAAGTAATTGGAACATGAGGAACTCAAAGTATAAAAGTGAAGATGTATGAGGGGTAGGAGAAACAATTTATTCCCTAAGAATGAGGAGGTTGAACTATCAACTAAGGTAACAAACTTAACAATATAAGGTTAGAGGGGAGAGACGAAAGAAGAAGACTTACCAACCAAATGGGAAGTATTACCTGAATTGACCAAAGTTGCAATATGGGAGAAAGATGGAAGATCGAAATCCAAATGATAAGATTGTTACAATAATCAATTATACTCATCTCATGACTAGATAGACTCATTAGATGGTGCAGAAGGCACAATAAATGGTGGATGGAGGGTTGTAGGCCTCTGGTTAGGCCTTATGAGCATGTAAGGTTATCCAAATTCTACCAACATCTGTTAAATAAATGATTAGTTTGGCCAGAATGTAACATAGTAGCTATCATCATGACTATGGCCATGACCTTCTTCTAAATCATAACCTCGATCTCAACTATTAATAAGACCATAACCTTTACCAAAGGTAGTTAAGGTAGAAGTATCATGAGATGGCACTAAGGGTGGTGTGATGGAATGAGGGCCAACACACATTACTCATTAATATAAAGAACGAAGTGAAGGAATTAGATCACAATCCATAATAGCTTGGCGAATTGAGAATACATAGGATTCAAACAAATAAAAATTTAACATGAAACTCCTCTTGATGCTTAAAGGTATCTAGTGAGTGCTTAAAAAAACACTAAAATTACCATGATTTAATGTATTTTAATTGATTAAAAAGATTTATATTTGTATGATTTTATCATATTTTTATATAAATTTATTTTTTCGGAATCACAAGTATTTTTATTATTTTTTTAGGTATTTTTACTTCAAAAATAATTTAAAGACTTGAAGAAAAATAATTGAGGCAATACATCACAAATATTTTGAAAGAAAATGAGGAAAATTCAAAAAATAGAGAAAAGAACAAAACTTCCCAATCACACGCGCAGTCGCACCTATCATGCTGAGATCCACACCGACGTCGAGATGTATGCTTACGCCGAGTCTCACACATAGTTGCATGTATGTTACATAAAAATCCGCACTCATGCTGATTCTCGTGTGCCAGCATATGGCACGCCGAGATCAACACCACCTTGAGATTTGTGCTAACGCAAAGCACCGTGCGTGCCAGCATCGCCTACACGTGCCATTTTTGTCCAATACGCATCTATCATCATTTTTTAAGATATATTTTTTTTTTACTTTTTTAGCCTTTTCCTCACCTATAAAAATCCCTTTTCCCCCATTGTAAAAAACACACCTTAACACACAATTTTCTCAACTCTTTCTCTCTCTAGAAAGCTTTCTTAGATTTTGTTTAGTTTTAAAGTTCTTCTCTTTTTGAGAAGAACTAATTATGTTCTTATAGATTTCTAGCTCTTGATTCAATAAACGGAAATGCAAATCCGATTGGAGGTTTTCCAAAAACAAAATTAGAGTCAAAATTCTATAAGGATTCTTTTGAGGTATAATTTTAAAATAAATTCTTTATAGTTATTTTTATGTTTTATTCTTATATGTTATATTTAATTTATCTGTGATTAAAGTTAACATGACTGACTATTTGTAAATATGATATAATAATAACGTTGTTATACTTGCGATATATTAAATAGGTAAAACATTTCTATAAAATAAATTGATTTTTTATTCAAGATTTTATATTAAGAATGCTAGAGAGAAATATATTATTTTTCATTACAAACTTAAATCTGAAAATTAGATTTTAAGATTTAATTATCCGGTCTGATTTAGAGTAGTGCTCTTTTATTTATTGGTACAATTACTCGGTAATTAGTGTGAAGCTCTATTTCAAATGTTTTTATAAGAACTACTATTCAAAAATGTATTGAAAACATTTTTTCAATAATGGTTTTAAAACTTGAAAGTTAATACTTGGATAATTAAATTATTAGGTTTAATTTGAACACCTTAAATAAAGTCTAATTAACTGATGATGCCTAAAACTGTGATTAGATGGTTTGTTGTTTTTTTTAGAAATAAAGATGAAATTTAATGCTTAATTAATTAATAAGTCTTGCCTAAGGATATCAATTAATTAATATTAAACAAAAAAAATTGGGCCTCACCTAAGGACATTTTCATACCAAAAAGAGAAATTCAACAAATATCAATTTATATCTTTAATAACTTAAATAATATGAGCAAGCATAATTAACTTAATAATTATATCCATAATTACTCCACTATTATCAATGATAAAAAAATTGATTATTGTTTATTGAATCCATATCTATGTTTATTTTTTATGTCTTAGATTGGGAAACAAAAACCAAAATATTGTGACATGATGTTTATGATTTAATTTTGTTTTAAAGAGTTTGAATAATAATTTAAAAACCACATATATTCATTCTTTAGATTGATCTTAGGAGTATACTTGTCATTTTCTATAAAATAATTCGTGCATTTTTGAGAGTTTTATAAATATAAAACCAAAGTATTTGCAAGATCGTTTTTGCCGGTTTTGTTCGTCAAGATCAAAGTGATCAGATGATACAATTTAAGTTTCTCCAACCAACCAACCAATTATCTATAGTACTCACTAATAGATCTCCCATTTTGAATGCAAGATTGTATACCTAAATATAAGTCAAAGATTTGAGAAATATTTTTGTATTGAGAGTATTGGTTGCGCACTGCTTGCCAAACTTCTTTAGTCAAAGAACATAATTTTCTATAATAGTAGGATCCATGCTATTCCAAAGCCATCTACGAACCATGTCATTGTCTTTCTTCCAAGTTTTAAATTCAAGTTTATCCCGTGTTGGTGGATCATCTGTCAAATAATGGTCATTTTCTTTGGCTTCCAAAAATACCATAATGGATTGAGCCCGGTGCAACTAATTAGTACCATGGAGTTTAAATAGAGAAAACGACCTATACAGATTATATTATTTAGAATTTATCATTTTTACTTAAATATAATACTTTTTGAATTTTTTTTCTGTTAAACTAAATAATAGTTTTACCTTTTATTTTAGTATCTTTGTTTTATGAGTTATTAAGGGCTATAAATGCTTTTATTTAGATTTGTAAAGCTTATTAATTAAAGATTTTTTATTTTTTCTTTTAAATATTCTTTATTTTTATCAATTTTCATGGCTTTAATATCATTTTATGGATTAGCTTTCAACACTAGTTGTCATTAATTCTTATATATTATTAATTAAAGATAAATATTTAACTTCCTTACCATAATATCTTTTTATTTTCATTTTCTTATTTATCATTTTTATGAGTGTTATGAATAAATATTTAAACATTTAAGATTTTTAATTGGCTTCTATTGTTCGTCTTATTTTATTACACCTAGTATACCTCAACTTGCTATAACCTTAATACCCTATTAGTAATGTTGAACCCTTTTCAACCATAAATATTATGGTGTCTAAATTAGACTAACTAAGAAGTAGGAAAGAGTGAAAGCACTCCAATTTATTCATAATACTGATAATTATTACAAAAAGCTAACTAAGAACCTTGAAAAGAACCTTAGCTGCTCATGATTCCTAGATACATAACTACTAGATGAATAATTTTCTAAGGTAGAAAGTATGTTGTGATTCAATTTTTTTCATCCTAGTATGATTTGATTCAAGATGTGTCTTCCAAGTGAAAATAAGGGTTCTCTTTTATAGAGCAACAGAAAGTTTATAAAATACAAACTTAATTAACCTATAAGGGTGAATACGTTATTTTCAACTTTTATCATTTTATAAAATCATAACCAAAACAAAGAGACCAAGCATGCAATCGCGTGTAAAAATAAAATTCAGAAATAAAAGAATAACATACCATATTTTTTGATGAAAACAACCTAGGCTACAACCACGACTTAACAGGAAAACCACTGATCCAACGGACTACCTAACTTTTCATTATAAAACCAAATGTTCAAGTACAAATTTAGTCTTATACTACCCTTTCTAAGATACTACCCCAATATAACTTACTTACGAGTCCCTACTCTATTTTCATAGTTTTTAATATTAGCATGAGTGGTATCCAAATCAACGTTTCAATAAGTTTCCTGCTAATTAGATACTTTTACAAATCAACTACAAAAGGGTTAGCACAAAAATAGTGCATATGTGTATTCTAGAATGGATTTAATAATGAATAATCATGATTAAATGATTCAAAACATATATCAATTAAATTAAATCAACTAACAAATCTTAAAGCAAATAGATTAAGTACTAGTTCCATAAAAATAACTTCTTTTAATTTTAATAATTAAATAAAATAATTATGATCTCACACATAATTATTTAATCTAAACATATTAAACCCTAATAAAGAAGAAGCTATGTGAAGCTAAAATATTAAACAAATAGAATTAAAGATATGGGAGTTTAAAAATCAATTATTACTAAAATAAATTTTTTTTTGATAATATTAATTGATTATTTTTTGAATATAAAATATTAAACAAATTTAATAATAAATATGAGAGTTTAAAAATTAATTATTACTAAAATTAAAAAATATGATAATATTAACTTATTACTTTTATCTTACTTTATGTACTTCAAAAGAAAATCAATAACATGAGTGTAATTCTATATGTCATAGTTATAAAAGATATACCAGAAGTACGACAATTTAAAATTCTAACGTTTCTTCGACTTTGCTTGATAGACTTGATTGCGAACTTAAAAAACAAGTTTACAAGCAAATATTTTGTCAAAACCTTAATGGCCAACACTTATAATCCTTACAAATTCTCCCTTTGGTATTCTCGTGTGACAAAACCTCTCCCTCAATACATGACACTTATAGGAATAAGATAAAAATACAATGATGTCCTAGACTCCATAGTGGACTATCCTAGGGTCCTGTGAATTCATCTTCGCTGCAACTTCAGAAGCTTGTAAGTAACTGAAATCACATAGACAAAACATATGACAATTTGCCTTAGAAGCCTTATTGTACATTAGTTCAGTTTACATAGAAATAAGCATAGTATAAAAAATAATCATATAGTGCATGCATTTATACCAATCAAGCTTAACATAAGATAAAATGATGGAAATAATTCTTATTCTAAATATGTTCTCTCCCTATATGCATAACAAAATAAGTCAAGAAAGTGAAACACATTCTCCCCCTTTTTGACATACGATAAGGACAAAGCATTAGATAAAGCAATGGAGCTAAAATCCCCCTAAAGATAGAGCACTGTAAAAGTAGATTAATGTAGAAAAGCAATATGGTTTAAACTCTTGCTAAGCTCTATGACCCTCTAATTTAAAAACCAATTAAAAATTTAATAAATAAGAAGAAGATGTAAATGAAAATAATCTAAATTTTTTTAAATCTTCATAAATAGTCATATAACGTATTAAACTCATTTAATCACAGTAGAACAGAAACACAATCACACTTCGCACAGATAATGACAAATTAGAATTTACTTAAAAATAGTATATATGTTTAAACTCTACAAATATGCCAATTATGTCATTTACGATCAATCAAGAAAGACTCAAAAGAAAAAAATATCACTTATCACGTATAATTACAATTGATTCTTCAACCTCATAAAATAAAATATATTTACGAAACAAGGACTTAAAATTTTATATTTATTTTATAAATGAGGTAAATGATTTTTTTTATTTTTTTTTAATTTTAACCTCTATTGGCCCTTTCTTTTTGTGCATTCCATGTACAAGTTTTATAAGAATTCGTTTTTCGCACAATATTTTCCTTTTTTTTATATGAGCCATAAACCTAGCATGATGAATTTTACACTAGTTGTAAGGTAGCTCTCTCCACTCACTACATTAGCTTAACATATCACAGTAGGTAGCCCTCTCAATATTAGGTGTCTCTGTACGGTAAAATTTTAGAAAGCAAGAAATAAAACTCAACATAATTTTATAGTCAAGATTAGTTGAAGTCCTAGAGTCTTTCAAGAGAATTAATAAACTTTAAGCATAGCATATATGTGTGTTTGTGAGTGTGTAAATAAGTTCATGTCAACATCGATCATGACATATGTACAAGAATATGTGTGTGTATAAGTTCAAATTGTGGAATAATTTATACGATAAATATAAAAATGAGTTGATTCACTAAACATAAGGTTATATATATGCAAGTGTTAAATAAGTCAAATATTGTGTTGGCCAGATAAGGATTCTACTTTTATCTCCTTTTTTTGGTAATAGAATTTGAAATTAAATTTGAGGGAGAGATTCCCAAGGCACTCATAAGATACTCAAAGCTTTGAGTGTCCATAGCTTTGGTAAATATATCAGCTAGTTGTCTCTCAGTAGGTACAAATTCAAGTGTCACTACTTTCTCTTCAACTAATTCTCAAATAAAGTGATGCCTAATGTCAATATGCTTAGTTCTAGAATGTTGAACTAGGTTCTTAGAAATACATATAGCACTATAGTTATTACAATATATGGGTATCATACCTTATTTTTGACAGTAATCCTTGAGCTTGTTTTTCATCCAAAGCATTTGTGTGCAACAACTTCCTACAACAATGTATTCCACCTCAACTGTAGAGAGTGAGATAGAGTTTTGTTTTTTTACTGTGCCAAGATACTAAGTTGTTCCCAATGTAGAAGAAACTTACTTCACAAGTAGTATCAGTAGTAAAATATTAACCATAATTACTTGTTCCTAAAATATACCTAATGATTCTCTTTACATTCTCTAAGTTTAATTCCTTAGGGTCACCTTGATAATGGGCACACACATCAATGTTAAAACATATGTCAGGCCTACTTATAGTAAGGTAAAGTAAATTGTCTATCATACTCCTATAAAGGGTCTGATCAACACTTTTACCTTGAGTGTCCTTTGTAATTTTTGTGCTAGTACCTAAAAAAGTCCATAATGACCTGCTAGTTTCAAGACCAAACATTTTAATAAGATTGCAAGCGTACTTGGTTTGAGGAATAAATATATTATCATGACATTGTTTGATTTTCAAACCAAGAAAGAAGTTCATTTCACCTACCATGGATATTTCAAATTCATTTATCATAAAATGCATAAAATCATCCACTTGTGTACAAGATGTGGATCCAAAACTATGTCATCCACATAAATTTGAGTAATGAAGATCTCATCACTACTCATTTTAATGAATAGATTCTTATCAAATCTCCCTTGAATAAATCCCTTATTCAAGAGATAGTTTGTAAGTCTCTCATACCATGCTCGAGGAGCTTGTTTCAAATCATAAAGAGCTTTGTTGAGTTTGTAAACATGATTTTGAAATTACGGATCAAAAAATCCTTTTGGTTGTTCCACGTATACCTCCTTATTCAAAAATTCATTTAAAAGGTAGACTTAACATCTATATGATATAATTTGAATTTCAGATTGGGTTTTTTACGTCTCTATATCTTATAGGAAGTTTGGTTTGTACATGTGTGATGATATACACAATTTATAATGTAGCATAAGGTGTTTATAGAATTATCCCAAAACCTTTTAGAGACTCCCTTGGTATGTAGCATTACTCTTGCCATCTCTTGAAGTATCCTATTTTTCCTTTCAACTACTCCATTTTGTTGAGGTGTGATGGGAGTATAGAATTCATGAAAGATACCATGTTCTTTACAGAAGTCATCATACTTGGTATTTTCAAACACTTTCCTATAGTCTATTCTGAGTCTCTTGATGGTTTTTATTTTATCATCTGCTTCAACCTACACTCTTGTACAATATGAGATGAAGAACTTAAAAGTATCTGACTTATCTTTAAGAGAGTATACCCAAGTGTAGTAAGAAAATCCATTTACTGCAACTATGATATATTTCTTACCTCTAATACTTTTTGTTCTTATAGGACCCATGAGGTCAATATTTATCAATTCCAATACTCTATTTATATTGATACTCTTAATATTCTTATGAGCGATCCTAGTTTTTTTACCCAATTGACATGGTCCACATACAAGTGTTTCAATTTTTGGGAGAATAGATAGACCACACATAGTTTCAGTTTTACTTAATCTAACTAGATCTTTAAAATTCATATGACTTAGCTTTTATTTCCATAAGGTAGTTGAATCATTTCTAACTAGGTTATATGTTACTGTCGGTGATGTCTCAATGCAATAACAATTTCCATGTGATCTAATTCCCTTAATCATACATTCACATTTTCAATCTATTATAATGCAGTTATTGTTTGTAAATTGCACATTGAAATCATTGTCATATATTTGACTTATTCGAATCAAGTTTGCCTTGACTATTTCCACATATAAAACTTCATCAAGTTTAGGGATACCTTCTATTTGAATAGAACATTTTCCAAAATTTTTAGACGTTTTACCATTACCAAAGATAATTATCTCTTCATTATATTCTTCAAAGGTTTTAAACAAAGAACGGTTTCTAGTCATGTGTCTAGAGAATCTATTATCAAAATACTAGGTGGTATTTGATTTATATTTAAATGCTATTTGGGCCACAAAGCAATGCAACTTAGACTTCTTAACCCATAATCTTTTAATTTTGGATGTTTGAGTTATTGGTTTCTTAGGTTCCTCTTTTTGTGTAGTTATTACA
Organism: Hippophae gyantsensis; assembly: GCA_030763125.1. NCBI lineage: Eukaryota > Viridiplantae > Streptophyta > Magnoliopsida > Rosales > Elaeagnaceae > Hippophae > Hippophae gyantsensis. The sequence goes on from CM061028.1 coordinate 53,462,620, forward strand.
GTAAAAACTTTACATTGGGAAAATTTTTGAGGTGTCCTAGAAACATTTGTACTCTTGATAGAATCATAGGTATAAAGAAATCTACACTTAGTGCTAATGTGTCCTTTCTTACCCCAATGATGATAGATGGAAACAAACTGAATTTTCTTAGAGTGATAAGGTACAAAAATTACCTTCCCTACTAGTGCAACACTGGGTTTTACAAATTGAGTTTTGAATGATGAAGTTGTTGACTGTTCATTAATGTATCTAAGATATTTCTTATCTCCATGTGCCTTTCCATAATCTATGATTTTGGTCAATTTTTTAGTACCTATGGTGAAATTCCTCACTATCTCTTTAGCAATACTAAGTTCTTGCCTAAGCTTTTTGTTTTCCTCATTGGTTTCTGCAAGTCTCATATTCAGGGCATTAATATGTTTAGACAATAACTTTTTATCATTATCTAGGCTAGAGGAATTTTATTTTTGTGAAAATTGATGATATCATTAAGTTTAGTTACTTTAACAAGTAGTTTATCTCTCTCTTTCCTGGCACCTAGACAATCTATGAACAGTTCATCATAGTTTGATACACTAAACTAAAAAGGTAAGAGAGAAGAGTTTGCTTTCTTATTTTCTTCATCCGAGTTAGAGTCATACTCATTGTGGTGTATAGAAATATGACCAAATCTTGTACAAGTAATGCATTGAAAACTAGTGGGCTTAGTTTTCTTACCATCAGAGCTAGAAGGTTGATTTCCCTTGACTTTTGGTCCCTCGAATGAGTAGATTTTCCCTTATTATATTGATTGTTATATTGACCCTTCTTTTGCATAAGCTTTTTAATTTTCGTACTAATAAGACTAGTGGTTCATCATTTATATACTTATCACTACTAGAGTTGTCCTTTTTGGAGTTTTTCAATGCTACATCCTTGTTTTTCTTAGGTGCATGAAGAGTAATCTCATAGGTTTGGATTGACCCTATAAGTTCATCAATGTTTAGTGTGTCCACATTCTTGCTTTCCTCTATCACTGTAGCTTTCATCTTGTAGTCTGATGTTAAAGAGCTTAGGAGTTTGCGTACTTGTACAGGTTTTGAAATTTTCTCGCCAAGGTTAGAACAAGCATTAGTGATATCACACAAGCGAGCATAGAATTGACCAAAAGTTTTAAGTGTTTCTCATTTTAATGGAATCAAACTAAGATGTTAGCAATCTCAATTTTGCTTGTTTCACTTGAGAAGTTCCATCATGACTAAGCAAAATCATTCCATGCATCTTTAGTAGTCTCATAATCGGAGATGCGGCATAACTCATCTATTGATACATTAGCAAAGATTCAGCTTAGATCTTTTTGGTTTGCCCCACTAAAGGTGCATTTTTCAATGGTCCAATCTCTTCTTGGACTTATTATTGTTAAATTATCTTGTGTTACCGAAGGTGGTTCCCAACCATCAACAATAGCATCCTAGACTTTTTCATCTTGTCTGAGAAAGGCTCACGTGCAAGCCTTCTACTAAGGGTAATTATACCAATAAAAAGTAGGGGTCTAATAGATGACCCAATTTCTTTCTTTTGGTCCATAAATAATAGTATGTGTCCATAAGAATCAAACTCAATAAGTGTTTATATTGTTTACTCTGATACCAATTGAAAATTTATAAAATATGGGTCTAATTAACCTAGGAGATGGTGATTAGGTTATTTTCAACTTTTATCAATTTATAAAATAATAACCTAAAAAAAGGGTCAGACATGCAATCATATGTAAAAATAAAGTTTAGAAATAAAAGAATTGATTTTTGATTTTTTTATTTTAAATTTCAATTTTTTTTGTTTTTGTTTATTTAGATTTTTATAAATTTAATAATTAAATAAAATTAATTTAAATTTAAGATTTATTATTATTTTTATGAAACTTAAATCATAAAGATTTATTCAAAAAATTTAAATTTTTATTTTATTTTTTTAAAGCTAAATAAAAAAATTACAATTATTTACAACATAGAAAGTTTTTAAAATTATGATAAATAATTTAAAAACTATATTCTTTCCCTAACAACGGTGCAAAAAACTTGATGAGACAAGACTGATATCAGGTTAGCAATACCAATCTTGTCGATACTTTGGTTTTATATTTGTAAAACTTTCTCAAGTGCATGAATCATTTTATAGAAAATGTAAGTATACTCCCAAGGTCGATCTAAAGAACAAATATATATGGTTTTTAATTTATTATTCAAACTCTTAAAAATGAAATTAAATCCTAAACGTCTTGTCACAGTATTTTTATTTTTTGTGTTTCCTAATCTAATAACATAAAAAATAAATATAGATATGGATTCAATAAACAATTATGCAAATTTTTATCATCCATAGAGCTCTACTCTAACTAACGGGTGATTGTACCAATAAAGAAAAGGGCACTACTCTAAATCAGACCGGATAAATAGACCTTAAAATCTAATTTTTAGATTTAAGTTTGTGATGAAAAATAATATATTTCTCTCTAACATCCTTAAAATAAAATCTTGAATAAAAACAAAATCAATTTATTTCATAAAAATATTTTACCTATTTAATATTTCACAAGCATAACAACGTTATTATTATATTATATTTATAAATAGCTAGTCATGTTAAATTTAATTACAGAAAAATTAAATATAACATATAAGAATAAAACATAAAAATAACTATAAATAATTCATTTAAAATTATACCTTTAAACAATCCTTACAGAACTTTGATGCTCATTTCGTTTCTGGAAAACCTCCAAACGGATTTGCATTTCCATTTATTGAATCAAAAACTAGAAATCTACAAAAAGCATAGCTAGTTCTTCTCCAAAAGAGAAGAAATTTAAAACTAAAAAAACTATGAAAGCTTTCTAGAGAGAGAAAGAGAAGAGATTTATAGGGATGATTTTTACAATGAGAGAGAGGGTCCTTTTATAGATGAGGAAAAGGCTAAGAAAAGTGGGAAAATATCTTAAAAATTGATTTTGGACGCATTTGGATAGGTTTGAAAGCACGTGGGAGGAACTATTTGCGGGCGTGTGCTGGCGCGCAAGGGACTCGATGTGGGTGTGTGTTGAGTGTGTACTGGCTATGCATGGGCGTGTACTAGTTGTATGCAAGGCATGCTCGAGACTTGGCTTTTTGACATTTTGGACCCATTTTTTCAATTTTTCTATTTTTTTTTACTTTTTTCATTTTTTTCTCAACATATTTGTGATGTATTGCCTCCGATATTTTTCTTCAAGTCTTTAAGTTAATTTTGAACGAAAATACATGAAAAATAATAAAAATACCTGTGATTCCAAAAAGTCAAATTTATATAAAAATATGATAAACTCATACAAATATAAATCTATTTAATCAATTAAAGTACATTAGATTATGGTAATTTTTGGCTTTTCAAGCACACATCAACAAATAACTTTCAAAGTCATTGAGCACCGTGTAAATACTTATTTAGAAGGAGAATACAACATGGTTGATGTTGATTCCATATTGATAAATTGATCCTAAACACCATGAAGATGCGTCTTGTTGAGACGTTAAACCAAGCGTTAGATGGGAGACAAAGCATTATTGTAAGTAATTTTTCTTTTATGCAATTTTATTTAATTAGTTTCTTTTATGTTTTTTTATTTTATTTTGAGCATTAATATAATTAACATATTGAGATATGTTAGAATTTATAGTAGTCTATCTATGAGCATAATTATTTCAAGGTGATGTTGGTTGCATCTTGTTTTTCACATCAAACTTATCAGTAACTTTTCTATCTCTATTCTTCAAATTTACATTTCTTAAATATTGAGGATATTGTAGATTCTAGGTTGGGGTGGGTATATAAAAGTTACACATTTTACACTTTTTTTGTTCCTAGATAATTTAAACAATTTTCAATTAATTTTATTTGTAATTTATTTGTTTTAATTGATTTGTTTAGTAATTTTTATTTTTTTAGAGTAATTTTAAAATTTTTCACAAATATTTATAATGTCTTATAATTAAATTTAAACGATAATTAAGTATTTTTGCACTATTAGATTAATGTCCAAAAACATATCATGAAGTAATGTCATAATTAGTTAATTTTTGTCATAACTAATATTTCTTGATATGGTGTGAAAATTATATTAAACTCAAAATTTGTGTTTAGGAATTAAATAGTGGAGACTACCTTTGTGAAAAATATTTTGAGCCTTTTATCCTTTATTATGAGTGAAAAATATTAAGTATATGTTTTTCTTCCTTCGTGCATGACTTCTATTAAAAAAGAAATATATCTAGGGTTACATAAACAAATACAAACATAAGAGCCAATTATTAACCACTCATCTTAACATATAAAAAATATAAAATTTGTACATGGGTTCACTCTCTAAAAAAATGGATTCCTTTTAAAAAAATATAAGAAAGGAAATTAAATAGTATAATCTATATAATATGACCCAAAAAGCCTAAACAGTTGTGAGAAATAGTTTCATGTAAAAGAAAATATAGGAAGTAATTCCCTAAGAAGCCATTGCATTTTCCTACATTTTCTAAAAGGCATATTACTTGATATTTTTATTTGATGAATTTGATTGATGCATGAAAGTAATGTATAATATTTTATAAATCCTTATATTTGATTCCTTTCATGAGATCAAGGTTAAAATAACACTTTGAGCCTTTCTTCTTTATACATATGCGAACATATTAGTTCATTTCCATACATCAACTCTTTCATATATAAATTAGTATGAGTGTTTGAACCCATATGATTCAATGTTTTTGAGAGTATTGACTTATAAGGAATAGAGTCGAAGCAAATTCGAATTCTTAATACTGAGTTTGGGTGAAATTAAATTGATACATTTTTTATATGAAAATGATTATCAACTAATTATTATAATAAATCATGAATGTTTAGGAAGTTGAAATAATTTATGCTTAAGATTTTAAATATGAAAATTAATAAGCATGAGATATTTTTGTATTTCATTTCATTATTTTATTTTAGTCTTTTTACTTTATTTTAAATTTTAGTTAACTTCTTATTTTATTTTATTTTCATTTTTTATTATTTTTTTGGGTATCATTATTGAAAACCCTCACAAGACTTAAACTCGTACACTAGGACAACCTTGGGGTTTAACGGCTTGTTACATATGTTAAAATGCAATCGTGTCAATCCACGAAAGTGATTTAGGTTAGTTTAATTTTTAATTTTTTTAGTTTTAACCGCTTCTCTTGCTAAGAGACTAGTAAGAAGTTGGTAGAGGTTTGTGATGAGTGCTTAAAAAGAACTAAATATATCATGTTTTAATGTCATTTAATTAATAAAATAGATTTATATTTACTTTATTCTACTATAATTTGGGCAAATTTATATGTTCAGATTAATGGATATATTGTAGTGTTTTGTAGGTATCTTAATATATATATATATATATATATATATATATATATATATATTTAAGCATGTTTAGATTAATGGATATATTATATTTGAAGCATGTTTATTACACTTTTTGGAGCTTAAATGAATATCATTTATTTAATATAATCCAAAGTGAATAAAAAATATAAGGGAAAATAAAGAAAAATAATTGTATGCTGCGGCACAAGGAGGTTTGAACTAGTCAAAAATCTGGTTGCGATCCGATCGCACCGGGGAAAAAAGACAAGTTTTCTCACATTCTTCCCTATAAATAGGACCCCTTGTATACCAAGAAAAAGCTTCCAAGTTGCATTTTCAGCAACTTTCTCTCCCCCTTTTCTTTAGATTTTTATATTTTTAGCTTTTAGAATTAATTTAGTTCTTTCCTCAATTTTGAGGAAGAACATGTTTATGTTTTAGTAGTTTGTAGTTTTTTATTTAACAAATTTTGGAGTGCAATTACTATTAGAGTTTCCATTCTTAGAATCAACTCTTCAAAATTCTGTAAGGATAATGTTAAGGTATTAATTGTATTCCTTTTGTAGTCCATATATCTGTATTACTTCTTCTGTGTCATTCTTGATATTTTTGTGATCAATTATAACATGTCTGGATGATAGTGAATATGATATAATAATAACATTGTTATACGTGTAAAATATTGAATAGGTAAAAAACTTTCTTAAAATAAATTGATTTTATTTTTATTCAACATTTTTATAAAGAATATTATTTGAAGGAGTACATTACTCTTAATAAAAAACTTAATATGTGAGCTAAAATTAAGATTTAATTACCTAGATTTAATTTATATTAATACACTTTTATTTTAGATTTAATTATTTGGATATTTAGAGCGAAACTCTATTTTAAAGGTTTTTTTACAAAGAATTATTATTTGAAAATGTATTGATAACATATTTTCTTATATAGTTTTAAAACCTAAAAGTTATTTTTCACATAGTAAAATTCTTAAGTTTAATTTAAACATCTTGAATAAATCTAATTAACTAACTCCGCCTAAAACTGTGATTAGATGGTTTGCTATTTTCTTACAAATAAAGCTAAAATTTAATACTTAATTAATTAATAGGCCTCAACTAAGGATATTAGTTAATTAATATTAAAAATAATAATTTGGGCTCTGCCTAAGAACACTTTCATACCAAAAAGAGAAAATCAATAAATATAAATTTATATATTTAATAACCTAAGTAATATGAACAAGCATAATTAATGAATTATTATATCCATTATTCTCTACTGTTTATGAATGTATTAAATTGCATGAGTATTTGTTGAATCCATGTTTATCTCTACTTTTATGCATTATATTAGTCTTTTCAAAAACCAAATCATTGTGATAGAATGTTTAGGTTTAATTTTGTTTTTAAAATTTGAATAATATTTAAAAATCACACAATATTACTTCCTTGAATCGACCTTGGGAGTATACTTATCATTTCTATAATTGATCCGTACACTTGCGAGAATTGATAAAATTTTAAATGGATAAGTATTTATGAAATCAATATTATCCTCGATTTTGTTCATCAATGCATGTGTGCCATAACTAGCCACATATATTATGTCCGCCCACATGTGTCATGTCCAGCCATATGTGCCTTGTCTGACCGTGAATGCCATGTTTGGTCATGGGAGGAATGTCCATTAACTAGTTTGGTCATTTTTAGTTTCAATGTGTACCTATTGGCTTGTGCCTAGACTTTGTCCCTTTTGTTTCATTTTTTTCATTTTGCCTAAGTAAGGGTGGTTTGTTTGAATCAGGGTGTTTCTAGTATACCATTCCCTACTTGGTGTGCTTAAGTCTATGAAGTCATCTAATCATTTGGTCTTGAGACTTAGAAATTTTTTATAGTCCTTAGTGGATTATTCCAACTTGCCATGAGTGTTATTGCATACTGTTCATTCATGGTGATTTTTATCAATGGCTAGGATTGCAAACTCAAGGTCCCTAAAGTGAGTAAATATGAGTTTTCATGGATGGGGTACAAAAGTTGTATCAATTCTTGGACCCATGGCATAGTTATAGCCTATTCATATGTCAGTTAGGGCCCTTTATGCTAAAGTGTAAATGTTGTAACAACTCTTAAACCTAGGGCATAGTTGTTGCCTATCTAAGGTCAGTCAAGGCCTATTGTGGTATGTTACAAAAGTTATAGTAACCCCTAAACTTGGGGCATAGTTTTTGCCTACTCATAGGTCTGTTAAGGCCCATCATCAGGATCTATTATCTTAAGAGATAGAGAGCCTGATTAGCTACTCATCATATTTCTTTTAGTATGGATTGCAGAACCTATACTTAGAATGCATCCTACCTTTAACCATAGGTGTTAGTTTCTACAGCTAATGGGCTCATGTCTCAAAGAGGTGGAGTGCACTTATAAGGTTACTATAATCTCTTATTTATTATAAATTGAACCTAAGGATATTGACGTGTAAACTTTTATAGTCCACACATCTCGGTCCCTTTTTCATTTAGACTTCCCCTATCCTTATGTAATTCCACGAGAGTAGATGAAGTGCAATTCTTGTTAGCCACTCAATTTTGAATTGTCCCCTTTATTTATGAATTTGAATTACAAACTAAAATAGACCGAGGTCTATGAATTTAAAATGAAACAATTAAAATAAGGGAAAGGAAAAGTAGAATAAGCAAATAGGGTACATTTTCCATTGTCTTACTCCTTGGGATTTTATTTTGCCCTTGGAGTGTTGGATATTTATATTTTTTTAGGTGATACATGTTCCACATGTTTGGGACATCAGAATCTCCTGGGGTTTCCAAGCGATATACCTTTTTTCTAATGATATTTTTTCTTGTATCGTACATCCTAGTTGGGACCAAGGTTTCCTACCCTTTTTCAATAATCTATTGTGTCATTCGCTTTAGTACCAAGACATTTGATTGGAAGTGTCAGAGATTGATTGAGTAGTTGTAGTGATTGGTCACTCTTTATTGGTAAGTATCCAACCTAATCTCGCTATGTTCCCTTTTTTTCATTGAGTTAGTCAAGGTTTAAGGCTAAGCCCTCCTCAATACCTTCCACGTTTTCAAAACTGGTTCTATAGCTTGGTAGCCCAATTTCAAATGGGATGATGGACTCTGTGTCGTACAAGAGGGAGAATGGTGTTTTCCCAATGGTCATTCTTAAGGTGGTTCTGTAGGCCCATAAGACCTTTGGTAATATTTCAGCCCATGTTTTCTTGCATGTGAATTGTTCATATAAGTTTCTAAATTTTTTTCCTAACAATTGGGTTCCATTTTCTCATATTAAAGTGTGGAGAACTCTGAATCTACAAATAATGTTCTACCAAATGAAATCGATGACCCTATCTTCTGAGATTTTCAAGAGTGGACCAACTTCCACCCATTTAGTGTAGTAGTCTATGCCAACAATTCCATATTTAATTCCTCTGACTACGAGCAATGGGCCGATGAGGTCTAGCCCCTATTGTGTGAAAAGCCAGAGGCTTTGTAGACATTTTAACTACTCAACGGGCTGCTTGGGCCAATAGTATCCTTGTATAGCTATCTTAAGGGCTAAGCTTCTTGTATTAGAGTGGTTCTTACACACCCCTTCATGAATCTCAACATGGACATACTTGGCCTCATCTATTGTCAAGCACCTAAGGTATGTGCTATGATACCCATAACAGTAAAAAAAATCCTTTCCTCTTTCTTGTTAGTGGGTAAGGTTCCGTCTATGAGGAAGCTTTTGATTGGGCCCATCCAATTAGGATATGATCCAATAAGGAAGATTTTTATATCTTATGCATGGATATTAAGCTATGTAAGGTGGTAGATGGGAACCGTTTGGTCCAAGTCTTCGTCTATAATGAAAGCTAGATGAAATAGGGCATTTACTTGAGTATTTTCTTCTCATGGAATGTGACTTAGGGTCCATAAGGCCATTGTATCCAGTAATATAGCCATTGTACTCAGACTTGGAACTTGCCTAGCACTTGTTTTACAATAAGTTGGGAGTCACTAAAATAGTCTATATCTTTGGCTCCCAATGCATTGGGTAAGTTAAGTATGGTAATGAGTGCTTTGTATTTTGCTTTAGTATTTGATGTTTTGAATAGAATTCTTAGTGCACAGTATAAGGGGTTACCTTCTAGTGTGACTAGTATGAGTTGGACTCCAATCTCATTTTTGTTGGAGGAACTATCAACATGTAGTATTCACCTACCCTTTTCTTTATTATAAAGTTCTTCAAAAGGGATCTCAACCAGAAAAAATGACAATACTTGGCCTTTAATGGATGTATGGTGGAAGCATTCAATGTTGTATTCATTGAGTTCAATGGACCACTTTTGTAGCCAGTCTGATACCTTAGGTTTAGAAAGCACTTGTCTAAGGTAGGTGTTTTTTGGGACAACAATACTGTAGGCCTATAAATATGGGCATAATTTTGTAGTTATCACTATTAGTGCAAAAGCTAGTTTTTCAATTTATGAGTATCTCTATTTCACATCATAGAGGGCCTTACTTACATAGTAAATGCACTTTTAGACATAGTTGTTATCTTTTGCCAAGGCTAAGCTGACAACCATTTTGAAGGTTGTTAGGTACAAAGTGAGAGTGTCACCTAGCTATGACCTAGCTAATAATTATGGGTTGCTCAAGTATTCTTTTAAGTTTTTAAATGCTTCCTCACAATTCTCATCCCACGAGAAAATATATTTTTCTTGGATTTAGTTTAATCCCATATTTTAGGAGGATTTTGAAGGCCTCACTTAAATGAATGATGTGATCTTTGGTATATTTGATTTTGATGATCATGTCATCTTCATACACCTCTATTGAGTGTCCAATGAGATTTATAAACATTTTGTATACTAATCTCTGATATGTGGCTTCGAAATTCTTTAGGCTAAAACGTATAATCTTGTAGCAAAACAATCCTTAATCATTCATAAAACTTGTTTATTCTTCATCAAGATCATACATCTGGATCTGATTGTACCTAGAGTACATGTCCATGAAATATGGAGCGACATGTCTACCATAGCATCCATAAGCTAGTTGATGTAGGGTAGTGGAAAACTATCTTTTGGACAAGCCTTATTTAGATCAATGAAATCCATACACATACGTCACTATCCATTGCCTTTTTTGACTAGGAAAACATTAGCCAACCAATTAGGATAGTAGATTTATATTATGTACCCAACTTTTATGAGCTTATTTACCTATACCTTCTTGGCAAAACCTTTCTTGATTATAGGATCTTCTTTTCTGCCTGATAGGTTTGAACTTTAGATCTGTATTGAGGGGTGTACAAGGACACTCAAATCAATGTCGAGCATGTCTTCATGGGACCTTGTAAACACGTCCCTATTTTATTTGAGGAACAAGTTCAAATCCTTTTTCTCATCCAATGGTAATGATACACCCATACATATGATTTTATATGGCTCAAAATTTGATAAGATCAAGATTTGTGTTTATTCATCCAACTCAAATATATGAATGTGCCCTTGTCAAGGGATAAGTTGTTGGTCTAGCATAATAGGAGATGGCGTGCCATATGTGGGCTATAACTTAGAATCATCGACTGTAGCCCTTGGATTGTCAATTGGCAATGCTTATTTACCTCTAGCCAACCAATTGGGATAGTACACTTCTATTATGTACCTAGATTTCAAATAGTACACTTCTATTATGTACCCACCTTTCAGGAACTTATTTACCTCTACCTTTAAGTTAGAATACTTTTCATGATTATAGGATCTTCTTTTCTGCTTGATAGTCTTGAACTTTGGATCAACATAGATATGGCATACAAGGACACTTGGATCAATGTTGAGCATGTCTTCATAGGACCATGCAAACACATCTCTATTTTGTCAAAGGAACAAGTCCATATCCTTTTGCTCATTTGGCGGTAATGATGTACCCACATAGATGATTTTATATGGCTTAGTATCTGATAAGATCAAGAGGTTTTTTTTCAATCAATTCAGTTGTAAGAATGTGCCCCTACCACGAGTCAAGTTCTTCGTTTTGTACAATGGGAGATGACACGCCATATGTGAGCTACAACTCAGACTCATCGACTATGGCACTTGAAGTGTCAATTGGAAACACTTAGGTGGTACCATCAAGTTCAACCTACCATTATGTGTTCAGAACACTTTGTCCAGCCAATACTTTGGTGGTACTAGATGGCCCATGTTGACTACATCTTGGTAGTGATGATGTGATGGATATCCCTATCATACGATTGATGAGTGCTTACAATGCACTAAAATTATCATGATTCAATGTATTTTAATTGATTAAATAGATTTATAATTGTATGATTTTATCATATTTTTATATAAATTTGTCTTTTAAAAATAACCGATATTTTTATTATTTTTCAGGTATTTTCATTCAAAAATAATTTAAAAACTCGAAGAAAAGTACTAGAGGCAATGCATCACAAATATGTTGAGAAAAAATGAGAAAAAGTAAAAAAACATGGAAAAATTGGACAAAATAGGTTTAAACGGTCAAAAAATTCAAAAATTCCGCACATAACTATGTGTATGTCATGTCAAGATCGATATGAATCTACCGAGTCTCGTGCCCAACCGCATGCAACTGTACCCACATGCGTGCCAGTCTGTCTGAAATGCGTCCAACACCCATTTTCAAGATATTTTTGCACTTTTTTAGCCTTTTTCTCACCTATAAAAAAACCTTCTCCCCAATTATAAAAATCATGCCTAAAAATCTCAACTCTTTTTCTCTCTCTATCTTTCTCTCTCTAGAAAGCTTTCTTACTTTTTTAGTTTTAAAGTTCTCTTTTTGAGAAGAACTAGTTATGTTTTTATAAATTTCTAGTTTTGATTCCATAAACAAAAATGCAAATGCATTTGGAGGTATTCTAAAAATAGAACTAGTATCAAAGTTTTGTAAGGATTCTTTTGAGGTATAATTTTAAAATGAATTCTTTACGGTTATTTTTATTTTTTATTCTTATATGTTATATTTAATTTATCTGTGATAAAATTTAACATGGTTACCTGTTTGTAAATATGATATAATAATAATTTTATTATTCTTGCGAAATATTAATTAGGTAAAACATTACTATAAAATAAACTGATTTTTTTTATTCGAGATTTTATATTAAGGATGTTATAGAGAAATATATTACTTTTCACTACAAACTTTAATTTGAAAATTTGATTTTAAAGTTTAATTATCCAGTCTAATTTAGAGTAGTGATCTTTTATTTTTTTGGTACATTTTCCCAGTAGTTAGAGTTAAATTTTATTTCAAAAGTTTTTATAATAACTATTATTTAAAAATGTATTAACAACATATTTTCAACAATGATTTTAAAACTTGAAAGTTAGTACTCAGATAATTAAATTTTTAGGTTTAATTTGGACACCTTGAATAAAGTTTAAGTTTAAAATGTCTAACCTCACCAAATGTGGCATTTAAATGGTTTATTTTCAATCCCTTAGAAAAAAGAATTAATTTAATTAACCAAATTAATTATTGATCTCACCCATATGTGTTAATTAAATTGTTTAATTAACAAAGAATATATAACCCAACCAAATGTGGTATTTATAAAAAAAGAAAGAATCAATAAATATCAATTTACATCTTTAATAACCTAAATAATATGAGCAATCATAATTAACTTAATTATTTTATTCATAAATATTTCACGGTTATGAATGATAAAAATTTGCATAATTGTTTAGTGAATCCATATCTATGTTTATTTTTATGTTATTAGATTAGGAAACACAAAAAAAAAATCAAAATATCATGACAGTATGTTTAAGATTTAATTTCGTTTTTAACAGTTTTAATAATAAATTAAAAACCACATATATTCCTTCCTTAGATCGACCTTTAAAGTATATTTATCATTTTCTATAAAATGATTCATGCACTTGCGAGAGTTTTACAAATATAAAACTAAAATATTTGTAAAATAGGTATTGCTAACCTAATCGCGATTTGGTATAACAAGTTTTTAGCGCCATTGTCGAGGAATGAATAGCGTATTTAAATTATTTTTCAAAATTTTAAAAACTTTTTGTGTTGTAAGTAATTGTAATTTTTTATTTATTCTGAGTTCAGAAAAAATTTAATTTAATTTATTTAATTATTTTCTTTTTTAAAAAAATTTTAAAAAAATTAACATTAAACTTTTAATTTTTAATTTTTAATTTTTAATTTTTAATTTTTAATTTTTAATTTTTAATATTCTTTTAATTTTTAATTTATTTTTCAATAAAAAAATAATTAATTTTTAACTTTTAATTTTCATTTTTTATAAATAAATAAATAAAAGATAAATTGAATTTTTATTTTGAACTTAGTTTATTTATTTAATTTAATTTTTAATTTTAAAAAATATTTATTTATTTAGATAATGAGCTCTAAAAAAATAAATATATAATAAAGAAATACTATACAAATTTGTTTTTTATTTAAAAAATATTAACTTAATTCTTAACTTAGGTTATTCTTTTTATTTATTATATAGTAATTATGTGTACTAACTTGTAAATATTGTATGATATAATATTTACAAAAAAGTATTTGTATTATATATTAAATAGAGTGTATTATATTCTGTTCAATTTAATCATGTATATTTATTAATTAGTATAAAAAAAATGGGTGTATTGTATATTAGATGGAGTGTATTATAAATAATTATTATGTATAATTTAATCATGTATATTTATTTGTAAACAAAAATGTGTTTGTATTATATGATAAATAGAATGTATTATAAATATGTATAGTTTAAGTATGTATAATTATATGTATCAAAATTTGTATAAAAGTTATTTGTATCATATGTATATATATAGATATATATTGTAAAATCTATATAATTATTTTTTTACTAACTTTATTTTTATTATTTTTTCTTTTACTTAATTTTTATTTTTTATTGGTTAGTATTTATTTTAAAATTTAGTGTTAAATTAGTTTTAAAAATATTTCTGAAGTTATCTCCAAAATTTTAAAGTTTTTAATCACAATCAGGGATAAAATGAGATAGTTGCTTTATTTAGATATAAGTACAAATGTGTTTTGATGCCTTAGTTATTTGACTTGAACTTAAAAGTGGTTTATCTAAAACTCACAATCATGTACTTAGTTTTAAGTACATAAATTTTGAAAATTCATAGGACATGACTTAAAAAGTATAGGTAGATAAATTTGTCCTACTTATAGATTTGATTTACTCAATGATGTGGGGATATTTAGTTTTCTTAAAATAAAATCTCACAAGTTACGTTTTATTAAGACGTTAAAATAAGCGCTAGATGGGAGACAACACATCATTTTAGGTCATTTCTTTTATTTGTTATATTTATTTAATTTCTTTTGTTTATTTTAGTATAATTGCATATGAACAATTTTAGAATTTTTAAAACTAAAAATATTTGTTGAGATGTTAGAAGTTCACAACAATCTATCTGTGTGGACATTAATGATGAACATGATGGATGCACCTACATTTCTCCATCACTACTTGCACATTCTCAAGAAATATGTAACTTTTTTCTCTTTATCTTTAATTTACAATTTTTACATTGAGGAAAAAATAAGTTTTAGGTTGGAAGTGGTGAAAAGTTACCATGCTTAATTTCAAAAAATTTAACAATTTTAAAAATTTTATGTTCATATTTTCATTTTTATTGTGTTTGATTTTATTTTCTTTGTGTGGTTTAGTAGTTTTTAGAATTTTAGGATAAGTATTAAAAAATTTCTCACAAAAATTTATCATTTCTTTATATCAAATTTAAATAAATAGTTAAGTTTTTTGAATTATGAGATTAATTTTTGAAAACATATCATGGAGTATACAGTAATTAGTTAGTTTTTGTCATAAGTAGTATTTCATGATAAAGTGTGAAAATTATAATGAACCCAAAATAAGTGTTTAGGAATCAAATAATGGAGACTATCCTTGTGAGATATTATTTTAGCCTTAATTTCTTTTATTCAGAGTGAAATATTTTCGTTCTACTCAAAACACTTATTCTATTTCTTCAAAATTTTAGATGATATCTATAGGTATTAGCATTGAATGTATGAATTTTATCTTCCTAATAGAGTGTCGTACACTTATTTTTCATTTGCTTAGATTAAATGATTTAAATAGAAATTAATAGTATATGTCTTTATCTCATTCATGCATTACCTCTACCAAAAAGAGACATATCTGGGTTACCTAAACCAAAATCAAATAGAAAAGCCACAAACTTAACCACTCACCAAAATCCCACAAAAATGTACAATCTGTACATGGGTCAACTCTCTAAAACAAATATTGAAAAAATTCTTAAAAAAATAGAGAGATGAAGAATATATAGTATAATCTACATACTAAGACTTTTTTAGCCTTAAACAGTTGTGAAAGTTGGTTAAAGAGAAATATAGGAAATAATTCCCCTAGAGGTTATTGCATTTATTTTTCCTACACTTCTAAGAGGCATATATCTTGAATTTTTTTCTTAATGAGATTGATTGATGCATGCAAATAATATATATGATATCTTTATAATTTATATATTCAATTCGTTTCATGAGATCAAAGTTATGCACTATTTGAGCCTTTCTTTTTTTAAAAGTATACGGACTTATTAGTACATTTTTAAACATAAATTCTATTTGCATATGCCTTAGTATGAGTGCTTGAACCCATAGGATTTAGTGAATTGAGAGTACTGACTTGTGAGGAGTAGAGTCCAAGCGAATTCAAAATTTTGACACTTGAATTGGGTAAATTAAAATTAAAACATTCTTGAAATGAAGAGTGAAAATGATTTTCAACTAATTATTATTATATATTATGACTGTTTAAAAATTTGAAAATAACTTATGCTTTATATTTTAATTATAATCTTAAAAGCGATTAAAAAGCATGAGTCATTTTTATGTTTTTTTTTATTTTGTTGTGTTTTCTTGTTTTATTTTAATTTATTATTAAGTTAATTTTTGATTTTATTTTGTTATAATTTTAGTTTTTGATTTGTATTTTTTTTTATTTTTACATTTATTTTAATGTTTGTGGTACCATTATTGAAAACTTTCATGAGACTCAAAATCGTCAACTAGGGTAATCTAGGGGTTTAAAAGCTTGTTAAATATACTAAATGCAACTGTGTCAATCCACGGAAGTGATTTAGGATAGTTTAATTTTTATTTTTTACCGCTTCTCTTGCTAAAGGAGTAGCAAGAAGTTGATTGGAAATTGTGATGAGTAATAAAAAATACTAGAATTATCATAATTTAATGTATTTTAATTGATTAAATATATATAAATGTGTATGATTTTATCATATTTTTATATAAATTTATCTTTTAGAAATCACTGTATTTTTGTTTTTTAGGTATTTTTGTACAAAAATAATTTAAAGACTCGAAGAAAAATACTAGAGGTAATACACCACAAATATGTTGAGAAAAATGAGGAAAAGTCAAAAAATGAAAAAAAAAACAAATTGAGGCCAAGATCCACACCGATGTCCGTGCACATCTGTCGAGTCATATGCCCAACTACACCCACCTCTTCCCACACGCATGCTAACCTGTCCGAAACGAGTCCAACATCCATTTTCAAGATATTTTTCCACTTTTTTTAGCTTTTTCTTCACCTATAAAAAGAACCTCTCCCCCCATTGTAAAAATCATGCTTGAAAATCTCAACTCTTCTCTCTCTCTAACTTTCTCTTTCTAGAAAGATTTCTTAGTATTTTTTAGTTTTAAAGTTCTTCTATTTTTTAGAAGAACTAGTTATGTTTTTATATATTTCTAATTTTTGATTCAATAAACAGAAATGAAAATCTATTTGGAGGTTTTATAGAAACAAAACTAGCATCAAAGTTATGCTTTATAGTCATTTTTATGTTTTATGTTTTATATGTTATATTTAATTTATCTGTGATTAAATTTAACAAGGTTGTCTATTTGTAAATATGATATAATAAAAACGTTGTTATGATTGTGAAATATTAAATAGACAAAACATTACTATAAAATAAATTGATTTTGTTTTTATTCAAGATTTTATATTAAGGATGTGAGAGAGAAATATATTATTTTTTATTACAAACTTAAATGTAAAAATTAGATTTTAAGGTTTAATTATCCGATATAATTTAGATTAGTGTTATTTTATTTGTTGGTACAATCGCCTGGTAGTTAGAGTTAAGTTCTATTTCAAAAGTTTTATAAGAAATATTATTCAAAAATTTATTGATAACATATTTTAAGTAATGGTTTTAAAACTTGAAAGTTAGTCATCGGATAATTAAATTCTTAGGTTTAATTTGGACACCTTGAATAAAGTTTAAAATGTTTAATCCCACCAAAGTGGCATTTAAATGGTTGATTTTCAATCTCTTATAAAAAATGAATTAATTTAATTAATCAAATTAATTATCGACCCCACCCATATGTATTAATTGATTTGTTTAATTAACAAAGAATATCTAACCCCACCAAAGTTGGTATATATATATATATATATATATATAATCAATAAATATCAATTCATATTTTTAATAACCTAAATAATATGAGAAAGCATAATTAATTTAATTATTATATCCATAAATACTTTACTATTATCAATGATAAAAAATTTCATAATTGTTTATTGAGTCCATATCTATGTTTATTTTTTTATGTTATTAGATTAGAAAACACACAAAAAAATCAAAATATCGTTACATGATGTTTAAGATTTAATTTTTTTTTTAAAATTTTGAATAATAAATTAAAAACCACATATATTCTTTAGATCGACGTTGGGAGTATACTTTTCATTTTTTATAAAATGATTCGTGCACTTGAAATATTTTTACAAATATAAAACCAAAGTATCTGCAAAATTGACATTGCTAACCCGATGTCGATTTTGTTCATCAATGACCTTGTTGGTTAGGCCAAAAATAGTGTGAACTTTTTTTGTCAATCCTTTGTCGAGGATGTATTATATCAAAAGAGACTATTAAATTCGGTTAGGTGAATACAGGTTCTGAGGATAGTAGAAAATAAGAATACATGTAATTAATAAAAATACATATTTGTAGTAGAAAATAAGAATACATGTAATTAATAAATTCGGTTAAATACTACAAATAATTTATATATAAATGCATGTAATTAATAAGAATACATATTTTATACATATATATATATAATAATAAATATTAATAAACACATTATACATTATATACATATAAAAATATATCTTATATTATATTATATTATATATATATACATATATTTCATGTACATGTAAATAATTTTCAAAATTATTTGTTTAAAATAAATTAATATATATCAAACACCTAAATACATAAAATTATTAAAATAAATAAATGAATAAAAATACCTTCTTCTCTTCTAAACTTGAATAAAAATACAAAACCTACATAACACAAAAATATATACACATAAATAATAACACATAATATACAAAAAATAAAAAATATATATATGAATAATAAGTGTAAAATAATTCATAGAAATACTTACAAGAGTAAATGAAGTGACAAAATAAAGAAAATGAAGAAAATATGGTGTTTTATAACTGAGAAAATGGGTATAAAAAATTTGAGTATTATGCTCAAAAAATAGGGAATCTAGAAGAAAAATTAGGGAGGAAGAAAACCTACTAAACGGCACCGAAATTGGTAGTCGAAGGTGGCCAAAAAATGAGAAAGAGTGGAGGAAGGAATCGTCATTTTAGGGTTACAACAGCTGGAAAATACATTCTACTGGAAAATATGGGAGAAAAAAGAGAAAAGAAAAATAAAAATGTGTGTAGCATTGGTTGACAAGTAGGAACGACGCTACATGTAGGATGTAGCATCGGTTCTATGTGTCAACCGATGTTACTATTTTATTTTCCTTTAATTTTTTAAGTTGGTCGACACGTAGAACCGACTTAAAATCCTATGTGTAGCATAGATTTTTCATGTCAATCGACACTACTATTTTATTTTTCTTTAATTTTTTAAGTCAATTGACACGTAAAACCAATGCTACATATAGGATTTTAAGTCGGTTCTATGTATCAACTGATGCTACACATGGCTTAAGTTGGTTGACACATAGAACCGACTTAAAATCCTACATGTAGTATCGATTCTATGTGTCAACCGACTTAAAAAATTAAAGAAAAATAAAATAGTAGTGTCGGTTGACACGTAGAACCAAAACTACATGTAGGATTTTAAGTCGGTTCTACTTATCAACCGATGCTACATGTGGCTTAATTTGGTTTACACGTAAGACCAACTTAAAATCCTGACTTAATTGTTCCGTTTTGTAGTAGTGATGGAGTCTTGGTTCTAGGAAGCTATTTGGTCATTTTCTTGAAAGGATTAAAAATGTGGCCTTTTAAAGATAATGCAAAATGAAATTCTTCTGTAGTATTTTTCTTTAGACTTTTGCAGTCTTTTCTTCAAGGACTACCTAGTTCAAAGCATGAGAGAACACTATAAAATCTTTTCTCTCTCTAGTTTTGATTCAACTATTAGCGCACAATCTTTCTGATAGATAGTGGCATATTATGATGATATATATATATAGGAGAAAATATACCTACTAATGACTCTTCTTAGAAGTGTGAAATAAGCTACTCAGCCCATCTCAACTCATTTAAAGTTGGCCCATTAAACTTGTGAACTAAAAAAGCCCAACTCATATAGCTCACGAATTTATATGAGCAGCTCACCAACTTAATTAATAATTTTTTCATATGAATATAATTTTTTTGTCTGAACATTTTTTTTTTTTGATAAGAGGTTGAACATATTTTTTTAACAATTCTTTGGTTGATATTATTTTTTTGAACATTTCTTACCCAAACAACAAACTTTTTTTCTAAACAATTTTTTTAATTAATCCACAAACTTGAATCATTAATTTATTTATTTAACTAATTATAATATAATCATCATATCATTATCTAACATTTTAAAAAAATTGATATCATAAACTTGTCAAAATGAGTTCAACAAAAATAATAAGTAAATCTATTTAATAGCATAAATACGAAAAAAAAAATAAGTTAGTCTATTTAAAAAAATTAATAAAAAATATATGTGGTTGTAAAGTTAGATGAGTTGAACTAAGATGAACTATAGCTCACTTAAGATGAGTTAGGCTTAAGCAAGTTAAGCTAGCCTAACTCTTTTGCCACCTCTACCCTTATCTATAGTGATAGAATTATCTTAATGTCAGAGCTTTATATCCATAATTATCTCAGTGTCAAATAATTTAGAGATTAAATAGCGTTTGCTTATCCTATTAAATATTTATCTGATATTGATTCTTATTTCTTGACTTAACGCTTAAAAGGCTGGCATGCAAGTTATTTGTTGATTGTGATCTCTTATATTGTGCCATATATCGTGAACTATTTTATACTCAATACATGACTACTTTGAAAGGAAAGGTTAGTACTTGAGGTTAAGGGATATTACACATCATTTTGGGCATATTTTTCAATAAAGAAATGTCCTTAAACCAAGAAATAATCAAAGTACCTACCAAATTTGTTCCAATAAAAACCAAACCAGTTCCTAAAAAACACAAAAATTTTAATTCAGTAGCATTAGAATTAGTAGCATATTTGTATCTCGTAAATGTTCTAAAATAACACATGGATTGTTTTACCATCTATTTGAACCTAACCAAATGCATAATATCCATGAATTTCACCATTCAGTCCATGCTTTCTGCCTAATTCAAAGTAATTGTATGAGCCCTTAGTCTTGAACACCAATTTCCATTACTCCTTCCAATAGTCATTAAGAAATTCCTTTTGGAATTCATGACTGGAAAAACCCAATATTAACTTTCCTTGAGCTGATGTACATGATGTCCCCGATTCAACAATTATTGTCACCAAGTTGTGAAAAACTATTAGAAAAGATGAGGGAAGCTTGGACAAGACAAACCTGATTTTAATTTACAAGCAACTAATTCAACTTCATCAATCTCAAAAACTCCCATATGTATCCACTCTTGAAATTTTTTCATATGATTAAATCTGACAAAAAATTGGATATTAACTTATGTTCGAAATGATTTCAGATGATTTCGTACATCTCACATGGTAATCAAAGAGTGATCTCAATCAGCAAAGAATCGTATAGGCTAAGCCCAATAATTGCCTAAGCATCATACAAGTGTAAATGTAATATAATTATTCAAGAGGATAAAAGTACAATAATTATCATTTAATTATCTTAAAGAGATAATTAATGATAGATGTCTATAAACAATTGATCTTTACAAAAGATAAATATCTACAACGTATAAGCGTCTACAAAATCACAACAACTCAATCCTAATCAGACAGTGATAAGTATTAGGTTTATTATTTTTTCTATATATAGTCACACATGCATAACATAAAAAAAGATATCTTATATGATCTTATATCTTGAAATCACTTGATCTCATAAAAAAGAACCACAGTTAAAAACACTCTCTTTCTATATAATTACTAGAGTAAGACTACAAATATTTTTTATCCTTCATCATACATTTACTGACTTAAGGATCATAGAACTGAAGACCACCTCATCACATGGTGCTCCAAGATCCTAATAGTTTGTTCATCTCATAGATTCTACATAGAACAATCCTACCTTTTGTTGAAAAATGTTGGTATCAACATCTAGGATCATCTGTGAGAAAGAAGTATGTTCTATTTGGTTGAAAATTTCATAATCGTAGAACTCAAAACATTTCTCCTAGCCCTTGATCTATTAAGAAATAAAAAATGAGATATTTAAAAAAAAGACCATGGATCTTAGCAGTAGAAAAGAGAAGTTCAAAATCTTCTGTTATACTATTTTCATCTATTTTGACTTTTTGGACTTGTAAAAAGAGTCATGGATTAGATAACTAGCTCTACCTTTCAGACCCTGACAACAAGTCAGAAGGTTTAGCTTGCTAACCAACAAGCCATCCATCCATCTCCATTGCAACCAGCTAGAAATATGATCATTGTACTTAGACCTAGCCACCTACAATGGACCAGGTAGGTCAAAAAGGTAAGGCAAGCTTGAACATGAACTTGGTTAAACCTAGTGGAAAGTGCACTCTAGGCCATCCTGAAGTTCTTACTAGAGCCACCAATCATCATCCCAAAGAACATCCCTATGGTGCCTTCTAATGCCTAGATTCAACAAAGTCAGACCAATATTCATCCAAAGTTTGGCTTGTAAGATTACCATCCGAAGCAAGACCTAAGTCCCAGGCCAAGTAGCACCTTCTAAGAAGTGGTTGACAAGAGAAATTTCACATGTCAAGTTTCATTGCCTAGGATTTAGTCGGCCAGAGATTTTCACTTAGGACCAGCACCACCAGTCAGAATATTGCCAACTAGGGAGAGTCGTTTGGGATAGATGTCATTGGCCAGGATATGATCTGATTGGAACCACTAGCCAAATTGACCTTTACCATATGGCCTTTACCCAACGACCATCCTTTTGTTGTGTAGAATGAACTTAAGTTTTTTCCGTTCCATAGCATGCCATCTGCTATTTTGCTTGACTAGGAACTTCACCTCCATTAGAAGCATGTTTCCATATCCAAACTAGTAGAACATACACCTCTTCTAGTCCTATTTGAGGATGAGCTTCACAAACCGTCTGTGTAGATACATCTTTTCCATCGAACAAACAAGAAAATTTAGATGATTTCCTAAGAAAAAGTAAAGATGTGTTTGCATGGTCCTATAAGGATATGCCTGACATAGGTCAAGAAATCATAGCCCACGACCTTAATGTAGACCCAAAGTTTAAGCGTATCGAGCAAAAGGGAAGATCACACAATCAAGAAAGATACTTTGCCATGAAAATTGAAGTTGAAAAACTCTTGAAAGTTAGATATATATAACATAAATGTAATTTCCTGATTAGCTGGCCAATGTTGTCTTGGTCAAAAAAACCAATGAGCAATGGAGAATGTGTGTAGATTTTACTTACCAGAATAAAGCTTGTCTAAAGAAAATTTCTCATTACCACCTATAAACCAACTTATGGATGCCACCATAGGACATGCTACTTTTTTCCTTTATGGATGTTAACTTTAGTTATAATCAAATCTGGATGTACAACCATGATAAAAAAAAGACAAGTTTCATGACCGACCAGGGGCTATTTTGTTACAAGGTTATGCTCTTTAGCCATAAAAATGATGGTGCTATATATCAAAGGTTAGTCAACAAAATATTATTAGACCTCATCGAATTGTTAATGAAGGTATATGTTGATGATGTGATTATCAGCACCCATCTAGATGAAACCTTGGACCCTCTCAGAAAGAATGGAATGAAAGTGAACCCGAACAATTATGTATTTAGAGCAGTTTTAGGAAAGTTCTTAGGGTTCATTGTCAACCAAAGAGGAATTGAGTTCAACCCTATGAAAATAACAACATTGATAGATATGAAAACTCTCAAGACTATCAAGAAAGTCTAGAGATTGACAAGGAGAGTGGATTTTTTTGAACTATTTCATCTCACGAGCAACTAGCAAATGTGCACCTTTCTTCAAAGTATTACATGTGAAATCTGATTTTTCTTGTGACTAGAATTGTGATAAAGCATTTGAAAATTTAAATGAATATTTGAGCAACTCACGGTTACCAACCAAGAGCACTTGGGTAGAAAAAATACATCAAGTCCAAAACATGTTCTAAACACCCCTAGGCCATTGAGATTCACAAAATGCCCAAAATTCTAGAATGTGTTTTGATTCCTCATAGACTATGGAGAATCACAAAAAATCCAGTAGGAAATCATCCAAGAGATGAATATGGACAGAGAATTCCCTATAATAGAATTTTATAAAGGTTATATTTATATATGGATAGGGTTATCTTCCTTACACATCATTTCATCCTATGACTCCAAATCTAATAGTAGTCCTAGAAAGATAGAAAGTACACATAAAAAATATATATGGGCCAAAAATAACACCCTATTACAATAGAAGATAGGTAGTGCTTCACCAACACTTTTATTCTAATGAAAATTATTCTTACAAGTACTTATGCCATGTATGGCCATACTTAGAAGATTCTTAGGAGATTCAACAGGATAGAAAGTCCATAATCAAAAAATAAGAAGTGAACATGAGCTATCAGGACTTGAAAAGTCCAAAGCCTCACTGCGATACTACTAAAGGCTGAGTACATTAAAGTCTTCAGCATCTAGGAAGGGAATGCATCCTTACAAAAATAAATGGATAAGAAGCAACCATGTAGGTGAGTACTCCACCTTAGGGCCCAAACCACCAAATGGTCTATAGAAGCTAATCATATGTTGTACCATTCGAGATGAAGCTTATGCGAAGAACAACTTAACTTGGTCTAATCAGCCTTAGACCTTGATAGTGGGCCATGGCTCTCGAACTCTACAACCTTAGTAATAAGCAGCATTTGATATTCGATCAAGGATTATACCCATATGAAAGGAAATGAATAAGAAACAACCCAAAGAGTGGGCCTGAGATATCTAAACTTGAAAATACTAAGCATTCAATGCGACACCATTGGTTAGTATTGTGCCTCAAAGCCTTGATTGTCAAAATATCATTAGAAGTTAAACGCATTAAGTTACAACTAGGATGCACCCTAATCATAGGTTGTGCAAACTAGGATAAAGCTAACATGAAGATATGTCCCAATCTATGAGTCTCGTGCCTTAGCACCCAAACTACTATATAGTGGAATTAAGTGCACTAAAATCCTAAGTATCCATCTAGGACATACACCCCTACCAGGGCAGTGAATAAGAGGTATCCCAATGGGTAGTCTCTACGCTTTAAGGGCTAGGCCATCATATTTTCTACAGAAGATTAATATGTTAGTCATGTGGTCCAAACCATTACTAACACCAAGAATGGCCTATCATGTTTTGTATCACCCTAAATTTGGTCATAGACCCTAAAAAAGAGCCATGGCTCACAAGCCATACCACCTCAAGTTCAAAAACTACATTAAAATTCTTGCACCATACGTAGGCTTAAAAGAATCAATAAATGAGATGATAAATCTCTACCAAAGTAGTAACTAAAAATTTCCCTAAGTTAGGAATTTATACTTAGACACATTGAACAAGTTCAAGTACTTCAAGCAGGGAGCTGATAGACTTGAGGGTTTAACTAAGCAATATTTAGATCAATAATTAACCCCTAATATAGAAAATTTTCAAACAAATAACACAAGGAACAAATAGAAAAGTAAAGTTAAACCTCGCACAAACTTCAAAGTCACATGTGTAGCATCTGGTTCCTTAACAAAAAATTTCCATCCTAAAGGTGCTATCACATTAAAATTCCCTCAAATTGGCCATTTGGCCCTAAATCAAAGTCCATACCCCTCCACTATAAAATGTTTATTTATTTTTGTAGCTTTATCAAATCTTAAATTGGCCTTAACACTAGTAAATTTAACCCTATCATATTCAATAGAAGTTGAAATCTCTTTTCCTTTATCAACTCTACCCCTTTTTGGTGCCATTTTATAAAAAATTAAATCCAAGGATTCATAAATAATCAAGATAAAACAACACAATACCAATTAATACAAAATATTTTTCCACCCTACTTTTTCCAAATTAGGGTTTAGAACTCTTTAATCTAAAAATAATTCATAAAATTTAGAGAATTTAATTAAGACTTAAATTCTAAAACTTTTTGACTACTCATTTGTATTATTGAAGATGAAAATTTTGAAGAACATCCCTTTTGAAGAAGATGAAGATTTTTTGATGAGTTGATGGTTTTTCCAAAAAACAATCAATGAAAGAGCTAGCAAATAGTTAAAAAAGGGATTTTTATGAAAAGTTTTGAAAGATAATGGAAGAAAAATGTGATTTTTGAGGGATTTTTATTATTTGGTGGGAGAGAAAATGTTAAGTTCGGTAAAGAAGATGAGAAATTGTGAGAGAAAAATGGGTGAAAACGCATTAGGGCTAGTATTTCTAGACAAAAAATGTATACAGGCTGCGGCACAATTAAAATCAAATCATGGTGCAAGCTTTTGAAATTCAATCCTGAAATGTGCAGAAACACCAATGTCATTGTAAAGGATTTTGCATGCCGCAGCATGTGTAACTCTTTTCTTCACACTAATTTTTACAAGACATCTTGTTTTGTATGATGTTATATTTACTTTAATAAAAACCCACATAATTAAATATAAAAAATATAACAACACAAATATTTAAAATTTTATATTTATCCTACTACTAAATAAAAAAAGGTTTATGAAAATCACTAATCTTATTAAAATTTAACAAAATAACCATAAAAATTTAAATTTTAACTATGTTTAAATAAAAATAATTATAACTATAAAATCAAACTAAATAAAAATAAATTAAAAGAAAATAATGGATTACTTTCCATCCAAGACTATATTTTATTATCTTCAATAAGGTGTTGCCTAGGAGATTTAATCATTAAGTAAACTCATTGTCCCCAAATCATTGAGTTCATTTGTTATTCTATCCTCACAACTTTTCTTTGCTTTGCTTCTTCAAGTGCTCGGTCAACTACTCAATTTGTACTTCCGTCTTTTTTATAGAAGCTTCCATATAATCCAACCTTTCATTTATTCTTGACTAGTTGTCCTTACTCATTTGATGCACAAAAAATTGATACACAATTTTTGAATATGAAAAATAACAAAACATACGTGTGATTTCAAAAAGATAGATTTAATAAAAATATGATAAAATTAAACAAATACAAATATATTTCAACATTTAAAGTGCATAAAATCAAGTTATAATTAGTGTTTTTAAGCACTTACTAAGATGCTAAGTGTTTGGATGATGAAAAATAATTATCCTATACTATATGAAGAAAAATAAATTGACATGATTACTTAGATAATCCTTGAAGGATTAGGCTTATGATTTTAATTTTGAGCTTTCCACAAAAATAAGAGAAGGTTTCACTTTTTAAATAAAAATGTTGACTTTAACGTAACTTTCTAACTAGAAGTTCGATTGGAAATCCAAAGACATTGCAACATTAGAATATTGTCATGCAAATATCGAATAGCCAAACATGGCATAAAGTTTTTCACTTGGGTAGGTAAAAAATGACATGAGTGTAAGTTTAGAATCGTCAATAAAACTAGAAGAGATATTTAACACAAGTATTGATAGAAATTACAATCAAACCTTCAAGCCCAAGGGCTAGAAATTCTAGGGATATGATGTTAGGGGTAATTTCATATACCCTATATTGTAGTCAAAAAGTGATCCCAGTCAACAAAGAGCCTCATGGGCCAAGCCCAATAAATGCTCAATCATCGTACAAGTATGAACACAATGTAATTATCCTAAGAGGATAAAGGCATAATAATCATCCTTTAATTATCTTAAAGAGATAATTAAAGATAGATATATACAAAATCTAAATATCTACAATAGATAAGTATCTATAAAACTAATACAACTCAATCCTAATTAGAAAAGAATAGCTATCATGTTTATTCTTTCTCTTGCATATAGTCATATATGCATAACATAAAAAAGATATTTTATATGATCTTATATCACTTGATCTTATAACAGAGAATCATAGCTAAATATTCACTTTTTATTTAATTACTAGAGCAAGATTGTAGATCTCTTATACCCTTCATCTTATAGTTACTAACTTAAGGATCATAGAGCCGAAGACCACCCCCACAAGGTGATCCAAAGTCCTGACAATTAGTTCATTTTGCATATTGTATGAAGAGTAGTCCTACCTAGTGTGGACAAAAACTGATATTAACAACTTCTTTCTCAATTCTTAAGTGCTCAAAATCTTTACCAAGAAAAGTATTATAGGAATACATTTTTTCTTGGTAAGTATAGCCCTCAAATTGTCCTTCCATACATGATATGGGCTAAGTAGATAATAGAAACTATGTGGTATCATCAACTTTAAGATCAAAGGTAAGGAATGGAACTTGGAATTTTTTGGGTGACCCAAATTGAGTTGAAATAGTATATCCTTAGTTTGTATGTAACTCAAGACGGGTTGATTAGGCATAGGAAAGTACTCTTGAGAATATAGTTTACCAAAAATAGTATATCCTTAGTTTGTATGCAACTCAAGATCGGTTGATTGGGCATAGGAAAGTACTCTTGAGAATAGAGTTTACCAAAGGTAATTTAGCTTAATGGAATTTGAGTAATAGTGGATGGATGGAATGGATTCTTGGTTGGTTTTAACAAAGAAAGGTTTATTTTAGGAGATTAATTTTGTGAAATAAAATCCTATAGGTTTTCATGGGTCTCAAAGCTAGTTAGGTGATAAAGAATTGGATGATTTTTGGAAGAAGTTGGTAGGGATGTTGAAGGTGACACTTATTATGAAAATAAACCTCCTAGATATTGTAAATATTTACTAATCTAAGCATAATAGCAATATCCAAAGCATAAACACCCAAATGAAGAATACTCTAATAAATACACTATAACCTTTAGACATAGAACATCAGTGATAATGGAAAATAATAGGAAGGAAAAGATTAAGAGAGAGCACACCCAGATTTATAGTGGTTCAACCCAATCAATGTGGTGAGTCTACTCAACTTCTTCACCCTCCAATAGAGATGAGTTCCACTAGCTTCAAATAGGGAGATTATAAAGAAAATGAAGAAATCTTGAAGAAAAAACACTCATTCTTGAGAAATAGCACTCAAAGAGATGTCACAAAGCTCATCCACATAACAATAGAAAAACCCTAACCTCTATTTTATATATCTTTCTTCTCTTTTACATAAATACTATTTTAGCAAGCTGATAGGGTAGACAAGGTGCTTATACATGCCATAATGGGCAATCATAATAATGCACATTATGTTCCAAGCTTCTTTCTCTAATTCTATGGCCCTTTTTGTCATTTACTAGGTTACTTTTACTTGCTTAATTGATCGAGCCTTGTCTTGATCGATCTAGCCTTTAAAGTTAGGAATAAAAAATTGAGCAAAAACTCATAGATCAAATCATGATCGATCAACCTTCACTTCGATTAATCGACATGTACTAGAAAACCATTCTCTATTCTATGTAATGCTTCTAATCTAACCTTTGATGTTTGATCATCAATAATGGTTCTCAAGCATACCCCATGAATTTTCATCATAATATTACAAATCTCCACCTTGATGCCAATCCTTGGAGCTCATTCTTTTGGGCAAAGACCTACCCTTTCAACATCATTTTGATAGGATGTTCACCTTGACCAAAGTTTGACACTTCATAAATTTGACAAGGGTACTAGTTTCATTTCCATATCTACCATGTTATCATTTGTGTGAATTTTCACCAATTCCAATTCAACTTGCTCCATCATCTCTTGTATGAAGTGTACCTTCACATGTACTAGTTTTGTACGATCATAAAACTGAGGATTCTTTGTCAAGAAAATTTATTTTTGATTGTGACAATGAACCATGACTCTCCTTTGCTCAAATATGAGTTCACTAGCAAAACTCATCAACCACATAGCTTTCTTCATCACTTCTATTGTGACAACAAATTCTATCTTTGAAGACAAAGTTGTCAAATATTTTGTACCAATATATTGGAGATTACTTTAGGCCATACAAAAACTTCTTCAAGAGACATACCATATCACCCTTGCTATTTTCAACAAACCCCTAGGGTTGTTCCATGAAAATTTCTTCCTTAAGGTATCCATGTAAAAAATAAATTTTCACATCCAATTGGTCAAGTTTCATATCATTATGCATAACAACAAACAAAAATAATATAATGGAAATATCTTTAACAGTATATGAGAAAATTTTGGTAAAGTTGATAACTTCTCTTTGGGAAAACACCTTTGCAACAACTCTAGCCTTGTAGCGGGCTAACACAACATTTGACATACCTTCCTTCATCTTATATACCCATTCGTTGCCCAAAAAGTTAAGACTTTTCAATTGAGGAACAAGTGTTCATGTCTTGTTGTTATATAGAGAACTCATTTCTTCTTTCATGGCCTTTTGCCTTTTATTGGCATCCTTGGTACTTATGCTTTTTTATAGGACCTTGGTTCAAGTCCCGAGATTTCTAACTCCATACTCAATGCGTAAGCTATAAGGTTCAACATCTCAAGATCTCTAGTCACACGTCAACTCTGATCTTGTGCCAAAAAATGGTCATTTCTCGATCTAGGTGACTTCAGTTCAATGGTTTCTTCTTCTTCTTCCGTCTCTAACCCATTATTATCGTCTTTATGATGTTCTTGTACAATAGGCTCTTTCAGTTGCCTATGTTAACCTATGGTTGATTATTATACACCAATGGATTCACTCAAAACTAATACGTTCGTGTTTAGAATCTTGTGGTGAATCATATGTTTCTTCATTCCACACATATGCATATCATTCTCCTTGAAGGTTACATCTCTACTAGTAATGTACTTCTTAGCATCATCATACCATAGCATATAACCCTTTTCACCACTAAGATACCCTTAAAACATACACTTCAATGCTTTAGGCTCCAACTTTCCTTGCCTCACATATACATATGCAACCCAACCAAAAACACATAAATGGTCATATTTGATAGGTTTGACAAACCATACCTCTTTTGGTGCCTTGAGGTAGAGCGACATTGAAGGACACCTATTGATAAGGTATCTAGCTATAGTAACGACTTCTCTCTAAAATCTTTTGGGAATTTTATTATCGAAAAGTATACATTTCACTCTTTCTAATAGTTTTCTGTTCATCCTTTCTACCAAACCATTTTTTGAGGATTTTTAGGAACGATCATGTGCATTGTGACTAAAAGTATCCAAAAACTGGACCAAATAGATTTAAACTGAAAAATCAGACCGGACCAGACTGGGCTGAACAGTTTTATAAATCATATTGTCCGGTCTGATTTATATTTATTGAAACTATTTTCTAATGGTCTGGTCTGGTAATACTAATTTTTAAACCAGTCAGGCTAGACTGGACCAGTTTAATAATATATTAAAAAATTATGTTAATAGAGAGAAGGAGGTTATATAATGATACTCTACGTCTCTGTGAACCAATTTTACTCTACAAACCCTAATACCCAGCCATCCATTCTCACGGCCTCCAATACCATCCAACCATCCTCACATTGCCTCCAACACCAACCAGCCATCCTTGCCTCGCCTCCAGTCCTATCATCTATGGAGGAAATAGGTATGTGGATTTTTGAGTCTCTCTCACTCAATTGCTCTATGTTTTCTCTGTTTCACATCAGATTATTGATTACATATTTGGAGCACTAGAAATTATTATGTTTCAAGCTATTAATTTCTCCTTTTAAAGTTACTTGACCTATTGATAATGGCTTAGTTCAGCATATCATCTGCTAGAGTTTAGCACGTCCTCTCTATGTGTTGAAATTGTTGATTTGTTTGCTCCATTCTTGTCGTTAAGGACAATTGGTTCACCTGCAGAGACTAGTAACAATGACTGTGGCACTAACAATTAAAATAGTAATGGAATAAACTATAGAAATATGGGGGATTGGAGCCTAGATGAGATTTTTATTGACAATTATTGGTACTACACTCATAACACCAGCAACTTATTATTTTTTTCTTTATAATTTTTCTTATTGCTCTTGTTTTCTAATATTGTAGTTTCAAAATTCTATGTTTTTTGGGCTAAACAATCATCAATGCTCTTGATCTTTGTGTATCCTTTTTAGGCTTATAAAGATGGTAGTGTATAATGTGCATAATGATTTTAATGAAATGATGGTTTAGATTACATCTAAATATTTTGCTTGATATTTCCTTGCAACTGCTTCAACAATTTGTGAGGAGAATATACATTTTTAGGCTTCTCAGCAAATGTGTATTCTCTTTATTCTCTTTTTGCTTTTATTTTTCCTTAACAACATCATAAATTCATTAAAGTGTAGATTTAAAAGCTTACTATTGTGTAATGGACGTGCATTGATCATCAAAGCAATTATTTTGTAGCAAATGGATCATCTTGTGATGGTTATGTAGCTAATTGTTAAGGATATTGCCCAACTACTAGAAGGAACCTCGTTGAAGCTCGTTGATGATAAATAGTCAAATCTATACTGTAAAAAGTTTTGGAAAATAAATTTTTCAAAAAATAGACTTGAATTTAGGAACTAGGGGTGTCCAAAATTATGATAAGTGCTTTATATGTAATTAATGAATTTCATCTATTTGCGAAAACAAAAATCACCAATCATTCTCAGATTAGACTGTATCATGTTTATGTATTATTAATCGGACCATTAAAAACTATTAACTAAACTTGACCAAATTGTTCAGTTACAACATTTTTAATAGCCAAATGGTTCAGTTTGATCCAGTTTGAGTAATATGAACGGTCTGATTTGGTTAAAAAATATTACTCAAAATTGGATCAGACCGGACTATGGACACCCCTAATTGTGACACTATTCTCCCTACAAAATCTTGTGACACCTCATTACAAAACTCTAAGCTATTATCAATTATCAAATACTTGACCTTCTTCACAATTTGTTTCTAAAAGTTTCTTCTACTCCATAAATTTCTCAAAGGTTTTATCTTTACTTTTCAACAAATAAACCCATAACTTTCTAAAGAAATCATCAATAATAGTAAGAATTTACCTTGTATCACCCATTGATGGTGTGTTCTCTGTCCCTAATAATCCGAATGTATATAATCAAGTATGTCACATCCCTTCAATTTTGTCAATGTGAACCTCACTTTCTTCATTTTGCCAAAATGCAATGATCATAAAATGAAAGCTTGTCAAGCTTATAGTAGCCAAGAATCTTTCTCTTGGAAAGTTCCTCCAATCCTCTTTCACTAATGTGACACAACCTTCTATACCAAAGGTTTCCATTCTTCTTTTTGTGGCTCACCATGGCAACATTTACCTTTATAGTACCATCTAGATAACAGAGCCCATTTCTTAGTATACATTTGAAGTATACCATAGGACTTATGCACACCTTCAATTAACCATACTCACCCTTGTAGTTATATCACATGTTATCCACTGTACCCAATGAGATCAAGTTATTTTTCAATGCCAGCACATGCCTCATATTCTTCATTATAAATGTTGAACCATCATTAAGACGAAGCCTCACCAACCTAACTCTAATCATATTACATGGATGGTTGTTTCGCATATGAACTATACCACCATTTACCTCCTTGTAACCAACAAACCAATCCTTGTAAGGTATTATATGAAAAGTACACCATGAGTCCAAGACCCAAGCACCATCCCAATTGCTTGATGAAATATCCAATGCCTCGGCACTATCATAACCCATCCTATTTGCCACCACACATACATATCCACTACTAGTATCATATCTTTTTGTTGATTTACCCTTTTCTAAAAAATCCCTCTTGAAATGCCCATTCCTGTTATATAGGTAGCATTTTACCTTGTCTTTTGGACCATCAAACTTTGATCGATATTTTCCTTTTCCTTTTCTTTGGCTTCTTTCCCCACCTCTACCCCATGAATACATGGCATCGCCACCACCCCACTCTTATTAATGTGAAGTTTCTCTATTGTTAACTCTATTTCTCTCATTCTCAAATGATAGATGACTAGGTCCAAAAAGATATCATATCTTTCGTACTTAAGACCCATCTTCACTTTTTATAGGAATCTAGTAGATTGTATAACAATAGGTGGGTGAGATTCTTATCATTTAGAACCTCTCTAATGTTTGATAAGTCATTATAGATTCTCAAGAATTCTGCCAAGTTAGGATCTAAGCCCTTGGACATATCCATTCGAAACCTGAATAATCATTTTTCCAAATGGAATCTTTGAGACATCATCTTTTGTATGTATATCTCATCTAGCTTTGTCCATAATTCTTTTGCGGTATTTTCACTTTGAACCTCACAAATGACATTATTGTGAAAATTCAAAAAAATTGAACCTCATCTAGAACTTGAGCTACCTTTTGTTAAACTAAAAAACTCTTCATTTTAATCTTCCAATTATGGAAGTCCCAAGTGCCATCCCATTTTTCTCTTTCCATTATACTTATTTTCAACATTCAAAGTTGTTTCTAGACAAAAATTCACACGTAATACCAAACATGAAAATTCACACATAATAACCACATAATACACTCAAGCAAAACAAGGCTCTAATACCACTTGTTATGAAAATGAACCTCCTAGATATTGTAAATTTTTAATAATCCAAGCATAATAGAAATATCCAAAGCATACACACCCAAATGAATAATACTCTAATAAATACATAACAAGCTTTAGAAATAGAATATCAATGATAATGGAAATTAATAGCAAGGAAAATATTAAGAAAGAACACATCAAGATTTATAGTGGTTCAACCCAACCAATATGATAAGTCTACTCCACTTCTTTGCCCCTCCTATGGAGATGAGTTCCACTAGCTTCAAAGATAGAGATTACAAATATAAGAGAGAAATCTTGAAGGGAAAACACTCACTATTGAAAAATAGCACTCAAAGAAACCTCATAAAGCTTCATCCATAAAATAATGGAGAAACCTTAGCCTCTCTTTTTTAGATTTCTCTTCCCTTTTACACAAATGCTATCTTAGCAAGCTTTTCAGGCACACAAGGTGCTTATACACACCTAAATGGGCAATTATAAGAATTTCCATTACGTTCCAAGCTTTTTTCTCCAATTCTATGACCTTTTTTTCATTTACTATGTTATTTTTACTCGTTTGATCGATCGAGCCCTATCTCAATTGATCGAGCCATTAAATTTGGGGACCAAAAATTAAGAAAAAATTCAAAGATCGAATCATAATTGATTCTCGATCGATCAACATGCAGAAAAAAAACCATTCTCCATTCCATGCAATACTTCTAGTTCAACCTTTTATATTTCACTACTACAAAATGTGGCATTTAAGTCGATATGTAAAGTTGATTTTTGAAAAAACCTGACTTATAATGAATTTAAAGTTGGTTTGGTGAAGAATCGATGCTATATATAGAGTCGGTTGATGTGTTGAACCAACGCTACATGTGTATAGCATCGGTTCAACACATCAACCGATGCTACGTTCATGTGTCCATCGGTACAACACGTCAACCGACGCTATATACGTGGATTTTTCCTTTTCTCTTCTTTCTTCCCCCATTAGACACAATTTTTAATTTGTAGCACTATAAGAAACACCCAAAAACCCAAAACCGAGTTTCACCTCCTCCACTCTTTCTCATTTTCTAGCCACCTACGACCTCCAATTCTAGCACTATTTAGTGGGTTTTCTTCCTCCAAATTATATTCCAGATCCCCTATTTTTTTGAGCGAAATACTCAAATTTTTTATACCAATTTTCTCACTTACAAAACACCTTTTTTTTCTTCATTTTGTCACTTCATTTACTCTTGTAAGTATTTCTATTAATCCTATGCACTTATTATTCACTTTACATTATTTTTTGTATATTATGTGTATAATTGTTTGTATTATGCATGTTATTTTTTTTATTATGTAGGTTTTGTATAAGTATTTCATAATAACATAAATTTATATATATATTTATGACTGTGGTTTAAGGTTGGTGTTTAATTTATTTATTTATGTTAAAATGAAATGGGAAAGACATGATTCAACAATATGATGCTCATTAAAATATCTATGATTTGAAGTAGTGTAAAAAAATCTTAATAATCACAAAATTGTTATATAAATTTATATGTCATTGAACACAGGTTCTTAAGTAGAGTAAAAAATGAGTAAAATATGTATAAAAAAAACTTTAAAGTCGGTTCAACCCGTGAACCAACTTTAAAGCCCATTTTTATAGTAGTGTTTGATCACCAATGATGGTTCTCAAGCATCCTTTATGGATTTGTATCATAATATTACAACATTGACGAAGGATGATGATATAACTCGCATTTAATAAATTTTTGATTTCACATTTCAGTAAACAAATTAATTTTGAACATGGAATAGGATATACCCATGTGGTCAACCTTATTAGTTGTATCTAGTGAAGTGAAAATAAAGGCTAGTTAGTGTAAGGAAATATATGTTGTTGGGAATGAACAGTGTTAGGTAGGGTGTGATATGTGCAACGTATGCTAGGTGATGGGTAGACCATAAGGAGTCAAGTTTAGGTTCCAAGGGGGTTTCTGGTGGTTGCGAGATATTTTGTGAAGGTTATATATGGTGAAGGTGAGGTTACTATGAATATAAGTTGGTGGTCAATTGGGTTTCACAATGGTTGAAATTGGTTGTCACAAATATCTACTCCATTTCCTAATTAATCACAGTAATATTTTCATATTCCTCAAATTCATACCATGTTGTTGCAATTTGATAATGATACATAGTTGAAGATGAAGATGGTCGTAGTGGTAGATGGTACTTGTGAGATGAGGGTGGAGAAGATGGTTGGTGGTACCTCTAATGATTATTTCTCCGGTCGAATGAATCTCCAGATCCATTTTTACGAAGATCACAATCCACCTTATGAGTTTGCACTCCATATTCTTCAACAATGAAGTTGCTCCAATTGCTTTCCATTATTATTGAAGCTATTTTTATTTTACAGAAAATTACTTCATTTATTTCTTAATATCAGATACCTTTATATATACAATTGGTATGCCTAATATACTATTGGAAGTCATTAGTATACAATTATAAATCACCCTGAAAATCAGGAAACTAACATCCTAAAATCAAGGGCTGGTTCCACCCTGAAAATTAGGAAACTAACCTCCTAAAATCAAGGGTTGGTTCCACCTTGGAAATCAAGAAACTGACCATACTCCTAGGTTGATTTCCTACACTCCCCCTCAAGTTCTGCGATATATGTTTTCCAAACCAAGTGCTACACTTAATTCTATGAAGTTAGGTCGAAACAAAGCTTTGGTTAAGATATATGCTACTTGTTGTCTAGATGGAACATAGTTGAGGGAGATCATCTTGCCTTCAATTTTCTCACTAATGAAGTGTCTATCAATTTCCACATGTTTAGTTCGATCATGGTGGACTGGATTTTTGGCAATTGAAATTGTTGACTAGTTGTCACACATAATTCTAATAGATTCTGAATGTTTAACCTTGAGTTCGTATAGCAATCATTTTAGCCAAATTCCTTCACAAATGCCCAAAGCCAATGCACGAAACTCAGCCTTGGCACTGCTATGTGCTACCACTGCTTGTTTTTTTCTATGCCATGTCACCAAATTTCCCCAAATAAATGAACAGTATCCAGATGTGGATTTTCGGTCACTAGGAGATCCAATCCAATCAACGTCAGTATAAATTTTCAATCTCCTATTAATTGTTTTCTTGAACATGAGTCCCTTTACAGGATCCATCTTCAAGTATCTTAGAATATGATTTACTACCTCCAAGTGATCTATTGATGGGTTGCCAAGAAACTGACTAACAACACTGACTGAAAAACTTATATCTGGATGTGTATGGGTCAAATAAATTAACTTACCTACCAAAAGTTGATATTGCCCCTTGTTAGTTGCCAATTCATCAGTTCGAGGTATTAGTTTGGTGTTAAGGTCTATGGGTGTTTCAATAGGCTTACACCCACTCATGCCAGTCTCACGCAAGAGATCTAGAACATATTTGCATTGAGAAACTGAGATTCTTTTGGTACTACGTGCCACCTCCATCCTTAAGAAATATTTCAAATATCCCAAGTC
This sequence comes from Hippophae gyantsensis, assembly GCA_030763125.1. Taxonomy (NCBI): domain Eukaryota; kingdom Viridiplantae; phylum Streptophyta; class Magnoliopsida; order Rosales; family Elaeagnaceae; genus Hippophae; species Hippophae gyantsensis. The sequence continues at coordinate 53,500,782 of CM061028.1, forward strand.
TTTAATCTTGAATTCCTTGGATAATAGCATCTTAAGTCTCTTCATTTATCCTACATGATTTCTTGTAAGAACTATATCATCAACATATACAATCAAAGTTGTGATTCTCCCATCTGTGAAGTGTTTGACAAATAGAGTGTGGTCTGTATCTGTCTGAGAGTATCCATCATATTCAAGGACCTTAGTGAATTTGTCGAACCATGCTCTAGGTGATCGTTTAAGTCCATATAATGCCTTTCTCAACTTGTATACCTTCCCTTATGTATCTTTAGTCTCAAAGCCAGGAGGCGCATCTATGTAAACATTTTTGATCAAATCTCCATTTAAGAATGCATTCTTGACATCGAGTTGAAGCAGTGACCAATCCTCATTAACTGCAATAGACAGTAAGACACGAACTATGTTAAGATTTACTACAGGAGCAAAAGTCTCTTGATAATCAATTCCATATGATTGGGTGAATCCTTTAGCCACTATTCGAGCTTTATATCTATCGATATTTCCATCTGCCTTTTGTTTAACAGAGAATATCCATTTACAACCTACTATCTTCTTTCCAAGTGGTAGCTCTGTTAACATCCATGTACCATTCTTTTCAAGTGCAGTATATTATTCTAAGGTTGCCTTGTGCCATTCAGGAACCTTTAGAGCCTCATTGACAGAATTAGGAATCTTGATATTGTCTAGGGATGTCACAAATGCGTAAAATTTTGGGGACAGATTTGCGTAAGAAATGTAACTTTGAAGAGGATGTTGAGTGTATGATCGAGCACCTTTTCTTTGTGCAATAGGAAGATCTAACTCAGGGTCAAAACCTAGTTTTGGACTAGATTCTGCTTCATCTTGTAATCTTTCAGATTCAGTCTGGCTCAAGACTTCATCTTGTAATCTTTCAGATTCAGTCTGGCTCAAGACTTCATCTTATAATCTTTCAGATTCAGTCTAGCTCAGGAGAGTTTCTTGGCTTTACTAATTTCGTGTGGGCAAGTTAGGATTTCTCTTTCTTCCATAGACTTTTATGGCATTATTAGGAAGGAGAAGATGTCTAGGATAGACAATGGGAGATTGATCAGGTTTGGTTTTTGAAGGACAATCTGGAATGGGTATCAGGTTGGAAGAGGATAAGGTAGTAGAGGGTAAATGAGATGATAAATTCGGTTCAATGTGTGATGACCAATCCCAATTCTGCAATTCATTAGTGTAATTCTCCCCCTGAATTGCAGAATTAGAATAGAATGGAGTTTCTTCGAAGAAAGTAAGGTCCATGGAACGGTAAAACTTACGAGTGATAGGAGAGAAACATTTGTAGCCTTTTTGATTGGTTGAGTAACCAACAAAGATGCATTTAATGGTACGGGCATCAAGTTTGCCATGATATTGTGAATGAATATGGACAAAAACAGTGCAACCAAAAACCTTGAAAGGAATTGGTGACAAAAGTTATGAGGTAGAATATTGACTCTGAAGCACTTATAAAGGTGAATGAAAGTTGAGAACTCGAGAAGGCATTCGGTTGATCAAGTGTGTTGCAGTTAAGGTCATGATTTAATCTACTAACTAATATGAGATTGCAGCAAAATCCAGGCACAAATAACACAAATTTGAGAGTGAGGTTGTTTGAGAGGAAAATGGTCCCTATTTCGACCATTATGGTGCGAGTACCATTGGCGACATGCACTGTTTGAAGTCTGTTACAAGGTGAGTAGACTGTGAAAAGTGATTGATCACTTGTCATGTGATTAGAGGCACCTGAGTCTACTATCCAAGATGAGGAGGGAAATTTTTCAGCATGCATTGCTGAATTACTAGAAATATGTGTGGAGTTATTCCTGCTGCTACTAAATATGGTGTTGATATTTGCCTTTTGTATAAGTTGTTAGAGAAGTTCTAATTGTTCCTTAGTGAATATGATAGGATTACCATAAATGCACTTGAGTTTGAAGGCTGAGTTTGTACTGATGGTTGCAGAGACTGGAACTGAAAAAATGCAGGCCGAAATAGCTCTCCTTGAGGACTAGTACTGTTAATAGGAGAAGCAAAAACATTAATAGTTGCGCTGTCAAATAGACCACCAAAAGGATTATGTTTAGGAGCAGAATCAAGAATGGATCCAAGCCCAAAGTTGCCTGAATTTCCCATATTGAATTCAGTTATGTTACTTGTCTTTGGAACCTCCTCATCCATGTCATCTTCTAGTGTACTAAGAACATTTAAACAGGAGGCTAAAAGCATTTGACATCATACTAGGTGAACTTACAAAACTAGTTGAATGGGAGGCTAAAAGAAGTAGTTTATGAGCCTAAAGCTCTAATACCATGAAGCTGTTTTTATTTTATAGAAAATTACTTCATTTATTTCTTAATATCAGATACCTTTATATATACAATTGTTATGCCTAATATACTGCTGGAAGTTATTAGTATACAGCTATAAATCACCCTGAAAATCAAGAAACTAACATCCTAAAATCAAGGGCTGGTTCTACCCTGAAAATCAGAAAACTAACCTCCTGAAATAAGGGCTGGTTCCACCCTAGAAATTAGGAAACTGACCATACTTCTAAGTTGATTTCCTACAGCTATCATACATCATCGATGATTAACCAAGAAATCTGATACCAATTTGGCATTGAAGCCAGTAAAATTGAGATTAAAACTCATAAAGGAAGAATCAACTATGAATTAAACCTTGAACATGGAAATTTTCTCAAACAAAAGTTCTAAAAATTCATCAATTAGCTCTCAAAAACTTCATTCTAGCCTATATCCCATGCAAAAGTTGCATTGATCACCATACACAATCAACCACGCCATGTTACAAAGCAAAACTATTAAACAAACTTAACACATTTTAAAATTTTAAAAATTTGAGTTTAAAATTATACATTTTAAAAGTTTAAAAGTTGTACGTGAATATTGCTCATGATTTAAATACGAACGAAGTAATTGAGAAAAAAAAAGAACTTGGTCAAGGTCATCGAGTCCTTGAAAATATTTTCTACCTAAAGAACTTTTGTTAGGTAATGTTAAAAAATATGTATTTCTCCGTTAATTATCCATCTAACTACTTAGTTATAATTCTTACATGATTTAATAGTATGCACTTATTATTTAAGATATCATGATACTTTGGTCATTTTATTTTTACAAATTGAATACAATAATCACATTTTTTGAAAGTAGTGTACTATAATCACCTTTCTTAAAATTAATGCATTTGTAGTCATCTTATTGTTGACTTTTTGAACATTTTAATTATTTCTTGTCAATTTTGATATTTTTGAATCATTTTTTTAGAAAAACTTAAGTGGATCAATTTGAACATTACTAACAGGTTGCTTAGTGATGTTTAAAGAAAAAAATGTCTCAAAAAGTTGGAAAGTGAAAAATAAAGTTAAAATCAAAATTAACCAAAAATGACTAAAATATACACAAGTACCACAATAAGATGACTAAATCATATTAATTTAAAATAAAAGTGACAATTGTGTTCAATATGTGAGTAAAGTGACCACATATACACTTTTTTCTATTATTTAATTAGAAAAAATCCTTTATTTAGTACATTTGGCATATGAGCATTAAAAGAAGGAAAAAGTGTCATACAAATCACTTTGTCTAGGCCTTAGGGTTGTTTAGAAAATATGTTTTTAAGTCCTTTTATTTAGAAAATGTGTTTTTAAGTCTATTTGTTTGTGAAAAATGTGGTAGTCAATGACAACATTAACTTTCTATACAATTTTTTGTTAAATATAATGAAATAGTACATGTGACACATGCATGTTTGTATTTTTCAATAGATATATATCTAAAAATTACTTAAATTGTTTAACAAATTATTTTGGATTAAATAATTTTTTTATTGTCTAATGTGTTACTTTGTGTATTAGAAAATAAAAATTTTATTTAAGTTTTATTAGAAATTTTATTAAATTTTGAAAGAATAAAATTCTTAAAATGTTATTTATATATATATATATATATATAAATATACCTATAGAAAAATATAAATATGCATATAACACATGTGATATTTCATTATATTTGACAAAAAATTAGATGAAAAATTAACTATGTCCTTACATGACACATTTTTTACAAATAAAGGAATTTGAAAGATTTTTTTACCAAGAATAGACTTGAAAATATATTTTTTAAGCCACAACACTAAATATAATATTTGTCCTAAATTCACCCATTTTGATCATAACTCTACCCAAAAAAAATCACCAAAGAATTAGCTTTATTGACGTTACACGTAGGACATAGTGTCGGTTGACGTGGTGAACCGACGCTATCCACGTGTGTAGCATCGGTTGACATGTAAAATCGACGCTACGAACTATGTGGATAGCGTCAGTTGACACGTAGAACTGACGCTACATACGTGGATAAATTCTTTTCTCTTCTTTCATCCCCAGACAGAAACTATTCCAAGTGCTGCATAAATCTCAAAAACCCAAAACCTCCTCCACTCTTTCTCATTTTTTGGCCACCTACTACCACCAATTCCAGTGCCACTTAGTGAGTTTTCTTTCTCTCTAACTTATCTTTTAGATCTCCTATTATTTTGAGCAAAATAATCAAATTTTTTATACCCATTTCTCACTAATAAAATACAATTTTTTCTTCATTTCTTTTATTTTGTCACTTCATTTACTCTTGTAAGTATTTTTATTAATCCTACGCACTTATTATTCATATTTGTTTTTGTATATTATGTGTTATTATTTATGTGTATAAATTTTTGTATTATATATGTAGGTTTTATATTATAATATCATGAGAAGAATATGATTGCATAAAACTTATTTAGATTTGAGTTCTATTTATATATGTTTATTATTAAAAAAAATGAGAGATGTATATTTGAAGAAAAAAAAATAACATTAGAGGGCATCTTGAACATTAAAAAGATAAACCAAGCTTTTTAATTTTGTTAGTCGTTGACCTTTTATTTAAAATATAATTTAGTTTCAAACCCTTTAAATCGTGGTTAATTAATTCACCATATATTTATCAATTTTTAAAATTAAAATATATACGAAATTTATAACTTATATACGAAATCTTTTATATGATTAAATAATATCTTTATATATAAAAAAACTTAAACGTTTTAGTGTACGTGCTTTTTTTCTTTATATAATTATCAAAATATTTATATAATTTATATATTTCTTATATTTCTTTGTTAATTTTTTACACAAATAAATAAATATATATATATATAATTAATATATTTTTTATAAATAATTATTTTATAAATATAATTATCATGTAAGTAACTAACCTTTTGAAATAATATTCATGGTCATCTCTACTTTTCAAAAAAAATGGTTTTTTTATTATTTTACTTTAAATTGATTTTAAATATAAATATAATTATATATAAGAATAAATTTAATAGTATACGTGCTTTTTTCTTTATGTAATTCTATATAATTTATATTTTTTATGCTTTTTTGTTAAAGTTTCACACAAATAAATATTAAAATATATATAATAAATATATTTTTATAAATAATTATTTTATAAATATAATTATCATGTAGGAAACAAACCTTTTGAAATAGGACATATAGTCACCTTGACATTTCAAAAAATGGTTTTTTTTTACTTTAAAATGATTTTTAATGTAAATATAACTATATATAAGAATAAATTTAACATTTTGCGTCTCAAACTATAATTTTTGGTTCCTTTAATTTCAATATAATAAATACATTTTTTATAAATAATTATTTTGTATAATATAATTGTTTTTATTACATTAAGGGTAAAAATTCATACAATTATTAATTACTTATTTAATGATATTAATTCACTTATGAAAAGATCATTTTTTACTTTTTATCATTTTTATACTAACAAATACCAAAATATCGATATAATAAATATATTTTTATATTTTTTTTGTTATTTTTACACTAATAAATATCAAATGTCTATATAATAAATATATTTTTAATAAATAATTATTTTTATTACATTAAGTGTAATAATTAATAGAGTTAATAATTATTCATTTAATGAGTGTTCAATCAATTTACTTATGAACATATCACATTGTTGTTGAATGCATATAATAAATACATTTTTATGAATAATTATTTTGTATAATGTAATTATTTTTATCACATTAAAGACAATTTAATAAGTATTTGATTAATTTACTTGTAAATATATCATATTTTTGTTGAACTAATACTTCTTATGTCTAGATTATATCATTTATAAAAAAATAATAAGCTAATATATAGTTTTTTAAGAAAAAATATTTATTGAATTCAATAAATTCATGTCTATCATTCATATAGGATTAACTTCTTATATGGTAAAAATATTAATTAAATAAGTTCATATATTGTTGTGTAATATTGAATTATTTATTATTAATATCATGATAAATTACTTATATTTATATTGTATTTGAATTATATTGCTCATAAAATAATTGTTACTATATATTTATTCATCATTAATGTAATAAATAAATAAATTATTTGTTTTAAGATTATTTTTGTAAACCATTTTACAAAACATTTTAATATCAATTTTTTAATTATAATAAAAATAACTTAAAAATTTATATTTAAAAAAATTATTTTTTATTTTATTTTATGAAATAAAGAATTTAAAATAATAATTATTATTTTCTGATAAATAATACTATTATATATTTATTAAATTTAAACCATCAACTTCTAAATTCACGCGAGTAAAAACAAAACTAGTGATATAATATATAAAAGTTCATAAATTTATTCTTAAAGTTTTAAAGATTTAAAAATAAATTTATATTTTAAAGTAAAAACTTAAGACCAACAAAAATAATTTAGGATACTGTTAGTCTATTATCAAACCCTAGTCAATTCTGCCACTCTATTTGTAAAACGCGTAGATCAAATATATCCTTAATTCTTTATGAGATATGATAATTCAATATGAAATTCTTGTACTATTCCTCTAAAATAATAAGAAGTAACGCAAAAAAGTAAAGAAAAAAAAAGACTTAAAATAATTATATCACTAAATTAAAATCCTACTTTTATCATCAAATTAAAATTTATTTCATTTAAACTATTCTATAATGTATTAGTTATTTATTTATAAATACGGTTAAAAAAACTATCGATCTCAAAAATTTATCGTAAATAATACCTTAAAAACTTGTTCATTTTATTTTGAATTAATTCTTTTTCTCTTTCGTTATTCCCTAAAAAATTCAATGTATTAACACTACACAACTCTATAACAAACTAAAATTGTTGCTAATTATGATTTCTCTAACAAGCTCAAAATTGCTATCATTGACTTTGGAAACTTCATTAAATTCCTTATTAAAACTTGAGTCTATCAACGTAATATTGTTCTTGCTCATTCTAGATCTATTTATACCCAAATAGCTAAAGAATTCAAAGTTTTGTTTTTTATCGACCTGAATGACCTATGTGAAGAACACCGAGAAGTAATTGCTCGACACTTTTGTAATTTCAACAAAACTTGCTCATTGATCGTAGATGTAAAGAATTTCCCAAGAACTTATTGCTTAATGATCAGTTAACTTCCTAATAATTTTGATCTCATCTATGCACATCCTATTTTTGGACTTGGAAGTGTTCAAAATGAGCGAGCTTGTAATGTATTATTTGTTTAAAGTTTAGTGAGAAATATAAAAAATAGTAAGTTTTTGAAATTTTGAATTTTCTTTTCTATTTTTAAGTACATATATAATGTAAAAGTATAGTGTAGTCCTTGGCTTGTACTTAATAGTTCGGCCTAATGGCCTAACTTATGATTACCATGACTTTGATCCGAATAGGGGTCCAAATCCATTGTTGCTCAAGAACCGTAGCACCAAAACTACAATATGGTTTGTAGCCAGAGGATGGCTAAAGCGCTAAGTAGGAGAGGTCAGAGAGTAGTGGTCGTCAATTGAAAAAGATTCACAAGTGTGTGGATAGGAGAAGATATATAGTTAGTTAGGTTTGATTTTTCTTAGTAGGGTTAGATGAGTTCGACCAGGAGTGTTATGCTTACACATAAGATTACCTCTCTTCTTAAAAGCTTCTCGGGGACTAATTTACGACAACGGATGACCACCTATAGCAATTTACTACACAAGGCCCTTGTAGAGGAAAAGTTTTTTCCCAACGAATAGAAGATGCTCAACTTTCCATAACATAAGGATTAGCATGCTTTTGAAAAAACATATAATAGTAAAAGATTCGGTACGTAGAATACAACTATCATTAAAAATTCATAAATTAGAAATGTTATAATATATTCTTTTTCATAAATTCGCATACCAGACCAACCTACTAAAATGAAAATATGGATAAGAACTATGGTCAATATAACAAAGAATAAAGAGATACCATCTATACTAAAAAAATGGATGTTTTTATAAGGAAGCCATCAAAGGCTTTTCACAAATTTAAATTTGGCCATAGAAGGATCAAATTGTATCCAAAGATTAGGGAATACAAAAAAGTAGTAAGAGAGGCACACAGACAAATCAATCGTATAACTTGTATTCTTGAATTTGGAATGAAAATAAGAATAATGCTTCCTAACACGAAACATAGAATAAGACCACTTAAATCAAAATAACATTCACAAAAATATTCTAACATAGAGTAGAATGAATCGAATATTGAAGAGATTAGTTGACATGGTATCCTAATTCCAATACAAAAGGGATCTCTCAATGCAAGTCAACTAAACACCATGATCGATAAGTGTGTAGGTAGGTTAGGTGCAATTTGCCTAGTAGAAAGTAATGAGATAAGTCTCTCCCTGAATGAAGTAGTGTTATACCTTCCTACATATACACCTTTATTTAGATTCTTTTCATTTTGTATTCTTTATCGAATGGAGAATATTTTAAAAAATCTCTTTGGAAAAATTCAATTTGTCAAGGGGATAAAAAATAAAGAAGAGAAAGCAAGAGAAGTTTTGTCCTTCTTTCAATCAAATAAGAGAACAAAGAAACCACTTAAAAATGAAAGTTGGGTAATGAAGTTTTAGTAAGAACTAGTACTAGACTTCTCCTTCGCTTTGTACTTCTCCTCTCTCCTTTTGTTTGTGCTTCTATCCAGGCTTTTTGTTCTGTTTTATAGAGACTTGAGAAATTTTTCTAATAATTAATATAGAAAGGTGATGCATTTTACCTTGCATAAAAAAAAGAACAAAAGAAAATCTAAGATGATGACTTTCAAGGACGGGTAGGGGGAGGCTCTCAAAACCAAACGAGATTAGAAGGAACATTGGAATTAGCATCATTCCTATGAGTTCTTTTGTCTTGAAAAGCCAACAAAGGGGCAACCTCATTTCTATATCTTGGTCTCAGTTTAATATCATAAATCAATCTGGAGATCATTTTGATTAGTTGTAGTGCGAACTAAACAGTTGATCTTTTATGCTGTAAAGGTGAGGGATATCATAGCTTGATAGAGGTAGAGCTGGGGCCACTAAAACTATCTACATTGAGTGTTTTGATCGAAAGAGGAGAGGAGAAAACTCCAATTCCAGCACAAAAATTGAAAGAGTTGTGCCATTAAAGATGGAATTCTTCGAAGATCCATTCCTTTATTTTGCATGCTTTACTCCCAAGAAGTAGAAAAACTTATGGGGATATATTCGGGTTGGTTGGTCCAAAAAGTCATAGGAGGGTAAGTCAATTTAAATAAAGAGAACATATTGGTGTTATTATAGAATCTTTTGAATCACGCATGTCACACTTTCTATATCTCCTTCGTTTACAAGGTTTATTATTTAGCTTATAACACAACATATTCATCACCACCCAAGTTGGCTGATGCATTGGCCTTACTATAATAGGCTTGAGAAATATGACTCTTCAATTAGAATATCTCATATCTCATAAGACGTGGTGTATGAAATTTTCTTTTATAAAGTCCACATAACTTCTAATCAAAAGATTCATTCTTTATGAATCATCAAAAAATGCATTGCCTTTTTGAGTGAATAAGGGTTTTGTATAGAAACTCTTGAGCCATGTTCGTCACCTTATTAAGCTCACCATTATTTCATTTCATTCTATTTATGGCCAAAGAACATATACATGGAGCTATGTCGGCTTATGTACGTCTCATTGACCAAATGATCAAGTATACCACACTATAAATGATCCCTTTTTCTGTAGAGGAGAGATAAGAAAAAGAAAAGATATAGTGATCATGCAGTAAGACCTTGTTCATTTCTATTTGATGTTATTTTCCATGGTTTTTTTACATTACATAAGGTAGCTTGCTTACTTAGCGCTTGTGCTAAGGATCTAATCAAAATCAAACTTGAATTTGAAAAAAAACTTTCACTTATTAATCAGAGTATACTTGTACCCCTTAATCTTTAGTAAAAATGGGTTAAGTCAAACAAACATTGATTTTTTTGAATAATTTTAATGTTCTTATTAAGAGTCACTCCGCGAGAATTCTAGTAGTCTCTAACTTGGTCTTTGAATCATAAGTTTCAACCCGTTCATAGCTTTTACCTTGTTCTTAGGTTGACCTTTCTACTTTACTAAGTAGTATTCCACTCGTGCAATAGGTGTATGGGCTAGCCCATGGTGCGATTAGCTATGATATATTCAACTTCTTCTTTTGTATCTAAAACATCAGGTGGTGTCCTCATGGGCATGTTCCTCTCTAGGTCGGTTTGGTCTAATTGAAGTAAATTGACTCACATAAAATACATAGTGAGTTTTAACAAAGCTGATCGCTTGAGTTTATAGGTTAGCCTTCATATCTGCTTCTCTACAAGGCCTACTTTATTCTTCTTTCAAATCGGGCCAAGTCTTTAGGTTGTTTAAGTAGATTTGTGGTAGATCTTTACACTCCTACCATCTTTTGGTAAAGTAGGTTAATAGGTAAGCCCCCTTTTGCCACAATGTTACGGTGCATCAGAAGCTTTTACCCCATAGCCAACTCGAAGAGCCCAAAGATCAACACAAAATTTTTTAATTGTTAAGTCATAACAGTATTTAGTAACATCCAACAACTCAAGTCTTTTCGGTTTGCATTATAAAGTGCTTTAAATAACTTTTGAGGAGATCTTTTATTCTCTCCTTCAAAACTTTTCAATATATCATGACTAAATGTAATAAGTTTTTAATTTGATAAAAAAAATCCAAATAAATTTAATTTTATGTAAGATTTAAGATAAATATAATAATATAATAATATAATAATATATTTATATATTTATCTTTTTAAAAAAGACCAAACAAGCTTAAAGGTAATGTCTTTGTTTGCTTTGTAATATGAACACCTAATCATATATTCTTTGTTTCCTTCCTCTTTACTCTAATGTAGTCAATAAAAAGTTAAAATAAATGACGTAAATAAATTTGAATAGGGGAATGATAATAGTAATAGAAAGTCAAAAAATAAATAATATGAATGAATTAAATAGGGAATGAGAATAGTAACTTAGAAACAACTTCTTTTTTATTACCTATGCAATTTATGAAATAAATAATATGAATAAGAGTAAATTAATTTCTTTGATTTGGATTTTCTTTTGGTAAACATCTTTAAATGTTATTTTCTCGTAAATTAATGTTTTTTTGAATATTAAATAAATGACGTTTGAATAAATAAATTATTAATTATTTTTAGATTATTTGATTAATTGGCCCTTCATACTAATATGATATAAAATTAGTTTAATAAATTTTTTTAAAAATATAAATATTTAATAATTAATTATAAAAACAAGTAATTTGATTATTATGAAGTTATTTTTAAATGCTAAATAAATGATGTTTCAATGGAGAATTTTTTTAAAATATTTGATAATGTAATATTATAGACTAATAAAATAAAAATACTTTAAAAAAAAACACAAATCTTTGTATGTTGAGTTTTTCTTTGTGCATATATACCTTTAACAATTTATTTTATATTTTCATAAACAGTTTATAATTACAAACTAACTCTAACTCAAAAATACAAGATTATAGTGCTATTGTTACACTGTGTTGAAAATAGTATAATACCATGCTTTCTTAAAACAAAACCTAGTATAATAATAAAATTTTAATTATATAATTTTTGTTCGTATGCATGATAAGTCAAATCATACTACGCAAAATTAAAAATCTTACATTTATGTAAAAACTTTGAATTATTAGTAGTGTCAGTTTAAATCTTATTAGACATTTAAATTATTTTGCTTGAATTTTTTATTTTAAAAATTATATATTTTGACTTTTTATTTCAAATCACATTAAAAATAGAGAAAAATATCACAAAAGTTCTTTTAAGTTTGAAAATTTATATCTTTGATTATTTAAATTATAAACAGTATCATATAGTAAAAAAGTGTTTATAGAAAATATATAATTTTAATAATACTTTTTGTTAATTTATTAAACATGGTTAAAATATGAGTCTTTAATAATTATAAAATAACAATTATATAAAAAATAAATTCACAAAAATTTTATTTTAATATTTTTTAATTACAACTATTTTATTTGAATATATTTTTTAATATTTTTAATTTTTAAAATAATTTAAATAATTATCTACTAAAATATTATTATTGTTGTTTTTTTAACATTTTAATCTTAATTTTCAATTATAATCTTGCTAAATGGTCATTTTATTCGCATTTTAGTTACTTACAATAAAACAAATATTATTATTATAAAACTATTAAAATAATAAAATTTATTTTTAATTAATCTATTTTTTTAAATAAAAAAATTAAATGATACCCATTCAAATCTAAAAAATCAAATGATATCAATAACTTAAGATAAGGGATTTTTATGGTATTTTATTTTTAAATATAATTTTTTTAATTTTGAAAATATAAAAATAAATTAATATAAATTTAAATTTATTTTTATAATAAAAATAATTTAATAAGTAAAAAATAAATATTATTTATTTAATTATATTATATATGTTGATATAATATTATAAAAATTAATTATAATATAATTTAATGAAATATAATTATATTTAATACACTTAATACAGTATAATAAATATAGGATAGTGATATTAACATAATTAAATTTATTATTTTTATAATAATATTTTATAAATGATAATTTTATAAAATAATAATAAAATTAAAATATAATTAATAATTTATATATTTTTATTACATCCATAATAAAAATTATTACATTATGATATTTAACATAATATAAATACCTATTTTGCTTATATTTATATTTACATAACACATGAGGCATGACCCCACCTAACCCCTATTTCCGTCATTGATTATGATAATTGCGATGAAAATGTATCGTCCTTCGCATTCAATGAAGGACAAAAGAGTAAAATTATGGAAAATTGTAATTTCTACGCCCAAAAGGACATAGACAACCTTCCTTCTTTATAACCTTCATGAAAAATTTGTTGCAATTGTTGCCAGTTAAAATGGCGTAATAGTAAATTGCTCAATAGTAGTAAGTAACGAATAAACAAAATAAATTTTTTTTTTCTTTCATTTTATTGACCTGGGAGATCCGTATTCAACCGAATCATAAATGAAATTTCTACTTGGGTTAATTGACATGAACCTAAGTTATGAGTAAAATAATGTTTAGAAGTAGAACTACGTGTTGTTGTTGGTGTCTGCTGGCAAGCTGAGATTTTGGGTTCTCAGTATTATTTTCTTTTATTTTTCAATATTTAAAATTTTGTTTGTTAGGTAATGTCAATGATGAGATAGGTTTTTGCTATTTCAGCAAAGAGTAAGTAGATTTAGAAGAAAATGTATCGACTTCTAAAAATGGGTAATTGATCCAAAATCGGAATGCGAGTATTGTGAATCGTGAATAAAATTACAGAGATCACGCATGTTTCGGCGAATAGGATGGTATTTTGGTTGGAATTATAGAACTTGGTCAACAAGGAGATTGCCTGATCCTAAGCCACGCCTGGCTAAGGTTAAGCCCGAGGCTATGTTCGATACTGCCAATGAAATTGCTATCTACATTCATAGATTTCACAATCTTGACCTTTTTCAACAAGGGTATGATTTTCCCTTTTCCATTTCTTATTCCTCTTTTAGCTTTTACTTCTCAGATTTTCTCATCCTTGTCTTTAATTAATGGGTAGGTTTTTTTTTTGTTTTTGTAGATGGTATCAGATTAAGATTACTATGAGATGGGAGGACACTGAGTTAACTTCTGTGGGAACTCCAGCCCGAGTTGTTCAATATGAAGGTTTGTTTTTATTTTTATGTTTTTGGGTTCCAGAGGTTTTTGTCAGTTAAATCATAAGAAAGTTAGTTTGTTAGTTAAAATTATGAATGTTGGTTTGTTACATTTGCTTGGTTCTTAAGTTTATTGATTACATTAGTTGCATAGAATTTTGGTTCTTTTCTTGTGTACCCAGAAGGATTGATCCTCCTTAAACTTTCTATTTCATTTTTATTTTGAACTTCTAATTATAGGATTCTGATAATAAATGTACTATTTTGAATATGTATACTGTAAAAACAAAAACTTTCATAGAATGTAGAATTTGTGGATTTTAGATACGGTTAAGTGCTCAACTTATCGAGCAAACTCCTTGTACAAACCTTAAACCCTTCCAAAGATGGATGTTCTCCTTTTCCTTTGCTGAAGAATAAAGTAGAAGCCCATGAATATGTAGTGTGGAATCTCGGAAGTAATTATTCTCTTCTCAGTTCAGAGTAAAAGCCTTCTGTTATTTTTGCAATTGGTTCTTGGTATAGCATTATGGCATCAAATTTGGACCTCACTGGTACTTATCTAAATGATCATTGAAGAGATTATATCATCCAAAGTTCCAAAAAGGGAAATGAGAGAAAAAAGACTATTTGCATTATAGTTCTTATATGGATCCAACTTCCAAGTGCTATTATTATGCACGTGGTTATGAAAAACATCATGACTTGAATGGATTTGACAGTGCCGTTGCTTGGGAATAAGGAAATTTGTAATTCAACTTCGTGCAAATTTTTCAGCATGTTTGGCTGTTTGGTTTCTTTGCTTGTTATATTAAATAAGAGCTTAATAGTTACTTTGTCTGAGTTGCAGCTCATGATCTAGGTTCTGATGATATGCTTGGAGTATGGAGAATTGATGATACGGATAATAGTTTCTCAACTCAGCCTTTCCAGATAAAATATGCAAGGCAGGATGTATTATTGTCAATGATGGTAGCATTTAATATGTCTCTTGGTAATCGTGAGGTAATGACTAGTGATTTCTTTCTCTCTTACTCTCTCTCTCTCTCGCGCGTGCACACACTCACACATACAGAGACATGAACATACATAGGTACACTTATTTATACTCAAACGATACCTGTCATACCCAGAGAATCACATCTGTGTTTTTGGGCATGTAGTTGCTGAGAAATAATAATTTTTTATGTAAAAATGAAATATTCTTAAGGACAAAATACCTTTTTCCCTGTCTGTTTTTGTTTATTATAAGCATTTTGGATGGGAGATCTGAATTTTGAATATCCCCAAAGACAAATGTGTACATTAGTTAGTTGTCTGCAAAAAAGTTCAATGCATCTGACACATGGTTTTCTGGCTTGTCTCCTAGAGAACTGGACTTAATTATTCAAGGTCTGATAATGCAAATCCCTTACCTTATACGAAGTTTATGGTCTGTTACAAGCTGAGGTTTTAGGAAATCATCAAGTCACTGTTGTTTGATACACATACGCACACACGTCACCATAAAGTGAGTAGAATGCTCGGGAATCATTTGTATGTCCACTCCTTTAGTTTTTGAGATAAAAATGTTATGCATTGTCTTCGATGCTGATATGTTGCTTTTCTTTCAGGGCCCATCAAAGTCTGCCGTAGTTTTAAAATTTGAGCTCATGTATGCTCCCACATTAGATACTGGGTAAGTTTATATTATATTTTAATTTAACTAAGTTCATTCGTTCTTCTATGGCAAATTGAAATTAGATCCTGTGCTGGGCTATGTGCAGGTTAGATACCCAAGCCTCTTTAAACTCTGTTGCAGTGCATGAATTTCGGGTTCCTCCTAAAGCTCTTCTGGGCTTGCATTCATATTGTCCTGTTCATTTTGATGCATTCCATGCTGTGCTTGTTGATATTAGTGTACATATTAGTTTACTGAAAGCTGGATTTTATGCAGTACCTTCACAGGTACCCAGGTTTGTAGGCCTAGTCCAGTCCCTTAATTAGTTTGCCATTGTTCTGTTGTGTTAAAGTAACCTTTTAACTTCAACTATTTCAGTGAATCTTACACTGTCGACGTCGTTGGAGACAGAGGTTCTGATGGGTCAAATCAAGTATGTTTTACACAACGGAAAAATCTTTGAATATAAGATTGTACATGACCTTGGAAACACAAATATCCACTTTTGATATAATGATATTGTTGAAATGTGTATTCATGTTATCATAGGCACAGTTGCCATAGGCGCGGATATTGTCTGTTATCTGCATGTGTATTTTATTTTCTAAATTATTTACTGGGATCTTTTGACCAGCTACTAAGTTGTGTGGGCTTATTGGGATATTTTATAGTTTTAACCTTAAGTTTATGAGCACCAAAAGTGGTATGTAAATTAAAAACTAAAGGTAGTGAGAAAGCATTGAGAATTACTTCCCATAAAATCAGTCTAACAATTAATATAAGAGCTTCAAATAGTTATAACATGCATTCATACAGATGTTGAAATTGGTTTCAATCAGCCATTGTTGACTTTGCGCTTGATGGTCCTGCAATTAGCAACTTAGTGTGTTGAGTATATGATTTGACGTGCTTTAGGATACTGATTCCATTTACTAGTAGCTTGTAAAACAATTTATGAATAATGGGAAGAATTTATATTGGTTTTTACTTGAGCAAATTAGCCTTCGCATCCCACTGTCATAGTTTACCTCCCATATAGTGTCTTTCAGAGGCAGTTGAAAACAGGAACTGATGAAAGGCAAAAATCCTTTATTGTGGTTGGATAACCGGAAGTTTCCTTCTCTTCTAGGCTAATGAACATTAAAGCTAGAGTGTGTTTTAATATCATTGATTTGAACTTAAACCTCCATCTTTATTTATATATATAATTTTTCTCTCTTTTTTGTGAAAGGATCTAGTCAAGAAATATTTCTTAGTCACGTGTCAGTCCAGGCAAAATGTGGATCATAGATGTCTTGACATACTTGCTTGATATCTTACTCAAATCTAGAACACACACTGAAAATGATCAGGTGCCCAAATTTGGGTTCTTATGTGTACTGATTATTGGAAGTTTGTGATTGAACTAGACTTCAGGTCCAATGGTCTCTTCTGTTGAAAACGGTGCCATGCTTATCAAATCATTATTATCTGCTCGTGACACACTGCTTGAAGAATTGCAGAGGCTTAGCAAAGCCATTGACAGAGCACTTGATTTGACTGATTTTATATCTAAAATGGATGATATAAACTTGTTTGATTCTCTTGATGCTAATGTTGGTGGCAAAAATGGTGAAGTTTCAGGACAAACCAAGCCACAAAGCGGTCTTAAGGTCCTTGTGTATTTTATACAGCATAATGTATTTGTCTTTACTTGCAAAGCTTCCTGTCACTTCACTCAATATTTCATCTATTTCTTGGGCAGTCGCTTCGTTCCTTACCAAGGAGTGCTCAACTGAACTATTTCCATTTGTTGGGGGATCAAGTATCATATTTATGGAACATATTTTTGCATTTCCACAGGTTTGCTCTTATTATCTGGTTATTTTTTAGAAATTGCCTGGTATTTTAAGTTTCTCTTTGGTTGGCTGTGTGCTAGTAATTAGTACTTTATCCATGTAAGCAAATTGAATTTGTAAACAATTAAAACCAGTAATTTGGATTTAGTATTAGTCAAGAATTGTTATTCTTTTCTGTTAAATAAATAAATAAATAATCCATATTAAACATGGAAGTTTATCATAATTCCTAATGTTTTCAATTTGTAAATGACTTGTACGTTAAAATTCAAGCCTACGAGGAAATTCAGATTGTTGGCCTCTGCTGCTTTCAGTCTAAGTTCAAACTTTTACTTTTCTTATATATGTAGCAGATGAATATTAAATAAAATTTATATGAGATATAAGTTTAATGCTGGAATAAATAGTTTTTACTCTGGTTCCATGCAGAAGAAAGATTATTTTTCTATTTGGAAAATGAAAAGGAGATGCCATAGAGAACCAGGCTGGTAAAGCAATATACTTTAAGTTTCAAATTAATCAAACATATATCATATCATAAAAGGGTTTTGTCTGTTATGTGAAAGTAGAACAACCTTAGAACAGGATAACTTATCTAGGAGTATCTTTATTGGAATTAACTTTTGTTCAAACAGAAGGAACATGTAGAGAGGACCGGAGGTCTATCTAACTTGCTGATAAACAAGAAAGTTACGACCTAGATCATTAGACCAGAAACAGGACTGCTGCTCCAAGAAACATTGCTAAGTGGAAAACAAGAGGATATCCAAATCTCCTTAAAAAGATGAGAGATTGTAAGGACCATGGTGGAATTCTTCTTAGACGTTTCGCCATTTTCACTTGGATTGGAATTCATTAAAATAGTTTTCTAAGAGCAGAGTTAAAAAAAAATTATAACTAATATCATACTTCTAATTAGATGGTCATACATTTTATAAATTATTGGGAAACCAATTCTCCCAAAAGCTTAAGCTATTGGGAGAAGGGTCCACTATATTTTTATACATTTATTAATAGTCTTTTTGTAAATGTTGAAAATACACACTGTTGATTTTATGCTCTTATGTTATGTGCGTACATCAATCATAGACCATATAATTTTTTTTTGTTGGGAGATTGTTTATATGGATGTGTAAAGTAGTTTTGACCTGCATGAGTTGTCCTGTAATCTAGCTGTTGCATCTGGAGATTGTTGATAAGGACGTGCTTGGTCTCCTGCAGGTTCAATAAAACAAAGTTAGTAGAATATTTGTGTGATGCATGGGCCAAAGATAGAAGAGCTGAATGGTCCATTTGGATGGTTTGCTCTAAGATTGAGATGCCTCATCATTTTCTGAATAGTGGGGGTGACGAATCTTCTCATGGTGCTGTCCATAGAAGAGGAATGAGTCTCCGTAAACTAAAGGATGATGTAAGTATTTATTAGGGGTTTGCAAAATTTAGTAGAACAAACCCAACCCATATTGTTCGAACCAAACTAACTCAACATTTTCGGTTTTGGACTTTTTGGGTTGGTTCTTATTTTTATAGAATCGACTTATATTGAGTTGGTTTAATTTTCATTTCCTAAAACCTTATAAGAACCAAACCAACCCATATATATTTATTTTATATTCATACTTTTATTTTAAATAATTTTTTAAAAAAATTTCATTTAGAGTTTTCTTTCCATCTCTATCATTTTTCCCCCTATTTTCATAAATAATCTTAATTTTGAAACTTTAAATTTTAATTACTTGAACCTAATGATATTAAGTAAGTGATTGAGATCTAAAGTCTTTAAATTAGGGATCATAATCAAATTAACATTGGAAACATTAGAAACCATAATACAAGTGTTTAAAAAAAGATTAATATCCAAAATTCATTAGAAAAAAAATGATTTTTTTCATAAAACTATTGGACTCAACCCAAACCAAATGAAAAAATTGGTTCGGGTTATATTGGTTTTTCAAATTCATTGGTTTGTGGGTTCTTATTTTTAAAGAACCCAATCATATTGGTTTGGTTCCGGTTTTCGTAATTGTTTGAAAATATTTTAGGCTATCTCGAAAGGTAAAAGAATAGAATGTTAGCCTTGGCCCCTTGTACTGTCAACCTTAGCAAAATATATTTCTATCTTAATCCACAAATATAGATGTATTCTTTCGTGTTTCTTACAGCCTGCTCATGCTGCTGCAATGCGTGCTGAGCTACATCGACAAAGTATTTTACAAATGAAGGTGAGTTTGAGTTGCTGGTTCTCTTTATCTTTATATGCATTGTGTTATGTTTCAATTGCAATTGATTTATTGCAGATTAATAGTCGATCAATTCAAGACATGCATATATTTGGAGATCCTTCTCTTGTTCCTGTTATAATCGTGGAGCGCATCTTGAATGCACCCCGCCGTACCACTAGTGTGAATTCTTATCTGAAAAATTTGGACATGATTGATTCACCTAAAGATACAAACATCTTATCTGGATCTGGTGGATCAAAGAATAGTCGTGTTTTAAAGATTGTTGTCTTCGTGCATGGGTTCCAGGCAATTCTCTGCTCCTTTATGACTTATTCAGAATTTCTTTTCCCTTGTTATTTCTTTAGAACTTCTCCTAAATTTGTAGATCCCCCTTGGTTTATGCATTCTTGCCTTGATGATCTCCCCCCTTCTCTTTTCTATTCTGTTGTTTTCATTGTCTAAAGTTGCTGTAACAGTTTAGGGATAAGACCATAATAATTATTGTGCTTGCTTAAATTTACCAGAGTTTAGGTTTAGGAACTTATGAAATATGTTAATTAATTTATTTTGGCATTTTATGGCGTTTGTGCTATTAGTAGTGCAGCTGATCTATGCCTTCTATGTTACATTGCTTTAAGGCTAAACAAAAAACATGCTTAACAAAAGCACAACAATGTAACCGGTTTAACATTATTACTAAAATATTTCTTATTAAAAGAAGTGAAAACATGCTACATTGGATTTTAAGTGTTAATTTCACAGCTTTGGAAATGTTCGTATTTCCTCTTACTATTAATTCACAATAATTAACATGGATACATTTTTAATGTGTTATTCAAACTTAAGATGAATCCTTGCAGCAAACCCATTGTGAGCACATGTCTGCCTCCCCTTTGGTAAAGAGAGCTTCATGAGAGTTCAATGACAATGTACTTATTTTGTATATGATGTCTGCTAGATTGCTACCTGACAGTATCCTTTTCTTTATCTTTGATTTGGGATATTTCAACCCTCAAATGTTTTTCCCCACTTTTGTTCTGATAATGCACTTTCATTTTAGTTTGCATTTTACTTCCATTGGGCATCAAGCTAGCACATGGATCTGGTGATGAGCATATGTATGTGCTTCATGCAGGGATGTGACAATCCAGGAAAAACGTGTCTTTCAAGCTCTTCAGATGCATTTAGTGATTCTTTTTTGTATTTTTCAGTTCCTGAAAACGTCATTCATGTTATAGGGTGATAAAGACCACATATTAAACCTTAGCAATGATCTGTTAAATACTATGTCTACCGGAATAATATTAGCATCATCTCTCTCTTGGGTAACATAGATGGTATTTCATGTCGTTATGTGCTTGTACTTGTTTCTCTCTCTAAGATTTTTGAGGTAATGTGAAGTACTTCTACAAAGTAGCCTAGATATATGATTTATGATTGCGGTTTAGCAAGATAATTTGTCTCTTTAACTTAAGAGGCACAAATGGAATCTTAAACCTTTTTGTTTCTCTGGTACTAGATGTATTATTCCACTTAATGCTTTGTTGATTTATATCTTACATCTGCTCTATATGCCATTGAAATGTATTTTATGAGAATTAAAAAAGTTGCTATTGATTGTTGGAAAGCCTTCGTAGCTTGTTAATTTGTACTAATTTGTACTTTATCCTGAAAACTTTGACCTGCATAGTGTGATGTCTCTTAAGTCATGTTTGCTCCCCTTTGTTGTTTAATCATATTCACTATAGGGACATCATCTGGATTTACGGCTTGTTCGGAATCAATGGCTTCTGTTAGATCCCAAGATAGAGTTTCTAATGTCAGAGGCAAATGAAGATAAAACATCTGGAGACTTCAGAGATATGGGACAAAGGCTGGCTCAGGAAGTGGTTTCTTTTGTTAAAAGGAAAATGGATAAAGCTTCAAGACGGGGAGGCTTGGCAGATTTTAAGCTTAACTTTGTGGGGCATTCTATAGGAAATGTCATTATCAGGACAGCATTAGCAGGTATTAATGGCATGCTTGGTTTTAAACTTTCATTTTACTGTTTTATGCTAATGGTTAACTGTTCTTGCAGAGAGCATAATGGATCCATTCCTAAAATATCTATATACGTATGTTTCTATATCTGGTCCGCACTTGGGTTATCTTTACAGTTCGAATTCTTTATTCAACTCCGGACTATGGGTTTTGAAGAAGTTCAAGGGAACGCAATGCATTCATCAGCTTACTTTCACTGATGACCCAGATCTTCGAAATACCTTCTTTTATAAGATATGCAAGGTAAGAAAGAATATGCTGATTTTGTTTATATTGTTTTGGGGTTGAATATGATATCTCGGTGATGCATGAATACTGGTAAGAACACAGAGATGTGTCTTTAGCACTGAGATTGACATCTTATGTTCTGTAGTGCTGCATAATTATTGGATGAAGCTCTAAAGTTATTATTTTTCCTCTTTCAGAAGAAAACTCTCGACAACTTCAAGCATATAATCTTATTATCTTCACCACAGGTATTTTGATATCTTTCATAAACCATATTCTGGATGTCAAAGTGAGTTTTGGTTTTCAGTAGAAAAAGGCAAGGTTAGTTCACGTTGAAAGGATCGATAGGAAATTTAATCTTTCGTCCTTTCTCTTTCTCTCTCTCTCTCTCTCTCTCTTATGGGGAGAATGGAATGAGAACATGTTCTACTGAAAAATGTTCGTCGGATGTTCAATAAATAAATAAAAAACTAGATAATACCCATGATCCCTAATTTTATGAATTCTACACTTTGTGCCCTAATTATTTTTTCATTAGATATCAGTCTTAGCTTTTTAAATTTTACTAGTTTGATCCAAAAAGGACTAAATGTGAAATTTGGATAGTTAAAAGACTAAATCACAAGGAAAAAAGAAGATTAATTTTAACGAATTAAATTTGATTGCTTTAGGGAAATTTTAAAATAATTTATACTTTTATTATACTAAGTTTGTTAAATTTGAAAAGTTAGGGGGAAAATGAAGTTAGGGGATGAGAGTGTAGAATTGGTAAAAGTTGGGACTAGAGGTGTTATTGAGCCTAAATAAAATGCTTGTTTGGTTGGCTTTAGAAGCTTAATTATAAATTTTTGCTGCAATTCAAATAATTTTTATAGTTTATACTGCCTAAACTTGCGTGAATCAGTTTGTATCAATCTTGGGAAAGTCATTGTATGCTCAATCAATCGGTTACTTCTATAGTTCTATGAATGGGGAATTCATTATTTCATATGGCTTGCAATTGCAATCCAATGATGTGTGAAGAAATAGTTGAACTAAATTGGGATTTAGTTTCTCAATTTGGTACCAGAATCATATCTCTTATCCATAATGATTTTAATTTTCTCAGGATGGTTATGTTCCATACCATTCCGCCAGAATTGATATGTGCCAGGCGGCCTCATGTGACTACACAAAAAAGGGTCAAGTATTTCTGGAGATGCTAAATGATTGCTTAGACCAAATACGAGCAGCTTCCTCAACACAAAGGGTCTTTTTACGGTGTGATGTTAACTTTAATGCTGCTTCCTATGGCAAGAACATGAACAGCTTCATTGGACGGGCTGCTCATATAGAGTTCTTGGAGTCTGATATTTTTGTAAGGTTCTTAATGTGGTCTTTCCCAGAACTATTTTTGTAAAGACATGCAGAGACCTGCTCTTTTCAATGTCAATCCAACTTGGATGGTCTGCCTTCTTCGGGTTTCTTGGACCTTTAATGTCACAATTATGAGGCACCACCAGGGGCATAAGTTTCTCGGGTGTCATAATTGCAGGCATACACTTTCCAAGTAAGCCGGATGAGAAATTGCATTGAGATGCTTTTAACAAGGTTTCTGCTTGGAGCTTATTTCCTGAGGAGGGCTTGCTTGTAGTTTTATGTGAATTATTTAGCAAAGCCATAAGCCATTTGGCACACATAGTGAAGATCTTAGAGAGTATAACCGTGTAATTAATTTATAAGGTAGAAATGATTAGCAAAAAAACAGTTCTTGAGGTAGACAGGTTAATGAGATCTGTGCTTTTTTGTTGCTCTTTGTAGTAAGAAGGATCATGTATTCTAAGCAGGAACTAGCTGGTTGTCATAAAATTAGAAGATACATATTTATCACTTTTTTTCTTTTTCGTAAACGGCGTAATGGTCCCTGGAACATTTTAATCTCTTATCTAGTAAAGCGCTTTAGTCTTCTTCAAGGTGGAGCACAAAAGTATTGAACAATTTTTTTGTTAAGAGAGTCGTGTATGAGGGATTCATGTGTCTCATTTTTATAAGGGGAAAAAAAAAACAAGATTTATGTGATTTAATTGACAATTAGCATTTAACTACTATCTGATTTTCCCTTTTAAAATTGAGTCATGTGACTCATTTGTCATATGGTAAATACAGTCCACACTTAACGAGCATAAGATTTTCTTAAAACAATCACAACCAATTTATTTTTAAAATTATATATACTTATATATATAAAGGATGATGTGTCATAAGGTTCTCTTATATTAAAAAATTTGTGTCAATTAATCTTTTACTTTATAAAATATAATATTTATTTCTTTACATAGTAAAAGATACGATAAATATTATTATTCACTTATTATTTTAATAGTTTTATAAATTTTTTTTAACTATTTACTTAATATTTTAGTAATTTTTATGTTAAAATACCATAACAAAAAATCATTTTTATTATTTTCTTATTTACTAATAAAATAAAATATTAAGAAAATAATATTATTTTATCAAAATATAAATAAAAAATAATTTTTCTCATTGATATTTTTTTCAAATGATACTTTTTTTAAGGGATTAAATGCCCCTTTTAATTTAATGTAAGAGATTTGTACAATATTTTTCCTTTTAACCGTTTATCTTACAGATGATTTTAACAAATTATATACTATCATTAATTTGAGCCTCAGTGAATATACCTTTTTATTTGATTTGATTTTTCATTAATTTTAATATTATTTATTAAATTTAAACTTTAAAATACGATAATGTTTACATTGATTTAGATTATTCCATCTTAAGATAATTTGTTAATATTATATATTATATCTATTTATCACCCATCAACGAGGGTGAATGTATCTTCCATAAATGTAAGAAGATACAATTTTCCAGGACTTGATCACATATTTGATTTCTCAATCACAGACCAGCTCTCTGGCCATAAAGTTCCTACTTCAGACTTGTAATTGCAAAATATGGATTCTCCTTTAGAAACTTGATCCTCCTAAACATGTCCTCTGATGTTTAGGGAAATGAGTTTGTATATAAGTGAATTCTTCATTTCTCTGTATAATGATTTTGTGCACACTTTAAGTAAATTCTTTACATCACAATTGTAATTATTTAGGAGCATTAAAACAGTAAAGTCTGTCTCATTCGAAAACTTTCCTATTCTTCCCTCAATAATTGACACAACTCCAGAACTATGTTACCTTAGTCAAGGAGTTTTTCGAGGCACAAGAACTATGAAATGATGCTATAGACTTTCAACTGTGTTCTTAGACTCTTCAAATTTAAATAAGATTTTTCAATATATATATATATATATACACGGTATGTTCATAGTTTTATACAGATAAGTTTTTGATACCGTTGTCGGGAATTGATTTTTTTTATTTTTCTCTATGTGTGTATTTGACGTTGGATGCGTCGTGATAGAACTCGTAACATTATTCTTTTTGATCCAGAGATTGAAAGAACATTTAGATAACAAATAAAGAAGAAAGTAATAGCAATGGTTAAAGGAGAACATAATGCACCTTGAAGGATTATGTACGGTCAATTGTGAATGACAATTACTCAAGTGTAAGACGCTAGACCATTAACGTCAACCTTAGTCATAACTCACTTATCCCTTAATTTTCCAACAAATAACACGGTATCAAAAGTGGTATAAAACTATAAACCAGAAACCCTAGCCATAGCCCACCTACTCCCTACTTGTCGCCACTCTGCTACCTAATAGAAACCCTAACCACTATTGCAATCCCAATCTCTAGTCACAGCCGAAGTTGCGAAGCTTAGCTTGATAAACCCAGCTCTATGAAAGTCATGGAAGCGATATCTTCCTTGCCAAGAACACCCAACTCTTCTCAAATTTTCCGTGGTTTGCAACTTTTGGCCTTTTCTCCTTCCACCGCTACCTTGTCTTGTGATTTCTAACGTCTCTGTCAGTTTTGAGGATATTATAAAAGATATTTCGTTTGTTAGATCCCATATTTGAGCACATCGTCGTGACGATTGAAGAAACTAAAGACTTGGAAGAAATGACGATTGAGTAAATCCAAGGATCATTGCAAGCATACGAAGAGAAGCATAAGAAGAAGCAAGGGTTTACTGAGCAACTCCTTAAGCTACAACTCAAGGATATACATAAAAGCCAAGGAAATGATAGAAACCAATATGGTCGAGGCAAAGGTAGTGGCCATGGATGAGGTGGAAGTCGCAGTCATGGACGAGGTTTGAATTACAACAACAACAATTCTGAAAACAATTATGAGAAAGGAGAAAGCTCAACACGAGGTTGTGGAAGAATTAATCCGAACTCGAGGTATGACAAATCTCAAGCTCGATGCTATAATTGTCAGAAGTTTGGGCATTATGCTTTAGAATGTAGAGCTCCTAACAACAAATGGAATTCGTTGACCAATGATAGTTCCTAGATCCCCATAGAAAAATGGTGTGGCAAAAAGAAAGAATATAACAATCCTCGACATGGCACGAAGCATGCTCAAAAGGAAGAAACTACCCAAGGAATTTTGGGCAGAAGCAGTGGCATATGTAGTCTACTTGTCAAACTGATATCCAACAAGAAGTTTATGGGGAAAGACACCGCAAGAGGCATAGAGTGGAAGAAAGCCTGGCTTTTCCCACATGAGAATCTTTGGAAGTATAACCCATGTTCATATTCTAGACAAGAAAAGAATAAAGCTTGATGATAAAAATGAGAGTTTTATCTTTATTGGCTATAATTCTAATTTGAAAGGATACAAGCAGTATAATCCAGATAGTAAGAAGATTATGATTAGTCGAGATGTGGTATTCAACGAAGAAGGAGAATGAGATTTTAACTGTAATGCAGATGGCTTAAATTTCTTTTCTCAGTTTGAAGAAGATGAGTAGACAATAAGGGAGCAACTAGGTGAACCTCAACAAGAGCTTGCAACTCCTCCCACTTCACTAACATTAACCACTCAAGAAGACTCATCACTTTCATCATCATCATCAAGTGGAAGTCAAGATGAAAGAGTTGTGTCACGCACACAAAGTTTTAGAGATCTCTATGAGGTGACCAAACGACAAGATAACCTTACATTATTTTGTCTGCTTGTGGATTTTGAACTAGTGAGCTTTCAAGAAGCAGTACAAGAGAAGAAGTAGAGATATGCGATAGATGAATAAATCAAGATCATAGAGAAGAATGACACATGGGAATTCACCTTACTTCCCAAGGGACATAAGGCGATAGGTGTCAAATGGGTGTACAAACAAAAGCAAAACGCTAAAGGAGGGGTTAAAAGGCACAAGGCAAGACTAGTTACTAAAGGTTATAGTCAAAAGGATGGAATTGACTATGATGACTAATTGATTGCCACACAAATTTTGTGTGCAATGAATACGTAAGTATAAGTATCGTAACAAGTAATATAATGATAAGTAAAGATCGTTCCCACAGAGATTATTTTTTTAGAAACTAATTTTTAAAACTAAAAATAATAAAAATCAATTTTTTTGGTGTTTTTATATCTTAAGAAAGCAAAATTAAAATAACTAAAAGTAAATAGCAATAATTAATTAAATCCGATTTTGTGACTAAAAAGATTTATGAGAAAATATCTAGGAATACTTAATCCCCCAATTTTCTAAACATGTGAATCACTAAAATCCCCTCAATATAATATCAATTAATTACATGATCAATTGAATCTAACCTAGCATGTATTTCTTTCTCAAGTAAATTACACACCATATAATAATTAATTTAATTACACTCTTATGCTAATTAAATTGCATACTACTCATTAAGTTAATCAATTATGGATTACATACATAAGAATCATACATCTCTGCCTAGAAACTATGCATGTTATTTAATCAAGATAAACAATTAAATAATTCTCTCAAATCTATTTAATTACCTCTATAGATAAATTGTTGGCCAAACAATTAATAGCATAAAATCAGATTAAATAATATAATTAAATTAATATTATAATTGAAAAAAAATAATAGATCATCACATGGTAAAAATTGGGTTCATAAGATCCCTATATTAATAAATTAATTACACATAATTGTATTCATAAATCTTATATTTTTCATAAAGAAATACATAAAATTAATAAAGAAAAGAGTAGAAAAAGAAATACAATCAATCTCTTGAATTGTAAAATTAATTTCCTCTTAAATCTCCACCAAAATTGTGTCGTTTCTTCAATTTTCTCTCTTTTTAGCTCTAAAAACTGACCAAAATTATGCTAATGGAGGCTAATTAGGGTTTATGGAGTGATTAGGGGCTTAAATAAAACTCAAGTATGATATGGACCATCCGATCATCTTCAAATCAAGGACTATGATCAAAATAAGCAAAATTGACCATTTCAATCAATCACAATGCGACACGTGGCATCAGGAATTCATTGGGCGAATCAGGGAGCGACACGTGGCAGGGGAGACCGGTCAGAGTCAACCCTCACCGAGTTAGCAACACGTGGCACGACGTGATTTACGGGAACGGATGGCATGGCGCACAGGTGGAACGCGTGGAGCAATGGCATGGTGACACGTGTCATGACCCGTTGATAGATTTTCGAACTCGGATTGAACGCCATGCTGACATGTGGCGCATATTTCATTTTTGCATTTTCTTCAAATTACTTTTATTTTAAATTTCAATTACAACAACCTTAGTGATTTATAAAATTAAGATTAGTATAATTTTGGTATTTTTCAAAAGTAAGTTACCAATCTCTTAGTACAATACTCTTCTTATCACTTTATTATAAAACTATGATACTGTACACTTGAAGTTTTGGACTAATCAAACACTATTGTTGGTACTCTTTTGCTCCTTTTTGAATAGTAACTAAATATTTTTACCCAAAATATCTTTTTGGTATTTTTATGAAGGATTTATTTCCTTTGGCAATTAACAAGAATTGAAAAAGTAAAAAAAGTAGGTTAATTTTCATAAGTTCTTTTTTTACAGCATTAATAATACAAATATTTTTAGTTAATTGTTAAAGAAAAAATATTTTCATCGTCATCCCTGTTAGTTATTCATGAAAAATATTTTCATCATGCCTAAATGAAATTGTTAAAATGTTATGATTTTTAGTATTTATTTATATTATTAGTTTTTTAAAGGTAGAAATTTAATAGTTTTTATTTTCTTCCTAAGAAGTGTTACCTCAAACAAAACAAAAATTATTATTTTTAGCTCTAGTTAATTTTTAGAAAGAAAAGAATAAAAATCTTTCACTAAAAAGTTAAAAGGGAAATTTGAGTAAAAAAATGGTTACTATTAAAAAAGGATAGAAAGGATATCAATATTTAAATTGGGATATTAAAACGGAACCTTTTAATAACATGGGACATTTGAAGTACTAATGTATTAAATAGAATACCTCCAAATTTTCATTCCCATTTTTTTTACCTAACGAAAAAAGGATAAAGTTTTAATCCTTATAAAAATACTATTTTAATAGTATATTTTAAGTAAAAAATGGTAGGAATAATAGAAAATGAAGGAATATTAGAAGTAGAAATAGAAGACATCTCAAGATGTCTTTCATAAGAAATAATAATGACTAAAACAAATTTAAAAAAATTCAAAAAATAAGGTTAAATTTTAAAGAATGAGAAAAGTTTAAAAATCCATGATTTTGCAAAACTAAGGAAAATGTTTTTAAGAAAATATATAACTTATTGTGGAATAAGTAATAAGAAAATAAATGTCATATCACAAATACAAAAGGAATGTATGATATAACATTAATTGATAAATAAATCATAATGAATAAACTATCAAAAATTACTCAAAAGGATAAAGAAAAAATTATGTACGTTTATTTAGAAGAAATTCAAATATTAATAAAAACTCATTTTAAAGAAAAAATTGATACACCAATAAAGTTAGCATTGCTAGATAATAGTATAAAGATAAAATATATTTTATTAGAAATGATTCATGATTACTTAAGATACCAGAAACTAAAATTTACACCATACCCAATGTTTGCTATTTATATTCATGATAAAAATATAAATCAAATGTTAAGTCTAGCTTATGAATTTAAAAGAAGAGATTTAATGAGAGACGAAAATCATTGATTATCAATACACTACATATTAGGGTATTCATTAACAAATAGTTATAACAGTTCAATATATAGACAAAATAAATTTATAGAAATAGATAAAATCTTCCAAGAATTTGGATAATAAAATCATAAATACTAACAAACTTCGAAATACTAAAGAAATGACACTCAGATGCTAAAGAAAAACCTCTGATATTAAGAAGAAAAAGTAATATAATAAAAAATAATATTATACATGGTAAAAAACTTCTAACAAAGGAAAATAAGTTACATATCTAAAACAAAAAATCCAAGTAATGAAAGTATTAGTACATGATATAATACTAGGAAGGAAATAACAACAAGATGTTTAAAAACAAACTACAAGATATAGACTTAGAACTTAATGGATGCCTAGCAAACGTATCAAAGAATCAAGTAACAATAATGAAAGCCTTGGCTCTTTTAGTAGAAGAAATGGATATTGCATAAGAATCAAATATTAAGTTCTTACAATACATTAATAGAAGCCAAAAGAAACTCATAAATGAGATGAGAGAAATTAATAAAAATTACAACATAATTAAAAATAGATATAAATAACATACTTAGAAACAATCAAATTATAAGTCATAATCTTGATCAGATGTATAGACACTTAAGAATTAAAAAATAAAAAAATGAATAAAATCTAAAGACAAAGAAAAAAACAATTAACATTTTAATGGAATATAGGAAAAAAATTAGAACAATTTACGGACCCTGAAAATAGAGATGTAGGAAAAATAATTAGTTTTTTAACACTAACTAATGAAGAGCTAGGAAAACATTATGATGAAAATATTTGTACAAACAAAGAAGAATATGATATGCTAGTAATGAACGAGATCGATTTTGAACAAGAAATCATGATCCCAAAAGATCATATAAAACCAATTTTATTACGAGTTTCTTAACAAGAAGAAACATTTGACCTACATAGGAAAGGAAGGAATAGAGAAAGATCAAAAGAACCTTATATTCCTTATAGAAAGAAACAACAACCCAAAATAAAAAAAAGTATTACATTGGGGAATTAGAGATAATATCTCGCTAGAATTCAAACTCTATGAAAATTATAAGTATGATATTTTAAATTTAGATTGTATAAGAGATTGGAAAAAAGCCTTAGATGAATGGTCAATCAGTATGAGTGTAATCATACAAAATTCTCAAACTACACAATCAAACCCTTCAATTAGTAGAGTCTTGGTAGCTTAGAAAATGACATTAAATATTAAGGTTTGGTTTATAATTTAACAAAACAACAAAATATGTTAATATAATGGAATGCTCCCATTGGTAGAGAATACATAGAAACTGTAGTAAATGAAATATACAAGGAATTTATCGGAAAAGATAAAAGAAGACACATCACTAAATCTAGTAAAAATGAAATTGAGGAAGCCAAATGGCATCTAACAAATATGAAAATCTATAACATTTGTTTTATAGATTCCTTTATTTGTGGATACAAAATATATTATCATAAAATATCACCTTCTATGCAAGAAACTTATAAAGAAATGTTCTTTCAGAAATTACCTGAAACATTACATAAAACCTTAGTGGAATAATGGAATAAGAGAAATAGGAAAGCTATACTAGATATCTTAGGAGGAAAAATAAGAAGTCTTACAAATTATATAATCATCAAATGTCAAGAAAAAAAGGAATATAATCAAATGAGACGAAATGGTAAAATTTGTTATGATACAAGAGATTTTAGAATGCTAGGAAAGTATGGGTATAATATAAAACCATACAATCAAAAGTATAAAAAATATAAAAGAACCATAATATTTAAAAGATATAAATTCAAAAAACAAAAGTTCCAAAAATATAAAATAAGATATAATTGAAAACCTTATAGAAAGAGATATTTTAGAAGAAAAATGTATAAACCTCCAAAAAATAAAAGTTATTGCTCATAAGAGAAAGTGTTGGATTTATAACGAGGATAGACATTATGCTAATGAATGCCTTAATAGGCTTCAATATAAGAAAAAATTTAAAAAATAATTTCCACAGAAAGTAAAAATCTTAGAAAAAGCTTTTAAGATTGAACTAGAACCAATTGAGGAATCAGATATAGATGATACTTATAATATTTATCAATTAGAAGAAACTAAGGAGGAAATAACCGACTCAGAATATGAACACTCAAAATATGGATACTCTTCATTAGAAGATGAATAATTTGCAGAGTATTCCAAATCCAAATAGTACCTATATTAAGATATAAATAAAATTTAAAGGCTATACCAACTATCATTTACATCCATATATAGATATAGAAGCTAATATGTGTGTAACAAGTAAATATGTATTTTTAGAAGACCACTGAAAAATATGCACAAAAAGATTTAATTGTAATAATTGCTAATAATAGTACAATAAATCTTAATACGATTTTAAAGGATGCAGATATAATGATAGAAGGAGAAAATTTTTATATTCCTACCATATATCAATAAGAAACAGGAGTTGATTTATCAATAGGAAATAATTTTCTAAACTTATATCAACATTTTATACAATACTTAGACAAAATAAGTTTAGCAATACTAGATGGTGAAAACATTTATGTATCAAAAATAAGAAAAACTCTGACTGTATTAAACCAAAATTTTAGCACAATATAAAAAGAAAAAATGTGGTGAGATAGATATAAAGTAGCAAAAAAACCCTTATTTAGAAAATATTTTATTAGATATAGAAAAAGAACAAAAAATATTTTCATAATGATATACAAGGAGATAAATCCCTAGCAGGTATCAAAAAATTATTAAAAGTAGTAAGCTGAGAAAAGCCTTTAGATCCAAAAATTAATTAATCTAAAATGATTGCTAACATAATTAAGAGACCTTCACAAGGTTATTAGACTAAAAGTAATTATTTATATTCCATAAAACAAGGTTGAATTTGATAAACAAATTTAAGAACTTTTGGAATTAAAAGTCATAATACCAAGTAATTCACTCCACTCTAGTTCGACATTTTTAGTCGAAAAAGAAGCTAAAAAAAGAGAATGGTAATAAACTTCAAAGAATTGAATAAAGAAACCATTGATTTTGGATGCTTTATTCCAAAGAAAGAAGAACTGTTATCATTAATAAAAAAAGAAATACTTCTCAAGTTTTAATTACAAAAGTAGATTTTGACAAAAAAATAAGATTAGATAAAGAATATCAAAAATTGACGTCATTTTTTGGTCTTAAGGACAGTTCCAATGGACTATTATGCCATTTGGATTAAAAGAGTTTCTAGGTATCTTTCAAAGATATATGGATAACATCCTTAAAAAATTACAAAATATTTGTTGTGTTTACAAAGAGGATATTTTGATTTTCAGTAATTATTTAAATAGACAATATTTAGATATTATTAATATTTTATAAGAATGCAAGAAGGAAGGCATTGTACTTTCATGGAAGAAAATAGTAATTGCTAAACAAAAGATTATGTATTTAGGGTTGGAAATCGAAGATGAAAAACATAAGAATATTCAAGGATTCCCTAATGAATTAAAGAACAAAAACCAATTACAAATATGTCTAAGATGTTGGACATATACTGAAGCATAGATTAAGAAGCTTGCAGAAATGCGAAAACCCTTACAAGAAATTTTTTAAAAAAGACAATGTTTGAAAATGGATAGAACAGGATACTATGTACATAAATAAAGTAAAAGTACATGTAAAAGATTTACCAACTTTATACCATCTAGGTCTGAATGATAAAATGATAATTGAAACATATACTTCATATGAATATTGGAGAGCAATTTTGAAAGCAAAAGTAGGTGACAAGGTTGAATATTGTTGTAGATATACATTAGGATCTTTACATGGTCCAAAATTAAATTATCATGTCGAACAACTTCCAAGAAACAAGAATAGTATAGCATATGCTTTTACCTGAGAATTAGCATCTTTAACTATTTTAATTCTTGTAAGAATAGAAAATCTTGATATCAAGATCAAGATAAATAAAATGGAGATAAAAATCCTTCAAGAAAAACTCGAGCTTTTATATCTTAAAAAGTCTCTTGTAGATACTGAAAAAAATAGGAAGAACTTAATTATTCAAAATAACTTTTAGAGTCCAAAACATATAACAAAGAATTCATATCAAAAATTCAATCTAAAGAAGGTAAAACTTTTAAAGAAAGAATTCAAAATGAAAAGGAAGAACTTAACAGTTCAAAAGAGGAAAAAAATTTCTAAAATAAAAAAGGAAAAGCTCAGTTGGGCTAATGAAGTAGAAAAAGATTTATGTAGTTTACAATGGCCCAAATTTAGGAATCTACAATAATTAGGAAAAAGTAAGTAAAGCCACCGCTGGGTTTAGTGGAGTAACTCATAGAGCCTTAACCAACAGGATAGAAGCTAAAGCCAATTATGCCAATTATAAACCACCAAAATTAATAACTCTAGAGGTTGTGCCAATTGTAAAAAAAATTACTTTATATCACTACAAAAACAACCAACATCACTAAGTAGGTTAAAAACTCTAGAAAAGATAGTATGACCACCAATACTATTTAGAGAGGCACCCTTCACGGAAATAATAAGGGTAGTACAACCACCAATACTATTCAGGGAAACAATATCAATCATTGAAGAAGAAAAAGATCAATACAAAATTTTTCTAAATCATAATAGCCCAGCCTTTGTAAGAATTTTTCTAGATATTCCTATAAAAATATAGAATTTTTCCAACCAAGGGCACTTCCAGAAAAGGAATTTAACATAGATTATTCTATGTATTAAAAGGCCAGTTACTAGGACAAATTTACCATGAACTCAAGAAGATTGACAACTCTATTGAAATCAAAGTAAATTATTCAACTAGTAAATTCATCATCACTTTCCATAATAATATGGCTCTCATAAAAGAATATGGTGAAAAATTAGAAAATTTGAGGCAAATTTCAACAACAATAACTTAAAACTTTGTCAAGAAATAAGGAAGGGTTTTTGCTGCTAGGCCAAAAAAATCACTAAAGATTATTGATGCATTTACTACATCAATGACCAAGAAGACGAAGACGCATCATCATTTACATCACCAAAGTGGACAAAGAAAAAAAATAAAGATATAGAACCCATATATTTAGTCGTCAGCACATGCCAAGGAAAAGGAATGGCTAAGATCCAATGGCCAAAAGTAAGAAAATAGATGAATTATAAAAGTAAGGGTAAAATAGTGATTCTTTATTTGGTAAAAAAAGATTTCTTGCTATAAGGATTATAAGTGTTGCCTATTTTTGTGGAAAATATATTTGCATGTAAATTATTTTTAAGCTAACTATCAAGTCTATCAAGCAAAGTCGAAGAAACA
Source organism: Hippophae gyantsensis (assembly GCA_030763125.1). NCBI lineage: Eukaryota > Viridiplantae > Streptophyta > Magnoliopsida > Rosales > Elaeagnaceae > Hippophae > Hippophae gyantsensis. Next base: position 53,536,431 of record CM061028.1, read on the forward strand.
TATCTTTTATAACTAAGACATAGGATTGCACTCATGCATTTAATATAACATGTTCATAAATCTGGAATTATTCTTATCCAAAATATTTATTTAAAATTAAATCAATTTATGAAATTATCAATTAGTTATTTCTTATATATGTTTCAATATTTTTTAGGTGTGTCTTAAAAATGACTTTTATAATATTAAGGCTTTTAAAAAGCTTTGAAAAATTAAGCTAAAAAAATATTTAACCCTAATATTATTAATTTATTATTATTATTATTATTGTCATCGTTGTTGTTGTTGTTGTTGTTATATATATACACATATTAGGGTTGGAGGGGGTACTGGTCGAATAGTTGAAAAAAAGATGTTGTCAATCTTCCAAAATCTATCAATCTACTGAAAATTACTAGAAGTTGTTGAAACCAAAATTAAAAATCAAAGGAGTGGTAACAAAGGTGATAAATGTATATATGTTTTGAATCATCTAGTTAGGATTATTCATTATTAAATCAATTCTAGAACACACATAAGCACTTGTGTTTTTATGATAACTCTTTTGTTGTTGATTTGTGAAATGTTTGTCTAGATACTACTCATACTAATATTAGAAACTGTGAAAACAAAGCAAGAGCTTGATAGTAAGGTACATTGGGGTAGTATCCTAAGAAGGGTAGCATAAGACCAAGTTTGTACTTGAACATTTGGTTTTCATAAAGGAAAGTTAGGTGGTTTGATGGACTGGTGGTCCGATAGACTGAAGGTTTTCCTTTTAAGTCATGGTTGTGCCCTAGGTTGTTTCCACCTAAAAATATATTTAATGTTCCGGATACTATTTCGTGAATAGTAAATCAAAAATTTAAATTTAAATTTAAAAATTTAAAAATTTAAAAATTTAAAAATTTAAAAATTTAAAAATTTAAAAATTTAAAAATTTAAAAATTTAAAAATTTAAAAATTTAAAAATTTAAAAAATTTAACTTTTAATTTTAAGTTTTAATTTTCTTTTAAGCTTTAATTTTAATTTCAATTTTTTTAAAACAAATATTTAAAAAAATTAATAATATTTTGACTTTTACTTTTAATTTTACTTTTTAAAAAACTAACTATGTAATAGCATAAAAAGTACATATCTAATGGACTTCTATGTAGGAGATTAGTTATTGGAAGCTTTTGTGCCACTAGTCTTTCCTGAGAATTTTGCTCTGTCTAGGAAGATAGTTTTTAAGGAATTTTTGCCCCACCGTTCTTTCCTGGTAATAATATTGGTTAATACTTATTATGTTATTTAATATAGAGATTAACTTAACAATGATTAACTTCTTTAGATTGTATTAATTTTAGTTTATTCCTTTTATTTATGATATAGGATTTCTGTGTACTAACTTGTAAATATTGTATGATATAACATGTATAAAAATATGTTTGTATTATATATAAGATAGAGTGTATTATATTATGTGCAATTTAATCATGTATATTTATTTGTATAAAAAGGTCTTTAAATTATATATTAGATAGAATGTATTATAAATATTTATTCTGTATAACTTAATGATGTATATTTATTTGTAAAAACAAATAGTTGTGGATCAACTAGGATTTTCACACCGATAAAGGTTGAAGAAGTAATGAACAAGAAATGAGAAAACTTTATAATATTTTATTAAAGGCTATATATTTTATAGTTTTCTCATTTCTTGTTTATTATTTTGTCAATCTTTTATCCACTATGAAAATCCTAGTTGATACATGGCCATCTTTGGTATGAGATCCAACTAGGTTTATTTGAAGATCTAAGTATAAAAATCTTGCTATTCTCTCTTAAAAGAAATATTTCTAGTAATTAGAGTCAATCGAGGTGACGTTTGTAGTAAGACCTAAGAGAGGCAGCCTTTGAAGCATATTAACTCTGATCACAGTAACTTCTAATTACAACCTATCTTCTCAAATGGAAAGATTATCAAGATCTTTGTTCTCTAGATCTTTAACTTCTCCTAGCCAAGGTAATGATTCAAATTCGGCTAGATCTAAACATAAAGAAGTAATAAGAATAGAGGATGTTGAAAGACATCTTTAATACTAGAGCATTCCTAAATACAAAACATTATTAGTCTATAATAAAGGTAATTTTTTTATAAATCAAACTATATTATAAAAACCATTGAGAAACACTTCCTCTTACAAGGGAAACTACTGATATAAGTTTATTATCTCAGAGTCTAATAGACTCATATAAAGAGAAGTATACTTATTTACACATCAATTTAGTCCAAATAGCCACTACTACAATACATGCATATGGTCTCAGAAATTTAGCCTTGGTTTTTAAAAAATTGAGACCATAGACATACGTTATCAATTTTCTCTTACATCAAACACCAAATTTTTCTATCATTTTTTTCTTTTTCCCTCTTTTTCTTTTCATTTTTCCTCATTTTTTTCTTTTTTTCCCTCAACTCTCTCTCATTTAATTCCTTTTTCCTTGTTTTTTTTTCACTTCTCAACATTCGATATCCTTCAGGGCCATCTTAGAACCCTAGCTTAGCAAAAATTTCATCAATGAGTGCTCCCCTCTACACTGATCTTTGCAAGGAAGATAAGGTTCATGTGGTTTGAGGCACATATAAGGGCCATGAAGGAAAGGTTGTTCAAGTCTATCCTTACAAATGGGTCATTCACATCGAGAGAATCACTCATGGTTAGAGGGAAAACTAGCAACTTTCCTCGATGTTTTAGAGAATTAGGAGGTGGTTCCTTCACTCACTTTAATGGCTCTATCTGTCGAGCCTAGCCATTGGTGGTGGTAGTATCGACATCATCTCTTGATGCCAAGCTAACGGTTCATGTAGTTGAGAAACTAGGAGAGGCTGGGCTTGAGCTTTTGAAAGGTTTTTCCAATGAGGATTGTTCATATAATTTGACTATTGAGGAGTTGTGTACCAAGATCTTGCTCTGTGATGCTATAGGTAATGGTTCTGGTTCTGGTTTTATATTCCCTAAGATGACATTTAAAAGTTTCAAAAGTTGTTTTTTTAGTTAAAGCATGGAATCCACTTTAGACTAATATTATTCTCACTTAAATGTTTGGAGTTTTGTCATATCTAGTTTTATCTTAGGTATTGATTCGTTGATTTTACAATATTAGAATAGGGAAGAAATGTTGGTAACTAGTTCTACTCAAAGCTATAACAAAGTTAGTAGACATGACTCCCGAGGTTTAGGAAGATCTTTACTGGGAGTGAAAGTCTATGCTTTTCTTGCTTTTACTTAGGAGAAAATCTTTGTCATTGTCAAATATTTATGAAGATGAGCGAGATGCAAAGTTAATCAAATTGTTGTTTGTCTCAAGTTGTGATGATGGGTATGAGCAAAGCTATAGCAACACAGTAGTATGGAGCTCATCTGTTGTTGTGTAGCTACTTGAGCTCCCAACCATAACTTGGAACAAATTTCAGAAGAATCAGAGCTCTTTTCTTGTGTAATAGCAAACTTGGCATTATTCTGATTTTTTTTCTTTTTGCTAATGTTATTATAAATGTCATTGCTTTTCCTGTGAGTAGTTCTTTTTTGGCCATTTGTAAATGTAAACTAAAAGGTCTTGTTGAATGCATGATATGGTCAATCTAGGTAAATGGCTAAAGAGCAAATATGTTGGTGTATCCCTTGTTGGAAAGACACTTTTTGTCACGAGGTTTAGAAAAGTTAGATCTAATGTTACTTGTCGAGTTTTGCCGAATTTTGAGTTAGGAGCTTGCAATTTAGCAGCACATTTTTCCATGTGTGAAGGTGCATTTGCTAATTAAATTTAATTTATAAACTCAGTTACCTTATAAATATTTGATTTTTACCTTTTCGATGTATTCTTAAATATCAACTATCTTACTATATAATTATCTTAGCAGGAACTGTCATTAGACTCATAGCAACACGTTCATTCTACTTTGGCTTCAGTTATAATGGGAATGGCCTGTCTTAGGAAAGGGATAGATGTTAAGTAATGCCTTTTACTGCATTATGATATGGTAAAAAACTTTACCGTTGAGATGTGCTTTTATGATAGAAGTTGCCACTGAAGTTCTGGTTTTTGTTATTTTTTTAAAGAAATTTATGTTTGACAAACCAATCAAGGTGTAGATATGGTGTGTACTTTAGTTACAAATGAATTCATGGTCTTAGTTAATCGAGTATTAGAAATGAAAAACATTTCTGCCTTCATTTCATTAATTAAGTTGTTTGAGAAAAGTACAAGGCATGTAGGACGAGTATTTGTAATACTAGACTTTTTTACATCCATGATAGGTGCCATAGTTTCCACCTTGATATTATTTCCTTTATATTGATTTATTATGGGCTTGTGGCTATTAGTACCTTTTTTGGACAAACATTTGTACTTTATTTATGTGTTGATTTCATCAATAGTAAGTCTTTGGATTTAGCTTGAATTCAATTTTTTATTTTAACAAAGTTGACATTGCATGCATTCTTATTGATAGATTCAGTTTTAAATTCGTCTGACTAATTGGTATAGCATGGTTATCAAAATTGAAAACTTTCACTGATATCATTTCATTGAGATTCTTGCTTAAATATCATGGGAACTATATTTGGTGTTTTTTTTCTTTAGTGATATTGATTACATTGTTGTAGAGCAGTTTTGTCTTTAGGCATATTCATTCCAAGGTGTAATTTTTTGAGGAATGTAACTGAATTAACTACATCATTTTCATATTTAATGTTGTTTCTTGTGTTTGCATCAAGGGGTCACTAACTCACTAGATATTGCAGTGAATAGGTTACCTTGAAGATTGTATTTGTCTAGATAAAGAGGCGTTTTTAAACAGTTCACTATTTACCACTTTCACAAGTTCCATAACATTTTGGTTTAGATTATTGTGGTCCCAACTTAGTTTTGATGAATCTCATTTTTATATGTATAGTCTAGAAGCATTATATTGGCATGTGAATCGAATCGATATCTAATTGACATCTGTTAATGTAGGATGGTACAATAGAGAAGCTACTTCCAATTTTTCTCTCTCTTCTAAAGGATGAATTTCCTGATGTGCGTCTTAATATTATCAGTAAACTTGATCAAGTTAATCATGTATGAAAAATTATGGTATTAAATCCTTGGAGTTAACTGCTCTTAATTTGTAGAGTCAGTATCCTTTGACCTAGTGAAAAAAAAACATTATGCATCATGTGTTGCATCAGTAAAGCTATGCACATATTTAACTAATCTATATGAGTTATTTTCCAAAAGTTTAAGCTGATTGTAGTTGGGCTAACATTTCATTTATACTATTTTTCCTAAAATGTTTATTTTGCATTTTGTACTTTCGCTATATGAAAGATGAGAAGTTATTCTTATAGGTTATTGGGATTGATCTGTTGTCTCAATCCTTGTTACTTGCCATTGTTGAGCTTGTAGAGGATAGACATTGGAGAGTTCGTCTTGCAATCATAGAGTATATACCTTTATTGGTGAGTCAATTAGGTGTAGGATTTTTTGATGAAAAGCTTTGTTCGCTTTGCATGCAATGGTTGCAAGACAAGGTTTGTCTGACATCATCTTAGATATGAACAATTGAAATGTATTTTTCCCTGTTTTCTTGATTCTTTTCTTGCTTGCATCTCATTCTTTCGTCTTTTTTTCTCAAGTGGTAGAGTTTTATGATTTTTTTGGGTACATAGAGATGAAGATATTGTTGTTTCCTAATAATCTAATTCTAGTATTGCATGCATCTATCTTGTTCATTGTGTTTCTACAACATCTTTCTCTCTCTCTCTCTCTCTCTCTCTCTCTCTCTCTCTCTCTTTTCCCCCTCTTATAAAGCATATTCTCTTGAATAATTTATTCACTATTCAGGTTATCTGTTGCAGGTTTACTCAATTCGTGATGCAACTGCTAATAACTTAAAGCGCCTGGGTAGAATAATTTGGTCCAGAATGGGCAATGCAACACATAGTTTCCTAGGTTTATTTAATGACTGAATATATCTATTCCTTGTATATTTTAAAGGATTAAATATTCTCTGTGCAAAAAATCTGGATAGATGTTTTAAATATAATGTGTTTTCTGAGCTCCATATTTGACCTCTAATTTACTGCGCTTGCATTTATCGTTCTGTAAAATGATTCCATAATTAGACCATAGAGTAGTAACTGGTTAATTTCTTATAACAATTATGCATTGTGGTCAGTAAAACTAAAACTAATTTTTGGTGTTAAATTTTCTTTCTTTTTCCATCTTTTCCCATACCAATATACTAAGCACACCACTAGCACACCAGTGCAGCAGGCACCAGGCATAGCAGTACTAGGCACCAGGTGCACTAAGTGCACTAGCACACTAGCACACCAAGCACACCAATGCATTAGCACCAGTGCACCAATGCACCAGGTACAACAGTGTATCAGCGTGCTAACACTAACACACCAGCGCCAACACACGAATGCACCAGGTACACGAGCGCACCACCCCAATGCAGCAGCACCGGCGTACCACCCTAGCGTACCAGTAGCAGCGCATCAATGCCTATGGTATTTTCCTTTTATTTACAATTTTTTTGAAGTCATTGTGGACTTGATTATGTTGATTTGAGGTACACTTATAAATGCTGGTAATTAATAGTAAAAAGTGAGTTTGTAATAGTATGGTTTTATTATGTTTTAGTGTATAATAAACTCCAAAAATGTAATTAAACTTTTAATTTTAATATAATATGATTTTTAATATTGTAATTAATAATTTTATTTTTTTAATTTATGCATACCCTATTGCCTGGGTTATTGAAAGACCGAGGCCATAGACATATCCTATGATCTCAGTTATTGAAAAATCGAGGCCATAGGTAACAGTCTATGGTCTCTCTCACTTAGGCCTCGGTTCTTATAATTGTGATCATAAACCTACAGTCAATGTTAAAAACCGAGGCCATATGTATCTTTTGTAGTAATGAGTAGTAAAATCCCTTACAAGGGATGGATTAAACAATTAAGTTCTCTTATGTGTACAAGACAAGAGATATAAGAAGTTTTCTAACTCTTTACTCGGAGTTGTTGAAACTTCTTTATGTTCTACACCAATATATTTTAATTGTTTTCTAAATCTTTCCATACACATAAAAGATACGAATGTACAAAGGCCTTAAAGGTCGATATTAAAACGTGTGGTTTTGGCATGGAAGAAGAAACTAGCAATATCGCAATTATTTATAGAGTATATTTTAAGGTAAGGAATACTATTTTTCCTTATATAAATCTAAAGTCTTTTATACAAGAGAAGAGAGGTGAAACAACACTATTTCAAACCAACCTGGTAAAATCCAGATTGACAGTACCTCAAACATTACCTTGGAACCAAATAACTCTCCCAGAGTCATGGTCTTTAACACAAGACTTACCATCCACCGTTCAAAAGAATATAGAGCTCTAAAATATTGTTGAGAATTCATATGGATCTGTAGAAATTAGCTTTGTTTCCACTAAAAAGGTCAAGCTAAATTATAGGCCTTCCTCTGTTACCCAAATGTCTAGAAGTTATGCACCCAATCCATCTTTATCATTTGAACCAGTACCCTTGGTCTTAAATAGGTCAAATCTAGAGTTTAAAGGTGTCACTAATCTTCGTTCTGGGATTAGTAAACCAGTTTATGAAAGAACAAATGATAGCCTAATAGGCACCACTCCTTCGAGCCCAACTCTATCTGATATGAGTTTCGAGCAACCAACTCACTTTTCAAACATATTTATGATGGAAATTAAAAAACTATCCTTTAATGATATAATCCTACAGATGTTTGAAAACCCTACTAATGCATAGAAAAGAAAGATATTTTACTCTCTTAAAAGAGGTGAACAAGAAAAGTACTTAACAAATACCAAGCGTTCTTAAAGTTCGCAGAATAAAAGAACAGAGAAGTTAATCTAGACTTCTTTGATTTTATTAAATGATATACTCTTAAAAATTAGGAAATAGAGATGAAAAACCTTGAAAAGGTTTATAAATAGTTTAATACAGTTTCTGGCCAACCATAAAATAATGGCCATCCATCCACCTGAAACCAAAGTTAAAACAACTGATTCATGTTTAGCTGTTCCATACAAACATGGCTCTATAAAGCCAAATCATCTAGCCACTGATGGTGCAGTAAACCAAGTTCTTGAGTAGGCTAATTACACCAACATGTATTTACAAATAGTTGGAAGATAGCTTACGAGGATTGAAGCAGATATCCCAGCCCCTCAATCCTTAAGCACAAACTCAGTATCCTCGTCATCTAAATCACGCCTAAAAGGTGAATTAGAATGTTCATTCTTTAAACCACTACCCAACCTATCATGATTTAAGAAGATTGATAACAAAGAATTCTTAAAATAATTATATGAGTAACTCTCAAAACAAAAGTCAAAGGATAAATCTCATTCCTTTAAAATGATGGAAGAACAGGATATTAACACTATGTCTATAGCTGAGGTCGAAGAAGTACTAAAAGTATTAAATCAACTAAATGGTGATAATAGTTTAGAGGTTAATAAATTGGTAACTCTAATACATGTTTATCAATCTAAAACCTCATTACCCTAAGAGATCACCAATTAATTTACAAATCGAAGAACCCTTACAGCCAAGTCCCAACTACAACGACAATCAACTCCAAGAATGGAATATTGATGTTCTATCTAATTATCAAACCATTTGCATCATGTTTAATATGTTAATTTACGTTGCAATAGTTAAATTTAAAAAATCCTCTGATCAATTGACAACCATAGCCATTATCTCAAGAATTGTTGGCCAGTTACAATCCTGGTGAGATAAATATATCCAACAGTCACAAAGAGATGAAATTATTAACGCTATTAAAGAACAGCCCGATGAAAATGATGAACCCTACAGGGTTGAAGATGTAGTTAATACACTAGTCCTTCTTATTTTCTTGCATTTTGTGGGTTCTATCAGGATGCAAATGAATCGAAGTCATGAACAATTAATAAATTTAAGATGTCCAAAATTATCAGATTTTAAGTGGTATAAGGATATCTTTCTTTCCAAAGTATTAATCAGAGACGATTGTAATAGTGAATTCTAGAAAAAAAATTTATTTAAGGACTTCCAACATTATTTGTGGATAAAATCTGTTCATACTTCCGTGCAAAGCATAGGGGTGTCAAGTTGAGGTAGTCACTCAAGGTTTGCAAATTTGTAATGATATAAAACTCCAACAGTAGATAGGTAAAGAACGACTCTAGAATAAGCAAGTCTTAGGAGATTTTTGCCAGCAATATGGCTACATTGTGATGACTCTATGAAAGTAGAGTCATTAGTGCACTTTTTTTCTTAATATTTACTTGTTTTATTCAATAAATTATATTTTTGGGGCTAAAAATATTAAAATATAAACTTTTGAGTGAAAAATATAATTTTTGGAATTTTTGGGAATTTCCTGGAATTTTTATATATTTTTTATGAATTTTTAACGCAGGACCAATTAGGATCTACCACGTGGCATGCCACGTAAGCATGAGGGCTGAATGGGAAAGCCATGCAAATACCACGTAAGCAAGGACATCGAATGACGTTATGCCATGCCATGTGTCAACATAGCATTCAATTAGAGTTTGGAGTGTAGTCAAACCTCCCCGCCATGTGTCGCCAATCGATTGCTCCTCGCGTTCCACCCGTATGCCACGCCATCCGTTTCCACAAATCATGTCTTGCCACATGGCACTAAATCATTGAGCATTGACTCTGACCGGTCTCCTCTACCACACGTCGATCTTTAATTCGCCCAATGAATTCGTATGCCATATGTCACGTTGGGATTGGCTGACATTATCAGTTTTCTTATTTTGGTCATAGCCCTTGATATGAAGCTGATCTGATGGTCCAGATCGCACTTGAGAAATATTTAAGCCTCTAATCATTCCATAAATCCTAAGTGGCCTCCATTAGCATAATTTAATTTGGTCAATTTTTGGAGCTAAAACGAGAAAAAAATACAAAAAAAATCAAAAGATGACACAATTTTGGTGGAGATTCAAGAGGAGATTAATTCTAAAATTCAAAAGATTGATTGTATTTTTTCTACCTTTTTCTTTATCAATTTTTATGTCTTTCCTTTATGAAAAATATGAACTTTATGTACACAGTTATGTGTAGGTAATTTATTAATCTAGGGTACTTAGGAACCCAATTTTCACAATGTGATGATCTAATATTTTACCCAAATTATAATTTAATTATTATTTAATCTGATTTGTATGTTATTAATTGTTTGGCCAACAATTGATCTATAGAGACAATTAAATAGATTTGAGAGAATTATTTAATTGTTCTTCTTGATTAAATAAAATGCATAGTTTCTAGGCTGAGATATACGATTCTTATGTATATGATCCATAATTGATTAACTTAATGAGTAGTATGCAATTTAATTAGCATAAGAGTATGATTAAATTAATTATTATATGGTGTATAGTTTACTTGAGAGAGGAATACATGCTAAGTTAGATTCAATTGATTATGTAATTAATTGATAATTATATTGGGGGATTTTAGTTATTCACATGTTTAGAAAATGGAAAAATTAAGTATTCCTAGATATTTTCTCATATATCTTCTTAGTTACCAAATATGATTTAATTAATTATTGTTATTTATTTTTAGTTATTTTAATTTTGCTTTCTTAAAACATAAAAACACAAAAAAATTGATTTTTATTTTTTTGTTTTAAAAGTTAGTTTCTAATAAGATAATCTCCGTGTGAATGATCTTTTCTTATCATTATATTACTTGTTCTGATACATATATTTACGTATTAATTGTACACACTTTTCATGTGGTGATCACATTGATATGCTTAAAGATTCTTCTCATAAGAAGACAAGCAGAAGGATAATAATGCCTTCACAACATTCCATTAACAGATGGGAAACACCCAAAAGAAAATGGTCTAATAGAACCACTCATGTAAATAAAGCCAGAAAATCCCCACTAACCAAAGCAAAAAAGGATCCAATTTGCTATACATGCGGACAAAAGGGCCACTATAGCTCTAACTGTCGTAAACAAAATAAAGTTAATGAGCTTGAACTAGATGACAAGCTCAAAAGGTAGCTATTAGCCATTATCTTAAATGATAATGAATAATCTGATGAGGAGGAGAAAAAGTACATTTAATAGTCATCTTCCTCTATTGATCCAGAGGAAGCTCGACCAAAGGAAGATCACTATGAATGTGATTACTACAAAGCTATCATAAAAATGAATGACCTAGACTTAAATGTCTTGACAAAAGAAGAAGACTTCATTTTAGAATCCATCGATAAAATCGATGATCAAGGTAAAAAGAAAGAAGCCTTAGATAAATACATAGCTATCGCTAAAGAAGTATCTATCTCTTCTGATAGAAAAGAGTCTCAAGGAATACAGAGACAACTACAACAACACAACCAAAGATATTCCTTTAATGAAATCCTAAAACAGATTAAGACTCTTCTTGAAAATAAGGAACTAACTATTAAAGAGCTCCAAGCAGAGCATAATGAAACAAAAAAGGATATAAAAGATCTTAAAACCTGAGTTCAAATTTTATAACTCTATCAGGGTCAATATTCTCTTGCCTCTTTAGATAAAGAACTCAAACTAGAAGAATTTACCAATCTTCTTGGTAAACTTCCTTTGGAGGAACTCGAGGTACACCCTGATACATATACTAATATTGCTAACATGCAATTTATTAATTCAATTGATAAAATCATTAATCATAAATGGTACTCAAAAGTCACCATTGTCATCAACAAAGAATATATTTTTACAATTGAAGCATTGATTGACTCAGGAGTTAATTTAAATTGCATCAACGAAAGTATTATTCCAACTAGGTATTTTTCCAAAACCACCCAAGTTTTTGATACTGCCAACGGGGGAAGAATTCCAATAAAATATAAATTGTCTAATATGGTAATATGCAACAAAGGAATTTTCCTAGAGACTACATTCTTACTTTGCAAAGATTTATCTAAAATGGTCATCTTAGGCACATCGTTTTTAAGTATGCTCTACTTATTTAACGTCATAGAAGAATGTATTATGTCCAGTATCAAAGGGCATGATATATGTTTTTCATTCTCTAAAGCACCCAATTGCTTGGAAATTCATGATATTAAATCCAAAGCTAAAGAGAAAGAAAGCTTTTTATTTTCTTTAAAAGAAGAAGTCAGTTTCAAGAAAAGATCATGGTTGATAGTATGCATAACCAAATCACATATTTTAAAAAGAAATTTGAAAAAGAGATTTGCTAAGATATTCCCACTTCTTTTTAGGAACGAAAAAGGCATGCAGTTATACTACCATATGAGCTAGGCTTTACAGAATCAAAAATTTCAACCAAGGCCAAACCTTTTCAAATGAACCAAAGACACCTAGCTATTTGCAAACAAGAGATTGATGGCCTTTTAAAAAATAAATTAATTCATAAAATTAATTCTCCTTGGTCTTTCCTACCATTTTATGTTGAAAATGTAACTAAACTAGAATGAGGTGTCCCAAGACTAGTCATTAATTACAAACCTTTATATCGGGTACTAAGATGGGTTAGGTATCCCATAGCTAACAAAAAAGACTTATTGAATCAGCTTTATAAAGTGGTAGTCTTCTCCAAATTTGACCTTAAAAGTGGTTATTGGAAAATTCAAATTGCCCCAGAAGATAGGCATAAAACTACCTTTACTATTTCATTTGGCCACTATGAATGGGACATGATGCTATTCGGGCTTAAAAATGCCCCATCTGAATGTCAAAATATTATGAACGAGATCTTTAATCCTTACATGGATTTTACTATCGTCTATATTGATGATGTATTGGTTTTCTCAAACTCTATCAACCAACATTGGAAACATTTAAATAAATTTTTTAAAATCATCAAAGATGTAGGTCTTGTCATATAAGCAAAGAAAATTAAACTTTTCCAATTAAATGTTCAGTTTTTAGGCCATAATATTGGTCATGGGTTAATTACCCCAATAGATCGACCAATTGTCTTTGCTAAGAAATTCCTTAATGAAATTAGGGATAAAAAATAGTTATAAAGGTTTTCAAACAGTCTTAATTATTTATCCGATTTTTATAAAAACCTTGCACAAGATGCCAAAACCCCTTTTAGAAAGATTAAAGAAAAATCCAACAGAATGGGGTCCAACTTGAACTAAAGCAGTGCAAACCATAAAGCTAAGAGTTAAAGAGCTCTCATGTTTATCCATACCTCACCCTGACGCGTTCAAAATAATGGAGAGAGACATGTTAGAGCTAAGGTTTAGAGGAATCCTTAAGCAACGAACGACTATAAAAGAGAGCCTAGTTTATTTCATTTCAGGCACTTGGAAACAAGCTTAGAAGAAATATTCCACCATTAAAAAGGAAATATTAGCTATAGTTCTTAGCATTTCTAAGTTCCAAGAAGACCTTCTAAACCATAAGTTCTTATTAAGGATTGACTGCAAATTAGCTAAAGATGTTCTTGAAAAAGATGTCAAAAACCTAACCTCTAAATAGATATTTGCTAGGTGGCAAGCCTTACTCTCCATTTTTGAATTCGATATAGAATTTATAAAAGGAGAAGAAAACTCACCACCAGATTTCCTTATGAGGGAATGCATACAAGGCCATGAAGAAAATAGGTAGCCAGCCAACAAAGATGGTGGAAAGCTCTAAAAGAGTAGAAAAACTCCTAAAAAATGATGAGTTTATAGAAGTAGCAACTCGAAGGTTTATAACCATCGAGAACGAGGACATCAATAAAATGCTTGAATAGGTAGCATCCATTTATCTTAAATATAATTTACCTTTCTTTACTTTCCCTAAAAATAGGGATTTTTATGAACTAATTCTAAAAGAAACTAATTTTATTGATATAACTCATAATATGAGAAATGGTCGACAAATTGCCTTCTTAACTCTAAAAATTAAACTAGTTTTGACCAAGGCAAATTGGACCTCTAACTTTTATGCCAGAGAAAGATTTAAAGATCATTATATGCAACCTACCACATATGATTGGTTTGATTATATGCAAGCCTAGGATCATACTTTTTGTTATCAAAATCAACTAAAATCCCATATGTGGTATATACAGTTTAAAACTAGGGATCATTATGCTTTCCATGATTTTTTTAATTGGTTTAGGAATTGGTTTGCATCTTTTGGACCAACTCACGAGATCCTTCCTACAAAGGTCTTAAAGGCCTATAATGATTTTGAACGAAATAATTTAATTTATATTCAGGACAGTGACCATGACTTAACGTTTTTCATGTCTTTATATAAACTACCTTGGATAATAAAATGAGACTATTTGATAACATTCAATGATTCATTCCCATGCCTAATGATGCGTAGTTACTCACGTTGGTGGCATAAAACTCCCATTGAAGAATTTGATAATTTTAACATTATTGAATTATTCTAAACTTTGAAAACTATTCCTACCACTATCTATGGTAAAGTCCCTCTGGACTCTGTTATTGACAAATTAAAAAGCTAGGGGAAGGATAAGGCCTATATCTCTAAAATATTAGAGAAATTTATTGATTCCATCTCTAGTGATGAGGAACAACTTGATCTAGAGCCATCTCTTGGAGATATACAAATGGCTAGATCAGAATGAAGCTAGTAAAAGCAGAAAGAGACAAAGACCCATTTTTGGAATAATCGACTCCACTTCCTCAAATGAATCATTAGGGACACACCATCCAGTATATAGGACTACATCACATGCTAAAATAACTTTACTTTAATAGAGAAAAGGAATCTTACTTTACTTCATTAAAGTTGTAATTATTAGAGTAGGTTTTTACTTTATGTATTATTACAATTTTGTTTTTTAATGAGCTTGCTCTGCCTATATAAGGTGAGACTTTTCATTTGTTTAACATCATCCAATTTTGTATCTTTGAATTTTGTGCTTCTTTCTCTTCTTGTAAAATATTTAGCCATCAATAAAATATTCTACAATTTAGCGATCAATAAAATATTATGCAGTTTTCTCATGTCTTGTTCATTACTTCTTCAATCTTTATCTGTGATGAAAATCCTAGTTTCGCATACAATTAAACTAGAATAAACAAAAAAAATTAAATAAATAAAACAAATAAAAGAAATCACCTAAAATAATGGGTTGCCTTTCATCCAACGCTTAGTTTAACGTCTTAGCAAGACATGACTTGAGGGATTTTATTTTAAGTAAACTCAATGTCCCCACATCATTGAGTCAATCAAACCTATAGGTAGGAAAGGTTTGTCTACATATACATTTTAAGTCATGCCCTATAGATTTTAAAATTTTTATTTACTTAAAACTATGAACATTATGGTGGGTTTTAGATAAACCACTTCTAGGTACAAGTCAAATAACTAAGGCATCAAAACACATTTAGATATAGATCTAACAAAGTAACTATCTTCATATATCATAGATTTTAATTTAGAACTTTAAAATTTTGAAGATAGCTTCACAATTTTTTGTTTTACCTTTTGTTTTACTAATCTAACACTAAGTATTAAAATAAATAATAAATAATAAAAATTAAAATTAAGTAAAGCAAAAAAAATAATAATAAAAGAAAAATAAACAAATAAAAAAAAAAAGGAAAAAAATAAAGTAAAATAAAAATAAAGTTAGTAAAATAAAGAAAAGAATAAAATAAAATAATTATACAGATTTTACAATATATATAATCAAACAATTTTTATATAAATTTTGATACATATAAATATACATACTTAAACTATATATATTTATAATAAACTATATCTATCATATAATACAAACACATTTTATAATTGTTAAAACTAAAAAATATTTGTTGAGATATTAAAAGTTTATAAGGATATGTCTATGTGAACTATAATGATGAACATGACGAATGCACCAACATGTCTTCATTACTACTTGCACATTCTTAGGAAATAGGTAACTTTTCTTCTCTTTTCACTTTATCTTTAATTTACAATGGTTGCATTGATGACAATGTAAGTTCTAGGTTGGGGGTAGTGAAAAGTTACCATGCTTAAATTCAAAAATTTTAACAATTTTAAAAATTTTTATGTTCATATTTTTCATTTTTATTGTATTTGATTTTATTTTCTCTTTGTGGTTTAGTAATTTTTAGAATTTTAGGATTATTTATCATTTCTTTAAATCTAATTCAAGTAATTAGTTAAGTCTTTTGGTGTGTTAGATTAATTTTTGAAAACAGATCATGGAGTATATGATACTTAGTTAGGAATTAAATAGTGGAGACTACCCTTGTGAGAAATATTTGTGCTCATTATCCTTTATTCTGAGTGATAAATATTATTTTTCTACTCTAAACACCTTTCTTATTTTTTTCAACATTATTAGATGATCTCTATAGGACTTAGCATTAAATGTCTGAATTTTTATATCTTAATAAAGTGTTATATGTTTATTTTGCATTTGCTTATATTAAATGATTTAAGTAAAAATTGATAGTATATGTCTTTCTTCATTCATGCATGACTTCTATTCAAAAAGAAATATATCTAAGGTTACCTATACAAATACAAACAAAAAAGTCAAATATTAACTAAAAAATGTACAATGTGTATATAGGTCAACTCTAAAAAAATGAATTTTCTTATAAAAAAGAATATAAGAGAAAGAAAAAATAGAAAGAAAGAGAGGAAAATGAATAATCTATATAATATGATCCAAAAGCCTAAATAGTTGTGTGAAATTGTTTAATGCAAAATAAAATATAGGAAGTGATTCTTTAAGAAGTCATTTCATTTTTTTACATTTTCTAAAAAGAATATTACTTGATATTTTTATTTTATGAATTTGATTGATGTATGAAAGTAATGTATAATATTTTATAAATCCTTACATTTGATTCCTTTCCTGAGATCAACGTTAAAATAACACTTTGAGCCTTTCTTTTTATACATATGCGAACATATTAGTTCATTTATATACATAAACTCTTTCACATATAGATTGGTATGAGTGTTTGAATCCATAAAATTTAGTGTTTTTGAGAATATTGACTTGTGAGGAATAGAGTTGAAAAGAATTTGAATTTCTGACACCAAGTTTGGTTGAAATTAATTTGAAACATTTTTTATATGAAATATGAAAATGATTTTCAACTAATTATTGTATTAAATCTTGAATGTTTAGGAAGTTGAAATAATTTATGCTTAAGATTTAAATTATGAAATTTAAAAGAGATTATAAGCATGAGATATTTTTTGTATTTCATTTCTTTATTTTATTTTAGTCTTTTTACTTTATTTTAAATTTTAGTTAACATCTTATTTTAATTGTTTTATTTTGTTTTCATTTTTCGTTATCATTACTGAAAACCCTCACAAGACTTAAACTCGTCCACTAGGACAACGTAGGGTTTAACAACTTGTTGCATATGCTAAATGTAATTATGTCAATCCACGGAAGTGATTTAGGATAGTTTAATTTTTAGTTTTTACCACTTCTCTTGCTAAAGGACTAGCAAAAAGGTGGTTAGTGGTTGCGATGAGTACTTAAAAAGTACTAAAATTACCATGATTTAATGTACTTTAATTTATTAAATAGATTTATATTTGTATGATTTTATCATATTTTTATATAAATTAATATTTTTAGAATCACATGTATTTTTATTATTTCTCAAGTATTTTTGTTAAAAAATAATTTAAAAACTCGAAGAAAAATACTACAGGCAATACATTACAAATATGTTGAGCAAAAAATGAGGAAAAGTCAAAAAATGGAAAATTGAACAAATGGGTCAAAATGGTCAAAAATGTTGAGTCAGGTGCACGCCCCACGCATAGCCAGTATATGCACGCATGTAGCCAGCATACACCCGCTCACAACCATCACACATCCACGCACCCGTGTGTAGTAAGCACATGCTTGCGCCAAGTCTAGCATACGCTAGCAGACGCCTGCACTTGTCCCGCTCATGCCCCCACATGCTAATGCCTATATGCTACAAATCTCACCCCCCACAAGCGTTCAAGAAAATCCAAATGCATTCACAATCAATTTTTGAGATATTTTTCCACTTACCTGGCCTTTTCTCATCTATAAAAGGATCCTTTTCCCCATTGTAAAAGTCATCCCTAAAAATCTCTTCTCTTTCTCTCTCTAGAAAGCTTTCTTCATTTTTTTTTATTTTTAAAGATTTTCTCTTTTTGAGAAGAACTAGCTATACTTTTGTAGATTTTTAGTTTTTGATTCAATAAATGGAAATACAATTCCATTTGGAGGTTTTCCATAAATGAAATTTGCATCAAAGTTCTGTAAGGATTCTTTTGTGGTATAATTTTAAAATAGGTTATGTACAATTATTTTTATGTTTTATTCTTATATGTTATATTTAATATGTCTGTGATTAAATTTAACATGACTGGCTGTTTGTTAATATGACATAATAATAACTTTTTAATGCTTGTGAAATATTAAATAGATAAAACATTTCTATAAAATAAATTTGTTTTGTTTTTATTCAAGATTTTATATTAAAGATGTTAGAGAGAAATATATATTTTTCATTACAAACTTAAATTAGAAAATTACATTTTAAGGTTTGATTATCCAGTTTGATTTAGAATAATACTCTTTTATTTGTTGGTACAATTGTCTCATAGTTAGAGTAAAACTCTATTTCAAAAGTTTTTATAAGAACTATTATTCGAAAATATATTGAAAACATATTTTTAGTAATGCATTACGCCAAAATCGAGCTTTAAAGTTGGTTCACCGAACCAACTTTAAATGCTCAGACTTAAAATTTAAAGTCAGTTTAACACGTGAAATGACTTAAAATTTTTTTTTTACGTATTTTACTCATTTTTTATTATATTCAAAACCTATATTCAATCACATAATAGTAGAAAAAAACCAAAATCTGTTTAACAAAGTTTAAATAATACAAATACTTGAAAAATTAAATATTAATTAATTACTTGAGAATTAAATTTATTATAAAAAAATAATTTATAGACAATATATATATATATATATTTAACTTAAATTAAAAAAAATGATGTCGTCTCTTTTGTCATGGATTTTGTGATATTTCCACTTTATTTCAAGGAGATGAAGCTTGGTTTGCTTAGAATCACCAACATAGTGACCAAAAACTAGGCAAGAGAGATGAGATGGAGTTTGGGCAAAAAACAGCTGGTCCATATAACAATTCATTCTCATAAATACATAAGCACGTAAACATCCATCAAACAAGCAGACCAAACTTCAAAGACACATGAATGGAGAAATTAAAGCATTATAAAAATTACCACGGTGTTATCCTATGTTATTCAAGATCATCATATTCTTCTCCTGATTCTTCTTATAATCTTATAATTTGAACCATGTGTTATGTCAATTCTTCTCATAAATCATCAAAAATTTGCATATCATAGCCCGACTTGTTCCAACCAAAGAACTATATGTAATTAAATTCAAAATAAGAATGTAATATCATGAATTCACAAAAAATAACTTATATATATTAAAATATTAGTAAAAGAGATTACCACATCGACACTGGAGTGATATAACCACATCCTTTCAAAATCATATTAGCATTGTATTAATCTTTTGTCTATAAATATGAAGCAATCTGGAATCAAGCTAGTATTTTTAATGTTATAACGAGCTCTAAATATGAAATCAAGTGTAACCTGGATTTGTTACTTGGGTTGGTTGAGTTTTGGTGCCCATAGACTAATACTTTTGTTTTTCCTTGGGGTGAAACAACAATTACTCGTGAAGATATGATGATTCTTGGTGATTTTCCTATACTTGGTTGGCTAGTGACTACCATGATGTTGTCATACCAGGAAACTAGGCAAGAGAAATGAGATGAAGTTTAGACAAAAATAGGTCCATATAACAATTTATTCCCCTAAATACATGAGCACATAAACATCCATTAAACAAAACATCTATCAAATAAGCTACCCAAACTTTAGACACAAGAATAGAGAAATTAAAGCATTATACAAATTACCATGATGTTGTCATATGCTATTCAAGATCATCAGAATCTTCTCCTAATTATTCTTTTTGTGATGATATAATTTGAACCATGTGTTCTGCCCATTCCTCTCGTAAATCATAAAAAATTTGTAAGTCATTGCCTAACTTGTTCCAACCAAAGAACTACATGTATTTAAATTCAAAATAATAATGTAATATCACGAATTCACAAAAAATAACTCATATATGTTAAAAAGGTATATTGGTAAAAGAGATTACCACATCTTTAATTGGAATGTTGATATTTGTGATGATTTCACTCATAAACTTCATGACATAGTAACCACATATGACTCCATCATTTTGTTGTGGAACAATAGTAAAATTAATTAAATTATTAATATTCGCTTGTACATGCCCTATTAAATTTTAAAACGGTTAGTTTTTTATCAAATATTATAAATAACAATAGAAGAAAAATAGCTAGCTATAACTCTTACATTTTAATAACAACTTTTGTATCTTTATTCAATTCTATGGAAGCTGAGTCAAAGAACCAAACATGATTGCCATATAGATCAAGGATTACCAAAATATAATGATCTCGGCCTTGTTCAAACTTTAGTAGCCAAAGGATTATCAACTTTTGATTTGTGTTTAGTGTTAATGCCCTGTCACATAATTTTGATTTGTGTTAAAAATGTAGAGAACAAAGGTAGGTTGAACCTAGAAAACAAAGAACAAGAAAAAGATACAGATAATTTAAATAAAACTACCAAATGAAATCCACAGACGAAAACAAAGACAACAAAATTGAAAGAAGAAAGAAGACTTAAAGCACAAAATTTCTTTCTTCTTTTGTGATTTGTGAATTTAGAAAGCAGAAAATAATCAATGGACAAATGTTTTAAAATATAAAATTCAAAAAATAGATATATGAAGATGGATGACCTATTTTTAAAAACATAGGCTTTGATACCAAATGATGTAGATCCTTTAGGTGGACAACCTAGGGACTCAATGGATTAAGAATGATTAAATTGCTAAGAACAAGTTTAAGATGATTAAATTGGAACCGCAAAAAACAAAAACATAGAACAACACAATAAGGTGCCACAAAATATTTGAGGAATGCATGTAGTGTAAACGATGGAATTTTGGTTAAAAAACACAGAGAACTAAACTATTCCTTTTATGTGTCCATAGGAAACGAAATTAACTTTCATTTGATATATTATAATAGTAATTTCGATGCTCGAATTAATAGTCACAACAGTTTAAAGTTGCAACATTAATTAATAAATATTGTTTTTCTTAAAAGTTTGAACTAGAGTAGCTCTATTTTTTTTTTCAAGAACTAAGGAAGGTTGAACACAGAAACCAAAGAAAAAGAAAAAAGATACAAAGAATTTAAATAAAACTACCAATGAAATCTAGCGACGAAAACAATTATAACAAAATTGAAAGAAAACACAATATTGCTTAAATGTAATAAGTGATTAGCTTGAAGTCGATAATAACATGCCCTATATAAAAGAAATATATATAAATAATTAGATAATATAAATATAATTATATATGTTCTATAAAAATGAAAGTTATTTACTAATTGAGGACTCATTTTTTCGACACTTGAATTATACAAAAATCGATCATTTGATATTCAAATAGCTGTAATATGCATTCGATCGATATATATGTTTGGCCAATGTCTACACCAAAACTTTCTATAAGAAGTGGCATAGTTCATTGATGAACAAAACCGGCATCGCCGATCCTGCTAATACTTTGGTTTTATATATATAAAACTCTCGCAAGTGCACGAATCATTTCATAGAAAATGATAAGTATACTCCCAAGGTCGATCTAAGGAAGGAATATATGTGGTTTTTAATTTATTATTCAAACTTTTAAAAATGAAATTAAATCCTAAACATCATGTCACGATATTTTGGGTTCTATGTTTTTAATCTAATAACATAAAAATAAACATAGATACAGATTCAATAAATATTGATGCAAATTTTATCATTTATAATATTGGAGTATTATGGATATAATAACTAAGTAATTATGCTTGCTCATTTATTTAGGTTATTAAAGATATAAATTGATATTTATTGATTCTCTCTTTTTTATATGAATACCACCTTTGATGGGGTTAGATATTCTTTGTTAACTAAATAAATCAATTAACATCTATGGGTGGGGTTGATAACTAATTTGGTTAATTAAATTAATTCCTTTTTCTAAGAGATTAAAAATGAACCATTTAAATGTCACCTTTGGTGGGGTTAGACAGTTTAAACTTTATTCAAGGTGTCCAAATTAAACCTAATAATTTAATTATGCCAGTACTAACTTTCAAGTTGTAAAACTACTATTGAAAACATGTTGTCAATACATTTTCATATAATAATTCTTATAAAAACTTTTGAAATAAAGCTTCACTCTAACTATCGGGAGATTGTACCAACAAATAAAAAAACACTATTCTAAATTAGATCGGATAATTAAACCTTAAAATCTAATTTTCAAATTTAAGTTTGTAATAAAAAATAATATATTTCTCTCTAACATTCTTAATATAAAATCTTCAATAAAAATAAAATCAATTCATTTTAGAGATTTTTACCTATTTAATATTTCGCAAGCATAACAATGTTATTATTATATCATGTTAACAAACAACCAACAATATTCAATTTAATCACAGACAAATTAAATATAACATATAAGAATAAAACATAAAAAATAACTATAAAGAAAATAAAATCCTTACAGTACTTTGATGTTATTTCTGTTGCTGGAAAACCTCCAAACGGATTTTGCAGTCCCATTTATTGAATCAAAAAGCAAATAAATTACAAAAACATAATTAGTTCTTCTCAAAAAGAGAAGAACTCTAAAACTAAGGAAAACTAACTAAGGAAAAACTAAAAACTAAGAAAAACTAAAAACTAAGAAATGGAGAGAAAGAAAGAGAGAAGAAGATGTGTTTTTAGGTGTGTTTTGAAGTGAATAGAATGAGGGTATTTATAGGTGAGGAGAGGAAGGAAAAGTGGGTGAAAAAATGATTAAAAATAGAGAAAACGTGAAGTAGTAAATGATGACATCATATTATTGACATCATGGTGATGTGGGGCGCGGCGACGCGCGTGGATGGGAAAAATAGGTGCAGCGATGCACGCGGATTGGGCGCAACGATGTGCGCAGACTGGGCACAGATGGGCGTAGGCGTGCATAGACTGGGCGCGGGAGTGTGCGAGCGTGGAATAAAGTAGAGATCGATGTGGGCACGCGCGGACTAGATGTGCGACGCACGCGGATTGGGCGTTGTGCTGGCATGATGTGCACGTTGCTCGGTGCGGCTGGGCCTGCTATGTGCGTTGGCCGGAGCGGCTGGGCGGCTACGTGCGCAATTTTCTCCTTTTTGATATTTTTGACCCTTTTGACCTATTTTTTCCAATTTTTTCATATTTGTTAACCTTTTCTCATTTAATTTATGAATATATTTGCAATGTATTGCCTTCGGTATTTTTCTTTGAGTTTTTAAGTTACTTTTTTAAGCGAAAATACTTGAAAAATAATAAAAATACCTGTGATTCCAAAAAGACAGATTTATATAAATATATAATAATATAAATATATATATTTTTAATCAATTAATGTGTGTAAAATCATGGTAATTTTAGTAATTTTTGAGCACTCATCACAACCCCCAACCAGCTTCTTGCTAGTCCCTTAGCAAGAGAAGCGATAAAAACTAAAAATTAAACTATCCTAAATCACTTTCGTGGATTAACACAGTTGCATTTAGCGTATGCAACAAGCCTTTAAACCCCTAGGTTGTCCTAGTGGACGAGTTTGAGTCTCGTGAGAGTTTTCAGTAATGATACCCACAAACATTGAACTAAATGTAAAATTTAAAAGAAATAATAAAAATAACAACTTAAAAACTAAAATTACAACAAAATCAAAAATTAACTTTTAAGAATAAAATAAAAGAAAACAACATGAAACATAACACAAAAATATCTCATACTTTTTAATCTCTTTTAAGATTATAATTAAAATCTAAAGTATAAGTTATTTTAATCTTCTTAAGCAATCATGATTTATTATAATATTTAGTTGAAAATCATTTTCATATTTCATATAAAAAATGTATCAATTTAATTTCACCCAATTTCAGTGTCATGAATCTGAATTCGCTTTGACTCAATTCCTCACAAGTCAATATTCTCAATCACTAAATCCTATGGGTTCAAACACTCATACTAATTTATATGCGAAAGGGTTGATGTATAGAAATGAACTAATATGTTCGCATATGTATAAAGAATAAAGGCTCAAAGTGTTATTTTAACATTGATCTCGTGAAAGGAATCAAATGTATAAATTATAAAGATATCATATATAAAAATTATTTTCATGCATAAATCAAACTCATTAAGAAAAAATTTCAAAATATATGCCTTTTATAAATGAAGAAAGTGCAATGACTTTTTAGGGAATTACTTTCTATATCTTTCTTTTGTAATTAGCCTTTACTCATAACTTTGTAGGCAATGCGGGTTATAGTATGTAGATTATACTATATATTTTTTATCTCTCTATATTTTTCTGAAGATATTTTTCAATATATATCATTTTTTTAGAGATTCAACCCATGTACATATTGTACATTTTTTAGGATTTTGGTGAGTGGTTAATTTTGTGACTTTTCTATTTGATTTTGGTTTAGGTAACCCCAGATATATCTTCTTTTTTTTGTAACAGTCATCCATGAATGAGATAAAAGCATATACTATCAATTTCTACTTAAATAATTTAATATAAGCAAAAATAATAATAATAATAAATATACGACACTCTATTAAGATGAGAAAAAAAATTCATACATTCAATGGTAATGCCTATAGAGATCATCTAAAAATTTGAAGAAATAAGAAATGTGTTTGAAGTAGAAAAAATATATATTTCACTCTGAATAAGGGAAATTAGGCTTAAATTATATCTTACAAAGGTAGTCTCCACTAAAACAAATTCATAAACACTGATTTTGGGTTTAATATAATTTCTACATCTTATCAAGAAATACTAGTTATGACAAAAACTAACTAATTACCAAAAATAATTAGAAAATATTTCATGATATGTTTTCAAAAATTAATCTAACAGTACAAAAGACTTAACTATTTACTTAAATTTGATTTAAAGAAATGATAAATTTTTGTGAGAATTTTTTTTAAATTTCAAAAATTATTAAATCACACAAAGAAAATAAAACCAAACACAATGAAAATGAAAATGTGAATGATAAGAGTCAAATTATTGCATTTTTGTTATGATTTAAATGTTGATATTTGTGTGAAAATTGCGTTTATTTGATTATTTAATCCACAAATGTCATTTCACGGGTATTTCGTGTTTAAAGTGCAATTTCAGGTGAAATCATAATTTTGGAGAAGTTTGGGACAAATTTCTATGAACGGGATTGAGTGCAAATAAAAAGAAAACAAAATTTCAAAATTTGGAATTTCGCCGTCGGCTAGAATAATCTCGCCGCCGGCGAAAACCTTACGGAGAATACGTTGAGCAAAGCAATCTCGCCGCCGGCCAAAGAAATATCGCCGCCGGCCAATTCATTCTCGCCGCCGGCAAAAATCCTACAGAAAGCACGGCGAAAATCTTCCCGAGAGCACAAAATTTGGCAAATTCATCTCGCCGCCGGCCAAATGCATCTAGCCGCCGGCCACATTATTTTGGCCGCCGGCCAAAATCGAAAACCCAAAAAAATTTATTTTCCAGAAAACTCGCCGCGGCGAGAATAATGTCGCCGCCGGCGAGTTTCGTCCGAAAACAGATTTTTTGGTTGTTTTGTTCCAAAATTGCCCCCCAAACCCTAGATCTATATATATAATATGATGGAAAAAGAGGGGGACGGTAGAAAGCAGAGTTCAAAGGCATTTTTGGAGAAGAGAAGGAAATTTTGGAGAAACTTGAAGGATCTTCACCATTGTTGCTACCAAGCCTTCATCTTCTAGAGTTTTTCATATCTTCTCCTTAGTTTTTATTTTCTGCAGTTTATTCATATTTATTATTCATGGATTCAATTGAAATAATGGTTGTTCTTATTTCCGTTATGAACTAATTCGTTTTTGCTAAGGCTATGATGTAGTTAGATCAAGGAAATCTGATTTCTTTTGTTATGGTTATATGAATTCATTGTTTTCAAGTCGAGTATTTATTTCCATGCTTAATGCTTTTAAATTTCTGATCAAGATTTAGATGATTTGTTGCATTATATTGAGACCGAGAGGAGATGTGTAATGAATGCTTCTTGTGATAAATACCGTATGTTGAATGCGAGTTTGACACCTAATGCATGATGTATGTGGTTATTCCAGAAATTCCATAAATCGTAATGTGCTTATTTGTGATTAAATCTTCATAGAAATATAGTCGGTTTTCATAGATAAGTAATTCTAATATAACTTGAGAAAGAGTATTAGATAAGTTTGGGTTTTTCAACCATCACTTTTAGCTTTGATTCTCATATAACATGACTTGAAATCGGATTGAATTGATTTAGCGAAATCAGATTGAATTGATTTAGCGAAATCAAATGCCTTAGCGTTTTTAATCATTAGTGAACAACATTTAATTTTGTTATTTGCGTTTAGTTTTATGTTAATTTTCTTTTTAAACAATTTCAACAATTCAGTTTTCAAATAAAATTAGGGTTAGTCAATTTCGGTACTTAGTAACGCCATTCCTTGTGGGTTCGATATCCGTACTTTTGTACACTTTATTACTTGAACGATTCGTACACTTGCGAAAATAAGCATCAGTGAACATAAAAAGGAAAAAAATTATTATTTTTTTATTTTTAAAAAATTGTGAAATCTTTTTTTTTAATCAAGCATGGTAACTTTT
Organism: Hippophae gyantsensis; assembly: GCA_030763125.1. Classification (NCBI taxonomy): domain Eukaryota; kingdom Viridiplantae; phylum Streptophyta; class Magnoliopsida; order Rosales; family Elaeagnaceae; genus Hippophae; species Hippophae gyantsensis. The sequence continues at coordinate 53,563,379 of CM061028.1, forward strand.
CACCACCCCCAACCTAGAACTTACATGGTCCTCAATGTAACAACTGTAAATTAAAAATAAAGAGAAAAGAGAAGAAATATTATCTACTTCCTGAGAATGTTGCAAGTAGTGATGGAGAAATGCAGGTGCATCCATCATGTTCGTTAAAGTGCACACAGACAGATTGCTATGAACTTTTAACATCTCAACAAATATTTATAGTTTTAACAATTTTAAAATTATTCGCATGTAATTAAACTAAAATAAACAATAGAAATTAAGTAAATAAAACAAATAAGAGAAAATTACCTAAAATGATGAGTTGCCTCTCATTCAGCACTTAGTTTAAAGTCTTAGCAAGACGTAACTTGGAGATTTTATTTTAAGTAAACTCAATGTCCCACATCATTGAGTCAATCAAACCTACACGTAAGACAAAATTGTCTACCTATACTTTTTTAGTCATGCCCTATGGATTTTCAAATGTTTTTGTACTTAAAACTAGGGACATGTTTGTAGGTTTTAGATAACTCACGTCTAGGTACAAATCAAATAATTAAAGCATCAAAACACAATCGTACCTAGATCTAACAAAGCAACTAACTCCTTAGATTTAAAACTTTAAAATTTTGGAGATAGTTTCAGAATTTTTTTTATTTTTTATTTATTCTTTAAGTATAATATCTAAGTTAAAATAACATAATCAGTATTAACCAAGAGTGCTCACAAGAAAGAATGATGGTACAAAGGTTCCTTAAAAACCATCCTCCTAGACAAAACAACGTTCTCAAGAAAGACTAGTGACACAAAGGCTTCTAGGAACTAGTCTCCTAGACAGAACTCCCTAAAATCTTTACTTTTCATGCTATTAAAATAAAGTTAATTAAGTTAAGTTAAGTAAAATTTTAATTAAATTAATAAAAAGGTAGGTTAATTAAGTTAATGAAAATCTAAGTTAATTAAGTTAGTAAATTAAGTTAATAAAAACCTACGTTAATTAAGTTAAACGAAAATTAAACCAAAAATAAAATAAAAGAAAAAAACAAATATATTGAAAAAGTAAAAGGAAAATAAATAAATAAAAAGGAAAAACTTTAAATTAAAAATTAAACCAAAAATAAAATAAAAAATAAAATTGAAAAAGGTAAAACAAAAAAATAAAAAAAATTGAATTTGTTTTTTAAAAAGAAAAACTAAAATTAAAATTAAATTTTATTTATTCATTTATTTTTTTTATTTTTCATAATTTTTAATGTTTTATTATTATTCTTGTTTTAAATTTTAAATTTTTTTTTCAAAATTTTATTATTTTATTTATTTATTTAAATAAAATAAATTTTAATTTTTATTTATTTGTTTTTAAAAAATAATTTATGTTTTGTTTTAACTTCAAATTTCAAAATTATTTTACTATTCATGTAGTAAATTTGTTTTTTTTAATTTAAATTTAAATGTTTTTATTTATTTATTATGAAATTTGAAATTTGAAATTTTTTTACTATTCATGAGCGAATTTTTTTTATTTTTGTTTTACTATTCATGAATGGTAAGTTTTTTTTATGGAAAAAATATTTATTTTAACTTTTATTTAAATTTGTTTTTTTTACTATTTATGAACATAAATTTTCTATTTAATATTTTTTTTGTTTTTTTTAACTTAAAATAAAAAAATCATAATTATTAACAAAACAAAAAGTTTTTAAAATTTTGATAAATAATTTAAAAATATTATTCCTTCCCCGACAACGATGCCAAAATCTTGATGAACAAAACCGACATTGTCGATCCTACTAATACTTTGGTTTTATATTTATAAAATTGTCGCAAGTGCACGAATCATTTCATAGAAATTAATAAGTATACTCCCAAGGTCGATCTAAGGAAGGAATATATGTGGTTTTTAATTTATTATTCAAACTTTTAAAAATGAAATTAAATCCTAAACATCATGTCACGATATTTTGGGTTCTATGTTTTTAATCTAATAACATAAAAATAAACATATATATAGATTCAATAAATATTGATGCAAATTTTATCATTTATAATATTGGAGTATTATGGATATAATAACTAAGTAATTATGCTTGCTCATTTATTTAGGTTATTAAAGATATAAATTGATATTTATTGATTTTCTCTTTTTTATATGAATACCACCTTTGGTGGGGTTAGATATTCTTTGTTAAATAAACAAATTAATTAACATCTATGAGTGGGGTTGATAACTAATTTGGTTAATTAAATTAATTCTTTTTTCTAAGAGATTAAAAATGAACCATTTAAATGTCACCTTTGGTAGGGTTAGACAATTTAAACTTTATTCAAGGAGTCCAAATTAAACCTAATAATTTAATTATGCCAGTACTAACTTTCAAGTTGTAAAACTACTATTGAAAACATGTTGTCAATACATTTTCATATAATAATTCTTATAAAAACTTTTGAAATAATGCTTCACTCTAACTATCGGGCGATTGTACTAACAAATAAAAAAACACTATTCTAAATTAGATCGGATAATTAAACCTGAAAATCTACTTTTCAAATTTAAGTTTGTAATGAAAAATAATATATTTCTCTCTAACATTCTTAATATAAAATCTTCAATAAAAATAAAATCAGTTCATTTTAGAGATTTTTACCTATTTAATATTTCGCAAGCATAACAACGTTATTATTATATCATGTTAACAAATAGCCAGCAATATTTAATTTAATCACAGACAAATTAAATATAACATATAAGAATAAAACATAAAAAATAACTATAAAGAAAATAAAATCCTTACAGTACTTTGATGCTATTTCTGTTGCTGGAAAACCTCCAAACGGATTTTGCAGTCCTATTTATTGAATCAAAAAGCAAATAAATTACAAAAACATAATTAGTTCTTCTCAAAATGAGAAGAACTCTAAAACTAAGGAAAACTAACTAAGGAAAAACTAAAAACTAAGAAAAACTAAAAACTAAGAAATGGAGAGAAAGAAAGAGAGAAGAAGATGTGTTTTTAGGTGTGTTTTGAAGTGAATAGAATGAGGGTATTTATAGGTGAGGAGAGGAAGGAAAAGTGGGTGAAAAAATGATTAAAAATAGAGAAAACGTGAAGTAGTAAATGATGACATCATATTGCTGACATCATGGTGATGTGGGGCACGGCGACGCGCGTGGATGGGGCAGATGGGTGCAGCGACGCGCATGGACTGGGCGTAGTCGCGCACATGGAATTCAGTAGAGATGGGTGCGAGAGCGTGCGGAATGGAGAGCAGGCATGCGCGGACTAGGCGTGCAACTCGCGCGGACTGGGCATTGTGTTGGTGCGGCGTGGCTGGGCCTGCTATATGCGTTGGCCGGAGCAGCTGGGCAGTTGTGTGCACAATTTTCTCCTTTTTGACATTTTCACCCATTTTGTCCAATTTTTCCATATGTGTTGACCTTTCCTCATTTAATTTATGAATATATTTGCGATGTATTGCCACCGGTATTTTTGTTTGAGTCTTTAAATTACTTTTTTAAGCAAAAATACTTGAAAAATAATAAAAATACCCGTGATTCTGAAAAGACAGATTTTTATAAATATATGATAAAATCATGTAAATATATATATTTTTAATCAATTAACGTGCATAAAATCATGGTAATTTAAGTACTTTTTGAGCACTCATCATTCATCTATCATTTATGCTAGATGCCCCCGCAACAATAGTCATCAAAGAGCCATGATTTCTACTAAAGTTTATAGCATAATCATAACTATACTTTTTCCATGGATTTACCACGAGATACTTGATTTGTATCTCTTAAATATGTCGTACTTACTAATTATGGTATAATAGACCAAAGAAGAAGTATTATATATGTTAGTGACAATAAAAGAATAATAATATAATAGTAGTAAAAAATGTGTTATCTCACATAAAAAATAGTACCATGTCAAAATTTATCACAACTTGACTCGACGGCCAAGCCATATATTGCCCAACCACTTCTTGGACTACGGTAGCATCAGAAGGCACAGGTAGTGGACAATCATGGAGCAATGATTGATCGATTACTATTCACCAATAATTTGGAAAATATTGATTATGAATCATTCGATCATCGCTCAATTGTTGTATCGTTCCAATAGCAACAAAATTAGTTGATGAAGGATGTTTCAACAAACATTTCATATTATGTAAAAAATTTAAGCATTAAATATAATAAAAAAATTTATAATAAAAATAATAGACTATTTACATAAACTTTAATAAACTATCAAATAGAGGAGGACTTCCATGTGGGGAAGCTATTGGAAGGACATTCTCATCAAAACATTCATCATGATATGATGGATGGTAAGAATACATAAATTGCATTGGAGTATGTTGCCCTGCCTGACATGTGTTGTGATTGATAATATTTTAAAGTGGTGATCTCACTTAACATTGAAGCCTTAAAAGAGCTAAATTCATCATCAATTTTACAATACTTCTCCTTACTAACCATCTAAGGCTTTTATTTTGGAATGTTAAAAAATTTCATATAACCATCATATTGGCTTCCTCCCCTAACACGACCAAGATGCTCATGCCTGAATGTATGATATATAGCATCTCTCTCAGGTTGTTCGATTATTTCACCCTTGGCTATTTATTCTTGATCAGTTCTTTACAAATAATAAAGCAAACAAACATATCATACATTATTACATCAATTAGAAAAAAATCATAAGGAATTTGTATCAAGTTAAATTACAAACCAACTTATGTAGTTTTTCTTCTTCTCATTTAGTCATTGGTCTTGACTTTTTTGTTTTGGGGGTCTTTGTTTCTATATACAATTCAAAACAGGTAATAGATCTACCCAATTCAGCTTCCTACATAAATTATATAAATTTATTAAACATGACCTCAACTTAAATTGGAGAAAAATAAATATAAAAATATTTATAAATTAACAACTTAATAATACCATTTTTTTGTCTAACTTCAGGATTTGAAGACTTCCCAAAACTGTTAGGAAGAATATTTTGCATTTGTATATTCTAATGTTCTTTCCTAATAATTTGAAATTCATCCATATGTTTCCACGATGTCTTTTCAAACTTGGGGTTCAATCCAGGGGTGTTCTTCAGGGATATTGTATAGTTGTACTTCATCAAGTGGTTCCAAATATGGAAACACATAATTTCTAGCCAATCTAGAAGTTTTGTATTCCTTCCATGCCTTATTTGCAATCTTATAACACTTGCTCATCCAAGTGTTCGGGACTTTATAACGATTCTGTAAAAACACACTACAAAAGATGATATATAATACAAAAAATATATAATATATGTAATTAGTTATAAAATAAAAGAGACTTACACAAATGGTTTTCCATATTTTAAAATTTTCAACTTCGTCAACCTTAGTCCAATCATTTATATTGATTGGTATACTTGACTTCACAAGTCTACCAATAGAGGATTACCATTAGCATCAAATAGAATGGGTACTCTATCATCAAGGTTAAGTGGAGCATCAAGTATATTCGCCCAACCTCTTCTTTTCAAATGTCCCAATGGATCATTTGGATCTACAAGCTTTGGTATTCTAGGATCCATGAAATATCTGCAAACAATGATGAAATAGAAATTAATTGACAATTTTAATGTATTTCTTACATTTTGGATACAACGATTTTTTGGCATCTTCTAGAAGTTTTTTAAAGGTTTTGAGATCATCCTCATGTAGTTCATCTTCAATACCAAGAAACATATTTTCTATACATTATGATAAGATGTATATAATCCACTCACATTCTTATTTATCTCTTCCCCATAAGTATCATCAATATTTTCTCTATGATAATACCAACATTTATAACTCAAAAGAATACCAACATTTATAACTCAAAAGAATACCACTACAGATAGGGTGATACTTAACCTCATCAACATTATGAAATCATTCATTTTTACATTTAACACATGGGTATTGAATCATACTAATTTCATTATTACTATTTCTTCAAGCAAATTCTAAGAAACTTTCAACTCCAAAAATGTAGTGTTGCTCAATTCTACACTTTGACATCCAAGATTTTCCATTTTCTATTAATGACATTAAGCACATTAAATATATATCCAACCAATATATTTAAGATATTATTATATATGAATTCCCTAATTATTAGAATATCTATCAAAATATAATATAAAAATAAATACATAAAAACCAAACATAACAAATATATACACATAAATATAATTATATGATATTGATTGTAATTACTAATAATAATATGCCACATCATTTGAGTTTATTTCAAATTTAAAATATATATAAAAAAAATTTATATAACAATTTTGTGATGATTAATATTTTTTTTAAATAACTACACTACTTTAAACCTAAATTTTTAATGAACATAATATTGTTGAATAATATCTTTCTCATTTCATATTTAAAAAAAAATAAATTAAAAAACAACCTTAAATCACACTCATAAATATATAAATTTATTTTATTATGAAAATTTATACAAAACCTACATAATAAAAATAATAATATACATAGTACAAAACTTACATAATACAATAATTTATACACATAAATGATAACACATAATATACAAAAAAAATTAAAATATATGAATAATAAGTGTGTAGGATTAATAGAAATACTTACAAGAGTAAATGAAGAAAATGAAGAAAAAAAAGTGATTTGTAAGTGAGCAAATGGGTATAAAAAATTTGAGTATTTCACTCAAAAAATAGAAGATCTAGAAGATGAATTGGAGGGAAAAAAACCCACTAAATGATGCAAGAATTGGTGATCGTAGGTGGCCAAAAAATAAGAAAGAGTGGAGGAGAAGTGTCAGTCGGTTTTGGGTTTTTGATTATTTACAGTGCTAGAATGTTCTATCTAATGGGGAAGAAAGAAGAGAAAAAGAAAATATTCATGTGTGTAGCATCGGTTGACGTGTTGAAACGTGTAGCGTTGGTTCAACACATCAATTGACGCTACAATGTACATGTTTTAAGTATGTTTTTCAACGAACTGACTTTAAATTCATTATAAGTGAGTTTTTGAAAACTGACTTTAAATCTCGACTTAAATGACACCTTTTGTAGTAGTGATGGTTTTAAAGCTTGAAAGTTAGTATTCGAATAATTAAATTATTAGATTTAATTTGGACACCATGAATAAAGTCTAATTAACTGACTCCGTCTAAAGCTATGATTAGATAGTTTGCAATTTTCTTAAAAATAAACCTAAAATTTAATACTTAATTAATCAATAGGCCCTGTCTAAAGATATTAGTTAATTAATATTAAACAAAAGAATTTGGACCCCGTCTGAAGGCACTTTCATACCAAAAAGAAAAAAATTAATAAATATCAATTTTTGTGAAAAATTTTAAAATTACTCTAAAAAAACTAAAAATTACTAAACAAATAAATTACAAATAAAATTAATTGAAAATTGTTTAAATTATCTACGAATAAAAAAAGTGTAAAATGTGTAACTTTTTTATACCCACCCCTAACCTAGAATCTACATTGTCTTCGATGTTTAAGAAATGTAAATTGTAAGAATAGAGACAGAAAAGTTATTGATAAGTTTGATGTGTTAATGATTTGATGTGGAAAACAAGGTGCAACCAACATCAGCTTGAAATAACTATGCTCATTGACAAAATACTATAATTCTAACACATCTCAAAATGTTAATTATATTAATGCTTAAAATAAAATAAACAAATATGAAAGAAACTAATTAAATAAAATTTAATAAAATAAAAATTACTTACAATGATGGGTTGCCTCCTATCCAACAATTGGTTTAACGTCTCAATAAGACGCATCTTCATGGTGCTAAGGATCAATTTATCAATATCGAATCAACGTCACCCATGTTGTATTCTCCTTCTAAATAAGGCTTTACATGGTGCCCATTGACTTTGAAAGTTATTTGTTGATGAGTGCTTAAAAAGCATAAAAATTACCATGATTTAATGTACTTTAATTTATTAAATAGGTTTATATTTGTATGGTTTTATCATATTTTTATATAAATTTTTATTTTTAGGATAACATATATTTTTATTGTTTTTCAGGTATTTTTATCCAAAATTAACTTAAAGACTCGAAGAAAAATACTGGAGGCAATACATCACAAATATGTTAAGAAAAAAAATGAGGAAAGTCAAAAAATAGAAAAATTGGACAAATGGTCAAAAATGTCAAAAATACCGAGTCCCGAGCGTTCCCCACATACAACTAGTACATGCTGGCATGAAGCCAACACATACCCCACACACGTGCAGTACGTGCCCGCTCACCTACGCATAACCAGTATGTGCCTAGCACACGCTCACGCCGAGTCCCTTGCGCACCAGCACATGCCCACTCTTGTACTGCACATTCTTGTGCTCACGAAAGCCTGTCTACCTCAAATCTCGCCCCCCACATGCATTCCAACTTGTCCAAATGCATCCAAAATCAATTTTTGAGAAATTTTCCACTTTTATTGGCCTTTTCCTCATTTATAAAAGGACCCTCTCTCCCATTATAAAAATCATCCCTAAAAATGTCTTATCCTTCTCTCTCTAGAAAGCTTTATTTTTTTAGTTTTAAAGTTCTTCTCTTTTTTAGGAGAACTAGCTATGTTTTTATAGATTTCTTGTTTTTGATTCAATAAACGGAAATGGAAGTCCGTTTGGAGGTTTTTTAGAAACGAAATTAGCTTCAAAGTTCTATAAGAATTGTTTGGAGCTATAAATTTAAATAAATTCTTTACAGTTATTTTTATGTTTTATTCTGATATGTTATATTTAATTTTCTATTATTAGATTTAACATAGATGGCTATTTATAAATATGATATAATAATAACGTTGTTATGCTTGTGAAATATTAAACAGATAAAATATTTCTATAAAATAAATTGATTTTGTTTTTATTCAAAATTTTATATTAAGAAAGTTAGAGAGAAATATATTATTTTTTATTACAAACTTAATCTAAAAATTACATTTTAAGATTTAATTATCCGGTCTGATTTAGAGTAGTGTCTTTTTATTGGTTGGTACAATCACCTAGTAGTTAGAATGAAGTTCTATTTCAAAATATTTTATAAGAACTATTATTCGAAAATGTATTGACAACATATTTTTAGTAATGGTTAAAACTTGAAATTTAGTACTAAGATAATTAAATTCTTAGGTTTAATTTGCACACCTTGAATAAAATTTAATTAACTAACTCCGCCTAAAACTGTGATTAGATGGTTTACAATTTTCTTAGAAATAAAGCAATAATTTAATACTTAATTAATTAATAGGTCCTGCCTAAAGATATTGGTTAATTAATATTAAACAAAAATATTTAGGCCTTACCTAAAAACATTTTCATACCAAAAAGAAAAAAAATCAATAAATATGAATTTATATATTTAATAACCTAAATAATATCAAAAAGAATAATTAACTTAATTATTATATCCATAAATACTTCATTGTTATGAATGATAAAAATTTACATAATTTTTTATTGAATCCATATCTATGTTTATTTTTTTTAGTTTTTTAGATTAAGAAACACACAAAAATCAAAATATCGTAACAAGATGTTTAGGATTTAATTTCGTTTTTAAGAGTTTGAATAATAAATTAAAAACAACATATATTCCTTCCTTAGATCGAGCTTAGGAGTATACTTTTCATTTTCTATAAAATTATTCGTGCACTTGCAAGAGTTTTACAAATATAAAACCAGAGTATTTGTAAGATTAGTATTGCTAACCCGATGCCGGCCTTGCCTCATCATTTATGTCTTTGGATTCAATAACTCTACTGCTCCATGTGAAAAAACTTGGAAAATTGGGTAAGGTCCTTCCCATCTTGACTTCAATTTTCTTTAAAGCAATCTCAAACAAGAGTTAAATAAAATAACTTTCATTCTACAAAAAAAAAAAAGACTTAGGAACTAGCCTATTGTTATGATAACGTTTAGTACGCTCTATGTATAATTTTGCATTTTCATAAGTCTCATCCCTAATCCCTTCCAACTCATTAAGATAGAGCAACCATTTTTCTCCTGCTTTATCTAAATCCATGTTTAGCTCTTTAATTGCCTAGTAAGCCTTGTGTTTGAGTTCAACAAGAAGGTGTCAATCTTTCCCAAAGATTAACCAATAAAGGCTCATCCCAACGGGTGTTTTGCAAGCTATGCGATATGCTTATAAGGCATTATTCAAATTGATTGCCCACTTATTTCTTGAAGTATGCACAGTGCATTCCAAAATTTCCTTGATTTTCCTATTACTTCCACTTGGCTGGAAGTTTGAGGATGATAAGGATTTTCCCCTATATGTGAAACATTGTACTTCTTCAATACTCTATCAAAGAGTCTATTGCCAAAATGGCTACCTCCATCACTTAATATTGCTATAGGCATCCCAAATCTGCTAAATATCTAATTCTTAATGAATTTCACAACAACGTTTGCATAATTGGTTTTAGTGGATATAGATTCTACCCAGTTGGATACGTAATCTACAGTAACCAAGATATATTTGAAACCATTGGATGGGAAAAAGGACCTATAAATTCAATCTCCTATACATCAAAAAGTTCAACAACTAATTTGGATGTCAAAGGCATTTTAGCTCTTTTTCTTATGTTTCCTATTCTTTGACATCTATCATATTATCCACAAAACATATTAGCATCTTTGGAAAGAGTTGGCCAATAGAATCGAGACTGTGATACCTTTAGGATAGTTTTCTCACCACTGAAATGACCTCTATAATGAAGTTCATGACAAAATTTCAAAATCCTCTTATGTTCTTCTATAGGCACACACCTTCGGATGGCTTAATCTTGACCAATTCTAAATAAATAAAGGTCATCCCAAAAGTATTGCCTACAAGAAGTTAGAAACCTTTTCTTTTATTGAGAAGAAATATCGGGTCTTAAAACACCAGTGGCTAGATAGTTAACGATATATACATATCAAGGGTTTATACCTACTGAAAATAACTGTTCATTAGGAAATGTTTCAATTATATATTCTTTACTCTCACCTTCAAGAGAATTGAAGTCAGAAATTAACCTAGATAAATGGCCAGTGAGTAAGTTTTCACTATGCTTCTTATCTTTGATTTCTAAGTCAAATTCTTATAAGAGTAAAACCCACCTCATTAATCATAACTTTGCATTAGGTTTACTTAATAGGTATCTCAAAGCAGCGTAATCAAAATGCACAATTACTTTTAAACCAACTAAGAAAGAGCTAAATTTGTTTAAAGAAAACACAATAGCTAAGAAATCTTTCTCAGTGGTGCAATAATTAATTTGGGCGTCATTAAGTGTTTTGCTCGCATAATATGACATGCAAACTTTTTTCCACTCTCTGTCCCAAAAATACTTCGATTACATAATTGAAATCATCACACATTGTTTAAAAAATTTAAAGACGATTTATACCATACATAGACTATTGAAAGTGTAAATTTAAAACACCTATCAATTAAAAAGAAAAAAAGAGTAATAAAATAACTATACAAAATTTTAGAGAAAATATACATAGTATTTTGTACAAAAATACTAAACAAGCAAGTTAAGTTAATCTTTAAGTTAAATAACATATTCAATATTAACCAATAGTGCTTCCGAAAAAGAATTGTGGGGCAAAGCCTTTTTAAAAATCATCCTCCTAGAAACAACAACGTTCCTATAAAAGACTAGTAACACAAAGACTTCTAAGAACTAGTCTCCTTGACAAAACTCTCTTAGATCTTTACCTTTCATGCTATTACACAATTAGTTTTTTATTTTTTATTTTTCATATTTTTTTATTTTTATAATTTTTCATTAATGGCACCACGATGAACTATTTTTCTATAACACGGAAAATTGGGTTCGGTATGAACTCCAATTTTATTTAATTAATTAATTAAATAAATATTATTTATTGAAAGTTCATAATTAAATTAAAATTTATTTTAAAATTTATTTAATTAATTATTAATATTCTTTTATTTATTTAGATAATGAAATTTTGAATAAAATTTTTATTTTTATTTTATTTTATAAATTTTAAATTAAAATCAACTTCAAATTTAAGATGTATCTATGATTTTTGATATTTTCAATGAAATTACTCTTCACGGAATAGTATCTCGAACATTACCTTCTTATTTTTATTTTATTTTATTAAATTAAAATTTTAGATTTTACTGTTCAAAATTTTCTAAACTGTCTCTAAATTGCTTTTTCAAATTTTTAATTTTTTTCAATTTTATTGTTTATTTAGATTTAAATTAATTTATTTTTTAGATTTATTATTTTTTTATGAACCAAATACAAATATTTTTTCAAAAAATTTGGACTTTTATTTTTTTAAAGATTTAAATTTAAATTTAAAACTAATATCTTTTATTTATGATTTTTTTGTATGATAAATAATTTAGATATTAGTTTAAATTCTATCTTATATTTGATTTTTTTTTATATTTTTGAACTTAATATTCAAATCTAATAGTAGGAGGTTCGTTGCCTCATTCCTTTCTGGTCCGGCCGCGGTACGGCACCTGAACTCGAATCTACGATCCGATCCGATTAGATCTGATCCGTTAAAATAAAAATCATAATATTTACATGACATAAAGTTTTTAAATTTTGATAATGATATAAAAATCATTATAATTTTCTTGACAACGACGCCAAAAACTTGATAAATAAAATTGAAGATAATACTGATTTCATAAATACTTATATATTTTAAATTTTATTAATTCTCGCATGCGTATGAATCATTTATAGAAATGATAAGTATATACCCATGGTCCATTCAAGAAAATAATATTGTGTGGTTTTTAAATATTATTCAAATTTTAAAAACATAATTAAACCTAAATATTCTCTTACAATGAATTGGTTTTTAAGAAAAGTAATCTAAAGCAATAAAGATAAAGATAGACATTGATTTAACAAATACTAATGCAATTTAATACATTCATAAACAATAGAGAATAATGGATATAGTAATTCAATAATTATGTTTGCTCATATTATTTAAGTTATTAAATATATAAGTCGATATTTATTGATTTTCTCTTTTTGATATGAAAGTGTCCTTAAACGGGGCCTAAATTATTTTGTTTAATACTAATTAACTAATATCTTTATGTGGAACTTATTAATTAATTAAGTATTAAATTTCAGTTTTATTTATAAGAAAATAGCAAACTATCTAATCACAACTTTAGGTAGAGTGAGTTAATTAGATTTTATTCAAAGTGTCCAAATTAAACTTAAAAATTTAACTATCTGAAAAATAACTTTCACGTTTTAAAACTATATAAGAAAATATGTTCTCAAATAAGAATTCTTTGTAAAAAACCTTTGAAATAAAGCTTCACTCTAAATATCCAAATTATTGAATCTAAAATAAAAGAGTATTACTCCAAATTAAGTCTAGGTGATTAAATCTTAATTTTAACTCTCATATTAAGTTTGTTATTAAGAGTAATGTACTCCTTCAAATAATATTCTTTATAAAAATCTTCAATAAACGTATAATCAATTTATTTTAAGAAAATATTTTACCAATTCAATATTTTTGCAAGTATAACAACGTTATCATTATATCATAGTCACTATGAGTCAAACATGTTATAATTGATCACTAATAAATCAAGAATGACACAAAAGAAGCAATACATATATATGGACTACAAAAGGAATATAATTAATACATTAACAATATCCTTACAAAACTTCGAAAAGTTCATTCTAAGACTCAAAAAACTTCGATAGTAATTTCCCTTTAGAATTTGTTGAATCAAAAACTAGAAACTACTAAAATATAAACATGTTCTTCCTCATAATTGAGGGAAGAAATAAATAAAAGCAAAAAATATAAAAATCTATAGAAAATGGGGAGAGAAAGTTGTTGAAAATGGAACTTGTAAGCTTTTTTCTTGGTATATAGGGGGTCCTATTTAGAGAAAAGATTATGAGAAAACTTGTGTTTTCGTGGTGGTACGATCAGATTGCAACCAGATTTTTGACTAGTTCAAACCTCCTTGTGCCGCATCATACAATTATTTTTCTTTATTTTCCATTATCACTTTTCTTCACTTTGGATAATATCAAATAAATGATATTCATTTAAGCTACACAAAGTGTGATAAACATGCTTCAAATATTTTTCTTTATTTTAATATTTATATATTAAGATACCTACAAAACACTACAATATACCCATTAATTTGAACAAATAGATTTGTCTAAAATATAATAGAATAAAGAAAATAAAAATCCATTTTATTAATTAAATGACATTAAAACATGATATATTTAGTGCTTTTTAAGCATTCATCATGCATGGACCCTTTTCCAAACAAGTACACATCATTATGTACCAAGACGGTGGATCATTTATCCCAACAAGGGAAGTGTTTGATGAGCACCCCTTGTCTCAAAACAAATGATATCATTGATGAACCTCACCAAAGAGTTGCTATTAAAATATAAAATTAAAGTACAAAACTCAAAGGTATAAACATGATAAACGACAAAGCATGTGTATATATTTATATATCCAAAAGGTCCAAAAAACCTATCTCTACCACAAGAAAGTAAAGCCAACAAGTACATGCACTTTGGTGAGAACTAAAATCAAAATAACACAAAGAGATAGCCTACTAATCTCCATATCTAGTCGTGCTCTAAGAAGCACCATCTTATGTATTAGCTTCCTCCTCAATTGCCTTAGAATCATCACTACCACATACACTTTGGCTATCCTCCTACCAATCAAAGGTGATCACACCATGGAGGGAAACCTTCTCCTCTGAATTTGGAAAGATGGTAGTAGAAAGGGTTATGGTAGGATATACCTTATAGAACAACAATTTCATGGTTTCAAAACTGTAAGTCCACATCCCAAACTTTTCCTAACACCAATTCCATCTCATTGTAGGCATTCTCAATGATGTCTCAATCCTCAATCATCCTACACCTATCCTCCTTTATGTACATTAAGTAACCCTCTAAATCAAGATAAACCTTAATTGCATGGTCCAAATCTAAGACAAGTGTTTGGGCCATAGCAACTATACTGTGCAAGTATAAACCTCTAAAGTTTGCACATTCTAAAAAGCACAAAAAAGTATGGGGTGTAGGTAAGGTCGGAGAATGAACATCCAAGTTTATAGGTCATGAACTTGTACCACTTGCAATTGGTATTGACAGAACATCGATGGGTGTTGATAGGGACCCCATCCTCCCAAGATGTGCTCTATAGTCACTTCAAAAGTGGATGTTCTCTTCTTTTTAGAGCCTTTAAGCTATGAACCACTTTGGTTTGTGTTTGTGCCTCCATTTGACTAGACTACTTGAGAAACCAAAAAGGCATCATACTCTTCTTTTTCCTACCAGTTGGAAAATCAGAAGCCCTACTTATAAAAAAGAGCACAATTATCAACTAAGTGTTCAAAAGAGAATATTGAAGTAAAGAGAAAAGACCAGTACTCACTATCGATATTTTAAGGATTATTACTCTCTAGCTTAGCTACTATAAGGTCCAAATACCATTAAACAATCCACTTTGGAAGTATGAGACTATCACTATATTGCTTCTTTAAAGTTATGCATAAAATAAGTGATAAACTTTGGTTGCTTTTGTGAAGGATGACCTTGCAAGTAACAAACTGTAAATAAAAAGAGAACAAGTTAAAATGTCTTACCATTCCTCTCATATTGAGTGAGCATGGGAGGGAACCTTGGGAAATTTATATCAAATATCCGTCCACCATGAAAAGTGAATCATGCCATCCATTGTTGATGTTTGGAAGCTTTTCAATCAAAAAATAGTCGGCATGGAAAAGAAAGTGTCAATCCATGGTGAGCGAGCATTTGAGTGACCCTTATGGATAGAACTACATCATCGAGATGATTCAAAACCATCGCATAACTTGATGAATACCTTACGATGGATACATACACTCGAACCTCCTATACTACAGCCTGTCGAACCATGGTCAAACACTCTATGAATGACCAAACTATGACCAAATATACCATGGATGATCGAACCATGGTCGGATATACCATGGTCGAACACTCAATGATTGGTTAGATTATAGTTGGACACTCTATAAGTGGTCAGACTATGGCTGGACATAATATAAATGGCTAGATTATGGCCAAATATCCATGGCTAAACAGATTATGATTGGTCAAAGATTGATCCTCCACTTCTTCGATGGTCCTCTACTTGATAGTTACCTCATGCCACTTATCCCAGTCTGTGTTTGTTCAACCCACAATGACCAAGTTCAAACCTCTCCATCAATCATCCCATCCCATATAGGATATGATGAGTGTAAGTATCATAGGGTATGAGGTGTTTAAATTGTAGGAAAATAAATCCCATATTTTTTACAAATTTAAAGGAAAATGAATAAAGGGAAAAAGTTGGAAAAAAATAGAACTTACTAGACCTTGATGCCAAGCTCTTCAGCTCTTTTCTCTCTCTTTCCAAAAGTGAGCTTTGAAATGTAGAATGAGAAAGTAAGGGGGAGCTCTCCTTACATAGAAGATGAAAAATGATATCATCCATTCATCAAAGAACCCATCCAAGGGTTCCAATCTCTTAGGTAGTCCATGAGCTCACCAGTCCACATATTTGGTATCCTTCCCCTAAAAATGGAAAATTGAACCCATTAAGGGGTGATTTTGATGTTGATATAACTCCCTAATTAGGAGTCTAATTGAGAATCCATAAAAATAAAAAATAAAAAATAAGGCACCATATGTACGTTTTGAGTGGCTAGGACAAAAAAGAAGTTTGTCATATGGGCAAGTAATGACCATGTAAGGGTAGATTTGATCCCACCAGTGAGGTTCAAAAATTCATGAACCCAAGTGATGACAAAATGGAAAAATGGACCTCCTAACCCATATATCCAGGCCTAGCAAGTATGTGGGTTGATGTTGGGTGTAAAATAGTTAATTCTCTATGGTACTATACAAGAGGTCATAATTAGTAAATAATTCTTAGGCCAACCCAATAAATGCTAAGTCGGCATATAAGCATCAATATCATATAAATACCCAATAATATAAGCGATCGATCTTTAATCTCTTAATTATCTGGCAACTAGATTATTAAGGAGATAAAGCTTCGTCATTAAGATAA
The DNA here is from genome assembly GCA_030763125.1 of Hippophae gyantsensis. Classification (NCBI taxonomy): domain Eukaryota; kingdom Viridiplantae; phylum Streptophyta; class Magnoliopsida; order Rosales; family Elaeagnaceae; genus Hippophae; species Hippophae gyantsensis. The sequence continues at coordinate 53,580,537 of CM061028.1, forward strand.
GTCTAAAACTAGAGGAAAGGTTCATTAGTAGGTATATTTTCTCCTATATATATTTATCACATCTCAACATTAAATATAACTACATAAAACTTGACATAACTTCACAAGAGACAAAAACTTAAATCTAAACTCTCCCACTAAAAATCTCTTTGTATCTATCTACATTATAAGGAGAAACACTAGTCTCTTCCTTTTTCTCACTATCTAGACTTACTTAAGTAGTAGAGGGCCAAGAGAAGCCACCCCCTGTGGTTGTCCAAGATTCCACTGGTGTGTTCTCTATTCTCAAGTCCATAAGAAGAAAAAAGATGCATCCAATCATTGGTGTTTGATCGGACATAAATTGTGTTCAATGAATATGCAAGTATACTTATCGTAACAAGTAATATAATGATAAAAACATTTCATTCCCATGGAAATTATGTTATTAGAAACTAATTTTTAAAATAAAAAACCAAAAATCAATTTTTTATGTTTTTTTTATATTTTAAGGAAGAAAAATTAAAAGAACTAAAAACGATAAAAACAATTAATTAAATTAGATTTGGAAACTAAAAAGTTATATGAGAAAATACCTAGGAATACTTAATCTCTCAATTTTTCTAAACATGTGAATCACTAAAATCCCCCACTATAATTACCAATAAATTACATGATCAATTGAATCTAACCTAGCATGTATTTCTCTCTCTCAAGTAAACTACACATCATATAGTAATAAACCTAATCACACTCTTATGTCAATTAAATTGCATACTACTAATTAAATTCATCAATTATGGACCACATACATAAGAATCATACATATGTGCCTAGAAACTATACATGTTATTTAATCAAGATAAAAAATTAAATAATTCTCTTAAATCTATTTAATTGCCTATATAGACCAATTATTGGCCAAATAATTAATATCATAAAAATTAAATTAAATAATATAATAAAATTGAAATCATAATTAGGATAAAATATTAGATCATCACACGGTAAAAATTGGGTTCATAAGACCCCTAGATTAATAAATTAACTAGACATAATTATTTTTATAAAGCTTATAATATTTCATTAAGAAAGATATAAAAATTGATAAAAAAAGAAGAAGAAAAAGAAATACAAGCAGTCTCTTCAATTATAGTACGAATCTCTTCTTGAATCTCCAACAAAACTGTATCTTTTTTTGAATTTTTTGTATATTTTTCTCTCTTCTTGGCTCCAAAAAATAAGAAAAATTATGTTAATTTCGGCTCATCAAGGTTCATGGGGTAATTAAAAGATGAAACATAACTCAGATGGAATTTGGACCGTTAGATTAGTTTCAAATAAAGGGCTGAGATGAAAAAGAGGAAAATTAATAACACTAGTCAATACGAGAGTGACATATGACATGCGGAATTCAGTGGGTGAATCAGAGCGTAATGCATGACAGGACTCATATTGGTCAACGCTTGTTGAGTCAACTACATGTGATGATATGTGATTCACTATCGTGGCATGGCACATAGTTGGAAATAATGGAAGAGTAGCTTGATGACAAGTGGAATGAGCATTGACCATGCAGCGAACTCGAAAGGAATACTGTTTTGACATGTGTCAAAGTGCTACATCACTTTATACACGTGGCTTTGCATGATTCACTTGCTTTGATTATGTGGCATCCATGTTGCTTGCTCTATCAACTCTCTTGCTTGCATGGCATCCACGTGGGAGCATCTGATTGGTCATGCGTTAAAAATTCATAAAAATTTCAAAAATTATATTTTCACCCTTTTCATTAAAATTTTTGTATATTAGTATTTTTAATAATAAAATACTACTTATTAAATAAAATGAGCAAATATTAAGTAAAAAAGTGCATTGATGATTTTACTTTCATACAGTAATCATTGTTGACAAAAATTAGTATCAACATCATGTATTTTGAGAGAGAAAGAGTAGATAAATTTTCAAAACTTTTGTTAGATAATATTTCCCTAAAATCAGACCTTCAAGGTTTAATACATAATTGATTCTTACTTTTTAAGTTTTAATCTCAATCTTATTGGCTTATACATCACTCATTAACCATAAATCAAGTAAATTGCGTAGAAATAGTGTGTTGAATTTAGTAGACAGAAATGTTTAAACACTTAAATATGTGATTATGGACTTGAGATTGGGGGGACTAATGCAAACCATGTCAAGAATTTTATCCCAAACATTGCTAGGAAGAAAATATGGGATGAGATCGTAATCTAATGAAGTCAAATATCTTGTTTTAACTGGTAACAGATTTAAGAAACTTACCAACACAGTTGACATAAGTGGGGAATGAAAATAGAAACATTAATAGTACCATTCTAACTCAAAGCAAAAGAGGAAAAAACAAACTAGATAAATGGTACATTTACTTTTAAATTTAATAATTTGATCCCTTATTTTTTTTCTTTATGATTTTTTGTTTTTATTTTTATCTGAGGATAAAGTATGACCTTCTATAGTCTCGCATATATATGGTATGATGTATGATCTACTTGGACACACTACACCAAATATGACTTTTAAAGTCGATCATTAACCAACTTTAAACAAATTTAAAGTAAGTTCGGTGAACCAACTTTAAATGGGATGACTTAAAAATGTAAAGTCAGTTCATGCGTCGAATTGACTTTAAACGTAAAGTCAGTTCACGCGTTGAATCGACTTTAAATTTTTAATTTTTGTTTTTACAAAATTTACTCATTTTCTATTATACTCAAAACCTGTATTCAATCACATAATAGCAAAAAAACAAAAAATAGGTTTAACAAATAGTTTAAATAATACAAATAATTGAAAAATTAAATATTAATTAATTACTTGAGAATTAAGTTTATTACAAAAAAATAATTTATATAAAATGATGTCATCTCTTTTATCATTGATTTTTTTGATATTCCCACTTTATTTCAAGGAGAGGAAACTAGGTTGGCTTAGAATCACCACCATAATGACCAAGAAATTGGACAAAAAATATTTGGTCCATATAATAATTCATTCTCCTAAATGTTTTTAGATTTTTTTTGAAATTCTTATAAATGTTTTATGATTTTTATTAAATAGGTAAATGTATTCAAAAAATTAAGTGGATTTTATTTGAAAGCCAAATTCAAGTTTCATTTACATCACATAGTGTAAGTGTCACATAAATAGATTAGAATTATTTCATTCATGCCTTCATATATGATTTTCTAATATAAATACAAAATAATAGTCCATAAAATATAGAAAATATCATAATTACATGAAAATTAAGAGAAAAAGATCAAAAAGTATATAAATTATATAATTAAGTTGGAAATAATAATTAACAAGATGAGGATTTAATAATAAATTAAAGGGACCGAAGATAAGAATCAAGAACAAGAATCTAAAGATTTCTTTCCCTTTAATTTAATTGTTTTTATGAATAATTTTCTAAGTTTATTGTTTGATATGAATAGTTAATTTTATAATTGATTATATGTGATTTAAAAGCTCTAGACATGGATAACAATATTTAATAAGATTTTTAATATTTTATTCAACTATTTTTTTAATTATGTATTAATTCTTAGTTTTAATTGTTGTATAGATTTATTTGACTATTTAATTGTACAATTAAATAATTAAATTAATTCATCATTAATCAATTTAGTTGATTGGGTAGTTAATTGTTTGACCAATTTAAATAATAATGATAAATTGCTTACAATAAGAATTAATACTCAAGATAATTAAACCGAGCTTATGTGTTTAACCTTGATCTAACTAGCTTTTTTTAAAATTAATGCTTTTAAAAAATTAAATTTAGAGAGCTTATTCTATGTTGTGTATTAAAAATAATTTAGTTTAAGAGCTTGTTTGATTCAACGAATCTATAAGAAGAGGTGAAGATTTTTGCTTTTGTGAAATTCTCTATGTTGGTATAATCAAAGAATAGGAGAGTATGATATGTTTTTATTGATTTATAGTACATGTTAGTAGTAGAGAACAATTCTGTAATCTTTCTTTTATTCAAATTTGTTTATTAATCTTCATATTTTGTTTTTATCTTTATTAATTTTTAGTTATTAGATTTAATATTTAGTTTACAAAACCAAAACCCTCCATTTTAATAAATGGAGTTAGTTCACAAAATCCTATGCAAGAAACACTCATACATGTTATATATTAACTCACGACATCTTAAGTAATTTAAAATAAGATTTAAATTGACTACTCTTTTGAACCGCATCAATTTTTGACGATGTTACAAGGGATTCTTGTTAAATTGACTCTTATTTACTTTATATATATAAATTAAAAAATTAAAAAATTAAAAAACAAATAAATAAATAGAAAAATACTATTAAATTTTTTTAAAATTTTCTTTTTCTTTATTTTTATTTTGGTTTATTTATATTTGTTTTTATTTTACTTTTACTTAATTTGTTTCTAGTCTTTATTTGCTTTTTAGAGTAATAGATGATTCCTAGTTTTTACTTATTTATATTTCTTTATTTATTTTTTTAAATTCATTTATTTTATTGAGTTTATTACTATTAGTTTTATTTTAAGTTTAGATTTATTTATTTTTAATTTTAAGTTTAGTTTAGTTTATTTTTATTTTTATTTTTAATTTATTCTTATGGTGTTTTTATTTATCTATTTATCTATGATTACTAATTATTTTCTTTTTTTCTTAAATTGTTGAATATCAAGGGAACATGAATACATATATGGATTCATATACCCTACATGCAATGGATTTTCTATATCACACTCGGAGCATTAATAAGGCAATTAGGACTATGCTAATGCAATGGATGGATTTGAAAGCTAAAAACCTAGATATGATCCATATTCTAACATCTATAATGCAAGATGGTAGGATTATCAATATCCAAGCTATTCATATAGAAATCTAGCAAAAAATTTCAATATCACACCTAATTGTTTATTCTCAATGCCATAACCAACTCTAACCACTCAAGTTAAGTTTCTTGAGGATTTTGTGAATACCATCACTACTAAGTAGGACCATCAAGCATATAAAGTTATCAAAGAATAAGAAATTTCAAGGAGAAATATTAAGATACAAATAAACCAAATTTCAACGAAGAATCCAGCACATGTGTTCAACATCAAACCTAGCTTCCCATTCTCATTGTCACAACCAACTCCAATCACTTAAGGTAAGTCTCTTGAAGACTTAGTAAATATCATCACTGCTAAAACTTTGATTTTCAGCAAAAAAAATCAAGTTTTTATCAAAGAACATGAAATTTCAAGAAAAAATCTTGATATATAGGAAACCAAAGCTATTATCAAAAACCTTGAGACTCAAATTGATCAATTGACTATGGTAGTGAAAAGACTAGAAGCATAGGCAGTTGTTCAACTCTCCTCCCAAATAGATGCTAAACCTAGAGAAATTGTCAATGTCATTATTATGGAGAAACAATCTTTACAAATAAGGAGAAAAAGGCCATCATTTCCAAGGAATCCAATGCGACACCAAAGGTAGTATTAGAACTTTTCTACTGATGATCCTACTTTATAATTCTCAAACATGTTTGACAATTCAATGGAGTAGAACATGAAAAGGAAAATTTGGAGACATCCTCCAAGGTACAAATCCGCATACCTCTTATGAAAGACATTAAGAAGGAACCTTGGTATGAAAAGTACATTAAGGAAATTTTTCTTACCAAGGACAAGTTTTAGGATAACAAAGAGATATGTGTGTAGGAAAATTGTATAGTATTCATCAAAGGATACTATCATCAAGATGCAAGATATAAATAATGAAATTCTAGCTTAGAAGTTTAAAATTATACACATTAATATCTTTGATGATGGTGGATCATAAAAGTGATAACATCATGCTAAGGATGTTAAACCAAGTGCTTTGTGGAAGGCAACCCATCAAAAACAAAATTTAATCCCATTTTACTTACTTTTTATGTTAGCATGTACTTATATTGTGGGCAATGTAGGAATTAAGTGTGAGGGTGTAACACATCACTATATTTGTTTATGCTTTATTAGTTTAGTATATTTTAGAATACATGTTTTTGGATTAGTATGCTCTAGATAGAATATTTTTTTTTCATTTTTAGTATTTATTTGTTCCAATTTTTTGGATAGTTACGATTAAAAGAAAGGCTTAGAAACAATCACATGTTCTATTTTAGTTTTCTAGCATCTGTGATGAAATTAGCTAAACAATATTAGGTTGAAAAGGATAATGAATGTTGATAGAATCTTGACCTTGTTTCTAAGTGAATGTAACTTTTTGATAATTTTACTCAAAACTTGCATGTATAATAGCTAAATTGATGATAGAATAATCTATATACATGAACTTATGAAAAATGTTGCAAATCTCTTGAAATTTTGCTATATTTTTAATGATTAAGGCAATAGGATTAACTTTTTTGACTAAATTGTCCTACCTTTAAAGTTATTGTTCTTTTAATCACAATCCTTTTAGAGAACCAATTTGAGACTATATGAGCCAATTTTTTATACTCATTCCTTATCTTTTGAACCAAACACTTTGGTCATACCCTATAATCCAAGAATAAGTAGAGTTGTATAAAAGAGAATAGATTTTACGAAAATATTGTAATAAGATTTAAAAATGTCCATTGTGCTAAAATTAATTAAATGCCTATTATACAAAAGCAACCCCTACTACAATATGTTCCATTATATACATATGATACTAAGGGGACACGTAAAAAAAATTATAAAAAAGGATTGTGTGTTATAAAAAAATGAAATAAATAGAAAAAGAAGCCAATAGGGTCCAAAATAATGAAATTTGCTCCTACTTTATCAACATAATTAGTCTTATTATAATATTATTTATATCTCTTATTCTATAGACTCATGAACTTTTATTTCTCTTTTTTTCCTTCATTTGATTGAAACAACAAACATAGTCATATTATAACAAAATGAAAGACCACTTCATTTTAAAAAAATACTTTTGATGAATGAAGATACACTTCTAAAAAAAGGCTTATGGTATCCAATTCAACTCTGAAAAAGTGATGATATTTTGTAGGAAAGAATAATGTTTTAACTTGTTCATGTTAGATGATTCGACTATTACTAATTGATACTACATCATATACACTTTGGGTATGATTATTGCACATTAACAGTAGTAATGAGATGATTATATACAATATCTAACATTTATTAGAATTTAAAACTATAATATTGTTATACTCTTAAGATAAAAATATTTAAAAACGTATTCTCTTAATAATGAGTGTTGACTTTTCTTAGAAACTAGTAAAAAGTAGGTTTGAAAAAGTTTGATAAGTGATATTTTATACACATTTATATATTAATTTCTTTATATATATATATATATATATACTTATTTATTTTATACTTATTAGGAAAATATTGATCTTTAAAATTTTTTGAAATTTTTTGTGATTTTTTGTGATTTTTATTTGATAGATGGATGTATTACTAAAATTAAATAGATTTACTTAGGAAGCGAAATTCAGCTTCCATTTACATCACATAGTGCCAAATGTCACATAAATAGATTCGCATTATTTCATTCATGCCTTCACCTCCTATCTTAAGCGCGATTTTCGCGCGAGCTACTATGCTATTTCGTGTGATTTTCGTGTCAACAGTCGTCTGCAATTTAAAAATAAACCAATTTTCTTAATATAGATACAAAATAACACACCATAAGATATATAATATTAGAATTGTATGAAAATTAAGAAAAAATATTAAAAAAATACATAAATTATAGAATTAATTTGAAGACAACAATTGAGAATAAAAGGATTCAAGAACTAATTTAAAGAGTTGAAAATCAAATTAAAGAACAAAAATCTTAAAATTTCTTTCTCATTCTTTAATTGTTTTTATGACTAATGTTTTGAATTTATTGTTTGTCATGAAAAGTAAATTTTATAATTGATTGTGAGTGATTTTAAACCCCTAAATATAGATTGTAATATTTAATAAGATCTGTAAAATTCTATTCAACTATTCTTTTTAATTATATATTAATTCTCTGTTTTAATTATTGTATGAATTTATTTGACTATTTAAATATACAATTAAAAAGAGTTTAGATTAAGAGCTTATTTAATTCAACAAATTTGTAAGAAGGGGTAGAGATTTTTGCTTTTGTGAATTTCTCTAAGTTAGTATAATCAAAAAATAGGATAATAGGATATACTTTTGTTAATTTAAAATACATGTTAGTGGTGGAGAATGATCCTCCAATCGTTCCTTTATTTGAATATTTATTGTAATCTTTATATTTTGTTTTTATGTTTCTTAATTTTAGTTGTAAGATTTAATATTTATTAGAACAAGTATGTTAAAAATAGTGTAAGAATAATATTATCGATATACTGAAACGTACTACTTGGGTTGAGTCGCGGACTAGGTTGCTCTCTTTAAGATGTTTCGCGGACTAGGTTCCTCTCTTTAAGACGTTTTACGGACTAGGTTGATCTCTTTAAGATGTTTCACGGCTCTGCCCAAACTTGTGCAAGCAAACACAGACTCATCCTCCCCAGGATAAAACAACCCAGAATCTTTATTTTCTATCTTAGAACTTCACTGCACTAATAAAGTCCAGAAAACTACACCTCTAAAGTTTATGTTGCTAAAAATACTCTAAAAGAAATTTAGTATCTTCTTCTTTTCTTTCTAAAAACTATTGCTCCTATGATCTACAAGAGAATTGGTGTGTCTAAATTGAGAGATGAGGCCCTCTATTTATAGTTTTAGAAAAGGTGAGACAATTATGATAAATAACGGTTATGTTTGGGTGAAAAGAGTAACGGTTATTTCTGAGTGAAAAAGTAACGGTCATTTTCTGAGTAAAAAAAATAACGGTTATTTTATGAGTAAAAAAGTAATGACCATTCACTACTACAAAAAGGGGTATTTAAGTCGATATGTAAAGTCGGTTTTTGGAAGAAAAAACCGACTTATAATGAATTTAAAGTTGGTTTGGTGTAGAACCGACACTATCCATGTAGGACGTAGCATCGATTAACGTGTCGAATCGACGCTATATGTGGACGTAGCATTGGTTGACGTCGTGAACCGATGCTACGCTACGTGGATAGCGTCGGTTCCATATGTTAACCGACGCTACGCTACGTGGATAGCATTGGTTCGACACGTCAACCGACTCTACTACGCTACGCGAACCTAATTAACTTAGAGGGGGTGAAAATGATATTTTTAGTTTTTACTAATTTATAATTTAATAACCTAAACAAAGCAACTAGACATACAATCGCATGTAAACATAAAGTGTAGAAATAAAGTAATAATACACGATATTTTTAGGTGAAAACAACCTAGGCCACAACCATGACCTATGAGTAAAACCACTAGTCCACTAGACCATCTAACTTTCCACTATGAAAAAAAACTATTCAAGTACAAACTCGGTCTTATGCTACCCTCCCTAGGATACTCCCCCAATGTACCTTACTTACGAGCCCCTGTTCTGTTTTCATAGTTTCCAATATTAGCATGAGCAATTTTCAGACCAACATTCCAATAAGCTTCCCGCCAATCAAATACGTTCCCTAATTAACTGCAAAATGGTTAGCACAAAAACACAAGTGTCTATGTGTGTTCTAGAATGGATTTAATAATGAATAATCCTCACTAGATGATTCAAAATATATGTCACTTAAATCAAATCAACTAGCAAATCCTAGAGCAAAAAGATTAAACACAAGTTCAATAAAAATAGCTTCTTTAAATATTAATAATCAAATAAAATAATTATGATATGACAAACATAATTATTTGATCTAACAATTCAAGAACAAAAATAAAGAAGAAGCTATAAGAACATATGATCAAAATATTATAAACTAATTAGACTTATCAATAAAACATAACCACCAATATTTGATAGATTAGCTAAATAAAGATGCCTAAAGAATTATGATCTTATATTTGCAAAACAAGAAAGAGAAATTAAGAAGATAAAAATGCTCTTGTGTGATTGATTGAAACAATGAGCAATGAGTTTTATTTATAGGAAAATTAAAACTCATAATCCTATGTAATTGATAAATATCTTTTCTATTACAAATATGATTAGTAATTCTCATTAATTAAGAAGACTCTTATATGATTGATAAATACCTTTTCTATTACAAATAAGATTAGTAATACTCACTAATTAAGAAAACTCATATTTAAAGAAGAGTTCTTTTAAAATAGACTTATTAATCATAAGATTCCTATTTTAAAAAGAGTTCTTTTAAAGTATATATTTATGCTATCTTTTAGGCTAAAGATTTATGCTATAATTTAGAGTATTTCTTATCTAATATTTTAACATATATCTTATTCTATATTTTAGCAATAAAAATAATTTCAGATTTATAAATATATGCTATTAAATGTGTGAGTGCAATCCTATATGTTATAGTTATAACATATATATCTGAATTACAACTATCTGAAATTCAGACGTTTCTTCAACTTTGTTTGATAGACTTGATAGCGAGCTTAAAAATAAGTTTACAGGTAAATATTTTGTCCACAAAAATAGTCAACACTTATAATCCTTACAAACTCCCCCTTTAGCATGTTCATGTGGCAAAACCTCTCTCTCACTACATGACACTTATAGGAATAAGATAAATACAATGATGTTCTAGAATCCATAGTGGAACTATCCTATGGTCCGACGAATTCATTTTTGCTACAACTTGAAAAGCTTATAAGTAACTAAAATGATATATGTAACACTACTACAATACATGTCTTTGGTCTCGGGAGTTTAGCCTCGTTCTTTTTAAAACCGAGGCCATAGAGTTTTGGCCATGTTTTAATAAAATTGAGGCTAGATATATAACCTCGATTTTATTAGTAACCATGGCCATAAGTTAAATTACAAAAATTATTTAAATATATATAAACAAATTTATATAGCCACGATTATTAAATGACTGTGATTATAATTAAAATAATAGAGTTTCCAATATTTTTAAAACCAAAATAAAATAATATACAGTGTATCATTCATTTAAAAAAAATACAAAAATACAAAAATTAATTTTTTTTATTTTTCTCTATTAATTTAATTTAATGTGTTTTATTTATTTTATAATATATATATCAATTGTTTTCTTTTTCCCTCTTTTTTTTATTCTCCTTCTTTATTCCTCTCTTTTTTTCACTTTTTTTTCTTTTCCCTCTTGCTAATATACTTTTTCTTTAATTTCCTAACGCTCTCTTTCTTTTTCCTCTTTTCTTTTCTTTTCTCCCCCATCTCCCTTGAGTTTTCGCCCCTCTCCTTGAACCAGCGCCACTCTCTCTCCCAGTAGCTCCATCTTGTCCAGCAACTCGCTCTTTTTTCTTTCCTTTTTCAACCGATACCAGTAGCTTCCTTTCCTTTTTTTCCTTTTCCCTCCAGTTTGTATTGTTTTTGCTCGCGAACCAGCTCTAGGTATGTGTGATACCCTCTCTTTTTTACCATATCAATTCACATATGTGTTGATTATTAGTGAAATTAGGTCTTTACATATAAATTACTGAATTAGAGTTATGCATTTCATGTATGAATCTATATTTCTTACTATAATTTCTTAGGTAGGGTGTTTTGTGCACCACTTGAAAATTATTTCATAACAAGCGTTTGCAATAGTTTGAATATGCTAGAGATGTCGAAGATGCAATTTTATTGTCGTGATGACTATGACTTTGATGGACATCGTTTGAGGTTGAAATACATTTTCAACTTTTTTGTTCCCTCATATTTTAGTTGTAGTAGTTTAATTGTATATGTTCTGACCTTCTCCTTACAGGTAGAGCTAGCACATGGTGGACATGGACATTCTTCTCCTTTAGTGGTTTTACTTCTGTGCTTTATTTTTTCCCCTCTGAATTATTTTATTTGTTTCTCATTACAATTTTAAAGGTAAATATGATATAGTAAGGTTTATAAAAAAAATTCATAAAGCTGGACTCTATACTCATCTTCACATTGGACCTTATGTTTGTGCATAATGAAATTTTGGATACTATTTTTTTGCTTTTTTCCTTATTATCTTCTATAGTTCTCGATCTAACCATCTGATTCCCTTTACTTTCCTTTATGTTAATAAGGTTGTTCACTGAAAATTTGAATGGAATTAGACATTTTTTTCTATTCACTAATTTTATAGCATATGGTTGATTATAATTGAGATTTACTTCACTATTCTTGCTCTAAGTTTATTTTTTCCCCTTTCTGATTTGTATATGTTTAGAGGGTTTCCTGTTTGGTTAAATTATGTTCCTAACATCATCTTTAGAATAGACAATGAGCCTTTCAAGGTACTCTTTTGTTTCATCTCTTATTTAATCAACTTTAGGATATGATTGTTTGTGTTTATCTTAAAAGTAGCTTATGTAGGTAGTTTAAGATCAGTTTGGCTGAAAATTATATTTGTCTTTTTTGCTCATAAATATTTAATTTGATATATAGGTGGTTTGTTATTTTATAGGACTTATTCTTAACAATTCAAAATATGTGTTCAAACTAAAAGATCAAGGAACAAATGGAATTAATGGAGGTAGGATTATTGTTTTTCAGTAGTTTGTTGGTACTGGTATTGGCATGCTAGTGATAATGCTAGTGATGGTGCCTGGCACTGGTACTAGTACATAGGCACTGGTGCTTGGTCCTAATGTTGTGCCTAGTGTGTGGTCCTAGTGCTGTGCCTGTGCTGATGCCAGGTGTCGGTATTGGTACTGGTACCAATGTCCGTGTCGATACTTGTGCTAGTGCTTGGTACTAATTGAAGATGCTGAAATAACCAGAGCTATACTTAATGTTCTAATTTCTTCTTCTTCAGATGAACACCAACATAGCTCTATTAATACTCAATTGTTGAATCCAATAAGTAGTGCTTTCAAGAATTATAATTCCTCAACATTAGCTCCCACTAGAACCTAAATAAGTATTCCCTTAAGCAAACAAAGTTTGATAAAGCGATCAAACACATTCTTTAAAAACTTAAATTTTATAAGGAATATTCATCAACGATTACAAGAAACTTGCCCAACTACTATCCAGTTGCACCATGTGATATCAAAGTGCAAAAGACGTGCGAAACTCAACAAAAGCTTTTAGGCACTCAGATCACTACTTCCCCCAGGAACTAAGGTACATTATGACTTGTGATATCGAATTGAAAAGTTGGAATCACATCATATACTAATTTATGTCATTTTAAGTACTTTATTAAATTAGAACTTGCATCTGTTCAAACATATGCATTATTTGATGAAAAATAGGCACAAATGTTACGCCATTTTTTCTCAAACAAGCGCAAAAAATGGCTCAACATGCCAGTAGTGCAATAAGGTCAAGTACAGTTCTATTTAAAAAAAACTTTGGTTTGATCATGTACTAATACGTTGTTTTTTTAATTATATTAATTAATTATCGAATAATATTAGAAAGACAAAGCATCTTTGCTAACAACCACAAGAAAGTACTTGGCATCATTAAAAGCTCAAGTTAGTATGCTAAGCACAAGAAATCAAGAGTTGGAAGCACAACTTCCACTAACTAATTCAAATATTGAAGAAGCCATATTAGCTAATGTTGATGAAGGTAGCATAAGTGAAAGTAATATATTAGTACCTATGTTATGCACTTTGTAATATATTAGTACCTCATCACGTAGATCACTACTCTATGTTATGCACTTTGTATCACTAATGCATTATTTTCCTAAATATTAGTACCTATCAACTCCTTTTTCGTGGTCTATAGAGAGAGTAATATACTCCATTTGGTATTTCAACAACCTCAGGAGTATCTGGTAATAAGGAAACTACTCAAAGCAAAGCCTCTGTTGGAATGGGCCTTCTGGTTAGATCAAATGTTATGCTTCAAATAATTCTGAGGGGCACTTGTCTTATAGTAAGCAAGAGTGATCATCAAAACTCAACTGTAGTGGACTAGAAAGCTATAAAAAGATTTAGCTTCACAAGTATTAATTTTATACAGCCTTTGTTTTCTTCTTAATTTCCTTTTTCTTTCTTCTAACTATTACCGTTTAATCAGTTGATGATGATATGTATTGATACAAGAATACAGAGCTTTATCCTTTAACATTGCAAATATACAAAGATTGTTGCTTATATCATATAAAATCATCCTTAGATAATCTATATGTATTGGATTATTTTGATAAAATGAAAGCATTTTTTGATGAATTGGCTGCTATTAGGCCTATGGATGATCACATGCTATTCTAGGTGCTGTTTTCTTTTTCATGGTAGGCATCAGGTGCAACAATATCAGGCACACCAGGCTCACCAGCACCAGCACTAGTACACCAGGTGCAACAGCACACCAGTGCACCAAGCATACCAACGCACCAGTAAACCAGTGCAACAACACCAGAGTAGCACCCCAATGCACCAGCACCAGCGCACTACCCTAATGCACTAGCACCAACGCAGCATCCAAATGCACCAGCCCAACGCACCTACATCTATGGTATTTTCTATTTCTTTACACTTCTACTGAAGTCGTTGTGGACTTGATTATGTAGATTTTAAGTACACTTATAATTGCTTGTAATTAATAGTAAAAAGTCAATTTGTAATAGTAAGGTTTTATTATGTTTTAGTGTATAATAAACTCTCAAATGTAATTATACTTTTAATTTTAATACAATATGATTTTTAATATTAATTTTTATTATTATAATTAATAAATTTATTGTAATTTATATTGATTTTTAATATTGTAATTAATAATTGTATTTTTTTTAATTTATGCATGCCCTATGACCTCGATTATTGAAAGACCGACGTCTATGACCTCAATTATTGAAAAATCGAGGCCATAGGACATGTTTATTGCCTTGGTTATTGAAAAACTGAGGCCATAGGACATGTTTATGGCCTTGATTATTGAAAAATCGAGGCCATAAACATGTCCTATGGCTTTGGTCTTTCAATAACTGAGGTCATAGGGTATGTTTATGGCCTCAGTTAAAAAACTGAGGCCATATGTAACAGTCTATGGTCTCTCTCACTTAGGCCTCAGTTTTTATAACCGTGGCTATAGGACTACGGTCATGATTAAAAACTGAGGTCATATATGCTTTTTGTAGTAGTGCAAAGCAAACAAGAAATTGGTTTGAAAGCCTCATTGTACATTAGTTCAGTTTACATAAAAATAAGCGAAGTGTAAAGAATAATCATGTAGTGTGCATTCATACCAATCAAGCTTAATTAAATATGTTCCCCCTATATGCATAACAAAATAAAAATATGGAAGTAAAACACATTATTCTTTTCCCCTTTTTGACATACGAGAAGGATAAAGCATTAGACAAAGCAATGAAGCTAAACGCCTCTTAAAGTTATAGCAATGTAAAACCAGAGTAATGCAGAAGTGTAATGTGCTTTAAACTCCCCTTAAGTTCTATGACTCTCTAACTTAAAAACCAATTAAAAGGTAATAAAGAAAAGAAGATGTAAATGAGCACACAATCAATTGAGAACTCATCTTTTTTCATTTTTTTAACTCAATTTTTGATTATCTATTGTATAAATAAGTAGATTAGAAGAGTCACACTTCACACATAAATGACATATTGACATTTATTTGAAAACATTATATATGTTTAAACTTTACAAATATGCCAATTAAGTCATTTATGATCAATCAAAAAAGACTCAAAAGAAAAAATATCACCTATAATATAAAATTATAATCGAGTCTTCAATCTCATAAAAAAATATATCTACTAAAAGAAGACTTAAATTTTTTTCTTTATTTTATATATGAGGTAAATGATATTTTTTAACGTCTATTGGCTCTTTCTTTTTGTGCATTTGATGTACAAGATTTATAAGTAGTCGCTTTTTGCATAATCTTTCCTTCTTTTTTGCACGAGCCATAAACCTAGCTTGATGAATTTCACAGTAGTTGTAGGGTAGCCCTCTTTGCTCATTGCAGTAGCTTCACACATCACAATAGGTATCCCTCTCAATACTAGGTGCCTCCATACGGTAAAATTTTAAAAATCAAGAATTAAAAACTCAGCACAATTTTACAATCAAGATTAGTTGATGTCCTAAAGTCTTTTAAGAGAATTCATAAACTTCATGCATAGCATATTTGTGTGTTTGTGAGTGTGTGAATACTTTCATGTCAACATCGATCATCATATATACAAGAAAATCTATGGGTGCATAAGCCAAAATTGTAGAATAATTTATACAACAAATATCGAAATTGGTTAAGTCTTTAAAAATAAGGTTATATGTTTGTAAGTGTTGAATAAATCCAAAATCCTATTTTCCAAATAAAGATTCTACTTCTTCTTTTTTAAGTTTAACTAATAAATAAAATAAAGACAATAAAGATTGTTCACCTAGGGTCATTTAAGCACCCTAAAAAAATACCTAAATGAAGGAATAAAAGGCGGTCAAGTGACCAAGAAAAAACAACCTTTCCTAACCCACATTTTCTTGCATTTTGGATTCTCTATATCATTGGGTTGGGACTTAACAAACTTAGGTTTCATAGGAATATTCTTAGACTTAGATGTACTTTTCTCATTCATCCCAAATGAAGATGCAGTATGCATAGTAGGATGATGATAATGGGTCCTAGCATTAAAAGTACTAAATTTTACTTGCCTCTTTAAACCTAAGACTTCATGCTTCCTAGTACAATTTTTTAACACAATATTATAATTTTCATTCATCCTTGAATATAATGTAGCATGCATAAATGGGTGGTTCTTATGGGTCCTACTATGTGAAGCATGGAAAGAATGATTAAGTTCAAGAGAATTCCTCAAAAATCTACATTTTGGTCTTATATGACCTTTCATAACACAATAATGACAGACAGGCACAAACTTAACAACTTTTTCTACCATAGGTGCAATAGTTCTTTGTGCATAAGTAGTAACAATAGGATTAGTGTTTAAGGGCCTTACAAATGTGGTCTTTGATGTAGAAGGTGTTGAACTCTCATTTTTAAAACCAAAACCATGTGTATCTCCATGTGACTTACCAATGCTCAATATTATATCTAAGTGTTAAGCTCCAATGGTAAGTCTCTCCACTACTTCACATAATTCTTTGAGCTCTTGCACTTGCTTTTTATTATCTTCAACAAGCTTATTATTTTCTTCTTTCAAACCTATAAGACTCAAATTCAAAGCATTATTTTGTTCTTGCAAAATATTATTCGCTTCTTTTAATTTATTAGAAAAAATTTCATGTGTCTCAAGTTGTTCATTTAATTTTTCTGTTTTTGTATTTAAACTATTACTCTCTTCTATGGCTATAAGACATTTAGAAAATAATTGTTTAGAACTTTTAACATTATATTTAGAGAGAAAAAAGATTCAAGTTCCTTATCATCTGAGCTAAAATCCTCAATAAAATTATCCATAATAAAAATACATAGGACTAACACTAAATGTATCTAGTGTTGGCTTTGATACAAATTAAAAGTTTATAAATTACGAACCTAATTAACCTAGAGGGGTGAATAGGTTATTTTTAATTTTTATCAATTTATAATTTAAAAACCTAAATAAAGCAGCTAGCCATGCAATCGCATGTAAGAATAAAGTGCGGAAATAAATTAATAGCACACGATATTTTTAGGTGGAAAAAACCTAAGCCACAACCATGAACTAAGAGAAAAACCACTGATACACCGGACCACTTACCTTTCCACTATGAAAAAAAATGTTCAAGTGCAAACTCAAACTTATGCTACCCTCCCTAGGATATTGCCCAAATGTACCTTACTTATGAGCCCCTCCTCTATTTTCATAGTTTCCAATATTAGTGTGAGCGGTTTCCCGACCAATGTTCCAATAACTAGTTAGCACAAAAATAAAAGTACCTGTGTGTATTCTAGAACAGACTTAATAAGGAATAATCATAACTATATGATTCAAAATATGTCACTTAAATCAAATCAACTAGCAAATCCTAAAGCAAAAGGATCAACCACAAGTTCAATAAAAATATCTTCTTTAAAGATTAATAATCAAATAAAATAATTATGATATGACAAACACAATTATTTGATCTAACAATTCAAGAAAAAAAATAAAGAAGAAGCTATAAGAACATATGATCAAAATATCATAAAGTAAATAGGCTTATTAATCAAACAAAACCACCAATATTTGATAGAATAACTAAATAAAGAAGTCTAAAGAATTATGATCTTATATTTACAAAACAAGAGAGAGAAATTAAGAAAAGAATAATCATCTTGTGTGGTTGATTGAAATAATAAGCAATGGGCTTTATTTATAGGAAATATTAATACCCTTAATCCTATGTAATTGATAAATATATTTTCTATTATAAATAGGATTAGTAATACTCATTAATTAAAAAGACTCTTATGTGATTGATAAATATCTCTTCTATTAAAAATAGGATTAGTAATGCTCACTAATTAAAAAGACTCATACTTAAAGAAGAGTTCTTTTAAAATAGACTCATTAATCATGAAGATTCCTATTTAAAAAAAGTTATTTTAAAGTATATTTTATGCTATCTTTTAGGCTAAAGATTTAAGCTATAATTTAGAGTATATTTTATCTAATATTTTAGCATATATCTTATTCTATATTTTAGCAATAAAAATAATTCCAGATTTATAAATATGTGCTATTAAATGCGTGAGTGCAATCATATGTGTTATATTTATAACATATATACTTGAAATACGACTATCTAAAATTCTGACATTTATTCAACTTCGTTTCATAGACTTGATAGCGACCTTAAAAATAAGTTTACAGGTAAATATTTTATCCACGAAAATAGCCAACACTTATAATCCTTACACCAATAACCTATCCTTTTTCTATTTATACATCTCCTAAGTGATGTAAAATAACAATGTGGGACAAGGAACAAATTGGAATCTTTTATTTTTATTAAAATTCACATTTCCAACAATCCCACACTTGAATTTTATGTAAAAAATAGTTTTCATCGAGCAACCGATCAATTAAAATTATAAGATTATGCATAAGCAAAAGGTGTCTATCGATTTGAAGTTTTGCATAGTATTGATGCTTTAGAATATACTAGAGTAACTTGTAGCTTTGAACTCTATCTCTAACAACATTGCATACACAACCTTTCCAAGGGTGTAGTTTGAAAAGCCCATGCTTTACGGCCATGCACGTGTATCCCAATATATTGAATGCTCTAGTAAATTTTTCCCAAATATTTCATAGGAAGCAGCCACACTTCCACATTCATATAGGTGAGTCTATCAAGAGTACTCTTGTAGCTATGTACTCCACTCCATATAGAGTATAGAACTCATTAAGAGTTTAATAATTAACTCATCTTTATCTGTCGCTTCAAGACTTCATGCTTCTAACAATATAGAATGAGACTTTATAATAGCATGATTCATCTCATATAACTTAATGACTTGTTATTACCCATTGAACTTATTTCTTGGGATCTCCAATATATAAGTTGGATTACCATCACGAGTGACTTTTCATTCTAAGGGCTACAATCTCATTCCTTTCGAGGTTTTGAAAACCTTCTCTCTTGGTATTTCAATAAAGGATCAGCCAAATTTTCATCAGAATGTACATGATCCACTCTTATAGCTCCTATAGATATAAATTCTCTAATAGTACTGTTCTTACGACGTATCTATCATCTCTTGCCATTGTAGTAACAGTTTTGAATATTTGTAATAGCCGCGGTACTATCGCAGTGGATTAGGACAACTGGTATCATTCTTTCCCATAAAGGGATCTCAACTAATAGACTTCTTAAACCAACCTGCTTCTTCACTAGCAGTAGCTAGTGCTATCATTTTAGACTCTATCATAGATTGAGCCAATATTGTCTGTTTCTTAAACTTCCAAGAAACAGCTCCACCAGCAATGTTAAATATATAGCTACTAGTTGCTTTGGAGTCTTCTGATAGAATGTTCCAATCAGCATCGATGTATCCTTCTAGAACAATAGGAAATTTTTTATAATGAATTCCAAGGTTCATAGTTCTCTTAAGGTATCTAATGACCCTTTCAATAGCATTCTAATGCTCTATACTAGGTCTATTGGTAAACCTACATAGTATTCCCACAATATAAGCTATGTCTGGTCTAGTGCAGTCAATAGCATAACATAATCTACCAATGATGCTCGTATACACAATTTTTCTAACACCATCTTCAGTCTTCTTGAACAACTTTGCACTAGGATCAAAAGGAGTACATGCAGGTTTGTAGTTAAAGTAATTATATTTCTTTAATATCTTATTAATGTAATGAGATTGATTTAGGTAAAGTCCCTTTTCAGACTTAGTAATCTTTATACCAAGGATTACACTCGCTTCTCAAAGATCTTTCATATCAAAGTTAGCACATAACAAAGTTTTCACATTATTCACAACATGAATATTTGACCAAAAAATAAGCATGTCATCTATATATAATATTGCAAATGTCATTTTTTGATTTATAATAAATGCCTTTGTCACTTTCATTTATTTTGAATCCATGTGAGATAACTAGATTATCAAATTTTCCATGTCATTGCTTAGGTGCTTATTTTAGACCATAAATGGATTTATCTAGTTTACAAACTTTATTTTCTTCACCTAGGACAACAAAACCTTTAGGTTGGTTCATATAAATTTCTTCTTCTAAGTCACCATTTAAGAAAATAGTTTTGACATCCATTTAGTGCACTACTAAATCATGGATAGAAACAAGAGATAAAAGTACACATATGGAAGTTATTCATATGACTAGTAAAATAGTATCAAATAAATCTACATTTTCCCTTGCCTATACCCTTTGACTACAAGACGATAGGATCTATGTACTTTTCAATAGTACCATCGTTTTAATTTATTCTTTAGTATCCATTTACATCCTATGGTTTTGCAACCAGAAGGTAAGTCAACTAAATGCCAAGTTAAATTATACTCAAGAGAATCCATTTCATAAGTCAACTAAATGCCAAGTTCTATTATACTCAAGAGAGTCCATTTCATCATTTATGGATTTTTCCCATAAGTTGGCATCTAAAGAAGATAAGGCTTCTTTAAGAGTTTGGGGATCTTCCTCTAAGGTATAAGCATAAAAGTCAAACCCAAAATCCTTAAGGGTTCGAATTCATTTACTTCTCCTAATTTCAATGTTTAATTCCTAATTTCGTTCACTAGTTCTAGTTATGGGTAAAGTACTAGACGATGAGCCTCCACTATTTTTCAATTTAAAGGGAAACTTATATTCATAGAAGTCAGTATCATTTGATTCTATAACTACATAATCATTTAAGTCATAGAATTTATAAGTTTTACTATTCCCAACATATCATATGAATATACATTCATATTTTCTACTGGAAAGTTTATTTCTTTTAGGATCAGGGATTATAACATAGACTAAACAACCCCCAGTTTTAAAATAAGTTAAGTTAGGTTTCTTATTTTTCAAAATTTCATATGGTGAAATTTTACTAGTAGATTTAGGCACTCAATTTAACACATAGTAAACAGTTAATAAAATTTATCCACACCAATGGGAAGCAACACCAGAGTTAATAAAATTGCAACAACTGATTCAGTAAAAGTTCTATTTTTTCTTTCAGATTTTCCATTCATTTCAGGAGAATAAGGTGCAATTTTTTCATGAATGATTCCATGAGTTTTATAAAAATCATTGAAAATATTGGAATCATATTTAGTGCCTCTATCACTTCGAAACCTTTTTATTTTTCTGATAAGTTGATTTTTAATTTTAGTCATAAATATTTTTAAACATGTCAAATGCTTCACTTTTTTTTCATTAAATATACATAAGTATAATCTAAACAGTCATCAATAAAAGTTATAAAATAGTGTTTTCCATTTAAAGTTCCATTAAGTTCACATATGTCAGAGTGTATTAAGTCTAAAGGTTTGGATTCTTTACTACTGACTTATGTGAAGTTTTGGTTATTTTAACTTGACTACAAAAGTCACATTTTTCAAAATCATTCAAAGATAGTTTAGGAATTAGTTCTAATGTACTCATGTTCTTGATTATATGTTTATTAACATGACAAAGTCTAGCATGCCAAATATTAAAGAAACTCAACATATAAGGAGAAGAATAAGCTTTATTAATTTCAACGTTAATTTAAACATGTCATCAGTGGCATACCCTTTCCCAACAAAAATATTATTTTTAGTTATTGAATATAAATCAGCCTATATAGTTTTAAGTAAACCTAGCTTTGTTAAGAAGATAGCCCAAAACTAAGTTCTTTCTCATCTCTAGAGTATGTAGGATATCCTTCAAGATGATAGTCTGTTTAGAGATAAACTTCAATTCCACCTTGCCAGTACCAACCACTTTAGTGGAGTGGGAGTCGCCCAGTAGCACTTCTTATCCTCAGACTCAGAATAAGAATTAAACATGTCTCAATCATAGCAAACATGGTAAGAAGCACCAATGTCCACCCACCACAATTGATTTCAAATATCACAACAATAAGCTTATCTTTGATAAGGTTTGCCTACAAGGTAGGATGATTCCTATTCCGGAAGTTTCTGGCCAAGTGGCTAGGTTTGTTACAATTATAACACCTGAATGTGTTATTTCTTGAGGGGGATTGAGGTCCACTCTGGGAAGGATAATTTATGTTTCTATTTAGGTGGTTACGGTTATGGTTATTATTACGATTTTGAGTCTTCATGTTTCTTCCTTTAGGTTTCAGAATTATAGAGGAAGATTTCTTATTGGTACTATTGTTGAGACAATAAGTACTTCATCTCTTTGATCTTATTTCCGGACTTCTTCTATTCTTAGACGGGTTATAAGACTTTTTAAAGAAAATTCCTTAGTTTTATGTCTAATGGTATTCTTAAAATCTTTCCAAGTAGGGGATAATTTATATATAATAATAGGTACTTGAAATTGTTCATCTAAAGCCATACCTTCGGAAGTTATTTCATGTGCTATCCTTAGTGTCGTACTTCTTTTAAAGTGCATCCCAAATTTCCTTAGTAGACTTATCAGAATTTTAATAGTCATACAAGTCATCAATTAATCCAATAAGAATAAACTTTTTGCATAGAAAATCAATTTCCATCCATGTGTCTAAATCCTTTGTTGTAGCTTCAGTAGAAGGATTAAACAGTGTTGGTTTTTCAGTAGTAAGAATAGAAGCAAGCTTTTTCATGGTTAAGAAAAATAAAATTTTTTTGTCTCCATCTTTTAAAGTATAATCCCTCAAAACGAAATAGTTTATTGAGCTTAGCAGTTAACATTTCAATAGACATGGCAGATAGAAATCGTCTTAAAATTTTTGGAACAAGTGTGTTAAGAACAGTGTAAGAACAAAATTACCGATATATTGAAATGTACTACATGGGTTGAGTCACAAACTAGGTCATTGTTGTGTCCTTTAGAAGAACATAAAAATGTGCAAGTATACATGGTCACAAGTAATAAAATTGATAAGTAAGTTATCGTTCCCACAGAGATTTGTTACTACAGTTTATGGTGTACTAAAATTATTTTTAATATGATTTTATCCAAAATAAACGAAAGTTGATGGAGTACTAACTAAGATTTTTATAACAAAATATAAAAAACATTCTAGGATTGTAGTTTCACCAAATTAATCCACTCGAATCATATTATTTTGTCTTGATTTATATTTTTTGTAAATTTAATTTATCAACTAGAAACTTCTAATTTTATCCATACATCTCTTCCGAGCTCCATATAGACACATCTCGCTAAAATAATTCATTATATTCCTATGAGAATTAAATTCATCAAGATTCATTACGTTCAAAGTTCTCAAATGGTCACACATACAATAAAGTTATATTTCTATCCTTCATATATATATGTTATTCTATCCACGAGCAATTACACGAAAATGTCTTTTTCAAGTTTATTTTAAGTGTCACAAAAATGCCTTTCTCAAGTTTATTTATGTTTCACAAATCAATTGATTAATCTTCCAATTAATCAAAGCATTAAGCACAAATAGAATAAACAAATTAAAATTCTCACAAATCATTCAAAAATAATTAAATCCAAGCTTCATAAATTTAGCTACAACGCAACCCTAGAAAATTAAATTACTTCATAATAAAAATTAAAATTACAAAATGAAAATACTAAAATATTTAAGGAATATTAGCTGAAGAACATAAAGAAAATTAGAATTTCATCTACGTAAAAACACAACAGAAGCCAAAAATGGCTTCTGCGTGTTCCAAAATCTACCCGTCCAACCCCCTAAATTAATATACGCATGGGAGACATTCTTAAGACACGCAGAAAGAATATTGTGCAATCAAAAACCGAGGACAACATGCATTTCTGGATTTTTTGTTTCAATTCAAGCCTACCACGTGTCAACATTTGATTGGCTGTAAGAAAAAACAAGACACATGGCAACCTTTCATACGCTGTGAAGAGAGGGTGCATGAGGACCGCATTGCACAGGAGAAGGGCTTTCAAAGAAATATGGACGATGCAAAAGCTGTTGGAAATGTGCGTCATTTTTGTGTTTTTATTTTACAAAACCTATGCCACACGCAGCTTCTGATTTGCAAAATGAAAAATCGAGACACGTGGCATATTATCATTGGTTAGAATGGTAGGGCGCGCAAAGTTTATCTGGACTACATCGTACGGGAGCATTGCTAGAATAGACACGTGGGTCCCAACCTACACGCCGACCTACACGGTAGGTAGGCCCCACACGGCGCACCGAGTAGCGTGTAATCCAAAAAACTGGGTCCAATCATTTTTGTTGCGTTTATATTACATGTGATAATCTCACCGTTAATAATCTGATCTGACGATGCACATCATGCGTGGATAATAGTTGCGCTTGGTCTTCTTTCCTGTACAAAAAAAATAAATTTTCCTTAATTGTATTTTAGCCATTCAAATTAACTTTTAGACTTTTGTTAATTACAATTAAGCCTTTTTTCTAATTTAAATTAACTTTTACACTTTTTTTAATTGCAATTAAATACTCTTTTAATTTAAATTATATTTTCAAACATTTATGACATCTTAATCAATTTAAAGTAAGGTTTAAATTGACTGTTTATCTAAACTGCATCATAAATGACAAGTTTATTTGTATCTAACATATTCCTACATGTACCACCTATGTAAATGACATGGTGATTATTTTTTTTCATTGTGGGCAAGAGTTTTTGAGTCCTTGAGGTGTATGTATTACCTTTATCTTGGTTCTATACTCAAGGCGGACTTTCAAATAGGTTGTATAGCACTTAAGGATGAATTAACATTCTTAAGGGGTAATATTTTGGAACACGTGATATAGGAACAAGTGAACTAGTTAAGTTAGAGCCCAAGCCTTTTTTTAAGTTGTATCTTGGATAAGTTGGGCTACTTAATCTTCCACTCAAGTTTAATGTATCAATCGATGATATGTCTCAAAGTTTATGATGATTGCTTGAGAATCACTAAATATTTCGTGATTTATATGCACTTTAATCTAGATTTGTATTTTAATAATGTTATTATTATTTTAGAATATTTATATTTTCAAAATTACGGGTATGTTTTGTTGTTTTTTAAGTGTTTATAGCTTTAAAATGATTCAACTAATAAACACTTGAAGAAGTATACCTAAAAGTACTCAATTGCAATCAAGAAGAAAAAAAGATAACAAATGTGAGCCCTATATATATACCAACCAAGTTTGTAAAAGGGTGAAACAAAAAGAAGTTAAAAACACACAATTTGAAACAAGCCGCTAGCGTGATTAGTGTGTGTTGCGAAGCAAATGTATCAAATCATAATTTAAATGCCTCTAGAATCAACCCATTCCACAATGGTGAAAAATGTGTATTGCAATGCCCAATAATTTCTTACTCATAATCCAATTTCTCCTCATTTTCTCATCGTGTCTCTCCACTTATATAAACCCTCTCACCCCCTCAATATTTCATATCCCTTCCAGTAACTCTCTCTTTTAGTTTTCTATAGTTTTTCTTCAAGTTCTCTCGATTTGAGATTTGAACAAAGTTTTTATTTATGTTTATTTTATAAATAGTTTATATTAGATTAACACAAATGAATGACAATAATAAGAGCTTTTTCATATAACAAATTACTACATAAGTTATCAATAAGAATACAATTAAGGTATTTATTTTAATTATATTTTATTTACAGATTTAATTTTATGTATCTTTTGAATGTTATTTTTAATTTATTAAATTGTTATTTTTAATTTATTAAATCTAAATATATCTGGCTAACTGTGATAATAGGATTTTAGTTATATTATTTTTCTAGTGTATATTGTTTGGAAAAATATTTTTAGTAATTATTAAATATAGATTATTTTCTATTCAAGAATTTTACAACATTTATTATTGATGGTAATAGATTTAAAATATAAAAATTGTGTTTTAGAAACATGAATCTAGAACTAATTTAGAATCATATTCTATTTTAAATATTTTTATAAAAATTATTATTGAAAAATATATTGACGATATATTTTCTATAATATATTTTAAAATCTGAAGTTAAATAAGATTCATCGATCTAAAAATTGATTTTGATAGCTTGAATAGGAGTTTAACCTCTTAGACCCAACCAAAGTTGTCAAGTCAAATGGTTTGTTAATTTATTTTAAAAAATAAATTTAATTAAAATTAATTGATAAACCCGACCGAAAACATTAGGTGAATTTAATTAATAATGAATAGTAGATGCAACTGAATGTGCTATTTGTATATATAAGAAAGAATAAATAAATCTATATTTATATTTTATTAATCTAATTAATTTAAAACATAATCAACGAGCTAAATATTCCATTAATTCTCCTTGTATTATTTATGTTATTAGTTAAGATATTTCAAAAATAATACAATTGTGATAAAATGTTTAAATTTATATTTCGTTTTTAAAATTTTTGTTAAATTATTTAAAAATCACGTAATTCTCCTTTA
Organism: Hippophae gyantsensis; assembly: GCA_030763125.1. Taxonomy (NCBI): domain Eukaryota; kingdom Viridiplantae; phylum Streptophyta; class Magnoliopsida; order Rosales; family Elaeagnaceae; genus Hippophae; species Hippophae gyantsensis. Next base: position 53,607,541 of record CM061028.1, read on the forward strand.
AACTAATCTTAAAAGTATATTTATTGTTTTTTATAAAATAATTCATACATTTTCCATTTATTTATCAAATATAAAATTTATGCATAAATATATATTTTCTATTTGTTTCCCATTAATTGTTCACCTTAAAGAAAGAACAAGAAAAAGCTGGGGTTTGAAGGAAAGTGATCAAATGGGCCTGAAAACAAGATGGTGGTTACAACTCGAGTAGGTGCTATAAAAAACCAAGGAGTTTACGATCTTAATTACCACTGGACTTAAAATGTATGGTCCAACTTGATACAACAGACGAAGATATAAAGATAATATTTTGGAAAATGAAGATGATGGAAACCTTCATCCCAATATAAATGTCTGAATGTTTACCCCCTAAGAAATATGGTGGTTATGACAATCGTTAGGTTTTTGAATTTCAAAATAGAAATATGGTGGAAATTTTTCTACTCATTATTTTTTTCAACTTTTAACTATTTTTTTGGTTTTTCTTATACACTAATAAATATTAAAATATTTTAATAATAAATATATCACTCTTATAAATAGTTATATTTGACAGCTTTATTTTATATCATCCATACATTATTACCATGGTATAATTGTTTTAATCATATAAAAGTCATAATTGAAGTTTCATATGCATATATATGAATTGTACTTTTAAACAACCTAATACAGACATGTGAGACCTTCAAGGAGGGTGGATACGTAATCAGATACGAATTGTGTTCAATGAATACGTGAGTATATGTATCACAACAAGTAATATAATTATAAAAAGAGACCGTTCCTATGGAGATTATATTATTAAAAACTAATTTTTAAAACATAAAAAAATTAATTTTTTGTGTTTTTATATTTTAAGGAAACAAAATTAAAAAAAACTAAAAATAAATAACAATACTTAATTAAATCAGATTTGGTAACTAAGAAGATATATGAAAAAAATATCTAGTAATACTTAATCCCCCAATTTTCTAAATATGTGAATCACTAAAATCTCCCCAATATAATTATCAATCAATTACATGATCAATTAAATCTAATCTATAATGTATTCCTCTTTCACGTAAACTACACATCATATAGTAATTAACATATATCACACTCTCATGTAAATTAAGTTGCATACTACTCATTAAATTCATCGATTATGAATCACATACATTTCTACCTAAAAATTATGCATGTTATTTAATTAAGACAAACAATTAAATAATTCTCTCAAATCTATTTAATTATCTCTATAGATCAATTGTTGCTCAAACAACTCATAGCATAAAAATCAATATAATTAAGTTAAAATCATAATTGGGGTAAAATATTGAATCATCACATAGTAAAAATTGGGTTCATAAGACCCCCTAGATTATTAAATTAACTAGACATAATTTTATTTATAAAATTCATATTTTTTTAGTAAAGAAAGACATAAAAATTGATAAAGAAAGGAGAAGAAGAAGAAATACAATTAAGTTTTTGAATTATAATACCAATCTCCTCTTGAATCTATACTGAAGTTGGATCTCTTTTTAAATTTTTCTATATTTTTCTCTCTTCTTGGTACCAAAAATTGATAAAAACTATGTAAATTTTAGCTCATTAGGGTTTATAGGAAAATTAGGGGTTAAATATAGCTCAGTTGGAATATAGACCATCAAATCAACTTTAGATTAAGGGCTAAGATTAAAACAAACAAAATTAACAATACCATCCAATAAGAGAATGACATGTGACACATGATATTCACTAGGTAAATCATAGTACAACGCATGGCAAGGGAGGACTGTTCTGGTCAACTCATGCTGAGTCAGCTCTACACATCATAACATGATTTGCAATTACGACTTGCATGGTGTAGGGTTGGAAAGAATAGACAAATCAAGCTATGACACTTGGCACACATGTTGACCAAGCTGTGAACTCAGAATGAATACCGTGTTGACACGTGTCATGATACTGCATCATATATTACACGTGACATTTTGCGATTGGGTCTCTTCACTTGCATGGCAATTCTTGATTGGTCCTGCATTAAAATTCATAAAATAAAAATTCTAAAATTTAAATTTTCACCCTTTTCACTAAACAATTCATATTTTAATATTTTTAACTCAAAAAATATACTTATTAAATAAAATGAGCAAATATTAAGTAAAAAAAGTGGACTGATGACTCTATTTATATAGAGTTATCAATGTGTCAAACAATGAATTGTTTTCATGAACTCTATTCTAACTCTGCCAAGCAAGCCTCATAACATGAATTAAGCAAATAGTACAATGAAAGTATAATAAAAACAACATACTTAAATCAACACACTACAAAAATAATCAATGATAAAAAAGAATAATATGTAGTAACATTCTTTGGTTACTTAAGGCAAAAAAATTTCAACAAGCAATTCACTTGTACAACTCGATAAAAGTATAAATACAAACAACTACCAATTAGAACACCTAACCTAACTATTTCTATGCTACTCCAACTCGTTGTCAGCATAGCACTTGATCCATATACATCAAACCTTACCCCCAAAGCTCCATCAATACATGATAGATTGACCACTGATGGCTTAACCTCCTAACATGCATACATGTTATGACCTCCTAACACCCAACCAATTCATGGCACACAATCATATAGGCTCATCACTTATGGGAACTATGGCATTCTTGGAACTACTAGCCAACACACGGTATAAATTCATATAAGCCTCTTACCTATAGGAATTATTGCACTCTTACAACTACCAGTTATCACACAACATATAACCATATAGACTCCTCAACTACGGGAATTGTTGCACATTTGCAACTACTAGCTAACACACAACAATATGATACTGAGAGATACTTCTCAAAACAATGTAGCTCTTCACTAGTCAACGAGCATTTGAACTCTCAACAAAATATCACTCAATCTCACATTTTTCCACACAACCCAGTGTTTGAGAAATATGATAAAGATTCCTCTCAAGTGATCTATGTCCTACAAATTTACACATTATTTTCCAGACCTAAGACTTAGAAGAAAAATGGACCAAGAAAAGAACATAGCTTGATGTCAAACATGCATAGTTTCCCTCTATTTTGTCCAAAGAAACAAGAGAAAGATAAAGAAATTTATAGAAAAAAAAATCAACTTTTCAAATCTTGATGAGTACTTGAAAAGAAATAAAAATAACATGATTTATATATACTTTAGTACTAAAATAGATTTTTATTTGCATAATTTTATTATTATTTTAGCAAATCCATCTTTTTAGAATCACGGGTATTTTTTAGGTATTTTTATTTTCAATATTATTCAACTAATAAATACTTGAAGAATACTACCTAAAAGCACTCGATTGTAAATATGAAGAATAAAATAATAACTTATGTAAGCCTTATCTATATTTCAACCAAATGTAAGGGTTAAAATATAAATGATGTTTTAGAAGCTCAAAACAACGCGGGTTGCGATAAAGGTTAATTTTTACCAAGACACTGGACAATCAGATCATGATTCAAATGTGTACAAAATCAATGCATGTTACGATATGAAAAGAATGCATGCCATGGTGCACGACCATATGATCCATGTTTTTCTCTTTTTTTAGTTTTTTCTAAACCTATATAAACCCCCTACCATTGTATTCTACAAACCAAAACTGAAGAACATTTCTCCGTTTCAAAACAAATTCTCTTTTAGAATTTTGTTATAGTTTTATGTTTATAGTATTTTTAGTTATGTAGTAGTTCTTTTAATTCAATAAATAATATTGGTTAATCTTTTGGGAGATTTTCTAAATAACGGATTATTACTAAAATTCTATACTTGAAAGAATACGTTTGAGGTATAAATTTTAAATGTACTCTTCTATTTTCAGATTAATTTTATATGTTGTTTTAATATTATACTTAATTCACTTATTAATTATTAAATTAAGTATGTTTGGCTAAAATTAATATGGGATATTAATAATGTCGTTGTGCTTATAAAATATTAATGTAGATAAAACGTTTTTATAAAATAAATTGATTTTTATTTCTTCATTCAAGAATTCTATAAAACTTGTTGTAGAAAAATATATTAACGAAATATTTTTTTGTAATAAACTTAAAATATGAAAGTTATATTTAGTATTTGATTATCTATATTTGATTTAGAATCAATACTTTTCGATTTTTGATTTAATTATTTAGATCTGAATTATACTCTATTTCAAAGGTTTTTATAAGAATTATTATTTAAAAATATATTGATGACATTTTTTTGTAGCATATTTTAAAATCTGAAAGTTAGTTCTCATATACATTAATCTTAAATCAAACTTTTGACATATTGAATGAGAGTCTAAATTATGTGTTTTTCCTTAAGCAATGAGTAGATGGTTTTCTATTTTCTTAAAAATAAATCATAATTTAATATTAATCAATCGGTAGGCCTCACCTAAGGATATTAATTTATTTGTATTAACAAAGAATTTGGGCTCTACTTTAGGACATTTTCATAAAAAAATCAATAATATCGATTTATATCTTTAATAACCTAATTAATATTGAGAAAGCATGATAAACTAACTAATATATCTCATAAATTTTCCATTGTGTTAAATTTTATTTGCTTGATATTTGTTGAATCTATCTTTAAATTTATGTTACTAGTTTAGATATTTTCAAACTAAAATTTTGGGACAAAATATTTAAGTTTATTTTTCTTTTTTAAAAATTTTGTTAAATTATTTAAAAATCATGTAATTTCTCTTTAGATCAACCTTTGAAGTATACGTGTCACTTTTTATAATGTGATTTGTGCATTTACTAGTTATTTAAAAATATACAAAATTTATATATCAAGTTTTTGTACATTATTAGATCCTTACTAATCACATTGGTGAGTCCTTACCAACCATGACTTTATGGGTAATAGCCATCAAATCTTGCAAACCGTCTCACTAATCACCTGGCCAACCATCTCACTAGCCACCTTGCCAACCATAACATAGCGAGAGCTTTAGTGAGTAAGTTGGCGAGCTTGTCAAAATCACATAAAAAAATTATGACATCGAGAAACGTCGATTCTGCAATAGGAAAACACAATAATAAACAAAGTATTCAATGGAACAATGCAACAATAGACACATAACACGATAATAAGCAAACATGAAACATTATCTTAAGTGATATTGAACCACCAGTAACCAACCTTTAAAAAAATAGACATAGACATCAAATAAAATATAGACACTTTATTTTATACATAGGAATGACAACATCAAAACAATAAGACTTGTAATTATACTTGTAATCGGATGACAATTCATGTTATTCTTGTTTACATATTTAAGAAATGGGTCAACTTCGATTAATTCATTCATAAGTAGATCATATTTATATTGAATTTATCATTTGTGTATCTATAAAAACTAAATAATATTCAACTAATTTTGAATTAAGCTCATAATTTTTCTTCCAGATAATGTAATAATAACTAAAAATAGTCAATTAATTTACATTACATGAGGCCACGTATTAACTCAATTCTTATAGATAAATTATTAATTGCATAAAAAAAATCTAAATTAACTCATTTATTATATAACATGTAAAATTCTTTGAATTAAGTAGAGTTAATCACATGAAACAATAAGATTAAGCTAAAATTAATACATTCAATATTCATTAATCATTATAATATAATTGTTTGAGATATAGTAAGAAATATTAAAATAATCCAAAAATATATATATTAATCTCAAAATTATCAATAAATTTATAAAAAAGAAAAAGAAAAAAAGAAACAAAAACTAATTGCATCACTATTTATTATTATTATTATTATTATTATTATTATTATTATTAGTATTCTTGTTTTCTCTCCTATTTATATTCTTTACCTTAAATTCAAATTATTTAATCCTAAATACCAATTGTTTAAAGCTCATCCCTAGTTTTCTCTATTTATGCTCTTTTTCAACCTTCTTTCTTCCCGCATGAATCACTAATTCAAAATAAATATTTATAACTCAAAGTTAATAAAATAATTATTTTATTATTTTAAAAATGGGATAAAAATATATTAATTTGAAATACAAATTATAAATGAACAACATAGAAAAACAAAACATATGCACAACATGATACAATTAACAACTCTACTCCTCATCAATTTAGTTATATTAATTAGAATAATTTAATTTATTTGTTATTTTTTTTCATCCTAGATTACTCCTAATATTATAAAATAATGATAACATTATAACAAATCATCAATTTTTTATTTCATTTTTATTTTTTACATTTTTAACTTCAGTTGACATATCAATTACATAAATTATTTTTAGTATTAACAACAATGATTATAAAATAGATAAAATAAAAATAAAAAATTGTAAAAATTGATTATTTATTCTTGTGATATCACTTTCATACCAAGAAACTAAATTGTTAAAAAATAAAAACAGAGTAAATTATTCTAATATTCATAACAAAGTGACCTTGAATGCATTTATTTTATAATATATAAATTTATAATATATTTGATTCAAGTTAAAATTATCATATATATATATATATATATATATTCCATTTTTTCTAGACTCAACAATTTGAGATGGTTGTTTAGTGGGGGAAAAATTGAGATGGTGCTTTGGTTATAGCAACATTCTTTATTATAAAAAAGTTGGCCATGTTTGAAAAGATGTGTTTAATGATGAACAAGATTCATTAAAATATGTTTATAGTTAGTAAAGGGAAAAAAGATATTTTTTGTTGATATTGTGGAGGGATGAAAACATCTTAAATAAATTAGTTTTATTATACTTCAAATGTGTTTAATGATGAACAAGATTCATTAAAATATGTTTATAGTTAGTAAAGGAAAAAAGATATTTTTGTTGATATTGTGGAGGGATGAAAACATCTTAAATAGATTAGCTTTATTATACTTCAAATAGAGTGGACTAAGGAACTTTATTATTATTCTTCCGACCTTATTGATGCACCTTTTTTTTCCCTTCATATTCAAGTGTTGCACGAATAGAAGCGGAAAAACACTTACTTCCTTAGAACTAGTGTTCCATACTTGTCTAGCTAGCCTCTCTCTTTTTTTTCTTTTTTTTCTTTTTGGTTTTTTTTAAATAAATCATAGTACTGATGAGTCTAATTCCTTAGAACTAGTGTTCCTTTATATACTTCTTTTTTGTTCTCTTTAAAGACTGTACCGATTTATTTTGATAAATGATGGTAGAGAATTCATACTCTAGTTTTATTTTATTTTATTTTTTAACGTGAAATACAAACAAGTGCAATCATGCTCTTACAGAAAGATTAATATTCTCACTTTCAATAAATAAAGAGCTTACTGAAATAATTATGATGGAGTATTCTTATGCTTCAAACATTATCATATATATTTTGCCATTTTTATAAACATAAAAAAAGCTTGTTAGTGCTCTATCTGATAGCTAGCCAATCAAAACCCTAGTTTACAATTTTATGTATTTTACTCGTAATATACTTGTGTATACAAATTAATGAAAAAAATTTATATTTTACTAATAATTTTAAAACTTACAGAAAAATACTCATACTTTTGAGCTAAAAATATTGTATACAATGAATATTTTCCTATAATAATAAATGAAAATAATTTATTTGAGAATATTTTTTATTAAATATATTTTTTATTATCATTAGTATTTTCATAATGTGATAAAATATAATAAAAATAATTATTAATTATATTTAATTTATAAATTTTTTATAATTTATGGAAAGATTAAGATTTTCTTTTTTCGATTCATCTAAATAAGTAAGAAAATTTTCAATATAATTAAATATATATATTAAATAATTAATAATAAAATTATTAATTATAATTAAAAATACAAAGATGTTAAATATGAATTTTTAAAATCAAATGACTTTAATTGATGTAATTTAGGCTTCTGACTTAAAAGGATGAGATGAGTCTAATTTCTCAAATCATTAGATAAATCATATTAAAATTAAATTAAATATAATTTTTAAAAACAATCGAATGTTATTGATATAGTTTAGGCTTTTGACTTAAAATAGATGAGATGAGTCTAGTTCATTAGATAAACCCCTTAAAATTAAATTAAATACACTATTAATAATTAATTTATTTTCAATTATGATCTATTCATATTAAATTTATTATTTATATTATACATTATTATGAAAAAAATTATATATATAGATGTGTGTGTATGTATGTGTATGTATATAAAGTGAATTTATAAAATATCACTAAATTATTACGTTTCTTACGTTTATATAGCCAAATTATTTTTTACATTGTTTATACCACCAAACTCGTAAAACATTCTATTTATATCATTGCTTTAATCTTTGTCTAATGGTATTACACGTTAATCTTTGTACTACGACTTGCGATGCCGTTAGACAAATACTAACATAATTGTACAAATAGGACATGTTATGAGTAGAGTAGTATAAATGAGATGAAAAATAACTAAAAGGTATTGAGATTTCATATATTGGAACAATTACACATATGTACTACCAACCCAAAAAGGCATTTAGGACCTACAATGGTGTGGATACGTCAATATATACAATCTTTTCGCAAGATCTATTCCAATTATATTAAGTAGGCCTCGTAATGTAAATTAAGCAAATAATATAGCAAAAATACAATAAAAATAACACATTTAAATCAACACACCAAAAATAACCAATAGATGAGAAAAATAATTTATGGTTAACACATTAGTAATGGTGTGTTCACATGCTTTTATCAAGCTAACAACATGCATTAACATGAAAAACAACACATAATGTGAATCAAGAAAACATACTTGAAAAGTTATAAATGAATTTCAATCTCTTCATGACCTCGTATGCACGAATATATTCAACAAATGATGATTGTACTCTTATAATAAGCGATCATCTATAATACAACATATAAAGTGGTAAACCCACATAGGATCCAACTTCTATGTGGTAACATCATTGGGTTGTTTATGAAAACTACTCAATAGTAAATAATTCACTAAAAAGTAAATCAACAGTATACAGATAGATAAAAGTATAAACGCAAATACTTTTATCAATTGGGACACATGCTCTAACTATACCTAAGTTGCCCTCGCTCATTGTCAACACATCACCTGATCAAAGTAAGTCCAAGTTGAAACTCCATTATTATATGATGTGGTCAAACATTGATGGATCAAACTTATAATGCATATACGTTGGGACCTTATAACATCCAACCAATACACGACACACCAACACAAATTCTCATCACCTATACACTACATTGTAATCTCCCAACACCTAGTTAACATACAATACACTACTATATATGCTTCTCACCTATGAAAACTACCAGCCAACACACGGCATACCACCACATAGGATCCCCACCTATGAGAAGTATTATACTCTTTCAACTATCAACAACCCAACCTTAAGAGAAACTCATCAAAATGATGTGGCTCCTCACTAGCCAACCATTCATGGTAACTCTCAACTAGACCTCACTCAATCTCAATTTTTTTTTAAACTCAACCCGATGTTTGAGAAATATGAAAGAGAGACTCTCCTCTGATATCCTATATCCTACAAATAAACATAATATTTCTTGGACACGATGCGTAGAAGGAAAGTGAACCAAGAAACAATCAAGGAAGTCTGGTGCAAAATGGACAAAGTTCCCCCCATAATTTTGGCCAAAAAACAAGAGAATGAGATGGAAATTGATAGAAGAAATCAACCTCTTGAACCCTCAATTACAACCCTTCATAACCATGTTGTTAAGGATAACAACCACAACCTTGAGGGTAATAACTATTACAATGTGCCAATCACCTTGCCAACCATGTTGGCAACTATATCGACTAGCTCTCAACGAGCTTGTTTAAACCTATATGGAAAAGTGTTTCAAGCACTAATAAAATGTTGAGTTCCTAACCCGAAAATAATATAACAAACAAAGATTCCAATAGGACAACACAACAATAAACAAAGTATCCAACATGATAACACAATAATGAACACCCAACAATGAAAACTATATGCAATCTAAGAGAGTGATTATGTAAAGAAACAAACCTATATCCTAAGTGATATTGAGTCAGGAGTAATCAAATTTACAAAGGACAAATAGAAATATCAAATAAAATACAGACACTGGGTTTTCCAATGGGAATGTAAACACAAAAATGATAAGACTCACAATCTCCCAATTAAGCTTTCTATGAAAAAACACTACATTACTCTAATACATGTTTGGCATCTAAACACAAAAAATCCATGCAAGATGTACTTAAGGAATTCATTACCTTGAAAGAACTTCAACACACAACCAAGACACCTTCTAACACATCTAACTCTAGTGCATCTATCTTGTTGTTCTCGATCCACCTTGATGAATCAACACATTATCTTGATGATCCACTCTATGTTGTAAGTCTACATCATCCACTGAGTTCCAACTAAGCTTTAACCCTACTATGTTTTCTGTAGTTACATATGTACCTATAAACACAAAATAACACATATCCATAAAAAGCAAACAAGCAAACATACAATGTAGTCTAACAATTACTATCAATTCACCCCTACACAGGTGAACAATGATAAACTAGGCACACTTAACATCCAACATAAAATAAAAACAGTTTATATGCATCACATACATATACCTACAATGTAACACAATCTATATACACACTCAACATGCAACACAAAATAAACACAATTCATTCATCTACATGTATGAAATAACACATACACATGAAAAGTTAATGTTGTCTCTTTTGGAGAACATAAAACGTGTAAGTACACACGGTCACAAGTAATAAGATTTGTAAGTAAACTATCGTTCCCACGGAGATTTGTTACTACAGTTTGTTGAGCACTAAAATTATTTCTCTCTGATTTTATCCAAAACGATCGTTGATTGGAACAAGTTAAAGAAAAGAGTTTAATAACAAAATAAAAGAAATCTAGAATTGTAGTTTTTCACCAAATTAATCCACTCAAATCATATTATTTTCTCTTGATTTATATTTTTTTGTACATTTAATTTGTCAACCGAAAACTTCTAATTTTATCCATACATCTCTTCCGCGCTCCGTATAGACACACCTCGTTAAATTAATTCATTATATTCCTATTAGAATTAAATTCACCAAGATTCATTATGTTCTAAGTTCTCAAATGGCCACACATACAATTAGGGTATATTCCTATCCTTCATCATACATGTCATTCTATCCACGAGCAATATACACAAAAATGTCTCTTCCAAGTTTATTTAAGTGCCACAGATCATTTGATAAAATTCGTAAATAATCAAAAGCATTAAGCACAGATAGAACAAAAAAATCGAACGTCTTATAAATCTTTCAAAAATAATTAAAATCAAAGCTTCATAAATTTAGATAAAATACAACCCTAGAAAAATTAAATTACTTCATAAATTAAAAATTAAAATTACAACAGTTAAGGAATATTAGATGAAGAACAAAGAAAAATTAAAACATCTCTTAGCCCAAATATTTGGCACACGCAGAACACAACAAAAGCCAAAAATGGCTTCTGCGTGTTACACAGCCAACCCCCAAACTCTCTAAAAATTCCAAAACTCTAAAACTCCAAAACTCCATTTTTTAGCAATAATCCCCCTATTTATAGCTAAAAAATACATCTAAACTAATATAATTTTTTACACACGCGTAAAAAATTCACATCGAAAATAAAACCCCGACATTTTCCTTAGATTCAGCATCCACGCGTACAAAATAAAATATTAAATTTTTTTTAGCTTGGATGACAGAAACAGAGGGCACCGTGTCTGCTTTTTTGTAAATTCAATGTGCATGCCACGTGTCAGAGTCTGATTCGCTGCAAGGATTAATACGGACATGTGGTAGCATTTCATACGGTGAGGAAACCGGTTGCACGCAGACACGAACGCACGGGGGTAGAGGCGCGCGGACGTGGGGGTCAAAGGCTGCAACGCGCGTGATCCTACGCTTTCGCGCTCACCGTAACATGCCACATGTCATCATATGATTAGTTGCAAGGAATGGTGGGATGCGTGGCAGTTGTCTATTGGTTCAATACCCGGGCGCATGTGAAACGGCCGCATAGAATCATGCCTTGAAAACACGTCAGACATGTGGGTCCTACCCTGTACGTCGGCCTGCGCGGTAGGTGGGCCCCATTCGGTGCACCGAGCGGCGTGAATGAGAAACCTGCACCCACTTGCTTTGGTCGGGTTTGTAGACACGCACGCATCGTAGCCGTTTCTTCTCTGATCTGACGGTCCATGTTGGACGAGTGGATTACGGTGCGTGGACTACTCCTCTCCTGCGCAGAGAAATTAATTTTCTTAATTGCATTTTGACCCATAAATTTAATTCAAATTACATTTTAAACTTTCTTTAATTACAATTAAGCCATTTTCTAATTTAAATTAAATTTTAAACTTTTAATAACTAAAATTAAGCCCAATCTTAATTTAAATTATATTTTTTACTTTTATAAATTGAAATTAAGTACTATTTTATTTAAAATTATATTTTTGGACATAAATTTACAATTAAGTACGTTTTCGATTCAAATTATTTAATTTTCTTAAAAATATATTCCTTAACATAGTAAATACTAATTAATTTAACTAAAATTAACTAAAAATGTAAAGAACATAGCAATTATAATTAATAAAATAGATGAAAATAACTATATAAAATATAGTTATCAGTAAACTAACAAATATACAGTGTAATCTAACAGCTATTATCGAGTCCCTTTACACAGGTGAACAATGATAGGCTAAGCATACCCAACATATAATGTAAAAAAACTGCAATCTATAGGCAACACATATATGTAGACTCCACTTGAACTTATGCAACATATTCAAAGTGTATTCATATCATATAACAAATATGCACTACAAACTACACTCACCATCCCATGTAGAAAACAAATACAAGTTGAGCAAACTTCACCCATTTTTGATATGGAAAGTCAAATCAAGAACATATACAAAAATGCATGCAACCTTAACAGTCATGAACAACAAGCAAATAATAATACAAAGGAGAAAACATATATAAAATAACAAACTAAATGCACAAACATACAAAAGTGTTTGTTATTTGTTTGAAATTTTTTTAAACCTAATTTTTAACCATGAAAATTATAGAAGCCATTGGTATTGGGAACTAAAAAATTTCCCAACAAAGACATTATGCTATTAATAATTTAATTATAATAAAGTGAAAAAAAACATACTTTCATAGCTTGTGAACAAACGATTGAAACCTTTGGGCTTACAAGCCTTATCTCTTAACGAAAAAAATATGATTGGTGGGAATCCTTGTAAACTCTAAGTTAATCAGAACTTACTTCTAGTTCTCCAACTACAACCTCTTATTACATGAAGTCTATTGTTAGAATAACAATTTTCCATCAAGAACACCTTCTTGAATCAATATGGCTTTTGGTTGAATTTTATTTTTCCAAAATTCTCCCAATTGAGTGCTTGGAAATTCTCTCAATTTTCAATGTATTGCCACCATATGATTTTAAATGGTATCCATTAAATTAAGATTGCTTCAATAATTAATCCTAAATCAAATCTAATTTGATCATTACTAAAGTATCCTTCTTATCCCATGAGTATTTAAATGTTCACCAAACATTTAAATTTTTTATTTTTATATTTTAATTAATTCAAATAAATATTTAGTCCAACTAAATATTATTTAATTTAATTAATTGGATTAATTTATCTACGCTAAATTACCATTTTATCCGAGCATATTTATCTAACATTTACGAGCATCATAAAATACCATAATAAAAAAATGTGTATTTTTTTATCATATGAATAATGAATTTCAAATTAATCATTAAAATTTTTGAAAGCAACATCATTTAGTCGTCGTTATGGAGTATACCTAGGGACTAATAAAACTACGAATTCAACTTACATAAAGCATTAATACATTAATTAATCACTTAACTAATTATCAATCTTCATTAATCTCAAAGTTATTTCACTATAAATCTGAGACTGAAAACTTTCCAATATTATAGTTGTTATTTACCCAATATAATATATATAAGTAATTCATTGATATAAACATTACATGTAACTCAATACTCAATGATCAGTTCGTAATACGATCTAAATCATTAAGTTTGTTCTATCTCCTCTATTATATCTTTACCTTGAGAACCTACGATACATATATATAACTATTTATAATCATATTATAGATTGCAAGTAGTTATTCAAGCTCTGAATTGCTAAACATGAGAACTGTTATCTAACATCTGCATACAGATGAAATGGATTCTACATCTTTTGAGATAACCTCCCAACCCACCATAAAAACCAAGATACCAAGATACAAGGTATCTTGGCCTAAAAATTTAGGCATCACAAAGTAAGGCAAATCAAAATGCTACAATAAGGATCTAGTTAAGTCACTCAAGATTAAGATTGTCCCACATATAGTCATCGAGTGATATAGAGAAACAAATGTGAGTAAATAGATAGTAACATTGTTTCTAATATGTTTGTTTTGACCCTATAGAGTCAAATATTATACAAAGTATTAAATGTCCTCACATCAATCGCCCTGGATAAGGATCACTCTATAACAAATAGATATGAGCCGTACTAGTGACTTATTAAAAATCTCATTGTATACTTCAATTAATTGTTATGGACAATTTTTTTTATTTTTTTTAAAACCAATCCTCCTATATATATGCTGATTTACTAAGTTTTAAGTAGACATTAAGCAAAAGGAACATGCCTTTTAACCTTATCCTTTCTAGTTGACCTTTTAAAAAATGTAGTGTCTTGGTGGGCAAGTCAACAAAGTTATTCTTGAATGATATATCTCCCAGATGTAAAATATCTTGGATCAAATGATACTTGTGCTTTATATGTTTTCCTTATTTATGTCCTTTTGTTTATTTAGGGTTACCCACTGTTCCACTATTATCATAGTATAGTGTTATTAGTTGGTCCATATATGAAACAACTTCCACGTTTATCAAGAAATTTCATAGCCATATGCATTATTTTGAGGCATCATAAGTGCCAACATATTCAGCCTCTATTATGGAATCATCTATGCAACCTTGCTCTACACTTCTCTATACTATGGTTCCTCTACCATGAATAACACTGATCTAGATGTAGATCTCTAAGAATCTTTGTCTACTTAAAATTTAAAGTATATCCTATAGGGGATCTTCTACCATAATAGAATAGCACATTCTTCTACGAGACTTGTTGATGCACTTGACTACAACCCAATGATCTAATTCTAGGTTAGACTGACATTAACTAACTATACCAACTTCATAACAGATATCAGACCTGGTACAAAATATGGTGTGCATCATCTTCCAACTATTGATGCATATGACACCCATCTCATATCCTCTATCACTTGGTGTGTCTTCAAACACTACTCCTTAGATACAGTAATCCCATGTCTAATAGGTAAGGTACCTTTCTTGGAATTTTTGCATCAAGAATCTAGGCAACACCTTGTTTATATATGATGCTTAAGATAGGGCTAAGAACTTGTTCTTACTATCAAAAATTATCTGTATAACTAGAATATAGCTTGCATCTCCCAAATTCTTCATCTAAAATTGCTTAGCCAGCCATTACTTTACATCTGACAACACCTCTACACTATTCCCAATAAATAGAATGTCATCCTCGTAAAGCACCAAGAAACCCACTTTTCCATCCCCGATGAGTTTATAATCATAAGGTTAATTAAGGTTATGCTCAAAAACATCAAAATCATATGTTCCATGATCATGATGCATGCTAGAGTCTTTAAATGGACCTCTTAGGCTTGAAAACCTTTTGTTTTTGGCTTTCCACTATAAACCCATTTGGTTGGACCATATAGATGGTCTCCTTAAGATATCCATTCAAGAATGGCATCTTGACATCCATTTTCCAAATCTTGTAATCGAGAGTTGTTGTTATAGACTAGAGCATCTGAATAAATTTAAACATTGCTACTAGTGAAAAGGTTCCTTATAGTCAACCTTTTTTTTGGGTAAAACCCTATGACATTAGTCTAGTTGGAATACATCAATTCTATCTCGAGGTTCGTGGATGTAAACCATTTATCTTTTTTCAATATCTCAAGGTCATCTATATGACTATCAGACACAACAATTGTTTTTTCTTACCATCTCCCGTGTACCAATCAAGTAATCTAATTACCCTTTCACTATGACAAATCTATGAAAGATATTGACTATGGATTATGGTTCTTTAGTTGAGTATCAATGTTAAGAGGTGGTAGTTTCTTGATCCCTTCAAACTCTAACTCCTCAAGCAACACTTTACTTCAAGGTTTATTGTGGTTCATATAACCATCCATAGTTCCACTAGAGTCTTATGGATAGATTTGGAAGGAAACATATTAAGTATGCACGTAATTATTTGCAAGGCATATCTTCAAAACAGTGTAAGCATGGATGCATATTTCATCATTCACCTAACCATCTCAAGCAAATTTTTAGTTGTCCTTAAATACTATTTTTCTTGAGATGTATCAGGTGCTATAAGCTATAAGGCTATCACATGCTCTAGAAATTGGTCCTTGAAATTTGTGTGAAGGTTTTCCTTACCACAATATGATCATAACATCTTTAATGATATACCTAGTTGCTTTTCAACTTCAACGTGAAATTCTTGAAACTTTTCAAACATTTCCAACTTCCATTGCATTTGGTACATATATCCATATATTGAGTAGTCATCTATCAAAAGTGACGAGGTACTCATAACCACTTCTCACTTGGAAACTCATGGGTCCAATGATATTCGAATGTACTAGTTTGAGTGGTTATGTGGCTCTTTGAGCCTTCACTAAAAAGGATCTTTTTGTCATCTTCCTTTCTAAAAATGATTCACTAATTAAAAGAGTACCAATACTTAGTTTTCTAAAATTACCATTCTTAATAAGTCTTTGAATCTAGTCAAGGTTGAAATGACCTAGCCTTAGATTCCACAAAACGAGGATAATTTTTTTTTCTTTTTAGCTTTAGGTTGTTCTACTCTGAACATTTCATAATCTTAAGCTTTGTTTTGAGTTAAGCATATAAATTCCACTTTCTAAAAGTATAATACAAATATTTCTTTCATTTTTATTAAAAAAGTATTCAGTCTATTATTCTTAAAAGAAACCTTATACTCTTGTTTTATAACTAAGAAATAGAAATCAAATTTCAAGTAAACCCATACATATAATGCCAATTGTTCATAACAAGGTATTTATTTTCCTTAAAGAGAAATCTTATTTCTCCTATTGCATTAGTTGAAATAGCATTCGTATTGCCCTCTCGTACGGTGAGTTGTTGATCATTTAGACTTAATGGTTGAGCTAATCAATGATATAGAAGAACATGCATTATTAGTCACACTTGAGTCAACTATCCAAAATTGACATATCACTTTCATCAATTAAGCTTCTAGTACAAGTAAATCACATTTAATCTCTACTCTCTTGCTTATGACTTGTGCAACATACTGAGAACTTCTCACTTTACTCCCCATGTTTTTGCAACGAAAATCATTTTCATGAGCACATTTCTTCTCTTTGTCCTTCATATTCTTTTCGTTATCTCATCCTCTATGAGAAAACTATATTTTCTCTCTTTAGGATTCACAACAACCTTTTACAAGCTCAAGTTGGGATAGGTTGGTCATACTTCCTAAGAAGCATTGAGAATGCAATATCTCATATTAGGTCATTTTGTTCTCTTGAGTGGATTCAATCGTATTGTCCATACTAGCTATCAAATAACTACCATCTATGTCATTGAATCAAATCCAATGATCATAAGCATTCCAACTAGGAAGTAGCTTTGAGCAATTTTTTTGAATCCAATCTAGTAGCCATATGTATTTTGTATAGTACAAATCACATTTTTTATGAGTTGGAGTACATTCTTCCAAAAGTCCACAAAAAACATTAACTATCACAAAAGGAGGTTCAAGTTGCTCTTCCACTTGTTAAAAATGACCACCAATTAATTTCCCATTCCTTAAAAAGGACGTTAAAATAGGATAATTCATTTTTACATCGAAATAATAAATAAAGAAAATAAAATTTTTATTTTTATCCAAACTATTAGTTATTAATTCATACACAGTAAATGACTTATGTATGTAAACATATAATTTTATATGTTATTATAATAGTAATTTTCCAATTCTCAAAAAATTGAGATGTTGCCTTTGTATAGTCGTTAAATCTCTCAATTGGTTGAAACTTTCTCAATTAACAAAATTTTCCAATATCGACGTATTGATAAATCATTTATAACTGTTATGTTTTGATCCAAACATAATGAAATTCTTAGTTATATTTATTAAGTATAATCCAACATTTAATATCTCACTACTTATTCAAAGGAGTGCTCCTTTTAAAGTTACCCCTGGGCTTCTACTGTGGTTTCATATCTAACTTCAAAGTCACGGTAGCTCCTAACCCAAATTAAACACCCTCTTTTAGGAGTATGCTCTATGACATCACAAGACCCAAATTAGTTTTCCATGGGTGTTCAAGAATGGAAAAGACCTCAGGAATGTTGTCAATCCTCTTCCTGCTCCCACTCAATATTCTAAATGGTTTAATTTAATTTAAGAAAAACACTTCCTGTTTATAATTAGTCAGTCTAAAATATTTAGATTTTCAATAATTTCTAATTTAAATTAATTTACCAATTTAATGTAAACCACTTTAAATTATAATTTTATTAATTTAGTTTAATCATGCAAAATTATTCATGTGTTCAACTTTTTTCAATTTAATAGCATCAAATCAACATGTTGCGTGTTACCAAGGTGGTATCACTTCCTACTCAAAAAAGGCCTTCCATCAACTTACCACTTGGAAAGAACTCGTCGTGATGGTTCCAGCACCATTGGTCTTGTATTGTTTTCAATCTATGTAGTTCAAGTTTCTAATACAAACACATACAAAATTTCGATCCAAACGCAATACAACAACAAAAGGCAATACAAGAAACTTTTTAGAAAATTCCATAAAAATTACAAAAAATCCAAAATTGAAAAAATAATCTTTACAAAATTCCTATACCCTCACATGTAGTGTGCATCAAATTTCTATTATAGGAACCCAAAAGAACCATACAATTAAGGATCATAAATAATTTCATTCAATCAAAGAAAAATTATTATAAACGAATCCCATCAAAAGTAATTTAGTACCTATCACAATGATGTATTCACATAAATAATTAAATTCTAATATAGTGGATTCGTTTTCAATAAAAATCTAATTTTTAACAACAAAAATTACAGACAGTTGATATTAGGCTACAAACATTTCTCTAAGTAAAAACTTATGATATTAATAATTTATTTATAATAAAGTAGAATAAGAAACATACTTTTATAGCTTGTGAACAAATAGTTAGCATCTTCGGGCTTCCAAGCCTATCTCTCAATGTGCAAGAACATGATTTTTGAGAATCCTAACAAACTTCAAGTTGATAAAAATTTGCTTCTAGTTTCCCAACTAAAAATCATTATTGTGTGAAGCCTATTGTTGAAGAATTATACTTTTTATCAATAACACCTTGAATCAGTATGGCTTTTGGTCAAATTTTATTTTTCCAAAATTCTCTCAATTGAGTACTAAAAAATTCACTCAATTTCCTATGTATTGGCCACCATATAAGGTCAAAATATGGTGTATTTCAATGATCTCCATTTTATCGAGTTTAATTTGAATTATGATCTCTTAATTATGTCCAATTAAGAATCCTACTTACAATCAAATTGTGTGCTTTAGTGAAAATTTTATTCCAATTATTTTAGCTTTATCCATGACATATGTAGAAGTCCTGCTCCTAATTATATGTTAGAATTTAATTTCAAATTAAAATTGCTTTAATAATTAACCTAAAATAAAATTCATTTTGATAATTACTAAAATAACTTTCTTGTCCCACAAGTATGTTAATGACCATCAAACATTTAAATTTTGTATTTTTTTATATTTTAATTAATTCAAATAAATATTTAATCCAACTAAATATTATTTTAATTAATTTGGCTACGTTAAATTATCTTTTTACCCTTACATATTTATCTTACATTTATGATCATCATAAAATGTCATAAAAATGCGTATTTTTTATCACATAAAATAATTAATTTTAAATTAATTATTCATTTATCTTAGAAGCAACAACATTCATTCATTATTATTAAGCAAACTCGAGGACTAATAGAACTATAAATTTAAGCTTAAATAAAGCATTGGTACTTTAACTAACCACTTAACTAATTATCAATCTTTATTAATCTTAGATTTAGTCTACTATATGACACATGTGTCGTAGGTATACAGGTTGTGCAAACTGAGTACCAATATAATTATTACAAATAATTTTTGGGTAATAGAAAATTATAAAAGTGTAAAATAAATAACAACTAATTTTAACTCTCAAAACTCAAAAACTACGAAGATGTATGAAAAAACAACCTATGAATCTTTAATCTCCTAATTTTCTAAGCATGTGAATCACTAAATTTTTCTCCAAAAAATTATCAATCAATTACATGATTAATTGAATCTAACCTAACTTGAATTTATCTCTTAAGTAAACTAAACATCATATAATAATTAATCTAATCACATTATCATGTCAATTAGAATGAATACAACTCATTAAGTTTATCAATTATATATTACATATTTAATAATCATATATCTCTGTCTAGAAACTATACATGTTATTTAATTAAGATAAATAATTAAATAATTCTCTCAAATCTATTTAAATGTCTCTATAGACCAATTGTTGACAAGACAATTAACAACATAAAAATTATATTAAATAATAAAGTGAATTGAAATAACAATTGGGATAAAATATTAGATCCTCACATGTAAATTGGGTTCATAAAATCCCTCGATTAATAAATTAGTTAGACATAGAACTCTGATTTTTCATAAATAAGACATAAAAATTGATACAAAAAAAGAGAAGAACAAGAGATACACTCAATCTCTTAATTTATAGTGTTAATATTCTATTGCCTTCATAAAATAGTGTTTTCTTTAATCTTCTCTTATAGTTTTTTTCTCTTCTCTCTTCTTGGTAGCTTCTAGGGTTTTACAATTCTTAATTATATATTTAATTTGTGCCCTATTAGGCTTAATTAATAATAAAAATGATATAATATGAACCATTAAATCAAACCCTAAAAGATTCAAGGACTAAGATTAAAAATA
Source organism: Hippophae gyantsensis (assembly GCA_030763125.1). Lineage (NCBI taxonomy): Eukaryota > Viridiplantae > Streptophyta > Magnoliopsida > Rosales > Elaeagnaceae > Hippophae > Hippophae gyantsensis. The sequence goes on from CM061028.1 coordinate 53,628,860, forward strand.
AGAGATAATATTTTTCAGCCAAATTCTGGCCAATATTTTCGTATGTAGTGGCCAGATTTTCTCGGACATTATAGCCAAGCCTCATCTAATTTTTGGGCTATAAATTACACAATGAGGCACACAAAAAAAGAGCATCAAGTCATGGGTCTCGCTGCATTTGTTTCCAACATGCATACTGCGAGATGGAAAAATGCCCGCTAAAATATGATGAAAAAACTTAATTTGTATTTAATTATATAAATGTAGGTCGATGGCACCAAACATAATGAAAACAAATTAAAAATTTCTAAATAACTCTATGAAAGTAGAGTTATCACACCCACAAGCTTAACTATTTTCTTGATGATGCTTATTTTCGCAAGTGTACGAATCGTTCAAGTAATAAAGTGTACAAAAGTATGGATATCGAACCCATAAGGAATGGCGTTACTAAGTACCGAAATTGACTAATCCTAATTTTATTTGAAAACCAAATTGTTGAAATTGTTTAAGAAGCAAATTAATTTAAAACTAGACGCAAATAACAAAATTGAATGTTGTTCACAAATGATTAAAAACGTTAAGGCATTTGATTTCGCTAAATCAATTCAATCCGATTTCAAGTCATGTTATATGAGAATCAAAGCTAAAAGTGATGGTTGAAAAACCCAAATTTACCTAATACTCTCTCTCGAGTTATATTAGAATTACTTATCTATGAAAACCAACTATATTTCTATGAAGATTTAATCACAAACAAGCACATTATGATTTATGGAATTTCTAGAATAACCACATACATCATGCATTAGTTCTCACACTCGCATTCAACATACGGTATTTATCACAAGAAACATTCATTACACATCTCCTCTCAATCTCAATATAATGCAACAAATCATCTAAATCTTGGCCAGAAATTTAAAAGCATTAAGCATGAAAATAAATACTCAACTTGAAAACAATGAACTCATATAACAATAACAAAAGAAATCAGATTTTCTTGATTCAACTACATCATAGCCTTAGCAAAAACGAATTAGTTCATAATAGAAATAAGAACAAACATTATCTCAATTGAATACATAAATAACAAATCTAAATAAAATGCAGAAAATAAAAGCTAAGGAGAAGAGATGAAAAACTCTTGAGGATGAACACTTGGTAGCAACAAAGGTTATGATCCTTCAAGTTTCTCCAAACTTTCTCTCCAAAATTGTCTTTTCTCCTCCAAAAATGACTTAGATTTGCTCTCTCTGCTGTTCACCTCTTTCTCCATCATATTGTATATATAGATCTAGGATTTTGGGGGCAATTTTGGAACAAAACAACATAAAAAATATGTTTTCGGACGAAACTTGTCGGCGGTGACATTATTCTCGCCGCGGCGAGATTTCTGGAAAAGTTACGATTTTGGTTCCGCAGATTCTCGCCAGCGGTGAGATTAATGTGGCCGACGGTGAGATGCATTTGGCTGGAGGCAAGGTGATGTTGGCCAGTGGCGAGATTTCTTTGGCCGGCGACGAGATGAATTTGTCAAAACCCGTGCTCCCTGCATGATTTTCGCCATATTCTCTGTAAGATTTTTGCCGGTGGTGAGAATCTTCTCGCCGGCGGCGGGATTCCAAATTTTGAAACATTGTTTTCTTTTTATTTGCACTCAATCCCGATCATTAAAATTTGTCCCAAACTTCTCCAAAATCATGATTTTTCCTTAAATTGCACTTTAAACACGAAATACCCGTGAAATGACATTTGTGGATTAAATAATCAAATAAACGCAATTTTCACACAAATATCAACATTGAAATCATAACAAAAATGCAATAATTTGACTCTTATCACTTGACTTCAAGCAAAACCAAGTCTATCTAGCTACAATGATATGGGCAGTACATTCATAAACACATATATATTAATACAAGCATATTCAGCAAAAACTATCCGTCTAAAAGATTATACAATTCTATGATAAGGAAGTTCATATATCCATCAATCAATATTCCATTAATACAATATATGCAAGGTTTTTAAAAATTTGATTTGTATGCATGTGTTGCATATGATGTCTCCCAATGCAAATCATCTTGTATGAGCATGTAAAACAACTAAGTCTTAGAATAAGTTTCACGAGTTTATATTTCATACCCTCTATACTAATATAAATTTTAATTTAGCTAAAGATCAAAAGAGCTTTCCATGCTTCTAATGTAAGGCTTAAATGGTGGTCAATAAATGGAGATATTTAGGCTTTTTTTACACCTTAGTTTTCTTAACTATAATTGAGCTTTCGCTTGATATTTTAGTGTACCCTATCTTATCGTTATTTTCATATTCTTTTATTCAAATCTTTTTTGTAACTTCATAAGACCCCTTACTTATTTTCAATTTTATTCTTTTTTATTTAGAGAGGTAATCGTGTTGTGATGTTTTTTTGAAATAGGATACATTATATTTAATCTCACCCTTTGCATAACACATTATTGTATTTTTTTCATACAAGCTAAAGGCATAAGGGTAAAGGTAATACTTATTGATTAGGCCTAACATGTGGCTTAAAGATATGAATGGTTCTTAATTAGGCTCAAATGGGTGACTAAAGATATAAACAATATTTAACTTGAAAGGCTCAACAATCCAATTAAGGCCTAAATGATTTTTTAAGCTAAATATTATTGAGGATTCTAACTCAAAGGATAATCAAATAGATTCTAAAACATGGTAGACCTCATAAACTAGCATAACTCACCACAATTTTTTTCTCAATAAGAACATCAAAATCAATAATGAAATGTGCATCAATATTTAAATCAATCCAACCAAAACTAACAGGCATATCATACGATTAATGTAAGTATCTTAACGAGCATGTTAAATTCCTTATACTACTCATGACATCCAATTCTATCATTAGATTATTATGTTTCATATCAAATATGCTTACATTTAGTTTCCTTGTATTCATCAATTGCTACCCTAATCATAATTAAAAGTATCCTAAAAAAGAATACTAAACACTAAAGCACTAAATTAGAGAACAAAGTTTCCTCCCCCACACTTAAGTTGCACATTGTCCCCAATGTGAACATATGACAATGAAAGAGTGAAAGGAAATAAAACTCCCTTAGCCTTAGCATGCCACATTCTGTCACTAAAACTATCCAATTTTATTGTATCATTACCCTCCACATTTATTCACCTATAAAATAGAAAACAACTAAGTAAAATAAGATTGGGTTGCATCCTAACAAGCACCACATTTAACATCCTTGGCTAGACAGTCATATCAGCTCCTACGGTTCATCCACCAAGGTTATCATAGCTTTTTTCTTTTTACAATGGATCTCTATGATAATTCTTTACTCAATGCCCAATAACCATGAAATGTTCTTTGTTTTTGTTCTCTAATTAAATGGCTCCATGGCTGGTTACCTAATGATAATGAATGGACATGACCATCTGCTTTTGAGTTTTCCAGGAAAAAAATCGAGTCTTGAATTGTTCAATAACACTTTCTATCCCGATTCAAAAATATGGTGCATAATTTCCTTATCATACCATATTTTTGTTTTCTTTTGTACAACTTGGCATTCTCATAAGCATTCCACCATAACTCATCTAGTTTATTTATTTACAATATCCTATTCATCTTTTTATTGGACACTTCTGCTTGCCCACTTGATTGAGGATGATAGGATAAAGGTATGAGTTTTAACTTTGGTGGCTCTTCAATTAATATTTTGAGCCTAGAACCTCTCTCAACACACTCCACAACAATATTAAATATGCACATGAGAGGGATAGCCTCCAAATAATTCACCTAGTCAATGATATCAACTTGCATAAAAGATTTTGCAGCTTCAAAATTAAAACAGGTTGGATTATTTTCTATTGAATTTATCTTGTTGTTCACAACCTTATATGTAATAGTCTTAAGTGTAGGTGATTCAAAATATTTTGTTAATTTATTAGCATGATCAATAACATCTATCCTAAAGAAATCACTAGCATTATCAATATCAAAAAATTTAGTTGCTTTAAAAACTTTAAAGGTTACCTAATCATCTTGCACTCACATTGTAAGGTTACATTTTTGTATATCAATGAGTGCTCTTCCAGTTGTTAAGAATGGACAACTAAGTATTATAAGAATGTCATTATCCTTCTCCATGTCTAGTACAATAAAATTTTCCATAAACATGTATTTGTCTACTTTCACCAACATATCTTCTTCCACTCTTCGAGGTCACTTAATTAACCTATCTTCCATTTACAATGTTACCAATATGGGTTTGGCTTTACCAACCCTCAATATCTTGAAAACCGATAATGGCATGAGGTTAATCCTAGCACCCAATTCATATAGTTCCTTGCCAAAATGTATATTCTTAATTAGGTAAGGTATGTCAAGGCTACCTAGATCTTTAAGTTTTTGAGGTAATTTTCTATCTCATGATCTCTAAGCATCATTTTCTTAGATAGTATATCCTTCAAGAAATTAGCATATGAAGGAATTTTTTAAAGTGCATATACAAATGGTATATTTATATGTACCTTCTTGAAAACAACCAAGAACTTTGAAAACTACATGTCTAATTTTTTCTTTTGTATTTTTGAGGGAAAGAAATGGTGGGCTTGTAGAGGTTGTTCTTCTTTAGTTGAATTGTTTCCTTTTTAGTGCACTTTTTGTCCACTTTATCCTCTTCATCCTCTTGAGCCTCCTATTTCTCTTTTAAAATTTTACCACTCCTCAAGGCTACGACATTGTAGTGCTCTTTATCATCTCTTTTTGGGTTCATTTTTGTGTTACATAAAGGTTTCCTTGAGGTCTTTGAATTATTTCCTATGCACGTTGCCCATTTGGATCTCTAAATTTTGTTTAGAAGCCCATTGAGTGGACTCTATGTTATCCATTTTTTGTATTTATTAAATGGATGAAGTCTTTGATCATTCCCATTAAAGCACTTGTGTCATATTCACTAGGTGGCTTTTTCTCTTGGGCTTATGGATGTTATGCTCGCTGAAAACCTAGTGGTGGGAAGAGTTTATGGTTGAATTTATTACCACCTTGATTGCTGTTATTATTTCAAGAGAAATTTGGATAGTTTCTCAATCCTAGGTTTTATGTGTTTAAGTATAGGTTTCCTTGGTGATTTTGATTGTTAACATAGTTTACTACTTCAAGAAGATTCCCACATGCCTTAGTAGAATAAGGTCTATTGCAATAATCACACACCATGAATGGACTTGGTATTATATTTATCCTCACACTGCCACCATCTAGCTTCTTAGTTAAACCTAATAGTAAGGCATTTGTTTGAGCTTGCAATGCTTCTATATTGTCTACATTTACTACTCCAGCCACTCTCTTTGGGTTAAGCCTCTCCACAGGCCATTGGTAATTATTGGATACCATCTTATCAGTTCCTCTTTAGTTTTACTCATTAAAGCTCCCTCAGTTGAAGCATCAATTATGGTCCTTACTTGCCCTATTAATCCATTATAGAATGTTTTCCCTTACAATCAAATAAGAAAACCATTGTGTTGGCATCTTCTTGACAGCTCTTTGTAGCATTCCTAAGCTTTATAAAGTGATTCCCATTTAAATTGTTGAAAAGATGTGATGTTGTTTCTGAGTTTAGCTATCTTTGAAAGTAGGAAGTACTTTGCTAAGAATGTTTGAGCCAATTAATCCAATGTAGTGATTGACCTTGTAGGTAGTGACTGTAACTAAGCCTTAGCCATATCCCTCAAAGAGAAAGGAACCAAGCAAAGGTGAATTACATCTTTTAAGAAACCATTCATCTTGAAGGTGTCATAGATTTTCAAGAATGAAGACAAGTAAAGATTTGGGTCATTGTTGACTAACCCTCAAAATTGGTTTGCCTACACTATATGAATGACACCTAGCTTGAGTTCAAAATTATTAGCATTGATGCTCGGTCAATTGATAGATGCTTAGGCTCTATCTACTTACGGGATTGTTAAACCTCTTGAAGGTTTAGAGATCACTATAGCTCATTGATCCTCTTGTTCTACCATAACCCCTCATTGATGTTGTGCTAACATTTCACTTCTTAAACGTACTAACATTCTCCCTATTTCTGGATCACAAGGTACAATATTTTGCACTTGTCAACTAGGCATATAACGAAAACACTAAAACAAAAATTAAAAGGTCCAAACTAGTATAGTAGTAACCATTATTGATATCCATTATAAGAAACAAACTCCCCGACAACGGGGCCAAAAGCACTTGACACGCTTATCACAAGTATATGGGTTGTGCAAGTAATATAATGTACCTAAGTATGGATATCGATCCCACAGGGAGTTATATAACTTATAATCGAGTACTAATATAATTATTATGAATACTATTTGGATAATAGCAAATTATAAAAGTTTAAAATAAATTATATGTAATTTTAAATCACAAACCTCGACAACTACGAAGATATATGAGAAAACAACCTAGGAATCCTTATCTCAATTTTTTAAGCACGTGAATAACTAAAATTTCTCCCAAAATAATTACCCACCAATTACTTTATCAATTGAATCTAAATTAGCATGTATTACTCACTTAATAAACTACATACCATATAGTAATTTATCTAATCATACTCTCATTCCATTTAGATTGCATACATACTCATTAAGTTCATAAATTATAGATCACACACATAAGAATCATACACCTCTTCTTATAAACTATGCATGTTATTTAATCAAAAGAAATAATTAAATAATTCTCTCAAATCAATTTAACTACCTCTATAGATCAATTATTGACCAAACAACTAATAGCAAAAAAATCAAATGGGATAAAGTATTTGGTCATCACACGTAGAAAATAGGGTTCATAAGATCCCTAGATAAATAAATTAGCAATACATAATTAAGTTTATAAAGCACATATTTTTCATAAAGAAATACATAAAAATGAATGAGGAAAGGAGAGAAGAAGACATACACTCAATCTCTTGATTTGTAATACTAATCTTCTCTTGAATTCTCACAAAATTATATCTTCTTTAATCTTCTCTTGAACTTTTTTGCCCTTTTCTCACTTAATGGCAGCAGCTAGGGTTTTATAATTCTTAATTATGTGTTTAACACGTGCCTCATTAGGGTTAATTCATAGAAAAAATGACCTAATATGAGCCACTAGATCAAACCTTAAAAGATCTAAGGGCTGAGAATAAAAATAGGAGAGAAGATTTTTCAACTACATTCTTCCCTATACATGCACTGCAGCTAGATTTCCTTGCACGCCGCGGCCGAGCTTTCTCTAATTTTTGGATCATAAAGTACGTGTTCGAGCATACAAAAAATTTCATTGAGGCATAAATGTCGCTACATTTTTTTCTTCTATGCATGCAGCGGCACAGAAACATGTTGATTAGGTTCTAACTTTTCTCATTTTTGACTTGTTTTCACTTTGTTTTTCATTTTTCTACCTACATTGATATAATTAAACACAAATTAAACTTTTTCATAATATTTTGGCATAAAATAAGACAATTAAGTGGTTCAAAAATGGCTAAATAACCCTAGAGTTATTACTATAAACCTAAGATTAAAAACTCTCAAATATCATATCTCTTATTTACCCAACATAATATATATGAGTAATCTATTCATATAACCATTAATGCAGCTCACCTCCACAGTCAGTTCATAATACGACCGAAGTCATTAAGTATATTTTATCTCTTATATTACATCTTCTCATTGAGAAACCATGATACATGTGAATAATTATCTATAATCATATTATATATTGCACGTAATCATCCATACTCTAGATCGCTAAATAAGGGAGCTACTATCCAACATATGTGTACAAATTGAGTAGATTTCATCTTATGAGATAAGCTCCAATCCACCATAAATATCGAGATACCAAGATATAATGTAATTAAGTCCAACACTTTAGGCATCATTGAATAAGTCAAATACCAAGGTGTTACAGCAAGTGGCCAGTTAAATCACTCAAGATTAAGATCGTCCTAAATATAGTCACCTAGTGACATAGAGAAACAATTGTATGTAAATATATAGATATTTAATAGTGTTTCTAATATATTTGGTCTGGTCCTGTATAATCAATTATTATACAAAATTTTCCTAACTAAATGTCTACACAAGTCACCCAGGATAAGGGTCACTCCATTCCAAATGCATATAGGTATTACAAGTGACTTAATTAAGGATCTCATTATAAACTTTAATTGATCGTCATGAACAATTTGATTATTTCATTTAAAATCAATCCTATATATATATTGATATAATGAGCTTTAAGCATACATGAATAATTAATAATGTTTATGATTTATTTGAAGAATAAATTAGCACATGTAAATATATGAAATATTCATTTTAATTATTCTTATTTCAGCATAAATTTAAATACAACTCATTTGTATTTATGACTATATCCTAAGATTTGTAGGTATAGATAGAGTTGTAGAATTGAGCACTCAAGTGGTTAAGCCTCAATAGCGGGTGATGCAATTTGTTACCAACTAAGGTTCAATACGTCAGAACACTTATACATATGTAAATTGAATTTTAAACCTAAATAGGTGATGAATGCTTAAAAAGTACTAAAATTACCATGATTTAATGTACTTTAATTATTTAAATAGATTTATATTTGTATGATTTTATCATATTTTTATATAAATTTGTCTTTTCAAAATCATAGTTATTTTTTATTATTTTTCACGTATTTTAGTTCAAAAATAACTTAAAGACTCGAAAAAAAAATACTGGAGACAATACATCACAAATATATTGAGAAAATAAATGAGAAAAAGTCAAAAACATGGAATTATTGGAAAAATGGGTCAAAAGGTCAAAAATGCCAAAATAGCACACGTAGCCGCCGAACAGCGCTGAGACACGTGCGCAGCATACCCAATCGCATTGAAAAATGCATACATCACACCACACAACGCTGATAATCCGCATGTGCATCTGCACCCATCTATGCGCATCACCCAAACAAAACCAAACCCATGTGCCCATTAATGCCCATCTGTGCATGCACGCCTGTCTATCGTGCCAATCGCCCGTCTACCGAGATTTTTAAACCCATACGCATGCCAACTTCTCCAAACGTGTGAAAATTCAAATTTTGAAATATTTCTCCGCTTTTTTGCCCTTTTCCTCACCTATAAAAGACCTTCTTCCCTATTCCAAAACACAATTTTTTAAGTACTTTCTCTCTCTAGAAAGTTTTCATTTTTTTAGTTTTTTGCATTTAGTTTTTTTTTAAGTTCTTCTCTTTTTGAGAAGAACTAACTATGTTTTTATAAATTTTTAGTTTTTGATTCAATAAACAGATATGTAAATCTTTTTGAAGGTTTTTCAACAATAGAATTAGCATCAAACTATTGTAAGGATTCTATTAAGGTATAATTCTAATGGATTTTTTACAGTTATCTTTTATGTTTTATTCTTATATGTTATATTTAATTTGTTTGTGATTAAATTTAACATGGTTGGCTGTTTGTAAATATGATATAATAATAACATTGTTATACTTGCAAAATATTAAATAGGTAAAACATTTCTATAAAATAAATTGATTTTGTTTTTTTTTCAAGATTTTATATTAAGGATGTTAGAGAGAAATATATTATTTTTCATTACAAACTTAAAATTGAAAATTAGATTTTAAGGTTTAATTATCCGGTTTGATTTAGAGTAGTGCTCTTTTATTTGTTGTTATAATCGCCCGATAGTTAGAATAAAACTCTATTTCAAAAATTTTTATAAGAATTAATATTTAAAAATGTATTGACAACATATTTTCAATAATGGTTTTAAAACTTGAAAGTTAGTACTCAGATAATTAAATTCTTAGGTTTAATTTAGACAACTTAAATAAAGTTTAAAATGTCTAACCCCACCAAAGGTGTCATTTAAATGGTTCATTTTAAATCTCTATGAAAAAAGAAATGAATTAATTTAATAGACAAAATTAGTTATCGATATCACTCATAAGTATTAATTAATTTGTTTAATTAACAAAAAATATCTAACCCCACCAAAGGTGGTATTCATATAAAAAAGAGATAATTAATAAATATCAGTTTATATCTTTAATAACCTAAATAATATGAGTAAGCATAATTAACTTAATTATTATATCTTTAAATACTCCACTATTATAAATAACAAATATTTGCATTATTGTTTATTGAATCCATATCTATGTTTATTTATATTATGTCATTAGATTAGAACACAAAAACTAAAATATCGTGATAGGATGTTGAGGATTTAATTTCGTTTTTAAGATTTTGATTAATAAATTAAAAACCACATATATTCCTTCCTTAGATCAACATTGAAAGTATACTTATCATTTTCAATAAAATGATTCATGCACTTGCGAGAGTTTTACAAATAATAAAACCACAAAAAATAATTTTGCAATATCGGTATTTGTAATGTCGATCTTATGATTCATCGTCAAGTTCTTGGCACCATTGTAGGTGAAGAAATAGCGTTTTTAAATTATTTATCAAACTTTTGAAAAAATTTCATATCGTAAATAATTGTGATTTTTTATTTATTTTGAGTTAAAAAAATTTAATATCAAATTTCAAATTTACAAAAAAAAATACTTTTATTGTTTGTGAACAGAATAAAAATTTTATTTTAATTTAAAATATAAAATTTTAAATTTTAAATTAAAAACAACCTGTTTTTTTTAAGAGTAAAACAAAAATAGAATTAAAATTGAAACTTTAAAGTGAAATTTCTTTTAAAAAAACTGTTCGTGAACGAACAATGCAAATTTAAAAAAAATTGAGATTTAAAATTAAAAAAAAATAAACTGATCTTCAACAATAAAACAAAAAAAATTAATATGAAACTGAAAGCTAAGTTTTAAAATTTCAGATTCAAAAGAAAAATTACACTATTCTTGAATAGTAAAACAAAAAACTTTTAATTTAAAATTAAAAGTTAAGATTTAGAATTTAAAATTTAAAAAAATAAAAAAAAAGATTAAACTGTTCTTGAAGATTAAAACAAACAAAAAAGATTTAAATTAAAATTTAAGATATAAAATTAAAAATTAAAAAAATGTTCTCTTTAATGAATAGTATATTTTAAAAAAATTTAAGATTTAAAATTCAAAATTCAAAATAAAAAAAAAACTATTACTTTTCTTGACCAGTAAAACAAAAAAAATTAATTTAAAATTAAGAGTTAAGATTAAAAATTTAAAATTAAAAAATATTTAATTTAAGATTTGATATTTAAAAATAAATATAAAATTAAAAAAAATTTACCAAAAAAAATATTTTATTTAGTTATTTTCTTTTAAAAAAAATAAAAAAAAAATTTGAAAAAAAAATTAACTTTGAATTTTTAATTTTTAATTTTTAATTCTTATTTTTTATTCTAATTTTTATTTATTTTTAATTTTATTTTTATAATTTTTATAATTTTCATTTAATTTTTAATTTATTTTTTTAAAACAAAACTTAATATATTAACTTAATTAAAATAGATTTTTAACGTAACTTAATTAAGTTAGATTTTAACTTAACTTAATATATTAATTTAATTAATTTTGATTTTAATAACATGAAAAGTAAAGATCTAAGATAGTTCTGTCTAGGAGACTAATTCTTGGAAACCTTTGTGCCACTAGTCTTTCTTGAAAACATTGCTCCATTTAGGAGAATAGTTTTTAAGGAACCTTTGTCCCACCATTTTTTCCTAGAAGCACTATTGGTTAATACTGATTATGTTATTTAACTTAGAAATTATAATAAAATAAAAAATTGCTAAAATTATCTCCAAATTTTAATTATCTTTAAATTACAATCTGATAAAAGGAGGTAGTTGGTTTGTTAAATCTAGGTACAAATATGTTTTGATGCCTTAGTTATTTGACTTGCATTTAAAAGTGAGTTATCTAAAGCTCACAATCATGTCTTTAGTTTTTAAGTAAATAAATTTTTTGAAAATCCATAAAGGCATGACTAAAAAGATATAGGTAGACAATTTTGTCCTACATGTAGGTTTGATTGACTCAATGATACGGGGACATTGAATTTACTTATAATGAAATCTCCCAAGTTGTGTCTTGTTAAGATGTTAAACTAAGCAATGGATGTTAGGTAACTCATCATTTTAGGTAATTTCTTTTATTTGTTTAATTTATTTTAGTTTAATTGCATGTGGATAATTTTAGAATTGTTAAAACTAAAAATATTTGTTGAGATATTAGAAGTTCATAATGATCTGCGTATGTGAACATTAATGACAAACATGATGAATGCACCTACATTTCTACATCACTATTTATACATTCTCAAGAAATAGGTAAATTTTCTTCTATTTTTTCTTTATCTTTAATTTACAATTGTTACATTGAGGAAAATGTAAGTTCTAGGTGTAGGGTGGTGAAAATTTACCATGCTTAATTTCAAAAAATTTAACAATTTTAAAATTTTTATGTTCACATTTTCATTTCTATTGTGTTTGATTTTATTTTCTTTGTGTGGTTTAGCAAGTTTTAGAATTTTCGGATTAGTTTAAAAAAATTACAAAAATTTATCATTTCTTTAAATCAAATTTAAGTAAATAATTAAGTCTTTTGCATTTTAGATTAATTTTTGAAAACATATCATAGAGTATATGATAATTAGTTAGTTTTTATCATTACTAATATTTCTTGATAAGATGTGAAAATTATATTAAACACAAAATTGGTGTTTAGGAATCAAATAGTGGAGACTATTCTTGTGAGATATAATTTAAGTCTAATTTTCTTTATTATGAGTGAAATATATTTTTTCTACTCCAAACACATTTTTTATTTCTTCAAATTATTAGATGATATCTATAGGACTTAGCATTGAATGTATGGATTTTTACATCTTAATGAATTCTTGTATATTTATTTTCATTTCTTAGATTGAATTATTTAAGTAGAAATTAATAGTGTATGTCTTTCTTCATTTATGCATAACTTCTATTAAAAAGATATATATCTAAGGTTACCTATACAAATACAAACAGAAAAGTCAAATATTAACTACTCATCTTACCATATAAAAAAATGTATAATCTGTACATGGGTCTATTCTAAAAAAAATGTATTCTCTTATAAAAAAAGAATATAAGAGAAAAAAAAATAATAGAAAGAAAGAGAGAAAAGAAAAATAAATAGTATAATCTATATACTATGACAAAAAAAAGCCTAAATAGTTGTGCGAAATGGTTTAATGCAAAAGAAAATATAGGGAGTAATTCCCTAAGAAGTCATTACATACTCCTACATTTTCTAAAAGGCATATTACTTGATATTTTTATTTGATGAATTTGATTGATGCATGAAAGTAATGTATAATATTTTATAAATCCTTACATTTGATTCCTTTCATGAGATCAACATTAAAATAACACTTTGAGTCTTTCTTCTTTATACATATGTCAACATATTAGTTCATTTCTATACATAAACTCTTTCGCATATAAAATAGTATGAGTTAGGGGTGTCCAAAAATTGGGTCGAATCGGTTTAAATAGAAAAACTGGTTTGGTCCAATCTGTATAATGTAAAACCCATTTTCAAATAGTCCGGTCCAGTTATAAAAATTATAAATCGGTCAGACTGGATCAGACCAGTTTTAATAAATAATTAATTTTTTAACTAAGAAGTTTACTGTATATATAAATATTTAATTTTTGTGTTAACCCTAACCCTATTTCATTTTCATTCATCCTATTCCTCTATGTTTGTCGTCTAGGCTTTGGAAATCTGTGAGACTTAACGACCTTAAGCTCACGTCTATGTCCAATGACAAGAAGAAGGAGAAAAAGGATAAGAGGAAGAATATGATGAAAGACATAACCCTAACCGAAACCCTAGGTTCGGATTCCTTAATTGGTGATAAGAAGAGTAAGAAGGAGTCGAAATGCAAGAAGTGAAAGGTTTTTGACATTGATTTTGATGAGGAACAGAGCAAAACTAGGACAAAGCTAGTCGAGTCAATTCGATGGTGAATGGCGTTAAGGTCAACAAGTCGGACAAAAAGAGCGAAAAGGGAAAGGTGGTGAACGAGGATGGGGATATTGAAGAGAATCCTAATGTGTTATCGAGGTATCAATTATCGGAGCCTCTCAAAGCCAAACTGAAGGAGAAGGGAATTGAGTTCTTGTTTCCTATTTAGGCCATGACATTTGATACCATCTTAGAAGGCTCTAATTTGGTTGGAAGGGCACGCACGGGACAAGTAATGTAATTTATTATTATTATTTTATGCTCCAATGTAAGTGTTGTCGAACTTCTAGGAAATCATTTATTTTATTTACGTTTGTTTCAATGACTAAAATTTGAAGGCTTTTACTTATTCCTAAAAAAAGTAATGTTGTTTGGTTTGATCATTTTGAATGCAATTAAGTGAAATGTGATACTTCCAAGGAAAATATTCAGATGGTATTCTTCATTGGATCTATGGTTTGGCTAGGTTTTGTTGATCTTAAATTCTTGATAACTTTCACCATGTTAGGAAGATGGTTTAATGAATTAATTGTTCATTTTTTAAAGCAGCTTATTCTCCATTCAATTGATCTGAGATTTTACAACTGTGCTTCACAACATTGCAGGGTAAGACGCTCGCGTTTGTGTTTCTTATGTATTTATTTATGTATTTAACAATAATATCTATCTATGTATGATGATTAATGAGCATCACATTTGATTGTATCCAATTAGATTATATCATATTAAACTAAATCATATTTATGTATTATTAATTGTTCAAAACCATTAACCAAACCAAACCAAACTGTTCGGTTATAACATTTTGGATAGCCAAATGGTCTAGTTTGGTACAGTTTGAATTATATGAACGGTCCAACTTGGTTAAAAAAAATTATTCAAAACCAGACCGAACTATGGACAACCCTACTATGAGTGTTTGAAATCATAGGATTTAGTGTTTTTAAGAGTATTGAATTGTGAGGAATAGAGTCGAATCGAATTCGAATTTCTAACATTGAAATTGGGTAAAATTAAATTGATACATTTTTTATATAGAATATGAAAATGATTTTCAATTAATTATTATAATAAATCATGAATATTTAGGAAGTTGAAATAACCTATGCTTAAGATTTTATTTATGAAGTCTAAAAGAGATTATAAGCATGATATATTTTTTGTATTTCACTTCTTTATTTTATATTAGTCTTTTTACTTTATTTTAATTTTAGTTAACTTCTTATTTTATTTTGTTTTCATTTTTTTGTGAATGTTTGTGGGTATCACTACTGAAAACTCTCACGAGACTTAAACTTATCCACTAGGATAACCTATGAGTTTAAAGGCTTGTTGCATACGCTAAATGCAACTGTATCAATCCACAGAAGTGATTTATGATAGTTTAATTTTTAGTTTTTATTTAAGTTTTGATCGCTTCTCTTGCTAATGGACTAGCAAGAAACTGGTTGGGGGTTGTGATAAGTGCTTAAAAAATACTAAAATTACCATGATTTAATGTACTTTAATTGGTTAAATAGATTTTATATTTGTATGATTTTGTCATATTTTTATATAAGTAATACATCACAAATATATTGAGAAAATAAATGAGGAAAAGTAGAAAAGATGGAAAAATTGGAAAAAATGGGTCAAAAGGTCAAAAATGTCAAAAAGTTCAAAATCGTGCACACAGCCGCCCAACCGCACTGAGAAACGCATGTAGCGTGCCACACAAAGCCGATGATCCGCCTATGCATCTACGCCCACACCCGAACAAAGATGAACTCATGCGTCCATCTACGCGTGCCTATACAATCCTTACCGTGTCCCATGCGTGCCCGCCAACCACCTACCTGTCACGCCAACTACCCATATACCGAGATGTTAGCACCCCATACGCACGCCAACCTGTCCAAAAGCGTCCAAATTCAAATTTTGAAATATTTTCCCCCATTTTTTTGGCCTTTCCTTCACCTATAAAAGGATCATCTTCCTTCATTCCAAAACACATAATTTTTTGAGTACTTTTTCTCTCAAGAAAGTTTTCATTTTTTATTTTTTTAGTTTTTAGTTTTAAAGTTATTCTCTTTTGGGAAGAACTAGCTATGTTTTTATATATTTTTTAGTTTTTTTATTCAATAAGCATATATGCAAATCCCTTTGGAGTTTTTCCAGTAACAGAATTAACTTGAAACTATTGTAAGGATTCTTTTAAGGTATTATTTTAATGGATTCTTTACAGTTATTATTTTATGTTTTATTCTTATATGTTATATTTAATTTGTCTGTGATTAAATTTAACATGGCTGGATGTTTATTAATATAATATAATTATAACATTGTTATGCTTGCGAAATATTAAATAGGTAAAATATTTCCATAAAATAAATTGATTTTGTTTTTATTCAAGATTTTATATTTAAGGATATTAGACAGAAATTATTTTTTATTATAAACTTAAATTTGAAAATTATATTTTAAGATTTAATTATCCAGTCTGATTTAGAGTAGTGCTTTTTTATTTGTTGTTACAATCACCCGGTAGTTAGAATAAAACTCTATTTCAAAAATTTTTATAAGAATTAATATTTGAAAATGTATTGACAATATATTTTCAATAATGGTTTCAAAACTTGAAAGTTAGTACTCAGATAATTAAATTCTTAGGTTTAATTTAGACACCTTGAACAAAGTTTAAAATGCTTAACCCTACCAAAGGTATCATTTAAATGGTTCATTTTAAATCTCTATGAAAAAAGAAATGAATTAATTTAATAAACAAAATTAGTTATCGATATCACCCATAAGTGTTAATTGATTTGTTTAATTAACAAAGAATATCTAACCCCACCAAAGGTGATATTCATATAAAAAAGAGAGAATCAATAAATATCAGTTTATATCTTTAATAACATAAATAATATGAGCAAACAAAATCGTCCAATAGTTAGAGTGAAACTCTATTTCAAAAGTTTTTTTATAAGAATTATTATTCAAAAATATATTGACAACATATTTTCAGTAATGGTTTTAAAACTTAAAAATTAGTACTTGGATAGTTAAATTCTTAAGTTTAAATTGGATACCTTAACAGAATTAACATCAAACTATTGTAAGGATTCTTTTAAGGTATTATTTTAATGGATTCTTTACAGTTATCATTTTATGTTTTATTCTTATATGTTGTCTTTAATTTGTCTGTTATTAAATTTAACATGACTGACTGTTTGTAAATATGATATAATTATAACGTTTTTATGTTTGTGAAATATTAAATAGGTAAAACATTTTCATAAAATAAATTGATTTTGTTTTTATTCAAGACTTTATATTAAATATTAAAAAAAATTAATTTGGGCTCTACCTAAGGACATTTTCATACCAAAAAAAGAAAATCAACAAATATCAATTTATATATTTAATAACGTAAATAAAATGAGAAAGCATAATTAACTTAATTATTATATACTTAAATACTCTACTGTTATGAATGATAAAATTTGTATTATTGTTTATTGAATCTATATCTATGTTTATGTTTATTTTTATGTTATTAGATTAGAAAACAAACAAACCAAAATATTGTGATAGAATATTTAGGATTTAATTGCGTTTTTAAGTTTTTGAATAATAAATTAAAAACCACATATATTCCTTCCTTAGATCGACCTTGAGAGTATACTTATCATTTTCTACAAAACAATTCGTGGATTTGCGAGAGTTTTACAAATAATAAAACAAAGAAGGGATTTTCATAAGATCGGTATTTGCAATGCTAATCTTATGACTCATCATCAATAGGCATCTGAGACATATAATGGATGGATGCAACTCTATTCCAACTCGATCAAGCAAGACTCACAACATGAACTAAGAAGATATCATAGAAAATATATAATTAAAACAACATGCTTAAATTAACACACCAAAAAACAACTAACATATAAGAAAAAATAATCTATGATAAATGTACTAGTGACGGTATGCCTTACTAGCTCCTATCCTGGCTAGCAACGTGTATTAATATGGAAAATAACATACAACATGTGAATCTGTAAAACATATAGGAAAAGGCTATAGAGAATTTCAATCGCTTCAAGACCTTCTATGTGTGAACATATTCGATAAATGATGACTGCACTCTCAAAACAAGTAATCATACATAATATAGTATGTAACGAATTAAACCCACATAGGATCGAGCTCCTATGCGGTAACATCCTTAGGTTTCTTATGACAATTACTTGGTATCAAGCAATTAAACTAAAATGTAAATTAACATTATGCGACTAGATAAAAGTATAAGCGCATGTACCTTTACTAGTCAAGACATATGCCTTAGTTACACCTAAGCTTCCCTCACTCGCTGTCAATATTGCACCTAATCCAAATAAATCCAAGCTTGACCTCAAAGCTCCATCATTCATGATGTGATCAACTAATGATGGCTCAAACTCCTAATGTATGTACATTGTGAACTTGCAACATCAAGTCAATACATGGAACATTAACACATTGGCTTCTCACATGTACACCATGCTATGACATTGCAGTACCTAGCTAACACACAAAACACTACTGCATAGGCTCCTTACTTATGAAAATTGTTACATCCTTACATCTACAACCTACGGAAACTATTGCACTCTTACAACTACTAGGACACACACAATACAATCTTGAGAGAAACTCATCATTAGCCAATCATTCATTTTAATTCTAAAAAAAATGTTACTTAATTTCACATTTTTTACACTCAACCTAATGTTTGAGAAATACGAGAGTGATTCCTCTCTAATGTCCTACATCCTAAAAATGATTACTCAATTTCTCAAACCCAACACTCATAAGGAAAGTGGACCAAGAAACGACCAGAGAATTCTAGTATCAAATGAGTAGAACTTTTCTCCAATTATAGACAACAAAATAAGAGAAATATAAGGAAATTTATAGAAACATTCAACCTCTTGTACTCTAGCCAACCATATTGATGAGGTTAATAGCCACCATCACGAGGGTAATAGCCTTTACAATGCTCTAATCACTTTATTGGTAACATTTCCAATGACATTAGTGAGTACCGATGAAAACATCAACAAACTCTCGATGAGCTTGCCAAAACCTATATAGAAAAGTGCTTCAAACATTGAGAAATGTTGAGTCCCCAACGAGAACACAACAACAAATAAAGTCTCTAATAGGGCAACATGGAAACAAACAAAGTCCCCAATGGGATATCATAACAACAAACACCAAAAAAATTCAAACTACATGCAATCTAAGAAAGTGAATGTGTGAACAGGAAAACAAGAAACTATATCGTAAATAATACTAAGCCATCAATAATCTACATTACAAAGGATAGACAAAAACATTAAATAAATAGACATCGTATTTTGCATACTAGAATGACAATACTAAACTGAAAGGACTTACAAGTATGAACAAAAATACAAAACTAAAAGACTTCATTATAAGTTAATTTCTCCAGTTAAATATTACTCCTTGATTGTATTTTTATATGATTTATTTGCTCAATTGGTTTCACTTTTAAGCCTTAAGGTGGTGTTTGGTTCACTAGAATGGAATGGAATTGGAATTGATTTCTTCCAATTTTATGTTTGGTTGTGCTAAAAAGTGGGAATAGAATGGTGATAACTGTATTTTATATAGTTATTTTCATCTATTTTATTAATTATAATTGCTATTTTCTTTACATTTTTGGTTAATATTAGTTAAATAAATTAATATTCACCTTTTATATGTTAAGAAATACATTTTTAAGATAATTAAATAATTTGTATCGAAAATGTACTTAATTGCAAATTTTTGCCTAAAAATCTAATTTCAAATAAATGAGTGCTTAATTGCAATTTATAAAAGTCAAAATATAATTAAAATTAAAATTGGGCTTGATTGCAATTAAAGAAAGATTAAAATGTAATTTAAATTAAATTTGTGGGTCAAAATGCAATTAATAAAAATTGAATTTTCTGCGCAGGAGAAGAATGCCACTCGCACCACTCACGACGCCCATCATCCACCGTTCGATCATTCAACCAACGGTCCAAATTTGGCGAGTGCATTCCAGACGAGACAAAAGGGCGTAGCCGTATGTTTGTTGCACGTAGCTCGGCAACCAGTGGAGCCCACCTGCCGCACAAGCCGGCGTGCGGAGTGGGACCCATATGTCGGCTGCGCAGAATTTCCCCCGAGGCGCATCGCTCACCGTGGGATCGGCTAAACGGTTCAGATTGAAGCGCGTGGAACCAAGCTGTCGCGCACCGAACCGCTTGCCTAAAAATCGTGTACGACGCGAGACATCCAAGTGGCGTGCACCCTCGAGTTTTACAGAATAAGAAGAAGCCACGTGTCTCCTAAATATTCCAGCGAATAACATGACGACACATGGCATGCATTTAGTGAACCAAAACGCACAGAAATGGTGCACGTTTCTAGGCGCGTCGTTGTCTGCCACATGTCCCCACGCGCCTTGCTTTCGTGCGGCGCAGTTCCATGCACCCGTTTTCCTCTCGCCAATTAAAGGCTGCCACGTGTCCCACTATATTTTTCAACCAATCAGATCGCGACACATGGCAGCGTGTATTATTTTTGTTGTAACGGTTTGTCCCCCACGCGTTTTATTTTTATTTTCGATACAAATATTTTACGCGTGTTTAAAAAAATATTTTTTTTTATGTATTTTTTTAGCTATAAATAGGTGATATTATGATAGAGTTAAAAAGTTTAGTTTTCGAAAGTTTTTTTGAAGAGTTAGTTTTGGAGAGTTTTTAGAGTTTAGAATTTTTGTATTGTTCTGTTTTGGACTTGGAACACGCAGAAGCCATTTTTGGCTTCTGTTGTGTTCTACATGTGCCAAATATTAATGATACAAGATGTTTTAATTTCCTTTCTTCTTCTTCTTATTTTTCTGTATTTGTTGTAATTTTATTTTTAATTTATGTAGTAATTTAATTTTTCTAGGGTTGCATTTGATCTAAATTTATGAAGCTTTGATTTTAATTATTTTAGATAGATTTATAAGACGTTCGATTTGTTCGTTCTATTTTGTGCTTAATGTTTTTTGATTATTTACGAATTTTATCAAAACAATCTGTGGCACATAAATAAACTTGGAATAGGCATTTGTGTGTATATTGCTCGTAGATAGAATGACATGTATGATGAAGGATAGGAATATACCCTAATTGTATGTGTGGCCATTTGAAAACTTAGAACGTAATGAATCTTGGTGAATTTAATTCTCATAGAGATATAGTGAATTAATTTAACGAGGTGTGTTTATACGGAGCTCGGAAGAGATGTATGAATAAAATTAAAAGTTTTCGGTTGACAAATTAAATGTACTAAAAAATATAAATTAAAAGAAAATAATATGATTTGAGTGGATTAATTTGGTGAAAAATTGCAATCCTAGATTTTTTTTATTTTTTTATTACTTTTTTTTAAATCAACGATTGTTTTTGAATAAAATCAAAGAGAAATAATTTTAGTACTCAACAAACTATAGTAACAAATCTCCGTGGGAATGATACTTTACTTACAAATCTTATTACTTGTGACCGTGTATACTTGCACGTTTTATGTTCTCTAAAAGAGACAACAAATGGAATCAATTCCCAAAAGATAAGGAATGGTAATTTCTTCTCTCTCCTGTAGGAATCATGATTCCATTCTCATCATAATATTTTGTTCCAAATTTACCCCAACCCCAAATATAACCTAAACCTTATACCTTATACCCAAAACCCTAAATCATAAACCTTATTTAGAAAAATAATAATTCTAACCCTAAATCTTAACTCACAAATATAACTTCAAACCCTAAACCCTATACATTATACCCTAAACCATAAACCTTAAATCCTAAACCCTAATCTCTATTTAGAAAAATAATAATTTTAATTCTAAACCTTAACCACAAATATAACCCTAAATCCTAAACCTTAAACCCTATGCCCTATGCCTTATACCCTAAAACCCAAAACTTTAAACCCTAAACCCGATTTAGAAAAATAATAATTTTAACCCCAAAACCTAAAACCTAAATCATATACCTTATAACCTATACCCTATAACCTAAACCCTTAAATCCTAAACCCCAAACCTCAAAACCCTAAACCCTATTTAGAAAATTAATTTTAACAATATATTTTATTTTTAAGTAATAATTATTTTAAAAAAATAATGATTTCAATAATGCATTTTATCTAATGAAAAAATAATAATTAAATGATATTATTTAAATTTTACTGAATATAGGAGTATTGAGCCAATATACAGTGTTTTTTATTTCATTTTAATTATAAACCAAACATTGCAATACTAATTTCTACTTTGATTCTAATAGTCAAACCAAACAATACCATTTTATTCTCATTTTCATTCATATTCAAATTTCATTTCGTGAACTAAACGTCACCTAAAAAATTTATTTTTTACTTTATAAAAATATATATACATCATATTTTTAATATACATTAAATAAATATTTTTTACATAATAAAAAATATATATGCATTGCCCACGTGGAAAGCGACTATGCTATGAACTTAAGAATAAAATTTAAATTCACTTAGTAGATCGTTGAAGCCTAACTAGATGCAAGATACAAAATGTACTAGATATAGTTTTTGGACCGAAAATATAACTTTTGAATTTGAGTTGTGTTGTGTCAGTGGTTTGGTGATAAAATTCATATACCTTTATATCATGTTTAAATTATATCAAAATATTATTTGATTTTAAAAAATATATATTTAACTATCTAAAAAAAGAGTGAGGTTTCTAGTAAGGGTTGTTATATACAAGTTTGGGTTTAAATGTTCCTTTAAATTTATGTAAGTGATATATTTATTGTGTAATTTTTATGGTGGGTTAATTTAATTGTGTAATGTAAAAAAGTGTCAATCAAGTTCAAATTTTAAAAAATTGAGATTTTTTGAAGAATAAAGTAAGAAATTTTAAAAAAAATAATTAAAAAATCTTTATCTTTCTTCTCCCTAAATTTTTTATTTTTAATTATATGTCTTTATTATTTCAGTTATATAAATAAAATATATTATTTTATTTAGTTAACATGTTGGAATGGATTAAATACACTATTAATTTATCATTTAATTATCTATTATTTCTGCCCTTTCTTATTAGTGTAAATCATTAACTATAATTGTCTATTTTTTTCCCTTTCATCTATTTCTCCCTCTTCTTCTAAATTTATCAAAACCAAAAAGATTTCATTTTCTTACACAAAATTTTCTACACAAATTTTTTCAAACAAAAAAAGACCACTTAGCGGAAGAAAAGAAAAAACTATCTCAGAAGGAAGGAATATAAAGAGGTTTTTTTATTTGTTTAATTTTTTAATTAATTTGTTTTTGAATTTTTCAATAATGTATTTTACCCCTAAAAAATCTCAATTTTTTAAAATTTAACTTTTATTAACTAGTTTTTAAAATTATGCCCCCTTAAATATTATAAAACTAATATATCACTTACCTAAAATTACTATCAATATTTCAACCCAAAATAAGTTTTGTCTCTCCTCAGTTGTAGAACGTTGTTGTGTATATATGATAAAACGTCTCTATGGAAATTTTCAATAATTTGACAAAACGTAATTTCAAGTAAAGCTGCTATGGATACAGAGATGCATGCATCTATGTGCCTATATATATATATGAACTGTCCAAAGACAATGAACAAAAAGCCTAGCTACAAAAATAATAAATTAATTAAAAGAGCAAGGCACTAATTCATAATTCGGGTGAAGAGACATTATGCTCGCTTATTTCCTTTTATTTCTTTTCCTTTTTTAAATAGGAATTTAATTCTGTTTTTTTTTTATTAAAAAATATATTATAAGATAATATTTAAACTTAGATTTTTTTTTGTAAGGATTATAAGTATTTGTTATTTTTACGAACAAAATATTTATATGTAAATTTGTTTTTAAGTTCACTATCAAGTCTATTAAATAATGTTAAAGAAACGTCAAAATTTCAGATAGTTATACATATATCTATTATAACTATAACACATGGGATTTCACTTATGTATTTAATAGCACATATTCATAAAAATGAAAAAAAAAATTTAATGCTAAAATATAAAATAAGATATATGGTAAAATATTAAGCTAAAAGGTAACATAAAATATACTTTAAAAAAACTATTTTTTAAATAGGAGACTTCATGATTTATGAATCTATTTAAAAAAAACTATTTTTTAAATAAGAGTATTCATAATTAATGAGTCTATTTTAAAAGAACTCTTTTTTAAATAGGAGTCTTCTTAATTAGTAAGTGTTAATAATCATATTTTTAATAGAAAATATATTTATCAATTACATAATAGTCTTCTTAATTAGTGAGTATTACTAATCCTATTTGTTATAGAAAAAAAATTTATCAATTACATAGGATTAAGAGTTTTAATTTTTCTTATAAATAAAACTCATTATTCATTGTTTCAATCAACCACACAAGAGCATTATTCTATTCTTCTTAATTTCTCTCTCTTGTTTTACAAATATAAGATCATAATTCTTTAGGCTTCTTTATTTAATTAATCTATCAAATATTAGTGATTATGTTTGATTGATTAATAAGCCTAATTATTTTATGATATTTTGATAATATGTTCTTATAGCTTTTTCTTTATTTTTGTTCTTGAAATGTTATATCAAATAATTGTGTTTATCATATCATAATTATTTGATTTGATTATTAATCTTTAAATAAGCTATTTTTATTGAACTTATGCTTAATCTTTTTACTCTAGAATTTGCTAGTTGATTTTATTTAAGTGACAAGTTTTGAACCATCTAGTTAGGATTATTCATTATTAAATCTATTTTAGAATACACACGGGCACTTGTGTTTTTGTGCTAACCCTTTTGCAGTTGATTTGTTAATGTATCTGATTGGCGGGGAGCTTATTGAAACATTAGTCTGGAAATCGCTCACATTAATATTGAAAACTATGAAAATAGAGTAATGACTCATAAGTAAGGTATATTGGGACAGTATCCTAGGGAGGATAGTATAAGATCGAACTTGTACTTGAACATTTGTTTTTCATAGTGGAAAGTTAGGTGGTATGATAGATCAATGGTTTTCCTCTTAGGTCATAATTATGGTCTAGGTTGTTTCTACCTAAAAATATTGTGTTTTATTTTTTTATTTTCGTACTTTATTTTTACACGTAATTGCATGTCTAACCGTTTTGTTTAGGTTATTAAATTATAAATTGATAAAAATTAAAAATAACCTATTCATCCCCTCTACATTAATCAGATCAGTATTCATCCCCTCTACATTAATCAGATCAGTATTTTATAAACTTTCAAATTTAATAATAATAAAATAAAGAATTATATCACTTAAACTAAAAGCCAATCCCAACAAAAAAACTAAAAGGGACATTATGCTTTCTTTGTTTAGGTGTTTAGTACACTATTATTTAAAAATTGATAAAAAATAAAAATAACTTGTTCATCCCTTTAAGTTAATCAGATCAATATTTTATAAACTTTTAAATTTGATAATAATAAAATAAAGAATTATATCACTTAAACTAAAAGCCAATCCCAACAAAAAAAACTAATAGGGACATTATGCTTCTTTTATTTAGGTGTTTAGTACACTTTTATTTAGAAAAAAATATTTTTATCAAGTAATTTATCGGTTAAAAAGATATCAAATAAAAACAAAGTTAATTTTTCATTAAATATAATAAAATAATATATATAATAAATTTATATTTATAATATTTGATATAATTTTTAATTTTTTAAAAAAAATCACAACTTTTTAACAACTTCTTTTATTCAAACTTGAAAAAAATTTATTACAGAATTAAATCCTGATAATCGTATTTTTCACAATTTTATCATTTTATTAACAATTAAGTAAGGAATTAATTAATTAATATCAAAGTTATACATTAAAAAGTAAAAATATTATTTAAATTTTATTGAAAAGTTTGTTAAATTATTTGAGCATTTTTTTATTATTATTTAAAATTTACTTTATGAAATGTATGCAGATTAAAAAATATAAACATACATATATTATATGCATTATCATGTTATATTTAATCAAAAATTAAATGAATTTGTTTTCTTATTTTAGCACCTTTTACACAAATAAAAAAAGAAATTTAAAGGCATATTTTCTTCTAAATAATTTTAGTAATAATAATAACCCTTTTTTTAATAACACAATTAAAATATAGTCAAATTTTAAAGTTACACTTACTAAAGAAAATAATTTAATCTACACCTTTTATAGATAGCACAAATATTATTTTTAAGGATAGTAAAAAGATAATAAAAGGATAATAATATTATTATAATAATTTTTGTTATTAACAAAATAAAAAATATAGAATATTCTATATTTATCACTTGATTATGTTATTTGTTAGATTCACATGTGAAACAAACTACACATATAAATAAGTTTTTTAAAGTTATTGAGTTCATAAATAAGTCTTTATTTATATGATACCGTGTTGTTATAAAGACACATAAATAAATAAAAATAACTTAAAGAAAATTAAATTTTATGTGTGTATTTAATATTTTAAATTAAAATAATTAAAAAATTTAATATATAACTAAATACATAACATAAAATTAGCACAAAATTTCAATATTAAATTGTTGATTTCAAAGCATTTATTATTTATAAGTTATAACTTAATCACATTATAAAATAATCTATTTATTTTTACTTTAAATTATTTTTTTAAAATATAAAAAATAGATGTACATATCACTCAATTTAGTGCCTAATATTTTTTAAATGAATTCGTTATTTTTATGATATTATAATTTAGGTCAAAAACTTTTTATAGATAGTAATTTAATTTTATTGATAATGTTTTCTTTTTAATATCTTTTAAACAATTATATACTCATATAAATTTGCACACACTTTATACATATAATTCATACAAAATTATTATAGAGTTGTATTATGATAAAATTATAATATTATTTTAAATTTTATATTTATGTGAATTATATTATTTTATTAAATAATTATTCAAAAATATAAATTAATTTTAAAGATACGATGAAGGGAGGTGCACTCAATGGTATAATATTGTCTATTATTACCGGTGCAATAGATCTACAATCATAACGTACAAGCTTAGCGGACACTCATGACTTTATCATAACATATTTCTTATAAATATATTACTATTTAGTTTCTTAAACAATGTGAGATATGTGTATCAATTTTAACTGTATCATACAACCATTTTTAGGTAGCCTTACTTTCTATTAAGGTAAGTACCCAGCACACATGTTCTAGATGGATTATGGTTATGATACAATCTAATGTAAGGAGACCTCATTCCATGAAAAGATATTGTCTTCTTCAAATTATAACTACCATTTCAGCATAGAATGTGTCCCATACCTAGTATTTATAAAATCGTTTATGCACTGATACAAAATTGTTATTGTTGACACTTGCACTCAACTAAGTCACCTAAGTGGTTAAGAAAATAAATGTAATTGCATTGGTAATACAAGTCAATTGGTGAATTGACCAAAGGCTCTCGAGAGTTGAGGTTTGAGAATTTAGAGTCCAAGGGATCTTCACTAACAACCTTTCAAATTCACTCAATGGTTTATTTTGAAACTTATAATGTTTATCTGTCCAAAAGAACGGACCAAACCTAAAAAACAAACATCAAAAGGAGCGGATTGGAGGATTGTGGGGTTCAAGAATATTTAAAGCCTAACACACCATGGATGGTTCACGGCACAAACTTTTTTTAATAATAATTTAACTCAAACCAACCATTCCATCATGAATTATTGTTCCTCTTGGATGAAGTTGATGTGATAATTCGGTAAAAGGCACAAAGGAGAAAGAAAATATAAAGTTAATATATACAGTAAATGTTCCATAAATTTTGCTCAAATGGGTACTATATAAATTACCACTATATATTTTTTATTAATTTTAATAATTTTATGAATAAAGATGGATATGACGTAGAAAATTAAACGTTTTAATATCATTAAATTTTAAGTTAATAGTTGTTTTCTTTTGAATCCTTTGTCAAATTCATGTTATATCAAGAAGACATAAAGATATGAAATAATAGAAAGTGAAAGTTGTATACGGAAATTTATCGCAAATGTGGACGTGGTTTAACATATTATTAATTATGACTTTTATATTTGTAAAAAATATTATAATATTTTTGAATTTTATAATTAATATTATTGATATGTTGATATCTTTAAATCTATGGCTCTAATATCAAATTAAAATCTTTATATTATTGATTAAAAATAATTCTTGAACTTTTTAATTGGAGATAATTGTTTAATGCTATTTATTAGTTTTTATATATTATTAATAAAGATAATTATTTATTTTGTTTATCATAACAATGTGTTATTTTTATCTTCATCTTCTTATTTATCAATATTATAAATTGATATAAGTAAATATTTAAATATTTAAGATCTTTAATTAGCTTAAGAGTTATAATTATTATACATGAATTTAATGAGTTCATCACGGTCTTCACTTCTGTTTATTTTCTCTTGTTATACTGATTATGCCTCAACTTTGTTAATATCCTCCTGATAATGGTGAGCTTTCTGCATT
This sequence comes from Hippophae gyantsensis, assembly GCA_030763125.1. Taxonomy (NCBI): domain Eukaryota; kingdom Viridiplantae; phylum Streptophyta; class Magnoliopsida; order Rosales; family Elaeagnaceae; genus Hippophae; species Hippophae gyantsensis. The sequence continues at coordinate 53,657,529 of CM061028.1, forward strand.
CATACATAAATAGTGTCCAATTTAAGCTTATTAGAAAAGAGTGACTACACTTCATTTTATTTATAATATATTAATTATTATAATTTTAAGGTCAATTAGGAATCTTGAATAGATTCTTAGTCACCCATAATTACTGGTTCGGATATCTGGATAAAGGGTGTTGCTATGTAGAAGTTGGGTGTTTTAAGAGTTGTGTGCTCCGCTTTCTCTAAGTCTTTCAAATGGAAATAAGGGTTCCTTTTATAGCACAAAAAATTCCTATTTACAATATGAGAATTATTATTCTATCTTTACTTTAATAATTCATTTTCCTTACTATTATTTTGGCTTATCAATTTCAACCATTGTTTTTTCTTGGTACATGCTGATGCATATTTTCGCAAGTGTACGAATCGTTCAAGTAATAAAGTGTACAAAAGTATGGATATCGAACCCACAAGAAATGACGTTACTAAGTACCGAAATTGACTAATCCTAATTTTATTTGAAAACCAAATTGTTGAAATTGTTTAAGAAGCAAATTAATTTAAAACTAGACGCAAATAACAAAATTGAATGTTGTTCACAAATGATTAAAAACGCTAAGGCATTTGATTTTGCTAAATCAATTCAATCCGATTTCAAGTCATGTTATATGAGAATCAAAGCTAAAAGTGATGGTTGAAAAACCCAAATTTACCTAATACTCTCTCTCGAGTTATATTAGAATTACTTATCTATGAAAACCAACTATATTTCTATGAAGATTTAATCACAAGCAAACACATTACCATTTATGGAATTTCTAGAATAACCACATACATCATGCATTAGTTCTCACACTCGCATTCAACATATGGTATTTATCACAAGAAGCATTCATTACACATCTCCTCTCGGTCTCAATATAATGCAACAAATCATCTAAATCTTGGCCAAAAATTTAAAGGCATTAAGCATGGAAATAAATACTCAACTTGAAAACAATGAACTCATATAACAATAACAAAAGAAATTAGATTTTCTTGATTCAACTATATCATAGCCTTAGCAAAAATGAATTAGTTCATAACGAAAATAAGAACAAACATTATCTCAATTGAATCCATGAATAACAAATTTGAATAAAATGCAGAAAATGAAAGCTAAGGAGAAGAGATGAAAAACTCTTGAAGATGAACACTTGGTAGCAACAATGGTGATAATCCTTCAAGTTTCTCCAAACTTTCGCTCCAAAATTATCTTCTCTCCTCCAAAAATGACTTAGATCTGCTTCTCTCTATTGTGGCCTCTTTCTCCATCATATTGTATATATAGATCTAGGGTTTTGGGGGCAATTTTGAAACAAAACAACATAAAAAATGTGTTTTCGGACGAAACTCGCCGGTGACAACATTATTCTCACCGCGGCGAGATTTCTGGAAAAATTACAATTTTGATTCCACTGATCTCGCTGGCGGTGAAATTAAGTTGGCCTGATTTTTACCTGAAATTGCACTTTAAACATGAAATACTCGTGAAATGACATTTGTGGATTAAATAATCAAATAAACACAATTTTCACACAAATATCAACATTTAAATCATAACAAAAATGCAATAATTTGACTCTTATCACATGCTACCAACTAAAGATGTGGGTACTATATCATTATTATTTTTGCAGTCTTCTACCGACAATTCTTCTTCTTTATTATTCCTTGTCATTTTTTACTAATAGTCATTTGGATTATGTTTATGATACATCTTCTTCTTTTCAATCCTTGATATAGTAAATACATTTGTGATCTTTGGTGGCTTTTTTGTCATAGAAGCAGAATATCTTCCTTGTTGCTTGACCTATTTTCAGGTTGTTGCTATTAAAATTTGTCACAAATTTAACGATTTTTTCACCATCTTCTTCAGTGAGAACCATACTACTATGGGAAGTGATGACTTTAGTGATTGAGTAATTTATTTTGATCTCAGTAGAATTATCAATTTTTTTAAGTTCATAGTAAATTTGTCCTAACATTTGACCTCTTAATACACAGAGTTAATTTGTATTGAATTCCTTCTCTAGAAGCGCCCTTGGCTTGGGTACTTCTATGTTTATACTGGAAATTCCTACCTTAATGAAGTTGATACATCCTTCCTCATTTCAGTCCATTAGTGAACTTAAAAATCTGAGATAAACATGCTTGCCACCTATTGTTACCTTCTTCCTAAAGTTCTTGATTTTTTTTTTTTTAAATTTAAGAAATAATTTAATTCATTTAAATTAATTCCTAGACATATATTTTCTATTAGTCCTACATGGAAGGCTTTGTAAATAAATATTGAATCAACTCCTTTCAAAATGTTGAATTTACTCCTTACATTAAATTCCTTTTTCTTTAGTACAGAATTTCATATCTTTTATGTATTTTTGGGTATATTTTTTGGTCAAGTTGTAGAGATTCAACTATTGTGGTTTGATGAGATTTTTATGACCAATGAATTTTTGGGGGATGTTTCCCTGAATAGCACTAGATATCTTACTACCTTTGATGTTTCTAGGATAGATGCCTCTCTAAATAGTACTAGAGGTCATACTAATTTTAATAGAGTTGTCAACCTGCTCGGTGTTGCTGGTTATTGTTGTTGTTGTTGTTGTTATTGTTGTTATTGTTGTTATTGTTGTTATTGTTGTTATTGTTGTGTTGTAGAGTAATTAATTACTTTTTCCTCTAGAGTTATTAGTTATTGTACTTTGTAATTGACATAACTGCATTCAACCTCGATTATGTTGGTGAATGCTCCATGAGTTACTTCACTAAACCCAAAAAATAAATTTACTTACTTTTTCCTAGTTGTTGTAGATTCCTATTTTTGGATATACCATATAAGTCTTTTTATTTTCCTCTTTTTCTACTTCATTAGCCCAATCAATTTTTTTTATTTTAAAGATGTTACTCTATTTTGAATTCTTAGGTTTTTCCTTTTCATCTTGAATACTTTCTTTAGAAGTTTTACCTTCTTTAGATTGAATTTTTTATAAAGTTTCATCTTTAGAGCTTTTGGACTCTGAGAGTTATTTTTAACAATCAAGTTCTTCATGTTTATTTCTTGTCTCTATAAGACTTCTCGAAGTATAAAAGCTCGAGTTGTTCCTGAAAGATTTTATCTCCTTTTTTTCTTTATCTTGATCTTGATATCAAAACGTTCCATTCTTACAAGTATAAAAATAATTAAATGTGCTAATTCTCTTGTAAGAGCATCTACTAAACTATTCTTGTTTCCTCGGAGATGTTTGACATCAAAATTGTAGTGATTAAACTATTGTTGCCATCTAACTAATCTTTCTCGTTTATAATCACCTACAATATTAGTTCTTAAGAAATAACCAAAAAATTTGTTATCAGTTCTAACAATGAATTTAGAACTTATGACATATATTGCAAATTTCTTAATAGCTTTTTTAGCAGCTATATATTATTTTTCATTATTGTGATAATTTAACTCTAGATAATGAAAAGATTATGAAATATACCCATAAAGATATTCATCTCTATTTCAATTATCATTTTATCATTTGAACTTGGATGGTATAAAATTGGTAAATTTTTTACTTGTGTTTTTACTTTATCCATATACAAAGTATCTTATTCTATCCACTTCTAGATATAATCTTTTTTCAATTTTTCTTATAAAGGTTTTCGCATTTCTACAAGTTTCTTAATCTATGCTACAATATATGTTAAACATCCTAGAAATCTTTGTAATTGATTTTTATCTTTCAATTTACGAAGAAAACCTTGAATGTTATTTAGTATATGGTTGTATATTATGTTTTCTATCTTCAACTTTCAACTCTAAATACCTAAATTTTTTGCTGAGTTGTTAGTACTTTATTTTCAAAAAGTACAATGCCTTATTTTCTACATTCTTATAGAATATTAATAATATCTAAATAATGTTTATTTAATTCATTATTGAAAACCAAAATATCATCTATGTAAACACAGCAAATATTTTATAATTTCTTAAAGACGTTATCCATATATCTTTGAAAGATACCTAGAGAATGTTTTAATCTAAATGGTATAACAATCCATTGGAGTTATCTTTAGGGGCAACTAAATACAGTTAATTTTTGAAATTCTTCATCTAGTCTTATTTGTCAAAATTCACCCTTATAATCAAAATTCGAGAAGTATTTCTTTTTCTTTTATTAATGATAATAGTTCTTCTTTATTTGGAATAAAGTATCCATTACCAATGGTTTCTATATTCAATGCTTTGAAGTTTATTACCATCCTCTTTTTTTCTCTTCTTTTTAGCTTCTTTTTCAACTAAAAATGTTGGATTATTGTAAGGTGAATTACTTGGTATTATAACTTTTAGTTCTAAAAGTTCTTTGAATTTGTTTTTCAAATTCAATCCATCCTATCGTTTGAAGTATAAATTATTGGTTTTACATTCAAAACTTTGGTCTTTTAATTTTATATATGTTGAAAATTATTTTTGATTTATTAATTTTTGGATCTAAAGGATTTCTTAAGCTTACCATTTTTAATAATTTTTTAATACCTGCTAGGGATTTATCTTCCTATATTTTATTAAGAAACGAGTTTTATTTCTCATATACATCTAATGAAATATTTTCTAAATAAGGTTTTTGTTGCTTTGTGTCTATTTCATCATATTTTCACTTTTTATGTTGTCACATAAAATTCAAGTTTGATACAATCAAAACTTTTCTTATTTTTAATACATAAATGGTTTCATTATCTAATATTTTTAAATTTACTTTGTCTAAATATTGTGTAAAAGGTTAATATAAGTTTAAGAAATTATTTCCTAGTAATAAACTAACTTCTATTTCTTGTTGATATATGGTAGGAATATGAAAATTTTCTTCTCCTATCATTATATCTGTGTCTTTTAAAATCTTATTAAGATTTATTATAATATTATTATTAATTTTTACAATTAAATTTTTCGGTATCTATTTTGAGTGTTCTTTTGGCAATGCAACCCGATCAAAGCAAAAAAGATGATAAATAGAAGGAAAAGAGATCAGAAAGATACATGGATAACTTTTATAAGGAAATAAGAGCATTAAGCTCAATCAAGACACTAGTATGCCCTCTAATATAGGGTGCTATGGAAGAAATTAGGCATTGAACTGAGGTTTAGTAGTGCTTATCACGCAGGATAGCTAGACTCTAGTCGTTTATTTACTGGAAGACTTGCTAAAGATCTTGGTGTAAGGGAGACCAAGAAATTGGGAATACCTTCATAAAGAAAAACAGTTGGAATGAGTTCCACAACAACAATTGATTTATCATAGTAAATTTTTCCAACTACCGAAATCAAGTGCTCAAATCTAGGGTGAAAAAACCTTTTTCTCTTTGATTTAACTCATTTAGTCACTTTTCTCTATTCATACCCCAAACCTTGGTCTACACCTCAGGGTGGCTAGTCCAGATAGAACGATTGGGAGAGTTTTCTTGAAAAACTTTAGATGATCGGGTTGAGAGTGGTGCAACATCATGATTAGAATAAGAAGATTGAATATATATATATATATAAACATCAAGTGATCTTTCAAATTGGTCAAAACTCTCTAGCATATGGCCATTTCTTTTCAACAATAGTCGGTTTTGTTATGGGGTAGCTCATGATGTTTATATCAATCTATTATATGCCTTTACACCTAGCATTGGGTAGACTTTATACAATAATTGTTGGTGTTCTTTCTGATCTCTAAGCATTTCACCGCTCCACCGAAAATTCCTTCTACCCTTACCGTACTTCATCTTAGTAGTTTCCACTGCTTGTCTAGGGTTGAGCCTTGGGATTTAACGAAAAACTTAAAAAGCCACATGTAGATGCTTTACGCCCAATCATTCCGAATAACACTTGCATCCTCTATATTAGTGCGACTATTGGCATAGATTTACCCGATGCTTATTCCCCAAATACAGTCATTGTTTTTTCTCTAGGAAAAGAAGTTTATGACTTATAGGCCTTCTACCTCCACGTGGCATTACTCCATCATGATTTTGCCTATTATAGAAAATTCTCCATTGATGCCTCCCATAGGAGTCTAGGCCATGTCTCAGTCCCAATGTGGCTAATCATCCTCTCAAACCAGCTACTGATCATCACCTTGGTAAGCTATTACCTCACCAACTAGCTAATTAGACACGAGCCCCACCTTGAGCAAATTCCTCCTTTTTCTCCTTAGCCTATAAGGTATTACTAGTTATTTCTAACTGTTGTTCCCCTCCCAAGGGTAGGTTCTTACCCGTTACTCACCCGTTCGCCAACGAAAACATCGTTTCCCATCTAACTTGCATATGTTAAAAATGCCACTAGCATTCATCTTGAGCCAAGATCAAACTTTCCATGAGATTCATATTTTCATTACTTATAGCTTCCTTGTTCGTAGACAAAGCGGATTTGGAATTTTCTTTCATTTTAAGGCATAACTTATACCCATATGCTTCACATTTGCCTGGAATTTAATCCCATAAATATAGCAATCCTTACCTCTTCACATCAATCCCATGAGCCTCTTATCCATTCTCATTCGATCATTGGGGGAAATTCAAAATAGAAAAACTCAAATTGGGTTTAGGGATAATTAGGCTCAAACTAATGACTTTCACCATGTCAAGATGACACTTTATCGTTGAGTTATATCCTTTTTCTTGCCCCCCATTGAGAAATATAATCGACTAATTCTAAGGTAAAAGGTCAAGAAACTCAGCACCACTATTCTCGAACAACTTAGAGTCAGGCCTTCTTTTTGCTACAGATACAGAAAGAATGGGAAATATTGGATTTAATTATCAATTGTTCCTATCATAAGTAGGATGGACTACGAATTCGAGCCATAACCACCACTTATATTTATTGGATTTGTTACTAAAATGTCAGTATTAAACCCAAAACTCTTAACGAATGGCCAATAACCTAAGAAAGGGAAAGAATCAATTGCATTTTTCATATCTCCTTTTTACTTATACACAAACTAATTATATATATATATTTATTAGCTAGTATAGCCTTTAAATTTCAATTCTACCTTAATATAGGCACTATTAAGATTTGTAATACTATACAAATAATTCATCTTCTGATGAAAAATATCAATATTTTAAGTGTTCATATCCTGAGTCGGTTATTTCCTACTTAGTTTCATCCCATAGATAAATACTATAAGTATCATCTATATTTAATTCCTCAATTGATTTTAATTATATCTTAAAAGCTTTTTCTAAGATTTTTGTTTTTTGTAGAAATTCATTTTTTAATTATTTCATATGTTGAAGCATGTTAGGACATTCATTGGCATAATGTCCTTATTTATTGTAGATCCAACGCCTGTATTTCTTTTTCCCTAAAGGGTAATAATTCTTGTTTTTAGAAGGTTTGTATCTTCTTTTAAAATATCTTTTTCTATAGGATTTCCTATCAAATCTTCTTTCATATTTTTGGAAATATTGTTTCATGAATTTATAACTTTTAAATGTCTTATATATTTTTTTTTGTTTGTAGGCTTCTATATTACATTCATATTTTTTTAGCATTTTAAAATCTCATATATCTCAATAGATTTTATCATTTTCTCTTATTTATTTATATTTTTGTCTCTCTTAATATTTAATAATTATCCAACTTTTAAGGTTTCTTATTCTTCCTCCTAGTGTGTCTAGTATAATTTTCGTATTTCTTTGGTTCCAACCTTCTATTAAGGTTTTATGTAACGTTTCAGGTAATTTTTGAAAAAATATTTCCTTATATGTTACCTATATAGAGGGTGATAATTTATGGTAATATATTTCATATTCATAAATAAAAGAATGTATGTAACCCATGTTACAAATTTTCATATTTGTTAAATACTATATGGGTTCATTAATTTCATTTTCATCATATTTAGTGATAGTTATTCCTTTATCTTCTCTAATAAATTTCTTGTATATTTCATTTACTATTATATGTAAATATTCTCTTTTTATGGGAGCATTCTCTTATATTAATAAATTTTGTTGGACTATTAAACTTGAAAATCAAATTTTAACATTTCATGTCATTTTGTGAGCTACTAAAATTCTTCAAGTTGAAAGGTTTGATTGTGTAGTTTAAGAGATTTTTATGAGTACACTCATACCACTAGACTATTTATCTAAGGTTTTTTCCTATTTCTTATACAATCTAGATTTAAAAGATCATATCTATAATTATTATGGAGCTTGAATTCTGGTAGAATATTACCTCTAGTTCCCCAATGTAATCCTTCCTTTATTTTGGATGGTTGTCTTCTTCTATTGAAAGTATCTGGTTTTCCTGAAACTTTTGTATATTTCTTTCTTCCATGTATAGGTCAAATGTTTCTTTTTGATAAGAAACTGGTAATGAAATTAGTTTTATATAACCTTTGGAGGTCATGATTTCTAATTCAAAATCAATTTCACTGATTATTGTCATATCAACTTTCTCTTTGTTTGTAAAAAGTTTCTTATTATAATATTTTTTCTTATTTTTCATATGTTAAAGTTAATAGTTACTAATTTTTCTATATCTTTTTTTTTTAGTTTTATAAATTATTCTTCTAATTCTTTTCTATATTTCATTAAATTGGTATTATATCTTCTTCTTTTTTTTAGATTTTTCTTCATTTTTTCTTCTCTCATTTTTAGGTATCAGGGCGTTTGATTTTCTATGTGATTCTTTCTTTAATTCTTCTAAGAGATAGTATTTATGACCTATAATATCATTGTTTATATATATGTTATATAAATCTTTTCTTAATTTTATAAATTTCATATGTATATTTTGTTGTAATTTATTATAACCATATATTTTTATTTATCTAATAATTCATTTTGTGTTTCAATTATATCTTGTAGATACTTCATGTTTGATTTTTGAACTAAGTTCATTTTCTCTGTAATAAGTCCTAAAGTCTTCACTAATGTTATTTTATTTTTAGCTATGTCTACTAAAATCCCATCTATTTTTAATTGTATATTTTTTAATCTATCTTTAAATATTACTTTCTTCCTAATATGATATTATTAACTAATTTTTTCATATTTGAACTTCTTGTTTTAATTGCTTGACTTTTTTTCTTTATTGGAAGTTTCTTCTATGTATTCTATAAATATAAATCTTAATATGTTACTATTTCTTGTTATATTACTTTTCTTTCTATAATTAGTGATTTTTTTCTTGATGTCTAAGTACAATTTCTTTGATATTTTAAAATCTATCAATATTTTTAATTTTATTATTTGACCAAATTTTTAGAATTTTGTCAATTTTTTTAAATCTATCTATTTCTTTAAGATTTAATTGTATCTTTTGAATTTCTTCAAATTCTTTTTTACTAATTATCATTTTTTTGTGAAAAATATCCAAAGATATCTTCTATTTTTAATTCTAATATTACTTGATTTCTTATCACTTTTAGGTTTTATATTATTTTTTTTTCATTTTTATTTATGAAATGTTATTATTCACTTCAGTTGGATTTAACTTCAATTATGTTTTAGAATTTTTTAAATTTTTTGAAACCTTGAGATTATTTTTGAAAATATCTTAAAATTTAGGAGATTTTTTATGTTATTTCGATTATAGATATTGTAAAGTTAGTTTACTGAAGGAAAATATATCATTTATAACCTATTAGTTTGAACAAACAAACAAAAAAAAAAGGAAAAAATACCCTTAGTTAGGTTAATATATAATTTAATCCAATATCATCCTTACTATTTTTGTTAACTTTTAACATATAAGACATATAATTCTTTATATGATGAGCTTTATAGCTATCTAAAAATAATTCTTTGACAATTGACATCGTTAAAATTATAGCTCCTTAAAATTTTATTGGGTTTTCATGAAGCAGACCAAAACATTTTGCAATTATATCACACCTGCTCCATCAAAGCAGCTTTGGGAGAACATAAGGGGATGAGTGACTTTGTCTTCTATGAAGACGTGGTTGAGTTAATTTTTTTTTTTTTTAATCTTTCTTTTCTTCTATGCTTTCAGTTAGAGGCTTATTTTATTTATTTTTAAGTTTATAAAATTTATTAATTGACTAAAATGCTTACAGATGATTTTTCTAATTTCACAACCTTTTTTATATGTCAGTAATGTTTATTTGAACAGAAAATTGATCAAAAAAATTAACGGATAGAATGATAATATACATATATATATATATATATGATCTAAGCATACAATATCAACTGATTGGTCGAGTTTTATTGACTTGTAATTAAGTTTAAGAAATTAAGAAATTATATAATTGAACTTAAAAATCAATAAAAATTTTAAGTTAAATTTAACACAATATACAAGATATTTTTCAAGAGAGATTTAAAAATATTACGAGTACAAAATTAATAAACAAAAATAAAGAAGTGGCATGTGCCCGCCCTACTCTTCCTACATTGGCTCCGGCATTGTTTATACCATGAAACACCAAGTCAGCAATATAAGTTGTTTAATTCTACACTATAATCATTTTCATCCTTTAAAAAATCAAACATGTATGTTTTCAGAAATAACTCGTGTCTGCTATTTATAAGTTATAATACAAGAATCTTTTTAATTTGACTTTGATTCTCATGTCTCCCCCACCATTAATTAATCTCCCCCACCATTTTTCAATTTTATTTTAATAGTCATCATCTCATTCTTCATTGAAATAAATTCTCTACTCAGAACCAAGCCACAACACTCTTCAAATAAGTAGTGTCAAAACTCACACCCAAGACACAACACAAAAACACACAGAGTACTCTTCCTCTCTACGATTTCAGAAATGGCCAAAGAGTTTCAGAAACAGAGCATGTTCATAGAACAAAACCCAGATGCAATTGAGAGTGGTGGTGACTTCAAAAAAGAATTGGACGATGATGGTCGTCCTAAAAGAAGTGGTACGTATTAAAAAATAACAAACACTTACATATATATGTTCATTTTATGAATATATATATATATACTTATGTTTTTTAAAACAGGATTATGATTTTGGTTTTTTTTTTTTTTTTTTTTGAAATTAAGGGACATGGGTAACGGCTAGTGCTCATATTATAACTGCTGTGATTGGATCGGGAGTGTTGTCATTGGCTTGGGCAAATGCACAGTTGGGTTGGGTTGCAGGACCTGCAGTTCTAATGGCCTTCTCATGCATTACTTATTTTACTTCTACTCTTCTTGCCGACTGTTACAGAGCACCAGACCCTGTCACTGGCAAGAGAAACTATACTTATATGGAAGTTGTCAAATCTTATTTAGGTAACTTCATTGATACTTTTAAAACAATAATACTATTTTTGGGGGGAAAAATAGCTATATAGCAAATAAAAATTTAACCTAATTAATTAATGTTACTCGAATGTTCATAAAAATACTTTAGAAAAATATCACAACAAATCATCCTTAAAACTCTATCTATATTATGGTTTCACAAGTTACATATTTATTTTTAAAGTAATATTTAATTTGTGTTTATATTTTTTAACAACTTAATCTTATTATTATTAAAAAATAAATAATAAATAATTATTTTTATTTTATATTTATTTAATTTTTTCAATTATTTTGATTATAACTATTCAAATTAAATTAAATTAAATTTTCAATATATTAATAAATAAAAATATTTTAAAGATAATATAATATTATCAAAATAATTTTTATTATTTTCATAATAAAATATATAAAAAAATATTATATCTTTAAAATTAATTATTAGTAGATAAAGTTATAACAATTAAAATTGAATTGGGTAGCTTTGAAAAGCATGAAATAGAAAATATATATTTTTGCACTCAGATTTACACCTATATTATTTTTATAGTAACACATACTTAAATTATTTTGTAAAATTGAAAAATAATTTATTCTTTTAGATAATTTTGTTATATTATGATATAAATAATATAAATTTAAGTTATCGTAGTATTTGTAATAATAATGATTCGTTTTTTCTTTGTATTTTTTTTATAATTTTCTTTTTATTTTATTTTATCTGCAGGTGGAAGAAAAGTGCAGATGTGTGGGTTGGCGCAGTATGGTAATCTTATTGGTATTACCATTGGTTACACCATTACTGCTTCCATTAGTATGGTGTAAGTTAAACACTTTATTTTATTTTATTTTTTTCTTCCCTTTTTTCCTATATGTTTTCTCTTACTATTTTTTTTAGCTTTAGTTTTACCCTTTTTTTCTCTTTTATAGTAATGAATACAAAAGTATTTTTATAATAAATAATATTTATAATTAATAGTTTTATTGTACATTAATTTTATATTATTAACATTACATTATTTTTTTAATTATATTATGAATAAAAATTCACTTAGTTCATGAAATAGCCAAAAAAATATTTTTAGACAAGATAGGTCATACATATTTTAATTTATCAATTATTAAATATCAAATCTATAAAAGATTTTTTTAATTAAAATAATTTAAAAATAAAAATAATACATGTTAGAAAAGTAATTATCATTAATATAATTAAAATCATATTTAATGTATAAATTCTTTTAATACGCAGCTTTTGCAAATGGTTTAAATTATAATTATTTTTTTAATTTTTAAACTTAAAATAATTTAATAATTTAAAAAATAAAATTATTATATTTTATAAATTTAACGAAAAATAATTCATCGTAGGTAAAAGTCCCGTCCCATTACAAATAATTTGATAGTAAGCTGTCAACCTGCATTAAACACTTTTTTTTTCCTTTTCTTTTCAATATTCTTGATAATTCATCCCTTTTTTTAAATTATCTTTGCTCACGGTCGCATTTTTCTATTTTTATTATATTTTTCATATCTATAAATATCATAATATATATAATAAATATATATTTTATATTTTTTTATTAATTATTTTACACTAATAAATAATAAAATATTCATACATTTTTATAAATAATTATTTTATATAATATAATTATTTTTATTACATTAAGAATGTTAATTTATATAGTTAATGTTATACACTTAATGAGTGTTAAATTAATTAATTCATGATATCTTTATATATAAAATTCATAACGTTTGATCGAATATTGCGTTTAATTATTAGTTTTTTATATTAATAAATATCAAAATTTGTATATAATAAATATATATTTTTATATTTTTTATTTTTTATAGTAATAAATACCAAAATATATAAATAATAAATATATTTTTTATTAATAGTTATTTTGTATAATGTAATTATTTTTATTACATTAAAAATAACAATTTATATAGTTAATGATTACCCATTTAATGAGTGTTCAATCAATTTATTTATAATCATATCATATTTTTGTTGAATTAACAATTTTCATATTGATATCATATCACACCTCATATCAATTAAAAAAATAATTAGATAATATAAATTATTTAAATAAAAATGTTTATTAAATTCAAACAAATTATATTTATTATTTATGTAAAATTATCTTCTTAGATAGTAAACATGTTGATTGAATAATCTCATATATTGTTATATTATATTTGACTTTTTTATTAAATAAATTTATGTAATAGTTGTTAATATCGTGGTAAATCACTCATGTTCATATTATATTTAAATTTTATTATATATTTATTCATTAATAAAGTATCAAATTAATTAATTATTTATTTTAAGTTTTTCCACGAATCAATTTATAAAATGTTTTAACATTAATTTTTTAATTATAATAAAAGTAACTTAAAAATTTATATTTAAAGACTTAATTTTTCTTTTGTTTTATAAAATAAAGAATCTAAAACAATAACAATTATTATTCGATAATATTTAAAAAAAATAACAGTAAAGTTCATTTTTATTAAATAAAGAAAACATTATATTAGTAAAATTTAAACTTATGTTTATAATGATAAAAGCAAGAAGTTGTACAATTTAGATCATAAATCAACCCTTAATTATTATTCGATAATTAATATTATTATATATGTATTAAATTTGAATCATAAACTTGATTCTTGTTCAAAAACTATTCTTATATATAAAAAGTCTCAATGGCTTTGGTTGTTCTCCTTGGTCATTTTTTATTTTTTTTTATTTTATTTTTGTTGTTTTTTTATGCACTAAAAACATATATCTTATATACAAAAAGCCTTTGGTTGTGCTCCTTGTGCATTTTTTTTCCCTCAATGGCTTTGGGTTGTTCTTGTACATTTTTTTTCTTTTAGATTTTGTTGTTTTTCTTATGCACTAATAATACGTATCTTATATACAAAAGCTTGCTCCTCGTTCATCATTCTTCTTCTTCTTCTTGTACATTTTGATTTTTTTTAAATTGTTGTTTTTCTTATACACTAATAATAAATATCTTACGTACAAAAAACCTTAATAGTTTTGGTCACGCTCCATGTGCATTTTTTTAGATTTTTTTTTTTACATTAATAAATATTAAAATATTTTTATATAATAAATACATTTATTTTGAATTATTATTTTGTCAATTTTATTGTGTATTAATTTTATATTATTATGATTTGAATAATTATTTTAATCACGTTAAGGACAACTAATCATGTGGATTATATTTATCAAATTAATGAATATGTCGTGTAATTAATTCATTTTTGAACATATTATATTTGTGTGAATTAATTATTTTTATATCTCATATCAATTAAAAAATCAACTAATATATATATTTTATTCAAAAAAAGATTATAATAATGTCTATTGTTAAATTACATTTTTAAATAATAATAAAAATATTAATTAAATAAATTCGTTTTTTATATCTTGTTTTCTTTAAGTTATTTATTATATAAAATTATATAAATTTGTTAATATTATGTCATTCTAATAGTATTCCTTGGCATGTTTCTACAAAATTATAACATCAACTTTTTACAGTATTATAATATAAATGCAATTTAAAAGAAATTATATTAACGTTTTCATGCATAGTCTAAAACTACTTTTAATAAATTTCTGGATGTTTGGGTAAGCAGGGCAGTGAAAAGGTCAAACTGTTTTCACAAGAATGGGCATGATGCAAAGTGTGAAATATCAAATTACCCCTTCATGATGATATTTGCATGCTTCCAAATAGTATTAAGCCAAATACCAAACTTCCACAATCTCTCATGGCTATCAATATTAGCAGCAGTCATGTCCTTTGCCTACTCTTCTATTGGAGTTGGACTCTCCATAGCAAAAGCTGCAGGTAATGCATAAATTTAATAATTTTTACATTTTTATTTATGAATTCTTATTTTTTTTTGACATAATTAGTTTTTTTTAATTGTTGCGAAAATTGTAATAAAAAATTGAAGGTGGAGGAACACATGCAAGGACAACCTTAACAGGGGTGACAGTAGGAGTAGACGTGACAGGAGCAGAGAAAGTATGGAGGACATTCCAAGCAATTGGAGATATAGCTTTTGCTTATGCTTTTTCTACTGTTCTCATTGAGATTCAGGTAAGTTCCACACAAGTACTTTCCCTTCTATATATATATATATATATATATATCTTAGAATCTGCTATTATTTACACCGTAGATATAGTTTTTATTTAATAAATATTAAAGATTGAAATGGTTTTAAGTAAAAATAAAACATAAAGTAACGATTACGATTGAGATACGATTATACCTATAACCATATCCATTCGTATTAAAAATTAATTATATTTATTTAATTAATTTATATATTTTGAAAAATAATTTTTTTTCAGATATTTTTTAATAACTGTTTCGAACTATTACTCGTAGGTAAAAAAATTACTCCCAAATCGTAATAATTTTTGGACGATTCACGTACAAATTTCATAATTTAGTTGGATGATAGTTATATCAATAAACATCTGTATCCATACCTACGCACATCTCTAACAAATATCCATATATTTGTCATATTATCATTAGATTATATGTATGTTATCTTTGATAAAAATAAATAAAAAATAGCACATCGTAATTTATAATCATGAAAATAATATTGTTTTATTTTTTAAAAATTATGATTTATTTACCTTGAATTTTGTTTTATTAGATTCATTTTAATATTATTTGATATTATTATAAATTTTGAGTATAATATTTTTTCTAATTTTTTATGCAATTTAACATAAAAATAAAAATTATGAAACGATAATGGAGGGGGCAATTACAACTATAATATTTTGTTTTTTAGGAGATAATTGAGATAATGATTAATATTATAGTGGGAATTAGCAGTCCAACTGCACTTAATCCCATAATTTGATTAAAAAGTATATTTCAATTTTAAATAAATTAATAACTTTACGAAAATATGAGATTAAAATATAATGAATTAAATTATTTCATTTAAGAGCTACCCAACTAAGCTACTTTTTTAAGTTATGAAACCGCCGGGCCTATAAGGCCGTTTCCCTCCCTTTAATATTAACTATTTGTTACAGTAAGTACTAGACATTTTTTGTTTTAATGAAAATGTCTCTCTAACTTAATTTAAAAATGAAAAAGATAGAAAAGAAAAAGTACTAGACATTCTTGAATCTGGATGTGTATCTCATGCTTCGTAGGTTCAATCGTATGAAATTGTATTCCTGACTAGGATCAGATGAGATATTTATATTAATATATATATATTTTTTATATCTACAAAAGAAAAAATGTTTATATCTATCGTATCAAACAATATATATATATATATATATATATCATCACAAATTCATTTAAAGTATTATTTTTATTAATAATAATGACCACCGTTTATTCTTTATGATCTTCTTGATCCTTTATTTTTTTTCATTCTATTAAATTCACTTTTGTTTTAGATTTGATTGAATATAGGGTGATCTAAAAGAAAAAAAAATTAATAAGATTAGAGGGAATTAGCTAATGATAATGACGATTTAGGGTAAAGATAGATTACAAGAAATGAGTTAGTATTAACATAATTATATATTTAATAAAAATATAACTTCAAATTATTATGTAAAAATAATAAAAATTGATTGATCATTAAAATAATAAAACAATATTAAGAATATGACGTAGAGATGTTGAATGTTAACGTTAATTGTTAGGATGATATAAGATATTTTTGTATTAAAATAAACAAAAAGAATTAAAAGAATGTATAAAATAATAAATATTTTTATAAATATAAAATTATTTTTTAAAAAATTATATCATTAGTATATTTTTTGTTAAATAGATAATTAATAATATATTAATTTAATAATATAGGTTTAAATATATAGTTTTTATTTAATAAAAATACGTTTAAAATAGTAAAGCTATTCTTTTGGGCAATTGACTTTACATCTTTGGAGTTTTTCATAAAGTAAATGGAATTCCTTCGTACTTTTCAAGTCACCCGTCCATTCTTTCTTAATAAAGTAAATTTAGTGCTTCTTTCTTCATGTCACATTCTCCTCCTTTACTAATATATCCATCACATCATGGGCTGAGAGTGGGGTTTGTATTTGAATGCTGTGATATCATGTTTTGTTCTTCTTCGTATTCGTTTACACAATAAAAATTTTAATTTTTATTGAGTAAATTATTTATAATAAAAAATTATAAAATAAATAACAATAAATTCAATAGATTTTTCTTTAATAACACTTTATCATAAATAAATAAAAATCTCCGAACCCTCTGCTGTTTTGCATGTTTTAAAAGGACAAAGAAAAAGATAAATATTAGAACCGTGTTGCTACTCCTACACATTTTTTTAGATCAATTATTTATTAATTAATGTACTAGTAGACAATTGAGTCAAATTAATTTGAACTTAATTACATAATTATAAATGCTAAATTCATCTAATTTTATACATTTTTTCATCCATCTTATGTTATGTCATATTTGTTTTTAAAATTAAAAAAAATGATTTAATTTTTTAAATAAAATTAAAATCTAGATAACATGAATATAAAAAATAACCCTAAATTTATGTATTTATAACATTCAAAACAAGAAAAACAAAACTCCAAAATCATATCTTTATGAACAAATATAAATACCATACTATAATAAATTCAGAATCTGATGAAAGTTAGTGTAATTATTGCAGGACACATTGAAACATAGTTCACCAGAGAACAAGGAAATGAAGAAAGCATCATTTGTTGGTGTAACAACCACCACCTTGTTCTATGTCCTTTGTGGCTGTGTTGGTTACGCAGCATTTGGAAATGCAGCACCAGGAAATTTCCTTACTGGTTTTGGATTCTACGAGCCCTTTTGGCTTATTGATGTTGCTAATGCCTGCATTTCTGTCCACCTTATATGTGCTTATCAGGTCTATTTCCTACACCATTCACTACATTTACACTTGTACAAAGCTATTTTTGACAAAATGCATTTGGACCTTAAAATCTTTATATCCTTAACTCATGGAAAACCTAACCAGGTATTCTGCCAACCCATATTTGGATTTGTGGAAGCAAAGTGCCGAAACAGGTGGCCAGAGAGCAAGTTCATAAACACTGAGAAGGCCATTGACATCCCATGTTTTGGTCCATACTATGTAAACTTGTTAAGATTAGTGTGGAGAACAACATATGTTATAGTGACAGCAGTAGTAGCAATGATATTCCCATTCTTCAATGACTTTTTGGGTCTACTTGGGGCAGCATCTTTTTGGCCATTAACAGTTTACTTTCCAATTGAGATGTACATTGCTCAAGCAAAGATTACTAAATATTCCTTCACTTGGACTTGGCTAAAAATACTCAGCTGGTTATGTTTGGTAGTATCTCTTATAGCTGCTGCTGGATCTGTTGAAGGCCTTATTCAAAGTGTTAAAAAATATAAGCCCTTCCAAACTCTGCAATAATTTGATACTACTTTGAAGTACAGAGATTTATATATAGGTGGATATGATCCGATAGGGTTTAATAGATTTTCTAGCTCTTGAAAAAAATGTAACCTAGCTTGAAAGTCTGTATTTCAAATTCTAGTGTTGGTGTTGGAAGCTGTTAGATTGATGAATGTTTGAATAATTCTTGTGTATAAGGAAAGTAAAAGAATTGGACAACCAGTACTTTTTCTTATATTGTAAAAAATATATATTAATCTCAAATAATCTATTTGTTTAATTGTGATCATTTTTTTTTATATCCTCCCCCCTCTCTTACTGAAATCACCTTACTTTTTATATCCAAGCCACCATTCTTAGTCCAATTATTGCGAAGAACTCTCAAAAGAGCATCCGTATAGATCAGCTTCCTTAACAAGACATGAACAACAATCGCAAGATTTGAGAAAACTTTCTCTGACTCAATCAGATCACCATGATCTAAAGTAAAGTTAATATGATCCACATGTGCTTGCAATTACTCCATAATTGATTC
The DNA here is from genome assembly GCA_030763125.1 of Hippophae gyantsensis. Classification (NCBI taxonomy): domain Eukaryota; kingdom Viridiplantae; phylum Streptophyta; class Magnoliopsida; order Rosales; family Elaeagnaceae; genus Hippophae; species Hippophae gyantsensis. The sequence continues at coordinate 53,676,826 of CM061028.1, forward strand.
TACTATACTAGAGACTTGAGGCACAAATTCAAAATTAAGGTGAACAAAGGAAAACTCAATTAAGAGGAATTGGGCAAAAGCAAAGACAGGAACAGATTTAAGGAAGAAACCCTAATACCTTCGCGAGAGAGGACAAAAAGGTTTCTCGGGGAGAGCTTCCCTTTCAAATCACCTTACTTGGTCCAGTTTTATTTAGCATGTATTTTTTAAAATATGATTTGTTAAGTAAATTTTTTAACGTAAAATTTGAATGTTAAATGGTATATAGTACATGTCTGAATTACACATTAACTGGTAACTTATTATAAATATAGGTAAAAAATTTACACATGTACGTGCGAGCTGTGTAAAATTGAAAATAAGAAAAACGAACAGTAAAATAAATTGTAATTGAAATATATTGTTAAATTTTAACTAAATTATGAAACTCAACCTCATTTTATAATTTTTTAAAACAATCAAAAATAATGTTGAGTTAATGGTGTAAAATGGGCCTGGTAGCCCAGACTTACCACATCTCAAATCACTTAAAACGCAAACTAGCTCGGCTCATTTGATTCATGTGTCAAATTTCTTTAATCTATTAACTACTGTGTTAGTAGCCAACTCATGAACCCTTTTAATTTTTTTTTTAAAACATGAAAAAATACAATAAAATACTATCATTCATCTTGTTTTCTTCTTACCTCTACCTTTCTTGCCAAGCTCACTTCGCCAACAAGCTCCTAAAGAATAAAATAAACATATGGGGAGATTTAGAAGCATAGAAGTAAGCAAATGGCGACAACATCAGCTTCAATGACGTCTCATATGCTACAACAGCTATTTCACCGCGCGTCTACCAAAATCATCACTTCCTCTATGATCATTTTCTTTTCTCAAACCCTTTCTCGTTTCCAATCTAATTCTAAGCCTTTGTCCAAATATTCCATACTCTCACATCCCCACCGCTCAAGTCCATGCCATTTCTCTTCTCTTACTCTGCTTCCTTCTTCTTCTTTCATCTTCTGCCACTCTCTTGCACTCTATCAACATACTTCGAACTTTGAAGAAGTAAGGACTAACTACTCTAGTAGTCACTCTTTTATATGACTTGTACACTTTAGTTATTTTTCTTTAACAATGAACAGTTAGGTTACTCTCTTAATATAAATGAGATACTTTATTTCCTATTGAATATAAATATTAGTTTTTTAATAAAAAATTATTATATAATAATAAATTAAATTTAATAGAGGTAAAATTGTTATTTTATTTTAATATTAAAACTTTGTATGGTACAATTTTTTTTATATGTTTTAACTTTTTATAAATTTTATACTTTGTAGAATTTTTTTATATCATATTTTATTGTATTTGGATCAAAACTTTACAATATAAAAAATAAAAGCTATATATATCAAAAAATTACAAAATCAACATTGTTAGAACCACATGAGTGAGCTCTCTCTTATTTATTATATTCGAAGACTAGTACTAAAAGTTGAATGGTACATCTCCACTGTGTTACTCAGAACTGGGGCAATAGTTACGCCATTCGTGTGGTCTTCCATGATAGTGGATTAGATATAGCTCATTCATTTGGTTCTAAAGTTATTGATCTTGTAATTTTTTGACCTTTGTAACTTGATATTGTAAAATTTGTAATTTTGATCTAAACAAAATATTTATATAAAACACAATACATAAAAGTGCTTAAAAAATACAAAAAAAATTATAAAATATAAAATTTACAAAAATAGTTGACTAAAAAAATTGTACTATTTAAATTCAATTTTAAGTTGTTAAAATAAAATATTAATCTTATCCCCGTTAAATTTACTTTATTATTATGTCAAAAATTTTATTAACAAAATAATATTTTACTATTTAAATAGTTATTAAAGTATCTCATTTTTAGAGAGAGTGTCCTAAGTATCCATCGTGAAAGCAAAGTGACTAAAGTGTTTACTTGACATAAACAAAGTGACTTCTACCACTCCCACCCAAGAAGTAACCCAACAATTTGAAGATGAATATGGTTGTAATGATCATCAAGAGGGAAAGACTGAAAGAGAAGATAATACTGTCTTCATAAAGCATATTTTTCATTCCAATAACATTTTTCCCAGAACTAACAAAAACTTAACTCAAAATTCATAGTTTCATATATATAAATACTAAAATATTTTGTTACATAAATTCAATAAAATAAAATAAGATAATATCTCATAAAATCTTCAACAATCCATCGAAATTCCGATGACCCATTGGAGTTTTGATGTCCATTAGAGTCCCGACAATCCACTAGATATAATGTATCACATTCATATATATTTTATATGTAACATGTTACATCCATTATAGTTTTGACAAATCCACAGATGTAACATGTTATATCTACACATATCTTTATATGTAATTTATTACATTTATCATAGTTCATGTGACCTATTAGATGTAACATGTTACATTTGCATGTATTTTTTTATGTAACATATTACATCACTGTAATTCCAACGATCCACTAGATATAATATGTTATATTTTCTTGTATCTTTATATATAATATGTTATATACATTGAAACTCCAATGAGATCGTCGATAGTGATAGGTCGTTAGAGTTCTGATGAGATCACTGAAGATGTGATGGGTGTGATATTGTTATCATTTTATTGAAGTTATAGAAAAAAAAATTTAATCTCTTAATTATATAAATTAGTATAAAATAATTAGTTTCAGGTTATTTTGTTGTTAATTAGAGAAAATTGATTAATTTATAAAAAAAATAAGGCTATTTAGGCTAAAATTTCAAAAGTAAAAGTTTGGGTTTTAAAGGAAGTTCTGAGGTGGGTTTGGACTCTACATGCATCAAGACTAATGGGTTGGAATTACCAAGCCTTACGGTGAAGGAAATAAAGGAGTTGGCTTCTAATGCCATAGTTTGGGAAAGAAACTCAAAAGCCAACCGGTGGGTAATTATGCATATTTTTTGAGTTTTCCTTTTTATTCCCTCTAATTTTTGAAGCAAATTTTTTACATTTCTAAATTTTCAAGAATAACTCATCTTTAAATTTCTCTCTCCCTTTTAGTTATATATATATATATATATATATAATCATTTGTATAGAAGTAAAAGTAGATCTAATACACTATATACAAATATGCATATTAATATAATACTATATACAAATATGTATATTAATATAATAGGTTATATTCGATGAGTCATGGAAACTATAATGGATATAACATGTTATATGATAGGGTGCTAAAAATATAATAAATATAACATATTACATCTGGTGTGTTGTTGATACTATAATGAATGTAACATATTATATACAAAAATATATATTGATGTTATAAGATATATTGAGTATTTAATGTAAAATATGTTCAATAATAGTCAATAATATATAAGTAGAAATGATCCATAAACTTATTTTTTAACAAATTTATCAATTTTTTTTAATTAGTGACAACTCATAATTTAATATCAATTTTCAGCCTAAATATAGCTACTTTATAGACTAAACATATGAAATCTCAAGATCTGAGATCTTAATACAAATTGGTATAGGGCAAATCACATATAAAATATAAATATATTTAGCAAATCCATTCTTTCTTTTTACTATATCCCAATTGATTATGAAATTGTGCCAAAGAATATGCTCATATATAAGAACTGGTATTGTTATCAGCACCACTCAATATTCAATTTGCTAACTCTACAAGTATAACTATACAAATGCATGCTCGGTTGCAAGTGCAGAAATGAAGTATCTATAAGCTTACAAAAATCTGTCACCATAGGACAAGTTTTATTACATAAATATAGAAGTCATGTGTGGCACAGTGCTGGAAATAACTAGTGTTATATAGCTCTTTAGTGAGCAAATTAGAAAAGTCTTATATTGGTTAGGAATGAAGATGAGTGTTAGATTTGGAGCTATAAATAAAGTCCTCTTTCACCATTTGTAGACATCCCAAAATTTGTAAATCTTCATCTCTTTTGTAAGGGTAATTGATTAACTCAATTTTGCCCAATTAGTTATAATTTTGGAGTTCATCCATTTGGAGATAGTGGAAGTGGTCAACGACGCCCGATGACCTAGGTAACATTTATACTGAACCTCGTTAAATTTCTAGTATTATTATTTTTCTGTTTTAATATTTCTATTTCAATATCTATTTTAGTTTATTTTAGTATTATATTTCCAATAGCATTATTTTATCGGGTTAGTTTGAGTTCTATTCATTTAAATCATAAGTGAATAGTAACTACTTAGAATAGGGAAAATATACCCGATTTTCCCAACAATTGGTATCAGAGCCGAAGGTTCTACCTAAGCATTTGTTTGTATTCTGTTTGTTTGCTATTAGAATATAGTTTCTAGTTGTTGTAATTTGAAGAAATGGCAGAAGAAAATTTTCTTTCAAACAAAGGCCAATCATCCACATCAGGTAGAACTATGATGATGAATGCAAGGTTCGAGGTGGAGAACTTTGATGGAATTGGTCATTTCGATATGTGGCAATGAAAAGTTCTAGATGCTCTATTTCAACAAGGTCTAGACATCGCCATTGAAGAAGAGAAACCAGATGGAGTAGATGAAATAGAGTGGAAAAATATCAACTGATTGGCATGTGGTACAATTCGTTCGTGTCTCTCAAGAGAAAAAACAGTACACGTTCATGAAAGAGACATCCGCAAGTAAGTTATGGAAGGCGTTGGAGAACAAGTTTATGAAGAATAGTGGACAGAATCAGTTCTATTTGAAGAAAAAGTTGTTTCGTTTTGAATACGTTCCAGTTACTACAATAAACGACCATATTACTATTTTTAATCAATTAGTAGCAGATTTGTTAAATATGGATGAAACTTTTAAAGATGAAGATTTAGCCTTGATGTTGTTAGCCTCCCTTCATGATGAGTTTGATCATCTTATTATGAGCTTACTCATTAGGAAGGATAAAATGTCTTTTGAGGAAATTTGTATTGCTAGCAATCTCCAAGGCAATGGTACAAACGATTTGATCAGTTTATGTTGCAGTAGAAGTACACCAGAAGCACACATGATCATTGTGTGTATTTTTGCAAGCTACAAAATGAGTCCTTCGTCCATCTCCTATTGTACGTCGATGATATGTTGATTGCATCGAAGAGCCAAGCAGAAATTGAAAAGTTGAAGACTTAACTAATTTAGGAGTTCAAGATGAAAGATTTGGGAGAAGCCAAGAAGATTCTCGATATGGAGATAAGCAGAGATAGGAAGAAGGGGAAGCTTAGTTTGATGTCAATATTTGAAGAGGGTACTACAACGTTTTGGTATGAATGAACAGACAAAACCTGTAAGTACTCCGCTAGTTCCTCAATTCAAGCTTAGTGCTCAATTATCTCCTAAGAATGATGCAGAACGAGAATATATGACAAAGGTACCATATGCAAATGCAGTTGGTAGCTTGATGTATGCAATGGTGTGTACAAGACCTGATATTTCACATCTGGTTGGTGCTGTAAGCAGGTACATGCATGATCCTGGTAAAGGACATTGGTTGGCTGTGAAATTGATTCTACGGTATATTATAAATACTGTAAATGTTGGTTTAGTATTTCATCAAGATAATACCATTGGTCAATGTACAGTCGGATATTGTGATTCCGACTATACAGGAGATTTAGATAAGCGTCAGTCAACTACTGGTTATGTGTTTACTCTTGCTAGAGCACCATTCAGTTAAAAGTCTACCTTGCAGTCCACAGTTGCTTTGTCTACTACAGAGGCAGAGTATATGGCAGTTATAGAGGCTGTGAAGGAAGCTATTTGGTTATGAGGTTTGCTTGAAGACTTGAGAGTTGGTCAAAAACATATTAAGGTGTTTTGTGATAGTCAGAGTGCTATTCATTTAGCAAAGAACCAAGTCTACCATGCACGTACAAAGCACATTGACGTTCGTTATCATTTCGTGCGAGAGATTATTGAAGAAGATGGAGTACTAGTTCAGAAGATTAGTACGACATAGAATCCCACAGATATGATGACCAAGGTGGTAATAACAGTTAAGTTCAAACATTGTTTGGACTTGATTAACAACCTACAAATCTGAATTGGTACTGGCGTCGCTGATCTAGTAATTGAAGAAATCATTTAAAATCACTAAGTCGCTAAGGTGGAGATTTGTTATATAGCTCCTTATTGAGCAAATTAGAAAAGTCCCACAATGGTTAGGAATGTAGATGAGTGTTAGATTTGGGGCTATAAATAAAGCCCTCCTTCACCATTTGTAGACATCCTAAAATTTGTAAATCTTCTTTCTCTTTTGTAAGGGTAATTAATTAGCTCAATTTTGCCCAATTAGTTGTAATTTTGGAGTTCATCTATTTGGAGATAGTGGAAGTGGTCAACGACGCCCGAGAATCTAAGTAATATTTATACCGAACCTCGTTAAATTTCTGGTGTTATTATTTTTCTACTTTAATATTTATGTTTTAATATGTGTTTTAGTTTATTTTAACATTATATTTCCAATAATATTATTTTATCGGATTAGTTTAAGTTCTATTTATTTAAATCATAAATAAATAATAATAAATTAAAATGGAAAAAATATATCTGATTTTTCCAACAACTAGATAATAAAAACATATATTCCAATATAGGTAATAAATTAACAATTGCTTTTGGCCATAATTTAAAAAAAAACAATAATTTTAATTCATTATTCTAGTGCGGATGCTGGATTAAGAGAATCCATATAAGCAGTACAAATAAATCATTTTTTAGGTCATTGTGCAAATAAACCACCTTGAGGCAGATAAAAAAACAAAACCTCACATCTCAACACTCGTAATGGTTGAAATGAAAGAGATTGTTTGGCATCGTTGTGCAAAGAGGAAAATGAAAAGAGACCTCGACTATCAATTAATGACGAGGCCGGTGAAAGTACTGTTTTTGATGGCGAGATCAAACAATCAATCATATATCGAGTGAGAGAATATTGCTGACTAGCTACGGAGAGTCGATCACCAACATTTATATAAAAATGGAGGAAGAAATAGAAGGCGATGAAATGTGCGACTGGTATGAATGTTCTGGAATGGTAAGAAGATAAAAAGCTATCAGGGAAGAAAACGTAAGATTGTGTATCGAAAATTATTGCGTTAGGTTGAAAAAACTATTATATTAGGACAATATATATTCTCCAATAAGCCTCTTGTTACTGTGCAACGTTGGCCGGTCCGACCCACTTTACACCACTACATTAGACATAATCAAATTAAAACATATTAAAAGAGCTAGCCATACGATAACTGAGTCAGAATTTATATTGTGAGTTAACATGAAAATACTGGGTATCTTTTTAGTAGCAAATTAGCAATTATGCCTACCAGGTATGGATAAGGATAAAAAGATGTAAAAATTTTTTTACATATTTTTATCTTGTTTACACAATTGAATAGATTTAAAATATTTTATTAAAATTTTAAAAATTAAATTAGAATTTGGATAGATTTTGATAGATTTCAAATTCTGAAAACTCTAGAAGTTTTAATATATTTTTATTTAAAAACTTCAATATATACTTTATTAAATTTTTAATTTTTTTTATATAAATTTGAATAAATTTACATGTTTTTTTCATAAATTTTTATAATATTTTAAGAACTATTATAATTAATATATTTTACATTTTTATCATACTGAATTTCGTTATACTTTAATTATTTTATAATTTCTTAATAAACCCTTTATAATTATAAAGAATATTCAATATATTATTATGTATTTTATTTAAAAATTTAATAAAATATTCACTTTTCTTTACTACGTAAAAATATTCAGAGTTTATATAAAAGCAAAGATATGCTTGCATTAATTGAAAAGAGACACATGCACAATTTTTTCTCTTTTGTTGTAAGGAAGAATAAATAATTCTATTTTAGTTTCTCTTTTCTGTGAGGAGATCAAATATGAAGACCGGCAAAGAATGTAAAGGGATGTTGACCACCATTCTTGCATTTTTTGGCTAAGTAATGAGATTATGAGGGACGTTGACCACCGTTCTTGTATTTTTTGGGTAAGTAATAAGATTATGAGCCTACATGTTTAAATCTTCAGTGATCCATCTCACTGAAAAAATAAAAAATTGACTAAGTATATGGATTGAATCATGAAGGATGTTTTGAGTGTTTAGGTCCAATAATTTCCAATATATCCAACCAAAGAGTGTATAGCTCTTCAAACGTAATTTGTTACAATGAATCCCAACCCAAGAATGTATAGCTCTTCAAACGTAATCCGTTACAATGAATCCTAACCTTGCTTTGTCTTGTGCCCATGTAGCATCAAAATTTATTTTGATGGCATTTTGTGAAGAAGGTTTCCATATCTATGGTATGAGATAGTAATCTTCTATTAAAGAGAATCCTTTTATAAAGCTTTGCTATAAAAGAGTTGAGAGAATTCCTCGACTCTTTTAAAAACTCTGTTTACTTGTTATCATGGTTCAAGGGTTATGTTGTTATGGACTACTTCGTTGTGTAACCACCAAATCTATTCCATCATGATAACTACAATAAGAGTGAAAAATGCCTTTTTAATCCCTATAGTTAACTACGTGGAAGGGGAACTTAGAGTAAAGGATAAGTAGGATTTATCATCTAAATTTTTAGTGAATCTTCATAGGATGTTCCATTTATAGCTGAATCACCAGGATTGAAGAATTTCACATATTATAAAAAGATGTTCCACATATTCAAACTTCTTTCCCACTCAGGGGGTAGTTTAAATCTTCAAGAGACATACAAACACTTAGTTTCTTTTTAGTGCATAAGTAATTATTGACAATTTTTCAATGCATGATTTTGTGTTTTTCATGAATAGTAGCCTTTTAAATTTTTCTTCAAAGGTTAGAATAGCTTATGGGATTCTATTCTAAATAAGAATTTCATAGGCACCTTAACAGTAAAATATTTTTTTCATTACCATACTAGTGAATTTGATCTATCATTAAGGGGTTAAGAGGTTTCAATTTCATAATATACAAAGTGATAGTAGCCCCAAAGAGTGAAGTCTTTTTTGGAATGTCTCAGTATCAGTGATGATTCCAAATTGAGGATTAAATACATAATGTACCTAGTATAGGTTAAGGTCTAAATTTCTTCTTTTAGTCATGCATTAGGGAAGTTTTTGTTGTGGGAGCCTAGATATCTAGGGATCTTGCCAAAGGTTGATGAGTCATGTACCAACCTTCCAACAACTACCTTATTGGATTAAATCTTAATTTCGAAGTATACCCTTCCAGATGCTAGAGTTGTTTGGTTTCTTAGTGACATTAAGAAAAGAAGTATTCTTTAGGTATATATATTTTTGATTAAAAACTTTAACCCAAATTTTACCATAAATTAACTCCTAGGCAGCTTTGGATAATATTATTTTGTTGAAATCTTCAGTTTTACAAAAGCTTAATCCCCATCAAGTTTGGATTTGCAAATAGAATCCCAATTCATAAGAGAAAAGAAACGATGAGAATTTTGGGAGCTAGTATCACCTTTCCACTAGAATATTTTCATACAAGAATTAGTTGCTTCATAAAGGCTAGTTGGTAGCTTGAAAGTACTCATGGAATAAACTGACATAGTTTGTACAACAGAGTTTATCAATATACTAACCTGTGACAATAACTTAGATTTTTAGCTACCTAATTTGCTTTTTATTTTTTCAAGAAGGTGGTTGAATTCAAGTTTTTCTCGTCTATCAATAGCTAAAGAGTGATTGAGATATTTGATAGTCTTGGTAGATCTATTTATTTGAAGATTTGAAGAAATTTGGTCTTGCTAAATCAAAGAAGTGTTTATGGAGAAGAAAACTACACATTTTTGTAAATTTATTCTCTAATTCAACCAATTACAATAATTATCCAGAATGCCTTTGATGACCATTGATTCTTGGATATTTGCTCTGAGAATAAGAACAGTGTCATCCGCATATAGGAGATGAGAAATTGAAGGGCCTTTTCTTGACACTTTAATGACATGTAATTGATTAGAGTGTTCTGCTTTGGATATGAGTCTTGAAAGGCATTGAGAGATTATATATTAAGAATAGATAAGGGATAAGAAATCACCTTATGTTAATCCTAGTTGTGGATAAAATTGCCAAAAGGACATCCATTGTTCAGAAGTGAATAAGAGACAGTACATATGCATTGGTTGATGATCTTTAATAAAAATTTCCATTCAACCATATCGTAAGCCTTTTTCATATCTAATTTTATACCCATCAGACCACCTTTACCTCTTCTTTTCTTGGAGATTGTCATAGCAATTTCTTGAGCAAAAAAAGTGTTTTTTGCAATCCATCTTCCAAGAATGAAAGCTACTTGATATAGAGAAATATGATCTTTTAGGTAATATCTTAACTTCTTGACTAATATTCTTACAATAATCTTGTAGCTCACATTACAAAGACTAATAGGTCTGTAATTAGAAACACCTTGAGGACTGTTAACTTTGGAAATCAAAGTGATGAATGTTTGGTTCCAATTAGGTTGCAACTCATTTATGATGAACAAATTTTGAATTTTAGAAATTACTTGGTCCCCAATTATGTGCCAACTTTTCTTGTATAATATAATAGGAAAACCATCAGACTCTAGAGTTTTTTAAAGATGCATATCCCATAAGGCTTCTTTATTTCAAAGGGAGAAGGAGTACTAACAATGAGATTATTCTATTTTTCAACGATCACTAAGGAAAAAAAATATTCAAGTTTAGAGTTGAAGGTAGGATTTTGAGATGAGAAGAGGTTTGGGTAATTATCCAAAAACAAAATTGAATGGAATCTTTATCTCAAATTGTCAAATCATTATTAGTCTTTAACATGGGAATTAATCTTGTTCTTTCTCATAATAGTAGAAGTGTGAAAAAATTTATGTTTCTATGAAGCCATAGTTATCATAACTTATGTTTCCATATAATCTCTTGTCTCTTAAGTTATTCATTAATTTGTTCATGTAAAAGCTTTTCCATGTGAATTTGCTCATTGCTTTGGTTGCAAGACTGAATGAATTTTAATTATGACACTAATTTTTTTAATTTTTCATGGATGAACCCAAAGTGGTTAATGTTCCAAGAAGTTAGTTTCTTAGCTAAAAGTTCCAGATTTTGATTGAAAACAGGCCTTTTGCATATGTGAATCTTTTTTCCAAAGGGCCTCGATTAGCTCTAAGAAAGAATTGTCTCTCAACCACATATGCATGAATCTAAATGGTCTCTATTTAAAAGCCTTTTTATATCCAAAATAATTCAACATTATAGGGTAATGATCTGAATTGAATTTGGGTAAGTTGAAAAACCATAGCTTTTGGGAAGGAAGACACCCAACTTGGTGAGGCAATTGTTCTATTAAAGCATTGATATATTCTGTCCATTTCGGATATGTTATTGCACCATGTGAACTTTGTTTCAATGCTTGCTCCTATTTGAATTATGAATGAAGTTAGCATGTCACTAATATTGTTAATAAAAGGAGCACCACCTTCTTATCTTCCTATGAAATTATATCATTCCAGTCCCATATTTGAATTATGAATGAAGTTAGCATGTTACCAATATTGTTAGTAAAAGGAGCACCACCTTCTTGTCTTTCTATGAAATTATATCATTCCAGTCCCCAATTAAAACCCAAGGCTTCTGAGAGTTGTACATGATATTAAACAAAGATAACTAAGTGTTGGTTTTGTTATGATAGTAAGGAGGGATGTACACACAACTGAAAATGATTTTTTCATAAGCAACTAAGGGATGGTTATCTTCACAAATCACATAACTAGTTTCAATAAGGAGAAAGCTTAAACTAAGTGAATTATTCCAAAACAAAGCGAAACCACCACACCTATTTATCACAGGGAAAACAAAAGCATGTTCAAAACTTAAGTAATTTTGCAAGGAGTGAAAGGCATAGAAATGCCTTGGGTTTCTATAATAGTGTTCTTGGTTCCTTTGACATCTAGTTTAGTTGTTGAACTCTTTGATGTATGAAGGATTGACTTTATGGGTCCTTTCCCCTATCCAATGGTTTCAAATATATCTTAGTTGCAGTAGGTTATGTATTTAAGTGGGTAGAATCTGTCCACTAAAACCAATGATGCAAATGTTGTTGTGACATTCATTAAGGATTCGATATTTAGCAGATTTGAGACGCCTAGAGAAATAATAATTGATGGAGGTAGCCATTTTTGCAATAGACTCTTTGATAGATTAGTAAAGAAGTACAATGTTTCACATAGAGTAGAAACTCCTTATCATCCTCAAACTTTCGATTAAGTGGAGGTAAGTAATAGGAAAATCAATAAAATTTTGGAACGCACCATGCGTCATTCAAGAAAGGACTGGGAAAACAAGTTAAATGATGCCTTATAGGCATACCACACAGCTTACAAAATACCTTTTGGGATGAGCCCTTATCGATTAATCTTTGGAAAAGTGTGTCACCTTTCTGTTGAATTCAAACACAAGGCTTACTGAGCAATTAAAGACTTCAACATGGATTTAGATAAAGTAAGAGAAAAATGGTTGCTCCGTCTTAATGAGTTGGAAGAGATTAGGGATGAGGCCTATGAAAATGCAAAATTATACAAGTGTCCTAAACGCTATCATGACAAGAGGCTAGTTCCTAAGTCTTTTCTTTTTAGAATGAAAGTTATTTTATTTAAATATCGTTTGAGATTGTTTCTAGGAAAAATGAGATCAAGATGGGATGAACCTTATACAATTGTCCAAAATTTTTTACATAGAATAGTAAAGTTATTGAATCCAAAGACACAAGTAACTTTCAAAGTCAATGGACATCGTGTAAAACCTTATTTAGAAGGAGAATACAACATGGCTGACGTTGATTCCATATTGATAAATTAATACTCAACACCATGAAGATGCATCTTGTTGAGACGTTAAACCAAACACTGGATGGGAGGCAACCTATCACTGTAAGTAATTTTTCTTTTATGCAATTTTATTTAATTAGTTTCTTTTATGTTTGTTTATTTTATTTTAAACATTAATATAATTAACGTTTTGAGATGTGCTAGAATTTATAGTATTTTGTCTGTGAGCATAATTATTTCAAGCTAATGTTGGTTGCACCTTGTTTTCCATATCAAATTATTAATACATCAAACATATTGATAACTTTTCTATCTTTATTCTTACAATTTACATTTCTTAAACATTGACGATAATGTAGATTCTAAGTTGGAGGTGGGTATATAAAAGTTACACATTTTACACTTTTTTATTCTTAAATAATTTAAATAATCTTCACATAATTTTATTTATTACTTTTATTTATAATTTGATCATGTCTTAGAATTAAATTTAAATGATGATTAAGTCTTTTTGCATTATTGGATTAATTTCCAAAAACATATCATGAAGTAATGTGATAATTAGTTAGTTTTTTCCATGACTAGTATTTCTTAATAAGGTGTGAAGATTATATTAAACCCAAAATCGGTGTTTAGAAATGAAATAGTGGATATTACCCTTGTGAGAAATATTTTGATCCCATTATCCTTTATTCTGAGTGATAAATATTATTTTTCTACTCTAAGCACTTTTTTTGTTTCTTCAGCATGATTAGATGATCTCTATAGGACTTAGCATTGAATGTATGAATTTTTACATCTTAATGAAATGCTATATAATTATTTCTCATTTGTTTAGATTAAATGATTTAAGTAGAAATTGATAGTATATGTCTTTCTTTATTCATGCATGATTTCTATTAACAAAGAGATATATCTAGGATTACCTAAACAAATGCAAACATAAAAGCCAAATATTAATCACTTACCTTATCATATAAAAAATGTACAATCTGTACATAAGTCTACTCTCTAAAAAAATAGATTCTCTTATAAAAAAGAATATAAGAGAAAAAAATAGAAAGAAAGAGAAGAAAATGAATAGTATAATCTATATACTATGACCCAAAAGCCTAAATATTTGGGAGAAATGGTTTAATGCAAAAGAAAATATAGGAAGTAATTTCCTAAGAAGTCATTGGATTTTCCTACATTTTCTAAAAGACATATTACTTGATATTTTTATTTGATGAATTTGATTGATGCATGAAAGTAATGTATAATATTTTATAAATCTATACATTTGATTCTTTTCATGAGATCAACGTTAAACTAACACTTTGAGCCTTTCTTCTTTATGCGAACATATTACTTTATTTTTATACATAAACTCTTTCGTATATAAATTAGTATGAGTATTTAAACCTATAAAATTCATCTTTTTAAGAGTATTGGTTCGTGAGGAATATAGTCGAAGCAAATTCAGATTCTTGATATTGAGTTTGGGTGAAATTAAATTGATATATTTTTTATATGAAATTGAAAAATGATTTTCAACTAATTATTATAATAAATCATGAATGTTAAGAAAGTTGAAATAATCTATGCTTAAGATTTTAATTATAAAATTTAAAAGAGATTATAAGCATGAGATATTTTTGTATTTCATTTCTTTATTTTATTTTAGTCCTTTTACTTTATTTTAAATTTTAGTTAACTTCTTATTTTATTTGTTTTATTTTGTTTTCATTTTTTATTAATGTTTATGGGTATCATTGTTGAAAACACTTACGAGACTTAAACTCATCCACTAGAGCAACTTAGAGGTTTAACATTTTGTTGCATATACTAAATGCAATCGTGTCAATCCACAGAAGTGATTTAGGTTAGTTTCATTTTTAGTATTTTAGTTTTAACTGCTTCTTTTGCTAAGAGACTAGCAAGAAGTTGGTTAGGGGTTGTGATGAGTGCTTAAAAATAACTAAATATACCATGTTTTAATGTCATTTAATTAATAAAATAGATTTGTATTTGCTTTATTTTTTATATTTTAGATAAATCTATTTGTTCAGATTAATGAGTATATTATAGTGTTTTGTAAGTATTTTAATATATAAATATTAAAATAAAGAAAAATATTTGAAGCATGTTTATCACACTTTTTAGAGCTTAAATGAATATCATTTATTTGATATTATCCAAAGTAAAGAAAAAAATAATGGAAAATAAAGAAAAAAATAATTATATGCCATGACATAAGGAGGTTTGAATTGGTCAAAAATCTGGTTGCGATATGATCACACCGCATCGAAAACACAAGTTTTTCTCACATTCTTTCCTATAAATAGGACCCTCTGTATACCAAGAAAATAAACTTCAAAGTTGTGTTTTCAACAACTTTCTCTCCCCATTTTCTGTAGATCTTTATGCCTTTAGATTTTAGAGTTTATTTAGTTCTTTCCTCAATTTTGAGGAAGAATAGTTTATGTTTTAGAAGTTTCTAGTTTTCGATTAAACAAATTCTAGAGTGTAATTATTATCGGAGTTTTTTGAGTCTTAGAATCAACTCTTCAAAGTTTTGTAAGGATATTGTTAAGGTATTAATTATATTTCTTTTGTAGTCTATATATCTGTGTTGTTTTTTTGTGTCGTTCTTGATTTGTCTGTGATCAATTATAACATGTGTGGTTGATAATAACGTTGTTATGCTTGCAAAATATTGAATAGTTAAATATTTTCTTAAAATAAATTAATTTTCTTTTTATTCAAGATTTTTATAAAGATGTTATTTGAAGAGTGCATTACTCTTAATAACAAACTTAATATGAGAGTTAAAATTAAGATTTAATTTCCTGGACTTAATTTGGAGTAATACTCTTTTATTTTAAATTTAATTATTTGGATATTTAGAACGAAACTTTATTTCAAAGGTTTTTTACAAAGAATTATTATTTGAAAATGTATTGATAACATATTTTCTTAAATAGTTTTAAAACATAAAAGTTATTTTTTAGATAGTTAAATTCTTAAGTTCAATACCAAAAAGAGATAATCAATAAATATCAATTTATATTTTTAATAACCTAAATAATATGAGCAAATATAATTACTGAGTTATTATATCTATTATTCTACATTGTTTATGAATGTATTAAATTGCATGAGTATGTTTTGAATCCATGTCTATCTTTTATCTTTATGCATTAGATTAGTTTTTTCAAAAACCAAATCATTATGACATAATGTTTATGTTTAAATTTGTTTTTAAACTTTGAATAATATTTAAAAACCACACAATATTACTTCCTTAAATCGACCTTGGGTGTATACTTATCATTTTTATAAATGATTTGTACACTTGCGTGAATTAATAAAATTTAAAATGGATAAGTATTTATAAAATCTGTATTATCCCTGAATTTTTTAATCATTCATATCAGTGGTATTGTCATTCCCCTTGAAATACCAATTAGAAAATAATGTTGCAAAATTAATTAGATCTAAAATTTGAAATATTTGAAGGATCTCCTTGAATTCTGCATGAATTCTCTTAGCTTTTTTATAAAATATTTCAGGCATATTAGTGGATGCAGAGTAAGAGTAGTCTTTTTTTTTCTTTAGAGTTTTCATTGATAGTTATATGAGCAGTAAGGGAACCATATGTTCGTTTGGCCTAAGAAGGGCAAGTAAGGTTGTGACTTACAAGAAATGTTCGTTGGATTAAAGCACGGAATAATATCTCAAATGCTCATGAGGTTTGGTATATCTTTACTTATGCCTTTGAGGTTTATAAAATATCAAAAATATCCTTATATTTTAATGGTGTTAATTTTCCATCCATTACTATTTAGAATACTATTCCTTTGGCTATGATACCAATTTTTGCATATCGATACAATTTTTAATCGGGGATTAATATTGACTTAGTTGATGATTTTTGTCTATTTACGGAAGACAATAATTTGTCTAAAAAGCTTATTATTTTTTGGTATAAATCTAATTTTCTTCTATATTCATTACAATTGCCTGGTATATTATGTTCTTCATTATGTTGGTTACTTAATTCTAATCCTAAATCTATTAATTGTCTTTTAAAATTAAAAATTATTCTTTCATTTGTTAAATCTAATAGTTCTAATTTATGTACTAATGATTTGATGTTTATAGTGTATTATCTTGATAAATCATATGTGTTGAATGCATATTATTTTGTCCTATTAGTAGTATATAGACAGGTTTTTCTTGTGTGCATACAATGTATTTGTAATCTTCAAAGAAGAAGTATCCAAACATTAAGTTGTTGAATTCCTCTTCCTTTATTCTTATATATTTTTGACTAAAATAGTCTTTTAGTGCCCTTAAAGTAGGATGGTCTATGATGCTTGTGATAGCTTTAATGTAATTTATATAGATATCTAATAAGGTGTTAAATCTTTTAAAAATTTAAAGACAAGTTTCATAATCCTCATCTTTAAAGTATTCATGTAAATGATAGAGATAACTTTTATCAAATTTTTATAATAGAATTAGATTTTTATCTTTGATTTTATTTGGAATTATTAGTTGTTTATTTCTAAAAACAGTTTCCATTTTCCTATTTTAGCAGTATTATGTTTTGTTGTAAGCAAATATTTAAACATTTAAGATTCTTAACTGGCTTAAATTTATAATTATTATCCCTAAATTTGATGGGTCTACCACGATCTTCCCTTAAGTTCGTATTCTTTTGTTACACCTATTATTCCTCAGTTTTGCTCAAACCTCAACGCTCTCCTAGCAATGGTGAACCTTTTGCATCTGTACAAAAATGGTGTCCAATAGTTGACTTACTAGAGAAGAGTAATTGAACTCTATTTTATTCATTGGATAATAATTATTACAACTTAAGGCTAACTAAGAACCTTGTAGAGGGGCTTAGCCGCTTATAATTACTGGGTTTAACATTGATTTCTAGATAGAGAGGATTTCTATGCTAGAGTCTTTTGTGTGTTTCAGAGTAGAGAGCCCTAGATTTCTGTGTATTTGTCTGTCCCTTTAAATGATAATAAGGGTTCCTTTTATAGCACAAGGAATCCCTATTTACAAGACTAAAATTATTATTTTACCCTTGCTTTAATAATTCATCTGCTTTTTACTTTAAAGGATATCTATTGCTTTTTTTTCTTGGCATATGCTGCCGACTAAGATGTGGGATCTACATCTTCATTTTCTTTATTGGCTTCTACCAATAGTTTCTTTTCTTATTTTTCTTTGTCATTTTCTACCTACAGTTCTTTTGATGACGTTGATGATGACACATCTTCATCTTCTCGATCTTTGATGTAGAGGATACATCTGTGATCTTTGGTGGCTTTTCTATCATAGAAGCAGAATGCCTTCCTTATTTCTTGACCAATTTCCAAGTTGTTGTAGTTAAAATTGGTTTCATATTTGGTAATTTTTTCACCATCTTTTTCTGACAGAGTCATGCTACTGTGGGAAATGATGATGACTTTACTAGTTGAATAATTTACTTTGATCTCAGTAGAATTATCAATCTTCCTGAGTTCATAGTAAATTTGGCCTAGCATTTGACCTCTTAGTACACAGAGTTCTTTTGTGTAGAATTCCTTTTCTAGAAGTACCCTTGGTTTAAGAACTTCTCTGTTTGTGTTGGAAATCCCAATCTTGATGAAGTGGTAGGGACTAATACATCCTTCCTCATTTCAGTCCATTAATGAAGTGAAAAATCTAAGATAAACAAGTTTATCACCTAGTTTAATCTTCCTTCTGAAGTTCTTGTTTGCTCTTTTAAAATTCTTTGAGAAATAATTTAATTCACTTAAATTAATTCTTAAATATATATTTTCTATTAATCCTGCATGAAATACTTTATACATAAATATTGCATCAGCTCATTCCAAAATGTTGATTTTACTTCTTGTAGGAAATTCCTTGTCTGTAGTATAGAAATTTATATCTCCAATATGTTATTGGGTAGACTTTTTGGCCAAGTTATAGAGACTCAACCATTATGGTTTGCTGAGATTTCTATATTGGTCCTTCTCATCTTCAATGATTGGAGTATTTCTAGGGGATGTCTCCCTAAATAGTATTGAATGTTTTACTATTTTTGTTGTCTTTGGAGGAGATGTTTCTCTAAATATCATTAGAGGTCTTACTATTTTTTCAAGATTTGTCAATCTACTTGGAGCTATTGGTTGTTGTTGTAATGCTGCAAAATAATTTCTTATTATATCCTCCGGTGTTATTAATTTTGGTGTTTTGTAGTTGGCATAACTAACTTCAGCTTCTATTTTATTGGTGAAGACTCTATGAGTTACCCCACTTATTCCTAGAATATATTTATTGGCTTCTGCTCAGTTGTTATAAATTCCTAGTTTTGGGCCATTATAGACCACATAAAATTTTTTCTGTTCTTTTTTGTCCACCTCATCTGCCTAATGATGATGAATCATAAGACTAGTATTGCAAATATCGATCTTACGAAATTACCCTTTGTGGTTTTATTATTTTTAAAACTCTCTCAAGTGCACGAATAATTTTATAGAAAATGATAAGTATACTCTTAAGGTCGATCTAAAGGAGGAATGTATATGGTTTTTAATTTATTATTCAAATTTTTAAAAACAAAATTAAATCCTAAACACTCATTCACGATATTTTGGTTTGTTTTTTTTCTAATCTAATAACATAAAAATAAACATAAACATAGATATTGATTCAATAAACAATAATGCAAATATTTATCATTTTATAACTGTGAAGTATTTAATGATATAATAAATAAGTTGATTATGCTTGCTCATATTATTTAGGTTATTAAATATATAAATTAATATTTGTTAATTTTTTTCATTTTGGTATGAAAGTGTCCTTAGACGGGGCCCAAATTCTTTTATTTAATATTAACTAACTAATATGCTTAGGCGGGACCTATTAATTAATTAAATATTAAATTTCAGCTTTATTTATAAGAAAATAACAAATCATCTAATCACAGCTTTAAGTATAGTCAAATAATTAGACTTTATTCAAAGTGTTCAAATTAAACCTACGAATTTAATTTTCCAAGTACTAACTTTCAAGTTTTAAAACCAATACGGAAAATATGTTGTCAATACATTTTCGAATAATAGTTCTTATAAAAAAACTTTTGAAATAGAGTTTCACTCTAACTACCGGACAATTGTACCAATAAATAAAAGAGCGCTACTCTAAATTAAATCGGATAATTAAACCTTAAAATATAATTTTTATATTTAAGTTTGTAATGAAAAATAATGTATTTCTCTTTAACATCCTTAATATAAATTCTTGAATAAAAACAAAATCAATTTATTTTATGGAAATGTTTTAATATTTCGCAAGCATAAAAACATTATAATCATATCATATTTACAAATAGCCAACCATGTTAAATTTAATTACAGACAAATTAAATAAAACATATAAGAATAAAACATAAAAAGATAAATGTAAAGAATCTTTTAAAATTATACCTTAATAGAATCCTTGCAATAGTTTAATGCTAATTTTGTTATTGAAAAACCTCAAAAACGGATTTACTTATCTGTTTATTAAATCAAAAACTAAAAAATTATAAAAATATAACTAGTTCTTCTCAAAAAGAGAAAAAATAAAAAAAATAAAAACTTTCTAGAGAGAGAAATATACAGAGAGAAAGTGCTCATAAAATTTGTATGTTTTGGAATGGAGGAAGATGGTCTTTTTATAGATGAGGAAAAGACCAAAAAAGGGGGAACAATATTTCAAAATTTGAATTTGGACGCGTTTGGACAAGTTGGTGCGCGTATGGGGCACGAAAATCTTGGCAGATAGGCTATTGGCGGCGCGAGACACAGCGAGGAGTGTGTAGGCATATGCATGACAAGGCTCGGGCCAGCGTGATTCTACGTGCAGGATTTGGTGCAGATTGGGTGGGGTGCGCACTAGGCAACTACACGTGCGATTTTTGTCCTTTTGACATTTTTGACCTTTTTGACCCATTTTGTCCAAATTTTCTATATTTTTGCCTTTTCTCATTTATTTTCTTAGTATATTTGTGATGTATTGCCTCCAGTATGTTTTTCTTCGAGTCTTTAAGTTATTTTTGAACTAAAATACCTAAAAAATAATAAAAAATACCTGTGATTCTGAAAGGAATAAATTTATATAAAAATATGATAAAATCATAAAAATATAAATCTATTTAATCAATTAAAGTACATTCAATTATGGTAATTTTAGTGCTTTTTAAGCACTCATCACTACCTAATTGAGCTTTGTGGTCTCAGAAGTTTTTATAAACTATTAGGTTTTTTCCTTTTTAGAAGTTTCATCTTGAATTTTTATTGAAGATTCCTCTTTTAAGCTTAGAGGTTGTTTTGAACAATTAATTTCTTCTTGTTTCTATCTTGTCTCCATAAAAGATTTCTCGAGATATAACAACTCGAGTTGTTCTTGTAGGATTTTTATCTCCTTTTCCTTTATCTTGATTTTGATGTCAAGATGTTCCATTCTTGAAAGCATAAAATAGTTAGAGGTACTAATTCTCTAGTAAGAGCATCTGCTAAGCTATTTTTATGGCATGGAAGATGTTCAACATCAAAATTGTAATGGTTGAACCATTGTTTCCATCTAACTAATCTTCCTTCTTTGTAATCACCTGCAATATTAGTTCTTAAGAAATAACCAATATTCTTGTTATATGTTCTAACAATGAATCTGGAGCTTATAACATATATTGCGAATTTCTTAATGGCTTTTTTAACAGCTAAATATTCTTTTTCATTACTATGGTAATTTAATTCTGAACCTTGGAAAGATCCTGATGTATATCTACAAAGATATTCATCTTTTTCATCTACTCTTGCTTTAAGAATTGCTCCTCAATATTCTTGTGAAACATCTATTTCAATTATCATTTTATCATCTGGTCTTGGATGGTATAAAGTTGAAATTTTTTTTACCTTTGCTTTTACTCTATCTATATATAGAATATCTTCTTCGATCCATTTCCAGATATGATCTTTTTTTAATTTTGCTTGTAATGGTATTCTCATTTTTGCAAGTTTTTTGATGTATGCTTCTACATATGCTAAACATCATAAATATATTTGTAATTGGTTTTTTTCTTTTAATTCACTAGGAAAACCTTGAATATTATTTAGTATATGAGGTTATAGATTATGTTTTCCATCTTCAATTTCCAACCCTAAATATTTAATTTTTTGTTGAGCAAGTATTGCATTCTTTTTAGAGAGTACATTACTTTATTTTCTACATTCTTGTAGAATATTGATAATAACCAAATAATGTTTATTTAATTCATCACTGAAAACCAAAATATAATCTATGCAAACACAACAAATATCTTGTAATTTCTGAAAAATGTTATCCATATATCTTTGAAAAATACCTAGAGCTTGTTTTAATCAAAATGGTATAACTATCCATTGGAATTGTCCTTGAGGACAACTAAATGCCGTTATTTTTTGGGATTATTCATCCAATCTTATTTGCCAAAATCCGCTTTTGCAATCAAAACACAAGAAGTATTTATTTCCTTTTATTCATGATAGTAGTTCTTTCTTTTCTAGAATGAAGTATCATTCATCAATGGTTTCTTTATTTAGTGCTTTAAAGTTTATTACCATTCTCTTTTTCCCTATTTTTTTCTCAATTTCTTTTTCAACTAAGAATGTTGGACTAAAGTGAGGTGAATTACTTGGTATTATGACTTTTAATTCTTAAAGTTCTTGAATTTGTTTTCCAAATTCAATCCTGTCTTATGGAGTATAAATCATTGGTTTTACTCTTATGATCTTGTTAGGATTTCTTAATTTTATATTGATTATTGTTTTAGATTTATTAATTTTGGGATCCAAAGGATTTTCTGAACTAACTATTTTAACAATTTTTTGATGCCTGTTAGGGCTTTGTTTTCTTGTATTTCATTGAGAAAATAGTTTTGTTTATCTTCTATATCTAATGAAATATTTTCCAAACAAGATTTTTGTTGGTCTTCTATCTCACCACGTTTTCTCTTTTTATGTTGTTGCATAAAAGTTAAGTTTGAGGTAGTTAAAACTTTTCTTATTTTTGAGACATAGATGGTATCTCCTTATAAGATTGTGAGATTTTTTTGTCGAAATGTTGTGTGAAAGGTTGATATAAGTTTAAGAAATTATTTCCTATTAACAAATCAATTCCTATTTCATATTGATATATGGAAAGAATGTCAAATATTTCTCCTCTTATCATTATATTAGTATCTTTTAATACCTTATTAAGTTTTATTATAGTATTATTAGCAATTCTTAAAATTAAATCTTTTGGTGTTTGTTTCCACTTGTCTTTTGGAAATACATATCTACTAGCTCCTGTATCTATATATGCATATAAATGATTAGTGTTATAGCTTTTAAATTTTAGTCTTACTTTAATATAAGTACTATTTGGATTTGTAATACTATACAAATCATTCATTTTCTGATGAAAAATATCCACAATTTGAGTGTTTATATTCTGAGTTAGTTATTTATTCATCAGTTATTTTCAATAGATAAATACTATAAGTATCATCTATATCAAATTCCACAATTGGTTCTAATTCCATTTTGAAAGATTCTACTAGGATTTTTGCTTTTTGTGGAAATTCCTTTTTATGTTGAAGTCTTCTTGGACATTCGTTGGCATAATGTATTTCTTCATTACAGATCCAACATTTACATTTTTTCTTTCCTAAAGGGCAATAATTCCTGTTTTCATAAGGTTTATACTTCTTTATCCTAAAATATCCTTTTTTGTGGTATTTTAAAATCTTTTGTATTGCAGCAGATTTTATCATTTCCTCTTATCTGTTTATATTCTTTTCTTTCTTGGCATTGAATAATGATCCAATTTTTAAGGCTTCTTATTCTTCCTCCTAGAGTATCTTGTATAGTTTCTTTATTTCTTTGTTCCTAACTTTTTGTCAAGGTTTTATGTAGTGTTCCAGGTAATTTTTGGAAAAACATTTCTTTATAAGTTGTTTGCATAGAGGGTGGTAATT
Organism: Hippophae gyantsensis; assembly: GCA_030763125.1. Taxonomy (NCBI): domain Eukaryota; kingdom Viridiplantae; phylum Streptophyta; class Magnoliopsida; order Rosales; family Elaeagnaceae; genus Hippophae; species Hippophae gyantsensis. The sequence goes on from CM061028.1 coordinate 53,700,735, forward strand.
TATGATAATACATTTCATATTCACAAATAAAAGAATCTATGTAACACATGTTACAAATTTCCATATTTGTTAGATGTCATTTAGCTTTATTGATTTCATTTTCACTAGATTTAGTGATAGTCCTTCATTTATCTTCTCCAATAAATTCTTTATATATTTCATTTATTGCTATATCTAAGTATTCCCTTCATGTGAAAGCATTTATTTGCATTAACAAATGTTGTTGATTTGTTAAGTTTGAAAACTAAACTTTAACATTTCCTGTCATTTTATGTGCTATAAGTACCCTACAAATTGACAGGTTTGTTTGGGTAGTTTGAGTGGTTTGTATAAGCACACTCATACCACTAGCTCATTCATCAAAGGATTTTTTCCTATCTCTTATACAGTCTAAATCTAGAAGTTCAAACTTATAATTATCATGGAGTTTGAACTCTGGTGGAATACTACCTCTAGTTTCCCAATGCAACTCTTCCTCTATTTTAGGTGGTTGTCTTCTTCTATCTATGGTATCAGGTTGTTCTATTATTTTGGCTATTTCGTTCTCCCCTATGTGGGTAAGATGTTCCTTCTTTGTAAGGGACTGGTAATGAAATTGGTTTCATATGACCTTTTGGGATCATATTTTCTGGTTCATAATCAATTTCACTGATTATAATCATATCATCCTCTTCTTTGTTAGTACAAAGTTTTTCATTATAATGTTCTTTTATTTCTTCATTGGTTAGTTTCAATAAACTAACTAATGTTTCTATCCCTATTTTCAGGATCCATGAATTTTCTTTCTAATTCTTTTCTATATTCCATTAAATTGGAATTATCTCTTTGTTCTTAGAGTGTTCTTCATTTTTTATTTTCTCATTTTTAGGAATCAGGGAATCTGATCTCCTAGGTGGTTCTTCTTTTAGTCCTTCTAAGGAATCATGTTTATGACTTATTATTTCATTATTTCTATATATGTTGTACATTTTTTCTTAATTATGAAAATTCCTTGTGTATATCTTGTTGTAGTTTATTATAACCATATTCCTTTATTTCTTTTAGTAATTATTTTTGTGCATCTATTATTTCCCGTAAATATTTTGTGTTTGTTTCTTAGACTAAATCCATTTCCTCTGTTAATAATTGTACAGTTTCAAATAATGTTACTTTATTTTTTGTTACGCCTACTAAGCTTCTATTTACTTCTAAATGCATATATTTTTTATTTTATCTCTAAAAATTATTATTTCTTTTCTAATATATAGTCATGAACTAATGCCTTCATTATTTTGACTTTATTTTCCAGTTTTTTAACTTCCTCTTGGTTAAAAGTTTCTTCTTCATGGTCTATAAAAGTAAACCTTGGTATACTATTATTTTTGACAACATTACTTTTTCTTCTTGTTATTAAGGGTTTTTTCTTTGATATCTAATTTCTATTTTTCTAGTATTTCAAAGTCTGTTAATATTTCTGGTTTTATTATTTGTCCAAGTTTTTTAAAAGTTTTATCTATTTCTATAAATTTATTTTGTCCGTATATTAAACTATAATGATTATTTGTTATAGAATATGCTACTAGATAATGTATTGAAAATGCATGATTTTCTTCTTTCATTAATTCTCCTCTTTCAAATTCATAAGCTAGACTTAATACTTGATTTAGATTTTTATCATGTATATTAATAACAAATCTAAGATATGTTGTAAATTTTAACTTTTGGTAACCTAAATTACCATGGATCATTCCTAATAAGACATCTTGTCTATTTATTATTTTATTATTTAATAATGCTATTTTTATTGGTGTATCTATTCCTTCTCTAAAATGAGCTTTTATTAATATTTGAATTCCTCATAAATGAATGTATCCAATTTTTTCTTTGTGTTTATAAAGAATTTTTGATAGTTTGTTTAATATAATTTCTTTATCAATTAATGGTATATTATACCTTCTTTTTGCATATGTAATCTTAATACTCATTTCTTTATTACTTATGCCATAATAAATTATGTTTTTCCTAGGGAATAATTTTCTTAACATAAATGATGGGTCTTTAAATCTATTTTTTTCTTTAAGATTTAACTTTGCTTTTTGAATTTCTTCAAATTTCTTTTTATTTATTACCATTTATTATGAAACATATTCTAAGATGTCTTCTGTTTTTACATTTATTATTTCTTGGTTTATTTTTTCTTCTTCTATTTTAGGAATGTTATTATTCACTTTCATTATATTTAACTTTCGTTATGTTTCAGGGATATTTTTGATTTTTTTAAAACCTTAGGATTATTTTTAAAGATTCCTTAAAGTTTGGGGGTATCTATGATATTAATCCTTAAAGCACCATAATTATGGTTCATGTGATCTATGTGCCAAAAGAAAGTCATCAGAGATTGAACTTTATAATTGGTACGAAGTCACTTTCTATAGATTGGTACTAGATTTGATTCATTTACTTGGTAGGGAATTGTAGTGTGAAGATCGAAATCTTTGGTGAAATGGTTAAGAATTCCATAATTGAAGCAAAACTTAGAGAGTCTTTTGTACTTAAATTCAACCTGTAGTTTAGAATCATTAGGCTAATTAGTTGCAAGGATTTTGTGAGGTATTTTGCATCAGGGTATAAAGGCTTCGTGTACATTTAGATTCACTCTGAAATGAAGATAATTCTTGTTGACAAGTTGGTCTTCCTCATTGTTGTTAATTTGGAGGAGAGTGCCAATAAGATTTAAATTTTTTGCAGTTTTGCAGCACAGATACAACAAAGTGTATCCTATGAGCTTGGAATTAAAAGGCACCAATGTTAAATTCAATCTCTTGTATTGTTATATTATGGTTCCATTGTCTTAGGACAATCAAAGGACCATTTATGTGCCACCATATAGAATCATATTCTTCAACATTAGAGAATGTGAAGGCAAAAACATTATTGCTATAATCCTTGGTAACTGTTGGCATGTATTAACAGTGTGGCAGACAACAATGTTTAGGTTTTTTTCCCTTTCTATTTCTTAGTATACAAATACATCACTCTTGTACAGGAAATATCATAACAGAAAAATATATTTTGACATGGTATCAGAGCGGTTATGGCTGACCTAAAGAAATGAAAATGCTACGCTGCTACCTATTACACTATTTTCTATTCTCCTCGACACTGGTCTAATCAGGTGTGTGGGTATGGCTACTGGGATACAAATCTTTCCCATTTTGTTATTTCTATGCCAACCATAAAAACCTCTGTAAAGAATAGAGACCCTAAACTTCGAGTTTCCAATTTGGATTCTTGTGGTCTGAATCTAAAACAAATACCGATTTCTGTTGAACCCAGAGATTAGTTGAGCTCAAGAAAACAAACCATTGAAGACCTTTGTTAGTTCTACATCTTCCTTTGCATCTCTTCATCACGATCAGAGGGTCCATAATAAACGAAGCTTCTTCTACAATGTTATTTTCTTGACGCTTTGGAGTCTTAAAATTTTAGATCTTTGATCTTCGTTTCTACAAAAATAGTTGGGTTTGGCTGATCAGTTGTTTTATTGGGATCAGGGGTGGCTGATCTGGCTTACTCTGTTTGTCTCCTACCATCCGGTTTACTCTGTTCGTCTCCTCAGCAACGTTTTTTTGTGTTTTTTTGTCTCTATGCATGTGGATATGTCACCTGTTTTGGCTGGATGGTGCTTGCTGCTATACGCGTTGGAGCCATACCGATCTAGCTGCTCGTTGAAGTCATCACAGTTTCCCTACGTTTCAGGTCTATCTACTCATTGGAGTCATTGTAGTTTCCCAACGTCGCTTGCTCGTTGGGGCCGTCGTAGTCTCTCTACGTACCAGTCTAGCTGTCATTATGGGCAATCATACTGTTTTTTTTCTAGCTCAAAGAAAGTTGGAATGCAAGAGAAGAAAAGCATTGCTCGCTATGCGAATAGAGAAAATGAATTAGGGTTACAGTTTTGAATATTCTATATATATTTGGCTAGTGTACGAAAAAAAGGAAAAAAACAGAATTGATAGATTTCATGGCATAATCTAGAGATTGAACCACCAATTCCATATTGAACGAGTTGACTACAAAAATGACTGAAGTTCTAACTAGAGCTCAGATCACCTCATAACCTCCGCTAACTGAAGCGTCGACTACTCCCATTAGTATCAAGTTGGAAGGATCCAACTATGCCTTGTGGTTTTAGGTGGTGGAGATGTATATCTCTAGCAAAGACAAACTGGGATATATTAATGGGGATTTTCCTCAACCTGCTGAAAACTACCCTTCATTCGAGAGATGGCACAATGAAAATGCCCTTGTCAAGGGATGGTTGATCAATTCGATGGACCCCTTCTTGATTGTAAATTTTATCAGATTCCCAATTGCGAAACAGGTTTGGGATTCTACTGCTACAAGCTACTATGATGGGACAGACACGTCTCAAGTGTATAATCTCCGCCATCGAGTTACTCATATGAAGCAAGGGGGTGGATCCATTTAAAAATACTACAATGACCTTCAAGGGTTATGGCAAGAAATTGATTTCCTTCGTCCTAACCCAATGGAGTGTGCGATTGACATACAAAAATAAAACTCCATTGTACAAGAAGATCGAATGTATACCTTCGTCGATGGACTTGATGACAAACTAGATAAAACTCGAAGTGATGTGCTTCAAATCAAACCATTCCCTACGGTGGAACAAGCCTATGGATTCATCTATAGGGAAGAGGTCAAGTAGATCGTGATGATCACGGATGCAAATACGACTCCTAGAGCAATTATGGCTTTCAAAGGGATCAAGGGACACCATAATTTGATGCCACCAAAACTAGGAACTCCTTTTTTGGGTAGCAAGAAATCCACCTTCTGTTGACATGAAATGTGGCCATTGCGGAAACTCCAAACACACCCGTGAAAACTACTTCAAACTATATGGGTATCAAGAGTGGTAGAATGATCTTCAAGCACGGAAGAAATGGGAAACCACTGGGAGAGCCACTGTGGCTACCAATAATGCATCACTATCCCTTATTCCTCAAGCTAAGTCTTCCTAAGATCCAGGTATTTCAAGTAAAGTATTTCACATCTCTACTCGTAGTGGTAATGGGGATTGGATTCTCGACTCTGGAGCTATAGATCATATGACATTTGACCCAAAAGATCTCTCTAATACAACCCAATTGAGACGGAGTAGTATGGCCAATGCCAATGGGGTCACTCATCCAGTTACAGGGGCTGGAACAGTGACTTTATCTCCTTCATTATCATTATCTAATACATTACTTGTACCCTCTCTTTCAAACAAACTACTGTCGGTAAGTCAAGTCACTTCAGATCTTAATTGTGTAGTATTGATGTATTCTACCTTTTTTATTCTATAGGATATTCTTACGAAGGAGATCATTGGGCATGGTACTAAGAGATGAGGGTTATACTATGTGGATGACCTCAGTTCAGGAAGAGTCAATCATATGCAACACACGGTTAGTAACAAGGAGTGGCAGATTTGGTTATGTCATCGTCGATTTGGGCATCCATCATTTGGGTATTTAAGACACTTACTACCTAGTCTATTTTCAAATGTCACACACTTAGATTTCAAATGTGATACTTATATCTTAGCAAAAAGTCGTACGGCGTCTTATCCTATGAGCATGCATAAAAGTATGAGTCCATTTTCTTTAGTACATTTTAATGTTTGGGGACCTTCCCCGGTCACTACGTCATCGGGTCATTGTTGGTTTGTAATTTTTGTTGATGATTGTACACGAATGACATGGCTTTACCTTCTCAAACATAAAGATGAAATATTTTCTATGTTTCACACTATGATTTAGACACAATTTTCTAAAAAAATTAAGATCCTTAGGTCTGATAATGGAGGGGAGTATGTTAATAAACAATTTAGGACATACTTTGACGACCATGGTATTATTCTCCATGAAACCTCGTGTTCACAAACCCCATAACAGAATGGGACTGCGGAGAAGAAGAATAGGCATTTTTTGGAAACTGCCCGGGCCTTACTAATTAGTGCACATATGCCTAGTAGATACTGGAGTAATGTTGTTACTACAAATATGTATCTATTGAATAGCATGCCCACAAAAACCTTACAATTTCAAACTCCATTAAAGGTGTTATGTGATCATGTTCCCCTACCTACTATTTTGATGCTTCTGCCCCGAATTTTTGGATGTATTGTTTTTGTCCACCTCAACAAAAATCAACGCACTAAGTTGGATCCATGTGCTGTTCGATCTGTATTCTTAGGGTATGGTGTACAAAAAAAGGGTTACCTATGCTATGATCCGATTACTAAAAGAACCTATATTACCATGGGTGTCACTTTTCTAGAATCTGAATGGTTTTTCCCATCACCAGTATCCAATTACCCTCTTCAGGGGGAGAATTATGGTGAAGAATGAAATTGGCTTGATGTTGAAATGTTAGACACTAGTAACAATCCTGTATACTTGGATCATGCCAACAATATGGGGGGGCCAGTACTTAGACTAGAACTTGAACTTCTAAGAACGGAATCTGAAGTAGTAACTGAATCTCCAGAAGATGCAGTGGTTGATGTACCCCTCTATTCTCTAGTACCTGATGCTTATTTTCGCAAGTGTACGAATCGTTCAAGTAATAAAGTGTACAAAAGTATGGATATCGAACCCACAAGGAATGGCGTTACTAAGTACCGAAATTGACTAACCCTAATTTTATTTGAAAACCGAATTTTTGAAATTATTTAAAAAGGCAAATTAACATAAAACTAAACGTAAATAACAAAATTGAATGTTGTTCACAAATGATTAAAAATGCTAAGGCATTTGATTTCGCTAAATCAATTCAATCCAATTTCAAGTCATGTTATATGAGAATCAAAGCTAAAAGTGATGGTTGAAAAACCTAAATTTACCTAATACTCTCTCTCGAGTTATATTAGAATTACTTATCTATGAAAACCAACTATATTTCTATGAAGATTTAATCACAAACAAGCACATTATGATTTATGGAATTTCTAGAATAACCACATACATCATGCATTAGTTCTCACACTCGCATTCAACATACGGTATTTATCACAAGAAGCATTCATTACACATCTCCTCTCGGTCTCAATATAATGCAACTAATCATCTAAATCTTGGCCATAAATTTAAAAGCATTAAGCATGGAAATAAACACTCAACTTGAAAACAATGACTCATATAACAATAACAAAAGAAATCAGATTTCCTTGATTCAACTACGTCATAGCCTTAGCAAAAACGAATTAGTTCATAACGGAAATAAGAACAACCATTATTTCAATTGAATTCATGAATAACAAATCTGAATAAAATGCAGAATATGAAGGCTAAGGAGAAGAGATGAAAAACTCTTGAAGATGAAGACTTGGTAGCAACAATGGTGATGATCCTTCAAGCTTCTCTAAACTTTCTCTCCAAAATTGCCTTTTCTCCTCAAAAAATGACTCAGATCTGTTCTCTCTGCCGTGGCCCCTTTCTCCATCATATTGTATATATAGATCTAGGGTTTTGGGGGTAATTTTGGAACAAAACAACCAAAAAAATGTGTTTTCAAACGAAACTCGCCGGCGGCGACATTATTCTCGCCGCGGCGAGATTCCTGGAAAATAAAAATTTTGGTTTTCTGATTTTGGCCGGCTGCTAGATGCATTTGGCCAGTGGCGAGATGAATTTGCCAAAATTTGTGCTCTCGGGAAGATTTTCGCCGTGCTTTCTGTAGGATTTTCGCCGTTGGCAAGAATAATCTAGCCGGCGGGAGGATTTCCAAATTTTGAAATTTTGTTTCCTTTTTATTTTCACTCAATCCCGATCATTGAACTTTGTCCCAAACTTCTCCAAAATCATGATTTTACCTGAAATTGCACTTTAAACACCAAATACCCGTGAAATGACATTTGTGGATTAAATAATCAAATAAATGCAATTTTCACACAAATATCAACATTTAAATCATAAGAAAAATGCAATAATTTGACTCTTATCAGTACCCAATGATCCTCCTACTGAGAATACTCATGAGGTAAGCTATCCTATCACACCTTTACAAACTAATGCTATAGATACATCTGTTGGTTATGTTCTACATTTCAGACACAATCGAGGCAAACTTCCAAATCAATACTCCCCAGAAAGAGAAGAACGATAATCCAAGTATCCAATAGCCAATTATGTATCTACTCAAGGGTTATCAGAACCTATCAGGGTGTTTGCACAAACATTCTCTTCATGTCAAATTCCAAGTAGCATTGAAGAAGTCTTATCTAATTCAAACTGGACTCAAGCTATAAAAGAAGAATTTGAAGCATTGTAAAATAATAACACATGGGTGTTAAGAAAGTTGCCTCAAGGGAGGAAGATGGTAGGATGCAAGTGGATTTTCTCCATTAAGTATAAAGCAGATGGGTCAATTGATCAATACAAGGCTAGGCTAGTAGCAAAAGGATATACACAGAAACATGGGATAGATTATCAGGAAACTTTCTCACCTGTGGCTAAACTAAAAACTGTTAGAGTATTGTTATCTGTTGCAGCAAATTTAGATTGGCCATTGCACCAACTTGACGTAAAAAATTCCTTCCTTCATGGTGATCTTGAAGAAGAGATTTACATGGATATCCCACCAGGATATACTGTTACATCAGGAAAAGAAACTACATGTAGATTATAACGAGCATTGTATGGACTAAAATAATCACCTCGAGCATGGTTTGGCAGGTTGAGTTTAGCAATGAGGAAATATAGTTTTCAACAAAGCAACTCTGACCACACTCTTTTCCTAAAACATCGACGGGGAAAAATAACAAACCTTATAGTCTATGTAGACGACATGATCATTACATGGGATGATAAAGAAGAAATCTCTAGGCTTCAAGAACGACTGTCAAATGAGTTTGAAATGATGAACTTAGGAGGGCTCAAATACTTCTTAGGCATTGAGGTAACAAGATCAAAACAAGGCATATTTCTTTCCCAAAGGAAATATACTCTAGACCTACTAGTAGAGGTAGGATTACTAGATTGTAAATCTGTCGATATTCCAATGGTCAAAAATCATAAACTTGGAGAATACGTGGACCAGGTACCAGTTGATAAACATAGATATCAACGGTTAGTAGGTAAACTTATACTCGACCTGATATTGCTTATGCTGTGAGTTTCGTGAGTCATTTCATGCACTGCCCAAGTGAAGACCATATGGATGCCATCATGCGAATACTTCGTTATTTAAAATTCTCCCTTGGGAAAGGACTTATGTTTTCAAAGAATGGTCAATTGGAAGTCGTTGGATATACAGATTCAGACTGGGCAGGGAATATCAAGGATAAGAAATCTACTATTGGGTACTTTACTTTTGTGGGGGGAAATCTTGTTACATGGAGGAGCCAGAAACAAAAAGTAGTTGCCTTGTTTAGTACTGAAGCTGAATTTCAAGGAATGGTCAAGGGAACATGTGAACTCCTTTGGTTGAAAAAACTTCTAATTGAGATTGGTGTTGCTCCTAACTCTGAAATGAACTTATTTTGTGATAACAAGGTAGCCATTGCTATCTCCCACAATCCAGTTCAACATGATCGCACGAAGCACGTTGAAGTGGATTGAAACTCCATCAAATAGAATCTTGAAGAAAAAATTATCCAACTTCCATTTGTTAAATCAGAAGTTTAATTGGTTGATATACTCCCAAAATCTGTGTCTAGAAAGAACTTCTACAACTCACTTGACAAGTTGGGCATAAGAGACATATATGCACCACCTTGAGGGGGAGTATTGGCGTGTGTTAGCAGTGTGGCAGACAATAATGTTTAGTGGCAGAGAACAATGTTTAGGTTTTTTTTCCTTTCCGTTTCTTAGTATACAAATACATCACTCTTGTACAGGAAATATCAGAACATAAAAGTATATTTTGATAATAACTACTAAAAGCTCCCTTTAGATATCCCAAGCCTTTTGAACAATCATGCCAATTTGATGTTTTTCACAATTTCATTGGTGAGGACTTTGCCAACTAGCATTATTTAAGAAGCTCGATTTGCTTTTGTAGGGTCTTCTTCTAATTCTATTTCAGGCAGATTGCATGTGAGCTGTTTGGTTATGGTAATATTATTATTTTGAGATATTTAATCCCTAATAGTATTAAAAGAAAAATATATTAAGAAAATTATGTATATGAGAATTATAAAAAATAAAAAAAACTCTAATTAATTATAAATCAATATGTGATAAATAAAAAGAAAGGGAAAAAAAGGGTGGAGAAAAAAAAGAAAAAGAAAGAGAAAATAATGAAATAAAAAAGAAAAGATAAAAAAGTGAAAAAAACTTTAAAAAGTCTCCAAAAATATCATAGAAGAAGATGTTATCACAACTACAAAATGGGACATTAAAGTCGGTTCACTGAATCGACTTTAAGTGTAAAGTTGGTTCAACGCATGAATAAACTTTAAAATATATATTAAATTTTTTTTACATATTGTACTCATTTTTTACTCTACTAATAACCTATATTCGATCACATATAGCATAAAAACCAAAATATGTTTAACAAAGTTTAAATAATAATACAAATAATTAAAAAATTAAATATAATTAATTACTTGATAATTAAATTTATTACAAAATAATAATTTATATACAATACATATATATATATTTAACTTAAATTACAAATAAAATGATGTCATCAAAGTGTCATAGATTTTGTAATATTCCTACTTTATTTCAAGGAGAGCAAGCTTGGTTAGCTTAGAATCACCAGTATTGTCTCTTTAGGAGAACATAAAATCGTGCAAGTATACACGGTCACAAGTAATAAAATTGATAAGTAAATTATCATTCCCATAAAGATTTGTTACTATAATTTGTTGAGTACTAAAATTGTTTCAATTTGATTTTATTCAAAACAATCGTTAATTGGAAGGTGTTTCACTAACTAATTTTTGTAAACAATAAATAAATAAGAAAAACATAGGATTGCAGTTTTCACCAAATTAATCCACTCGAATCATATCATTTTCTCTTGATTTATGTTTTTTATAAATTCAATTTGTCAACCAAAAACTCCTAATTTTATCCATACATCTCTTTCGAGCTCCATATAGACACATCTTGCTAAAATAATTCACTATATTCCTATGAGAATTAAATTCATCAAGATTCATTACGTTCAAAGTTCTCAAATGGTCACACGTACACTAAAGGTATATTCATATCCTTCATATATATATGTTATTCTACCCACGAGCAATTACACGAAAATGCCTTTTTCAAGTTTATTTAAGTGTCACAAAAATACCTTTCTCAAGTTTATTTATATGTCACAAATCAATTGATTAATCTTCCAATTAATCAAAAGCATTAAGCACAAATAGAATAAACAAATTAAAAATCTCATAAATCATTCAAAAATAATTTATTCAAGCTTCATAAATTTAGCTACAACGCAACCCTAGAAAAATTAAATTACTTCATAACAAAAATTAAAATTACAATACATAAATATTAAAGCATTTAAGGAATATTAGATAATGAACAACTAAAGAAAATTTTGAATCAATTTCTGCTCTCTAATTTTTGGCACACGCAGAAACACAACAGAAAGCCAAAAATGGCTTTTGTGTGTACCACAGTCCAACATTCTAACCTATCCAACCTAACCTCTTTTTTTTTGGCAATAAATGTCCTATTTATAGCTAAAAAAATACATCAAAAAATATTTTTCTTACAATCACGCGTGAATAGTGGGGGACATAAAAAATAATATTAAAGACACGCATGGAAGAAATACAAAACAGTTGGAAAGAGTACCGGTTTTGTGTTTTTGTTTCAATTCATGCATGCCACATGTCAGCATCTGATTGGCTGCAAGAACTAACGGGACACGTGGTAGTCTTTCATAGGGTGTGATGAACGAGCACACGAGGAACGCGTCGCATGGGATAATTGCTAGTGAGACACGTGGGGGAGCAGAAGCTGCTGGAAACGCTCGTTGTTTCTGTGTTTTTGTTTTAACCAACACATGCCATGTGTCAGATCTTGATTTGCTAAAAGAACATTTGAGACACGTGGCATTTTATGATTCATTGGAATGGAAGGGTGCATAATGTTTCTCTGGACCGCGTCGCACGTGACCATTTCTGGCGTAGACACATAGGTCCTATCTTACACGCCGGCCTACGCAGTAGGTGGGCCTCACACGGCGTACCGAGCAGCGTGTAACTCAGAAAATTGGGTCCAATCACTTTTGTCACATTTGTATTACACGCGCTGATCCTCACCGTAGATATTATGATCTGACGGTATGCATTGCGCGTGGATAATAGTTACGCATGGTCTTCTTTCCTGCGCAGAAAAATAAATTTTCCTTAGTTGCATTTTAGCCCTCCAATTTAATTCAAATTAACTTTTAAACTTTTGTTAATTACAATTAAGCCCTTTTTCTAATTTAAATTAACTTTTACACTTTTGTTAATTACAATTAAACACTCTTTTAATTTAAATTATATTTTCAGACATTTATTATTTGTAATTAAGTCCTTTTTCGATTCAAATTCTTTAATTTTCTTAAAAATATATTCCTTAAGAAACTAACAGTAAATATTCATTTAATACATTAAAATTAACTAAAAATGTCAAGAACATAGCAATTATAATTAATAAAATGGACGAAATAACGATATAAAATACAATTATCAACCAACATAATGACAAGGAAATTGGGTAAAAAGCAACTGGTTCATATAACAATTCATTCCCCTACATACATGAGCACATAAACATTCATCAAACAAGCAGTCTAAACTTCAGAGACATATGAATGAAGAAGTTAAAGCATTATAAATATTACTATAGTGTTGTCCTATGTTATTTAAGATCATCATATTCTTCTCTTGATGTTATAATTTGAACAAAGTATTCTATCCATTCTTCTTGTAAATCATCAAAAATATGCATATCATAGCCCCAATGTTTCCAATCAAAGAAATATGCGTAATTAAATTCAAAATAAGAATGTAATATCATGACTTCATAAAAAATAACTTATATATGTTAAAAGATTAGTAAAAAAGGATTACCACATCGACACCCAAGTGATATAATAATAACCTTATCTCTTCGAAATCATATTAGCACTTTATTAATCTTTTGTCTAAAAATATGAAGCTATCTGGAATCAAGCTGATATTTTTAATGCTATAATGAGCTCTAAATATGAAGTCAAGTGTAACTCTGATTTGTTACTTGGCTTGGTTGAGTTTTGGTGCCCATAAACGTATGGAAAAATAAAGTGCTAATATGATTTCGAAGGGATAAGGTTATTATTATATCACTCGGGTGTCGATGTGGTAATCTCTTTTTACTAATCTTTTAAAATATTACACTAGAATGATGATTCTTGGTGATTTTCGTGTACTTGGCTGGCCAGTGACTACCATGATGTTGTCATAAGGAAAGTAGACGAGAGATAAGATGAAGTTTGGGCAAAAAATAGGTCCATATAACAATGCATTCCCCTAAATACATGAGCACATAAACATCCATCAAACAAAACATCCATCAAACAAGGGACTTCAGACACAGGAATAGAGAAAGTAAAGCATTATAAAAATTACCATTATGTTTTCATATGCTATTCAAGATCATCAGAATCTTCTCTTGATTCTTCTTGTAATGATATAATTTAAACCATGTGTTCTTCCCATTCCTCTTGTAAATTATCAAAAATTTGCGGGTCATAGCCCATCTTGTTTCAACCAAAGAACTACATGTATTTAAATTCAAAATAAGAATGTAATTTCATGAATTCATTAAAAATAACTCATATATGTTAAAAATGTATATTGGTAAAAGATATTACCACATCTTCAATTGGAATTTTGATATTTGTGATGATTTTGCTCATAAACTTCATGAAAAAATAACCACACATGACTCCATCATTTTGTTGTAGAACCTACAAAAATAAGTGTTCATGATTTTCCATATTCGAACATTTTTATTATTCAATAGTAAAATTAATAAAATTATTAATATTCGATTGTACATACCATAACTTTGTGCCATATAAGCTTATGAGATTTTTTAAGGGCAATGCCCCTAAACTTGTTCCACAGCTTCCATGCCCTATAAAAGTTTAAAACGGTTAGTTTTTTTTTATTAAATATTACAAAGAACAATAGAAGAAAAATAGCTAGCTATAACTCTTACATTTCAATAACTACTTTTGTATCTTTACTCAGTTCTATGGAAGCTGAGTCACAGTACCAAGCATGATTATTGAATAGATCAAGGATTACCAACATCCAATGATCTTGGTCTTGTTCAAACCTTAGTGGTCAAGGGATTATCAACTTTTGATTTCTGTTAAGCGTTAATACCCTATCACATAATTGTTTAGCTCTGATGCTAACATCCTTCTCTTGATATTGATTGACATATGGAGAATCATAAAACATTGTTAAATGTGATGAATGATTATGTTGAAGTTGATAATAACATGCCTTATATAAAAGATATATATATAAATAATTAGTTAATATAATTATAATTATATATGTTCTACATAAATGAAAGAAATTTACTAATTGAGGAGTCACCTTGTCCACACTTGAAGTATACTTAAATCAATCATTTGATATTCAAATAGTTACAATATGCACTCGATCGATATATATGTTTGGCCGGTGTCTACACCAAAAATTTCTATAGGAAGTGGAACAATCCATCCATCATTTATGCTAGATGCCCTCGCAACAATAGTCATCAAAGCACCAAGATTTTTGCTGAAGTTTAAAGCATAATCATAACTATATTTTTTCCAAAGCTTCTTCTTGAATGACTTAGTGCGTGATGATTGACCACTAGATATAGATTTATCACGAGATACTTGCTTCGTATCTCTTAAATGTGCTGCATTTACTAGTTCTGGTATAATAGACTTAGGACAAAGTATTATGTATGTTAGTAACAATAAAAGAATAATAAAATAATAGTAGTAAAAAAGTGTTATCTTTTAAGTAAAAAAATAGTATCATCACAACTTGAATCGTTGGCCAAGCCATATACTGTCCCACTATCTCTTGGACTACGGTAGCATCAAAATGCACAAGTAGTGGACAATCATGGAGCAATGATTGATCAATTACTATTCACCAATGATTTGAAAAATATTGATTATGAATCATCCAATCATTATTGCTTAATTGTTGTACCGTTTCAATAACAACAAAGTCCGTTGATGAAGGATGTTTCAACAAACATTTCATATTCTGTAAAAAATTTAAGTGTTATATATAATAAATAAAACATATAATAAAAAATAAAAATAATAGATTATCTACACCAGAAATTAAAATCTTACCACATATGATTTGATAAGAGTCAAATTATTGCATTTTTGTTATGATTTAAATGTTGATATTTGTGTGAAAATTGCGTTTATTTGATTATTTAATCCACAAATGTCATTTCATGGGTATTTCATGTTTAAAGTGGAATTTCAAGTAAAATCATAATTTTGGAGAAGTTTGGGACAAATTTCAATGAACGGGATTGGGTGCAAATAAAAAGAAAACAAAATTTCAAAATTTGGAATTTTGCCGCCGGCGAAAACCTTACGGAGAATACGTTGAAAATCATACAGGGAGCACGGATTTTGGCAAAGCAATCTCGCTGCCGGCCAAAGAAATCTCGTCGCCGGCCAAAGAAATCTAGCCGCCGGCCAACTTAACCTTGCCGCCGGCGAGATTTAGCGGAACAAAAATCGTAACTTTTCCAGAAATCTCGCCGTGGCGATAATAATGTCGCCGCCGGTGAGTTTTGTTCGAAAACACATTTTTTAATATGTTTTGTTCCAAAATTGGCCCCTAAACCCTAAATCTATATATACAATATGATGGAGAAAGAGGAGGACGGCAGAGAGAACAGATCTGAGTCATTTTTGGAGGAGAAAAGACAATTTTGGAGAGAAAGTTTGGAGAAGCTTGAAGGATCATCACCATTGTTGCTACCAAGTCTTCATCTTCAAGGTTTTGGTTGGGGGTGCGGTAAACGGTAAATCTTTTCTTCCCTTCATTTTTAGTAGTTTTGTTTGTGCGTTTATTTGTGTTTAATTTTGATTTTCCATTTATTTTCCTGCATTTTGATTTAATTTTTTTTATTTGTTTATTGTCTTATTTCTATTTCTATTTTTATTTTATTTTATTTGCATTTTACTTATTTTAATTTGCACGTTGATGATAATAATGTGATTGTGATAACAAGTAGCTTTTAGAAGACATTAAATTTTGCTTCGGTTTAAAGATAATTTCAAATGTTGATTTTACCTAGTTGGCGACTCTTTTGGTATGTGGTATGATTTGGTTGATTAGTTTAAATGCTTAGAGAAGTCTTATGTGCGAATTTTTCATGGACATTTTTGTGATCTCAACACACTCTAGAACTCATTTAAAAACCTCTTGAGGCGAAATAATTTGGAATTGCACTGTTTAGGATATGATGTAGGCCATTTTTGGATCGATTGTGCCATTTTAAGCCTACCTTGTTATCCTTATATCACTAGTTACCTCTTTGAGCCTATTTAAATATATTGTTAGCCTTACTTTTCTTTCTTTTTGCCTTATATAACCTACCTTCTATTGAGCCAAAAATATATATATATATATATATATATATATATATATATATATATATATATATATATATAATTCCTACCTTATTTGTTAAGAGGACTTAATTTTGAACACAAACTTTTCAAGAGCAATTGGAGAAATCTTCCACATATATTGGAAGAAATTGGTTGGGGGTTATGTCTTTTCAATAATGATTGGAGTAAGAGAAATCTTCCACATATATTGGAAGAAATTGGTTGGGGGTTATGTCTTTTCAATAATGATTGGAGTAAGGATGAAAAAAAAATCTATATTGGAAGAAAGTGGTTGGCTTTTCAAGAGCAATTGAGTAAAAAAAAGAAGAAGATATATATTGAAAGAAAGTGGTTGGCTTTTCAAGAGCAATTGGAGTAAAAAAAAAAGAAGAAGAAGAAGAAGAAAGCCTTCACATTTTAATGAGTAAAAGAGTGTTAGTGATGGATGTACTGAGGTGAAAGATTGAGGAAGAATTTTGTTTATCTTTAGAAAAATGGGTTATGATCGGAAGAAACAATTTGGGTTGAATGGTGTTACTCTTTTACTTAATTGGTTGTGTTTAATCTAATAAGTGCCCTTATTTGTATTTTGACACTTCCCGTTCTTTCTTAACCAAATACCTAAGCCTAACATTACAAGCCTCATAAAGTCCTATTGATCCGAAGTGGTGTATTTTCCTTCATTAGTGGAGAGAGGTTTGAAAAGTGAGCCTATGGAGTTTGAGATTTCACCTTTTTGTTTGTAGATGTTATGCATAATATTATCCGGGAATTATGGCTATTGGTTTGTGGTTTGATGGATGTTTAAGATTCAATAACAAAAGTGGAATTGGCATTTGAGATTTCTTAAAGCTTAGGTGACATTTAATTATTCTATAAGTTGGGTGTTATTTACAATTTTTTGAGACATTTGTGTAAATTATTTGTTATGTGATTTTATTGTTTTAAGCTAGGATAGTCATAGGCAAGATGTTTGTGGGTATCATCATTGGAAGCCCTCACGAGACTACAACTCGTCCTACTAGGGCCACCTAGGGGTTTAAAGGCTTATTGCATACGCTTAATGTAATGTTGTAAATAGAATAAATTTCCTTTGAATTTTTCTTTTAATGTCTCCTTTGAAATTATTCATAGATCGCTTTTCTTGCTAGAGACTAGCAAGAAGCTGGTTGGGGGTTGTTGATAAGAGTCAAATTATTGCATTTTTGTTATGATTTAAATGTTGATATTTGTGTGAAAATTGCGTTTATTTGATTATTTAATCCACAAATGTCATTTCACGGTATTTCGTGTTTAAAGTGCAATTTTAGGTAAAATCATAATTTTGGAGAAGTTTGGGACAAATTTCAATGAACGGGATTGACTGCAAATAAAAAGAAAACAAAATTTCAAAATTTGGAATTTCGCCACCGGCGAAAACCTTACAGAGAATACGTTGAAAATCATGCAGGGAGCACGATTTTGGCAAAGCAATCTCGCCGCCTGCCAAAGAAATCTCATCGCCGGCCAAAGCAATCTAGCCGCCGACCAACTTAACCTCGCCATCGGCCAAGTGCATCTCGCCGCTGCCACAGTAATCTTGCCACCAGCGAGATTTAGCGGAACAAAAATCGTAAATTTTCCAGAAATCTTGCCGCGGTGATAATAATGTCGCCGCCGACGAGTTTCGTCCAAAAACACATTTTTTATTGTGTTTTGTTCCAAAATTGCCCCCCAAATCCTAGATCTATATATACAATATGATGGAGAAAGAGGGGGACGGCAGAGAGAACAGATCTAAGTCATTTTTGGATGAGAAAAGACAATTTTGGAGAGAAAGTTTGGAGAAGCTTGAAGGATCATCACCATTGTTGCTACCAAGTCTTCATCTTCAAGAGCTTTTCATCTCTTCTCCTTAGCCTTCATATTCTGCATTTTATTCAGATTTGTTATTCATGAATTCAATTGAAATAATGGTTGTTCTTATTTTCGTTATGAACTAATTTGTTTTGCTAAGGCTATGATGTAGTTAAATCAAGGAAATCTGATTTCTTTTGTTATTGTTATATGAGTTCATTGTTTTCAAGTTGAGTATTTATTTCCATGTTTAATGCTTTTAAATTTATGGCCAAGATTTAGATGATTAGTTGTATTATATTGAGACCGAGAGGAGATATGTAATGAATGCTTCTTGTGATAAATACCGTATGTTGAATGCGAGTGTGAGAACTAATGCATGATGTATGTGGTTATTCTAGAAATTCCATAAATCGTAATGTGCTTGTTTGTGATTAAATCTTCATAGAAATATAGTTGGTTTTCATAGATAAGTAATTCTAATATAACTCGAGAGAGAGTATTAGGTAAATTTGGGTTTTTCAACCATCACTTTTAGCTTTGATTCTCATATAACATGACTTGAAATCGGATTGAATTGATTTAGCGAAATCAAATGCCTTAGCCTTTTTAATCATTTATGTTAATTTGCTTTTAAAACAATTTCAACAATTCGGTTTTCAAATAAAATTAGGGTTAGTCAATTTCGATACTTAGTAACGCCATTCCTTGTGGGTTCGATATCCGTACTTTTGTACACTTTATTACTTGAACGATTTGTACACTTGCGAAAATAAGCATCATGATTCATCAAATAGAGGAGGACTCCCATGTGGGGTAGCTATTGGAAGTACATTCTCATCAAAACATTCATCGTGATGTGATTGATGGTAAGAATGCACAGATTGCATTTTAGAAAATGAACCATTACCTAATTGCATCTTCATTCCTGGCATAAAGGGAGGACCAATAGGATGACTATATCCCATACTAGATATAGGTTGAGTGTCATGAGATTGCATGGGTGGCATGCCTAGCATGGATGGTTACATGCCTGGCCAATATGGCATGCCCTGATTATAGTATGATGTCATGCCTGACATGTGTTGTGATTAATATTCTTTTAAAGTGAAAATCTCACTTAACATTGAGGTCTTAAAGGAGTTGAGTTCTTCTTCAATTTCATTGTACTTATCCTTATTGACCATTTGAGGCTTTTGTTTTGGAATATTAAATACTCCATATAACCATCATATTGGCTACCTCCCCTAACACGACCAAGATGCTAGCATCCGAATGCATGATATATAGCATCTCTCCCTGGTTGTTCGATTATTTCACCCTTAGATATTTGTTCTTGAACAACTCTCTATAAATAATAAAGCAAACAAACATATCATACATTATTACATCAATTATTAAAAATCATAAGGACTTTGTGTCAAGTTAAATTACTAACCAACTTATTTAGTTGTTCTTCTCCTCGCTTAGTCATTGGTCTTAACTTCTTCATTTTGGGAGTTTTTGTTTCTATGTACAATTCAGTTCGGGTAACCGGTCTACCCAATTCAGCTTCCTATATAAATTAAATAATTTATTAACCATGACATCAACTTAAATTTGAGGAAAATAATTATAAAAATATTTATAAATTAACACAAATTAATAATACCATTCTTTATCTAACTTTAGGATTTGAAGACCTCCCAGTATGGTTAGGAAGAATATTATGCATTTGTATATTCTAATGTTCTTCCCTAATAATTTGAAATTCATCCATACATCTATAATCCACAAAGTCTTTCCAAACTTGAGATGTAATCCAGGGGTGTCCTTTAGGGATTTTATAGAACTCTACTTCATCAAGTGGTTCCAAATATGGAAACACATAATTTTTTGCCAATCTGAAAGTTTTGTATTCCTTCCACGCCTTATTTGCAGTCTTATAACACTTGCTCTTCCAAGTGTCATCGACTTTATAACAATTCTGTAAAAACACACTACAAAAGATTAGATATAATAGAAAAAAGATATAATATATGTAATTAGTTATAAAATATAAGAGACTTACACACATGGTTTTCCATATTTTGAACTTTTTAGCTTCATCAACTTGAGTCCAATCATTTATATTGATTAGTATACTTGACTTCACAAGTCTACTAATTGAGGATTTCAATTGTTGGCCATTTTCCCCTATTAGATTACCAATAGCATCAAATAGAATGGGTACTCTATCATCTGGGTTAAGTGGAGCATCATGTATATTCGCCTAATCCCTTCTTTTCAAATGCTCTAATGGATCATTTGGATCTACAAGCTCTGTTGATCGTATACATATATTCCTTCATAATCACTTCGAGTCCATGATGAAGAATCATCGTCATCAACTAGATCGTCACATACATTAGGCAATTTGTTTGAGAAATGACTAATATTGGATAAGGTATCAAGCATAGGGTCATCATCTTCTAAAGCATCACAATGGTAAAAATCTTTTTGTGGAAGCGTTAACACAACATACTATATTGTGTCAATTTGATCGCTCATGTAAAATACTTGTTTTGCATGAAGTGCTAACGTGAAAGGATCATCAATGTGACTTATCTTGGATAAATTTACAAGGGTAAATCCAAAATCATCTATTTTATATCCAACATTGATAACATAATATGTTCTATCAGAAAACTGTTTCATAGAGGACCTCATAATCCAGTTCCCAAATCTCTTGAATTATACCATAATATGTTCTATCAGAAAGTATAGGATTACCATCTTTTGAACTGGCAAATTTCATAGTTTGTGTAATCATCTTCACATCACAATTATGATTTTCTCGGACTTTGTCCCTTATTGGAGTCATAAACCTCGATCCATTAATTGTGAAACTAGAAAATGATTTGACATCGAATTTTGGACCATATACAAGTCATTCTAAACTTTCTGTTATTTTATTATTGGGTTTGTTGAGTTCAACTCAAATCTATGTATACAAAAACATGAAATATGTTTAAAGTAAAGTTTTAAAGCATTGCATAGAAGTACTAATGAATTCTTGTATGTGACACTTAAACCATTTAATAAACTCTCGCTTATGTTCATCGTACAACCATTTTTTTCCTCTTTTTTTTATAACGAGGATCAATCTTCAGTAAGTTTAAATGCATCCTGTAATGTTATTAAAGATATATCAAGTATATATCATCATTAATAGTTAAATAAAAATAATTTTTGCATAAATGGAAACGTTAAACATCACTTACTTTATGTACGGTTGTGCCTCATTATTATTTACCAAAATGATTCAGTGTGATTTTTCCCATCGAGTGCAATCAATAAACAATTTCTTACTTCCACCAAGCATAGGGTTACATAATTGGATCATGTGACGTTCTAAGAACAACTTATGTGTAGGATTCCCAATTTCAGTGCAACCACTAAAGTATTCAGAATAAAACTCAATGGCCTCTTCAACAATGTAATTTTTGATCATGCATCATTTAGGTCGATTTCTATTATTTACATTTCCTTTAAGGACTTGCTTATCTCTCTCAAAATGATACATCCACCTTAAGTAAGTAGGACCACACAATTGAACCTCTCAAACTAAATGAACACACAAGTTATCATTATATCAAAGAAAGAAGGAGGAAAGTATTTTTCAATTAGACACAAAGTCT
This sequence comes from Hippophae gyantsensis, assembly GCA_030763125.1. NCBI lineage: Eukaryota > Viridiplantae > Streptophyta > Magnoliopsida > Rosales > Elaeagnaceae > Hippophae > Hippophae gyantsensis. The sequence goes on from CM061028.1 coordinate 53,722,880, forward strand.
CCACAACATCTTTTTGTAAAGAGTTTAACTCGCCAATTGATATAGATTTCTTGCATATTGTATTGAAGAATGAACAAAGATGAATTATTGATAATCGAACATGTTTTGGAAGAATTGATCTAATAGCAACTAGTAATAACTATTGCATTAAGATATGACAGTAATGCGATTTCAATCCATAAAGTTTCTTATCAGTGATAGACATAAAATTTCTTAAGTTGATAAGTAACCATCAAGAACTTTTACACTCGCCAAACATTTACAAAACACATCCTTCTCTTTTGTTGGCATTGTATATGATGCTAATGGAAAGTATGTTCGATTCTTATCATTTTCCACCCCTTGGTGCCAATTCAGGTCGTATGCCTAGTTTCTTTAAATCCAATCTTTCTTTAATTGCATCCTTCATCTTTCCAGGTATATTAAGTAATGTACCAATCAAGCTCTCACATACATTTTTCTCAATGTGCATGACATCTAAGATTTGATGAATGTGTAGGTCTTTCCAATAAGGTAATTCCCAAATATTAATTTTTTATTCCAACAACCATGGTCTACTGATTCAATAACATTTTTATTTTCACCCCTTTTATTAGTTGACCTCTTTCGTTTCCCTACTTTAGTGAGTATTCTTTTTTTCATCTTTCCATATCATTTGAATGTCATACCATTCAATTGCCTTAATATCTCAACACCTTGCAAAGGTCAGGGTGCATGATCATAATCTTCTTCACCATCGAACAATTACTTTTGGTATCTAAACTTGTGTCCAGATGGAAAAAATCTTCTATGTCTTCTATAAGACATCTTTCGCCCATGAACAAGATAGGTTGCATAAGTGACATCACTACATATAGGGCATCCCTTGTAACCTTTTTGTTGCATGTCCTGATAAGTTCCCATAGGTAGGAAAATCATTAATTGTCCATAAAGAACCCCCCTCAAGTTAAAATGTTCTTCTTTATGTGCATCGTAAACATTTATACTATCATTCCACAACGTATTTAAATCATCTATCAGAGGCTACAAATATACATCAATATTAACACCGGGTTGTTTCGGTCCTAAGATCAATAATGTTAACATCATGAATTTTCTTTTCATACACAACTAGGGAGGAAGGTTGTATGTTACCATAATTACTGACCAACAACTATATCTACTACTAAGGGAACTATGTGGATTAATTCCATCAACATCAATGGTAAGACGAAGATTGCACGGATCAGATGCAAATTGAGGGAGAAATTATCTACTACTTTCCAAATTGGAGAATCACAAGGATGACGTAGCACCCCATCATTAGATCTATTATCTGAATGCCAAGTCAATATCTTTGATGTCTCTTTACTTTCGAACAACCTTTGAAAGCGAGGAATCGAAGGAAAGTACCAAAGAACCTTTGCGGGCATGCCTTTCTTAGGTGTTGTCTCATTTGTAGCATGCTTCCATCTTGATTCTTTACACATCGGATAATCATCTAATGTCTCAGATTCTTTTCTATGAAGAATGCAATCATTTAGATAAACATGAATCTTATGATATTAATGTCAAATCAACTAAGAGATTTCTTAACTTCATACATTGAAGATGACAATTCAATACCCTCAAGAAACATACCTATTAGTAGATTTAGTAATTCTATGAATCCCTTGTCAGAAAAACCATGTTTTGCCTTCACATTGTACAAATGAACCAATCCTAACATTTTAGTGTATTTCTTGCATTTTGGATACAACGGTTTTTCGGCATCTTCTAGAAGTTTTTTAAAGGTTTTGGGATCATCCTCATGTAGTTCATCTTCAACACCATGAAACATATTTTCTGTCTGTACATTATGATAAAATGTATGTAATCCACTCACATTCTTATTTATCTCTTCCCCATAAGTATTATCAATATTTTCTCCATGATAATACCAAAATTTATAGCTCAAAAGAATACCACTACAGATAAGGTGATACTTAACCTCGTCAACTTCATGAAATTGCTCATTTTTGCATTTAACACATGGACATCAAATTATACTAATTTCATTATTACTATTTCTACAAGCAAATTCCATGAAATTTTCAACTCTAGAAATGTAGTCCTGCTCAATTCTACACTTTAACATCTAAGATTTGTCTATTTTCTATTAATGACATTAAACATATTAAATATATATTCAATCAATATATTTCAAGTATTATTATATATGAATTCCCTAATTATTAAAATATATACCAAAACATACATAATACAAAAATTTATCATTTTAATCATGTTAAAATTGTATTACTTTTACTTAATAAAATATAATTATTTATATGTAAATAAATTTATCCACGTATGATAAATATTCTAATCCTTTAAACCCACAACATCTAGATATTATTTCCATAGAAAATCAACCAAACAAATAATAACATGCATAATACAAAAACATATATAAATAAAAAATTATACAAAAAATAATGCAAAGTGAATAATAAGTGTGTAGGATTAATAGAAATACTAACAAGAGTAAATGAAGTGACAAAATGAAGGAAATGAAGAAAAAATGGTGTTTTGTAAATGAGAAAATGGGTATAAAAAATTTGAGTATTTTGCTCAAAAAATAGGGGATCTGGAAGATAATTTGGAGAGAAAGAAAACCCACAAAAAAGCGTTGAAAAATGGTGGTCGAAGGTGGTTGGAAAATGCGAAAGAGTAGAGGAGGTGAAACTCGATTTTGAGTTTTTTTGGGTACTGCAAATTAAAAATAATGTTTCTAATGGAGAAGAGAGAAGATAAATGAAAAAATACATGTGGATAGCGTCGGTTTTACATGTCAACCGACGCTACGTAAAATTACTCATTAATTTTTTTATTTTAACAGTTTTAAAAATTGAAATTAAATAATACAATTTTTTTTTATTTTTTTGGTCAATTACTTTTTAAGATTTTAACTATAGACCTTTTATATTTTTTTTTTAAAATTGTCTGTATTGTGTTTTTCATGCTATTCAAATTCGATAACTACGTATGAAAAACATGTACATAAAATTAAGTATCCAAACAAGTATACAAAATTCTATAAATTATATAATTTTTAAAAACCAATTGATTGAAAAAAAAAGAAAAAATTATACTATATATCTAAATTTAATTTTAAACAGTTCAAATAAAATAATAATTGATAAAAAAAAATTACATTGTGTAATTTCAATTTTAAAAACTGTTAAAATAAAAAATTATTACGTAGCGTCGGTTTTTCATCAAACCAATTTTAAATTGATTATAAGTCGATTTTTTCCAAAAACCGATTTTACATATCGATTTAAATACCACATTTTATAGTAATGTATTGTTAGTAGACTTTGTTTATACATAGAAAAAAAGTAATTAAAATTCTCAAAGTGAAATTTTTAAATGTTATTAACATTTTAAATATTTTAATATTTTTATAAATTTTTAAAACTTAGTAATTAAATATACTTAAATTTATATGATTTTTTGTAAACTTTTAAAGGGTCTTAAATTTTTTTAATTGAATATAATTAAAATTTTAAATTTTTTTAAAATTCATTAAAATTTACAAAAATTCTATTTAAATATACAATTATATGTAAATATTTTGGATATAATTTATAACTAATTTCCGGGCATAATTAACCGATTTTATTTTATAAAAGCTGCCCAAACCCATCTCCCAAATACCCATCCCCCTACGAAGCCAACACACAACCCATCTTCGACAATCGTGACGGTATGCAGTATCTTTAGTCACCGCCGACACCCGAAGACAGAAGGTTGTTGTTCTCAACCGACGTAGCCCAGCCCATTTCACTCTTAAACCTAACCAAACACTCTAACAAACAAACAAACTCTCTAGGTCTCTCTCTCCCCCTTTCTTTTCCTCCTCTTTTCTTTGTTCATCATGTTGTCTAAGCTGCCAAAATAGGACAAGCAGACGCTTAGTCGATTGCCTAATCTTTCGTCGAAACAACATAAACCCAAACTCCAGCAAAGGTACCATTTCATTCCTCGTCTATAGCCATTTGATCATAGCCAATAAATTTATTTACTCTTAAGGCTATCAGTTTGAAATATAATATTTGGACTTTTTTTTTTGCCCCCCTTATTTCAGTAAATTTGGCTTCCAAGAGAGCCTTTAGATTCATAATTGGTTGATCTATTGTTCTAATATAATATTTTTGTTTGAGGTTCTTTTCCATTTATTGAATGGTTATTGGGTTTTGTTTATAGTTGTTCATCGAAGAACCTTGCTATTTATCCCCTCATTGCTTTAATTTTATTTCTTTTTGAATCATTTATGGAATGTTCATTCGTGTTTTCCATGCTATTTTAGAACCATTTCTCTTCAGCTCTCTAATAACTAAAGTGAAATTTGAAAATGTAACACTAGTTTCTTTACTTGTTTAGTTAGAGAATTGTAGGACTCGTACCCTGGTGCTAGAGAGAAAGGATAGGAATCATTGAATCAAAGGCTCTAATGCAGAGGTATAACTTGATGTACTTGGTTGGTTTTCTTTTTCACATTATTATTGTCAATTAAACTTCAAAAGCAACAGAAACAATTTATTTGGATACTTACAGGAAACATATAACTGGGAATTAAACATTCTTTAGAAGTTTTAATTTGTTCAAAGAAATTAGAAAATAATTTCATTTGACACATGGTTTGTGACAATGAACTCTTATTTGAAAAACACCTTATTTTCTAAGCCATTCATGAGTTAATTGCAATTTCTATTGATTATAGTTAGCTAGAAAACTTCTTGTTTATCTTAGTTTTGTTGGAATTATGGTTAAGAACCTATTTGTTGTACCTGAACATGTTAAAAAGAAAGTACTGTGTTGACTTCGATTTTTTCTCTATTGTTTTTATATCACACTAATAAATTATAAATCATTCTTTATATGTTATCTCCACATTTCAATCTTTATTGCATTATCATCTTCCACCTCCATTTCTCTCTGAGTTCCTCTTCGCTTGAGGTCCGTGTTCTTATTTGAGCACTTTTGTTTACCAATTTTTTGTCTACGGTTTTTAGATTTGGTATTTTCTTTAGTTTTTTTTATGTTTGATAGATAATGTGTGTTGTTTCGCTAGATACCTGTTAATGAGCTCATGCGGATCTGTTTAAAAGGTATTGGTTTAGTGATAATAGTTCCAAATGGAATGTATGAATGATTTGTGAGAACTGCAAAAACTATTTTCTTCACATTTCTCTGTTGTTTTTCCTTTTCACAAAAAATGTTGTAGCATTGACTGTTTCTGTACTTGATTGTTTGATACATATGAAGTTTGAATTTTATTTTCAATGAAATAGCTGAAACAAGCAGGCTTTAAAATCAGTTATCTTTAATTAGTGTCAAATGATACTTGCTTTGCTTAGGTTGATTTCGATCATGATTTTGGATTATGAATGCTTATTGGTATGCATGGTAAGGTGTATTTTTGTTTAATTTCGGTACAATGTAGGACTATTAAGAATTTTATTTAACTTCTGCTAGTGGTAAACCTTTCGTTGGTCTATTTATATCATTAAGGTGCTTACTACTTGTGTTAGTTAAAGACTTGCCACTTACACCCTATAATTTTTAACACCTTGGTGGAGAAAAATAGTAAACTTCACAACCCCTACGTTTTTTTTCTCAAATTTTGGTTCTTACATTGTGAAAAGAAGTTAAAAATAAAATTTCATCCATAAAAAAAATTATGGTATGCAAATAGTCTTAACTCCCTTTTGAACTTTTTAAATGCTAAAGCCTAATAAAATATTAGTAAAAATAATTGTTAAATTTTAATTGTTGTAGTTCAATTTTAAATATTCTCAAATTTTAGAGCAATATGTAAAATTTAAGAAGTTATTAAATCATAATGAAAAGAACGAAAGAAAGAAATGAAAGGGTAAAAATAAAATCCCTAGTTCATCTGTGATAATTTCCCAACAACACCCGCTCTCCTTGATCAAAATCTAAAGCCATAAAGTAAACATTAAAGGTCCTCTTTCTCCGAACTGATTTCTACATTAAAGAGAACTGAGAGAGAGTCCCATCTCTTGACTTGACTGAGAACCAAAGGGCATTCATCGGGTAAGAGGTTTTGTGTACTAGGCTATTGACTTGGCTAGTTCAACCACGGTATTTGGCAGTCGGAGCTATTTCTTTGCTCTTCCCACTGTTCGGTTCGACTTCAAATGGTAGTTTCTTATTCAAACTGAGCTGTCTTTCATTCTGAAGTACACAATATCTGTTAATGGTATGCAGAATCTTTTTGCTTTTCTGATTTTGTTATGTAATCGTACAGTACTATGTCTACTCATTGTCAAAACTTTGTAACATTAAGTTGTTACTCTAATTATCCATCCATAAAGTATAGAAGTTAGATATAGAAGAAAGCTGTTGATTTGATTCTGTCAAATAAATCAGATATGAGTATCCCTTCGATCGTTTCCTTTTACCTATATGGTTGAGTAGTCAACCAGTGAATTTCTTCTTTGGCTTGGACTTTTTGATATTCCTGGTCTTGTTCATTTTAACATGAAAATACTCTGTTGGTTGCTCTACTTGATGCCCCAGCCTTTTTATTGTCAGTTGGGTGAGTCCAATGGCTGTTCATTGGCCTGTTGTGGCTACTAGGAATAGGTATATTCAATCAATTGAGCAAATGTGCCAACCTTTAACTCTTCCTTTCCAATTTCTCTTCAAAGTTTTGTGACACTCCCTACATCAATTGCATTATATCCAACATATTTTGCACTGTTCCTTATACTGCCAGACAGAGGACACATTTGGGTATGGTTGGTAGTGGAAAAGAGGCTATTCTATTTTCTATGTTAGTTTCAATTAATGTATTATGTTATATGCTTAATGGAAATTTACAGGCACTGCAGATGGGACCTGAGTTTCTATCCTATGCTATGAGGAATGGCTTGATAAAGTTTAAACACTGTTGCAATTGTAGATTCGTAAGTCACTTCCCTCTCGGAAAAAATTTCCACCAGTTTTCTGCTCATTTTGAATTTATTATGGTATGGAATTTGCTTCAATAATTTTTTTTTTACATTTTGCCTGACAGGGTTTTCTTCCCTACCAATTTCCAATTGCCAAACACAAGAAACTCATTTTCTGCAAATCAAAATCTGTGATCCAAACATATGGGTGTAAATCCTGTCTCTGTACTCAAACATCTTCGTCGCCCAAATAGTAATGTCCCAAAATCAGATAATGCCAAAGCCATAACTGGAAAGATCCTCACGTACCTTGACAAGGATAGCGTCCCTAAAGCCGTCTCAATCCTCTTTGATTCCCCTGATCCTATACCTTTTTATTTGTATGCACGTCTCTTCAAGCTTTGTTCATCTCCAGAAACCATTGTCGAGGTTCGGAAGGTTGAGTCCCAATTGCTTTCTTCCTCGCCCTACCCTCCTGTTTTTCTCTTGAATCGTGCCATTGAGGCGTATGGAAAATGTGGGTGCTTAACCGATGCGAGAGAACTGTTTGACGAAATGCCACAAAAAGATGGAGGTTCCTGGAATGCAATTATTACAGCTTACTCACAAGGTGGATATTCAGATGAGGTGCTATGCTTGTTCTCACACATGAATAGGAGTGGTGTTCTTGCCAATGGGGTTACGTTTGCCAGTGTGCTTGGGTCTTGTGCTGTAGTGTTAGCACTTACACTTTCCAGGCAAATTCATGGGCTGATTCTGAAATATGGTTTTGGTTCCAATGTAATATTAGAGACTTCACTTGTTGATGTCTACGGTAAATGTAAGGTAATTAGTGATGCCCGTAGAAAGTTTGATGAGATAAATAATCCAAATGCAGTTACTTGGAACGTGATTGTGAGGCGGTATCTTGAGATGGATGATGCACTTCAGGCGGTTTCTATGTTTTTCAGGATGTTCCCAGGAGCTATAAGGCCCCTAACTTTCACCTTCTCCAATGCTCTTATTGCTTGTTCAGTTATGTTGGCAATTAAGGAGGGGATTCAAATTCATGGAATGGCAATCAAAATGGGATTTGACAATGATGATGTTGTTTTGTGCTCCCTGATAGATATGTATGTGAAGTGTGGAAAACTAGAGCATGCTTATACAATTTTTAACCAACCTAATGCAAAAAATTTGTTTTCTTGGACTTCAATTGTCTCAGGACATGCAATAAGTGGGAATATTGTGAAGGCAAGAAACCTATTTAATGAAATGCCTGAACGCAATGTGGTCTCATGGAATGCAATGTTGGCAGGGTATATTCGTTTCTGCCTGTGGGAAGATGCATTGGATTTTGTGTTTTTGATGGTAAATACAAACAAATACATAGATCGTGTGACACTAGGGTTGATTCTTAATATGTGTGTTGGCCTATCAGATCATCAAATGGGGAAACAAATTCATGGGTTTATTTATCGACATGGTTATTATTCCAATCTCATTGTTAGCAATGCTCTTCTTGACATGTATGGAAAATGTGGGAATTTGAGGAGTGCTCAACTTTGGTTTAACCAAATGAGGCAATGGCGGGATAATGTTTCTTGGAATGCTTTGTTGACAGGCTATGCTCGTCATCAGATGAGTGAACAAGCTATGACAATGTTCTATGAGATGCAATGGGAGACAAGGCCTTCTAATTTTACATTTGGGATCCTACTGGCAGCATGTGCAAATATTTTTGCTCTTGAGCAAGGGAGACAAATTCATGGGTTCATGATCAGAAACGGTTACGACATAGATATTGTGGTTCGGGGGGCTTTACTTGACATGTACTCGAAGTGCAGGTGTCTTCCATATGCTCTCAGGGTTTTCAAAGGGGGGAATTCAAGGGATCTGATTTTGTGGAACTCCATGATTTTGGGATGTTGTCACAATGGAAGAGGTAAAGAAGCACTTATATTGTTTGACTGGATGGAAGAGGAAGATATTAAGCCTGACCATGTCACATTCCAGGGCCTTTTGATTGCCTGTATTTGCGAAGGTCTTGTTGAATTTGGTACGCAGTGTTTTAATTCGATGGCCCATGAGTATGGTATCATACCTAGAATAGAACACTATGAGAGCATGATTGAACTTTATGGTCGCTATGAGTACATGGATGAGCTTGAAAAATTTGTGATTAAAATGCCATTCGAACTCACAACATCAATGTTAACTAGAATTGTTGACGTTTCTGTAAAGTATGGGCATTTTAGATTGGAAAAGTGGGCTGTTGAACGGCTAAATAAAATGAATCCTTGAAGTCAATGTTGGTTAAAATTATGGACCCATTAGGACTGTCTTACATGGTATACAGAGTTGCATTCACTACCTTCAATTTTGGGTTGCTTCTTCTTTTGGGATCTCATGTCTGCAATCAGTTTAATGTGCCAACGGTTTGCAAGTGTGAAATATGCAACATTAGAATTCAGATTGGGAAGTCCAAGAATTGCAAGAGGGGACCTTCGATGGATCTGAATGTTGTACTTGATAGGTATTTCCTCTTCTATTAAATATATAACTTTTCATTTTATTATTTGGGAATAAAATAGTAGTGTATTAATTACCTAAAATAGTAGCATAACAGAAAATAGTGCATATTTTACTTAAATAGCAATACCACTTTGTTTTGAGTTTTGGAGTTTACTTTTTTATCCTCAATTGTCTTTATTCATTTTTAGATTTAATTTTCTCGTATAACTCATTTATATTATTAGTTTTGGTTTTTTTTTAGTCTTTGCTCTTATTTTTAGCATTCTTGCATAATTATCATATGTTTATTGTACATATTATTTTTTCAAAAATATGTATGTAAACTTACATACTCTTTAAGAAAATATGCATGTAAAGTGTAGATATTTTTTCATAAATATGTATATGAAACTTACATACTTTTTCACAAACTGAGTTTTGTGCTTTATTTGTGGTATATAGTGTATGCAATGTCACCTCTTAAAAAAAACCAATGTATATGTGTATATACACACAAAAAAGACCGTTCAATTTTTAGCAATTTTAACTTATTTAATGTTTAAAACATTAATTAGACCATTGCCTTTCTTTTATCAACCAGTCAAAACGTTTTAACCCTTTGTTTTATTACTATTTTTAGTCATAACTTAAACAAAACCACTTTCATAAAGCCCTCATAGAATTAATTATAACTCTTGCTTTTTTAATTTTTAACAAAACATTTTCTTTAATTTCTTTTTTTTTTGGTTGAGATATTAACTCCAACAAAAATATTAATTTGATTTTTTTAACCAATAATTCCAACAAATTTTCTTTAAAAAAAAAATAAAAACACAAATGTCATACTTTAAAAGGACTAAATGGTTTTAGTGTAGGGGTAAAATGGTATTATCTTTACTTTGGTACTACCTCATTAATTTATAGTAATAAGATTTATAGAGGAAAAATAGTTATACAGTTGTGTAACCTTCGAAAAGGTACACTTTTAGTACATAAATTATTTACTTAAGCAAACATGGTATACTAATTTAACTAAAGTCCATAATAGTATTAAATACCACAAAATCTCTATACTTGAAATATGCAACGGCATTTTTGTGAATATAAAAAAATTAACTAATTTTATTTTTGGCTGAATAAAATTATTAAAAAAAAAGTTTGTGACCAATACATGTTAAAAAATACAATTTTTAGGATATTTTGCACTTGTAAAGAGCTTTATTATAATTAATTTACTTATTCTGCTTATGTTAAAAGTTTGTGTACTTAGCTGTACATTTTTTAAAGTTACACTTCCTCTACATCTTCAAACCCATTTAAAGAAGTATAATAAGAATGTAAATGTGTCATTGTGTCAGCACTTTTGGAGATACATAAGAGCAACAACCCCTATTCAGTTTGAAGATGCAATAAAAAAATTAAAAAAGCAGAATGAAAGGGCTTATGATTGGTTGTTTAAAAAGGATAAGCATACATGGTGTAAAGCCTTTTTTAGGTATGTATTAAACATTTCCTATACTAATTTCAGTTTTCAAGTAATATGCTTCAAATTTATACTAATTTCAATTTAATTTTACATTATGTAGATACCTTTTGTGATATCCAAGTGAATAACTTGCATGAATCTTTTAATAGTGATCTTATGGAATCTAGAGGTGAATTAACGTTCACCATGCTTTAAATGATTAGAGTATTAATTAGAGATGGATGGGAAGTTAGAAGAGAAGAAGTTAAAACATGGCGTAGGGATGTTGGTACAAGAATTTTTAATATTATTGAGGCTGCAAAAAATGTAGCAAGGGATTGTATTACCCACCACAATGGTGGAGGTTGGTTTGAAGTAACATTCAAACAAACTCATGTTGTTGCAGTTGATTTATATAATACGATATGTGGGTGTAGAGCTTGGGATCTTAAAGGGATCCCTTGTTATCATGCAATGAGATGTATTCTCAAGTAATGAGATGACCTTATGGCATACATATCTCATCTTTTCAAGAAGACTGGATATGAAATGTCATATTCTCTAATAATGATGCAAAGTTCTAAAATTTGGCAAACAAGTAATCAACATGTTCATATTTCAATTCCCAAGAATAAAGGGGGGAGGTTAAGGTCAAGTAGGTATAAGCCTCTAGAGAAACATCAAAATAAGAAAAGACTAGCGACACCCCAATACTAGATGGAGCTCCTCAAAATTGATAAGGTTTTCAATTCCTAAGAGATGTAGCACTTGTGGTATCCTTGGCCACAATAATAAAAGTTTCTTTAAAAAACCAGAATCAGGAGGATCACATCTTCAATTTTATTATTTTCACGTTTTAATTTTCAATTAACATGTCCATGTGATTCATTAGGGAGCTGATATTGGAGAGCCAAACACTCAAGCTCAAACTGATACACAAACTGATCCCCAAGCTGAGACCCAAGTTGAAGATGTTCAAGTGAAATAATGCCTCATATTCAACCTGAATTCCAATTTGAAAATCAAGCAAAAAATCAACCTGAAATCAATATTGGCACCCAACAAAGTGCAATCAATAGCGAAGTGCAATCTAAAAATGTTTAGTTTTGACGGTATGTCAAAAGAAGGGCTAGTGGAATGGAGCATTATGTCAAAGCGATGACACCTAAAAAATACAAAAATCTTCTTGACGATGATCTGTTTTTTAGCTGGTTAATGTTTTGTAACCGGATGTACTCGAACTGGAACTTTTTCTTTTTGAATTGTTAATGCATATTTTATTTGTATATTGTACTGGAACTGGAACTGTTTCTTTTTGTAACTGTTTTGCATATTTTGTTTACTGAAACTGGAACTACAGCTTGTGCTGTTTGTATATTGCTTGGGAATTGTTGCAGATTTTGTATACAATGTGTGTTCTTAAATTGTTTTGTATAATGTTAATTGTTATTGTATGATAGGGATGTTATTGTAATGCTTGAATTGTTACTGATTTACAATATGAAAAATCAAGCAAAAGGGTAACTATGATCTTCAAGCACTTTTTAGGTTTAATCTTTCCCTCATCTTCCTCTTCATTAGGTAATGTATCCTCATCTCTCCCAACTCTATTAATCAAACCATCCATCACCCAATATCATATCCAGCAACTCTACGTGCTCTTTCACTTTCATAGGTGAACCTTCTTAGAAAAAAAATAAAAATTCAGAAGTTAAATGAAAATTTGACAAATTGTTACACCATTCACAGCTAAAAGAAATGGACAATCTTACCTCACTACACATAAATATTCTTTTACAAAGGGTTTCTTAGGGTCCATGAGGTTACCATTATAGCATTTTTTCTAGGACTTGTATTAACAAAAAGGTATTCTTTTGTTTTCCTATTTTTCATGTGTTATCTTATTATTCCCCATATTTAATTTAATGTATCCCATTACTCCAAAATTGAACATTAAATAAAAAAGTGGGTGATTTGGCACGTGAAGCGTAAATAAAGTGTTAATGAGGGGCTAATGAAGGTACTATAGGATAACTGAACATAGTTTGGTATAAGATATAAGATGAATCGAAAAAACCAAAAAGGCAAAACCATTTAGTGCTTTTTTTGTTTTGTTTTGTTTATGTTTTCAGCCTCTCAGCCAGCCCCCATCGATTTGCATTCTTCAAACCAAACATAGTGTTTCGATTTGATTCCATTTCGTTGAAGAATCTTCCAGCATGAAAGTGAAATTTAGTTAGAATGACTGTGTTACGGGAAAAATTTCTCAGAGGTTGGAGAAGAAGAAGATAGAGGTAAGGGTACTGATTTCATATAATTTTTGATATCCTTTCTTGAATTCATTCGGGCTAGATATAGCCTTACACCACACATGCATTACAAGGAAATTAAGCTAACTGATTCAGTTATTTTCTAACAGAATCCATGGTCCCCCCATTCTTGTGCTCGCTTGCTTTGTTGCTCCTTGCACCCCGTCTTGCATCCACGTGTGCCAACCGTTTGTCGCTGTGCAACCACTAATACTCGCATCATTCCTTCCCTCTTTTAGAATCCTTGTCCTCAAGGATGAAGTTAGAATATGACAAAACATGAGCACCCATTTTATAACTAAACCAATATCAATTTCATAAGATCTCTTTATCAAGACAACCTCACTACCTTTTTCTGACCCCCTTGATCCCACTATTGTAAGACTATTTCCTGTTGTGGCCTTCCCATTTAAGTGTTCAAAAATAGTTATATTAGGCCTTGTAAGGTGGAAGGAACTGACATTCCTAGATTGTATATCTCTTCTGATAGTAGTAACCAGTTCAGCAATGTTAGCTCCAATGAGTAAGGAAAGAGAAGAAACAACCCCCATTGTAGTATGCCACCTTAATATGAAGGCAATCATGAAAGCAGCCACCACAAGAGCTATGTCTTGTACAATCGTAGACAAACAATCCATGACAACACTTTGAACTAGTGTTGCATCTGCCTCTAAAATGGGTGTCAATGAGCCTGTCTTATTCTCTTCCAATTTAAACCAACTCACTATATTTCTAAGGATAACGATAAGCCTTAACAAGCAAGCTCGACAAGTGAGTCGATCTCCCATGTTGTCTGTTTTCTTAAAGAAAAACTCAATGCTTTTTTGGACCCAGTTCCTGTGACTAACTTTCAATATCAGGTTCTGTTGTAGTGTCACTCTTGAAATGCTGAGGGAAAGGTCATCAGAGCCCGTAATACTATTCACACAGCTAAGATATTCAAGAACCAGTTCCTCATAGTTATCCATGATGGAAGCATGGTGATCATACAAATTGATGTTGTGGGATTTTTCCTTTGCGTCAAAGATATCAGAGGGAGCCCTTTTCGGAACAAAAAAGACAATCTTAAACTCCAATTGTTCTTCCAATGATAAGAGCTTCACATCAAAATCCTTTTCCCAATTGTTGGTGAGATTCTCATAGTAGATAGAATACTCTTCCTTGGTACTCTCCCCCAATTTTCTCTTCCAATTAGTCCCTAGATTATTAATCAAAGACCACTCACCAATGGTAAGAATTTGAGGCTGTTGGATAGAACTATTAGACTCTACATTCTTAGATATTGTGAGCTGGAACCCTTGTAAGGCCATTTTCCATCTCACAACTTTACATAAAACTGTACCCAATGAATCACAAGAGTCTTGAATCCTCTTAATCCATTTCCCAACCATTTTGTGTGCTTCATCATCAAGAGCTTGAGTACTTCTGTAAGAATCTTTCAGTTTTTCATTCAAAATTCTTTCAAAAACCATAGCCAACACTCCTAATCCATTAGGAAGTGTCACTATGAACCTTAGAGCCAAAATATCATCATCTTCAAAAGTTTCTTGATTGAGATATGGAGAATTTAGCTCAACTAAGGAATTCAGAACCCAAGAGTTAGGTGGATGGTCAAGTTGAGTAATCCCAAAAGAAGCTAATCCAGTTCTGATGCATAGATTTCTAATGTCCTCAATTGTATCCATGCACAGAAGCAGATAACCTCTACCTTCAAATGCTATCTTAAAGTTCTCATAACATTTTAGAATGTGTAGCTTGATAGAAATCAGATGGACTTGCCCAACAAATTTTTGAATGGTCGATGGTTGTTGCTACTTCTCAGCTCTTTGTTTCTGATCAAACATAAACCTCTTTGATTTTAACCTTTGGAGTGTGTTATGGAATGAAAGAGAAGCTTTTATCTCTTCTTTTGAGAGTTGAAACCCTCGCCAGCTTATTAACATGATCGTAGAGCAGATCAAGAGAAAATTTGGAGCTATAACCTATGCGTGAGCATATCATTTTTGAGTAACATTACCTTTACGGTACCATCGATGCCAGACGTAGGACTCATACAATTTTACCAGATTAATGGTCTCAGGAACATAACATAACTCATACATAATATGTATACTATTGGCATGAATTTGATTTTATAACCTTAAGCTTGGAAGATTAGTCCCTATTTTCTGAGTGGAGGGAACATCTTCCAGGGAAATTCTTATCTGGTTGTCAGAAATTGGTAGAGGTGTGCGTTTGAAGAGATGATTAGCCCGATGAAGCTTCCTCATGTGACTGTCTGGGGATTCTCTGATTGAACCCTCATCCTTGTAAAATGGCTTTGGTCGCGTGCTGTGATGGCCGACGATGTCTCTCTGATCGCCATAGTGACATAATTTCTTTCTTCTCCGCTTGTGTGCATCTCGATTGACTAACTGATCCATTGCTCTGATTTATTTCAGAGAGCTGGATGAAGAAGAACCGAGGTGATCCTGGGTTTCTGCGTGTGTAGGGGCTATAAGGCCAAATGATGGACCAAATCTAAGTCCATTGTGAGGCCGTTCAACTGAGGGAGAGAGACTACATAAAAGAGGTAGGTTGGCTTCTTGGGTTGGCTCATGGGCCAATTCTAGGAGCCTAAACACTGTCGATCCATAGAGCCTCAATTTAGGTTATGTATAAGTCCTCATTCCTTCTTCTTGTAACCCAGAAACACAATTCTTGGTTCGTTTTGAGTTCTGAGGTTTGTAATTCGCTCATCATGAAGGAATCAGAGGGTGGGGCTTTAGGTTTCTCGAAGATCTCAGGTGGTGCACGAAGGTGTGGTTCTGGTGAGCGGTGGAGGTTGCGAAGAGCTCTCAACTCTACTTCAGTCGCTTGTAAAATAGCGTTGAATCGCTTTGATTTGGACCTAGATCGCGTGAAGAAATCAGATTCCTCATCAGAGGTTTCTATTTTGGATTGGTTCCGGTGGATCATGGTTGGAACCGACTTTGATACCATTGTTACGTGAAGAATTTCTCAGAGGTTGGGGAAGAAGAAGAAAGAGGTAAAGGTATTGATTTCATATAATTTCTGATATCCTTTCTTGAATTCATTCGGGCTAGATATAGCCTTACACCGCACATGCATTACAAGGAAATTAAGATAACTGATTCGATTATTTTCTAACAGAATCCATGGTACCCCCATTCTTGTGCTCGCCTGCTTTGCTTCTCCTTGCACCTCGTCTTGCATCCACTTGCGCCAACCGTTCATCACGATGCAACCACTAATACTCGCATCAGACTGAAAGCTCTGATGACAACGATGTGAGTGTTCAAGAATCTCTATTTCGTGGTGGTGGACCATAACCCAGATACTATAAGTGTTTTTAACTTTAATGACTCTCTTTGTTTTTCTATTATGAGTGTGTGTTTTAACTTTTTCGTTGCATTGTACCACTAAAAGGTAACATGCATGACTGGTCTCTGGTGATGTTATGAAATCCTTGGGTGAAGAGGGTTGGGTTTTAGTACTAATAAGTTGGGTAAGCTTATTGTTATAGAGAATGTTTGTGCTACAATGTTTTTGCAAATCTCTTAATTAAATTAAGAGTAAAATAAAAAAAATAAAGCTAGGTGAAGTATCTTACCCTGTTGCCAAGGCCATCGGTATTCCTCTTGAATGAAGACGTTCAATCAAACGCCTAGCCCCTATCATACATTTAACAAAGGAATTAAAATATAATTTTTATAGCCTGAAATTGATCTCAAAATGATAGCATAAATGATTATGGTCGAGATCATATTATATATATATTAGGGATAGCCTACCTCCTATATTTATTTGTATTAAGTTATATCTCCACTTAATGATAATAGTAAGTGCACCATGCACACCCAAGTAGATAGATAGAAATCATGGTACCTGGCATTAGCTCGCTCGATGGAAATCAATGTATCATTCATATTTCAATGTTTGATATGATTTTATATGTCCAACTTTTCTTTGTAATATATATCTTAATTTTAACTTAAAATTAAAATGCATAGAAAAAAGATACAAAACTTCAATGAGGAGATAAATGACACAAGTTTTTAATGATAGAAAGCATCAAACAATATAATGGGTGAGGATTGGGTATTGTAATTTCTGTTTGGTAAATAATATTACCTCATGGAAATCAAAGTGATTGTGTCTTGAACTAAGATCGTGACATATATTGGAGAACACCTAGTTTGAGAAAAGATTGAGGTTTCAATAAGGTATTATCTGATGATGATGTAAAAAAAATGTATTTGCATTTAACTCCACTAACAAGTGCACGACTATTGAAGGTTTATATATTTGATGAATCAAATTATTATGACTATGACGAGGATGATGAGAATGATGAGGATGTTTTTCATGAAGATGATGAGGACTATAGGGGAATTTTGGTGATGGTGGTGGAAATCGATGACATAAACAACTGATGATGCTTCATTGAATAAGGAGATAAACAACATTCACAAGGGGGTTAATACCAGTAAGGATTCTAGTATTAGTAATGTGAGGTGAAGAGTTGAAGATTTTAATGATGTGTTGGGTGATGACATCAACATTCATGAAGAAATAAATGATTATTTCACAATTGATACTTATAAACTATTTTTAATGTGTGTTATTCAAGTTGATAATGTTCAATTAAAAATGGGAACGATATTGCAAGTAATCGGACTGTAATTAAGGCTATTAATTACTATGAGATAAGACATGGAATAAGACATGGAAGGAGGTTGTATAAGATGAAAAATTCCAAGTACAAGATAAAGGTAAAATACATAAATAATGATCGTAGTTGGGTGAAGTGTGTAAGAAAAAAAGTTGGTACTGATATGATTTCAAACTCACAACTCACTATAAACCACTCTATTGTAAGATTCAACGCAAGATTGAATTAAGGAAAAATTAAGCTTTAAGAATTGAAAATCAACAAACAAAGGAATACACGATGTAAAGTAGTTTGGTCTCTATTCTATATGGCCTAATCCACTTGAAAGAGTTATATTCATATCTAATACATAAAACAATGCTTGTATAGAGAAGAAGAACAAGAAAACAATTACAGAGGTAAAACCTACACCAAATTAGAGAGAACAATCCTCAAAACATGTAACCAATAATCCTCTCACAAACATACAAAGAATATACATGTTATCACACAAAGAATAATAGACAAATGGAAATGAAGAGAAAACGACACTCTTGGGAAACTAGAAGAACCAAAAAAACCAGAAAAACCAGAGAGAAAACTCTAAAAGAAACAAAGAAATGTGTTGCCTCCCTCATACCCTAAAATGATTATTTATATCTAGTTGTGAAAAGAAAAGAATACCCTTTAAGGCTCATAGGCTTAGCAAGGAAAATGGGAAAAATGGGCCAACATTTCAGTCTAGTTACCAATAATAAAGGCCAAGCTCCATAAATAGTCCAAAGTCTAAATAATATTAAAACATTAATAATATCCATAATAATGTGTTATATCTTATAAATCATGGCTAGTTTAATGAGTAAATACAACATGTCATATAATACTAAACATCTCCATAATATTCTTATTGTGCTATAAATTAATATAGTATCAAAATTAATAATCTCCACCTTGATACTATATGCACGATATTGGATATGAATACACGTATCCTTTCTTATTTTAATGCTTATAAGTGAGACACCATAACTATGTCTAAATAATGTCTAAACTTAATTAATGATGTTGGTTTAGTGAGAATATCTGAAGGGCTATCCTCTATAGAGACTTTGTCAAGTTTAATCAATGCTTGTGAAACTATTTTCTAATGAAATATAATTTTACATCCATATGCTTTGATCTAGAATGAAACATGGGATGTTTTGATAAATGTATGGTAGAATGACTATCACAATAAATAATATCAATAACATCATTATTAATAATATCCAATTTCCCTGTACAACTTCTCAACCACAATCCTTCATTGCCTCAGTATAGGCCATAAATTCAGCCTCTGTGGTTGAAAATGCCACCACAGATTATAGGTTGGCTTTCCAAGACACTATATTCCCCAAAACAATAAAGATATAACTAGATAATGACCTTCTTTTGTTCTTATCACCTGCAAAATCAGAGTTAGTATATCCATTTACAATAGGAACATCACAAGAAATATTTTTAAACATTAAACCAATATTTAATATGCCTTTTAAATATCTAAGAATCCACTTAATTGCTAATTAGTGAGTTTTACCAGGGTTAGACACATACCTACTAATCAAACTCCCAACATATGCTGTATCAGGTCTAGTACAGACCATAGCATACTTAAGGGAACCAATAGCATTAGAATAAGGAAATATTTTCATATGACTCTTATCCTATTTAGTATTTGGATAGTCAGATAAAGATAGATTAAAATGAGCATCCATAGGAACACTTGCACGTTTAGAATGAAACATAGAGAATTTTTTTAGAACTTTTTCAAATATAGATATTAAGATAAAAACAGACCAGTTTTGGCTCTAACAATATCCATGCCCAAACTTCTTTTAGTTGGTCCTAAATCTTTCATTTCAAATTCATTACAAAGTTGAGATTTTAAAGATTTAATTTTAGATTCATTTCTACAAGAAAAGATCATATCATCAACATATAAAAGAAGATAAACTGAACTTGAAACATTTTTGAGTTTAAAATAAATACAATTATCATATTCATATATTTCAAAACCAGTTTTAATCATAAAATTATCAAATTTGACATACCATTGTCTTGGAGCCCGTTTAAGACCATACAAGGATTTTTTAAGCAAAGAAACAATATTTTTTCCCTTTTAATTGAAACCTTTTAATTGTCTCATAAATTTTCTGTTCTAAGTCACCATGTAAAAATAAAAAAAGAATTTTTAACATCCATTTATTCAAGAAACATGTCAAATTGTTCAACTAAATATAATAAAATCCTTATAGAGGTGAACTTAACAATAGGAGAGAAAATCTAAGTAAAATCAATGCCATGCTTTTATACAAAACCTTGTGCAACTGATCTAGCTTTGAAACTTGCAAGTTCAACTCTTTTAATATCCTCATTTCTTTTAAATAGCCATCTACAACTTAACAATTTAGATTTATTAGAATTTTCAACTAAAACCCATGTATCATTTTTAATTAATGAATTATACTCATATTTCATGTCAATCAACCAATTAGAGGAATTAATAGAATTCATGGTGTTATCAAATGTTTTAGGTTCATAATCATCTAACTCAGATGCATAAGTAGGTTTAGAGGCAAATGAAGAGTCAAGTTTCTTTTTGGAGCAACAATGGATCTTTTAGACCTATCTTTGGCTAAAAGGTAATCTGTAGCTTAGGGGCAGTTCCTTTATCATCATTGACATCTATTCTATCATTTGTAATATCAATGGGATGAAGGGTTGTTAGTACCTCAACTCATTCTCAGAATTACTATTATGAGAGGGTTTGGCACTTACCTCCACCTTAATTGAAGTATTCATGATATTAGAAGTAGAAGAAGTGGATTTTAAATCACAATAAAATTGGGATTCATTAAACATAACATTCCTATTTAAAATGCACATTTTAAGAAAGGGACACCATAATCTATATCCTTCAACATCCAAAGGATAACCAACAAAAACACACTTTAAAGATCTAGCCTAAAGTTTACCCTTATTAACATGATTAAATGCAATACAAGCAAAAATCCTAAGGTTACTATAGTTTACAGGTTTATCAGTCCAAAGTTCCTTGAGTGTTTTAAGATCTAATGCAATAGAGGGAAACCTATTGATAAGATACGTGGTTGTACTAATAGCCTCTATCCATAACCATTTAGGTAGGCCAGAAAGGGATAATATATGCCTAACTCTCTCTAAAATGGTCCTATTGATCCTCTCAACTAGGCCATTTTGTTGAGGTGTACCTGCAACAATTCTATGTCTACTAATCTCTTGGTCCTTGAAATAATTATCAAAGAGTTCATTACAGAACTTTAGATCATCATAAATTCTAAGTACTTTAACTTTAATACTCTTTTGGTTCTCTACAAGAGCTTTACAATGTCTAAAGGTATGAAAGGTTTCATCTTTTGTATTTAAGGAGAAAGTCCAAACCCTTCTAGTATGGTCATAAAATAAAAACAAAAATGTACCTATTTTCACCTAAGGATTGGATAGAAGCAGGCCCCTATAAATTAGATTGAATGTAACCAAGTACATGTTTAATAGTATGTTGACCTTTAGAAAAATTAACCCTAGTGTTTTTACCAAAGACACATTGTTCACAAAACTTTAAGAGTCTGAAAGGTTCACTACCTAAGACACCTTTTTTAGATAGTTCACTTACACCCTTATCACTTACTTGCCCTAATCTCCAATGCCAAAGTATTACACTATCTTAGGATTGAGTTACACTAACCTGACCACTTAGGTCTAATGTAGTGCCTTGCAACAAATACAAATCATTAACTCTATCAGCCCTAAAAGTAACCAGAGATCTTTTCATAACACCATTACTAATCTTAACAAAGTAAGAAGTGGAGTCTAAGGTACCTAGTGGAATAAAATTTCTCTTAAGAGCAGGAACACAACTAACACTATCTAAGACTCTAACAATCCCATCTAATAAGGAAAGTTTAACTGAGCCTATACCTTTTCCTGACACTTATCATCATTACCTAGAAGAACTCTACCACCATTAACTTCTTTCAAATCACTAAACCAATGCCTAAAGGGAGTCATGTGAAAGGAGAAAGCTGAATTTAAGATCCAGTTTGTCTCTAACCTAATGGAGCTCACAGATAGTGCTTAAAAACTCTAATATCCTTTTGAGATTAGGTCAGACTCACTATCAATACCTGATTCGGACATTTCAAACTTCTTACCTTTCTTAAGGGGACACTTATTCCTATAGTGACATTCCTTCTTACAAAAATAACATCTAACATGTTTTTTTAGACTTAGACCTGGACTTATTTTTACCCCTACTATAACCTTTTTTTCCTCTTTTCAGACCTACCTCTAATATAAAGCCCATCACTGATATTATTCATTTTTAATATACAATATTTTGACCTCAAATTGCAACAACAATATTAGTAGTCAAATTATCTCTTCTATAAATAATACTAGATTTAACATCTTTAAATTTATCAAGAAGGGAATTTAACAAGATAATTTCTTGAGTCTCATCCTCAACTTTATGATCAATGTCATCAAGTTGAGTGATGAGTCTTTTGAAATCATCAAGATTATGTTCAAGTTCCTTTGATGGATCCATTTTAAATGAGTAAAAACAATGTTTCAAATGAACTTTACTAGACAATGATTTGTCAAGATGGTATCAAGTTTAGAGAATACCTTCTTAGAGGTAGTTTCCTTAGAAACTCCTTTGAGAACTTTATTAGAAAGGTTTAACAAAATATAAGCATATGCCTTTCTCTCAATCTTTTTCTTATCCCCATCAGATGCCTTTTCAGGAAAATCTTCCATAATAATAGTACCATACACTTCTTGTTGAACCAAGGGTGCTTTCATTTTAAGTTTACATAAAATATAGCCACTTGTGTTATTGAAACTAGAAATATTATACAGAGTAGACATATTTAGTAAAATAATCAAACAGATTAAAGGAAAAAAAGGGAGATTGGAATACCCCCTTTTTAATATGAGAAAATCGAAGAGTCACATTCTTCAAAGGACTCAAAAAACCCTAGGGTTACTGAATCACTCAAGAATACAACTTAGAAAGCCAAATGTAAGGACCTTGTGTGTCTGGTACACTCCTATAGCATATTGAAATCCAAACAACACAAAAGTCTTATTCTGATACCACTTTGTTACGATTTTAATCTCATAACTCAATATAAACCACTCAATTACAAGATTCAGTGCAAAATTGAATCAAAAGAAAAGGCTTTAAGAAATGATGATAAGTGATATTTTATACACATTTCTAGATATCAATTCCTTTACACTTATATATATTTTATTATTGTAACGTGCTAAAATTATTTATTTTATATTTATTGAGAAAATATTGATTTTCTAGATTTTTTGGAATTTTTCTAGGATTTTTAATGATTTTTATTTAATAGGTGGATGTACTTAGAAATATCTGTGGTTACTTAGCACAAGTGGGTGTACTTAGATGATCCATGGATGCAAGCAAAAAACAGAAACCCAAAACAACATCATTTTGAAAGCTCCTCGACACATTCCAACTCTTTGCGACATGTTGTCTGTTTTTTCAACTTTCACCACCCAACGCATGTGTACTATTCACCTTATGATTCCATGAGTTGACACATGGCATACAGAATACTAAGCAACAAGATTTTTGCAATTTTATTTGTGTGTTGCTTGTATCACCAGTCCTAATACAACTCTAAAACATATCATTTTCCTCAATATAAATACAAAGCACCCCATAAAATAAAAAAGTATCAGAATTGTAAGAAAATGAATAGAAAAATAAAAAATATATAGAAATTATGAAATTAAGTTGAAGGTAACAATTGATAAGAAAATTCAAAAGGTAATCAAAAGAGTTGAAGATCATATTCAAGAACAAAAATCTTAAGATTTCTTCTCCTTTCTTTTTTTATTTTCATGAATAATATTCTTAATTTATTATTTTTATGAGTATTGATTATGGGTGATTTCAAATCTTTAGAATTGGAGTGCAATATTATATTAATCTATTCTTTTTGATTATGTATTAATACTCAATTTTAATTATGTAATTGTATAATTAAATAATCAAATTAATTCATCGTTAATCAATTTAGTTGATTGGGTACATAATCATTTGATCAATTTAAATATTAGTGATAAATTGCTTACAATTAGAATTAATATTCAAGATAATTAAATTAAGTTTGTGTGTTTAATCTTGATCCAATTTGTTGCTTAAAATTGAATGCTTTTGATAAATTAAATTTGGAGAGCTTATTCTCGATTGTGTATTAAAAAGAGTTTGGATTAAGAGTTTGTTTAATTCAACAATAGATAAGAATAGATGAAGATTTTTATGCTTGTGATTTTCTCTAAATTGGTATAATTAAAGAATAGGAGATTAGGATATGCTTTTGTTGCTTTGCAATACATACTAGTAGTGGAGAATGATTCTGCAATTTTTCTTTTATTATTTTCTTAATTGTAATCCTAATATTTTATTTGATAGATTTAATTTTTAATTTATAAAACCAAAATTTTCTCTTTACTAATTTTAATTAACTTACTAACGAGCTAGTGATTACGAGTAGATATTGTTATCAATCCTCGTAGATATGACAACCCTTATTCTTAAAATTACTTATCACTTGTACATGATCAAGTATACTTGCACATTTTCGATCGTATCAAATTTTTGGTGCCGTTGTTGGGAATTGGTTTAACAATTCTTTTAATAATTGATAGTTTTTATTTATTATTTATTTTTTCTTCAAAAACCTTTCCTTTATTTTTTTAGAATTTATTTAATTTCTATAGTTTATTATTATTAGTTTAGATTTATTTTTTTAAAATTTTAAGTTTATTTTATTTATTTATTTTATTTATATATTCATCTATGATTACTAATTTTTTTGAAGTGTTGAATATCATGGAAATATGAATACATAAATGGATGTAGCATACCCTACATGCAATCAATTTTCTGCACAACACTTTGGACATCAACAAGGAAATTGGGACTATGCAAATGATATGAGTGGATTTGAAAATCAGAGGTCTAAGTTTGATCCATATTCTAACATGTATAATGTAGGATGGTTTGAGATCATCAATACCCAAGCTATTCATATATGTAAGTCTCGTTGCACTTATATTTATGTGTTGGCTTCCTATGTACAAAACACAATGTTTGTTCATTTTACTTAGTGTATTTGTCTTTCTCTATGCAAGGTTAGTTATTGTAGATCAGTAATACACATAGTTAGATATACTTTGTATTCGAGTATGTTTACACATACTATGAAGGTTGGTTATCATTATGTGTATACTAGGTTGAGAGTTTTGGTTTTTAGCAAGTGGGTGTGCGAGCGAGCTAATGTTTTTGCTCATATTTTTGGTTCATTTTAGGTATAGGTATTTGTGGATTTTACTTGACATTTTTTAAAACAAAAAATATCCTTTTTAGTACCTCGCCACCAAGCTTGCCACCACCTTCACCACCATCTTTAGTGAGGTGGCTGGCGACATGGTTGGCTGAGTTTTATAAATACCCCATATTTCTTTTATTTTGTTATCTTAAAAATATGTAGCAGAGCTCTATCAAATTGATATCTCATTTTTCTATTTGAAGATCACTAATACATAGATTGTTGTTCAGTATTAGTGTTTCATGATTTTGTGAGTAAAATTGTACTTGTGAGTAGTGAATACTTAAGGCAATGTTTATAAGTAGGTTTTATGTGTTGAGTCGTGTCTTAGTTGGTAGTTACCCCTTGTAAATTTTTCTTATGTGAGGAGCGTGTATGGCTAAGATTTGTGTCGATTGGTGGTTGCCTTCGTGTAATATTTTTTTATTCACTTTACACATTACTGGTCTTCGATTACTGATCACACCACTTTGGGTGTTGTTGGCTTTGGATGAGAGTCAATTTCGTGTGTCAAAAAAGGTTCTTACGAAGACAGTAAGTAAGGGTAGCAATAGGTAGCTCAGGCCGAGTTCTCAATTGATAGAGGTAATAGGGTTTTATTTCTATTAGGGTTGTAACTATTTCATTGCATAGTGGATTTGTTTACTGTCGAGTGGTTTCCATAAGCAACCCGAGAATGTTACCACATAAATGTGGTTTCTATGTTGGTTTACATTGTTATAGTCGATGTTATGCATGCTGGAATTTGTGCTGGTATAATCAGAGTTTAAATTGTCTATGTCTCTACATACTTAAGTTTAATATTAAATAGAAAGCTTTTAATATTTATCACTTACTTTTTATTTATTGAATTATATATTTGTTACTTTATTATACTGATTATATGTGTTTATTTATAATGCAACTATAATTATCTATCAGGTGTTTTTATCTCCATTGTTTGCGAGGTTGAGTTGAGTCCTTAAGGAATTAGCATTTTCTTAATCTGATTACATATTGAGTCTTTGACTCATTCTTAGTAGTTATGCATGTTTAGATAGTGTGTTAGTATAATATGCATTTTATCTACATACAAGTTTGGTATGAGTCTCTAAGGAATATGTATCTTTTTATCCTAGATATGTACTAGGTGACAAGCTCTTTATTATGGTTTTCTATGTATGTTTGCTTGCATATTATGAGATTACAATCATCATTTATCAAATATGTTCCCATAAATAAGGTCTTAAAGTGATTAGAAATCATTTTTAGATTTTTGGTATGTATGCATGTATCGTATATTGTGTATTGATTGCCATGTATCCATGTTGCTTGTCTAGAAAGGAACTTGTGAGGCACATTGTCACTAGTGGATTTACTATAGAATGTTATTTTGGTATATGTTGAGTATTTTAGTTATGTGTTGAATTAAGCATGTTCTTTTGTATTTCCATTGTGTAATTTTCTTAATTCATGTTTATAAGGCCGACTTGGCCGAAGTGATATAGATCTCGCGAAAAGATTTCATGAGTTGGGATCTCTATCCCTCATCTAGATCCCAGTTAACTATTTGAGTTAAAAAAATAATTGACCTCCATGTAATTGTTCTTACATATAGGAATCTTCAATTAGTATCAGAGCAAGTCACCCTTGTTTAGGCTCAATTGCTTGGATGCTTGATCCTAGAGCTCTATCTACACATACACACACCTTGTATATTTGTGCCCTTTGTCTCCACTAGAATGGGCTATTGTTGTTTTGTGAGGTCGTTATCTCTATAAACCTTTGTTGTTTACATGTTCCCTATTTTATTTTTCATGCATCTCTCTCTCTCTCTCTCTCTCTCTCCTTCTTTGTCTTACATAATATGTTAATTTTCCTACTAGCTATTATGCCTGGTTGTTTGATCCTTTACTAGTATTCTCTCTTGCTAGTTATTTTGAGAGGCTTTTTTATGTGTTTGCTTTGCTTACTGCTTACTTCTTCTTCTATGGTTGTTTGTATGAGCATCATGTAACATATTTTCATCATGTAGCGTAAAGTTTATGGATTTTCTTTTTCAAATCTTGTCATCTATATGCCATGTCGTATAGAATGCATCTCACCTGTATTACTAGGTTCCTTTTTCTTGTACTTAGTATGTTATGTGTTGGTTCTCTGTTAGTATCCTATTGGGTTTTGTCATCTTTTGTTTACTCTTCCTCTTGTTGTGCTTTAGATGTATCCTTGGAGCAAACTGAGGTACTGTTACAAGCTTGTTTACATTAGTGTTTCTATTTAATATTCTTGTTTGGGTTTGCATTATGAATTTGTATGTCATATAGATTACTTACATGTCTTTAGGACTCTTGACTTACATATATTGTTATGACTAAACTTGTGTGTTTATTTAGCATTCCTGGTATTTGGGGTGTTGACCCTATCTAAGCATGTCTCTTATTTCAATGTTGGAACTTTAGCATTTTCACAACTTAAATGTTATTATAGCATCTCTTATTTCTTCTCTCTTAAGGGTATTACTATGTTGCTCACTAGTTAGTCAGTTTCTTTTCTTCTCTTGACTAGCGATGATGTCAGTGTTGACAATGATTTATTTTGAGGCAATTATGTATAGTTTGTTTCCTTTTCTCTTTCTAAAGGCAACGCTATATAGCCGTTTGGCATTATCCTTCCCTCTTTCTCTCTCTTCTCAAGTCTGCTTTGCACGTTCTTCTATTCAGATTTCTTATTACAAGTAAAATGAAATTAATAAGGACTTGGTAGTTTTTTTTACTTGAATTGAAATGTGATTTTTATGAAATGTGTTTTCATTGAGCATATGTATGGCTAAATTCTTGTGTTGAATTTGAAAAGTACTTTTACTTATACATATGTCATAACTTTGTGAAATTGTATTGATATTTTCAAAAGTTTGTATGAATTTTGAACTTTGATGATTTGTATTACTCTAACAAGCTCTTGGATTCACTTTAGTGTTTCTTGAGACAAAATCCTAGGTGTGGATTAGATAGAAAGAGGATTTAGCCTTCTTTGAATTATTTGAACCTTTCAAGCCACCTTTGATTATTTGTACCTTTTTACCCCTATTTGAGCCTCCGTGTTAATCATACTTTTCATTGCTCCCTTTTAGACCTAGCCAAAATGTTTTATCCCAATTACCCTATACACCCTTTGTTGAGCATGTCTGTCATGAGCTTGTGTATTTTACCCTTTTGTTTCATTTTAAAAAAAGGAAGAAAGAAGAAAGAAGAAAGAAGAAGATTGAAAAATGAAGGAAAAAAGAAAGAGAAAGAAATGATGATAAAAAGAGGTGTATGAATTACTGAATTTGCTGTGCAATCCTCATAACAAAAATGTTAGTGATCCTTACAACAACAATGTTAGTGAATGAAATTATGAGAAATAAAGAGAAAAGAACCATATATTTGTGAGTAAAATGTTGTGGACTTGAACTCATTGATTTTTGTTTGGATTGTCAAAAGTATGTTTGAGCCTAAATGTCATCTCTTCTACCCATATCTTAGCCTATCTTTTCAAGCTTTGAAAGACCTATTGATTTCATCTAAGTTGGTGCTTACATTAGTGGAAAGAGAAGCTAAATGTAGACTTATAAAGTTTGGTTCTACTTGAGTTTATATTTCTAATTGTTTATTTTGCATAAGCATATCTTAATGGCATATAGAGTAAACAAGTTAAGCATATCACACACAAAACATGTCATCAAAAATTTGGTCATACACTTACATGAATGCATTATGAATTAATAGCATTGTATATATTTTCATTGAATGTTTTGGTTCATTTTAAAAGGCCCTATGGCTTATGTCCTGCCCTACCTTGTGTTTCTTCCACTAGTTTCTCTACCTCATTTATGCTTAGAGGATATAGAGTTACCTTCTCTCGAGATGATATTAGTAATTCATTATCTCTTCTTGTTGTTCAGTTTCCTTATTTTCCTATTATCTCTTTTGAATTTGAAAATGTCTTGGATATGCATCGATTTCAAGATTTTTCTTAGGGTGTTGTGGCTTCTTATCATCATGTTGTACCTCTTGTTCATTATCCCCTACTCCAGCCAGGCCTCCTCCCTCTTGTCCTTCTCCCCTTGGCTATTTATTCTCTCTATTTACATTGTTTGGTGGAGATGATCAATTTGCTACTAATATTCTCCATCCTTACTCTACTGCACCTCTTCTACTCTTATCGATGTTGGATAGTATTCCCGCAGTGGTTTTCTTCGGAACATTATGCAGAAGTGAGAGATAGAGAGTGTTACTTCTTTTATTTTCCTTGTTGCTTTAGTTTGTTTCAACTTTATCCTTTAAAGTTTGTAAAATAATGTTTACTTAATGAGACTGATTTTGTGTCCTCACCTATTTTATGCAGTTTGTTTACTTCCCTTCTTTTGTATTCTTGTTTTCTACTATGTGTAGATACTTTTATTTAGGGAGAGAGGTATGTGTCAATTGTATGTTGTCTGTGAAAGTATTATGTTTATTTTACTTCCTATTGTTTGTCATGTTTATAAGTTATTTTTATGTTGTTATGTTCATGTGATGCTTCCTTCTCCTTGACATCAGCTTGTATGAACCTTGCATAAATAGGACTTTTAGTATGACATATTGCATGCATAGTTTGCATTCTTATATTTCATATGTCTTTTTATGTATATACCTGCTTCCTTATTATAGTAAGTTGTTACATGTTTATCACATATAATTGATAGCTTGGTATTTGTTGTTAAAATGCACGACATATGTTTTCTTTGGTAGACTAGGATGTCTTTCGACATCTGTGTGTGCATAGTATGGAGTGAGGTTGTAGGATTGGATATACTCAAGTCTTGTTAAAGGAAGATAGTTGAATCACTAAGAGTGTTTCAACTTGGAAAATAGTTAGATTCTTAGTCAACTCCTTCTTAGGGATTCACTGACATATTTATACGATGTTGATGTTTGGAGGATGATAGTTATGCCACTAGGAGTGTCTCAAATTGGAAGATAGTTGAACTCCTAGTCGACTTCTTCTTACAGATTTGTTGATACATTTATGTGCCATTAGTGTTTGATTGCCCATCCTATTGATGTGTTATATGCGCATTGAAAAGCCCTTTATGCCCTCCCATAAAATTTATAGATGTGGGACTTCGTGCTATGTTTTTTGTCTACACTTCTATTGGTTTGTCTATGCATTCAGTTTGTTTTTTGTATTGCATGCTTTTACCTTGCTATTTTTCGATGTTATTCTGTGTCTTTTTTCGCATAACTGCATATGTTTCTTATTATTGTGTTTTCTCTGATCTTATCTACAGTGTTGTATCTATGTTAAGATTACTACATTTTTGTATGCATTCTCTCTCTTATAGAGGTTTGGTACATTGCATACTATGTGTGTGCTTGCTTTGACTTTTCATATCAAAAAGGAGGAGAAACAAATTAGTGTTTATTGTCTTGCTATATGTTGCATGGGTGGTGAGTGTAGGATTATACTATATATATTATTACCTGACTTGCATGAATTCAAATTTAGTGTTGCATGAATTTAGGAGAGTTAAGTACTTTGCATGTTCTTTTACCTATCGTGTTTACTTGTGTACGAATAACACAATAGTTTGCGATTAGACTACACACTATTTTTGCATAATACGTTCGCAGGATATGTGTTTGTTTCATATGTGTAGGTTATAGGTGTAGATTGAAGTCATCAAGCTTCATTTGTGTTGTGTGCAGTGGTGTTGAGACCCTCATGTTTTCAGAGTGATAGAGTGGATGATTTGTTAGATGAAGATGGATGGAGCACACAAGATAGATGCACTTGGTTTAGGTATGTCTTTCAGTTTTGGGTATGTGCCAATCTTTTATTCATAGGAAAAAACATCCTTAGGTATCTTCATGATCATCTCATAAAAGATATGAGTCTCTATTTAGCTGTAGAATGTTTTGACACGAAAAGCTAGAGGGGGAGAATGTATGTCTCATTGTACTCGTGCTTGTGTGTTGAATTTTCGTGTACAAAACACAGTGTTCGTTCAATTTACTTAGTGTATCTATTTTCCTCTGTATAAGGTTGGTTATCACAGATCAGTAATACATACACATATATAGTTTAGTACATTTTTATGCTAGCATGTTTACACATACCACGAGGATTGGTTGTCGTAGTGTGCATGCTGGGTTGAGAGTTATGGTTTTTGGCAAGTGATTGTGCTAGCAAGCTCGCATTGTTGCTCATGTTTTTGGTTCATTTTGGGTGTGGATATTTGTGGATTTTACTTGGTATTTTTAGAAATAAACTATATCTTTTTTAGCACCTTGCCACCAAGCTATCCAATGAATATGTAAGTATATGTATCGCAACAAGTAACATAATGATAAGAAAATATCGTTTCCACAGAGATTATGTTATTAGAAACTAATTTTTAAAACTAAAAAGTAAAAATCAATTTTTTTTTGTGTTTTTATGTTTTAAGAAAGAAAAATTAAAATAACTAAAAATAAATAGCATTAATCAATTAACTTAGACTTGATAGCTAAGAAGATATACGAGAATGTATCTAGGGATACTTAATTCCCCCAATTTTCTAAACATATGAATAACTAAAATCCACCTAATATAATTATCAATCAATTCCGTGATCAATTTAATCCAACCTATCATGTATTTTTCCCTTAAGTAAATTATACACCATATAGTAATTGATCTAATCACACCCTCATGTCAATTTAATTGCATATTACTCATTAAGTTTATCAATTATAGATCACATACATAAGAATCATACATCTCTGCCTACAAATTATATATGTTATTTAATAAAGATAAATAATTAAATAATTCTCTCAAATCTATTTAATTTTCTCTATAGATCAATTGTTGGCTAAACAATTAATAACATAGAAAGCATATTAAATAATATAAATAAATTGAAATCATAATTGGGTAAAATATTAGATCACCACTTATAGAAAATTGGATTCGTAAGACTCCTAGATTAATAAATTAGCTAGACATTATTGTATTCATGAAGCTCAAAATTTTTATAAAAAAAGACATGGAAATTGATATATAAAAAAGAAGAAGAATAAATACAATCAATCTCTTGAATTCATAGCACCAATTCTTACCAATATCCCCGCTAGGAAATTAAGAACATAAATCTAGTAGCCCAAACAAGATGTCCAAATAAGAACATCCATGCCCTGACCGATAAACTATTCATACCAAAAGGGTTATATCCATTGATAAGTTGTGAAGAATTTAACCATAGATAATCTCTTAAGCATCTCATCAAATAAGTGTAAGACTCATTAAATTGTGAAACGTTATGATGTATTTCCAATGCCAATAAAAAGTCACCCATCCAATGGTGTTTAACATTCAGAGAGCTGCCAAATAAAATGCATCCCAAGTCGAAACATCACAAGTACCTCCTTGTCCTAGACCATCATAAGGAAAACTATAACCAAAATCCTTTTCATCTAGCATTAACATGGAACCACGTGCATCTAAAGCCCCTTTTACCAAAATCAATATAGTTGTATGTAAACTTAAAGCAATAGCATGATGAACCAAGAAATCTCCAGGTCATATTCTTAAGAATAGTGAATTAATATTCTCATTAACAACATTTAACCAACCTGGAAACCATATGCTTCGACCAGCATTGAACATCGGACCATTCGTTAAAGATAAAAGTACATCGAACTAATATGAAGTTTTACCATGAACAGATTGTATCCATTGGAAAAATATAGGCTCAATCAAAATTTGTTTCTCCAGAGTACCAAAAGCAAGCATGACATCATTATGAACATTAAGTCTTAAAGTATGGAACCCCAAGAAGAGGCTGGCCCAACTTAAATGGGATATGATAGCTTCTTTATGGTCAAAATTTCTTGCCAGTACATTATCCTCATTCTTTTTCAGATTGTAATCTCTAATAAAAAATATAGATGATGAATCCTGCAATGTATTGGTGATGAGTTTATAAAGCAACTTGAGTACATGTGTTGAGAGAACAAGGAAGTAATAACCACTAAAGAGGCTAGAGCAAGGCCTAATTGAAAATGAATCGAATTATTGATTGTGTCATAATGACCCTTATGTCCATGCCTCAATCACCCCCTCGTGGAATATGTGCTTCTAAAAGATTTTTTATATTGTGCCCAATCTCGAAATTAGTTCTATACATATGACCAACAATAAGAAAAAGAAATGCAATAGCTAAATGATGATGAGCAATATCAGTCAGCCATAAACTTTGCGTTTATAGATGGAATGCCCCAAGAAGGGTTAGAATGGTAGTTCTTACTCCTTGGGAGGTCCCAAATAAATGACTGCTTGAATCAGGGTTTTGAGCATAAAGATTCCACTAACCTATAAAAAAAGGTCCTAATCCTTGGGGATGCGGTAATACATCTAAGAAATTATTCCATCGAATGTATTCCCCCTGGATGTAGGAATAGCGACATGAACTATATGTCTTGTCCAAGCCAAGGAACTTACTCCAAATAGTCCTGATAAATGATGATTGAGACAAGATTCAACATTTTTAAAGCATGAAATGCTTGGTTTCCATTTCTATTGTAGGTGTAGCCAACCCTTTATTAAAGATATGACAAAAACAAATAATAGAAAAAGGGCTCCAGTATAAATATCCCCATTAGTAAGTGAACTGATTGTATACCACTAATGATAAACACCAGAATAAGCGGTATTCACTGGGCCAAGAGCACCCCCGAGTAAAATCTTCCATAACCGGTTGACCGAAATAAGGATCCCAAATTGCATGAGCAATGGGTCTTACATGTAAAAGATCTTGTACCTATGCCTCAAAGTTTCCTTGCCAAGCTATATGAAACAAATTTCCAAAAGTCCATAGAAAAATTATTGCTAATTGGCCAAAATGAGAAGAAAAAATATTCTGATAAAGATGTTCCTCAGTAATATCAACATGACTCTCGAAGTCATGCGTGGTAGCAATACCAAACCAAATACGACGAGCAGTGGGGTCCTGAGCTAAGACTTGGATAAACCTTGAAAATTGTAATGCCATAATGCCTTTCAAATCCTCCTAGCCATTATCCTACTACAATAATTCTTGCTAAAAATAACACCCATGTTGTGGCAATTCCACCCAGAAGGTAATGGGTTACTCCTACAACACGTCATTGGACAATGCTCAAGACTCTAGGCTGGGTAGTATGAGAAAATTTTAATTTATTATTAGCACAAATGATGGATTCAATAAGTTCTTACCAATAACCACGCCCGCTGAATAGAAATATTCGACTAAAATCCCATACAAAATGAGCACCTAGGAAAAAAAGGCCATATGTAGATAATGAAGGGTCGTAGCACTAAATTACTTGGGATGCCTGTGCTCATAAGAAATCGCAAAGCCACCCATTAATAGTAAGGGAACGCTATACAAAGTTTCCTCCCATGATATGAGTTACCACCCCTTATCACTTATACTACCCTAAACATTTGACTGCATTTTCCAATTGAAATGAAATATTACTACTGAAATAACATTATACATCTAGAATAGCCCTAAGAAGACATGATCCTAAGTAGATACTTGACACATCCCCCTTCTTCTAGGTCCATCACAAGGGAAACAAAAACCAAGATTTGCTTTATCTACTATCAAACGCGAGCTATGAGCAAATTGAATGCCTTTCAGAAGTATCAACACTGTTACATGAATCATAAATGCATGAATGTGATGTACCATAAAATATGTGATTCCTAATGGAATGGGTAATAAAGGAACCTTGCTACTTACTGCCACTAAATCACCACATCCCCAAGTCAAACTGGTACTTGATGTTGCACTAGGTGCTAAAGCATGGGTGTTTTGTATCCATTGAGCAAAGATAGGTTGTAATTGTATAGAAGTATCTGAAAACATATCTTGGGGATGCCCTAAAATGCTCATAGTATCATTATGAATATACAAACCAAAACTGTGAAAGCCTAAAAATATACATACCCAATTGTGATGTGATATGATTGCATCACGATTTTTCAGGACATGATCTAATAGATAAGTGGTTGGATCATAGTCTCTTACCATAAAAATGGCTACATGCACAACAACACCAACTATAAGAAATCCACCAATAGACACGTGATGTGTGAATAATGAAAGTTGTTTACCATGGTCAGTAGCTAGATATGGATAAAGGGGCATCACATACATATGATGAGCTACAACAATGGTTAAAAAGCCCAACATAGCTAGGTTAATAGATAGTTGAGCATGTCATGATGTTGTTAGGATCTCATATAGGTCTTTATGACCCTGGCCAATAAATGGGCCTTTATAAGCCTCTAAAGTATCTTTTATACCATGACCAATGCCCCAGTTGGTCCTATACATGTGACCCGCTACTAGGAAAAGAATTTCAATAGCTATAAATCATGGTGTGCTATATCGGTTAGCTATAGACCCCTGTTATTGGATCTAATCCTCCACAAAATGTAAGAAATTCTACATATTTTGACCAATTCAAGGTGAAAAATGGGGTTGCTCCTTCAACAAAATTGGGATAAAGTTGAGCCAAAATATCTTTATTCAAGATAAATTCATGAGGAAGTGGAATCTCTTTAGGATTTACTCTAGCATTTAGAAATTGGTTAATAAGTAAAGATACATGTTATTGGTGTCTCGCCTAAGAAAGAAATCCAAGTCCTAATAACCCTGCTAAATGTTGATTTAACATAGATTCTACATCTTGGAACCAAACCAATTTGGGAGCATCTTTATGATTATGGAACCAACCAGAAAAAAGCATTAAGGCTGCAAAAACTAATGCACAAATTGTAGTACAATAGAGTCGTAATTCACTAGTTATTGCAGATGCTCACCAAAGCTAAAAAAATGAGAGGTTATTTGTATTCCTCGGAAACCCCCTCCTACATCACCATTCAATATTTCTTGACCCCCTATTGGCCAAACCACCTAGGCACTAGGTCCAATGTGAGTAGGATCGTATAGCCATGCTTTATAATTGGAAAAAAGAGCACCATGGAAATACATACCACTCAACCAAAGAAAAATGATGGAAATTTGATCGAAATGGGCACTAAATAATTTTGGAGAGATATCCTCAAAATCACTAGTATCGCTATCAAAATCATGAGCATCTGCGTGTAGGTTCTATATCCAAGTGGTAGTATCAGGTCCCTTAGCTATATTTCTTAAAAAATGACCTAGTTTAGCCCATTCCTCGAAATAAGTTTTTACGGGATCCCTATCTACCAAAATTTTAACTTCTGGTTCTGGTGATTGAATAATCATTTAGTCCTCCTCTTTCTAGACCACACATACAAAGAGACCTGCCAATAGTTAAGTAATTGGTGAACTTACGAGAGATGTTTAAACTTAGTTTTTTTATCTTCTATCTCCCACCAATCTATTTTCTTTAGTTATTCACTAGAGCAATTATGATCTGAAAATTGATCCAGGGCAAGTGTTCAGATCTATTTTGACATAGCCGTGGGGCGCTTAACAGACCTTTTTAATCTTATAAACCCTTTTTCTAAGCTTTGAATTTATGTGATGTAGCCTAGCATATTCATATCTTAACTAGAAGTTCCTAAATGAAGCTACTCTATGTCTTACGTAGAATATATTATTATTACTATATTCCAAACCGCACAAGCAGTCATTACTAAGAGAGACCCCCATATTTCTATTTAGTCAATCGAGGGTTTATTTTTTTGTTTCATTTGATTATTCTCTACCTTATCTATATATCGTTTATCCTTATGAAATACTAGACAAAATAGAAGATCTTAGAGGAGATATAATGAAATTTTGGGGTAGGTTCTTCCCAGAGAAATGATCCGTTTTATTTTGGCTGAGAGAGGCAACAAACAATTAATTATAACAAATAATTGATTATAACAAAAATAGAAAAACTTCTAAAAAATCAATTGAAATTGAAACTAAATAAAAAGAAATAAGAATATAAAATTCAATGAAAATAAAAAAAAATAATGTTCTTATTCGAAACGCCTCGTGATCTTCAACCAATTTTGTGCTTCAATATAATTACCAAGAGTAAGCGCTATAGCTTGTTTCAAATACTTGGCAGCTTGATCAAACTAAGCCTCCACAATTTTAGAATCTCCTTGTCGAATGGCATGTTCTCCCTGGTCGAAATAGGGGTAAATTCCTTTCCTTTGAACAGTACATGGGAGTTTTTGACCTCATACAGCTCAGTAGCCAAATTATTTTGGCGCCTTCCCCTTTTTTTATCGAATTAACCAAAAGAAAAGATATTATGAGTTTGAAACTAAAAATTTTCTTAATAATTCAATTAGTTTTATCTTTTTTCCCTCCTTCCTAAAGTATAGCATTTCTACTATCATTAGAATTTTATGAAAGGTAACTATCTCGGTTTCATATATAAATTTATATAGAATTTTTGAAAAAGACTTTTCTTCATAAGAAGGAAAATACTTACAATATTTGGGATATGATGCTACATTGCTACTCAATACCTTAGGGGATCAACTCTATATATAAGTTAATTCCTCATTTTTATCTCATGATATGAGATAAGTAAGGAGTTCTTATTTTATCGGCCCACAACCTCACGAATTGATCTTTGTGGTGCTTCCTTTTCAATTGGACCATTTATCCATTGAATAAATTATTTAGGTGATGACTTGCATAATTTGACCTAATTTATCAATTCTCAACTTTAACTTTAGTCTAATTTTATTTATTTTTCATTGAATTTAGACTTCATTAATATTATTTAAATTTTATTGCAAATTTAAAGATAATAAAGATCCAAAATTTTCGAAGCATATCATTTAAGGAATCTTAAATTTAAATGAAAATTTATTTAAATCAAATTTAAATTAAGATTTTTTAAATATATATATATAATCAGGAAAAAAGAAACGTAGAGGGAGAGGTTATATAGATATAAAGGATGGTAAAGATATTAAGGGAGATATATAGTTATTCGAAATCATAAATAGCAGTAGTGGATGGCCACGAGAGGGAGATACAAAAAGAAAATCATAAAAAAAGCACGAGGACAACAAAAAGAAAAAAGAATAGAGTGCAAGAATAAAAAACTGGGAAGAGAAAAGCGAAATCAGATTCTTTTTACGAGTCAATTTTCTTTTAATTCTTCTTAGAAAATTATGGTGAATTCGTTTATGTATAATTTAATTTTTAGCATGAACTAATTTATCTTTATTCTAGGAAAAAAAGATGTAATTTAATTATGAACTATGCTTGATTTTCTATGTTAATTTGAATTATTTATCTTCATGTTTGTTTGATTCATTCTGAGTTTAATGCTTCTAATTAACTGACCATTAATTAGATGATTTTAGTCTTTTGATTTACTATTGAAAGTAGGAATTATAGGATAGATTTAGAATATTTTGGCATAGGTAAATATAGAATCGGAAGACTTGTATGAATCTGTGTAGTTTTAAAAATCGTTGGTCTTAATGCTTTCCAATTGACTATTGAAAGAGGATTTTGGATATTTTAGGAGATTGCTAACAAACAAAGAGAATTAAATTCAATTATCTAGATGAGTAAAGCATAGTGAGGGATTAGGTGAAATCGATTTTCTAAAAGTTTTCTTTCTATTAATTTGATCTTTGAACATCTGTATTTTCTTATGCATATTTTCTTTACATTGGTTTTATTTTAAATTTCAATTATAATAACCATATTGATTTTTATAGATAAAATTAAGATTAATATAATTTTGATATTTTTCAAAAATAAGTTACCAATCCTTGATGATGATACTTTTCTTATCACTTTATTATAAAACAACCATACTATGCACTTGCGGTTTTACATCGATCAAGTTTTTGGCACCATTGTAGGGGATTGATTTTTTCTTATTTTTTCCAATATCGATAAAAAGTAATCTTGGTTTTAATTTAAAATTATTTTTTATTTCATTTTTATTTTTATTTTTATATTTTTTTCTGGGTGTGTTTTTAAAGTTGGATGTGTCAAGCTAGAACTCAAAAGAAGAAAGTACTAGCCATGCCTGAAGGAGAACATAATGCACCGCCATGCACCTTGATGGATTATGTAAGGCCAATTGTGAATGATAACTACTTAAGTGTAAGATGCCAAACCATTAATTCCAATACTTTTGAGCTCAAACATGCCTTGATCAGCATGGTGCAACAAGTCCAATTTAGCGGATCGCCACTTGATAATCCCAATATTCATTTGGTGATGTTCTTGGAGATTTGTGACACTATAAAGATGAATGGTGTTACTGAAGACACCATTAGACTGAGATTGTTTCCTTTTTCATTGAGGAGACAAGGCCAGAGGTTGGCTACAGTCTTTATAACCGGGAAGCATCACTAGTTGGCAAGACATGATAGAAAAGTTTCTTGTTAAGTTCTTTCCATTTGCAAAAATATCCCAACTCAAGAGTGAGATTGTTCATTTAAGACAAAATGATTTTGAGACACTCTATGAAGCATGAGAAAGGTAAAAAGATATGATTTGTTATTGCCTTCAATATGGATTGCCAAATTGGTTACAAATTCAAATGTTCTATAAGGGGTTAAATGGGCAAACTAGAACCATAGTTGAAGATGCTTCTGGTAGAACTTTGGTGTCAAAGACACTTGAAGGTGCTACTTCTATTTTGGAAGAAATGATCTCAAAAAACTATCAATGGCCAACTGAAAGATCTATGGCTAAGAAAGTTGTCGGGATTCATGAATTGGAGCAGTTTACTACCCTTTCAGCTCAAGTATCTTCTCTATCTCATCAGATTTCAACCTGGACAACTCAAAGAATACCACAAAGTATAGAATGTTTCAACTTTAACTATGATAGTTTTGATAAATGAATCAAGTCAAGAGAAGGTTCAATACATTAACAATTGGAACTATAAGTATCAGGGTATCCTATGCAAAATTACTACCATCCAGGGCTACAAAGTCATGAGAATTTTTCTTATGGAAACACAAAGAATATGCTATAACCTTTTCTATGGTTTAGTAGTCAATCAAGCGAGAATAAGATGTCACTTGAGGTTGCCATGGTTTCCTTTGTTAAGGAGACCAAAGAAAGGTTTAAAAAGAGTGATTTATGGATGGATAACATTGAGATTCATTTTAACAATATGGGAGCCACTATGAAAAATCTTGAAGTGCAAATTGGGAAACTAGCTACAACCATTAATGCTCAACAATGAGGAACTTTTCCTAGTAATATAGAAGTGAATCAAAAGGAACAATGCAATGTCATTACACTTAGGAGTGGAAGATAAATTAAGAAGTCATCATAAAAGGAAACAGAGTCCACCTCTACAGCTCCAAACAATGGCCAAAGCAATAATAAAGTAGAAAAAGCAAAGATTGTTGATGATACACTAAGAGAGGCTAACATACCTCCATCAATTTCATTTCCTAACAATCCTCTTATTCTCTCTACTCCACTTCCTTATTCTCAACACTTTCAAAAACAAAAATTGGATCAGTAATTTTCTAAGTTTTTGGATAGTTTTAAGAAAATTCATATAAATATTCCTTTTGTAGATGCCTTAAAATAGATGCCAAATTATGCCAAATTCCTAAAGTACATAATTTCCAAGAAGATAATGTTAGAGGAGTTCAAAACAATGAAGCTTTCTAAAGAATGTAGTGCCATTCTTCAAAAGAAATTACCTCAAAAATTAAACGATCCAGAGAATTTCACTTTGCTTTGCACTATTGGAAATTCATTTTTTGATAAATTTTTATGTGATCTTGGTGCTAGAATTAATCTTATGCCATTATCTATTTATAGAAAATTGGGACTTGGAGAGATGAAACAAACAACAATTTCTTTGCAACTAGCAAACCATTCCATCAAGTATCCACGTGGTATCATTGAAGATGTATTGGTAAGGGTGGATAAATTTATTTTTCCTAATGATTTTATTGTTTTAGATATGGATGAAGACCAAGATGTCCAACTAATTTTTGGCCGACCATTTTGGCTATAGGAAGGGCTTTAATGGATGCTCAAAAAAATGAGTTAATATTGAGAGTGAACAAGGAAGAGGTTACATTCAACATTTATAAATAAATGAGTTTCCAGAACATCCAGGAACTTGCTTTTGGGTAGATGTTATTGAGCAATTTGTAGTAAAAGCCTTTCAAGAGGATATGCTAGACGATCACCTAGAACGGTGTATCACCACTTCATATCATGCTTTTGATTTCAATAACTCTACTATTTGTGAACCTAATTTACCTTTTGTAGTGAATAATTTCTCCACTATGCATTTTCCTTGGAAGCATTACAACAAGTTACATCATATAGCAAATAAGTGGAAAGGTTGGAGCCAATAGTAGCAAAGATGGATTCTATAATCTCTATAGAAAAAGTGAAGCAAACTATAACTCTAGAGTTGAATAAATTACTTGATCATATTTGCTATGCATTCTTGGGTGATAATTACACCTTTCTAGTGATTGTTGTGGCATCACTTACACCCGAAGAAGAGGAAAAGTTACTACTGTGTTAAAGGAGCATAGAATAGCCTTAAAATGGACTATCTCTGACATAAAAGGTATAACTCCATCCATTTTCATGCACAAGATTCTAATGGAAGAACCTTACAAACCATCAATTAAGCCTCAAAGAAGATTAAATCCAGCTATGAAGGAAGTTATGAGAGTTGAAATTTTGAAGCTCT
Organism: Hippophae gyantsensis; assembly: GCA_030763125.1. Lineage (NCBI taxonomy): Eukaryota > Viridiplantae > Streptophyta > Magnoliopsida > Rosales > Elaeagnaceae > Hippophae > Hippophae gyantsensis. The sequence continues at coordinate 53,764,881 of CM061028.1, forward strand.
TCAATGCTAGAATTATTTATGCTATTTCAGACAGCTCATGGGTTAGTCCAATGCATGTTGTACCAAAAAAGGGTGGAATGACGGTGGTGAAAAATGACAACAATGAGCTTATTCCTACAAGAACAGTCACAGGTTGGCGTGTATGTATAGATTACCGCAAGTTGAACAAAGAAACAAGGATGGATCAATTTCCACTTCCATTCATTGATCAAATGTTAGATCGATTGGCTAGATATCCTTATTATTGTTTCTTAGATGGTTATTAGGGGTATAACCAGATTGCCATAACCCCCAAAGATCAGGAGAAACCTACATTCACATGCCCCTACAGAACATTTGCTTTTAGAAGGATTCCCTTTGGATTGTGCAATGCCCAGCAACATTTCAACATTGCACAGTGGATATTGTTTTATATGGTGGAAGATATAATGGAAATTTTCATAGACGAATTTTTGGTTTTTGGTACATCTTTTGATCATTGTTTGAATAATTTAGCTCTTGTTTTGCAGAGATGTGAGGATAAAAACCTTGTCCTAAACTTGGAGAAGTGTAATTTCATGGTTCAAGAAGGGATCATGCTTGACCATAGAGCGTCATTTAAAGGAATTGAGGTTGATCAGGCTAAAATTACGACCATAGAAAATATATCACCTCTAAAGAATGTGAATGGAATCATAAGTTTTTTAGGACATGTAGGATTTTATAGAAGATTTATAAAGAATTTCTCTAAACTTTCTAAACCTTTATGTAATCTTCTTGAAAAAAAAGTTTGCATTTGACTTTGATGATGTTTGTTTACAAGCCTTTAATGCAATCAAGGAGAAACTGATTTCATCACTGGTAATGACTACACCTGATTAGAGTCAACCTTTTGAAGTCATGTGTGATGTAAGTGACTTTGCAATTGGAGCAGTGTTAGGGAAAAAGCAAGACAAACTATTTAGGGCATATACTATATAAGTCAGACATTAAATGAAGCTCAATTGAATTATACAACAATTGAGAAGGAGATGCTTACTGTGGTGTTTTCTTGTGAATTGTTTTTGTCTTACATCATTGGTACAAAGGTGATAGTGTTCACTAATCATGTAGTACTTTGTTATATGTTTAGCAAGAAAGATGCTAAGCCTAGACTGATTTGTTGGATTCTTCTTCTTCAAGAATTTGATTTGGAAGTTCGAGATAAGAAAGGAAGTGAAAATTTAGTTGCTGACCATCTCACTTAGTTGGTTGATCACCACACAAATTGTGTGCAATAAATACACAAGTATACGTATCGTAACAGGTAATATAATGATAAATAAAGATCGTTCCCACGAAGATTATTTTTTTTAGAAACTAATTTTTAAAACTAAAAATAATAAAAATCAATTTTTTTTGTGTTTTTATATCTTAAGAAAGCAAAATTAAAATAATTAAAAGTAAATAGCAATAATTAATTAAATCAGATTTTATGACTAAAAAGATATATGAGAAAAAATCTAGGAATACTTAATCCCCCAATTTTCTAAACATGCGAATCACTAAAATCCTCTCAATATAATATCAATTAATTACATGATCAATTGAATCTAACCTAGCATGTATTTCTCTTTCAAGTAAACTACACACCATATAGTAATTAATTTAATCACACTCTCATGCCAATTAAATTGCATATTACTCATTAAGTTCATCAATTATGGATTACATACATAAGAATCATACATCTCTGCCTAGAAACTATGCATGTTATTTAATCAAGACAAACAATTAAATAATTTTCTCAAATCTATTTAATTGCCTCTATAGATAAATTGTTGGCCAAACAATTAATAGCATGAAAATCAGATTAAATAATATAATTAAATTAATATTATAATTGAGAAAAAATATTAGATCATCACATGGTGAAAATTGGGTTCATAAGATCCCTAGATTAATAAATTAATTACACATAATTGTGTTCATAAAGCTCATATTTTTCATGAAGGAAGACATAAAATTAATAAAGAAAAGAGTAGAAAAAGAAATACAATCAATCTCTTGAATTGTATAATTAATTTCCTCTTGAATCTCCACCAAAATTGTGTCATTTCTTGAATTTCTCTGTATTTTTCTCTCTTTTTAGCTCTAAAAACTGACCAAAATTATGCTAATGGAGGCCAATTAGGGTTTATGGAGTGATTAGGGGCTTAAATAAAGCTTAGGTGCGATTTGGACCATCCGATCAGCTTCAAATCAAGGGCTACGATCAAAACAAGCAAAACTAACAGTTTCAGCCAATCATAGCCTGACACGTGGCATCCGAAGTTTATTGGGCGAATCAGAGAGAGACGCGTGGTAGGGGAGACCGGTCAGAGTCAACCTTCACTGAGTCAGCACCACGTGCCGCGACGTGATTCGCGGGAACGGATGGCGTGGTGCACATGTGGAACATTTCGAGCAATAGCGTGGTGACACGTGTCGTCGTGCGTTGACTGATTTCTGAACTCGGATTGAACACCGTGTTGACACGTGGCGTGGTTTCTCCTCCTCACACGCGATGGAATGTGATTCGCTCTCCTTGCTTGCGTGGCTTACTCAGTCAACTCCTATGCTTCCGTGGCGTGCCACGTGGCAACTTCTGATTGGTCCTGCGTTAAAAATTCATAAAAAATCCATAAAAATTCCAAAAATTATATTTTCACCCCTTTTCACTAAAATACTTATATTTTAATTTTTTTAGCCACAAAAATACTATTTATTAAATAAAACAAGTAAATATTAAGTAAAAAAGTGTTTTAATGACTCTATTTTCATAGAGTCATCACACCCCCAAACTTAAATCTTTGCTTGTCCTCAAGTAAAGCTAAGTATAACTAAATAAAATAACTTGGGTAGTATATTCATAAATATATTTCTATTAGTACATGCATATTTCACAAAAACTTTCCCTCTCAAAAGTCATACAAGTCTATGATTAAGAGGTTCTCATATTCATCAATCAATGTTCCATCAATACAAGGATATCCAAGGTTTTTGAAAAATCAATTCGTATGTGTGTGCTGCACATGATATCGTCCAATGCACTCATGAAATCAATTTATATAAGCATGATAATCAATTAAATCTTAGAACAAGTCTCATAAGTCAATTTTTCACATCCCTCTCCACTAATATAAATATGCACTTAGCTCAAGATCAATAAGGACTTTACATGGTTGTAATGTAAGGCTTAGGTGGGGGGTCGATAGATGTAGACATTTTAGGGTCTTTCCACACCTTAGCTTTTTTTTTCATCATGCACCTTTTAACTACAATTGAGCTTTTACTTGATATTTTAGTGCACCCCCTTTTCACATTCTTTTCAAATTTTTTTTATTCCACATCGCTTTCTTCTTTTTTTTTTTCTTTTTTTTTTCACAACACCCTCAAACTTATTTTCAATTCTATTTTCTTTTTCTTTAGAGGGATACTTGTGTTGTGAGTTTTGCTTCTCTTTTTTTTTACGGGGTGTATTACATTTCACCTTACTCTAAAGCATACACATGAGTGACTTACAGATATGAAAGGTTCTTTGTTAGGCACAAATGGGTGACTAAAGGTATTAACAATGGTTAGCTTGAAAGGCTCAATCGATCCAAATAAGGCCTAAATCATTTCTCTTGCTGAATACTATTTAGGATTTCGCCTCAAGAGATGATCAAATAGATTCTAAAACTTGGTAGATCTAATTAACTCACATAACTCACTACAAATTTTCTCTTAATAAGCACACCAAAATTCAATCATGAACATGTGCATAAAAGTTGAATCAATTCAATCAAAACTAACAAGCATATCACATGATTAATGTAAATATCTTAACAAATATGATACATTCCTTATCCTAGTCATGACAACCAATTTTTATCATGGAGTTCATATGTTTCATATCAAGCATGCGTGCATTTAGTTTCCATATATTTATCAATTTCTACCCAAATCATGATTAAAAACAACCTAAAAATTAAAAAACAAACATCCCTAAAAATTTAAAATGCATACTAAATACTAATGTAGAGAATGAAGTTCTGTCCCCCAAACTTAAATTACACATTGTCCCTAATGTGCACATATAAATATGAAAAGGTCAAAGAAAAGAAAACTCCCTTAGTTATGGCACACCACATTTGTCACTGAAATTCTCATTCTTGTTGTGTCATTGCTCTCCACATTTATTCACCTACAAAACAAAAACAATGAAAATATAAGTAAAATAATGTTGGGTTGCCTCCCAACCAGCGTCACGTTTAACATCCTTGACTAGACTATCCTATTAAGTCCTAAGGCATATCCCTTTGTATCCATTTACTTTTGAGTTTGCCTGGAAACAACTTGAGTCTTGATTTGTTCAATAATATTTTATGTTTTGGCTCGCAAACATGGTACTCAATTCTCTTCTCATGCCATATTGTTGCTTTCCTTTTGAACTTCTTGGCATTCTTATAAGCACTCCACCGTAACTCATCCAATTTATGTATTTCTAATAGCTTTTTCACATCTCCATTGGACTCTTTCACTTTCATACTTGATTGAGGATAGGAGGGTAGAAGTGTGGGGTCTAAACTTGGTGGCTCTTCAATTGATGGTTTGAGTTTAGATCCTATCTCAAAATTTTTCATTATCGCCTTTGATACATACATGAGAGATGCGTCCTCCAAAAATTTCACACAGTCTACAATATCAACCTTCGATGCCATACTTTCAAAGTTATAATAGGTTGAGTTATTTTCTGGTGATTTTATATCCTTGGTTACTACAGCATGTGTTAAAGTATTAAGTTTGGGTGATGCCGCATATTCTTTTAAGCCATTCCCACAATTAGTAACATTTATCCTTAAACATTCATTAGCATTATCAATATCAGGGAGTTCAGATTCTTTAAAAACTTTAAATATTACTTGTTCATCTTGCACTCTCATTGTAAGTTCACCTTTTTGTACATCAATGAGTGCCCTTCTGGTTGCTAAGAATGGATGACCAAGTATGATAGGAATGTCACGGTCCTCTTCCATGTCTAGCACAATGAAGTCCACCGGAAAGATGAATTTGTCTACTTTTACTAACAAATCTTTGACCACACCTTGAGGTCTCTTAATCGATCTATCTGCCATTTGTAATGTTACCGAAGTAGGTTTTGCTTTACCAATCCCCAATCTCTTGAAGACCGATAATGGCATAAGGTTAATACTAGAACCCAAGTCACATAGTGCCTTGCCAAAACGAATGTTCCCAATAGTGCAAGGGATGTCAAAACTACCTGGATCTTTCAGTTTTTGTGGTAGTTTCCTATCAGGAATGGCACTACAACCTTCAGTCAAGGTTATTGTTTCATGATCACCAAGCCTCATTTTCTTTGATAGTATATCCTTCATGAATTTGGCATAAGATGGCATTTGTTCAAGTGCCTCTGCAAATGGTATGTTTATATGTAGCTTCTTGAAGACTTCTAGAAATTTTGAAAACTGCGTATCTGACTTTTGCTTTTGCAGTCTTTGAGGGAAAGGAATAGTGGGCTTGTAAAGGTTGCTCTTTTTTGGCTGAATTATTTCATTTTCATTACTCTCTTTATCCACTAATTTCTCCTCCTCCTTTTTAGTTTCTGGTTCCTCCTTATCCTTTTTAGTTTGATAGTTCGCTTTATCCTTTTTAATTTCCTGTTTCTCCTCATCCTTTTCTGTCTTATGTTCTTTTTCTAAAGTTTTACCACTCCTTAAGGCTATGACATTGCATTGGTCCTTACCTTCTCTTATTGGCTTTACAATTGAACGTCGTGCTGACACGTGGCACGTGTTTCTCCACCGCACACGCGATGCAACGTGATTTGCTCTCCTTGCTTGCGTGGCGTCCACGTGGCTTGCTCAGTCAACTCCTATGCTTGCGTGATGTGCCACGTGGCAACTTCTGATTGGTCCTGCGTTAAAAATTCATAAAAATTCCAAAAATTATATTTTCACCCCTTTTCACTAAAAAACTTATATTTTAATTTTTTTAGCCACAAAAATACTATTTATTAAATAAAACAAGTAAATATTAAGTGAAAAAGTGCGTAATGACTCTATTTTCATAGAGTCATCATTGGTGCAAGAGGAAGTGAAACCATATTTTGAGATTCAAGAAGCATTCCCTGATGAGCAGTTGTTTGCATATGAGATCAAGCTTCCTTGATATGCGGATATTGTAAACTACTTAGCTTGTAGGGTATTGCCACCATATCTTACCTACCACCAACATAAGAAGTTTTTGCATGATGTGAAATATTATTTTTGGGATGAACCTTTGCTTTTCAAAAGGTGCCCTGATCAAATCATCTGAAGATGTGTGCCTGAAGAGGAGATGCAAGCCATTCTTCATCATATGGAAGAAATTTTGGAGTAACACAAACAACAACTAAGGTACTTCAAAGTGGTTTCTTTTGGCCCTCTATTTTTCATGATTGTTATACTTTGGTGAAGACTTGTGATCGGTGCCAATGTATGGGAAATATTTCAAGGCGTCAGGAGCTACTATTAAAAAATATCTTAGAGGTTGAGCTATTTGATGTTTGGGGAATTGATTTTATGGGTCCTTTTCCTCCCTTTTTTGGCTTTGTTTATATCTTGTTAGCAGTTGATTATGTGTCAAAGTGGGTGGAGGCAATTGCTACAACAACAAATGATGCAAAGGTAGTGCTCAAATTTCTACATAAGAACATATTCATAAGATTTGGCACTCCACAAGCTATTATTAGTGATGAAGGGACCCATTTTTATAATAAGTTGTTCAACAACCTTCTCTCTAAATATGGTTTGAAGCATAAGATAGCACTTGCCTATCATCCTCAAACTAATGGCCAAGCTGAAATTTCAAATCATGAAATCAAGAATATCCTTGAGAAGACAGTCAACACCAATAGAAAGGATTGGGCAAAGAAGCTTGATGATTCTTTGTAGGCATACCATATAGCTTTTAAAAAATCTATTGGGATGTCTCCTTATCGATTAGTTTTTGGAAAAAACATGTCATCTCCCTGTTGAGTTAGAGCATAAAGCTTATTGGCCTATAATGAAGTTTAATTTTGATTTGAAGGTAACAGGAGAAAGTTGACTTCTTCAATTGAATAAGATGGATGAGTTTCAGAATGATGCTTATGAAAATGAAAAGATCTACATAGAACGCACAAAGAAGTGGCATGACAAACAGATTCCTAAGCGTGAGTTTTCTCTAGGACTACAGGTTTTGATTTTCAATTCATGACTAAAACTCTTCCTAGGTAAGTTAAGATCGAGATGGACAGGTCTTTATATAATTGACAAAGTTTCAACTTTTGGAGCAATAGACTTGAAGGACGAGGCAGAGAATATATTCAGAGTTAACAATCAAAGATTGAAGCACTATTATAGAGAATACATAGAGAGGAATTATGCATTTATTCCTCTTCGAAATCCTGATTGGTGAAGATTGAAAAGTCTAGCTATAGACTATAAAACAAGCGCTTATGAGAGGTAGCCTATAAAACTTTCTTTTTTCTTTTCTTTTATTTTATTTTATTATTATCTATTTGAATAATTTGGATTTTGATGCTAGTTTATTTTATAGGAATAAAAAGCTTAAAATTACAAACTAATGCGGATCCACCATAAAACTAGGAAAGTTCCTTTCATTTCTTCTATCTGTCTCACTTTTAAATTACAATGAGGACATTATTTAGTTTAAGTTTAGGGGTGTCAATTCCTATATTCTTGAGTTGTTGAATTCTCTTATCAAACATGTATTTGAGTATGATTGAATTCACTATGACTATAAAATTTGTGATTGAGGATGGTTCTGAGAAATGTTTTTCAAAATCTACTATTATGTTAGTTAGAGTTTTGTGGGTACTTTGATTTAAATCTTTGTCCTTGAAAATAATTGAGCACATAGTAAATTTTTCTCTACTCCATTTTGCCTATGAAGAGAAGGATTAAATTAATTGGGGTAGGAAATTCAATCTTGCTTTACTTTAGAATCCGTTGATGGATCCTTGAGGCAAAGTCCTAGTTGATACCGAATATCAGAGAAATGATCTAGGCAATTTTTTTGTCATAACCAAAAAGTTTTCCCAATTGTCCTAATTATCATGCCATCATGGCATGGTGTATTCCCATAGTTAACCCCTTAAGCCTTATTTTACATAAGCCTTTATTTGTTATTTTAACTACATAAGTCATTCTTATTCTAAGCCTAAAAAACCATAAACTTAACTTAAATTTTGAGAAAATACTTTGGTAAAAATTTACATTTAAAAAGAAAGTTAGTTCAAATTAAATAATCCACATTATATTTACTCTATTTGATCAAAGTATGAAAAAAAGAGAAAGTAAAAAGGCAAGAATCGAAAAAGGGTTAAAGTGGTTGAAATTAGTAAAAACTTTGAGTGTCAAGGCAACCACACCAAAAAAAGAGAAACAAAAGAAAAAAAATAGTACTCAACTTATTGATTATGGCAAAAATATTGTCAAGAAAGAGCTATGGTGTGAATCCTATGGATATTCTTTTTATTGTTTCTTTCTACCAAGTATTTTCCCAATTTGCTTTGATTTTCTATATCCACTTCTTTCTTAGCCCTCACCCTATGGCCTATCATTACAACCCTGATTAAAGACCTTTTGGTCTCTGATTTTGGTATTTGATTGCATTAGTCGAGAGGATTTCTTAAAATTGGACTTATGGAGTTAGGTTTTGAGAGAATTTTTGTGATTTCAGTTGTTCTACTTTTACCTGAATTTTCTGGTAGTTTAGAGTTAAATTGACTATTTCACACACATACTCAAGGACCTAGCTTTAGATTAAAATAAATGCTTAACTCTTGCTTGAAAAATTGCTGAATTTTGAATGATTTTCTTGCTATCTTCGATGTAAAATGAGTAAGTTATTAGTGATGAAATCTAAATTCAGATCATGGCTTGGTGAGTGGTGGTAATTATCTATAGGGGTCTTGTTGACATTGTCTATAGTTTTCCTTTCTTTTTGTTTGAGGACAAACAAAGTTTTAAGTTTGGGAGTATTTGATGACTTGCATAATTTTATATATTTATCACTTCTCAACTTTAACTTAGTCTAATTTTATTTATTTTTATTGAATTTAGACTTCATTATTATTATTTAAATTTTATTACAGATTTGAAGATAATGAATATCCAAAATTTTAGAAACATATCATCGAAAGACTTTCAAATTTAAATTAACATGTTATATATATATATATGGCTTCTATTTCTTTTATATATATTGAAGGTAGAGGTAATACAAAAAATAAGAAAGTGTGCTCTGTTTATAACCGAGTGATGTACCTCTTAATTATCAATAAAAACACATGATTAACAATCAAAACATATTATATTGATAATTAGGCGGCTTAGCAAACCATATAATTTACAAACAAGAAATATAAATATGAAAAATTAAAATAGGAAATAAAATAAACACAATAAAATACAAAATTAATACTTACTTATTAAATATTTAAACTAAAGGTTAGAAATTAAAACTGATTATCAAAGAGGTATGAAAGTATAAGAGTATGAGCAATGGAAGGGATGCCTCTTCTGAAGAATGAGCTCTTTATTTATAACCAAGTGATGTATTGTGCTTGGATGTTGTTAGTATTCAATGAATAGTACTTTGTCTGCCATTTGATATTGTAGAAACTTTGACTACTATGCTATGAACAGTAGTTGGTCTGCCACTAGGTACCGTTGGAGATGCCTTACTTTTTCGAACAGTAGTTGTTATGACATTCCAAGTAGGTTAATACTATTGGATGAATAGTGCATTGTCGACACCATTTGCTATTTTGTCATCTTGTGAAAACAGTAGTGATTGTCTTCTGAAGACTCTGATAGGCCTATTCATATAGTGTCATTGGGCTTTTGGCCTATTAATTAAAGAAAATAGGCTCACAGGCCTAAATAATGGACTCGTAGGCTCAAAATGATAAAGTATGGACACACAGGCCTAATTAATAGAAATGGACTCCTAGGCCCAACATGGACACGCAAGCCCAAAGTAATAGAATGGATATGTATGTTCAATAAGGATAATGGGTCTTTAGACCCATTTTAAGGACGAGCTTTGCCGGTCCAAAATAGTATGTCTTCACTAGTTGTCTCCAAGTTGATCAGATCATCTAATGATGCTTTTGATGTGGCTGAGATTGTTTCATTTGGTGATTGATTCTCATCTAAATCTTCCTCTTCTTTTTTAACATTAGAAGTTTGGCCAGAAGATCCTTGTGATAATTGTTAGATGATTTCCAAAAGTTCCTCCTGGGTTTTTGCATTGGATATCAAGGCATTGGTATGTGCCTTTTGAGCCAAGAGAAGTGAGAATGCTTGGAGTTCCTTCACTTGGGGTTCTCTATGACCATTTTTGAGAAGCCATTGATTAATGGCCAGAAGTAATAGAGTTTTGGGGATCGTAAATGATGACCACTATTTGATCTGAAATGATATGGTAATAGTAATTACCTCTAATGTAATTAGGTTTAAGACCCAATGACATACCCAATGGAGATAAAATTTTGAGAAAAAAGTGCATAGATGAGGAAATCTAGCTTCCTCTAGTGTTGGTTTATAGTAATGTTGGAAGGATTGATAACTTTCCTTCATAGGGGAAGTAAGAATGGAACTGATAAATCCGAATAATTTCCACCATTCAGAAAACCAAGATGGAAATCGGGATGGAATAATAGATTTGTTTAAAAAGAAAAACAACCAAGAATGTTGGTTATCTTTGTTTTGTATTAAGAATACATTAAACCACGCCTGGTAATAATCCCAATAATTGTAGTTTTTACAATGTGAAATTTAGGAAGTAATACTGGTTGGGAAACTCAATAATTTTGATAGATCATTACCCCAATCTATTGGAGATATGATTTTATGAAGCTTAGCAGTTGAAAACTATGCCTAAAAGGATTTTGGATAGAGAAAATGTTTAAATTCCACACTACCTGTAATTTCTAAAATATGTTGATAGTATTGAGGAGTTTTTGAAAGGGCAGAAGACCTGTAAAAGAAAGCTTTACCAAAATATTTTTGAATTACTAAATAAAGGTTTTGGTCAAAAAATCCTTTTTCAACAATTGTTACTATCTAAGTATGTTTTTTTTTAAATACTCAGTAGTTGGTTTTGAAATGGTTTTGGGAATGATTTCTTTTGTTCCCTTTTTTGCAAAATAAGTAAAGTTTGCTATCCTCGTTTCTAGAATAGAAATTGTTCCAGTCTTTTGTTTTGAAAATATTTTGGAAGACATTGCTTCCTTTTCCTTACTCTTAGAGGGTGTGGCCTCTATTTGTAATGGTGCACCTACTCCTGGAATGCTGGCATAGGTTTCTTGTAATAGATCAAGGTTTAGATATTCCTTGAGTCCTAAAATCCATTCTTAGACTCGTTGATATAGTTCCTCATTTAATGGTGATATTTGAGGTGATGATTCTTCCATAGAAGGTTGGGAAGATGATGCTGCTTCTACAAGTTTGTTTTGGGCTACTTGGGACCAGGTAATAATGGGTTTTATCGATGAGAGGCTGGTAATAGAAGGGTTAGGAGGTTCCTTTTTCTCCTTTTCTTTTTTTCCTTTTACTCATCTTTAAACGTGTTTTGGAGAAATTCTCTGGTTAGAAAATCTGGCAATGAGTTATTCTCTCTTCTAATAAATTCATTATCAAAATCAAAAATACTTAATAATGCTTGCCATCGGGCAAAAATTTGTTTTGATGCAATGTTTTTAACATCTTTTAATAAAATCTCTTTTGTAGATTTACAATCAATTCTTAATAAAAATCTTGATTTAATGAATCTGATTGAAACTTGGAAATGCAAAGTACTATTGCTAATACTTCTTTTTTTACAATAGAATAATTCTTTTGACAATCATTCCAATGGCCAGAGAAAAACTGAACTATAAGTTCATTTTTATCTTGGACTTGTTTTAATATCCCACCGTAGCCAAGTTCACTGGCATTGATTTCTACTATCTTGGGAAGTGTTGGATCTGCAAGATGTAAACAGGGAATGTTTTGAACTTGTGCTTTTATTTTTTGCACAATTTTAGTGTGTTCTTCTGTCCATGGCTCAGGAGTCTTCTTAAGCCTATTATGTAATGGCTTTTCCATTCTATTGATATTAGGACAGAAACTTAGAACGTAATTTAAGCTACCAAGAAATCTTTATAGCTGAGTTTTGTCAATGATCTTATCACGAAACCTAGTGGTAAACTGAAGAGATTGTTCGATTGGAATAACTGTTCCATTAGACACATTATGTCCAAGAAACCTAATATTGGTTTGGAAAAGAGTCATCTTTTTGGTTGATAATGCCAGTCAACTCTTTTTGATGATATGAAAAAAGGTTTGGAGATGTCAAATATGTTGTCTGACATCTTTGGAAAATATAAATACATCATCGATGTACACAATATAGAATTCTGAATAAGGATTGAATATATCATTCATAATCCTTTGAAATTCAGAAGGCATAATTTTGAGCCCAAAGGGCATGACATTCCATTCATATTGTCCAAATGGAACAGTAAATGTTGTTTTATACCTACGTCTAGGTTCAATTTAAATTTTCCAGAATATTGACTTCATATCAAACTTAGAAAATATGGATAATGAATAAAGTATTTGAAGTAAGTCTTTTTTATTTAGAATAGGGTACCTAATCCATTTTAAAGCTTGATTCAAAGGTTTGTAGTTGGTAACTAACTGAGGAGTTCCTTTCTCAATCTCGACAGATTTGTTGACATAGAAGACTGCACAACTCCACAATGATCTGGATTTTGGAATTAATTTTTTAGATAAGAGATCATTGATCTCTTTTCTGCAGAATTGTTCAAGGTCACCATTCATTTGAATAGGCCTTACATTTGTGAGAATATCCTTCTCATTGAAGGTTGGTTCATATGGTAAATCAACCATATATTCTTTTCTCTCCTAGAAAGCACTGGGTAATTCAGAACAAACCTATTTTTTGAAATATTTTTGTAATTGAGAGATCTTGTCTTTGACCTCTGGGATTTGGAGTTCTTTCTCAACAGTATGAGATTGAACTCTGGATTTGAGATAGAGAAGGTCATTTTCTCTATGCTTAATAAGAATAGAAATATCTTTTTGGTGGATGGAGTTGGCTTTAATGAGGTTAAGATTTCTAGTTTTTGGTTCTTGGATAAGGGGAAAATCGAACGTCTTCTCTTCTATTTTGATGGATATTTTGCCTGTTTTGAGAGAATATGGGGTGATGATATCCATAAATGGAGTTCCTAATATAGCTGAATAACTAATATCAGAAGCAATAACAAATGGGGATTCGATAAGGAATGAGTTATTAAGGATTTATATTTCAATTTTTCCTATAATATTCTTTCTTGATTTATTAGCTGAGGAAATATTTTCATTAGTTTTTTGATAAAATCGTCTGGGGATGATTGATGGGTTAATGCAATTGAGGTCAACACCTGTATCGACTAAGGCTACCATCTCAATTTTTGATTGATCGGGGAATACAATAGTAATTTTTATCTTATATTTCCTGGTTGTAATTTGTTGAAGGAGTTGGAGAGTATCTTTTGAAACTCTTACTACATATTTTAATTAATCGATTCATCATCCAAATCCATGTTGATTGGAGTTTTAATCCCTGTTTTATCAAGTAGTTTAAACTTGAGATCATATTCTTTATGTTTTTCCTTAAGTTGGTGGAGTTCTAGCTTAATAGTTTTGATTTCAATTTTTAAGTCTTGAATCTGACTTTCTGTTTAATATTTTTGTTCTTTCGGTCCAAAATAGTAGTGAGATCATAATAGCCTGTGCTAGTACTTGGAAGTTTAGAACGTTTTGGTAGTTGTTGGGCTTTGGCAAGTTAGCTAGCTAAGTGATCAACATTTAAATTGGTGATACTTGGATCATTTAACTTAAGGATTTTTGTTGTTGTTCATCTTCTTCCTTAGTTAATATGTTAATGCTTTTATTACTAGTTTCAAAGTCAGTTGAGACTAACTCATCTTCCTGGGCATTTGAATCTTTTGAGTCATCTGATCAAGGTTCAGACTCAGATGATAATGTTTCTTCTACCATTAAGGTAGATATTCTAATTAAAGTGTCTTCTTCAAGGTTTAATTCGTGAAGTTTTTAGACATCTTACAAAATTTTGCAGTATGGTCTTTCTTACCACACTTAAAACATTTAAACTCTTTAATTTTTTAAAGGATTTATTAAGTTTTGATTTCTTATTAAAATTTCTTTTATAAGGTTTTTTTAAAATTCATTCTTTTCTCAAAGAATGGTTTTCTGAGTTTTGGAAATCTCTTATAAGTTTTATATTCTTTCTTATAAGGTTTGGTGATAGTTTTGCTACAGTTGCCACTATAATTTTGTTCTTTAGAGAGACTGTTATCAAATTGTTTACGGAATGATCAAATTTCTCTTTTGGAGATTTTGAGTTCCAATTTTATTTGTTTTTGGATTTTTAAATCTTGATAAATTTGAAGATCCTATTTTTGAGCAAAACTTAGGTTAATTGATCATAGGGAATGATATGATTCTCATTGTTTTTGGTCTTCTCACCCAAAAGAGGAAGATCCCGTTAATCATGTGCAAAAAATAAAAGCACATGTTCGTTGCATTTTATGCATGTAAAATATGGTGATTTACATATAGAGGTAATATATATGGCCATTTAATAATCAATTACCTCTTAATTATCAATAAAATGCCATTACGAATATAATATATATATTTTTAAATATAAAAGAATATATATATATATATATATTTCTTTCTTTTTTGAAGGCAGAAAGTTGGATAGATATATATTATATATATAATATGGTGTGGGATATATATATATATAATTATGGTCAATGGATATATAAACAAAAAGAAAAATTATGGTCAATTTTCTTTCAATTCTTCTAAGAAAATTATAGTCAATTCGTTTATGCGTAATTTAATTTTTAGCATGAATTAATTTATCTTTATTTTAAGAAAAAAGATGTAATTTAATTCTTAATTATACTTGATTTTCTATGCTAATTTAAATTATTTATTTTCATGTTTGTCTGATTTATTTTGGGTTTAATGGTTCTAATTAATTGGCCATTAATTAGATGATTTTATTCTTGTGATTTATAAACAAAAGAGAAAATTATAGGATAAATTTGAAATATTTTGACATAGGTAAATATAGAGATCGAAAGACTTATATGAACCTGTGTAGTTTTAAAAATCATTGGTCTTAATGATTTCTTACTTTATTAAATTGCATACTCTTGTGTAAATTAATGAGCAAGATTATTTACAATTGACTATCAAAAAAGGCTTTTGGATATTTTTAGAGATTGTTAACAAATAGAGGGAATTAAATTCAATTATCTAGATAAGTAAAACATAGTTAGAGATTAGGTGAAATCAATTTCCTAAAGTTTTCTTCCTATTAATTTGATCTTTGAACATCTTTATTTTCTTTTGCATATTTTCTTTAAATTGATTTTATTTTAAATTTCAATTATAACAACCTTAGTGATTTTTCTAGATAAAATTGAGATTAATATAATTTTGGTATTAATAAAAAATAAGTTATCAATCCCTGAGGACGATACTTTTTTATCACTTTATTATAAAATAACGATATTGTGCACTTGTAATTTTGTACCGATCACTAGGCATACCTATCTCTTCATATCACATTTTGGCTTCTATAAAATGAAAATGAAGTTTATTTATTTACTACAGTTGATAAAAATCATTGTTTTGGACGATACATATATAGAGAGCCTATTTTTTGTTTTTTTCCTAGTATTTATTAACTTACTCTTCCTTTTTATTCCTATAGTGGAGATAGTCATGCGTAATGATATATCATGGCCATATTATTAAAAGCTTGTGGTAAGAATGGGTTCCGCTCTAGTGCACGAAAATAATATTCCCAAACTTTTGTATATTCTCCATTCCTCATGTGGATAAGTCCTATGTTATAAAGTATATAACTTCGATCATAGGGATCAATTTCATTACCATCATCTTTTGATTCAAAGAATCTATGTTTCAGAAATGTACATGAGATTTTCATTTCATATGGCTCCTCCCTTATATGCATAATGAGAATAATCTATTACATGAAATATAAAAAATTGAAATAGTCTCATTATAAACTGAGCAGGGCTGGTGCTTTTACAAGAAATAACTTGCCAAACTTCTTGTAAAAGATATTTCCTTAACATCATGGATGTTGGTACTAGATAAAAAGGGGTGGCTCCTACAATATCTGTCTTTAACGCCTCTGAATTTCCTGGAATTAGTCACTTCAACAGTATTTGATGGTTATACGGGTATCCAAAATACAAATGAGATGGATGTTTGTTGTTCCAACCATTCTTGTTAGCCCTGGTCCTGATAAGGAAAAGGTTTAATTTATAACAAAGTTGTCATGTTGTTGATTCCTAGGACTAGTGCTTATTCCTCTATGCCTCATATTGGTACTAGTGGACTAAGATTGACGTAACCCATAGGTTATAATCCCTTTCTCAATACTCTTAAATCGATAATTGAAGCATCTAAGGTTGCACTGATCAGTTTCAGATCAAAGACTAAGATAAAAAAAATTAAATAGTGCACCAATGGGATCGAGACACGTGGAAGGGGAGAAACATGAGAAAAATAAACACACGATACATGGTAGGATAGATTCATCGAGATCAATGCATGTTGAGTAATCGACATATCGTGCACTACGATTTGCTAGTTCAGATTGCGTGGTGCCATGATGGAAAGAATGGATGAATCACATTATGACGCATGGCACACTAGTTGACCGTGTGATAAACTTGAAATGAATGTCTTGCCAACCCATGGCATGGCCTACATCACTTGGTACACGTAACATGCTTCGATTTGCTCTCTTTGCTTACATGGCATCCATGTGGCGATGTCTGGTCAACTCCCCTACTTGCGTGGCATTCACGTGGCATTTTCTTATTTGTCCTGCATTAAAAATTAATAAAAAAGCCATAAAAATTTTTAAAAAATATTTTCACCCCTTTTCATTAGAAAGTTTATATTTAAATATTTTTAACCTCAAAAATACTACTTATTAAATAAAACGAATAAATATTAATTAGAAAAGTGCACTGATGACTTTACTTTCGTAAAATCATTAGCCATTACCTTTGGTGAGATTATTGGTGAGGTGGTTGGTCGAGTTCTACATATACTCCCTCTTTCTCTAGTTTTGTTATCCATAAAATATTTAGTGAAGCTCTGTATAATTGACATCTCATTTTTTTATTTTTAGATCACTAATACCTTGAATGTTGTTCTATATTAGCAATTAATATTGTGTGAGAAAAATTGTGCTTATGAGTAGTGAGTACTCAAGGTAGTGTTTGCAAGTGGATTTTATGTGTTGAACCATGTATTGACTAGTAGTTGCCCTCATCCAACTTTTTATTATGAAAGGAGCATGTGTGGTTATGAACCATGTATCGGTTGGTGGTGACCTTCGTACAATGTTTTCTTATTCATTTTACACATTACTAATTTTCGGTTACTAATCACACCACTTTGGGTGTTGTTGGATTTGGAAGAGAGTCATGTTCGTGTGTTAAACTAGGTTATTATAGAGGCAACAAGAGAGAGTAGCAATAGGCAATTTGGATAGAGGTCCCATTTGATAGAGGTAATGCGGTTTTTATTTCTATCAGGGTTGTAATTTTTTTATTGCATAGTAGATTTGGTTGCTATTGAGTAGTTGCCATAAATAACTTGAGGATGTTACCACATAGATAGGGCTCTTATATGGGTTTACCGCATTACATTCGATGTTATGCATGCCCAAATTTATGGATGGTACAATTAGAGTTTAAATGGTATTTGTCTCTACATTTTGAAGTTTAAACTCTAATTAGAATTCTTTTAAAATTTTGCACCTATTTATCATTTATTGAATTCTATATATGCTGATTTATTTTACTACTTGTCTATATTTATTTACACTATAGCTATGATTATCTATCAAATGTTTCCATTCCCATTGTTTACGAGGTTGAGTTGAGTCATTACAAAGTCAACAACTCCTTAACCTAATTATATATCAAGTCTTATACCCTTTCTTAGTAGTCATGCATATTTAGATTATATGTTAGTATAAGCTACCTTTTATCTGTATACAAGTTTGGTATAAGTCTCTATGAAATCTGTATCTCCCTACCCTGGATATGTTCTAGGTGACAGACTATTTATTATGATTTTCTATGTATGTTTGTTTGCATGCTATTAGATTATAATCACCATTTACCAAATATGTTCCCACATATGAGGTTTCAAAGTGATTTGAAATCCTTTTAGATTTTTGACTTGTAAACCTATCATATGCTCTGTGTTGATTTCCATGTATGCATATTGCTAGTTTAGATAAGAGTTTGTGTGACACACTGTCACTAGTGGTTTTCTTGCAAATTGTTTTGTTTATATTTGTTGAGTGTTTTAATTGTGTGTTTAATTGAGCATGTTGTTTTGTACTACCACTGTGTAACTTGCTTAATTCAAGTTTGTAACTCCGACTTAGCCGAAGTGATATAGAACTCGCAAAAAGATTCCATAGGTTGACATCTCTAGCCATCATCTACGTTCCAATTACCTATTTGAGTAAAAAAAAAACAATTGGTCTTCATGTAATTATTTCGACGTATGACAATCTTCAACATAGAAATCTAGTAGAGAATTTCAATATCACAACTAATTTTTCATTCTCAATGTCACAGCTAACTCCAACCACTCAAGGTAAGTGTCTTGAGGATTTACTGAATACCATCATTGATAATACTTTGAAATTTTAGCAAGACTAACAAAAGTATCAAGCTATCAAAGAATGGGACTTTTCTAGGAGTAATCTTGAGATATAGGCAAACAAAATTTTAATGAGGAATCTAGCAAAGGAGTTCAACATCACACCTAGCTTTCCATTCCCAATGTCACAACCATTCCACTCAATCAAGTAGGAGAAAGAATAGAAGCACGGGTATTTTTTGAGCTCCCCTTCCAAATAGATGCTAAACCTAGAAAAAATTCCAATGCTATTATTATGGATAATGATAAGCAATTAGAAGAGCCTCAATATGAATGATATATACAAAGAATATATTAGTTAAGAGGAAAAGATCATCACCCAAAAGAATCCAATATGGCACCAAAGGTAGTATTTGAACCTTCTTTTTTGATGATGATTGTGCTTTATTTTTCTCTAATAGGTTTGACAATTCAAAAAAGTAGAATCATACAAAAGAAAATTTAGAGAAATTCCCCAATGTGTAAATTCACATACCTCTTATAAAAGATATTAAGGAGGAACCTTAGTATTAAAAGCACCTTAAAGAACCTTTTCTTACAAAGGACAAGCTTAAGAATAATAAAGAGATAGGTGAGGGGGATAATGTGTCTAGTATTCTTCAAAGGAGGCTACCATTAAGGTATAAGGATGTAAATAATGAGCTACTAGCTTTGACGTTCAACATCACACGCTTCATGATCTTTGATGATGGTGGATGATGAAAGTGATAGACATATATGCATGTGCTTACATTAAGAACAATGTAAGAATTAGGTGTGGGAGAGTGTTAACACATCACCACCTTTATTTTTTTATGCTTTATTAGTATAATATGTTTTAGGATACAAGTTTTAGGATTAAAATACTCTAGGTAGCATAAATATTTTTCATCTTTTAGTATTTATTTATTGCATTTCTTAGGATAGTTAGGATTAATAGACAGGCTTAGAATCAATTACATGTTCTCTCTTTATTTTTTGGCATATGTAATAAAATTAGTTAAACAATATTAGGTCAAAAAGGATAATGAATGTTGATAGGGTCTTAACTTCATTTCTAAGTAAAGGTAACTTTATGATAATTTTGCACAAAACTTGCATGCACAATAGCTAAATTGGTGATAAAAGAATTTATATGCATGAACTTGCGAAAAATATTGTGCATCCCTTGAAACTTTGCTATACTTTTAATGAATAAGAATATGTTGCTATAACTTTCCTTTAAGTTTTTCAAGGCGAATGCTAAATGTATTTCTTCAAAAATAATTAAGATAATAGGATTAAATTCTTCGACTAAATTGTCCTATCCTTAATGTTGTTGTTCTTTCAAGAACAACCCTTTTAAAGAATTAGTTTAGGTATACATGAATCAATTATTTATACCCACTCCTTACCCTTTAAACCAAACATATTGGTCATAACCTATAGTTCAAGAAAAGTGAAGTTTCACAAAAAGAGAATAGATTCTATAAAAAATGCTAGAATAAGATTTTAGAGTTATAATTGATTAAATGCCTAACATATAGAAGATAATTCTTGCTACAATATGTTCAAAAAAACACAAAAAATAAAAGAATTATTAAAAAGGCTGTATGTTAAAAAGAACAAGTCGAAAAAATAAAATAAAATAAGCCAATAATGATGTTTGAGTCTAAAACAATAAAATTTGATCCTATTTTATTGATATGATAAGTCTTATAATAGTGTTATTTATAAGTCAGTTTCTCTAACTCCATGAAGTCATGAACTTTTGTTTCTCATTTTTTTCATTTTATTTGATTGAACCAACAAGCATAGCTATATTATAACCAAATGAAAGATATTTTGATTGTAAGGAATGCTTTTGGTGAGTAGAGATATAATTAAGAAAAGAAATCTTATGGTGTCCAATTCAACTCTAAAAGAAATAGTGACGTTATAAGGGGAGAAATAATATTCTAACTTATTTATGCTACATGATTTGACTATTTTTAATTGATGCTACATCACACACACACCTTGAACATGATTATTGTATAGTAACTGTAATAAAGCGATGACTAACACAATATCTAAAATTTAATAAAATTTGGAACCATAATATTGTTAAGTATCTAAGATAAAATTATTTATTTTGTATTTATTAAAAAAATTTATTTTTGTATATTTTTTGGGATTTTTATGGATTTTTTATGATTTTTATTTGATAGATGAATGTATTAAGAAATATTTGTGGATATACTTAGCATAAGTAGATGTACTTAGATGACCAGTGGATGCACATTGAAAATAGAAACCTAAAACAGTGTCGTTTTGTAAGCTCTTCAACACATTTCAACCTTGTGTGACATGTTGTCCATTCCAACCCTTATACTACATGTCGTTTTGTCGTGTTTTTAGCTTTTGCCACCCAACACATGTGTATTGTTCACCTCATGATTCCATGAGCTGACACATGGCATATAGAGTACTGATTAGTAAGGCTTTCATAATTTTACGCTTGT
Source organism: Hippophae gyantsensis (assembly GCA_030763125.1). Taxonomy (NCBI): domain Eukaryota; kingdom Viridiplantae; phylum Streptophyta; class Magnoliopsida; order Rosales; family Elaeagnaceae; genus Hippophae; species Hippophae gyantsensis. Next base: position 53,786,212 of record CM061028.1, read on the forward strand.
ATTGCGTGTATCACCAGTTCTAATACAATTCTAAAATAAATTAATTTTCTCATTATAAATTAAAAACAACACTCCATAAAATATAAGCAATATCAGAATTATATGAAAATTAAGAAAAAATAAAAAAAATACAAATTATAGAACTAAGGTTGAGGTAACAATTGAGAAGAAGATTCAATAAGTAATCAAAAGAGTTGAAGATCGGATTCAAGAACAAAAATCCTAAGATTTCTTCTCATTTATTTTATTGTTTTCAAGAATAATATTCTTAATTTATTATTTTTTATGAGTAGCTAATTTTATAATTGAATGTAGGTGATTTCAAAGCCCTAGACATGAAATGTAATATTTAATAATCTACACTATTCTTCTTATCTATTCTTTTTGATCATGTATTAATTCTCAGTTTTAATTTTTGTATAATTTTTTTATTTCAATGTATAATTAAATAATCAAATTAGTTCACTATTAATCAATTTATTTGATTAGATACGTAATTGTTTGATTTATCTAAATAATTAGTGATAAATTACTTATAGTGGGCATTAATACTCAAGATAATTAAACGAAATTTATGTGTTTAACCTTGATTTTACTTCTTAAAATTGATAGATTAAATTTAGAGTATTCAAGGTTATATATTAAAAAGAGTTTGGATTAAAAGCTTGTTTAATTCAACGAATTGGTAAAAAGAGGTGGAGATTTGACGCTTGTGAATTTATCTAAGTTGATATAATCAAAAAATAGGAGATTAAGATATACTTTTGTTAATTTGCTATACATGCTAGTGGTATAAAATGTCTTGCATTCGTTCTTTTATTATTCTCTTTATTGTTATCTTTATACTTTATTTGATGTATTTAATTTTCAATTTATAAAATCAAAATTCCTATTTCACTAGTATTAGTTAAATTATTAATGTGATAGTAATTAGAAGTAGATATTGTTACTAATCTTCGTGGGTATGATAACATTTATTTTTAAAATTACTTATCACTTGTACATGATCACATATATTTGCATATTTTCAATCATGTTAATTAAAAATAAAAAAAATAAAGGAATAGACGATGCAAAATGGTTCGGTCCCTATTTTACACGGCCTAATCTACTGAAAAGGGTTATACTCATATCTAATATATGAAATAATGTTTGCACAGAGAAGAAGAATAAGAAAATGATTAGGTAAAACCTAACACCAAATCACAAGGGAACAACCCTCAAAACATGTAACCAATATTCCTCTCACAAACATATAAAAAATATATAAGGTATCAATCATAGAACAAAAGAGAAATGGAGATGAATAGAAAAGATGCTCATAGAAAACTAGAGAAACCATAGTGGAAACCTCAAGAAAAACAATGAAACGAGTTGCCTCCCTCAAACCCTAAAAGGGTTATTTAAATCCAATTGTGAAAAGACACGAATGCCCTTTGAGCCTAACGGGCTCGGCAGTGAAAATGGGCCAACACTTCATCTAGTTAGTAATAATAAAGTCCAAGCTCCATAAGTAGTCCAAAGCCCAAACAACATTAAAACATTAATAACAAATATATTAATGTGCTATATCTTATAAATCATAGCTAATTTAAATGAGTAAATACAACATGTTATGTAATACTAAATGTCTCAACAATATTCTCATTGTCCTATAAATTAATACATTATCAAAATTAACATGTACGAATACATGGCAAGTGGGGATATGTAACAAAGAGGAAGACCACAATTGTGAAAAAAACTACAACTTGAAATAAAAGATCATTAGTAAAATTTTAGTCGAGGAATTCTTGCAAATTTTTAAAGATAAACCAAAAGTTAAATGGAAGAAGATGCAAGATTATGTGAGAGGAAAATATCAGATGTATATCACAAGAATCCAAGCCAAGAAGGTCAAAATGAAAACTAAAAAGTTAATCGATGGTTCATACGAGAAGAAATATTAAAAACAATGGGAATATGGTTTAGAATTGAAGAGAGTTGACCCCAATACTACAACAAATTTGATGACATTTAAGTCTCTTGATGGATTTAATAGGTACTGAAGCATTAATTTTTTTAATTTTATTAATTAGATGTATACCCTACTAAACTATATGCTAGTTTTATTCATTGTTAGGTTTATAATGTGTTTAATAAAACTTTGTGATTGTCTTTTACAGGTTTCAAAGAATATACATTTGTCTTGGTGCAATTAAGGAGTGTTTTAAAAAAGGGTGTAGGAAAACTATAGGTATTGATGGCAGCTTCTTAATAGGTCCTCATAAGGTACAATTGCTTACTGTTATTGGTACAGATGTTAATAATGGTGTCTATCCAATAGCATATGCAATTACTGAAAGAGAAAGCAAGAACTCATAGACATGGATTTTTGAATTGTTGAAGAGTGACTTGGATATAGAATAAGGTGAAAGACGGGCTTTTATAAATGATTAGCATCCTGGCATAATTGCAACTTTGGAAGTTACTGTATGTAAAGTAGAGCACATACATTGTGCATGCCACATCTTGCAAAACTTCAAGAAGTGAAGCAGAGACAAAGAAGTGTCATTGATTGAGAATTTTTGGAGATGTTCAAGAGCATGCATTGTTAGGGAATTTGAGGATGCAATGAATCAATTGAGAAAAGCATATGAAAAGGCATATAAATGGTTATCTTAAAAAGAGTTAACCCCCTTAAGGTAAAGCCCTTTTTAGGTGTGCTTCTTACACTCATTCATTTCCTTTATTTCTTTCATTTCTCAGTACATATGATTGATACACCTTTATTTGTGAATGCAGAACTTAAACTATGTGTGATGATCATTTTAACAATAATTGTGAATCATTTGATAATGAACTCATGTTTGTAAGAGAACAAGTTGTTTTCATTATGACGCCCATCAGATAGTTTATTAGAGATAGGTAGGAAGTAAGAAGAGAATATTTGAAAACATGAAAAGAGAGGTTGGAAAAAGGGTATATGATCAAATGCTTGTAGTTAAAAATGAGGCAAAAGATTGTATTTCCAACCATAAGGGTTGGGTATTTTTGAAGTGCCATTTGGACAAACATATGTGATTATTTTTTATCTAAATAAAAGGACTTCTGGATGTAGAGTTTGGGATCTTACAGGTATCCCATGCTCACATAGCATGAGGTGCCTTATTAAACAATGTGAGGATCCATATTCTTATGTCCACCCAATTCTGAAGAGGAAAGCTTGTGAACTTTCCTATATGTAAATATTCCTTGTAGTATAGAGCTCAAAGTATTTATTTGCATACAAGAACTTCATTACCTCAAATCAATCCTCTAGATCTTAAGAATAAAGGAGGGAGGCCAAGGGTTGGGAGACATAAGTCTATACAAGAGAAAAATGCCAATAAGAGAAAACAAGTGAAATGTGGGGCAAACGGGGATCTTGGAAAAATAAGGAGGTTTGGAATTCCAAAGAGAAGTGGACTTTGTATATCCATTGGCCACAATAGAAAAAGCATGTAAAACACAATCCGAAACAACATTCGAGGCAAGCCCCTGCTCCCTTAATTTCATTTAATTATTACAATCAATTATAATTAACCTATTGATTTAATTTAATTGTCTAATAAGATTAAAGGTTCTATGGATGGATCTGAGAATAATGTTGAAACTCAATATAGTCAAGTGCATACTGCAATCCACATTGAAAATGATGAACAAGTTCAACAAGGATGTTAACAAAGTCAAGTCCAATTTGAAGTTGATGGAAAAGGGAAGAGAAAAATGAAAAGGAAATTTGGTAGAAACATTGGTAGCCCATCCAAATCTCCAAGAACTGCCTGAATTTCTTTTTAAACTCTATTATGTTATGTTATGTTGAATAGTATATGATATGATGCCAAAATGTATTTTATTTTGGATATAATCTGATGTTTAAGTGCCTAGAAGCAATTGAAAATGTATTTTGGATACCTTCTTTGATTCATAGACATGATATCAATTAAGTACTCTTTTAAACTTTTGAAGTACTTTGTAATATATGTTGTGTGATATAGTGGTACTAAGAATGTTATGTTTAAATATAGTTGTGTTAGTTACCCAAACTCTTCTTTGATTCTCTCACTAATATGAAATTGTATTAAGTACAATTCAATTGAGTTCTTTTTAAATGAGTAAAGTAATAGGTTTCTTGGAAAGCTAAAGGCTGAGAGTTTATTAATTACCTATTAATATTTTTTTATAATACTTTTACCAAATGGTGATTTTGAAGAATTATCAAATACCTCAAATATTATAAAAACAGTGATAATAGGGAAATACACTTTACCCAATACTATAATTAGAGTTTAAGATACTAATGTTATATTTCTTGCATTGAAGCATAGTTTTACAAAACTAATTCCTTTCTACTATTATACGATAGTACTCTTAACTTTGTTACAAAATTGGCATTAAGTCATGCATTAGCACAATTCATACATGAGTAGTTTTCAAACAAGTCAGGCCACCAACATAATAATATACTACACATACATCTTCTTCATCTTACATCAAGTTTTCAAATTATATCCATGTAAACGAACATCATGTAGCAACTAAAACAACCACCACCATCTTCAAACATTTCTTCAACTTAGCATTTTTCTTCTTCTTTTTCCTGAATCCTATTAAGCAAACCATTTACAATTTCAGCATACCATTTACAATTTCAGCATACCATGTAGGATAAACATCATCTTGCCACCTATAAAACCCACATCCATAACCGGGAATCCTTCAAGCTCTTCTACTATCATAACTTATATACCTCTGTAAAAAAACACTATAAATCAAATTGTGTAGCTAAATTAAACCAAATTTTCAATTCACATCACAAAAAAAAAAAAACAAAAAACCTTCTTACTAGGTTCCCTGATGTCCATGAAGTGACTGAATGTGCATTTTTTCCATGCCAGTAGCTTGAAATATCTACATTCCTTGAATCCATGCTAGCCGATTAATATGAGGTAGACATACTTACTTTTATGAACAAGTTTGAATAAGAAGACTAGGGAAGCAAGGGTGGGTTAGTTGTATTAAATGAATATGGGTGTTGAGTTGAAGCTCTGTTTTTAGGGGCTAGGTAGAGGTATTAACAAAAGTTGAAAAAAGAGATTGCAGAACAAAAAATTGATGGGGGATTCTTTCTAACAAATTTTCAATGGAGAGAAAATGTTTAATTTTCCATAATACCCTCATTAAAATAAATAGTATTATTTAGTCTTATTATAATATAATAAATAATCCTTTTTGTGTTTTTTAAGTAACAAATAATGCTATTGAAGTAATATTTTAAATAAAATTTTAGTGGGATTTTTTTTGTCATTTTTTTTTTCAATTATAGTAAATAAAGAGCAATCCAAATGGGTACATTTTTCTTAAATATTTTCATTCCAATTTTAACCCACCAAAATCCTTATTCTAAAATAATAATATTTTTTGATTTATTACATTATATAATAATTTATATCATTAATTAATTAATATATTTGTAAAGTTAAGAATAATAAACAAATACTAGTTATTTATATTAATCCTTTACGAGCATTTTTATTTATATTAATTTATTTTATTTTCTTACAAAAACTTATATAGCAAGATAGTTTGATTCTTGAAAAAAAATGGATTTATTTTTCCTTAATTAAAATAAATGTCAAATATATTATTATGAGATAATAAATTAAAATAAAGATTTTTTTTACTTTATATATGATCAATACTTAATAAATATACGATAAAATCTTAGATTTTTATTAAGCTGCTTACTTTTGAGCTATTAATGAATATTTTTTTATTTGTCATAAAAAAAATCCACTTTTCATGAGATAAAGATATACATATTTAATCATATATCAATATTTATTGTATATTTGTGGCATATATATTTACCCACACAAAAAGTTAAAAGGTGTATTTTTGATACTAAATCTTGAGAAAAAGTGTATATGAATTTTAAATAATAAGTTATAATATTATTAATAAATATAATTTAAGTAACATAATTATATTTAATCACTACTATAAAACCGGATTTTAAAATTAGTTTTAAATCAATTTAAAGTCGATTCGTTAAACTGATTTTAAATAAAAAGACTTAAAATTTAAAATCGGTTCACGCGTTGAACCAACTTTATGTTTAAAGTCGGTTCAACCTATGAACCAATTTAAAATTTTTTTTAACATATTTTATTCTTTTTCTACTCTACTAAGAACCTGTATTCGATCAAATAATAGCAGAAAAAAACCAAAATCTGTTTAACAAAGTTTAAATAATATAAAAAATTAAAAAATTAAATATAATTAATTACTTGAGAATTAAATTTATTATAAAAATATGTTTAACAAAGTTTAAATAATATAAAATGATGTCTCTTTTGTCATAGATTTTGTGATATTTTTATTTTATTTCAAGGAGAAGAAGCTTGATTTACTTAGAATCACTAGCATAATAACGAGGAAACTAAGCAAGAGATCGAAATGAGATGGAGTTTGGCCAAAAAAACAGCTGGTTCATATAACAATTCATTCACCTAAATACATGAGCACATAAACATCCCAAACTTCAAAGACACAAGAATAGAGAAATTAAAACATTATAAAAATTACCATGTTGTTTTCCTATGTTACTCAAGATCATCATATTCTTCTCTTGATTCTTCTTATGATGTTATAATTTGAACCATGTGTTATGTCTATTTTCTCGTAAATCATCAAAAATTTGCATATCTGACTTGTTCCAACCAAAGAACTATCACTACTACAAAAACGGGCTTTAAAGTCAGTTCGCGACTTTAAACAAATTTAAAGTCGGTTCGCTGAACCGACTTTAAATTGAGTGACTTTACGTGTAAATTCGGTTGATCGTGTGAACCGACTTTACATTTTATGATTTTTTTATTTTTATTCTCATTTTTCATTCCATTTTGTATTCAATATATATAGCATAAAAAAACCAAAATATAAATAATAATACAAATAATTAAAAATTTAAATATAATTAATTACTTGATAATTAAATTTATTACAAAAACAAATAATGTATATACAATACATATATATATATATAGTTAACTTAAATTACAAATAAAATAATGTCATCAAAGTGTAATTGGATTGTGCCAGCGAACTTGGTTGGCTTAGAATCACTAGCATTGTGACAAGAAAACTGGATAAAAAACACCGGGTTCATATAACAATTCATTCTCCTACATACATGAGCACGTAAACATCTATCAAACAAGCAATCTAAGCTTCAGAGACATACGAATGGAGAAATTAAATCATTATAAATATTACCATAAAAAAGAGATTACCACAGCAACATCCGAGTAATATAACCCTTCAAACTCATATTAGTACTTTATTAATCATTTGTCTATAAATATGAAGTTATCTGGAATCTCTGTTGGTGTTTTTAATGCTATAATGAGCTCTAAATATGAAATCAAGTGTTACTCATATTTTGTTACTTGGATGTATGAGTTTTGGTGCCCTTAAACGTATGAAATTTTTTTGTAATATGTTCATGGGCACCAAAACTCATACAAGCCAAGTAACAAAATATGAGTTACACCTGACTTCATATTAGAGCTCATTATAGCATTAAAAATACCAGCAGAGATTTCAGATAACTTCATATTTATAGACAAATGATTAATAAAGTGCTACCATGATGTTGTCATAAGGAAAGTAGGCAAGAGAGATGAAATGAAGTTTGGGCCAAAAACAGGTCCATCAAACAATGCATTCCCCTAAATACATAAGCATATAACCATCTATCAAACAAAACATTTATCAAACAAGGAACTTCAGGCACATGAATAGAGAAATTAAATCATTAAAAAAATTATTGTTATGTTGTCATATGCTATTCAAGATCATCAGAATCTTCTCCTGATTCTTCTTGTGATGATATAATTTAAACCATGTGTTCTACCCATTCTTCTTGTAAATCATCAAAATTTGCTGGTCGTATCCCGTCTTGTTCCAACCAAAGAACTACATGTATTTAAAATCAAAATAAGAATGTAATTTCATGTATTTACAAAAAATAACTCAAATATATTTAAAAAATTATGTATATAGGTAAAAGATATTACCACATCATCAATTGGAATTTTGATATTTGTGATGATTTCACTCATAAACTTCATGACATAATAACCACACATGACTCCATTATTTTGTTATAGAACCTACAAAAAACAAGTGTACATGATTTTCCATATTCGAACATCTTTATTATTCAATTGTAAAATTAATAAAATTATTAATATTCGCTTGTACATACCATAACTTTTGTCCATATAAGCTTATGAGATTTTTTAAAGGCCTTGCCCCTAAACTTGTTCCATAACTTCCATGCCATATCAAGATTTAAAACGGTTAGTTTTTTATTAAATATTACAAAAAATAATAGAAGAAACCAATAGCTAGCTATAACTCTTACATTTCAACAATTGCTTTTGTATCTTTACTCAGTTCTATGGAAGTTGAGTCACAGTACCAAGAATGATTATTGAACATATCAATGATTACCAACATCCAATGATCTTGGCCTTGTTCAAACCTTAGTGGCCAAGGGATTATCAACTTTTGATTTCTATTAAGCGTTAATGCCCTATCACATAATTTTTTAGCTCTGATGCTAACATCCTTATCTTGATATTGATTGACATATGAAGAATCATAGAACATTGCTAAATGTGATGAGTGATTATGTTGAAGTCGATAATAACAAGTCCTATATAAAAGAGGATTTCAATAAGTAATTAGATAATATAAATATAATTATATATGTTCTACATAAATGAAAGAAAATTAAATAGATTGAGGACTCACCTTGTCCACACTTGAATTATACTTAAATCAACCATTTGATATTCAAATAGTTGCAATATGCACTCGATCGATATATAAGTTTGGCCGAGGTCTACACTAGAAATTTCTATAGGAAGTGGCACAGTCCATCCATCATTTATGCTAGATGCCCTCGCAACAGTAGTGATCAAAGCGCCAAGATTTCTGCTAAAGTTTAAAGTATAATCATAATTATACTTTTTCCAAGGCTTCTTCTTGAATGACTTGGTGCGCGATGATTGACCACTAGACATAGATTTAGCACAAGATACTTGTTTCATCTCTCTTAAATGTGCCGCATTTAAGAGTTCTGGTATAATAGACTAAAAAAAAGTATTATGTATGTTAGTAACAATAAAAGATATAATAAAATAATAGTAGTAAACAAGTGTTATCTTTTAAGTTAAAAAATAGTACCACGTCAAAATTTAGAACAACTTGAATCCACGGCCAAGCCACATACTGTCCAACCGCCTCTTGGACTATGGTAGCATCAGAAGGCACAGGTAGTGAACAATCATGAAGCAATGATTGATCAATTACTATTAACCAATGATTAGGCAAATATTGATTATGAATCATCCGATCATCACTCAATTGATGTACCATTCCAATAGCAACAATGTCCGTTGACGAAGGATGTTTCAACAAACATTTCATATTCTATAAAAATTTAAGTGTTATATATAAAAAATAAAACATATAATAAGAAATAAAAATAATAGATTACATACACCAGAAATTAAAATCTTATCACATATGATTCATCAAATAGAGGAGGACTCCCATGTGGGGTAGCTATTGGATGTACATTATCACCAAAATGTTCATCGTGGTTTGATTGATGGTAAGAATGTGCAGAATGCATTGGAGAAAATGAACCACTACTTGATTGCATATGCATTCTTGGCATATAGGGAGGACCAATAAGATGACTATATCAAATACTGGATATAGTTTGAGCACAATAAGATTGCATGTGTGGCATGTATGGTGGCCTACTTGTCATGGATGGTGGCATGCCTGGCATGGATGGTTGCATGCTTGGCCAATATGGCATGCCCTGGTTGTAGAATGATGTCATGCTTGACATATGTTGTGATTGATATTCTTTTATAATGGAAATCTCACTTAACATTGAGGCCTTAAAGGAGTTAAGTTCTTCTTCAATTTTAGTGTACTTCTCCTTATTGATCGTTTGAGGCTTTTGTTTTAGAATGTTAAAATACTCCATATAACCATCATATTGGCTACCTCCCCTAACACGACCAGGATGGTTGCGTCTGAATGCATGATATAGAGCATCTCTCCTAGGCTTTTCGATTATTTCACCCCTGTATATTTGTTCTTGAACAACTCTCTACAAATAATAAAGCACACAAACATATCATGCATTATTACATCAATTATTAAAAACCATTAAGACTTTGTATCAACCGAAATTACTAACCAACTTATTTAGTTGTTGTTCTCCTCGCTTAGACATCGGTCTTGACTTTTTTGTTTTAGGAGTCTATTTTTCTATGTACAATTCAGTTCGGGTAACCGGTCTACCCAATTCAGCTTCCTACATAAATTATGAAAAATTTATTAACCATGACATGAAATTATATTGAGGAAAATAAATATAAAAATATTTATAAATTAACACAAATTAATAATATCATTCTATATCTAACTTCAGGATTTGAAGACCTCCCAGCACGGTTAGGAAGAATGTTATGCATTTGTATATTCTGATGTTCTTCCCTAATAATTTGAAATTCATTCGAACGTCTATAATTCATGAAATCTTTCCAAACTTGAGGTGTAATCCAGGGGTGTCCCTCAGGGATTTTGTAGAGATATACCTCATCAAGTGGTTCCAAATATGGAAAGACATAATTTCTTACCAATATGGAAGTCTTATATTCCTTCCATGCCTTATTTGCAATCTTATAACACTTGCTCTTCCAATTGTCATCGACTTTGTAACATTTCTGTAAAAACACACTACAAAAGATTAAATATAATATAAAAAAGATATAATATATGTAATTGATTATAAAATATAAGAGACTTACACAAATGGTTATCCATATTTTGAACCTTTCTGTATCGTCAACCTGAGACCAATCATTTATATTGATTGGTATACTGGACTTCACAAGTCGACCAATAGAGGATTTCAATTGTTGGCCATTTTCCCCTATTAGATTACCAGTAGCATCAAATAGAACAGGTACTCTATCATCTGGGTTAAATGGAGCATCAGGTATATTCACCCAACGCCTTCTTTTCAAATACCCCAATGGATCATTTGGATCTACAAGCTCTGTTACCCAAGGATCGAAATATCTACAAACAATGAAGAAATATAAATTAATTGACAATTTTAGGAACATACATACATACATATATATATCAGAGTTATTACAATAATATATAACATACATTATGTTTAATTAGGTTGTTGATCGTATACATATATTCCTTCACAATCACTTCGAGCCCATGACGAAGAATCATCGTCATCAACTAGATCATCACATACATTAGGCAATTTATTTAAGAAATTACTAATATTGTTTAATGTATCAAGCACAGGGTCATCATCTTCTAAAGAATCACAATGGTAAAACTCTTTTGTGGAGGCGTTAACACAACAGACCATCTTGTATCAATTTGATCGCTCACATAAAATACTTGTTTTGCATGAAGTGCTAACATGAAAGGATCATCAATGTGACTTATCTTGGATAAATTTACAAGGGTAAATCCAAAATCATCTATTTTATATCCAATTCGACCCAATCACACAAGAAAACTATTTCATGGAAGACCTCATAATCCAATTCCCAAATCTCTTGTATTATATCATAATATGTTCTATTAGAAAGTACAAGATTACCATCTTTTGAACTGGCAAATTGCATAGTTTGTGCAAACATCTTCACACCACTATTCTGATTTACTCAGACTTTGTCCCTAGCTTGAGTCGTAAACCTCGATCCATTTATTGTGAAACTAGAAAATGATTTGACATCGAATTTTGGCCCATGTGCAAGCCATTGTAAACTTTATGATATTTTATGATTGGGTTTCTTGAGTTCATCTTGAATCTATGTATACAAAAACAAGAAATGTGTTTAGAGCAAAGTTTTAAAACATTGTATAGATCTAGGAATATACATGCATGATTTTTTGTTTGTGACACTTACATGGTTGCGAAACCAATTAATAAGCTCTCGCTCTCATCATACAACCATTTTTCTCCTCCTTTTTTTTTATAACGAGGATTGATCTTCAATAAGTTTAAATACATCTTGTAATGTTATTAAATATATATGAAGTATATATCATCATTAATAGTTAAATAAAAAATGATTTTTGCATAAATGGAAAGGTTGAACATCACTTACTCTATGTACAGTTGTACCTCATTATTATTTACCAAAATGATTCGGTCTGCTTTTTCCCATCAAGTGCGATCAATAAACAATATCTTACTTCCACTAAGCATAGGGTTACCTACTTGGATCATGTGACGTTCTAAGAACAACTTATGCGTAGGATTCCCAATTTCAATGCAACCACTAAAGTATTCAAAACAAAACTCAATGGCCTCTTCAGTAATGTAGCATTCCACCATGCATCCTTCAGGTCGATTTCTATTATTTACATATCCTTTAAGGACTTGTATATATCTCTCAAAAGGATACATCCATCTTAAGTAAGTAGGACCACACAATTAAACCTCTTGAACTAAATGAACACATAAGTGAATCATTATATCGAAGAAAGAAAGAGGAAAATATTTTTCAATTAGACACAAAGTCTCTACAACATCTTTTTGTAAAGAATTTAACTTGCCGAATTTTTTGCATATTGTATTGAAGAATGAACAAAACCGAATTATTGATAATCGAACATGTTTTGGAAGAATTGATCTAATAGCAACTGGTAATAACTATTGCATTAAGATATGATAGTCATATGATTTCAATCCATAAAGTTTCTTATCGGTGATAGACACAAAATTTCTTAAGTTGGATGAGTAACCATCAGGAACTTTCACACCTTCCAAACATTTACAAAACACATACTTCTCTTTTGTTGACATTGTATATGATGTTGGTGGCAAGTATGTTCTATTCTTATCATATTCCACCCTTGGTGCCAATTCAAGTCGTATGCCTAGTTTCTTTAAATCCAATCTTTCTTTAATTTCATCCTTTTTTTTCAGGTATATTAAGTAAAGTATCAATCAAGCTCTCATATACAATTTTCTCAATGTGCATGACATCTAAGATGTGATGAATGTGTAGGTCTTTCCAATAAGGTAATTCCCAAAATATTGATTTTTTATTCTAACAACCATGGTAAGTCGGTTCAAACTCTTTTTCATTTTCACTCATTTCATTAGTTGACCTCTTTCGTTTCCCTACCTTAGTGAGTTTTTTTTCATCTTTTCATATAGTTTGAATGTCATACCATTCAATTGCCTTAATATCTCAACACCTCGCAAAGGTCGGGTTGCATGATCATGATCTTCTTCACCATCAAACAGTTTCTTTTGGTATATAAACTTGTGCCCAGATTGCAAAAATCTTCTATGTCTTCTATAAGACATATTTCGTCTATGAACAAGATAAGTTACAGAAGTTCCATCAATACATATAAGGCATCCCTTGAAACCTTTTGTTACATATCCTGATAAGTTTCCATAGGCAAGAAAATCATTAATTGTCTATAAAAGGACCCCCTTCATGTTAAAATGTTCTTCTTTATATGCATCGTAAACTTTTACAACGTCTTTAAATCATCTATCAGATACTACAAATATACATCAATATCAACACCGAGTTATTTCGGTCTTGAGATCAATAATGTTAACATCATGAATTTTCTTTTCATACACAACTAGGGAGAAAGGTTGTATGTTACCATAATTACTGTCCAACAACTATATCTACTACTAAGGGAACTATGTGAATTAATTCCATCAGCAGCAATGGCAAGATGAAAATTGAGGAGATAAATTATCTACTACTTTCCAATTTGGAGAATCACAAGGATGACATAGCACCCCATCATCAGATCGATTATCTGAATGCTAAGTCAGCATATTTGATGTCTCTTTACTTTTGAACAACCTTTGAAAGCGAAGAATCAGAGGAAAATACCAAAGAACCTTTGTAGGCATGCCTTTCTTATGTGTTGTCTCATTTGTACCATGCTTCCATCTCAATTCTTTACACATCGGACAATCATCTAATGTTTCATATTCTTTTCTATAAAGAATGCAATCATTTGGACAAGCATGAAATCTTATGATATTCCATGCCAAATCGACTAAGAGATTTCTTCACTTTATACATTGAAGATGGCAATTCAATACCCTTAGGAAACATATCGACTAGTAGATTTAGTAATTCTGTGAATCCCTTGTCAGAAAAACCATGTTTTGCCTTGACATTGTATAAATGAACCAATCCCGACATTTTAGTGTATTTTTTGCATTTTGGATACAACGGTTTTTCAGCATCTTCTAGAAGTTTTTTAAAGATTTCGAGATCATCCTCACGTAGTTCATCTTTAACACCACGAAACATATTTTCTATCTGTACATTATGATAAGATGTATATAATGCACTCATATTCTTATTTATCTCTTCCCCATGAGTATTATCAATATCTTCTCCATGATAATACCAACTTTTATAACTCAAAAGAATACCACTACGGATAAGGTGATATTTGATGAGCGAAAACTGGCATCGCCAATTCTCGCAAATACTTTGGTTTTAATATTTGTAAAACTCTCGCAAGTGCACGAATCATTTCGTAGAAAATGATAAGTATACTCCCAAGGTCGATCTAAGGAAGGAATGTATGTGGTTTTTAATTTATTATTCAAACTTTTAAAAACGAAATTAAATCCTAAACATCCTGTCACGATAGTTTTGGTTTTTGTGTTCCTAATCTAATAACATAAAATAAACATATATACAGATTAATTAAATATAATCTAAAAAGAATAAACATAGATACAAATTGAATAAATAAATATAAATACAGATTCAATAAATATTCATGCAAATTTTATCATTTATATTAGTGGAGTATTTATGGATATAATAACTAAGTTAATTATGCTTGCTCATATTATCTAGGTTATTAAAGATATAAATTGATATTTTATTGATTCTCTCTTTTTTGTATGAATACCACCTTTGGTGGGGTTAGATACTCTTTGTTAACTAAACAAATCAATTAACACCTATGGGTGGGGTTGATAACTAATTTGGTTAATTAAATTAATTCCTTTTTCTAAGAGATTGAAAATGAACCATTTAAATGCCACCTTTGGTGGGGTTAGACGATTTAAACTTTATTCAAGGTGTCCAAATTAAACTTAAGAATTTAGTTATCCGAGTACTAACTTTCAAGTTTTAAAATCACTATTGAAAACATGTTGTCAATACATTTCCACATAATAATTCTTATAAAAACTTTTGAAATAGAGCTTCACTCTAACTACCGGACGATTGTACGAACAAATAAAAGAGCACTACTCTAAATTAGAGCGGATAACTAAACCTTAAAGTCTAACTTTCAGATTTAAGTTTGTAATGAAAAATAATATAATTCTCTCTAACATCCTTAATATAAAATCTTGAATAAAAATAAAATCAATTCATTTTAGAAATTTTCACCTATTTAATATTTCGCAAGCATAACAACGTTATTATTATATCATGATTATAAACAATATAGCAGTTAAATTTAGTCACAGACAAATTTAATATAACATGTAAGAATAAAGCGTAAAAATAACTGTAAAGAAAATAAAATCCTTAGAGAACTTCTATGCTATTCCGGTTGCTAGAAAACATTGAAGCGGAATTTTCACTTCCATTTATTGAAGCAAAATTCTAAATTATTACAAAAACATTACAAGTTCCTCAAAAAGAGAAGAACTCTAAACCTAAGACAATTGAACTAAAAACTAAGAGAAAAACTAAGAAAAGCTTAGAAACTAAGAAAGAAACTAAAGAAAACTCAAAAACTAAGAAATGAGAGAAAGAAAGAAGAGAGAAGTGAGGTTTTGAGGTGTGTTTTGAAGTGAATGGAAGTATTTATAGGTGAGGATGGAGAAAAAATGATTAAAAAATGTTAAAAAAATATTAAAAAAATAAAACGTGTTTTGGACCTGCTGAGGTCATCAATGACGTCAGCATGACGTCATGGGGGCGGCTGCACGTGAAAAATGGGTCAAAAACGCGTTGGGCGCGCGGCTGGGCGGCTGCTGGGCGCTGCGCGCGCGCGTGAACAGTAACCCGCGCGCAGTGCTGCGCGCATGAACAGTAACCCGCGCGCAGTTTTGGGCGGAGCTGGGTGCTGGGCGCGGCGGCTGGAGCGCTGGCGGCGCGTTTTACGCTTTTTGACATTTTTGAGCTTTTCTGCCCATTTTGTTCCATTTTGCCATGTTTGTTGACCTTCTTCGACTTATTTATTAATTTATTTGTGATGTATTCTTCAAGTATTCTTCTTTGAGTCTTTAAATTGCGTTTTTAAGCCAAAATACCTAAAAACAATAAAAATACCCGTGATTGCGAAAAAGACAAATTTATATAAATATATGATAAAACATATAAATATATATATTTTTAATCAATTAATGTGCATAAAATCATGGTTATTTTAGTGCTTTTTGAGCACTCATCACAACCCCCAACCAGCTTCTTGCTAGTCCCTTAGCAAGAGAAGCGATAAAAACTAAAAATTAAACTATCCTAAATCACTTCCGTGGATTGACACGGTTGCATTTAGCCTATGCAACAAGCCTTTAAACCCCTAGGTTGCCCTAGTCGAGGACTTTGAGGCTCGTGAAGAGTTTCAGAAATGATACCCACAAACATTGTACTAAATGTAAAAACAAAAGAAACAATAAAAACAAACAACTTAAAAATTAAATTTACAACAAAATCACAAATTATCAACATCTCACAAAAATGTCTCATACTTTTTAATCTCCTTTAAGATCATAATTAAAATCTCAAGCATAAGTTATTTTAATCTCTTTAAACAATCATGATTTATTATAATAATTAGTCGAAAATCATTTTCATATTTCATATCAAAAATGTATCAATTTAATTTCACCCAATTTCAGTGTCATGAATCGAATTCGCCGACTCTATTCCTCACAAGTCAATACTCTCAAAACTGAATCCTATGGGTTCAAACACTCATACTAATTTATATGCGAAAGAGTTGATGTATAGAAATGAACTAATATGTTCGCATATGTATAAAGAATAAAGGCTCAAAGTGTTATTTTAACATTGATCTCATGAAAGGAATCAAATGTATAAATTATAAAGATATCATATATAAAAATTATTTTCATGCATAAATCAAACTCATTAAGAAAGAATTTCAAGATATATGCCTTTTACAAATGAAGAAATTGCAATGACTTTTGGGGAATTACTTCTTATATCTTTCTTTTGTAATTAGCCTTTACTCACAACTTTGTAGGCAATGTGGGTTATAGTATGTAGATGATACTATTTTTATCTCTCTCTCTCTTTTTTTTTTTTTTTTTTTTTTTTTGTAGATATTTTTCAATATGTGTATTTCTTAGAGAGTCAACCCATGTACAGATTGTACATATTTTGGATTTTGGTGAGTGGTTAATTTTGTGGCTTTTTCTGTTTGATCTTGGTTTAGGTAACCGAGATATGTCTTTTTGTTTTTGTAGTAGTCATGCATAAATGAGATATAAGCATATACTATCAACTTCTACTCAAATCATTTAATCTAAGCAAAAATAATAATCAAAAATATATGATACTCTATTAAAATGAAAAAAAAAATTCATACATTCAATGCTAATACCTATAGAGATCATCTAAAAATTTGAAGAAATAAGAAATGTGTTTGGAGTAGAAAAAATATATATTTCACTCTGAATAAAGGAAATTAGGCTCAAATTATATCTCACAAAGGTAGTCTCCACTAAAAAAAACTCATAAACACCGATTTTGGGTTTAATATAATTTCTACATCTTATCAAGAAATACTAATTATGACAAAAACTAACTAATTATCAAAAATAATTACAAAATATTTCATGATATGTTTTCAAAAATTAATCTAACAGTACAAAAGACTTAACTATTTACTTAAATTTGATTTAAAGAAATGATAAACTTTTGTGAAACTTTCTCTTTTTTTTTTTTTTTTATTTTATTTTTATTTTATTTTTATTCCAAAAATTACTAAATCACACAGAATAGAAATAAAACCAAGCACACAAAAAATGAAAAAGTATATTTTTTTTTATTTTTTTTTTTTATTTTAATTAAGCATGGTAACTTTTCACCACCCCCAACCTAGAACTTACATTGTCCTCAATGTAACAACTGTAAATTAAAGATAAAGAGAGAAGAGAAGAAAGATTACCTATTTCCTGAGAATGTGCAAGTAGTAATGGAAAATGCAGGTGCATCCATCATATTCATCATTAAAGTGTATACAGACAGATCGCGGTAAACTTCTAACATCTCAACAAATATTTTTAGTTTTAACAATTTAACAATTATTCACATGTAATTAAAATGAAATAAACAATAAAATTAAGTAAATAAAACAAATAACAAACAAAATTTTTTTTTTTTTTTTTTTTTATATTTTTTTTATTGTTTTTTTTTTTTTTTTTTTATTATTTTTACCTAAAATGATGGGTTGCCTCCCATCCAGCGCTTAGTTTAACGTCTTAGCAAGACGTATCTTTTTGGTGCTAAGGGTTACTCAGCCAAATGCAATCCATTTCAGCAATGTTGTTTGGTTCTTCTAAATAAGGCTTGACACGATGGCCATTGACTTTGAACGTTTTTTGTGTCTTGGAGTCCAATAGTTCCACTACTCCATGTTCAAATACTTGAACTATTTTGAATGGTCCATCCCATCTTGATCTCAGCTTTCCTGGAAACAATCTCAAACGAGAGTTAAATAAAAGAACTTTCATTCCAGGGTGAAGAGTTTTAGGAACTAGCCTCTTGTCATGATAGCGCTTAGTACGCTCCTTGTATAATTTGGCATTCTCATAGGCTTCATTCCTAATTTCTTCCAACTCATGAAGCTGGAGTAATCGTTTTTCACCTGCTTTATCTAAATCCATATTTAACTCTTTAATTGCCCAATAAGCTTTGTGTTCAAGTTCAACTGGAAGGTGGCACGCTTTCCCAAAGATTAACCGGTAAGGGCTCATCCCAATAGGTGTTTTGTAAGCGGTGCGGTATGCCCATAAGGCATCATTTAGCTTAAATGCCCAATCCTTCCTTGACGGACGCATGCGTTCCAATATTCCCTTAATTTGCCTATTGCTCACTTCCACTAAACCGGAAGTTTGAGGATGATATGGAGTAGCTACTTTATGTGTGATGTTGTACTTGTTTAGTACTCCATCAAAGAGTTTGTTACAAAAATGGCTACCTCCATCACTTATTATAGCTCTAGGCGTTCCGAACCCTCTTGAATATGAAATCTTTCAAGAATTTCACAACAACATTAGCATCATTGGTTTTGGTGGGGATAGCTTCTACCCACTTGGACACATAATCCACAAAGAACCAAAATGTATTGAAAACCATTAGATTGGGGAAAAGGACCCATGAAGTCAATCCCCATACATCAAAGAGTTCAACAACTAAATTAGATGTCAAAGGCATTTCATCTCTTTTGCTTATGTTTCCTGTTCTTTGACATCTATCACATTGTGCACAAAACATATGAGCATCTTTAAAAAGAGTGGGCCAAAAGAATCCAGACTGTAATATCTTACGGGCTGTCTTTTCACCTCCAAAATGACCCCCACAATGAAGTTCATGACAAAAAGTCAAAATGCTCTTATGTTCTTCTTCTGCTACACATCTCCGGATGACTTGATCTTGACCAATGTTATATAAATAAGGGTCATCAAATAGTCCTTAATAGTTTTAAAAACCTTTTCTTGTCCTCGATATGAAGTTGTTAGGTCGCAAAACACCAGTGGCAAGATAGTTTACAATATCAAAGATACCATGGGTTCGGACCTATGAAAAATAACTGTTCATCAGGAAAGGTTTCAACTATATCATCATTACTCTCATCTTTAAGAGAATTGAAGTCAGAAATCAACCTAGACAAATGGTCAGCTACTAAGTTTTCACTGCCTTTCTTATCCTTGATTTCTAGGTCAAATTCTTGTAAGAGTAAGACCCACCTGATTAATCTTGGCTTGGCATTTGGTTTACTTAATAGGTATCTTAAAGCAGCATGATCAGAATGTACAATCACTTTAGATCCTACTAAATAAGACCGAAATTTGTCTAAAGAGAATACTATAGCCAAGAATTCCTTTTCAGTGGTGGTGTAATTCATTTGGGCATCATTGAGTGTTTTGCTAGCATAGTAGATGACATGTAAACGCTTATCCACTCTTTGTCCCAGGGCTCCTATTGCATAATCGAAGCGTCACACATTATCTCAAAAGGTAAAGACCATTTTGCTTGAATTATAACATGGGTAGATGTTAGTTTCTCTTTCAAGCTATGAAAGGAAATAAGGCAGTCATTGTTGAAGTCAAATTCAGCATCTTTGGATAATAAGTTACATAAAGGACGACTTATTTTAGAGAAATCTTTAATAAATCGTCTGTAAAATCCTGCATGTCCCAAGAAGCTTCTTATCCCCTTCACAGATGTAGGGGGAGGTAGTTTGGATATCAATTCAACTTTTGCCTTATCAACTTCAATACCCTTGTTTGAAATTATATGTCCCAAAACTATCCCTTGTTGAACCATAAAATGACTTTTCTCCCAACTAAGGGTTAGATTGCATTCAATGCATCTTTCTAAAACCAAAGTCAATTTATGTAAGCAATCATCAAATGAGTTCCCAAAGACAGAGAAATCGTCCATGAAAATTTCAATGAACTTCTCCACCATGTCCGAGAAAATGGATATCATGCATCGGAAAGTAGCAGGAGCATTGCATAACCCAAATGGCATTCTGCGAAAAGCAAATGTCCCAAAAGGACATGTAAAGGTGGTCTTTTCCTGATCTTCTGGTGCTATGGGTACTTGATAATATCCTGACAGTCCATCCAAAAAACAGTAAAATTCGTGCCCAGCTAATCTTTCCAACATTTGATCAATGAATGGAAGAGGAAAGTGATCCTTTTTTCGTATATAAATTTAGTTTCCTAAAATCTATACACATTCTCCATCCAGTGATTATTCTAGTGGGTACTAATTCACTTTTATCATTTTTAACAACTGTTATCCCAGATTTCTTTGGTACCACATGCACTGGACTAACCCACTTACTATCCGCAATAGGATAGATAATCCCTTCTCCTAACAATTTAAGGATTTCCTTTTTAACTACCTCTTGCATGTTTGGGTTTAGTCTTCTTTGGGCCTGCAAATGCAGGTTTAGCACCATCCTCCAAGTTGATCTTGTGCATACACATTGTTGGACTAATGCCTCTTATATCTCCTATACTCCAACCTATAGATTTCTTAAACTTGTTTAAGCACTTTGATGAGTTCCTTTTCTTGTGGTTTGGTCAAGGTTGAAGAAATTATCCTTTGGATATGTTTCTCCTTCTCCCAAAAACACATATTTTAAGTGCTCGTGTAAGTCTTTGAGTTCAAGTTCGGTGGATTGGCCTCTTTAATAGATGAAGAAGCGGGTAGATTTAAAAGTGCACTAGATTTTGTCATCACTTCATTATTGTCTAGTTGTTCAAGGTACCCTTAATTTCTTCATCTAAATCTTCTTCAACCTTTTCAAGTGTAAGAACAGTTTCAAGCTTGTCTTCTATTTGGTTTGGAAAAAGGTGTTTTGGACAAGATTATCCAAAGGATCAATTTCGAATATTTCATCGATGGCGAGAAATAGAAGGGAAAGGTGAAGAATCAAAACTTTGAAATGAGCAGTCTCTCCTAAGACTGTCATTGTCAAATTTCCATCTTGGACATCAATAATAGTTTTAGTAGTTGCCATAAATGGTCTACCAAGCAATATTGTATGCTCTGTCCAATGCCGGATTTTCTTGCATATCCGTAACCACAAAGTCAACAGGTATTATCGGTTTGTCTACCTCACCAAAACATCCTCAACTATTCCCTCTGGGTATTTAAGAGATCTATCCGCAAGTTGCGGGACATAGTTGTGGGTTTTAAATCCCCTAGATTGAGTCAGTAAGAATATAGAGTAGGGCATCAAATTTATACTAGCACCTAAATCAAGCATTGCTTTAGCAACCTTCCTATCCCCCATAGTTATGTTTATAATAAAACTTCCAGGGTCTTTCAACTTAGGGGGGTAGTTTGTCAAATGTAGCTAGAAATTTCGATACTACTACTCGTTCATTCAGCCATACCTCCTTTTCTTAGTGTTCAACTCTTTGAAAAACTTGGCATATGAGGGCACATTCATGATCACTTCTAATAATGGTAAATTGATATTTACTTTAGAGAGCATATTAAAAAGATCATTGAATTGCTTATCTTGTTTGGATTCTTTCAACCGGTGGGGAAAAGGTACTTGCATCCGGTGTGGTTCTCGTTGTCTTTTGAATTTTGGGAGTGTCGGATGACCCCCCAATGAGTTTTTGAAGGCTTGTTAAGTTTAACACTTGTTTCTCCTTTTTGTAGATTAGAATATCGCCTTCTTTGTTATATGAACTACATGGTAGTTTAGAGATTTCGTGTAAACCGGTATTGACTACCTTACCACTTGAAGGGTTCTAACATCTTTTGCTTGTTCAGTTGGTAGGCAACTTTCCTGGTTCTTTCTTTTGCATTTGTTCACTGTCTAACTTTAGATTCAATTCTTTTAACCGAAGCCTCCATGGTGTTCAACCTTTGATTAGTCATCAGTTGGTTGTCACGACTAACTTGAATAAAAGCATTCAAGCTATCTTCTAAGGTTGGTTTAAAAGATTGGCTTGGTGGGTAAGGGTGGTTGTAGGTTGGGTGATTATAGGTGTTTGGATGATACTTTTGAAAATATTGGACTTCCTCTATGGCATCGACACTAGAATCACAAATATTTGAACAATTATGAATACCATGCCCAATTGAACAACACACTCCACATACCTCTTGATTTGAAATTTGGTGAGACGTGAGGAATTTCACTTGTTTAGTCAATTCAAGAAGTTGCAAGGTTATCTCATTATCAAAGCCGACTTCATTGACTGTGCTTTCCTTCTACCACCTCTTTGTTGGGAATTAGAACCCAATAGCTCATAGAGATTATAGGTTTCCTCTGGGTCTTTTCTCCTATCGCACCTCCAAAGAAGATTATCAATCATGTATTGACTCTGTAGTGTCAATCCATCATAAAAGAATTGGTTTTGTAGTGTAATGGAAAGCTATGATTTTGACATTGAATGAATAGGAGTTTGAATCGTTCCCAAGCTTCATGAAAGGGCTCTTCATTCATTTGAGAAAATGTTGCTATCTTTGTTCTTAGATCAACGATCTTTTGATGGGAATAGAACCTACCCATAAAAATTTCATAGATCGCCTCCCAAGTTTTAAGAGAACTTGTAGAGTAATGAACCATGACCAAGCTTTATCTTTGAGAGTGTAAGGAAAACACCTCATCCTAAGTTGATCTTCATTAATTGCATGTAGTGGAAAGGTTTGGACAATAGCATAGAATTCTCGAATGAAATGCAAAGGGTCTTCATTAGGGATACCGTAAAAGGAAGGCAACAAAGAATAATGAATCTTTTTCAATTCATAATTCCTCAGCCTCTTGTAATTGGATACCGGAAGTTACATTGCCAATGATTGGCATTGTATAGTCTTTCATCTTTTTCCGCCTATCTTCAGCATCTCCCATGGTTGTTTGTAGTTGAAAATGATCCTCCTCCTATTGTGAATCAACATTTTGCTCTTAAAACAATAGAAGATATCTCTAAAAAAAAATGCAAGGAACCTAAAAATCTTTTTTTGGGTTTTTTTTTTTTTAATTTAAACGAAGGGACACAATTTTTGAAACAAACAAATTTATTTCATTTGAAATATATATTTTTTTTTTTTTTTTATTACACGCAAACTAAAACAAAGGAAAATACAATAATGGGTGACCTCCCATGTAGGACTAAAATTTATCGTCTTCTAGTAAGACGTTGCTCGGAGATTGCAGAATGAAAAAGTCAATGTCTCCTCTCCAGTGAATTCATTTAAGTTTCAATTTTCACTTTCTCCAAATGTTCAACTAACTGTTCAACTTGAACTTCCACCTTTTTGATACAAGCTTCCACAGAGTCCAACCGTTGATTGGTTTTTGATTGATTGTCCCTACAAACTTGAGTAAAAGAATTCAAGTTGTCCTCCAGGGTTGGTTTATTTGGAATGCTTCGTGGAATAGGTGGTGGAATTGCCGGCTTTGCTGGTTTGAGCTTTGAGGAAAGGAGGGTTATTTTGCCTCCAAGAGAAATTTGGATGACTTCTCCACCCAGGATTATAGGTATTTGAATTGGGATCAAACCTTGGTCTTTGTTGATATGCGCCCAACACATTAACCTGTTCGAGTCCATTGTATCTCCTTGATATGGACAAAGCCAAGATCTTGTCCCATGTTCGTACAAACCAAATTGTTCATTATTTGTGTTGGTTTGTGTAGCGAGAAGCGGCAACTTGCTTAGTCGGTTGAACAAGTTGTTGTTGAACTTCATTATCGGAGTCAATCTCATGAACACCACTTTTCTCACTGGAGCTTTTCTGGGAATTAGCACCCAACATCTCAAAGAGATTATACGTTTCGATGCGATCTTTTCTCCTATCGCTTCCTCCGTTGTCGACAATGAACCGACATTGTTGTGTAAGTCCATCGTAAAAGAATTGGTTCGCAACCGTAGGGAAAGCTATGATGGGGACATTGAGTGAGAAACATTTTGAACCTATCCCAAGCTTCATGGAATGGTTCTCCTTCCATCCGAGAGAAAGTAGCAATCTTTCCTCTCACTGATGTTTTTGATGGGAATAGAATTTTCCCATGAATTTATTGTAAATTTGACCCCATGTCATCGAGAGAACCAGGGGTAAGTGACATCAACCAAGCTTTAGCCTTATCCTTTAAGGTGTACGGAAAACATCTCATTCTAAGTCGATCCTCGTTTAGAATACAGGGGGAATGTTTGGACCGTAGCATAGAAATCTCTCATAAAGGAAAGAGAATCTTCATTAGGTAGCCCATAGAAGGAAGGAAGCATAGAAAAATGAATATTTTTAAGGTCATAATTCCTAGCGACCTCTCCCAATCGGATAGCGGCGATTCTTGCCGTGCCAATCACCTAGGTCTTGCAAACTCCTTCATCGTGGTTTCCTAACATGTTGGTTTTCCTCCATTTCTTTTGGTTCTAGTAAAGGATTAAGACGTGGTTCTATGTTTGGCTCAAAATCGGGTTGATGGGTAGGATCCGTGTTGTTGACACTTGTTTAAATTTATGAATATTATTTACATATGGTGTTAGGGTTTCCTAAGGATCTCCTACCACGCATTATTTTTAAACGTAAATTTAAAACTCCTCAACAAAAATAAAGAAAAAAGAAAATTTTCATGGCAATTAAAACAAAACACAAGACAATTTTTTTATTTATTTATTTATTTTTTTTTTTTTTTTAATTCTTTTTTTTTTTTTTTATTTTTTTTTTTTTATTTTTTTTATTTTTAAATAACATAATTAGTATTAACCAAGAGTGTTCGGAAAGAATGGTGGTGCTATGCCTTAAAAACCATTCTCCTACCAAACAACGCTCCTGTGAAAAAATACACAGCGCAAAGAACCAACTCTCCTGTATTAACTCCTTAGATTTTTACTTTTCATGCCTTTTATTATTATTTTTTTTTTTTTTTTTTTTTTACGAACGGTAATTTTATTTTACTATTCACACTATCTTATTTCTTATTAACTTAAAATTTTAAAAATTTTAATTTTTTTTTTTTTTTTTTTTTATGAAATTTGAAATTTGATTAAATTTGATTTGATTTGATTTGATTTTATTTTATTTATTATTATTATTATTATTTTTTTTTTTTTTTTTTTTTTTTAAAAAAAAATATCACAATTATTTACAACACAAAAATATTTTTAAAATTTTCATAAATAAATTAAAAACGCTTATTCCTTCCCGTAAGAATCGCTAAAACTTGATGGTAAAAAGGCATCGCCAATTGTCGCAAATACTTTGGTTTTAATATTTGTAAAACTCTCGCAAGTGCACGAATCATTTCGTAGAAAATGATAAGTATACTCCCAAGGTCGATCTAAGGAAGGAATGTATGTGGTTTTTAATTTATTATTCAAACTTTTAAAAACGAAATTAAATCCTAAACATCCTGTCACGATAGTTTTGGTTTTTGTGTTCCTAATCTAATAACATAAAATAAACATATATACTGATTAATTAAATATAATCTAAAAAGAATAAACATAGATACAAATTGAATAAATAAATATAAATACTGATTCAATAAATATTCATGCAAATTTTATCATTTATATTAGTGGAGTATTTATGGATATAATAACTAAGTTAATTATGCTTGCTCATATTATCTAGGTTATTAAAGATATAAATTGATATTTTATTGATTCTCTTTTTTGTATGAATACCACCTTTGGTGGGTTAGATACTTTTGTTAACTAAACAAATCAATTAACACCTATGGGTGGGGTTGATAACTAATTTGGTTAATTAAATTAATTCCTTTTTCTAAGAGATTGAAAATGAACCATTTAAATGCCACCTTTGGTGGGGTTAGATGATTTAAACTTTATTCAAGGTGTCCAAATTAAACTTAAGAATTTAGTTATCCAAGTACTAACTTTCAAGTTTTAAAATCACTATTGAAAACATGTTGTCAATACATTTCCACATAATAATTCTTATAAAAACTTTTGAAATAGACCTTCACTCTAACTACCTAAGGCGATTGTACCAACAAATAAAAGAGCACTACTCTAAATTAGGCGGATAACTAAACCTTAAAGTCTAACTTTGATTTAAGTTTGTAATGAAAAATAATATAATTCTCTCTAACATCCTTAATATAAAATCTTGAATAAAAATAAAATCAATTCATTTTAGAAATTTTCACCTACTTAATATTTCGCAAGCATAACAACGTTATTATTATATCATGATTATAAACAATAGCACAGCTTAAATTTAATCACTGCATAAATTAAATATAACATGTAAGAATAAAGCATAAAAATAAGCGTAAAGAAAATAAAATCCTTACTGAGAACTTCGATGCTATTCCCGTTGCTAGAAAACCTCCAATGGAATTTGCACTTCCATTTATTGAATCAAAAATCTAAATTATTACAAAAACATTACAAGTTCCTCTCAAAAAGAAGAACTCAAAACTTAAGACAATTGAACTAAAAACTAAGAGAAAAACTAAGAAAAGCTTAGAAACTAAGAAAGAAACTAAAGAAAACTCAAAAACTAAGAAATGAGAGAAAGAAAGAAGAGAGAAGTGAGGTTTTGAGGTGTGTTTTGAAGTGAATGGAAGGGGTATTTATAGGTGAGGATGGAGAGAAAAATGATTAAAAAAATGTTAAAAAAAATATTAAAAAAATAAAAACGTGTTTTGGACCTGCTGAGGTCATCAATGACGTCGCATGACGTCATGGGGCGGCACGTGAAAAATGGGTCAAAAACGCGTTAGCGCGCTGGCGGCGCTGCGCGCGCGCGTGAACAGAACCCGCAGCGGCCGCGCATGAACATAACCCGCTTTTGGAGCTGGAGTCAGGCGGCCGGCGCGGGCGCGTTTTTCTGCTTTTTGAGATTTTTGACCTTTTCGACCCATTTTGTCCAATTTTTCCATGTTTGTTGACCTTTTTCCACTTATTTATTAATTTATTTGTGATGTATTGCTTCAAGTATTCTTCTTTGAGTCTTTAAATTGCGTTTTTAAGCCAAAATACCTGAAAAACAATAAAAATACCCGTGATTCCGAAAAAGACAAATTTATATAAATATATGATAAAACATATAAATATATATATTTTTAATCAATTAATGTGCATAAAATCATGGTTATTTTAGTGCTTTTTGAGCACTCATCAATATTTAACCTCGTCAAAATCATGAAATCGCTCATTTTTATATTTAACACACAGACATGAAATCATACTAATTTCATTATTATTATTTCTACAAGCAAATTCCAATAAATTTTCAACTCCGAAAATGTAATCCTGCTCAATTCTACACTTTGACATCCAAGGTTTGTCCATTTTCTATTAATGACATTAAGCCTATTAAATATGTATCCAATCAATATATTTCAGGTATTATGATATATGAATTCCCTTTCCTAATTATTAGAATATATACCAAAACATCATACAAAAATAAATACATAAAAATCAAACATAACAAATATATACATATAAATATAATTATATGAAATTGATTGTAATTACTTATAATAATATGCCACATCATTTGAGTTGATTTAAAATTTAAGATATATAAAATAGAATTTATATAGCAATTTTGTGATGATTAAGATTTTTTTTAAATAACTACACTACTTCAAATCACATATATTTTAATGTGCATCATATTGTTGAATCATGTCTTTCCCATTTCATATTAACATAAATAAATAAATTAAACATCAACCTTAAATCACAGTCATAAATATATATAAATTTATTTTATTACAAAATACTTAAACAAAACCTACATAATAAAAATAATAACATACATAATACAAAAAATTATACACATAATATACAAAAAATAACGCAAAGTGAATAATAAGTGCGTAGAATAGAAATATTTATAAGAGTAAATGAAGTGACAAAATAAAAGAAATGAAGAAAAAAATGGTTTTTTGTAAGTGAGAAAACGGGTATAAAACATTTGAGTATTTCACTCAAAAAAATAGGGGATCTAGAACATAATTTGGAGAAGAAGAAAAACCCACTAAACGGCACTGGAAATGGTGGTCGTAGTGGCCGTAAAATGAGAAAGAGTGGAAGAGGTGAAGCTCGGTTTAAAGTACTGTAAATTAAAAATGTTGTGTTTGATGGAGAAGAAAGAAGAGAAAAGGAAAAATCCATTTGGATAGCGTCAGTTGACGTGTTGAATAGACATTACACGAGGACGTAGTGTCGGTTCTACGTGTCAATCGACACTACACACGTGGATAAAATTGGTTGACACGTTGAACCGATGTTTCACGTAGGATGTAGGACGTAGCATCGATCCTACGTATCAACCGACGTTATCCACGTGTGTAGCGTCGGTTGACACGTAAAACTGACGCTACATCCTCGTGTAACGTCTGTTTAACACGTCAATCGATACTATACGTAGTATCGGTTTTCACCAAACCGACTTTAAATTCATTATAAGTCTGTTTTTTCCAAAAATTAACTTTACATATTAACTTAAATGCACATTTTGTAGTAGTAAATGATAATTTTTACTTCAATTATAATTATAATATATTTATGATATATTATGTTATTATACAAATTTTCACTTATTTTTTGACCTTACCTCTTATATTATCACATATCAAAAACTTATTCAATTATCCTATATCCAAAATATATATAATTTATAACAATTGTTACAAGATATTCGAGTCTAAAAAAGAGTATAAATTTATGTAATATTAATATTTTTTTATAGTATATATTAGTGTTTAAAAGTAATGTTAAGGACAAAATACTCTTGCACACCTACTCTTTATATTACGTGATGTGTTAATATTATTTAAAAATATGAATTATTTTTTTAATTTTTAAATAATTTTTTTACATAATAAAGATTAATGACAATATTAATAGCAAAAATATTAACATGTAAATAATAGTAAAATAAAATGAATATTTTATATATTATTTTTGTAATAATTATAAAAATATTATTATTTCATAATAAAATATAAAAAATATATATAGGTACGAAATATGTATATGATTAACGGCATGACACAATTTTCTCTTTTTATTATTATTATTATTATTTGGGTTAGACACAATTTTAATACTTCGATATTTCTTTGGGCCGAAGAAAGAACAAGCAAATACCGCATCAAACGTGACATGAGCTAAACACACCATTAACTTAACCCGCAAGGCATTTTAGTTTTCTCCTTCGGCGGCAACTGCCGTTGACTTATGAACCCAGAATTCCGTTACCGTTAAAAGTTAGACCTTAATTTTGAATTACCAAAATATACACCAATAAATCTAATATTTTCAACTACCTGTCGAATTAACTTAGTCAAAACAAAAGGCTATATCAGTACTTAAACACAAATAGCCGTCTAATTGTAATAATTTATACCTATAAAATCAACCGGGCTATCTTTCAAGGTCTTCTTGGTTCTACTACTTCTTTGCCTTCGCAACCTTAATTTGTTATCTCAATCAAACCCTACAAATCAATACAAACGAGTGTCTCAATGCGGGTCGGGCAAGTTGCTGATGCAGAATTACTCCAACTTCAACCGAAGTGGTGCGCCGACTCAGATCATGTTTTACCAGAATGGTTCATGGATCAATTTTCCCAGTCAAGTTGATGATTTCTTGCGTTTGGGCTTCTTGGATGGTAAGCTGGTGTTTGATGCAGCAATTGATGGATCCAATTATCCTTTTGATTTTCTTCGTATGTTGCAAGATTGATTTCGCGATCGAGAATCAGAGATCGATTGCTTGGATTGACGAAAATGGTAATTGTTTCTTCCCTAAGCAGTTTAC
The DNA here is from genome assembly GCA_030763125.1 of Hippophae gyantsensis. Classification (NCBI taxonomy): domain Eukaryota; kingdom Viridiplantae; phylum Streptophyta; class Magnoliopsida; order Rosales; family Elaeagnaceae; genus Hippophae; species Hippophae gyantsensis. The sequence goes on from CM061028.1 coordinate 53,816,864, forward strand.
AGAGGACGAATTCACCAGCCCAGTGGAAATTCCGAGATACAAATTGAGATTCGAATGGTTCTGAATTCGAAAGTTCTAGATGGCCAACACGAAATTGTTGTGTGAAGGAGATGGAACTTACGCAACGTTAACTAACTTGTTTCTAAATGCGATGAAAAATATTCATTTTGGAGTTACTATTACAGCCATTCATCAATTCACGCGTCATGGGCCATTGGAAAAAGCTCGGGTTGGACGTTTACATAGACAGATGGAGACTGTGGAGGCTATTAGAGGTGAATCGAATACTGTGTACGCTTGGTTTGGGGCATCGGCGAAAGTCATAAGTGAGGTATTTGCTCATGGGTTTTGTGCGCCAAGCGAAGCTTTTGGCTCTGATGCTCATGGTGTTGGTGTCTATTTGTCTCCCCTTGCCTCGCCTTATATTAAGTTTGATTGTTGAGATCTGATAGAATGTTGTGTGATGAGTTTTCAGTTGATGTGCGATCGGAGGCTGACGATGATGGCATTAGACACATTATACTGTGCCGGGTTGTACTGGGTAAGGTTGAAAAAGTTAAGGCAGGGTCTCAACAATCTTATCCTTCCTGTACAGAATTTGATACAGGCACTGATGATCCTAATAGTCCGAAATGCTATTTGATATGGTTCTCCCTTATGAAGAGCCACATCCTTCGAGAGTGTGTTGTTAGCTACAATCTTTTGATCGACCAGCAGGTATCTCTATTCATCATCTTCTTTGTCTTGATCTGATTTTACCCCATCTTGTATGATACATGTAAAGCAATTTTCACAATTGTTTATCTCTCAGCTCAACTGAGTGGTGATATACCAACTAAATGTACCCTTCAAGAATTATTTTCAAAGGTCAAGAACTCACTTTCTCCGTTGGAAGTTCAGGAATTGATTACTCTATACAAGGCTTTTAAGGTAAGCTAGTTGTTTTCCTCTCCTCCCCTCATTTGGTGAATGTATTGATTAATATTCTTTTGTACAATTTATTTATTTATTTATTTATTTTTTGTTGTGATTTTTAAAATTAGAAAAAGGAGATTGAATCTAAGAATAAAAAATTTTGGCCTTGTTTTATGACTTATACAGGCTGGGAAGGTGGAAAAAAATATTTTCCTTAAACAGTTTCGAACAGTTGCTGGGGATCCGGTTCTTCTATCTGCCATACGAGAGATTTGTTGCTAGCAAAATGGTTTTGTTTATTTCATTTAGGAAACATTTAGAAAAATGATTGTCTCGTTCTATCGAATTGGTAGAACCACATAGAATTCTTATTTAAACTAGGACTTTAAAAAGCTTCGCCTTACAAAAGAACTGCTGTATTTTCTATTTTTCTCCCAAGATTTATGTAAGATGTAAAGTTCATTCTTAAAGTTGTTCATTCTCTTAGTTGGCATAGTCTATTTTTAATATCCAACCTTTGTGGTATCCTTTGTCTGCTTATGAATAGATAAGTGCAGTTTTAGCTACTAGGCTACATGCATGCAACCTCCTTTTGATAGGCCTAAACATTCTGAATAACTTATCTCATTTGACAAAAGACATTTTGAATTAAAAAAGTTAATAAATAAGATAAAAAATAAAAAAATTATCAAAATCTTATTATTAATTATTATTATAAAATTAAAAAAAATGATAATATTAGTGAAATTAATAAATAAATAAAATAACAACCGATTTTTTATAATAAAATACCAACAAGACTGTTTTATAAAAAATATCATGCATTAATTTTTTGAATTTTCAAGAGAAGTTATGCTCAATTTATTGAATAATGTTCAAATTCTATTAAATATTTTGAAATATAAACTGTATTAATTTACAAAATATTATAAATCATTTCATATATCATTAAAAATTTTAAAGTCTAGTTTTTAAGAAATTTTATTGTGTCTATTTTACTAATAATTGTTCATATTCAAAATAGTATTTTTTACTCATTTTTAAAATTTAAATTGTATTAATTCACAAACTTTTATGAATCATTTTATATACTATTAGAAAGTTTAAGAAGTCTAATTTCTAATAAATTTCACGATTGTGATTTCGAGTTTTTTATAGACACTTATGTTCATTTTGTTAATGATTGTTTAGATTTGACAAAATATTTTTGACTCATTTTTGAATTGTATATTGTACATTCTCATAAAATATTATGAATCATTCCATGTATCAATAGAAAGTAGTCTTCTTGTAACCATGCTCTCCCATAACTGATTCAAACTTCTTATACCATTGTCTAGGTGTTTGCTTCAACCCGTAAAGGCTTTTCTTTAACCGACATACATAATCCTCTTTTCCTTTAACCTCAAAACCCTCTGGATGCTCCATATAAATCTTTTCCTCCAACTCACCATGAAGAAAGGCAATTTTCACATCCATTTGCTCAATTTCTAAATCCAAGCTTGCTGTTAGACCTAGAACAACACGTATGGAAGACATCTTCACAACAAGAGAGAAAATATCATCAAAATCAATACCTTTTCTCTAACTGAATCCCTTGACGACCAATCTAGCTTTGTATCGTGGTTGTGAATTGTGTTCTTCTTGCTTCACCCCGTAGACCCATTTGTTCTTCAAAGCTCTTTTACCCTTAGGAAACTTTACCAGCTCAAACGTGTGATTATCATACAGTGACTGCATCTCATCTTCCATAGCACCAACCCAATGTGCTTTGTTTCCGTCTTCCATCGCTTCTACATAACATTGAGGTTCTCCCTCATCTGTCAATAACACATACTCATTTGTATCATACCGTGTGGAAGGACGTCGGTCTATGGTAGACCTCCTAGGTGGAATTTCTGGTTCTTGCAACTGATTAGTAGTCTGGTGATCTGTTTCAGTTTGCATATCTGCATCATTTGAACCCTGTTGATCATATTGAACATTTTGTTCCATCTGTACTAATAAAGGAACCAGATCTAGGTCAATCAAATCATCGCTATACTGATGGACTCCTTTTTCTATCTTTTCAACATCTTGTATAGTTTGATCTTCTATAAACATAACATCACGACTCCTTACCAGTTTCTTCTCAACTGGATTATAAAATCTGTAGTCAAATTCATCCAGACCATCACCAACAAAGATACACTGTAGTGTCTTCACATCGAGCTTAGATCTCTCATCTTTTGGTATATGTACAAATTCCTTGCAACCAAAAATGCAAAGATGATCATAAGAGACATCTTTGCCAGTCCAAACTCTGTTTGGTACATCAAACTGAAGAGGAACACATGTTGTGAGATTAAGAACATGTACAACTATATTCAAAGCCTCACCACAGAAAGATCTTGGCAACTGAGCCTACGAAAGAAGACATCTTACTCTTTCAACCAATGTCCTGTTCATTCTCTCAACCAACCCATTTAACTAAGGAGTCTTAGGAGGTATCTTTTGATGTCGAATGCCCTGATGCCTACAATACTCATCAAAAGGACCTGAATACTCTCCTCCATTATCTGTTCTGATGCACCACAATTTCTTCCCAGTCTGTCTCTCCACTAAGGCTTCAAACTATTTAAACACATCTAATACTTGATCTTTGCTCTTCAAAGTGTACACCCATAACTTTCTTGAACAATCATCTATAAATGTCACAAAATAACTGGCACCATCCAAAGTTTTTGTCTTCATAGGACCACATACATCTGAATGTACCAAATCAAGTATGTATTATTTTCTTGAAGGAAGGGAACTCTTGAAAGAAACTCTATTTTGCTTCCCTGCCAAACAATGAGTACGTCTTCTTAAACAAACATAATTCATTCTAGAAAGAAGATTCTTTTTAGTCAATACTGCCAAGCCTTTTTCACTCATGTGAGCAAGTCTCTTATGCCATAATTCTGATGTGAGCTCATATGTCACAGCATTAATAACACCTTTGAACAGTCTTGCTTGTAGTATATACAAACTAGAATGTTTGTTCCCACGAGCAATAACCATAGCACCTTTAGTAAGTTTCCATTGACCATTACTAAAGGTATTGCAATATCCTTCATCATCAAGTTTACCTATAGAGATCAAGTTCAAACGAATTTTAGGAATATTTTTTACCCCTTTGAGAAGTAGCCTTGTGCCATTATTCATCTCCAAACACACATCTCCAATACCAATGACTTTAACCAAGCCATCATTACCCAAATTCACTGTTCCAAAGTCACCTACTATGTAGGATGTAAAGAAGTCCTCTCGAGACGTAGCATGAATGGAGGCTCCATTATCAATAACCCAACTGATCTTGTGACATGCAACATTGACAACATCTTCATTATAAACAACGAGAAAGTTTTTTGAACTAGTGGTGGCAACTCGATCATTTTCTTTGCCAATATCACCCTCTTGTTCTTTATCTTTCTTCTTGTTATCCCGCTTCAACTATCTACAATATTTCTTAATGTGCCCTTTCATGCCACAGTGATGACACTCAACATTAGAAAACCTGTTGGACTTGCTTCTTCCTTTTTCTTTGCTCTTAAAACCTCTACTTTTACTCCTCCCTCTTCTTTCTGTAACCAAAATCTCTGACTGCTGAGAAGACCCATGTGATTTTCTTCTCATTTCTTCATTCAAAACACTACTCTTAGCTAGATCCATATTGATTACACCATTTGGAGCTGAGTTACTTAATGACATTCTAAATGTTTCCCAAGAGTCTGGCAACGTACCCAATAAACACAACCCTTGAATCTCATCATCAAACTTGATACCCATTCTAGCTAACTGATTGATTATTCCTTTGAACGTATTCAAGTGATCTGTCAATAGAGTTCCATCTTGGTACCTTAAAGCCATCAATTGCTTTATAAGAAACATTTTATTATTTCCTGTTTTCTGAGCATACAACTCTTCAAGTTTATTTCATAGTATCGTGCATGTATTTCTCCACTAATATGATTCAAAACATTATCATCTACCCACTACCTTATATACCCACAGACTTGTCGATGTAACAAAGTCCATTCTTCTTCAGACAACTTTTCTGGTTTCTCAAAGGCAAACACTGATAAATGAAACTGTTTGACGTAAAGAAGATCTTCCATTTTTCCTTTCCAAGTGTGATAATTAGAACCATTCAAAGTAATCATTCTACTCAAATTTGCTTCCATTATTCAACACAAGAAATTTAACAATAATAACCACAGCTCTGATACCACTTTGTCAGAAGAATCACAATAATAATTCGAACTCAATCAAGTTCTAAATAGCAGAATTAAACTTATTATCCTTCTTTGTGTGAATCTTTTAGGAAACAAATAAATAGAGCTCAAAATGAAAACATGAACAAAATCAACACAAGCAATTTACGTGGAATAACCTTCCAGGTGTAGGAAGGAAACAACCACGGTACTCCTCTACAAAACTTTCACTATCAAGAAACAATTGTACAATAGTTCTCTCTAGGTAAAACTAGAGGCAAACAATCAACAACATCATCAAGAATACACTTCTTGGAAACTAACAATTATTTCAAGAAAATAGAGAAATCTAACCCAATTTTGTAATCACTGTTCACGGCTCAGATTTTCCCAAACCGGTGAGCCAAATCCAAATCCTACCGTACAGATTAAAGAGTCTTGAGTCGTGAACCTGCCTACAAAATTTCAGCTTAATCGGACCACAAATGACCTTCCATCGAAGCACTTGACGAAGACTTACTAGAGAGGAAAAACTAAAAGCTTTTCTGCTTTTCTTTTCTATAGATTTCTCTAGTTGTTGCTCTCTTAATTTTCTCTGCATAATACATACTCAAAAAACCCTAAATGGGTTTATTAATGAAGCAATTAAATGACATAATTGCCCCCTTATTACTCCATGTGATTTTAAGCCACATGGGCTCTTCCAAATAAGAGGAAAACCCAATAATACTGACTATAAAAGAGGTTATTTCTAGTTGTTGAGTCATGAGAAACGTCTTGAAAAGCATGACAAGATATCTCTAGAGTTTTTATTACCTTCTGTAAACCTAGTTCATAGTCATTCAAAAAGCTATGAAGACTATGGTGGACATAATACCAATTAGAATAATGGGAGAGGTAATGAACAATAGTTAAAATTTCAAAAATTCTAACCAAAGTGGAGGTGGTTATGATAATTCTAGTGGTAGAGGCCAGAGAGGAAGAGGTAGAGGGTCTAATAATGGAATATACATGCAAATTGTGTGTTAAGGTTGGTCATTTGGTTTCTCATTGTTGGTATAGGTTTGACCATAACATTCAACCACCAACTAACAATAATTAGCAACCAAACAACACTTCTTCTTAGTCTTCATCAACTCAACAAAAAATAGCTTTATTAGCTACTCTCGAAACAATTAGTGAACTAATATCCAAATTTAGGTACTACTCACCATGTGATGTTGATCCATTGAATTTGGCCACTAAATTTGAGTATTCATGCTTTGAGAAGTTATACACATATAATGGCTTTGGAATTTATATTTAACATAAATTTTCTTCTAATAATGATTCTAAAAGGCAATTAATATTTAAAAACATGTTCCATGTGCCAAACATTACTAAAAATCTTCTTAGTGTTTCATCTTTTTCCAAGGATAATGGAGTGTTCTTTGAATTTCAACCTTGTCACTATTTTGTTAAGGATCTTAAGACAAAGGAGATCTTACTGGAAGACAGAATTAGAGCTAGACTTTATAAGTTCAACTTAAATCTCAATAGAGATAAGACTGGCTTAGCAAGAACTGATAATGGAAGCATAGTTAATACTGCTTGTTCTTTTTCAAACAAGTCCCATTTTTCTATAAATAATGTAGCTCATCAATAAAGCCTATGAGTGTTAGTTTTTCTACATTTTTAGATTTCAAACTTTGGTACTTGATGTTAGGTCGCCCTTCTTCCAAAGTTGAAAAATAGTTTTGAAACATTGTGATATATCATTTTCTGCTAATAATGATTTGAATCTACTTTATGATGTTTGTCAAAAGAGTAAAAGTCATAGATTACCATTCTTACCCCAATTCATGTTGTTGATCAACCTCTCAAGGCTATTGATAACTGTATTTTATATAGTTATTTTCATCTATTTTATTAATTATAATTGCTATGTTCTTCATATTTTTAGTTAATTTTAGTTTAATAAATTAGTATTTATTGTTTTTTATATATTTTGAGAAAATTAAATAATTTGTATCGAAAACTTACTTAATTGCAAATTTATGCCCAAAAATATAATTTCAAATAAAAAAGTGCTTAATTGCAATTAATAAAAGTTGAAAATATAATTTAAATTAGAAAAGGGCTTAATTGTAATTAAAGAAAGTTTAAAATATAATTGGAATTACATTTATGGGTCAAAATGCAATTAATAAAAGTTATTTTTCTACGCAGGAGAGAAGAATCCACGCGGCATCATCCACGCTTCAACGTGGACCGTCAAATCAAAGCATAAACGGTTAGGATGCACGCGTGTTCTTCAAACCCGACCAAAGAGAGTGGGTGCAGGGTTTAGTCTATCACGCGGCTCGGTGCTCGAGTGGGGCCCACATGACGCGCAGGTTGGCGTGTAGGGTAGGACCCACGTGTCTGACGCGTTCGAGAGCTGTCCCACATGTTCATGCACCTCTTTTCCCGTGCGGTCGATCCACGTGCGCCCAGTTATTCTACGAATCACAATCTACCAGGTGTCCCACTTTTCCTTCCAGCAAATTATATTCTGACACGTGGCATGTTACGATGAGCGCGAAAGCGCAGGATCAAGCCCGCGTTGCAGTCGTTGTCTCCCACGTCCCTCGCGCCATTATCCCGTGCAACGACATCACGTGCAATCGTTTCCTGTAGCCAATGCAATTCCACCATGTGTCCGTATTAATCCTTGCAGCAAATCAGATGTTGACACATGGCATGCACTTTGAATTAAAAATCAGAATAGGCACCTCTGCTTTTGTGGCTCATGCGTGAATTAAAATAACAAATTCAATTTTCGCGTGGCCGCGGATTTTAAGGAGAATGTCGGGGTTTTATTTTCGATACAAATTGTTACGCGTTTCTTAAAAAATATATATATATTGTAATATTTTAGATGTATTTTTTTACCTATAAATAGGGGATTGTATGATAGAGTTAAATTTTTTTTGGGAGTTTAGAATTTTTGTGGTGTTAGGGGCTGGACTGTGGAACACGCAGAGGCCATTTTTGGCTTCTGTTGTGTTCTATGTGTGCCAAATATTTGCATTACGAGATGTTTTAATTTTCTTTCTTCTTCATCTAATTTTTCTGTATCTGTTGTAATTTTATTTTAAATTTATGAAGTAATTTAATTTTTCTAGGGTTGCATTTTATCTAAATTTATGAAGCTTTTATTTTAATTATTTTTGAAAGATTTATAAGACGTTTGATTTGTTTATTCTATCTGTTCTTAATGCTTTTTGATTATTTACGAATTTTATCAAATTGATCTGTGGTACTTAAATAAACTTGGAAGAGATATTTTTGTGTATATTGCTCATGGATAGAATGACATGTATGACGAAGGATATTAATATACCCTAATTGTATATGTGGTCATTTGAGAACTTAAAACTTAATGAATCTTGGTAAATTTAATTCTCATAGGAATATAGTGAATTAATTTAACGAGGTGTGTCTATACGGAGCTCGGAAGAGATGTATGGATAAAATTAGAAGTTTTCGGTTGACAAATTAAATGTACTAAAAATATAAATCAAGAGAAAATAATATGATAAGAGTGGATTAATTTGGTGAAAAATTGCAATCCTAGATTTCTTTTATTTTGTTATTAAACTCTTTTTTTAACTTGTTTCAATCAACGATCGTTTTGGATAAAATCATAGAGAAATAATTTTAGTAATCAACAAACTATAGTAACAAATCTCCGTGGGAACGATACTTTACTTACAAATTTTATTACTTGTGACCGTGTATGCTTGCACGTTTTATATTCTCCAAAAGAGACAACAGTTATACACTCATATTTGTGGGAACTTGCCCCTATATTATCTTCAACTGGTTTTAAATAGGGTGTGGCTTGGCTTTCACTAATGAGTTTTCGAGAATCATCAGAATCTATTTTCTCAAAGAAAAAAAAGTGGTATTCGAGATGCTTTTATTCTTTTTAACTCTCAAGTTGAATTACAAATGGATCATAAGATCAAAATTCTTCAATGTGATGGTAGTGAAAAATTTGAATCTCTCAACCTGTTCTCAATCATTTTGGCATTGTTAAACAAGTTCATTGCCTAACAAAATGGTCTTAGAGAGAAAAAGCATAGACATATTATTGAGATGGGGCTTACATTGCTTGCTCAGGCTTGGTTACCAACTAAATTTTGGGAAAAAGCATTTTTACCTCAGTTTTTCTCATTAACTTATATTCTTTCAAATACTTGTTCTCTTGAAGTTCACTTTTCTATTAAACTAGATTATAGTTTTTTTTAAACCTTTTAGTTATCTATGTTATCCTTTCCTTAAACCTTTTAGATCTCACAAGCTTGAGCATAGACCTTCTCCAAAAAGATCGAAATCGCGCGTGTAGCCATCCATTCCTATCGAGTCTCGTGCGAACGCCTAGACACGCCAGTGAACGCCCAGTGCATGCCAGTACACGCCCACACGTAGTCAGCACACGCCTGACACGGCCTGTCCAAACGCATCAAAATTCAAATTTTGAAATATTTTTCCCCTTTTTTGGCCTTTTCCTCACCTATAAAAAGACCATCTTCCCCCATTCCAAAGTACAATTTTTTGAGTGCTTTCTCTCTCTAAAAAGTTTCCTTTTTCTTTTAGTTTTTAGTTTTAAAGTTCTTCTCTTTTTGAGAAGAAGTAGCTATGTTTTTAATAAGATTTTTAGTTTTTGATTCAATAAGTAGAAATACAAATCCGTTTGAAAGTTTTTCCGTAATAGAATTAGCCTCAAAATTCTATAAGAACTCTTTTAAGGTATAATTTTTATGGATTCTTTACAGTTATCTTTTTATATTTTATTCTTATATGTTATATTTAATTTTTCTGCGATAAATTTAACATGACTGGTTGTTTATAAATATGATATAATTATAATGTTGATATACTTGCGAAATATTAAATAGGTAAAATATTTTTATAAAAGAAATTGATTTTGTTTTTATTCAAGATTTTATAATAAGAATGTTAGAAAAAAATATATTATTTTTCATTACCAACTTAAATCTAAAAATTAGATTTTAAGGTTTAATTATCCGGTCTGATTTAGAGTAGTGTTATTTTATTTGTTGTTACAATCACCCGGTAGTTAGAATGAAACTCTATTTCAAAAGTTTTTATAAGAACTATTATTCAAAAATGTATTAACAACATATTTTCAATCATGGTTTTAAAACTTAAAAGTTAGTATTCGAATAATTAAATTCTTAGGTTTAATTTAGACACCTTGAATAAAGTTTAAAATATCTAACCCCACCAAAGTTGATATTTAAATGGTTCATTTTCAATCTCTTAGAAAAAAAATTAATTTAATTAACCAAATTAGTTATTCACCCTACCCATAGGTGTTAATTGATTTGTTTAATTAACAAATAATATCTAACCCCATCAAAGTTGTTATTCATATAAAAAAGGGAGAATCAATAAATATCAATTTATATATTTAATAATCTAAATAATATGAGCAAGCATAATTAACTTAATTATTATATCCTTAAATACTCCACTGTTATGAATGATAAAAATTTGCATTATTATTTATTGAATCTATAACTATGTTTATTTTTTTATGTTATTAGATTAGAAAATAAAACCAAAATATCATGATAGGATGTTTAAGATTTAATTTTGTTTTTAAGATTTTGAATAATAAATTAAAAACTACATATATTCCTTCTTTATATCGACCTTGGGAGTATATTTATCATTTGTTATAAAATGATCCGTGCACTTGCGAGAGTTTTACCAAATTATAAAACCAGAAATATTTCGTAAGATCAGTATTTGCATTACTGGTCTTGTGACTCATCAAGTTTTTGGTCCACGTGTCCTATTCTTATTGGTCCCATATTAAAAAATCCAAAAAATGTCCTAAAAATATATTTTTATTTCTTTTCACTAGAAAGTTCATATTTTAATATTTTTAACTCCAAAGTGTCACTTATTGAATAGAACGAACAAATATTAAGTAAAAAAGTACACTAATGATATTTTTATAGAGCTATCATTTCATAAAATCTATTCATTACCCTTAGTCTAAGTAAAACAAAAAATTAATTTCCAAATATCAAACATGTTGATTTGATTTGTTGGTTTCTTCTTTTATACTTGAGATATCATTTAAAGTGGTTTTGTTTTGGATGTCAGTTTTGATCATAGGCATTCTATTTGTTTTAACCATAACATCTTATGTTATATAGTTTTTATGTCCTTAAATTTGTTTCAAATTCTTACAGAGTGGCCATAAAGAAGATGTAACTTGTTGTATCTATCTTTATCTTTAAATGTAACATGTTGCATAATCTTTGTATGTGAATATAACATATTAAATCACCTCTATCTTTTGATGTAACATGTTACATCACCACAAGTGAAGTTGTCGGAGATCTCATTGGAGATCTCATTAGAGCTCCAATGAAATGGTTGAGGGTCACTGAAGTTCCAATAAGGTCACCGTTGGTGGCCTCCGAAAAATTTATGGGGACTTACCTTAGTCCCATTTTATTGAAGTTATGAAATAAAGGTATTTTAGTCTATTTGTTAATTAGTTTGATTCAAAACTGTGTTTTGAGAAAAAAATATTACTAGTTTGGAAAATATTAACATTTAATCTTAATGCAAGCTATTTAGGCCATTTATTGTCTTTTTTAGGCATTGTTAGCCTAACTTTTTCTCAACCTTGTCCAAAGAGCAAAATTATTTTGATTTCTAATTTAACTTGTTAGGTTCTACATTTCTATCAATTCATTTCATAAAAATTTAGTCCCTCGTACAAGAGAAAATCTTAGATCTGGGTTGATCCCAATGAAAGAATACATCAATGAGAAGTTAATATTATAAGTTTAATAGCTTTTTCTTTTTCTTTTTTTATTTATATGAAAATAGAATGGATCAAAATTATTATTTATTGAAAAATGAAAGAAAATCATTTTGTTACAAGTTAGAAAGATCCTAGTATAAAAAAAAAGTTAGAATCTACACAATTTTTTTGTTGATTTGTATTGAAACATATGCAATTTTTTTTTGGTTATTTGTGCTAAACTGTATGCATCAAAAGGTGCACGTACGGTTCTTAAAGGATACAATTTTATCCCAATCAATCGAATTTATCAAGAAAGATGAACGTAACACTCATAACTTCCTTCTAGACCTAGCTGCTGTAGAAGTTTCATCTATAAATGGATAAGACTTCAGTATTAGTGTACTTCTTAAAAATAATTACGGAGAAATTCTTGATCAACATGTTGTATTCTCCCTATTAATATCATTTATTAATTTCATTACACTTTTTCATTTTTATAAAAATAAAAGGTCAAGATACTTCATTATATCACATGTCCATACCCTTGTTATATATAAGATTCTCTCCTCTAACTATCTCATGTATTTTCTTTCCCATTTTCTCTAAGTTGACTTTCAATTTCTCTTTATTCAAGTAAACATTTTTATATTTGGTCTAGTTTGCAATGCAAAATAGAGGTAGTGTTCTTCTCTCTCTCTCTCTCGTATTGAACTCAAATCTTATCGTTTGCTTGGATATTGCTCAAAAAGTATCTGAATTTCACTTTGTCCAGATTTCCTATATGAAATACTTTTAACTATTTAACTGCTTATGGATTCAAATATAATATATATGTGCACATTTCAATGAGTTCGTTTAAAATTTTTGAACTAGCTTGGTTATGATTTGGAATGTGAAGCATGCATGCTCAATTATTGTTGAAAATAGGTCATATTATATAGACCACTAGTATATCACAAATTGGTTAATTTGTAACTGGATTTCATTAATGCATTTATGATCTAAATAGTATGACTTGTTTTTCCTTTTAAGAGTTTTGCAGATGATTAGGTCCTTTTGCTCTAGTTACTTGAAATTAGGAGGAATCAATTACAATTTAAGTGAGGCATATGGTCTTTCCTTTAGCTAATTCTGACCTACAATCTGAATTAAAAGCTTGTAAATATTTGAACCCTATACTTCTAGATTCATGAATCTCATAGAATTTCTTCCATGATAAACAATGAATTTTCCTTGAGGTAGAAGTCGAAACCCATCCAAATTTATGCGTAGTTGCCTCAAAATCACTACAAAGACTCAAAAGAAGAAAAAACCATTTTGTAACATAATTTGGTGTAACACATATCACATACTACAAAAGGACTTCGATAACAGAAAATGACAATGATCCGCATGCCTAAATTTGAATATTTTTGATGCACAATATTCAAAGCATAATTAACTTGTGCCCTATTTACCCTACCATAAAAAGCTATATGGAAGACCCAAATACCTCTTATTTGGATATATGCATCGACTTGTAGCCCGGCCCAAGATGAAGGATCGACTTATAGGTCGGTTTGATGCGAAACAAGTAGCCTAAGCTCGTGTCATCAGATCGCGCCTTTGGAAGATGACGTAGTCATGAGAAGGAATACCCTAAATTGACGTATCTTACTCTATACACACTTTAAATGCACCAGCAAAGTAGGAGGTCTATCCAAGAGAATGCTTCCCCTATAGGGTCGACCACTAGCTCGGCCTAAGGTCGAGCTCAATACATAAAGTGTTGTATTTTTATACCAATTGTGTCCCTCTAGCACTCATATATGTATACACATTGTGTAGCCAACACCTATACATGTAATGTCCTATAAATAGATGAGCCTCTCATGGAATCCACAAATTCTACTAAATATCTTGAATTCTCTCTAAGTTCTCTCCCTATAAATCAGATCAATCCCAAACATTTTGGTGCCCACCATGGGGTTGAGATTTTTAGGTCAAGCTTAAGTTTCTAACCCCGTACTTCTTGGTATTTTACTCCAAGTCTTGAAAGAAGATTGGAAAATCTATGGTGCACTATTCAAAGATTGCACCTAAGCCATTTTCCACACATCAAAATGTTGGGAACTCGCACCGATAGACGTTCAAAGTTGGCTAACAAGGAAGCGAGGGCGACTTAGAGAAATGCAGCACCATCCCTTGATGAGATTAAAGTATAAGATAGCCTGCATCACTAGGAGATGGCTCGCTAACTCCTAGAATTGAGAAGAGAGCTTGAGGAAACCAGAATAGAAAATATAGCATTATGATTCCAATTAGGGGAAAGGGAACTGGACGACCAAGTAACAGACCCAATTAACAGAAACATAACAAGACTGAGTCAGCCCGAGCCACACCACTCAGAGTAGGAGGATGAAAGGAATCCCATTTCTAGCTCGGAAAGACCTGGTGAAGAATAATGGGTTCAGGAAAGGAAGAGCTAGGAGGCATGATTTCAAAAGTTGGAGAAAGCCAATAAGAAGCAAGACCAAGCTTTAAAGGTAGCTAATGAGAAAAATGAGAAGGGTGAAACTCCTTATGATGTGAACAGGAATTGTGAAAAATTCTGTATCTCCCCCTTTTCTAATGATATAAAAAATGATGGGCCCCAACCAAATTCAATGCTTCCAAATGCCCTAACTATTTTGGGATAAAGGACCTAATAATGCATATGCAACACTTCAAAACAGCCATGACTCCCATGAGCCTAACTTAGGGAAAATGAGAGTCCATGATGTTCAAGTTATTCATAGCTACTTAATGATTAAGTCGTAAGATCGGTATTACAAATACCGATCTTGCAAAATTACCCTTTGTGGTTTTATTATTTGTAAAACTCTCGCAAGTGCACGAATCATTTTCTAGAAAATGATAAGTATACTCCCAAGGTCAATCTAAGGAAGGAATATATATGATTTTTAATTTATTATTCAAAATTTTAAAAACAAAATTAAATCCTAAATGATGCTTATTTTCGCAAATGTACGAATCGTTCAAGTAATAAAGTGTACAAAAGTACGGATATCGAACCCACAAGGAATGGCGTTACTAAGTACCAAAATTGACTAACCCTAATTTTATTTGAAAACTGAATTGTTGAAATTGTTTTAAAAACAAATTAACATAAAACTAAACGCAAATAACAAAATTTAATGTTGTTCACAAATGATTAAAAATGCTAAGGCATTTGATTTCGCTAAATCAATTCAATCCGATTTCAAGTCATGTTATATGAGAATCAAAGCTAAAAGTGATGGTTGAAAAACCCAAATTTACCTAATACTCTCTCTCGAGTTATATTAGAATTACTTATCTATGAAAATCAACTATATTTCTATGAAGAATTAATCACAAACAAGCACATTAAGATTTATGGAATTTCTAGATTAACCACATACATCATGCATTAGTTCTCACACTCGCATTCAACATACGGTATTTATCACAAGAAGCATTCATTACATATCTCCTCTCGGTCTCAATATAATGCAACTAATCATCTAAATCTTGGCCAGAAATTTAAAAGCATTAAGCATGGAAATAAACACTCAACTTGAAAACAATAAACTCATATAACAATAACAAAAGAAATCAGATTTCCTTGATTCAATTACATCATAGCCTTAGCAAAAACGAATTAGTTCATAACGGAAATAAGAACAACCATTATTTCAATTGAATTCATGAATAACAAATATGAATAAAATGCAGAATATGAAGGCTAAGGAGAAGAGATGAAAAACTCTTGAAGATGAAGACTTGGTAGCAACAATGGTGATGATCCTTCAAGCTTCTCCAAACTTTCTCTCCAAAATTGCCTTTTTTTCCTCCAAAAATGACTCAAATCTGTTCTCTCTGCCGTCCCCCTCTTTCTCCATCATATTGTATATATAGATCTAGGGTTTGGGGGGAAATTTTGGAACAAAACACAATAAAAAATGTGTTTTCGAATGAAACTCGCCGGCGACCACATTGTTCTCGCCGCGGCGAGATTTCTGGAAAAGTTACGATTTTTGTTCCGCTAAATCTCGCCGGCGGCGAGATTACTGTGGCCGGCGGCGAGATAGCTTTGCCAAAATCCGTGCTCCCTGCATGATTTTCAACGTATTCTCCATAAGGTTTTCACCGGCGGCGAGAATATTCTCATCGGCGGCGAAATTCCAAATTTTGAAATTTTGTTTTCTCTTTATTTGCACTCAATCCCGTTCATAGAAATTTGTCCCAAACTTCTCCAAAATTATGATTTTACCTGAAATTTCACTTTAAACATGAAATACCCGTGAAATGACATTTGTGGATTAAATAATAAAATAAATGCAATTTTCACACAAATATCAACATTTAAATCATAACAAAAATGTTATAATTTGACTCTTATCAACAACCCCCAACCAGCTTCTTGCTAGTCTCTAGCAAGAAAAGCGATCTATGAATAATTTCAAAGGAGACATTAAAAGAAAAATTCAAAGGAAATTTATTCTATTTACAACATTACATTAAGCGTATGCAATAAGCCTTTAAACCCCTAGGTGGCCCTAATAGGACGAGTTGTAGTCTCGTGAGGGCTTCCAGTGATGATACCCACAAACATCTTACCTATGACTATCCTAGCTTAAAACAATAAAATCACATAACAAATAATTTGCACAAATGTCTCAAAAATTATTAATAACACCCAACTTATAGAATAATTAAATGTCACCTAAGCTTTAAGAAATCTCAAATGCCAATTCCACTTTTGTTATTGACTCTTAAACATCCATCAAACCACAAACCAATAGCCATAATGCCCGGATAATATTATGCACAACATCCACAAAAAAAGGTGAAATCTCAAACTCCATAGGCTCACTTCTCAAACCTCTCTCCACTAATAAAGAAAAATACACCACTTTGAATCAATAGGACTTTATGAGGCTTGTAATGTTAGGCTTAGGTATTTGGTTAAGAAAGAACGGGAAGTTTCAAAATACAAATAAGGGCACTTATTAGATTAAACACAACCAATTAAGTAAAAGAGTAACACCATTCAACCCAAATTGTTTCTTCCGATCATAACCCATTTTCCACAGATAAACAAAGTTCTTTCTCAATCTTTCACCTCAGTTGATCCATCACTAACACTCTTTTATTTACTAGAATGTGAAGGCTTTCTTCTTCTTCTTATCTTTTTTTTTACTCAATTGTTCTTGAAAAGCCAACCACTTTCTTCCAATATATGTGGATTCCTCTTTTTTTTTTTGCATCCTTACTCCAATTGCTCTTGAAAAGACAAAACCCCCAACCAATTTCTTCCAATATATGTGGAAGATTTCTCCAATTCCAATATATGTGATTTTTTTTGCATCCTTACTCCAATTGCTCTTGAAAAGACATAACCCCCAACCAATTTCTTCCAATATATGTGGAAGACTTCTCCAATTCCTCTTGAAAAGTTTGTGTTCAAAATTAAGTGCTCTTAACAAATAAGGTAGGAATTATATATATATATATATATTGGCTCAATAAAAGGTAGGTTATAGTAGGCAAAAAGAAAGAAAAGTAAGGCTAACAATATATTTAAATAGGCTCAAAGAGGTTACTAGTGATATAAGGATAACAAGGTAGGCTTAAAATGGCACAATCGATCCAAAAATGGCCTACATCATATCCTAAACAGTGCATTTCCAAATTATTTCGCCTCAAGAGGTTTTCAAATGAGTTCTAGAGTTTGTTGAGATCACAAAAATGTTCCTGAAAAATTCGCACATAAGACTTCTCTAAGCATTTAGACTAATCAACCAAATCATACCACATACCAAAAGAGTCGCCAACTAGGTAAAATCAACATTTCAAATTATCTTTAAACCGAAGCAAAATTTAATGTCTTCTAAAAGCTACTTGTTATCACAATCACATTATTATCATCAACGTGCAAATTAAAATAAGTAAAATGCAAATAAAATAAACTAAAAATAAAAATAGACATAAGACAATGAACAAATAAAAGAAATTAATAGACATAAGACAATAAACAAATAAAAGAAATTAAATCAAAATGCAGAAAAATAAATAGAAAATCAAAATTAAACACAAATAAACACACAAACAAAACTACTAAAAATGCAGGGAAGAAAAAGATTTACCGTTTACCGCACTTTTGACCAAAACCTTACATTGTCCTCAATGTAAGAAAGGAAAGAGAGATCTCCTTTCCACCGGCGGTGAAACTACCCTCGCCGGCGGTAAATGTAAGATTTTTTTTTCTTAGATGGGATGGCATTGGCTTTAGCTCAATCTTGTTGGCTCCATTCTTTACCACTGAGGTTGGAGTTTCATTTGTTCCCAACTCCTTAAATGTTTCATCACTGCATAAATATTCATTAGGTGCTGCCAGTAATTCAGAACATTGTCTCATCCCCTCATCTTCCTCCTCAATTGTTGCAGATTTCACAAGGCAAGCTTCTAGTGGTAGCAATGGAGTTCTCTCCTTAAAAGTTTCCGAGATTAACCCATCAAGAGTGTTAATTTGAAAACAAGAATGTACATCACTTGGAAATTTTATTTCTTCAAAAACATCAAAAGTTACTTGTTCATCTTGCACCCGTAGAATGAGCTTTCCTTGCTGAACATCAACCAATGTTCTTCCAGTTGCAAGGAACGGTCTCCCCAATATCAACGGTATCTCTCTATCTTCCTCCATGTCAAGCACCACGAAATCTACAAGGAAAATAAATTTGTCGAATTTAATTAAAACATCCTCAATTACCCCTAGAGGATATTTCACCGATCGATCCGCTAATTGTAAAGAGATTGAAGTGGGCTTCACTTCTCCCAGGCCTAGTTTCCTGAAAACAGAAAGTGGCATCAAATTAATGCTTGCTCCTAAATCACATAGGACTTTATCAAAATTGCAACTTCCTATAGTACAAGGTATAGTAAAACTCCCTGCGTCTTTCAATTTTTGTGGCAGTTTTCTTTGAAGAACTACACTGCACTCCTCATTTAGCATGACAGTTTCATAATCTCCCAACTTCCTCTTCTTTGATAGAATTTCCTTCATTAATTTTGCATACTTGGGCATTTGTTCCAACATCTCTGCAAAAGGAATGTTAATATGCAATTTCTTAAAAATATCCAGAAATTTATCAAATTGATTATCAAGCTTTTTCTTATTCAATCTTTGAGGATATGGGATAGGAGGCTCATATTTCGCATATGGGGAAGGTTGAGTATCTTGGGATCTTGATGGATTTTCTTTAGATTCTTCCATCTTTTTCTCCGATTTCCTCTGCCATTCAAGTTCTTTACCACTTCTCAATGTGATAGCCTTTGCATGCTCTGTGGGATTTATTGTGTCACTAGGCAGCGATC
Organism: Hippophae gyantsensis; assembly: GCA_030763125.1. Classification (NCBI taxonomy): domain Eukaryota; kingdom Viridiplantae; phylum Streptophyta; class Magnoliopsida; order Rosales; family Elaeagnaceae; genus Hippophae; species Hippophae gyantsensis. The sequence continues at coordinate 53,836,211 of CM061028.1, forward strand.
CTTGAGACCTTTCTACAATCTACTTTGAAAGCTGCCCCAGTTGGTTTTGGATGTCCCTGTTGATTGCCTCTTGATTTCTAAAATTTGCTCTTGTCTCCTCAATGAACTTTCCCAAAATTTCTTCCAAATTGGTTTTTTTTCTCTTGGGGTTGGTAGGAAGATGATGACGGTTTGAATCCCCCTTGGTTATTTCCCCATGACAAATTTGGATGATTTCTCCAACCTGGATTGTAGGTGTTCGAGTATGGGTTATGTTGAGGTTTTTGGAAATTTGAAACATAATTTGCTTGCTCAGCATTTGGTGAAGCAAATGGATTTCCAACTTGGCACTCGATACTAGCATGATTTCCACCACATAAATCACATTGTGCAGTTGTTTTGGGTGACAAAGAATCCATCTTTCTTGAAAGAACAGCAACTTGAGCTGACAAAGCATTCACTGAATCAATTTCATGCACTACTACTGGTCTTTTTGCAATTACCCGCTCTGAATGCCACTGATTGTTGTTTTCTGCCATAATCTCTAACAACTCATGAGCATCCTCCGGTGTTTTTCCCATTAAAGACCCTCCAGCTGCAACATCAATCATTGCCCGATAGTTTGAAACCAACCCATTATAAAATGTAGAGACTTGCAGCCAAATTGGTATACCATGATGTGGGCATTTTCTCAACATTTCTTTGAATCTTTCCCAAGCTTCATACAATGATTCTTGGTCATACTATGTAAAAGATGTGATTTCATTCCTTAATTTTGCTGTCTTAGTAGGAGGAAAGAACTTGGATAAGAATTTCTGAACCAATTCATTCCATGTTGTAATTGATCCTAGTGGTAATGAGTTTAGCCACTCCTTGGCTTTATCCCGAAGTGAAAAAGGAAAAACCCTCAATCTTACAGCATCTTTGGACACACCATTTATCTTGTAAAGATCACACACCTCCAGAAAGTAAGCAATAAGTGCATTTGGATCATCCTTTGACATTCCCCCAAACTGATTTGATTGAACCATTTGGATAAATGATGGTTTTATCTCAAAGTTATTGGCTTGAATAGTTGGCCTCCTTATACCCGAAGTAGTTCCAGCAACATTAGGCGCAGCATAATCCCTCAAAGCTCTACGATTTCCACCTCCCTCAACAAATGGTGGATCCATGGCTAATTGTCTATTAGGAGCTGAAGTTGAACGTCTTCTCTCTCGATTTAGAAGCCTATATGTTCTATCAATCTCCGGATCAAATGGAAGAAGGTTAAGGCTTCTTGTACGTCTCATACAAAAATCCTACAACCAGAAAATCAACTAATATAAAAACAACACATAGTTACTTTTTTTTATGATAAATAAAATAAAACAGCAAAATAAACAAAATTAAAAATGAAAGAAAGATAAATAAAATTAACTTCAAATTAAAACTAAGATTAGGTACTATCGATATTAATAAAATCAAACCATTTCCCGACAACGGTGCCAAAAACTTGATGTTTATTTTCGCAAGTATACGAATCGTTCAAGTAATAAAGTGTACAAAAGTACGGATATCGAACCCACAAGGAATGACGTTACTAAGTACTGAAATTGACTAACCCTAATTTTATTTGAAAACTGAATTGTTGAAATTGTTTTAAAAGCAAATTAACATAAAACTAAACGCAAATAACAAAATTTAATGTTGTTCACAAATGATTAAAAATGCTAAGGCATTTGATTTCGCTAAATCAATTCAATCCGATTTCAAGTCATCTTATATGAGAATCAAAGCTAAAATTGATGGTTGAAAAACCCAAATTTACCTAATACTCTCTCTCGAGTTATATTAGAATTACTTATCTATGAAAATCAACTATATTTCTATAAAGATTTACTCACAAACAAGCACATTAAGATTTATGGAATTTCTAGATTAACCACATACATCATGCATTAGTTCTCACACTCGCATTCAACATACGGTATTTATCATAAGAAGCATTCATTACATATCTCCTCTCGGTCTCAATATAATGCAACTAATCATCTAAATCTTGGCCAGAAATTTAAAAGCATTAAGCATGGAAATAAACACTCAACTTGAAAACAATAAACTCATATAACAATAACAAAAGAAATCAGATTTCCTTGATTCAACTACATCATAGCCTTAGCAAAAACGAATTAGTTCATAATGGAAATAAGAACAACCATTATTTCAATTGAATTCATGAATAACAAATTTGAATAAAATGCAGAATATGAAGGCTAAGGAGAAGAGATGAAAAACTCTTGAAGATGAAGACTTGGTAGCAACAATGGTGATGATCCTTCAAGCTTCTCCAAACTTTCTCTCCAAAATTGCCTTTTTTTCCTCCAAAAATGACTCAAATCTGTTCTCTCTGCCGTCCCCCTCTTTCTCCATCATATTGTATATATATATCTAGGGTTTGGGGGCAATTTTGGAACAAAACACAATAAAAAATGTGTTTTCGGATGAAACTCACCGGTAACGACATTGTTCTCGCCGCGGCGAGATTTCTGGAAAAGTTACAATTTTTGTTCCGCTAAATCTCGCCGGCGGCGAGATTACTGTGGCCGGCGGTGAGATTTCTTTGGCCGGCGGCGAGATTGCTTTGGCCGGCGGTGAGATTGCTTTGGCCGGCGGTGAGATTGCTTTGGCCGGCGGCGAGATTTCTTTGGCCGGTGGCAAGATTTCTTTGGCCGGCGGCGAGATTGCTTTGCCAAAATCCGTGCTCCCTGCATGATTTTCAACGTATTCTCCATAAGGTTTTCGCCAGCGGCGAGAATATTCTCGTCGGCGGTGAAATTCCAAATTTTGAAATTTTGTTTTCTTTTTATTTGCACTCAATCCCGTTCATAGAAATTTGTCCCAAACTACTCCAAAATTATGATTTTACCTGAAATTGCACTTTAAACACGAAATACATGTGAAATGACATTTGGGGATTAAATAATCAAATAAACGCAATTTTCACACAAATATCAACATTTAAATCATAACAAAAATGCAATAATTTGACTCTTATCACTAAACATGATGTGACGATATTTTGGTTTGTTTTTTTTCCTAATCTAATAACATTAAAATAAACATAAACATAGATATAGATTCAATAATAATAATGCAAATTTTATCATTCATAACAATAGAGTATCTAAGGATATAATAATTAAGTTAATTATGTTTGTTCATATTATTTATGTTATTAAAGATATAAATTAATATTTGTTGATTTTCTCTTTTTGGTATGAAAGTGTCCTTAGGTGGGCCCAAATTCTTTTGTTTAATATTAACTAACTAATATCCTTAGGTAAGGTCTATTAATTAATTAAATATTAAATTTTAACTATATTTTTAAGAGAATATCAAACCATCTAATCACAACTTTAGGCGAAGTCAAATAATTAGACTTTATTCAAGGTGTCCAAATTAAACTCGAGAATTTAATTTTCCAAGTACTTTCAAGTTTTAAAACCAATACTGAAAATATGTTGTTAATACATTTTCGAATAATAGTTCTTACAAAAAAATTTGAAACAGAGTTTCAATCTAACTATCAGATGATTGTATCCACAAATAAAAGAGCACTACTCTAAATTAGACCGAATAATTAAACCTTAAAATCTAATTTTTAGACTTAAGTTTGTAATGAAAAATAATGTATTTCTCTCTAACATCTTTAATATAAAATCTTGAATAAAAACAAAATCAATTTATTTTATAGAAGTGTTTTACCTATTTAATATTTTGCAAGCATAACAACATTATAATTATATCATATTTACAAATAGTCAACCCTGTTAAATATAACATATAAGAATAAAATATAAAATGACAACTGTAAAGAATCCATTAAAACGATACCTTAAAAGAATCCTTACAACAGTTTGTTGTTAATTCTGTTACTAGAAAACCTTCAAATGGATTTACATATTTTCTTATTGAATCAAAAACTAAAAATTTATAAAAACATAACTAGTTCCTCTCAAAAAGAGAAGAACTTTAAAAATTAAAATTAAAAAAAATTAAAAATAAAACTTTCTAGAAAGAAAAAGTTAGAGAGAGAAAGAGCTCAGAAAATTTTGTGTTTTTGAATTGGGGAAGATGATCATTTTATAGATGAGGAAAAGGCCAAAAAAGGGGGAAAATATTCCAAAATTTGAATTTGGATGCGTTTGGACGGGTTGGCTCAGGTATGGGGCATGAAAATCTCGACAGACAGGCGATTGGCATGTGCGGGAGTGCATAGGACATGGTGAGGAGTGTGCAGGCGCATGCGTGGCACGATATAGTTATGTGCTGGCTTGCGTAAATGGTCAGCGTTGTATGGTATACTATGCTCGTGATTTTGCCATTTTTGACATTTTTGTCCATTTTGTCCAATTTTTCCATCTTTTTTTTTATTTTTTCTCATTTATTTTCTTGATATATTTGTGATGTATTGCCTCCAGTATTTGTTTTCTTTGAATCTTTAAGTTATTTTTAAACTAAAATATCTAAAAAACAATAAAAAATACCCGTGATTCCTAAAAGATAAATTTATATAAAAATATGATAAAATCACACAATATAAATATATTTAATCAATTAGATTACATTAAATCATGGTAATTTTAGTTATTTTTAAGCACTCATCACTACTCTCTGTGAGGGTGCCCAAAAATTGTTCAACAACTTGGTGCCTTTATCCATAACCTCATTTCCACAATTCTCCAAGCTCTTTATAACAAACTATGCCTATAACAAACCCTTGAGAAAATAATCACACCACATTTTCTCCATTGAGGAGGGATAATCCATTGAGGAGTACATGAAATGATTCAGGAAGGAAAAATTGGAAATCTCTTATTTTCCTAGCTCTATATAGCTATAGAGGCCTTCCGGAAAGGTATCCCAAAGAATGTTGATCTATTTGTAGAATTAACCAAGATAGTGCCCCGTACTTTGGAGCAAGATTATGGCGAGGCAAAAAAATTTGTCAACGTGGAGAGAAAGCTAGGCCTGATCAAAGTCCAGCGAACTAACATGGAGGTGGTGCCAGACAAAGAAAAGATGAGAATGAAGGAGGAGCCCAACGTCAAGTGGAAATCGAAAATGAAATCCCTGCTTAGGGACGCATCTAAATGGTGTGCCTTCCATATGGACGTGGGCCATGATACAAAATATTATAAACACCTTAAGAAGGAGATAGAGGAGTTATTAGCAAAGGGATATCTAAAGGACCTCGCCACAAAAAATGGAGATAAGAGAAATCACCAAAATAAGATAGAGATGCCAAAAATAATGAACTTAACAGGAAATGAAAGGGAGCCCTATAAAGAAACTAATATCAAAACCATATACACCATAAATGGAAACCCAGGTATTAACAAAAGTTCAAACAACTCACGCAAAAGGTTTGCTAGAGAATTGCGTAGTGCCCCTTATGTATGCACCTTTGACAAAGGGAGACCTGCCACTGAAATTGTTTTCAATGAGAAGGATGAGACCTCGTCTCATAATGAGGACCCTTTAATAATCACCTTAAGGATTGGATCTTGTGAGGTTTGTAGAATAATGATTGATACAGAGAGTTCGATAGACCTTCTTTTTATGACCATTGCAAGAGCTCTAGATATAAAGGACACTAATATTTTCAAGATGGAGCTCCCTCTCATATGGTTTAACAGTAGTACTACATATGCCAAAGGAATGGTGGTAGTGCTTGTTATGAAAAAAAGAGTGATAGTTATGAGCACTTTTGTAATCATCGATGTCTCGGCTTATTACAACACCATCTTTTGAACACCTTGGATATATAGAATGAAGGTAGTTCCATCCAACCTCAATCAAGTAATCAAATTTCCTATTGATGGAGGTCAAGTAGAGATTGGGGGAGACAAGGAGAAGGCCAGAAGCTACTGTAATGCTACTATGAAAGAAGTGGCCCACAAATAGCAGTTACCAAGAGGCCTCCCTCAAAAAAGCCATGGACCAAAGGCCTTATAAAATTGATCAACTTAAATAAAGTAAGAGACCTCCGAATGGGGGTGAAAAGTGAAAGCCACCCCTTAAAATTGGGTGAAGGCTTGACGATAGAGCTAGAGGAACAACTTTCACAAGTCTTTAAGACTAACTCAGATGTCTTTGCATCGGCTCCAATTTACATGCCTAGAATTGACCCAAAAGTCATATCACACCAATTAAATGTCAAACTAGAGGCTATACCCGTACAAAAAAAAAAAAGAAAATGTGGTCTATCGTACATCAAACACCAAGTGGTTGCCTTTAAAAAAGTAGGGGTCATAAGGGAAGTCAACGATCCTTCGTGGCTATCAAATGTGGTCCTAATTAAGAAAGCATGTAGGTCATCTCGTATGTGTGTAGCTTTCATAGATTTAAAACGAGGCATGTCACAAGGATTGCTTCCCCCTCCCAAGTATTGATCAATTGGTAGATGCCTCTGTCAACTTTGGGATGATGAGTTTTTTTGGAAGCATACTTAGGGTACCACCAAATTAGGATGCACCCCAAAGACGAGGGCAAAACATCTTTTATCATGGAAGAAGGAACATTCGGTTATAAAAGGATGCTATTTGGATTGAAGAATACGAGTGCCACATTTCAACGTCTAGTCAATAAAATATTTGAAGAACGGTTGGGGAGGAACTTAGAGACCTATGTGGATGATATGGTGGTAAAATCAGCACAACCAATAGACTACATTAAAGACCTAGAGGAAGTATTCTTAGTAATCCAAAGATACGGTATGAGGCTTAGTCCCAAAAAAATGCATATTTGGTGTCGCTGTAGAGAAATTCTTAGGGTACCTCATGTCAGCCAAAGGGATTGAGGCCAATCCAGAAAAGATATATGCCTTAATAAATATGAAACCACCTTCTAGCCTTAAGGGAATCCAATAATTAATTGGAAGAATAGTAGCATTGAACAGGTTCATTTCTAAATGCATTAACAAGTATCTGCCCTTCTTCAAAATGTTGAGAAAGGGCACATTACCCTTTTGAGACATGGTGTGGTGGAGCTTCCCCTTAGGATCATTTGTAAACCCCAGGGTCTTCCTAAATACAGAACCCCTCCTACATACTTTGGGGGCAAGTTCGATGTGGTGGCAGATAATGGTGAACTAGTCTCCTAAGACTTACTCTCATTTTTTTAGTCGCGATATGATTAACATGACATCTCCTCGCTCTTATGTTTTAAATCCCATGGAAGTTATGGTTGCAAAACTCTTATCCCCTTTGAAGAGCAAGGTCACTTTTGTAGGGGCGAGCTCCCAATTGAGTACACCTCTTGCTTCTGGGGGAGCTCTTCTGTAGGTAAGAAAAGGGGTAAGTCCTCCAGTCATGAAGGTCTCCCCATGTCCCTAGAGAATAAGAAGAAGGTGGTGGCTGATGAGTCCGCACTTATCCTAGAGCCATTGAATGTCTATGCACTATTATTCTCACTACAAGAGCAACATGTGACTCTACTTCTTGATCGGGTTCTAAAGAATCTAGTGATCCTATTCATGATTAAAGGAAAGGGAAGGCGTTCATGATCTCACCACTGATACAGATGCGATAGTTTTAAATTGAGGCTTGGTGCTAGAGCACCTCGATCATTGTTTGAGCCACCTTTATACTAGTACATATGAGAAGCAACTCAAGGCTATCTATGAGGGTACAGATTCTGACAACGTCATTTATCACCAATTGTGTCAAGTGAGCTACCTCGCGTTCTTTGTTTAGTTTTGACTATTGTTTATACAAAGTTTGATTGAGAATTTATTTGTTTGACCTCATAACTTTCTTTTGTTTCAACTAGTGTTGTTTTATGACTTTAATGGGGCTCGATGTGTGGGTCATTTAAAATTAGAACTGGTGTAGGAGAAGTAGAGTCATGCTTCTAGTCATTCAAGATACACCATGCTGTTGGCGAGAGAAAATAAGTGGGAAGGCGAGGCAATTGATAAGGAAGAGAAGTTGAAAAGGGCAGCCACTGAGTTAAATGAGTATGCCCAATGTATTATTAAACACGAGGAGTCTCAAAGGTGAGCTGAGGAGGGGACCAGGGAAGTAGAGAGAAAATCCTAGGCTTCTATTAAGGAGGCCCGTAAGGCAAAGGCCGATGTCGATGCCATGGCTCAAAAACTCGAGTATGCCATAGAGAAGGGTACGAGTTGGCCATGGAATACTTTAAGAAGGAGGCCAAGCAGAGGGGTCTGGGCGAATATTATTATAGCATCTTGGATATCCTGGTCACTCCTCCATACATGTAGGCTCCATTTATGGATGAGGAGAATGAGAAGAATCGGGCTTTAGTGAGGGTGAGAAAGGTCCTGAGGCATCGAGTGTAGGGGTAGTGTACGAGGATCATTAAAGTTTTATGGACTCAATCCCTTTTTTTGTTTTTTCAAGCTCAATGCCACTTCTATTTATGTGGTCGCAAGCTTAAACTTAAAACACATTACTTTTTTAAACGCAAAAATCAATTTTTTTTATTAATGAAAAGGTGAATTTGCCTCAGTTATTGTGTATTTATGATGTTGACCTACCCACATGTTTTCTGGGAACTTGTGTCATTTTCTTTTTTCTCAATCATCAACTTTCATCTCCTATAAAAAGAGGTCAAAAAAATTTGCTTAATTCGTATGTTTGGGGATTTGTGCCAATTCTTCCAAATTTTGTAGTCGTGCTTCATGGATTCTGATCGAACCAATAGGCGCTCAGTTCGAGCTTTAAGAGTCGAAAATGATAGGCTTAAGGACGAGGTTATGGCGCTTAAAGATAAGGTGGTTAAACTTAAGGGTAAGGTCAGAGAGACCAATTATGAGCTCGCTTCCTATAAGGATCAGTTAATCCAAACTCAATCTCACGAGAGGAGGACCTTGACTATTATGGTCACTCTTGTAGATAGAGAGCTTTATTGGGCGAGCTTCTATCTGAATCCACCACCTCGAACCGACCCCCAAAGTATATGGGAGGGGTTCTACGTTTAGTAAGAGCCAGGGGTTTACGAATGATCCTAAGGGGAGGCTCCACCGCACCATGTCTCATCAACTCATACACAACAAAGCGCGGGGTGTTTAATAAGTGCCTCCAATTGATTTTTTCTGGAAGATAGTTTTGGATATCAACCAACTGTTGATTTGTATCAGGACTTAATGTCGTGACTACGGAACCCATGTTCCTTATCACTACCTTAGTGTCATTCCAAAGGCTTCTTATTAACCCGATGTCACTAGTAGCAAACTTTTACCGGCCTAAAACATAGAAAAAAATACTCCTTCTAGTTTTTCTCGTCCTCAGAGAGTGACACGTTCATACCCTGATCCTGCTTCACCGACATATAAACCCACCTCAGATTAGTGGGGTTCTACTTCAATACATAAGCCTCATTAAACTTAGCCATCTAAGTCCACCCTGAGTTCTTGACATATCAGCCTCAAGCAAAGCAGATACCTCCACCCATTAGGCATCAACTGTTCTGGCTTGAGCTATGTCCTAGACAAGAATCTCCTAATGAGAAGGTACAAGAGAAACCTTACCCCCAACCACAGTTCCTATTCATGAAAGATAGTCTAACTAGATGGAGGATGATCACTATCATAGGCCCCCTTCAAAGGAATCATTATATGAATAGAGGAAGGGATGTTGTAGGTTTTTCTTAACCTTTCCTCATCCTAGGGCACCAACCCATATGTTTTAGACCAACTAAACCCTAGTACAACTTGTTGGTTCCTAGATCCTATATTTCTCATTTTCTTCCTCCACGTCCTAGCCATTGAGATGTGGGTTTGAGGCACACTTAATCTAACGGTTGGAGTAGTTTGAGGGTGAAAGGTAGAAGTAGAAGGTTGAGATGGAGATCGACTCTCCTCATTAGAATATCGCGATCCAAAAGACCTTGAGTGGTCACTAGCACTAGGATATTGGGGGCTTTCCTTATAGCCTGAGCCCGAGGCCAAGGTCTCTTCTCTATGCATTTCTGTAAAAAGCTACAAAATATGAAAAGAAAAATAATGGGTAAAGTGCGAGAAGAAGAGATTACCTAGGGTCCAGTTTGAAAATAAAAGGAAGTGATTCTTTAAAAAATTGACCTGAAAAGAAAGTAGAAAAGCGTTAGACTCTCAAAGTTTGTACTATAAAACTCGAACAAACAAAACTAGTCCGAGCTGAAATCTTACCACCGGACTGAAAACCTTTTGTAGCTCATGCTGATGCGACAGAGTGTTTTTTCTTACTATTTGTTCACTACGTAGGAAATGAAGATAAGTCCCAGCCCAAGAATCTCTTTATATAGAGACACCTAGTTTCGCTCTCCAATCAATTGATATGCATTTATTAGGGGAGTTAAATAGTTTGTGTCCTCTACCCGGGATATACTCTTTCACCTTAATCCAGAACTCCAAATGAAAGAGTAGGGGGACTTGATGTTTGGATATATAGATCAACCTATAGCCCAGCTCGAGATGAAAGAGCAAGACATGTAGCCTAGCTCGAGCCAAAGGACCAAGACCCGTAGCACGACCCGAGACTAAGGACCAACCTATAAATAGGTCTGATGTAAAAAAAACAGCCTAAGCTTATGTCATCAGACCGCACCTTTGGAAGATGACCTAATCACGAAAAGGAATATTCTAAATGGCGTATCTAACTCCGTACACTTTAAATGCACCAGCAAAGTAAGAGGTCTATCCCAGAGGATACTTCTTCTATATGGTCGACCACCAGCTCGGCTTAAGACCGAGCTCGATATATAAAATATTATATTTTTATACCAATTGTGTCCCTTTGACACTCATATATATATATATATACCCATTGTGTAGTCAACACATGTACGTGTAATGTCTTATATTTTTCATGGAATTCACACATTTAATCAAATACCCTAACTTCTCTCTAGGTTTTCTCGCTATAAATCGGATCAAACCCAACATTTTTGAATCAATTCTTCATTATTGGGAATGGTATTGGAGATGTAAAAAATACATGACTTTGAAAATTCATTGTATGACTAATAACATTTTCGTACTCTTGAATGATTGCTTTTAGGCGTACCACTTCGCCAATGCCACTCTTGCAAAACATAAAGGAATCATCTACAAATAACATATTAGAAAACGAATGACTTCTTCTGCACATTTCAATCCATTGATATACCCGACATTCTTTTCCCTTTACAAAAGACGGGAAACTCCCTTAGCTCAAATTAGAAAGACAAAAGGCTTTAAAGGGTCAACTTGATGCAAATTTTTAATTTCATTAAATGATAAATTAGTAAAAAAGAATATATTTTAGCATATCTACCACAGAATTTAGTTTAGGTCAACTGCATGGTGAAGCCACTTTTATAGTCTAGACTTGTGGACAATATCACCTACTTTTTATTTTTTTATTTTTGGTGGGAAAAAAATCAAAAATATCCCCAAGGTTTAAGGAATCTTCAAAAATACTCTTTAAGGTTTTAAAAAATTTAGAAATATCCTTAAAAACATAACGGAAGTTAAATTTAATAGTTATCAAAAATACCCCTAAGGTTTATAAAAAAAATGGAAGAAGAAAAAATAAACCAAGAAATGGTAATTAGTAAAAAGAAATTTGAAGAAATTCAAAAAGTAAAATTAAATCTTAAAGAAGGAGATGGATTTAAAGACCCATCATTTTTATTAAGAAAATTATTCCCTAGAAAAAATATAATCTATTATGGCATAAGTAATAAAGAAATGAGTATTAAAATAACAAATGCAAAAGAGAGATATAATATACCATTAATTGATAAAGAACTATATTAAAAAAATTATCAAAAAATTCTCTTAAGGATAAAGAAAAAATTGGATACATCCATTTAGGAGGAATTCAAATATTAATAAAAAATCATTTTAGAGAAGGAATAGATACACCGATAAAAATAGCATTATTAGACAACAGAATAATAAATAGACAAGATGCTTTATTAGGAATGATCCATAGTAATTTAGGATACCAAAAACTAAAATTTATAGCATACCCTAGATTTGCTATAAATATACAAGATAAAAATCTAAATCAAGTATTAAGTCTCGCTTATGAATTTGAAAGAGGAGATTTAATGAAAGAAGGAAATCACTCATTTTCAGTAGATTATCTAGTGGCGTATTCTTTAACAAATAGTCATAATAGTTCAATATATGGACAAAATGAATTTATAGAAATAGATAAAACTTTTAAGGAATTTGGACAAATAATAAAACCAGAAATACTAACAGACTTTGAAATACCAGAAGAATGGAAATTAGATATTAAAGAAAAACCCTTAATAACAGAAAGAAATAGTAATGTTGTTAAAACTAATAGCATACCAAGATTTACTTTTATAGATCATGAAGGAGAAACTTCTAATCAAGAAGAAGTTAAAAAACTAGAAAATGAAGTTAAAATAATGAAGGCATTAGTTCATGATTGCATATTAGGGAAAAATCATGTTTAAGGATAAAATAAAAAATATGCATTTAGAAATAAATGGAAGCCTAGTAGGTATGGCAAAAAATCAAGCAATATTATTTGAAACTATACAATTATTAATAGAGGAAATGGATTTAGTCCAGGAATCAAACACAAAATATTTACAAGAAATAATAAATATACAAAGAGAACTATTAAAGGAAATAAAAGAGTATGGTTATAATAAACTACAACAAAATATGCATAAAGAATTTTCAGAATTAAGAAAAGATGTATACAATCTAAAAATAGATCATAAATATGATCCCTTAGAAGGATTAAAAGAAGAACCACTAAGGAAATCAGATTCTTTGATTCCTAAAAATGAGAAAAGGAAAAATGAAGAATAATCTAAGAATAAAGAAATAATTCCAAGTTAATGGAATATAGGAAGGAATTAGAAAGAAAATTCATGAAACCTGAGAATAGGGATATAGAAACATTGGTCAAATTATTGACATTAACCAATGAAGAAATAGAAGAACATTATAGTGGAAAACTTTGTACTAGCAAAGAAGAAGATGATATGACAATAATCAGTGAAATTGATTCAGAACCAGAAAACATGACCTCAAAAGGTCATATGAAACCAATTTCATTACTAGTCCCTTACCAAGAAGGAACATCTGACCCACATAGGGAGGAAAGAAATAGACAAAGATCAGAACAACCTGATACTACATATAGAAGAAGACAACCACCTAAAATGGAGGAAGGGTTGCATTAGGGAACTAGAGATAGTATTCCACCAGAATTCAAACTCCATGATAATTATAAATGTAAACTTCTAGATTTAAATTGTATAAGAGATAGGGAAAAATTATTAGATGAATGGTCTAGTGGGATGAGTGTGCTCGTACAAACTTCTCCAACTACCCAAACAAATCCTTCAACTTGTAGAGTGCTCATAGTACATAAAATGACAAGAAATGAAAAAGTTTGGTTTTCAAACTTAACAAACCAACAACATTTATTAATGCAAGGAAATGCTTCAACAGGAAGAGAATACTTAGATACAATAATAAATGAAATATACAAAGAATTTATTGGGGAAGATAAAGGAAGGACTATCACTGAATCCACTGAAAATGAAATCAATGAAGCTAAATGGCATCTAACAAATATGGAGATTTGTAACATGTGTTATATAGATTCTTTTATTTGTGAATATGAAATGTATTACCATAAATTACCACCCTCTATACAAACAATCTATAAAGAAATGTTTTTTCAAAAATTACCTGGAACATTATATAAAACTTTAACAGAAAATTGAGAACAAAGGAATAGAGAAACTATACCAGATACTCTATGAGGAAGAATAAGAAATCTTAGAGATTGGATCATTATAAAATATCAAGAAAGAAAAGAATATAAACAAATAAGAGGAAATGATACAATTTATTATGATACAAGAGATTTTAGAATACCAGGAAAATATGGATGTAATATAAAATCTTATAAACAAAAATATAAAAAATATAAATTTAGGAAACAAAATTTCCAAAAATATAAAAAGAGATTCAATAAAGAAAACTACAAGAAAAAATATTTTAGAAAAAAGGTTTATAAAACTCCTAAAAAAAGGAATTATTGCCCTTCAGGAAAGAAAAAATGCAGATGTTGGACCTGTAATGAGGAAGGACATTATGCTAATGAATGTCCAAGTAGACTTCAACATAAAAAAGAATGTAAAAAGGAATTTCCACAGAAAGCAAAAATCTTAGAAGAAGCCTTCAAAATGGAATTAGAACCAATTGAGGAATCTGATATAGATGATACTTATAGTATCTATCTACTGGAAGAAATGGAAGAAGAAATGACTAACTCAGAATATGAACATTCAAATCATGAATATTCTTCATCAGAAAATGAATGATTTGTATAGTATTACAAATCCCAATAGTACTTACATTAAAGTAGGACTAAAATTTAAAGGTTATAATACTTATCATTTACATGCATATATAGATACAGGAGCTAGTATGTGTGTAGCCAGTAGGTATGTATTTCCAGAAGATAATTGGAAATAAGCACCTAAAGATTTAATTGTAAGAATTGCTAATAATACTACAATAAAACTCAATCAGGTATTAAAAGATAATGAGATAATAATAGGAGGAGAAAACTTTCACATTCCTACTATATATCAACAAGAAACAGGAGTAGACTTGTTAATAGGAAATAATTTCCTAAATTTATATCAACCTTTCACACAACATTCTGATAAAATAAGTCTTACAACCTTAGAAGGAGATACAATATATGTTTCTAAAGTAAGAAAAGCTCTAACTGTCTCAAACCCAACTTTTATGCAACAACATAAAAAGCGAAAACGTGGTGAGATAGGAGACCAACAAAAACCTTGTCTAGAAAATATTTCATTAGATATAGAAGAAAAACAAAACTCTTTTCTCAATGAAATGCAGGAAGACAAAGCCCTAACAAGCATTAGAAGACTATTAAAAACAGTCAGTTCAGAAAATCCTTTGGATCCAAAAATAAATAAATCTAAAACAATAGTCAATATAAAATTAAGAGATCCTAACAAGGTCATAAGAGTAAAACCAATGATTTATACTCCAGAAGACAAGATTGAATTTGGAAAACAAATTGAAGAACTTTTGGAATTAAAAGTCATAATACCAAGTAATTCACCTCACTCTAGTCCAACATTTTTAGTTGAAAAAGAAGCTGAAAAAAAAGAGGAAAAAAAAGAATGGTAATAAATTTTAAAGCATTAAATAAAGAAACCATTGATGATGGATACTTCATTCCAAAAAAGGAAGAACTACTATCATTAATAAAAGGAAAGAAATACTTCTCAAGTTTTGATTGCAAAAGTGGATTTTGGCAAATAAGATTGGATGAAGAATCCCAAAAATTAACAGCATTTAGTTGCCCCCAAGGACAATTTCAATGGACGGTTATACCATTTGGGTTAAAACAAACTCCATGTATTTTTCAAAGATATATGGATAACATTTTTAAGAAATTACAAGATATTTGTTGTGTTTACATAGATGATATTTTGGTTTTCAGTGATGAATTAAATAAACATTATTTGGATATTATCAATATATTACAAGAATGTAGGAAAGAAGGCATTGTACTCTCTGAAAAGAAAGTAGTACTTGCTCAATAAAAAATCAAATACTTAGGGTTGGAAATTGAAGATGGAAAACATAATCTATAACCCCATATATTAAATAATATTCAAGGTTTTCCTAGTGAATTAAAAGATAAAAACCAATTACAAAGATTTTTAGGATGCTTAACATATGCAGAAGCTTATATCAAGAAACTTGTAGAAATGAGAAAACCATTACAAGCAAAATTGAAAAAAGATCATCTCTGGAAATGGACAGATGAAGATACTCTATATGTGGATAAAGTAAAAGTAAAGGTAAAAAATTTACCAACTTTATACCATCCAGGACTAGATGATAAAATGATAATTGAAACAGATGCTTCACAAGAATATTAGGGAGCAATCCTCAAAGCAAGAGTGGATGAAAAAGATGAATATCTTTGCAGATACACATCAAGATCTTTCCAAGGTCCAGAATTAAATTATCATAGTAATGAAAAAGAATATTTAGCTATTAAAAAAGCTATTAAGAAATTTGCAATATATGTCAGAAGTTCTAGATTTATTGTTAGAACAGATAACAAGAATTTTGGTTATTTCTTAAGAACTAATATTACAGGTGATTACAAACAAGGAAGACTAATTAGATGGCAACAATGGTTCAACCATTACAATTTTGATGTTGAACACTTTCCAGGACATAAAAATAGCTTAGTTGATTCTCTTACCAGAGAATTAGCACCTCTAACTATTTTTATGATTTCAGGAATGGAACATCTTGACATCAAGATGAAGATAAAAGAAAAGGAGATAAAAATCCTACAGGAACAACTCGAGTTGCTATATCTCGAGAAATCTATTACGGAGATAGGAAAGAAACAAGAAGAACTTAATTGTTCAAAAAAACCTCTAGAGATCAAAACCTCAAATGAGGAATCTCTGTTAAAAAAAGGAAGAACCTAACAGTTCACAAAAAACTTCTAAACCCAATTGGGCAGATGAAATAGAAAAAGAAGAACAGAAAAAAGTTTATGTGGTCTATAATGGCCCAAAAGCAGGAATTTATAACAGTTGGGAAGAAGCTAGCAAATCTATTCTAGGAATTAGTGGAGTAACCCATAGAGCCTTCACCAATAGAATAGAAGCTAAAAGTAGTTATGCCAACTACAAAACACCAAAACTAATAATTCCAGAGAAGATAGTAAGAAACTATTTTGCAGTACTACAACAACAACCACCAGCTCCAAGCAGATTGACAAATCTTGGAAAGATAGCAAGGCCTCCAGTGCTATTTAGAAAAACATCTCCACCAGAGACATCAAAAATAATAAAACATTCAGTACTATTCAGGGAGACATCTCCTAGAACTACTCCAATCATTGAAGATGAAAAAGACCAATACAGAAACCTCAGCAAACTACAATGGTTAAGTCTCTATAATTTGGCCAAAAAATCTACCCAAGAACTTATTGAAGATATAAAATTCTATACTATAGACAAAGAATTTCCTACTGAAAGTAAATTCAATATATTGGAAGGAGTTGATCCAATTTTTGTGTATAAAGCATTTCATGCAGGATTAATAGAAAATATATATCCAGGAATTAATTTAAGTGAATTAAATTATTTCCCAGAAAATTTTAAAAGAGCAATTAAGAATTTTAGAAGAAAAATTAAAGCAGGTGATAAACCTGTTTATCTTAGATTTTTTAGTTCATTAATGGACTGGAATGAGGAAGAAAGTATTAGTCCCTACCACTTCATCAAGATAGGGATTTCCAACACAAACAGAGTAGTTCCCAAACCAAGGGCACTTCTAGAAAAGGAATTCAACACAGAAGAGCTCTGTGTATTAAGAGGACAAATGCTAAGCCAAATTTACTATGAACTCAGGAAGATCGAAAATTCTACTGAGATTAAAGTAAATTATTCAACTAGTAAAGTTATTATCATTTCTCATAGTAGCATGGCTCTGTCAGAAGAAGATGGTGAAAAAATCACCAAATATGAAACCAATTTTAATTGCAACAACCTAGAAATTGGTCAAGAAACAAGGAAGGTATTCTACTTCTAAGTTAGAAAAGCCACCAAAGACCATAGATGCATTCTCTGCATCAAAGATCAAAAAGATGAAGATGCATCATCATCAACATCATCAAAGGAACTGTCGGTAGAAAATGACAAAAAAAATAAGAAAAGCAGCTGTCGATAGAAGACTACAAGAAAAATAAAGATGTAGACCCCACATCTTAGTCGGTAGCATATGCCAAGGAAAAAAGTAATGGCTATCCTTTAAAGAGGAAAAACAGATGAATTACTAAAGTAAGGGTAAAATAATAATTTTAGTCTTGTAAATAGGGATTCCTTATTCTATAAAAGGAACCCTTATTATCATTTCAAGAGGGACAAACACATAGAAATCCAGAGCTCTCTACTCTGAAACACTCCAGCATAGAAAAACCTTTTATATCTAGAAATCTAGAAACCAATAATGAAATACCCAATAACTATGAGCAGCTAAGCACCCCTTTCAAGGTTCTTAGTTGGCCTTAAGTTGTAATAATTATTATATTTTGAATAAAATGGAGTTCTATTACTCTTCACCAGTAAGTCAACTATTGGATACCATTTATGTACGGATGTAGGAGGCTTACCATTGTCAGGGAGACGTAGGGTTGAGCAAAACTGAGGCATAACAGGTGTAACAAAAGAAGACAAACAGAAGGGAAGACCGTGATGGACTCATTAAATTCAGGTATGATAATTATAAATTTAAGCTAATTAAGGATCTTGAATGTTGAAATACTCACTACAACAAGGTATAATATATTTAAACAAGAAAATAGAATTTGTCTTCAGAAATAAGCAAATAAGATAATACTCTATGAACACCGAATCATTAGTACATAAATTAGAATTATTATATCTAACAAATGAAAGAGTAATTTTTAATTTTAAAAGAAAGTTAATAGATTCAGAATTAGAATTAAGTAACCAACATAATGAAGAACATAACATACTATGCAATTGTAAGGAATATAGAAGAAAATTAGATTTATACAGCAAAATAATAAGCTTTTTAAATAATTTATTGTCGTCAATAAATATACAAAGACCTTCAACTAGGTCTATTTTAACCCCATATTAAAATTGTATCGATCCATAGAAATTGGTATCAGAGCCTAAGAATAGTAATGGATGGAAAGTTAACACTATTAACGCATAAGGGTATTTGTGATATTTATTGAACTCCAAGGGCATAACTAAAATATAACAAACCTCAAGGATAATTTTAAAAATGTCCCTTTTTGGTGAATACCTACCTATGTCTACTTGCATACTAGCCAAACAAACACCAATAAATTTAATTTAAAATATTATAATTAATTCTAATATAATACAATTGATTTAATGAAATATAAAATTTTAATAGAAAAATACATAAAATTTAATAGATGATCATGTAGTTTTTTTTTTATGTTTTTGATTTATAAAATTGTATTCTCTTTGATTTAGTGATATTATTAACTCGAAAAATAAAAAATGCATAAAAAAATTCAAAATCAAAATGGTGTGTTAAAAATAAGATAAAACAAAAATATATATATTGATTAATCTCATACTAAGATAACTACAAATAATAAAATGGCAATCAATGATTTTACAACTTTAAAATTTATTAATTAAATAAAGTTTCATTTATTACTCAAAATACTTAAATTTTACGTTCATCACAACAAATGTATAATTTAGTACATAATTACATAATGTACATTTCAAACTAAAATATAAAAGAGATAATTATTTTGATATCATTTTGCTTATTTGCAATATATGTATTAATATTTCAATGTATTGTATTCAAAATTAAAAGAATAATATGTAAAAAATATTAAAATCTTCAAAATATTGAACACATTATAACTTAGAGAATAAGTAAAAAGAGAGTGTCTCTCTTTTAATAATTGCATTAATCATGTTTTATGGATTGTAAATTTTTTCAAATATATTAATTTAGCACAAATTTAGGAGAATTTTGATTTTCTCTTTTCATTCCATAATAATAGATAAGTATTATAATTATTATAATGTTCATAAA
Organism: Hippophae gyantsensis; assembly: GCA_030763125.1. Taxonomy (NCBI): domain Eukaryota; kingdom Viridiplantae; phylum Streptophyta; class Magnoliopsida; order Rosales; family Elaeagnaceae; genus Hippophae; species Hippophae gyantsensis. Next base: position 53,855,856 of record CM061028.1, read on the forward strand.
TCTTTTAATTTTTTTCGTAATTTTCAATTCTTTGATTATTTATTTTTATTCCATAATAATAGATAATTCTTATAATTATTATAATATTCATAAATCTTTTAATTTGTTTATAATTGTTAATTTCATTAACTCTTTCATATAGAATCAAATATTTTATGAGTCTTTTGGTTTTCTCTTTTAATTCTTCCACTGAAATATAATTAATATATTTTTAATAATAAATATAATCAATTATTTTTCTAGCAAATATAATGATCATTCTTTCAATTATTATAATGATCATTAATATTTTAATTTTCTTTTTTAAAATTTCCACTAAGAGAAAGTTATAAATTTTAAAGTTATTCACATAGATTTAATTATTTTATAAGTCATTTGGTTTTTCCTTTTAATTATCCCATTAAAGATAATTAATATATATAATCAATTATTTTTTACTTAAAATTATAATTAGATAATATTATATGATAAAATACATTAATACATACAATATACTTTCTTTACAAATATTTAGTATACTAATTTTATATTTTAATTCATTATAATTCTTATGTATTTTAATTTTCTTTTTAATTTTTAATATCATTATCTTTCATATAGAATAAAATATTTCATAAACAATTAAATATTTTATTAAAAATAAAATATTTTAGAAGTCTTTTAGTTTTTTAGTTTTATCCTTTCAATAAAAGATAATTATTAATACATATAATCAATTGTTCCCTAAATAAAAATTAGAAAATAAATAAAATTTTAACATATTTATGAGAATTTTTATTTTTTATTTTAATTTAATAATAATAATAGATAATTATTACAATGATTATAAGTTTTATTAAAATATAATTTGATTGTGTTATATTAGTAAATACATTTACACTTATAGTATACTTTTTTAACACATTTTTTAAGTAAACTAATTTAGCACAAATTTAGTAAAATATTGATTTTCTATTTTCATATCATAATAATAGGTAATTATTATAATCCTCGTGATTTTTTTATTTTTTTAATTGTTAATTACATTAAATATTTTACATAGAATCAAATATTTAATAAAAAGATAGATTTTTTTAAGAATCTTTTGGTATGTATTTTATTCTTTCACTAAAATATAATTATTAATACATATAATTAATCATTTTTACGTTATATATAATTTATAAAATAAATAAATTTAACACATATTTATGAAATTTTTAATTTTTTAATTCTGTAATAATAGACAATTATTATAATAATAAGAAGTTATTTGATTTTTCTTTTTAAATTTTAACTTAAAGAGAATTTATAAATTTTAAATGTATTCTTATAGAATCAATTATAATAGTAGTCTTTTAATTTTTCTTTTAATTCCTCTACTAAAAAATAATTAATACACATAATTACTTGTTTTTATACTAAATATATTTTAAAAATAAATTAACTAATATTAAATTATAATTTAATTATGTTACATGAAGAAATATATTTCTATTTATACTAAACTTCACTAATTAAAATATGACATATAATTTATAAAATTATAATATTTTTTTCATAAAAAAATAGATACTCATTTTTGTTTTTTTTATTAAGATAAAAAAACCCGTAATGTTTGACATGTTTCTTGTGTGAGATGACCGGCACAAATTTATATCCTAATTTTGTATAATGATATATTTAAATTTAACGACACATAAATTCTATTATAATTTATAATTCACAAAATACACTCATTATTTCTATAATAATTACTTAATATTGGAAACTTGTCGTCGTTAACAAATTTTTCATCAATTGTTTTAAATAATTAATGTATTGGATATGCTTTTCTTAGAGTAGAGGAAGCAAGATTAAATCACGTAAGTCTTCTGTACCAATAATATCTTTTGACCCAAACAATATAATTTCTTTTACACTGTAATATTTGTCATATAATTGTACTTTAATTTTTTTGAGATAATTTTATTTTAATTCGAAGACATGTAAATCAATTATAATTTTAAAATATCACTTCTAATTTACTATGTACAACCTTTTCGCCTTCAAACGTTAGTTGACATACATAATTTCATGCATGTAATTAATGTCAAACCCTTTTATAAACTAATTTTTAGGAAAATATAAAAAATAAAACCTCTAAAAATTTATAATAATATTCAATAGGTCCAATAGGTCCAATTGGATGACATTCAAAATTAATTAAATCTAAATAATTATAGTTTAATTTAAACAACATCTAATTGAACAACATTTAAAATGAAACTATATACCAATTTTTTTGTAATAATAAAAATATATGAGGTTGATATAAGAGATGCTATTTTTATAATTACAAGTTTTAAGGGTGATAATTTTATTGTTTTTTCTTAATTGTTTTCCTAACTATTCTAAAATATTAAGTATAACAAAATCTTGTATTTAATAAAATATAAATGTGTAGATACAATAACCTTATTCAAAAATTATATAAAATAATACTTTAAAATTTATAACAATAAAATAGCGCTTCAATAACATTGAATGAGATCTAATTAATTAAAATTTAATATTAAATAAATTTATTTATCTTAAATAGAATTTAACTTTGAACGATATTATATATATTTTTTCGGAAATCATTTCTACTAAATATATTTAAAAAATATATAAAATGAAAATGAAAAAAAAACACATCCACACACACCTACTAATAAATATAAGCTTTTATTAAAAGAAAATTTTAAACTAGTGCGTAAAGTAGTAAATTTATCTAAAAGGCCCCTAAGGCTTAACATATCTTTATTTATGTTCTTGAGGTTTGTAAAAAATGCTATAATATCCTTAAACTTTACGATTAATATCATTGATATATTTAAATCTAATGGTGTTTACTTTTCCATTCATATTATGTTGATATCCTTAAATCTATAACTCTGATATCAAATTATGGTTAGCTTTTGTTTAACGCTAGTTGTTAAGTCATGTAATTTAATACTAATTGTTATATAATTTATGTACATTACTAATTAAAGATAATTTTTTAATTATCTTATCATAACATTATGTTATTTCTATTTTCATATTCTTGTTTATCTATATTATAAATTGATATAAACAAATATTTAAACATTTAAAATCTTTAATTGGCTTAAAAATTTATAATTATTATATCTGGATTTAGTGGGTCTATCATTGTCTTCTATTCTTTTCGTCTTCTCTTGTTACACCAGTTATGCCTCAACTTTGCTCAAACCTTAATACCTTTATAGTAATAGTGAACCTTTTGCATCTATACATAGATGATGTCTAATTTAAACTTACTAACAAAGAGTTGCACTCTATTTTATTCATAATATTATAATTCTTAAAATTCTAAGACCAATTAAGAACCTTGAAGAGATTCCTAACTGCTTATAATTACTGAGTACATAATTGTTGCTAATCTAAAATTTGTGTGTTTTCTAAGCTATGTACTCTATTTTTTTGTGTCCCTCAAATAAAAATAAGGGTTCCTTTTATGACACAATAAATTCCTATTTACAAGATAAAAATTACTATTTTATACTTATTTTAATAATTCATCTATTTTATTGTTTTTTGGCTTACCAATTTCAACCATTGCTTTTTCTTAGCATATGTTTGCTCACTAAAGATGTCTTTATTTTTCTTTGTTGTCTTCTATTGACAATTCTTCCTTGTCATTTTCTGTCGACTGTCCTTTGGAAGATGTTGATGATAATGCATCTTCATCTTCTCGATCCTTGATGCAGTAAACGCATCAGTGATCTTTGATGGCTTTTCTGACATTGAAGTAGAACACCTTCCTTATTTCTTGACCAATTTCCAAGTTTTTACTATTAAATTTTGGCTTAAATTTGGTAATTTTTGACCAACCACTTCGATGATAGCCATACTACTATGAAAAGTGATGATGACTTTATTAGTTAAGTAATTTACTTTGATCTCAATAGAATTATCAATTTTTTTTACTTCATAGTAAATTTGGCCTAACATTTGACCTCTTAATACATAGATTCCATCTATGTTGAGTTTATTTTCTAGTAGCGCCCTTGATTTAAGAACTTCTCTATTTGTGTTGGAAATCTCTAGCTTGATAAAATGGTAGGGACTGATACATCCTTCCTCATTCCAATCCATTAGTGAGCTAAATAATTTGAGATAAATAGGCTTGTTATCTGATTTTATTTTATTCTTGAAGTTCTTGATTTCTTTTTTGAAACTTTTTAGGAAATAATTTAATTCACTTAAACTAATTCATGGATATATGTTTTCTATTAGTCCCACATGGAAAGCTTTGTAAAAAGTATTGGATTGGCTCCTCCCAAAATGTTGAATTTACTCCTTATAGGGAATTCCTTTTCTATATTATAGAACTTTATATCCTCTATGTGTTCTTGGGTTGATTTTATGACCAAGTTAGAGACTCAACCATTGTGAATTGCTAAGATTTTTATATTGATCTTTTTTATCTTCAATGACTAATAAATTTCTTGGGATGTTTCCCTGTATAACACTAGATGATATAGTATCTTTGATGTTTCTAGGAAAGACACCTCTCTAAATAGTATTGAAGGTCATACTACTTTTGCTAGAGCTATCAACATGTTGGGTGATGCTGGTTATTGTAGTAGTACTGCAAAGTACTTTCTTACTATCTCCTCTAGAGTTATTAGTTTTGGTATTATGTAATTGGCAAAACTACCTTTAGTCTCTATTCTGTTGGTGAAGGTTGTATAAGTTACTCTATTAAACCCAAGAATAGATATATTTGCTTCTGCCCAATTGTTATAGATTCCTTATTTTGGGCCATTATAGAGCACATAGGTCTTTTTGTTTCTATTTTTCTATTTCATTAGCTCAATTGAGCTTTTTTATTTTAGAAATGTTACTCTTTTGAACTGTTACATTCTTCCTTTTCATCTTGAATTCTTTCTTTAGAAGTTTTACCTTATTTATATTGAATATTTGATGAATATTCTTTAGAGTTTTTGAACTTCAAGAGCTATTTTGAACAATCAAGTTGTTCTTGTTTATTTCTTATCTCTATAAGAGACTTCTAGGGATATAAAAACTTGAGTTGTTCCTAAAAGGTTTTTATCTCTTTTTCTTTTATCTCGATCTTGATATCAAGATGTTCCACTCCTATAATTATAAAATTAGTTAGAGGTGTTAATTTTCTAGTAAGAGCATATGCTAAACTATTCTTATTTCCTGAGAGATGTTTGATATCAAAATTATAATGATTAAACCATTATTATCATTTGACTAATCTTCATTATTTATAATTATCTACAATATTAGTTCTTAAGAAATAATCAAAATTCTTATTATTAATTCTGATAATGAATTTGAAACTTATGACATACATTGCAAATTTCTTTAAAAAAATTTAACAAATAATTACTCTTTTTCATTACTGTGATAATTTAATTCTAGACCATAAAAAGATCCTGAAAAACACTTATAAATGTATTAATCTTTATCAATTATTTTTACTTTTAATACTGCTCTCCAATTTTCTTCTGAAGCGTCCGTTTCTATCATTTTATCATCTAGACTTAGATGGTATAAAGTTGGTAAATTTTTTACTTGTGTCTTTACCTTATCCATATATGGTAAGAACATGAAATTTTTCTCTTCCTGTTATTATATATGTATCTTTTAAAACCTTATCAAGATTTATTATAATATCATTAGTAATTCTTACAATGAAATCTTTTGATGCATGTTTCAATGTTCTTCTGAAAATACATATTTATTTGTTATACACATACTAGCTTATGTATTTATATATCCATGTAAATAAAAGTTTGTATAGCCTTTAAATTTCAATCCTACCTTAATATAGATACCATTTGGAATTATAATACTATACAAATCATTCACCTTCTGATGAAGAGTACCCATATTTTGAGTGTTCATATTCTGAGTCATTTATTTCCTCCTCAGTTTCCTCCAATAGATAAATACTATAAGTATCATCTATATTTGATTTCTCAAATGGTTCTAGTTACATTTTGAAAGCTTTGTATAAGATTTTTGTTTTTTGTAGAAATTCATTTTTAAATTCTTTCTTATATTGAAGCTTGTTAAGGCATTTATTGGAATAATTTCCTTCTTTATTGCAGATCCAGCACCTGCATTTCTTTTCCTTGAAGGGTAATAATTCTTGTTTTTAGAAGGTTGTACCTTTTTCTTCTAAAATATCTTTTTCTATAGGATTTTATATTAAATATTCTTTTTTATTTTTGAAAATTTTGTTTCCTAAATTTATATTTTTTAAATATCTTGTATTGTTTGTATTTTTATATTCTGTTTGTAGGGTTTTATATTACATCCATATGTTTCTGGAATTTTAAAATCTCTTGTATCATAATATATTTTATCATTTCCTCTTATTTTTTTATATTCTTCTCTCTCTTGACATTTAACAATTATTTAGCTTTTAAGGATTCTTATTCTTTTGCCTAGGGTATCTGGTATGGTTTTTCTACTTCTTTGGTTCCAATTTTTTGTTAAGGTTTTGTGTAATGTTTTAGGTAATTTTTAGAAACGCATTTCCTTATATGTTGTCTGAATAGAGGGTGGTAATTTATGATAATACATTTTATATTTATAAATAAAAAAATCTATGTAACCCATGTTACAAATTTTTGTATTTGTTAAATGTCATTTGGCTTCATTAATTTCATTTTTATTTGATTCAGTGATAGTTCTTTCTTTATCTTCTTCAATAAATTCCTTATATATTTCATTTACTACTATATCTAAATATTCTCACTTTGGGAGCATTTCCCTACATTAATAAATGTTATTGATCTGTTAAATTTGAAAATCAAACTTTAACATTCTCTGTCATTTTGTGAGCTACTAAAACTCTACAAGTTTAAGGGTTTGATTATATAGTTTGAGAGGTTTGTATGAGCACTCTCATACCACTAACCCATTCATCTAAGGCTTTTCTTCATATCTCTTATACAATATAAATCTAAAAGATCAAATGTATAATTGTCGTGGAATTTAAAGTCTAGTGGGATACTACTGTTAGTTCCTCAATGTAATCCTTCCTCTATTTTGGGTGGTTATCTTTTCCCATTAGAAGTATCAGGTTCTCCTAACCTTTGTCTATTTCTTTCTTCCTTGTATGGGTTAGATGTTTCTTCTTGGTCAAGAACTGGTAATAAAATTGGTTCTATATGACCTTTTGGGGTCCATATCATCTTCCACTTTTTTTGTATAAATTTTCTCATTATAATGTTTTTCTAGTTCTTCATCCTTTACGGTTAGCATAATTACTAATTTTTCTGTATCGCTTTTTATGGGTTCATAAATTCTTCTTCTAATTCTTTTCTATATTCCATTAAATTGGAATTATATATTTTATTTAGATTTTTTTTTTCTTTCTTCTCTCATTTTTAGGTATTAGAGCGTCTGATCTTCTAGGTGGTTCTTCTTTTAATCCTTCTAAGGGATCATATTTGTGACCTATAATATCATTATTTCTATGTATGTTATATATATATATATATATATATATATATATATATATATATATATATATATATATATCTTTTTTTACTTCTGTAATTCTATATGTATATCTTGATGTAATTATTATAACCATATTCTTTTATTTTTTTAATAATTATTTTTTATTTCAATTATATCTTATAGATATTTCATGTTTGATTATTGAACTAAGTCCATTTTTCTTGTTAGAAGTCTTAAAGCCTTCATTAATGTTATTTGATTTTTTGCTATACCTACTAGGCTCCCACCTATTTTTAGTTGTATATTTTTTAATCTATCTTTAAACATTACTTTCTTTCTAATATGACATCAAGAACTAATACTTTCATTATTTAAACTTATTATTTTAATTATATGACTTCTTTTTCTTTATTGGAAGTTTCTTCTTCAGATTCTATAAATATAAATTTTGGTATGCTACTATTTCTTGTTATAGTATTTTTTTTCTTCCTATTATCAAGGTTTTCCCTTGAAGTCTAAGGTATCATTCTTCTGGTATTTCAAAGTCTGTTAATATTTTTAGTTTTATTATTTAACCAAATTCCTGGAATATTTTATCAATTTCTATGAATTTATTTTGTCCATATATTGTACTATTGTGATTACTTGTTAATGAATATCCTACTATGTAGTGTATTGAAAATGGATGATTTTATTCTTTCATTAAGTCTCCTCTTTCAAATTAATGAGTCAGACTTAATACTTGGTTTAAATTTTTATCATGAATATTAATAGCAAATCTAAGGTATGTTGTGAATTTTAGTTTCTAGTAACCTAAATTACAATGGATCATTCATAGTAGAACATCTTTCATGTTTATTATTCTATTATCTAATAATATTAGTTTTATTGGTGTATCTATTCCTTCTCTGAAATGAGCTTGTATTAATATCTGGATTTTTTCTAAATAGATGTATCCAATTTTTTCTTTATCCTTTTGGGAAATTTTTCGATAATTTTTTCATCATAGTTTTTTTGTCAATTAATGAAATATTATACTTTCATTTTGTATCTGTAATATTAATGCTCATTTTTTATTACTTATTCTAAGATAAACTATGTATTTTCTTGGAAATAATTTCCTTAATGATGAAAATGATGAAAATGATGAATCTTTAAATCCATCTCTTTCTTTAAGATTTAATTTTTTATTTTCAATTTCTTCAAATTTCTTTTTACTATTTATTATTTCTTATGAAAAGCATCATGAGATATCTTATATTTCTAATTCTAATATCCTTGATTTCTTATTATTTTTTGATTATCTATTATTTCTTCTTTATTTGTATTTATGAAATGTACTATTAACTTTCATTAGATTTAACCTTCGTTATATTTTATGGATATTTTTAGATTTTTTGAAACCTAAGAGATATTTTTGAATATACCTTAAAACTTGGGGATATTTTTTATGTTATTTCTTGTAAAGATATCTACAAATATAAAGAGAGACAAAGAAGACAAAACCTATTTTGTGGTTCTCTGTGTATATTTGATGGAAATTTAGCTATCTCATCTCATTTTATATTTTATTTAGTACTTTTAATAAATTTATGGTATAATATTATCTCATTTCATCTAATTTATATTGTAGCACTAATGAGCATAATTTGAAACATATGTTGTATCATTTTTCTTATAAAACTTATATCATAAATTATTATTTATCATATTTTTTATTTTTTTTATTTGTATTTAACTCATTTAAACCCATTAGAGACAAATGTGACATTTCAATTAGTGTTGTTTCATTACCATCTCATCTCATTAAAAATTAAGTGAGACAAGATAAAATGAGTTTTGCAAATTAATAGATTGGCTCATAAATCTCATTAACATCCTATCTTATATAAAAACATTTTATATTATAAATATATTACAATCAATAATTGATATATGTTTTTAGAAAATTATCATAACTAAAATTTATAACAATAAAAATAATTCTTCATAAACATTAAACAGTGTCTAATTGAACAACATTTAACATTAAATGGGTCAAAATGATGTACCATAATTTTTTTTAATAGTGAAAATATATGAATTGCACATAAATAATATTGTTTTATAAGTACAAGTTTTAAGGATGATATTTTTATTATTTTCTAAAAATTTCATTTAACACAATCATATAAATCCATTTATACTTATCAATAAAACAATATACTAATCTCAAACTTAATATACATATATTTTTCCTTCTTTCTTTCCAAAATATATATAGGATTTTATTTATATTCAAAGAACTTTACTTAGAAGTATAGGCTATAGATTAAAAGCGGATTAAAAATGTTTTTTTAATAATTTGAATTGAATTTAAATTTTTTTACTTTAAAATCAATATGTTTTAATTAACTCAAACCTATTTAAATCCAAAAAAATTGTATTTTTGAATTAGATAAGGTTAGATTAAAATTAGAAGTTATTTATGAATTAGTATCATATATAAACATAATATATACAATATTTTAATTTTAAATTTGTACACTTCTAGAAAACTTTATTAGCAATACGCATGACAAAGAGATTTAAAATTTATATTTTATTTTTTAAATTAAAACAATGATTTAATGTGATTGTGGTATATATAATATCTCAATTTAATATTTTATAAAATAAAATGTATATTTATTTATAATTTTAATATTAATTTAATCCAAATCGGATTGTAACGAATTAATACAAAATTGTCAATCTAAATATGAACTGAATCCGAAATAATTGTATATTTTTCAATACAAATCTAATCAAATTATACTTCAAAATCAATACAATCTCTCGTATTAGATTTTTCAATATAAACAAATTGATCGAATTATTCGCTTACCACTGTAAGTGCAAGAGATATACCTAACAAAACCTAAAATATGAGTAATCTAAAATGATAACATAATATGCCTTATACTTTTAAGAAAATATAACAAAAGAATGTAACACATAACAACATAACCTTGGAAAGCAACATCAAAATACTATTTTGACACAAGAATATATAAATGATAACATAAAATAATCAAATATATGCTAAGGGTGGAACCAAATAATTTAAGTTGGGGTTGCAAAAAGAAAAATTTATTCTTACTTGTATTTATAATACATAATTTAATTTAAATAAATAGAAAATAACAATTCTTATCGGGGGTAGATGTTGAAAATCAACATCAACATAATAAAGATGTAGAGAAATAAATGAAGTAGTTGAATAAGTAAAGAAATAAATGAAGTTGTTGAAGGATGTAGAGAAATAAATGAAGTGGTTGAAGGATGTAGAGAAATAAATGAAGTGATTGAAGGATGTAGAGAAATAAATGAAGTGGTTGAAGGATGAATAAATAGGGTGGTTAAAGGTTGTAGAAAAGAGAAGTGTGTAGATATTATTTGTGTGGCTAGGATTATTTCTTAGTTTTATTTTTGTGTGGTGTAGATTGCATGGTGAGAACTATAAATAGCCTACCTTGTATTTGGTTTATTTACTCTATCAAAAAAACAAATAAGTCTTTGTATTCTTAGTTTGAGTGTGAGTTGAGAGCTTTCTCTTTGAGTGTTTGTATTTCTCTTCAATTTGTGAGTTGCCTTCGAAAGGTGTTATAGTGGGTATAATACAAGTAGTTTGTTTACTTGTTTGGATATAATATTAATAAATTTAGAGTTGTTTATTCTAAATTTTACTCAACAATTGGTATTTGATCAAGGATCGTTCTTAGTGGAGTTATCTTGAGTCGTGAGGAGTTTGGTACTCTGCAAGTTTATTAGTCAAGCTTGTTCGGTATAGTCGAAGTCTTACCGACACGATGGGTGATCTTCAAGTAGTTGGAGGAATCAAGAAGCTCAACAACAAAACCTATAACACATGGGCAACATGTATGGAGTCTTACCTACAAGGTCAATACTTGTGGGAGGTTGTTGGTGGTGATGAAGTTACACAACCAACAGTGGAAGATGCAAATGGCATCTTGCAGAAGTGGAAAATTAAAGTAGGCAAAGCGATGTTTACTTTGAAGACAACAGTTGAAGAAGAAATGTTGGAGCACATTTCGGATGCAAAAACACCAAAGGAAGTATGTGACACTCTTGTTACACTCTTTTCAAAGAAGAATGATACAAGATTGCAACTTCTAGAGAACAAGTTGCTATCGATGGCGCAACACGATATGAAGATTTTCCAATACTTTCACAAGGTAAAGTCGTTATGCTGTGAAATTTCAGAGTTAGATCAGAAAGCTCCTATTGGGGAAACAAGGATAAAGAGAATAATTATTCATGGTTTGAGACCCGAATATCGAGGGTTTGTTACCGCTATACAAGGATGGTCGACACAACCATCTCTTGTTGAGTTTGAGAATTTGTTGGCCGGTCAAGAAGCTATGGCTAAGCAAATGGGAGGAGTCTCGCTGATGGGTGAAGAAGAAGCGCTCTACACTAGCAAAAGAATAGGCACTTTCAAGTGATACAATGGAAATGGATATAAAAATGATGGAGACAAAGGAAAAATTCCTCAAGGAAAGGGAGGCTTTCGCCCTGGGGGAGCTTGGAAGAACCGCAATAACAATAGAAAATTGGACGGTGAATGTTACAATTGCAGGAAGATGGGTCACATGGAAAAATATTGTTGGAGTAAGAAAAAGCATGTTGAAAGCAATAAAACTACTTCTAGTTCTAAGGAGCATAGCAAAGATGGTTGGGATGCCGAAGCATTATTCGCTATGGAGGAAGAAGAATTAGCTCTTACGGTGACAACATCAAAACAGATTGACTATAAGAATGACTGGATCGTAGATTCGGGCTGCTCAAATCATATGACAGGTGATAAACAGAAATTGGAAAGCATGTCTGAGTACAAGGGAGGTCGTGTAGTGGTGACAATTGACAACTCAAGGTTACCGATAGCCCACATAGGTAAGATGATAGTTATACCTCGATATAGTACTAACCAAGTACCACTTCAAGATGTTTATCATGTCCCAGGATTAAGAAAAAATTGCTACTTGTGGCTCAATTAACATCATCATGCCACTATGTCTTGTTCGGTCCCCAAGATGTGAAGGTGTATCGTGATCTCAAAATCTCAGAAACACCGACAATGGAGGGGCAATGATTGGAATCAGTCTACGTAATGTCAACAGAATCTGCATATGTAGACAAGACAAGAAGAAACGAGATAACAGATCTATGGCATATACGGTTAGGTCATGTTAGCTATTCCAAGCTAAGTATGATGGTGAATAAGTCGATGCTTAAAGGGCTTCCTCAACTAGATGTGCGAACAGACACAATCTGTGCAGAATGCCAATATGGTAAAGCTCACCAATTTCCATATAAGGAATCGAAGTTTAAAGCAAAAGAACCATTGGAGTTAGTTCACTCTGATGTATACGGTCATGTTAAGCAACCATCAATTGGTGGTATGCAATATATGGTGACATTCATTGACGACTTCTCAAGGTATGTGTGGGTTTTCTTTATGAAATAAAAATCTTACGTATTATCAAAATTTAAAGAGTTTAGAGAGTCAACTGAAGGAGAAGTTGAAAAATTATATGATGCTTGCGTATAGACAACGACGAAGAATATGGCTCAAACGAGTTCTCTCAATACCTAAGGGAATGTCGAATACGTCATCAGTACACTTATGCCAACATGCCATAACAAAATGGTGTAGCAGAGAGAAAAAACCGACATCTTGCAGAAATTTGTTGGAGTATGCTACATGAAAAGAATGTACCTGGGAGGTTTTGGACTGAAGCGATGAGGACTGTAGCCTTTGTGATCAATAGACTTCCTCAACCAAGGTTAGAATTTGTTTCACCCTTTGAGAAACTATGGAATATGAAACCTACAGTTAGCTACTTTCGAGTATTTGGCTATGTATGTTATGTATTTGTTTCTGATCATTTACGGAGCAAATTTGACAAGAAAGCTGTTAGATGTATCTTTGTGGGATACGACAGCCAGAGAAAAGGGTGGAAATGTTGTAATCCAACGAGTGGAAGATGCTACACTTTATAAGATGTGGTATTCGATGAAGCATCTTCTTGGTGGTCCTCAGAGAAGGAAGCATTGCCAAACTCAAAATAATTTGGAGATAAGTTGCAACAAAAGATGGGGGAGCATACTATTCAATTCCAACCAAGTTTAGATGAATCTAGAGATCCAGACGATGATGGTACCGAACAAAGAGTAACTCAAAATCCTTGGCAAACTGGCATATATCAACAACTAAATGAAGAAGGTGGGAAAAGTGAAATAGAAGAATCAACTCCACGATCTCAACTCCGTAGGTCAACAAGAACACGAAGGCCAAATCCCAAATATGCCAATGCAGCCATAATTGAAGAAGCAATAGAACCTAAAACGTTTGAAGAACCATCGCAAAGATTTGAGTGGATGATAGCTATGAAAGAAGAGATCAATGCACTTCAGCAAAATCAAACTTGGGATCTGGTGCAAAAGCCAAGAGATATGAAACCTATATCCTGAAAGTGGGTTTACAAGATAAAGCGCAGACCAGATGGGTCAATCGAGAGGTACAAGGCACAATTGGTAGCTCGTGGTTTCTCTCAATAGTATGGACTAGACTAGGATGAAACGTTTAGTCCAGTGGTGAAACTTACAACTATTCGATTCCTACTTGCACTTGCAGCCAACAAAGATTGGAAGTTATGGAAAATGGATGTGAAGAATACTTTTCTTCATGGAGAGCTGGATCGGGAGATCTACATGATCCAACCACGGGTTTTCAAAGCCAAGATCATCCTGAATATGTGTGTAAGCTATGAAAAGCACTCTACGGATTGAAACAAGCACCAGGGGCATGGTATGGTAAGATTGTTGAATTTCTAACACAAAGTGGTTATTCAGTAACACCTGCAGATTCTAGCTTGTTTGTTAAAGCCAATAAAGGAAAGCTAGCTATTGTGCTAGTGTATGTGGATGACTTAATCATAACCGGTGATGATGAGGCATAAATTCTTCAAACAAAGGAGAATTTGTTAGTCCGTTTCCAAATGAAAGAACTTGGCCAGCTCAAGCACTTCCTTGGTTCAGAGATTGATCGCACATAAGAAGGAATATTTCATTGTCAGCAAAAATATTCCAAAGATTTGTTGAAGAGGTTCGGAATGCTTGAATGCAAGCCGATTTTGACACCAATGGAACCAAATTCCAAATTGTATACACGTGAAGGAAAAGATTTGGAAGATGCAACAATGTATCGACAATTGATAGGCAGTCTAATATACTTAACCTTGACTTAGCCTGACATTTCTTATGTAGTTAGTGTGATGAGTCGGTACGTGCAAAATCCAAAAAAGCCTCATTTGGATGCAGTTCGATGAATACTAAGATATGTTAATAGTACAATTGACTATGGTCTTTTGTATAAGAAATGTGGAGACTACAAGTTAGTTGGTTAATGTGATTCAGACTATGCAGGAGATTATGACACCAAGAGATCAACAACTAGGTATGTGTTTAAGCTGGGTTTGGAATAATTTCTTGGTGTAGCAAGAGACAACCAACAGTATCATTATCAACCACTGAAGCTGAGTATCGAGCAACGAAAATGGCAACTCAAGAGTGTACATGGTTGATACAGCTAATGAATAGTATACATCAACCAGTAGATTATGCAATACCGTTGTACTGTGACAATCAATCGACAATTCATTTGGCAGAGAATCCGGTCTTTCATGCAAGAACTAAGCATGTTGAAGAATACTATCACTTTATCAGAGAAAAGGTTCTACAAGAAGAAATTGAAATGAGAAAAATCAAGACAAATGATCAAGTTGCGGACTTGTTCACAAAAAGCTTAAGTGTTGGCAAGTTTGAAATGTTTCGCCGTCAACTTGACACAGTAAAAATAGTGAGAGTTGGTGTTGAGGGGGAGTGCTGAAAATCAACACCAACATAATAATTAAAGATGTAAAGAAATAAATGAAGTAGTTGAAGAAGTAAAGAAATAAATGAAGTTGTCGAAGGATGTAGAGAAATAAATGAAGTGGTTGAAGGATGTAGAGAAATAAATGAAGTGGTTGAAAGATGAATAAATAGGGTGGTTAAAGGTTGTAGAAAAGAGAAGTGTGTAGATAATATTTGTGTGGCTAGGATTATTTCTTAGTTTTATATTTGTGTGGTGTAGATGTCATGGTGAGAACTATAAATAGCCTATCTTGCATTTGGTTTATTTATTCCATCAAAAAACAAATAAGTCTTTGTATTCTTAGTTTGAGTGTGAGTTGAGAGCTTTATCTTTGAGTGTTTGTATTTTTTTTCAATTTGTGAGTTGACTTCGAAATGTGTTATAGTGGGTATAATACAAGTAATTTGTTTACTTGTTTGGATATAATATTAGTAAATTTAGAATTATTTATTCTAAATTTTACTCGAAAAACGATATTACTTTGAGATCATTCATATATTCCATCTCGTTAGACGGTTGTCAGCTTCCATCCAACTGCCACATAATAACAACACACAATATGCAACAACCGAATGGCATGCAACACAACAATAAGTCCTTTGAATAAAAAAAATAAAAATAAAAGGAGGAAAAAATAGCTACCGGCCGCAAGATTGCTCTTTCTAGAAAAAAACAGGAAAAAAGAAAAAAAGTTATATTTCCTTGTCCGTTCTGAATATGAAGCTAATACCTAGCTATAAGATTGTTGATCATGCAGATTATAGACTCAAATCAGCTGATTGTCGGAGCATATATAAAATCTGGATTATCTTATTTTAACATTGTAGGGAATATACTAGTGTACAAACATGAAGTCACTTTATATAAAAAAAACTTAAATAAATGAACAAATTACAAGAATAATATAAACCGTAAATTTACGGTGAAAATAAAGAAATAAAAAATTAAATAAAGATCAAATTCTGTATTACACTATTTTCTTAATATAACTTTTTCTATTATAAGGGTGTTTGAGAATAAAAGAAAAAAAATCTTCCTACAATAAAAAGATCCACTAGAAAAGTTTGAACACCACAAAATAATACTCGGACGAACTAAATTTGAACATATACTTTATCTGATTGAAATGTAGCTCTAGAATAATTTTCTAAATTGAGATAGTATTTGTTGAAGGAAAATTCATGAGACTTGGTTGCTATGTTTTTTTTTCCTAAGCTACATAGTCAATGATATAGCATTCAAAATGGGTCTTCTAGAGGTCCAAATTGCTACAATAAATTGCAAAAGAAAATAAAATTCACTTGCTTGCAAGACACATAAATATAGGATTGGAATTTTGAATTTTTGCACTAGATATCCGAGGATTTGCACCTACCATTTGAAAGAATTGTATACTTTCTAATCTGAACCTAATCGGATTATAACTTAGAAATCGATCTAATCTCTCAAATTGAATTAATTTTTTCTATTTAAGAAAATTGATTTGAATATTTGCTCACACCTATAGGTACGAGATATATCATTACTATAATACATGCATATGATCTCGGAAATTTAGCCTTGGTTTTTTTAAAAAATAGAAGCTATATGGTTTTGGCCTCAGTTTTTTAAAAACCGAGGTCTCTCCCCCAACAGCTCCCCCGCATCCCCTCTCTCTTTTTTCTTTTCTTTTCCTTTTCCCCAGCAACTCGCTCTATCCATCAGCTTCCTTTCCCTTCTCTTTTTTTTCTTTCTCTCTCTATTTTTTCTTTTCCTTTTCCCCAGCTCGCACCTCGCCGACCGGCTGTTTGTTTTTATTATCGCTCATGACCCAACTCTGGGTATGTGTAATACCCTCTTTGTTTACCATATCAGTTCATGTATGTGTTGATTGTTAGTGAAATTAGTTATATGCGCACAAATTGTTGAATTAGGGTTATGCATGTCTTTATATTTCTTACTATAATTTATATTAGAGGTAATACATTTCATGATGTTATACTTGTGATTTAAACAAGATTATTGTTTTTTGAATGTTATACTTGTGATTGGGTATGTCTACTCTCATATTTATGTTAGCTCCTTAATTTAGGTTTTCACTTTTGCTTTGTACCATATGCTAATAATTAAGTTAGCAAATCATGTCACGTGTATTGTCTTTATGATTTTTCTATAGGTCAACAGATAATTCCATCTGCTTGTTTGGACATGGTGGTTACTGGCAACTGGCAACCTATCCCAATTAAGTAATATTGTACTTAGTAACTTATGTGTTTCTTTTCATGTAAATTCTATTATCTGGTAGTCATGACTTGAGGTGTGTACTTCAATCATTATAAATATTTCTATTAGTATCACCTGTGAAATTTTCATCTTGTTACGTGTTTCCTACCACCACTTCTAGGCCAATAGCAAAAAAGTATTTGGAAACCACTCCTTCCATACCAACCAAAGAGAAATTATTAATGGTACAATGAGTGGCCATGATGTTTTTGTTTTAATGCCAATTGGATGAGGTAAAAGCTTGATATATCAAGTAAAACATAATTTTTTGATCCCTAAAATCTTTTATATCCATTTTGTTATGCCATCTTGAATTTGCTTAAAATTATGGTTATTTTTGTTAGAAATGTAGAGAAATGGCTGGAGAAGAGGAAGAGCAATGGAAAATTTTTTTAATTCAGAAATGGAAGCAGAGTAGAATGGAAGAAAAGGGAAATTAAATTCATAAATGAATTTTTCGTTTATGATTTAAAACAGAAATGTTTAGCAATTTAATTCAAAATATTTCAACAACACCCCACATGAATAAAATTGATATAGATTTTAAATCAAATTTTGACACAAAAATAGAGTTTAATCGATCAAAACCTGCATAGGATAGGTAGGTGTTACCCTTTGAACCTTCCCTTGTGAAAGTATATTTACCTTACTGATTGACTACTAGATGCGATGTCTTTAAATTATTCTGTCATTTATATAAATGATGACATACTTTACACAGTAATCTTTCTTGACACAATTTAGTTCTCACTGTTATGTTCGTTTTGGCCTTGAATATATGCATGGTTCTGTGAGAATCTATAAAGAATTAAGCCCTATAAAATTCTCTTTCGAAACAGCACCACTCCTCTCTCACATAGGTGATCTTTTATCTTTAAAAGTAATCCGCAAAGAGTAACCCGCATGCTCCACTCGGTATTCTCTTCATAAGAATCATTAAAAGCCTTAGCTTATCCTGTATCTTACGGGTATCACTGTTTTCATAATAGGAATAGACTTGAAGGTAAACCCCCCACAGTGATCTCACTAAGTCTTTACAATTAGGTTGTCCCTTTGAACCTAAATCTTGGGATCTCTAGTCAAATAGGTTGGGCTTCCTTTGCAAATTCTTATTCATTCATAGGCTTCAGTCCCATTCCTCATGATAACTTATCAACTAACTCTCAATCTAACCCTTTAGTTAAGGGATCGGCTATGTTATCATTTGACTTCACATAATCAATAGAGATAACCCCAATTGAGAGTAGTTTTCTAATGATATTATATCTACGACGTATATGTCAAGACTTACCACTATACATATTGTTATGTGTCATGCCAATAGCAGATTGACTATCACAATGAATGCATATTGTAGGTACAGGTAGGCTTTACCCACTTAGGAATATCCTTTACAAAATTGCGTAGCCATTTTCCTTTTTCGCCACATTTATCCAAAGTCATGAACTCAAATTCCATCGTGGATCTAGTAATGCATGTATGTTTAGAGGACTTCCATGAAACAACTGCACCACCCAATATGAATACATATCCATTGGTAGACTTTGAGTCTTTCATATTAGATATCCAATTGGCATCACTGTATCCTTCTAATACAGTTGGATATCTTATGTAGTGTAGTTCATAGCTGCGTGTATATCTTAAGTATCTAAGTAGTCTTGTAATACCTTTCCAATGATCAGATCCTAGATTACTAGTATATCTACTTAGTTTTCTTACAACATAAGCTATGTCTGGTCTCGTACAACTCATCAAGTACATAAGACTTCTTATCACTCTAGAATATTCTAGTTGAGACACACTCACTTTTATTCTTAGAGGGGTGTAGATTTACATCTACTAGTGTTCTCACAATTCTAGAATCACCCTTGTTGAATTTTTAAAGTATTTTGTCAACATAATGACATTGACTTAGAATGAGACCGCTTGATATCCTTGATTAATTCCCAAAATTACATCAACAGGTCCCATGTCTTTCATATCAAACCTTGGATTCAACATAGACTTAGTAGATTTGATCATTTTATCATTACTAATCATAGGTAGCATGTCATTAACGTAAAGACACAAGATAACATAACCATCTTCTTTGTCCTTGACATATACACATTTGTCACATTCGTTGATTTTAAAGCCATTTGTTCTCATGCCATTATCAAACTTTTTATGCCATTGTCTTGGTGTTTGTTTCAAGCCATATAAAGACTTCACCAATTTACAAACCTTTCCTTCTTTCCCTAGGCATGAAAAACCCTTAGGTTGGTCCATATAGATTTCTTCATCTAACTCTCCATTTAGAAAGGTTGTCTTTACATCCATTTGATGTATTTCAAGATTTCACAGTTGTGATAGCAATTATCATCCTTATAGATGTTATTCTCGTCATAGGAGAATAAGGATCAAAGTAATCAAGGTCGTGTCATTATTTGTATCCCTTAATTAAAAGCCTAGCCTTGTACTTATCAGTTGATCCATCTGATTTACATTTTCTTGTGAAAATCCACTTAAACCCTAGTGTTTTACTACTTGGAGGTAAATCAACAAGTTTCAAAGTGTGATTTTTCATAATGGACTCACTTTCACTATTAATGGTTTTTTTTCATTGAGGACCTTCAAAATAATTCATAGCCTATTCATAGGTTTGAGGTTTACTTTCTAGCAAATAGGTCAAAAAATATGGACCATAGGATGTTTCTATCCTAGCCCTCTTGCTACGTCTGAGTTTAACCTCAATCTCATCCTCAACCTCTTGTTCAGGTTCTTTGTTTTGACTATCTTCATTCATAGTCTCATATGTTCCTTTAGATGAATTGGATTCTCCTTGAGATTTACCTAGAAATACATGTTTAAAGAACGATGCATTCCTTGATTCCATTATTTTGTTCTTATGTATATTTAGAATCTTTGACTCATGCATAAGAAACCGATAAGCACTACTATTAAGTGTATATCCAATAAAGATGCAATATATTATTTTTGGACCTATCTTCACCTTCTTAGGTATAGGTACAACCACTTTTGCAAGACACCCCCACACTCTTAAATATTTATAGGAAGGTACATTTCCTTTAAATAATTCATAAGGTGTCTTATATGTCTTTTTTCGAGGTACCCTATTTAAAAGGTAGTTAGCTGACAAAATAGCTTACCCTCACAAGTTCTGTGGCAACCCAGAACTTAATAGCATTGCATTCACCATTTCTTTCAAGGTATGATTCTTATGTTCAACAACCCTATTTTGCTGAGGTGAATAAGGCATTATGGTTTCATGAATAACTCTGTGTTGTGCACTGAATTCACCAAACGGTGCCTCATATTCACCACCACGATTACTACGTAGTACCTTGATATTCTTGTTGAGTTGATTCTCAACTTCTATTTTATAAAGAATAAATTTTATTATAGCTTCATCTTTGCTTTTAAGCAAATACACATAGCAATATTTCGTGCTATCATCAACAAAAGTAATAAAATACTTATTGCCACCTCTTGTTTAAACAAAATTCAAATCACATAGATCACTATGGATTAAGTCCAGGGGTTCAGTGTTCCTTTCAATCAAATGAAACGATGATCTAGTCATTTTTTGCCTCAACACAAGTCTCACACTTATGCTTTGAATCTATTTGGAATGTGGGTATGTGTTCCATGTTAATTATTCTACACAATATATCATAATTAACATGACCTAGTCTATCATGCCACAAGTTGGAAGACTCAAGCATATAAGTAGAAGAATTAATTTTATTAATATTCTTAGTTTTTACAATCATTACATTGAGCTTAAATGGCCCATCAAATACATATCCCTTCCCCACAAATATCCCATTTTTTGTCACAACGACATTGTTAGATTCAAACATCATCCGAAAGCCATGCTTGTTTAACAATGAGCCAGAAACAAGATTCTTACAGATGTCAGGCACATAGAGTACATTGTTTAATGTAAGCTCCTTCCCAGAGGTCATATTTAGTTTGACCTAGCCTTGCCCTTGAATGGCTGATGTGGTAGGATTTCCCATGAAGAGCTTCTCTCCATCTTTCATTGCTTTAAAAGTAGTGAATAGCCCCTTATTTGAGCATACGTGCCTTATTGCACCAATGTCAATTCACCACTCCTTTGGGTTTGATCCCACCAAGTTTACATCAAAAGTGACTACACACAAGTCAATGTCAGAGATATCATGAGTGATGTCATCAACCATATTTTCCTCACAGTTTCTGTTTCTGTTTGGAAACCTATAATCTGAGGCTTTGTTCCATGTCCTCTAACAGTTAAAGCAAATCTCTTTGAAGCTTGACTTCTTAAAATTTGCTTCTCTAGGTCCCAATTTATACCCTTTACCCAGCTTGCCCTTGCCCTTAATCTTATTGTGTTTGGAACTTTGGCCATATTCCATCATATTAGCCTTGGGTACTGATGGGATATAACCTCTTTTAGAAGAAGCCTTGTTGTCTTCTTCCACTTTGAAACTTATCAGGAAGTCTTTCAAAGACACTTCCCTTCACTTGTGTTTAAGGTAGGCCTTGAACTCTATCCATGAAGGGGGAAACTTTTCAATAATAGCTGCAACTTGAAAGGTTTCACTTAGTACCATCCTTTTATCATACATCTCTGTTATGATATCTTGGATTTCACGTGCTTGATTGCATACCTATTTAGAGTCCACCATCTTATAATCAAGAAAGCAACTAACCAAAAATTTGTTGGCACTTACATTTTCAATTTCGTACTTCCAATCCAATGATTCCTACAAGTCTTTCGTCATCTTTTCCTTATTCTACTCATTGTACAAGGAATCGGTTAGACTATTCAAAACATAGTTCTGACATAGATAATTAGAATGCTTCCATGCTTCAATAGCACTAGTAGATTGAAAATCTTGTTCATCCTTAAGTTGATAAGGAGCTTCTTCAGTCAAGAACCTTTCTAAATTGAAGGTGATGTATTAAAACATCATCTTACTCTTCTATCTCTTGAAATTCAAACCATTAAACTTCTCTGGTCTCACTACCACAACATGGTTCATTGGAATAGACACCAATAACATTGGGGTTACCTCATGAGCCACAGAAGGCCTCCTCATTTGGTTCATAGTAGAACTACCCATAGTAAGGTCAGCAACATTCATAGTTGGGTTTTCAGTTTAGGACACTAGAGTTGTCATTTCAGATTGCATAATCTTTTCTTTCTATTTTCTATTCAATACACAAATATAAATTTAATTTTTTAAAAACAAATTACCAAATAAAGTTTATAAATTAAAAAATAAAATAAAATAATATATATTTAATAAATAAATGGTAGAAATATGTTAATTTACATATATATTTGTAATTTCATTAATTATGATGATTAAATAATTTAAAAATAAAATAATTTATTTATTTATAAAATTATAAAATATATATATATAGTAAAAATAAAATACAAATATAAAGTAAAGAATATTAAGATTAGTAACACAAAATAAATAAATAAAAATACTTAATATAAAATATCAGTATAAAAAAATATTACAATTATATAAAATAATTAATAATAACAACAAAAGAGAAAGCAATGAATATAAGTAAATAAAGTGCAAGTAATTTAATATAAGAGCAAAATTAATATTAAATATATGATAAAATGAATTAATAAATATGTAAAAATTGAACAATAATTATAATATAATATATATAGCATAACAGATATATAACATAAAATATAAATATAACATATTATAAATAATCTGTTTGTCTCAAAATATTTATTAAAAAACTTTTTGTATTTGTTTATCCAAAAAGTAAGGGGAGAAAATTATCTTAAGATTGTTAGAAATAATAATCGGACAAACAATTTAAGAATGAAATTATCTTAAGATTGCTCACCGTGGGTGTTTAAAAACGACAGAAATTTATCTCTCAGGATATAACAATTAAATAATAATAAACTTACATCATAATTTATTATTCTACGAACTTTAAAGTGTCTAAACTCTATCGAAACAACCTAACTCTAGATAGAAAATATGCAACCAAAATAATAATAATAATAATAATAATAAATATATATAAATATCTTTTCGTATTTCTCCTTTCCTTCTTTCTTTCTCTTTTCCCTTCTTTTTTTTCTTTTATTTTTATCTTTCTTCTTCTTCTTCTTCTTCTTCTTCTCATCACAGCCTTCTCTTTTCTCTATTTTCTTTTTTCTTTTTCTTTCTCAAATCTTGCTTCTCTTTTTCATGTTTTTCCTTCTCTGATTTCTTCTCTATTTATAGAAGAATCATATAGAAATGGAAAAGAGAATTGATGCATAGAAACGGAAAAGAGAATTGATGCATAGAAACGACCGGAGAATATGAAGAGCAACGAAAAAAAAATTAATTCAAAAACGAAAGTAGAGCATAATGAAAGAAACGGGAAATTTAATTTAGAAATGAATTTTTCGTTTCTGATTTAAGATAGAAACGTTTAGCAATTTAATTCAAATATTTCAACAACTTGTACATACTTATTATTATTTAAAAAATAATTCAAAATATAATCTTTGATTTCATATAAGCAAAGATTATATTATTCAAAAATTTCTAATCAATGGATTTCCTTTGCATGATATTTTATTGATTGGTTTTCCTTTTACTATGAAATATAACTTTTAAACATGGATTTTGCTAAAATTGTATATTTTGTTATATTGCAACTCCCTGCTCTTGTTTGTCTAGGCATAACATTGGTTATATCTCCCCTTGTGTCATTTATTCAAGATCAAATCATGTATTTGTTGTAGGTATCAGAAATATTTTCAACATTAGTATTTTTTAATCCTTATAGGTATATTTGTTATAGCTTAGCTAGTAATTGACAGTACACATTTATTTTTTTAGTTGTTATCATGCTAGGAAAACATACCTATTGCATACTTAAGTGCCAATATGGAATGGAATGACCAATAGGAGATCTTCAGAGAACTAAATTTTGACCATTGTAAATATAAGATGTTATATGCCACGCTGGAGAAAGTTTCCAAGTAAGTTTTCAACATTATTGAGCAGTGTTTCTTTGCTATATCAAATAGTTTAGAATAACTGGGTGGGTGATAAAGTGTTTTACATATAAGTCAAGACTAATAAGAAAGTGGCTTGACATTTTAAGTGAACATGAAGTTGATAGATTACTATATTCTATTATAGCTAAATTTGAGCAATTTTGATTTCTTGGTTGTGGTTGTTTCTCTTGAGTCTTCTCCCACTAAAACCTGGTCCTATCATTGTTAAGTGGCAATGATAATTTAAATCTTTGCTTATGTAATATACCCATCAAAGGTCCTTTTTTTCTAATGCAAAAGTGATGTTCTTTTGTGACAACTAGAGACCTTATATGCCCGTGAGTTGCTTGCAATGATTGTTATCGATAGAGCTCATTGTGTAAGTCAATAGGGGCATAATTTTAGACTATATTATCATATTGTGATTTCTGAATCCTTTTTAAAATTTTAGTTTGAGGTTAAAATATGTGCTTTGATACTTTCCTTTATGTCGTGTAGTAATCCTTTGTTATTATACAGGAAGGTGGACATAAAGCAACATTTTACCATGATAGCATGTTTCACCTACTAGTCCTAATTTGATATGCATACTCTATTAGGCAACTACATGTATATAATTATTTTAATGGATTTTCAGTTGTATCACAAACTCACAATAAGCCATGAAACATGCCTCATTAGTCAATAGTTAAATGTTATGGATGTGGAAGCAGTAAGTTGTATGAATGTGCTAGCACCAACACCAGCACTAGCACGCCAATACCAGCACCAGCACGCCAACACCTGCACTAGCACGCTAGCACCAAGACTCAAGACGCCAAAGACCAAAGACGCCAAAGACTGACTCGCACTCAAAGACGCTAGCAAGACCAAAGACTAAAGATGCCAAAGACCAAAGATGCCAACACCAAAGACTCAGCATCAACACGCTTAGTACCAAGACTGCTAGTACCAACATGAGCATCAAGCACCAGTATCAACAAGCAAGTGCCCATACCAACACCAACACGCCAATACCAGCGCCAACACACCATCATTAGCACTAGCAAGTTGTGTAACTTGTCTTTCTACTAGACAACCTTAGTATATTCAAGTTTTTTGCATGTATTTCATATTTTGGAACATTTTAATTAGCTAATTATAGTAAGGTTTTATTATATTTTAGTGCATATAAAAGCTCTTAAATGTAATTTCATTCTTAATTTTGATATAACGACTTTTAATTTTCTTAATTTATCAATTTATTTTAATTTATATTAAAAAAATGAGGTTAAATTATATGTCTATGGTCTCTCTCATTTAGGCCTCGATTCTTATAATCATACCATAGACCTTCGGTCATGGTTAAAAATCGAGACCATATGCATGTATTGTAGTAGTGTATACCTAACAAAAAACTTAAAATACAAGTAATCTAAAATTATAACATATTATGCCTCGTACAAATATAACATAAGAATGTAACACATAACAAAATAACCTTGCAAAGCAACATAAAAAAAACTATTTTGACAAAATAAAATATACAAAACAACATAAAATAATCAAATATGTGATGGTTGGAATGAAATAATTTAAATTGAGGTTTCCAAAAACATAAATCTATTCTTTTTCGCATTTATAATACATAATTAACATTTAAATCAATAAAAAAATATCAATTGTTAGTGGGACTAGGGTAGTTATGGCCCGTACCCCTTGTTCCGTTTATATGCTTGAATATTATTGTATCACAACGAAATTAATTTGATATCTTTAATATATTTTATTATGTTAGAAAACTCCACACACTTGCCGCACCATAACAAAGATGTGACAATTAAATGCCTTTCAACACAACAAGAAGTCCTTTAAATAACTAGACAAAAATAAAAGGAGGGAAAAATGGCTACATGTAAGATTGCTATTTCTGAAAGAAAAAAAATTAAAAATAAAGTTTCATTGCCTTGCCCATTCTGAATATGAAGCTAATACCTAGGTATAAGATTCTTAATCATGCAACTCATAGATCCAAATCAATTGATTTTCAGAGCATATATAAAATTTGGATTATGTGATTTTACATAGTAAGAAATATAATAATGGATAAACATGAATCTATTTTTGTATACATAATTCAAAATGAGAATGTTGGAGGTGCAAAACTACTGTAGCAATTTGCCATTCAATAGCTGATGAAATAACAAAGGGAGTTCAATTTTTTTTTATTATTCTGATACGAACAATATTAGCTCAGCTACAGCGAGTCGCTTCAGTCAGCGAATGAGGCGCTTCAACCAGCCACTGATGGGCGCAACTAGACGCAGTACGAGCATGAGAAAATAATTGCATAATTATGTTAAAATGTCATAAATCTGTTAGCACACTAGTGCACTGGATCCACGCAACTTCTCTTTGGTTTATCTCTAAAATGTTAGGATATATATAGCCCTTAAGAAATGAAATAAAGATATGAAGAATTATACCTGATTTTCCCTTTTCTCTACAGTTTCTTCTCTTCGTTGTTCCTCTTCTCTACCCTAATCGTAATAGTGGTATCAAAGCTGGTTGCGAGAATGGATACTCGAGGAAAATCCAATATCGAATTTTGCAATGACATAATAGAAACCCTTGCATGTCATGATAACACGTTACAAGCCATGCTCACGGAGTTGCAAGCAATGCCCGCAACTTGTAACTTACCTGAGGATAACCCTTTTGCTAGAGACAAAACCAACCAATCACAACCCCACACTTTGTGATCAGTTACGGAGAACAATCATCCCCAATTGAGGCTATCCTTCCCAAGGTTTGACAGAGAGGATCCCACAGGATGGATTTATAAGGTTGAGCAGTACTTCGAGTTCACTAATATAGCTGTTAACCAATAAGTACAATTGGCTTCCTTCCACTTGGAAGGCATCGCATTACAGTGGCATCAGTGGCTCACAAAATTTCGTGGACCTCTCACCTGGGAGGAGTTCTCCAAAGCTATGCAACTGAGGTTTGGACCCACAGACTATGAGGACCTCTCATAAGTATTATCTCGCCTGAGACACACTACGAGTGTGGCAACATACCATGAATCCTTTAAGAAACTCTATTATTGTGTGGATGGATTACCTGAAGAGTTTCTAATTGGATGCTTCATCGCAGGATTAAGGGATGAGATTCGAATTGATGTTAAAATCAAGCAACCCAGAACTTTGGCTGATGCCATTGGGGTGGCACGATTAATTGAGGAGAGGAATTTCTTACAAAAGAAATCTACGGCCATCCCTCGTTTTTAACTACCTGTCAACACTGCCAAACCAGTAACTAACATCAGCGTAGGGTTGTTACGACCTGTTCTTGTTCAACGCAGTGGCTCTACTCCACCCATAACCTTTCGAAAGCTGACCAATCAGGAGGCACGTGAGCGGCGAGAGAAGGGATTATATTACTATTGTGATGATAAATTTGTTGTAGGCCACCGATGTGCATGTCCCTAACTCTTTATGATGGAAGAATTGAACTAGAATGAGACAGAAGAGTGTGAAGAATCCATATCACTACTGGATCTCCAGGTAATACTACCTGCAATCTCCTTCCATGCTATAGTAGGAACTGAACATCCTCAAACCTTACGTATTATAGGAAAACTAAAAAATAAGAATGTGTTGGTACTGATAGATGGGGGCAGTATCCATAACTTCAGCGATCATGCCTTAGCTACCCAATTTGGCTTACCAATAGCCAAAGGAAGGAAATTGGAAGTAATGATGGCTAACTGTGAGAAATTAGAGTATGTTGGACAATGTTGTAACCTCACTCTTATCATTCAAGGACATCCTGTAGAAGCTAATTACTATATGTTACCAGTGGTAGCATGTCAACTGGTTCTAGGGGTTCAATGGCTAGAAACCCTTGGGCCTATTTAGATGGATTAAAAGAACCTTACTCTAAGTTTCAATTCAGAAGGAAGTTCACACACCTTCCAAGGGTTGGGAAGACCCAACATGACAGCCCTAAACCCTAAAGAATGCCAGAATTTACAAGGTGTAAGGTTACTCCTACAAATAAGACTAACAACCAATCATCAGAAACCTTCCCAGATATACTCTCCTAAGATAAGTAAGCTACTGACTAAATTTCCTAAAAATTTTGAACCAGATGTTAACTTACCTCTTGCACGGGTACATGACCACCGAATTGCCCTACAAACTAACTCTGAACCAGTGAATGTTAGACCCTATCGTTACCCACACTATAAAAAACTGAGATTGAAAGGATAGTGCAGGAGCTCCTGCAATCCCAATTGATAAAACTGAGTAATAGCCCATTTTCTTCACCAGTGTTGCTTGTTAAGAAAACATATGGCATCTAGAGATTCTGTATGGATTATTGAGCTCTAAATGCCCTTACTATCAAAGAAAAATACCCTATACCTGTCATTGATGAGCTGTTGGATGAAATACATGGATCTAGGGTTTAATCCAAGCTCGATTTGCGTTCAGGATACCACCAAATAAGAGTTTAAAAGGATGATACACATAAAACTTCCTTTAGAACACATGAGGGTCACTATGAATTCCTGGTGATGCCGTTTGGCCTCACTAATGCACCAGCCACTTTCCAGAGTCTCATGAATGATATCTTTCGACCCTTCCTCAGGAAATTTATCTTGGTTTTCTTTGATGATATACTGGTATATTCCAAATCTTGGGAGGAGCATAACTGGCAACTATAATCTGTCCTTCATTTGCAGACTAATAACCAATTAATTATAAAAGAATCCAAGTGCCAATTTGGTATGTTATAGGTGGATTACCTAGGCCACTTTATCTCTGAGCAAGGAGTCTCAATAGACCCTGATAAAATCCATGTTGTCAAGGAATGGCCCACACCAACCACAGCTAAGGATGTCTGAGGGTTCCTTGGGTTAGCAGGCTACTACAGAAAATTCATTCAACACTTTGGAGGATTAGCTGCACCCTTAACTCAACTATTGGGAAAAGAAGGCTTCCATTGGAGTGAGGCAACTGAGATGGCTTTCCAATAGCTAAAAAAGGCTCTCATATCTCTTCCTGTCTTGCACCTACCTGATTTCTCGCAATGCTTTGTGGTTGAATGTGATGCTAGTGGCATCAGTCTTGGGGAAATCCTCAACTAAGAGAATAGGACAGTAGCATATTTTAGTGCAGCACTCAAGGGATCGGCCCTAGCCTTGTCAACCTATGAGAAATAAATGTTAGCTATGGTCAAGGCTATTAGATTATGGTGGCCCTACCTGTTAGGCAAACCCTTCACCTTGCGAACCGATCAAAGAAGCCTTAAGTATCTATTGGAACAGAGAATAACCACCTCTGCTCAGGCACGTTGGTTGCCTAAACTTATAGGCTATGATTATGTGATCGAATATAAAAAAGGATCTGAGAACCGTGGACTTAACTCATTATCTAGAATAGAAGAATTTCAGTACCTATCTGTCTCATAACCTCTAGCAGCTTGGTGGATGATACTCCAACAAGAAGTTCAACAAGACCTTTTTTATGATAAGTTGATAATCACAACTACCTCAACAGATACTCCTCACCTCCACTATCGTAATGGTGTTTGGTTAAAAAAACAAGGTTTACCTAAGCTCCAAGCCAACCCTGATACCAAAAATCCTGATAGAATGCCATTCCTCACCTATTGGAGGACATTTTGGATTTCAGAAAACACTATCTAGGGTAAAGCATAATTTTTGTTGGCCAAACATGCAACAAAAGGTAAAAGAATTCCTTCAAGAATGTGGCACATGTCAACGGTTCAAAAATGATTGTATGACACCTGTAGGGTTGCTATAACCCCTGCCAATTCCCACAAAGATATGGTCTGATATCTCAATGGATTTCATTGAAGGGCTCCCCCTTTCCAAAGGCAATACCGTGGTTATGGTGGTAGTAGATCGATTGACAAAATATGCACACTTCATTACTATGAAGCATCCTTTTACTACCCTAGGTATTGCCAAGATATTTGTGTCTAATGTAGTTCGGTTGCATAGCATTCCCACTTCTATAGTGAGTGATTGAGATAAAGTCTTCATAAGCTCTTTTTGGAGGGCCTTATTTCAGTTGTAGGGTACACAACTATGTATGAGTTCCAGTTATCATCCACAAACCGATGGACAGACTAAGGTGGTCAATCGAGTCTTAGAATAGTACCTACGTTACTTTGCTGGTGATCAACCAAAACTATGGGTGGAGTGGATACCATGGGTAGAATTCAGCTACAACACCTAAATACACTCCTCCACCAAAACTACTCCATTTGAAGTCGTTTATGGAATCCCTCCTCCCCATCTTGTGGCTTACATCCCAGGTACCTCAAACATCCAAACTGTAGATGAGTGCTTGCATGATCGTGACACCATCCTTAGAGAACTACGTCACAACCTTATACAAGCTCAAAATTAGATGAAGTGCCAAGCCGATCAACATAGACAGGAAATCACTTTCCTTCAAGGAGATTATGTTTACCTAAAACTACAACCATACAGACAAACTTCTATTGCATTTCGCTCAAACATGAAGCTAGCCCCACGATTTTTTGGACCCTCCCAAATCAAGGAAAGGATTGGTTCTGTAGCCTACCAATTGGCACTACCCCTAGGTTCTCAAGTACATAATGTGTTTCACATCAGTCTACTAAGGAAGCACGTTAGAACCTCAATACCTATCAACCATCAACTACCACCCACAACTGATAACTCAATAATTATGCCACAGCCAGAAACTATCTTGGATCATCGAGTGATTCAGAAAGGAAGGTATCGATCAAAAGCAAAATTTTTGATCAAATGGGTTGGAGCCTCAAACACCAAAGCTACTTGGGAAAATGAAAGACGTTTCTCTAAAGCTTACCCAGAGTTCATCCTTGTGGACAAGGATTATAAAAGAAAGGGAGGAATGATACAAACAATATTAGCTCAGCCACAGCGAGTCGCTTCAACTGGCGAACGAGGTGTTTCAACCAGCCACTGATGGGCACAACTAGACGTAGTACGGGAATGAGAAAATAACTGCACAATTCTATTAAAATGTTAGAAATCTGTTAGCACACTAGTGCACTGGATTCACGCAACTTCTCTTTTGGTTTATCTCTGAAATGTTAGGCTATATATAGCCCTTAAGAAATGAAATAAAGATATGAAGAATTATACCTGATTTTCCCTTTTCTCCTGCAGTTTCTTCTCTTCGTTGTTCCTCTTCTCTACCCTAATCGTAACATATTCCTAGAAGGAAAAAAATTCACGTATTTGTAAGATTTGTAGTTAAGCGATTGAAATTCCTAATTTTTGTCCAAATTATTTGTATTTATAATACATAATTAACATTTAAATTAATAGAAAATATCAATTCTTATTTGGGGAAAGGTGTGATAGCCACAAAAATTGTGTGTGCAATAAATACACAAGTATACGTATCATAACAAGTAATATAATGATAAATAAAGATCGTTCTCACGGAGATTATTTTTTTAGAAACTAATTTTTAAAACTAAAAATAATAAAAATCAATTTTTTTGGTGTTTTTATATCTTAAGAAAGCAAAATTAAAATAACTAAAAGTAAATAGCAATAATTAATTAAATCAGATTTTGTGACTAAAATGATATATGAGAAAATATCTAGGAATACCTAATCCCCCAATTTTCTAAACATGTGACTCACTAAAATGCCCCAATTTTCTAAACATGCGACTCACTAAAATCCCCCAATATAATATCAATTAATTACATGATCAATTGAATCTAACCTAGCATGTATTCCTCTCTCAAGTAAACTACACACCATATAGTAATTAATTTAATCACACTCTCATGCCAATTAAATTGCATACTACTCATTAAGTTCATCAATTATTGTTCGCATACATAAGAATCATACATCTCTACCTAGAAACTATGCATGTTATTTAATCAAGACAAATAATTAAATAATTTTCTCAAATCTATTTAATTGACTCTATATATAAATTGTTGGCCAAACAATTAATAGCATAAAAATCAGATTAAATAATATAATTAAATTAATATTATAATTGAGAAAAAATATTAGATCATCACATGGTGAAAATTGGGTTCATAAGATCCCTAGATTAATAAATTAATTACACATAATTGTGTTCATAAAGCTCATATTTTTCATAAAGAAAGACATAAAATTAATAAAGAAAAGAGTAGAAAAAGAAATACAATCAATCTCTTGAATTGTATAATTAATTTTCTCTTGAATCTCCACCAAAATTGTGTCATTTCTTCAATTTTTCTATATTTTTCTCTCTTTTTAGCTCTAAAAACTTACCAAAATTATGCTAATGGAGGAAAATTAGGGTTTATGGAATGATTAGGGGCTTAAATAAAGCTCCGATGTGATTTGGACCGTCCGATCAGCTTCAAATCAAGGGCTACGATCAAAATAAGCAAAACTGATAGTTTCAGCCAATCACAGCCTGACACATGGCATCAGAAGTTCATTGAGCGAATCAGAGAGGGACGCGTGGCAGGGGAGACCGGTCAGAGTCAATGTTCGCCGAGTCAGAACCACGTGGCGAGACGTGATTCGTAGGAACAGATGGCGTGCACACGGGTGGAACATGCGGAGCAATAGCGTGGTGACACGTGTCATAGCACGTTGACTAATTTTTGAACTCGGATTGAACGTCGTGTTGACACGTGGAACGTGTTTAATCCTCCTTACACACAGCGCAACGTGATTTGTTCTACGTGCTTACGTGGCTTGCTCAGTCAACTCCTATGCTTGCGTGGCATGCTACGTGGCAACTTCTGATTGGTCCTGGGTTAAAAATTCATAAAAAAATCCCTAAAAATTCCAAAATTTATATTTTCACCCCTTTTCACTAGAAAGTTTATATTTAAATTTTTTTAGCCATAAAAATACTATTTATTAAATAAAACAAGTAAATATTAAGTAAAAAAGTGAACTAATGACTCTATTTTCATAGAGTCATCAAGGTGGTCATGTCTCTCACCCTATACGGCCCTAGTTCCATCAATGCTAACATATTTCATATATTCCATTGTGTTAGATAGTTTCCACACAAAACGGCACACAAGATGCAAAAATTGAATGGCATGCAACACAATTAGGATGATAATTTGTGTCATAGTTTGATTAAATAAATCAAACGCGAATCAGAAAACTTAAATTGAGCATGAATCAGAAAATTTAAATTGAGTATGAATCAAATTAAATTTAGACCAACTTAAATAACTTGAAAAAATCAAACTAGGTTCAAACCAACATGTTAACCCGAAATTAAATTAAAAATGTTATGATTTTGTGATACGTATCTAAAATATTGTGGATGATATTATGATATAAAATTAATGAAGTTTAAAATGTGGTATAAATTATTCTAAATCTTAATGTTTGAATGATTATGTAATATGACATTGTTAATATGTGCTCTCTTTGTGATTTACTAGTTGTTATAACATTATTTTTCATATTTTTGATGTTTTATGTAATAATGTTTGCATTAATTGGCTTTAATATTATTAAAAATATTTTTTTATTTATAAAAATATTAATTTAACTAAAAAACATATAATTAACGGATCGATACAATTTTTATGATTTATAATTGGGAGTTAATATTGATCTAGTTGATAGTTTTTGTCTATTTATTAAATGTAATAATTTTTCTAAACAACTTATTATTTTTCTGTATAAGTCTAATTTTTTTCTATATTCATTACAATTGCATAGTGTATTATGTTTTTCATTGTGTTGATTGCTTAATTCTAATCCTGAATCTATTAATTGTCTTTTAAAATTAAAAATTATTCTTTCATCTGTTAAATCTTATAGTTCTAATTTATGTACTAATGATTAGATCTTCATAGAGTATTATCTTGATAAATCATATGTGTTGAATGTATATTATTTTGTCCTATTCATAGTATATAAGTATGTTTTTCTTGTGTACATACAATGTATTTATAATCTTCAAAGAAGTAGTATCCAAACATTAAGTTGTTGAATTCTTCTTCCTCTATTCTTACATATTTTTGACTAAAATAGTCTTTTAATGTCCTCGAAATAGGATGATCTATGATGCTTGTGATAACTTTAATATAATCTGTATAGATATCTAATAAAGTGTTAAACCTTTTAAAATTTTCAAGACAAATTTCATAATCTTCATCTTTAAATATTCTTTTAAATGATAGAGATAACCTTTATCAAATGTTTCTAATAGAATTAGATTTTTATCTTTGATTTTATTTGAAATTATTAGTTGTTTATTTCTAAAAAAAAATTTCATTTTCTTGTTATAAGCAAATATTTAAACATTCAAGACTCTTAACTGGCTTAAATTTATAATTATTATACCTGAATTTGATAGATTCACCATAGTCTTCCATTTTGTTCGTCTACTTTTGTTACACAAATTATGCCTCAACTTTGCTCAAATCTCAACGCCCTCCTGACAATGGTGAGCCTTCTACATTCGTACATAAATGGTGTCCAAATAGTTGACTTACTAAAGAAGAGTAATTGAACTCTATTTTATTCATAGAATAATAATTATTACAACTTAAGGCCAACTAAGAACCATGAAAGGGGTGCTTAGCCGCTCATAATTACTAGGTATAACATTATTCGTTTTGAGATTTATAGATAGATGAGTTTTCTATGCTAGAGTGTTTTAGAGTAGAAAGCTCTAGATTTTTGTGTGTTTGTGCGTCTTGAAATGAGAATAAGGGTTCATTTTATAGCACAAGGAATCCCTGTTTTACAATACTATAATTATTGTTTTACCCTTGCTTTAATAATTCGTATGATTTTTTACTTTAAAGGATAGTCACTCCTTTTTTCCTTGGCACATGTTGCCGACTAAGATGTAGGGTCTACATCTTTATTTCTTT
The DNA here is from genome assembly GCA_030763125.1 of Hippophae gyantsensis. Taxonomy (NCBI): domain Eukaryota; kingdom Viridiplantae; phylum Streptophyta; class Magnoliopsida; order Rosales; family Elaeagnaceae; genus Hippophae; species Hippophae gyantsensis. Next base: position 53,891,486 of record CM061028.1, read on the forward strand.
TGTCGTCTTCTGCCAACAGTTTCTTTTCTTATTTTTCTTTGTCATTTTCTACCGATGGTCGCTTTGGTGATGACGCATCTTCCTCTTCTTGGTCTTTGATGCAAAGAATGAATTTGTGGTTTTTGGTGGTTTTTCTGGCATAGAAACAGAATACCTTCCTTGTTTTTTGACCAATTTCTAGGTTTTGCAATTAAAATTGGTTTCATATTTTGTAATTTTTTCACCATCTTCTTCTAACAGAGCCATGCTACTATGGAAAATAATGATGACTTTACTATTTGAATAATTTACTTTAATCTCAGTAGAATTGTCAATCTTCCTGAGTTCATAGTAAATTTGGCTTAGCATTTGACCTCTTAATACACAAAGTTCTTCTGTGTTGAATTCTTTTTCTATAAGTACCCTTTGTTTGGGAACTTCTCTATTTGTGTTGGAAATCCCTATTTGGATGAAGTGGTAGTGACTAATACTTTCTTTCTCATTCCATTCTATTAATGAACTGAAAATTCTAAGATAAATAGGTTTATCAACTGCTTTAGTTTTTCTTCTAAAATTCTTGATTGCTCTTTTAAAAATTTCTAAGAAATAATTTAACTCACTTAAATTAATTCATGGATATATATTTTCTATTAGTCTTGCATGAAATGCTTTATACACAAATATTGGATCATCTCCTTCCAATATATTGAATTTACTTCCTGAAGGAAATTCCTTGTTTGTAGTATAGAATTTCATATCTTCAATATGTTCTTGGGTAGATTTTATGGCCAAGTTATAGAGACTCAACTATTGTGGTTTACTGAGGTTTATATATTGGTCCTTTTCATCTTCAATGATTGGAGTAGTTCTAGGAGATGTCTCCTTGAATAATACTGAATGTTTTACTATTTTTTATGTCTTTGGAGGATATGTTTCTCTAAATAGTACTGGAGGTCTTGCTATCTTTCCAAGATATATCAATCTGTTTGGAGCTATTGGTTGTTGTTGTGGTGCTGTAGAATAATTTCTTACTATCTCCTCTGGAGTTATTAGTTTTGGTGTTTTGTAGTTGACGTAACTACCTTAAGCTTCTATTCTATTGGTAAAGGCTCTATGAGTTACTCCAATAATTCCTAGAATAGATTTGCTAGTTTCTACCCAGTTGTTATAAATTCCTGGTTTTGGGCCATTATAGACCACATAAAATTTTTTATGTTCTTCTTTTTTCTACCTCATCTGCCCAATTGAGCTTTGTGGTTTCAGAAGTTTTTTTATGAACTGTTAGGTTCTTCCTTTTTTAATAGAGATTCCTCATTTGAGCTTCTAGTCTCTAGAGGTTGTTTTGAATAATTAAGTTCTTCCTATTTCTTTCTTATCTCCATAAGAGATTTCTCGAGATGTAGCAGCTCGAGTTGTTCCTATAGGATTTTTATCTTCTTTTCCTTTATCTTGATTTTGATATCAAGATGTTCCATTCCTGAAAGCATAAAAATAGTTAGAGGTGCTAGTTCTCTGGTAAGGGCATCAACTAAACTATTTTCATGGCCTAGAAGATGTTCAACATCAAAATTATAATGGATGAACCACTATTGTCATCTAACTAATCTTCCTTGTTTTTAATCACCTACAATATTAGTTCTTAAGAAATAACCAAAATTCTTGTTATCTATTCTAACAATGAATCTGGAGCTTATTACATATATTGCAAATTTCTTAATAGCTTTTTTAACAGCTAAATATTCTTTTTCATTACTATGGTAATTTAATTTTGAACCTTGGAAAGATCCTGATGTATATCTACAAAGATATTCATATTTTTCATCTACTCTTGCTTTAAGAACTGCTTCCCAATATTCTTGTGAAGCATCTGTTTCAGTTATCATCTTATCATATGGTCTTGGATGGTATAATGTTGGTAAATATTTTACCTTTGCTTTTACTCTATCCATATATAGAGTATCTTCTTTTGTCCATTTCCAGATATGATCTTTTTCAATTTTGCTTGTAATGGTTTTCTCATTTCTGCAAGTTTCTTGATGTATGCTTCTGCATATGTTAAACATCCTAAAAATCTTTATAATTGGTTTTTATCTTTTAATTCACTAGGAAAACCTTGAATGTAGTATATGAGGTTATAGATTATGTTTCTATTTTCAATTTCCAACCCTAAGTATTTAATTTTTTTGTTGAGCAAGTACTGCTTTCTTTTCAGAGAGTACAATGTCTTATTTTCTACATTCTTGTAAAATATTGATAATATCCAAATAATGTTTATTTAATTCATTACTGAAAACCAAAATACCATCTATGTAAACACAACAAATATCTTGTAATTTCTTGAAGATGTTATCCATATATCTTTGAAAAATACATAGATCATGTTTTAATCCAAATGGTATAAATGTCCATTGGAACTGTCCTTGGGGGCAACTAAATGACGTTAATTTTTGGTTCTTCATCTAGTCTTATTTGCCAAAATCCACTTTTACAATCAAAACTTGAGAAGTATTTCTTTCCTTTTGTTAATGATAGTAGTTCTTCCTTTTTTGGAATGAAGTATCCATAGTCAATGGTTCCTTTCTTTAGTGCTTTAAAGTTTATTATCATTTTTTTCCTTTTCTTTTTCTCAGCTTCTTTTTCAATTAAGAATGTTGGACTAGAGTAAGGTGAATTACTTGGTATTATGACTTTTAATTCCAAAAGTTCTTGAATTTGTTTTCCAAACTCAATCCTGCCTTCTGGAGTATAAATAATTGGTTTTACTCTTATGATCTTGTTAGGATCTCTTAATTTTATGTTGACTATTGTTTTAGATTTATTTATTTTTGGATCCAAAGGATTTTCGAAACTAATTGTTTTTAATAGTTTTCTAATCCCTATTAGGGCTTTGTCTTCTTGTATTTCATTGAGAAAAGAGTTTGGTTTCTCTTTTATATCTAATAAAATATTTTCTAAATAAGGTTTTTGTTGGTCTTCCATCTCACCACTTTTTTGCTTTTTATGTTGTTGTATAAAAGTTAGGTTTGAGATAGTTAAAGCTTTGCTTATTTTGGAGACATAGATGGTGTCTCCTTCTAAGGTTGTGAGACTTATTTTGTCAAAATATTATATAAAAGGTTGATATAAGTTTAGAAAATTATTTCCTATTAATAAATCTACTCATGTTTCTTGTTGATATATGATAGGAATGTGAGACAGTTAAATCTTTTGGTGCTTGCTTCCAATTGTCATTTGGAAATACATATCTATTGGCTACACACATACTAGCTCCTATATCTATATATGAATGTCCTATATCTATATATGAATGTAAATGATAAGTGTTATAGCCTTTAATTTTTAGTCCTACTTTAATATAAGTACTATTTGGATTTGTAATATTATACAAATCATCCATCTTCTGATGAAGAATATCCATAATTTGAGTGTTCATATTCTAAGTCAGTTATTTCTTCCTCAGATTCCTCTAATAGATAGATATTATAAATATCATTTATATTAGATTCCTCGATTGGTTCTAATTCCATTTTGAAAGCTTCTTCTAAGATTTTTTCTTTTATTGGAAATTATTTTTTAAATTCTTTTTAATGTTAAAGTCTGCTTGGACATTCATTCGTCAGCATAATGTCCTTCTTCATTACAGATCCAACATCTACATTTTTTCTTTCTTGAAGGGCAATAATTCCTTTTTTCAGAAGATTTATAATTATTTCTTCTAAAATATCTTTTCTTGTAGTTTTCTCTATTAAATCTCTTTTTATATTTTTGGAAACTTTGTTTTCTAAATTTATATTTTTTATATTTATATTCTTATTTATAAGATTTTATATTACATCTATATTTTCCTAGTATTCTAAAATCTCTTGTATCACAGGAGATTTTATCATTTCCTCTTATCTGTTTATATTCTTCTTCTTTTTTTGCATTTAATAATGATCCAATCTTTAAGGCTTCTTATTCTTTCTCCTAGAGTATCTGGTATAGTTTCTCTATTCCTTTGTTTCCAATTTTATGTTAAGATTTTATATAGTGTTCTAGGTAATTTTTGAAAAAACATTTCTTTATAAGTTATTTGCATAGAGGTGATAGTCCTTCCTTTATCTTCTCCAATAAATTCCTTGTATATTTCATTTATTACTGTATCCAAGTATCCCTTCTTATGGAAGCATTTCCTTGCATTAACAAATGTTGTTGATCTATTAAGTTTGAAAACAAAACTTTAATATTTCTTATCATTTTATGTAATATAAGCACTTTACAGGTTGAAGGATTTTTTTGGATAATTTGAGAAGTTTGTATGAGCACACTCATTCCACTAGCCTACTCATCTAAGGTTTTCTTCCTATCTCTTATACAATCTAAATCTATAAGTTCATAGTTATAATTATCATAGAGTTTGAACTCTGGTAGAATACTACCTTTAGTTCTCTAATGCAACACTTCCCATTTTAGGTGGTTGTCTTCTTCTATCTATAATATCGGGTTGTTATGTTCTTTGCCTATTTCTTTCTCTCCTATGTGGGTCAAATGTTCCTTTTTGGTAAGGGATTGGTAATGAAATTAGTTTCATATGGCCTTTTGAGGTAATGTTTTCTGGTTCAGAATCAATTTCATTGATTATTGTCATACCATCTTGTTCTTTGTTAGTACAAAGTTTTTCATTATAATGTTCTTCTATTTCTTCATTGGTTAATGTCAATAAACTGACCAATGTTTCTATATCTCTATTTTCAGGGTTCATGAATTTTCTTTCTAATTATTTTATATATTCCATTAAATTGGAATTATCTCTTTATTCTTAGATTGTTCCTCATTTCTCCTTTTCTCATTTTTAGGAATCGGGAAATCTGATCTCCTAGGTGGTTTTTCTTTTAGTCCTTCTAAGGGATTATATTTATAACCTATTATTTCATTATTCCTATGTATATTGTATACATCTTTTCTTAATTATGAAAATTCCTTATGCATATATTGTTTTAGTTTATTATAACCATATTCCTTTATTTCCTCTAGTAATTCTTTTTGTATATCTATTATTTCTTGTAAATATTTTGTGTTTGATTTTTGGACTAAATCTATTTCCTCTATTAATAATTGTACAGTTTCAAATAATATTACTTGATTTTTTGCTACATCTACTCGGCTTTAATTTACTTCTAAATGCATATTTTTTATTTTATCTCTAAACATTATTTTCCCTAATATACAATCATGAACTAATGTCTTCATTATTTTGACTTCATTCTTTAGTTTTTTAACTTCTTCTTGGTTAGAAGCTTCTCTTTCATGGTCTATAAAAGTAAACCTTGGCATGCTATTAGTTTTAACAACATTACTCTTTCTTCCTACTATCAAGGGTTTTTCTTTAATATCTAATTTTCATTCTTCTGGTATTTCAAAGTCTGTTAGTATTTCTGGTTTTATTATTATTTGTCCAAGTTCCTTAAAAGTTTTGTCTATTTCTATAAAATAATTTTGTCCACATATTAAACTATTATGACTATTATGACTATTTACTTCATAAACTAGACTTAATACTTGATTTAGATTTTTATCATGTATATTTATAGCAAATCTAGGATATGCTGTAAATTTTAACTTTTGGTATCCTAAATTACTATGAATCATTCCTAATAAGGCATCTTGCCTATTTATTATTCTGTTATAATGCTATTTTTATTGGTGTATCTATTTCTTCTCTAAAATGTGTTTTATTAATATTTGAATTCCTCTTAAATGGATGTATCCAATTTTTTCTTTGTCTTTATGAGGAATTTTTTATAGCTTGTTTAATATAGTTTTTTTATCAATTAACGGTATATTATATTTTATTTTTGCATCTGTAATCTTAATACTTATTTTTTTATTACTTATGTCATAATAAATTATGTTTTTCCTAAGAAATAATTTTCTTAATAAAAATGATAGGTCTTTAAATCCATCTCCTTCTTTAAGATTTAACTTTCCTTTTTGAATTTCTTCAAATTTCTTTTTACTTATTAAAATTTCCTATGAAAAACATCCTGAGATGTCTTCTGTTTCTATATCTACTATTTCTTGGTTTATTTTTTTCTTTTATTTTAGGAATATTTTTGTATTTTTTGAAACCTTAAGGGTATTTTTGATATTGAATGTTACTATTTATTTTCGTTAGATTTAACTTCCGTTGTGTTTCAAAAGAGAAGAGAAGGAATTGTGATTCCTTCTCCTTTAGGAATCAATTACATTCCTGACTCATTTTTCAACCCAACTAAACACACAAATGGAAGGAATCAATTCTGATTCCTTTCCATTCCCTCCAACCAAACACAGTATAAAGGTATTTTTAAAAATTCCTTAAAGATTATGGATATTTTTGATATTAAATCTATAATTGTTAAGTATTATTGTCCCACATCGGCTAGGAGTATAAGTAGCAAAGCTATTTATAAACCTAGGCAACCCTTAACTCAATAAGATCTTATTGGGTTGAGTTAGGCCTGAGTTTCTAACATGGTATCAAAGCTCTGCTCCTAGTCTCTATGTACTTGGACCCTGGGATCTACCACAGTCTCATAGTGGTGCTTATGTCCACCGTTGTCCGCCTTGTGGAGGGGGGCTGTTAAGTATCATTGTCCCACATCGGCTAGGAGTATAAGCAGCAAAGTTTTTTTTATAAACCTAGGCAACCCTTAACTCAATGAGATCTTATTGGGTTGAGTTGTTCTCATTGAGCTCATCCTAAGAGGCACTTGCATATGGGTTAGTCGATCCTAAGAGACTAGGGAAGCCAGTCTGATAGCACTGTTAGTGCGAGCTTCAAAAGGGAATTGGGTTAAAATTTCTGAACCAGGATGTGGCAGTCATCAGGCAACGTTAGGGAGTCTAGAGACATCGGTGGGGGCCTCGAGAAGAGTTATCTTTTCTGTTTAACATGGTACCATCACTGTAAAACCTGGGGCGTGAGCCCGGGCAGAGCGGTCATCAGTGCAGATTTCATTTGAATATTTGCTACTACTACCAAGATCTGCACTAACGGTCCCTTAGCCTGAGCTCACACCCCAAGTTTTGCAACAAATTGGATTAAGTTAGGCATGAGTTTCTAACATGGTATCAGAGCTCTGCTCCTGGTCTCTATGTGCTTGGACCCTAGGCTCTACCACAATCTCACCGTGATGCTTATGTCCACCTTTGTCCGCCGTGTGGAGGGGGGCTGTTAAGTATCCTTGTCCCACATCGGCTAGAAATATAAACAGCAAAACTATTTATAAACCTAGGTAACCCTTAACTCAATAAGATCTTATTGTGTTGAATTAGGCCTGAGTTTCTAACAGTAATAACATATAATATGTGGAGTTTTGGTCCTCGTGGACCTGATATATAGTAGAGTATGTCTCACACATTTCATTTTTATATGATAATAATGTTAACCAAGCACGTTAATTCAATAACTATACAATGTCAAATTCAGACTAGAGTGGTTTTTATATAAAGTCTCACCCATTTTTTATATGATTGTGAAGGAAATTCCATAACTATATATTTTTTTAAAATTATAAAAAATAACATAATTAAATATAATTAAGATTTAAAATATGAATATCCATAAGAATATCAAGATATAATTTTTATAAAATATAAAATTATTTTACAAAATTTTATAAAACATCAAAACAATCAACTATTTATCTTTTAAACTAATTTTTTATTTAATACATATATTTTTAAATATTTAAAATATTTATATTAACCAACTTCTTAACTAATTAATTAAAATAGTGTATAGTATATATATATTGTTAAATATTGTAGAATAAGTAGTTAAAAAGTTTGAAATGATTAAGTAGATTATCTAATTGTATTAACTATTATAAATAAATAAATATCAATAGTATGAAAATAGTTTTGATTGATTATTTTTTAAAAAATGTACTAATAGTTACGTGGAGCATAATAAGTCTTACATTTCAATAAAATCTACATGTTATAATATTAATATAAAATATCAAACCCATTATAAATAAAAATAATTACTAAACATCAAACTCACTATCACTAAAAATTTTGTCTAGAAAGTTTGAAATATTGTTATCTACAAAGACATAACAATAATTCAGGTTTTAATATTATGTATTGTTTTGACATGGTTTTCACTATGTCAATTAGTTTTTATTAGCCTCATATGTAATTTATAACCAATCACAATTGATATTTTTACCTATTATTTTTATATGTATAGCAAACATGTTATAAATATATATATATTCAATTCTGCAAAAAGAGAAAAAAAATTAAATTGGAATGATTATCTAGAAAGAAAATAAAAAGATAAAATAAATCAAGAATTGATATTTTTAATATTTTGTTCGATATTTTGGAGACAATATCTATAATATCTAAGACATTTTAGTCCAAAAAAATATTTAAACAATATTAAAGCAATAACAATATTTAAACGATATTTTAACATCATTCTCGACAATTTCATAACAATTTAATCAAAATATATAAATATAACGTTTCGATGTCAAAATGTATAAAAAGAGATATTATCACGACAATGTCACGATATCGTCGATATTTTCATTCTTGAATATAACAATAAAAATAATACCTTAATAATATTGAATATGATTTAATTAAATTAAGTTTAATTTAAACAGTATAAATTAGATAACATCTAAAATAAAATTATATAATTCATATTTTTATTAGTATTAATAATATCAGCGGATCATTTTAAAAAAATTAAAAATGTCAAATCAGTCCACGCTGTGTCCCACACACACGTGTTATGCCTACGTTTCCAAAGGAGCATGTCAAGCACTAACCAGAATTTACTTTACTGAGCGCTTAATGTCACCCTGCATTTTTATTTGTTGATCATGTAACTCTTTATATGTATTTTTTTATTATTTGTTACTTGCATTTCAATGGTGAAAAAGGTAAACTTTGTTAAAATTGCAGTTGTCAACTACATTTTTTTTTTAATTTTGTTTTTCATTTATATCAGGTTTTCATCTATCTTATAAGGCTTTGACTTGAATGACACATTATTTTGACTAAAATTACACATTTTATATTTTTATCATGTTAACTAAATTTTAGAAAGACGCAATAGACACCACCATTAGTTGTATATATATAAGTACAGTGGCTGAAGATCGAAATATAGGCTTTTACTGGTGGAAGATTTCACGGTGGTGTTTCGATAGTACATTTTGAACACTCAAATTATGGGAGGAGTGTACACGTGGGTGTGTGGCACTTGTAAGATATATCCTAGATAAATAAGAATTTAACATCAAATTACGTAATAGAAATAAATAGTAAATTGCAATGGAAAATAAATAGAAAAACATAATAAATAAATGATCGATTATTATATTATATAATTTTCTTAAGATAATTTTTTTTTTCATATGAGTGTTTGAGAAAAAAAGAAAAATATCTCTTGGGATAAAACACTACTACAAAATGTGGTATTTAAGTCGATATGTAAAGTCAATTTTTGGAGAAAACTGATTTATAATGAATTTAAAATCAGTTCGGTGAAGAACTGATACTATACACGTAGATTTTTCCTTTTCTCTTCTTTCTTCTCCCATCAGACATAATTTTTAATTTGTATCGCTGTAAACAACACCCAAAAACCCAAAATCGAGTTTCACCTCTTCCACTCTTTTTCATTTTTCGGTTACCTACGACCACCAATTCCAACATCGTTTAGTGAGTTTTCTTCCTCTCTAAATTATCTTCCAGATCTCTTATTTTTTTGAGCAAAATACTCAAATTTTTTATACCAATTTTCTTACTTACAAAACACTTTTTTTCTTCATTTCTTTCATTTTGTCACTTCATTTACTCTTTATAAGTATTTCTATTAATCCTACGCACTTATTATTCACTTTGCGTTGTTTTTTGTATATTATATGTATAAATTTTTGTATTATGTATGTTATTATTTTTATTATGTAGGTTTTGTATAAGTATTTCATAATAAAATAAATTTATATATATATTTATGACTGTGATTTAATGTTGATATTTCATTTATTTATTTATGTTAAAATGAAATGAGAAAGACATGATTCAATAATATAATGCCCATTAAAATATTTGTGATTTGAAGTAGTGTAGTTATTTAAAAAAAATCTCAATAATTACAAAATTGTTATATAAATTTATGTCATTGAATACATGTTCTTAAATAGAGTAAAAAATGAGTAAAATATGTAATAAAAAAACTTTAAAGTCGGTTCAATGCGGGAACCAACTTTAAATTTTAAGTCTTTTCATTTAAAGTCGATTTTTAAAACGATTGTAGCAAATGCTATTCAATAGCTATGGTAACTCTTTAACAATCACAAAGAACTTCAAGAGTTCTTTTTATTATGGAAAGGAAAAATAAAATTTATGTGTAGCGGAAATTGGACCGTGTAAGGTCTATCAATTTGGAATGACATTCGTATCTACAAAGCATGCGAACACGCGAATGGAGTTTCAAATTTTTGGATCCATCAATCAAGAATTTGCACCTCTTTGCACACACACATAGAGAGATAATCTTGTTGCATTGGTGGAAAATTGCATGGTAGTGCTTCGAAAGTACATTTTGAACACCCGAATTATGAGGGGAGTAAGATACATGTAGGGTGTGTGGTCTGTGGTACTTGTAAGAAATATATTACTGGACAAATGAGAATTTAACATCAAATATAAATTAAAATGATCAAATTACATATTAGAAATAAATAGTAAATTTACAATGAAAAATAAATAGAGAAACAGAATAAAGAAATGATCAGATCTCTTGTTACACAATTTTCTTATGATAATTTTTTTTTCACATGGATGTTTGAGAGCAAAGAAAAGAATATCTCCTAAGAAAAAATAATCAACTAACAGTAGATGAATACCAATAATACTACTCTAACCAGCTATTTTATACATGTACTCTATCACAGTGCAACCTAAGACTTGAGTATTTGTTTCTAGAAATAACGAATTTGTTGAAGGGAAAAACGTAGGAGAGTGGCTGCTATGTTATGTGTCGATTTCCCTTAGTTGTAAATATAATTTATAGAGTTATTCTCATGACTGTTGGAACCAAAACTGATGCAGCAAATGATATTAAATAGCTGCTAAAACTGTTGTAGCAAATGCTATTCAATAGCTATGGTAACTCTTCAACAATCACAAAGAACTTCAAGAGTTCTTTTTATTATGGAAAGGAAAAATAAAATTTATGTGTAGCAAAAATTGGACTACGTAAAGCCTATCAATTTTGAGCAACAATTGTATCTGCAAAGCATGTGGACACACGATTAGAGTTTCAAATTTTTGGATCGATCAATCAAGAATTTGCACCCCCTTTGTGCACCCACATAGAGAGACAATTTTGCTATACTAGTTTACCACTCTTAGTAAATCAAATGCTATATAAAATTTTTAATGTATTATTAGGTTTCTAATGTGGGATAAGCATAAACAAGCAAATCTTTTCTTCTCAATAAATGAACTTTGAGACTCAATTTTTCATTCAACGAATATCATTTTGAGCATTAAAATATGTGATTTTGAAACTCTCATAGAAAAAACCCTAATTAAATAAGATGACACACTTATACAAAGTAGATCTCATTAAAATAATATCCAAAATGACATGTAATCATGAGTTAGAACTATATTTTCCAACATCAGCCAATCAAGGATTGTAAGATTTAACTACTTGGTATCTCTTGGATCTACACTTGCCAACATTGATTGATGTTTGAACATAAGGCTCGACTTGTAGCCCGACCCATGAATAGTCCGATCCATCATGTGCCTTACTCGAGACCATAAGATATGTGCGCACCTAAAGTGATAATTTCAAGGGGCCTCGCTTATGTAGAGTAACCTAAAGTACCTGAGGACCAACTATCAATTCGATTTATCAAAGTGGTCAACCTTAAGTTAAATTATGTTTTTATTGATGTACACTTTGACATGGTGTAATGTGTACTTCCTATATAATTGAAACTATAGAGAAGTCATAGAATTAAGTGAATTGTATGAATTTTACATTAAGGTCGCACACACACACACACACACATATGGTATCAAAGAGGATATGAGAGTATGAAAGGATATGAGAGTGTAATGGAAGTGATCCCTCTTCTCATAAATGAGTTCTTCTTAAATAACCGAGTGATGTACTGTGTAGATATGCTGTTATTATTCATTAAATAGTATCTTGTCTGTCACTTTATACTATTTGGAGTTGAGTATTGTGCTGAAAAGTATATATTTCATCATTCCAAACATGTAACTGAATAGTGTTTTGTGGGTACTATTAAGTGAAATGAATAGTGCATTGTCGACATCGTTTACCGTTTTGTCTTTTAGTATAAAAACAATAGTAATTGTTTTCTTAAGATCCTGATAGGTTCTTTGATGATGGGCCGTTATATGGGCCTTATACAAATAAATTGGGCTTTTAACCTTTTAATGATAGATGGACGTATAGGTCCAAAATTTAACACAAAGTGGACACGCATGCCCAAAATTAATAAGAAAGTGAACACGCAGGCCCATATAGAAGTTCATGTCTTCAGTAGCTGTTTCTAAGTTGATTAGATCTTCTATTGATGCTTTTGATGAAGGAGATACTATTCTATCGGGTGATTGGGTTTCATCTGAATCAAGTTCTTCTTTCTGAACACATGATGTTTGTCCAGAGGATGATAGCTATTTAATTATTTCCAAGAGTTCCTCTTGGGTTTTTTTTTGAGATATTAAGACATTTGTATGTGCCTTTTGTGGTAATAAAAGTGAGAATGCTTGAATTTCCTTCACTTGGGGTTCTCTGTGACCCTTTTGTAGAAGCCATTTGTCAACATTTGGTTGCAATAATGTTTTAGGAATCGTAAATGACGACCACCATTTGAATTGAAAAGAATGGGTGATAGTAATTACCTCCGATGTAACAAGTTTTAAAACCCATTGACACACCCAAGAAAGGTAAAATTTTGAACAAAATATGCATAGAGGAGGGAATCTAGCTTCCTTTGATGATGGTTTGTAATGCTTCTAGAAAGATTCATAACTTTATTTCACTGGAGAAATAAGAATTGAAATAAGGTTTTTGAATAATTTCCACCACTTAGAAAACCAAGATAGAAATCGAGATGAATTAATAGATTTGTTAACAAAGAAAAATAACCAAGAATGTTGGTTATCTTTGTTTTGGATGAGAAATGCATTAAACTATGCCTGGTAATAATCCCAATAATTACTTTTTATAATGTGGAATGGAAGATGTAACATTGACTAGAAAATTCAATGATTATAATAGATCATTTCCCCAATCTATTGGAGATATAATTTTGTGAAGTTTGGCAGTTGAAAACTACAATTCTGGTAAGTTGGGGTAATAGAAGTGTTTGGATTCAACATTACCAGTAATTTCCAAAATACTTTGATAGTATTGTGGATTTTTTGAATTAACTAAAGGTTTGTAAAAGAATCCTTTTCCAAATAATTTTTGGATTGCTAAATAGGGGTTTTGATCAAAAAAATCCTTTTTCAATAATTGTAACTATCTGAGTTGGCTGTTTTTGAAAATACTCAAAAGCTGGTTTTGATTTGGGAATGACTTCCCTTGGTCCTTTTGGAGTAAAATAAGTAGAAGTTGTTATCCTTCTTTCTGGAATAGAAATTGTTCCAGTTGATTGTTTTAAAATGTTTTTTGATTTGGAAGACATTACTTCCTTTTCTTTGCCCTTAGAGGCTAAATGTAATATGTTGGATGGTGCACCCAATCCTGGGATGCTGTAATAAGTTGTTCAGAATCCTTTTGAATCCTGTAATTCCTTCATATTTTGTACCTATTCTTGGATACGTTCATATAGATCTTCATCCAATAGAGATAGTTATGGTGTTAGCTCTTCCAGGTTTTGTTGGGAGGATGATTCTGGTTTGGTTTGGGCCACTTAGGACCAAGTGATAATTGGTTTGGATGATGATAGATTGGTAATAGAAGGGTTTGGAGGAGGTTCCCTTTTCTCCTTATCTTTTTTCTTCTTACTCATCTTGGAACCTATTTTGGAGAAATTCTCTAGTTAGAAAATCTGGTAATGAATTGTTCTCTCCTCTGATAAATTCTATATCAAAATAAAAAACACTTAATAAAGCTTTCCATCTGGCAAAAATTTGTTTTGATGCAATATTTTTAACATCTTTTAATAAAATTTCTTTTGCAGATTTGCAATTAATTCTTAACAAAAAGCTTTGATTTAGTAAATCTGATTAAAATTTGGAAATTAATTTTTTAGATAAGAGATCGTTGATCTCTTTTTCTGTAGAATTGTTCAAGGTTACCATTCATTTGAATAAGCCTTGCTTTTGTTGGGATATCCTTCTCATTGAAGGTTGGTTCATATGGTAAATCTACCACATGTTCTTTTCTTTCCCAGAAAGCACCGGGTAATTCAGAACAAACCTCTTTTTCGAAAGAGTTTTGTAATTTAGAAATCTTATCTTTGATTTCTAGAATTTGAAGTTCTTTCTCGATAGTATAAGATTGAACTATTGTTTTGAGATAGAGAAGGTCCTTTTCTCTATGCTTGATAAGAATGGAAATTTCTTTTTGGTAAATGGAATTGACTCTAATGAGATTGAGATTCCTAGTTTTTGGTTCTTCAATGAAGGGAAAAATGAAGGTTTTTTCTTCGATTTTGAAAGAAATCTTATCATTCTTGACAAGATATGGGGTAATGATATCCATGAAAGGTGTTCCTGGTATGGATGGATAGCCTATATAAGAAATGATCACGAATAGAGTTTTGATGAGATATGATTTTTTGAGAATGGATACTTCAATTTTTCCAATAACACTCATTTTTGATTTATTGCTTGAAGTGAGTTGTTCCTCTATCGGTTGATAAAACCTTCTGGGAAAAATTGATGGTTTGATACAATTGAGATTAACCCCTGTATCAAACAAGGCTATGGTCTCAAGTTTTGATTCATCAGGAAATACAAGGGTTATACTAACCTTATATTTCCTAGTGATGATTTGTCTTAAATTTTGAAGAACGTTCTGGGGAATGTTCTCCATACTTTTAAGTTCTTGATAATTTGATGCAAGTTCATCGTTAGAATCACTTACATAATTAGGTGTTTTGTCTCTATTTTTATCAAGTAATTTTAATTTGATATCATATTCTTTATGTTTTTCCCTAAGCTGGTGGAGTTCAAGGTTAATAGTTTTGAATTCAGTTTTTAAGTCATGAATTTGACTTTTTGGTTTGATAACTTTATTCTTGCATTACAAAACAACATGAGGTTGTAATAGCCTATGTTGGTACTTGGAAGTTTAGAATTTTTTGGTAATGGTTGGGATTTGGGTAAAGATTTAGTCAAGTGATCCATATATAATTTGGTAATTATAGGGTCGTTTAACTTAAGGATTTTATCTTAAAGTTGTTCATATTCTTCCTTAGTTAATACGTTAATATTTTTATCAGAGGAATTAGAATTGCTTGATGCAAATTCATCATCCTGGGGATTTGAATCTTCGTCTGACCATTGGTCGAATTTAGATGATAATATATCTACCATTAAAGCATATATTTTGTTTAAGATGTCTTTTTCAAGGTTTAATTCATGAAGATTTTTAGACATCTTGCAATAATTAGCAGTGTGACCCTTTTTCAACATTTATAACATTTAAACTCTTTGAATTTTTTAAAGGGTTTTTCATGGGATTTTGATTCCTTATTAAAATTTCTTTTATAAGGTTTTTTGTAAAAAATCATTCTTTTTTCATAGAATGGTTTTCTGGGTTTTGAAATCGTCTTATAAGTCTTATGCTATTTCTTATAAGGTTTTGAAATATTTTTACTGCAAGTTCCTTCGCAGGTTTTGTCAATAGAGAAGTTGCCATCAAACTGTTTGCAGAATGATCCAATTTCTCTCTTGGAGAGTTTCAGCTCCAATTTCATCTTTTTTTGGATTTTCAAATCTTGACATATTTGAAGACCCTATTTTTGAGCAAAATTGATCAATTCACTATAGGTTAATTGATCATATGGGATGATATGATTCCCATAAGTTTTGCGTATTTTGTTTGTGGTTTTCTCACCTAAGAGAGGAGGAAGTCCTGCTAGGAACTTCTCTTTCCAGAATGGTTGAATAGAGTCATCCTTATCATAACTCTACACAGGAATGTAGTTATATAATTTTGAAAATCACTCATCTTCCTACATTTTATGTTGGAAAGAAGATCAGTGTTTTTATCTTTTAGATGGGATGGATCTCCCATAAAATGATGTGATATGGTAAAGAGTAATGTAGATATCGCATCCTGTATACGACCTCCTTGTTGATCAAGTATGGGTATACCACACTCATCAATCAATATTTCATTGTAGATATTTAACTATTGTTATTTTGAAAGATGATGATCCCACCATCATTTTAGTTGGCCTGAGAAGCCTTTCGACAGTCAAATGGAAACATTTTTGTTCATCAATTTACACAAGGGTATGTAATTTAACAAAACAAAAAGCATTAAGATCAATTATTTTAATATTGCACAGGTTCATACAAGTCTTTCGATCTTTATATTTACCTATACTGAAATATTACAAATCTATCCTATAATTCTATCTTTCGATAGTATAAATCATAAGATTAAAATTATCTAACTAATGGTCAATTAATTAGAAGTAATAAACTCAGAATAAATCAGACAAACATGAAGAGAATAATTCAAATTAACATAGAAAATCATGCATAATTTGGAATAAGATTACATTTTTTTTTCTAAAATAAAGAAAATTTAGTTCATGCTAAAAATTAAATTTAATATATATAAACGAATTTACCATAATTTTTCTAAGAAGAATTAAAAAGAAAATGAGTCGCAAAAAGAATATGCTTTTATGTTTCCATGTTGCGTTCCCAGCCTTCTTTTCTGCACCAAAGTATGTTTTTTTATCTATTCTCTTTCTCCCTCTGGCGACACTATTTTTTTTCTATTTCTGTTCAACCTTGTGTCCTTTTTTTCTTTTTTTTTCTCCTGGCTCCTATCCTTTGTTTCTTATCATATGTGTGTGTATATATATATACACCATAGTTTCAGCGCCGGTTTTCTTCTTCTTTTTTATTTCTGTTTCCCAGCACCCGAGTATTGTGTTTTTTTTCTCTCAACTCATATTTTTTTCCTTTAACACTTTCTTTCCTTTTGAATTTGAACTAAATAAATCTTCATTTAAATTTAAGAGTCTTTAGATAATATGTGTCTAAAATTTTGGATCTTCATTTTCTTCAAATCTACAATAAAATTTAAATAATAATAATTAAATATAAAATAAATAAAAATAAATAAAATCTAAAGTTAAAGTTGAGAAGTTATGAATTATGTTAAATTATACAAGTTATCATAAACATATTTTAAATGATTATATAATAATACAATGATATTCAATCATTAACATCTATTCATTGAATTAACATAAAAAAATCACGTGCCATATATATGACTTTTTTTAAAGATATTTTGGTAAATCTATCTCATAGGTTAAATATAAAGTAAGTTTTATGCAAATTTCTAAGAAATATATCAAAAATATTTATATAATATTAAAATCATAAATAATCATTATTTATTATCTATTAGATTAACATAATATATTACATGTGGCTCATATATATAGTAATTAACCTTCACTTAAAAAGTAAAATAAAAATTAAAAATAAAATAATTCAATATTATGATTGGATACCCTAGTTATAACCAATGCATATATATGTCTCTTATGCAATTATTAGAATGTTTTGATTTTAGAGATAGAAACTAAAAAGAAGTCATAAAACTAAGTGAATTGTATGAATTTTACATTAAGTTCATACACACACATACACACACACACACACACACACATATATATATGGTATCAGAGAGGATATGTGAGCGTAATGGAAGTGATCCCTCTTCTCATAAATGAGTTCTTCTTAAATAACCGAGTGATGTACTGTATAGAGATGTTGTTACTATTCATTAAACAATATCTTGTCCTTTCTGATACCATATAACTTATGGTATCATAGTCATAAGGGTGTTCTAAGTTGTTTAATACATGTTGTAGTTAATATTCATAAGTATTGTTCGAACCTTGGATAATAATATTTATGATTTTACGATTTGTTTATATGATAATATGTAAGGTTGTTGCATTTATGCATTCGATCCGGACAAAGGATTGTAAGTCCCGTTGTTAGCCATGTGTTTGCATTTGAAGGGTAATAATTCCTTATATCTGCCGGTATTTAGTAAATGACCTATTCGAATATAAGCTGAACAAATTCATAAATATTATATGAAAAGATAGAACAAGAAAATAAATGTTAAATGTTTCATGTATAATTACTTAGCATACTTCTATGACTTTGTTTTCATAAATTAAATACAAGTATCTTGATAGTTGATAGTAGACATTAATTTGAATGTTAAGAATCATATTTACCATGCTAAATATATTATATTGATGATTAGTATTGTCATATTATTTACAAATTATATTTTAGTTTAAATTTAAAAACATGTCTAAACAAAACTTTTCTACATCATCACCTCAGTTATCTCCAATATATCCAGCATCACCGGCTCTATCTACTGCCCCTACCTTACCAGTTAGGACAAATGAATTGAATGTATTAACAATGGAACATCAAGAACTAGACATATGAACCCTATGTCTAGATTTAGATCTTCCACATAACAAAAGTATTAAGAAATGGTTCTTTAAGACACACCTAGAAAATACTAAGGCAAGTTGCTTTATGAAACATGAAAGGTATGTTAAAGAACATAATCAAAACATATTATTTTTGGATTGGTTAGAAATCTATAGAGCAACCAAAGGATTAACCTTTCCATTTACAAAAGGATCAAAAAAATTCTACTAAGAACAACTCTAAACCAATTAGCCCAGTAGAAACATTATTAGGTCACATTGACAACCCTACCCAAGTTAGCATAGTTGAATTATCATATTTAGTTAACTCTGAACCAATTAGCTTAGTGTCACCAATTGACCAAGTCAAACCATTACTAGTCCCAGTAGGTAATCCTAAACTAATTATCTTAGAAGACTCAAAACCAAAACCTATAGTTACACCTATAGTTCCAGTTATAATTGATCCTAAACCTGTCAACATTACTATAGAATCCATAGCCATAGTTCCTGAACCTATAGCTATAGTTCCACAAATCAAAAACTTTTTGGATATTAGTACTGAAGAAGTTATAAAAGAAGACTTCGACAAACTACTAGATGAAATTGATAGTTCAACAACTATCATAAGAAAAACTCATCCATTCATGGAAATTAGTACTAGAGAAATCACATAAGATGATTTCGATAAGTTACTAGATGATGATTATGATTGGTATAAATCAAAATCTGTTGAACCAGTTAATTCAATTAACATGGTCAATATCAAAAAGAAGTTACCCGTATGGGAAACTCCAGATGGTTCAGTTGAAACTGAACATCCTCCATTAAGACCTATTACCTTTCCTTACCAAGATAGTCAAGTATAAGTCTTTCCTCTTAAGATCCCTCAAGAGAACCAAGCGATCAACCTCAAAAACATAGTTATCCAAAATAACTTTATACCTTAGGTAAACAACTTACTAGGATAGAAAAAAAATCAAAAGATTGATCTTCCCTCTACCTCCTACCAAGCCATAGATAGTAAAGTTAAAAATCCTATCTTTAAATCCTTCCAAGTATCCAAACCAGCCCAGGAAGAAATATTATTAAAGTTTGAAAAACTTCAAAATTGGAACAATACCCTTAAGTCCCAATTATAAGACCAAGCCTCAAACACAAAACCAGGATTAGTTGTACCTGAGTCACCAATGACTTCAAAGTCAACCCCAAAACCAATATAAGATCTTTGTGTTCTTAGCAAACTAAGGTCTAGTATTTCATCTCAGGATAGTTCCCAAGAAACCCTTTTTTAACCAATTCCTCAAATCCAAAAACTAGCTTGGCAAGAACCTAGCACAGTTAGGTACCCACATACCATAGGTACCTAGTCTAGTTAGGTTATCCTAGAAGTTTTCTTCCCATTGATTTGATTTTCGAACAACATATTTATTTTCTTTTGCGCATTTTCTTTAAATTGATTTTATTTTAAATTTCAATTACAACAACCTTAGTGACCTCTATGACTTATATTAAAAAAAAATATATCTAGGGTTACCTATACAAATAGAAACAGAAAAAGCCAAATTAATCACTCACCTTACCATATAAAAAATATACAATCTGTACATGGGTCCATTCTCTAAAAAAGTGAATTCTCTTATAAAAAATATATAAGAGAAAGAAAGAAAAAATAGAAAGAAAGAAAAGAAAATGAATAGTATAATCTATATACTATGACCCAAAAAGCCTAAACATTAGTGAGAAATTGTTTAATATAAAAGAAAATATAAGAAGTAATTCCCTAAGAAGTCATTGCATTTTCCCACATTTTCGAGAAGTCATTGCATTTTCCCATATTTTTGAAAAGCATACTACTTGATATTTTTATTTGATAAATTTGATTGATGTATGAAAGTAATGTATAATATTTTATAAATCCTTACCTTTGATTCATTTCATGAGATCAACGTTAAAATAATACTTTGAGTCTTTCTTCTATATACATATGAAAACATATTAGTTCATTTCTATACATCAAGTCTTTTGCATATAAATTATTATGAGTGTTTTTGAGAATATTGACTTGTGAGTAATAGAGTCAAAACGAATTCGGATTCCTAACAATAAGTTTGGGTTAAATTAAATTGATACATTTTTTATATGAAATATGAAAATTATTTTTAACTAATTATTATAATAAATCATGAATGTTTAGGAAGTTGAAATAATCAATGTTTAAGATTTTAATTATGAAATTTAAAAGAGATTATAAGCATGAATAATTTTTGTATTTCATTTTTTTTTATTTTTTTTACTTTATTTTAAATTTTAATTAACTTCTTATTTTATTTGTTTTATTTTGTTTTCATTTTTTGTTAATATTTGTGGGTATCATTACTGAAAACCCTCACAAGATTTAAATTCGTCTACTAAGGCAACCTAGGGGTTTAACAGCTTATTACATATGCTAAATTCAACTGTGTGAATCCATGGAAGCGATTTAATGTATTTTAATTGAATAAATAGATTTATATTTTTATAATTTTATCATATTTTTATATAAATTTTTCTTTTGGGAATCACATGTATTTTTATTGTTTTTCAAGTATTTTTGTTAAAAAATAACTTAAAAACTCGAAAAAAATATTAGACAATACATCACAAACATGTTGAGAATTAGCATTAAAGTTTTAAGTTTGGGGGTGTTTAATGACTTGTATAATTTGTCATAATTTATAACTTCTCAACTTTTATTTTAGTTTAATTTTATTTATTTTAAACTTTATTATTATTATTATTTAAATTTTATTATAAATTTGAAGAAAATAAAGATTTAAAATTTTAAAAAAATACTTTAGATTTATTTAGTTTAAATTGAAAAGAAAAGCTAAAAAAATAAAGAAAGTCATGAAGAAAAACAAATGAGCTGAGAGAAAAAACTGAGGCGTTGAAACTAGTGTGTGTGATAAGAAACAAAGGATAGGAGGTAGGAGAAAAGAAAAAGGAAAAAAAAAAACGGCGCAGGGCTGAATAGAAATAGACAAAAAAGAAGAAGAAGAAATAGTGCAGCCAGAGAGAGAAAGAGAACAGAAAAAAAAAACAGATTTCGGCGCAGAAAAAGACTAGAAACGCAACAAGGAAATGCGAAAGCATTCTTTTTAAGATTCATTTCTTTCGATTTTTGTGAGAAAAATTATGTTAAATTTAATTTTTTATATAAATTTAATTCTAAATTATGTTTAATTTTTTATATTAATTTAAATTATTTTTCTTCGTATCTGTATGATTTATTATGAATATATTATTTTTAATTAACTAGTTATTAATTACATGGTTTTGATCTTATGATTGTTTATCGAAAGAGAAAATTATAGAATAAATCTGTAATATTTTAACGTAGGTAAATATAAAGATCGAAAAACTTATATAAATATGTGTAGTATTAAAATCATTGATCTTAATGCTTTCTTGTTCTGTTAAATTACATACTCTTGTATAAATTGATGAATAATAATATTTTCAATTGATTGTCGAAAGAGACTTTTGGATGTTTTTTTGAAGATTGCTAACAAAGAGAGAGAATTAAATTCAATTAGTTAGATGAGTAAGTATAATTAGGAATTATGTGATATCGATTTTATTTTAAATTCTAATTATGATAATCTTAGTGATTTTTCTAGATAAAATTGATATTAACATGATTTTGATATTTTTCAAAAGTAAATTATCAATTTTTGAGGATAATATTCTTTTTATCACTTTATTATAAAACTATGATACTATGTAATTGTAATTTTACATCGATCATTTACAACTTTTAAAATATTTTAAACATATTTATAACACACTAATATATTTGAACCTAAAACATGAATATCTCTAAGCCACAATAATATAGAAAAATAAGACTTTTTGTTTTTACATAAATGTACATTGTCTTTTTGAATGCTTTAAAAATATATTTTTTGTGCAAAGTAAAACGTATATGCAATGTATGAAGTTATTAAAATGAAATTTCAAATAAAATTATTTAATATAATTAAACAAAAAATAAAAAAAAATCTATATGGATCCTATTTTATATGTATCTATCTATACTATATATAAATAACTAAATCACAAGTTATAATTGTTTAGATAAAATTGTACACATATTTTAAAAAAAATATTACTATTATTGTTAATTATTGTATAATTTATGTAATAATTTTTTTTAAAATAAAATATTATTAGTATACAGATGTTATTTAAAATATTACTTAAATACATACATATCTTTAAATAATAATAACAATAATATAAGATTAATTAAATGTATACATGTAACATTTGTTTATAGCTAGTATATATAATGTCTTCATAGGTCCAACATGACGCATCGATGGTAACGTTTAACTTTAATTAAAAACTAAAATTTGTAATTTTAAAACTTTTTATATAATACCGAAGATATTATTAATATTAAAATTAACCTAAATAAATGCATGTAATAAAATAACCAATTAATTTTTTTTCTTCTATTTATTCATAAATCTCGTATATATAAAAAATATTCTACGATTCAATACATGTATTAATATAATCGGTGATTTATTAGTATCATATATTCATAGTAGCATATGAAAGAGAAAAATATAATATATATATAAAATATGAAACATGATAATTTATAAATTGAAATATAATTATATATTCTTTTAAAAGTGAAACCTTATAAATGGTAAAATATTAATTTTAAATTTTAGTATTAAATTTTAGTATATATATATATATATATATATATATATATATGAAACTGGGTAAGTATAAGTAATTTATTACATAATATATTGTTTAATATTACACTTTTATGTATAGAGAAGCAATTGTTCTCTTATTTATATATATATATATAAATTGTTGATATGATTTATATATAATTATTTTTAATTTTATATTAAAATATTAAATTTAATATTATAAATAATATTAAGTTAAATTTGATGAGACATTATTTATTATATTAATATTGTTCACTTATCAAGTTTTTTTAGTGAAATTTTTTATATTTTTATACTATATTTAATAAATTAAAATTAATTATATAATATAAAATTAATAAAAAAAATTATTAAATATAATTTTTGGATAATATTTGATATAATTTTAAAAAATATTTTATTTTATAAATAAATATATATTTTTAATATAATATTTGATATTATAAATTAAAAATAAATAAAAATTTAATGTAATTTTTGATATAAAATAATGGAATATTTAAGGTAACATGTGATTGAGACAGCAATCCAATCTTTTTATATATATATCCGACTCAAAATCGCATCCGATTACATTCTCTCATTTTACGGATCCTTGTGGTGCTAAACGAGTTATTCTGTATCTAGCACTTATCTGATACCTATTCTACATTCTCTGTTTTGTTTCGATTTAATCCTTCACGGTATCAAACGCTTTTCCAATATCTTTAGTTTTTGATCTTTATATGTGGATTAGTTAGTGAGGGTTAGGGTTTCTATTTGCAACTGATTGGTTTAGATGAAGATGTGGGATGAAATGGTTTACAACAAGGTTGAGGAGGAAGGGGAGGATGAAGAATTCATTTCAGAAAAAGAGCAACACGTAGAACAGAGGTGTTTCAATGGGATGGGTGGGTTGTTGAACCATAGGAGATTGATTCTGGTGGGTTATGCTCTTACTTCTAAGAAAGCTAAGAGCTTTTTGCAGCCTAAACTCGAAGGTTTAGCTAGGTAAAATTTATGAATCAATCAGCTTCTGGAATGCTTTCCCTTAATCTCTGTTTGGACTAATTACAATATTCTGGGAAATTGATTTTAATTAATAAGATAACTGTTCTGCCTACTTGTGTTTTGCGAAAGTGAACCATGGAATTTCATTGGTTATTCGAATATTCTAGTACCTACGTTGTTTTCGTTTGGCTGGCAAGAAAATGAATGAAAAGTTATGAAAAGTGGTCCAATAATCAATCGTTTCAAACCTATAATGCAAATAAGATTTAATTTTTTTTCCTTTCTTGTTCACTTCTCTCTTTCGTAATGGGAACGAGGAGGAAGTGTTCTAACCTGTTAAAACAAAAGTTTTATACTTTTCATAGTCCTCATTTTCAAGCTCTTAAAATAACTCTAAAGATTTTCTATCAAAAAAATGACTCTTAAGATCTGTTTAAAATTAATTAAATTATTATGTAAGCTAATTTTCTGGGTTGGAGTGGGAAGAATTAAAAGATGTATTTGCATGACATTTCAGTGGAACTCTATTAATGAGAAGAAGCATTTAGGATGCTGTGTCTATATTACATAATAATGTAGTGGGCTTTCTTCTGTGCTTGAGCTTCCAAGATGGATAGGTTAGAACTGCCTGTGTTCACTTAATATATTAATTAGCTTAAATAATAATCGTTACTAGAACTCATGTTCTAGAACTATGTGCCTTTGTTATGTGCGCAATTGTTGATTATTTGATTATTTTTATGATGCAGAAACAAGGGTATATTGTTTGTTGCCATTGACCATAACAGGCCACTAGCAGAGCAGGGTCCTTTTGACATCGTTTTGCATAAGGTGGATGATTACCTGAATTTCATTTGTAGAAACCTACACCAATTTTTTATTTTTTTTAATTCTTTTGCAATTTTTGAAATTTTATTATTGTTTGTTTTCTTTGCTTGCAGTTAACAGGAAAAGACTGGCGCCATATTCTTGAGGTTTGTTGTTTATTTATGTCATTTTCATACGACATAACCTCTATCATTCTTGTTAGTGTTCTGGATGTGATTGATGCTCCATAGCTATGCTGCTTTGACTATATACTTTGCATTATCACATGATACTGATTCTTATGGTGGAGCTCAGAATAATGACACTGTTTGGTAAAAACAAGATTTTATGCTTAAAATTCATTTTCTAATGGAATGTGTAGAGTGCGTCTCTGACCTTTATCATACAACGTGAGTCAATAGTTGAGGTCTAAGCCTAAAGGCTCTGGCGAGGGAGGATGTTTATACTACTGTGACCATCTTTCTAAAATTTTCATGTTTTCTGTTTTCATGTTTCCTGAGCTGGATTTTTTCCCCTGATTTGCTCAAAACAAACATCTTTTGAAACCAAATTTTGAGTCCTTGCCTTTCTTGATTCCTATATAAGTACTGGCCAAGCTTGTGTTTCTGATTCTATTCTTAATCTTCTATATTGACTTGTTAGCTGTTGCATTCTGCTCCTATGGTTGGAACTTTTTCTCTTTTGACTATTATGTTAAGGTAAGAACTTACCGTGGTCCTACATCTTGCTCTGCTTTCTCTGTGTTTCTATGAGAGAGAGAGAGATAGAGAAAATTAATCCATCGCTGGTGATTTATATATTGATTTTTTATTATTTAGTTTATGGGATACGTTCAGTGGTTATAAAATATTATTTAATTTTTACACTTCCATATATTTAATTGTTGAAATTTAAAACAACATTTTTTTCCTATCAAGTCTCCACTCCACTTCATTATAAACCTCAACCATTGAGATATTATTATTATTATTATTTTTGATAAAAACTATTAGGATATTAGAGTGTAAACAATTATGTAAAAATTAGGGTCACTGATCTTGTCTAAGCCCTAGTTCATTGTGAAACATAAGTTGAGTCTATATCATCATAGAACTCTAAGTTCTTAGTTTTGACTAGAGTTGAGTACTCTTTCCTTCGCAGTTAGTAGTTTTTTTCTGAATAAAATTTAACATGTATGAATTTAGAAACATGTTTGCAAGTTGTTAAGTACTTTGGTTAGATCATATTTTGTAGGAATGAATGATAATAGTATGGAATTTGGATATTCTATTGTTTGCTTTGACTTATAAATAGAGAAAGCAATGGAATTCTTTCCATCCATGAACCAATCCCAATATAATGCCTCGGAATTCTATGTTTTATTTACTTATTTGTATTCTATTTTCTATTTTTTCCCCTTCTTTTCATTTGGAACACAGTAAATGTTCTTTTCCAATTTTACCCCATTTAAAACATAACAAAAATTTGTTTTCAACTTTACCCTCATTTTGATTCCATTATTCCATCAAAATATAATAATGGTAATAATGTTTCCCTGTCAATAAAATTCCATTGAGTTAAGAAATTTTCAATGCTTAACACAAATACTGAATATGGTCTCATTGGAATGTAATTATGCATGGATGAGGACTACAAGATGAACTTAAGTTCATTCAACTATTGAGTTGAGTGCATTCTGTTTCAACAATAGTATACGACATTGTTTATGAAGACTTGAAACCTTATGCCTGATCAGTTTAATATTTACCTAATGTAAATTGCTAGAGATCCCTTTGTCTGCATCTCTAAATGATTTTTGTTTGATATTCATATATATATTTTTTGTTCTCTCAAATACTAAAGATTGTCTTTAGGATATCTTTCTGCCTTTTCTAGCACATTGTTTGACAAGTGTGATGCACTTTTGTCAATAAAGTTCATGATTAATTTTTAACATATTTGTTTGATGATGCATCTTTGGTCGTGTCTAGATATTCAAAGTTCCTTCTATTGATATAATTAGTGGTTTGGAAGACATGCTTTTGCCATACAAAGATTTTGTTATTAAAAGACATTTTGTAGCCAGATAAAAAGGCAACTATTATGGAAGTATCTGCTGTGCCTTTCATCATTAATATGCTACCATTATTTTGTGTGGTTGCTTCATTTCAATTGAGTAATTGACACTCAAATGAATACTTACTTAACTCTAGTGTATATTACGTGCACACCTTTCAGTAATGCCCTTCTAATTCATTTTATTATATTTTTAGGACTACAGACAAACACATCCAGAAGTTACAGTTCTCGATCCTCCAGATGCCATACAACATTTACGTAATCGTCAGTCCATGCTTCAGGCTGTTGCTGATATGGGGTTGTCTGAAGCTTATGGTATCCTATTTCCCATTGTCTTAAACTGTTTTCTTCATTGAGAATTATTTTTTCTAGGAGTTAGTTGATAAGTTTTAGCTAGAAGATTAAAAGTATTGGTATCTCTAGAGTACCCCTATTCTTGTTTTGGTATCTTTTTTGACTCTTATTTTTAATTGAAACATATCAAATACCCTTATTTAGATTAATGATATCCATTTTGGTCAATTTCAACTGTAATTGTATATTTGATATACCTTAATTCATTGAAATTATTGTTGAATTTGACCAAAATGGATACTAGTAAACTAACTAGGGGTATATGATGCGTCTCAGTTGAGAATAAGGGTCAAAAAAGATACTAAAACAAAAATAAGGATACTTCAAAGGTACCAATCCCAAGATTAAACTTGGAAAGCTAAAATATTAATACATGCCTTCTTTCCCTCTAATGCTGACCATGTGACTTTGGATTAACTCATATCCAGGTAAAGTAGATGTACCCAAACAGCTGGTTGTCAAGAAAGATGCATCATCTATTCCTGACGTGGTTGCAAAATATGGATTGACACTACCCCTTGGTATGCATTAAAATTGTTTGCATAAGCTTAATGTTTACTGCACTTCACAGATGAAATATGGATAATGCACCTATTTAGAAACTGCCATTCATCTTAAGTTCAATTTAGGCTTCTGAACCTGGCCTGTGTAGGCTTTTATGGTCCATGTATCCGGATAATCACTACTCTCATAATTGTATGTAAAATGCTTTTAGGAATTTTGTTCTATTTGCCTCGTTTCTTTTCATGGGTTCTATTTCCCTTTTGAGTTTGCTTTTTTTTTTTTATATATGCTTCAGTTGCAAAGCCATTGATTGCTGATGGAAGTGCTAAATCGCATGAACTATCGCTTGCTTTTGACCGCTACTCCCTCCAGAATCTTGAACCACCCTTTGTTCTGCAAGAGTTTGTTAACCATGGTATGCAACTGCAACTGATTTGGCATATTTAATTCTTTGTTAGCTACTGGCATTTTATAATTCTTGAGCTGCTGCTTGCTTTTTCGGTTGCAGGAGGTGTTCTTTTCAAGGTTTATATTGTTGGTGAAGCCATAAAGGTTGTCAGGCGGTTCTCTTTACCTGATGTCAGTACTCGAGAGCTATCTGAAAGCTCTGGTGTGTATCATTTTCCAAGGGTCTCTTGTGCTGCAGCTTCAGCAGATGATGCAGAATTGGATCCAGTTGTTGCTGGTAAATTAACTGTGGACGAATTTCCTGTTTTATTAGATCTTTGCTGGTTTATTCCACCATGTGATTCATTGCTGGGATAGGTTTTGCATGGTTAAGGAACCTAAGAATATATTGCAAGGAAATCATCTTTGTTGCTGCATGATGGATTTTGATGGGTTATGGATCCATTTTACCAACTTTCGACAAGGAAAAAAATATCATTGAAATCCCTTGAGGTATGCCAATGTATCAGTCAGAGCCCCAAACATTAAATTAGCCACTTGATCCAGTTTATTTGAGAAAGGACTGGGTATATAAATATATATATATATTTCACAAAATAAATGTTTGGATCTTTTGAAAAACATTTATAGCAACATTTCCATTTTTGTTTTGTTTTGGCCGAGCTTATCTTCCAACTGATTTTCCTTTTGGCCATCATCTGACTGATTTTTTGATAAAGCTTGGTGTCAATGAGGTTTAACTTTTAAATGTAGGATGGGTTTGTACAAGGACATTTGTAGTAATATATTGTATGCTAGCAGCAGTGGCATCTGCGAAAACTGTGGTTCTTTGCTAAAGATCTAGAAGTTAGGCCATCTAATTCATCCTTGTTGGTATCTTTACAGAACTTCCTCTACGACCTTTACTTGAAAGACTTGCTAAGGAGCTTCGGTGTCGTTTGGTAACGTTTCCTTTTTCCATGTGTTCTTGTTGCAATGCCTTTGTTGATGCATGAACTTGTAGATGTTGCCTTCATCTTTTTAGGGTCTTCAACTATTCAACTTGGATATAATCCGAGAGCATGGGACTCAAAATCAGTTTTATGTGATAGACATTAATTACTTCCCTGGTAAGTCAAAGTCGTTTCTTTGATCTGTTATCCACTGTCTTTCTGCATTAGTTCAGGTGGTTTCTTTCTATGATACCATTGTTAGTAATGCAATGCTCACAAATAAAGGTAACTTTTGCAGGCTATGGGAAAATGCCGGAATATGAGCACATATTTACAGACTTCTTGTTGAGTCTTGTGCACGGAGAGTACAAGAAAAGATCTGGTTAACTCTTCTTGGTGAGGCTTGGCGAGGGAACAAGTAAGCAGTTCAAAACTAGTATCACATTCCCTTGACAACATTATCTGTAGGTGAAGCTGTGCACAAAAAAGTCAATGTATAGCTACTAGCGTGAATCCTGCAAGCAGTTGAAGGGCACATGCAAATTGTAATTGTCTATACCTTCAACTTCTGTAATCACTTCTCTTACCAGATACTCGTATGATTGTATCAGAAAAGTTTGCTCTGTACAGTGCTTATGCATGTCCAACTTCATGGTTAGTTTATTAATTTTGTTTTGCTTAGTTGCACCAAAATTTGCACTTATTGTTGCAAAACTGGGTGCGCAGTCTTCTTGAATTATATAAAGTTTATACAACTAGCTTTGAGAATTTGAGGAAGATCAGGTTTATTCAGTTTTGTTTATGTGGGATGCTTCAAATCTCCCAATAAATTGAAAATTAACTTGATGTTTTTTCTATGTTAAGTGTAAAAGGGAAGTTGTCAAAACACAAATTCTAGGTCATGGCCAAAAAAAAAAACAAAAAAACAAAAGAAATTCTCCATTTTAGGTGGTGCTTGTTTTAGAAGTTAGTACATAGAACTCTTTAAGAAACTTACTGCCCAAAGCTATGGATTTTGACATTCCTGAAACTTTATCTAAAATCTGATATCTTGCAGCTTCACAATAGGCGTAATGAAAATATCGTGGAAATATTAATAATTTAGTTTTACGTAAGTATTGAGTATATATTGGTATTGATTTTATACATATATGTATATGTATAATCTCTGTCCTTGCATTCATACAGGTTTTGGTGCTACTGAATTGTGGCTTATATTGTATAAATTTTAGAAAATACTAAAAGATGCAATAATAAGCTAATTAAACTTATTTTTACAATATTGTGTTTAGGATCTAAATATGACACATGATACACATACTAGTATATTGTGAGCAATTTGTTTTCTTTAAAAAGAAAATATAATTTAAAATTTATGATAATTTTATATATTATGTTTGAGATTAAAAATAAAAGTAAAGAATTATATAATAAAATTAAAAATTACATAATCAAAATAAAAAATATCATGATTATATATATATATATATATATATATATGACAATAATTATATTTTTTTTATAAATTTAAATCATAAATCCTAAAATCCAAACTCTAACTTAAATCCTAATATCTAAACTTTAAATTCTAAAATTTAAGTCCTAAATTAAAATAATATATAGTTGTCACCCAATATATAAGAGATAAACTAAATAGTAATTAATTTCACTTAAATAAATATGAAGAATTTAATTTTTTATTTTTTTAAGTCAATATTGACTTATAAATTACTTATATATTGCAAATAAATAAATAATTTTTGAAAATGATAACATATCAATTAAATAGTAATTAATTTTACTTAAATAAACATGAAGATTTTAATTTTTTATTTTTTTGATGGATAATATTTTTGGATATTTTGAAAGATATTTTAAAAAATTATTTTTCATATCAATACTTTCATTTTATAGAAATTTTTGGGAAAACATAAAAAAAAATCATAATATTTTGATCTATGACAATAAAGAATTGGATAAATAGGCATAACAGTGACCTATATTACTTGAAAGTCATGAAAAGTTGGAATTCTTTCGTAAAATACATTCTTTATAGGTTCGTTTATTATATAAATTATTTTACCGGCTTCATTTCTCACATTTACGTTACATTTTTGTTAAGTTTTGAATACAAATTTATTTTATGATGTAAATATATTTTAATAAATGTAAAATAAATAAATAAATATTCATATTACATAACAAATGTATAAGAAAATATATTTACTAATTTTTTTTAGTACATTTATAATCATGTTATATGATATTAAACGTGTTCACGAGTTAAAAGTAAAAATCTACTTATAAATATGAAATATCAAAATCGGCCGAAACTCTAATATTCTTGGTTGTACTTGTATCCATGGATGGGTAGGTTTTTCATGATATCAAGTCTTTTAGTTAAGTTAAAAAGAGTAATTTAATTTTTTTAATAGCTTAATTATTTTATTATTTAAAAGTGATATCAGAAGGATAAATTACTAATTTTTTTTATATTTTTATAGATGGTCTTTAATAATAGACAATAATGATTATAAAATTAATAAAGATAAAATAAAAATAAAATTTAAAAATTTGATAATTTGTTATTTATTGTCACTTTTTCATAACAAAATGAATAAATTACTATAAAAAATAACAAAAATATAAAATTGCTCTAATTGCTAAGACATTCTAGGTGCATTTGTCTCTGAAAATAAATTAACTTAACTTACACAAATTTTATACATTGTTTGGCTTGGCAAATGTCTTAAAATTTAAATGAACTAACATAGTGGTTTAGTTGATCTACGAGATGAACAAATTGTTAGGAATTTTGATCACCTTGTGATGAGTTGTTTTTAACTATTTGATGATTAAGTCAGTACATGTAGGATGAAGGTTAGAGAAGATATATATTCTCACTCTAACATTATATGAGTGTTTAGATGTAATTCTCTATTATGATATTTAAGTTGTATTTTTAAGGGTTAAGGCATCGTAAAAGTTCTTTGCATTAAGAGATTTATGCCAATTAGTTCATTAAATTATAAAAGGTATCATTTGATCTCTTATATTTTGTAAAAGATGTTAAATAAGGACAAATTTTAATATTTTTTATGATAATTGTTTTACTATTAACTCAATATTTTAATACTTTTATGATAAAATGTTTATTATTAACTCAATATTTTAATAGTTTTTATTATAAATACCAAACAAAACGTACTTTTTACTCTCTACTTATTTACCAATAAAATAAAGTATTAAGAAAATAATATTATTTTATTTAGAATATTAACAAAAAATAATTTTTGTTCTTCTTTGACCCATTTTACAAAAGTAAAAGATTAAATGACACCTTTTATTTTTTTTAAAGAACTAAATGATCCATTTGCTAAATATAAGGAACCTATGTAGTATTTTTCTCTATTTTTAAGTTCTAATAATTGTGTGCATATGTAAATATATATAGGAGAAATAATTAATCTGATAGCTATCTCTTATGAAAATAAGATTGAGTTGTTAAAATTTCGTTGACATCTATCTTTAATTATTTTCTCAAGTTAATTGAAGGATGATCTTTGAACATTTATCTCTTTAAGATAACTATTTTACAATTACACTTATCTAATGAATGTATACTTATCGGCTTAGCCTATAAGGCTCTCTACTAATTAGGGCCACTCTTTGACTATCACGTGAAATGTATAAAATTATTCCCAACATCATTCCTAAGACTTTCTAATCCTTGGGCTAGAAGGTCTAATAATAAAATATGGAAATTAGGTTTCAAAAACGTCATCTAGATCTAATTTTGATACCTTGAATAAAAGTTTAAATTAGCAACTCTACCTAAAACATTAATTTAAATTGTTCGTTATTTTCTTAAAAATAAAGCATAATTTAATCTATTAGTTAATGATCTCTACCTAAATATATTTTATTAACAAATAAATGGATCCCCACCTAAGGTCTTTTTCTACATAAAAAGAAAAATTAATAATTTGAGTTTATATTTTTATTAACCTAATTAATTCTAAACAAGCATAGTTAACTAGTTGAGTTCATATCTAACTTGATTTGTTTGAATTGAACATATCTTTTATTATTTTAATTATATGATATTAGATTAGAATTTTCAAAACCCAAATATTGGGTTAGAATATTTAGGTTTTATTTTCATTTTGTTTCTAAAAAAATTGATGAATTATTTAAAACCACATAGTTTTTATTTAGATCGACCATAAAAATATATTTGTCGTTTATTATAAGTAATTCATCTACTTCAAAACTTTTTATAAACATACAAAATTTGACTATAAAATTTTTGTGCATCTTTTTTTTGGCTTCGTTGTTAGAGAAGAATAATGTTTTAAATTTTTATTATCAAAATTTTTAAATTTTTTTTGTAAATATTCTTGATTTTTCTTTTTGTGAATATTTGTGAGTTTTTTAAAAATAAAAAAAATGAAAAAAAGTTTAAAAAAATTGAAAAAAATTGTTTATTTTTATTTTAACTTCTTTTCTTTTAGTTATTTCTTTTAGTTATTTTATTTACTAATTTTATTTTTGTTTATTTTTCTTTTATTTAGTTATTTTTATTTATTTATCTTCTAAATTTATTCCTTTTACTTATTTTTACTTATTTATTTATTTACTAACTTTATTTCATTTTTTATTTACTTTCACTATTTTTATTTATTTTTGTTTAATATATTTCTATACTAACTTTTATTTTATTTTCTTCTATTACTTTAGGTTAATATTTCTATTTTGATTACTTATTTCAATTTTTTTATCTGTCATTTTCAGGTACTTAAATTTATTTAGTTGTTTGTTTGTTTTTCTTTTCTTTTGTTTATATTTCTAATAGTGCTTGATTTAATGCTAAGTTCTCTACTACCTTGATTTTTATTTTTATTATTAGTGTATAAAAAGTATGAGATTTTGAAAAAAGAACTCATATTTTTTATTGATAACATCCACCTGATCAAAACATCTTTCAAGAGAGATGGACATTGATAGTGAGGAGAAGGAAGAGCAACTTCAAGTACAAGTAGACATAGGTGATGTCGGAGATAGGCAGAAAATGATGAAGGAACATACAAGGCCAATCATTGGCACTACTATTTCTTGCATATGATTGAAAGAGGATGCAAAAAATTATCAATTGAAAATATACATTATTCCATTTTACCTTCATTTCACGGCATCCCTAATAAAGACTTTTTAAATTTTATTAGAAAATTTTATATAATGGTGCAAACATTTTCATTGCAGAGACTTGATAAAGACCAACTTAGGATGAGGTGTTTTCCATACACACTCAAAGATAGAACCGTCTTGGTTCATGACTCTATAATTGAGTTCCTTAACTACTTGGGAAGCAGTATACAATAATTTTATGTGTAGGTTTTATTCCCATAAAAAAACTACCAACTGGAAAGCAAGGATAGCCACATTTTCACAAATGAATTGAGTGCCTTTCTATGAAGTTTGGGATAGAGTCAAGCTCCTTTTGATTCAATGCACACACCACATCTTTCTACTATAGCTATAGAATCAGTTCTTTATGATGGAGTAACACAACAATGTCAGTACATAATTGATAACACTGTAGGAATAACTATGGGAGAAAAGAAATTAGAGCAGACTTATAAGTTATATGAGATGTTGTGTATTAATTCCTAACAAAATAATACTAGAGGAAAAAGAGTAGGAGTCAATGAAATAGGCTAAAAAAATAGCTTTGTAACTTGCGAAATTGACTAAGCAAGTGCAACTTTTTAATACCAAGAAAATGTCAAATCAGGAAGTATGTGGAGTTTGTGGTATATTTTGGCATAGTCCTAGTGTTTTTTCTTTTACAAGAGATTCTACTGTATGTACCTGGGAGGAAGCCAATCTTATACAAGGGTACCCACTAATACTTACCATCCTAGGAGGTGAAATACCCTAAATTTTCATGAAAAACAAACAATAACCCAATATATGCCTAAAATCAAATACAATGACTGTATGTAAACCAATCTTACCCACTAGATCAACTTATAGGCCAACTTTAGGAGATAACTTGAATGCCTTTATTGAAGTTAGTAGGGATAATCAGAGATTAGATTCCTTAGAGACTTCAGTAAAAAAGGTTGAAGTTCAAATGGTGTAGCTAGTAGAGCATATACAGAAGCAAGAAAAAGGAAAGTTTCCTAGTCAAACAGAACAAGTGAAGGATGTCACAATCCTTCAAAATGGTAAAAGTAGTTAATAAAAGTTTACCTAAGATTTTCAATTATTTTCCAACTAATGTAGGTGATAAAGAAGGTGAAAATATAGTTTTCCAAGAAAGTGGAGAGACAAGTACCAATCATGATATGCCTTCTAAGGAAAGAATTGGGGAGTCAACAGACAATCCCAAAATACAAAATTCATTATAACCTTACTTGCCATCAATACCATTACCACACCAGTTGAAAGAATCAAATAAAGATAAGAAATTCTCTTATCTTTTCACTATGCTTTCTAAAGTTAATATAAATTTACCTTTGTTAGATGTGATCAAGAATATGCTCTCCTATGTAAAGTTCTTTAAGGAATTAAACACTAAGAAGAGGATGTATGAGCCTAATGAGAAAGTTGTGGTGTCAAAGGTTTCTAGTGCTATGCTTGAATATCAACTACCCCCAAAGTTGAAGAACTACAAAGTTTTATCATTAATATCACTACAGGGGATAGGAAGGCAATTAGAGCCATACTTAATCTAGGTCCTAGTATCAACTTGATGCCTTATTCTATTTTCTTGCAGCTAGGTTTGGGAGGCTTGAAGCTTATAACTATATCCATTCAACTTATGGATAGGTCTATTAAAAATCCAAAGGGAATAGTTAGGGATTTTCTTAAATAGGTAGACAAATTAATAATATTTGTTGATTTTGTGGTTTTGGATATACATAAAAACCCATCCTTGGACAAGGAACATACAATATTTCTTGGTAGAACATTCGTAGCCACTACCAAGAATACTATTGATGTCCAAGATGGGAAATCGACAATGAAATTTTTGGGAGAGACTGTTCATTTTAAATTTTTTTAACTCTTCACCTATTCCTTTTATCTCTGCTATTGCTAAGTGTTTTAATATTGAATCCATGGATACACTTGTTCATAATACTTTTCTACAAGAGAGATTGGAAAACAAACTAGAAGTTGCTCTTAAAGATGAAAAGGTAGAAGAGGACTTAGATGAGGAGGCTGAGGGGTACCAAGAATAATTAGACAGTGCTAAACAATAAAGAAGTCTAGTACACTCTTAGATCTACTTAAGACCCCACCCAGGAAAAAGTTCTCTCCACCTAAGCTAGAATTAAAAGAGTTTCCTAAGTATCT
The DNA here is from genome assembly GCA_030763125.1 of Hippophae gyantsensis. Lineage (NCBI taxonomy): Eukaryota > Viridiplantae > Streptophyta > Magnoliopsida > Rosales > Elaeagnaceae > Hippophae > Hippophae gyantsensis. The sequence continues at coordinate 53,928,347 of CM061028.1, forward strand.
AAAATATGTGTTTTTGGGAAAGGGGGATACCTATCTAGATATTATTTCTACTTTGACAAAAACCCAAGAAAAAGAGCTTGTTAAGGTGCTTAAGAAATTCGAGAAGGCAATAGATTGGAGTATCGGGGATATTAGAGATATTAATCTAACTATGTGTATGTATAAAGCTCTTGAAAGTAGGAGTTATTTATCCAATTTCCGGTAGTAGGTAGGTTAGTCCAATTCATATAGTAACTAAGAAATCTGGAATGATTGTGGTTAAAAAATGATAAAAATAATTTATTACCCACTATGACAATCACATTATAGAAAATGTGTATAGATTTTAGAAAACTGAACTTGTACACTAAAAAGCATCATTTTTTCCTTTCATTCATTGATCAAATGTTAGAAAGATTAGTTAGGCATGCCTTTTTATGTTTTTTAGATGGTTTTTTTAGGTTATTATTAGGTTCCAATTGAACCAAAGGATTAGGAGAAGACCACATTCACATGTCTTTTTGAGACATTTGCTTTCAAGAGGATGTCATTCGGGTTATTCAATGCCCATGTCACATTTCAAAGATGTATGATGTCAATATTCTTAAACATGGTGAAAAAATTTATTGAGGTATTTATGGATGACTTTTCTATATTTGGAACCTTATTTAGTGATTACTTAAAAAAATTAAATTTAGTTTTAGAACATTGCATTGAATGTAACCTGACACTTAGTTGGGAAAAAAATTCATTTTATGATTCAACATGGGATTATGCTAGGACATGTAATTTTAGACAAAGGAATTAAGGTTGATAAGGCAAAAATTGAGTTAACTACTAAACTATCATCCCTATATTTGTTAAAAGGATTAGGAACTTCTTAGGACATATAGGTTTCTAGAGGCAAATTTTTAAAGATTTTTCTAAAATAAGTCATCATTTATGTAACTTGTTGCCAAAAGATGTCTATTTTGATTTTAATGATGATTTCCTTGCCATCTTTAATACTTATAAAGAAAAAATAACTTTTATCCCTGTTATTATGGAACCTAATTATTCTCTCCCTTCTGATTATGCTATAGGAGTTGTCTTGGGTCAAATAATGGATAAGCATTTAATTGTTATATATTATCCTAGCAAAACACTCGATAACACCCAAAATCAATTATTCTACCACTAAAAATGAGTTCTTGGCTGTTATATTTTTTAAGATAAATTTAGGTCTTACTTAGTAAGGTATAAAGTAATGGTGCATTTTGATCATGTTGATTTTAGATATATGTTAAGTAAACATAATGATAAGCCAAGACTAATGAGGTGGGTTTCACTTTTGGTAGAATTTGACTTAGAGATCACAGATAAGAAAGGTAACGAGAATGTAGTAGGTAATCATCTATTTAGGTTAATTTTTAAGTTTAATTATCTTAAAGGTGAGAGTAAAGAAGATATTGTTGAAACCTTTCCCAATTGACAATTATTTTTAGTAGGTCCAAACCCATGGTATACTGACATAGTTAATTATCTTGCTATTTGTGTTTTAAGGCCTAACATTTCTTTTTAGGAAAAGAAAAGGTTTTTAAATTATTGTAGGAAATATTTCTAGAATGACCTATATCTATTCAAGATTGGTCAAGAAGTCATCTGGAGGTATGTGCTTGAGGAGGAACATACGAGTATTCTAGCCTTTTGTCATGAACTTCATTATGAGGGGCCATTCTGGTGGTAAAAATGCCCCTTAAGGTATTACTACCTGGATTTTATTGGCTAACTCTATTTAACGATATTCTAATGTTTTACATTCATTAGATGTCAAATGAAAGGTAATATAGAAAAATATGATGAAATTCTTTTGACAACTAATTTAGTTGTTGAACTCTTTGAGGTATAGGGGATTGATTTTATGGTATCTTTCCCTCATCTTTTGGTAATGAATACTTTCTGGTCACTATTGACTATGTGTCCAGATGAGTATAAGTTATACCCACTAAAATGAATGATGTTTATGTTGTTGTTAAATTCTTGAAGGATTCGATATTTAGCATGTTCGGGATGCCTAAAGCAATAATTAGTGATGTAGATAGCCCTTTTGTAATAAACTTTTGATGGGTTATAGAAGAAGTATAACATCACATACAAAATGGCCACCCTATACCATCCCCAAACTTCTTATCAAGTGGAAGTGAGTAATATGAAAATCAAAAGGATTCTAGAATGTATAGTGCAACCTTCAAAGTAGGATTGGAAAATCAAGTTGAATGATGCCTTATGAGCATACCGCATAGCTTACAAAACATCGATTTGGATGAGCCATTGTTGGTTATTCTTTGTGAAGGCATAATGAGTGCTTAAATAGAACTAAAATTATCATGATTTAATGTACTTTAATTGATTAAAAGACTTATATTTGTATGATTTTATCATATTTTATATAAATTTATCTTTTCGGAATCACATGTATTTTTATTATTTTTCATGTATTTTCGTTCAAAAATAACATAAAAACTCAAAGAAAAATACTGGAGGCAATACATCACAAATATGTTGAGAAAAAATGAGGAAAATTAAAAAATAGAAAATTGGACAAAATGGGTCAAAATGTAAAAAATGTTGAGTCCTACGCGTGTGTCGCACGCACATCCAACATGCGTGCCTGTGCATAGCCAGTATACACCCGTGCCTGTCCCATACATGCTCGCACGCACCAACTCCTATCTACTGCAAATCTCACCCTTACACGCGTGCCAACCTATCCAAACAAATCCAAAATCAATTTTAGAGATATTTTCACTTTTTTGGCATTTTACTCATCTATAAAAGGACTCTCTCTCCCATTATAAAAATCATCCATCATATCCCTTAAAATCTCTTCTCTCTCTAGATTTCTCTCACTAGTTCTTATTTTTTTTAGTTTTAAAGTTCTTATCATTTTGAGCAGAACTAGTTATGCTTTTATGGATTTCTAGTTTTTGATTCAATAAAAGGAAACGTAAATCTGTTTGGAGGTTCTCCAGCAACAAAATTAGCATCAAAGTTCTATAATGATTCTTTTGAGGTATAATTTTAAAATGAATTATTTATAGTTATTTTTTAATGTTTTATTCTTATATGTTATATTTAATTTGTCTGTAATCAAATTTAACATGACTGATTATTTGTAAATATGATATAATAATAACGTTGTTATGCTTGCAAAATATTAAATAGGTAAAACATCTCTACAAAATAAATTGATTTTGTTTTTGTTCAAGATTTTATATTAACGATGTTAGAAAGAAATATATTCTTTTTCATTACAAAATTAAATCTAAAAATAAGATTTTAATTATCCGGTCTGATTTAGAGTAGTGTTTTTTATTTGTTGGTACAATCGTTTGGTAGTTAGAGTGAAGCTCTATTTCAAATTTTTTTTATAAGAACTATTATTCAAAAATGTTAAAATGTATTGAAAACATATTTTCAATAATGATTTTAAAACTTGAAAGTCAGTACTCAGATAATTAAATTTCTAGGTTTAATTTGAACACCTTGAATAAAATATAATTAATTGACTCTGTCTAAAGTTATGATTAGATGATTTGCTATTTTCTTAGAAATAAAGTTGAAATTTGATACTTAATTAATTAATAAGCTCTGTCTAAGGATATTAGTTAATTAATATTAAACAAAATAATTTGGGTCATGCCTAAGGACATTTTTATACCAAAAAGAGAAAATCAACAAATATCAATTTATATCTTTAATAATCTAAATAATATGAGCAAGTATAATTAACTTAATTATTATATAAATAAATACTCTACTATTATAAATGATAAAAATTTGCATTATTATTTATTGATTCTATATCTATGTTTATTTTTTATGTCATTCGATTAGAAAACAAAAATCAAATTATCGTAATAGGATGTTTAGGATTTAATTTCATTTTTAAAAGTTTGAATAATAAATTAAAAACCACATATATTCCTTCCTTAGATCGACTTTGGCAGTATACTTTTCATTTTCTATAAAATTATTAGTGCACTCACGAGAGTTTTACAAATATAAAATCAAAGTATCCGCAAGATCAGTATTGCTAATGCGATGCCAGTGTTGTTATTCATCAAAGCATGCCACCTATCCAATGAACTTGAGCATAGGACATAGGGGAAATTAAGGAGCTAAATATGGATATGGATAAAGCAAGAGAGAAGTAATTACTCCAACTTAGAGAGCTTGAAGAGATTAGAGACAAAGCCTATAAAAATGCAAAGATATATAAGGAGTGCATAAGCGCTATCACAATAAAGGCATAGTTCATAAGTCCTTTTTTCTTGGAATTAATATTTTTTATTTAACTCTAATCTAAGATTATTTTCAAGAAAACTATAATCAAGGTAGGATGAACCGTTCACAACTACCTAATTATTTCCAAATGAAAGTGGTGGAGTTATTGAATCCTAAGACACAAATAACATTCAAGGTAAATGAGCATCATGTAAAACCTTTTTTAAAAGGAGGACACAACATAGTAGTTATTGAAAGTTTATAAATTATGGACCTAATTAACCTAGAGGGGGATGAATAGGTTATTTTTAATTTTTACCAATTTATAATTTAATAACCTAACCAAAGCAACTAGGCATGCAATGGTGTGTAAAAATAAGTTCGGAAATAAAATAATAACACACGATATTTTTACGTGAAAACAACCTAGGCCATAACCATGACCTAAGAGGAAAACCATTGGTCCACCGGACCACCTAACTTTCCACTATGAAAATCAAATGTTCAACTACAAACTCGGTCTTATGCTACCATCCTTAGGATATTGCCCCAATGTACTTTACTTACGAGCCTCTGCTCTGTTTTCACAGTTTCCAATATTAGCGTGAGCAGTTTCCAGACCAACGTTCCAATAAGCTTCTCGCCAATTAAATACGTTCCCAAAGTAACTACAAAATAGTTAGCATAAAAACACAAGTTCCTATGTGTGTTCTAGAACGAATTTAATAGTGAATAATCCTAACTAGATGATTCAAAACATATGTCATTTAAATTAAATCAACTAGAAAATCCTAGAGTAAAAATATCAAGCACAAGTTCAATAAAAATAACTACTTTAAAGATTAATAATCAAATCAAATAATTATTATATGACAAAAACAATTATTTGATCTAACAATTTAAGAACAAAAATAAAGAAGAAGCCATAAGAACATATTATCAAAATAAAATAATTAGGTTTATTAATCAATCAAACATAACCACAAATATTTGATAGATTAACTAAATAAAAAAACCTAAAGAATTATGATCTTATATTTGTAAAACAAGAGAGAGAAATTAAGAGGATTAGAAGAATGCTCTTGTATGGTTAATTGAAACAATGAGCAATGAGTTTTATTTATAGAAAAAATTAAAATCATTAATCTTATGTAATTGATAAATATCTTTTCTATTACAAATAGGATTAGTAATACTCATTAATTAAGATAACTCATATATGATTGATAAATATCTTTTCTATTACAAATAGGATTAGTATTACTCATTAATTAAGATAACTCTTATATAAAATAGATTTTATGCTATCTTTTATGATAAGGATTTCAACTATAATTTATAGTATATATTATCTAATATCTTTTAGCATATCTTATTTTAGAGTATATATTATCTAATATCTTTTAGCCTATCTTATTCCATATTTTAGCACTAAAAATAATTTCAGATTTATAAGCATGTGATATTAAATGCATAAATGTAATCCTATGTATCGTAGTTATCAAAGATATACCTGAAATACAACTATCTAGAACTCGAGCATTTGTTTGACTTTTCTTGATAAACTTGATAACAGGCCTAAAAAAAATTTACAGATAAATATTTTGTCCACGAAAATAGCCAACATTCATAGTCCATACAGATGTACAAGCCTTAGCACCATATGGAAACCACGTCTTGATGGGAGGCAACCTACCATTTTTGTGTAGTATTCTTTTATTTTATTTTAGTTTAGTTGTATAGTTGTTTATATTTTTAGTTTTTATTATTTTATATTTAATCTATTTTACTTTATTTTATTTTCTATTAATATGAACCATGTTTATTTTAGTTAGAAACGTAGAATTCATAATTGTTTATTGAAATGTGATTTATGAGAAGTACATAACATTCTATCTATATGATATAACTAAACTAGATGATGGATGGACCATTAAGTTACCACATCACTTGCATAATCACATTAAGTTGAGATAAGTAGGCAACTTTTTTCTTTGATTTATATTTGATACATTGAGAATGTATTACATGTGAAATTAAGAATTTTTAATTTTTTATTAAATATGTGTTTGCTATTTTTTAGTTTATTTAGTTGTTTAGGGACATTTAAGTCCATTTTTAAAACTTTTGATACAAAATTATCATGCTCCTAGTTAAAGTGAATGATTTTTTATTTGCATTGTTTGATTAATGTCTTAAACATGTCATGGATTATTGTGAGAATTAATTTTTTTATTCGTAGTTTATGTTTCATGCTTAGATGTTAAAATTAAGATAAATCTAAAATTAGTGTTTAAGAATCAAATAGTAGAGACAACTTGTGAGAATATTTTTGAGCCTATATCATTCTATTTTAAGTGATAATATTTTTCTACTTATTTAAAAACTTTTCTTATTATTTTAAATTGTTATATGATCTCTATAGGTTTTGCATTGAATGTTAGGATTTTAAACATCAAATTAAGTATCGAGTCATTAATTTTATTGTTTAAATTGAATTATTTGAATAAAAATTAAAGTGTTTGCCTATTTCATTTATACTTGACTTCTAATATATATATATATATATATATATATATATATATAGAGAGAGAGAGAGAGAGAGAGAAATAGTATAATAATATTATGACTCTAAAATTCTTCAAAGAAGCGTGATGATTATTATAAAAAAAAATAAGAAATGATCCCTCGGAATCAATGCATTTTCATTCATCTTGAGGCATATACTTGAAATCTTTGCTTGATGATTTTGATTGAAGTATGAGATTAGTAATATGGTATATTCACAATCCTAACATTTGATTCTTTTATGAGATCAATGTTATGCACTTTTTGGCCTTTCTTGTTTATCATATAGGAACATTTTAGCTTTATTCTTTAAATAAATTTTGGTCGCATACACCTTGTTGAGTACATAGTCCATAGGATCAATGTGAAATTGAGAGTATGTCTTGTGAGGATTAAAGTCAAAGAGAATTCAAATTCCTAACACTAAGATTGAGCGAGTCAATATTGATATATTTTTATAATAGAACATGAATTTGTGATGAGTATTGATTTGAACAATAAACTATGAACTTTTGGGATCTTGATGTAATTTATGCTTGAGATTTTGATTATAAACTGAAAAGAAACTAAAGTATGAAACTTTTGTTTATTTTAGTTTTTATTTTCGTTATTTTTTTAGTTTTAATTTTACTTAATAGAATGGTAGTGGATTTATCATTGAAAGCTCTCACGAGATTCAAACTCTTTTACTAAGACAACTTAGGGGTTTAAAGGTTTGTTACATACGCTAAATACAACTATGTCAATCTACGAAAATGATTTAGGTTAGTTTAATTTAGTTTGTTTATTTTTGTTTTTAGTATTTATATCGCTTTTTTTTCTAGAGGCTAGCAAGAAGCTAATTGGGGTTATGATAAGTGCTTGAAATGCACTAAAATTTTATGATTTTATTATACTTAAATATTAATAAATAGACTCAATTATGCATTTTTATATAATTATTTATGAAAATCTATATGCTCAAAATCACGTATATTTCTTACTATGTTTCAAGTGTTTTTAGCTTCAAATGTATAAATTTATTAACATATGAAGAGAACACTTGAAGCACTCAATTTACACCCTAGGATTTTAAAACAATAAGACATATAAGCCTTACATGAAGAACCAAAAAGTTGGTAAGGTGTATAAGGCACAATTAGAGAAAATAAAAGTGTACCATGGCAAGGATTGTAGTATGCCATAGCCGATGAGTGCTTAAAAATACTAAAATTACCATGATTTTATATACTTTAATTATTAAAAAGATTTATATTTATATGATTTTATTATATTTTTATATAAATTTATCTTTTCAGAATCACGGGTATTTTTATTGTTTTTCAAGTATTTTCGCTTAAAAAATAACTTAAAGACTCGAAGAAAAATACTGGAGGTAATACATCACAAATATATTGAGAAAATAAATGAGGAAAAGTCAAAAAGATGGAAAAATTAGACAAAATGGGTCAAAAAAATAAAAAGGCCAAAATCGCGCCCTCAGTCGCCCATCCGCGTCGAGCAATGCGCCATACTATGCCTAGCAACGTGCCACACCACACCAATCATGCACCTGCGCATCTGTACCCATCTCACACACCGCTCGAACAACGCCGAACTAGCACACATCTACGCCCATCTGCATGCATATGACCGAACCCGCACCACCATTACCCGTGTCAACATCCGTCTATTATGCATTTTTCCCATTTTTTTTTTATCATTTTTCCCACTTTTTTACCCTTCTTCTCACCTATAAATATCCACATCTCCTCCATTATATTACACACCAAAAAAATACCAAAATCACCTCAATAAATAAGTTTTTTAGCTCTTTCTATTTCTTAGTTTTTTTATTTGTTTTAAAGTTCTTCTCTTTTTGAAAAGAACTAGCTATGTTTTTCTTTTTGAAAAGAACTAGCTATGTTTTTGTAAATTTCTATCTTTTTTATTCGATAAATAGAAATGCAAATTTGTTTGCAGTTTTTCGAGTAATAGAATTAGCATCAAAGTACTGTAAGGATTCTATTTTCTTTACAGTTATTTTTTTATGTTTTATTCTTATATGTTATATTTAATTTGTCTATGATTAAATTTTAAATTGCTGGGTATTTATAAACATGATATAATAATAACGTTGTTATGCTTGTGAAATATTAAATAGGTAAAAATTTCTATAAAACGAATTGATGTTGTTTTTATTCGAGATTTTATATTAAGAATGTTAGAGAGCAATATATTATTTTTCATTATAAACTTAAATCTTAAAATTAGATTTTATGGTTTAGTTATCCGATCTGATTTAGAGTAGTGCTCTTTTATTTGTTGGTAATATCTCTTGGTAGTTAGAATGAAGCTCTATTTCAAAAAAAAAAATTATAAGAATTATTATCTGAAAATGTATTGACAACATGTTTTCAGTAATGGTTTTAAAACTTGAAAGTTAGTACTCGGATAATTAGACTTTTAGGTTTAATTTGGACACCTTGAATAAAGTTTAAACTATTTAACCCCACCAAAGGTGGCATTTAAATGGTTCATTTTCAATCTCTTAAAAAAATGAATTAATTTAATTAATCAAATTAGTTATCGATCCTAGGTGTTAATTGATTTGTTTAATTAACAAAGAATATCTAACCTCATCAAAGGTGCTATTCATATAAAAAAGAGAGAATCAATAAATATCAATTTATATCTTTAATAACCTAAATAATATGAGCAAACATAATTAACTTAGTTGTTATATCTATAAATACTCCACTATTATAAAAGATAAAAATTTGCATAAATGTTTATTGAATTCATATCTATGTTTATTTTTATGTTATTAGATTAGGAAAACACAAAACCCAAAATATTGTGACAAGATGTTTAGGATTTAATTTTGTTTTTAAAAGTTTGAATAATAAATTAAAGACCACATATTCCTTCCTTAGATTGACCATAGGAGTATATTTTTCATTTTCTATGAAATGATTCGTGCACTTAAGAGAGTTTTATAAATATAAAACCAAATTATTTGTAGGATCGACGATGCCGATTTTGCTCATTAAGTACAACACACACTGTTTGGTATGGATTTACTAAGCATGCAGAACAACTTATGTCATGTTATGGATTAAATGGTGCCATGGTGTGACACGTTTGGGATCAAATTGGTAAAGCTTTATGTATCATGTGCCATGGTGTTGAAAAGTTTGTGTCGTACTATGCCACAATTTAATTCACTTGAAGCCCTCTATTTTCAATATTTTCCAATAAATTCAATGTTTTGCATCTAGGTTTAGACGTATAGAATATTAGAGTAGCTTTTATATTTTTTCTTTTCTCAATCATTTGTACTTTGGTTTTAGGTTAGTTTGATTTTATAAAAAATAGGTTAGATTCATAACAATAAAAAAGGAAATATTAGGAAGATTTTTCATATTAAAAAATAAAAAAATATTATTGAAAATTAGAATTATTGTGAAGATCAAGATCACAACTTTAGAGCATGACATATCATCTATCTACTGTTTGACTAATTTTGACTATGAAAATTTAGTTTTGTTGCCATATTTGTTAAAATTAATTTAGGTCAATATTTTTTTGATTTATTCAAGATTCGTTATAAAATTTATTATTGATTGATACATTGACAATATTTTTTTTAATAGATTTAAAATATGAGAACTAGATTTCAAAATGCTATTTAGATCTAATTTTAACACCTTGACTAAAAGCTTAAATTGGTGACTCCATCTAAAACATTGATTTAAATGGTTTGCTATTTTCTTAGAAATAAAGCATGATTTAATCTTATCAGTTAATGATCGCTATATAAAGATATTAATTGATTTTATTAACAATGAAATTGAGCCTTCTTAAGTACCTTTTCATACATAAAAGGAAAAATCAATAATCTGAATTTGTATTTTTATTAACCCAATTAATTCTATGTAAGCATCGTTAACTAGCTAATAATTCCCACAAATTCTACATTGATTGTTAATTTCATATATGTCTTGATTTGTTTGAACTAAACCTATCTTTTATTATTTTAATTATATGTTATTAGATTATAATGGTCAAAATCCGAATATTGTGATAGGATGTTTAGGTTTTATTTTCGTGATTGTTTTCAAAACATTTGATGAATTATTTAAAACCACACAATTTCTCTTTAGACTAACATTGAGAGTATACTTATATCTTATTATAATTGATTCATATAATTGAAAGCTTTTTATAATATATAATATTTGATCATCAAGTTTTTGTACATCACACACCCTAACCGGTGATGCATATCATGCAAAGCTCTTCCTGGCCAGCCATGTTCTGGCCAGCAGTGCTAGTCCTAGGAGGTGATCCTTGGCCAATCACATCTTGTCCGATGATGCTAGACTTGGGTGTCACTTCTTGGCCAGAGGTATGCAACCTGGGACTCAAGTCCCATCATGGACAATCATCTTAACAACCAAGCCCTGGATGGCTACAGGCTAACCTTATGCACTCTAGGCAATGAAGGATGTTGTATGGATGTTTTCTGGGATGATGATTGGTCCTAGAACCGGTGACTCTGGAAGGCGCTCTAGGATGGCCTGAAGTGTATTTTCCATCATGTCTAGACAGGCTCGGGCATGGGCTTACCTCACCTTCTGGACTTTCCAAGCCTATTATATATGGAAAGGTCTATGTGCAATACCTATATTTCTAGTTGGTTGTGGCAGAGCTAGAAGGATGACCTACTAGTTGAAAATTTGTACCTTCTTACTAGTTCTTGAGGTTTGAGAGAAGGATCCATGGCCATTTTTAAAAGTTTAAAGAGCCAGGTATATAACAATGATGGATCATATGATTCTAAGGTTCCCTTTTTTAAAAATACTATTGATAAGGTCCACGGTCTCTTTTTGAATATCTTTACCTTTTGGTGATTAAGGACTTTGAGAACTTTTTTGAGAGTCGTATAATTTTGAAAATTTTAGGTGAGTATAACAGACTTCTTTCTCACAAATGGTGCCAGATGTTGATATCAATTTTTGTCAATACCATATAGGATTATCCTTGGTTGATCTACGAGATAAACAAACTATTAGGACATCTAACCACCTTGTGGGGTGTGATCTTTGGCCTTTCGATACTTAAGTCATTAACTATAAGATGAAGGTTAGAGGAGATCTATAATCTTGTTCTAATATTATATAAAAAGGAAGTATTTAGTTATGATTCTCTATTGCGAGATTCAAGTTATATTTTTAAGTTCTAATAAATGTGTACATGAGTGAATATGTATACGAGAAAGAATTAACTTAATGGTTATTCCTTATCGAAATAAGATTGAGTTATTGTAGCTTTGTAGACATCTATACTTAATTATTTTCTTAATTATCTATTCAAGATAATTATAGGATAATCTTTGGGGTTTTATCGCTTTAAGATAATTAAAAAGATAATCATTTTATCTTTATATATTTAAGATAATTATATTGCAATCATATTTATTTGATAATTAGGTACTAATTGGACTTGGCTTATAAGACTCTATTGACTGAGACCACTTTTTAACTGTCACATGACATATATGAAATTATCTCCTAGCACATTTAAAATTGCTTGGTTATGTCACCTCTACTTTTAGTTATTTTCAAAGGAAACCCTTGTGTTAGGAAAAAAAAAGTTGAAAAAAAGGTGATAAATGATTTTGACAATATAAATCTAAATTAAACCTACTATAAAATAGGAGAAGGTGACTAAACCAAAATGAAATCTGGGATGGTTGGGTGATATTTGGAAGAAAAAAAACACAAATTTTTTTTTTTGGCCTTTTCTAGCATAAATAGATGTATTTGAGAATAAGTCAAAATAGAGGAAACATGACTAAATCAATTTGAAAGTTCATTCAGGAGACTTCTTATTTTGTAGAAATTTATATAAAATTTAACAATATTATTTGTAGAAATTTAATAAAAAGAAAAGGATTATAAGAAAAAATTATGATCATATTTCTTACCAGATAAAAAAATAATGATATGATTTCTTATTTTATAATATGTGAATTTTTTTATAATAAATTACGTGTTATTATTATTAAATAAAACTATTATTAATGAAAAATATTATAACAATAACAATTTAAATTGTGATAAATTGTCAACCTAAAGTTACAATAAATCAGTAGTTTTAATTTCTTCATTCTAAATTTTTAACCTCGAACCATTGATGATAAAGTAATGTATTGATATACAAAAACCAACAATAAGTTTGAATTATTTTAGTTATTGTTATATAGTATTTGATACCTTAATTTTTTTTACCAAATAATATTTTTATTTGATTCAAACATGTGATTTAAAATGAATGAAGTGAATCTTACACCTAAAACACTAGATAAATCACTAGTATCTTAATTAATGTATTGGTATTTTTCGTATCTCATTTATTAAATGTCTTGTTTAAGTATCCTCAATTATTTATGGGTATCTCTTTTAATCATTAAATTATTTTTTTGTAATTGTATTTTTTTGTTTCTTAAATTTTCACAAATAAACTTATCAAATTTAATATGAGATGAAGGATTGTAAAAATCTATTATATTTAATAAAAATATATTTTAAACACTTAATTAATAGATATGTGATCAAAACATATTTTTTTATAAGTAATATATTTAAGTTATTATTTTTCTTTTAATATATAGGATATTTATTTTGACAATAAAATTATTATTTAAAATTTCTAAAAAATATTAATATTAAATTTGAGGTATTAAAACAATATCTTTTTTAATAACATAAGTATAAATATATTAATTAAGAGAAATGATAATTTAGATGTATTAGGTTTAATAAAAATATATTTTAATTTTTTACTTATTAAATAATATAATATGAGTCGAAAGGTATATAAACCCTTACTACATATCTAATAAATATCGATATAAACCCTTACTGCATAGATATGTGACACATGGAAGGAGGTGGCAGAGTCACGTTAGGTACAGGGATTTGTCAGGCCTTTTTGCCTTTGAAAAGTTTCATTTTTATGAGGAAAATGCTACGTGTGTTTTATAAATAAATGTTATATATCTCAAAATTAAAATATAAGAATAAATAATATTATAAATATAATTATAATTATAAAATTTTAGTAAATTATTATTATTGTTTATATTTTTTCCATTGAAAAATTAAACAAATTTCTTGGAACTTTTTAAGATGTTAGACTCACGTGGAGTTATTACTATTATTTTTTTCAAAAGAATAAAAGTTCCATTAAAAAATGTATAATCTAATAATCCTAACATCAATTATATAAAATACATGATTTAAAAAATAAAATTAACTAAATGACTAACAATACAACTAATATGAAGTAAAAATCATAAGTAATAATAATTATGTATTCTTAATTTTCTAGCTATATAATAAGAAAAAACAATCAAACTTAAAGAATGAACACAAATAACAAACAAAACATTCTTCGAAAATACTCATCAAAATTAGAGTCTCTAAAAACAAAATCATACAAGAAAAAAAACAAATTGAGTAAACTAAAGGATATATAAACGATAAGAAAATGAGACCACAACAAAAAAACTAATACCAATACTCCTATACTTTAAACACTGATCTCCGAGAAAATAATGCAGCTTCAAAATCAAGAAAATCAAAACTAAAGTCCAAATCACTATCCATGAAAACTTTTCTAGATCCTATTCCTCTCTACCAACAACTGCATTTGGATTTGAAATACTATAAGTATGAGATAAGAGAGAGCCATGACTAATCCACCTCTCCACAAAAATAATTTACTATTGTTGACATTTCTTAACACTCATTCAAACTCGCCAGAGCTCAATCATTAAAGCACAAAGAATAACAAGTCAAACACTAATATCACAAACAACAAATCTGAGCATAAGATTTATAGAGTCCATGTAACTAAATATGTCATCCATACCAAAATAGATCATAAAAATCCCAACCAGAAAAATGAGCAAGCAAACAACCAAGCCAGAGGAAATAAAATCACACATAAAAGTGGATAGTCTAAAGAGCTCCAATGATTTACATATAAAATAAAAATAGATTGTGATCTAGTACACAATTGGAAATTGTGATCTAACCTTCACCATAGAAGAACACAAATTCAAACTTCTGATCCACTGCTTCTCATACTTAGAAAATTTCTTCGATTCTTTGCATGAAGTCAACCCTGGGATGTCAGCTATGTTCGAAGGAAATGGAGCTGATGAGACCAAGATTGAAAAGTAAAATCTTGTATTTTCCTCTGTTTGTTTAGCCATGAATAACGAGGATTATATATCCTTGTCAGTCCAAAAGTATGGGAGATTGTTATTCTCTATAACTCAAATCTTCAACAAATTTTTCGTATATAAGAATTTGAGATTGTTCAGATCCCAAAAACCATTTGTTGTTGATCTTACCAAGCGTGCTGAGGTCAAATGAAATGAAAGCAATAATTTGTTAATATGAGAAATGTTCTTCATTTGTATCTTCATCCAATTTCTTTCTTGAAAAATCATCTAGAAAATACAAAACAAAGTTCTTTGGTCCAAGAACCTTCATCTTCTTAAGAGAAAGATCAAAGAATTGATATCCAAAAATTATAAGACAAACTCCAAGACATAAAAAGAAAAGAAAGGGATGAAAAATTTAATTAAAAGTATATTAAGAGGAGAAAGATCCAATACCTGGATTGAAGAAGTCTTGTAGTAGTTGTTGTACTCCCAAATTGCAAATTATTCCACTTTTGTTTTTTTAAAATCATTGTAAGTTTCATATGTTGGAACAATTACACATAAATTAATTGTTCTTTCAACCCAATAGACATCTGGGACCTAAAAGAGGAGTAAAAATGTCAATCCATGAAATGTTTTTGTGAGTTCTATTCCAACTCAACCAAAGAGGCCTTACAAGTGAATTAAGCAGATAATATAATAAAAATACAAAACAACATGCTTAATTTAGTATACAACAAAAAATTCAACAAATAAGAAAGAACAATTTATGGTAAACGTACTAGTGAGATGTATCTCACAGGCACCTATCCAGGCTAACAATATGCATATACATGAAAAACATCAACAACATATAAATCAAACATACATACTGAAAAAGTTATAAAAGATTTTCAATCACTTTAAGATGTCATATATTACAACACATTAGGTAAATGATGATTTTACTCTCACAACATACGTTCATATATAACACATCATGTAAAAAGAAAAACCTATATGAAACCACTACTTATGTGGTAACATCCTTAGGTTGTTTATGTAAACACTCGATATCAAACAATCTATTTAAATAGAATAAACAAATACAACTTGATAGACAAGTATAAATGCAAATACCTCTATCAGTCACTTATCCTAACTACCTATAGCGCCCTTACTTGTTGCCTCCATAGCACATGATCCAAGTAGATCCAAGCTCATCCTTGGAGCCTTATCACCATGTGATGTGATTGACTACTGATCGCTCTACCACCTGAGATGCATAAATGCTACAACCTATAACACTTAGCCGATGCACGTCACATAAATACATAGGCTTCTTACCTATGCACTATGTTGCAACCCTACAACACTCAACCGACACAATACACTACCATATAGCCTCCTCACCTATGTGAACTATTGCATTAATGCAACCATTATTTGACACACGAAACACCATCATAACATTAAACTCTACTAACAAATACCATCTTAAGTACACATAACTCAAGAACATCGTTTTGCTCTTATAAACACGATTCATAATTACTGAACAAGCATTCAAGATAATTGTAAAACGATATGAGGCATCCACTTAAACACTAAGAGTAAATCCTTAAATGATATGACTCTCCACTAACCAACCATACATTTTGCCTCTCATTAAAGTCTCACTCAATCTCACATTTTTTTACACTCAATTTGATGTTTGAGAAATATGAAAGGGACTCTTCTCTGATGTCCTACATCACACAAATGTTAATTGTTTCCCAAACCCAACACTCAGAAGGAAAACATATCATAAATAGACCTAGAAATTCGGGTGCAGAATAAGCATAGTATCCCCCCGCTTCTGGCCAATAAAACAAAAGAGGGGAGAGGAGAATTTATAGAAAAAATCAACCTCTTAGACCCTCATCGACCCACTCACCAATCCAGGGTCGGTAAGGAAACTAGCCATTAAACTAGTCATTATACACTTATCAACCCCCTTCGGTAAAGGGACGGTGATCATCCTCATGAGGTAACAAAAATTCACTAGCAACAACATTGGCTTGCTTGTAAGTTCGCTTGTCAAAAACCACAACGAATGGCATTTTCGACAAGAAGAAACACCCAATCCCCAGTAGCAAAATCCAACACAAAAAAAGTCTCCAATGGAACACCGCAATCACAAACTCTTAATAATGCAAACTAAGAAAGTGAGTGAGTGTAACAAGCAAACTTGAAACTGTGTCCTAAGTGATACGGAACCACCAGTAACCAACCTTACAAAGGACAGCAAGAAACATTAAATAAAATGTAAATACCTTATTTTGCATATAAGAATACCAAAAACAAACCGATAGGACTTACAATGTTGCACTATAAAATGATTGAATTTTTTCAGAGCATGAATAGTTACTATCCTTAAAAAGAAGCAGAATGTATGACTAATGATAAGTAATAAAAAAATGAGTTATAGATCTAATTAGCTGGAGAGTGAAATTATGACAAATTAAAATTTTCACAAACAACCAGGCATGAAATCATGTGTAAATAAAATAATTCAGAAACATAAATCAACACACGAGATTTTTAAGTAAAAACAACCAAGACCACACCAATGACCTAAGAGGAAAACTATTAGTTCACAGAACCATCTAACTATCCACTATATTAAATAAGATCCAATTACAAGGTCATGTATTATACTACCCATAAAGATAAAGCCCCAAAGTAATTTATTTACAAGCTGCTACTTTCCTTTATAGTCTTTACAAACAAGGTGTTCAGATCCAGACCATTATTTTGATAACTAGAGTCCTGCAAGTAATCAAACCCGTTCAACCAATACATGAAATGTTAACACAATAACACAAGTACAAATTCTTGTTTAAGAGAAAATCCAATAATGAATGACTAGAACTAAATGATTTAATAATATATAAGATAAAACAATATCAACTAGCAATCCTAGAAAAATTAGTTTAAGCATAATATCACATATATTGAAGGCTTGTTAATCAATCAAAAATAACCACAAAATGTTTGATAAACTAACTAAATGAAAAGGCCTACTTGAATAGCTTTTACAAAACAAGAGAGGGAGATTAAGATGAAGATAATAATATGCTTGTGTGACTGATAAATTTATGTGTTTTGGTTTGTTTAAATAGTATATTTTGAAGTACTAGGTCAAAGTAATATTACTATATGTCCATAAAATCAATGAAAAGAGTTTTAAAGAATGAGGATAATATAGTAATAAACTAATTTAATTTGAGATAGAAATAGGTTTTAAAATTGAATCCATCATTGCTCGATCAATCTAACATATGCTCAATCAATCGAACACATAGTTTGATCGATCCAAACCCTTATCGATTGATCCAATACTCCTATCAAAGCATGCCCGATCGATTGAATCAATTCTCGATTGATATAGTTTAATAAATAATTACTTCTGACCAAGTTAGATTGATCTACTACTTGATCGATCAACCATTAATTATTCAATCCATCTAGTCAATTACAAAATTAATTGAGGACTTTTTAAACTGAGTAGATCAATCAAGTAGCCTAAATTGAAAATGTTTCTATATGTCTAATATGAAATCTAATGTGCATAAGAACAAAGATATACCTGATGTGTGTTGGTTGGAGCTCGATAATTTCTTTGGCTTCAAATATTCTTTAAAGATACACCTAAAAATTAAAATTATATTTGTATGTTTTGTGTATAAATATTACTAAAACTCATGTAAACCTTATAATCTACCCTTTTGGCATATTTGTGTGACAAAACCTCCCTCTCACTACATAATGCTCACATGAAAAATAAAATTTTACATAGTGAAACTATCTTATGATCTGATGAAGCCATGTACAGTTGAATCTTGATAACTCATAAATATACTATAAAACAAGAACACAAAGACGCATACAATTTGTCCTGAAAGACTTATTATTTATTAATAAGTATATATAATAATAGAAAAGCGTACAAATAGACATAAGTGATGAGTAACAACGTATAGAAAATTTAAGTATTACCCCTTTTATATGAATAAACTTGAACACTCAATATGTTCTCCCCCTATGTATAATCTCTTTCAAAGAAAATTTTCAATCAATAACTCTCCCCCTCAATTAATTCTCTCCCTTTATGTATTTTCAAGTAATGCTTAATAACTCTCTCCTTGTTTTATCATATGAATAAATAATATAATCATAAAGTAATGAAAAACTGGTTAAGCAAGCCAACAATGTATATAATGACTAAAAAGAGGAGTACACATTCTGAAAAGCTCAATAATAATCAAAACAGAGAGTTAAAAAAAATATTTTTTTCAAAAAATAATAAACCCCTCTAAGTTCTACAACTCTCCTAAATAAATAAAAATAAAAATAAAAGTTTATAAAAAATTGATATATATATAATTTATTTATTTTTTGAATTGCGGGTACTAGACTTAACTAAACAAGACTACAACAGTACACACAAAAGATGAAATTAATTTTGTTCAAAGTATGACTTTCAATTGATAACATAAATATATGTAAATAAGACACACAAACATACTAACACATATAGTGACATATGTACAATCGCCAAAAGTGAGATAAATATTGAAAATGTAATAGTATATGAATTAGTCTATATATGACTAATTATAAATAATTTAAAATAAGGAATATCACCTATCATAAAAAAAATTACAAGTGAATTTATACTAACACAACATAAAACTTATTTACCAAAAGAGAAATTTAATCTATATTTTTTTTGTATTCCTATCTTGTATTAATTTTTTGTGATAATGATTGATTATTTATTTTCTTTTTGTGTAATCATTTGTGGCTCTTTCTTTTAGTGCATGCAAAACTTTTTGTATTTTTCTTTTTCCTTTAATATTATTATTACTTTATTTAGAAAATATAAACGAGCTAAAAACCTAGTACGATGACTGTCACATTAGTTGTGAGATAGCCATTTCTGCTCACTATAATAGCTTTACACATCTTGGTAGGTGATCCTCTTAAAACTAAGTGTCTCTCTATAGTAGCATCTCAGAAAGTGAAAGATAGATCTCAAAAATAACTTTGCAGTCAAGTTTTGCCTATTTCCTAAAATCTCACAAAATCAATAATAAACTTTAAGCATGATATACACATGTGTCCAGTAAGTATGTGAGTAGGTTCATGTCAACAACGATCACTAAATGTGAAAAATATGTAAATTCACAAGTCAAAATATGCATTTGTATAATGAATTTTCAATCAAAATAAATAGGAATGAAGTATGTAATGATCATGTGAATGTTAAAACATGTCTACTTTTCTCCTTTTGTATTTTGTATTTTTTATCGTTTTTTAAACTAAAGAAACATCAATAAAAATAAAAATAAAAACAAACTAACTAACTAAAGATGCTCACCTAGAGTCAATTAAACACTCAAATAAAAAAATCTAGGTGAATAATAAATGACAAGCAAATGACCGAAAAACGACAACCTTTCCTAACACAAACTTTCTTAAATTTTGGTTTCTTTATATATTTGGGTTAGAAATGAACTACTTTAGTTGTGGTTGATATATTCTGAACTTACCTTTAGGTTTTCCCTTCATCCCAAATGAAGATGCAGTATGCATGATAGGATAACGATAATTAGTCCTAGAATTATAATGTTGAATTTTATGTGCCTCTTTGAACCAAAAAGTTCATGCTTTAAAAAATATTGCTAACACTCATAGAAATCTTATAAGTTATATCATTAGCATATATATATTCAATATTCTCAAATTTTTACATAGTTTTTTTTTTCACTTTTTTTCTTTTAAAGGTTAAACTTTCTCCATACCCTTTATGTGTTCTTCATTCAATTGATAGATTCAAATCACACCACTTATAGTATATTATTTATGTGTTCTTCATTCAATTGATAGATTCAAATCACACCACTTATAGTATATTATGACATATTTTACTGACTAGAAGAATGATAAGAACACAAAAATCCACCCACATCATTTATATTGTGTCATGTACGTCAATATTATCTAAAAAATGATTCACTTCTTTAATTTTTAAAATAATTTTAACATATGATATCATATAAATGATATGGATGCAAAAGTGGGTTATATTAACATTAATCTTACTAGCTGTTATTTTAAATCACATACGAGTGTATGCACCACAAATAAGTGCCAAACAATTAAAGATAAATCTCTCCACTTTTTAAGCCTTTTTGCTCCCATTTAATTCACTCTTATATATCTGTGATGCATATTGCTAATACATACATTGATATACCAAAAATGTCAAATATTTGAACTCTTTTGGTGCTGCCTCAATTGATCTTTGTAAATTTCTCAGTAGCATTTCTATCATGTATCACAGATACAATTGAGTGAACTAATCCAAACTGTATCGCATCCTATTAAGCCATTGCACACTATTTGCGTCTTTCACCGCTTAATATCCAATTGTTAAGCATCTTCTCTAGATATGTCATCAAAGAAATTGAAATTACTTAAAGAAAAGAACTATGGGACTAAGTCTAATTAAATCTTGCTATTGAAGTTGAACTAGTAATGGATTTTTTATATTATTTATAAATAATATATTATATTTTTTAATCAATATATAACATTTTTTTTATATACTAACATTTCTTCAAAGTATAGTCGTTTAACTCAATACTTTATATTTTTAACCTATTTTTATTATATTATAATTATATTTGAGTCACTTGTTTTTCATTTTGTAAAGTCTACATTTTTTTAAACTCATTAGTTTTTTCTTAATTTATTGATTGATTGAAGCTCTAATACTATATAAATTTTATATTATGTATAAACAAGTTGGATTATTCAATCTTAAAACGTTAATTACAAAATAAGTTTTATATTATTTATAAATATTACATTAATATTCTTTATAATTGATATGTGATACTCTTTGTACACTTTAAGAGAGTCAAGAGTAACTAGACCATACTCAAAAGAATAAGAATCATAAGAAAGAGTACTCTAGTAAGGAGTGAGAAGAAGCAAAGAAGCATAAACAGTGAGCTTGCAATCGATGTCCCAAGCTTGAGTACCACCAATGATAACGACTACCACTAATGGCTCATCCTAGATCAAACACCTTACAATTAAAAATAATTGCATTGCGTCCTTTCCAAATATGCTAGAAGACGATACTTACCATACCCAACAACTCACCACTACTGGGGCATGTACGTAAAAAAAATCATAAAATTCAAGAAAGGTACCGTTGCCAATTTATCATATTGATGAAAATGAAGACCATGACAAAACATAGTTAAAATAGAACTAACATTCTAACAACCAACCAACAAATGAGAAACAAGTTAATCATAGGATCCATAAAATGGATACGAGATAAGAATCTCAATAGGATAGTGACGTTGAAAGAGTGAATGGCGAACTGCTATAATACCATGATGACACGACCACAAAAACGATGTACTTTAAGAAGTGTCTTGACCTTTTATATGAACTTCCAAACTAACTTATCCATGGGACTAACAGTACCATGCATTGATCATCCCAAAAAGTCACATTCAACAACCTAAACTAATTTAATAAAAAAAAAAAACACCCATTAGATTTGAAATGTCAGACCAACTGATCATTCAAGCCTTATGCCCGCACAAGAATACATAAAATACAATCAGCTGCATCAGTGGGGAAAAATGCTTCACCTTAATAACATCCCATGAACAAGTATCAGCATGCCATAAATCCCGAACCCAAATAACACTCGACAACTTCATTGTCTATATTCTAAAGCTAGGGAGGTAAGAGCCACCCAAGGGTCATCCCAAATGTTAACAAATTGGCCATTAAAAATCTCCTATCATAGCCTAGCCAGCAAAACATGAGGAGCTTCCCAACACCCTCTCCACACCCAGGAAGGGTTCATCACACCAATCCAACTATAAGAAAGGAACTTGTCTTCAAATATCGACTTCAACGAACACCAACCCTACTCTGATCGTGGCAGTGAGGTGGTGGGTATTGCTCCTAACCGCTTATTGACCCTCCTCATGATAAGAGTGGTCCCCCTCCTTCAACGAACACCCACCCTACTCTGATTGTTGCCGCTTATGTGCTTACCCATACGCACGCGCGCCCATTTGTGCGCGGCTTGGCACATATGCACCTATCAACTCCCCCCTACTTGAGAATCCTTGTTTGTAAGGATAAATGCAGGATAGGTTTTAGAGAACCGCCACTCATTCTCCCAAGTGGCATCCTCGGTAGGTGCTCCCACCCATTTTACTAGGATTTCTGATTTTGGTCGATACTTTCCCTTTTGGATTACCTTGCGCTCCAAAATAGTTTTTGGTTGGGGAATAACTGTAGAATTATCTAAGAGAGGAGGCAATTGGGAGAAGGTTGGTGTGTGGGGTCCAAGGTGCTTTTTGAGTCGGCTAACATAGAATACGTTATGAATCTAAGAGCCAGTAGGAAGGGCGAGCTTGCAGGCCATCACTCCCATTCGAGCTGTTATCTGATAAGGAACATAGTAACGTGGGGCTAGCTTTATGGCAGCTCGAAAATCCACTAAGGTTTGTCGATATGGTTATAGATGAAGGTACACATAATCCCCTACCTCAAAATTCACCTCCCGTCGATGCTGATCAGCTTGGCATTTCATGCGATTTTGTGCTTGTAAGAGATTCTGGCATAGATCATGCAGCATTTGATCTCGGTCTCCCAAGTTCTCATCCACCAACTAAACGTTGGAAGTTCCAAGAATATAAGCCAATAGGCATGGCAGTGGAATTCCATAGACTGCTTTAATTAGAGTCATCTTAGTTGATGAGTGAATTGAGGTATTGTAACTGAATTCAGCCCAAGGTATCCATTCTATCCAATGTCTTGGTTTATCTCCCACGAAGCAGTGAAAATATTGTTCTAAGGTACGATTAGCCACCTCTGTTTGGCCATCTGTTTGAGGATGGTAACTCGAACTCATGCAAATTTTGGTACCTTATAGTTGGAATAAGGCTCTCCAAAAAGAACTGATGAATATCTTATCTCTATCACTTACTATGGATGTAGGTAAGCCATGCAATCGTACCACATTAGCCACAAATTCCTTGGCAACTGTTAGTGTAGTGAAGGGATGCCTCAGGGCAGTAAAATAAGCATACTTCGTCAAGCGATCTACCACTACCATAATAACGGTGTTTCCTTTTGATGGAGGTAAACCTTCAATGAAATCCATTGAAATTTCAATCCAACTTCTGTTAAGGATTGGTAGGGGTTGCAGTAGCCCTGTTGGTTGCATGCAATCATTCTTGCACCTCTGGCATACATCATAGGAGCGTAGGAACTCCTTTACTCCCTTCTACATATTATACCAGCTGAAATTCTATTTAATACGAGCGAGTGTCTTGTGAAAGCCAAAGTGTCCCCCTATGGGTGATGAATGACAGTCAGCCAGTATCTGGGGAACTAGGAGTGACTTGGGACTTAGGTACACTTTATTTCTTCTGAACCATACCTCATCCCTTTGGTATAAGCTGTGTATATTAGCAGGGGTGATTCTGTCTTGAAGATTCTCATAAAAGGGATCTTGTTGAACTTTTTTTTGGAGTATGGGCCACCAAGCAGCTTGAGGTTGATAAATGGAAAGAAGTTGGAATTCTACTACTCGAGCTAAGGAATCTACTGCTTGGTTTTCTGACCCCTTTTTATATTCGATCTCATAGTCATAGCCTAGTAGCTTAGGTAACCAGCGTGCCTATACTGGTGTGGTGATCCTTTGTTCCAAGAGATACTTCAAACTCTTTTGATCCGTGCATACAGTGAATGGTCTTCCCAACAAATAGGGTCTTCATAACCTGATAGCCTTAACTAATGCTAGCATTTCTTTCTCATAAGTGGACAGAGCTAAGGCTTCTCCTTTGAAGGTAGCACTGAAGTAAGCCACTGGGCGATTCTCTTGTGTCAAAACTACCCTTACATCACACTCGATGACAAAACATTGAGTAAAATCTGGTAACTTCAGAATGGGAGGGGCAGTCAATACTTCCTTCAATTGTTGGAACCCTTCCTTTCCCAATAGGCAGGTTAGTGGTGCTGCCATTCCTCCAAATTGTTTGATGAACTTTCTATAGTAACCTGCCAACCCGAGAAATCCACTAACTCATTTGGCTATTTTTGGTGTTGGCCATTCCATTACTATGCAAATTTTTGTGCGGTCAACTGAGACCCCTTGCTCAAAGATCAGGTGGCCTAGGTATTCTACTTGCAAGACCCAAAGTGACACTTGGAGGTTTTAGAAAACAAACCGTTATTTATAAGTATCTGTAAAACAGTCTGCAAGTGTAAGATGTGATCTTCCCAATTTCAAGAGTACACTAAAATGTCATCAAAGAAAACTAATATAAATTTCCTAAGATAGGGCCAAAAGAGGTCATTCATTAGGCTTTGGAAGGTGGCTGGAGCATTGGTGAGGCCAAATGGCATCACAAGGAACTCATAGTTCCCTTCATGTGTTCTAAAAGTAGTTTTTGCAGCATCAACCTCACAAACCCTTATTTGGTGATATGTAACTCATCTAATAAATCATCTATAATAGATATGTGGTACTTATTTTTGACAGTGATGGCATTCAGGGATCTATATTCAACACAGAATCTCCAAGCTCTATCTGTCTTTTTAACCAACAAAACCAGTGATGAGAATGGGTTGTTGCTAGGTTTGATCAAGCTTGACTATAAGAGTTCTTGCACCATTCTCTCTATTTCAGCCTTTTAATAATAAGGGTAACGGTAGGGGTCGCACGTTTATTGGTCTTGAGCCTAGTTGTAAAGGTATGTGGTGATCATGTGATCTTTTAGGCGGTAGGCTGGATGGAGGTTTGAATATATGAAGAAATGTAACCAGTAGTTTCTGTACTTTTGGGAGGGTGAGTTTTGGTTTGTGTACTGAAGTTGTCATTGAGAGTTATTTGAAGGAATAACCCAGTTCCTTGTATATTTTTGACCTCTTTACGGGTTAGGGCTACTATGTTGGTGCATTCTAACCCTTGAAATTTATGAGTAACTCCTTTCACCTTGAAGCTGATGGTAAGTCTCTTATAGTCCATCTCCACCGGGCCCAAGGTTTCTATCCATTGAACTCCTAGAACCAATTGGCAAGCTACAACTGGAAGGACATAAAAGTTTGATGTGATTTGAAACCTTTAGATGGTAAGGTTAAGGTTATAGCTTTAGCCAGCGCATTCTATCTGCTCTTGATTAGCCACCATTAGCTGTAGTTTATTTTCCTTGGTTATGGTTATTCCCAATTGGGAGGTTAGGGTTTGATCAATGAAGTTATGAGTACTTTCCCCATCAATCAATACCAGTACCTTCTTATCTTTCAATTGTCCCATGATATGCATAGTTTATGGATGTTCAGCTCCTGTAATTACATGGAGTGAGATCTCAGGTAATATTTCGAAAAATTCTATTTCTAATTGAAATTCTTCCAGCTGGTCTGTGTGGTCCGGGTGAGACTCTTTTATCATAAACAACTGAGTCCACGCACATCAGTGACCAGCCACAAATTTTTCATCACAGTAGTAGCATAGCCCTTTGTCTCGGCATTCACGTGCTTCCTGGTTAGTGATTCTATGGAAAGTAGTTGGTTGAGTGGTTGTTGTTGAATTTGGTCGATGTTGGGATGATGGTCCTAATATACCAGCGTTGGGATTCAGTGAAGTTTTTGCTTTCATCGAAGTTGTTTGGTAGCGTTGGTATTGACACCCCTATAGCATCAGCCAAGGTTCGATGTTGTTTGATTTTGACATCAATCCTGATATCATCTCTTAGTCCCGCAATAAAACAACCTATTGGAAATTCCTCAGGCAAGCCATCCATCCTATGAGATAGTTTTCCAAATGCTTCTTGGTAAGCAGCTATACTTGAGGTGTGCTTCAACCTAGACAGTGCTTCTGAAGGGTCCTCATAATCTATGGGTCTAAACCTTAGTTGTATAGCTTTAATGAACTTCTCCCAGGTGAGAGGGCCACCAAATTTGGTGAGCCATCGATTCCATTGCAAGGCAATGCCCTTGAGGCGGAATGAAGCCAACTGAACTCGTTGTTCCAATGTGGTTTTTGTGTACTCAAAGTACTGCTCAGCCTTGTATATCCATCTAGTGGGGTCTTCACCAGAAAATGTTGGAAATGAAAGCTTCAGGTGAGAGTGAGAGTTTTCAGAGGGGTTTCGAGAGGTGTGAGGGTGAGGGTTCTCTTCTCTAGCAAAAGGATTAACCTCAAGAAGGGTGCAAAAGGTGCACAATGCCTGTAATTTAGTGAGCATGGCTTGTAGGGTGGTACCTACCTGGTCGAACCCAATCTCATGCTGAGCAAGGGTTTCCGTTACTTCATTATGAAATTCAGCATTGGATTTCCCCCTGGTATCCATGGCTTTGATACCACTGATAAGAATAATTTGAGAGAGAAGAAGAGAACGAGAAAAGGGCAATTGGCTTAATTTTTATATCTTTACTCCTCTGTTTCTCGGCTATCTTATAGCCTTACAAGAGCAAGAGAGAGACAAGAGAAATTAACCAAAATAACAGATTGAGAAAGGCATGAAATAACAAAATATGCTCGAGTAGTTTCGTGGCAGTGAGGTGATGGGTACTGCTCTTAACTGCTTATTGACCCTCCTCATGATGAGAGTGGTCCCCTTCCTTCAATGAACACCAACCCTACTCTGATCGTTGCCGCTTATGTGCTTACCCATATGCGCGTGGCTTGGCCCATATGCACCTATCACTTGTCTTGAAATATCGACTTCAATATATTTGTACAAACAAGGAATTTAAGGTTTTAAGGATATGTGCCAACATTAATTGTTACACCAAGATAGTCATATTAAAATATTATAGATCCTTAAAGCCTATCCCTCCAAAATCCCATACCTCATATAATTTCCTCTATGCCACCCAATGACTTTTTTGAGCACAAGGAGTACACAAGACTTCAAGTCCAAAACTTTTGAAAGTGATTCTGTAAAATGTAAAAATATAATTAATTATTTGAGATAGAATACCTTAGCAAAAAAATTGTTGAGATAAAATAGAAAATTTTATACATTTATTGTGATTATTATGCTTAACAAATGGTAAATGCAAGTAAATTTGCACATGTATTTGTACTTATTCCAATTATATTGTATCACATGTTAGAATTTTCTTGAAAAATAAATAAATTTATCATTTTTAAAGTTATTTTGTCACATGACACAAGTGTAAATATATTTATGTGTTGGGAAAAATTGATGTTGTAAAGAAATAACTTTCACAAACCCAGGATAATTTTCCAAATCAAAGTAGAACAAAAATAACACTAAAGATTTTTAGCGTGAAAAACCTTCCAAAATAAAAGTAACAATCATGGGACCAGTAGGCCACTTAAAACTTCCACTATAATAAAATAGGATTACAAACTTCACATTTAGGTGGATCTCTCTTACAAAATTACAATAACTATATATCTTCAATTTGTGGGTAAAACTTCACAAATTGGCTCTCAATTTTCTTCTCTCAGAAAACTCTCTTGTTGAGCTCTCAGTAATTTATTTCACCTTGTCGTATATTAAGATTGAGGTAAAGGCTCTATTTATAGAGCCAAAGCTCCATCCCTTCAGCCAAGTTTTGCGGAGATAAATAGCCCACACATTTGACCCTTTTTTTTCTTCTCACCACATTCTCAACCTTCATTGTTGAATGCTTTTTATTTAATTTGTTACTGGAACACATGAGATAGACCAAAAAATCTCCCTCTCCACCTTATATAGGATAAGGCTCTTCCACACCTGCAATTTGTCTACAGATAGCAAGCTTTTCTTTAGTCAAGGTCTTTGTCATCATATCTGCCCTGTTATCATTGGTGTGGATCTTCTCAACTTGCAGTAGTTTATGCTCCAACACATCACGAATCCAATGATATCCTATGTCAATGTATTTGGACCTTGAGTGGAAGGCTGGGTTCTTGCTAAGGTGAATTGCACTCTGATTTTCGCAATAAAGAACATAATTTTCTTAGTTCTGATGCAATTCTTGTAGGAACTTTTTCATCCACAGGATCTCCTTACAACCTTCAGTGATTGCAATGTACTTTGCTTTTATGTTACTTAAGGCAATACACTTTTGTAATCGTGATTTCCATGAAACAACTCTCCCTCCAAATGTTATTAGGTACTCAGATATAGACTTTCTTGTATCCACGTCTCTAGCCATATCTGAATTTGTATATTCTTCTAATAAAGGTTTATTATTACCAAAGCATAAATAATGACTGGAAGTTCCTCTGAGATACCTGAGTATCCATTTGACAACTACCCAATGTTCCTTTCCATGATTTGATAGGAATCGACTCACAACGCCAACAACATGTGCAATGTCAAGTCTGGTGCATACCATAGCTTACATTAGACTACCAATCGCCGATGCATAAGACACCTTGTTCATCTCTAATTTCTCCTCCTCACTTGAGGGACATTGACTCATATTAAGCTTGAAATGGCTTGCAAGGGGACAACTAACAGGTTTAGCTTTGCTCATGTTGAATCTTTCAAGAACTTTTTCAACATATCATTTTTGGGAAAGCCAGATCCTTCGCTTTTGCCTATTATGGGTAATCATCATGCTAAGAATCTGATTGACGGGTCCTAAGCCCTTCATTCCAAAGGACTTGCTCAACTCTTTCTTCAACTTGTTAATCTTGTTAATATTTTGACCTACAATTAACATGTCATCAACATAAAGCAAAAGAATAATAAAATCACCATCAGATAATTTCTTGATGAAGACGTAGTGATCAGCCTTCATTCTGTTGTATTAATTTTTCTCCATGAATGAGTCAAACTTTTTGTACCACTACCTTGGTGCTTGCTTTAGACCGTACAAGCTCTTCTTTAGTCTGCATACCAACTTCTCTTTACTTTTGACTTGGAAACCTTCGAGCTTCTCCATATATATTTCCTCATCAAGATCACCATGTAAGAATATGGTCTTTACGTCAAGTTGTTCAACCTCCAAATTAAGGCTAGCTGCCAAACCAAGAACAACTCAGATTGAAAACATTTTAACTACTAGTGAGAATATTTCATCAAAGTCAACGACCTTCTTTTGCTCAAATCCTTTCACAACCAATCTTGCTTTGTAACGTGGTTGCGAGCTGTCTTCTTCGCTTTTGATTCTATACACCCACTTGTTCTTGAGAGCTTTCCTTCCCTGTGGTTATCGTGCATAGATTTCATTTCTTCTTACATGGATTTTAACCACTCAGTCTTATGCTAATCAATGACAGATTTGCCATACCTCTTTGTTTCTCCCCCTTCAGTGAGCATCACATACTCGTTAGAAGAATATCTACGACTTGGTTTTTATACTCGGGTGGATCTCCTCGTCTGTACTTCTGGTTGGACTTGTTCTTAAACTTGTTTTGTTTCTGAACTGCCAGCTAGTGGATTAACATTATTAGTATATGGTGTATCTCCCCCATCATCAAGATTTGTTAGTAGAGGGACTGGTTCCAGATTAACTAGAATTTCATCTAACTGTGGTTTCTTAGATTTCTCAAAATCCTTGATTGTTTGATCTTCAAGAAACACCACATCTCTGTTTCTGGCAATCCTTTTACTAATAGGATCCCAAAATCTATAGTCAAATTCTTCATGGGCATATCCCATAAAGATACACTATTTCGCTTTTCCATCCAACTTGGACAGCTCATCCTTTAGGATGTGAACAAATGCTCTGCAACCGAATACTTTCAAGTGCTTGTAAGAAACGTCTTTCCCCATCCAAACTCTTTCTGGTACATCATAGTTCAGTGCAACTGATGGAGAAAGGTTGATTAAGTCAACTACTGTCCTAATTGCCTCCCCTCAATAAGACTTTGGTAGTTTTTCATTTGAGAGCATACATCTGACTCTTTCACAAATGGTTTTATTCATCCTCTCCGTGACACCTTTGTTTTGAGGTGTCTTTGGTACTGATTTTTCCAGCCTGATGCCGAAACTTCTACAATACTCCTCGAATGGTCCATAATACTCACCGCCATTGTTTACACGTACACACTTCAAATTTCTGCTAGTTTCTCTCTCCACTTTTACATGAAACTGCTTGAAAACTTCATACACTTGATCTTTAGTTTTCAAAGCAAAAGTCCACACTTTTCTAGAATGATCATCAATAAAAGTCACAAAATAATGAGCACCTCCTAGTGACTTACAACTCATTATATAGACATCTGTATGTATTAAATCTAGAATATTTTCTCTCCTTGATGGTGCGAGATTACGAAATGCAACTCTATGTTGTTTTCCCATAATACAGTCAACACAAGTTCTCAAGGGTGTACCTTTCATTACTGGAAAGAGCTCCTTCTTGGAAATAATTCTGAGACTTTTTTCACTCATGTGGTCTAGTCACTTATGCCATAGCTCAGTGGGAACTTCTTTCCTAGTGGTATTTACTTCTCCTCTACACAGTCTTGCTTCTGTGAGGTAGAGTGATGTACCTTTCTTGTCTTTTGCTACTACCAAATTGCCTTTGGTGAGCTTCCAATTTCCTTCACCAAAATAATTATTGTATCCATCATCATCAAGCACACTAGTAGAGATCAAATTGAGGCAGATATCAGGAACATGCCTCACATCTTTCAGAAGTAATTTGCATCCAATATCCAATATTATTCTCTAGATAAATATTACTAGTGCCGACAATTTTTGATGCATCATCATTTCCCATCCTCATACATCCAAAATCACCTTGAGTGTAGGATGAGAAGAATTCCCATCGTGAGGTGACATGATAGGAGGTGCTTGAGTCAACTACCCAAGTAGTGTCTTGACATGCAAGATTGACATAATCAGCATCTCGAACAATGACAACTTCTTCAGTGATAGTTGTGGTGTCATTTGTTTGGGTTTCTACTTCCTGATTCCTGTATCGTTCCGCCTTTAACTTTAGAAATTCTTGAATGAAGTGTCCGAGTTTGCCGCAATGATGGCACTTCTTATTATGCCTTGATCTACACTTCGACCGTCCTCTTTACTGACTATGGTTACGAGGATTTCTACTTTTACTTTTTTCGTGCTATTCTTGCTTGCCTTGTTTCTCCATGACAAGTGCTTCAGTGTAAAGGGTATATCCTTCATCTTTTCATCAAGACTCTTCATTTATCATTCTGTCTTTTACCATATCCATAGTAAGCTTGCCGTCAGGAACTGAGTTACTAACTGACACAACTAGAGTATCCCAACTTTTTGGTAGAGAACTCAGCATCAACAATGCTTGTAGCTCGTCATCTACGGCCATCTTCATAGAGTTGAGTTGATCTACAATGCCTTGGAACTCACTCATATGTTCTGATATGTTGCTTCCGTCTTTATACTTCAAATTGACTAATCGTCGCATCAGATTATCTTTATTCTATGCGATTGTCCTCGCATACATTTTCTCCAACTTTTGCCAAGGAACGTAAGCATCGTGTTCATTAGAAAAAATTTGAAAAATTATGTTGTTTATCCATTGTCTTATTTGAGCAGCATACTTTCAATTCAGCACGGCCCAATCAACGTCTACACTGGTTATTTTTGGTCTCTTGTCGTTAGTTTTCTCATCCATCAAAGTTGTAGACACTATTTTCTCCTTCGGAATTATAATTGGCTTCCACAAATCTTTAATATATAAAAGATCCTCCATCTTCAACTTCTAAATTACATAGTTAAATGTGGTCAGTTTTATCATATTACTTGTGCTTTCTTCCATTTGAATCGCCAGTCAATAGGTTTCGCCGAACTTGGTACTTTTCCGATGATGAATAGTACCTACTGAATAGTACTCTACCCAAAAAATAGTACGTATAAGTGAACAGTACTCTCGCTGAAAACAACCAGGCTTTGATACCACTTTGTTGGGAAAAATTGAGTTGTAAAGAAATAACTTTCACAAACCCAGAATAATTTTCCAAACCAAAATAGAACAAAAATAACACCAAAGATTTTTTGGGTGGAAAACCTTTCAAAATAAAAGAAACAACCACGGGACCCGTAGGTCACTTAAAACTTTCATTATAATAAAATGGGGTTACAAACTTTACATTTAGGTGGATCTTTCTTACAAAATTACAATAACTATATATCTTCAATTTGTAAATAAAACTTTACAAATTAGCTCTCAATTTTCTTCTCTCAGAAAACTCTCTTGCTAAACTCTCAGTAATTTCTTTCACCTTATTGTATATTAAGATTGAAATAAAGATTCTATTTATAAAGCTAAAATTCCATCCTTTCAATCAAGTTTTACGAAAACAAATAGTCCACACATTTGACCTGTTTTTTTCTTCTTACCACATTCTCGGCCTTCATTATTGGATGTTTTTTATTTAATTTGTTACTGGCCCACGTGAGATAGACCAACATTATGCATGTGCTAGTTTATTTTAATATGGAAAATAATTAAAATAACACTTTTTTAAATTTGTATTTATAAAAATAACATTTATTATATTTTATTAATATATTTTTACTATTAAAAAAATATTTAACTCATTATAAAAAAAACAGAT
The DNA here is from genome assembly GCA_030763125.1 of Hippophae gyantsensis. Lineage (NCBI taxonomy): Eukaryota > Viridiplantae > Streptophyta > Magnoliopsida > Rosales > Elaeagnaceae > Hippophae > Hippophae gyantsensis. The sequence goes on from CM061028.1 coordinate 53,961,967, forward strand.
GATAAATAACAAGAATTTAAGAAACGTGCCAAAAAAAAAAAGGGTGAAGTGCACTTTCTTTTATCTTTGATTAAGATAATACTTATTATACAACACTTTTCTAATATTTCAAGTCACGAATTTAATTAAATTAAATACTATTTAATATATAAAAAAATATTAATATCATTTCACTCGTATGAACAACACCCAAATGCAACCTTTGAAAGACCATTTGATAGTTAAGGACGGTCAACATCCAATCAACTTAGTTCAACGACCAGTGAACCGCAATTACGACCAATTATGTTACAGTGAGAGAAAGAACGAAAATGTGATATATATATAAGAAAAAAGAATAATTGTATTATTAAAAAAATTATTTATTACAGATTGTAATGTATAATTATACTTCCATTTATGTAAAGAAATATTGTTTTAAAAGCTATATATATATATATATATCTTTACAGCTGCGAATTTTTATATTCCAATGTAACTGCTTATGCTATATCCTCTTCATACTAAATACTCCATAAAATTTACTTTATTTCCTATCAAACAGGGACTTTCATCTATACAAACTTTCTGCAGCAGATATGTTTTTTTTAATTATATATGGGTTGTTTTTAAATAATCACGTATATTTGTATTTCTTTACCTAGATATTATTCTAGGATTATCTTTTTTTATCATATATTTATTTATGTCAAGTTTATACTTATTTTATTATATTTTGTTGTTAGTTAAGATTTTTATCTAAATATATTGTGTATAAAGTTTTAAAAATTATAATATAATATTAAGATTTTTTTATAAATAACATTATATCAATTGCACCAATCAAACAACGGGTTGAAAGACTTTATAATAGAATGAAATATAAAATCTCAATTTTTTTCTATGTGTTGCATCTAATATTTATTGAAAATACTTATTATCAGAGTGATGAAATATGATTAGTTTAAATCAAATTCATGTTAATAATGTGGCCAATCCTGTTATGCCATATCATTTGAGATGTGTCACGATTTATGACATATAGCATTATTTAATATTTAAATAATGATATTTTTATATTTTAAAAAAAAAATTTAAAATGCTTATCTTCTATGATCACTTTGGATATATTAACCCAAACACCAAAATATGGACAATGTTGCTCGGTTAAAAACAAAAATGGAGAATGTATATATGTAATGACCTAATTAACCTGACTAACAGAGTCAACTATTTTTTCCAATATTAAGGCAGTTATAAAAATGCAAATATGTCACGCGACAATATATTGGGATGTTACTTTTCAAGATGATTATCTTAAAAAATGAATATTTTTTTTTATTTTTCAAGATGATTTTGACAGATGTTACTATATAAATAATATAAATAAAAATATATGTAAATTAGGTAATATTAACATTATTTATTTTGCTAATAAGGTTATATATATATATTATGTGAACGTATAAACAGTATTTTAAAAAATAAAGGTCTCATATCATTGAAAAATTATAATGAGATGAAAGTATAAAGCGAAAAAAATTAAGGAGTGATTTGCATGATTTACCCAATAATTATATTATAATGTGCTCCTCAAATCCTTTAACTCTCACAAAAATTTTGCTATTATCTAACGAAGACGCGTAATATATCTTTTATCAATTATATTATTCTATCTCTTTATTAATTATTAGATATTTGTTGTTTTTTTTTAAAAAAAATATTTTGTTTGAATTTTGTGTTTCCAAATTGAAAGAGTTAATGGGTTAGATTTAATGTGCACACAAAGACTTCTTTGTAGCTACAATGTTGGTTCAATCTTGTACAGGTATACAGGTATTGGGTACCTTGTTGGAGCATAACACCTTTTGTAATGTTGGATTCATTGTTGGTGCCTTGTATGAGATTCTTTCACTATGGGCTGCTCGGCTTGTTGGTGTTGTTGAAATTTGTTGACAGTGTTTTTGGTGACACAAAGTCATCCTTATCTGAGTCTGTGATGCCAATATGTTAGTGATTAATGCCACTTCTTAGTAGCCAAAATGGTGTCAAGTTATATTCATCACCAGTTGGTCATTCCAAAGCATCCCAGTCTAGTAAGGAGTGGAAACCTAAAATAAGCCAAAAGCCTATCCTTAACAGCCCTGGTGTGATTGATACGTCTGAAAAGATTCTCATCTTATTCTTGATGCTAAAGATGGTGAACTAGAAGTAGACTTCAATTCTACAAGAAATCCTGCAAAGGGATATCAACCTGGGGTTTCAATCAAGGATTTCAATCTTGTAAATGGAACCTACAGCAAGTTCATCCATAACACCTACAGAGTCATCTAATGACAATGTGTCTGTTAGTCACTATTACAACGGGCTTTAAAGTTGGTTAAAAACCGACTTTACATTTTATGATTTTTTTTATATTTTTATTCTCATTTTTCACTCCACCCTTTATTCAATACATATAGCATAAAAAAATCAAAATATAAATAATAGTACAAATAATTAAAATTTTAAATATAATTAATTACTTGATAATTAAATTTATTACAAAAATAAATAATGTATATACAATACATATATATATATATAGTTAATTTAAATTACAAATAAAATAATATCGTCAAAATGTAATTGGATTGTGCGAGCAAGTTTGGTTGGCTTAGAATCACCAACATTGTGACAAGGAAATTGAACAAAAAACATCGAGTTCATATAACAATTCATTCCCTTACATACACGAGCACGTAAACATCCATCAAACAAGCAGTCTAAACTTCAGAGACATACGAATAGAGAAATTAAATCATTATAAATATTACCATCAAAAAGAAATTACCATAACGACATCCGAGTGATATAACCCTTTGAACTCATATTAGCACTTTATTAATCAATTGTCTATAAATATGAAGTTATCTGGAATCTCTGCTGGTATTTTTAATGCTATAATGAGCTCTAATATGAAGTCAAGTGTAACTCATATTTTGTTACTTGGCTTGTATAAGTTTTGGTGCCCTTAAACGAATGGAACAATTTTGTAATACGTTCATGGGCACCAAAACTTATACAAGCCAAGTAACAAAATATGAGTTACACTTGACTTCATATTAGAGCTCATTATAACATTAAAAATATCAGCAGAGATTCCAGATAACTTCATATTTATAGACAAATGATTAATAAAGTGCTACCATGATATTGTCATAAGAAAAGTAGGCAAGAGAGATGAGATGAAGTTTGGGCCAAAAATAGGTCCATAAAACAATGCATTCCCTTAAATACATGAGCACATAATCATTCATCAAACAAAACATCCATCAAACAAGGAACTTCAGACACAGGAATAGAGAAATTAAATCATTAAAAAAAATTAATGTTATATTGTCATATGCTATTCAAAATCATCAGAATCTTCTCCTCATTCTTCTTGTGATGATATAATTTAAACCATGTGTTCTACCTATTCCTCTCGTAAATCATCAAAAATTTGCTAGTCATATCCCGTCTTGTTCCAACCAAAGAACTACGTGTATTTAAAATCAAAATAAGAATGTAATTTCATGTATTTACAAAAAAATAACTCAAATATGTTAAAAAAAATTATGTATATGAGTAAAAGATATTACCACATCATCAATTGAAATTTTGATATTTGTGATGATTTCGCTCATAAACTTCATGACATAATAACCACATATGACTATTATTTTTTTGTAGAACCTACAATAAACAAGTGTACATGATTTTTCATATTCGAACATCTTTATTATTCAATTGTAAAATTAATAAAATTATTAATATTCGCCTATACATACCATAACTTTTGTCCATATAATCTTATGAGATTTTTTAAGGACAATGCCCCTAAACTTGTTCCACAACTTTCATGCCCTATCAAGGTTTAAAACGATTAGTTTTGTATTAAATATTACAAAAAATAATAGAAGAAACCAATAGCTAGCTATAACTCTTACATTTCAACAACTGCTTTTGTATCTTTACTCAGTTTTATGGAAGCTGAGTCACAGTACCAAGCATGATTATTGAACATATCAATGATTACCAACATCCAATGATCTTAGCCTTGTTCAAACCTTAGTGGCCAAGAGATTATCAACTTTTGATTTCTGTTAAGCGTTAATGCCCTATCACATAATTGTTTAGCTCTGATACTAACATCCTTCTCTTGATATTGATTGACATATGAAGAATCATAGAACATTGCTAAATGTGATGAGTGATTATGTTGAAGTCGATAATAACAAGCCTTATATAAAAGAGGATTTCAATAAGTAATTAGATAATATAAATATAATTATATATGTTCTACATAAATGAAAGAAAATTAAATAGATTGAGGACTCACCTTGTCCACACTTGAATTATACTTAAATCGATCATTTGATATTCAAATAGTTGCAATATGTACTCGATTGATATAAAATTTTGGCCGAGGTCTACACTAAAAATTTCTATAGGAAGTGGCACAGTCCATCCATCATTTATGCTAGATGCCCTCGCAACAATAGTCATCAAAGCACCAAGATTTCTGTTGAAGTTTAAAGTATAATCATAACTATACCTTTTCCAAGGCTTCTTCTTGAATGACTTGGTGCACGATGATTGACCACTAGACATAGATTTAGCACGAGATACTTGCTTCGTCTCTCTTAAATGTACCGCATTTAAGAGTTCTAGTATAATACACTAAAAAAAGTATTATGTATGTTAATAACAATAAAGGATATAATAAAATAATAGTAGTAAACAAGTGTTATCTTTTAAGTTAAAAAATAGTACCACACCAAAATTTTGAACAACTTGAATCGACGGCCAAGCCACATACTTTCCAATTTCCTCTTGGACTGTGGTAGCATCAGAAGGCACAGGTAGTGGAAAATCATGAAGCAATGATTGATCAATTACTATTCGCCAATGATTAGGTAAATATTGATTATGAATCATCCGATCATCACTCAATTATTGTACCATTCCAATAGCAACAAAGTCCTTTGACGAAGGATGTTTCAACAAACATTTCATATTCTGTAAAAAAATTTAAGTGTTATATATAAAAAATAAAGCATATAATAAGAAATAAAAATAATAGATTATATACACCAGAAATTAAAATCTTCCCACACATGATTCATCAAATAGAGGAGGATTCCCATGTGGGGTAGCTATTGGATGTACATTCTCACCAAAACGTTCATCGTGGTTTGATTGATGGTATGAATGCGTAGATTGCATTGGAAAAAATGAACCACTACTTGATTACATATGCATTCCTGGCATATAGGGAGGACCAATAGGATGACTATATCCCATACTAGATATAGTTTCAGCGTAATAAGATTGCGTGTGTAGCATGCCTGGCATGGATGGTGGCCTACCTGTCATGGATGGTGGCCTGCCTGTCATGGATGGTGGTAAGCCTGGCATGGATGGTTGCATGCTTGGCCAATATGGCATGCCCTGGTTGTAGAATGATGTCATGCCTGACATGTGTTGTGATTGATATTCTTTTATAGTGGCAATCTCATTTAACATTGAGGCCTTAAAGAAGTTGAGTTCTTCAATTTTAATGTACTTCTCCTTACTGACCGTCTGAGGCTTTTGTTTTGAAATGTTAAAATACTCCATATAACCATCATATTGGATACCTCTCCTAACATGACCAGGATGGTCGCGTCTGAATGCATGATATAGAGCATCTCTCCCAGGCTCTTTGATTATTTCACCCCTGGATATTTGTTCTTGAATAGCTCTCTACAAATAATAAAGCACACAAACATATCATGCATTATTACATCAATTATTAAAAATCATTAAGACTTTGTATCAATTGAAATTACTAACCAACCTATTTAGTTGTTCTTCTCCTCGCTTAGTCATCGGTCTTGACTTTTTCATTTTGGGAGTCTTTGTTTCTATGTACAAATCATGTTCGAGTAGCCGATCTACCTAATTCAGCTTCCTACATAAATTATGAAAAAATTATTAACCATGACATGAAATTAAATTGAGGAAAATAAATATAAAAATATTTATAAATTAACGCAAATTAATAATATCATTTTATATCTAACTTTAGGATTTGAAGACCTTCTAGTACAGTTAGGAAGAATGTTATACATTTATATATTCTGATCTTCTTCCCTAATAATTTGAAATTCATCCGAACGTCTATAATCCACGAAGTCTTTCCAAACTTGAGGTGTAATCTAGGGGTGTCCTTCAGGGATTTTGTAGAGCTCTACCTCATCGAGTGGTTCCAAATATGGAAACACATAATTTATTGCCAATCTAGAAGTCTTGTATTCCTTCCACGCCTTATTTGCAATCTTATAACACTTGCTCTTCCAAGTGTCATCGACTTTGTAACGATTCTATAAAAACACACTACAAAAGATTAGATATAATACAAAAAAGATATAATATATGTAATTGATTATAAAATATAAGAGACTTACACAAATGGTTATCCATATTTTGAACTTTTCATCTTCGTCAACCTGAGACCAATCATTTATATTGATTGGTATACTGGACTTCACAAGTCTACCAATAGAGGATTTCAATTGTTGGCCATTTTCCTCTATTAGATCATCACATACATTAGGCAATTTATTTGAGAAATTACTAATATTGGTTAATGTATCAAGCATAGGGTCGTCATCTTCTAAATCATCACAATGGTAAAATCTTTTTGTGAAAACGTTAACACAACAGACCATCTTTTGTCAATTTGATTGCTCACATAAAATACTTGTTTTGCATGAAGTGCTAACATGAAAGGATCATCAGTGTGACATATCTTGGATAAATTTACAAGGTTAAATCCAAAATCAACTATTTTATATCCAACATTGATAACATCTGTGACCCAATCACACAAGAAAATTGTTTCATGGAAGACCTCATAATCCAATTCCCAAATCTCTTGTATTATACCATAATATATTCTATCAAAAAGTACAGGATTTCCATCTTTTGAACTGGAAAATTGCATAGTTTGGGTAAAACAATTGACAATGTTGATATGTGTTTGGCTCAAGATTGGTGATTATCCTAAAAGATAACCTTAAATGATAGTTTGTGAAAAACAATCTTATTCTATTTCAGTTTCAAATAATGATAGTGACGTTATGTTGTGGCACTATCGCATGGGTCTTACTAGTTCTATATATCTTTGAAAGCTTTTTTCCTCTTTACTTAAAAATTCCAAGCCATTTCAGTGTAACATATGTCAATTATCCAAACATGTTTACAATTCTCATCCTATATTGTCTTATAAACCATATCATCCTTTTTCAATGATACATAGTGATGTTTGGAAGCCATCTAAGATTAAAAAAAATGTAATCGAATCTTGATGGTTTGTTTCATTTATCGATTATCATACTAAAATTTCTTAGATATTTTTTATGAAAGAAAAATCTAAAGTCAAATTTTCATGACTTTTCATAATATGATTCAAACACAATTTCATGTCAAAATACAAGTTCTGAAAACTAACAATGCAAAAGATTACTTCAATTCATTTCTTAGTGTTTTTTTTATCAAAAGAGGGTATTATTCATCAAAATTCTTGCGTTGACACCCCTCAACAAAATAGGATAGCTAAGAGGAAAAATAGGCATCTATTAGAGGTTGTAAGATCTATCATGTTCTCAAAAAATGTCCCAATTTATTTGGAGAGAGCCTATTCTCACTGCTGCATATCTCATAAATAGAATGCCTTCTCATGTCCTAAATTTCTTGTCAAGCTTTTCTTAACTCATATCTTAAAACTTATCTTATTTCTATTTTTTTCACCCAAAGTGTTTGATTGTACTATTATTGTTCACAATGAATAACAAAATCAAAGTAAACTTGATCCAAGGGAAATCAAATGCTTATTCCTAAGGTATTCTTCAAATCAGAAAGGCTACAAGTGTTATTCTTCTCTCATAATGAAATTCTACAATACCTTATATGTAACCTTTTTTTAGAATCAACCATATTACCTCAAAACAGACTTTTATGGGGAGAATGCAATCCAAGAATGTCAATTTTGTGATACTTTTATACTATCAACCAAGAAACTTCCTACACCCAAAAATACCATCAATTGAGACACTAATCTCAATTGAGACATCACCACTTCCTACCAAAAGCATTGATCACAATCCTATTGAAACTGAGACTATTGAAGCTAACACATCTCCAACTTAGTCTCAAACTATCAATAACAATGAATTTAATGTCTATTCAAAGAAAAAAATCAAGAAGATATAGATCATCAAACATATGTTGAGTAACTCCATGAAGCTGAACCACATCTAAATCCAAAGGAAAAATTGTAAGGTAAAACACTGACAATGCTATTGAGTCTTTTCTATTAGATAATAATGATCTTGATTTACCTATTACACAAAAGAAAAGGGTGAGATATTACACAAAACACCCAATTTATAATTGTCTCCTATAAAGTTTTGAACATTTGTTACCAGCCTTACTAATATTCAGATTCCAAATAATGTCCAAGAAGCACTTCAAGTACATGAATGGAGGGTAGCTATCATGGAAGAAGTTAGAGCCTTAGAAAAGATTGACACATGAGAGCTTATTGAACTTCCAAGAGGAAAGAATCCAGTAGGTTGCAAGTGAATTTTTATAGTTAAATAAAAAGTAGATGGGAGTATTGAAAGATTCAAAGCCTAGTTAATGGCAAAAAGGTTTACATAGTCTTATGGAATTGATTATCAAGAAATCTTTCTTGTTCCAAAGTTGAATACAATTAAAGTTCTATTATCTTTGGGTATTAACTTATATTGGTGTCTTCATCATATGGACATCAAAAATGCCTTCCTTAATTGTGACTTAGAAGAAGAAGTGTATATATAAATTCCATCATAATTAAAGACTCAATTCAACATTAACAAAGTTTATAGACTAAGAAAATCTCTATATAGGCTTAAGTAGTATCCTCGATCTTGGTTTGATTGCTTTACCAAGGTTGTTAAGAGGTTTAGTTACTCTTAATCTCATATAGATTATACCTTGTTTATAAGACAATCTACCGAAGGGAAACTGACTATTATTATTGTATACAGGGATGATATAATCACGACAGAAGATCACGAGGAGAAAATAAGCTAGCTCAAGAATTTGATGTTAAAGATCTAGAAAATCTCAAATATTTTCAAGGAATGGAAATTACTCAATCAAAGAATGGAATTATGGTCTCTCAAAGAAAATATATTCTTGATCTTCTAAAGAAAACTGGTATACTAGGTTGCAAACCTGTTGAAACTCTTATGTACTACACAACAAAGTTAAGAACTGTAAAAGAAAGTGCTCTAGTTGATAAAGAGCAATATATCAAAGACTTGTGGGAAAACTTATCTACCTTTCTCACAAAAGACATGACATTGGCTTTTTATCGAGGTTATTAGCAATTTATGAACAATCCAACTACGAAGCACTTAGAAGTTATGTATCAAATTCTAAGGTACCTAAAAATGACCCCAATAAGAGGATTGTACTTTAGAAAGACTCAAAAAAGAGATGTAGAAATGTTTTCTAATACTAACTGGGTAGGAACCTTACTTGATAGAAGATCAATATCAGGATATTGAACATATGTATGGGAAAGCTTAGTTTTATGGTGAAGCAAGAAACAATCAGTTGTAGCTAGGAGCAATGCTAAAGCAAAGTATAGAGCCATGACTCAAGGAATCTATGAAGGAATATGGCTTAAGAGATTTCTTTAAGAACTATAAATTCCTTTAGAATAACCCATGAAGATGTTTTGTGACAATTTAGCATCTACAAGTATTGCAAAGAATCTAGTGTATCATGATCATACAAAACATATGAAAATTGATCGACATTTTATAAAAAAAGAAGATAGAAGAAAGAATAATTTCATTGGTACATATTCCAATAGCTTTTCAAAAAACTAACATTCTTACCAAAGCTCTTCTAAGAACAAGTTTTGAAGATTTGAGGTCTAAGCTAGGTATGATTGACATCTATAACCCAACTTAAGGGGGAGTGTGGAAAATATAGGATTTATAGTAATAGCCAGCCATAACTTTAATAGTGTAGCCATAGGTGTAATAGTGTTGGCACAACTGTAACAGTGTAATAGTTTACTAGATATCAGGGATTTGTTTTCATATTTTGTATTTGTTTGGCTATATATATAGCTGTATATTTTCTTATATTTTTTCATAACCTATGATGTCTAGGTGTCAATGTTTTGAGAACAAGATAGCTTTGTATGGAGAGAACTTCAAATATTCCAAGATATAGTTCACAGCATCTATGTGTTGTTCATTTGGATTATACATGAATTAACTTATCATTCTAATAGTATAAGATAAATCATATCGAGTATGAGTCAGATATATCAATTTTCCTACTAGTCTTTGATATCACTATTACAAAATCGGGCTTTAAAGTCGGTTTGTTAAACTAAATCTAAATGAAAAGACTTAAAATTTAAGGTCAGTTCACACGTTGAACCGACTTTAAACGTAAAGTTGGTTCACGCTAAGTTATTTTTTTATACATATTTTACTCATTTTCTACTTTACTAAGAACTAGTATTCATTCACATAAACCTATATTCGATCACATAATAGTAGAAAAAACCAAAATTTGTTTAACAAAGTTTAAATAATACAAATAATTGAAAAATTGAATATAATTAATTACTTGAGAATTAAATTTATTACAAAAACTTTTATATACAATACACATATATATAACTTAAATTACAAATAAAATGATGTTTCTTTTGTCATGGATTTTGTGATATTTTCATTTTATTTCAAAGAGAGGAAACTTGGTTTGCTTATAATCACCAGCATAGTAACCAAGAAACAAGAAAAGAGAGATGAGATGGAGTTTGGGAAAAAAATAACTGGTCCATATAACAATTCATTCTCCTAAATACATGAACACATAAATATCTATCAAATAAACATCCCAAACTTCAAAGACACAAGAATAGAGAAATTAAAACATTATAAAAATTACAATTCATGTTGTTGTCTTATGTTATTCAAGATCATCATATTCTTCTCTTGATTCTTCTTATAATGTTATAATTTGAACAATGTGTTCTGTCTATTCTTCTCATAAATCATCAAAATTTTGCATATTTGACTTGTTCCAACCAAAGAGCAATATGTAATTAAATTCAAAATAAGAATGTAATATCATGACTTCACAAAAAATAAATTATATATGTTAAAATACTAGTAAAAGAGACTATCACATCGACCCCAGAATGATATAATAATAATCACCATAGCTCACCTTGTTCCAACCAAAGAACTATTTGTAACTAAATTCAAAATACGAATGTAATATCATGAATTTACAAAAAAAATAACTTATATATGTTAAAATATTAGTAAAAGAGATTACCACATCGACACCAGAGTGATATAATAATAAACCACATATCCCGACTTGTTCCAACCAAAGAACTATGTGTAATTAAATTCAAAATAATAAGAATGTAATATCATGAATTCACAAAAAATAACTCATATATGTTAAAAGATTAGTAAAAGAGATTACCACATCGACATTGGAATGATATATAATAATAACCACATCCCTTCGAAATCATATTAACATTGTATTAGTATGAAATAAAGCTGGTATTTTTAATGCTATAATGAGCTCTAAATATGAAGTCAAGTATAACTTCAATTTGTTACTTGGGTTGGTTGAGTTTTGGTGCCCATATATTAATACTTTTGTATTTCCTTGGGGTGAACCAACAATTACTCTTGAAGATAAGATGATTCTTGGTGGTTTTCCTATACTTGGTTGGCTAGTGACTACAATGATGTTGTCATATCGGGGAACTAGGCAAGAGATATAAGATAAAGTTTGGGCAAAAAATAGGTCCATATAACAATTCATTCCCTTAAATACATGAGCGCATATAAACATCGATCAAACAAGCTGCCCAAACTTCAGACACAGTAATAGAGAAATTAAAGCATTATAAAAATTACCATGATGTTGCCATATGCTATTCAAGATCATCAGAATCTTCTCCTGATTCTTCTTGTAATGATATAATTTGAACCATGTGTTCTGCCCATTCCTCTCGTAAATCATCAAAAATTTACGGTTCATAACGCGTCTTGTTCTAACCAAAGAACTACATATATTTAAATTCAAAATAAGAATGTAATTTCATCAATTTACAAAAAATAAATCATATATGTTAAAAATGTATATTGGTAAAATAGATTACCACATCTTTAATTTGAATGTTGATATTTGTGATGATTTCGTTCATAAACTTCATGACATAGTAACCACACATTACTCCATCATTTTGTTTTGGAACCCATAAAAAACAAGTATACATGATTTTTCATATTCAAACATCTTTATTATTCAATAGTAAAATTAATTAAATTATTAATATTCTCTTGTACAAATCATAACTTTGTCCCATATAAGCTTATAAGATCTTTTAAGGGTAAAGCCCCTACTCTTGTTCCACAGCTTCCATGCCTTTTAAAATGGTTAGTTTTTTATTAAATATTACAAAGAATAATAGAAGAAAAATAGACAGTTATAACTCTTAAATTTCAACAACTGCTTTTGTATCTTTACTCAATTCTATGGAAGCTGAGTCATAGTACCAAACATGATTGCCATACAGATCAAAGATTACCAACATCTAATGATCTTGGCCGTGTTCAAACTTTAGTGGCCAAGTGATTATCAACTTCTGATTTCTATTAAGGGTTAATGCCCTATCACATAATTGTTTAGCTCTGATGCTAACATCCTTCTCTTGATATTGATTGACAAATGAAGATTCATAAAATATTGCTAAATGTGATGAGTGATTATGTTTAAGTCAATAATAACATACCTTATATAAAAAGAATATATATAAATAATTAGATAATATAACTATAATTATATATGTTCTACATAATAAATGAAAGTTTTTAACTGATTGAGGACTCACCTTGTCCACACTTGAATTATACTTAAATCGATCATTTGATATTCAAATAGCTGCAATATGCATTTGATTGATATATATGTTTGACCGATATCTACACCATAAATTTCTATTGGAAGTGGCACAATCTATCCATCATTTATACTAGATGCCATCGCAACAATATTCATCAAAGCACAAGATTTTTGCTGAAGTTTAAAGCATAATCAAAACTATACTTTTTCCATGGCTTCTTCTTGAATGATTTAGTGCGCAATGATTGGCCACTAGACATAGATTTACCACGAGATACTTGCTTTGTATCTCTTAAATGTGCCACATTTATTAATTCTGGTATAATTGACTAAAGATGAAGTATTATGTATGTTAGTAACAATAAAAGAATAATAATATAATAGTAGTAAAAAAGGTGTTATCTTGAGTAAAAAAATAGTACCACGTCAAAATTTATCACAACTTGACTCGACGACCAAGCTACATATTGTCTAACTACCTCTTGGACCGTGGTAGCATTAGAAGGCACATGTAGTGGATGATCATGGAGCAATAATTGATCAATTACTATTTGCCAATGATTTGGCAAATATTAATTATTAATCATCTTATCTTTGCTCAATTGTTGTACCATTTCAATAGCAACAAAGTCCGTTAATGAAGGATGTTTCAACAAACATTTCATATTCTGTAAAAAAATTAAGCGTTATATATAATAAATAAAATAAAAATAATAGACTATCTACATAAACTTTAAGTCTTACCACAAATGATTCACAAATAGAGGAGGACTCCTATGTGGGGTAGCTATTGGAAGGACATTCTCATCAAAACATTCATTGTGATGTGATGGATGTTAAGAATGAATAGATTGCTTTGGAGATGTTGGATCACTACCTGATTGCATCTGCATTCCTGGCATAAAGAGAGGACCAATAGGATGACTATATCCCATACGAGATATAGGTTGGGTGCCATGAGATTGCATGGGTGGTATGCCTAGCATGGATGGTGGCATAACTGGCACAGATGATGGCATGACTAGCACGGATGATGGCATAATTAGCATCGATGGTTGCATGCTTGGCCAATATGCCATGCCCTGATTGTAGTATACTGGCATGCCTAACATATGTTGTGATTGATATTCTTTTAAAGTGGAAATCTCACTTAACATTGAGGCCTTAAAGGAGCTGAGTTCTTTTTCAATTTTACAGTACTTTTCCTTACTGACCATCTAAGGCTTTTGTTTTGGAATGCTAAAAAACTCCATATAACCATCATATTGGCTTCCTCCCCTAACACTACCAGGGTGCTCGCGTCTGAATGCATGATATATAGCATCTCTCCCTGGTTGTTCAATTATTTCACCCCTGGCTTTTTGTTCTTGAACAGCTCTCTACAAATAATAAAGCAAGCAAACATATCATACATTATTATATCAAATAGCAAAAATCATAAGGACTTTGTATCAAGTTAAATTACTAACCAACTTATTTAGTTGTTCTTTTCCTCGCTTATTCATTGGTCTTGACTTCTTCGTTTTAAGGGTCTTTATTTCTATGTACAATTCAGATCGGGTAATCAGTCTACCCAATTCAGCTTTCTTCATAAATTAAATAAATTTATTAACCATGACATCAACTTAAATTAGGAAAATAAATATAAAAAATATTTATAAATTAACACAAATTAATAATATCATTCTATATCTAACTTCAGGATATGAAAACCTCCCAATACGATTAGGAAGAATATTGTACATTTGTATATTCTAATGTTCTTCCCTAATAATTTGAAATTCATATGTAAGTCTATAATCCACTAAGTCTTTCCAAACTTGAGGTGTAATCCAGGGGTATCCTTAAGGGATTTTTTATAGTTCTACTTCATCAAGTGGTTTCAAATAACACATAATTTCTGGCCAATTTGGAAGTTTTGTATTCCTTCCACGCCTTATTTGCAATCTTATAACACTTGCTCTTCCAAGTGTCAGAGACTTTATAACAATTATGTAAAAACACACTATAAAAGATGAGATACAATGCAAAAAAGATATAATATATGTAATTAGTTATAAAATAAAAGAGACTTACACAAATGGTTTTCCATATTTTGACCTTTTCAGCTTTGTCAACCTGAGTCCAATCATTTATATTGATTGGTATACTTGACTTCATAAGTCTACCAATAAAGGATTTCAATTGTTGGCCATTTTATTGGATTACCAGTAGCATCAAATAGAATGGGTACTCTATCATCTGGGTTAAGTGGAGCATCAGGTATATTCGTCCAACCCCTTCTTTTAAAATGCCCCAATGGATCATTTGGATCTATAAGCTTTGGTACCCTTGGATCCATGAAATAGCTACAAACAATGATGAAATATAAATTAAATGACAATTTTAAGTCCAAACATATAATTATCCAAGAATTATTAGAATAATATAAAACATATATTATTTTTAATTAGGTTATTGATCGTATACATATATTCCTTCACAATCACATGCATTTGGCAATTTGTTTGAGAAATGACTAATATTGGATAATGTATTAAGCATAAAGTCATCATTTTTTAAAGCATCACAATGGTAGAACTCTTTTTATGGAGGCGTTAACACAACAAACCATCTTGTGTCAATTTGATCGCTCACGTAAAATATTTGTTTTTCATGAAGTGCTAACGTGAAAGGATCATCAGTGTGACTTATCTTGGATAAACTTAAAAGGGTAAATCCAAAATCATCTATTTTATATCCAATATTGATAACATCTTTGACCCAATCACACAAGAATACTGTTTCATGGAAGACCTCATAATCGAGTTCCCAAATTTCTTAAATTATACCATAATATGTTCTATCAAAAAGTACAGGATTACCATCTTTTGAACTGGAAAATTGCATAGTTTGTGTAACCATCTTCACACCACTATTCTGATTTACTCGTACTTTGTCCCTAGCTTGAGTTGTAAACCTCAATCCATTGATTGTGAAACTAGAAAATGATTTGACATCAAATTTTGGCGTAGGTGTAAGCCATTGTAAACTTTCTAATATTTTATGATTGGGTTTCTGAAGTTCATCTTGAATCTATGTATACAAAAACATGAAATGTTTAGAGTAAAGTTTTAAAACATTGCATAGATCTAGGAACATACATGCATGAATTTTATTTTGTGACACTTACATGGTTGCGAAACCAATTAATAAGCTCTCGTTTATGTTCATTATACAACCATTTTTATCCTCCTTTTTTTATAACGAGGATCGATCTTCAATAAATTTAAATGCATCGTGCATTAATAGTTAAAGATATATGAAGTATATATCATCATTAAAAGTTAAATAAAAAATTATTTTTGCATAAATGGAAAGGTTGAACATCACTTACTTTATGTATGGTTATGCCTCATTATTATTTATCAAAATGATCCGGTGTGCTTTTTCCCATCGATTGCGATCAATAAACAATTTCTTACTTTCACCAAGCATAGGGTTACCTACTTGGATCATGTGACGTTCTAAGGAAAAATTATGTGTAGGATTTCCAATTTCAGTGCAACCACTAAAGTATTCAGAACAAAACTCAATGGCTTCTTCAGCAATATAGCGTTCCAACATGCATCCTTCAGGTCAATTTCTATTATTTACATATCCTTTAAGGACTTGCATATATCTCTCAAAAGGATACATCCACCTTAAGTAAGTAGGACCACACAATTGAACCTCTCGAACTAAATGAACACACAAGTGAATCGTTATATCGAAGAAAGAAGGAGGAAAATATTTTTCAATTAGACACAAAGTATCTACAACATCTTTCTATAAAGAATTTAACTCGTCAATTGATATAGATTTCTTGCATAATGTATTGAAGGATGAACAAAGACGAATTATTGATAATCGAACATGTTTTGGAAGAATTGATCTAATAGAAACTGGTAATAACTGTTGCATTAAGATATGACAGTCATGTGATTTCAATACATAAAGTTTCTTATCGATGATAGACACAAAAATTTCTTAAGTTGGATGAGTAACTATCAGGAACTTTCATACCCTCCAAACATTTACAAAACACATCCTTCTCTTTTGTTGACATTGTATATGATGCTGGTGGCAAGCATGTTCGATTCTTATCATTTTCCACCTTTGTTGCCAATTCAGGTCGTATGCCTAGTTTCTTTAAATCCAGTCTTGCTTTAATTTCATCCTTTGTTTTTTCAAGTATATTAAGTAAAGTGTCAATCAAGCTCTCACATACATTTTTCTCAATGTGCATGACATCTAAGATGTGACGAATGTGTAGGTCTTTCCAATAAGGTAATTCCCAAAATATTGATTTAATATTCCAACAACCATGGTATACTGATTCAAACTCTTTCATTTTCACCCATTTCATTAGTTGACCTCTTTCGTTTCCCTACCTTAGTGATTTTTTTTTCATCTTTCCATATCGTTTGAATGTTATACCATTCAATTACTTTAATATCTCAACACCTCGCAAAGGTCAAGGTGTATGATCATGATCTTCAACAACCATCAAACGATTTATTTTGGTATCTAGACTTGTGTCCAGATGGAAAAAATCTTCTATGTCTTCTAAAAGACATCTTTCATCTGTGAACAAGATAAGTTACAGAAGTTCCATCACTACATATAGGGCATCCCTTGTAACCTTTTGTTGCATGTCCTGATAAGTTTTCATAGGCAGGAAAATCATTAATTGTCCATAAAAGGACCCCTTTCAAGTTAAAGTATTCTTCTTTATGTGCATCGTAAACATTTACACCATCATTCCACAATGTATTTAAATCATCTATCAGAGGCTACAAATATACATCAATATCAACACCGGGTTGTTTCGGTCCTGAGATCAATAATGTTAACATCATAAATTTTCTTTTCATATAGAACCAGGGATGAAGGTTGTATGTTACCATAATTACTGGCCAATAGCTATATCTACTACTAAGAATATATATGGATTAATTCCATCAGCAGCAATGGTAAAATGAAGATTGTGCGGATCAAATGAAAATTGAGGAGATAAATTATCTACTACTTTCCAATTTGTAGAATCACAAGGATGACGTAGCACCCCATCATCATATAGATTTATCTGAATGACAAGTCAACATCTTTGATGTCTCTTTACTTTTGAACAACCTTTGAAAGCGAGGAATCGGAGGAAAGTACCAAAGAACCTTTGCAGGCATGCCTTTCTTATGTGTTGTCTCATTTTACCATGCTTCCATCTCGATTCTTTACACATCGGATAATCAGCTAATGTTTCATATTCTTTTATATAAAGAATGCAATCATTTGGACAAGCATGAATCTTATGATATTCTATGCCAAATCGACTAAGAGATTTCTTCACTTCATACATTGAAGATGGCAATTCAATACCCTCAGGAAACATATCGACTAGTAGATTTAATAATTTTGTAAATCCCTTATCAGAAAAACCATGTTTTGCCTTCACATTGTACAAATGAACCAATCCCAACATTTTAGTGTATTTTTTCATTTTGGATACAACGGTTTTTCGACATCTTCTAGAATTTTTTTAAAGGTTTCGGGATTATCCTCACGTAGTTCATCTTCAACACCATGAAACATATTTTTTGTCTATACACTATGATAAGATGTATGTAATTCACTCACATTCTTATTTATCTCTTCCACATGAGTATTATCAATATTTTATCCATGATAATACCAACATTTAAAGCTCAAAAGAATACCACTACGGATAAGGTGATACTTAACCTCTTCAAATTCATAAAATCGCTCATTTTTACATTTAACACATGTGCATCGAATCATACTAGTTCCAGTATTACTATTTCTACAAGCAAATTTCATGAAACTTTCAACTCTAGAAATGTAGACTAGCTCAATTCTACACTTTGATATCCAAGATTTGTTCATTTTCTATTAATGACATTAATTAAACATATTAATTAATTATGTATCCAATGAATATATTTAAAGTATTATTATATATAAATTAAGAGACATAAAAAAATATATATATTAAGAGATGCTATAATTAAGAGATATCTTTTTTTATACAAATAATATATATAGTTTTAATAATCTTAAAAAAATAGGTATTAAATAAATAAATAGTTAAAAATTATAAATCATAATTTTTTTAACATTTATTTATTATCACTATTTTTATTTGAACATTTTATTATTTTTATTTTTAAATAAATAATATATTTAAATAATTTTATGTTAAAATTTATTATTCAATTTTTTAAAATAATTTTATATTAAAATTTTATTTTATATTGTATTTTATCCATTTAAATTATTTAATTTTTAAAAAATATTATTTCAATAATAATAATTTATTTTATTTTATAAAAAAAAATTAGAAAACTACTCTTTAAACACATCTCATAGTTTTTATAAAATGAATTCTTTAATTATGTTATTTTCAACTAAAACATTCCAACCTCGGTCATGACTAAAAAATCATACAATTAAATCTTAAAAATTTAAAATAATAAGTATTACTTTAAAATTTTAAAATTAAATATATCTTTTTTAAAACTAAAACACAATTATTTTAAATTATAAAAATAAAATACTTCAATCGCTATACTAGTACCCACTATTCCTTTAAAGCTGCAAGATAGTAACAGAAAAGTTCATAATAATATTGTAATTTTCACAGAACAATTGAACAGTCACTGATTTGAATGTAGATATTATTTTCACAGAAAAAAAAGCCAAACATATAATAACAAGTATAATACAAGACATACATAAATCAAAAATTTATACAAAAAATAAAGCAAACTGAATAGTATGTAAAAACAATTAATAGAAATACTTACAAGAGTAAATGAAGTGACTAAATGAAGGAAATGAAGAAGAAATGAGTGTTTTGTAAGTGAAAATAAGTGAGAAAATGGGTATAAAAAATTTGAGTATTTTGCCCAAAAAATTAGGGGATTTAAAAGATAATGAGAAGAGGAATATAACCCACAAAACGGTGTTGGAAATGGTGGTCGGAGGTGGCCGAAAATTGAGAAAGAATGGTGGAAGAGCTCGGTTTTGGGAGAAGGGGGAAGAGAAATGATAAATTTTTGGAATTCTGTAGGTGAAGAAGAGAGAAGAACGGTAATAACGTGTGGATAGCGTCGGTTGACATGGCAAACCGACGCTATTCACGTAGAGGTAGCGTCGATTGACGGGGCGAATCGTCGCTACACATGTGGCTAGTGTTGGTTCACCACATTAACCGATGCTAAGTCCACATGGATAGCCTTGGTTCACGTGATAAACCGATGCTACACACGTGGATAACATTGGTTGACATGATGAACTAACGCTAGCCACGTGTGTAGTGTCGGTTCGCCACGTCAACCGATGTTATCCATGTAATTTAAAATTGAAATTTTTTTTTGTCAATTATTATTTTATTTGAACTCTTATATATATATATATATATGTACTATAGAAAAATAAAAAATAATAATTTTAAAATAATATCCAAATAAATATACAAAATTAAATAAAGATATACTATACGTATGTATATAAATTTAAATCCAAACAAATACACAAAATTATATAATTTTAAAAACCATTTGTCTAAAAAGAATTTATACTATATATATATATATATATATATCCAACTTAAATTTTAAAGAGTCAAATAAAATAATAATTGACCTAAAAAAACATTGTACCAAAAAAAAATTTCAATTATAAACTGCATTTTTTAATTTAAAAAATACACGTATGACATAGCATCGGTTGACGTGGCAAACCGACGCTACATGCATGGATAGCGTCGGTTCACCACGTCAACTAACGCTACATCTTACGTGGATAGCATCATTTCTACACCGAATCGACTTTAAATTCATTATAAGTTGGGTTTTTTTTTCAAAAACCGACTTTACATAGCAACTTAAATACCCCTTTTGTAGTAGTGAGGTTTTCTTGATAATCTAGATATTAGCTTGTATTAATGTAGTTGGTCCAAGGTATTACCCATCTTTTGGGAATTTTTTTCTCCTTCTTCTTTGGATTCTTTGATAATATTGATCAAGAATCCAAGTAATGTCTCGTATAAAGATGCAGTGTTCATCCAGTGATGTTGGCCACTTTTATAGATCTATGCTTACCACAACATCTAGTGTGTGAGTACTTTATGTTCGAAACTTTATTGGTGAGCTGAGTGTTATTTGTTTAATAAATTTATGAAAGTAAAGTCATCAGTGTACTTTTTTACTTAATAATTATTAGTTTTATTTAATGAATATTACTTTTTTGAGTTAAAAATATTAGAATATAAACTTTCTAGTGAAAATATATTTTTCAAAAAGTTTCTAGAATTTTTATGGATTTTTTATAAATTTTTTAATGCATGACCAATCAGAACATGACACATGGATGCCATGCAATCAATAGGAGCCAATCATAGCATGCCATGTGTACAAGTTGACCAATCTTTGCCACATGAATGCCATGCAAGCAAATGGGAGCCATCAAAGCGTGACACGTGTGCCAACTGATGTAGGCGTTGCCATGTGTCACCACGGTGTTAGCTCCAAGTTTTACCAAGCAATCAATAATCGTGCCATACATTGTCATGGGATTCACCCATTCTTTCCACTAAGGTTCCACTTCAGATTAGCGAATCAATGTGAGCCACCTATCACTTACTCAACTCGCGTTGAACAATACCAGTCCGCGTTCATGCATCATGGGCTAATTTGTCCTATGTTTCTCCTTTACCACATGTCGCGATCCCATTGGCCAACATTGTTTAATTTTTCTTTTTTTACCTTAGCCTTTAATTTGAAGCTGATCTGATAGTCCATATTCCATCTAAGCCTAATTTAACACCCTAATTGCACCAAAAACCCTAAGATCCAAATTTGACAATTGTTTTATCAATTTCTGGTGCCATAAAGGAAAGAGACAAATTCAAGAAGAGATACAATTTTGATAGAGATTCAAAATAAGATTGGTGCTACAATTCAAGAGATTGATTGTATTTGTTATTCTTCTCATTTCTTTATTAATTTGTATGCTTTTTTATAAAAAAAATATGAGATTTATAAACCTAATTAATCATTTCTAGCTAATTTATCAATTCAATTATATTATTTAATCTAATTTTTATGTTATTAATTATTTAGTCATAATTGACCTATAGAGGCAATTAAATAGATTTGAGAAAACTATTTAATTGTTTGTCTTGATTAAATAACATGCACAGTTTCTACACATAAATATATAATTCTTATGTATGTAATCCACAATTGATGAACTTAATGAATAATATGCAATTTAATTAGTATAAGAGTATGATTAGGTTCATTACTGGTGTGTAGTTTACTTAATAGAAGAATACATGCTACATTAGATTCAATTGATCATATAATTTATTGATAATTATATTGTGAAAATTTTAGTGATTCACATGTTTATAAAATTAGGAGATTAAGTATTCCATGATATTTTATCATATATCTTCTTAATTTCTAATTTTGAGTTAATTAATTGCTGCTATTTATTTTTAGTTCTTTTAATTTTGTTTCTTAAAACACATAAAAATTTATCTTTATTTTTTTTAGTTTTAAAATTAGTTTATAATAACATAATCTCCTTGGGAACAATCTTTTCTTATCATTATATTACTTATTTGTAATACATATACTTACATACCCATTACATGCGATTCGGGTCAATCAAGTTTTTGACACCATTACTAGAGATTATATATATATTATAAACTAATTTTTATTTTATTTTATTTTAGTTATTTTTATTTATTAATTTTAATTTTAATGTATTTATTTATTTTTAATTTTGATATCTCATTTAGTACTATTAGAAATATATTTAGCTCTATTGCATGAGAAGAGTCCGTAAAAGAGAAATTTTGTCCTTATATTCCAAAATCGAGCATACTTTGAGATCAATAAGAAAATAATAAGATATCATCCAAGTGTAAGAAATGGCTAATCCATTAAAAATAAACCATAACGAGCTAAATTTGAACAATCATATATCTTTAATGGATGACGGGGCAGAATTACGAATAAATATGCATTACCTATGTTGGAATGGCTAAATCTAGGTATTACAAGGCCAAAAATTCGAGCTAATCAATTTGACTTAAATCTAGTGATGACTCAAATGTTATAAATAGTTGGACAACTCAGTGGATTACCAATATAGGATCCATATTTACATCTCGAATTGTTTATTGAAGTTTGAGATTCATTCAAATTCATGTTGTGACCAAGGAGGCATTTAGGCTTAGACTCTTTTTCACCTAATTCCATTACAACATGGAATGATTTGGCTAAGAAATTATTGATGAAATACTTCCCACTAACAAAGAATGTTAAATTATGAATGATATTACTTTCTATCAATAAATTAAAAGGGAATATTTATATAAAGCACGAGAAAGATTCAAAAAAATTCTAAGTGTCCTCACTATGGTATCCCTCATTGGATCTAAATGAAAACTTTCTAAAAAGGTCTCAATGCTCACACACGAACCATTATTGATGCATTTTCTAATGGAGCTCTGTTAGCTAAATCTTATAATTAAGCTTATAATTTACTTGAGAAATAGCTAGCAATAATTATCAATGACTAATGAACAGAATGGAAACCACAAGAAGAGTAGCCAAAGTGCATGAGGTAAATGATATCACAACACTTATAGCTTAAGGGTCATCTTTGGTGAACCTTTTAAAGTCTCAAAACTCACTAGTGAGTATAAACTAGGTCTATGATTTAAGGGTGTCCTATGTCTTTTGTGGTGAAGCTCATTTGTTTGATAATTGTCTAAATAATCCTGAATCAACAGGCTAAGTGGGTAATGTGAACCGAAACAATAATACATACTTGTACACATATAACCTAGGATGGAAACAACATCCAAATTTCTCTTGGAGTAATAACAACAATCAAGGTGGTAAACAATTCAACTGTCAACCATTTTCACCACCTATTTTTCAACGACCACAACAATCATAAGTCCAAGAGAAAAAGAAACCTACAAAGGACAATACAAATGCTTTAATGGGATTATAAAAGACTTCATATAGTTAGTAAATACAAAATTTTCCACTCAAGAGGCTTCAATTCAGAATTTACAGACCCAAATATGGAAACTTGCCTAAGCCATAAGTCAAAGGACTTAAGGTAACCTTCCAAGTGACACAGTTATAAACCCAATAAGAGAAGGTAACAAGCATTCCAATTCCATAGCCTTGAGGAGTGGTAAAAATTTAGAGGAAGAACATGAGACTCAAAAGAATGAGGAGGAATAGAAAGTTAAAAAGGATGAGAAGGAACAAGTGGATAAATAAAGCATTGGAAAGGAAATAATTCAGCCAACAAAGAACAACCTCTACAAACCCACTATTCCTTTCTCTCAAAGGCTACAAAATAAAAAATTAGATACACAGTTTTTAAAATTTCTGGATGTCTTCAAGAAGCTACACATAAATATACCATTTGTAGATGCACTTGAACAAATGTTTTCTTATGCAAAATTTCTTAAGGATATATTGTCTAAGAAAAGAAGGCTTGGAAAGAATGAATCAATAACTATGAATGAAGGTTGTACTGCCATTCTTGCTAGAAAACTAGCCCAAAAATTGAAAGATCTGGGTAGCTTTGACATTTTTTACACAATTGGGAACATGAACTTTATGAAAACACTATGTGACTTAGGTGCAAGCATTAACCTTATGTCATTATCGATTTTTAAGAGATTGGGGATTGGTAAAACTAAACCCACTTCAATAACATTAAAAATGACAGATTGATCAATTAAGCAACCCTAGGGTATGGTAGAATATGTACTAGTAAAAGTAAGCAAGTTCATCATTCCAACGGATTTTATTGTACTAGACATAGAAGAGGACCGTAATATTCTTATCATACTTGTCTATCCATTCTTAGAAACTAGAATAGCATTCATTGATATACAAAAATGTGAGTTTACAATGAGAGTGTAAGATGAACAAGTAACATTTAAATTTTTTAAAGCATCTGAACTCCCTGATATTGATAATGTTAATGAATGCTTTAGGATAAATGTTATTAATCATGTTGATAACTTAAAACAATCTAATGAGTCACATACAGTTAAGAATATTACATATGTGTTATGAACAATGAAGTAAACTCATTAAGAGACAACACAATCTATTTTAATTTTGAAAGTATGAAATCTATGATTGATATTATTGATTATGCGAACCAATTGGAGGTTACACCTCCAATATGTATACCTAATATGGTTATGAGAGTTTTGAGATATGATCTAAGCTCAAACCATCTAGTAAAGGGCCATCAAGGTTAGACCTTACACATTTATCCTACCATCCCTAATCAAGTGGGCAAGTGGAAAAGTCTAATAGAGAGGTAAAAAGAATGTTACAAATACATAAATTAGATGAGTTACGGTAGAATGCTTATAAGAATTCTAAAAAGTAAAAAAAACAAAACAAAAATATGGCAAAATAAGATAATTGAGCACCGTGTTTTTAAAACAAAACATAAATTATTATTGAACAATTCAAGACTCAAACTGTTTTCGAGCAAACTCAATAGTAAATAGACACAAAAGGATGTACATTAGGGGTTGATATTACCGTCTAGTCAAAAACGTTAAACGTGATTCTTGTTAATAGGGAACCCAATGTTATTTTACTTATATTTTTATTATTTTTGTTTCATAGGTAAATAAATGTGGAAAGCAAGGGCGTAACAAGATCGAGTAGTTTCAACGATAGAGATGGTGTGCCAAGACTAAGGTAGTTTTCTTTCCTTTTACTTTTTCTATTTATTTGTGCACATTAAGGATAATGTGTAATTTAAGTTTGGGGGAGATAACTTCATTATCTACTTTTGTGTTTAGTGCACATTTTTAACTTTTAGGAATTGTTTTTATTTTTAGTATGATTTTAATCACGATTTTGGTATGATTTTAATCACGATTTTGGTATAAATTGATAAATATACGGAAACTAAATGCAAGCTTGCGTAATATGGAAGTATGAACCCAATGATAAAAATTTGTTTCCATGACTAGGATAAGAATTGTAACATACTCATTAAGATACTTACATTAATCATGTGATATACTTACTAGTTTTAATTGGATTGATTCAATTTTTTTATGTATATATTCATAATTGATTTTATTGCTCTTAATGAGAAATAATTTGTAGTGAGTTATGCGAGTTGATGAGATCTACCATATGTTAGAATTTATTTGATCCCTTAAGACAAAATCCTAAATAGTATTTAGCATAAGAAATAATTTAGGCCTTATTTGGATTGATTGAGCCTTTCAAACTAACCATTATTAATATACATAGTCACCCATTTGAGCTTAATAAAGAACCTATCATATCTCTAAGCGACATTTTATACCTAACCAATAAGCATTATCTTTACCCTTGCACCTTTAGCTTGTTTGAGAAAATAAAAAAATGCAATCATATGTTATGTTATACATTAAGGTATAATGTAATCCACCCTATTTAAAAAACAAAAACTCATTACACAATGACCACTTTCTAACAAGAAGAAAAAAAATTAAGTTTAGAGGTGTTGTGAAATTACAAAAAAAAAGGTGGAATAAAATAATTTGAAAAGAATAATAAAATAGAGTACACTAAAATATCAAGTAAAATTTTAATTGTAGTTAAAAAGTACATAATAAATAAAAAGAAAGCTAAGGTATAGGAAGAGCCTAAATGTCTTCATTTATTGATCTCTACCAAAACCTTATATTACAAGCATATAAAACTCTTATTGATCTTCAAATAAGTGCATATATATATATATATATATATATATATATTAGTGTAGAGGGATTTGAAAAATAGACTTATGAAATTTGTTTTAAGAATTAATTGATTAGTATGCTCACATTAGTTGATTTCATGAATGCATTGAATGATGTCATGTGCAATACACACACGAATCAATTTGTAAAAAACCTTGCATATCCTTTTATCGATATAATGTTGATTGATGAATATATGAACCTCCTTATCATAGAACTGTACGACTTTTGAGAATGATAGTTTTTGATAAATATGCATATAATAATAGATATATATTTATGAATATATTGACCATGTCATTTTATCTAGTTAGAAATAGCTTTACTTGAGAGCAAGCAAAAAGTTAAGTTTGGGGGTATGATAATTCTATGAAAGTAGAATAATCAGTACACTTTTCTACTTAATATTTTTTTATTTTATTCAGTAACTAATACTTTTTGGGTTAAAAATATTAAAATATGAACTTTCTGGTGAAAAATGATGAAAATATATTTTTTAGGAATTTTCTAAAAAAATTTGGGATTTTTATGGGTTTTTTTATAAATTTTTAATACATAACCAATCAAAATAGGTCACATGGATGCCATGCAAGTAAGGGGAGCCAATTGGAGCGCACTGTGTGTGCTAACTAACACAGACATCACCACGTGTTGCCATGCCATTCACTCCAAGTTTCTCCGAGTAGTCCACGAGCCTGCCATGCATTGTCATGGGCCCACAATCTAGATCAACGAACCAACGCATGCCACCTATCTCTGACTTAGCCTATGTCAACTAGCACCAATATGTGCCCGACATACGTTGCGTGCTTATTCATCCTGTGTTTCTCCCTTCCCACGCGTTGTGATCCTATTGGCCAACGTTGTTTAATATTCCTTTTTCCATCTTAGCCTTTAATATGAAGTTGATCTAACGATCCAAATTCTATCTGAGTCTAATTTAATCCCCTAATTGTACCAAAAACCCTAAGAGTCAAATTTGACAATTTTTTTATCATTTTTTGTTGCCAAAAAAGAGACAAATTCAAGAGGAGATACAATTTTGGTAGATGTTCAAGAAAATATTGGTGCTATAATTCAATATATTGATTGTATTTATTCTTCTTCTCCTTTCTTTATTAATTTATATGTCTTTCTTATTGAAAAAGATGATATTTATGAACACAATCATGTTTAGCTAATTTATTAATCTATGAGTCTTATGAACCCAATTATTTACATGTGATGGTATAGTATTTTACCCTAATTATGATTTCAATTCAATTATATTATTTAATCTGATTTTTATGCTATTAATTGTTTAACCATAATTGACCTATAGAAACAATTAAATATATTTGAAAGAATTATTTAATTGTTTGTCTTGATTAAATAACATGAATAATTTCTAAGCACTGATGTATAATTCTTATGTATGTGATCTGTAATTGATGAACTTAATGAGTAGTATGCAATTTAATTGATATGAGAATATGATTAAGTTAATTATTATATGATATTTAGTTTACTTGAGAGATAAATACATGTTAGGTTAAATTCAATTAATCATGTAATTGATTGGTAATTATATTGGAAAAAGCTTAGTAACTCACATGCTTAAGAAATTAGGGGTTTAAGTATTCTTAGATATTTTCTCATATATCTTTTTAGTTGTTAATTTTGAGTTAATTAATTTCTGATATTTATTTTTAATTCTTTTTCTCAAAACGCATAAAAATTTATTTTTATGTTTTTAATGTTCAAATTAGTTTCTAATAACATAATTTTCGTATAAACAATATTCTCCTATCATTATATTACTTATTTACAATACATATACTTGTATACCCATTGCATACAATTTGTATCGATCATGTTTTAATATTTTAGACTCCTAGATTGTGTCTTTTAGAGTTTTTTCTCTGTGAGCTTTCAATGTCAATGAAGTTCACTATTACAAAAGTATTTTTTGTGAAAGGCTTCATCTGTAGGTCATATTGTGGTTGTTTGGTTTTTTAAAGAATCTTATTAATGGTATATCTCCACCAATGCAACTTATTTTTCCGTGTTTTTACCAATGTGGATCATTTCTAGTGTAAAATGATTTTAGTTGTGACCCATATTTTTAAGTGTAGATTTATTTATTTTTTTTACTTTTCAAACGAATAATCGTGTTAAATTCATTAGTTTGAGGGATCTTTAGAGTATATAATGATATTATATATTTTAGTGTAGTATATAAGTGTTGTGTAATTAACAAATAAAATTATAAATGCTTGAGTATGTAGAGATATATTGTCTATACATAACATCTTTTATATAAGATATTGATGTGTAATTGTTTTTGTTGAGAATTCATTCAATAAAAAAATATAGTGAACTTTGAATTCTATAAGCATTAATATTGAATTTTATTGGTCTCAAATATAACATTATCATATTTTTTAAAAATAATAAATAATTTCTCTTTAAAAGTAGTTAGTGAAGGTTTTTTTTTCTCAATAACCAATTGGTCCGTGAAGAGACGAGGAAAATAAATTATTTACTATTGGTGAAATAAGTGATTATATAATACTATATGTTAATAAAATGATAAATTAATTTTGTTTTGAAAATACAAGAAATAAATAATATAATTAAAAAGTATATTTTATAATTTAGAAAGAAAAAATTATATTTTAAAAATAATAAATAGTAACCCACGACTGTCATGCTTTTTTTTTATTGGTGTGTGAATACACGAGTTTTCTAGCTAGTGCAATTAATCAGCCAAAAAAAACCTAGCGCAATTGGTGTATTTATATTTACACTTTTTTAATAAATATCAGATTTTTGGATACGTGTAGATATATAAGTTAATGATTTAAATTTAATAAATATATAATAATATTAATTATTAAATAATAATAATTATTATTATTAATTTTTAAATTTTAAATTTGTAAAATAGAAAAAAAGTAAGTTTTTTAATATAAATTTTTAGGTTATTTTTACTATAATTAAAAAATTGATATTAAAATATTTTATATAGTGGTTTGTATAAATACTCTTAAAATAAATAAATAATTAATTTATTATTTTAGTAATTAATAAATATATAATTGTAACTATTAAGTGAGTAATAGAATTTAAATACAATATAAACTTAAATGATTTAGCGTAGTATTGATAATAGTTACGTAATTTTATTTAATAAATAAGTCAAATATAATAAAACAGCATATGAGTTTATTCAATCAATAACTTTATTAACTAAGAATTTAATACATGAACGATATAGACATAACTTAATTGAATTAAATAAGCATTTTTTGTTTAAGAACAATTTATATTAATTGTATTTATTAGTGAAAGAAAACTAACAAAAATATAAAAATGTATTTATTATATGAAAATTTTATTATTTGTGTTTGATAAACGGATAATCATTAACTTTATGAATTGTTATATTTAATATGAAAAAAATAATTTAAATATATGAAATAATTATTCATAAAAATGTATTTATTATATAGGTATTTTTTCTATTTATTAGTGTAAAAAAATAATAAAAAAGTATAAAAATATATTCATTATATGAATATAAAAACTAACTAAAAGTTTAAAAATAAAAAATAAAAAATTATTTTTGGTCACAAATTACATTATATAAAATAACTCTTCATAAAATATATATTTATTATATGAATATTTTTGTATTTATTGATGTAGAAAACTAACAAAAAAAATATAAAATTATATTTATTAACCATATAAAACTAACACAAAGTAAAAAAAAGGTGAAAGAAGTTATTTTTGGTTGTCAACCAAATATCAAGGTTTTTTTATATATAATTAAATGGGCTATTAACTGCAAGAATTTTTACATTTAATATAATAAAAATAATTATATTATACAAAATAATTATCGTACAAATGTAGTTATCATATAAATATTTTGGTATTTATTAGGGTAAAAAAATAATAGAAAACATAAAACAAAATGCATTTATTATATGAATGTTTTGATATTTGTGTTTAATAAATGAGAAATTATACATTGTATAAATTATTACTTTTAATGTGATAAAAATAATTGTATTGTACAAAATAACAGTTCATAAAAAATGTATTCATTATATGAACATTTTTATATTTATTGGTATAAAAAACTAACAAAAATATAAAAATGTATTTATTATATGAATATAAAAACTAACAAAAATAAATTTATTTTGGCTGTCGATCAAACCTTAATGGACATTTTTGGTATTTATTATTGTAAAAACCTAACAAAAAACAAAAATATGTATTTATTATATGGATATTTCAATATATAAGTTCAATAAGTGGGTAACTATTACCTATATAAATTATTATTGTTGAGATTCAATGCTTTACAGAGAGAGATTAGAGATAAGTTGATAAAATTGGTTGAATGTGTGGATCCTCGTGAGGGGTTGATAACTGTATTTTATATAGTTATTTTCACCTATTTTATTAATTATAATTGCTATGTTCTTCATGTGTTTAGTTAATTTTAGTTTAATAAATTAGTATTTACTGTTTTTTATATATTTTAATAAAAGTAAATAATTTGTATCGAAAATGTACTTAATGCCACATTTATGTCCACAAATATAATTTCAAATAATATAGGTCTTAATTACAATTTTTAAAAATCAAAAATATAATTTAAATTAAATTTGGGCTTCATTTTAATTATTAAAAGTTTAAAAATTTAATTTAAAATTAGCAAAGGACTTAACTGTAATTAAAGAAAGTTGAAAATGTAATTTGAAATATATTTGTGGGTCAAAATATAATTAAGAAAGTTTAATTTTTTGCGCAGGGGAGAAGAATCTACGCGCCAATCCAGACGCGCGCATCGTGGACCGTCCGATCCGATAAGAAACGGCTGAGATTCGCGCGTGCTTATCACCCCCGACCAGAGAGAGTGGGTGCAGGTCTCAAATTTTCACGCTGCTCGGTACGTCGAGTGGGGCCCACCTGCCGCGCAGGCCGGCGTGCAAGTGGGACCCACGTGTCTGACGCGTCCCACCGCCGTCCCGCCACGCGCGCCTGCGATCCGTGCGGCGATCTCCACGTGAGCCCTGTTATTCCACCAACCAGAATCTGCCACGTATCCCACTTAATCTACTAGCCAATCATGTTAGGACACGTGGCATGTTTCGGTGAACGCAAAAGCGCGGAATCCCGGGCACGTCTCAGGAGCTGTCCCCCACGTTTCTCGCGCTGCAATCCGGTGCGGCAGTTCTCCGTGAGCCCGTCCTTTCCATCCTGTTATATGCCGCCACGTGTCCCACCATTTTCTTGCAGCGAATCAAACGCTGACACGTGGCATGCATAAAGAATTTAAAAAATGCAGAATCGGCGCCCCTGGCTCACGCGTGATTTAATTAATAAAATCGATACGCGTAATTTTTGTTTTTTCGATACAAATTATTACGCGTTTTTATAAAAAAAATAAAATAAAAAATGTAATATTTTAGATGTATTTTTTTGCTATAAATAGGAGATAGTTTTTAGTTGTAAAAAAGTTTGGTTGGAGTAGTTTTTGGAGTAGATATTTAGTTTTAATTTTCGAAAGTTTTTAGAGTGTTTTAGTTTTTTCAGTTTGTAATTTTTATTGTGTTTGTGTGTTGGACGGCAAAACACGCAGAAGCCATTTTTGGCTTTGGTTGTGTTTTGCGTGTGCCAAATATTTGTTTTAAGTGATGTTTTAATTTTATTTCTGCTTCTTCTTAATTTTCTGTAGTTGTTATAATTTTTATTTTAATTTTATGAAGTAATTTAATTTTTCTAGGGTTGCATTTAATCTAAATTTATGAAGCTTTAATTTTAATTATTTTTGTTAGATTTATAAGACGTTCGATTTGTTCGTTCTATTTTGTTCTTAATGCTTTTTGATTATTTACGAATCTTATCAAAACGATCCGTGGCACATGAATAAACTTGAGAAAGGCATTTGTGTGTGTATTGCTCGTAAATAGAATGACATGTATGATGAAGGATAGAGATATACCCTAATTGTATGTGTGACCATTTGAAAACTTAGAACGTAATGAATCTCGGTAAATTTAATTTTCATAGAGATATAGTAAATTAATTTAACGAGGTGTGTTTATACGGAGCTCGAAAGAGATGTATGAATAATAAAAAAGAAGTTTTCGGTTGACAAATTAAATGTACCAAAAAATATAAATCCAAAGAAAATAACATGATTTGAGTGGATTAGTTTGGTGAAAAATTGCAATCCTAGATTTCTTTTATTTTCTTATTTTACTTTTTTATTAACCAACGATTATTTTGGATAAAATCAGAGAGATACAATTTTAGTACTCGACAAACTATAGTAACAAATCCTCGTGGGATCGATCTTTACTTACAAATCTTTATTACTTGTGACCGTGTATGCTTGCACGAGTTCGTGTGTTGAAAAACGCCCAACAGGGGTCCATCTATTTATAGAACCTTTATGGGCACAAGTGTCAAATATACAAGGTGTACACATATTTACATATCAGAAGGAGGCATAAGTGATCAAAAGTACAATATGTCATAGATCTAGGTCGAGCTTTGCTCGTACTATCCTTGGGCTCGAGCTATAGTTAAGATTGAGCTTCCTTTGAGATCGAGCTTCCATTGTGCTCGGGCTATCCCATGGGTGGGAGGTTTGGGGTGTTTCATCTTCCATCTTGGGCTAGTGACTTGGTTTGGGTGATTTACAAGGGCCAGGCTTCGGGTCAGTCTGGATGTCCAAACATCAAGTCCCATTACTCTTTCAGCTCGAGCTTCGATCTGAGGTGGAAAAGTAAATACTAGGCATAGGACACAAATCATTTGGCTCCTCTAATAAATGCGTATTAGTGATTAGAGAGAGAAATTCGGTGCCTCTATATAAAAGGATGCTTGGGCTACGATCATTGTTACCTACAAAATTGAGAAATAGTGAACGAAAACTTTTTTTTACTTCACCTCGAGCTTATATAAGATTTTTAGTTCGGTGGTAAGAATTTAGCTCGGGCTATAATTTTCTTTGTTCGGGATTTTTAGAACTCAAGCATTGAGAACCTAATGATTTTCTACTTTCTTTTCAAGTCGGTTTTTAAAGGAACATTTTCTTTTATTTTCAACTCGTCCCTAGGTAATCTCTTCTTCTTGTACCTTACCACCTGTTACTGTTTTACTTTATGTTTTTATAGCTTTTCACAATATGTGAAGAGAAAATACCTCATTTTCTAGCTTGAGCTCATAGGAGAGTCCCCAATATTCTAATACAAGTGATAGCTCGGGGTCATCTACCTAGGGCTCTTTTAGTGAGGTGAGTCAATCTTCATCTTAGCCCTTTACCTCTACCCCCTCCCCCAGACCATTCCCACTGTGTTATTGAGCATGCCTCAGACTCAGATCTTAATGGCTAGGATGTGGAGGAAAAAACAAGAAATATTGGATCTTAGGAACCGATAGGTCGCACTAGGGGTTAGTCGGTTTTAGCTATTCCTTGCAGGTTGCTACCCTAGAATAAGGAGAGATTAACAAGGACCTACAACATCCCTTCCTCAGTTCATATCATGATTCCTCTTAAGAGCGCTTGTGAAAATGATGAACCTCCATCTGGGTGGACTATTTTTCATGAGAAAGCTCGATGGTTAGGGGTAAGGTTCCCCTATATCCTCTTTTTAGGAGGTTTTTGGCTAGGACACAACTTACACTAGGGAAATTAATACCTAACGGGTGGAGATATCTGCTTTTCCTAACCCTTATCTATCAATAAATCGAGGTGGATTTGGATATGACGGAGTTTAATGAAGCGTATGTCCTTAAGTAGAACCCCACAGATCCGAGGAGGGTCTATATGTCAATGAAGCAAGACCAGGGGGTGAACGTGTCCCTTCCTAAAAATGAGAAAAATTAGGAGTATTTTTCCTACATTTCAGGTTGGTAGGAATCTCTCACAAATGACACGAGGATGGTAAGAAGCATGTGGAATAACACTAAGGTCATGATTAGAAATTTGGCTTCTCTAATCACAACCTTGAGTTTTGATGCAAAGTAAAGGTTGGTTGATATCTAAAAATATCTTCTTAAGAAGACCAACTAGAGGAATCTATGCTTTGTCGCGTGCGGGTTGATGAGGCACGGTGCTATAGAGCCCCCTTAGAGTGAATCGTAAACCACTAGCTCCTTCTAAACCCCAGGCTTCTCTTAAACACAAAACTCCTCCTACAGATTTTGGAGGCCGATTTGAGGTAGTGCCTAATAATGGTGACCTAGCCCCACACTTTTTTCTTGTCTTATAATATTTTTCCCTTTTTTTAAACCTAGGTGATTTAACATGTATCTTCTCGTTCATAATATGCAGCTGAAATGGATTTAATCGCTTCCCAACTTTTTGTTCGAATGAAAAGCAAGGTTACACCAGGAGGAATGAGTTCCCCCACGAGTGCACCCCCTGCTCATGGGGGGGCTCATCAGTGGGAAAAAAAGGGTAAGTCTTCTCATAAAGGTCGCACTTCTTCTCTTAAGAAGAAGAAGAAGAAGAGGGTTGGTGTTGATGAGCCTACTGGTGGCCCTGAGCCTCTGAATGTTTGCCCTCCACTATCACCATTTTAGGAGCAATATGTGTCTCCCCCTCCTTAAATGGGTTCTAAAGAGTTCGTCAATCCTTTAAGGGATTCGAAGAAGGGGAAACTTGTTGTTGAGGACCTTACTGTTGATGCTGACTGGTTCGTCTTAAATCGAGGTTTGGCACCATAGTACCTCGATCGTTACATGAGCCATTTTTCTATCGATTTATGCAAGAAGTAGTTCACGGATATTTGTGAGGGGGCAGATTCTGGAAAGTTCATTCATCGTCAAATGTGCCAGGTGTGTTGTACTTCCTATTTTTTGTGATTTTTATCACAAGTGTGAGTTTGAACTTTATTGACCTCGTTTCTTTGCTTGTATTTGATGTTGCTCTATGATTTTGACAAGGCTCACAATGTGGGCTTTTTGAAAGCCGATCTGGTTAAAGAAAAGCAACGTCATGTGTCTATGCATACAAAGTACATTGCATTATGGGCTAGGTCATCAAAGTGGAAGTACGAGGCGATCAATAAAGAGGAGAAGCTGAAGATGGCCGTGTTTGAGCTTAATACGTATGCCCAATGCGTTACTGAGCTCGAGGAGGCTTTAGGGTAAGTTGAAGAGCAGGCCAGGGAAGTGTAGAAAAAAGTTGAGGCCTCTACCGAGGAGGTGTACCATCAAGCAAAGGTCGATGTAGAAGTTATGGCTCATAAGCTTGAGTCCAGTGTTGAGAGGGCATATGAGATGGCGATGGAAACCTTTAAGACATAGGACAAGCAAATGGTGAGGACGGCCCTGATATTCCAAGGAAATGGACAGATAACCATTTTTTTTCTTTTTTTTTGTTTAAGCTCGATGCCACTTTTGTTTGTGTGGTCACGAGCTGTCACTTGTGTAAAACGATAATCGACTTTATTTATTAAATTAAATTAATTTGTCTCTTTATTGTGTATTTAAGATGTTGACCTGCCCACTGTTATTATTATTATATTTATATAAAAAAACATTATCAGTCATTATCCCCTATAAAAGGGTTTGAGAATACTTGTTTGATTCATATATTTGAGAATTTCTGTCAATTCCTCCAACTTTTTTGCTAGTGTTTAATGGATTCTAATCGAGCCAATAGGCGCTTAGTTTGAGCTTTTCGTGTTGCGAATGGTTGGCTTGAGAATGAGGTTAGGGTGCTTAAGCCAAGGTTACTAAACTTGAATGTAATGCCAAATAGACAAAGTGTGAGCTCACTACTTTTATGGAGCAATTAATCCAAACTCAATCTCAAGAAAAGAGGACATTGGATAGCATGGTCGGTCTTGTTGAAAGAGTTTTTCTTAAGGTTATGGAGGTTACCAAAGATCTTGAAGAAGGGTTTCTTCAAATGAGGATGATGTACCCCGAGCTTGTGACTTATGTATGTCAAAAAGTTGTCGAGATTCAATCTGATCTATTGCCCTTAGTTGAAGAAGCTGATGATCCAGACACTGGTAGTGTGTCCAAGCGTTTAAAGAGTTTTTAAATTTCTATGCTGGTTGAGTCTTGTATTAGTAACTATTAAAAGAATGGTGAATAAGTTTTTTAAATATTGAATATTCTAAGTGGAAAGTATTCTAAGTGCCAATCTAGGTGAACGACCCTTGGCTTTGACTTATAGAAGAGAGCTTAACCTGGTTCCTGACCGAGGTGCTCATCTTCCTTGACGTCAGAACGCCAACTTGGTTCTTGACCGGGGTGGACAAATAGAATTCTTCATTTGCCATGGCACTCTACCTGATTTTTCAATCTAGGTGAGCGGCCCTTGGCTACGATTTATTAGAGATAGCTTGACATGGTTCCTAACCGAGGTGCTCATTTTTCTTGACGTCAAAGCACCATCTTGGTTCCTAACCAAGGTGGACAACTCAACTTCTTCAATTTCCAGGGCACTCTACCTGATTTTTCAATCTAGGCAAGCGGCCTTTTGGTTTTAATTTATGAGAGAAAGCTTTATTAAAAGATCATATGTTAAAGCTTTTTATTTCATAGATGCATGTGCGTCGCTGTTACAAAAAAAGAGAGATGGTTAACGCATTTTTTAGAAGTGGTATCTTTTCAAGTGTCTGGAATTCTAGCTTGTGCTTTCCTCAATGCCTTCGATATTTTTCAATACACTTGCTCCTCCTAGTTTTATTTCAATTATTTGATAAGGTCCTTCCCCATTGGCACCCATTTTACCAGTCATCCATTTCTTTTTGTTGAAGAAGACCATCCTGAGAACCCAATCACTCTTAGAAAATGTTTTGAAGCACACGGTTTTGTTTTAGTATTTTGACATCTTTCTTTCATGCTTGTTCATCTTTCTTAAAACTTTATCCTATTTTTCCTCTGCTAAGGTCAGTTTGATTGCTCTTTTCACCTCATTTTGTTGCTCTATTAGAACTGATCTAGGGGTAGGAATTGTGACCTTGGTTGGTATGATTGCCTCGATTCCATAGACTAAGGAAAAAGGGGTTTCATTAGTGCTCCTACGAGGGCTTGTCCGGACAGCCCATAATGTTCCAGGTAGCTCTACCACCCATTGTCCTTTGGCACTTTCAAACTTTTTCTTTAATAGATTGATGATTATTTTATTGGAAGACTCTGCTTGTCCATTCTCTTGGGGATAGTATGGTGTTGAGTGGCTTAGCTTGATATTATATTTGAGAGCAAATGCTTTGATTTTTCGACCAATGAATTACCATCTGTTATCTGTAACAAGTTTCCTAGGGAGGCTGAAGAAAAAAATTATGAATTTCCATACAAACCGAATTACCTCTTCCTCTTGTATTCTTCCCAAAGGTTCTGCTTTGATCCATTTTGAGAAATAATCAGTGGCAACAAGGAGAAACTTTTTCTAACCCATGCAGTCCCTATTTGTAGAAAGGCCAGGGACTCACCACCTCTACCATAGTATTTGGGGGTGTGTAGGTCAGTGGGGCAAACCTTTGGCAATTGTTGCACTTTTGAGAGTATTTGCTACAATCTTACAGCATGGTGGGCAAATAATAACCTTATCTCATGATCCGTTGGGATAACCTTCTACCCCTAGAGTGTGAACTGTAGTCTCCCACGTATGCTTCATACATCATTCTTTCGACACCCTTTGTAGCTTTACATAAGAGGCCGAGGTCGAGTGGTATTTTTTGGTATAGTTTTCTTGCCTCGATCATATACCGACCTACCTTGGCTTCAATTCCTTTTGCGGCGATGTGATCTTCAGGTGGGCCATGCATCCAATCCTTCTTTCGACCTCTTCCAAAGATGCCTCTTCTAATACTATTACTGATACCACTCGGTCATGCTTGGTCTCCTTTATTGATGCCAACATTTTAACATTCTCATTTTGTGCTATCTGCTTGATCTTGAACCTAAAGAATTTTGAACATTTTTGTTTTAATCTTTCCAAGTACTTCTTCATATTTTTGTCTCTTGCCTTGAATGTTCCCAAAAATTTATTAACCACGAGCTTAGAATCACTATGTAAGGTGATTATATCTGCACCAAGCTTTTTGGCGGTCATTACTCCAAATATGGCAGCTTCATATTCCATGACGTTATTGGTTGCTTGAAATTCAAATCGAACTGCATATTCAAATAAATTGTCTTATTCATCCATTATAACCACCCCTAGTCCTACGCCTTTAAATTTGTACGCCATATCAACAAATACTTTCCAATTAGGGGCCTCCTTCGAGCTTACCATACATACTTCCACTTTCTCTATTTTGTTCACAACCTCAGAATTATTAGTGAATTCGGCCACAGCCTACCCTTTGATAGCTATTCTAGCCATGTATTTGATATCATATTCTCCCAACTCTACGACTATCTGGGCCAGTCTTCCCGCGACCTCTGGTTTTGTCAGGAATTTTTTAAGGGGGTGTGAGGTGAGTACCATGATTGTGTGTGAGCCAAAGTAATGCCTAATCTTTCATATGGTAATCTTAAGAGCAAAGGCAAGTTTATATATATTGGGATATTTTCTCTAGGCCTCTGTTAAAATTTGGCTAACATAGTAGATGGGGTGCTGGATTTGTTTCTCTTAGTTATTAGCACGACACTGTATGTTTGGGGTGTGACGACCAAATATAGATAAAGAATTTCTCCTGGTAGAGGGCTGACCAGGACGAAGGGATCACAAAGGTACTTCCTGATTTGTTCAAAGGTTGTGCTTCAATCCTCTTTCCAAAAGACAGACTTATTCTTTCTTAGCATCTTAAAGAAAGGCATGCACTTATCTATGCATTTAGCAATGAACCTGCTCAGCGCTCTTATTCTTCCATTGAGTTGTTGTATTCCCCTGAGATTATTAGGTGGTTTCATGTTTACCAATGCTTGTATCCTATCTAGATTGGCTTTAATTCCTCGGGTTGACACCAAATACCCCAGGAATTTTGTTGTAGTCACACCAAAGATGCATTTTTTGGGGTTAAGTTTCATGCCATACCTTCGTATTACTTCGAATATCTCTTGTAGGTCTTTGACATGTTTCAGGGGTTGAGTTTACTTTACCACCATTTCATCAACGTATGCTTCCAGATTTTTGTCCAACTGTTTTTCAAACATTTTGTTGACGAGGCATTGATATGTTACGCCTACATTTTTCAACCCGAATGGCATTCTCGTGTAACAGAACGTTCCTTCTTCCGTTATGAAAGAAGTTTCTCTTCATCCTTAGGATGCATTCTGATTTCGTGATACCCGGAGTACGCATCTAAGAAACTCATCAACCCAAACCCAAAAGAGGTGTCCACTAGTTTATCAATGCTTGGGAAGGGGAAGAAATCTTTGGGGCAGGCCTCGTTTAGATCAATGAAGGCTACGCACATACGAGATGCTCCACATGCCTTCTTTACAAGTACCACATTTGAGATCCATAAGAGATACTTGACCTTCCTAATGACCCCAGCCTCTTTGAGGGTGACTACATAATATTTGATTGCCTCATTTTTCTCTCTGAGGAATTTTCTTTTTCATAGCTGGATAGGTCTAGCATCTGGATTAATGTTTAGCCGATGCATTATGATGCTTAAATCAATCCTTTATATGTTTGTAGGGGCCCATCCAAAAATATCTACATTAGCTCTAAGAAACAATGAGAGTTGCTCCTCGAGCTCGACCGTCAAATCCTCACCTATTTTCATAGGATGGCTCTTTCCCTCAGCATCCATTGGGAGGTCCTTCACTCTATTTAAATAAACCGATTTCATCATGCTTTTATTTCTTGGGCTCTTTTAAGGGAGACCCCTCGGTGATTGCTATTTGGAGGTAGTCCCTTTCATAGTGGGATTATAAAAACTTCTGGCATTCTCATGATCTCTACTTACCTCTTCGAGACCCTCAGTTGTGGGGAATTTGATTACTTGATGAAAGGTGATAGGAGTGCCTTCATCTTTTGTATCCAGGGATTTCCTAAGATGGCATTATAATGTGTAGAGGCATCAATGATCACAAAATTGGTCATTATTATCCCTTTTGTCATGACAGGTAGGATCACCGTTCCTTTTGCATAGGTGGTGATATTGTTGAATCATACGAGAGGAAGCTCTATTTTGACAATGTTAGGGTCATTTACTCTGAGAGCCCTAGCGGTGATCAGAAAAAGGAGGTCTATTGAACTCCTAGTAGACAATCCTTATTCAACGAACATCACAAGGCCCGATCCTCAAGGTTATCACTAGAGGGTCCTCGTGATGGGACAAGGTTTCATTCCTCTCTATGAAGATGATTTTTGTAAGAGGTCTCACTTTATCCAAATTTATACATGGGGGCATTGTGTAACTCCCTTGCAAATCTCTTGCGAGAGTTGTTAGAGACCCTATTGATTTCTGGCCCTCCATGTATAGTATGAATGGTTTTAATGTTGGGCACACCACGGAGTTCTCTACCACTGCTTGATGATTTCATTGGTTGAAACATTCTTCACTCACCTTGGTGACCTCTCCTTTCTTCATTTTGTGTGACAAGGTGCTTCAAATATCCCCTAGCCAATAACTCTTCCAACTCTCTTTTCAAGTTTCTACATTCTCTTGTTTCATGGCCCATATCTCTATGGAAGGCGTACCATTTAGAAACATATATCTTGAGAGTGTTCATCTTGTGTGGCCACTTGGTTTTGGGCTCCCTCCCCACTCATTTTACAATTTGAGTTAGACCGACCCTTAAAAGAGGTCCCTTGAAGGGAGACAATGATCTGCCCTAAATTCCACTATTTATCGACCAGTGTCCGACCTATCTATTGCTTGTAACAAAGTGTTTGTTTTTGTTACTTTGATGTGTTTGGTTTGGACTCATCCTTCTTTTTTCTTTGTCTGGACTCTCTCTCCCTCTGTTCGATAGTCATTGACTAGGCCAAGTTCCTTCTCTAAGTTAAAAAACTTTCTGGCCTCCCCATAAGCTTCCTCCAAGGTGCATGGCACCGTTTTAGTTAACTCCATAAACAAGTCGGAGCTCTTTAGTAGGCCTCATCTAAAAGCCTCTATAGTAATAAAGCCAAGGCAGTTAGAGATTTCCAATTTTTCTTCTCTAAATTGCTTAAATCTTCTATGGATTCCTCTTCCCCTTGTATAATGGAGAAAAGGTGGTGTGATTCGTTCCTCAAGGATTTATTGCAAGCGTAGTTCATAATGAACATCTTGGTGAACTGCGGGAAGAAGGATATGGATCTAGGAGGCAAGTTGTTAAACATTTATATGCACCTTCATAGAGGGTGGAAATAAATACCTTAGACATCATTACGTCTCTTTTGGCCTGGGTAAGAATCATGGGTGCTATGGTCGTTTTAAAGTGTTGAACATATGTTACTGGATCTTTTATCCCAAAATAATTGGGGCATTTGGGAGCATT
This sequence comes from Hippophae gyantsensis, assembly GCA_030763125.1. Taxonomy (NCBI): domain Eukaryota; kingdom Viridiplantae; phylum Streptophyta; class Magnoliopsida; order Rosales; family Elaeagnaceae; genus Hippophae; species Hippophae gyantsensis. The sequence goes on from CM061028.1 coordinate 54,004,220, forward strand.
GAACTTTGGTAGAGGTTCGTCATTTTGAATTACATCATAAATGAGAGAGACGTATAGTTGTTCACAATCTCTGTCTACCTTATAAGGGGTTTTTCCTTTCTCCTACTTCTCACTCGCCACCTTCAAGGCCTGCTCTTGCCTTTTATTGTTCTCCTCTAGTGCTTATAGCCATGTCTCCCAGTTTTTTTCTTTCTTGGATCCACTGTTCCTCATCAGGACGTGCCGAACTGGAGAAAGGATTTCTTTCAACTTCATGCTCTATTTGATAGGGCTCAAACTGATTGTGCCCAATTGCCTCTCCATTGGTTGGTTCGGTGGTGGGATTTTCTGAGATTCTTCCCTCTACTTGGGAGCGTAGAGACTTTTTTTTCTTCTGGTTATGTCAAGCTCTTTTCTTAGCTCGATAAGTTGGCGAGATAGCTCCTAGTAGAGAACGTTATCCTTTACCCAGGTCTCATTAGTGGTCGGTGGTGTGTTTCTTTATGTAGCCATTGTTTCACTATTGGTCGAATTCGACCTTCTTTCAAACCGTGTTCTTACCATGATGTTGTAGATTATGAGTAGTGTGCGATTGATCTTCCTAATTTCTCTCTAGGAGCGAGGTGAATCTCAAAAGGATACGAGATCAAAAACCTGTGATTGACCTCAGAATTTGAGCCCCACGGTGGGAGCCAAAATATTAGGATTCAATGCTTTACAGAGATATATTAGATAGAATTTGATACAATTGGTTGAATGTGTAGATCCTTATGAGGGGTCCATCTATTTATAGAACCTTTATAGGTACAAGTGTCAGTTATAGAAGGTGTAGACATATTTACATGTCAGGAGGGGCATAAATGACCTAAAGTACACTATGTCAGAGATCTAGGTCGAGCTTTGTTTGTCCTGTCCTTGGGCTTGAGCTGCAGTTAAGATCAAGCTTCCTTTGAGATCAAGCTTTCATTGAGATCGAGCTTCCATTGAGCTCAGGCTATCCCATAGGTGAGACATCTGGGGTGTTTCATCTTCCATCTTTGACTGGTGACTTAGCTTGAGTGATTTACAAGAGTCGGGCTTCAAGTCAGTCCGGATGTCCAAAAAATTATCTTTAATATGATAAAAATAATTGCATTGTATAAAATAACCATTTATAAAAATGTGTTTATTATATAGACATTTTTGAAATTATTGGTGTAAAGAACTAACAAAAAAATATAAAAAATATATTTTTTATATGAATATAAAAACTAACAAAAAGTGAAAAAAGAAATGTTTTAGATCAACCAAATACATTATATAAAATAACTATTCATGAAAAATATATTTATTATATAAAAACTTTGTATTTATTATTGTAAAAAATTAATAAAAACATTAAAATTTATTTATTATATGAATATAAAAACTATAAAAAGTAAAATAAAAATTATTTTTGGTGATAAGCTAAGCATTGAGGTTTTTTATATATAAAATAGATAATAGGACAAAGATATCAATGCATATATAGTTATTTTTTAGAAAATAAAAAAAATCTATTTTTTAGAATTTAAGATATACATAGAATTCAATTATATTAACAATGATCTAAAACTGCTTAACGATATAACTATAATTTCTTAATTTATAGGAATATGGATCGTATTTCTCTATAGAAGAAACATCTTTGAAAATAACATAGAACAAAGAAATTGAAGCTAAGAAAACTTGTTTGAATTCTACTTAATTTCTTTACAAAAAGTTTTATAGATATTTATATGAAATTGACTAGCTAAATATCAAAAATTGAAAATGGTAAATCATTTTTAAACCATTTGTTTTAATGGTTTTAAAATACTTTCTTAATATAACAATTTTGTTTCTAAGATTATAGAAAAAAAATCTTATATTTCTAAATAATATAAGAAGACAAATCCTATATTAGTTTAACTTATTTTTAGGAAGATCCATCTGGATCATGGTTCTCTTATTTAGGTAGTTTAAGCTCCTGGTCAAATTAGAATGTGAGATGCGAAAACCCAATTTTTGCCTTTTCTTGAATATACCACTTTGATTTGCTTAAAAGTTGTTCTTTTCTACCAATGCAAAAATACTCATGTTTCCTATGTCTTGTTTCACAAACCTTATGTTCCAAGATACAGACTTCCTCCAAAGGGTCTTCTCATTCAATGTGAAAGTCATCGATTGATGGAAGATGAGTGTCTTCTTCAAGGTCATCATCTAGTAGAGATGGTTGAAAGAGCTTTAAATTCTCTGCATTGATGACCAAGTACATAAGTATGTCTGGTGGTAAATTGAGCTAGAAGGTAATATCACCAATTTTCTTGATGATCTTGAATGGTCCATAATGAATTTTCTTCAACTTCTTGCCTTATTCTTATAACCGTTCTTTTCCAAGGTGTAGCTAAACCAGGTCATCATTTTAAAGTTACATGGCACACAATGTTTGTTATAACGAACCCTACTGAGAGTGTTGTAATTTTGCCTCTACTTCGATATGAATTTTTCAACTTGTTTGAGAAACTTTTATGCTCAAATATGTTCTTCTTCTTTTTCAATTAATGGCTTGTCATTAATAAAGAATGCCATATTAAAAATACTTTGGGGTAAGTAACCGAAACAAATCTTGAATGGATATTTGAGTGTAGATCCATGAATTACTTTATTAAAAGCCAATTATAAGTAAGGGAGACTATTATCTCATGTTTTTGGATGCAACCCCTTAATAAGTGTACCATAGTTTGGTTAACAACCTCTATTTTTTCATCAGTTTGTGGATGAAATGCAATACTACGTTGGAACTTGGTATCCATCATTTTCTATAATGACCTCTAGAAATAGCCTAAGAATCAACTATCTCTATTTAAAATAATCGATGTAGGCAAACCAAAATGCTTCCACACATGTTGGAAAAATAACTTAGCAGTTCCCTTTCCAGTCACAATCTTCTTGCATTGAATAAGAATCACTACCTTGCTTAAACAATCCACTACAATGAACAAGTAATCATTTCTAGACTTGGTTTTAGGTAATCCCACGAGAAAGTCCATTGAAATACTCTCCCAAGGTTGGCTAGGTATTAACAATGGAAGATACAGTCCTAATTTCCTATTTGAATGCTCCAAAGTGTTACATAGAATACAACCTCGTATGTACCATGAAACATCAAGGTGCATCTTCAGCCAAAAGACATAATGATGAAGGCTCAATAGTGTTTTCTTCATTCCAAAATGTCCTACGACTTTGGAACTATGAGTTTCACAAATCCATTGCAATATATCTCGATCTTTCAGAATGCATAATTGTGTGCCCTTGTACATTAGTCTATCTTTCAGTTGGAACTCACTAGTCTTTCCTTATTGTATCTTAGCATGGGCTAAACTAAAATCAGGGTCTATGTCATGCCTTTTTGTGTAATCTGAAAGAACTATAGGTTAGATCTGTAGAGCCACCAACAATGCGAAAATAACTAATGTAAGGGGTCACGATAACATATCTATATCTTATTTATTGCTTCTTTCTTGTATTTGATCACAATATTAAATTGTTATAGATAACACGTCCATTTTATATGATGAGCTTGCTGTAACTTAGCCTATATAGTCAAAATTGAAGAGGTTTATGATGTGAGTGAACCACAATTTCTCTTCCCAATAAGTAGGCTTTCTAATGCTTCACTACTTAATTCAAGGCATACAACTCTTTGTCATAAGTTCGATAGTTTGATATAGGTTCACTAAACATCTTAGAATGGTATGCAATTGATTTTCCATCCTAAAACATAATGGCTTCTTTAGCATAGTTAGATGCATCTACTTTAACTTTAAAGGATTTCTACTTATTTGGCAATGCTAATCTGGGGCATCGGTAATGTTATTTTAATAATAGGAAAGATTCTTTATGGTTCTTAGACTATTCAAATTTTTGATTGGCTTTTGGAAGAAAGTGTAATGATGCTGTAATTTGTGAAAATATGTAGGGTTAACTTTTAAAAATATTGGCATACACCTACAAAGCTTTAAAATTTAGGTATGAATTGGGGTCTAGGCCATTGGGAAATAACTTGTACTTTTTTGATCCATTTTTAACTTTCCTGTACCGACTATGTATCCTAAGTATAAAAGATTTTATTTACCAAGCTCACACTTCTTTTCGTTCAATTGCAACTTGTTTGTTCGTAAAATGTCCAAAACTTGAGCAATATGATGAACATGGTTCTCCCATGTGACACTAAACATCAATATGCCATCCAAATAGACAATGACAAAATCTTCAATGAAACGGCTTATGAGAATAACGAACCATTACAAATCTTGAGTGGACCAATCATGAGATCAAAGACAAAGCAACTCAAGAAAGCCTTGAATAGGCTTATTCAAGAGTTGAATCGTGATCAAGGAATCCCAGAATTGGAAGATAAATACAAAGTTGGCATTTCAAGCAAAATTTGGATAGTAACATCGATGTTGCGATATGGATTGGTTGGCATCACTACATGGCTTCTCAGACTGAGTTTTACAATTTGAGTAAAACCATCATTGTGACATGGATTGCTTAGGACTATGAGGTGTGTATTTTTTTGTGTAAGTTCATGGCTGTTAAATCAAAATCAATGGTAGAGATTTCTTTCCTTTTTTAGGGTTTTATTTGTAAGCTATAAATACAATGGTAGCCCCAGCTGCCATTTTAGTTCATCATTAATTCATTTTGATTTCAAAATGAATTGAGATCTTGAATACTCATTGTTCCTTTTCAAACCAACTTATCAAAAGAAATAGAAAACCTTTGTAGTATTTCTATCATCTTGCATTATGGTTAGTAATATCCATGGTGTTAAGGTGTGTGCTAATAATCTGAATATTAATTTCTTGAAAATCAATTTCAATTTCATGTCAGATATTAGGCCTTGTTTCTTATAGTTCCCAAACTATATTTGAGCTTGTGGGTTACAAGGTTCGTATTCTTGGGTTCGCATCATTTGGTATCAAAGCCCTCGGTTATAAATTTTCAATGTCCTATCCATTTGTTTTCGTTCTTTTATTTGTATGTTCTTTCATTTATTGTTCTGATATAAAAAAATCTATGTTGTTCATTCTCTGTGAAATTTTCAGTTTTTATAATTTTCAGTTTGTTTCATTATTTTCCTGTTATATTTTGTGAAATTTTCTTGAAAGTATCTGTGTTAGACTTGAATTTCTTCAATCTCTGTGTTGTTATTAATATTTTCTATATTAATCTTGTATCGAAAAATCCTCGATTTGTTTTCTTATTACTGTTCATTTTTTAAGAAAGTTCCTATGAAGTTTTTAATCATAAATTCCTAGAATTTGTATCATAATATTTGTGGTAGTTATGAATTTCTATGTTATTTATGTATCGTTAATTTCTCATATTTGTATCTTAATTTCATATTAAATTTTTCTAACTGAATATTATAAAAAAAAAAGAGGTTGAATATCAACATATATATATATATATATATATATATATATATATATATGTGTGTTATAGTACCTTTATAAGTTTTAAATTTTAAGAATTCTACTTTATTATTATTAAAGTATTATTTGTATCCTTAAAATTTTCCTTGAGCAATTAATATACTTATATTTTTTGCTATTCCTTTTTATTTCAATTCATCTCTATTCTAGTGTTACGATTTCTAATACTCTTCCATTGTGCTTTGACTCTTTAGTTATTATAAACTATAATTGGTGATGCTTATTTTTACAAGTGTACGAATCGTTCAAGTAATAAAGTGTACAAAAGTATGGATATCGAACCCACAAGGAATGGCGTTATTAAGTACCGAAATTGACTAATCCTAATTTTATTTGAAAACCGAATTGTTGAAATTGTTTATGAAGAAAATTAACTTAAAACTAAACGCAAATAACAAAATTTAATGTTGTTCACAAATGATTAAAAACGCTAAGGCATTTGATTTCGCTAAATCAATTCAATCCGATTTCAAGTCATGTTATATGATAATCAAAGCTAAAAGTGATGGTTGAAAAATCCAAATTTACCTAATATTCTCTCTCGAGTTATATTACAATTATTTATCTATGAAAACCAACTATATTTCTATGAAGATTTAATCACAAACAAGCACATTACGATTTATGAAATTTCTAGAATAACCACATACATCATGCATTAGTTTTCACACTCGCATTCAACATACGGTATTTATCACAAGAAGCATTCATTACATATCTCCTCTCGGTCTTAATATAATGCAACTAATCATCTAAATCTTGGCCAGAAATTTAAAAGCATTAAGCATGGAAATAAATACTCAACTTGAAAACAATGAACTCATATAACAATAACAAAAGAAATCAGATTTCCTTGATTCAACTACATCATAGCCTTAGCAAAAACGAATTAGTTCATAACGGAAATAAGAACAACCATTATTTCAATTGAATCCATGAATGAAAAATCTGAATAAACTGCAGAATATAAAAGCTAAGGAGAAGAGATGAAAAACTCTAGAAGATGAAGACTTGGTAGCAACAATGGTGAAGATCCTTCAAGTTTCTCCAAAATTTCCTTCTCTCCTCCAAAAATGTCTTTGAACTCCACTTTCTGTCGTCCTTCTCTTTCTCCATCATATTGTATATATAGATCTAGGGTTTTGAGGGCAATTTTGGAACAAAACATCATAAAAAATGTGTTTTCGGATGAAACTCGCTGGCGGTGACATTATTCTCACCGCAGCGAGATTTCTGGAAAAGTTACAATTTTGGTTCCGCTGATTCTCGCCGGTGGTGAGATGCACTTGGCCAGCGGCGAGATTACTTTGCCAAAACTTGTGCTCCCTGCATGATTTTCACCATATTTTCTGTAAGGTTTTTCTCGCCGACGGCGAAATTCCAAATTTTGAAATTTTGTTTTCTTTTTATTTGCACTCAATCTCGATCATTGAAATTTGTCCCAAACTTCTCCAAAATTATGATTTTACTTGAAATTGCACTTTAAACACGAAATACCCATGAAATGACATTTGTGGATTAAATAATCAAATAAACAAAATTTTCACACAAATATCAACATTTAAATCATAACAAAAATGTAATAATTTAACTCTTATCAACAACCTCTAACCAGCTTCTTGCTAGTCTCTAGCAAGAAAAGCGATCTATGAATAAATTCAAAGGAGACATGAAAAGAAAAATTCAAAGAAAATTTATTCTATTTACAAGATTACATTAAGCGTATGCAATAAGCCTTTAAACCCCTAGGCGGCTCTAGTAGGATGAGTTGTAGTCTCGTGAGGGCTTCCAGTGATGATACCCACAAACATCTTACCTATAACTATCCTAACTTAAAACAATAAAATCACATAACAAATAATTTGCACAAATGTCTCAAAAATTGTAAATAACACCCAACACATAGAATAATTAAATGTCACCTAAGCTTTAAGAAATCTCAAATGCCAATTTCACTTTTGTTATTGACTCTTAAACATCCATCAAACCACAAACCAATAGCCATAATGCCCGGATAATATTATGCATCACATCCACAAATAAAAAGGTGAAATCTCAAACTCCATAGGCTCACTTTTCAAACCTTTCTCCACTAATGAAGGAAAATACACCACTTCGGATCAATAGGACTTAATGAGACTTGTAATGTTAGGCTTAGGTATTTGGTTAAGAAAGAACGGGAAGTGTCAAAATAAAAATAAGGGCACTTATTAGATTAAACACAACCAATTAAGTAAAAGAGTGACATCATTTAACCCAAATTGTTTCTTCCGATCATAACCCATTTTTCCAAAGATAAACAAAAATTTTCCTCAATCTTTCTCCTTAGTACATCCATCACTAACATTCTTTTATTTATTAAAATGTGAAGGCTTTCTTCTTCTTCTTCTTCTTTTTTCTTTTTTTTTCATCCTTACTCAATTGCTCTTGAAAAGCCAACCACTTTCTTCCAATATATGTGAAAGATTTCTCCAATTTCTCTTGAAAAGTTATTTATTAAAATGTGAAGGCTTTCTTCTTCTTCTTCTTCTTTTTTCTTTTTTTTCATCCTTACTCCAATTGCTCTTGAAAAGCCAACCACTTTCTTCCAATATATGTGAAATATTTCTCCAATTTCTCTTGAAAAGATATAACCCCTAACCAATTTCTTCCAATTTATGTGGAAGATTTCTCCAATTGCTCTTGAAAAGTTTTGTGTTCAAAATTAAGTGCTCTTAACAAATAAGGTAGGAATTATATATATATATATATATATATATATATTTGGCTCAATAAAAGGTAGGTTATAGAAGGCAAAAAGAAAGAAAAGTAAGGCTAACAATATATTTAAATAGGCTCAAAGAGGTAACTAGTGATATAAGGATAACAAGGTAGGCTTAAAATGTCACAATCGATCCAAAAATGGCCTACATCATATCCTAAACAGTGCAATTCTAAATTATTTCGCCTCAAAAGGTTTTCAAATGAGTTCTAGAGTTTGTTGAGATCACAAAAATGTCCATGAAAAATTCGCACATAAGACTTATCTAAGCATTTAGACTAATCAACCAAATCATACCACATACCAAAAGAGTCGCCAACTAGGTAAAATCAATATTTGAAATTATCTTTAAACCGAAGCAAAATTTAATGTCTTCTAAAAGCTACTTGTTATCACAATCACATTATTATCATCAACGTGCAAATTAAAATAAGTAAAATGCAAATGAAAAAAATAAAAATAAAAATAAGAAAATAAAGAAATAAAAGAAATTAAATCAAAATGCAGAAAAATAAATGGAAAATCAAAATTAAACACAACTAAACACGCAAACAAAACTACTAAAAATGAAGGGAAGAAAAGATTTACCGTTTACCGCACCCCCAACCAAAACCTTACATTGTCCTCAATGTAAGAAAGGAAAAAGAGATCTCCTTTCCACCGACGGTGAAACTGCCTTCGTTGGTGGTAAACGTAAGATTTTTTTTTCTTAGATGGGATGGCATTGGCTTTACCTCAATCTTGTTGGCTCCATTCTTTACCACTGAGGTTGGAGTTTCATTTGTTCCTAACTCCTTCAATGTTTCATCACTGCACAAATATTCATCAGGTGCTGCCAGTGTACGAATCGTTCAAGTAATAAAGTATACAAAAGTACGGATATCGAACCCACAAGGAATGGCGTTACTAAGTACCGAAATTGACTAATCCTAATTTTATTTGAAAACCAAATTGTTGAAATTGTTTATGAAGAAAATTAACTTAAAACTAAACGCAAATAACAAAATTTAATGTTGTTCACAAATGATTAAAAGCGCTAAGGCATTTGATTTCACAAAATCAATTCAATCTGATTTCAAGTCATGTTATATGAGAATCAAAGCTAAAAGTGATGGTTGAAAAACCCTAATTTACCTAATACTCTCTCTCGAGTTATATTAGAATTACTTATCTATGAAAACCAACTATATTTCTATGAAGATTTAATCACAAACAAGCACATTATGATTTATGGAATTTCTAGAATAACCACATACATCATGCATTAGTTTTCACACTCGCATTCAACATACGATATTTATCACAAGAAGCATTTATTACATATCTCCTCTCGATCTCAATATAATGCAACTAATCATCTAAATCTTGGCCAGAAATTTAAAAGCATTAAGCATGGAAATAAATACTCAACTTGAAAACAATGAACTCATATAACAATAACAAAAGAAATCAGATTTTCTTGATTCAACTACATTATAGCCTTAGCAAAAATGAATTAGTTCATAACGGAAATAAGAACAACCATTATTTCAATTGAATCCATGAATGACAAATCTGAATAAACTGCAGAATATAAAAGCTAAGGAGAAGAGATGAAAAACTCTAGAAGATGAAGACTTGGTAGCAACAATGGTGAAGATCCTTCAAGTTTCTCCAAACTTTCTCTCCAAAATTTCCTTCTCTCCTCCAAAAATGTCTTTGAACTCCACTTTCTGTTGTCCTCCTCTTTCTCCATCATATTGTATATATAGATCTAGGGTTTTGGGGACAATTTTGGAACAAAACAACATAAAAAATGTGTTTTCGGATGAAACTCGCTGGCGATGACATTATTCTCACCGCGGCAAGATTTCTGGAAAAGTTATGATTTTGGTTCTACTGATTCTCGCTGGCGGTGAGATGCACTTGGCCAGCGGCGAGATTGCTTTGGCCGGCGAGATTACTTTGCCAAAACTCGTGCTCCTTGCATGATTTTCACCGTATTTTCTGTAAGGTTTTCGCCGGCGGCGATAATATTCTCGCCGGTGGTGAAATTCTAAATTTTGAAATTTTGTTTTCTTTTTATTTGCACTCAATCCTGATCATTGAAATTTGTCCCAAACTTTTCCAAAATTATGATTTTACCTAAAATTGCACTTTAAACACGAAATACCCGTGAAATAACATTTGTGGATTAAATAATCAAATAAACGAAATTTTCACACAAATATCAACATTTACATCATAACAAAAATGCAATAATTTGACTCTTATCAATTGGTGATAAAGAATTCCACCATTGTTTGTAATACCTTAACAATTTGGTTTGATTAAGAACTAGGGGCACTTAAGCAATCAACTGAATGTTAAACATGATAGGAAAATGAAATGAATTAATTAATTTTATTATTAAAATTTTTATTTTGTTAGTTGTTACACAATGTCCAACAAAAAAAATTCCAAAGAAAGATCGGATGCAACATTATGATGAGGCCTTTGCAATAATCCTTTGAAAGGATGAATGCAGTAATGGTGACATGAATGAAGGGATGGAGAGGCAAGAAGCCATAATAGCCACATTAGAACAAGGAGAACCACAAGGCATACCAAATGTTAAGGGGCTAGATAGGAAAGCTTTTGTATAAGAAGAGCCTGAAGATGATAATTGGGAGGAAAACTTTGAGTAAGAAGAATAAAGGGTTCTTTTGGGAGAAAGAAATGGAAATAGGGGAGGTAGAAATGGTATGGTAGATATATTGAGACCACCACCTAAGTCATAAAATAGAGTTGATAGAAATTTGGGTAGCATTAAAATGAAGATGCCACTATTTTAAGGAAAGAATGATCATAAGTTGTACCTAAAATGGGAAAAAAATGTGAAGCACATACTTGAGTGCCATAACTACTCCGAAGAGAAAATAAAATAAAACTTTTTGTCATAGAATTTACTAATTATACATTAAATTGGTGGGATCAATTAATGATTAGTATAAGAAGGAATCATGAAAGACCTATTGATAACTAAGGAGATATGAAGGACATTATTAGAAAAACATTTTTTCCTAGTAATTATTATAGGAAGCTGCACTAGAAACTACAAAGAATTAATTAGGGATTTAAATTAGTAGATGAATACTACAATAAAATAGAAGTGGCAATGATTAAGACCAATATAGAGGAAAATAGGGAAGCCATAATGGCTACGTTTTTGGGTGATTTGAATTCAAACATTGCCATTATTGTGGAACTCCATCATTATATCGGAAGAATGGTCCACATGGTAATTAAAATGGAAAGACAACTAAGAAAAAGAAGTAGTTGGGCCTTACTACCAAAGTCGTCCTACCACATCAAAATTGAACCCTACTATGCCCTACTTGAAAAAGAATAAAGGATCAAGTTCCAAGAATAAACCCAAGCTATTAAAAGCCAAAGAGGTGGAAAAAGGTAAAATAAAAATCCTAACCTGTAATCATGATATTAAATGTTTCTGTTATTTTGTTAGGGTTGTATAGCATCTCAATGTACAAACAAAAGAGTAATGATCACATAGGAAGATGGAGAGGTGGGAACTGATAATGAAAGTGAAGACAAAGAATTTCCAACAATAGAGGATGCTAGTGATGAGGAAATAAGTGTTATGCATGGAGAAGCACTTGTGATAGGAAGGCCTTTAAGTGTTCAAATTAAGAAGGATGACATGGAACAAAAAAGATAAAATATTTTTCATACAAGGTGCCATGTGAAAAACAAGGTTTGCAATGTCATTATTGATGGGAGAAGTTGTACTAACATCGCAATTACTACCCTAGTTGAGAAGATAGGATTGCCTATGATCAAACATCCTCGACCTTACAAGTTACAATGGTTGAATGATGGTGGGGAAATAAGGGTGAATAGGAAAGTGCTAGTATCCTTTTCTATTGAAAAATACAAAGATTAAATGTTGTACGATATGGTCCCAATGCAAGTGGGGCACATCTTGTTTAGTAGGAAATGGAAATATGATCAGAGGGCTACACGTGATGGGTATTAGAATAAGTACTCTTTCATGAAAGATGGCAGAAATATCACACTTGTACCCCTTACTCCTAAACAAGTCTATAAAGATAAATTAAAAATGATAAAAGAAAAAAAGAAGAGAGGAAAAGAAAAAATGGAGAGAGGAGTGAAGAAAAAGAAAAGAGAAAGAGAAAGAAAGAGGGAGAAAAGAGTGTTAAAAAATAAAAATAAAGAGAGAAGAGTGGGAGAAAAGAAAAGAGTGAAAAGGATAAAGAGAAAAAGAATGTGAGTTTCTATGCTAGAGCAAGTAAGGTCAAGAGAGCTATTTTGGCACAATGGCCCATACTTGTACTTTTCTACAATGAGGCTAATTTTTCTACTAATGACCTTAACTCTTTTTTGCATAGTATTACTATTTCTTTGTTGAAATATTTGAGGATGTATTTTCAGAAGAGATTCCTAATGGCGTATCGCTCATTGGAGTGATTAAGCACCAAATATTTTTCATTCTAAGAGCATCTCTTCTAAGCTGACCAATTTATAGAAAAAACCTAGAAGATACAAAGGAGATTCAAAATAGATTGAGGACTACTTGGCTAAAGGTTAAGAAAGGGTAAGCTTGAGCCCATATGCAGCTCTAGTGCTTCTTATACCTAAGAAGGATGGATCAAGTTGAATGTGTGTTGACTGCCAAGCCAACAACAACATTATGGTAAAATATAGACATCATATTCTATTGATTTCATAAATTTAGCCTCCAAAATATCATCATATCCAATAAGATTATATCCGAACAATAAAAACTTACTTAAACAATAACAAAAACATCCCAAAAAAACATACTAGACAAAATCTATGCAAAGAAATACCACCACATATATAAATTTAGTTGATAAAAAAAGACCACAAATTATGGTTAATTTTATTGGACTAGAAAAATAGAAAATATTTCTCTCTAGAAAGTCAATTCTAATAGAAAAAATAGCTCTTCCTTGCAAAATATAAAAGATAAAGATAAAACTATAAAGACCTATTTTTTTAATTGCATTCGAGAAAGAAAGTTTTAATATAAATAATTATTGAAACATATTTTTAAAATAGAAAGAAAAAATAAAATTTATTTTTATAGAATAATTTTTTTATGATTTAGTTTTACCAAATTTAATAAGAAAATTAAAATCAACTTGAAATTAAACATTATAGGTTATAATTGATTATGTGTTATTTAAATGAGAATTAAATTAACTCAAGTTATATATTTTAAAGTTTTCATATTTTTAATATATTAAACAATTAATTTTAATTTTATTTGTGTATTAAAATAAATTTAATATATATATAAGCATATAATTTTAACTAATTTAACTTTCACTGTGATCAAGCAACTAATTTTGACTAATTATATTCAATTTTGAAACTTATCATAAAAACAAAAATAATAGAACAAGTAAATAACTATAAAAATAGAGGATTATTAATGTAATTTATTCTTTGTTTTTAATAATAAAGAATTTGGGTCATGCTTAGACATGATGTTATATATCTTCTTATATCAATGTGTTTATCATTTCATAACAAAAGTAATATGAAATAGAATTGAGAGAAAATATTTAATAAATTTATTTATTTTCTTTGCATTCGCTAATAACAAAAAGAATCTAAATAAAAATACTAACTTACATAAGTATAAGAAAATATATATAAAAAAATATTAAAATAAGAGGTATTTTGTAATTTCATCATGTGAATTTAAGAAATTAAACTAATACTAAGAGTAGCATGCAAACAATAAATGAGAATGATCCTTAAATTTGTAGTCTTTATTATATTTTTATAATATTTTTAAAAAATAAAATAAAGATGTGAATAAAAATAAATGAAAAATATCATAAAGATATCTTTTTTTTTCTTTGAATAAAAGTGTTATTTAGTCATCTAATTTTAAAAAGATACTCATTAATTTTTTTACTTATAAAATGATGCTTATTAATCCTTTTATTTATTTAAAGAAGTGTTCATCAATCCTTTTATTTATTAAAAAAATGTGTTTATATTACCTTTTAATTATAAAAAAAAAGTTACAAAAATATTTTTATTAATAATTTTTTTTTAAATAAATATTAATGATAGTATTTTCGTCATCTACTCACATTCTATCAAATAAAAAAATACAAACATAAATAACAAGAATATTATAGTTTTTTACCCATTTATGATCAGAATATTTTAATAATTTTTATTTATTTTTTAATAAATTTAAAAATTTTAAATGTCTCTTTTTTATATCATTTTTATAAATAAAGTAACTAAATATCATATTTTTAAAATTAATAAACTAAATAACAAATTATATATAAATAAGATATCAATATAACATTCTACCGTAAAAATAACTCTCTTTTCCAACGTTCTCTTTAATAAACACACTTAAATTAGAAATCACTTTATTAGTTTAAACAATTAATTAACTAAATGTCAGATAAAAAAAATAAGCATCATAGAACAGCAGCTTTGTAATTCTGTTATATTTGTTTTAAATTAACGCTTAATGTTATAATTTATAAATTATATATTATTAACCTTATTTATAAAAAAATAAATACTTTTAAATATATAATTATAAAAATAAATATTTTTATTGTATAAAATTATTAAAATAACACTTAATTTTAGGCCTGCAAATGACTAATGTAACTAACAACTTTTTCCTATAATTCTGTCCACCCTGCGATTCTTAATCAGGGTGTTGTGTGGACCCTACAAATTTTCTCATTATCCACTGCACGAAACACATGTGTGGACGTTATGCGCAGCATTTTTAAGAATTTATATCATAAATATACTTGAAATTTGTTCTAATATCACAGACGTGTCCGATGTTTGATAATTATTAAAAATACCCGTTCATTACATTCTAAAGTTAAATATAAAATAAATAAGGGACACAAACATAAATATATAAATTTACTGTATTTTGTGCGTAAATAATATTATTTTTATTTTAGAAGTTAAAAATAAACCTTTTATAATATCATAAGCAAATCACGTAAATTCAATTTATCTCCTTCAAAATGTATTTTACGATTTTTAGCACAAAATATTTAATACGATTTTTAAAATAATGTATTACACATAAAATTTACAAAAAAATTAATAATTAAAATGAAAGAAAGTAAAAATTTATTATTTATAATTTATTTTTCATTATTTTTATAAATTTTATGAATTTTAGGTGAGAAAAAGAAATAAATTAAATTATTTTTGTACTTTCTATCATTTTTAAATTTATTATATATTTAAAAAATATAATAAAAATAATTTTACAAATACTTCCAATTCAATCAACAATTTTAACACAGCCAAATTCAAAAAAAAACATTTATGATTATATTATTATATTTTAAAGTAAATTTGTAACAAAATTTCATTCTTCAAACAGATTTGTGATATAATACGAACTGTGAAATCTGTAATGAAGTTTTATTGAAATGATTGAGAAGCTAGATCAGCTTTTAAAGAGAAGCTAGATCAGCTTTTAAAGAGATACATGAATGAATAATAATACTTACGCAAGTCTTCCACTCTTATCATCGTGGTAGAGAGCAAATTGAAAACAGAAAACGAAATCCCTAAACATTCGGGATTTATTAGAGCTAACCTAAGACCAGATCAACTTAAACTAATTTTAATATCCTCCCTTAAACTATATTGCAAAGCAATTAGTTTATACATGAAATTGAAACAACCCCCATTGACTCACGCATCCTTGAAAACGTATCTAGTTTGAGTGGTTTGGTCATGATATCTGCAACCTGCTCTTGACTCGGACAATAGATCAGTTCCACTACTTCTTACTTTGTGAGTTCACGCAAAAAATGGAATCGCACATCAATGTGTTTGCTGCGTCCGTGCATTACAAGATTCTTAGAGAGCTTAATTGCTGAGCTATTATCACAGTTCACTCTTGTAGGACCTTGTTGTGTATGTAAAAGTACTTCTAATATCCTTCTTATCCATATAGCTTGACAGGCACAGGAAGCTCCTGTAATAAATTCTGCCTCAGTAGTGGATAGGGTGACCACTTCTTGCTTCTTATATGACCATGATACAACACCTGAACTTAACATGAATAGATAACCAGATGTGCTTTTCCTATCATCAGGATCTCTAGCATAGTCACTATCTGTGTAAGCAATGAGTTCTTTGTTTCCTCCCTTTCTATAGAATATCCCAAAATCCAAAGTACCTTTCAAATATCTTAACACTCTTTTTGTAGCTGCCAAATGAATTTCTATAGGTGACTCCATGTACCTACTAATGAGATTCACTACGAACATAATATCAGGTCGAGTAGAAGTCAAATACATAAGACTCCCTATAATTTGTTTGTACAATGTGTTATCCACTTTCATTCCTTGTTCATCCTTAATAAGTTTGAAGCCAGGGACAATTAGATTGTGAACCGGATTGCATTCTCCCATTTTAAATCTTTCTAGAACTTCCTAAGCATATTTCTTTGTCCAATAAAAATTCTTTTTGGTCCTTGTATTACCTCAATACCTAACAAATATCCAAATTTTGTCGAGATCTCTCATCTCAAATTCATCCATCATAGATTTTTTAAATCTGACAAACATTAACTCATCATTTCCAGTAAACACCAGATCATCCACATAAAGATAGATTATAAGAATTTTACCTTATCCTAATACCTTGGTAAACAGAGTATGTTCATAAGGACACTTCTGGAAACCTTCACTTATAAAGTAGCTTTCTATGCGACTATACCATGCTCGAGGTGCTTGTTTAAGGCCATAAAGGGCCTTTTTTAGTTTATATACCTTGTGTTCTTTTCCTTTAGTGATATAGCCTAGAGGCTGCTCTACAAACACATCCTCACTTAGCTCACCATGCAGGAAGGCTGATTTCACATCTAGTTGGTAGAGTGACCACTCTTTTGGGCTGCAAGAGAGATTACCATCCGAACAGTTTCTAACCAAGCTACAGGTGCAAAAACCTCAGCATAGTCTACACCATGTTGTTGATTGTACCCATTTGCAACTAACCTGGCCTTATACTTATCAACCTCTCCATTCTCATTTAACTTTGTTTTGTAGACCCATTTCACCCCAATCTTTTTCCCTCCTCTCGGCAGATCTGTTAATTCCCAAGTATCATTACTTTCAATAGCTTTGATTTCTAAGTCCATAGCTTTTCTCCATCTAGCACTTTTGACGGCGTCAGTATATAGTAGTGGATCACTATCCACGAACATAGCTAAATGTGCTACATCTTCCTCCGAAGAAAGATCTTCTCCACTGACATAATTCCTCATCCACATTGGAGGCTTTCTAGTTCTCTTTTCATTTGAATCATATGGGTTTTCTTCTGAGTCATCACAACAAACATTATGTTCTACTCCTTCTGCTGATGTTTCACTGAGAACATCAGCACCTTCTGAGTTGTTTCCATCTGGTTTAGTTTCTGTAGCAGTTTCTATAGCCATTGATTCGTTTTCTCCCCATTCCAAATTGGTTAAAATCTCATCTTTATGTTTCCCATCCCAATTCCAGCTCTTATCCTCCTCAAATATTACGTCCTTGCTTATCAGAATCCTTCTTGAGATTGGATCATACAGTCTGTATGCTTTAGATTCCTCACTGACTCCTAATAAAATACAGCGCAAACTCTTGTCTTCCAACTTGGTTCTCTTCTTGTTTGGGATATGGACATAGGAGACACACCCAAATACCCTAAAGTGATCTACAGAGGGTTTTGATCCGCTCCATGCCTCCTCAGGAGTCATATTTTTCACGGAAATTGTTGGACTCCTATTTAGAACATGAATAGTCCAATTTACTGCTTCAGGCCAAAAGGTTTTTGGAATTCCCTTTTCTGATAACATACTTCTAACTAGGTTCATAATCGTTCTATTTTTCCTTTCTGCTACACTGTTTTGTTATGGTGTGTATGTTGCTGTCAACTGTCTACGAATTCCATTTTCATTGCAGAATTTCTCAAAATCTAGTGAGGTGAATTCTCCACCCCTGTCTGTACGAAGACACTTAATGTATACTCATGTTTCCTTTTCAACTATACTTTTGTAAATTTTAAAAAACTATAGAGCTTCTGTTTTTTCAGCTAGAAAGAATACCCAAGTTTTTCGACTGAAATCATCAATAAAATTCATCAGATACCTTTTTTTGCTGTTTGAAACAGGAGTGATTGGTCCACATATGTCAGCATGTATCAACTGAAGATTTTGAGAAGCCCTCCATGCAACCCCTTTTGGAAACTGATCTCTATGATGTTTTCCCACCACACAATGCTCACACAACTTTGTAAACTCATTGATTTGTGGTAGTCCCTTCACCATCCTTTTTTGTTGAAGAAGTTTCAAACCAGTGTAGCTTAGATGTCCATAACGATAATGCCATAGTCGAGACAGATCTTCTGTAAGTGAGTGAAAGTTTGTTTGCTCTGCTGGTTGTGTTTCCACTGGTGTAGTTTGGCTGATGCATGTATGTTCTGCAGTTTGTGTTTCCACTTTTGTAAGTGAGTTGAGGTATGTCTTCTCTACTGGTTGTGTTTCCATTGGTGTAGCTTGTCTGAAGCATATTTGTTTTGCAGTTTGTGTTTCCACTGGTGTAGTTTGTCCCATCACAGCAAACATTCTGTTTTTGGTCATTTGAATGTTCATGATAAGTCCCTTCTCAGGATGAAACAGTTTGCATGTTCCACGTTTGATAATAATATCTATTCCATTTTCCTACAATTGATCGATGCTCAACAAGTTGCTCTTCAGTTCTGGAACATAGAATACTTCAGTTACTACTTGTGTAAACCCATTTACCATCATCCGTATGTTGCCTTTTCCCATTACTAACATTTGAGAGTTGTTTCCCAGCTTTACTAATTCTCTAAATTTTTCATTTATACTAGAAAATAATTCCTTCTTACCACACATGTTATTGCTGCATCCTGAATCAAGAAACCATATTTCTTCTCTGCTTGGTGTCTGCATATTCACATAAGCCATCAGCAGGACTTCTTCACTGATTTCTACATAGTTGACTCTAGTTTGTTTCTCCTTCCTTGGACACTCATACTGAAAGTGTCCAAGCTCATGGCAATGATAACATTCCACATAAGACTTATCAAATGTTGATCTGCCTATTCCTGCTCTACCTCGTCCTCTATAGCCTCGTCTTTGCCCTCCAGATTGGATATGTTCATTGTGAACAGCTTTCAGAGCTTGCTCTTCCACAGTATGCTCCATTGAGGAATCACATGATTTAGACATTATGTTCATTGTGAACAGCTTTCAGAGCTTGGTCTTCCACAGTATGCTCATTCATGCATTGTTCATGAATAAGTAAACTGCTTTGCAATTCATCAATGGACATTATGTCTAAATCATGTGATTCCTCAATGGAGCATACAACATAGTTGAAGTTAGGATTCATTGAACGCAGAATCTTCTCAATAATAGTGATATCTCCCATCTTCTCCCCATGAATTCGCATTTTGTTGGCTATGGTGAGAGTACGAGAGAAGTACTCATTCACTGATTCTCCTATTTTCATATGAAGAGTCTCAAATTCCTTTCGTAAAGCTTAAAGTTGGGCACGTTTCACTCGCGTTGTTCCCTGATATTTTTGCTTGAGAGAATCCCAAATATCTTTGGCTGTTTCTTTATTCAGAATCGTCTCCAGAATTGAGCGATCAATGGCTTGAAAGAGATAATTCTTTACCTTCAGATCTTTCAGTCTTAAATCGTCAATTATTTTCTTTTGTCCTTCAGTGGGTTCAACGCTTTCTGTTGCTACAGGAACCCCAACTTCAATTAAACCCCAAAATTCTTTTGATCGTAGGAAATTTTCCATGAGCATGCTCCAATGATCGTAGTGACCATCTAATCTTGGGATTGTAGGTTGAACAAAACCTTCAGCTGCCATTTGACAAAGAAATCACGTAATCAATAAACTATGGTTTTTGATTAGGGTTCAGATTCTCGCAAGAGTGGCTCTGATACCAAATGTGAAATCTGTAATGAAGTTTTATTGAAATGATTGAGAAGCTAGATCAGCTTTAAAAGAGATACATGAATGAATAATAACACTTACGCACGTCTTCCACTCCTATCATCGTGGTAGAGAGCAAATTGAAAACAAAAAATTAAATCCTAAACATTCGGGATTTATTAGAGCTAACCTAAGACCAGATCAACTTAAACTAATTTTAACACGAACTACAAGGGTGACAATGAAATTTACCCGCATTTAACGTAAGCGAAGGCTGAGACTGAGATCAACAATGACAATATGGCTGTTGTACAGGGGCAATTTGGCAACAACTAAGATCGTGAAACACGAAGATCGAAAAGGTATGAGGAAAATGATCTGATATGGTAAAGCCTATAAAAGTTGGTCAGATCGTATAGATAATACGGGCTACACAATACCAAAATTTCTATATAATTTGAGAAAATAATAAAAATAATATATTTATAATTTATAATTATAAATATAATACTATTATATTTAACTTATTATTTTTATTATTAAAAAAATTTAATTAATTATTTTATTGAATATCATTCAATTATACATCATTATAATTAAATTATAATTATTTAAATTTACTTAATATTGAACTCCCTCTAATAATAATATATTTGATATTATTTTTATTGTTATAATTTTTAGATATATTGCATTGAATATTTTTATAATTTTATACAATCATGCATTTTCTTGTTAAGTTGGATTGTATTATGCATAATAAAAATTATACAGTTATATTAATTTTTTATCTTATAAAATTTATAAGTTTAAATCATACAAAATACATAATTTCATATGTCAATTTTTTTAATTTTAAATGATATGTCATAACATTTTCTTTCCAATCAATATCTACTTTTTGATATTAAGATTTAATATGTATTCTTATTTATTTTTAATACATTCTTTTGTATTTCTTAAATTTTTTGAAATTAATTTACTGATCAGTTAGATTGTAATAATGAAAATTTAGTTCTATTGTTATATTTGTATAGTTTATTTAAATAAATATTTTTAATAAATAATAAATACATATCATATTTTATTCAAGATTTTTACATAATTTATTATTGATTAATATATTAACAACATATTTTTTGTAATAAATTTAAAATATAAAAATTAAGTTTTAGATATCTAATTTATACAACCTAAAGAGGATTTTAAATTGGTAACCCAATCGTAGGTATTGAGTTAAATAGTTTCTTAATTTCTTAAACATTAGGTATAATTTAATCAAATAAAATGATGATCTGATCGAAATATTAAATGATTTGATTAATAACAAATAAAAATTTGAATAAAAATAATATTTATACATATAAAGGAGAATCAATAATATAATTTTATATTTTATTAACCTAATTAATTGTAATAAGCATAATTAATTATTAAATTCATAATTTAAATCTATATTTAATCATTTTATTATTTTATCATTAGTTTAAACTAAAATATTATGATAAGATATTTAGGTTTTGTTTTTGTGTTTATTTTTTAAAAAAATTGATAAATTATTTAAAACCACTTATTTGCTATTTACAAGATCTTTGAAGTATATTGATCGTTTATTGTAAATAATTTGTACACTTGTTAGATTTTTATAATTCACACTACCAACCTTAACCTCTCTATCTACGCTTAAGATTCTCCTCACCATTTCTCTGATTTTTTCCTTTATTGGATGACGATCAATCCCAACGTTCTTCATCAATGACAATCTTATATAACCTTGCAATTTGGCAAGTTACCAGGCCTATTAGATTGATCCATCGTTAAAAGAAATATAAGCTTTAGTATGATGAGATCAAGGTCTTACAAGATTTGTACGACTTCTAGAATAATTCCTAGTTTATTTATACATCGACATACATATATAACCCTTACATTTATTTTTACAAATATTCTTGAAAAATTGTTGAAATATCTAGTTCAAATATGATGAAATTTGTGTTTTAGATATGAATTTATTTTATGAACTGATATTTGAGTATATAAATTTGTTTATATTAAGCATTTATGTATTTATGATAAAAATGAGATTAATGGAGATGGATTGGTTTCGTTTTTTAATTTCTTGATTTCTTTCTTTTTTTTTACCAACTTATTTATTTTAATCTTTTATATTGTGTTTACATTTTATTTTTACGTGAAATTCTATCGGATGAAAATATGTATATTTAAAGTTATTAAATTAAACATACGTTCAATTTAGCTCCAATAAATCAAGATGAAATTTGATGAGTTGGATGCTAAACATATGTTTAATTTAGTTCCAACAAATCAGGATGAAATTCGACGAGCTGGATGCTAACAACACTTGTTCAATTGATGTTCAATTAAACTATGTTGAGTTTGACATATGTTTAATTCAACTTCAATGAGTAAAAAACTTGTTCAACTTAGCTATGATAATTTGGATATGTGTCCAATACGATATTGGTAAATCACGATGAAAACTGGCAAGTTGGAAAATTATTTATTTAGTTGAATATTTATTTAGTTCAATTTCGGTGAGTAGGGTTACCGTCCGATCAAAATTGAATAAGTTGAATTTTTTTCTAATTTAATTAAATATGTGTCAAACTTGACACCACCAAATAGGTTATCGATCGATTAAACTCCAATCAATTGGATGATTGTTCAATTTAATTGAATATGTGTCCAACTTAGTTTTCGGGAGTGAGGTCGTTGATTGACCAAACTCAGATGAATTTGACAATTGTTTAATTTTGTTCGATTAAATTAAACAAATATTTAATTAAAATTAAAATGTAATTTATCAATAAAAATTAAAAATTATTTTTATTATTATGTGTAAAAAGTTAAATAAGAGGAATCGTATTTGATTTTTTACTAATATAAAATTATTATAATATATAACCTATATATATATATATTTATGATATGCATGTTTATCAAACA
Source organism: Hippophae gyantsensis (assembly GCA_030763125.1). Lineage (NCBI taxonomy): Eukaryota > Viridiplantae > Streptophyta > Magnoliopsida > Rosales > Elaeagnaceae > Hippophae > Hippophae gyantsensis. The sequence goes on from CM061028.1 coordinate 54,027,433, forward strand.
TTTAATTTAATTTTTTTAATTATTTATAAATTATTAAAATTAAATGTTAATATAATTTAATTATATATTATTCAATATATAATTAAAAAATAATAAAATATTTTTATTTTTAATATTTATATAAATAAAATTTATTTATAAAAATAAAAATAATTATGATTAAATTTTAAGAAATTAATATATATGAATAAATTAATTTAAATTAAATTATAATAAATTATTCAATTAATATACACATACTCTGTTTCTTTAATGTATACTTAATTTTTATTTATATTAGTTGTATAAAAATTAAATTTTTAGTTTAAAATGCATTATATAAAAATAAAAATATTTTTTTATGAATTTAAGTAATTAATTAATTAATTTTTAATTAATGAATATTGAAAATGAAAGTAAATTTGGAAAACGTAAAAAAATATTAAAATTTAGGAGAGAAATAGACGAAGAGATATAAGTTAGAGAAGAAATAAAAAAATGATTAAATTTTTAGTATTATTTTTTATTTCAATAAATTTTTATACTTTTAATATATTTCATTAGTTTTTATATTGAATTATAACAAAATATGTACATTTTTTTACTTTATTCTTATTTTTTTAAAATATTTTAATAATTTAATAAAAATAATAAATAAAATTAATGTCATTATTTTAAAAAATTAAAGATATTAACGAAAGAAAGTTAAATTTTAAGGATATATATGATTTTTTCTATTGAGAATGATTCTGATTTAGTGGTTTTAGTTCCTGATTTAATAGAAATAGAAGGTATTTTGGTGGAATTCTCAGGATTAGGAAAAAAATAAAAATTTAATGCCAGTTAGATAATAATCAGGTGATATTGCATCTAGGATCCCAACGAAAAAATCTCTTAAATATCATATAAAATGGATCTTATTTTATAGCTGATTAGATATATATTTTATTTTTTATGAATAATACGGATCGAAGGAGGAAAAGTCCTAAACTGATAAATACATAATTATAGAAAATTAAGTTTAATTATTGGATATATTAATTTTAAAAAAAATTAAATAATAATTAATAAGTGTAGATTTGAAACTGGAATAAATTTTACCACTTTATCGATATCAACAATCATTCGTAATAATAAAATAGATTATTGAGGATAGACTGGGGATTGAGGAAGGAGAAAACGAGGGACCTCAAATTAGCCGTCATCTTCGTTTCATCTGACACACTTAAATGACAGGCTGTAACTAGCTGTACTCCAACTCCTCTACTATTCCTTCTCCCCCACAACCCGATTGCAACTAACTAATCCTCTCTCTCTCTCTCTCTCTCTCTATATCCAAAACAAATTATTTTTGAAAATTAAAATCAAGAAAACTAAAAACTTTTCGATATGAAATCAGAGAGTGGACTGAAGGGAGGGAGTATAAAGACCAAGACTCACATAGTTTTTCATTAGCAGAAAAATAGGTTCTTTTTCCCTTTTGAAGAAGATGATGTTAAAGAGAGTAGTTTTTGGCTGTATTGGTGTACTCTGCTCAACATTTTGTCTGGTTTCGGCGCACACTTTTCGACTGCATACCCATTTGTTATTGTAAGCTCTAATTTTCAATTGGCTTGCTTTGCTCTTCTCTGTAGAACCCTAAGAAGGTCTTTTTACCAAAATGGATCCATGCCCATTTGTGCGTATCACAGTTGGAAATCTGGGCTTGAAAATTCCTGTAGCTTCCAAGCCAGCTCGTTCCGTTGTTCATCCATCTTCATATCCTTGCTTCTGCAAAATCAAGCTCAAGAATTTCCCTCGTCAAACAGCTGTTGTTCCTTTTATTTCGTCGGATAATCAGTTCCCTGATGCTCAAGTTCACACCATAGCTGCCACGTTTCACTTGAGTAAGTCTGATATTGAGAGCCTTGTAGCCAAGACCATCTTTGGAGGTAAACTTTGCCTCAGAATCTCGATCTATACTGGACGTAGAGGTACTACTTGTGGTGTTATCTCTGGTAGGCTTTTGGGAAAAGTGTCTGTCCCGTTGGATCTGTCTAGAAATGAGCCTAAGTCTTGTATGTTTCAGAATGGTTGGATCACTGTGGGTAAAGAGTCTAAGGGTTCGTCTGCTCAGTTCCATTTGAATGTTAAGTCCGAGCCTGATCCTAGGTTTGTGTTTCAGTTTGATGGTGAACCTGAATGTAGCCCACAAGTGTTTCAGATCCAAGGTAACATTAGACAGCCGGTTTTTACTTGCAAGTTCAGTTTCAGAAACACCGGTGACCGGAGTCATAGGTCCAGGTTAGTTGGAATTTTCATTTAATGAACTACTTTTTTTATTAAAATAATTTCGAATTACTTTATGTTGTTGTTTAAGTGTTCTTGTTCATTTTAATGTTTTTGCTGATTCGTGATGTTTGATTCGGTTTCCCTATTTTTCTTTCCGGAAAATTATTTTCTCAAGAAAAGTGCCAAACAGAACTACATTAAATACTATTAAAATTTGAATATGTTGAAAGACTGAGAGTAAAGTTATCTTTCAATGTACCTAAATTTTGGGTATTCTTGTAATTTTGTTTTCACCATTTGTGATTCTGACGATAAGTTGAAGATCATGTTTCCCTATCTAGAAAGTTGTATAAGATCTACATTACTTTAGGTTTTGTTTGAATCACCACTTTGTTCTTTGCTTGACATTTATTAAATTCCTAATTTTATTTCCTGTTGGTTCACAGATCGATACCGTCCGAACAAAACGGCTCAAAAAGTTGGTTAAGTTCATTTGGAAGCGAGCGAGAGCGACCGGGAAAAGAACGCAAAGGATGGTCAATAACGGTTCACGATCTATATGGTTCGCCAGTTGCCGTAGCATCAATGGTTACACCCTTTGTTGCCTCACCCGGTTCAGACCGAGTCAGCCGTTCCAATCCCGGTTCATGGCTCATTCTTCGTCCTGGTGAGGGTACATGGAAACCTTGGGGTCGGCTAGAGACTTGGCGTGAGCGTGGTGGTTCAGACGGACTTGGATATCGGTTTGAACTCGTACCGGAAACCAATGGCGGATTGAGTTCCCCGGGAATCGTTTTGGCGGAGTCAACTCTAAGCTCCAACAAAGGCGGAAAGTTTATCATAGATTTAGGACTCACTGGGCGGAGTGGAGGTCCGGTGAATTTGAATTCGCCGGCATGTAGTCCGAGGAGTAGTGGAGACTTTGGGTACGGTTTATGGCCCTATTGTATGTACAAAGGGTTTGTGATGTCAACAAAAGTGGAAGGTGAGAGAAAGTGTAGCAAACCTACAGTGGAGATCAGTGTACAACACGTGAACTGTACGGAAGATGCAGCTGCATTCGTTGCTTTAGCTGCAGCCGTTGATCTTAGCATAGACGCTTGTATGCTTTTCTCTCATCGGCTTAGGAAAGAGCTTTGCCAAGAACATGAAGTTGTTGGCTGACTCAGTTTACGTCGTCGTTTATGGTTGTCTTTTTATTTTATTTTTCCTCCTTTTTGGAGAGTACTTTTTTTTTTAATTTTAATTTTAATTTTTAAATATTTTTGGGTTAAATTAGTTCTCTCGATCTAGTTGATTTTGGGGATAGGTTTTTTATACCATCGGTGTGTAAGATTTTTGTTTCTCAAGAAAGTCTAACATACCATCATTCATCTAGAATTTGTGTATAGTGTAGGAGGGAGGGAGGGAGGGAGGGAGGGAGGGCACGCTTTTTTTTAATTCGTGTGGCTAGTGTTTTGTTTTTATTGTATTTCTCTTGAGATAACGGACAGCTGTAAGGATCAATGAGCTATATAATGTATATATCTGATCCAGATTTTCCTTGATATTCATTTGGTATATATTATTTATTTAATTGTAATAAAAAAGAAATATGTTACTTGTACGCTTAATTGCATTTAATACCCTTATATCGGGCAACTGGGTTTTTTTTAGCTGCGATAAATTAGCAGTAATCTATATGTATAGATTGATTGCACACAAGCACTTACATGGGTTTACCGTTTCCCTGCTATACCCGAAAGAAAATGGTAATATGAAAAGGAAGGTGGAGGATAGCTGCAATGCTTATTTATAAGTGGGATACCAAATTTATTATATTAGCATAACATTTATTTTCTTACCCTCCCTATTATTATTATTATTATTATTATTATTATTATCTTGAAAGGATAGCTGGAATGCTTATTTATATGAGGGATACCAAATTCATAATATAAGCATAACATTTTTTCTACGTAATATAATAGACAGATTTATTCGAAGTTTGTTCTCTTGAATGGAGTTCAGATATGATGATTGGCAAAGAGTGAATAAGAATGTTGCCAACCAAATTTACATGTCTAGCACAAACGATCAAATTGTGTGCATGATGAATGTTGAAATCTCGAGAAATCCATTGCATAGATAGCATAAAAATTTCATTAAGATACTTCTTGGTTCATTGAGGATAATTAAATACATTGATGATAGTCTTTCCATCTCTCTCAATATACATAATAGTGGTTTTATGTATTAACGCATATTGGATAGTATGATATAAAATTGTAGATTCTACTTCTTGACAAGATAAAATAATAGAATAACGAACCCAGGGATGAATTATTCTTTCATAATGATCAGTAACTACAAGACCCAAACCTATTTTATCTTGAAATCAAGCAGCATTAAAGTTGATTTTTGTGACATTTAGAGGCATAGATTTCCATAAAATATAGATAATATAATATTCTTGATGTAATATTGTCTCTGTATGTTTTTATAGAGAATCTTGAAAAATTTATCTATGGAGTGGGAAACTGTTACATTATCTCATTTCTTTAGCAACTAAATCTACTCAATCATGATTAACAGAGGGAGAATGAATTATTTTAGTTAACCACTTTAAAGAAGGGTTTAAAATAAAAGATAAATATGATAAAGTATCCACTTTTTCAATGAAATATTAAATTATATTTTAATTATAACTAAACCACTATATCTAAGAAAATTCACATTTTAGGGAAAAATGTTTAATATCTTTTTCTTCTTTTCTACAAAGAGTACAATACATATCTTCAAAAGTTAAGAAAACACATAAATATAGCATTTATTTTCTCAACCTCTTATTTTTTTCAAAAAAAAAAAAGATAATAAAATAAATATTATTATTATATTGTAAAAAGAAAAATATAATAAAAATTTCTTAAATTAGATTATTTATATCATTTATCAGTTAAAAACAATGTCATTTAATATATTAGTTTTGTAAAAATGAACAAATAAGGATAAATTGTATTACTTTAATAATTTTTATATTAACATATTATTATTTTTCTATCAAGAGAATAAATATGATTAAAATATAAATATTTAACAATGTTAAAGTCACAATTAATATAAAAATTCTTAAAATATTTGCTTTTTTAACATTTAATTTTCAATATTATATTTTAATATTTTATTAAAAAATAAAATATATATTTAAATAATTTTTTCTTTTAATTTTATTATTGCTTATTTTTTTTCTTAAAATATCTTATATTCAACTTCATTTTTATCAATGTTAATATGTATTTTAATTATTTTATAAAAATGATAATATCTTAAATAAAAATTATTAAAATAATATAACTTATATTTAATTGATATTTTTATAAAATTAAGAAATTAAATAATAAGGTTTCTACTATAAAAAATTAATAAAAAAATAACTTAATCTAAATAATTTTTACCATATATCACCCTATTATAGATTTGGTTTTACATAGTTAAATAATATATTTGCATTTGTTCGGCAGATAATCATTGTTTTGTTAGGCTGACTTCCAGATCCTATATTTTTCCTAAGAGAGTTCAATCGTGTTTTTATCGACAGATCTGCAATAATTTTATAAATCTTTGTTTTTTTTACATTAAAATAATTATTATATTATTAAAATTACGATTAATTAAAATTAAATATATATTAATATTATATTTTGTAATATATATAATTACTTTAAAAATACACTTTTAATATTAAACATACTATATTTTAAATAATTAAATTAAATTTTATTATATTTATCTATATATTTTTTATTTTATTTAAAAACATATGTTAAATAGTTAAAGAATCATAATTATCATAAATACTTTTAATAATTTAGTAGAATAAATATTATATTAAAAATTTATTTTTTAAATAAATATATTTTAAACAAATGTTAAAAAATTAAGAAGTGGTTAAATCATAACAAAATTTCTACTCATTCATAACATATGGTTTTTTAAATAATTAGATTAATTTTTTTATATTATCTATATATTTTTATTTTTACTTAAAAATATATATTAAATAACTAATAACGATAATTATTATAAATATTTTTAATAATACAAGAAACTAAGTATTATATTAATATTTAATTTTTAAATAAATATTAAAAAATAAGAAATGATGTTAAATTATGAAAAAGTTTTACTCGTTAATAACATATGATTATTGTATCAATCTATTAGAAACCGATACAGATATTTTATAACTATTAGTATAACTATCTCTGTCTTTCTTTAGGTTTATATTTAATCGTGTAAATAAATTAATTAAGAGGGTCACAAGTAAGCTGATTTACTCTTTTAAAAAATAAAATATTTTTTATATTTTTTTAATAACAAAAATATTAATATGAACATTTAGATTTATATTTTTGTAATCTAAAAAAATAAAATAAAAATACTATCATTTAAATACTTTTTTATAATAATATTATAATAATTATAAGATGTTATCATTCACCAAATGCATTTTGTGAAATAAGCTTCAAGTTGGTAAATCTAGTTTTTTCAGCTTATTATCCTGTAAATTAAGTAATAAAATTTTCACAATTATTTTTATTATTTTTGCTGTAAAAGTGTATAAATTATTGATGCTTATTTTCACAAGTATACGAATCGTTCAAGTAATAAAGTGTACAAAAATACGGATATCGAACCCATGAGAATGAGCGTTACATGAAGTCACAGAAATTGACTAACCCTAATTTTATTTGAAAACTGAATTGTTGAAATTGTTTAAAAAGAAAATTAACATAAAACTAAACGCAAATAACAAAATTAAATGTTGTTCACTAATGATTAAAAACGCTAAGGCATTTGATTTCGCTAAATCAATTCAATCCGATTTCAAGTCATGTTATATGAGAATCAAAGCTAAAAGTGATGGTTGAAAAACCCAAACTTATCTAATACTCTTTCTCAAGTTATATTAGAATTACTTATGTATGAAAACCGACTATATTTTTATGAAGATTTAATCACAAATAAGCATTACGATTTATGGAATTTCTCGAATAACCACATACATCATGCATTAGGTGTCAAACTCGCATTCAACATACGATATTTATCACAAGAAGCATTCATTACACATCTCCTCTCGGTCTCAATATAATGCAACAAATCATCTAAATCTTGATCAGAAATTTAAAAGCATTAAGCATGGAAATAAATACTCGACTTGAAAACAATGAATTCATATAACCATAACAAAAGAAATCAGATTTCCTTGATCTAACTACATCATAGCCTTAACAAAAACGAATTAGTTCATAACGGAAATAAGAACAACCATTATTTCAATTAAATCCATGAATAACAAATATGAAAAACTGCAGAAAATAAAAACTAAGGAGAAGAGATGAAAAAACTCTAGAAGATGAAGGCTTGGTAGCAACAATGGTGAAGATCCTTCAAGTTTTTCCAAAATTTCCTTCTCTTCTCCAAAAATGCCTTTGAACTCTGCCTTCTGTTGTCCCCCTCTTTTTCCATCATATTATATATATAGATCTAGGGTTTGGGGGGCAATTTTGGAACAAAACAACCAAAAAATCTGTTTTTAGGACGAAACTACTTGTGACGACATTATTCGCCAGGTGAGTTTTACTGGAAAATAAATTTTTGGGTTTCGATTTTGGGAGGCTAGATGCATTAATGGCGTGGCGAAGATAATTTAATGGCCGGCGAGATGAATTTACCAAATTTTGTGCTCTTGGGAAGATTTTCACCGTGCTTTTCGTAGGATTTTTCGCCGACGTGGCGAAATGAATTGGCCGGGCGATATTAAATCGGCCGGCCGAGATTTCTTTAGCGTGGCCGAGATTGCTTTGCTCAACGTATTCTCCGTAAGGTTTTAGCCGGCTAGAATATTCTAAGCGTAAGCCAAAATTAAATTTTGAAATTTTGTTTTCTTTTATTTACCTTCGATCGTTCATAGAAATTTGTCCCAAACTTCTCCAAAATTATGATTTCACACGAAATTGCACTTTAAACACGAAATACGTGAAATGACATTTGTGGATTAAATAATCAAATAAGCATAATTTTCACACAAATATCAACATTTAAATCATAACAAAAAATGCAATAATTTGACTCTTATCAACAACCCCAACTTGACTTCTTGCTAGTCTCTAAAGAAAAGCGATCTATGAATAATTTCAAAGGAGACATTAAAAAGAAAAATTCAAAGGAAATTTATTCTATTTACTTACATTACATTAGCGTATGCAATAAGCCTTTAAACCCCTAGGTATTACTAGTAGGACAAGTTGTAGTCTCGTGAGGGCTTCCGGTGATGACACCAAAAAAATCTTACCTATAACTATCCTAACTTAAAACAATAAAATCACATAACAAATAATTTGCACAAATGTCTCAAAAATTGTAAATAACACCCAACATATAGAATAATTAAATGTCACCTAAGCTTTAAGAAATCTCAAATGCCAATTTCACTTTTATTATTGACTCTTAAACATCCATCAAACCACAAACCAATAGCCATATTGCCCGGATAATATTATGCATAACATCCACAAACAAAAAGGTGAAATCTCGAACTCCATAGGCTCACTTTTCAAACCTCTCTCCACTAATGAAGGAAAATACACCACTTTGGATCAATAGGACTTTATGAGGCTTGTAATGTTAGGCTTAGGTATTTGGTTAAGAAAGACAGGGAACTGTCAAAATACAAATAAGCGCACTTATTAGATTAAACACAACCAATTAAGTAAAAGAATAACACCATTTAACCCAAATTGTTTCTTCCGATCATAACCCATTTTTCCACAGATAAACAAAGTTCTTCCTCAATCTTTCACCTTAGTACATCCATCACTAACACTCTTTTATTTACTAGAATGTGAAGGCTTTCTTCTTCTTCTTTTTCTTCTTCTTTTTTTTTCTCTTTTCTTTTTTTCTCTCTTTTTTTTTTTTACTCAATTGCTCTTTGAAAAGCCAACTACTTTCTTCCAATATATATGAATTTTTTTTTTCATCACCCTTACTCTAGTTGTTCTTGAAAGGACATAACCCCCAACCAATTTCTTCCAATATATGTGAAAGATTTCTCCAATTGCTCTTGCAAAATTTGTGTTCAAAATTAAGTGCTCTTAACAAATAAGGTAGGAATTATATATATATATATATATATATATATATATATTTGGCTCAATAAAGGTAGGTTATAGAAGGCAAAAGAAAGAAAAGTAAGGCTAACAATACATTTAAATAGGCTCAAAGAGGTAACTAGTGATATAAAGATAACAAGGTAGGCTTAAAATGGCCTGATCGATCCAAAAATGGCCTACATATATCCTACGTAGTGCAATTCCAAATTATTTAGCCTCGAGGTTTTCAAATGAGTTCTAGAGTTTGTTAAAATCACAAAAAATGTCCATGTAAAAATTCACACATAAGACTTCTCTAAGCATTTAGACTAATCAACCAGATCATACCACATACCAAAAGAGTCGCCAACTAGGTAAAATCAACATTTGAAATTCTCTTTAAACCAAAGCAAAATTTAATGTCTTCTAATAGCTACTTGTTATCACAATCACATTATTATCATCAACGTGCAAATTAAAACAAGTAAAATGCAAATAAAATAAAAATAATAATAATAACAATAATAATAATAAAATAAGACAATAATAAAATAAAATAAAATCAAAATTAAATCAAAATGCAGAAAAATAAATGGAAAATCAAAATTAAACACAACTAAACACACAAACAAAACTACTAAAAATGAAGCGGAGAAAAGATTTATCGTTCCATCGCACCGCTTTTAACCAAAACCTTACATTGTCCTCAATGTAAGAAAGGAAAAGAGATCTCCTTTTCCGCCCATGATGAAACTACCGCTAGGTGGTGAACGTAAGAATTTTTTAGATGGGATGGCATTGGGTTTAGCTCGATCTTGTTGGCTCCATTCTTTACCACCGAGGTTGGAGTTTCATTTGTTCCCAACTCCTTAAATGTTCCATCAACTGCATAAATATTCATTAGGTCTTGCCGGTAATCGAACATTGTCTAGTCCCTCATCTTCCCTAATTGTTCTTGATTTCACAAGGCGACTTAGTGGTAGCAATGGAGTTATCTCCTCATAAGTTTCCGAGATTAACCCGTCAAGAGTGTTAATTTGAAAACAAGAATGTACATCACTTGGAAATTTTATTTCTTTAAAAACATCAAAAAGTTACTTGTTAAATCTTGCACGTAGAATGAGCTTTCCTTCGAACATCAATCAATGTTCTTCCGATTGCAAGGAACGGTCTCCCAATATCAACGGTATCTCTCTATCTTCCTCCATGTCAAGCACCATGAAATCTACGGGGAAAATAAACTTGCAGACTTTAATTAAAACATCCTCAATTACCCTAGAGGATATTTCACCGATCGATCCGTTAATTGTAAAGATATTGAAGTGGGCTTCACTTCTCCCAGACCTAGTTTCACGAAAACGAGAAAGTGGCATCAAATTAATGCTTGCTCCTAAATCACATAGGACTTTATCAAAATTGCAACTTCCTATAGTACAAGGTATAGTAAAACTCCACAGGTCTTTCAATTTACATGGCGGTTTTCTTTGAAGAAGCTGCTGCTCATTTAGCATGAGAGTTTCATTATCTCCAGCCTCCTCTTCTTTGATAGGATTTCTTCATGAATTTTGCATATTTGGGCATTTGTTCCAACATCTCGCAAAAGGAATGTTAATATGCAATTTCTTAAAAATATCCGTAAATTTATCAAATTGATTATCAAGCTTTTTCTTATTCAATCTTTGAGGATATGGGATAGGAGGCTCATATTTTGCATATGGGGAAGGTTGAGTATCTTGGGATCTTGATGGCTTTTCTTTAGATTCTTCCATCTTTTCTCTCGATTTCTTCTCGATTCTCAAGGATTCGTTTCACTTCTCAATGTGATAGCCTTTGCATGCTCTGTGGGATTTATTGTGTCACTAGGTAGTGATCCTTGAGACAACTTTCGCAATCTGCTGGAAAGCTGCCGAGTTGCTTTTGGATGTCCTTGTTGATTGCCTCTTGATTTCTGAAATTTGCTCTTGTCTCCTCAATGAACTTTCCCAAAATTTCTTCCAAATTTGTTTGTTTTTTCTCCTGGGGTTGGTAGGAAGATGATGACGGTTTGAATCCCCTTGGTTATTTCCCCATGACAAATTTGGATGATTTCTCCAACTGGATTGTAGGTGTTTGAGTATGGGTTATGTTGAGGTTTTTGGAAATTTGAAACATAATTTGCTTGCTCGACATTTAATTGAAGCAAATGGATTTCCAACTTGGCACTTTCGATGCTAGCATGATTTCCACCACATAAATCACATTGTGCGATTGGTTTTGGATTCAAATTTGGAGGACAAAGAATCCATCTTTCTTGAAAAAACGGCTTGGCCGACAAAGCATTCATTTGAATCAATTTCATACCTTCTTGCTGGTCTTTTTGCAATTACCCGCTCGAATGCCACTTGATTGTTGTTTTCAGCCATAACATCTAACAACTCATGAGCATCCTCCGGTGTTTTTCCCATCAAAGATCCTCTAGCTGCAGCAACAATCATTGCACGATAGTTTGAAACCAACCCATTATAAAATGTAGAGACTTGTAGCCAAATTGGTATACCATGATGTGGCGACTTCCTCAACATTTCTTTGAATCTTTCCCAAGCTTCATACAATGATTCTTGGTCATATTGTGTAAAGGATGTGATTTCATTCCTTAATTTTCTTTGTCTTAGCGGGAGGAAATAACTTGGATAAGAATTTGAACCAATTCATTCCATGTTGTAATTGATCCTGGTGGTAATGAGTTTAGCCAACTCCTTGGCTTTATCCCGAAGTGAAAAAGGAAAAACCCTCAATCTTACAAAGATCTTCGGACACACCATTTATCTTATAAAGATCACACCTCCGAGAAAGTAAGCAATATGTGCATTTGGATCATCCTTTGACATTCCCCCAACTGATTTGATTGAACCATTTGGATAAAGGATGGTTTTATCTCAAAGTTATTGGCTTGAATAGTTGGCCTCCTTATGCGAAATAGTTCCAGAACATTAGGCGCGGCATAATCTCTCAAAGCTCTACGATTTCCACCTCCCTCAACAAATGGTGGATCCATGGTTGATTGTCTGATAGGGCCGAGGTTGAGCGTCTTCTCTCTGGTTTTAGACGCCTATATGTTCTATCAATCTTTGGATCAAGTGGAAGAAAGGTTAAAAGGCTTCTTATGCGTCTCAAATACACAAATCCACGCGAGAAAATCAACTAACACAAAAAGCAACACAAAGTTACTTTTTTTTTTGATAAATAAAATAAAGCACCAAAATAAACAAAATTAAAAATGAAAGAAAGATAAAGCAAATTAACTTCAAATTAAAACTAAGATTAGGTAGTATCGATATTAATAAAATCAAACCATTCCTCGGCAGTAGCAAAAACTTGATGCTTATTTTTCGCAAGTGTAATGCGAATCGTTCAAGTAATAAAGTATACAAAAATGCCGATATCGAACCCACGAATAGGCGTTACTAAGTACGAAATTGACTAACCCTAATTTTATTTGAAAGCTGAATTGTTGAAATTGTTTAAAAGAAAATTAACATAAAACTAGCATAAATAACAAAATTAAATGTTGTTCACTAATGATTAAAAACGCTAAGGCATTTGATTTCGCTAAATCAATTCAATCCGATTTCAAGTCATGTTATACGAGAATCAAAGCTAAAAGTGATGGTTGAAAAACCCAAACTTATCTAATACTCTTTCTCAAGTTATATTAGAATTACTTATCTATGAAAACCGACTATATTTCTATGAAGATTTAATCACAAATAAGCACATTACGATTTATGGAATTTCTCGAATAACCACATACATCATTACATTAGGTGTCAAACTTCGCATTCAACATACGGTATTTATCCGCAAAGAAGCATTCATTACACATCTCCTCTCACTCTCGATATAATGCAACAAATCATCTAAATCTTGATCAGAAATTTAAAAGCATTAAGTAGGGAAATAAATACTCGACTTGAAAACAATGAATTCATATAACCATAACAAAAGAAATCAATTTCCTTGATCTAACTACATCATAGCCTTAGCAAAAACGAATTAGTTCATAACGGAAATAAGAACAACTATTATTTCAATTGAATCCATGAATAACAAATATGAATAAAGCTATGAAAATAAAAACTAAGGAGAAGAGATGAAAAAACTCTAGAAGATGAAGGCTTGGTAGCTGACAATGGTGAAGATCCTTCAAGTTTCTCCAAAATTTCCTTCTCTTCCAAAAATGCCTTTTGAACTACTGCCTTCTGCCGTCCCCTCTTTTTCCATCATATTATATATATAGATCTAGGGTTTGGGGGGCAATTTTGGAACAAAACAACCAAAAAATGCATTTTTGGACGAAACTACTTGACGGCGACATTATTCTCGCGGTGAGTTTTCTGGAAAATAAATTTTTTTGGGCTTCGATTTTGGCCCGGCCAAAATAATGTCGTGGCCTACGACTAGATGCATTTGGTCGGCGAGATAATTTGGTACGGCGAGATGAATTGCCAAATTTTGTGCTCTTTGGGAAGATTTTTAGTGCTTTACGTAGGATTTTATTTGTGGCCGAGAATGAATTGGCGGCTAGCGATATTAAATCGGCCGTGGCCGAGATTTCTTTGGGCGGCGAGATTGCTTTGCTCAACGTATTCTCCGTAAGGTTTTCGCCTTGACTAGAATATTCTGGCCGTAATAAATTCAAATTTTGAAATTTTGTTTTCTTTTATTTGCACTCAATCCCGTTCATAGAAATTTGTCCCAAACTTCTCCAAAATTATGATTTCACCTGAAATTGTACTTTAAACACGAAATACCCGTGAAATGACATTTGTGGATTAAATAATCAAATAAACGCAATTTTCACACAAATATCAATATTTAAATCATAACAAAAATGCAATAATTTGACTCTTATCAATTATCTACTGTCTTTATAATTAACTAACTTAATTGTCATTAATTATTAAAAAAATAAAATTAATAAAGTATTACTGTGATAATTCAACCTTAAATTAACTTTTTTTTTTGTTGCTAAATACCTTAAATGAGCCTAATATAAGTTACATAACTTCCCATATACACCCAACATGATTAGTATAGTCCTCATTTGAAATTATTATACCATCAAAATATTTATTTACTATGATTTATTATATAACAATAAATTATATCACAAATAAGAATAGATTAAAAAATCGAACCTAACTTCCTTAATTAACAGATCGCTATTTTATATTGTTATTTTAAAAAAAGTTGTAAATAAAAGTAATTTTATACCATTAACTATAACACAATATGTTATTCTAATATTTTTATATGGACAAAATACAGACAAGAAAAAAAAGCAGTTGCTTAATTAACAAATGAAAATTTAAAAAGGAATACTTTTATATATCATCAATATATTATAATAAATAATATTTTTTTAATGAATATAATTATGTTTATCAATAATGTTATATCTCTTATCATTACAAATTTAAAGATAAATATATTTAAAAAAAAAAGTTTTAAAAGTCAGGGAAAGCTGGTGATGGTGGTTGGCGTGGAGTGGGTGGAGTATTTAGAAAGGGTTGGTGATGCATGCGTGAGAGAAAGGGGTCCAAACCGGGTCCATTTTTTCAAAAGAAAATAAAACCGGATCCATTTTATTTTATGTTTATTAGTGGCACAGAAGCTTTTCCATTTTCTTTAGTGGAGGATAATATTTTGATAGCATTAAATTAGATAAATTCATTAATTTTTTAAAATTATTATTATTTTATCATTTTGTCACTATATTTTTAGGATTATTTTATGTTCTTGATAATATAATTTTTCATTCCACTGCCTATAACTCAAATTCGAATTTTACACGTATAATTTTTCTTATTTAATAAAAAATTAACTTTAGTGTTCATTTTTTAAAAATAATTTATTATAATTTTAAATATTTTGATAATTTCTTATTAATTTTAATATTTTTGAAATAATTTATCAAATTAATAGAATATTTGAATTATATTTTATTTTCTACTAAAATCGCTCTTGATGTAAGAGTTACCATTATAGTGGTAAGATATTGATTTCTCATGATAAGTCTTACTAAGATACTGGATATTAATGATAAGCATTCATATATTAGGTTAATGTCATCTCACACGAAACTAATCTTTTACCATAAATTTTATTTTTTACAAAATAATTTCGAGATAAGGTTTATTATTATTGTGATAAGACATTGTCTTGTAGTCGTAAGATTTCACACGTCGAACAAATATTTTTTAATATCAAGTCAATATTTTATCATGAATTTGTTTTTACCAAAATTACCGCGAAATAAGGATTATTGATATTGTAGTAAGATTTACATTAGTAAACCTTACATTCAAGTAATTTTAATAAAAAATAAAATATTATCTAAAATTATCTTTTTAAGTTACATCAAATTAAGTTTTATTAGTACGAAATTAATGGATATTTTAAAATAAAAATCTCTCAAAGAGTTAAAAAATTTAAAAAATAATGCATTGAAATTAAAATAACCTAAAATATTAATATTTTAACAAATATAATAATTAAATATATTAATTTAATATCAAGTAATCGTTATATGTAAGTTGCAAAAATAAAATAATTTACATGCAATTTTTCCTTTCTAATATAACCGTAGGAGGACCCCCCCAGATTACACCAAATTACAAGTCATAACCAATGTTCTCTCTCTCAATCAAAAACACCCAAAAGGGACTCAACGACCAAAACGCGATTACACCAAATTACAAGTCATAACTAATGTTTCAAATATATTTAGTGCAGTTACTCTTTATAATTTATAAAAATATTAAAAATATTTATTTTATTATATTTATATTTATAATATATAGATAAAAATAAAAATATATCTAATTTTATATATCGTTAAAGTTATAATTATACCCACGACGTATATATAATGATATAATTATATTTAAAATTGAATATATTTTTATTTTTATTTATACATTATAAGTTATTTTAAATATTTTTATAAATTACATTATTTATTATAGACATAAAAATTAATTAACTCAATATATTTCTTTTCTTTCTGTTTTTAAAGTCAACCAAAAGAACGTAACGACCAAAATGAGATAAAACCAAATTACAAGTCATAAGGAATATTTGAAATATTGATGTAGGTAAATGTATTAAGAAAATTATAAACCTATAAAATTTTAATTAATTTTTTATTTAACATATATAAATATAAATGTATGTAATATTTATTTTTATCAAGAGTTATAAAATTAGTAATTAAAATCTTTAAAATAATTCTTTAAACTATAGTTAAAAAAATATACAAACCTGTAAATATTGATACTATAATAAGATTTATGAAAGATAAAATTTTTTATATCTAAATACAAAAACAATTTATTCAAATTTTAATAAGTGATAAAAAAAATTAAATAAAAATATTTAATGATACAGTCATTAAAATAAATAAGTGAAGCTAACCATAATTCTTGAAACTACATTTTTTATATCATTTTATAATTTGCCTATCTAAATAATTTATATTTTTAATTGATATTTTATTAATATTTTTTCCACATCAGTATTTTTCATGGATAATATGAATTTCAAGACCTTTAAATAAAAATATTATGAAAAACATGGTTACAACACCGAAGGTAATTAGTTATAACAAAGTGTTTTTAGGTTTTATAAATTCAATTATAGTATGAGTTTTATTTTTACCATAGACAATTTAGTTTCAATTTTAACATTTTAGAAAAGTTGAAAGCAAAATCGCAATATACTTATATAGGAATATTATCGCAAATATTTGTGAGATTTTGATTTTCTTCAAAATTATGCATGACGTTTTATTAATATAAAAAATTCCCTCTAACATTATTAACATTATATCATTATCTAAGAATAAGGGCAAAATGGTAATCTCTCCTATACATATATCACTCACGTGTAATATGATTTCTCAGAAAACACACGCAACCTTACTCTTCTTCTTCATGCAATATCTCTTCCTCGTCTCCCAACCTCATTGCCACTCTTCCAGCCTCACCAGTCGCCTTATTCCTATCACCCACTCCCTCACTGTATGCCTCGTTCCAGTCACCTATTTCTTGACCCTCACAGCTATCCTTCCAGTCACTAACTCCCCCACCATCACGGCTATCCTTCCAGTCACTAACTCCCCCACCATCACGGCTATCCTGCGAACCACCTTCAAGACTATCCTGTGAACCAACCTCACCTTTACCCTCACCGAACACGAATCCATCGTTTCACCATATCCCTTACATGACCCATCCTCGTGCGAAAATACAGTGTGTCACCTACTGCCCTAACGCAACCCTTGTTCCATTTGAACCCATCGTTCCAAAATAACATGTATAAGCTAACTTATTTCTTATTATTTTATATATATTCTGTATTTAGTTTGTTTGGATAAAAATATGGTTTTTAAGCACACTTGTATGTATTGGAGCAGAATATCGTTTCATTATATTTGATTCTATTTTTCATCTTCTTTTAATTTGTATTTTAGAACCCATTGTTTAATAATATTCTGCTTGTATTGATGAAGTATAATATGGTGAGTTTTTGGGATTTTCCCTTAAAGCTTTTGTTCTCGAATCTGGTAGACTATGGTTGGAGTCATTTTAGTGGTCTAATTGTTTGGTTCTTTTGTTTGCTAGTTGATCTTTTTTTAGATTTATATTTGCTTTTTTTTTCCTTACTTACTCATTGAAGTTGATTCTCTATTATAAAAAGAGAGAGTAAAGGATGCTCTTCACCCATAATTATAACACAATTAAATCGGTGAAACCATTAATTAATCCTTGCTAGACGCTCGATGTAATATAGAACAAATTGTCTTTTGTGTGTTTATATCAGCCAATACTTTTCCACAGCATTGTAAGGATTGTAAGGATGCCTTACCAAAAGGTGAAACAAGTTGTTGTGATATGATGGCAACAAGAACCCTCCAATACCATAATATCAGCAAATTATATGTTAAAACTTAAATAACATAATCAAAAGGAATCAACAAAGGCAAGATAAATTAATCAATTTGACTTACAAGCAATTCAAATACTATCAAACATACCTTTCAAAACCTATTGTTTGAAAGTATTCTACATGTATTAATTATGTATTTGATCTGTATGTATTCTGGTTATGTATGTACTAAAAAATATAGTAAAAGTTTGTGATTTAAGCAGGGATATATGGAATGAGAGTCCTTTATTTGGAATTTTTCAAAGATTCCCTTCCATTTCTATATTTCATTATGTGTTTTGTATGAGTATAATATTGTGTGTTTTGTTTTGTATCAAGTTCATGATCATATTTTTAATATTGTGTGTTAATGTTCATGAGTAACACATTTTTTGAAAATACTTTTGATTGTTATATAAGGCTAAATGGGCAGTGTGTATGTCCATCTATTTGGTGAAGTTAGATGGTCTGGTCATATACTTGTTGATGAATATAGTCTCATTTGTTGCTTTCATGATGTTAAGAGGGCTATTATGAAAGAAGAGTTGACGCTTATAAAAGAAGACTTTAGGATTGAAGCAAAGAAAGTTGATATTGATGAACGAAGTGTATTAAAAACAGATAACAAATTACAAGACATAATGAAGGATTATAGGGATAATAAAAAGAGAAGGTTATACTTGTTTGCATAATTCAATCATTTGGAAATGGTTTTCTCATCTCCATGTTAGATTTTCAGACTTTTAAGGAAGCACTAACTATATTACCAAACCAATTACAAAATGAACCAACAAATAAACCAGCTTTTGATGATTATTTTCCTTCTTTTAATGCTTTTGAATGAGTGATAACCAAAGTCCTCACTTTTACATTGATGAACTTAACCTTGATTGGCATCATGATATTAGAAATGATGAAAATGATGGTGAAATTTATGATACTGATGATAGTCTTCAGGACTTAGGGGATGAAAATTCCTATCATATGAGTGATATTGACTCAAAAGATTGTCAAGGAAAAAGTTCTACAAAAGTCAGTAGAAAGTATGAAGGTAGGGAATTTAAAAGAAGAAATGATGGTAGCATTAACTTCGAAGTCGGAGATACATTTAAGGATGCTAAAGAATTTAAAACTATCTTACAAGAGTACATTGTTCAAGTTGGGTTTCAGTGTGAGAAAGTTAAGGTTGACAAAACTCGAGTAACTGCAAAATGTAAAGCACCTGATTGTGGTTGGAAGATACACACTTTTGTTGGAATGGATAAGAAAACCCTTATGGTTAAGACACTTGAGCCAACAAACAATAAAGGGAGATATTGTTGTCAAAAATTTGAAAAACAAAGATCTATAACATCCTATTGGTTAGCTTCTCAATTAAAGGACTTAGTCATGGGAAACCCTAATGTATGTATCCTTGTATTGGCTATTGAGTGTAAAAGAAGATAGGGTATATCTGTACCTGACTAACATTGTATAGAGAAAGAAAAATTGCTTGTGATGGAGAATTGGGTGACCATATTAGTAGTTTTGCAAAAATAAGGCAATATTGTTATACGATTTTAAAAACCAACCCAAGATTAATGGAAGTTGTTGATACTCATATTCCAATACCAAATGCCAACTCTTTTTTAGGAGATATTTCATTAGCTTATTTGCTCCAAAACAAGGGTATTTAAGTGGATACAAGCCTTTCCTTGGTATGGATGGATGTTTTTTAAAGGGTCCATATAAAGGTGTCTTGATGGTTGCTGTTGGATTGGATGCTAATGGAAGTTTGTTTCCAATCGCCCTTACTTGGGCTAAATCCGAAAATAGTGAAACTTGGATGTGGTTCATGACTTTATTGGACCAATATATTGGGGAGTTTGAAAATAGAAGAATGTGCTTCATGTTTGATAGACAAAAAGGTCTCGTTGCAGCAATCAATAAGTTTTTCCCAACTTCATATGTCATATTTTGTGCTAGGCATATTTATGCCAACTTGAAATGTAAGTATCCAAGCATGAAAATGAGATCATTATTTTGGGCGGCATCTAAAGCATTTAAAACAACTGAATTTAATGATTTGATGAATGAAATTAAGAATGAATAGCCAGAAGCACATGAATATTTAAGTAAGATTCAAGCTTCACATTGGAGTAGACATGTTTTTCATGATGATGTAAAGGTTGAGCATGTGACCAATAACATGATTGAAAGTTTTAACGATTGGTTGAAAAGAGTGAGGTCTATACCTATTGTGGAGGTATTTGAAGAGGTCAGAAAAAATTGATGCGGCTAATAGTAAAGAGGGATGGAGAGGCTTTGAAGTGGACTACTCTTTTCCAACCAAATGTAATGAAATACATTCTTTAAAGACAAGAGGAAGGAAGAGTTTTAAAGGTATTGTATGTTGGAGATGGAATATTTGAAGTGTTGGATGGTTGCAACATGTTGGTTAATTTAAATAAGTGGACATATAGTTATTATGGGTGGCAATTGGGTGGTTTACCTTATAAGCATGGTGTTGCTTATATTATGGATAGAAGGTATAATATTGTTGACTATGTACATCCATATTTTACAAAGGTTTCGTATTTGAAGACATATTATTTTTATTCACCTCGTTTCATATGAAAAAGAGTGGGTTATGAAGCCTAGTGAGCAATAAATACTCCACCAATTTATAAACCAAAGAAAAGAAGGCCACCAACTGAGAGACATAAGGAAGCTACTGAACCAGAGAAACATAAGAGGTTGCAAGGATTGAAATGTGGGTATTGCAATCAATGTAGTCATAATCAGAGGATATGTAAATAGAAGTTAAAGAATCTAACTAATGAAACTCAGGTAAAATTGTAACTATTCACTTATTAAATATATTTGGTTGATTATATTTAACTTTAAATTGTACTTAGGAACAACTTTAAAGAAGGTGGTCAAGAAAAAGTAAAACAAAAGAACTAATCAAACTCAGGTAATGTATTATATATCATATTCATTATGCATTACTTCTTATACAATAAATTAATTTACTATTCATAAATCAGGTGATAGATAGCAGTGATGCAATCAACAAGAAGTAGAAGATGGGAGAACCAACAAGTCAAAATGGGTCTTCTGAAATGGGACTTTGATTTCATTACTTTGTAACAGATGAACACGTATGTTTATGTTATTTTTTCTATAATTTTTAGTTTAAAATATGTAAGTAAATGGGACAATGAATATGATTTGGAAGAAAATCTTTTATAACTCATAGTTCATGTATACACTAGGTTTTGGGGGACATGACATGAACTTTGTAGCTTTTTGTGTATTTAAACTCATTTATGGTGTCATCTCCTCTTAGATATTATAAGAATTTAGATTGTAATATGGATTGTGAATGTGAATGTAAACTGTTATTGAGTAGGTTACTATGGAATGTGAATGTGGATGTGTAATATGTAAATGTGGATGTGAATGTCAACTATTATTAAACAAATTATTGAGTAGGGGTATTTTAAAAAAATATTTACATCATGTTATTGAGAAACAAGGGTATTTTTAATGAAAATAAATTAATTATTAGAACACAAATATTTTTGATGAAGATAAATTAATCATTATAACAGTGGTATTTTTGATGAATATTTGTAACGATAACATTTAAAAAGCTATATAGACAAGGGCAAAAAAGACTTTATGCGACATTGTTGCTGATTTTTCACAATTTTTTCAACTTATGTTAAATAATGAGTAGTTTTGAAGATACCTCAAACTTTATGGGTATTGTAGATTTTTTTGCAAACTTTAGAGATATTTATGAAGATATTGAAAACTTCATGGGTATTTATGATTTTTTCACTTATATATAAATATATATTTTTTATTTTATTTGACATTTTATAAACACTGTATTATTAAAATAAATTCAAATCTTATATCTTATTATTTTATTCACTATAAAATATTACATAATTTTTAAAAAATTTATATTTTATCTCTTTCTTAAATTTAAATAGTGCATACTTAGAGATTTTTTTGGAATTGGGCTAACTACATAGCTATTATGAACTATATTTGATAAATTTAGAATTTTGATGAGCTCATTTTGTTTTATTCTCTTACCTTTTGGATCGGTAAACTTAATATACAATTTTAAATTTATTAGTATAACTTTAATTTAAAACTACTATATTTATAACATTATTTATATAATTTAATAGTAAAATTGCTTATCATGTTTAATTTTATTGTAGCATTTTATGTTAAGTTTTTAGAGAAATAAGCTAAATGACCTCATTTTATTATTTGTAATCTAGTTTGGACACCAGCTTTCATATGATCTAAAAATATCAATTTTACCCTCAATAATATATTACATAGTTGGATATGTTTCCAACTAGATACAGTAGAGTTAGATATATGTCTAACTAAAATCTAAGGACATTATTTGGATATATGTGTCCAATTTTACATAACAAAGTTGTATAATTGTCAAATCAAGTATATAAACAAATGTAGAGAGAATATATATATATATATATATATATATATATATATATATATATATATATATATATATATATATATATATATATATATATATGCTATTTAAATACATATTAACACTAATCGTATCAATACATGATCAAAAATTATGCTCTATCATTGTGACAACTAATTAGATGTATACATGTGTTGACATTATGATTATGTTGGGAATACAATGTTCATTTACATATTATAGAATAATCTCCCATATGCAAATTATGTTAGGCAAAAATATGACTAATTGAGTAGGCCTTGGATTGGACTATTATATCATCATAATGAACACATAGTTAGACATATGTCAAACTAAAAACCAAAAACTTAAATTTTTTTCCAATTTGGCTTTGTCAAGTGCAGTTATTGGTCGATTAAAATATGACAAGTTAGATGAACTATACGGTTTAGTTGAATATGAATTTGTGATGTATAATTGATATAAACAATGAATCTTGATTGGGATGTGGATGAACTTATGAATGAGATTTTAATTATGAATTGAAAAGAAACTAAAGCATGTGATTTTTTCTAGTTTTGTTTTTATTTCATTATTGATATTTTATTTTTAAATTTTGCATATTAGGATGTTTATGAATATCATTACTGAAAACTCTCACGAGACTTTAACTAATCTAATAGGGTCACTTAGGAGTTTAAATGCTTGTTGCATATGCTAAATGCAACCATATCAATCTACATAAATGATTTAGGTTAGTATGGTTTATTGTATTTAATTTTTCTTTTGAGTTTTTAGATCGCTTTACTTGCTTGAGGCTAGTAAGAACCAGATTGGATGTTGTGATAGTATTTGAAAAGTACTCATATTCTTTGATTTTATTTTGCATAATTGAAATAAATAGGTTTGATTATAGTATATTTATTTGATTGTTTATGCAAATCCATCTGTTTGGAATTATGAGCATATTTTGTTGTATTTTAGGTATTTTATCTTCAAAATTGATACATGTTCCAACACACAAAGGTAGAACACTTGGAACATTCAAGTAACATCTTAAGAGCTAAAAAGACTAAGGTATGTAAGCATTACATCAATAATCAACTAATGTGTAAGAGGGCATTAGTTTAGCAATTAACTCTATTTATGCCTTATTGATCTCAATTCCCTTGTTAGAAATTATGTCCTAACATAATCCTCTATTAGACCATAAATTGACTTTTTTCCAACTAAGTATCACGTTACATTCAATGCAACATTCTAAAGCTAAATTTAATTTATAAAAGCAATCATCAAATGAGGTTTCAAAAATAAAAAAAATCATCCATAAATACCTTAATGAATTTTTTCACCATATTTGAGAATATTGACATCATGCATATCTGAAAAGTGGTGTGGACATTACACAACCTGAAATGGCATCCTCTTGAAAGCGAATGTCCTAAATGGGCATGTGAATGTGGTATTTTTCTAATCTTTTGGTGCAATGGGTAATTAATAATAATCTAAAAGACCATCCCTAAAACAATAAAAAGTATGTCCAACTAATCTCTCTAACATCTAATCAATGAATGGAAGGAGAAAGTGATCATTTTTAGTAAACAAATTCAATTTCTAAAGTCTATATACGTTCTCCATCCTATGATTTTCCTAGTAGGCACTAACTCATTTTTAGCCACTATAATTCCAGATTTTTTAAGTACCACATGAATCGAACTAACCCATCTATTGTCAACATTTAGATAAATAACACCTACTTCTAAGAGTTTTAAAACTTTCTTTTTAACCACCTTTTGCATTACTGGATTTAGTCTCATTTAGGTCTCTCTTATTGGTTTAGCATTGTTCTCTATATTAATTTTATGTATACATATAATTGGATTAAAAGTATGTCAAACTAATCTCTCTAACATCTGATCAATGAATGTAAGGATAAAGTGATCATTTTTAGTGAACAAATTCAATTTTCTAAAGTCTATATACTTTCTCCATCCTATGATTTTCCTAGTAGGCACTAACTCATTTTTCTCATTTTTAGCCACTATAATTCCAGATTTTTTAAGTACCACATGAATCGAACTAACTCACCTATTGTCAGCATTTAGATAAATAACTCATATTTCTAAGAATTTTAAAACTTTCTTTTTAACCACCTTTTGCATTACTGGATTTAGTCTCCTTTAGGTCTCTCTTATTGGTTTAGTATTGTTCTCTAGATTAATCTTATGTATACATATAATTGGACTAATGCCTCTAATATCCCTAATGCTCCAATCTATGGCTTTCTTGAATCTCTTAAGCTCCTTCACAAGTTATTTTTCTTGGATTTGGGTCAAAGTGGATGAAATAATAACTGGGTAGGTATCTTTCTCTCCCCAAAACACATATTTTAGGTGCTTAGACAACTCTTTAAGTTCTATCTTAGAGTGATCTCTTTCCCAAGTGGGGAACTAAATAAGCCTAAAGATGCACTACATTATTTTATAGGTATGGCACTATCTAGCATCTCATGATACCCCTTAGTTTCCTCATTTGAATTTTCTTCTACCTTTCCAATTACTAGAGCTCCTTCCAATTTATATTCCAATCTCTCATGCTGAAAAGTGTTATGAAAAAGTATATTCTTGCAATCAATATAGAAACACTCATCAATATCAGTGATAAAAGGAATAAGTAAAGAATTAAAAGCTTTAAAATGAATACTCTCTTCCATGACTATCATTTTCAACGTCCCATCTTGGACATCAATAATAATATTGGTAGTGACCATGAATGGTCTACCAAGAAGTATTGTATGATCCTATCCAATGATGGGTTTTTCCTACATATCCAAAACCACAAAATCAATATATCATTAACGTGTCTACCAGTACAAGCAAGTCCTCAACCTCTCCCTTTGGATATTTAACATATCTATTCTCAAGTTGAAGGAATATGGTTACAAGTTTCAATTATCCTAAACCTAATGACAAGTAAATAGAGTAGGGCATCAAATTAATACTTAGACCTAGATCAAGCATGGCTGTAGCTACATTCCTACCCCCATAGTGATGTCAATAATAAAACTTCTTGAATCTTTCAACTTTGGGGATAGATTATGTTGAAGCACAACATTAGCAACTTTTAATACCACGATTCTCTCTTTAAGCTCATACCTCTTCTTTTTAGTGCTTAATTTCTTGAAGAACTTGGCATAGGAGGACACATTCTTGATCACATCTAGTTAAGGAAAATTTATAGCTTTAGAAAGCATAGAAATAAGATGATAAAATTGCTTATCTTGCTTTAAGTCTTTCAACCTATATGGGAATGGTCTTGGTAGCTGGTATGGTTCTCACAAGGCTCATCATGTTTGGTTCTTATCTCTCCACCTTCTGAGGAGACTATATTTTCACCTTCCATTTTACTTGCACTAAATGGCGAGTCATTAGAAATCTTAGGTAAAATTTATTAACCACCTTACCACTTCGAAGGACTTTGATAACCTTCGCATTTTCTATTTGATTGGGTAGCTTTCCTTTCCTGCTTCTACATATGCTATGCTAGCTACCCCACTTGAACTTCCACCCTTTTTACTAAAACCTCTAAGGAATCCAAAATCTAATTATTCTAAATCTGATTAGCTATACTAATTTGAATAAATACATTCAGGTTATTCTCTAAGGTTGGCCTATTGGGTGGAAAATATTGGTTTATATTCAACCCTTGTATTTAGTTTTGGACATAAGTTTGTTGTTGTTTATTTTTCATGAAAAGTTAGAGTGATTTTGCTACCCAAAATTATAAGTGTTGGTAAATGGATCATTTTGTGTCTAGATTGGTACCCTTACATAAGATTAGCTTCCTGACTGGTTCCAATACTAGAATCACCTACAAAAGAACACACATTAAGGCTATGCCCAAATGTACCACAAACTCCACATACATCCTAATATGGCATAATCTTGGTAGTGAAGAGTTTCACTTGCTTAGTCAATTTCGTAGGTTTTATGGTCATTTTGTTTCTAGAACCTATCTCATTAGCTCATGTACTTCTTCCACTAGCACTGATTTGGTAGAAATTATCACCCAACTTCTCATATAGCTCGTAAGTCTACTATGCTATCTTTTTTACCATAGTCCCTTTTGTTGCATTATTAATCATGTACTAACATTGTTGTATCAATGCATCATAGAAAAACTGGCTCTTTGCTGTATTAGATCCAAAGGTTTTTTCTTGACCTAGCGGGACATCTACAACGGGCAGTCGTGATGTGGGCATTGAATAAAAAGAAGTAAATAAATAAAGTTAGTAAACAAAAATACTAAAGAAAAAGAAATAAAATTAATAAATAAATAAATAATTGAAAACCAACTCATAAATATTCAAAAAATATCACAAAAAGAAAAATCACTAATATTTATAAAAAAATTTTAAGAATTTTGATAATAAAAATCTCACTATTCTTTCCTGAAAATTAAAGACGCTAAGAACTTGATGCACAATAACTTGTATTTGATAAATAGCTCACAATTACACGAATCCCTTATAATAAGCGATAAGTATACTCCCTAGATTGGTTTAAAGAAGAATGACGTGGTTTTAAATAATGCATCAAATTTTTTTAAACAAATACGAAAATAAAACTTAAATATTTCATCATAATGATTGAATTTTTGAAAATACTAATTAATGATAAATTCATTAAATAACTAAATATTGATTTGATCCAAACAAATTCAAGGTAGATATATTTAAAAAAAAATCAATGGAGAATTAATGAGAATATTTAGCTAGTTAACCATGCTTATTAGAAATATTTAGGTCAATTAAGTATAAATTCATGTTATTAATTCTTCTTTTTTAATATAAAAAATACCTTCTATCAGGTCATTCTTCTTTGTTAATTAAACCAATTAATCCCTTTGGTCGGGTCATTAAGTAATTTGATTAAATTATTCCTAATGTCTAAGGAATTAACACACCATTTAATTTCATACCTTCGGTTGGGTCATCAATTTAAACTCCTATTCAATATGTTCAAATTAGATCTAGATGGTGTGTCTAAAACCTAATTTTCATATTTTAAATCTATTATAAAAAAATATGTTGTCAATTAATTAATTAATAATAATCTATAATATGTTTTTATTAAATATTGAAAATATTCACCTAAATAATCTACACAAATATGACAACAAAACAAATTTTTTATTATAATAATCAGCAAGACATACTTAAAATTAATTCTATGATCAATAGATTAAAATCAGTAAATTCAAGAAATACAAAAGCAAATCTAAAAATAAATAAAAATACAAATTAGATCTCATTACCAACAATAAATAGAAGATGTGTCATGCTCCAAAGTTATGATATTGATCTTCAAAATAATCCATAATTTTCAATAATATTTTATTCTTTCTTGATTTGAAAATCACCATATTGTTACCTCTTATTTGCTCTTGTCTTATCTAAATTGGGTATAAAATTAAAACCTAAAACTAAGAAAAAAGAAACAAATGGCTGATGGAATGTAAAAAAATGCTTAGCTATATTACAATTACCTAAGAAATAAATTTTTTTATATATAGGCAGAGGCTGGTGCAAAGGGCTTCAAGCCAAATAAATGAAGGCACACCCTAACACAAGCTTTTCACTGCCACGATATGAAGTTCATTTGGGTTCACACATTTCAATCCAAGAGGGTTGCATTGCGGTACCATTTATTCAATGTCGCGACACACGTTACTCAACTTGCCTATTTATTTCATCCCGAACTATATGCGTTGCGACACACATATTCCTTCTCCATGGCATGCTTCACTTTTCTTCAAATTGTTTTGTACACCTTACAAACTAGTTGATTCTTCATTTATGACTTATATGTCCTAATATTTTAAGCTCCTATGGTGATAATTAAGTGCTTTAAGTTTTGTTCTTTATGTGTTAATAAATTTATACATTTTAAAGCTAAAAACATTCAAAATACAACAAAATATATCTGTGATTTTGAACATATTGATTTGTATAAATATTGATATAAATACGATATAATAAAATATATTTATTATATTTAAATACAAGAAAATCACAAAATATAAGTACTTTTTAAACACTTATCACAAACTGCAACCAACTTCTTGCTAGTCTCTAGCAAGTAAAGTGATTTAAAATCTAAAAACAAAAATAACTTAACTAAACTTAACTAACCTAAATCATTTTCATAGATTGATACGGTTGCATTTAGCATATACAACAAGCCTTTAAACCCCTAAGTAATTCTAGTAGATGATTTTAAGTCTTGTTAGGGCTTTTAGTGATGATATCCACAAATATCCTAAAATGGAAAATATAAGAATAAAAGTAATTCAAATGAAAAAATAAAAAGTAAAACTAAAAATAACACAATAAAAATAAAAAAAATATAATATTTCTCATGTTTTAGTTTCTTTTCAGTTCATGATCAAGATTTCAAGGGCAAGTTAATTCAACATCCCAAAGTTTCACAGTTTATTGTTCATTGTTCAAATCAATGCATATCACAAATTCATATCTCATTATAAAAATATATCAATTTTGATTCACCCAATCCTAGTGTTAAGAATTTGAATTTGTTGACATTAATCCTTACAAGATATACTCTTAATAACACACTGATCCTATGGGTTCAAGCATTCAACAAGGTATATGCGAACATAAGTTATGTAAAGAATAGAGAAAAAAGGTTCACATATGATAAACAAGAAAGGCTAAAATATGCATAACTTTGATCTCATGAAATGAATTAAATGCTAGATTTTATGAAGATATCACATTACTAATCTCATACTTAA
Organism: Hippophae gyantsensis; assembly: GCA_030763125.1. Taxonomy (NCBI): domain Eukaryota; kingdom Viridiplantae; phylum Streptophyta; class Magnoliopsida; order Rosales; family Elaeagnaceae; genus Hippophae; species Hippophae gyantsensis. The sequence continues at coordinate 54,057,070 of CM061028.1, forward strand.
ATCAATCATCAAGCAAAAATATCAAATGTGTGCCTCAAGATGAATAAAAATGCATTGACTTCAAGGGGATTATTTCTATTTTTTGTAATAACAATCTCACTACTTTGAAGAACTTAAGGTCATAGTATTTTGTTATACTATTTTGTTTTTTCTTTCTATTTGTTTTTAGAGAATGAACCCATACACGTATTTATGTTTGGTAAGTGGCTATTTTGGCTCTTTTTATTGTTGTAAGGGAACACCATGTATATATATCTTTTTTTTTTCTTTTAACAAGTCAAGCATGAATGAAATAAGAATGCAATTTAAATTTTACTCAAATCATTCAATTTAAGCAATAAAAATAAGTATATGATTCTTCATCAGATGTTAAAAATCTTAATATTCAATGCAAAACTTATAGAAATCATCTAACAATTTAAATTACTAAGGAAAGTATTTAAAGGAGCCGAAGAAAATTCATCACTTAGAATAAAATGCTTATAGGGTCAAAATTATCTCACAAGATAATTTCCATTATTTGATTCCTAAATATTAATTTTAGATTTATCTCAATCTCAACATCCAAGCATAAAACACAAACTATGAATAAAAAAACTAATTCTTACGATATTTCATGAACATGTTCTAAGATATTAAACAAATAATGCAAAGACTCAATTATTTACTTTAAATTAATTAAAAGTATGATAATTTTGAATAATTTTTTTTAAATGGACCTAAATATCCCTAATCCTTAACTAAACTAAACAATAGCAAACACATGTTTAATAAAAAAAATTTAAAAATTCACAATTTCATAAGTAACTTTTCTTTCATCCAATCCTAAAATCTATATTATCCTTAATGTTTTGAATGTAAATCAAAGATAAAGAAGAATAAGAAAAAAAAGTTACCCATTTGTATTAGCTTAGTATGATTAAACATGTGATGTAGTTATTCATGGTGCATCTATCATCTAACTCACTTATATCACACAGATTGAAAAATTATGTACTTATCATAAATCACATATTATCAAACAGTTATGAAATTTACATTTCTAAATGAAATAAACATTATTCAAACTAACAAAAAATAAAAATAAAATAAAGTACATTTAATCAATAACAAAGGAAACATAATAAATATAAAAATAAAATAAAAACAACTATAACAAACAAATAAAAACAAATTAATAAAAATAAAATAAAAAATTTTAATGGGTTATCTCCTAATCAGAACTTAGTTTAACATCTTAACAAGGCAATTCTTGGTGATTATAATTTATAGAATTTAATTCACTCAGTGTCTCACTTGTCACTGTGTTTACATTAGTATGTACTTGAAAATGTACAATCTCTATCAAGACTGTAATTGATAAACTTCCTTTATGGATATTAACAGCTATTTTTGTAGAGACCATGGATTGCCTAAAAAGAAATATATTATGCTCATTGTTTAATTTCATGGTTTCTTGATCATCTCTAATTACAAAATATGCATGTATGATAAGATTATCTACACATATCATTAAATCATTTACCATGTCTTTTAGATATATTTGAGATTTATCCTCTAATTGTAGGGACATGGTTGAGGGTTTCGACTCATTTATTCCTAACTAAAATTATAATGAACAAGACATTAAATTAACGTTTGTCCCTAGGTCTAACATAGCATTTACATACTTTTTATCACTAATGGTGATATTGTTATTAAAATTTTCAAAATCTTTGGAGGTGATTTCATAAAGGTGACCTCATAATTATTTGTGTTTTGCATAAATAAGGCTTGTAAAAGAATAAGAGAATTTGTATAGGTGTGATTTTAAACACATTTTATAGGGGTTTTTAATTTAAAAATTCATCGTGGGCTGCAACGCAAACATAAATATAATACAAGATATTTAAATAGGGATTTTTGTGCCACCACATACAAAACATTCATGCCGTGATGTAAAGTCTTATTCTTCACCTCTATTTTTATCTTGAGAACCCCGTGTTGTGGTCTAGTTTTTTTAAACTAACATAATATTAAGTATTAAATCAAAATAAATACTAAACAATTATAATAAGATAAAAATAAAAACAAATTAGTAACAAAAATAAAATAAAGTAAATAAATAAAAGCAAATTAAAAGAGATAAAGTAAAAAAGAAATAAATATAATTAAAATATAAAATTAACTAGGCAGATCACAGGAATAAAAAAGAAATAATAAAAAGAAAAAGAAAAGTCAATAAATAATAAAAATACAAATAAACAATTAAAAGCAAATAAATAAAAGAAAAGAAATAAACAAGAAATAAAAATTACTAAATAAAATAAATAACAAATAAAATAAAATAAAGTAGATAATGAAAGAAATAAAAAATAAAATAATAAAAATAAAAATAAATAAATAGCTAAAATAAATAAGTAAACAAAAATACTAAAAATAGAAATAAATTTAATAAACAAAAATACTAAAATAAAGAAATAAAGTTAGTAAATAAAAATACTAAACAAAAAGTAAAGTTAGTAAACAAATAAATAACTAAAAATAAACCCAGGAATATTCACAAAAAGAATTTTTTTGAATATTTACAAAAAAGAAATAAATTTAATAAAAATACTAAACAAAAAAATTAAATTTAATAAACAAATGAGATAAGTTCTTATCATGTGCTGGCAAGGCAATTCTTAGAAGATATATTTTACAAGCTACATCCATATACACAATTCACTTATTGCAAAATTTTGGTGGAATTCAAATAGCAACCGAGATCACTATTGTGCTTTTAAAAAAAAGGGAAGTCTATTTGTAAGCCAAAGGAAGGTAGTGGCCTACGCTTAAGATCATTTTTCAAGTTAAATGAAGCTTTACTCACCAAGTTGGTGTGGCAATTGGTTAAGAACGCTAGTAAAGCTTGGGTAAAGATAATGAATCAGAAATACTATAAAAGATCTAAATTCCTTGATGTTAATGTTAAGATATCATATTCATTCATATGGAAGGGCATTTGCAATATAAGAGATATTCTTGCACATATCCTTTGCATTCAAATATGTAAGGTTTATGAGTGTTACTGTATTCATGAACAAAACTTTTAAATATAAAATAGTTTCTAGGCGTGTTTTCATTTATGCTATTCAAGCCAAAAAAAACTTCCAAGCTTTAAGTTAATTTATTTTAGATATACACTCTTTACATAACATGTTAAAATTGAGTTTAACACACATAGGAAAATATGGTTATATCGATATAATGGTTAAATCGACCGAGTATCCATTGTGTACGATCTAGTTGCTCTCGATTTGAAATTCTAATTTGAAGTGGATCAATTGAAGTTAGGTTTGATCGATCATAATCGATCTACCTGCTCTCGAATTTGTATTAATCGTTGTTGGATCGATCGAAAAGGGTTTTGATTGATCAACCTTATTGGTTCTATCAATCGAGCCTAGTCTGAATCAATTGAGCACATAAATTTTCAACTTAAAATTTTGTTGTTTACTCGAGCCAAATTGGTAGATAACCATATTGTCCCAATTTATTTTTGCTCTATGAAATGTTTTATGGATAGAATGACCATTGTGAAATGATCTAGTATTAGGGTATTAATTTTCCTATTTAAATAACCTAATGCTCTTTGCTTTAAATAATCACATCCATTCTATTTTTCTTATGTTTTCTCTCTCAAAATATTTTCTAAAAACTATATCATATTTCTTTAGGCTCATTCTTAATTTAATCTATTAAACATTGTGTGGTTATATTTGATTGATTAATAAGGTTATTTGTTTCTATAATATTGTGCTTTTAAATATTTATTCTAGGGTTTGTTAGATGATTTAATTTAACTAATTTAAATCTTGAATCTTCTAGTTAAGATTTTTAATTATTGAATCTACTTTAGCAGAAATTTTACACTTGTGTTCTTTGTGCTAATTTTTTAAGTACTTATTGAATGAGTTTGATTACTTGTGTGACTTGAGAGATTGAAATGTTGGTTCGGATCCATATGCCTACCTTGTAGAGATTGTGAAAAAGCGAAGGATCATAAGTAGATTACTTTGGAGGCTTTATCTGTGAAGGGTAGTTTAAGACCTAACTTTGTAATCTAATTGATTTTCATAGTGGATAGTTAAGTCATCCAATTAACTGGTGATTTTTCTCACAATTTGTTGTTGTGACTTATATTATTTTCACCTAAAATATTATGTATCAATTTTATCTTTATGTTCACTTTATGGTATTTACACATAATATCATATTTGGTCGTTTGGTATTTTTTTAATTAGACTTAGTTTGAAAATTACCTATTAATCTTTCCAGGTTAATTAGATCTGTAATTTGAACTTTCAATTGGTATAAGAGTGGGTCACTAGATATACTTAGTTTTTACTTAGGACCTTGTTATGGATCATTTGAGAGAGGGTTCTTTTACAACCCATGCTCTTTTCTTTGATAGGTTTAAATACCTATAGTGGAAGGCTCGTATGAGAGCCTTTCTACGTTCTCTAGATAAGAGTGTGTTTAATTCTGTAATTTATGATTGGAAACCACCTATAATTTTCAAAAATAATATTGTCACACTTAAACCTAGGAATGAATGGACCCTTGAGGATAAAACTAGTAAAATCAAAAGGAAATTAATGCTATCTTTAATGACGTATCTATTGATGAGTTTTGTCGTATTTTTTACTTTGATACTGCTAACCGTACTTAGGATACTTTAGAGGTTACTCATAATGGCACTACCTAAGTTAAATGAACCAAACTTTACATGTTAGGCACTAGATTTGAAAACTTTAGAATAAAAGAAATTAATATCTTTTCTAAATTTTATGTTAAATTGTGTGATATTACTAACACTTCTGCAAATCTTGGAGAGAAAATTAAGGAATTTAGGTTATTTCGAAAGATATTTTGCATATTAGTATATTGCTTCCATGCAAAGGTGACTATCATTGATGAAAGTAAGGATGTAGACACCACCAAAATTTGAGGAACTCGTTGGCTCCTCTTAAACCTTTAAGATGAGCTTTTGAACACTAACAAAGAATAAAGGTGTCGCTTTCAAAACCACCATTATTGATTATTGTGATGATGACAATGATAAGGGTGAATAATTGGTACTTATACCCAAAAGGTTCAAGAATATCTTTAACCAAAATAACTCACAACATAACTAGCAACCAAGCCGTTTCCAAGATCAAAAATCAAGAGAACTCAAACCTATAAGTTCAGAAGGTAAGAAAACTAAACTCATTAGACCACAACATTTTGAATGCAATTGGATTGATCATTTTGTAGCTGAGTATGCTAACAAAATGAAGAGAACTAGATGGGCTTTCAATGCTACCATTAGTGACTCAGAAAGTGACAACGACAATCCAAATGACTGAGAACACTATGGCACCAACTACCTACCTTTCATTGCAATTATTGGTGAACAATTCAATAAGTATGACATTGACTCAAATAGTGAGGAAAGTAATTGTGATTGTTTGCTTACTAAATTTAATGTTAATAGTCATGATGAACTGTTTGTAGATTTAATAGGTTTTAAGAAAGAAAATGATAGGTTACTAGTAGAAGTAACAAAATTAAATAATAAACTCATATCTTATAAAATTAATTCCTCCATTGTAGAAAAAGAAAAAATTAAGCTGTCTGAACTTTTTGATATTTTGAATTCAAGTTTTGTAGATCCTAAGTAGAAAGACAAGAATCTTGTGTAAGAACTTGGACAATCAAAGGAAGTCAGGAAGAAGTTTACCATTTAAGCTGAAAAGCTAAACAAAGTTCTTGATTATGAAAAACCTTTTGGAGACAAGAGAAGGCTAAGTTATATAGATGAACACTTTACACAATCATCTTCAAAAATAACTCAATTTGTAAAACCCTATAACCCTTATTCTTCACAAGCATCCACTTCTAGATTTATTCCTATATGCCATAATTTTTGTAGGAAGGAATATATTAGGCCTAGATGTTGATTCTTGCTATCTTATAAATGTTTTGATTATAACATACATGTAACACATTTAAGAATCAATAATCATGATTGTGTGAACAAGTCTTATGTTTCTTGAAATAAATACATGAGTATGAAATCAAAGAAAAAATCTTTTAGAAAATATGAGATTGAAACATCCAAATCGCTTTCTGTAGGTCTAACTAAATCTAGGAAAGGTTGGGTCAAAAAGTTTGTTCTTTATTTTTTTATACCCCATATTGCTTTTAAAGTCAAATATTTCACTGCTTGGTATTTTAATAGTAAGTGTTCTACATACATGACTAATGATCGTTATCTTTTTAAAACTTATAAAAATTATAATAAAAGAATAGTTACTTTTAGTGATAGAAATAAATCTATGATTATAAGAAAAGGTATAATTCATGTTGAAGGCATACCTAGATTGAATGATGTTTTATACATTGATGGACTTAAGGTTAATCTAATAACCATCAGCCAAATTTGTGATAAAAACTATAGTATATAATTTATCAATAATCAATGCATTATAACTAATCCTAAAGATAAGTGTATACTTAAAGGAATTAGGTTTCATGATAGTTGTTACTGTATTGATATGGATCCTAGTATTACTTGTAATTTAGTTAATAATAAATTTTCTTCCTTATGGAATCAAAAGATGGGACACATCAATTTTAAAGATCTATTAACTTGTGAAAAAGAAAATTGTGTGTGATCTACCTACACTTTTTGAAACTGAAAAAAAATATTTTGTGGACCATGACAACTTGTCAAACAAACTCGCTTTCCTCATAAGAAGATCAAAAGAGTTAACACAGCTAGAATACTTGAGTTAATTCATATCAACTTTATAGGTCCAATGAGAACTGAGAGTTTAGGTGATAAGAAATATATTATTATTACTTTTGATAATTTCTCTCACTATACATGGGTAAATTTTCTAAAAGAGAAATCTATTGCATTTGAAGTGCAGAGTGAAGAAGATAATAAAATAGTTAACATAATGAGACTAAGGACTGATCATGATAAGGAGTTTGAGAACTCAATATATGTTGAATTTTGTAAAGAGCATGGAATAGCTAATGAATTTTATGCACCAATCACCCCTCAATAAAATGGTATAGCTAAAAGGAAAAATATGGTGTTACAAGATATGGAAAAAGTCATGCTACATGCAAAGAATATCTCAAAGAAGTTTTGGGCTAAAGTTATAAGTATCTCTTGCTACATAGTAAATGGTGTATATTTATGCCTAGGTACAAACCAAACTCCTTATGAGATTTGGAAAGGTAAAAAACCTAATATTAAGTATATATATGTATTTGGAATTAATTGTTATATCCTTAGAGATCGTGAGTATTTAGGTAAATTTGACTCTAGAAGCGATGAAGATATTTCCTTAAGTTACTTATTAACAAGTCATGCATTAAGAGTCTTTAACTTGAGAACTAATGGTGTGGTGGAGTTTATCAATGTTATTGTAGATGATGTAGGTACCAATACTCCAATCATTGATGATAAAGATGACTATTTAAGTATAAGTTTGTCTATTGGAGGACAAAATGATGAAATACTATACATGTAAAATCTAAGATAGATGAAGAAATAAGTTTGGATGATGATGTAATTCCTAACACTCCAATTCAAAACCAACACTTACTACTATAAACGACTCTATTAAGAACATTATTGGTGACCCAAATGCAAGCATGGTAACTAGAAGATGATAGGTAAGTGAGATAACTTATCTTTATTATATTTCTCAAATAGGACCAAAGAATGTGAATGATGCTTTGGAAGATGAATTTTGAATACATGCTATGTAGGAAAGAGTTAGTTAGATTTAATTGGAATGATGTATAGACTTTAGTACATAGATCTAATGACAAGAACATCATAGGAACTAAATGACTATTTAAAAATAAATATGATGAATATGATGTTGTGATTAGGAACAAAGCTAGGTTAGTTGCTCAAGGGTATAGACGCATTAAAGGAATTGACTTTAATGAAAAATTTGCTCATATAGCTAGATTAGAATCAATTAGGATCCTATGTGCCATTGCATGCTTTATAAAATTTAAACTCTATCAAATGGATGTTAATTCTACTTTCCTAAATGGTTTTCTTAGTGAAGAGGAGTATGTTGAACAATCCAAAGGGCTTGTTGATCCAAAATACCCTGAGCATGTATATAAACTCAATAAGGCTATTTATAGTTTGAAACAATCTCCTAAAGCTTGGTATGAGAGGCTTATAGCTTATCTCTTGGACAAGGGATTTGTTTAAGGGGGATTTCATAAGACTCTTTTTATTAAGAGCACCAAAGAGGATATATTCATTGCATGTTGATGACATAATTTTTGGGTCAACCTCTACTTCACTAGTCAAAGATCTTGTGTAGGTAATGGCTAGTGAATTTGAAATGTCCACGATGGGTTAGCTTACATATTTTTTTGGTTTGCAAATTAAACAACTAAATATGGTATCTTTGTTTCTCAAACTAAGTATGCATGTAATCTTATTATGAAATTTGGGCTTGAATCATGTAAGCATTCAAGGACTCCCATAAATACAAGTGCCAAAATTTCCCTGGACGAGTCTAGTAAGACATTGATCAAACACCATATATAAGTATGATAAAAAGCTTACTATACCTTACAACTAGTAGACATAACATCTGTGCTCGTTATCAGTAAGATCTTAAGGAATCATATATTGAGCATGTCAAAAGGATTAGTAGGTATGTTTCTAAAACTAAAAACTTTGAAATTTGGTTTACTAATGATACTACCTATGAAATTTGTGGATACACAGATGTAGATTGGGTAGAAAATTATGATGTAAGAAAAAGCATCCTAGATGAATGCTTCTATATTGGTAATAACCTTGTATCCTGGCACATCAAGAAACATAACTCTATCTCCTAATCTACTACAATGGCAGAATATATTGTTGTTAGAAGCTCATGCACACAAGTTTTATAGATGAAAAATATACTTAAGAAGTATGGTTTTGAACAAGATACAATACCCTTTTACTGTGATAACACTAGTACTATATGTATTTTAAAAAATCCAATTCTTCACTCTCAAACACAATATATGAATATTAGTTAGGCAACATTTTATTAGGGAAATAGTTGAAGACAAAATCTTATTCCCTGAGTTTGTACCTAGTAAAAGAAAATTAGCTAACTTATTCACTAAAGCCATCAGTACCCAAAGATTCGAATCTCTTATAAGTGCCTTAGGAATCTGCGTGCCTTAAGAATCTATACTTCAGTAATTTTTTTGGTACTAATTATTGTTTTGATTTATTATTCATTTATTTAATATAAAACAAAAAAGAGTAGATTTGTTTTAACAATGAAATGGACTTTATATACTATTTTAACTTTTAAACTTCTCTTATGTTGATTAACTCTTCATTATCTAATTGGGTATTTCGACTTGTGCTGATTGATGTTGGCAAAAACTTACTCACATACTCACTGAACACATATGCATGTTATGCTTGAAGTTTATGTTTGTTTTTGTAAGATTCTAGAACTTGAGCTAACTTTAACTACAAAATTGTGTTTGAGCTCTATTTTTTACTTTTTTAAAAAAATATGAAGAGAGGCACCTAGTTTTTAGAGAACCACCTCACAACTAATATGAAAATCATCATACTAGGTTTTTGGCTCATACATATTTCCTTAACAAAAAGGGAAAATGAAACAAAAAAAGATATGCATGCAACCAAAAAATAGAGAGTGAGAGAGTCATAAGTGGTTATACAAAAAATAAATAAATAACCAATCTTTATATACAAAAAAAAGAATAAAAATTTTAAGTTCTCTCTTGATGTATATTTTTTATTTAGTGAAATTAAGGATTTAATTGCACTATTTTGTGATAGGTGATACTTTGTCCTCTGGATCTTTCATGACTAATCATAAATGAATTAATTAACATATTTTTGAAGTTAAAATATTTACCTTATTTTGGGTGAATGTTGATATATCATTATATGTATTAGTATGTCTGTGTGTCTTTTCCATATAGTTATGCTTTCAATGGATAGTGAAAATTTTAACAAGATAAATTTCTTAATTGAGTGTTCCGTTCTAGTTATGTTTAAAGAAATCTTTTACCCTTAATTAAAAAAAATTTATTTATATTAGATTTGATATATTTTTGTTTGATTCTACTTTATTTTGGGGAATCATGCATAGATCACTTAAGGAAAGTACATTCATCATATACTTTGTATTCTTGCTCATATTGAATAACTATGCTTTAAAGTTATATTACTTTTTCTTATGACAAAAGATGAGAAAAATGGTTACTAATGGAAGAGTTGTTGCTCATAAGGGAGAACTTTTAATGATTAAATTTTCTATCTATTATTGCTCATTGATTTTGTTTTTATTACTACATTGAACTAATAAATAAGAAGTCTTTCAAGAAAAGTTATGTGCCTATTTGTCTATTTAAGTTTTAGTGTACATATGAACTGGCAAAGATTCAAGTGAAGATGGTTTCACCGGATCATAGGATAGTACCACTATGTAAATTTATTTTTCCTATAAGCGTTATGTAGTGAGAGATAAGTTTTATTACACGACTATACTAGAGAAAATTGTAAGGTTTATAAGTGTTGACAGTATTCGTAAACAAAATATTTAAGTATAAACTAGTTTCTACGTATGTTTTCATCTTCGCTACTCAAGCCGAAAAAACTTATGAGCTTCAAGTTATAGTATTTCAAGTATACACTCTTTATTTAGCATATTGGAATTTAGTTTTCACACATAGGAAAATATAATGTTTGTATATATATATATATGTTGGTCAATCGATTGAAGGGTCAAATCGATCGAGTATTGATCGTGTACGATCTAGTTGTTATCGAGTTGAAATTTTAATTGAAATGGATTGATCGAAGTTGGGTTCGATCGATCGAGATAATTGTTATAACAGTTGCTCTCAAGTTTTTATTAATCGTTGCTGGATCCATCGAAAAGGGTTTCATCGATGACCTTATTGGTTCAATTAATCGAGCTCAATTTGGATCGATCGAGCGAGTAAGTTTTCAACTAAATACCTTTTTGTTTACTTGAGCCAAATTGATAGATTACCATATTGCTCATATTTATTATTGCTCTACGAAGTGTTCTATGGATAGATTGGTCATTGAACAATGACCTAGAATTAGGGTTTTAATTTTCCTATTTAAACAACCTAATACTCTTTGCTTTAAATAACCACACCCATTATATTCATTTTATGCATTCTCTCTCAAAATGTTTTCTAAAAACTATATCATATTTTCTTAGGCTTATTCTTAATTTAATCTATCAAACATTGTGTAGTTATGTTTGATAGATTGACAAGCTTATTTGTTTTTATTATACTATGCTTTTAAATCTTTGTTCTAAGGTTTGTTAGATGATTTAATTCAACTATTTAAATTTTGAATCTTCTAGCTAGGGTTTTTAATCGTTGAATTTGCTTTAGGACATACTTTGTACTTGTGCTATTTGTGCTAACTTTTTAGGTACTTGTTGAACGAGTTTGATTTCTCGTGTGACTTGAGAGATCGAAACGTTCGTCCAGATTTGTATGCCTACCTTGTACAGATTGTAAAAAAGCAAAGGATCATAAGTAGATTACTTTGCGGCTTTATTTGTGAAGGATAGTTTCATACCTGACTTTGTAATCAAATTTATTTTTATAGTGGATAATTAGATGGTTCATTGGACTGGTGTTTTCCTTCTTAGGTCATTCTTATGATCTTGGCTATTTCCAACTAAAATATAATGTGTTAAGTTTATTTTTTTTTAACTTTATATTATTTATGTACGATTGCATGTCTGGCCGCTTGATAATTTGTAAAGAAAATTCAAAATATTACCTATTCACCGTTAGTTTAATTAGATCCATAACTTGTAATTTCAAAATAGGTTATATGTTCAAGTAGTCTAAGACCGATGGATACCAGCTGTTATAAACTTTGAACTAGTGGTAAGAGAGGGAAGACAGTATGAAGCTTCTCAACTTAAGGTTTCAGATTTATATGATGACAATGGTTGGTCATGCATGGAACCTAATAAATTATCTTTTTGATGACAATAATGTTGCCCTGATTACCAGAATTAGAAGTCCAAATGAGCCAATGAGGAACAAATTCATCTGGACTCTCGACAATATAGGAGAGTACTTCTCAATCAATTCAACCTATAATATGATAGTAAAAGAAACCACTGACATAGGTCAAAGAAGGCTATGGCAATTGCTTTGGTCAGCAAAGTTACATGAGAGACAATGTGTTCATATGAAGGTTAGTTTCTAATGCTTTGGCTGTCAAACGTAATCTGATAAGATTTTACTTAGATATTGAGGACAAATGTGTGTTATATGATGTCAAATAAAAAAATCTTGATCATCTTTTTATCAGATGGAATTATTTCTCTCACCTCCTAATGGTCTATTCAATGATCAGAACGAAAAAAACAAGTTTTACTCTAACTATTGCTCTTATTATGGTGATTGTTTGAAAGCTGAGAAATAGGAAAATCTTAAAAAAAAAACAATAATCTTACTACTAATATTGAATATCTAAGGAAAAGATATCTAAAATTGCAATGTGAATTTAAAATAGCAGTCAATTTTATAGAATAGTAAGGATATGAGTAACTAGACCATTTCAAAAAAGGAAGAAGCCTTCATTCGAAGTTATCAAGTTTAATGTTGATGCTGTTTTCCTTTACGGCCATTGGCAGAGATCAGTTTGGTTATGTAATAGGAATTTGGTGTAAACGTAGACAAGTGATATTATAGGCTGTTGGAATAGCACAAACTATAGGCATAAGTCACTTATAAGTAAAGGGAGATTGTAACAAAATTAGAGACTACCTAATTATAGGATATCCAAATCAAGCTTCATGGAAAGCAAAGCAATTTTTGGATGAACTCTTCCCAATCATAAAGAGTATTGCTCAATTTGAAACAATTTGGTTTCTCAGTAAGTGTAATACTCTTGCACATGAACTGCCAAAATGGTCTTTCTTAGATACAGCGGAAGGTAGTCTTAATGTTATGAACCTTCTAAGATTCATTCTATTGTAAATATTGCAGCTTCCTATTTATAAATATTAAGGTTTCCTAGCCAAAAAAGAAAAGAAAAAAAAGTGAGTTGAATGTTCATTACAAATATCATAAGAAAATTAATTTTATACATTTAAACTACATAATAGTAAATCATGTAAAAATTGCTAAATAATAATGATGTAAAACGGATAGGAATATAGGAGAGAGGATGAATAAAAGGGGTGAGATAATACATGAATTTGGGTTAGGGATTGAAACTAATAAAAAATGGGAGAAATAAACAAATAATTAGGGAATAAATCTAATAAACTGTATTGAATTTATTTTGAAATCAATGATATATACAATATTAGGTCACATTTATGGTATTGCAATAAAAAAACTAGATAATTAATTAATAACTAATAAAATTTTAAATAATAACCTAAATAGTTAATGATAAATCTAAGTTATAAATATCAAATTTAAAGGTAAATAAATATTATCTAATTATTCTTGTAATTTACATTATTTTTTATAAGTGACGAAAAAATAGGAGTTAGAATCATAGAACAAAAGGTAAAACTTTAAATATATGGATAATCAATCCTTACTATTTTTGAGAATAAAAAAATGAAAGCGCTGAAATAGGAATATTTATAATTAAATACTTGAGCATAATTGAAGAGATTTTGACATTACTAGGTAAATTGGTTGGGTGGGTGGATGGATGGATAATTGGGTGGACTTGGACTAAAGTGTGTTGGAAGGTGTGCTAGGTAAATTGGTTGGGTGAGTGGATGGATGGATAGGTGGGTGGGCGTGGATTAAAGTGTGTTGGAAGGTGTGTGCGTGCTAGGGTAATGATACTCATCACAGACACTAGAGTTATCAAATTGGAGTTTTGGTTTCATTTCAATAGCTTTAGAAGTTTTTTTAGGAGTTTATTGTTTCCACGGGGACTATCAAGTTAGACAGAAGCCCATCATTGACAATTTTTAGCTTGGATTGTGGGGTTTGGTCAAATTTTTAGTCCATATCTAATTCATCATCTATCTTGTCTTTTTGAACTTTTCTATTCATCCCAATCATTTAGTGCAAAGAGTGTTATTAATTGATATACTCGTACATGAATTTCAATGTTTTTCTATCTTTTTATTTGTTTTTTTGATGACAATAGCTGAAGAAAAGAAGCCATCTTGAACTTTAACATCTCCTTCCCTTATTTGATTCATAATTAAATCCATTCAAGAGTTCGGGTCTTGCCTTAAAGACTTCAAGGATTGAGTTAAACATGAGGCCATATTTTCTACTTGTGCTTTGAGGGTTAAATATTTTTGTTCAAGAACTTGAATCTTCAGACTGGTAAAATAAAATTAATCAACCTGCAAAATAAAACAAAAATTAGTATAAAGTGTGTTCGATCATTGCTGATTGGATTTTGATTGATGATGGACATTGACTAGGATTGACCATGCTAATCAATACAAGTGGAGGCATATGGTGGAGTAATGGTTGTCACTGGATAGCCCACGACAAAGCGAGTCTTTTAGTGATGATAGTTTACGGTGACAACGATGATGGAGCATTGTGAAGTGCATGAAAGGCTTGGCAGAAGTATAGCAGTGAGTAGAACCTAATTCTAATGAACACAAAATGACAGTACCGACTAGGTTGGACTAATAAGAGGTTGGAAAGTTCACATGTATTGTACGTGAGACATAGGGATAGGCAATACTATATAAGTAAGAACTAATCATCGTTGTTCCTCAAAATAAGAGACCAGTGAATTACAGTGGGGAAGTACACTAGATGGGAGAGGTACAGTTTGTTCTTGGTCTGGTGGTGTTGTCAGATTCTAGTGAACACGATATTGACGGTAGCGTTGTGAGGGTTGTAGTGGTTGACAATTTATGGTTTTCTTTTTCATAATCTGATTTTTTTAAAGACAAAAAAATAAGATTTTGTTCAAGAAAACAAAATATGATTGCTCAGATATCAAAATGATGTAGAATATATAGAGAAATAGGTGACATAATAAACACAAAACGAGTAAGGCAATAGACAAAAGGGATGAAATTATATATGAATCAGGTTTAATGATTTAGACAAATAAGAAAGGGGAGAAATAACATATAATTGGAGAAGAAATTTAATAAATTGTATTCAATTTATTTTGATATGAATAATACATAATATTAAATCTTATATATAGAATTGAAATAACCGATTAGATAATTATTTAATAACTAACAAAATTTTAAATAATAATATAAATAGTTAATGACAAATCTACTTATAAGTATTAAATTTAAAGATAAATAAATATTGTGTGAAGGGTGACAGGGTGCCATAGCTTACACAAGTGTAATGTATAAGTCTTATAATTTTTTATTAGACCGTATATGTGTTATTGCTTTTAAAAAAAATTAACACAAAGATCATATATTAACCATTGATTGAAAACTTGGGGAGAATTCTTTTATATGCTTTACATATAACCATTTTTTTCGAGGGTTTATTTGGAATATCAAATCTAATAACCATGTAATAATTTTATTACAAAACAAAACCCCCTTAATTACTCCATTTCATCTTTATAGGAACTTTCTAGTCTATATTTCTCTCATTCAGCAGCTTGAAATCAAAAAGTGGTGTAGTATAATTCTATAGATTTATAAAATAAATTTGTGTAATATTTTTTTATAAAGATAATAGATTTATATTAACTTATTTAATAAATAAGAATTTAAAGTTTACTTTTATTAAAATTATCAGAATTTAGCTATCTTCGCCATAAAAAAATACCAATCCCGTAAAATAAAATGTAATGCTATTTTCTGCATGTTTATGTTTATTTGAGAAAAAAAAATCAAGATTGGGAAGAAGAAGGTATGTTGAAACTTATTCTTATTGCTCCATCTTTCCCCAGTTCAGGCTGCTGCTGCTGCTTCTTCTTCTTCTTCCTTTTTTTTTGTTTTTTGTTCTCTTTTACCCTTTTCACATGGTAGGAAATGAACCACAAACGATATCTAAGCTTGCATAGCATGAAGTATTTCTCGTATGCTTTTCAAATGCTCAGATGCATCACAAACAATTACAAACAAGAAATCAAAAATAAAGCTAGCTAACAAGCTACTAAAAAGTACCTAAAATTAGAAAAACTGTTTTTCCATTGAAGTCACCATATCTATCAAAATCCACCAAATTTACACACAACAAACTGTGTTCATATTATGCAGTTTGGCTCAACTAATGAAATACACGGTTTAACAGTTTTTGTTAAGCTTGAGTTTTGGGGATTAAGGTTGGTGGCGAGCTGTTAAACGAGAGGAAGATATAGAAAGCTGCTATAAGAGGAAATGGAGTAATTAGGTGGGTTTTTGTTCTTTTAATGAAGTTATTTTTTTAATAGTTATTAGAAAGTTATTAAATTTGATATTCTAAATATTTCTTAAGATATTATCACATGTTAAGGTAATAATATCAATAATATCCTTGAAGTTTATTATATCTTCAAAAATATTTCTAAAATTTGAATAATATAAAAAATGTCCTCCAACGTTATTGGCTTTATATTACCGTTTAAGTCCAGAGAAAAATAGTAAACTCCCGCCTAATGTATATTACTCTCGTGTAATCCTCAGAACCTTCACATAAGCAACCTCGTCTCCTAGCTTCACTGGATGAATCGTTATAGTCACTTCGTCTCCCAGCATCACCAGACGAATCGTTACAGTTACCTTGTCTCCCAGTTTCACTAAATCGTTCCAGTCACCAACTCCCTCACCTTCACTCCTCTATCTTGCAAACCACCCTTATCCTCACCCTTATCCTCACCCTCATGCGAACCCATCATTTCACCATATCCTTTATACAACCCATCCTCATGCGATAGTATAACGTTTTATGAAAGCCCTAACGCGACCCATCGTTCTAGAATAAAAATGTATAACTTGACTCATTTATTAAAAATTCAGATATATTTTGGTTTTTATATCATTAAGTATTATACTTGTATTGATTCTATATTTATTCTGCATGTATTCTGTTTTACAATATCTATATGTATTATGTATTTAGCATTGATTTTTGTATATTATGCCTATATGTACTTGTTTTCTATATTTTTTAGGGTTATTCTTTCTAGAATTCATATTTTTTGGCATTTGTTGTTAAAAAATATTTTGTTTAGTCGAATTATTTATAATTTATATCTTGAAATATATATCATTTTAGTATTACTTTCTTTAAACATTCTTCTACTATTATGTGTTTTGTATGAGTATAATATTGTGTCATTTGTTTTATATCAAGTTATGATCATATGTTGATGAATAATGCATTTTTTAAAATACTTTTAATTGTTATATAGGGTGATAAAAATGAGTAAATGGATCATTGTGTAAATCCATCTATTTGGTGAAGTTAGCTAGGCTAGTCATATTCCTTTTGATGAATATAGTCTTATTTGTTGCTTTCATAATGCTAAGAGGGCTATTATGAAAGAAGAGTTGACGTTAAAAAGAAGACTTTAGAATTGAAACAAAGAAAGTTGGTAGTGAGAAACAAAGTGTATTAAAACAGATAACGAATTACAAGAATTGATGAAGGATTATAGGGATAATAAAAAGAAAATGCTAGACTTGTTTGTGGAATTCAATCCTTTGGACGTGATTTTCTGTCCCCTCATGTTAGATTATCATCCTTTCAAGGAACCACTAACTATTTTACCAAACCAATCACAAAATGAACCACCTTTTGAACTAATAAATGAACCAACTTTTGATGATTACTATCCTACTTTTAATGATTTGAATGAGTCGCCCCTAAGCTCAAATGGTAATCAAAGTCCTCACTTTGACATTGATGACCTTAACTTTGATTCATTTGAGTCATTCCCAACTACTAATAAACAATCTCATTATGATGGAGTATACATGAACCCAATTCATAGCCAAAACGAACAATAACCTTCATAGAATTAATTTACTGTTCATAAATCAAGTGATAGACAGTTATAGTGCAACCAACAAGTAGCAAAAGATGGGAGAATCAACAAGTCAAAGTGGACCTTCTGAAATGAGACTTTGATTTGATTCCTTCATCACAGATGATTGCGTATGTTTATGTTATTTTTTCTATAATTTTCATTTTAAAATATGTAAGTAAATTGGACGATGAATATGGGTTGAAATAGAATCTTTTGTAACTCAAAATTCATGTATATACTAGGTTTTGGGGGACATAACATGAATTTCGTAACTTTTTATGTATTTAAACTCATTTAGGGTGTCCTTTCTCTTTAGATTGTAATATGAACTGTGAATATAGATGTGAACTATCATAGAATAAATTAATATGAAATGTAGACGTGAATGTCAATTATTATTATGCAAGTTAATATTATATGTGAATGTGTAATATGCATTAAATAATATACTTTGAATTTAAAACATAGACATTTTTTATGAATATTTATAACAGATTATTGAACAAAGATATTTTTTATGAATATTTATAGTAAATTATTGAGTAGAATTATTTTTTATGAACATTTGCAAACAATATTATTGTTGAACTAATAATAACATTCAAAAAGTTATAAGGCAAGAACAGAACATACATTATGTAACAATATTATTAATTTTTTACCGTTTTTTTAACGTTTGTTAATTATTAAGAGTATTTTTAAAGATATTTCAAATTTAAAAAATATTGTAGTTTTTTTAAATTATATAGATATTTTTGAAGATATTGTAAATTTTAGATAATTTTGTTTTTTTTCATGTCAAGTATATGAGACTATTTTTTTCAAATTTTTAGTTAATTTTATGAAAACAATAAGCTTTACGTGATCTATTAAAAATTATAATAATATCTTAAAATATAATAATTTCAATCTAAATAATCTCTTACTTAATAACTATTATTATATTTTACATCAAATAATATGCAATATTATCAAAAGTAGGAAATAAATGCTAACTTCAGTATCACTTCAATCACCCGTTGAAATCAAATATGAGTAATTAAAGTGTTATTAACAAGATAAAATGCAATCAGGATCGTTTAATTACTTCAATTAAAACAGTATAATACAAAAGCTTTTGTATCTAATTTAAAATTGAAAACAAAAGACTATTCAACTTCTTCACGCTAGAATAACAGAGAGAAACAGAAGCTTGGCCAAGCCATGAAGTTCTCAACTTCGTCTCTATCATTGTCAACTGTCGTTAGACAACCACATTCTCGACTTCAATTTGGAGAGATTAACAAAGTCAATGGGCGTGGTGGGGTCGAAAACCCTCCTCGTTTTCGGTCCCCAATTTTGAATTTATTCTCCATTTTATTTAAAAATTTACATAGGAGAACTTAAAGGAAAACCAAGATCTAATTAATATTTTGAATATTATTTTTTTTAAATTATTAAATTTGCTTTATTATAAAAAAGTTATAAAAAACTAATATAATAATAATAAATATTTTATAATAATAAAAAAAACAATAAATCAATAAATAAATACGTGTTCATTTTAATCCCGTAATTATAAGACTTATACATTTTAATTAGTTTTAATAATTATACAATTTAAAAATATAATATATTAATAAAAATATTTAAAAAACACACCTCTTCCATTTTTTATTTCTTTCTCTTTCTTGCTTTCTACATTTTTTCTCTTCCTGCTCGCATTTTTTCTCTTCCTGCTCGCATTTTTTCTATCTTTTGTTTCAGTATTATTTTATTATTAAAAAATAAAATTATGAGAAAAAAATAAATAAGAAAGAGAAAGTGAGAGGAAGAGTAGAGAGGTAGAGAAGAAGAGCGAAAAAGAGTAAAAAAAGGAGAGAGAGAGGAAGAGTAGATAAAAATAGGGGAAGATAAAAAGAATAAAAAGGAGGAAAAGAGAGAGAAGATATTGTTTTTTCCTTTATTTTTTCTATTTTTCGTTAATAAAACATGAAAAAAATTAGAAATATTTTTAAGATTTCAAAAAATTTAAAAATATCTTTGAAAATATAACAGATGTTAAATCTAACAGTTATTAAAAATACCCCTAAGATTTAATAATAAAAAATCTCAAAATTGAAGAAGAAATAATAAACCTACATTTTAGGATATTTTTCACAAGAAATGATAATAAATAAAAAAAAATTTAAAGAATTCAAAAAGAAAAGTTAAATTTTAAAGAATTTGATTAATTTAAAGACCTATCATTTTTATTAAGAAAATTATTCTCTAAAAAAATATAATCTATTATGATATAAGTAATAAAAAAATAAATATTAAAATTACATATGTAAAAAAGAGATATAATATATCATTAATTGATAAAAAAAACTATATTAAACAAGCTATCAAAAACTTCTCATAAAAATAAAAAAAATTGGATATATCCATTTATGAGGAATTCAAATACTAATAAAAGCTCATTTTAGAGAAGAAATATATACACCAATAAAATTAACATTACTAGATAACAAAATAAATAGACACGATGCCTTATTAGGAATGATCTATGGTAGTTTAGGATACCAAAAGCTAAAATTTATAACATATCCTAGGTTTGCTATAAATATACATGATAAAAATTTAAATCAAACATTAAATCTAGCTTATGAATTTGAAAGAGGAGATTTAATGAAAGAATGAAATTATTCATTTTCAATACATTATCTAGTAGCATATTCTTTAACAAATAGTCATAATAGTTCAATATATGAACAAAATGAATTTATAAAAACAGACAAAACTTTTAAGGAACTTGGACAAATAATAAAACCAAAAATACTAACAGACTTTGAAATACCAAAAGAATGGAAGCTAGATATTAAAGAAAAATCTTTAATAACAGGAAGAAATAGTAATGTTGTTAAAACTAATAGCATACCAAGATTTACTTTTATAAACCATGAAGGAGAAACTTTTAACCAAGAAGAAGTTAAAAAACTAGAAAATGAAGTTAAAATAATGAAGGCATTAGTTCATGATTACATATTAGAGGAAAATAATGTTTAGTGAAAAAATAAAAAATATGCATTTAGAAGTAAATGGAAGCCTAGTAGGTGTAGCAAAAAATCAAGTAACATTATTTGAAACTGTACAAATATTAACAGAAGAAATGGATTTAGTCTAAGAATCAAACACAAAATATTTACCGAAAATAATAAATATACAAAAAAATTACTTAAGGAAATAAAAGAACGTGGTTATAATAAACTATAATAAGATATGCATAAAGAATTTTCAGAACTAAGAAAATATATATACAATATACATAAGGGTAATTAAATAATAGGTTATAAATATGATCCTTTAGAAGGATTAAAAGAAGAACCACCAAGAAGATCAGATTTTCTGATTCCTAAAAATGAGAAAAGGAAAAATGAAGAACAATCTAAAAATAAAGAGATAATTCCAATTTAATGGAATATAGAAAGGAATTAGAAAGAAAATTCATGGAACCTGAAAATAGAGATATAGAAACATTGGTCAGTTTATTGACATTAACCAATGAAGAAATTGAAGAACATTATAATGAAAAACTTTGTACAAACAAAGAAGAGTATGATATGACAATAATGAGTGAAACCAATTCTAAACCAGAAAATATGACCTCAAAAGGTCATATGAAACCAATTTCATTACCAGACTCTTACTAAGAAGGAACATCTGACCCACATAAAGGAGAAAAAAATAGGTAAAGAATAGAACAACCTGATACCATGTATAGAAGAAGACAATCACCTAAAATGGAGGAAGGGTTGCATTGGGGAACTAGAGGTAGTATTCCACCATAGTTCAAACTCCATGATAATTATAAAACTGAACTTCTAGATTTAGATTGTATAAGAGATAGGAAAAAAGCCTTAGATGAATAGGTTAGTGGAATGAGTGTGTTTATACAAACTTCTCAAACTATCCAAACAAATCCTTCATCTTGTAGAGTGTTTATAACACATAAAATACACAGGAAATGTAAAAGTTTAGTTTTCAAACTTAACATATCAACAATATTTATTAATATACGGAAATGCTTCTATGGGAAGAGAATAATTAGATACAATAATAAATGAAATATATAAAACATTTATCGGAGAAGATAAAGGAAGGACTATCACTGAATCCAGTGAAAATGAAATCAATGAAGCTAAACGACATCTAACAAATATGGAAATTTGCAACATGTGTTACATAGATTATTTTATTTGTGAATATGAAATGTATTACCATAAATTACCACCCTTTATACAGACAACCTATAAAGAAATGTTTTTTTTTCAAAAATTAAATAAACATTATTTGGATATTATTAATATTTTACAAGAACGTAGAAGAGAAGGCATTGTACTCTCTAAAAAGAAAGCAGTATTTGCTCAACAAAAAAATTAAATACTTAGGGTTGGAAATTGAAGATGGAAAACATAATTTACAACCCCATATACTAAATAATATTCAAGGTTTTCCTAGTGAATTAAAAGATAAAAACTAATTACAAAGATTTTTAGGATGTTTAATATATGTAGATGCATATATCAAGAGACTTATAGAAATGAGAAAACCATTACAAGCAAAATTGAAGAAAGATCATATTTGGAAATGGATAGAAGAAGATACTCTATATATGGATAAAGTAAAATCAAAGATAAAAAATTTACCAACTTTATACCATCTAGGACTAGATGATAAGATGATAATTGAAACAGATGCTTTACAAGAATATTGAGGAACAATTCTTAAAGCAAGAATAGATGACAAAGATGAATATCTTTGTAGATATATTATAGATATACATCAGGATCTTTCCAAGGTTCAGAATTAAATTATCATAGTAATGAAAAAAATATTTATCTGTTAAAAAGGCTATTAAGAAATTTACAATATATGTCATAAGCTCCATATTCATTGTTAGAACAATTAACAAGAATTTTGGTTATTTCTTAAGAACTAATATTGCAGGTGATTACAAACAAGGAAGACTAGTTAAATGACCACAATGGTTCAACCATTACACTTTTGATGTTGAACATCTTCCAAGATATAAAAATAGCTTAGCTGATGCTCTTACCAGAGAACTAGCATCTCTAAATATTTTTATGTTTTCAGGAATAGAACATCTTGATATCAAAATCAAGATAAAAGAAAAGGAGATAAAAATCCTACATGAATAACTCGAGTTGTTATATCTCGAGAAATCTCTTATAAAGACAGAAAAGAAACAAGAAGAACTTAATTGTTCAAAATAACCTCTAGAGACCAGAAGCTTAAACGAGGAATTTCCATTAAAAAGGGAAGAACCTAACAGTTCACAAAAAACTTATGAAACCACAAAGCTCAATTGGATAGATGAGGCAGAAAAAGAAGAACAAAAAAAAGTTTATGTGGTCTATAATGGCCCAAAATCAAAAATTTATAACAACTTGACAGAAGCTAGCAAATCTATTCTAGGAATTAGTGAAGTAACTCATAGAGCCTTCACCAACAGAATAGAAGCTGAATGTAGTTATGTCAACTACAAAACACCGAAACTAATAACTCTAGAGGAGATAGTAAGAAATTATTCTACAGTACTACAATAACAACCAATAGCTCCAAGCAGATTGATAAATCTTAGAAAGATAGCAAGGCCTCCAGTGCTATTTAGAGAAACATCTCCTCCAAAGATATCAAAAATAAAGCATTTAGTATTATTTAGGGAGATATCTCCTAGAACTACTCCAATCATTAAAGATGAAAAGGACCAATATAAAAACCTCAGCAAACTACAATGGTTAAGTTTCTATAGTTTGGTCAGAAAATCTACCCAAGAACATATTGAAGATATGAAATTCTATACTACAAACAAGAAATTTCCTTTAGGAAGTAAATTCAATATATTGGAAGGAGCTGATCCAATTTTTGTGTATAAATCATTTCATATAGGATTAATAGAAAATATATATCTAGGAATTAATTTAAGTGATTAATTCACTTAAAATTTTAAAAGAGCAATCAAGAATGAAGCAAAATTAAAACAGGTGATAAACCTATTTATCTTAGATTTTTCAGTTCATTAATGGACTGGAACGAGGAAGAAAGTATTAGTCCCTATCACTTCATCAAGATAGGGATCTCCAACACAAACAGAGAGGTTCCCAAACCAAGAACACTTTCATAAAAGGAATTCAACACAGAAGAACTCTGTGAATTAAGAGAACAAATGCTAAGCCAAATTTACTATGAACTTAGGAAGATTGACAATTCTACTAAGATTAAAGTAAAATATTTAACTAGTAAAGTCATCATCATTTCCCACAGTAGCATGGCTCTGTGAGAAGAAGATGGTGAAAAAATCACCAAATATGAAACCAATTTTAATTGCAACAACCTAGAAATTAGTCAAGAAACAAGGAATGTATTCTGCTTCTATGCTAGAAAAGTCACCAAAGACCACAAATGCATTCTCTACATCAAAGATTGAGAAGATGAAGATGTGTCATCATCAATGTCATCAAAGGAACCGTCGGCAGAAAATGACAAAGAAAAATAGGAAAAGAAACTATTGACAGAAGACTATAAATGAAATAAAGATGTAGACCTCACATCTTAGTCGGCAGCATGTGCCAAGGAAAAAAAATAATGGCTATCCTTTAAAGTAGAAAAGCAGATTAATTGTTAAAAGAAGAGTAAAATAATAATTTTAGTCTTGTAAACAGGGATTCATTTTTCTATAAAAGGAACCCTTATTATCATTTCAACACACACACGAATACACAGAAATCCAGAGCTCTCTACTCTGAAACACTCTAGCATAGAAAACCTTTTTATCTAGAAATCTCAAAACCAATAATGTTATATCCAATAACTATAAGCAGCTAAGCACCCCTTTCAAGGTTCTTAGTTGGCCTTAAGTTGTAATAATTATTATGCTATGAATAAAATAGAGTTCAGTTACTCTTTTTTAGTAAGTCAACTATTGGACACCATTTATGTATGGATGTAGAAAGTTCACCATTGTTAGAAGAGCGTTGAGGTTTGAGCAAAGCTGAGGCATAACAAGTGTAACAAAAGAAGACGAACAGAAGGAAAGACCGTGGTGGATCCATCAAATTCAAGTATAATAATTATAAATTTAAGCTAGTTAAGAATATTGAATGTTTAAATATTTACTTACAATAAAACATAATATTGTTAAACACATGAAAATATAATTTATTTTTAGAAATAAACAACTAATAATTCCAATGGAAATTAAAGATAAAAATCTAATTCTATTAGAAACATTTGATAAAAGTTATCTATATCATTTAAATGAATATTTTAAAAATGAAGACTATGAAACTTGTCTTGAAAATTTTAAAAGATTTAACACCTTATTAGATATCTATACAGATTATATTAAAGTTATTACAAACATCATAGACCATCATGTTTCAAGGATATTAAAAGACTATTTTAGTCAAAAATATGTGAGAATAGAGGAAAAAAAATTCAAAAACTTAATGTTTGCATATTATTTTTTTGAAGATTATAAATATACTATATGTATACAAGAAAAACCTGATTATATACAACGAATATGACAAAATAATATACATTCAACACATATGATTTATCAAGATAATACTCTATGAATATCAAATCATTAGTACATAAATTAAAATTATTAGATTTAAGAAATTAAAGAATAATTTTTTAATTTTAAAAGATAATTAATAGATTCAGGATTAGAATTAAGCAACCAACATAATGAAGAACATAATATACTATGCAATTGTAACGAATATAGAAGAAAATTAGACTTATATAGCAAAATAATAAGTTTTTTAGACAAATTATTATCTTCAATTAATAAACAAAGATCATCAACTATGTCAATATTAATCCCCAATTAAAAAATTGTATCAATCCGCAGAAATTGGTATCAGAGTATAAGAATAGTAATCTAAATAGTAATGGATGAAAAATTAATACCATTAAGATATAAGGATATTTTTGATATTTTATAAACCTAAGGGGCATTTAAGATAGTGTTCCGATAAAACATATAATTCTCATTTTATCTTTTAAAAATCTTAATATTTAAAATTTTTGACTTAATTTATTATACTTTTAAATTATATTACTAATAGAACTCATCTAAAAAGTTATAGAATTAAAGTATTAAATCATATAATTACGATCTGAATATACTAAAAATAAACAATATTTATGTAAAATAGAGAAAAATAAAAGAATAAAGGATAATAGAAGTCTGTTACCTTTAACTATAATATATTATAATTTGATATTTATTTGATGAAGTAGTATAAATCCTTTATTTCCTTTAAAATGGTCACTAAGTCTTTGGGAAAGATTTAGGTTATATTTTAAAAAATAAAATTGATATTTTATCAAAAAATTACCTTATTTTACCAAAAATAATAAAATATATATTTTATTCTCAACTACATGTAGTTCGTCATCTTATAACAAATAATATTAATGATATATTTTAATAAATTATTTATTTATTATTTTAAACCATAATTTTTTTGAATATTTATTTTTGTTAAAAGAAAGTAAAATTTTTACAAAGTGTCAATTTTATCCTTGAAAATTTGACCAAAAATTTTCAGATAAGTTTTGGTGATCATTTTAAAGGATATAACGAATTTGTACTAACCTACATAATAAATAACAAATTAAAGTGTACTTTTGACTAATGTAATGAATTTTTACTATTCTTTATCCAAAATAAAATATATATAACAATAAATAAATAATCTTTTTATTTTAAATAATATTGATAGAATATTGTTATATATTATTTTGAAATAATAAGAATGAATTACAAAAATAATTATAAAATTTTAGATTTTTCAAATTTAAATAAATAGTTTAAATAATTTTTATAAAAGAAAAATTATTAATGCTTTTAAAATAATAAAAAACATAACTTACAAACAAAATATAAAATATATAATACATTACTTAAATTTAAATATAATTAAATTTATATATTTATTAAAAGAAAAATGGTAACCTAAGCTTGATATTTTTAAAGAAAATGCATTTTAGTATGTAAATATTGGGTGAGATATCATAAATTTATTATCTTTACAAAAGAGATTATAAAATCTATTTTCAAAAAATATACCAATCACACGTTTGACATGCATCGCATTCACACATTTGACAGGTGTCGTGAGTGACTAACATATTTTTTAAAAATGTATTTTGATTGTGCTATCTCATTAATATGTAAGAGTTTAAAGTGAACTTTTGTTAAAGATATTGAACTCGAATTATCCTTAATTTTTTATTAAAATAGGATATATAGTTTCTAAAAATGGGAAATAAATATAATATCTTATCACATATTGTAAAATATGAATTTTTGTTCTATATTTTTCATTTTATTATTTTTATAATTATTTAAAAAAAAGGGTAATAAAAATACAATAATTATGACAAATATATACAAAAATTCATTAACTTTTCAATGTGTACTACAAAACTACTTATTATGAAAAATATATTAAAAGTTTAAAAATAAAAAAATATCATAAATAAAATATGTGAATATACATATACATATTTTTTTTAAATTATTATGTATTTTTAAATAAATTAATGTACGTTGATACCTATACAAATTCATATATTTTAAATTATAATTAATTTAAATAATATATAATAACTTAAAAATATAGTTGCATGTGTATTCATTTTTATTTTTTACTTTTCTAAAACTTTAAACTTCCGATATATTTTTTCATAATTAATTACCTTGTACAGAAAAGTTAACAAAGCTTTGTATATTAATTTACTTTCAATACCCTTTATACGCATCATTTACCCACTTGACAAAATTGACATCCCTACTCAGCGATCTCAATTCTTATTTTTCCTTTAGGGAATCGATATCGTCGCAAATCGCAATGGATTCCTCCAATCTTAGCTCACTTTCTGAGGAGAGTTCAGAAGACCAGCATCAACAACATGGCGAACCGGCCTCTACCTCTGCCTTTGCCTCTCGTCCTCATCGTCCTCCCACTCAGTGAGTTCTCCACCTGAACAACTCCAATTTTTTTGCAATTTTTTAAAACTTTTTAATATGTTCAAGATATAAATTATATTTATGTTTGATTTCTGCTGATCGCTGTTCCTAATCTCTCTGTCTCTCTCGTAATATATACTTATTTGTGGTGTCTAAATTGCCTTCTTTGGTAATAAACATGCATGGATTTGACAGTTTCAATGAAAAATTTAGTGAAATTATTTGAAAATTCTAACTTTCAACTTTGTACAGTTATCCCTACTAATGTCCCAAATTGATAAAAGATAATAATATCATAGAGTTTATAAGAATTATATGTGTCATCACTTATTGCGTTAATTTTTTGGGATTGCACGTTGCATCCAAACTTTAATTGATTGGAAAAAAAACCTTGACTTTATCCACAAAGAACATGATGGCCTTGCAATAGGAAAAAAATACAAGTGATTGAAGAGGTTAAAAATACGAAGTGATGGCTTTACAAAAGATAAAGACCCACAGTTTGATGGAATGTTAGAGATAATGTTTCACATTAGTAAAAGACAATACTATGACCTTATTTATAAAGATTATGGATGTCTCTACTAATTGGATTAACTTTTTAAAATTATAAAACTTATAGTTCTTATGGACTTTAACACCTAGACTACCATCTATGTTAGGTGGTTATCAAAATAAATATTTTTGAAAGGATAAAGGGTCAGAATAGTCCCATTGATTAAGCTCTAGGTTTCACTTAGTTCATTTGCTTTCACTTAGTTCATTTGCTTCTAGCTAGTGTCATTTAGTCATTTTGATTGTTAAAAATGTGTTATTTAATAATTTTAATTGTTAAAAAAAGCAGATTAAGAACAAATTTTATCATTTTATATTATTTAATGGTTTTAATCCGTCGTGGCAAAAATGAGAGAGGAATAACATATTCTTTATTTGCTTTTTTGAGCTTAAAATGGTGGGAAGGAATAGATGAAAAGAGTTGGTTGTGTTTGGAGGGAAAGACATAAATGACCAAACTACCTTTTTAATGAATCCCACCAACAGTTGAAGTGTACAAAATATTAAAATAATCATTGCTATAGTGATCTTTGTCCTTCTATGACCTCTTTTTCATAACCAACAAGACTAAATGACATCTTTTACAAGTAAAAGGATCCATCAATCTCAAACACAAGCAAAAGGACTAAAACGGCACCGCAACTGTTTTTTTTTTTAAATAACTTTAATGGTTGAGTTTTTGGTTTGGTTATGGTTGAGTTGACCCATGTAAATCTAATTATATATAATACCCGATGTTGTAATTATGTTAGTAGAAATGGAATGAGACAGTTGATAACACTTTTAGGTCCACGTTTCTCACTTAATGAAAGTTCCTAATTATATAACTACACGTAAACGCTTCATAAAGAGGTCCTGATACACCAGCTTTACACTGTGCTTTCACATAAAGCAATGACTTTTAAAAATAGAATTTTATCAACATTGCATTTCCCATTTCTCCTGTTTTCATTTATTTCAAAACTAAAGAAATCAAGAGAGTTAACCTTTCAATATGGGAGCTAATTGACTTATGAAAACCTATTAGAGCTCTTGTAGTTCAATTAGTAGTCTGGTGGTAAAATTAATTTCTTCCTATTTCAAGTCACAGTTTCGAATCACACAAAATATCATTTATTAAAAAAAAGAAAAAGAGTAACCAAGAAGGAAGCAATAACTCATGGATACATGTGTTTATGTTTATATATATGAATGGAGTTTGACAGATTCATAAATGCAATACAAATGCATTGGAATGCATATGCATATCCAAGATCATGTATGTTTGAGTAAGGATCATGTATGCATATGCAAGATATAGCCTTTCACGTAATTTTCTTAAGAAACTAATTCAGGATTTTGAATTCCCCTCCTTCCCCTTCTAATTTTAACTCTTTACTCCTTTCTTGGGAGGAAGTAACATCTAATGTAGGCATTTGAGATTTAAAGGAAGACTAATTATTCAATCGCTGATGCAGAAAATCTTCAGAAAAATATTCACCTTTAGACTGGCTGGCCTATTTTGATCAAGAGGAGGATGTCTGCATTCCTGACTCCGATGATGTTAGTGTATTCTTGTGACTATTCTTCTACATGTGTTACTGAATCCTTCCACCTCCATTATTTTCCATTATTCTGATGACAATTCTTTTTACTGTGCTCTATTATGTTAGGTTTTTCATGTGTACAAGGCTGGAAAAGAAGGACCAGTGGTTTTTTGTCTACATGGAGGTGGTTATTCAGGGTATGTTAGAATTGTTTCATGCTAAAGGGGGTATTTGTGCTTTATGTTTGTTCCAACTATTGGAAACACTGTGACAATAGGGACAAGCAGCGGCTATTCTCTGCATAATATGATATGAAGGAGATAGTGTAGTATACTCAGTGCAGCCTTCAAAACCGACAAAAAGGCTCATCATTCAATTATCTTAACTGAAATTCCTCTTAGCTTCTTTAACAAATGAGGAGATCCAAAGAGCTGTGCAAAACTTCGTAAATCTCCACATATCTACCTTATTCTATCCTTTGTCATCCAAAGTTACCCTGTTTCTTCAATACCACTACGTTACTTGAAGTTCAGTAGTAAGTACCTTTAATAGCAATTAAACGGAGGAATTGCTAGATGACTGCTTTATATTTGTTGGATTTGAACCCTATCAGTTTTGGTACATATTTTAGTCATGTCTCCCTCTATAGTAGAAGGCTCCAAACTTATGTATGCTGATATGTTACTTGATCTGATTTGATAGGCTCTCATTTGCATTGTCAGCAAGTAAAATTAAAGAGAAAGCTCGGGTAGTTGCAATGGATTTGCGAGGACACGGAAAATCCATCACAGAAAATGATGTTGATCTTTCCATTGAGGTACAAAAATATTGCAAATTCTGTGATTCTAGTAGTATTATAAAGGTGAGTTTTACTTTGCTGTCTTTTATAATAAGTAGTACTTATGTGCAGACTATGTGCAATGATGTTCTGGCTGTTTTGAAAGCAATGTATGGTGATTCACCCCCAGCAATTGTGCTTGTCGGTCACAGGTTTTCTCTTTTGATTGTGCTTTATCTTCTAGCTATCTTTTAACTTCCATTCTTAAGCATAACTCATTCATATTGAGCATTGATGACTTGTGTTTCACTTTGTCAAGCTACTTCATTATCCCTACTAATATTTTTCATTATAATTTAATGAATGGTTAAGTTTTACCCCTGAGAGGCATTTGGATATGCTTTAGTTGGAGTTAAATTTGCTTAGTGTCACGACCTTAAATTTTCAATAGCGATCGTGCGGCACTTAGCACGTTCCGTTGCACTAAGCCTGCCTTTCCCGAACGAATTCTCCAAAGAGATTAGAAAGAGAGTTTGCAAAGAATGCTTTGTATTGCTCTAGAGAGAGTTTATGTTATAATTTCCCAAGATTTCCCAAGTTGTTAGGAATTTCCCAAGTTGAATACAAATGAAGACCAATTGGTCTATTTATAGTGTGGCTCTAAGCTTAAGAGCATGCCACCACTTTCTAGAGTCTTCCTAGTCTAGAATGTACAAGGGTGTTCTAGATTTATGTACAATGTGCCATAAGGCTCTAGGACCTTCTAGCCAACTCTAGAGTCTTCTAGGTTTGTCTAGCTCCTTCATGCACGTTCTAGGATGTTCCGTAAGCTTCCAGCGGTTTCTGCATCCTTCCCGAACTATCCGGCATGCTCTAGAATATTCCAGCCCATTCTAGCACTCTCCAGCGTGCTCTAGAACATTTTAGGGTCTTCAAGCATGAGTTGAGTCCGTCCAACTCTAGCCCTTTCTAGACATCTCTAGGCCACTCTAGAACTTTCTCATGTAGAAAAGTTTAGGTCCTTTAGGCAAGCACCATTTATTTTGGATTTCGCGGGGCAATCTGAGCGGGACGTGACATTAGGGTACCTTTTCCATAGCATTAGCATACACCTCTTTTCTAATTGTTACTTGTCTAGTTCTTATTTATGAGGATATGTTTTGGTTCATATTAGAAACGTTTCTTGAAGTTTCTTTTTATCAGTTGGAGAAATTATGACTATCTGTTACTGCTTTATATGCTACTGTGAAAAATCACAGAACTACTTTTCTGTTTTCCATGATAATTCCTATACTGTATCTGGCTTAGCAACTATTTTGGGCAACTTTGCAGCATGGGAGGCTCTGTTGCCATTCATGTTGCTGCAAAGAAAGCAGTATCTAGTCTGGCTGGGCTGGTTGTTATTGATGTTGTGGAGGTATGTTTATTAAAGCATGATTTGTTTATATTGCCTATCATTATTTTCCCACCGGTGACACTAATACCTTAAATTTGAACCACAACTATTTCAGGGAACGGCTTTGGCTTCTTTAATGCATATGCAGAAAATTCTATCTAGCAGAATGCAGCATTTTCCAAGCACTGAAAAAGCGGTAGCTACAAATTCTTTGTTGTTGTTGTATGGTTGAACTAGCTGGCATTTTAATTTAACCCCATAGTCTATATCAATGTTTTAAAAGACGTGTTGTAGCCTCAATGTGTAACCGTTCCACTAAGATGAGGTGTAAGCCTTAAGGCAGTATGAGGCTTAAGCTTAAAATTAAAATACAATAAAAATAAATTTTATAAATATACGATAAGAAGAAAAATTATCATAAAGTAACATCATAATTATCCTAATAACCTCACTTAGTTCATAATCTAACAATTTAGTAACCAATAAAACATCTAAATATAATAAAGTTAGGATCCATAAAAAGTTAACTAAAAAAGACATCAATAAATTCATCAAAAGTTAGCAGTCTAACATTGAAATAAGATATCATGTGTTTAGAGTCTGTCATCTTCATCATATTCTTCAATCTTAAAAGTAAGTCTTACAAAGTTTCAAATGATTAAAACTGCTCAGATTTTTTTGCCTTTTTCTGTTATTCATTTTGTAATAAATTAGGAGATATAAGGTGTATACAAAAACAATTCATTAAAAAAAATAAGAAAATAGTTCATAAAAAAACTTTGGCAATATAACAACTCATCAATTAAAATAAAAAACAAAGAAAAAACAAAGAAAAAAGAAGAGGAAAAAAGGAGTAGAGAATAAAAAAGAAATAAGATACTAGGAAAAAGAAAAAAATAAGTATCAGCAAGGAAAAATATATTTACTTGTGTTTTTCGAAAGCTGATTGTTGGAAGGAACAAGAGATTGTTGAAAGAAGGAAGAGTCGAGTAGAACAAGACCAGAGCATAGAAATAGTAAGAAATTGGATGCTTAGAAGTTTCACTATAAAAATTAGGGTTTTCTTCACTTTTACTTTCACTTTGTCGATAGTTCTTTAGTGTTTTCAACTTGTATTTTACTTAGTCGGGCCCAAATATTAATGAGTTTTATCTCTAAGAGTCCAAGTGTTACCTTAATTTACATTCAAGCCCACCAATTTTTCCTTTCCTAGAATGAAACAGAGGCTACAAGCCTCAATAGTCTCCATGCATGGCCTCAGCCATGAAAAAAAGGCTTAAGCCTCAACAACAAAAGATGTAAAAAAAATTTCAGCCCTTAATAAGATAGCATCGAGGCTGCCTAGGTTTAAAAAAATGCCCTGAAGTGAGCCTTGAGGCGCCTTAAATCGTTTTTTTGACACCATGGTCTATATTGTATATAATGCTGCTCTTAAGCATCGAAATGCCCCCATGTGTGGGCATTACATCATACAGTCCTTAATGAAACTAGATTGAAGTTGACCACTATAGCTTCTGAGTAGAAGGATTTCTGATTTCTATCTAATAGCTTCCGAGTGCTCAGTGGTAAGAGAGATAATCAATTGTAAACTACTGCTTCACGATGAATACCAAAAGAAAATATTGAATGTGCATCAATGTAGAGTTAAGCTGAAGTGGGTTTCAAGGAGACCTGTTTGTTTAGTGAAATGTGGCTGTATTGACTCTAAAATGTCATATCTCTATACTTGATAGATTGAGTGGAGTGTCAGGGGAGGCTCTCTGAGGAATATTGAATCTGCTCGTGTGTCAATCCCTTCGACATTGAAGTATGATGAGTCAAAGAAATGGTAAGATACATTCAAACTACAATCACTCTGCTGTTCTGATCTACTACATGTAGTTAGTTGTTTATTTCTGTTCCATGATCTGTTACTGTTTTGCTTTGATCGTGTGATGCTGGTCAGTACTGTTAAGCATACTAATGATTTTGTGCTGCAGTTACACCTACAGAGCTCGATTAGAAGAAACAGAACAGTATTGGAGAGGCTGGTGCGTCTAAATTTATAATTAATTTTCATTTTCAAAGGGGTATGAGATATTTGTTATATTGTACCACTGTCCTAATATAATCTGTATGTAACTAATTTCATTATTTTTTAGCAGACTTGTTTTCCCCAATATCAAATTTTCATCTCCCATCTGTCTCTTACCTCTCTCTCTTGTCAAACCCTAATTGAAAATAACAATATCAACTAAATCCCTGCATTTTGAAATTTGCACATGTTATCCTTTTTGTCAATTTCCATCTAATTTTTGTGGAGAAGAGTTAAAGTATGATAATAATTTATTACAATTTAGTATGTCATCCTTCTATGACAGACTGGAAAGCCTTGACTAAACGTTCTTTTGACATGTATAATGGTCAGGATTCGTGTCATTTATTCTCATGTTACTGTTAAGGAAAATAAGAACTATAAACTGATAAAGATAGGTGTTGTTGGTGCTTCGAGGGACCAACACCTCCCAATACAATTCAGAGTTGATAAATTGATTCTTCACACTTTTATTCATAAAATACCAGCCTTAAATAGAGCTGGCTCAACTTCATATCCCACCTTAATAGGAATTGGATAAAGATAAAAACAAATATTAACAACCGACTACTAGCTGATCAATTCAAACACTAACAACATCAGATAAGAAAGAGAAAATAAAGGACCAACAAATCTTGAGTTAGTATCCTAGAGCATCGTAACACTAACTTATATGTTTAGAAGTTAGAAAAGACAAGTAGAAAAATTATTGGAACAATTCTTGAAGTTCTGGTCTGAGTTTGATGTGGTATTTGCTGTTGTAGTTGAACAAATAGGGTAAATAATTCAATATTTCATTGAATTTCTTGGTGAAACTGTTTCTATTGTATGTATTGTTTTGCTGATTGAAGGATGGCTGGGTCAGATACTAAGCTAATACTGTGATTTTAGTATTCATAGAGGTATCTATAGTTCCTTTAGTTATTTTTGTTTGATGAAGCATTTCATTTCAAAGTACTTAGGCACTGCACTGACAGGTATGAAGGCCTTTCAGAGAAGTTTCTATCGTGTCCTGTGCCGAAACTCCTGCTTTTGGCTGGAACAGACCGACTAGATAGGTTTGCTCCATTAAATTTTCCCTAAAGCACCTTCAGTAGTAGAATGGGATCATCGAATCCATTATTGTGTGCGTACTATTATCCAAATGAGTTAGCTTATGATATAATGTTCTGTTAGTCGTGTGTTATGTTACCTAAAATCTGTTCATTGACAATAATGGACGGCCAAAATAACATTGCTTGTAGAATAGCAAATGATCAATTTCCTCAATCCTCATGAGTTGGAAACAAAAATTTGTCATGACCTGTATGAACTTTTCAGCAAGATTTCAACCAGAAAATATAATTGATTGGGAATTCTATTTTTGCATGTGCATTTCATATAGCTGTAATCCAATATGTGGAAATGTATACACATAGCATCTGACCAGCGTAAGTTGGAAACACAATTTTAGTTATTTACTTAAATAAATGTGGATCTATATTTCAATATGTAGGAACTTACACACACAGCATCCGACCAGCACAAGTTGGAATCCCTATTTTTATTCCCCCACCCCCCCCCCCCCCAAAAAAAAAAAAAGTTATGATGCTTTATTGAATGGAAAACTTAAGAGAAAAGATTATGTACCATTAGAGACTACAATTAATGAAGCTGCAGAAACAACCACAACAAATTGCGTTAAACATTCCATCATAATGAACTGGACAAACTCCTAGACTCTTTTTCCCCTTAAAATATATATGCTGCTCTCTGTTTATAAGCTCAACCATCTGCTGGGACTGGTTTGAGGATCTTTGGAAAACTTTTTATTCAGTTATTTCCATATTCTTCATTGCTCCGCTATGAAATTACTTCGTAAGAGTCCTTCCTCAGGTTCTGGCAAAGTTCTTCCCAATTCTGAAAAGCTCTCCTTGAAAGAAGAGGGTAGTGAGTTGTCTTGTACAGTCTACATGTTTAGGGCTTCTGTAACTGACCTTGAAAATATCACTCTGAGAAAATAAGTTAATCATAGGAAAATTAGTGCATTGCATTTCGTCTTTATCACTATGCATCAAGGTGGATTATTGGATACCAAGGAGAATAGGTTATTGCATCTTTAGGCGGCTGCTTCCCTGTGGAAGGTTGACTTGAAAAAAATTTGTTTTTACTCTTTTATTTAAAAATAACCGTGATACTATTTACTATGAGAAACTTCTTTGCAGCACACCTGACAGTTGATTTATTTAATGAAATTTAGTAGCATGTGACTTGTTGATGCAACATTTTTCAAGATATACTTTGTAGCTACAGTTTAACTTAATGTATATTTAGTCTGTGAACTTCTTCATAAAACCTTTCTCATTTATTTTAATACAAAAACAGATCCCTTACGATTGGTCAAATGCAAGGGAAATTTCAAATGGTGGTGATCAGACACACTGGGCATGCCATACAGGTGAATATTAATTACATCCAATACACAATCTTCAAATTCCTTTTGGCTTTATAATTTTATATAATTATATACTGTAAAGTAGATTCAACTCCAAGATTTTGTTTATCTTTATCTTTACCATGAAAAATTTATTTAAATAACCACCCCCAATGATGGGTAGTGGTGTATGTGACCTACATAATCTGCAAGTTATAATTTCCCTTTCTTTTATTTTCCTCCCTAAATAAACCTGTTAGTTGTTCTCTATTTTGAAAGGCCGCAACTTTATAAGCCACAATTTTGCAGGAAGATGTACCTGATGAATTCGTCAATTTGGTACTTCATTTTATATCTCGAAACCGCATAGGTCCACATGGAGTTGAGGTTCGTATAATTACTCTATCTAAATTTTGAATTGAAAGAAGTGAAAAGTTCCTAGCCAGTTCTCCAAATTCCTGTGTTATTATTCAACTATCATATGGATATTAAATACAAACATGACTATATGTTCTTCAAAAGTTATTGGTTGAACTCATGACAAGTTAAAGGAACTATAACCAAATTGTTGTCCTTTTGCTTGAAAGAATTCACCATATTCATATGAATAAAGTTTTGGAATAATAGTGCCATGTAATCCCCATTCCACCATAGTTTCATTTCTAAACCCCCAAACCCCCAAACCCCTCCCCCCTCTTCCAGATTTTTTCATCTTTTTTAACTTTTCCAAAATTCTCTTTTTTTTATGTTCTTATATGTTTCTATTTTTATAACCTTCTGCGAGAGATGTTATTTATTATTCTTGGGTAATGTTTAGTTGGCAGAAATAAAAATAGTGAGAAATCATTCAGGGTATTTTTGTGTTTGGTTTGATGGTTAATCTAAAATGGAATGTAAAGCATTCTAACAATAGTAGGAATACTCACTCCTCTCATCCCTCAAGAATATGCTAAAATATTGTATTTTTCTCACAATACGTGTCTAGAGGTCAGATTTGTCAACTTTTAAAGTTTAGGATACTGGGGTATGAGTCCAAATTTAAACATGGATGCTTGGACATACCTTATAAATATTATAAAATATTAAATTTTCATTTATTCATAAAAAAATGAATATAATTAAAAGTTTAGAACATTTGTAATTTATATATTTTTTAATTTAAGATTTTTCTATATATTTTTTAATTATTTATAAATAGTTTTATTTATTAGTTATTTACTTATCAAAGACCTTATTTTCAACGTTAGCCTCATGTAATCTTAATGTTTCTCATTAAATAGAGAATTTAAAACTAAAAAGCCCATATTAAAGCCAAATTACTCTAAAATTTAGAGTTATGTCTTAATAGTTTAAAAGTCTCTTTAGAACCATTTCCCCTCTTCCCATTGTTGTTTCTTCTTCACTTTACATTTTATCTTCCCCTTCCATCGGAAGGGACTGTTTGCTTCTACCATGACCAAAAGCTTTTCTCATCATCTCTTCTCCTTTTCTCCTTAGCCATATAAATGAAAATTTTAGCAGCAAAGCTACGACGAGTCTGCTTTTATTTCGTGTCTGACTCATACATCACACCCCTGCCTGTGTGTCGTGTCGTGTCGACACGGGTGTGGAGGGAAAAAGTGCCGAGTCCATTTAACAAAGGTCTTGAGTATAACATCATCACTTAGCAATGAATAATATCTCTTTGTAAGATAAATAGTTGCTTTCTTAATTTTTGAAGAAATATTCATTATGAGTCGTCTATGATGCTTTTAAGTGATGAATATGTATTCATATGTTAGATAAATATAAATGCATACTCATTTTGTTTGTCGAGTATATGTATGTATAACATGAAAAAAAATATGTTTTCGAATATATTTTCATTCAGTCATCCAACGTGTATTTATTTAACATATGTTCACAATAAGGGTGGGGTGGGTGTGATTTTTGTGAACACTATTTATTAATAACATGAAGAGCAATAAATGTTAGGAATAAGATCATTTGATTTTCCTTGTTTTTACTTATCGGATCTACGACGTACATTGTTAATCTAATGATTAAAATATTATTTTTTAGGAAAAAAGCTTAGAATGGTCCATTTGTTTAGTATTTAGGTGTCATTTAATCCATTTGTTTTAAACATGTGTAATTTAATCCTTTTAAATGTACAAATGGTGCTGATTAAAGACAAACTAAAATATTTTATATTAAAATAATATAAATTTAAATCTAATTAACTTTTTGATGGTTATTTTGGAAAATTCAAATTTACAAATAAAAAGAAAAGAAAAGAAAGAACTGAATCCATGGCCTTGCTTGAGATCCCCAGGTCTGGGTGAACCTGCTTCAACACCTTGAAGATGTAGATCTTGTAAGTCTAACACTCTTCTTTTTCTTGTCGTTGGCGGCACCGTCCTTCGACAGCTTATTTCTGGCCTTGGGTTTCTTTTATGTCGGAGCTTTTTCGGCAACCATCATCCTCTTCTCTTCTGTCGGTTTCTTTTCAGCTTGCTTCTTGTTTGTTTTTGGTGCCATTGATTTTAGAGGCTTGAAGAGAAATTAGAGGGTTTGAGTGTTGACAAAGATAGCAAGAGAAAAGTGATAATTGAAAATATTAAATGACTAAAATATCCCTAAAAATAAATTCTAAAAAGCATTCATTTTTAGAAATTATTAAAATAATAATTAAATAATGAAGTTTGTCATTTTCTGACTCTTTTTGTACAATCAAGAGAACTAATTGACAACTTTTATAATCAAAAGAACCATTTCATACCAAACTTGAAAGCAAGTGGATTAAAACGTCACTGCACCCTATTTTGTATTAGTAGTTTCAAATCTCCACATGCATTGGGTGTAAAAGATGAACTGTTAAGATCTAAAAACAAGCAAAAAGGTTGGTATGGGTAATGTCTCACATCGGTTGTGTATATAATGAAGCATTTAAGTCCCTTCTCTACATTACAGTTTTAACTGTTTTGTTGGATTAGTTGATCTTATGCTTTCTCTTGAAAAAAATGCTATCTGTACCCATTGCACTTGTTGCTACACTTGTAGTGATACCTTTCACCATAATTAAATGTAATATGAAATTACGACTTATGAGTGTATCCAGACAAGCGTGAATTTTTGCAAGTGCAATGTAGTGGTCATTACATCAAATTTTGTTGAGGGCTCTTTCAAGTGTACTTAGTGAATCAAAGTGGTGATTATTTAAAGAGTGCGATGTTAGTGCATCAACTTAACTTATAGTTTGCTAGTTGCAACTGTGAAATAGGTATTTTATTTATTATTCATACTGTGTTTCAATTCACCTCAACAAAGCTATGGAACTTAACACATCATTTGACATTTTTAATGTTGCAGATACCAGGGCTTCGCAGGCCGTCTTATTCCCAGTCACAAGCCTGAGTTCAGGAAGATGATAGAAAGATGTCAAAACATGTATTATTGTATGTAATTATTTTTGTCTTCTAATTTTTTTCTACTTTGTTTCCTCTGGAGAGAGATATTGGGTTTTCAAGTTAGACAAACAGTAACCAGTTTTAAGACCATCCTTATGGAGTTCGATCCCTCACTCTGCTACAGACTTAGGAGATGTGCTGAAGCTCCATTACATAAATACTATAGTTTCTCTTGTTGGGTCATTTTTCTCTGGTAGTTTCTGATGGATATAGGATCACGTTACACGTACTGTTTAGTAGCTTCGTTAATATCCAACAGTGTTTGTTACGTTAGGAATAAATTAAAGAAGAGCAGCATTGCCAGTTATCACAAATTTTTAGTATTTATCTCAACCAATATGACATTTTGTGATTTGTGGAGTGCTGCCTTGTGAGGGCCCAATTGCTGCAAAATGGGTATTACTCAAGGTTAGGAGCCAATCAATGTTACAAATAGGTTAAGTTGTGTGTACAATACTTGTATACCTATTCATTGATTGTATTCTGAGGCTCAGCATCACTGTTAAATTTAATAATTTTATTAATATAGTAAAGGATAGTAAGATTGAATGTAAAGAAGTAATTATTAAATATCTTTTTGTCTTTTTTTTATCATGTCATAACCATTCCTGCCTTCGACAAGCTAAATTAAAATTTGGACATTTGCACAAGAAAATATCCGTTCTTTAGTTATGTCCATAATCGAAAAATAAAAATTGGCTACAGTGAAAAGCTAATTTATTACAATCCACATTAGCGAATACATAATAGTGCACTAAATTCCGAGCTATTATCTTTTCCACTCCGTAGGCATTTTAAATAGCTTTTATAGATAAATCATTACTATTATTATTATTATTGTTTTTTAATTAATAATAATAAATTTAAAAAATTTATTCTTGAAAAAAAATTAAAAATTTACTAATTAAAATATTATATTTATTATGTAAATTAAATATACATTTAATCCACTCAAACATAAATATTCAATTAATATATTTTGAAATAACTAATTAATATATTTCGTAATGTAAATTTTTTATATTCTTGATTTGTTAATCTTTGAGCAAAGAATTCATGAAATAGAATACTTTTTATATACCATCA
Source organism: Hippophae gyantsensis (assembly GCA_030763125.1). Taxonomy (NCBI): domain Eukaryota; kingdom Viridiplantae; phylum Streptophyta; class Magnoliopsida; order Rosales; family Elaeagnaceae; genus Hippophae; species Hippophae gyantsensis. Next base: position 54,098,417 of record CM061028.1, read on the forward strand.
ACTTAACTTCTAAAATTAACACTTTTATTCATTTTTCAATTATTACATTAACCTTACATTCATTATTGATTATAATGTATAATAATACACTTAAAAATTATATCATATAATACATTTTTATTTCAAAAACTTATGAATCCTAACATGATTATAAAACGTGAAATATAAATTAAAACAGTATTTTTAAATTTCTTTTATTAAAGAAATAACACATAATTAATATCAAACTAAATGAAAAGTGTCATATCAAATTTAATACAATATTTTCAACATGCTATATTTAATGCAACGTATCGTCTCTCTAGAACAACTTTTAGTACAAAAAATATCATTTTAACGCACCCTGCTTGGAGATATCTTAAGACATTTTAAATAGATTTTTCTAGATAAATCATTACTAATAGAATCATGAATTTAACTATAAAAATATATATATATGATATTCCACCATGTATACATATAATCCAAAAATTCTCAAAACGTATTAATCTAGGGTAATGTTTGCTATTTAGCAACCTCTTTTGCCGAAACAACGTAAATCAACACCCTAAAATCAAGGGCATTGCAGACCTAGAAGGAAGGTCTAAATTATTCTTGAAAAAAATAACAGTTCTACAACTGTCAAGGAATCATACTCCAACAACTGCAAAATGGTAAACTGAAATATGAAAAAGTATTTAAGAAGCAGTGGCCTCTTTCAAGTAAGAAATGAGGTCTGCACGTTCTTGTGGCTTCTTCAATCCAGGGAACACCATCTTGGTTCCGGGAATGTACTGCATAAAATGGTTTCAACGTGTCAGCATACAAATGCAACAAATCAACTGAAATGAAGAAAATATATATATATATATATATATATATATATATATAAACGGAATAACAAATCCATGCAAAAATAAAACAAAACAGTAACATATCGAAGCGATGGAAGAAGGTTTTGCATTCATACTTTCTTTGGGTTCAGCAAGTAATCATACAATGTCTTTTCCTCCCAATTGACTGCCATGTTCTTGTTTGCAGTAGAGTAAGAGTACCCAGGTGTTGTTCCAGACTGCCTTCCAAACAATCCATTCAAATTGGGTCCTGAAATTTTCAATAAATTTTAAAATTGTTAACAACATAAATTAAAAACTAGTTTTGTGAAGCCATAACTTCAAAGAGACAGAGAGAGGAGAATAATGTGAAAACAACAAGTCAGTGGGAACATATTACTTCATTTCATGGATTGAGCAGAAACTAAACGGGTAATATGCTTTCAACCAAAAGTCCTGCTCTTACAAATAGTATAATTCATTTGGTGCATGCAACTAACATGGGGCGACAAGAAAACAAAGTACACAGATTGAAGGACAATATACTAACATATAATAGTTATTTAGCACTGATAGAGACACCAATGTAATTCAAACCCTCAATGGAATCATCACATGGTTTCAAATACTCAATAGGTTCAAAAAACAGAGAAAACCACTGGTCGATGAAACTAAAGGTAGACATAGACAGAGAAAATCACTGGAGGATTCAACTTTCAAGTTGTTTTTGATAGGAAATGTAGGTATATGAGAGTGTAGTGATTTGTTTGAGTTCAATATCACAAAGAAATGAAAGTATTTGACAGGCATGGAACCCTTATGTATTATCGGCAACGGTCATGGAAAAATAAAACCATTGTCGTTTCACCTTTTTGATCTGCACCATTGGCCATCCCATTCTTCTTTTAATAATTCTTTACTTTCACAATTCTTTGAATAGGAAAAGAAAAACAGTATAAGAAGAAGATTAAAACATGTTTTCGAAAGAAGTCTAAAGATTGAGATAGAAACTGGTCACAAATATACCAGAGTTGCCTTTGTAAGAGCTTAATCAACAGAAATTTGAAGAGCAAAGGAGAAACAGAAAGACCCAGTCATGACCCTCTATCCATTAGGAATAGGTGCAGAAAAGAGTTACAACTTCCATTTTTTTGTACAATAACCAGTAAAAAGGAATAATCGTGAAACTATCAATTGCTTTAGTCAGATTTTTGTAATACGGGAGGAAAAAAGTTCAGGAAAAAACAATAGAAAAAGACTCAGTTTTGGCCAATTAAGATGAACAAAACAAAAGGACTAATATGATATGGAAGAAACTAAAACTTCATTCTTCAAACCTAAACCTAAATCCAAATCCAAATTGAAGCCTCTATTCATTCAAATTCTATAAATAAATATAGAAAAGAAAACGGGAAGACGCGAGGTCTGAAACAACAGATGAATTGAAAATTTGACAGAAAAAATCCAAACGAAACCTCATATCAGAAACGTAAATCCAAAAAAATCCCTATGAAGTTGTAAACTCATGTCGGTGGGTACATGAATTCCTAAGCGATTCGTGATAAAAATGGGAATTCATACTCAGATCTAAACAAGCATAAATATACTTGAAAACAATATGAATTTCAGTTAAAAAAAAAAACAATATCCAAATCGAATGCATATTTTACCTTGCTTGTGACCTGCACCTTTCTCGACCGTGTGGCACTGAGCGCACTTAGTCTTGAAGATTTTCTCTCCAGCCTTTGGATTGCCTGGTGGTGCTTCGTCAAACGACGCCATTTTCGCACTTCGATCTCAGTGGTGCTGCCTTTGTTCTCTTTGAGGAACGAGAAAGTCCAAGAAAAAAAGTTAGGGCTTTTACGTTGCAAAAGGCAAGTTGGACTCTTCCAGAAGGGACCTACATATAGAATACATTTAATTTAAAGAAAACGCTGCTTCTTTTTTTTTACTTATGATATATAAATTTGATTTTTTTTTTCATTTTAGCAAGGCCGCAAATCACTTCAAAGTTTTGGTTAAATCAACGTTTTAATTTCAATTTCATAACGGTTAATTAAAATACTTTAAGGTAACATTTTGTTCACGTAATGAAATTGAAATAAAAATAAAAATAAAAATATAATGAAATAAAAATAAAACCATTTTATTTGATTTGAAAATTGAAATAAATGAAGATATTAGTATTACAATATTTGATTTACAACTGATATGAAATGAAAAACATTATATATTACCTTAATATTTCTATATTCAGTAAAATTTAAATAATATCATTTAATTATTATTTTTTCATCAGACAAAATAAATTATTGAAATCATTATTTTTCTATATAATTATTACTTAAAAAGAAAATATATTATTAAAATTATTATTTTTCTAAATGGGATTTTGAGGTTTGAAGTTTGGGATTTGAGATTTAGGGATTCAAGGTCTAGGGATTTAGGATTTGGGGTTTAAGGTTTAGGGTTTAGGGTATATTTATGAGTTAAGGTTTAGGGTTAAAATTATTATTTTTCTAAATATGGTTTTGGGTTATATTTTTGAGTTAAGGTTCAGGGTTAAAATTATTATTTTTCTAAATAAAGTTTAGGGGTTTGAGATATGAGATTTGATATTTGTGGTTTAAGGTTTATGGTTTTGGGATTAATTGGGGTTTAGGGTTATATTTGTGGGTTGAGGTTTATGATTAAAATTATTATTTTTCTAAATATGGTTTAAGGTTTTGGGATTTAGGATTTTAGGTTATATTTTTGGGTTAAGGTTAAGGTTTAGGGTTAAAATTATTATTTTTAAATAGGGTTTAGGGGTTTGAGATTTGAGATTTGAGATTTAGGGTTTTAGGTTTAGGGTTTTGGGATTTAGGATTTAGGGTTTTGAGATTTAGGATTTAGGATTTAGGATTTAGGGTTTAAGGATTTAGGATTTAGGATTTAGGGTTTAGGGTTTTGAGATTTAGGGTTTATGATTATATTTGGGATTGAGATAAAATTGGTAAAAAAATTGAGATGAGAATGAAATCATGATTGCTTAAGGGGGATAAGAAATTCTAATTCCTTCTACTTTAGAAATCGATTGCATTCTATTCTCATTTTTCACCCCGACCAAACATAAAAATGAAAGGAATCAATTATGATTCTATTCCATCCAACTAAACATAACATAAATTCATGATTTTAAAAAAATATGTATTTTAATTTTAAAAGAGTAAATTTTAGTATTAAAAAAATACATATAAATCATATTTTATTACATTTTTTTTAAATTATAGGAGTAAAATATTTTGTTTGAAAACAACAAGAATAAAATAATCGTTTTAGATAAAGTTATTAGGCAACTCACGTTTGAGTTTTTTTTATTTAAAAATGATAATACAAGATAAATGATTAATTTCTAAAAAAAAATCATTTCTATTTTATAGTTGTCTTTTTAAATAATAGAACGAATTCATTTTTATAAAAAAGTTTGTAAGAAATATTGATGTAATATTGACGTTATAAACAATTGATTAAAAGAATGAACAAAGGCTAATGATAGGTCAGACGGTACGTGAGAGATCTCAATTTTCCCATGAAGATTACCTTCTCTTTTTTAGAACTAATTAACTTACTTATGAACTATAACGTTACATTTCTAGGTATCCATTTAATGAAAATCTTAGCAAAAATTTCCAAGTGAACTTGCATATTTGATAGGGGTGTCCAAAAATTGGACCGAATTGAATTAAATTGAAAAATTGGATCGAATCGAACTGATCTAAATAGTTTTATAAATCAAACGGTCCGATCTAATTTGTATTAACTAAAACCATTTTTCAAACAGTCAGTCAGACTATACTAATTTTTAAACCGGTCAAATCGGGCCGGACCGGACCTATCATCCTTGGTAAAGGCTTTCTTATGGAGTGATGAGCTATAACATGTAAGAAAAGTCTTTTTTCTAATATTTTTTCAATGAAATATAATTGTTACTCTTTGCTTGTAAGCATATAACCTTTTAATGCAGCTAAAAATCGAGTAATATATTGTTCGAGTATTAGAGTTCTTAGTTGTATGCATTCAAAGTTTGGTCTGCTTTGTTTTCTTTGATAAAGATGTTCTAATGCTGTGATTTGCAATAACATGAAGAAGAGTCCTTTTTCAATGGCTTTTATATGAAATTTAATTGTTACGCTTGGATTCTTAGCATGCATGGTTAAGTTTTTCAATAGTATTAAATATTTCATTGGCTTCATCTCTCTTGTGTGTTCTACAACTTCTGTGACCATTTTCTAGTTTACTAACCATGTTTCTTCCCATGATATTTACCTTTTCCCTCTCCTTGTTGCAAGTCTCAAATAATCATTACAAGCCAAACCTGAAGATGGAAGTCCTTGCAAGGTTGAGTGTTGTACACAGGAGCCTTAGAGTTGCGAAGTTTGGTGTCTAGAAGAGGAATATACTAGCTTTGAAAGGTCGTGGGAGAAAGTGAATTGATATTGTAGTGTAATTTTCCATCTTGATTATTTTTTAAGATTCCAATTTTTCGTGAAGAGGAATAGACAAGCTTTGAGGTATTCTTAAATAAATTTGGTTATATTTTTCTTAGTAAGGAGATTATTTGGATATTATTTCTTTGATAAATTTTTTCTTATGTTTTTCTACATATTGAACTATTATGTACTTCTTATGTTTTTCTGCATATTGAACTATTATGTACTTGTGCCATGTTTGGTTGCCTACACTAAAATAATAAGATAGGGTAGTTTTGTCCTAAAATAACATTTGGTACATTTTTAACTTGTAGTTCAAAGAATCCCAATCTAGTCTTACTAATTAGACAATTGGACTAAAACTCAACAATTATTTACTAACTAGAGGTTCTAGATTCTTTTTATAGCAAAGGAAGAGTTTCATTTCATTAGTGTAAACTTATAAATAGTATCCAGTACATAGCAACAAGAACATCAAAAATCAAAGTTGCCCAACCAAAAACTATCAAAGATGTTGTAGCATAATAAAAAAATGGGAGGTTTCCTATTTTGCTTTGTGTCTCCACTTTAATATTGATTGTTGCAATAGATAAAATGAACATTCTTTAGAGAATATGAAAACTTAGACATCTATACAAACCATTAAAAACTATTAACCAAATTGGACCAAACCGTTCGGTTACAATATTTTTAATAGTCAAATGATTCGATCCGGTCCGGTTTGGTTAAATTTTTTTTACTCAAATCTAGACCAAACCGGACCATGGACACCCTTATTAGATAGAATGGCCAAAAAGTCTTCCGATAAAGTTGGTCAGATGGTAGTAAAAATTCCTCCTGGTGAAGAAGTCTTAAGTAACTTAATCCAGCCATATTGGAATGATCTTAAATGATCTAGAACTATAAAACCAACTGAAGCATTCTCATTAATCCATGCTGCATCAAAATTAAGTTTAATTGAACTAAGAGGTGGAGCTTTCCATTTCTCAAGTATATATACATTATAATTATTCTTCTAACATGAATTCGAAGTGTCTTCCTTGAGCAACATGCATGTAAACTTATCCACCCTATTATGTATTATACTAATCATGTTTTTTGTGTTCAAAAGTTTACTTTTAAAAATAATTGAATTTTTTAACCACTATATCAACTCAATATATCATGATAACAATAGTTAAAATAAAATCTTGAATTGAAATTTCACTTTAAATTAGCAACTTTGGAGTAGAAAGTATCATGCTAATATATGTTTTGAAATCCAATCTATCAAGTGATGATCATAATAAGTTCCACTTCCAATTCATGCACAAGGTATGTATAATTTCACATATGATAAAAAGGTGTTCAACATCATCTACCTCCTTATAATGTAAAGGACAACTCCAATCTTCTAGGTTTGAAAATCTACCATTTTATTGAAGTCAATATTTGTGTTCGCCACGTTCTTGCCATGTCAATTTTATAAGTCACTAGAAAATACATCAAAAGGAATTATGACATAAATACAATCAATGTATGAAAAATCTTATTTTCTCATTAACCCCAATTGGCTATTTGTTCAAAAATATAGTCCTTATTAGGGAAAGACAATAATCCTAATTAAGGAAAATAAATAAATAAGAAATATTCACACAATTAATACACATAACATATGCACAATTTAACTCTCCCCTTCAAATTGGAAAAGATATTACACATGCCTAACTTGGATAGTAAAGTGTAAAAAAGACCTTATTACAATGCCATGAGTCACAATATCAGCTAATTAATCACTTCTTTTGATGTATGAAATTCCAATCACACTAGCATCTAGATTGTCTTTGATATAATTTCTATCAAATAGTTCGATCATGTTGCACTGGATTATTAGCAATTTCAATTACAATAGTATTATCCTAGAATAAGGTCATAGACTCTTTAGGATCGAAACCAAATTCACTTAACAAAACCTTTAACCAGACAAGATCCATAATACCATGATGAAGAGCATAATACTCAGCCTCTACATTAGAAAATGATGACATGTCTTGTTCCTTACTCCTTCAACTCATCAAATTTCCTCCTCTAATGAATGTAAGGTACCCAAAAGTAGATTTACTATCCATTTTGAAACCCGTAATTTCATATCCATTTTGTAACCTGCAAAGTCAGAATCAATAGTCTAACCATATACTAGAAAGCAAGGATTTGTGTTGCATATTTTGTATTTGTTTGGCTATATATATATCTACATATTTTAAACTATTCAATCAATAAGAAATGAGAAGATATTATCTCTATCTCCTTCATCTTTGTCCTATATTTTTTCATGGTGTCAGAGCCTAATAAGAACCTTGTATTTTGGCCATGACAAAATACGGGATGACCAATAACAAAGACATTTCAGACACTACATCTGAAATAAAAAACAACCAAGGAGTTACCGATAGTAGCCACAAAGTTTTTGATTCAAACAGCCATGATGCTTCAGATGGTTCTATTCCACCTATTATAGAGCACAAATTAAATAGGAAAAGCTATATCCAATGGTCACATTTGGTAAGGTTGTTTATGAGTGGCCGTGGAAAGGATGACTATGTTACTAGAGCATAACTCAACCCGTAAATGAGGATCCAAAGTTCAAGAGATAGAAGGATGAAAATAACATGGTTATGTCATGGTTGATTAATTCCATGACTAACAATGTGGGAGAAAATTTCTTGCTCTATGAAACTACCCAAGAAATATAGGAGTCAGCAAAAGAAATATACTTCGATAAAGAAAATATTGTAGAGATATTTGAGATAGAAGGGATTCTCCATGATCTAGGTTAAGGAGATCTTTCAATTACACAATACTACATCCTTTTCAATCGTTATTGGTAGCGACTGTATCTTTTTGAGAATTATGATTAGGATTGTAGTACATATGCATCAAAATACAAAAAAATATTATAGAGAAAAAACATAAATATAAGTTCTTATTAGGGCTGAATAAAGATCTTGATAAAGTAGGAGACATAATTTTGGAAACCAAACCTTTACCCAATATCCATGAGGTTGCTTCTAAATTTTTCCAAGAAGAGAGCCAAAAGAAGTTCATAATAGGCTCTAAAACTACTCAGCCACAATTTAAAAAGTTCTGCTCTTGCTACTCATGGACAACCACTTTCTTTCAATAATAATCAAAGAAGAGGAATACCTTGGTGTGATCCTTACAAACGACCAGGTCACACAAAGGAAACTTACTGGAAGATTCATAGTAAGCCTATAGATTGGAAGCCAAGAGAGATCCTAGGACACCAAGCCTCTATTAAGGAAAAATCAACACATCTAAAACTGAGTCCATTCAAGGAGAAACTTGAACTCCTTCAATAAATTATCAACAAACCAGTACAAGGTTCATCATCCCCAACTCTATAATTGGATCCGGATATTTGGCATAGAAAGGTAATTTTCTTACTACCTTAAAAGTAAGTAAGGAAAGAAAAATTAAATCAATGGATTGTCAACTCCAGAGCTTTAGAAACATGACAAGAGATGCTACAATTTTCAAAACTATATGCCTTATTCTAGGAACTTCACAGTTCGGATTGTTGATGGTTCTCTCTCAAAAGTGGTTGGCATAGGATTTATTGTTATTTCTAAGGGTCTTACTCTTGAATTTTTTCTCATGATTCCTAATCTGGATTGTAATTTGTTGGTTATCAGTAAGCTCATATGTATCATTTTAATTGTGTATCGGTAAATTGATGAGTAGGACGGGCATCGAGTTAGTAACACCGATCCTACAAATACTTTGGTTTTATATTTGTAAAATTCTCGTAAGTGCATGAATCATTTATATAGAAAATGATAAGTATACTCCCAAGGTTGATCTAAGGATTGAATATATATGGTTTTTAATTTATTATTCAAACTTTTAAAAATGAAATTAAATCCTAAACATCCTATCATAATAATTTGATTTGTATTTTCTAATCCAATAACATAAAAAATAAACATAGATATGGATTCAATAAATAATAATGCAAATTTTTATCATTCATAATAGTAGAGTATTTAAGAATATAATAATTAAGTTAATTATATTTGCTCATATTATTTAGGTTATTAAAGATATAAATTGATATTTGTTGATTTTCTCTTTTTAGGTATGAAAGTGTCATTAGGTGGAGCTCAAATTCTTTTGTTTAATATTAATTAACTAATATCCTTATGCAGATCCTATTAATTAAATATTAAATTTCAGCTTTAATTCTAAGAAATAGCAAACCATCTAATTACAGCTTTATGCGGAGTTAGTTAATTATATTTTATTCAAGGTGCCTAAATTAAATCTAAGAATTTAATTATCCGAGTGCTAACTTTCAAGTTTTAAAAGTATTACAAAAAATATGTTTGTCAATACATTTTCGAATAATAGTTCTTATAAAAACTTTTGATATAGAGCTTCACTCTAACTACCGGACGATTGTACCAAAAAATAAAAGAGCACTACTCTAAATCAGACAGGATAATTAAATCTTAAAATCTAATTTTTAGATTTAAGTTTGTAATGAAAAATAATCTATTTCTCTTTAACATCCTTAATATAAAATCTTGAATAAAAACAAAATTAATTTATTTTATAGAAATGTTTTACCTATTTAATATCTTGCAAGAATGGGTACGTGCAAGCACTGACACATCATGGATGCGTGCTGGCGTTGACACGTTATGGGCAACTCTAACGTGGCATGGGTGGCTTTGACGTGGGATTTGGGCAATTTTGTCCTTTTTTTTACTTTTCCTCATATTTTTGACATTTTGTGACGTATTACATCTAATATTTTTTTCTTCGAGTCTTTAAATTATTTTTGGATGAAAATACCTGAAAAATAATAAAAATACCCATGATTCCAAAAAAATATTTATATAAAATATATGATAAAATGATACAAATATAAATCTATTTAATCAATTAAAGTACATTAAATCATGATAACTTTAGTGTTTTTAAGCACTCATCATAAACTCACTCATGATAAGAATTGTGTTACTAGTTTCTCCCAAAATTGTTGTGTTTTTCAAGATTTGGATTTGGGTAAAACAATTGACAATGTTGATATGTGTTTGGGACTCTATATCCTCAAGATTGGTGATTATCCTAAAAGATAACCTTAAATGATAGTTTGTGAAAAACAATCTTATTCTATTTCAGTTTCAAATAATGATAGTGACATTATGTTGTGGCATTATCGCTTGGGTCTTACTAGTTCTATATATCTTTGAAAGCTTTTTTCCTCTTTACTTAAAAATTCCAAGCCATTTCAGTGTAACATATGTCAATTATCCAAACATGTTTACAATTCCCATCCTATATTGTCTTATAAACCATATCATCCTTTTTCAATGATACATAGTGATGTTTGGAGGCCATCTAAGATATAAAAAAATGTAATCGAATCTTGATGGTTTGTTTCATTTATCGATTATCATACTAAAATTTCTTGGATATTTTTTATGATAGAAAAATCTAAAGTAAGTCAAATTTTCATGACTTTTCATAATATGATTCAAACACAATTCATGTCAAAATACAAGTTCTGAAAACTAACAATGCAAAAGATTACTTCAATTCATTTCTTAGTGTTTTTTTTATCAAAAGAGGGTATTATTCATCAAAGTTCTTGCGTTGACACCATTCAACAAAATAGGATAGCTAAGAGGAAAAATAGGCATCTATTAGAGGTTGTAAGATCAATCATGTTCTCAAAAAATGTCCCAATTTATTTGGAGAGAGCCTATTCTCACTGCTGCATATCTCATAAATAGAATGCCTTCTCATGTCCTAAATTTCTTGTCAAGCTTTTCTTAACTCATATCTTAAAACTTGTCTTATTTCTATTTTTTTCACCCAAAGTGTTTGATTGTACTATTATTGTTCACAATGAATAACAAAATCAAAGTAAACTTGATCCAAGGGAAATCAAATGCTTATTCCTAAGGTATTCTTCAAATCAGAAAGGCTACAAGTGTTATTCTTCTCTCATAAGGAAATTCTACAATACCTTATATGTAACCTTTTTTTAGAATCAACCATATTACCTCAAAGCAGACTTTTATGGGGAGAATGCAATCCAAGAATGTCAATTTTGTGATACTTTTATACTATCAACCAAGGAACTTCCTACACCCAAAAATACCATCAATTGAGACACTAATCTCAATCGAGACATCACCACTTCCTACCAAAAGCATTGATCACAATCCTATTGAAATTGAGACTATTGAAGCTAACACATCTCCAACTCAGTCTCAAACTATCAATAACAATGACTTTAATGTCTATTCAAAGAAAAAAATTAAGAAGATATAGATCATCAAACATATGTTGAGTAACTCCATGAAGTTTTGATTTACCTATTACGCAAAAGAAAAGGGTGAGATATTGCACAAAACACCCAATTTATAATTGTCTCCTATAAAGTTTTGAACATTTGTTACCAGCCTTACTAATATTCAGATTCCAAATAATGTCCAAGAAGCACTTCAAGTACATGAATGGAAGGTAGCTATCATGGAAGAAGTTAGAGCCTTAGAAAAGATTGACACATGAGAGCTTATTGAACTTCCAAGAGGAAAGAATCCAGTAGGTTGCAAGTGGATTTTTATAGTTAAATAAAAAGTAGATGGGAGTATTGAAAGATTCAAAGCCTAGTTAGTGGCAAAAAGGTTTACATAGTCTTATGGAATTGATTATCAAGAAATCTTTCTTGTTCCAAAGTTGAATACAATTAAAGTTCTATTATCTTTGGGTATTAACTTAGATTGGTGTCTTCATCATATGGACATCAAAAATGCCTTCCTTAATTGTGACTTAGAAGAAGAAGTGTATATATAAATTCCCTCATAATTAAAGACTCAATTCAACATTAACAAAGTTTATAGACTAAGAAAATATCTATATAGGTTTAAGTAGTATCCTCGATCTTGGTTTGATTGCTTTACCAAGGTTGTTAAGAGGTTTAGTTACTCTTAATCTCAAATAGATTATACCTTATTTATAAGATAATCTACCGAAGGGAAACTGACTATTATTATTGTATACGGGGATGATATAATCATGACAGAAGATCACGAGGAGAAAATAAGCTAGCTCAAGAATTTGATGTTAAAGATCTAGAAAATCTCAAATATTTTCAAGGAATGGAAATTACTCGATCAAAGAATGGAATTGTGGTCTCTCAAAGAAAATATATTCTTGATCTTCTAAAGAAAACTGGTATACTAGGTTGCAAAACTATTGAAACTCTTATGTACTACACAACAAAGTTAAGAACTGTAAAAGAAAGTGCTCTAGTTGATAAAGAGCAATATCAAAGACTTGTGGGAAAACTTATCTACCTTTCTCACAAAAGACATGACATTGGCTTTTTTGTCAAGGTTATTAGTTAATTTATGAACAATCCAACTACGAAGCACTTAGAGGTTGTGTATCAAATTCTAAGGTACCTAAAAATGACCCCAATAAGAGGATTGTACTTTAGAAAGACTCAAAAAAGAGATGTAGAAATGTTTTCTAATACTGACTGTGTAGGAACCTTGTTGTCTCTTTTGGAGAACATAAAACGTGCAAGTATACACAGTCACAAGTAATAAAATTTGATAAGTAAAGTATCGTTCCCACGGAGATTTGTTACTATAGTTTGTTGAATACTAAAATTATTTCTCTCTAATTTTATCCAAAACGATCGTTGATTTAGAAAAAGTTAAAGAAAAGAGTTAACAAAATAAAAGAAATATAGGATTGCAATTTTTCACCAAATTAATCCATTCAAATCATGTTATTTTCTTTTGATTTATATTTTTTAGTACATTTAATTTGTCAACCGAAAACTTCTAATTTTATCCATACATCTCTTCCGAGCTCCGTATAAACTAACCTCGTTAAATTAATTCACCATATCTCTATGAGAATTAAATTCACCATATCTCTATGAGAATTAAATTCACCAAGATTCATTACGTTCTAAGTTCTCAAATAGCCACACATACAATTAGGGTATATTCCTATCCTTCATCATACATGTCATTCTATCTATGAGCAATATACACACAAATGCCTCTTCCAAGTTTATTTATGTGCCATGGATCAATTTGATAAAATTCGTAAATAATCAAAAAGCATTAAACATAAAATAGAATAAACAAATCGAACGTCTTATAAATCTATCAAAAATAATTAAAATCAAAGCTTCATAAATTTAGATCAAATGCAACCCTAGAAAAATTAAATTACTTCATAAATTTAAAATAAAAATTACAGCAGATACAGAAAAATTAAAGAAAGAATAAAGGAAATTAAAACATCAAGTAGCGAAAATATTTGGCACACATAGAACACAACAGAAGCCAAAAATGGCTTCTGCGTGTTCCATAGTCCAGAACCGAACAACACAAAAATTATAAACTCTCCAAAAAACTTTTTAACTCTATCATAATATCTCCTATTTATAGCTAAAAAAATACATCCAAAATAATACATTTTTTTAAATACGCGTAAAATATTTGTATCGAAAATAAAACCCCGACAATTTCCTTAAATTTCGCATCCATGCGTACGAAAGAGAATATTAAATTTTTTTACGCGTGGACGGTAGAAACAGAGGGCGTCATGCGTGATTTTTTTTAATTCAATCTGTGTGCCACGTGTCAATCTATGATTGGCTGAAGAATTAATAGAGACAGGTGGTAGCATTTCATTCGGTGAACAAACCGGCTGCACGCAGGCACGACACACGGGAAAATGGCACGACGAACGTGGGAGACAACGGCTGCAACACAGGCGTGATCCTGCGCGTTTGCGCTCATTGTAACATGACACGTGTCAGAAAATGATTGGCTGATAGATAAAGTGGGACACGTAGCAGATTCTGGTTCGTGGAATAACCGGGCGCACGTGGATCGACCGCACGGGAAAAAGGGCGTGCGAAGGTGGGGGACAGCGGCTGCAACGTGTCAGACACGTGGGTCCCACTCTGCACGCCGGCATGCGTGGCAGGTGGGCCTCACTCGGGCACCGAGCCGCGTGATAGATAGAACCCTGCATCCACTCGCGTTGGTCGGGTGTGCTTGCAACATGCGCATCTGGCCGTTTCTTCTATGATCTGATGGTCCACGTTGCGTGCGTGCTCTCCTGCATGAAAATTAAACTTTAATTAATTGTATTTTGACCCACTAATTTAATTCAAATTAATGTTTAAACTTTCTTTAATTATAGTTAAGCCCTTTTCTAATTTTAAATTAAATTTTTAAATTTTTAATAATTAAAATTAAGCCTAAATTTAATTTAAATTATATTTTCAACTTTTATAAATTGTAATTAAGAACTCTATTATTTGAAATTATATTTGTGGACATAAATTTGAAATTAAGTAAGATTTCGATTCAAATTATTTAATTTTATTAAAAATGTATTTCTTAACACATAAAAGGTAAATATTAATTTATTTCACTAAAATTACACAAAAATGTCAAGAACATAGCAATTATAATTAATAAAATAGATGAAAATAATTATATAAAATACAGTTATCAAACCTTACTTGATAGAAGATCAATATCAAGATATTGCACATATGTATGGGAAAGCTTAGTTTTATGGTGAAGTAAGAACCAATCAGTTGTAGCTAGGAGCAATGCTAAAGCAAAGTATAGAGCCATGACTCAAGGAATCTATGAAGGAATATGGCTTAAGAGACTTCTTTAAGAACTATAATTCCTTTAGAATAACCCATGAAGATGTTTTGTGACAATTTAGCATCTACAAGTATTGCAAAGAATCTAGTGTATCATGATCATACAAAACATATGAAAATTGATCGACATTTTATAAAAAAAAGAAGATAGAAGAAAGAATAATTTCATTGGTACATATTCCAATAGCTTTTCAAAAAACTAACATTCTTACCAAAGCTCTTCTAAGAACAAGTTTTGAAGATTTGAGGTCTAAGTTAGGTATGATTGACATCTATAACCCAACTTAAGGGGGAGTGTGGAAAAGATAGGATTTACAATAATAGCCAGCCATAACTTTAATAGTGTAGCCATAGGTGTAATAGTGTTGGTACAACTGTAACAGTGTAATAGTTTACTAGATATCAGGGATTTGTTTTCATATTTTGTATTTGTTTGGCTATATATATAGCTGTATATTTTCTTATATTTTTTCATAACCTATGATGTCTAGGTGTCAATGTTTTGAGAAAAAGATAGCTTTGTATGGAGAGAACTTCAAATATTCCAAGATATAGTTCACAGCATCTATGTGTTGTTCATTTGGATTATACATGAATTAACTTATCATTCTAATAGTATAAGATAAATCATATCGAGTATGAGTGAGATATATCAATTTTCCTACTAGTCTTTGATATCACTATTACAAAATCGGGCTTTAAAGTCGGTTTGTTGAACTAAATCTAAATGAAAAGACTTAAAATTTAAGGTCAGTTCACACGTTGAACCGACTTTAAACATAAAGTTGGTTCACGGTTGAACCAACTTTAAACATAAAGTCAGTTCACGCTAAATTCTTTTTTTATACATATTTTACTCATTTTCTACTTTACTAAGAACTAGTATTCATTCACATAAACCTATATTCGATCACATAATAGTAGAAAAAACCAAAATCTGTTTAACAAAGTTTAAATAATACAAATAATTGAAAAATTGAATATAATTAATTACTTGAGAATTAAATTTATTACAAAAAAAAATTATATACAATACATATATATATATAACTTAAATTACAAATAAAATGATGTTTCTTTTGTCATGGATTTTGTGATATTTTCATTTTATTTCAAAGAGAGGAAACTTGGTTTGCTTATAATCACCAGCATAGTAACCAAGAAACAAGAAAAGAGAGATGAGATGGAGTTTGGGAAAAAAATAACTGGTCCATATAACTATTCATTCCCCTAAATACATGAACACATAAATATCTATCAAATAAACATCCCAAACTTCAAAGACACAAGAATAGAGAAATTAAAACATTATAAAAATTACAATTCATGTTGTTGTCCTATGTTAATCAAGATCATCATATTCTTCTCTTGATTCTTCTTATGATGTTATAATTTGAACAATGTGTTCTGTCTATTCTTCTCATAAATCATCAAAATTTTGCATATTTGACTTGTTCCAACCAAAGAACAATATGTAATTAAATTCAAAATAAGAATGTAATATCATGAATTCACAAAAAATAACTTATATATGTTAAAATACTAGTAAAAGAGATTATCACATCGACACCAGAATGATATAATAATAATCACCCTAGCTCACCTTGTTCCAACCAAAGAACTATATGTAACTAAATTCAAAATACGAATGTAACATCATGAATTCACAAAAAATAACTTATATATGTTAAAAGATTAGTAAAAGAGATTACCACATCGACACCAGAGTGATATAATAATAAACCGCATAGCCCGACTTGTTCCAACCAAAGAACTATGTGTAATTAAATTCAAAATAAGAATGTAATATCATGAATTCACAAAAAAATAACTCATATATGTTAAAAGATTAGTAAAAGAGATTACCACATCGACATTGGAGTGATATATAATAATAACCACATCCCTTCGAAATCATATTAGCATTGTATTAGTATGGAATAAAGCTGGTATTTTTAATGCTATAATGAGCTCTAAATATGAAGTCAAGTATAACTTTGATTTGTTACTTGGGTTGGTTAAGTTTTGGTGCCCATATACTAATACTTTTGTATTTCCTTGGGGTGAACCAACAATTACTCTTGAAGATAAGATGATTCTTGGTGGTTTTCCTATACTTGGTTGGCTAGTGACTACAATGATGTTGTCATATCGGGGAACTAGGCAAGAGATATAAGATGAAGTTTGGGCAAAAAATAGGTCCATATAACAATTCATTCCCTTAAAT
This sequence comes from Hippophae gyantsensis, assembly GCA_030763125.1. Lineage (NCBI taxonomy): Eukaryota > Viridiplantae > Streptophyta > Magnoliopsida > Rosales > Elaeagnaceae > Hippophae > Hippophae gyantsensis. The sequence continues at coordinate 54,115,652 of CM061028.1, forward strand.
ACATGAGCGCACATAAACATCGATCAAACAAGCTACCCAAACTTCAGACATAGTAATAGAGAAATTAAAGCATTATAAATATTACCATGATGTTGTCATATGCTATTCAAGATCATCAGAATCTTCTCCTGATTCTTCTTGTGATGATATAATTTGAACCATGTGTTCTGCCCATTCCTCTCGTAAATCATTAAAAATTTGCGGGTCATAGCCCGTCTTGTTCAAACCAAAGAACTATATATATTTAAATTCAAAATAAGAATGTAATTTCATGAATTTACAAAAATAAATCATATATGTTAAAAATGTATATTGGTAAAATAGATTACCACATCTTTAATTGGAATGTTGATATTTGTGATGATTTTGCTCATAAACTTCATGACATAGTAACCACACATGACTCCATCATTTTGTTTTGGAACCCATAAAAAACAAGTATACATGATTTTCCATATTCAAACATCTTTATTATTCAATAGTAAAATTAATTAAATTATTAATATTTTCTTGTACAAATCATAACTTTGTCCCATATAAGCTTATGAGATTTTTTAAGGGTAATATGCCCCTACTCTTGTTCCACAGCTTCCATGCCTTTTAAAATGGTTAGTTTTTTATTAAATATTACAAAGAATAATAGAAGAAAAATAGCCAGTTATAACTCTTACATTTCAACAACTGCTTTTGTATCTTTACTCAATTCTATGGAAGTTGAGTCATATTACCAAACATGATTTCCATACAGATCAAAGATTACCAAAATCTAATGATCTTGGCCGTGTTCAAACTTCAGTGACCAAGTGATTATCAACTTCTAATTTCTGTTAAGCGTTAATGCCCTATCACATAATTGTTTAGCTTTGATGCTAACATCCTTTTCTTGATATTGATTGACAAATGAAGATTCATAGAACATTGCTAAATGTGATGAGTGATTATGTTGAAGTCGATAATAACATACCTTATATAAAAGAAATATATATAAATAATTAGATAATATAACTATAATTATATATGTTCTACATAATAAATGAAAGTTATTTACTGATTGAGGACTCACCTTGTCCACACTTGAATTATACTTAAATCGATCATTTGATATTCAAATAGCTGCAATATGCATTTGATTGATATATATGTTTGACCGATATCTACACCAGAAATTTCTATTGGAAGTGGCACAGTCTATCCATCATTTATGCTAGATGTCATCGCAACAATATTCATCAAAGCATCAAGATTTTTGCTAAAGTTTAAAGCATAATCAAAACTATACTTTTTCTATGGCTTCTTCTTGAATGATTTAGTGCGCAATGATTGGCCACTAGACATAGATTTACCACGAGATACTTGCTTTGTATCTCTTAAATGTGCCACATTTATTAATTCTAGTATAATTGACTAAAGAAGAAGTATTATGTATGTTAGTAACAATAAAAGAATAATAATATAATAGTAGTAAAAAAAAGTGTTATCTTAAGTAAAAAATAGTACCACGTCAAAATTTATCACAACTTGACTCGACGACCAAGTTACATATTGTCTAACTACCTCTTGGACCATGGTAGCATTAGAAGGCACAGGTAGTGGATGATTATGGAGCAATAATTGATCAATTACTATTCGCCAATGATTTGGCAAATATTTATTATTAGCCAATGATTTGGCAAATATTTATTATTAATCATCTTATCATTGCTCAATTTTTATACCGTTTCAATAGCAACAAAGTCCGTTAATGAACGATGTTTCAACAAACATTTCATATTCTGTAAAAGAATTAAGCATTATATATAATAAATAAAATATATAATAAAATAAAAATAATAGACTATCTACATAAACTTCAAGTCTTACCACAAATGATTCGCAAATAGAGGAGGACTTCTATGTGGGGTAGCTATTGGAAGGACATTCTCATCAAAACATTCATCGTGATGTGATGGATGTTAAGAATGAATAGATTGCTTTGGAGATGTTGGATCACTACCTGATTGCATCTGCATTCTTGGCATAAAGGGAGGACCAATAGGATGACTATATCCCATACAGGATATAGGTTGGGCGCCATGAGATTGCATGGGTGGCATGCCTAGCATGGATGGTGGCATAACTGGCACAGATGATGGCATGACTGGCACAGATGGTGGCATAATTGGTATGGATGGTTGCATGTCTGGCCAATATGCCATGCCCTGATTGTAGTATATTGTCATGCCTAACATGTGTTGTGATTGATATTCTTTTAAAGTGGAAATCTCACTTAACATTGAGGCCTTAAAGGAGCTGAGTTCTTTTTCAATTTTACAGTACTTTTCCTTACTGACCATCTAAGGCTTTTGTTTTGGAATGCTAAAAAACTCCATATAACGATCATATTGGCTTCCTCCCCTAACACTACCAGGGTGCTCGCGTCTGAATGCATGATATATAGCATCTCTCCCTGGCTATTCAATTATTTCACCCCTGGCTTTTTGTTCTTGAACATCTCTCTACAAATAATAAAGCAAGCAAACATATCATACATTATTACATCAAATAGAAAAAATCATAAGGACTTTGTATCAAGTTAAATTACTAACCAACTTATTTAGTTGTTCTTTTCCTCACTTATTCATTGGTCTTGACTTCTTCGTTTTAAGGGTCTTTGTTTCTATGTACAATTCAGATCGGGTAACCAGTCTACCCAATTAAGCTTTCTTCATAAATTAAATAAATTTATTAACCATGACATCAACTTAAATTAGGAAAATAAATATAAAAAATATTTATAAATTAACACAAATTAATAATACCATTCTATATCTAACTTTAGGATATGAAAACCTCCCAATACGATTAGGAATAATATTGTGCATTTGTATATTCTGATGTTCTTCCCTAATAATTTGAAATTCATCTATAAGTCTATAATCCACTAAGTATTTCCAAACTTGAGGTGTAATCCAAGGGTGTCCTTAAGGGATTTTTTATAGTTCTACTTCATCAAGTGGTTTCAAATAACACATAATTTATGGCCAATCTAGAAGTTTTGTATTCCTTCCACGCCTTATTTGCAATCTTATAACACTTGATCTTCCAAGTGTTAGAGACTTTATAACGATTATGTAAAAACACACTATAAAAGATGAGATACAATACAAAAAAGATATAATATATGTAATTAGTTATAAAATAAAAGAGACTTACACAAATGGTTTTCCATATTTTGACCTTTTCAGCTTTGTCAACCTGAGTCCAATCATTTATATTGATTGGTATACTTGACTTCATAAGTCTACCAATAGAGGATTTCAATTGTTGGCCATTTTATTGGATTACCAGTAGCATCAAAAAGAATGGTTACTCTATCATCTGGGTTAAGTGGAGCATCAGGTATATTCGTCCAACCCCTTCTTTTCAAATGCCCCAATGGATCATTTGGATCTATAAGCTTTGGTACCCTTGGATCCATGAAATAGCTGCAAACAATGATGAAATATAAATTAATTGACAATTTTAAGTCCAGACATATAATTATCCAAGAATTATTAGAATAATATAAAACATATATTGTTTTTAATTAGGTTATTGATCGTATACATATATTCCTTCACAATCACATGCATTTGGCAATTTGTTTGAAAAATGACTAATATTGGATAATGTATCAAGCATAAAGTCATCATTTTTTAAAGCATCACAATGGTAGAACTCTTTTTGTGGAGGCGTTAACACAACAAACCATCTTGTGTCAATTTGATCGCTCATGTAAAATATTTGTTTTTCATGAAGTGCTAACGTGAACGGATCATCAGTGTGACTTATCTTGGATAAACTTACAAGGGTAAATCCAAAATCATCTATTTTATATCCAATATTGATAACATCTTCGACCCAATCACACAAGAATACTGTTTCATGGAAGACCTCATAATCGAGTTCCCAAATTTCTTAAATTATACTATAATATGTTCTATCAGAAAGTACCGGATTACCATATTTTGAACTGGAAAATTGCATAATTTGTGTAACCATCTTCACACCACTATTCTGATTTACTCGGACTTTGTCCCTTGCTTGAGTTGTAAACCTCGATCCATTAATTGTGAAATTAGAAAATGATTTGACATCAAATTTTGGACCATGTGCAAGTCTTTCTAAACTTTCTGTTATTTTATGATTGGGCTTGTTGAGTTCAACTCGAATCTATGCATACAAAAACATAAAATGTGTTTAAAGCAAAGTTTGAAAACATTGCATAGAAGTACTAATGAATTCTTATATGTGACACTTACATGGTTACGAAACCAATTAATAAGCTCTCGCTTATGTTCATCATACAACCATTTTTCTCTTCCTTTTTTTTATAACGAGGATCGATCTTTAGTAAGTTTAAATGCATTCTATAATGTTATTAAAGATATATCAAGTAAATATCATTAATAGTTAAATAAAAAATAATTTCATTTTAAATGGAAAGGTCGAACTTGTCATCACTTACTCTATGTACGGTTGTGCCTCATTATTATTTACCAAAATGATTCAGTGTGCTTTTTCCCATCGAGTGTGATCAATAAACAATTTCTTACTTCCACCAAGCATAGGGTTACCTACTTGGATCATGTGACGTTCTAAGAACAACTTGTGTGTAGGATTCCCAATTTCAGTGCAACCACTGAAGTATTCAGAACAAAACTTAATGGCCTAGTCAGCAATGTAACATTCCACCATTCATCCTTCAGGTCGATTTCTATTATTTAAATATCCTTTAAGGACTTGCATGTATCTCTCAAAAGGATACCTCAACCTTAAGTAAGTAGGACCACACAATTGAACCTCTCAAACTAAATGAACACACAAGTGAATCATTATATCGAACAAAAAAGAAGGAGGAAAATATTTTCAAGTAGACACAAAGTCTCTACAACATCTTTCTATAAAGAGTTTAATTTGCCATTTGATATAGATTTCTTGCACATTTTATTGAAGAATGAACAAAGACGAATTATTGATAATCGAACATGTTTTGGAAGAATTGATCTATAAGGTTTCTTATCGTTGATAGACACAAAATTTCTTAAGTTGGATGTGTAACCATTAGGAACTTTCACACCCGCCAAACATTTACAAAACACATCCTTTATCTTTTTTTGACATTGTATATGATGCTAGTGGTAAGTATGTTCGATTCTTATCATTTTCTACCCTTTGTGCCAATTCAAGTCGTATGCCTAGTTTCTTTAAATCCAGTCTTGCTTTAATTCTATCCTTCATTTTTTCAGGTATATTAAGTAATGTACCAATCAAGATCTCACATACATTTTTCTCAATGTGCATGACATCTAAGATGTGATGAATGTTTAGGTCTTTCCAATAAGGCAATTCCCAAAATATTGATTTTTTATTCCAATAACCATGATCTACTGATTCAATAACATTTTCATTTTCACCCTTTTTATTAGTTGACCTCTTTCATTTCCCTACCTTAGTGAGTATTCTTTTTTTTCATCTTTTCATATCGTTTGAATGTCATACCATTCAATTGCCTTAATATCTCAACACCTTGCAAAGATCAGGGTGTAGGATCATGATCTTTTTCACCATCAAAAGGTTTCTTTTGGTATCTAAACTTGTGTCCATATGGAAAAAATCTTCTATGTCTTCTATAAGACATCTTTCATCCGTGAACAAGATAAGTTGTAGAAGTACCATCACTACATATAGAGCATCCCATATAACCATTTGTTGCATGTCCTGATAAGTTCCCATAGGCAGGAAAATCATTAATTATCCATAAAAGGACACCCCTTAAGTTAAAGTGTTCTTCTTTATGTGCATCATAAACATTTACACCATCATTACATAACGTCTTTAAATCATCTATCAGAGGTTGCAAATATACATCAATATCAACACCAGGTTATTTCGATCCTGAGATCGATAATGTTAACATCATGAATTTTCTTTTCATACACAATTAGGGAGGAAGGTTTTATGTTATCATAATTATTGGCCAATAGTTATATCTAATACTAAGGGAACTGTGTGGATTAATTCCATCGGCAGCAATGGCAAGATAAAGATTGCGTGGATCAGATGCAAATTAAGGGGATAAATTATCTACTACTTTCCAATTTGGAGAATCACAAGGATGATGTAGAACCCCATCATCAGATCGATTATCTGAATGCTAAGTCAACATCTTTGATGTCTCTTTACTTTTGAACAACCTTTGAAAGCAAGGAATCGGAGGAAAGTACCAAAGAATCTTTATGGGCACGCCTTTCTTAGGTGTTGTCTCATTTGTAGCATGCTTCCATCTCGATTCTTTACACATCGGACAATCATCTAATGTCTTATATTCTTTCCTATAAAGAATGCAATCATTAGGACAAGCATGAATCTTATGATATTCCATGCCAAAATCGACTAAGATATTTCTTCACTTCATACATTGAAGATGACAATTCTATACCCTCAAGAAACATATCTATTAGTAGATTTAGTAATTCTGTGAATCCCTAGTCAGAAAAACCATGTTTTTCCTTCACATTGTACAAGTGAATCAATCCTGACATTTTAGTGTATTTCTTGCATTTTGAATACACCGGTTTTTCGACATCTTCTAGAAGTTTTTTAAAGGTTTCGGGATCATCCTCATATAGTTCATCTTCAACACCATGAAACATATTTTATGTCTGTACATTATGATAAGATGTATATAATCCATTCACATTCTTATTTATCTCTTTTCCATAAGTATTATCAATATTTTCCATGATAATACCAACTTTTATAACTTAAAATAATACCACTACGGATAAGGTGATACTTAACCTCGTCAACATCATGAAATCGTTCATTTTTACATTTAACACACGGACATCAAATCATACTAATTTTATTATTATTATTTTCATAAGCAAATTCCAAGAAATTTTTAACTCTAAAAATGTAGTCCTGCTCAATTCTAAACTTTGACATCCAAGATTTGTCTATTTTCTATTAATGACATTAAGCATATTAAATATGTATCCAATCAATATATTTTAGGTATTATTATATATGAATTTCCTAATTATTAAAATATATACCAAAATATCATATAAAAATAAATATATAAAAACCAAATATAACAAATAAATACACATAAATATAATTATATGAGATTGATTATAATTACTAATAATAATATGCCACATCATTTGAGTTGATTTAAAATTTAAGATATATAAAACAGAATTTATATAATAATTTTGTGATGATTAAGATTTTTTAAATAATTAAACTACTTTAAATCACAAATATTTTAATGTGCATCATATTGTTGAATAATGTCTTTCCTATTTCCTATTAATATAAATAAATAAATTAAACATCAATCTTAAATCAGTCATAAATATATATATATAAATTTATTTTATTACGAAATACTTATATAAAACCTAAGTAATAAAAATAATAATATACATAATACAAAATATATACAATATACAAATTTATACACATAATATACAAAAAATAATGCAAAGTAAATAATAAGTGTGTAGAATTAATAAAAATATTTACAAGAGTAAATGAAGTGACAAAATGAAGGAAATGAAGAAAAAAATGGTGTTTTGTAAGTGAGAAAATGAGTATAAAAAACTTGAGTATTTCACTAAAAAAAATAAGGGATCTGGAAGATAATTTGGAGAGAAAGAAAACCCACTAAACGGCTTTGAAATTGGTGGTCGTAGGTGGCCGAAAAATGAGAAAGAGTGGAGGAGGTGAAGCTCAATTTTAGGTTTTTGTGTGTTGTTTACAACGTTGCAAATTAAAATGTTGCGTCTAATGGGGAAGAAAGGAGAGAAAAGGAAAAATCCACGTGTATAGCATCAATTGACACGTAGAACCAACGCTACGTAATATGTGTAGCATCGGTTCTACATAGCGTTGGTTCAACACATCAACTAACACTAATTTTAAGTTATTTTTTCACCGAACCAACTTTTAATATCGACTTAAATGCCACATTTTGTAGTAGTGTATCTTTTCTTGTTAGTTGGAATTTGATCATGATACAAAGTTAAACCATGATTCACCTCAATAGGTGGGTCTACAAGGATGCAATCCAAATTACCAATTCTAGCCAATAGATCTAAGATATACTTCATTTGAGACACCAAGAGCCCTTGTTTAGATTGAGACTTCAATATCTAAGAAGTATTTCAAATTCCTTAGTCAAATAGCTATGTAATTGTTATGTCTCACTGGTATTACTACATGTAACAATCATGTCATCAATATAAAGTAGAAGTAAGCTAATATCACTTCCTTTCCTTTTATAGAAAAGAGTGTTATTTCTTGGACCTATTTAAAACCATATTCTTTTATTGAGTGGCTCAATATGCTAAACCAAACCCTGGGTGACTGTTTCAACTCTTATAAAACCTTTTTCAACCTACACTCTTTTCTTAAACTTCAGTTGGGAACCCAGAAGGAGGATCCATATATACCTCCTCTGCCAATTCTCTATGAAGAAATATATTCTTAACATCAAATTGATGTAGTAGCCATTCTAGATTCACCACAATAGAAAGTATAACTCAAACAATATTCATATTAGCTACCAAAGCAAATGTCTCTTGATAGTCAATAACAAAGTTTGAGTATATTCCTTAGCTACTACTCTAGCCTTATTCCTCTCCCATGTCTCATCTGAATGGAACTTGACAGTAAACGCCCACTTGTAACCCATAGTCTTTTTTACTTAGGTAACTCAAATAATTCCCAAGTATAGTTCTTTTGAAAGGCATTCATTTCTTTTACCATAGTAGCTCTCCACTTTGGATCTTTAAAGGCTTCTTAAAAATGACTAGAAACATATTTGGAGGAAATTGGATGGGCAAAAGTTAAGTAAGTTTTAGATAAACACTTATAATAAACATAGTCATAAATGGGATAAACAATATTAGATGAAGGCTTATAGAAGATTCACTTGTCAAGCTATTTACGATCTCGAATAGGATAACTTATATCTTGACTACATATTAACGGATCTAAGATAATAGGTGTTGACACTGTAGGATCTAAAGGTATGTCAGAATTAGAGATGGTAGAAAGTAAAGAAGAGACTTGTATCTTAGAATCAATCTCAGAAGATTCATTTGAAGGTATGATACTATCATTAAGAAGAACTTCTAATTCAGAAGATGGGGGCATATCAGTAATATCCTTTTTTTCTTTTACTAAATTACCGGTGGAACATTTTAAGTTGTCTAGCTATAATATAAGCAAGCATAATTACTTAGTTATTATATCCATAAATACTCCACTATTATAAAAGATAAAATTTGCATAAATGTTTAGTGAATCTGTATCTATGTTTATTTTTACGTTATTAGATTAAAAACACATAACCCCAAAATATCGTGACAGGATGTTTAGGATTTAATTTCGTTTTTAAAAGTTTGAATAATAAATTAAAAACCACATACATTCCTTCCTTAGATCGACCTTGGGAGTATACTTATCATTTTTCTACGAAATGATTCTTGTACTTGTGAGAGTTTTATAAATATAAAATCAAAGTATCGGCAGGATCGACGATGTAGTTTCTACCCGTCAACAACCTCAATCCAAAAATATTTAAGAACTTGCATAGTGAAACACAAGGCACACACCACCTCAAGAAGGTGATTATTGATGCTTATTTTCGCAAGTGTACGAATCGTTCAAGTAATAAAGTTTCCAAAATACAGATATCGAACCCACAAGAAATGGTGTTACTAAGTACCGAAATTGACTAATCCTAATTTTATTTGAAAACCGAATTTTTGAAATTGTTTAAGAAGAAAATTAACTTAAAACTAAATGCAAATAACAAAATTGAATGTTGTTCACGAATAATTAAAAACGCTAAGGCATTTGATTTCGTTAAATCAATTCAATCCGATTTCAAGTCATGTTATATGAGAATCAAAGCTAAAAGTGATGGTTGAAAAACCCAAATTTACCTAATACTCTCTCTCGAGTTATATTAGAATTACTTATCTATGAAAACCAACTATATTTCTATGAAGATTTAATCACAAACAAGCACATTACGATTTATGAAATTTCTAGAATAACCACATACATCATGCATTAGTTCTCACACTCGCATTCAACATACGGTATTTATCACAAGAAGCATTCATTACATATCTCCTCTCGGTCTCAATAGAATGCAACTAATCATCTAAATCTTGGCCAGAAATTTAAAAGCATTAAGCATGGAAATAAATACTCAACTGGAAAACAATGAACTCATATAACAATAACAAAAGAAATCAGATTTCCTTGATTCAACTACATCATAGCCTTAGCAAAAACGAATTAGTTCATAACAGAAATAAGAACAACCATTATTTCAATTGAATCCATGAATAACAAAACTGAATAAACTGCAGAATATAAAAGCTAAGGAGAAGAGATGAAAAACTCTAGAAGATGAAGACTTGGTAGCAACAATGGTGAAGATCCTTCAAGTTTCTCCAAACTTTCTCTCCTCCAAAATTGTCTTTGAACTCCACTTTCTGCCATCCCCCTCTTTCTACATCACATTGTATATATAGATCTAGGGTTTGGAGGGTAATTTTGGAACAAAACAACATAAAAAATGTGTTTTCGGACGAAACTCGCCGGCGGCGAGATTTTGGGAAAAGTTAGGATTTTTGTTCGGCTAAATCTCGCCGCCGGCGAGATCAATGTGGTCGGCGGCGAGATGCACTTGGTCGATGGCGAGGTGAAGTTAGCCGGTGGCGAGGTGAAGTTGGCCGGTGGCGAGATGAAGTTGGTCGGCGGCGAGATTGCTTTGCCAAAACCCGTGCTCCTTGCATGATTTTCAACGTATTTTCTGTAAGATTTTCGCCGGCAGCGAGAATATTCTTGCCGGTGGCAAAATTCCAAATTTTGAAATTTTGTTTTCTTTTTATTTGCACTCAATCCCGATCATTGAAATTTGTCCCAAACTTCTCCAAAATTATAATTTTACCTTAAATTTCACTTTAAACGGGAAATACCTGTGAAATGAAATTTGTGGATTAAATAATCAAATAAACGTAATTTTCACACAAATATCAACTTTTAAATCATAACAAAAATACAATAATTTGACTCTTATCAACAACCCCCAACGAGCTTCTTGCTAGTCTCTAGCAAGAAAAGCGATCTATGAATAAATTCAAAGGAGACATTAAAAGAACAATTCAAAGAAAATTTATTCTATTTACAACATTACATTAAGCGTATGCAATAAGCCTTTAAACCCCTAGGCGGCCCTAGTAGGACGAGTTGTAGTCTCGTGAGGGCTTCGAGTGATGATACCCACAAACATCTTACCTATAACTATCCTAACTCAAAACCATAAAATCACATAACACTTAATTTGCACAAATGTCTCAAAAATTGTAAATAACACCCAACATATAGAATAATTAAATGTCACCTAAGCTTTAAGAAATCTCAAATGCCAATTTCACTTTTGTTATTGACTCTTAAACATCCATCAAACCACAAACCAATAGCCATAATGCCCAGATAATATTATGCATAACATCCATAAACAAAAAGGTGAAATCTCAAACTCCATAGGCTCACTTTTCAAACCTCTCTCCACTAATGAAGGAAAATACACCACTTCGGATCAATAGGACTTTATGAGGTTTGTAATGTTAGGCTTAGGTATTTGGTTAAGAAAGAACGGGAAGTGTCAAAATACAAATAAGGGCACTTATTAGATTAAACACAACCAATTAAGTAAAAGAGTAACACCATTTAACCCAAATTGTTTCTTCCGATCATAACCCATTTTTCCAAAGATAAACAAAGTTCTTCCTCAATCTTTTACCTCAGTATATCCATCACTAACACTCTTTTATTTATTAAAATGTGAAGGCTTTCTTCTTCTTCTTCTTTTTTTTTACTCAATTGCTCTTGAAAAGCCAACCACTTTCTTCCAATATTTATGGAAGATTTTTTTTCTTTTTTTTTCATCCTTACTCCAATTGTTCTTGAAAAGACATAACCCCCAATCAATTTCTTCCAATATATGTGGAAGATTTCTCCAATTGCTCTTGAAAACTTTGTGTTCAAAATTAAGTGCTCTTAACAAATAAGGTAGGAATTATATATATATATATATATATATTTGGCTCAATAAAAGGTAGGTTATAGAAGGCAAAAAGAAAGAAAAGTAAGGCTAACAATATATTTAAATAGGCTCAAAGAGGTAACTAGTGATATAAGGATAACAAGGTAGGCTCAAAATGGCACAATCGATCCAAAAATGGCCTACATCATATCCTAAATAGTGCAATTCCAAATTATTTCGCCTCAAGAGGTTTTCAAATGAGTTCTAGAGTTTGTTGAGATCACAAAAATATCCATGAAAAATTCGCACATAAGACTTCTCTAAGCATTTAGACTAATCAACCAAATCATACCACATACCAAAAGAGTCGCCAACTAGGTAAAATCAATATTTGAAATTATCTTTAAACCGAAGCAAAATTTAATGTCTTCTAAAAGCTACTTGTTATCACAATCATATTATTATCATCAACGTGCAAATTAAAATAAGTAAAATGCAAATGAAAAAAAAATAAAAATAAAAATAAAACAATAAAGAAATTAAAGAAATTAAATCAAAATGCGGAAAAATAAATGGAAAATCAAAATTAAACACAACTAAACACACAAACAAAACTACTAAAAATGAAGGAAAGAAAAGATTTACCGTTTACCGCACCCCTAAACAAAACCTTACATTGTCCTCAATATAAGAAAGGAAAGAGAGATCTCCTTTTCGCCGGCGGTGAACGTAAGATTTTTTTTTCTTTTTTCTTAGATGGGATGGCATTGGCTTTAGCTCAATCTTGATGGCTCCATTATTTACCACTAAGGTTGGAGTTTCATTTGTTCCCAACTCCTTAAATGTTTCATCACTGCACAAATATTCATCAGGTGTTGCCATTAATTCGGAATATTGTCTCATCCCCTCATCTTCCTCCTCAATTGTTGCAGATTTGACAAGGCAAGCTTCTAGTGGTAGCAATGGAGTTCTCTCCTCAAAAGTTTCCGAGATTAACCCGTCAAGAGTGTTAATTTGAAAACAAGAATGTACGTCACTTGGAAATTTTATTTCTTCAAAAACATCAAAAGTCACTTGTTCATCTTGCACCCGTAGAATGAGCTTTCCTTGTTGAACATCAATCAATATTCTTCCAGTTGCAAGGAATGGTCTCCCCAATATTAACGGTATCTCTCCATCTTCCTCCATGTCAAGCACCACGAAATCTATAGGAAAAATAAATTTGTCGACTTTAATTAAAACATTCTCAATTACCCCTAGAGGATATTTCACCGATCGATCTGCTAATTGTAAAGAGATTGAAGTGGGCTTCACTTCTCCCAGGCCTAGTTTCCTAAAAACAGAAAATGGCATCAAATTAATGCTTACTCCTAAATCACATAGGACTTTATCAAAATTGCAACTTCCTATAGTGCAAGGTATAGTAAAACTCCCTCGGTCTTTCAATTTTTGTGGCAGTTTTCTTTGAAGAACTACACTACACTCCTCATTTAGCATGACAGTTGCATAATCTCCCAGCCTCCTCTTCTTTGATAGAATTAATTTCATGAATTTTGCATACTTGGGCATTTGTTCCAACATCTCTGCAAAAGGAATGTTAATATGCAATTTCTTAAAAATATCCAAAAATTTATCAAATTGATTATCAAGCTTTTTCTTATTCAATCTTTGAGGATATGGGATAGGAGGCTCATATTTCGCATATGGGGAAGGTTGAACATCTTGGGAACTTGATGGATTTTCTTTAGATTCTTCCATCTTTTTCTCCGATTTCCTCTGCCATTCAAGTTCTTTACCACTTCTCAATGTGATAGCCTTTGCATGCTCTGTGGGATTTATTGTGTCACTAGGCAACGATCCTTGAGACCTTTCTGCAATCTGCTTTGAAAGCTACCCAAGTTGGTTTTGGATGTCCATGTTGATTGCCTCTTGATTTCTGAAATTTTCTCTTGTCTCATCAATGAACTTTCCCAAAATTTCTTCCAAATTTGTTTGTTTCTTCTCTTGGGGTTGGTAGGAAGATGATGACGGTTTGAATCCCCCTTGGTTATTTCCCCATGACAAATTTGGATGATTTCTCCAACCTGGATTGTAAGTGTTCGAATATGGGTTATGTTGAGGTTTTTGGAAATTTGAAACATAATTTGCTTGCTCAGCATTTGGTGAAGCAAATGGATTTCCAACTTGGCACTCGATACTAACATGATTTCCACCACATAAATCACATTGTGTAGTTGGTTTGGATTCGAATTTGGATGACAAAGAATCCATCTTTCTTGAAAGAACAACAACTTGAGCCGACAAAGCATTTACTGAATCAATTTCATGCACTGTTGCTGGTCTTTTTGCAATTACCCGCTCTGAATGCCACTGATTGTTGTTTTCTGCCATAATCTCTAACAACTCATGAGCATCCTTCGGTGTTTTTCCCATTAAAGACCCTCCAGTTGCAGCATCAATCATTGCACGATAGTTTGAAACCAACCCATTATAAAATGTAGAGACTTGCAGCCAAATTGGTATACCATGATGTGGGCACTTCCTCAACATTTCTTTGAATCTTTCCCAAGCTTCATACAATGATTCTTGGTCATACTGTGTAAAAGATGTGATTTCATTCCTCAATTTTGCTATCTTAGCAGGAGGAAAGAACTTGGACAAGAATTTCTGAACCAGTTCATTCCATGTTGTAATTGATCCCGGTGGTAATGAATTTAGCCACTCCTTGGCTTTATCCCTAAGTGAAAATGGAAAACCCTCATTCTTATAGCATCCTCGGACACACCATTTATCTTGTAAAGATCACACACCTCCATAAAGTAAGCAATATGTGCATTTGGATCATCCTTTGACATTCCCCCAAACGGATTTGTTTGAACCATTTGGATAAAGGATAGTTTTATCTCAAAGTTATTGGCTTGAACAGTTGGCCTCCTTATACCCGAAGTAGTTCCAGCAACATTAGGCACAACATAATCCTTCAAAGCTCTACGATTTCCACCTCCCTCAACAAATGGTGGATCCATGGCTAATTGTCTATTAGGAGCTGAAGTTGAACATCTTCTCTCTCGGTTTAGACGCCTATATGTTCTATCAATCTCCGGATCAAATGGAAGAAGGTTAAGGCTTCTTGTACGTTTCATACACAAATCCTACAATCAGAAAATCAACTAGCACAAAAACAACACAAAGTTACTTTTTTTTATGATAAATAAAATAAAATAGCAAAATAAACAAAATTAAAAATGAAACAATGATAAAGAAAATTAACTTCAAATTAAAACTAAGATTAGGTAGTATCGATATTAAAAAAATCAAACCATTCCCCCTACAACGGCGCCAAAAACTTGATGCTTATTTTCGCAAGTGTACGAATCGTTCAAGTAATAAAGTGTACAAAAGTACAGATATCGAACCCACAAGAAATGGTGTTACTAAGTACCGAAATTGACTAATCCTAATTTTATTTGAAAACCGAATTTTTGAAATTGTTTAAGAAGAAAATTAACTTAAAACTAAATGCAAATAACAAAATTGAATGTTGTTCACGAATAATTAAAAACGCTAAAGCATTTGATTTCGCTAAATCAAGTCAATCCGATTTCAAGTCATGTTATATGAGAATCAAAGCTAAAAATGATGGTTGAAAAACCCAAATTTACCTAATACTCTCTCTCGAGTTATATTAGAATTACTTATCTATGAAAACCAACTATATTTCTATGAAGATTTAATCACAAACAAGCACATTACGATTTATGGAATTTCTAGAATAACCACATACATCATGCATTAGTTCTCACACTCGCATTCAACATACAGTATTTATCACAAGAAGCATTCATTACATATCTCCCCTCGGTCTCAATATAATGCAACTAATCATCTAAATCTTGGCCATAAATTTAAAAGCATTAAGCATGGAAATAAATACTCAACTTGAAAACAATGAACTCATATAACAATAACAAAAGAAATCAGATTTCCTTGATTCAACTACATCATAGCCTTAGCAAAAACGAATTAGTTCATAATAGAAATAAGAACAACCATTATTTCAATTGAATCCATGAATAACAAAACTGAATAAACAACAGAATATAAAAGATAAGGAAAAGAGATGAAAAACTATAGAAGATGAAGACTTGGTAGCAACAATGGTGAAGATCCTTCAAGTTTCTCCAAAATTTCTCTCCAAAATTTCTTTGTCTCCTCCAAAATTGTCTTTGAACTCCACTTTCTGCCATCCCCCTCTTTCTCCATCACATTGTATATATAGATCTAGGATTTGGGGGGTAATTTTGGAACAAAACAACATAAAAAATGTGTTTTCAAACGAAACTCGCCGGCAGCGATATTTTGGGAAAAGTTAGGATTTTTGTTCTGCTAAATCTCGCCAGCGGTGAGATCAATGTGGCTGGCGGCGAGATGCACTTGGCCGGCAGTGAGGTGAAGTTAGCCGACGGCGAGATGAAGTTGGCCAGCGGCGAGATTGCTTTGCCAAAACCCGTGCTCCCTGCATGATTTTCAACGTATTTTCTGTAAGGTTTTCGCCGGTGGCGAGAATATTCTCGTCGGTGGTGAAATTCCAAATTTTGAAATTTTGTTTTCTTTTATTTGCACTCAATCCCGATCATTGAAATTTGTCCCAAACTTCTCCAAAATTATGATTTTACCTGAAATTGCACTTTAAACACGAAATACCCGTGAAATGACATTTGTGGATTAAATAATCAAATAAACGCAATTTTCACACAAATATCAACATTTAAGTCATAACAAAAATGCAATAATTTGACTCTTATCAATTATTCTTATACTCTGCCATGCCATTCTATTGTGGCGTATAAATGCATATGGTCTAGTGAAGAATGCCATAAGTTTTAAAAAAACCAGTAACAAATTGATTTACCAATTCATAACCATTATCAAAGTGAAAAACCTAAACTACACATGAAATCACTCTTGGACTTTAATAGATAAATCCAAGTAATTCTAGTACAATCATCAATAAAGTAAAAACAATATTTATGACCAGAAGAAGTAGGAGTAGAAAAGGACCCTACACATCAATTTAGACACAAGAAAAAGGACATAGTTTTTATTAGTACTAATTTTGAAAGAAACACGATGATTCTTAGCAAAAATGCATTGTTTACATATCAAACTAGAAGTATAAATATTATAAAACAATTTAGGAAATAAAAGCTCTAA
This sequence comes from Hippophae gyantsensis, assembly GCA_030763125.1. Taxonomy (NCBI): domain Eukaryota; kingdom Viridiplantae; phylum Streptophyta; class Magnoliopsida; order Rosales; family Elaeagnaceae; genus Hippophae; species Hippophae gyantsensis. Next base: position 54,132,966 of record CM061028.1, read on the forward strand.
ATAAGGAAAAGATGGATGTCCTAAATGACAATGCCAAAATATAATCCGTATTTTCTCAATCTCTTTATCAACTTGAAAACCAGAACTAAGATTTCTAGTCCCTTTCTCCAAGTAGTAAAAACTCATCTCTTCTACCAGTGCCAATCTTCATCTCCGTTTGATTGTCTTGAAACACACAATGTATAGAATAGAATGTTATAAAACAATCAAGATTTTTGGCAAGTTGACTAATGGCTATAAGACTATTTTTAATAGTTGGTGCAAGTAAAACAGATGATATTGAGACATTGCTAGCTCCTAAAATTGGCATTGGTGCCTCATTAGCAACTTGAACAAACTTAACAAAAGTTGATGTTAGAGAATCAAGAATATAAGTGTTACTAGTTATATGATCAATATCCCCTGAATCAATAAGCCAAGTGTCCGAAGTAGAAGAAATAAAGAATGAACCATAATTACTTTCTTTGAGTAGTCACTCGAGAAATCTGAGAAGCAAAAGATGAAGAATTAGTGATAGTAGCAATGGAAAAAAAATATATTTTCCTTTCAACTTGCTTAAGTTTGTACCACTCCGGATAGCCATGCTTCTTCTAGCAAACATAAATAGTATGCTTAGTATTATGACAGTAGGTGCAAAATCGAGAACTAGAGCCAATAGATAGGTGACTTGAACTGGGCCTACTCCTTGGGATAAAAAGGGCAAATGACTCATGGTGATCCTTAGTGCTAATGGTGAGCTGTCTCTATAATTCTATGATGGACTTGAGAATATGCTTCCTCCAGGATTGGCAAAGGAGAAGTAGCCAAAACTCGACTACTAACCTGATCCAAACTCCAATCGAGACCAACAAGGAACATATAAACTTGATCCTTAGTAATATGTTTCCTCAGTTTCTCAATATCGGTACCACATGCCATATCATTAGAGGTATGTGGTAATCTAACTCCATGAAAATAGAGTTCAATTCATTATAATATTCAGGGAGAGGTTGACCACCCTGACAAAGTTGAAATCATCTCTTTATTAATTCATCTACTTGTGAAGAGTCTGAAATATCGAGGTAGTTTTTCCTCATAGCATTTTACACCTCTTTTGTAATGTTAGATTGAATAAAGTGAGACATTAATTTATTTTTCATAGAGTTGATAATCCATAGTTTTACTAAAACATCTTCAGCTTCATAAGTTGGATAATCCTCTTTTGGGGAAACTTTTTTTTCGATAATATAATCTTTCTTCTCTTTGCCAGTAATATGAACCTTCAAATTTTGGACTGAACATGATAATTGATACTATCTAATTTAATATTAACTGAAAAAATATCATGTATATTCGTAGTAGAGATAAATTACTAATAGATTTAACCTCGTTCAAAAAAAAAAAACTAATGTGCTCCTTAGATATGAATTTTTTTTCTCTTTTTTTCTTCCTTTTTTTAAAGTAAACTAACGAGGAGAAAAAAATTGGTCCCAAAATCAATTAGTAACACAAAATCAGATAGTAATACTAAGTCCAAAATAAGTACCAAAAACAAACAAATAAGCCCAGAAAAGCACAAATATACAGCCCGGGTTAATATCATAAATACCTCAAGTTTTAAGAAATCTTTAGAAATACCCCTAAGGTTTGAAAAAAATTCAAATATCACTGAAACATAACAGAAGTTAAATTTAACGAAAGTAAATAGTAACATTAAATATTAGAAATACCCCTAAGGTTTCAAGAAAAAATATATTCCTAAAATGGAAAAAAGAAAAAAGAAATCAATAAATAATAAATATAAAATCAGAAGATATCTTAGGATGTTTTTCATAAGAAATGGCAATAAGTACAAAGAACTTTGAAGAAATTCAAAAAATAAAGTTAAATCTTAAAGAAGAAGATAGATTTAAAGACACATCATTTTTATTAAGAAAATTATTCCTAGGAAAAACATAATTTATTATAACATAAGTAATAAAGAAATGAGTATTAAGATTACAGATGCAAAAGGAAGGTATAATATACCATCAATTGATAAAGAAACTATATTAAATAAGCTATAAAAAATTCCTCATAAAGATAAAGAAAAAAATGGATACATTCATTTAGAAAGAATTCAAATATTAATAAAAGCTCATTTTAAAGAATGAATAGATACACCAATAAAAATAACAATATTAGATAACAGAATAATAAATAGGCAAGATGTCTTATTAGGAATGATCCATGGTAATTTAGGATACCAAAAGTTAAAATTTACAACATATCCTAGATTTTCTATAAATATACATGATAAAAATCTAAATCAAGTATTAAGTTTAGGTTATGAATTTGAAAAAGGAGATTTAATGAAAGAAGGAAATAATCAATTTTCAATACATTATCTAGTAGCATATTCTTTAATAAAAAGTCATAATAGTTCAATATATGGACAAAATGAATTTATAAAAATAGACAAAACTTTTAAGAAACTTGGACAAATAATAAAACCATAAATACTAGCAGACTTTAAAATACCAAAAGAATGGAAACTAGATATTATAGAAAAATCCTTAATAACAGGAAGAAATAGTAATGTTGTTAAAACTAATAACATACCAAGATTTACTTTTATAAACTATGAAGGAGAAACTTTCAACCAAGAAGAAGTTAAAAAACTAGAAGATGAAGTTAAAATAATGAAGATGTTAGTTAGTTCATGATTGCATATTAGGGGAAAATAATGTTTGGTGAAAAAATAAAAAATATGCATTTAGAAGTAAATGGAAGCCTAGTAGGTGTATCAAAAAATCAAGTAACATTATTTGAAACTGTACAAATATTAACAGAGAAAATAGATTTAGTCTAAGAATCAAACACAAAATATTTACAGGAAATAATAGATATACAAAAAGAATTACTAAAGGAAATAAAGAAACGTGGTTATAATAAACTACAATAAGATATGCATAAAGAATTTTCAGAATTAAGAAAATATGTATACAACATACATAGGAATAATGAAATAATAGGTTATAAATATGATCCCTTAAAAGGATTAAAAAGAAGAACCACCAAGGAGATCGGATTCCCTGATTCCTAAAAATGAGAAAAGGAAAGTTGAGGAACAATCTAAGAACAAAGAGATAATTCCAATTTAATGGAATATAGAAAAGAATTAGAAAGAAAATTCATAGACCCTGAAAATAGAGATATAGAAACATTGGTTAGTTTATTGACATTAACCAATGAAGAAATAGAAGAACATTATAATGAAAAACTTTATACTAACAAAGAAGAGGATGATATGATAATAATTAGTGAAACTGATTCTGAACAATAAAACATGACCTCAAAAGGTCATATGAAATCAATTTCATTACCAGTCCCTTACTAAGAATGAACATTTGACTCACATAGGGGGAAAATAAATAGGCAAAGAACAGAACAACCTAATACCACGTATAGAAGAAGACAACCACCTAAAATAGAGGAAAGGTTACATTGGGGAACTAGAGGTAGTATTCCATTAGAGTTTAAACTCCATGATAATTATAAATCTGAAATTCTAGATTTAGATTGTATAAAAGATAGGAAAAAAACCTTAGATGAATAGGCTAGTGGAATGAGTGTTCTTATACAAACTTCTCAAACTACCCAAACAAATCCCAACTTGTAGAGTGCGTATAACACATAAAATGACAAGAAATGTTAAAGTTTGGTTTTCAAACTTAATATATCAACAACATTTGTTAATGCAAGGAAATGCTTCCACAAGAAGAGAATACTTGGATACAATAATAAATGAAATATATGAAGAATTTATTAGAGAAAATAAAGGGAGGACTATCATTGAATCAAGTGAAAATGAAATCAATGGAGCTAAATGACATCTAACAAATATGGAAATTTATAACATGTGTTACGTAGATTCTTTTATTTGTGAATGTGAAATGTACTACTATAAATTACCACCTTTTATGCAAACAACTTATAAAGAAATATTTTTTCAAAAATTACCTGGAACACTATATAAAACCTTAATAGAAAATTGGGAACAAAGGAATAGAGAAACTATACTAGATACTCTAGGAGGAAGAATACGAAGCCTTAAAGATTGGATCATTATTAAATGTTAAGAAAGAAAAAAATATAAACAGATAAAAGGAAATGATAAAATATGTTATGATACAAGAGATTTTAGAATACTAGGGAAATATGGATGTAATATAAAATCTTATAAACAAAAATATAAATATAAAAAATATAAATTCAGAAAACAAAATGGAATTAGAACCAATCGAGGAATCTGATATAGATTATACTTATAGTATCCATCTATTGGAAGAAACTGAGGAGGAAATAACTGACTCAGAATATGAATACTCAAATTATGAATATTCTTCATTACAAGATGAATGATTTGTATAGTATTACAAATCCAAATAGTACTTACATTAAAGTAGGACTAAAATTTAAAGGCTATAACACTTATCATTTACATGCATATATAGATACAAGAGTTAGTATATGTGTAGCCAGTAGATATGTATTTCCAGAAGACAACTGAAAACAAGCACCAAAAAATTTAATTGTAAGAATTGCTAATAATACCACAATAAAACTCAATAAGGTATTAAAAATACTGATATAATGATAGGAGGAGAAAACTTTTACATTCCTACCATATATCAAAAGAAAATAGGAGTAGATTTGTTAATAGGAAATAATTTCCCAAACTTATATCAACCTTTCACAAAACATTCTGACAAAATAAGTCTCACAACCTTAGAAGGAGATACCATCTATGTTTCTAAAGTAAGAAAAGCTTAAATTGTCTCAAACCCAACTTTTATACAACAACATAAAAAACGAAAATGTGGTGAGATAGAAGACCAACAAAAACCTTATTTAGAAAATATTTCATTAGATATAGAAGAAAAACAAAACTCTTTTCTCAATGAAATACAAGAAGACAAAGCCCTAACAAACATTAGAAAACTATTAAAAATAGTTAGTTCAGAAAATCCTTTGTATCCAAAAATAAATAAATCTAAAACAATAGTCAACATAAAAGTAAGAGATCCTAACAAGACCATAAGAGTAAAACCAATGATTTATACTTCAGAAGACGGGATTGAATTCGGAAAACAAATTTAAGAATTTTTGGAATTAAAATTCATAATACCAAGTAATTCACCTCACTTTGGTCCAACATTCTTAGTTGAAAAATAAGCTGAGAAAAAAAGATAATGGTAATAAAAGGATAGAAATATTTCTCGAGTTTTGATTGCAAAAATGGATTTTGGCAAATAAAATTAGATGATGAATCCCAAAAATTAACAACATTTAGTTGCCCCCAAGGACAATTCTAATGGACAGTTATATCATTTGGATTAAAATAAGCTCCATGTATTTTTCAAAGATATATGGACAACATTTTTAAGAAATTACACGATATTTGTTATGTTTACATAGATGATATTTTGGTTATCATTAATTAATTAATTAAACATTATTTGGATATTATCAATATTTTACAAGAATGTAGAAGAGAAGGTATTGTACTCTCTGAAAAGAAAATAGTACTTGCTCAACATAAAATTAAATACTTAGGGTTGGAAATTGAAGATGAAAAACATAATCTACAACCCCATATACTAAATAATATTCAAGGTTCTTCTAGTGAATTAAAAGATAAAAACTAATTAAAAAGTTTTTAGGATGTTTAACATATGCAGAAGTATATATTAAGAAACTTGCAGAAATGAGAAAACCATTACAAGAAAAATTGAAAAAAGATCATATCTGGAAATGGATAGAAGAAGATACTCTATATATGGATAGAGTAAAGCAAAGGTAAAAAATTTACTAACTTTATACCATCCAAGATCAGATGATAAGATGATAATTGAAACATATGCTTCACAAAAATATTGGGGAGCAGTTCTTAAAGCAAGAGTAGATGACAAAGATGAATATCTTTGTATTTATATTGTAGATATACAGCAGGATCTTTCTAAGGTTCAGAATTAAACTATCATAGTAATGAAAAAATATTTAGCTGTTAAAAAGGCTATTAAGAAATTTACAATATATGTCATAAGATTTAAGTGAGTTAAATTATTTCCTAGAAAATTTTAAAAGAGCAATCAAGAATTTCAGAAGAAAAATTAAAGCAGGTGATAAACCTGTTTATCTTAGATTTTTTAGTTCATTAATGGACTGGAATGAGGAAGGAAGTATTAGTCCCTACCACTTCATCAAGATAGGAATTTCTAACACAAACAGAGAAATTCTCAAACCAAGGGCATGTCTAGAAAAAGAATTTAACACCGAAGAACTCTGTGTATTAAGAGGTCAAATGCTAAGCCAAATTTACTATGAACTCAAGAAGATTGATAATTCTACTGAGATTAAAGTAAATTATTCAACTAGTAAAGTCATCATCATTTTTCACAGTAGTATGGCCCTGTCAAAAAAAGATGGTGAAAAAATCACCAAATATGAAACCAATTTTAATTACAATAACTTAGAAATTGGATAAGAAACAAGGAAGATATTCTACTTCTATGCCGGAAAAGCCACCAAAGACCACAAATGCATTCTCTGCATCAAAGACCGAAAAGATGAAGATGCATCATCATCAACGCCATCAAAGAAACTGTCGGTAGAAAATGACAAAGAAAAATAAGAAAAGAAACTGTCAGCAAAAGACAACAAAAGAGATAAAGATGTAGACCCTATATCTTAGTCGGCATCATATGCCAAGGAAAAAAGTAATGCTTATCCTTTAAAGTAGAAAAATAGATAATTTTTTAAAGCAAGGGTAAAATAATAATTTTAGTTTTGTAAACATGGATTCCTTGTTCTATAAAATGAACCCTTATTATCATTTCAAGAACACACGAAAACACAGAAATTTAGAGCTCTTTACTCTAAAACACTCTAGCATAAAAAAACCCTTATACCCAGTAACTATGAGCGACTAAGCACCCCTTTCAAGGTTCTTAGTTGGCCTTAGATTGTAATAATTATTATTCTATGAATAAAATGGAGTTCAGTTACTCTTCTTTAGTAAGACAAATATTGGACATCATTTATGTACGGATGCAAAAGGCTTACCATTGCTAAGAGGGCGTTGAGATTTGAGCAAAATTGAAGCATAACAGGGGTAACAAAAGGAGACGAACAGAAGGGAAGATCGTTGTGGACCCATCAAATTCAGGTATAATAATTATAAATTTAAGCAGTTAAGAATCTTAAATGCTTAAATATTTGCTTACAACAAGACATAATATTGCTAAACACAGGAAAATGGAAATTGTTTTTAGAAATAAACAACTAATAATTTCAATGGAAATCAAAGATAAAAATCTAATTCTATTAGAAATATTTGATAAATGTTATCTCTATCATTTAAATGAATATTTTAAAAATAAAGATTATGAAACTTGTCTTAAATTTTTTAAAAGATTTAACACCTTATTATATATTTATATAGATTATATTAAACCTATTATAAGCATCATAGACCATCCTGTTTCAAGAACATTAAAAGATTATTTTAGTAAAAAATATGTAAGAATAAAGGAAGAAGAATTCAACAACTTAATGTTTGGATACTATTTCTTTGAAGATTATAAATACATTGTATATACACAAGAAAAACCTACTTGTATATTACGAACATGACAAAATAATATACATTTAACACATATGATTTATCAAGATAATACTCTATGAATATCGAATCATTAATACGTAAATTAAAACTATTAGATTTAACAAATGAAAGAGTAATTTTTAATTTTAAAAGACAATTAATAGATTCAGAATTAGAATTAAGCAATTAAAATAATGAAAAAAATAATATACTATGTAATTGTAATGAATATAAAAGACAATTAGACTTATACAGAAAAATAATAAACTTTTTAGATAAATTATTACTTTCAATAAATAGATAAAAATCATCAACTAAGTTAATATTAATACTTAATTAAAAATTGTATTTATCCCTCAAAATTTCCACCCAAAAAACTATGCAACGTACAAAAGAAAACAATCCGAACAGAAATTAATTTACTAGGCCAACGGTGGAAGTGGTGCGAACAAAAAACTAACAGACGGTGCAGTGAGAGGGGTCGAAGGTTGTCGGGTGCTGTCGAAGGTGGTGGGCTGGGCTGTTTCGACGGTGGTGCTAGAAGGCCATTTCGATAGTTCTTGTCACAGTAGAGGAAAAGAAAAGAAAATTGTTAGCGATGGCGAAGAACTCAGTGATGGAGGCAGGAGCTGTGGCGTTAATCGGCATCAGTGGGGGCTTGTAACTCCTATTGGTAGCAGCTCTACCTCTGAGATTAAACGGGTAAGGTAGTTTTTTTTCTTTGTTTTGCTCTGATACCATAATACAATGGATGTATGAAAAAGCTTATTTTCTCATTAGCCCCAGTTGGCTCTTTGTACAAATATATGGGTCCTAATTAAAGAAAGATGGAAAGGAAATAAAAAATACTCACACAATTAATACATGTAACATATACACAATTTAACTCTTGAGTTGTCATATTTACTCCTATACTTAATTCTGTCTGAATGTGGTTAGATGGGATAGGATTTGGAGAGCTTAAATATTTACTTATGTGTACTTTTTTGAGGTAGAGAGGGTTTATTTATAACTTGTGCCAATTACACTCTTATAAATAATTTATATTTAAATTAATATAATAATTTAAATATTGAATAATTAATATAAATTAGTTAATATATTAATTATTTTCTATAAATATGGATTTGAAAAGCTTACATAAAGGCTCGGAGATCCTAAAATCTAAATGCATTTGGAGTGTGGATGATGGTAAAAAAATTAGCATATTTGATGATAGGTGGTTGATTTAGTCAGGGTGTATCTCTGTGTATAAAGTGCAAGGTGTGGATTTTGTGGTTGATTTAATTGATCAGGGGGAGCATAGGTGGAAAATGGATGTCATTCAGTCTATCTTTCCTTCTTGGATTGGAGAGAAGATTCTTTCAACCTCTTTATCTCAATCCACTAGCAAAGATAAAATGGTTTGGCTGCACCATCACTTTGGGAAATTTTAGTAAGGACATGTTATCATGTGATGCATGAAATTAAGGAGAGGTATGGATCTTTGACACCATCCTCATCTTCTCAGGTGCAAAGCTGGTTTTGGAAAAAAGCTTTGGAGCCTTAATAGTCCTCCTAAGGTTAAGATGTTTATGTGGAAAGTGATGGGCAATTACCTATCTACAATGGAAAACCTCTACTGTGGGAAGATTATCCCATTGGCTACGTTTCCTCTTTGCCTACAAGGAAATGAGACCACTTAGCAATTGTTTGTAGGATACTTATGGAGTGTAATGCGTAGTTTACTTCTGGATTATATTGGGATCCTATGACGGTGTAGGTGCATAATTTAAGTGTGTGGATACTAGAGAGGTTTGGCAAGGTCTTAGAACACCCTGATGGTGATGAGAAGTTTTAGCCAGAATATACATGCTACTGTGGAACATATGGCTAGGACGAAATAAATGTGTCTACCAAAAACTAGCTCCTAACCCTATGGAAGCTATTGGTATGTGAAAAAAGTTTGTTGAGGAATTCATGGATGTGCATAATATGGATAGTGGCCCTTCAAGGGTTCCTTTGCATGTGTTACCAGCGGGCTCTCATTGAAAAGCCCTTGATATTGGATGGGTTAAGATCAATTGTGATACTTATTACAAAAGGGGTGTCGCTTTTGGTGTTATAGAAGTAATAGTAAGAGTTTCTCAGGGTGATATTTTGAAAATTGTTGCAGAGAAAGTAAGGGCTCTTTTAATTGACTAATTGGAGTTGGTGGCTATTCTTAGAGGTTTGGAAGTTGTTATGGCAAAGGGCTGGTTAAATGTAATGGTGGAGACTGACTCGCTAAGAGTTTCCTGCTGGACAGTTGGGGATGGTGAAGTTGACTTCTGGAAGTTACAACTTGTTTTGTAGGATGTCTTGAGGCCCGTTCCTCTCTTTTCCTTATGCAACATACAATGGGTTAGAAGAGAGATTAATGTGGTTTCTGATTTACTGGTTAAGTTTTTATGAACAATGTTGTGGGGCAGTGTAACATGTTAGAGATCCCTAGCTTTGTTTGGCAAGTGGCTACATGTGAGAAAGCTAACTTGAATGTAACTCATGAGGCTATTTGAATGAAATTTGTTTTCTATTAGCCAAAAAACAAGTACCAAACAACTAAATCTTGATAAATTCCAACAAAATTATTTTTGTTGGCAACTATAACTAACTCCAAAACCATCCTAAATCAACCCATAGTACTATTAAGAAAAGTGACTCAAAAGCCAAATTAAAAAGAATATGTTTGGTTGTGAAGTTGGAAATTCAAAAACTAATATGATTGATATTAATTAATAATTGAGTGGATGCATGGCATGGTTAGTTAACGAAAAAAATCCAAAGCATTTTTTAAACTGTTAAATCTGGAAAGTTTAAGTGTAATTACTATTAATTAGACCAAATGGAAAAAGGTGAAAAGTTTTTTGAGTGGTGTATATATATTGGCTTGTGAGTAGCTAAAGAAGATGATGATATAGCACCCACAGTAGATTCATAAAAAAATTGTTTTGATACATATATATATGTACACACACATGTGAGATGATTTGCAAAACAAATGTAAAAAACATTATGGGTATTTTTGGGACCGGTACCTTTGGACAACCCTTATTCTTGTTTTGATATTATTTTTGACTTCTATTCTTAACTAAGACACATCAAATATCCTAATTTTAATTATTAGCATACATTTAGGTCAATTGCAACAAAAATCAATTGTAATTGGTACCTTTAAGTTGTCCCAATTCATTAAAATTACTATTAAATTTAACCAAAAAGTGTACTAGTAATATAACTATGGGTATTTCATGTGTCCTATTTTAGAATAAGGGTCAAAAGGATACCCAAATAAGAATATGATCGTCCAAAAGTATTAAGTTTATGTAGGAATTTGGGTGTAATGAGGCTTTGGGTTTGAGTGTTAGTTTAGATTCCTAATATTGTTCTTGAGATACAGGGTGTATTGGGTATTGGGTTAAGACCCTTATATCAAGAAGTGGTATTAGTGAATTTATTTGTGACTTTGGGTGTAGATAGACTAATTTTTCGAACCATATAAATTTCTTTTGTTTTTGTTTCTTGTTGATTTTTGCTTCCGCATTTGCATTTTTTGTTTTTGATAATTTTGCTCGTTTGTTGTGCCCAACAAGTAGTTTCAGAGCAAAAAGTTAGGTCCTTGTTTAAGGAAGATATGTCAACGAGAAGGTTTGAAACTTGAGTTAACAATGTCGAGAGTATATGAGTGCAAAAAAAGATTTTTAAGGTGCACTTGAAAAAGAAATTGTATACATTGAAAATGAACGAAGGTGATGACATTATATATCATGTAAATATACTTAGATGATTTATATCTGAATTGCTAATGGTTGAAGCGAAGATATAATATGATCAAGCATTGATTTTGTTTTCTTCATTGTCTGAGTCATATGGTTTATTGGTGTCTTCATTGGTTGAAGGAAAGAAGAAATTGACAATGGACGAGGTGTTAATGGTTCTCTTGAAAACTGGTAATAAGCAATTGTTTAGTTTTGCATGTAGAGATCATCTTGCTACAAAGGTAATTCAAGAGCAAGCCGAAGTACTAAGAAAGTCATTCTAGGAGGATATATCCAAATAGAGATAGAAATTGGTTCAAACCTCGTTAAAGATATGATATTGAGTGCTTTTATTATTATAAGAATAGAAAAATCAAAAGGCATCGCAAAGAAAGATTAAAGGCCATAGAGACCTTGGTGAAATGAAAAGACAAGGTGCTAAATGGGCAAAGGTAATTTAAACTTATGATACTAAAAAATGATGTAATTTGTGTGACAAGTGCTGATGGTTTTTGGGACGATTGAATTTTGGATTCTACTTGCTCATTTCACTTGTGTGCAAACAAGGAGTTATTTCATAGGTACAAGTCTTGTGATGCTGGTTATGTTGTAATGGCTAGTGGTTCAAGGAGCAACGTCATTGGTACGGGTACTATGAAGATAAAAATGTTTGTTGGAATTGTCCGAATATTAGGTGATGTGAGACACATACTTAATTTAAGAATGAATTTGGTTTCGTTGAGCAAATTAGATATCTTAGGATATGATTTTTCAAAAAGGAATGAATCTATAGAGGTTGGTAAAGGTTCCTTGATTATTATGAAAGGGAAAAAGAAAGGTAGCTTGTATAAGTTGATTGAGATCCTGTTTGAGGTGGATATGTAGTCACCGCTAATGGTAAGGTGAATATCAGTGTGAAATTGAACTTGAAATCTTGGCCGAATAATGGTAATATGAAGTAAAAAAAATGAGTCAAGTTCAATGAAGAGGTTATTGTGTTTGGCGGTACAAATATGACGTTATAATGTTGCTCTCAAAATGGAGCAAGTCCAAGTAAAGTTGTCTTTGGTTAAAGATGAAGAAGTGGGCGCATTGAGGGCATATATGATATGTCATGATGTGGTACTTGATGTTGGTAAATTTTTCTTTTTTAAACTAAGGTGGAGATTGCTAGGAACAGTGGCTTAAAAACCAAATTAAAAAGAAAATGTTTGGCTGTGAAGTTGGAAAGCCAAAGTACTTTTGGAACAGCTAAATTTGGAAGGTCTAAGTCTAATTACTATTAATTAGACCAAAAGACAAAAGGTGGAATGTTCTTTGGGTGGTGTATATATATTGGCTTATGAGTAACGGAAGAAGATGATATAGCACCCATGGCAGATCCTTAAAAATAAGGTTTTCTATATATATGGGTGTGAGATGATCCGCAGCCAAAGGTACAAAACTTTACGGGTATTTTTGGGTTTTTTGTTTTGGGTTTGTGTGAGATTTGGGTGTAATGAGACTTTGAGTTTGAGTGTTAGTTTGAATTTTTAATATTATTCTTGGAATACATGGTATATTGAGTATTAGGTTAAGATTTTTGTATCAAGAAGTAATATTAGTTGGTTTATTTATCATTTTAATTGTGGATTAAGTTAAGTTATCGAACTATTAAATTTCTCGTATTTTTGTTTCTACGTTCACGTTTGTTATTTTTGATATCTTTACCCTTTGACTGTGTCCAACAACTATTACGACTACAAAACTCAAATACTTCTAACCTATTCATCTTCTCTTTGCATTTACTTCCCACTTGCTCATCATCATGTAGTAAATGTGATGTGATTTCCTTTTCAAAACAACCATTCCAAAGTACAAACTTAATTGATTAGGATCTTCTACTTGTTTGTATTTTCTTTTAATTTTCAACTATACATTTACATCTAATGTACGTGGTGATTTGAAGATATGAATAAAAAATAATGTAACTCTTAGATTGAGAACATATAGTTTAGATTTGATAAATAAAAACAAAAATAAGGAAATAATATTATTCCAAACATAATATGCACGTAGTAAGCAAAGTTAAATCCTTTTACATTAAGATTTAAGCTCTTAAATGTTAGCACGAGTTTCCAAAAAGCTTCAAGATGCAGCCTTTTTTTTACTTTTAATTACACGATGCTACCTATCTAGAACATTCAAATTAAACATGTCAGTTGATAATGAACTCTGATTCCTCACTCCTTCCGGTTCCAAGGTTTAAGCCATGGCTACTGCTGCTTGCACAAATGTAAATCCCATGTTGCGTTGATCCATATCTAGACTTGGTTCTGCTTATTGCGTATTTGTCCTTCCTAAAGGTGGACATGCATGAATACATCCAACCTTTTTCACTACAATAATATTTAGTGTTATGAATATCCCTATACGAGGCTTATAAGATCTTGTTAGGCTTTGAGAAGTGATAACTGCCCAGGTTTGGTCTCCGACAACTAGGCACGTTGAGTCCAGGGGTGGATTTATACATACATGAGAAGGGGCACGTATCCCTACTCAATTATCGATAAATAAATTTTTTGGTGTAATATTTATGAAATTATAGACAAATTATATACACAAAATATAACTGTAAGGATTTTAAATTTTAAACTTTTAACACTTAATAACTCATTACAAACTTAATAATTTACACGTATTTTCACTAAAAGTATAATATCTTTTTAAAACTAAAAACAATTAGTACACCGAAAAATACCTAATATTATTTTTTGTTCTATATATAATGCCCCCACCTAGATACAGATCTTAAATCCTCCTGTGGTTGAGTCCACTTGGTAATCTGGTGCCACACATCCAAGCATATATATTGATAGTCGAAGATGATCATTACTCACTTGTGCATATTAATACCAAAAAAAGAAAAAAAAATTGTGAATGACATCTAAAACGAACTATTCAATTTAAAGAGTCAACAAAAGTTGTGAAGCTTTTGGAATTCACAAAGAAATGCGTACCTTGTTTCCCTCCGAGCAGGCGTTGGACCCGCCAACTTCGATTTTTCACCCTAAAAATGTTTATCAATGTAGTTATACTTGTTCTTGGAACGTTGTTAATACTTAAGAAAAGCTAGGTTAGTATGGATATAACCAAGTATGACTTCACCATTATGTCGAGAAAAAGGGGGAATTGAAAGGAAAAACTGATTAATCTTGCCGCAAAGGAAATCAAATTGTTTGACCAAAAAAAAAATAATAATAAATAAATAAATAAAAGAGCAAAGAAAATCAACTTGGATACACATACCACATTAGGGAGTGGTTTTATATTGTTGTGAACACTGTTTGCTAGTCATAGAATTAAAATTTCTTCTACCACTTACATTACTTTGGTGCCTTCCCTGTGAACATGGCCAAAAGATCTGTGATTCTCAATACTGGAAATTTGACAAGAAAACAAGAAGGGACAATCATTATCAAAAACCAGATCTTAAATATACGAGAGGAACTTGTATCAGGAGACCCATAATATTGAAAAACATCTGCTTAATCTTACTGTTACAAGATCCATACATTTCAAGAACAAAAGCACAGCACACCAAAAAACCAAAACTGACCTTACAATCAACTTTGCAATTTACACTGACCTAAAATAACTCCTTGACCCAAAAAAATTGAGAAAACAATAAAATAGCACCCCTTGAAACTTAAAATCACAAAAATAATATATCTACATTATATATTTTCACTATTAAAAAAATCTGACACATCATTTTATTTTGATTGCCGTTCAAATTGAATTACGATTATTTAGAGTCGTTCAATGTTGAATACTATCTAATAGGATTTCGTTCAATGTTATTAAGGTATTATTTTATCTGTTATAAATTTTAAAGGTGTTATTTTTTATCATTTTCCAAAAAAATTATAGAATTCAAAATATAGCTTCTTATTGGATTCATAATCGTTGTTAATGGTGATTGAAATTGGAAAGCATTCTAGAAAATTACCAAACTCCATGAACTTCAGGTTGGAACTAGTTGGAGCAAATAAAATTACTAGGATTAATTATTTCATTATTCCTCAAACTTAAAGCAGTTTCGTACATAGGTTTTTAAACTTTTGAAAAGTACGATTTATTCTTCAAATTTTTAAAATTTTATAAATATATCTCTTAACTTTTAAATTGCATGATTTAATCCTATTAAAAGTTCACAGATAGGTCTTAAAAATTTGAGGACTAAATGTACCAAATTACTAATAATGCAAGGTTGAGATGAACCGTAAGGACGCAAGATTGCAGTAAATTTAAATCTCTGGTAAATTAAATCAAATCTGTCCGGCAATGTTATATGCATGGTTATTTAGAAGTAAAAATAAATTAGTTTAACCTTTTTAACTTTTTAAAGTGAAAAGGTCAACTTACTTAAATTGTTCAGAATGTATTCCAATTATAGAGTCGAGGTCCACTCATGTTGAGGATTGGATAAAAGGAGGTGAACAAAAAAGAGTTAAAGATCATGTTTCCATCTACATATGGAAGTATTAAGAAGCTTAACCTGTTCGTGCTTTCTTCCTCTGACATAATTCCCCTTCTCAACTTCAGCTTCTATATTTTGATTTGATATATTCAGGGACACAATGTTTGTGCACCTGATATATGTCCAAGTTCAATTTGAAGATTCAGTTTCAAACTGTCTTAACATTAAAAAGATAATTATTGGCAGAAAAAATTCTTATCAAAGAATACACGAGACCGAAAAAATAAAACATTTCAAAATATACATGGTATTCACATCTAACAAGCATTACATGGCTTTTGGTTTCTGGTTCTTAGATTGACGATCCCTCAGCTTCATCTGGGAGTCATTCAGCTCTATAGAATTTCTAGCAACAGCAGGAAAGCCCCTAAACATGTAACCAGAGTTACTGAGAACAATCAGAAAAAGAGATCAGGAATTAGAAATATACTTCACTCTGAAACCATACCTGTTAACTCCAGTTTTGTGAGTCAAACAAGTGGAAACAACTGCTTCCTTTGTAGAGTTCTGTAGATTAAAAAGATGTGAAACAGAACATTTAACTGCAACCTCATGCAAAGCCAAAAGATTTAAACCAGACATTTTATCTTTACCTTAACAGATTGTATATGTGGCCTTCTAGGAAACTTCTCTGGCAAGGTCTTGCTATTAGAATTTGTCTTTGTTGGACCACCTCTACAACTAGAAGATGACACCAAAGCGTTCCTTGCCAATGACGTGTGCAGTACAGTGGAACCAGAGCACTTCCCAACACGTTGTGTGGAAATGTGGTTGCAGTTACTTCTACTTTCAGATTTATAAGTGCTATTTTTGCTTTAAAAAACCCTGTTGTATGCTTTACCAGTAAGTTTATTTTGTATAGATGGTTTTTCCTGCTGGGATGACTTGACATCATCTTGGGTGGTTCTGCATCTCAGCGTTGTCCTCTTCCAATCAGTTGCTTTTCCCTAACGAAGGAAAACTTAGAACTGAGTACAGGAAACTAAATATACAACGTAACAAAAATGAAACAAATAAAAATGTCACTTCATTTCAGGTTCAGCATTATGAGAAGCAGGACCAAAGGGCTTAACAGGAAAGAAGAAATAATACTAGCTAACTATACAACTGGTGCAAGCAAAATAATCATCTACAAAAATAACCAAACCATAATTTATTTCCAGTTTCTTGTTTACTTTTTTCCAGCATACATTACATGACTAAGATGACTAGATAAGTAGACTTAACTACAAGTAACTAAATTCATACTAGTGTAATTTTGCCAGTTTTCTTCTAGCTGGCTAAGGACTAGCAAGGAGTCGGAACCCCTCCGCTCCAAAATATTGATATAGTGCAATATTTAACTGAATAAATCTATTATGACATATGCATAGCGTTTCAGGTGGGCTTTAAACTACATGATTAGAGAAGCAATCTTATATTCTTTTCCTTAATTGGAACAGGCAATCTGATTCCTGCACCTATTCTTTTTGATGAATTTAATTATTCAACCGATTGTTATAAAAATGAATCTCCTAGATATTATAAATATTGACTAATCCAAAACACAATGCAAATATCCAAAGCAAAACACCCAAATGAAGATATTTCAACAATCACACAACAAACCTTAGAAAATGAATATCAATGATCATGGAAATCATAAGCAAGAAAGATAAAGGAAAGAACACATCAAGAATTGTAGTATTCAACTTAATCAATGTGGTGAGTCTAATCTACTTACTCACCCTTCCAATGAAAATATGTTCCATTAGTTTCAAAGATGGAGATCACAAATACAATAGAGAAATCTTGAAGAGAAAACATTCATTTTAGAGAAAACACACTCAAAGAGATCTCTTAAAGCTCTCACACTCAACAATAGTGAAAACTCTTTTCTAGCACTTTTCTCTCTAGCTCTAAATGCTCTCATAAATCTTCTAGGGTACACAATGTGATGAGAATGACACATCATTACAAATTCTTAGTAGACCTATCACGATATCAAAGACAAAGCAACTCAAGGAAGCATTAAATGGACTTATTCAAGAATTGAATTATGATCAAGGAGCACCATAAATGGAGCACAAGGCATGGAGAGAGCCAGTCAATGAAGTAAAAGAAAATTTGGATTTTGAAGGCAAGTTGCAGTGGGGTTCAATATGAGCCATGATATGATATCCACTATTTCGAAACTGAATTCACGTAGAACCATGCGCAATGCGGTAGAGGAAAAGGGGCACCATGGTTAGACTTTTTATTTCAATCGAATCGTCAGTTTTCTAGACCATATTGTGGCATGAATTGTTAGCCGCCGTGGCCCGTATAGTTGTTTTTGTATTTCTCGCATTTTACCTATTTCTACGCTGATGTTTCTTTTCCCCTTTTTAGGGTTTAGTTTGTATCTTATATATATGTATATGGCAATTACAACTTTTAGATATATTAGTTGTGTATTAAGTGTCTATCACTAGTTGAGTTGTATATTAGGTGTCCTAGTTGTGTATTAGGTGTCTATCACCTAATAGTGTCCCTAGTTTTGTATATAAATATGTAGTATCTTTGAATGAAAAATTAGAAGAGTGAATTCTCAGATTATATGGTATCAGAGCATTTGGGTTACAAAATTGAGATTTTTTTCCCGATTCAATTAGGGTCTAATTTTGGGTAAACACAAATTAGGGTTTAGTGCATTTTTGGGTTCCAACTTGGAACACCAGACGAGTCGTGAGTGGGCCTTACCTGGCACCGCGAATTTCTACGATCTTCCCACGCACCGGTGTGTGACAACACGTCTCTCCAGTAGTCTTCTCTGATCATTCTCGTGTTGCTCTTTGGCGTTCCCCTACGTCATCTGCGGTGGTTTGGCACTCATCGCTTTGTGATTGTTCAAGTTTGGGTTCTTCCAATTTTGTGTTTTTGTTTGTTGCGTGTTTGGTCACTGCTCTTATTGGATTTTATTTGTTCGTTTGTTCGCTGCCTTGTAGTTTGTAGGAGTTATGGTTGAAAATAAATCTAATGTTATGACGGATATGGTGCTTGTGATGTCTAAAATCATGGACCATAAGCTCAATGGCTCAAATTATTTGGCTTGGAGCAAGACCATTCGAATCTATTTGAGAAGTATCGACAAAGATACTTATTTGACTAATGATCCTCCTAAAGATGATTCAAAGCAGACATGGCTTAGAGAAGATGCCCATTTATTTCTATAGATTCTGAATTCTATTGAGAGCGATGTAATTGACTTGATCAATCATTGTGAATTCGTTAAGGAATTGATGAATTATTTGGATTTCTTATATTCTGGTAAATGAAATCTTTCTCGCATGTATGAGGTATGCAAAACATTTTACTGTATAGCCAAACAAGATCAGTCTCTCACGAATTATTTTATGGAATTTAAAAGGACTTATAAGGAGCTCAATAGTTTGATGTCTTTTAGCCCTATTGTGAAGGTTCAGCAAAGCCAACGGGAACAAATGGTGGTCATGAGTTTTCTTGCCAGTCTTCCCTCTACTTTTGAGACTACTAAGTCCCAAGTTCTTTCTGGTTCTGAGATCTCCTATTTACAAGAAGTATTTAGTCGAGTACTTCATACAGAAGGCACTCCACCTCCACTTGCTCAATTAAATGGTGTTTTGATCAATCGAAATAATAATTATGAGCCTGAACGGTCAACTTATATGAGTAGAAACAAAAGAGGTAGCTCGCAAGGGTTTGAAACTCGACCACAGGACCCATGAGGTATTGTGTGTCACTATTATTGCAAACCAGGACATACGAAACATGACCGTAGAAAGCTTTAGTATAAGCATTAGAAAGGTCACTCGACCCATATTGCATCCACTTATGATACTTTTCAAAAATCGGTTCTTATCTCTGTAGATGAATTTACCAAGTTCTCACAGTATCAAGAATCACTAAAGTCTTCATCACCTTTTGTCATTACTATTGTTGATTCAGGTAAACCAAATGTGTCTTCTTTCCTCATCTTCCAAATGGGTTATTGATTCTGGTGCCATAGATCATATGACAGGTAATTCTAGTCTCTTTTTTACTCTTCAGTCACACACTACCAACTCTACTGTTACCTTAGCCGATGGGCCACCATCTCGTGTTCTTGGGTCTGGCACAATTACTCCCATTTCTTTGCTTCCTTTGTCGTCTGTCTTACATTTACCTAGCTTATCCTTTAATTTGATCTCTGTAAGTTAACTTACTCGTAATCTTAACTGTTGCATCTCATTTTTTTCCTGATTATTGCTTATTTCAGGATCTTATGACGAAGAAGACTATTGGTAAAGGACATGAGTCTGGAGGCCTCTATATTCTTGACACACCAATACCGAAATATGTTGCTTGCTCTAGTGTAACCTCTCCCTTCGAGGCACATTGTAGATTGGGTCATCCATCTCTTCCTTTACTTAAGAAACTTTGTCCTCAATTTAGTAAGGTGTCTTCATTAGATTGTGAGTCTTATCAATTTGCAAAACATCATTGTCTTAGTTCAAATCCAAGAGTTAATAAACGTGTTAGTATTCCTTTTGAATTAGTTCATTCTGATGTTTGGGGTCCTTATCCTATTTTATTTAAACCTGGATTTAAGTATTTTGTTACTTTTATGGATGATTATTCTTGTGTAACTTGGTTATATTTAATGAATAGTCGTTCTGAATTGTTTTCTATTTTTGCGCATTTTGTGTTGAGATTAAAACTCAATTTAATGTTTTAATTCGTACTTTACGAAGTGACAATGCCAAAGAATATACATCAATTTTGTTTCAATCTTATATGATTCAAAATGACATGCTTCATGAAATTTCGTGTGTTGCTACTCCATCTCAAAATGGAGTGATAGAACATAAGAATAAACATCTTCTTGAAACTACACGTGCCTTATTATTTCAAATGAATGTTTCTAAATCTTTTTGGGTCGATGTAGTTTCAACAACATGTTTTCTTATTAATCGCATGCCCTCATATGTTCTTCATGGTGAGATTCCTTACAAAATCTTGTTTCCTAATAAGTCACTATTTTTGGTTGACCCTAGGATATTTGGTAGCACTTGTTTTTGTTTGAGATGTTCGTCCACATGTTACTAAATTAGATCCCAAGTCTTTGAAGTGTATCTTCTTTGGTTATTCTTGTCTCTAGAAAGGTTATAGATGTTATTGTCCTAGTCTTAACAAATATCTTGTCTCAATTGATGTTACCTTCATGGAAGACACATCCTATTTTTCGTCTTCTCCTCCTTCTGCACGTCAGAGGGAGGATGATGATTTGTTAGTCTATTCTATCACATCATTTGAACCTGTCTCTGATCCAGTTTCTGATTCATGTGATAGAATAGACCTTCTGATTCATGTCCTGCACCTGCTCCTTCGTCATCAGATCCGGTCCTGAACAATGATCTTCCTATTGCATTTCGCAAAGGTAAACATCAATGTACTTATCCTATTTCTTCTTTTGTTTCTTATAACTGCTTGTCGTCTTCCTCTTGCTCTTTTATTGCCTCTCTTGATTCTATTTCTATCCTTAAAACTGTTCACAGAGTCATATCTCATCCCAGTTGGCATCATGCAATGATAAAGGAAATGAATGCTTTGGATGACAATGGTACTTAAGACTTGGTTGATTTACCTTCGGGGAAACATGTTATCGGATGCAAATGGGTGTTCACAGTTAAGGTTAATCCAGATTGGTCATTTTCTCGATTAAAGGCCCGTATTGTTGCTAAGGGATATGCTCAAACCTATAGAGTGGACTATTCTAACACTTTCTCTCCTGTTGCTAAATTGACCTCTGTTTGGTTGTTTATTTCTATGGCAGCTACTCACCATTGGCCTTTGCATCAACGAGATATCAAGAATGCTTTTCTTCATGGTGATCTTCATGAGGATGTGTTTATGGAGCAACCTCCTGGTTTTGTTGCTCAGGGGGAGTCTAGGCAAGTTTGTCGTCTCTGCAAATATTTGTATGGTTTGAAACAGAGTCCTCGTGCTTGGTTTGAAAAATTTAGTCAAGCTATAGAAACGTTTGGTATGATGAAAAGTAAGTCTGATCATTCTGTGTTCTACAAACAATTAGAAGTTGGTATCATTCTTTTAGTTGTGTATGTATATGACATTGTTATTACTGGAAGTGATACTACGTGAATTTCATCTCTTAAGTCTTTTCTACATACTCAGTTTCACACGAAGGATTTGGGGATGCTAAAGTATTTATTGGGTGTTGAAGTCACAAGGAGTGAAAAAGGTATATTTCTATCTCAGAGAAAATATGTCCTGGACTTATTAACTGAGATAGGAAAATTAGGAGCAAAGCCTTGTAGTGCTCCAATGACTCCGAACATCCACCTTATAGGAGATATGGAACTCTTTAAAGATTCTGAGAGATATCGAAGGATGGTTGGAAAGCTGAATTACCTTATCGTGACTCGTCCAGATATTACATATTCGGTCAGTGTTGTTAGCTAATTTATGTCATCCCTAACAGTTCATCATTGGGCAACGTTAGAGCAAATTTTATGGTACTTGAAAGGAGCACCTAGACGTGGTATCTTGTATGCAAATATGGACATACTCATATTGAATGTTTTTCAGATGTAGATTGAGCAGGTTCTAAAGTGGATAGAAGATCCACATCAGACTATTGTATTTTCATTGGAGGAAATTTGGTCTCATGGAAAAGCAAGAAGCAAAAGGTTGTGTCATGATCGAGTGCAAAGTCAGAATATAGGGCTATGGCACAATCTACGTTTGAGATAATGTGGATATATCAGCTCTTGGATGAAGTACGTCTTAAAACTTCAATACCAGCGAAATTGTGGTGTGATAACCAAGTTGTTCTTCATATTGCTTTAATCCTATGTTTCATGAGCGAACTAAACACATTGAAATTGATTGTCATTTTGTTCGTAAGAAAATTCAACAAGATTTGATTTCTACAGGATATGTGAATACTGGAGAACAACTAGAAGATATCTTCACGAAAGCTTTAAATAGGGTTCGAGTTGATTATCTTTGTAACAAGTTGGGCATGATTAATATCTATGCTCCAACTTGGGGAGTGTTAGATATATTAGTTGTGTATTAGGTCTCTATCACTAGTTGAGTTGTATATTAGGTGTCTTAGTTGTGTATTAGGTGTCTATCATCTAATAGTGTCCCTAGCTTTGTATATAAATATGTAGTATCTTTGAATGGAAAATAAGAAGAGTGAATTCTTAGATTACAACAACATGGAATGGACTTATTCAAAAGTTGAATCATGATCAAGGAGCAACACAAATGGAGCACAAGGAATGGGAAAAGCTAGTCAATGAAATAAAAGCAATTTTAGATTTTAAAGACATTGCGGTAGGGTTCAATATGAGTAGCGACATGACACCCACTGTTTCGGAATTGAATTCACGTAGCACCATATGTGTTACGGTAGAGAAAAAGGAGCGTTGCAGCTAGACTTTTTTTATTTCAGTTGACTTGCCATTTTTATAGACTACGTTGCGGCATGGATTTTTGGTCGCCATAGCCTGCGTAATTTTTTTTTATTTCTCGCTTTTTACCTATTTCCACGTTGATGTTTCGTTTCCCCTTTTAAGATTTAGTTTGTATTATATATATATCTCACATTTAATACATTTTGATATAATATCAAAGTTGAAAGCTTTAATGTTTTTTGTTCCTTTACAAATTGACTTATCAAGGAGTTTGTAAACCTTATGGCGTTTTATCACCTTTTCAGTTTTGGTGATAATATCCACTCAATCAAGGTGAGTGTTTTAATCTAAATATTAGTTTTATGGAATCTATTTCAATTTTGTTGTTGAGTCTTTCGACATGTCTCTTGTAATTCTCAAATCATATCACGTTTATGGGTTTCAAGGATTATGTTCTTGAATTCGCATCACAATGTGTGCTTATACCCACCCAAATGGGCATTTATCAAAATGCCCAATATGTTTCAAGCCTCTTTTAGCTAAATCTTATGCTCTTTTTCGTCATTTGCTTTGTAAATTTTACGGACTCGATTAATCGAGCTATTAAAATAGGGTGCCAAAATTCGAGCAGAAACTCCTTGAGCGAAGCATGAACAAAGCTTGATTGATCTTCCATACTCGATTGATCGTCACTCTTCTAGATCTATCTAGATCCTCATAAATCATTTTTTTATTACCTGCCATGATTTTAGTCCAACCTTTGATACTTGATCTCCCATAATAGTTTTCAAGCATCCCTAAGAATTTGTATCATAATATTACAATTCTCCACCTTGATGTCAATCCTTAGAACTCAAACTCTTGAGTGAAGACCCACCCTTTCACCATAATTTAGATTGATGGTCACCTTGACCAAAGTTTGACACTTCCAAGGGAACCGGTTTTATTGCCATGTCCACTAAGTTACCATCTGTGTGAATTTTCACTAGCCCTACCTTACCTTGTTTCGTCGCTTCTCGTATAATGTCTTATGAAGTGTAGCTTCACATCTACATGTTTCGTACGATCATGAAATTGAAGATTTTTTGTCAAACAAATTGTACCTTGATTGTCATAATGAGCCATGACTATTTAGAATCAAGTTCATTTGCTAGATCCTTCAACCACATAACCTCTTTCATTGCTTTCGTTACGGTAATAAATTTTTCCCATATAGAAGAAAAAGCCATTATTGATTGTAAATTGACCTTTCAACTTACCAAGTTTCCTCCAAATTCAAATAAGTATCTCGTGATAAATCGCCTCTTATCACGATCACTAGTAAAGTCAGAATTCACATAACCAAGACCAACTTTGGTTGTACCCTATAGATATCTCATCATCCATTTCACTACCTCCCAATGGTTTTTACTCATTGCACTTGCACAAGGTACATTTTCTATTTCTTTCTTTTCCTTATCAGTCGAAGGAGAGCTTGAGGCCAACAACTTGAAATGTGATGCTATTAGAGTTGTATTTGATTTAGTATTGACTATGTTAAACTGTTTGAGCACCTTCTCACAATATCCCTTTTGGGAAAAGAACAACTTGTTTTTTTCTATTTCTTCTAATCATCATTCCCAAAATTTTACTTGGCATACTCAAGATCTTCCATCTTAAATTTCGAGCTAATTTAACTCTTCAACTTGGTAATTTGAGATAAGTCAAAACTAGGTATCTACATATCATCAACAAATAGCAATAAATACAATGTGGAAGAGTTAGTTGTTTCTCTCAAATGCACACAATTGTCATACTTGTTTCTTTTGAACCCGATCTTCAAAACAAAATCGTCGAATCTTTTGTATCAATATCTTGGATATTTTTTTCAAACCATATAATGATTTCTTCAAAAGGCACACCATGTCACCCTTATTAATTTGAATAACTCCTAGGGTTGTTCCATGAAAATTTCTTCCTGAAGGTATATATGCAAAAAAAAGCTATTTTTACATCCAATTGATCGAGTTCAATATCATTATGCACAACTATACACAACAATAATCTAATAGAACTATGCTTAACAACAAGTGAGAAAATTTCAGTAAAATCAATACCTTCTCTTTGAGCGAACCCTTTTGCAACAATTCTTGCTTAATAATGGGCTAGATTGACATCCAACACACCTTTCTTTGCTTTGTAGATCCATTTGTTGCCCATAACTTTTCGACTCTTTGATCGAGGAACTAATGTCCATCTCTTGTTCTTGTATGGAGAACTCATTTTTTCTTCCATGGCTTTTTACCATTTAATGGCATCCTTCCTATTCATGGCTTCTTCATAGGACTATGGCTTAAGTCCCAAGATCTTCGACTCCATATTCAATGCATAAGTTATGAGGTTCAAGTTCTCAGGAGCTTTAGTCACTTATAGACTCCGATCTTGTCCCAACAAGTAGTCATTTCCTGACCTAGATGCTTCGAGCTAGGTGGTGTCTTCTTCTTCTATCTTTATACCATAATTATCATCATTAGAAGGTTCTTGAATACTAGACTTTTTCGGTTGCATATGTTCACCCATTGATTATGAAATACCAATAGCTCCATCTCAATGCTAACACATCTGCGTTCAAACTCTTGTGATAAGTCATTTGTTTCTTCAAAAACTCTACCTATATACATCTCATCCTCCTTGAAAGCTATATCTCTATTAGTAATGCACTTCTTGGCATCACCATTTCATAGCTTGTAACCCTTCACACTGTTAATATACCCCTAAACATACTTCAATGCTTGTGGATCCAACTTCCCTCACCTCACATGTACATATGCAACACAATCGAAAACATGAAAATGATCATATTTAATAGGTTTGTCAAACCATATCTCTTGCGACATCTTTAAGTTAAGTAGTACCTCATGACACCTATTGATAAGTTATCTACCAGTAGTAATAGCTTCTTTCCCAAAAAAAATTGGGCATATTTGCATCATCAAAAAACATACACCTTATTTTCTTGTTAAGCAATATTTAATACTTTGTTTATTCCTTAATTTAATTTTGTTAGTGTATTTATATATTTATATTTCTTAGTTTATTATTTAATTAATGTAATTTTATTGTTAGGTGAATTTTACATAAAACAAAATCTGTCAAGAAAATACAAATAAGATTATATAATATCAAGAAGAAAATAAATGTAGATTACATCATCATCTATTGTATCTTATTTAAATATCTCTTTAATTTTTTAGATTAAATCTAATTAAGATTGGAGATCTCTTGTGTCTCAAAAAATGATTGAAGATGGTGGAAACAACTATTATAAATAGTGGGTTTGATATGAGCTTAGAAAGGAGAAAAAAAAAGAGTTAGACAACAGTGAAAAGAAGACAATCATTATGTCCCTTCTTCATTATGAATTGTATTCTTCTATTATGATCTTAATCTTATTTATGTCTAGCTAAATTTCTTATAATAGGGTTAAGGATGAAGCTTTGTTTGGTGGAGTAATTTCTTTTTATTGAATTAATTCTTTATCATTTGTTCATCAATTGGTTTTCTTTAATTGATAATTGAATTATATTTTCTTTCATATATAATGTACAATATTATATATTGTTAGAATACTTATTCAATTTGTCTAAGCTTGGTTATTCAAAGATTAATGTAAACTTTTGATTTTTTTTTTCATAAAATTGATTCATGCTTAAGAACACAACTAGTTTGAGCAAAGAAAAACCTCTAATATATTTAATTATGCTTTATATATTTTTTTGAGGTGACAAATTGTTTTTTATTGTCACTCTGCAATCTATAAATTAATTTAATAGTAATACACATCAGTCTCCATTCTAAGTCATAGGTTTGAATAACACAAAAGTATCATTCGATTTAAAAAAATATTGATGGATTTTAAAATGGTGGTGATCTCAACCTATTGAGTTCTTACTTTAAATTGTTTTAATTTTATTGTCATTTTTATTTATTGTTCTAAATATTAAAATATATAATTCTTGTCTTTTTGAATAAGTTGAAATTATAATTATCTTAGATAAAATTGGACTTTCTAAATTTTAACTTAGATCTTGTGACTTTAAATTTTGCATAACAAATTTTTGGTACCGTTATCTGAAATTATGATAAAAAGTTAATCTAATCTTAGTTCATTTAATTATTATTTTTGTTATATTTAGGTTTATTTTATTTCATATTTAATTATAGATTTTTATCTTTTTTTTATCGTTGCTTAATTTATTTTCTTTTTATTATATCTTTTGTTTTTTTCTTTCAAAAAGGAAAGTTATGTAATTACACGCTTGGTCATAGATATTTAATTCGTGATTCAAAACTTATAAATAGTAAGATTAAGAAAACATTTCAAAACATAAAGCGATTTTTCATTCAAATTAAGAATCAATTGGCTTTATAGTGATTCAAAAATTACATCCATTTACTTATAATCATTTGCATGATTTTTATGTTGTTTATGAAACTTTTCAATTGAAAACTTCAAGCTTGATGATATTAAACTTTCATTTATTCTCATTTTCTCTAAAAGATAAAGATATATCGTGGTTAAATATATTACCAGTAAATAGTGTTCAATCTTTGAAATAAATGATTGAAAAGTTTCTTAATAATTTTTTTTCCTATTGATAAGATTAATGCTATTCGTAGGCAAATTTCATAGTTTACATAAAAAGATAATGAAAATTTTTTTAAAGCATGAAAAAAAATTTGTGGGTTGCTTTTGAAGTGTTCTCATCATAGGTGCAAAAAATGGCAACAATTCCATATTTTCTTGAAGGATCATTGTCATAGGTTCAAGAATAGTTAATGGTTACAAGTGGAGGCAAGCTTATGTCCAAGAAGGCCACAGAGATTTGGGATTTCTTTCATATACAAGCAGACAATTCTCAACAAAGGAGTTGATCTTTTAGGAATGATAAGAAAAAATAGGGGTATATAAGATTCAAAGTAGCGAATCTATTTTAGAAATTAAAGTCGTCAAAACATTTATAGAAGAAATTTCTCGTCAATTAGCTTTTTTACATTTAATTCTACTAACCAAATTATTTGAAATCAATATAACCATGATACATGTCTATAAATAATAAACTCTCTCAATAAGATCATAAAACACATCCATAATTCTTATTCAAGTAATTATAATCTAGGATGGAGAGACCATCCTAATTTTGCACAGTTACAAGGTTCTCAAGCATCTCAACAAACCTACATATCACCCAAGTAGAATTTTTCACAATCTAAGTCATGACAGGATGCTTTTCAAAAGTTGGTAAAGTCTACACAAATGTCCATAGACCATGAAAATCAAGCTACAGTTGTGTTGCGGGACGAGATAAGAACTAATCAAAATTTTCAAAGCCAATCTATTTCTAATATGGAAAAAATGATAGGCCAACTTGCAACCTCATTTTAATGTGTGGTGGAAAACATTGGAAAAAGGAAATTTTCAAGTCAATTGGTTCCTAATCCGATAGAAGTACATGAAGTTTATAGCAAGATAACTAAACATTAAGAGAGAGCTAAATCAATCATGACTTTACGAGGAGGCAAAGTAGTGGATAACAAGGTGCAAAATAAAGCAATGCAAAAAAGTTCACAAAATCACTCTACATCAAAAGATGCACAAATAGAAGATTCAAAAGAAAGCAATATGCCATCGTACATTCCTAAAGCTTAATTTCCTCAATGACTACCCAAAGTTAAGCAAGGAGCAACAATCAATGAGATATTGGAAATCTTTAAGCAAGTATCAATATCTCTTTGCTAGATGCAATTAGCATGTTTTTACATATGCCAAATTTTTGAAAGATTTATGTACTAAAAAAGGAAATTACATGTTTGTAAAAAAGTTTTTTTAATTGAAAATTTTAGTTCTATAATACAATGTAAAGCTCCACCAAAGTTTAAAGATTCAGGTTATCTTACAATTTCATGTATCATAAGAAACCATAAAATTGATAAAGCTTTGTTGGATTTAAGAGCTAGTGTTAATCTTTTACCATATTCTGTGCATTTGTAACCTGGGTTAGGAGAACTAAAATTAACTATTGTTACTTTATAACTTGTTGATAGATTTGTAAAAATACTGCAAGGTATTATAGAGGATGTTCTTATACAGGTTGATAGGTTTTATTTTCTTGGTGATTTAATTGTTCTTAATACTTAACCTATACATGATTCTAAAAAATATATTCCTATTATTTTGGATCGTCATTTTTTGACAACTTCTAATGCTATTATTAATTCCAATAATGGATTATGCAATTGTCCTTTGGAAACATGACATTGAGTTCAATGTTTTCAATGTTGTTAAACAACTATATGACTATAAAGATTGTGATGAAGTAGATATGACAAAATCATTAGTTGAAAATTCATGTTATGGTTATCAATGTAATCTCTTGAATAGATATTTAACTCAATTTGGGTTGTCTTTTGATATTGACAGTGTTATTGAAATATTAATGATTTGTTTGATTTGGTCCCTATTATGGATACTGAATTATGGAAGTCAAAAATATATTCATGCTTATTTTTTGAGAATTAAACCTTCCATCAATTGAAAAGCCAACAAAATTGGAGCTGAAAATACTACTTGACATTTTAGAATATGCATTTTTAGGATATTTTGACACTTTGTCTAGTATTTTTTCTTCTATTCTTGATGTAGAGCAAAAAGAAAAATTGTTAAATGTTTTAAGGGACCATAAAGAGACAATAAGATTGACCTTAGCTAATATCAAAGGTATTAATCTAGTTGATTGCATACATCTTATCCATCCTGATGAAAGTGCTAAGCCTATTAGAGAAATGCAAATGTAGATTAAATCCTAAAATGAATGAGGTGCTAAGATATGAAGTTACTAATTTATTGGAAATTGGGGTTATATATCCTTTTTCTGATAGTTCTTGGATAAATCCTCTACATGTTGTTCTAAAAAATTTGGTATTACAAACTTATTGTAGTTAAAAATTCTAATAATTGATTGATTCCTCTTTAGAGTAATTAGGGGTTGGCATTTTTGTATTGATTGTAAAAAATTGAATTTAATCACTAGAAAAGATCATTTTTCTCTTCCTTTTATTGATCAAATGCTAGATAGGTTTATTGGTCATGAATTTTATTTCTTTTTACGTGGATATTCTAGCTATAATCAAAATTCCTATAGCTCCATAAGATTAAGAAAAAATAACTTTTACTTATTCCTTTAGAAAATTTTCATATATAAGAATACGATTTGGATTATGTAATGAACCTGTAATTTTTCAAACATGTATACTTGGTATATTTTCTGATATGGTTGAAAACTTTCTTAAGGATTTTATGGATGATTTTTCTATGAAAATTATTTTGATCAACATTTACATCTCTAACCGTAGTTCTCCATAAATGTAAAAAGAAGAATTTGTTTTTAATTTGGGAGACATGTAATTTCATAATAAAGCAAAGTATTGTTCTTGGACACATAGTTTCAAGGAAAAGTATTGAAGTTGACAAGGTAAAAGTGAATTTAATTTTTAATTTTTCATCTCCCAAATTGATAAAGAAGATCTTTCCTTGGGTATGCTATTTTTTATAAAATATTTATTAAATATTTTAGTAAAATTACTAAGCCATTATGCAATTTACTTGTTAAGGAAATACCTTTTTTTATGAATCTTGTTTAGAACCTTTTGAAAAAGTTCTTGACTTCTTCACTTATCATTCGCCCCCTCAATTGGGATCTACTTTTTGACTCATGTGTGATACTTTTAATTATGCTATAAAAGTAGTTTTAGGACAAAAATAAAATCAATTACCTTATGTTATTTATTATGCTAGTATGACACTTAATGATGCATAATTGAATTACTCGACTATTGAAAAAGAGATGTTAGTTATTGTTTTTGCATTAGAAAATTTTAGGATCTTATCTTGTGAGTTGTAAAGTTATTATCTTTTATGATCATGACGCTTTAAAACATCTTCTTACCAAGAAAGAGTCTAAACCAAGATTAATTCGTTAGGTTTTATGAGTATTGATATTTTACCAAGGTTTGTTGATATAGTCAATTATCATGGTATAGGTCAACTCCCAAGTCATTGGACTAGGCAAGAAAAAACTAAATTCTTTGTTAAAATTAAACATTTATTTTAGGATGATTCATATCTTTTCAAATATTGCGTTAATCAAGTTATTAGGAGATACGTTCCAGAAAATAAAGTTTAAAATGTTATTTCTTTTTACTATGATCAAGCTTATGGAGACCATTTTAGTACTAAAAAGACAATTGCAAAGATTTTACGGTCGGGTTTTTATTGTCCTACTCTTTTTAATGATTCATATTTTTTGTTCTTCATGTGATGGGTGCCAATGGATGGGAAGCATTTCAAAAAGAAATATAATGTCGCTTAATCCAATTCTAGGGGTTGAGCTCTTTGATGTGTGGGGAATTGATTTCATGGGATCTTTTCCTCCATCTTTTGGGTATCTTTACATATTAGTAGCTATTGACAATGTATCAATATGGGTAGAAGCAATTCCATGCAGGACTAAAGATTATAAAGGGTTAGTGACATTTTTGAAAAATAATATTCTCGTTTTGGTATCCTATAGGCTATAATTAGTGACAATGGTTCTCATTTTTGTAATAAGACTTTTTGGAATCTCATGACAAAATACTCCATTACACATAAAGTTATAACCTCATATCATCCACTAATTAGTTGTCAAGTAGAGATTTTAAGTAGATAAATTAAGCAAATTTTATAAAAGACGATTAAATCAGATAGGAAGGATTGGTCTTTACGACTTAGTGATTCTTTATAGGCTTATAGGACAACTTTTAAAACACCTATAATTATGTCTCCTTATAGACTTGTGTATGAAAATTTACCAATAGAATTAAAGCATCGTGCATATTGGGTCATCAAGAAATTTAATTTTGACATGAAAAAAATTGGTTTTAAAAGAAAGTTTCAATTGGTGGAGGTTGAAGATATTAGGAATGAGACTTATGAAAATGCAAAAAAAAAATACAAGAATAAGGTGAAAGTGTGTCATAACAAACACTTTCAGACAAAATCATTCTCTCCAGGTTAGAAAGCACTTTTGTACAATTCTCATTTGCATCTACTTCAAGGTAAGTTACGTTCTAAATGGTCTGGTCCTTTTATTATTCAAATTATTTACCTCATGGGATGTTGAGATAAAAAAAAATCCAAAAAATGGTAACATATTCAAAGTTAATGGTTAAAGATTAAAATTATATTTGGAGTTGCAACCACGTGATCAAAAGGAAGAATTGTCTTTGAGTGATCTAATCTACTTTAATTGAGTCTTGTTAGTTTTATTTTTTTTTCTTTTAGTTTTGTTTAATTTTTATATTTTATTTATTTATGTTTTCTCTTATTTTTTCCTCACAGTTAATTTTCGAGGTATCTTAGGTTTAATCTTCGCTTACTTATTTTTTCATTTTGTTCTTTCTTTACTTCTGTAAACTTATGCATTTTGCAATATTTTTAGGATAAAAAACATTGACGATAATACTTTCAATAAGTTTGGGGCAGGTTAGTTGTTCAAAATAAAAGTGAAAAAAAACTTGAAGGCATTTTGTGAGAGCTTTTGACATTAGATGAAATAATGTCTTTAAAAGAGTGTTCAATTCATTCTTTTTGCCAAACCATTTTGTTGAGGATTTTTAGGAATAGTCTTGTGTCTTATGATATCATTCTCCTTACAAAAGCTTATAAAAGCCTTATTGTAAGACTCTTAACTATTGTTAATTCTTATACATTCAACCTACTTTTCAGTTTGAATTTTTACAAGTTTCTTTCATTTTATAAATTTCTCAAAAATTTCATCTTTACTTTTTAACAAATAAACATATAGCTTTCATAAGAAATAAACAATAATAGTAAGAAACCTTGCAACACCTTGACGATGTTCTTTCTAACACCCACAAATCTAAATGCATATAGTCAAGTATGTCACATCCTTTTAATTTTATTGGTGTGAACTTCACCTTTTTTGTCTTAGTGAAAATACAATGATCATAAAATGAAAGCTTGTCACCATCACCAAGAATCTTTTTTTTTTTTTGGAAAGTTCCTCTAATCCTCTTTCACTAATGTGACCCAAAGGTTAACATTCTCATCTTGACGACTCATTATGACAACATTGGTCTCTATTGTAGCATCTAAGTAATAGAGCCCACTCTTAGTATATATTTAAAGTATACCAAAGAACTTCTACACACCTTCAATTGGCCATGTTCATCCTTGTAGTTATATCCCATGTTGTCCAATATATCCAATGAAATCAAGTTCTTTTTAATAAGGGCACATGCAATACATTCTTCATTACAAATATTGAACCATTATTAAGGTGAAGCCTCACTGAACCAACTCTAATCATATAACATGGATAGTTGTTTCCCATGTGAACTATGCCATCGTTCATCTCTTTGTAATCAACAAACCACTCCTTGTAAGGTGACATGTGAAAAGTACACCTTGAGTTCAATACCCAAGTACCATCGCTAATGCCTCGACACTATCATAACCCATCTCATTAATGACCACCGATGTATCTCTACTACTAGTATCTCCCTTGGTGGATTTATGCTTCCTTGGACATTCCCTCTTGAAATGCCCCTTCTTGTTACACAAGTAGCATCTCAACTTGTCTTTTGGACCCCGAAACTTTGACCAAAATTTTCCTTTACTTCGACTTTGGCTTCTTTCTCCACCTCTATCCCACAAATAAATACAGGCATCACCACCACCTTCACTCCCACCAATGTGAAGTTTATTCGTTCTTAACTCTAATTTTCTCATTCTCAAATGAGAGAGAAATATGTCCAAAGAAATATCATCTCTTCTATACTTAACACCCATCTTCATTTCTCTGTAGGAATCCGATAGGTTTTACAACAAAAGTAAGCAAAATTTTTATCATTTAGACCCTCTCCAATGTTTAACAAATCATTGGAGATTCTCCAGAACTCCGTCAAGTTAGGCTCTAAGTCCTTTGACACATCCATTTGAAACTCAAACAATTGTTTTTTCAAATAGAAACTTCAAGACATTGTCTTTTTCATATATATCTCGTCCAACTTCTTTCATAATGCCTTTGTGATCTTTGCACTTTGAATCTCACGAATAACATTATCGTGTAAGTATAAGAAAATTGAGATGTAAAATGTCAACAATACTTCCTTCCTTTGATAATCCGTAAATCCTTCAGTATACTCTTGAGTTTCATCTAGAGCTTGATGTCACGACCCTAAACTTCAACTAGAAATCGTGCGGCACTTAGCACAGCCCGTTACACTAAGCCTGCCTTTCAACACGAACAAAACACTCCAAAGAGACTAGAAAGAGACTTAGAGATTTAGAAGATTCAAGAGCAAAGCAAGAGAGTTTGTGAAGTATGCATTATATTTCTCTTGAGAGGTTATTTTACAATTTTCCAAGGATGGATAAAAATGAAGACCAATAGGTCTATTTATAGTGTGGCACCAAGCTTAAGACTATGCCACATGTTTCTAGATCCTTCTATGTCTAGAATGTACAAGAGTATCTACATTGTTCTAGTTTTATCTACAATATGTCACAAGGTTCTAGGACCTTCTAGTCAAGTCTAGCCAACTCTAGAGTCTTCTAGGATTGTCTAGTTCCTTCATGCAAGTTCTAGGATGTTTCGAAAGCTTCTAGAGACTTTTACATCCTTCATGAACTATTCAGTACGTTCTAGAATATTCCAACCCCTTCTAGCACCTTTCAGCACATGGTAGTGTACTCTGGAACATTCTAGAGTCTTCTAGGCTTGAGTTGAGTCCATCCAACTCTGGCTCCCTCTAGACATCTCTAGGTCACTCTAGAACTTTTTTATGTAGTAACTTGTAGAAAAGTCTAGATCTTTTAGACAAGCACCATTTCTTTGGATTTTGAGGGACAATTTGAATGAGATATAACATTGAGCTACCTTTAGTTGAATTAACAAATTCTTCATTTTACTTCCAAATATTGAAGTTCACAATCCCATCCCACTTCTCAATTTCCATCCTATTCATTTTCAATATCCAAAGTTGTTTCTAGGCATAACTTCACACCACAATATCAAACACCGAAAATTCACACACAACCATCACAGAATACACCCAAGTTGAATAAGACTGATATCACTTGTTATGAAAATGAACCTCTTAGATATTGAAAATATTGACTAATCCAAAGCACACTGTAAATAACCAAAGAAAACACCCAAAAAAAGATATTTCAACGACCACATATTAAACCCTAAAAAATGAATATAAAAAATAATAGGAAAATAAGAAAGAAAGATAAAGAAAAAAACACACCAAGAATCAATTCAGTTCAACTTAATCAATGTAGTGAGTCTAATCCACTTCTTCACTCCTTCAATGGAGATGAGTTCCACTAACTTCAAAAATAGAGATTACAAACACAATGAAGAAATCTTAAAATGTGCTTATACACGCCCTAATAGGCATTTATGGAAGTTAGCCCAATCTGTTCCAAGCCCCTATTAACTAAATCATATGCCCTTTTTCATGCTCTGTAAATTTTAAATGCACGATCGAGCTATTGAAACAGGGTAATAGAATTTGGGTAGAAGCTCTATAAAAGAAGCACAATCGAAGTCCGATCGATCATGCTTGATCAATCAAATCTCTTCTTAATTGATCGAAATCCCCATAAATTGATTTTCTCCATTCCTTGTAATGTTCTTAATCTAACATTTGATACTTCATCATCCACAATGATTTTCGAGCATTTTTTATAGATTTGCATTAAAATAGTACAGCAACAAAAAAGAAACAATAATACTATACTTGAAACTCTAACTTTTGTAGACCAATCAATTTTTTTATTTTTTAATTTTGTATTTTTTCATGCTCATGAAAATACAAAATTCTTAGGAACTATAGTCCAAAATACTTCTCAGCAGAGTCAACGTATATTGACCATAAGGAGACAGGAAATCAATTCTTTCGTCCATTCTTGCCCACCAAGAGGAAAAAGTTTTATATACGTCCATAAACATAAACATGTGCAACTAATTTTACAAATAAATAAATGTATCCATGTAAAGTAATAAATAAAAAGGTTCTCTACCTCATCCATGAACCAAGTTCACTTAAATGATTCTCCAATAAGAGATATAACAGAAGAAGATCCTCACACAGAAACAAAAAATGTTAAAGAAAGGAATAGAGGATTCTGTATAGAGAATTACAAACAAGGGAAACCTAAATACCTTCTTCTTTGAAGGACGAAAATGTTCTTTTGTCTTGTGCCCACGTTGCACTATAGAGCTTGGGGTAAGGCTTTCTTTCTGGCCAATTTCCAAAGTCCTAGCCACTGAAGGAGTGGGTGGCAAGGAAGTTTCATTCATAGAATGCTTTGATTCAGATTCAATATCATATAAGGTGTTTCTAGTCGCCGGAATTGTACAAGCCTTTTCAATATCATCATTCCTGTTGCATAGCTGGTCCTTTCTATCTTCTTCTGGTTTAGCCACAGTGACAACCATAGATAAATCAGCACTAGTATCATTCTTTAATGTCTGAACTTGACTCACGTAATGGGATTTACTTCCTTTACTTGACACAGAAACATTACTATTTATACCCACTTGTGCAGTATTACTCTGCACTTTGTGGTGAGTTTCTGTTAGAGTGGATTCTTGTTGCTCTGCTTCAGATGCCTTCATAGCCCTATATCTTTTGTAATATTCTTCAAAGTAGACCTTCTTTCGAGCAACAAATTCAGGAGCCTTGAACTTTTCCAGCTCCTCCTGACATCTATTATGAGAAAAGACAGACCACTTTTCCCATGCAAGTGACTCACCAGCAAATCTTCCAAAAGATATGGAACCATGATCTCGTATATCCGAGAGAGAGATAATCTGATAGTATTAAAAATAAAAATAACACATGATATAGCAATCACATAAGCAAAGTAGAAAATCCAACAGAGAAAAAGCTAGAATTTAAGACTTTTTTCATCCAACTCTCAGCTAATAAATCAACATAACACTATTAACTCTAGGACAAATATCCAAGGGAAAGCTTGATATTCATTGCTTAATCTGAAAGTAAAAAGATGCATTAAGTAGAAACGATTTAGATGCATTCAAGATATCCCAGATGGGCATTATGTTCAACAGATAAAAACACAAGCTCATTCAGTTAAGTAGAAACGATTTAGATGCATTCAAGATGTCCCAGATGGGCACTAAGTTCAACAGATAAAAACACGTACAGGCATATCCACTCCAACATTAGCTACTATTCTAATAGAACTAAAAGGTACGTAGGGATAAAGGTTTTACAAGACAAAAACTAACTTTGAAGCGTTTTACGTTCTCCTAGTGAGGCATAAGCGTCTCGGCGCTTGTGGCTTAAGCCTCAATACAAAATTTTTAAAAATCATGTAAAATTAAAATAAATATTACAATGAATTAA
This sequence comes from Hippophae gyantsensis, assembly GCA_030763125.1. Lineage (NCBI taxonomy): Eukaryota > Viridiplantae > Streptophyta > Magnoliopsida > Rosales > Elaeagnaceae > Hippophae > Hippophae gyantsensis. The sequence goes on from CM061028.1 coordinate 54,170,799, forward strand.
TTATCACAGAGTAAAATTTACTAAATCATTAAGAAATTAAAAATTGTAACTAAAATAATCTGCTTGTAAATAACAAAAAATAACTTTTGCAAAATTAAATAATTCACTATTTAGAATAACATGACATTAAAACATATTTAAGTAAACTTTCAATCTTACTACGAAAAAAAGTAAGAGAAGATGAGCTGGGAACAATATTAACACTTTCATAATATGTGTTAAAAACTTAAGTCTAATTCAATCCAATAAGATCTTATTGAGTTAAGGATTGTTCAAGTTTATAAGTAACACTGTTGTTGAACACCTAGTCGATGTTGGACTTCCTTAACGCTCTCCTTCACATCGATGGACAGAGTTGGACATAAGTTGCCATGGGGTGAGTTTCAAGGTAATGGCCGACATCGTTAGGATTTAATTCTGATACTATGTTAGAAACTCAGGCCTAACTCAATCCAATAAGATTTCATCAAGTTAAGGATTGTATAGGTTTATAAACAGTATTATTGTCGAACACCTAATCGATGTGGGACTTCCTTAATAGTATGTTCAATATAAAAAAGAAAGAAACAAAAAAACTATAAATAAAAGCAATTAAAAAAATTTCTCTATAACAATTCAGTTAAGTCAAAATGGTGGAACAACATTGTTGAAAGTAAGAGGGAGAAAAAAATTTTGATACATTTTTAGTTTTTTTTCTTGTTTATCGGCTTAAAAAGGTCGAAATTGATAACAGATTTATTTTGAAATATAAATTGGACTTGATGTTGTGTTCTAATCCCATTAATTTAATTTAATTTTATGAAAGTTTAGGGATGTAAACCTCATGCACCTTAGTACTTAAGCTTTAAGGTGTATGTTTTAATAGATTAAAGCACAAGGTGACATATAAGTCTTAGAAAACATTGAAATACTAACCTTCATGCGATTTTTTTAAAAAAGCAGCCTTGAGGCTAGCCTTAGTTTTTTTAAACCATGTGGAAGATCACTAAATATTATTAAGAAAATAACATACTTCAATGAAGCATGGGAAAACATTGATTTATTTTTTTTAGTATTTACTTTAAGTTCAGCTATTGCAACCAGGTGAAATAGTTATTCCTAGCAAATACGAAAAAAAAAAATGGAAATAGTTTTGAAATAAGACTTTCAAACATATGTTGTATCAGCCTATCAGGTATATCTTTGCTTTCAGGAATGAAGAAAAGAAATTGAATATATGATTGAACAAGATTTTTCCCCACTTTTAGCTAAGCTACCCACAAAAATTCGAAGTCTCCTTACTATGCATATTGCTGATTAACTCATTTCTTCTTCAAATAATCGACTTTTTAATTAAATGTTCATCAGAATCCACCATCACTATCCACATACAGATAGAGTTCCACATTTCCATGACCATGCAAAGATAAAGAGAGAACAAAGAAAGTGAGAAAATAACTCAATACTCTCATTGGATTACTGGTACCATTTTTTTATAAAAAAGGCACGTAGTCTCCTTTTTGTCAAGAAATTGACATTTTAGTCCAATTTTTCCCTCCTCCATTTGAGAAATAACATAAGCATCCAATTTTTGCAGATTTTGCTTTAAAAAATAAATATTTTGTATCGAATTACCAAAAAGTACATATTTGACTCAAACCCCTTCATTACTCGATTGGAGTGTCTCTCTCCTAATAAAGCTTCCTTGCTAAGCTAATAATGCTTCCTTGCTAAGCTAATAATGCTTCCATAAATTTGAGAGAGAATCACATCTCCTGTAAACATTACTAAAACTTGGTTAAAATCTAACATGGGTCAAACTCACCAAAACTGACACAAGTTTTACTAGAATAAATTTTAAGTTTAGAAATAGAACAATGATTGGGTATTGGGTTGTTCTGACCATAGCTTTGGTCATCCTCTTCCATAGCCACATCAAGAACTTTGAGATTTTTTACCCAAATAAAGTCAAAGGCTTGCATGAAAATAGCAAGAATATTGTGATTTTTTATGAAAAACTCATTTGATTTAGGGATTTGATTTGTTCTCAGTTAATAGAATCAAAACAAGAAATATGAGCTGTAAATAACAAGAAAGAGAAGAGAATCTTCATTACCCAAAAGCTACAAAATAAGAGGGAAACGTGAGCTAAGGAAGAGGGATATATTTCAGATATGCTTTAAAGAATATGCACGGCTAAGTACCCATTAGTAAAGTTATTTATAAATAATTTATTAAGTATTACGTTTATTTTTACCAAATATTTTATATTAATATTTGATTTAAAATATTGATATTAATTATTAATAAATATAAATAATATATATTTAAATTTGATAAATATATTCTCAAACAACAGTAGATATTGAATGGTAATTCTTTATTAAAAAAAATGTGTTTAAACACTATTTTTTAAATTTGATGAATATAAAAAAATATTTTGATATTTATTAATGTATAAAGAAAAAAAATAAAAAAATAACTGATGAATAATAAAAAACTAATAAAAAATAAAAATAAATAAAATATAAATGTATTTTGATATTTATTAGTATATTATAAAAAAAACTAAAAAATAAAAAATAATCAAAACTTTATATAATTAAATTAATAAAATAATTATTTATAAAAAATATTTTAATATTTATTTACGTATAAAAAAAGCTAACAAAATAATAGAACAAAATAATAACTAATATATTGTTAATGGGTTATTTATGCTTTAATATACAGTAATGGATAATATATATTGAGAATAAATATTATTTATAAAATAAAATAATTATCAATATTATTTATTTTATTAATAAATTAATTAAATTTATAGTGTAATTATTAATCATATAAATTATCATTATTAATATAATTGAAATAATTATCTAAGATAATAATATAAAATTAACCTATAATAAAAATACAAAACTATCAAGGTAATTAAAAAAAATTAAAAAAACAAAAATAAAAATGTGAGAAAACGACAAAAGTACTGTTTATCACGTATCACCGAGCTATATATATAGAGAGAGAGAGAGAGAGAGAGATTTACTAAATCATTGAATCTCCAATTTGCCTTTCTTAACTCAGCATTTAACAGTTTTTTGACGGAGCTAGGAGTGAAAAATTGAGCCAAAGTATTTATTTTATGATAAAAATGGGATTAAAGCGACACTATTTTTAAAAAATGAATAGTGAGGGGTTTACAAATACAATCATTCAGGCAAAGGTAAGTACTTTAATCAAAGAAAAAGTCTATTTTTACCAAAAAAATACTTTTATTCTATCTATATTATTTAATAATATTTGGATGTTAAAATCCTATAAACACTATATCTTTATTATATAACTTTATTTTATATCTTAACTATATACTTAGGATATAAGCATACCTATTTATGCACCGGTCGGAAATCATGATTCATCCAATAATTTATTTGAATTTATTTTTATTTTTTCGAGACGTGTCCAAAAAACAGAACAAAAGTAGGGGGAGACGGGTTGAATTTCCAATCGGGCTGAACAGAACTATTCTTAATCAAACATATATTTATTCGTCCCATGTCGAGGACCCGGAAGCTTCGGGACGTAATGATCCTTTAATTAAACATCCACCCACCATAATCAATTGGGGTCTACCATATGGGATCATGTTAATCTCTACCACTCAGTTACAATTATTTGTTGTTTTTAGGGGATATGAATTAGTGAAAGGTCCACTGAATCGATTCCATGATTATCAAGTTTTGCAATCAAACAAAGCACTTATTTAAGCGATTGAATTGAACATACTATCTACATCATCTCATTAAAGTTTTCGTTAGTAATAGGGCTCCTGGGCTGAATTTATCTTTCAGTGGATGTTTTCAGATGTAAATTAATGGACGAGAGAGACGAAAGAAAAATGAGAAAAGAACAAAAAGTTAGGTACCTGAATATATTGGAGGTTTCTTAATTGGCGTATCAGTATCAGTCGCCATCATTGAATCACTAACTCACTTGCACCTCCGTTTCTCCTTTGAATCACATTCTGTAATCAACAAAATCCTGCCTAATATTGCAAAAAATTAACGCAATTCCATTAAAAATATTTAGGGAAAAAAGAAAGAAAGAAGAAAAATCCGAAAATTCCATCAGTTACCGCCAGATTTTCTCCTCATCCAAACAGGCAAATTGGATCGTTCAAAATCAAGAAAACAAAGGAAATGAAAGAAATCGACGAGTAGGAACCTGAAACCAATATATGTGGAAGCAAATTAAAGAAGCATCCAGATCCAATTGAACATCTCTCGAAACATCATAAATTCACTTCGGTGTTCTTTATGGAATAGAGAAAGAGAGAGAGAGAGAGCAACTAACCAGTAACCACTGCCTTTATTGACGTGCTCCAGTGCGACACGCCACAACTACATTCTAGGGCTAACAAATTTTGAACCACTGGTTTTGATAACGAACTACAGAAAAGACACGCCTAATCGGAGTGCGTTCTCTGTATCAATGTAGTAGACGAATTTTTTTTTTGTATAAGTGCATTTTCCATAATTGTATGGTGTGTTGAGTTACGTGTTACTGGATATGTCGTTATGAAAGAGATTCCATGGTTCTGGTCCTCCATAGAAGAACTGCTTAAACAATAATTAGTAAGAGGTGCGATGGGAACGCACATGGTGGAAACGAGATGAGAGGGGTGCATCCCATACTAAATATTTGTTGGAACGACTATTTTTTTTTAAGGAATAATATATTTTTAATTATAAGTTTTATGTTTTAAAGTAAAAATAAATTTAAATATAGTACACATTTAATATAAAATAAGGTATATTTTTATAATTAAATTATAAAAATTCATATAAAATTATAAAAAATTTGGGTGGGAAAGTTTAATTCCTGAATATATTTTACAAAGACATTTTTCCATCGGATTATATCATCGGTAAAAAATTTAGAATTTTTTTTTATGATTTCCAACCTGGTGAGAGAAAAAAAAACTAATATTTAAGTACATTCGTAGATAGCATGTCAATATACATAGTCTAATTAGATTTAAACTAACATATCTCCCATATATGACGTATATGTTCATATATATATATATATATATTAAATCATATATATTTTGTATAATTAGATAAATAAATTATTATTGTAAAATTAATTTAATTATATAAATTTTATAGATATTATTTAAAAGTCGAATTCATTAAACCGTAAAAGAATGTTAATTATAAAAAATGGCAACTCCATCCAGGCCACATCATTCGAGCATGATATTGGGGAAAAAAAATTATATATATAATAACCATCAATATAATCTTTACCGAGAAACCTCCACGTATGAAATGATATAATTGATAGATTAATATCTTTTTATTTAAAATATATCTTTTAATTATTAACTAATATTTTTATTAATTAAATATAAATAATATATATATATATAATATTGAGTTCAATTATATAACATTGTACGCGATAAAATGCATCTTAAATCACTTTTTTATTTTATAAATATATCACTTTATTCATTTTTTTAGTAGTATCCCCAGATAATTTTATTTAAAAAAAAAGAGCAAATGATAACTTAAATTTTATAAGTAAAAAGAATTAAATTAAATTTATTCATTTTTAAAAATAAAATGACTTAAAATGAAATACGGTTCATTTTTAAAAGAAATTAACTTGAGAGCACTTCATCTATTGTATAGTATCAAATAAGTTAAACATATTTATATTGAAACAAATTATTTTATATTATATTATATTTAATTTATATAATATTTTATTATAACCTATATTATTATTTTTTAAATTAAAATCAAATTTCTCTATTCATTAAGAAAAGAAAAGGAAAAATTACATTTAATATAGACTCCATTATCTTATTTTGGTTCAAATCCATCATCCTAAATATCATTTGTTAAAAAAAACAGTGATATATTCCCTATATTTTTAACATATTTTTTTTAATTGAAATTTTTTTATATGATCATGTGTTTGAACATGAATTAAAATTATATTATATATAAAAAAAGATACAATTATATAGAAATTTTGTTTGATTAGGAGAATGGTCTAAACTATATTAAATATTTAACTTAATATATTTAAATTTTTAATTTTAAAATTATGTAACTTGATTTTTTTTTTCATTTTAACATAAATAATATTCTTATTTTTAAAATGTATGAAATATATAAAAATAAGTTAAATATTAATTCAAATAAATTTCTATATTAAAATTATTTTGATAGGTAAACTACACAAAAACTTAAATACTATTTTAAATATAAATTATTTTATTAAAATATTTATCATCAATTTTACATAATTATACTAAAAGGTTACCAGAAAATATTATACAGATTAATTATAATACAATTTATTTTAATTTGATTATATAACCTATTTAATAGGATACACCAAACATATTGTTATTATATTAATCTTTTGGCACTCTAAATCAATTCCTTACTATCATTTTTAAATTGAGAAAAATATCACAAAGGTAACTTATATTTAGTTATTGATATTATTTTGGTCTCATACATTATAAATAAGTCATTTAATCTCATTATTTTGAGAAAATATGTCAATTAATAACAACTTATATTATTTTAACATTTTCTATTAAAATATTTTTTATATCAATTGATTAAAATATTATTAAAATACGAGTTAAATTACAAATTACACATTATGAGAAAAATAAATACAATTACATATTATGCCCTACATGTGAATTTCCATGAATCTTTTGATGTAACACACTCATTTTCAATTCAACTCTATAAGATAGTTGTAACTATTTTATATGTATATATCATTTATATTAAAATAACACGTTTTACCATAACTTCGTACATACAATAATCAATAATATAATAATATATATTTTTTATAAAAATAATGTATTATTCATAAAATATCAGTGATACATAAGGATGTATACAAGATAGATATTTTTCTAACCATACATGTTCATCATTACAATTAATATTATCAATAGAATATTTTGCTAGATTATGAGCTACTTCATACCCATCTATTTTGCAAAATTATCATTCTATTCATGCAAAATTTTTACCAACTCAAAAATATCCTCAACTTAATTTCCTTCAAATGCTAGATATTTATTTCCTTCTTGTATATAACAAATAGCCAAAAGTTAATCACTATCTACTATTAGATTATAAATCCCTTCACCCAAAGCCTATTGCATACCAACTAGAATAGCATACAACTCAACAATTATAACGAAAGCGAATCTATCCCCAAATTTCATTGCAAAAAAGAGGACTTCTTTCACAATATTTCTAATAATTGCTCCAACTTCTACCTTATCTTTAGAATTACTTGTACTATCAGCATTTAGTTTAAGAAATGTACCTAGAGATGGTGACCAACGAAAGTGTTGAAGCTCTTGATTTCTCTGAGTATTTTCACTAACTGTTTTGAAATCTTCAAGAAATACATCTGATGGATCTCAAAAAACTTGATTTCATCATTCTTAAGAGTTAATAAGAAATAATAGAATAGATCAATAAAATCTTTCCCTATTTTAATTTGTATGTACCTTACAAAAGGTGTCACCTTGTACACTCTTTTAACAACCAAACATTCCCATAAAGTATGCAAAACACTTTCACTATTGTTTCCACAACATGGGAAAGTAGGTTCATTTGAAATCCTTTTGTACCATTTTTATTTTATTTTCATGGGAGTATATATAAATAGCACCTTAAATAAAAATCTATGTTTTGTTTGAACCTTGATTTGCTGCACTTTTTTCCACCATTTAGCTTTTGACAAATTACTAGTACTCTCATATGCATTTTTACTCTTATTAATTTGTGTTTAGGCTAACCAATATCCATTTTAATAGTGTATCTTCCGTTTATTTAATAATTCCAAATCACTTTATCTTCTCTAGAATGAGAAGCAAGAAAGATATAACATATAATATCATCTTTACGAGGGAAAAGAAGAAGAAGAAGCTTTAATTAGCTGCTCATTCCTCATACCTACAGGACTAATTAAAGAAGCTAGCTTACTATCAAGAGGTAATTTTGGAGGTGATTTAACTATAAAAGATCTTAAATAAAGAATCCAATGACTTTGATATATAAGAATTTTATCTTCATTGCTTAATCTCCATCTCATACCAAAAATAAGTAATATTCTACCCCTACATAATACTCTTCCATATGTAAGAACCGTAGCAGCAAGTGATGTTGGATTCTCTATAAGTCTCCAAGCCTACTTAGCCAAAAGAGCTTGGTTAAAATTTTCGGATGATTGAAAAACCTAGTCCTCTTTCTGCTTTAGGTTTGCAAAGTTTTTCTCATGACAACCAATGTATCACATCTCTTTGCGAAGAAGTTTTCCAACAAAACTTTGCTACAAAGGAGTTAATTTCATGACATAATTTTAAAAGAATCTTGAAAATTCTCATCATAGAAAATGGAATAGACTGAGCTACTGCTTTGATGAGAAATTTTTTCCCTACTTAAGATAATAAATTTTCCTTCTATCCTTAATAATTTTAAAAGCATGATATTTATTCTTATCAATGAAAATTGGGAGCACAAGATACTTACCATGGTTTTCAACTATAGGAATCCCAAGTACTTAAATAACTTTATTTTTAATTGAATTTGAAGTATTATTACTAGAAGAGACTACAAATTTATCAAAATTAATCAATTAACCAGAAGAAACTGGATAGAGCTCAAATATATGTTTTAACCTTATGCAATCATTCTTGGTAATTCGGGAAAAAACAATGGTGTTTTCTACAACCAACAGTTGTGAGATACTTTGACCATTCCTCTATTAGGAGAATTACAATTTCAATACGAACTTAATTAAGCTCTAAACAGCAGAATTAAACATATTCTCCTTCTTTGTGTGAATCTTTTAGGAAACAAATAAATAGAGCTCAAAATGAAAAAACATGCACAAAATCAACGCAAGCAATTTATGTGGAAAAACCTTCCCGATGTAAGAAGAAAACAACTACGACACTCCTCTCCAAAACTTCCACTATCAAGAAACAATTGTACAATAGTTCTCTCTAGATAAAAATAGAGGCATACAATCAACAATATCATCAAGAATACAACTTCTTGGAAACTAACAATTATTTCAAGAGAATGGAGAGATCTAACCCAATTTCGTAGTCACTTTTCACAGCCCTAAATTTACCAAATCGGTGAGCCAAATCTAAATCCCACCGTACAGATTAAAGAGTATTGAGTCATAAACCTGCCTGAAAATTTTCAACTAAATCAGACCACAAACGATCTTCCATCGAAACACTTGATGAAGGCTTGCTGGAGAGGAAAAGCTGAAAGCTTTTCTGCTTTTCTTTTTCTACAGATTTCTCTAGCCACTGCTCTTAATTTTCTCTCTACAAAATACACTCTTAACAAACCCTAAATGGGTTTATTAATGAAACAATGAAATGACATATTTGCCCATTCTTACTTCATGGGCTTTTAAGCCGCATGGGCTTTACTTGGACTCCTCTAAATAAGAGGAAAAAATCCAACAAATCTCCCCTTTTTTTGATTAGATGGAGGGATCCGTCATCTCAAAAATTGAACAACAAACTTTAAGTTTTTCTCTTGACACTGCTTTTGTCAGCATGTCAGATCCATTCTTATCAGTATGGATTTTCTCAAGTTCAAGAAACTTATTGTTAAGAGTATCCCTTATCCAATGATACCTCACATCAATATGCTTTGATCTTGAGTGAAACGCCAAGTTCTTCACTAAGTGAATAGAACTCTGAGTGAAACGCCAAGTTCTTCGCTAAGTGAATAGAACTCTGAGTGAAACGCCAATTTCTTCGCTAAGTGAATAGAACTCTGAGTGAAACGCCAAGTTCTTCGCTAAGTGAATAGAACTCTGATTATCACGGAACAACACATATTTTTGCTACTTGAAACCAAGTTCTCTCAAGAACTATTTCATCCACAACAACTCCTTACAAACTTCCATTGCTACAATAAACTCCACCTTTGCTGTAGAAAGTACAACACACTTTTACAATCTTAACTACCAAGAAACTGCTCCACCAGAAAAAGTAATTAGATAACTTGAAGTAAATTTATAAGAATCTTCATCTCTTGTCAAATCTGAATCAGTGTATCCAACTAACACTAGTTTTCCACTTCCAAAGCTAAGTGTTAACTTGGAAGTACCTCGAAGATATCTCATAATTCACTTTACTGCATCCCAATGCTCTCTTCCTGGATTCGAAAGAAAACGACTAACAACTCTAATTGCATAAGTTATGCCTGGCCTCGTACACACCATTGCATACATTAAACTTCCTACTGTTGAGGCATATGAAACATTTTCTATATCTTCCTTCTCTTTATCTGTTGAAGGGTTTTGACTCAATCTCAACTTAAAGTGATTAGATAAAGGAGAATAAACCACTTTAGCTTTATCCATATGAAACCTTTCAAGTACCTTGTTGATGTACCGTTCCTATGACATGTACAACTTCTTTCTTTTCTTGTCTCGACAAATTTGAATACCAAGAATTTGTTTTGTTGGCCCCAAATCCTTCATGGAAAAGGACTTACTCAACTGCTTCTTCAAATTATCAATCCTTGAAGAATTTCTGCCAACAATCAACATGTCATCAACATAGAGCAATAAAATGATAAAGTCGTCATCAGAGAATTTCTACACAAAAATACAATGATCAGAAGTAGTCTTCTTGTAACCATGATCCCTTATAACTGACTCAAACTTCTTATACCATTGTCTAGGTGATTGCTTCAACTCATAGAGGCTTTTCTTTAACCGATATACATAATCCTCTTTTCCTTTAACCTCAAAACCCTCTAGCTGCTCCATATAAATCTCTTCCTCCAACTCACCATGAATAAAGGCAGTTTTCACATCCATTTTCTCAATTTCTAAATCCAAGCTTGCTACTAGACCTAGAACAACACGTATGGAAGACATCTTCACAACAAGAGAGAAAATATCATCAAAATCAATGCCTTTTCTCTGACTGAATCCCTTGATGACCAGTCTAGCTTTGTATTGTGGTTGTGAATTGTGTTCTTCTTGCTTCACCCTATAGACCCACTTGTTCTTCAAAGCTCTCTTACCATTAGGCAACTTTACCAGCTCAAACATGTGATTGTTATACAGTGATTGCATCTCATCTTCCATAGTACCAACCCAGTGTGCTCTGTTTCCATCTTCCATCGCTTCTACATAACATTAAGGTTCTCCCTCATCTGTCAATAACACATACTCATCTGTATCATACCGTGTGGAAAGACATCGATCTCTGATAGACTTCCTGGGTGGAATTTCTGGTTCTGGCAACTAATCAATAATCTGGTGATCTGTTTCAGCTTGCATATCTGCATCATCTGAACCTTGTTGGTCATCTTGAACATTTTGTTCCATCTGTACTGATAAAGGAATCGGATCTAGGTCAATAAAATCATTGTTATACTGATGGACTCCTTTTTCTATCTTCTCAACATATTGTATAGTTTGATTTTCTATAAACACAACATCACGACTCCTTACTAGTTTCTTCTCAACTGGATCATAAAATCTATAGCCAAATTCATCCAGACCATAACCAATAAAGATACACGATCGTGTCTTCACATCGAGCTTAGATCTCTCATCTTTTGATATATGCACAAATACCTTACAACCAAAAACGAGGAGATGATCATAAGAAACATCTTTACCAGTACAAACTCTGTTTGGTACATCAAACTGAAGAGGAACACATGGTGTGAGATTAATAACATGTATAACTATATTCAAAGCCTCACCTCATAAAGATCTTGGCAACTGAGCCTGCGAAAGAAGACATCTTACTCTTTCAACAAATGTTTTGTTCATTCTCTCAACCAACCCATTTAACTGAGGAGTCTTGGTAGGTGTCTTTTGATGTCGAATGCCCTGATGCCTACAATACTCATCAAAAGGACCTGAATACTCTCCCCAATTATCTGTTCTGATGCACTACAATTTCTTCCCAGTCTGTCTCTCCACTAAGGCTTGAAACTGTTTAAACACATCTAAAAAAAACTCTACTTAACTCTATTATCTTATCTCCTATTTATAAGACAAAATTTCTAAAAAAATACATTTAAAAATATATTTTTTTATATACACGGGGAGACAAATAATGATGGAGAAAATAATTTAAAATTATGAGTGGGGGACAAAAATGTATCGAAAATGGAATCGAAAAAGTGAGTGGAGATGCTGCGCGTTTCTGTTTTTATTTTCCTTCCACGTTGCCACGTGTCGCATTCTGATTCGCCGAAACAAATAGTGGGACACGTGGTAGCATCTCATTCGTTGAAGGGAATGGGCGCATGCAGAAACAGAAGCACAGGATTAGGGCACCGAGAAAGTGCAGCAACGGCTGGAACGGGGGGTTGATTCAGCGCGATCGCGCTCATTGTAACATGCCACGTGTCGGAATATGATTTGTTGAAATATTAAGTGGGACACGTGGCCGATTATGGTTCGTGGAATAACCGGGCGCACGTGAATCGACTGCACTGGAAAAGGTGCACACGAAGGTGGGGGACAGGTCTGCACGGCGTCAGACGGGTGGGTCCCACGCTGCACGCCGACCTACGTGGCAGGTGGGCCCCACTCGGGCGCCGAGCCGCACGATGGAATAAATCCTGCACCCACTCTCCTTGGTCAGGTTTGATCTACACGCGCCAATCCTGACCGTTTATGCTTTGATCGGACGGACCACGTTGTACGCGTGGAACTTCTCTCCTGCGAAGAAAAATAACTTTTATTAATTATATTTTCACCCATAAATATATTTCAAATTACATTTTAAACTTTGGTTAATTGCAATGTAGCCCTTTTGGTAATTTAAATTAAATTTTAAACTTTTAATAATTAAAATTAAGCCCGATTTTAATTTAAATTATATTTTCAATTTTTATAAATTGCAATTAATCACTCTTTTATTTGAAATTATATTTTTGGAAACAAATTTGTCATTTAAGAACATTTTCGATACAATTTATTTAATTTTCTTAAAATATATAAAAAACAGTAAATACTAATTTATTAAACTAAAATTAACTAAAAATAGTGAGAACGTAGCAATTATAATTAATAAAATAGGTGAAAATAACTATATAAAATACAGTTATCACCTACAATACTCATCAAAAGGACCTAAATACTCTCCCCAATTATCTGTTCTGATGCACTACAATTTCTTCCCAGTCTGTCTCTCCACTAAGGCTTGAAACTGTTTAAACACATCTAATACTTGATCTTTGCTTTTCAAAGTGTACACCCATAACTTTCTTGAATAATCATTTATGAAGGTCACAAAATAACTGGCACTACCCACAGTTTTTGTCTTCATAGGACCACATACATCTGAATGTACCAAATCAAGTATGTATTATTTTCTTGAATGAGGAGAACTCTTGAAAGAAACTCTATTTCGCTTCCCTATCAAACAATGAGTACATCTTCTTAAACAAACATCATTCATTCCAGAAAGAATATTCTTTTTGGTCAATACTGTTAGGCCTTTCTCACTCATATGAACAAGTCTCTTATGCCACAATTCTGCTATAAGCTCATCTGTCACAACATTAATAACGCTTTTGAAGAGTCTTGCCTACAGTATATGCAAACTGGAATGCTTGTTCCCACGAGCAACAACCATAGCACCTTTATTAAGTTTCCATTGACCATTACTAAAGGTATTTCAATATTCTTCATCATCAAGTTTACCTGTTTTGCTTCCCTATCAAACAATGAGTACATCTTCTTAAACAAACATCATTCATTCCAGAAAGAATATTCTTTTTAGTCAATACTGCTAGGCCTTTCTCACTCATATGAACAAGTCTCTTATGCCACAATTCTGTTATAAGCTCATCTGTCACAACATTAATAACGCTTTTGAAGAGTCTTGCCTACAGTATATGCAAACTGGAATGCTTGTTCCCACGAGCAACAACCATAGCACCTTTATTAAGTTTCCATTGACCATTACTAAAGGTATTGCAATATTCTTCATCATCAAGTTTACCTGTAAAGATCAAGTTCAAACGAATTTCAGGAATATGTTTTACCCCTTTAAGAAGTAGCCTCGTGCCATTATTCATATCCAAACACACATCCCCAATACCAATGACTTTAACCAAGCCATCATTACCCAACTTCACTGTCCCAAAGTCACCTGCTATATAGGATGTAAAGAAGTCCTTTTGAGATGTAGCATGAATGGAGGCTTCACTATCAATAACCCAACTGATCTCATGACATGCAACATTGACAACATATTCATCATAAACAACGAGAAAGTCTTCTGAACTAGCGGTGGCAACTCGATCATTTTCCTTGCCAACATCACCTTCTTGTTCTTTGTCTTTCTTCTTGTTTTCTTGCTTCAACTGTCTACAATATTTCTTGATGTGCCCTTTCATGCCACAGTGATGACACTCAACATTAAAAAACCTATTGGACTTGCTTCTTCCTTATTCTTTACTCTTGAAACCTCTGCTTTTACTCTTCCCTCTTATTTCTGTAACCAAAATCTCTGACTGTTGAGAAGACCCATGTGATTTTCTTCTCATTTCTTCATTCAAAACACTACTCTTAGCCATATCTACGTTGATTACACCATTTGGAGTTTAGTTACTTAATGACATTCTAAATGTTTCCCAAGAGTCCAGCAACGTACCCAATAAACACAACCCTTGAATCTCATCATCAAACTTGATACTTATTCCAACTAACTGATTGATTATTCCTTGGAATGTATTCAAGTGACCTGTTAACGGAGTTTCATCTTGGTACCTTAAATACATTAACTGTTTTATAAGAAACATTTTATTATTTCCTGTTTTTCGAGAATACAACTCTTCAAGTTTATTCCATAGTGACCGTGCATGTATTTCTCCACTAATATGATTCAAAATATTATCATCTACCCACTGCCTTATATACACACAGACTTATCGATGTAACAAAGTCTATTCTTCTTCAGATAACTTCTCTGGCTTCTCAGAGGCAAACACCGGTAAATGAAATTGTTTGACATAAAGGAGATCTTCCATTTTTTCTTTCCAAGTGTGATAATTATAACCATTCAAAGTAATCATTCTACTCAAATTTGTTTCCATTATTCAACACAAGAAATTCAACAATAATAACCACAACTCTGATATCACTTTATTAGGAGAATTACAATTTCAATATGAACTTAATCAAGCTCTAAATAGCAGAATTAAACATATTCTCTTTCTTTGCTTGAATCTTTTAAGAAACAAATAAATAGAGCTCAAAATAAAAAAAATATGGCAATTTACATGGAAAAACTTTCCCGGTGTAAGAAGGAAACAACCATAATACTCATCTCCAAAACTTTCACTATCAAGAAACAATTATACAATAGTTCTCTCTAGATAAAACTATAGGCATAAAATCAACAACATCATCAAGAATACAACTTCTTGGAAACTAACAATTATTTCAAGAGAATGGAAAGATCTAACCCAATTTCATAATCACTATTCACAGTTCCAATTTTCCCAAATCGATGAGTCAAATCCAAATCCCACCGTATAGATTAAATAGTCTTGAGTCGTAAACCCAGCTGAAAATTTTTAGCTCAATCGGACCACAAACGATCTTCCATCGAAGTACTTGATAAAGGCTTACTGGAGAGGAAAAGTTGAAAGCTTTTCTGCTTTTCTTTTTCTGCAGATTTCTCTAGCTGCTGCTCTTAATTTTCTCTCTGTAGAATACACTCTCAAAAAACCCTAAAGAAGTTTATTAATGAAGCAATGAAATGACACATTTGTCCATTCTTACTCCATAGGCTTTTAAGCCACATGAGCTTTATTTAAGCTCCTCCAAATAAGATAAAAAATCCAACATCCTCGTTATCTAAATACCTTTTATTTCATTAGTTTTCATTGCTTGCCTTAATAATCTAGAAAACCCTTCAATGCACATGATAAAAAGATATGGTGATAAAGGATCACCTTAACGAAACCCCATTTGTTTCCCCTTTATTAATAATAGAATAAGAAACAGATGAAACAAATTTCATGATCAATGATACCCATCTAGGAGCAAATCCCATTTTGAGTATTACTTCCTTCAAGAAACTCATTCTATTTTGATAGTATGTTTTACTTATATCTAGTTTTAAGGCTATAAATATATTATTTGCTTTAGGATTCTTGTTCATAGTATGAATAGCTTCTTGAGAACATATAACATTGTCTAAAATCTATTATAAGGCACAAAAACACTTTGCTCAATCGAAATGATATCAGGTAATTTCATCCGCGCGCACTGTTCATCTGTGGGCACTGTTCATCCGTGGGAACTGTTCATCCGCGCATACAGTCTGTGTCATTGGCGTCATCAAATGACGTCGACAATCACTAATCCGGCGTTTTTACATTTTTTACATTTTTTTCTCTACTTTTTCTCTCAATGCTCACGTATAAAGACCCCTCTTCTCTTACCTGCAAATCACACTTCTGTGTTCTTTGTTTGTGTCCTTTCTTAGATTTTTAGGTTTTTTTAGTTTTTCTTAGTTGTTAGTTAATTTCTCTTAGTTTTAGAGTTCTTCCCTTTTGGGGGAAGAACTAGTTATGTTTTTGTAATTTTTCTAGCTTTTTGATTCAATAAATGGAAGTGCAAATTCCGCTTGGAGGTTTTCGAAGAGAATAGCGTCGAAGTTCTGTAAGGATTTTATTTTCTTCTGATTATTTTTTATGCTTTATTCTTACATGTTATATTTAATTTGTCTCGTGATTAAATTTATTGTTTAGTAAATCATGATGTAATAATAACGTTGTTATTTTTTCCAAATATTAAATAGATAAAAATCTCTAAAATGAATTGATTATATTTTTATATAAGATTTTATATTAAGAATATTATAGAAAAATATATTATTTTTCATTACAAACTTAAACACGAAAATTAGATTTTAAGGTTTAGTTATCGATACTGATTTAGAGTAGTGCTCTTTTATTTGATGGTACAATCGCCTAGGTAGTTAGAGTGAAGCTCTATTTCAAAAGTTTTTATAAGAATTATTATCTGAAAATGTATTGACAACATGTTTTGAGTAGTGGTTTTAAAACTTGAAAGTTAGTACTCGGATAACTAAATTCTTAGGTTTAATTTGGACACCTTGAATAAAGTTTAAACTGTCTAACCCCACCAAAGGTGGCATTTAAATGGTTCATTTTCAATCTCTTAGAAAAAGAAATTAATTTAATTAACCAAATTAGTTATCAACCCCACCCATAGGTGTTAATTGATTTGTTTAGTTAACAAAGAATATCTAACCTCACCAAAGGTGGTATTCATACAAAAAAGAGAGAATCAATAAATATCAATTCATATCTTTAATAAACTAAATAATATGAGCAAGCATAATTAACTTAGTTATTATATCCATAAATACTCCACTGTTTTAACAGATAAAATTTGCATAAATGTTTATTGAATCTATGTTTATTTTTATGTAAGTAGATTAAAAACACAAAACCCCAAAATATCGCATTGAGGATGTTTAGGATTTAATTTCGTTTTTAAAAGTTTGAATAATAAATTAAAAACCACATACATTCCTTCCTTAGATCGACCTTGGAAGTATACTTATCATTTTCTACGAAATGATTCGTGCACTTGCGAGAGTTTTATAAATAGATAAAACCAAATGAACGGGCAAGATCGGCGATGTCGGTTCTGCCCCGATCAGTAACGATCTTAGAGATAATTGGTAATACTTCAACCAATATACTAGATTTGGAAGAATTAAAAAAATTACAAAAATAATTGACGATGTATCCTTAATCTACTCAATGTTTCTTGTACGTGCTCTACTATCTAGAATAAGGAACTTAAGTGTGTTGAGCTCCTCAATTGATAAACTTTTTTCTATCACCATGTCTTAACCAATCAACTTTGGATCTTTGCCGCCACATTATCTCTTATTTTTCCAAAAAAGGAAGTAATTTATCTTTCTATTTGGTAAATTTCATGCTCATCATCATGTAGATTTCCAATTTCAAGTAGTATGTTTAATAAACTCTCTTTTTCCACACTTTTCATTCCTATGTGACCAAATTCAGAATGATTCCAAACTTTCAAGGATTATGCAGAGTCCTTAATCTTATGTTCAACCTTCATAGAAGGACCATCATAATGTGAAGCCATCCGTGTATTTTTAACAACCTCTTCATATTTACTATCCTTTAACTACTTAGATTCAAAATGTAATAATATAATTGAAATTAACATATTACTTTATATATACATTTGATGTCACTTTTTTTTTAAAATCACTTTATTTCAATATAAAAATAAAAAAGTTTAATTGTCATGAGTTTATAATAAATTACAAATGATATAATACAATATTATTAAATTTATATAATTATATCTAATAAAAAATTTACATATTAATTATAATTATAATACATAAAAGTGTTAAAATTTCTAATAAAAAAATAACTTACAACTACTTAGGTAGAAAATATAAGAGGAGGTTATTGTTTTTAGAATTTTTTTTTAAAATAGTATCTCTTTTATGTATCTTTTGTTGAAATTTTTTTCTAAAATTACAAATTATAAGTTAATTAGTTTGACAATAAGTGACTTTGATACTTCCTAATAATTTAATTAATTATTAATTTATAAAATAATAAATAGTTATATTTTTTAACAAAAAATATTGAAGTATATTTTACCTCATTACCTACCACATTATCAATAATATATAACTAATTATAATTTCTCCTCCATAATTAAAGACATTAAGAATTCATTACAGTGGATGCTGTAGGTTAACGCGCAATTCGTACGTGGTGGCTTTTCACAATTAGTACTAGCTTGTACGGTGGCGGTGTGAGACTGACTGACTGACTGACTGTAATGAAAGGTACTTGGTCTTTTTGTTTTCAAAGTTGTTAGGACGCTGATCTATCACAATTATAATTATATATATATATATCTTGCTGGCATTCATTTAACAAGTCTTTCGTCTTAGCTTGAGCCAGCTGTTATATATTAACACTTTGACCACTAATACTCAATATCTTGACCATGTCCTCCCGTTTGACGTTGCGTAGCTTAGATATAATAGAGTTAGCTAAATAATGGACATGAGGTGGATTAATGTGCTATCTTAAAAGGACGAAAATGGTTTGGTTGATTTTAAACGGAAATTTATCTAAAATATTAATTAGATTTAATATATTTTTATTTATATTTTTAAAATTTATGACAAAATGTTATAATATTTTTAAATTTTATGCTTGATATCATTAATATCTTTAAATAAGTTAACTTTTACATTTATATTATGTTAATATTTTTTGATAAAAAATACCTATATTTTAAATATTTATATTTTAAATCAGTTATTATTTTATCTTCAGTTTCCTCCGATAAATAAATATTGTAAATATTATTTATATTTCATTCTTCAATTGGTTATGATTCTGATTCTCCAATTACTTTTAATTTTATTTTAAAAGCTTATTTAAGATTTTTGATTTCTATGAAAATTTATTTTTAAATTATTTCTTATGTTTAAGTCTATTAGGGGATTCATTGACATAATATCCTTTTTCATTGCATATCTAACACTGTATTTCTTTTTCACGGAGGACAATAATTCTTGTTTTCCAGATGTTTGTACATTTTTCTTTTAAAATATCATTTTTTATAAGATTTCTTATTAAATCTTCTTTTATACTTTTGAAAAATCTTGTTTCTTGAATTTATATATTTTAAATGTCTTGTATTTTTTATATTTCTACTTGTAGGATTTTATATTACATCCATATTTTTCTGACATTTTAAAATCTCTGATATCATAATAGATTTTATCATTTTCTCCTATTTGTTTATATTTTTTTATCTCTTTTGATATTTAATAATTATCCAGTTTATAAGGCTTATTGTTCTTCTTTTAAGGCTTATTATTCTTCTTTTTAGGGTGTTTAGTATGATTTTTCTATTTCTTTGTCTTTTGTTAAGGTTTTATTTAACGTTTTAGGTAATTTTTAGAAAAATATTTCCTTATATGTTGAAGGTGGAATACTACTTCTAGTTTTCCAATTTAATCATTTCTCCCTTTTAGGTGGTTCTTGTCTCCTATTAGAAATACCAAGTTCTTTTGACTTTGTTTATTTATTCCTTTTATGTGAGGATCATATGTTTTTTCTTAATAAAAAATTAGAACAAATTGATTTCATATGATCTTTTAGAGTCATAATTTTTGAGTCAGAATCAGTTTCACTAATTACTGTCATGTAATGTTCCTATTTATTTGTACAAAGTTTCTCATTATAATGTTTTTTCAATTCTTTATCTGTTAAAGATCACAGATTAATTTTTCTATATTTTCTTTTTCGAGATTCATAAATTATTCTTCTAATTTTTTTTCTATATTTTATTAAATTAAAATTATATCTTTTTTCTTCTATCATTTTTAGGTATCGGGACATCTGATCTTTTAGATGGTTATTCCTTTAATCATTCTAAGTGATCGTATTTATGACCTATTGTTGTCTCTTTTAGAGAACATAAAATGTGCAAGCATACACGGTCACAAGTAATAAGATTTGTAAGTAAAGTATCGTTCCCACGGAGATTTGTCACTATAATTTATTGAGTACTAAAATTATTTCTCTCTAATTTTATCCAAAACAATCGTTAATTTAGAAAAAGTTGAAGAAAAGAGTTTAATAACAAAATAAAAGAAATCTAGGATTGCAATTTTTCACCAAATTAATCCACTCAAATCATATTATTTTCTCTTGATTTATATTTTTATAGTACATTTAATTTGTCAACCGAAAACTTCTAATTTTATCCATACATCTCTTCCGAGCTCCGTATAGACACACCTCGTTAAATTAATTCACTATATTCCTATGAGAATTAAATTCACCAAAATTCATTACGTTCTAAGTTCTCAAATGGCCACACATACAATTAGAGTATATTTCTATCCTTCATCATACATGTCATTCTATCCACGAGCAATATACACAAAAATGCCTCTTCCAAGTATATTTAAGTGACACGGATCATTTTATAAAATTCGTAAATAATCAAAAGCATCAAGCACAGATAGAATAAACAAATCGAACGTCTTATAAATCTTTCAAAAATAATAAAAATCAAAGCTTCATAAATTTAGATAAAATGCAACCCTAGAAAAATTAAATTAATTCATAAATTAAAAATTAAAATTACAACAGTTAAGGAATATGAGATTAAGAACAAAAGAAAATTAAAACATCTTTTAGCACAAATATTTGGCACACGCAGAACACAACAGAAGCCAAAAATGGCTTCTGCGTGTTCCACAATCCAACCCCTAACTCTCCAAAAATTCCAAAACTCAAAAACTCCAAAAAACTCTATTTTTCAGCAATAAATCCTCTATTTATAGCTAAAAAATAAATCTAAAATAATACATTTTTTTGGACACGTGAGGAATATTTACATCGAAATTAAAAACACGCGTATCGATATTTGATATCGAAATTGTTATTTTAATTCACGCATGAGAGACAAAGCAGAGGCACCGTTTCTGATTTTTTATAATTCAATTTGTGTGCCACATGTCAGCGTATGATTCGTTGCAAGCAAATGGTGGGACACGTGGCAGCATATTATTGGGAACCTAGAAAGGGCGCACGAGAGATTGTCGCACGGGATAAGCAGCACCGAGAAGTGGGGGACAGCTCCTGAGACGCGTGCGGGATTCTACGCTTTTGCATTCACCGAACGTGCCACGCATCCGCTCATGATTCGCTGAAGGGGAAAGTAGGACACATGGTAGACTTTGAATAGCTGGAGGGATCGATTACACGTGGTTCCACCGCATGTGATCACAACCTTTGGCAGACGCGTAACAGACACGTGGGTCTAACCCTACACGCCGGCCTACGCGACAGATGGATTACACGTGGTTCCATCGTATCCGTTGATTGTCTGATCGAACGGTTGGTGTCACGCGTAATGATGGTACGCGTGGCCTCCTTTTCTTGCACAGAATATAAATTTCCTTAAATTATATTTTAGCCCTCCAATTTAATTTAAATTATGTTTTAAACTTTTTTTAATTACAATTAAGTCCTTTTTCTAATTTAAATTAAATTTTAAACTTTTAATAATTAAAATTAAGCCCGATTTTAATTTAAATTATATTTTGGACTTTTGTAAAATGAAATTAAGCATTCTCTTATTTGAAATTATATTTTTGGACATAAAATTATAATTAAGTGCGTTTTTGATTCAAATTATTTTATTTTCTTGAAAATATATTCCTTAACACATAAAGCGTAAATATTAATTTATTTAACTAAAATTAACCAAAAATATCAAGAACATAGCAATTATAATTAATAAAATAGGTGAAAATAACTATATAAAATACAGTTATCACCTATGATATCATTGTTTCTATGTATGTTATATACATATTTTCTTAGTTTTGTAAATTTCATATATATATATAAATATCTTGTTGTAATTTATTGTAACCATATTCATTTATTTCTTTTAATAGTTATTTTGTGTTTCAATTATATCTTGTAGATACTTCGTGTTTGATTCTTAGACTAAGTATATCTCATTTGTTAGAAGTCCTAAAACCTTCATTGATGCTATTTAATTTTTTGATATGTCTACTAAACTCTCATATATTTCTAATTGTATATATTTTTTAATTGTCCTTTAAACATTACTTTTTTCTTAATATGACATAATGAACTAATGCTTTCATTAGTTGAACTTCTTGTTTTAATTCCATGACTTTTTTTTTCTTTATTAGAAGTTTCTCCTTCATATTCTATGAATGTAAATTTTAATATATTACTATTTTTTGTTACATTACTTTTTCTTCTTGTTATTAGGAAGTTTTCCTTGGTGTCTAAGTATCATTTTTCTAATATTTTAAAGTTTGCTAATATTTTTAGTTTTATTATTTGATCAGGTTTTTGAAATATTATGTCAATTTCTATAAATTCATTTTGTCAATATATTGCACTATTATGATTATTTACTAATGAATATCTAACTGGGTAATGTATTAAAAATGAATAATTTTTTTCTTTCATTAAGTTTTCTCTTTCAAATTCATAAGCTAAATTTAATACTTACTTTAAATTTTTATCTTGATTATTAATAACAAACCTAGAATATGTTATGAATTTTACTTTTTAATGTCCTAAATTACTATTCACATGTAGCATCAGTTGATACGTAAAAATGATGTTACATCTTACGTGTAGTATCGATTGACACGTAGGATCGATGTTATTATTTTTAATTTTTTAAGTCGATTTTTCAACGTACTGACTTAAAATTCATTATAAGTTGGTTTACGCCAAAAACTGACTTTAAATCTTAACTTAAATACTCCTTTTTATAGTAGTGATTAGTGATAGAACATATTTTCTATTTATTATAATATTATCTAGTAATACTATTTTTGTTGGTGTACATATTTATTCTCTGAAATTAGCTTGTACTAATATTTGGATCTCTTTTAAATAGATGTATCTAATTTTTCTTTTATTTTTTTGGGAAATTTTTGATAATTATTCTATAATAATTTTTTTGTCAATTAATGATATATTGTATATATTTTTGGATCTATAATATTAATGCTCATTTTTTAATATTTATTCTATAATAAACTATGTTTTTTTAAGAATAATTTCTTTAATGATGGATCTTTAAATTCATCTATTTCTTTAAGATTTAATTTTACTTCTTGAATTTCTTCAAATTTATTTTTACTAATTATTATTTATTGTGAAAAACATCTTAATATGTATTATATTTCTAATTCTAATATTCATTGATTTCTTATTATTTATTAGTTCTTTATTATTTTTTATTTATAAAATGTTATTATATATTTTTGTTAGATTTAATTTTTATTATATTTGAAGGATATTTTTAAATTTTTTAAAATTTTAAAAAATATTTTTGAAGATGCTTTAAAATTTAAAAACATTTTTAATATTATTTTATTTTAAACGTTTATATTTGAAATGCGTACTCAAGCAATCACCATATTTTTTTTCTTTTATCTTTTTAGATGGGGATAGATAAATAAATTTATCCAATAAATAAAACGTGAAGGCGTTTGTAAATAGAATAATGACAAAAAAACACTATTTTAAAAATCGTGTTACATGCTATTTTTATTTATTTTTTATTTTTTTGTTGGAGTATTTTGCATTTTGTTAGTAAGTTTGAACACAACTTTTCACTCCAATAATATATTACAGCGTATCGGAGATTAATTTTTATAAAAAATAAAAAAAAAACTTATTAAGAGCTTAGCTAAGTTCATTATGCTATATATGGATCGAGATTATTTTATCTTGTAAATCATACATTTAATTTAAACTCTTTATATATAACAATTAATTATTTTATCAAATCGTACGTTCACACATGAGAGAAATACACATACACGTGCTTTGGACAGCAACTTCCCATTCACGTACGTAATTACTCAGAAGCTCACTCAACATCTTATTGCAATAGACGCTTTCGTAACAATTCACAATTCGACACTTATATATACACATCACTACCTATCACCTACTCAAATTAAACAAACCTCTCTCTAGTTCAGCTCCATCAAAAACCCATCAAATAATAAATCAAAAAAAAAAAAAGTCAAAATTTCAATGGAAGGACAGCTAGATGCGTACGGTAATGTTGTACCTCCTGCTTATAGAGGTGTCCGGAAGAGAAAATGGGGAAAATGGGTATCCGAAATCCGAGAACCCGGTAAGAAAACCCGAATATGGCTTGGAAGCTATGAGGCACCTGAGATGGCAGCTGCAGCCTATGATGTGGCTGCATTACACCTAAGGGGACGAGCGGCACACCTGAATTTTCCTGAACTTGTTGATAGCCTTCCTCGGCCGGCGAGCTCAAGGCCGGAGGATGTTCAATCGGCAGCTCAACAAGCGGCTTTAAGGTTGAAAATACCTACACGAGTGTCGGACGATGATGATGGTGGTGAATGTAAATACTCAGTGCCTGTGACAGTGGGATTATCACCAAGCCAATTAGAAGCTATTAATGAGTGGCCAATGGATTCCCCTAAGAATATGTGGATGCAAATAGCAGCACAAGAGGCAGCTCTTATGTTTGAGAACTCAACATCGTCTATGTTTTTTAATGATGATTTGGGGTTTATGATTGAATCCATTTGGGATTTTTAGATAACTATAGTATTCATACATACTATATTTATTCAATGATTTTATGTATTGGTTTGGGAGTAAGACTCGTCACACCAACTATATATGTTTAATTAAAATATATCTGATTAAAAGAAAAACATACATATATAATAATAATATTATACTAATATTAATAAATGTGATTTGTCTGAAATTAATAAGGTTGTTTTGATTTACTTCTTCACCTTGCAATTAATGGAAAACTTTTAAATGAAGTTATGGATTCCTTTTGCTTCACCGGCTCTTTCATCGATCTTAAACAAAGATGACACGAAGGCTAGTGTGCTAACAATAATGTAAATTGTATTTTTATTTGTATCATTAATGTTAGAAATTACACAAATTCGATAAGTCAGATTTATGAGAAAACAAGAATAAAAATAACACACAAATTTGATAACGGAGTTCGGTCGATCTAATCTCATTAAAACTCATCACAGATCTTTTTACTGAAATGAGAGAAATTACACAAGGTGTTTACAACACTCACAACTCACAACTCACAACTCACAACTCACAACTCACAACTCACAACTCACAACCCAATTACACCCAAGAAAATTACTCTCCATTTTCTCTCACAAAAACTTTTTTCTCTAAGTTTTTTTCTCAATTGGAATGAATACTTTGGATGATTAATTCATTACAATTACACATCTATTTATAGGAAAATTCACTCCTTGAATTACTCCTTAAATTAATGGTTCCTTGAATTAAGGTCCATGTTCTACTCCTTGTTTTGCTCCTTAAATTAAGGAGCTTTATAATAATCTCCCACTTGAAGACTGATTTCAATTTGTTTTCACACCTCATCAATACAACAGCTCTTTTAGTCTTTGTTACTCTAGCAGACCAACTGAAGTTGAGCACAACTTCAGTTTGTCAATAGTCACCACTTTTATTAATATATTTGCTGGATATCTGCTAGGTTTTTGCTTCTTGAGTCATTGGCGTCTATTTTATGCATGTCCTTATACATCACCCTTTCGTTGAAAATCACATCTCTGCTATAGATAAATTTATTCTTTTCGTCATCCCAAATGCGGTAGCCAAACTCATCCTCACCATAGCTGATGAATGTACATTCTTAGATTTGGGATCAAGCTTATTCCTGCCTTGATCACTGATATGCACAAATGCTACACAACCGAAAAATTTTAGAAGTGATAGTTTCACCTCTTTTCCGCTCCATACCTCCTTTGGTATTCTATGCTCAAATGAAACAGATGGGCCTCAGTTGATCAAGTAAGCTATCGTGTTAACTGCTTCTACCCAGAACTGCTTCGGTAGACCTAACTGTATACGAATGCTTCTGGCTCTTTCTGTCAACGTTCGGTTCATACACTCAACTACATCATTATGTTGAGGCGTGCCTGGCACAGTTCTTTCCATTCTAATCTCGTGCTCATAGTAGAAATTTTTGAATCTGGTGTCTTCATATTCACCACCATCATCAGTTCTGAGCTTTTTGATCTTTAAACCCGTCTCATTTTCTACCATAGCTTTCCATCTTTTGAAAGCCTCAAATACTTCAGACTTATGCTTTAGAAAATAAACCCATACCTTCCAATAGTGATCATCGATGAAAGCCACGAAGTAGTGTTTCCCACCAATAGATGAGATGGTCGTTGGTCCCCAAACATCAGAGTGAATAAGCTCTAGCCTTTCCTTCTTTGGGGTTCTACCACTTGTCTGAAAGTTGACTCTCTTTTGCTTTCCGAGTATGCAATATTTGCACATGTCCATCTCTACAGACTGTAGACCTGGAAGTTTTCCTTTTGAGTGCATAATCTTCATCGTCTTCTCACTCATGTGGCCTAGTCTCTGGTGCCACAGATTTGGTGTTTCATTGCCTACTAATATTGTGATTGAACAACGTGCCTTTGCTGTCATGTAAAGAGTGCCACTTTTCTTGCCTCGAGCAACTATCATTACACCCTTTGAAATCTTCCAATCATCACCATGGAAGATCGTAGTGTAGCCTTCACTGGCCAATTGCCCTACTGAGATTAAGTTTCTTCTTATGTCGGAAATATGTCTGACATCCTTCAACTCCCAAACAGAACCATTTAACTTAATCTTCACTACATCTTTGCCAATAATAGCACATGGTTGGTCATCACCAAGATATACCTTTCCAAGGTTTTTGGGGACATATTTCTTGGAAAATTCTTTCTATGAAGTAGCATGGAACGATGCTCCAGAATCTAACACCCAAGATTCTTCCTTGCTCTCCAAAAAGCATATCAATGCATCATCTCCTCTTGAGGTGGAAGTAACATTTGCCTCTGCCTTCACTTGTTTGTCCTTCGGTGCACTCTTGCACTGATTTTTGTAGTGCTCGGTTTTTCCACAATTTCAACACTCGATAGTCTTCGAGCTATAGGAATTATTAGGATTCCTTGGACCTCTTGTCCTTTGATCTACCTTGGTAGTCTGTTCTACCACATCCATTCCTTTTGGTTGAATTTCTTCCTCTTGACTCTGTATGCAAAACCGAAGAAGTTGACGATTCACCTGAATCTCTACGTCGGATCTCTTCACTGAGAACCAAATCACAAACATCGTCAAATTTAAACTTATTGCTTCTTGACGAGCTACTCACAGCCATGACAGTAGTATTCCAGCTTTCTGGTAGAGAAGACAAAAGTATCAATGCTCGTACTTCTTCATCGAATTCAATTTCCACTGAACTTAACTGGGTTGTGACTGTGTTGAGTTCATTGAGATGTTGAGCTACCGATGTGCCTTCCGTCATCTACAAATTGAACAAACACCTCATCAAGTGCACTTTGTTTGAGGCTGATGGCTTCTCATACATATTGGAGAGAGCTGTCATAAGACCCACTATGGTCTTTTCCTTTGCTATGTTGAAAGCAACATTACGGGATAGCGACAATTGAATAACTCCGAGGGCTTGTCTGTCTAAAAGATTTCATTCTTCTTCCTCCATATCCTCTGGCTTCTTCCCAAGAGAGGTTGATATAGGTTTCTTTGATACAGATAATCCTCTATCTGCATTTTCCAAAATCTGAAATCTGTACCATCAAATTTTTCGACTTTCATCTTTCCTTCATCTGCGTCCATTACTCCCACTCAAATCTGACTTCCTCTGGATCGTTTCTGACTATTTCTACAAATCATCGTGTATTAGAACACCTCCGTCAACAAATAAATATCGTCGACAAAATTTCACTATTCACGTAAATAGTAACCTTGTAGAAAATTGACAGAAATCACCATCAATAGCTCTGATACCAGTTGTTGGGAAATTACGTAAATTTACGATAAACCAGATTTATAAGAAAGCAAAAATAAAAATAACACACAAATTTGATAACGGAGTTCGGCTTATCTTGCTTACGTCTCCAGACCTACTACAGATCTTTTTTACTGAAATGAGAGAAATTACACAAAGTGTTTACAACACTCACAACTCACAACTCAATTATACCCAAGAAAATTACTCTCAATTTTCTCTCACAAAAGCTTTTTTCTCTAAGCTTTTCTCTCAATTGGAATGAACACTTTGGATGATTAATTTATTACAATTATACATCTATTTATAGAAAAATTCACTCATTAAATTACTCCTTAAATTAATGGTTTCTTGAATTGCTCCTTGAATTAAACTCCATGTTTTACTCCTTATTTTGCTCCATATTTTGCTCCTTATTTTGCTTCATGTTTTACTCTTTAAATTAATGAGCTTTATAACAATCTTCAACAATTAATTCTATAAAAATGACACGGAAACTTTATTTTGTTTTATAGTCTTTTCACATTTTTTTTAATGAAATTTGATGTCTAAAATGAAATAAAATTTGAAATTTACGAGTATATATAATTGAGATTATTAATAACATTATTTAATAGAGATGCTACAAATTGGCAAAACTTGGTTTTAAAACAAATTATGTTAAGAGTATTATTAAAGCAAAGTGTTTAGTTATTTTTTTAGTAACAATTAGAATTAGTTTTTATTAATGACCTGTGCTCTCAGAAGTTCCTACTTGAATTTGTGTAAGTGGCACTAAATTGAAAGACAGTATTGCTCCAGCGTTCAAATTTAATTGATCGATGTCTTTTAAATTGACCTCTGCCTCGTAAATAAATATTCCGTTCAGCTTATATGTTTGCTCTAACCAATACATGATTAATGCTCTTGATTGTGCAGTACATAATATAAATTATAATAAATTATTTATTATTATTAGAATACGGTAAAATAATAAAATTTAATATTAATGTAATTATAAAATACTCTACTTAATAAAGAGATAAAAAAAAATATAATCTATAAGATATATACTCAGTTGAGTTTTTTTTTTAATATATCAAATCCTTTTTGGATTGGCGCAGAGGAGGATGTATGGAGGAACGAGGAGATGCACCCTCTCAATAATAAATAATAAGGAAAATGTTAATTATAATATTTTTAAAATTATAGATAAATTTATGTATAAAATAATGTTGTCTTTTTATATTTTTAATTTTTAATTTTTTTTATGTAAAAATTTACTACGAATTCAATAATTTAAATATATTTAAACTCAAATAAGATATATATAACATTTTTATTCAAATAAAAACTATTTGTATTATTTTGATAGTGTTTCTCTTCTGTTCCAATTCCAATCCTAGGTCTACAGTTGATTGACAAAGAATTGTGATCTTGTATCTATAGAATTCTATCCTCTAAATTTTAAATTTTAAATTTTAAATTTTTTTTACTTAAAAAATCATTTCGAATTTAATTATTTGAATATATTCAAATAAAATGTATATATTCGAATTTAATAATTTGAATATATTCGAATTTATTAATTTAAGATACTTATAGTGTTTATGTTTTTATAGTGTTTCTCTTAAATTCAAATTCTAGATCCACTAATGATTTGCAGAGAATTGTTAATTAAGGATATTCAAGTTAAAGTGGGTATTAAAAAATGGAGGGATAAATGGGCATTTGAGTATGAGAAGAGTAAACTATTAGTCTCACATTGCAACATATATGTCCCATTGGGCCAAGGACTTGTGATTTATTTGGGCTTTACATTTATACCAGCCATGTACTGGATTTTTTTGTCAATAAACTCACGCGTGAATTGAAATATCAACTAAGGCCGGGTATTATGGTAATTTGATTGGTAAGTATTAAACCATCTCATTTTGGTTCTAGGGATCATTATCTCATTCTTTGGTTATACTAGAGATCATTCATGTAGGAAAAAAATTGATGGTTACAAATAAACAAATTCTATAAACCCACGATAATTTTTCAAATCAAAATAGAATAAAAACTAACACCAAAGGTTTTTAGTGTGAAAAACCTTTCAAAATGAAAGTAATAACCACGTGATCCGTAGGCCACTTAAAAACTTCTACTACAATAAATTAGGATTACAAACTTCACCTTTAGGTGAATCTCTCACAAAAATACGATAATTATGTATTTTCAATTTATGGGTAAAACTTCATAAATTGATTCTAAATTTTCTTCTCTTAGAAAACTCTTTCTACTGAGGCTTTATGTTTGTCTTTCTCTCAGCTTGTTGTGTATATTGAGGTTGAGGCAAAGACTTTTTATAGGACCAAAGCATCAACTCCTTAAACCATTCAAGGCATATTGTGCGAAGACAAACAACATAAATATTTTACCTTTTTTTTTCTTCTTCCCACCACAATCTTTCATTGTTGAATGCTTTTTTATTTTTTCTTGTTGCTAACCCACATGAGATGGACCAACAAATCTCTCCCTCCAACTTATGTGGGATATGGCTCCTCCACACCTACAATCTCTCTACAGATAACAAGTTTTTCTCTAGTTAGGATCTTTGTCATCATATTTGCCTCGTTATCATTAGTGTGGATATTCTCAACTTGCAGTAGTTTATGTTCTAACACATCACGAATCTAATGATACCTTACGTCGATGTGTTTAGACCTTGAGTGGAAGATTGGGTTCTTGCTAAGGTGAATTGCATTCTGACTGTCACAATAAAGAACATAATTTCCTTGGTTCTGATGCAATTCTTGTAAGAACTTTTTCATCTACAAAATCTCCTTACAACCTTCAGTGATTGCAATGTACTTTGCTTTTGTGGTACTTAAGGCAATACACTTTTGTAATCATGATTGCCATGAAATAGCTCCCCCTCCAAATGTTATTAGGTACCCGGATATAGAATTTCTCGTATCTACATCGCCAGCCATATCTAAATCTATATATCCTTCTAATATAGGTTTATTATTACCAAAGCATAAACAATGATTGGAAGTTCCTCTAAGATACCTGAGTATCCATTTGACAGCTGCACAATGTTCTTTTCCAGGATTTGATAGGAATCGGCTCACAACGCCAACAATATGTGTAATGTCTAGTTTGGTACATACCATAGTGTACATTAGACTGTCAATCGTCAATGCATAAGGCATCTTGCTCATCTCTGATTTCTCCTTCTCACTTGAGGGACATTGACTCATATTAAGCTTGAAATGGCTTACAAGTGGACAACTAACAGGTTTAGCTTTGCTTATGTTGAATCTTTCAAGAAAATTTTCAACATACCATTTTTGGGAAAGCCAAATCCTTTACTTTTGCCTATTGTGGGTAATTATCATGCCAATAATCTGCTTTGTAGGCCCTAAGTTCTTCATTGCAAAGGACTTGCTCAACTCCTTCTTCAACTTGTTAATCTTGTCAATATTATGACCCACAATTAACATGTCATCAACATCAAGCAAAAGAATAATAAAATCATCATTAGAGAATTTCTTGATGAAGACGCAATGATCAGCCGTTGTTCTATTGTATTCATTATTCTCCATGAATGAGTCAAACTTTTTGTACTACTGCCTTAGTGCTTGCTTTAGACCATACAAGCTCTTCTTTAGTCTACATACCAACTTCTTTTTGCTTTTGACTTGGAAACCTTCGGGCTGCTCCATATAGATTTCCTCATCAAGATCACCATGCAATAATATGGTCTTTACGTCAAGTTGTTCAACTTCCAAATTAAGGTTAGATGCCAAACCAAGAGTAACTCGGATTGAAGACATTTTAACTACTGGTGAGAATATTTCATCGAAGTCAACACCCTTCTTCTACTCGAATCCTTTCACAACCAATCTTGCTTTGTAACGTGGTAGCGAGATGTCTTCTTTGCTTTTGATTATGTACACCCACTTATTCTTGAGATCTTTCCTTCCTTGTGGTAGTTTCATCAAGTCAAATGTGTGGTTCTGATGTAGAGATTTCATTTCTTCCTGCATGGATTTTAACCACTCAGTCTTATACTGATCAATGATAGCTTCACCATAACTCTCCAGTTCACCCCCTTCAGTGAGCATCACATACTAATTAGGAGAATATATATGACTTGGTTGTCGTACTCAGGTGGATTTCCTTGTTTGTATTTCTAGTTGGCCCTGTGCAAAAACTTGTTTTGGTTTTGAACTACCCAACTGGTGGATTAACATCATCAGTATCTGGTGTAACTCCCTCGTCATCAGGATTTGTTGGTGGAGAGACTGGTTCTAGATTAACTAGAATTTCATCTAACTGTGGTTTCTCAGATTTCTCAAAATCCTTGATTGTTTGATCTTCAAGAAACACCAAGTCTATGCTTTTGACAATCCTTTTGGCTTGGAAACCTTCAAGCTTCTCCATATAGATGTCCTCATCAAGATCACCATGTAAGAATGGGATCTTTACGTCAAGTTGTTCAACCTCTAAATTAAGGCTAGCTTCCAAACCAAGAATAACTCAGATTGAAGAAATTTTAACTATTGGTGAGAATATTTCATCAAAGTCAATACCCTTCTTTTGCCTGAATCCTTTCACAACCAATCTTGCTTTGTAACGTGGTTGCGAGCTACCTTCTTTGCTTTTGATTATGTACACCCACTTGTTCTTGAGAGCTTTCCTTTTGCTAATAGGATCCCAAAATCTGTAGTTGAATTCTTTATGGGCATATCCCATAAAGATACATTTCTTTGATTTTCCATCCAACTTGGACTACTCATATTTTGGGATGTGAACAAATGCTCTACAACCAAATACTTTCAAGTATTTGTAAGAAACATCTTTCCTCATCCAAACTCTTTCCGGTACGTCGTAGTTCAGTGGAATTGGTGGAGAAATGTTGATTAAGTCGACTGTTGTCCTCATTGCCTCCCCCCAATGAGAGTTTGGCAATTTTGCATTTGAGAGCATATATCTGACTCTTTCACAGATGGTTTTGTTCATCCTCTCAGCGACACTGTTGTGTTGAGGTGTCTTTGGAACCGATTTGTTCAGCCTGATGCCAAAACTTCTATAGTACTCCTCAAATGGTCCACGATACTCACTGCCATTGTCTGCACGTACACACTTCAAATGTCTACCAATTTCTTTCTCCACTTTTACATGAAACTGCTTGAAAACTTCATGCACTTGATCTTTAGTTTTCAAAGCAAAAATCCACACTTTTCTAGAATGATCATCAATATAAGTCACAAAATAATGCGCACTTCCTAGTGACTTACAACTCATTGTATAAACATCTGTGTGTATTATATCTATAATATTTTCCTTCCTTGATGGTGCTAGATTACGAAATGCAACTCTATGTTGTTTTCCCATAATACGGTCAAAAGAAGTTCACAAGGGTGTACCTTTCATTCCTAGCAAGAGCTCATTCTTGGAAAGAATTCTGAGATATTTTTCACTTATGTGGCTGAGTCGCTTATGCCATAGCTCGGTGGGAACTTCTTTCCTAGTGGTGTTTACTTCTCCTCTACACAATCTGGCTTCTGTGAGATAAAGTGATGTATCTTTCTTGCCTTTCGCTACTACCAAATTGCCTTTGGTGAGCTTCCATTTTCCTTCACCAAAATAACTATTGTATCCATCATCATCAAGCATACCTGTAGAGATCAAATTGAGACGGATATCAAGAACATGCCTAACATCTTTTAGAAGTAATCTACATTCAAGATTAGTTTCTAGATAAATGTTGCCAATGCCGACAATTTTTGATGCATCATCATTTCCCATCCTCACACGTCCAAAATCACCTTGAGTGTAGGCTGAGAAGAATTCCCTTCATAAGGTGCCATGATAGGAAGCGTCTGAGTCCACTACCCAAGTAGTGTCTTGACATGCAAGATTGACATAATCAGCATGTCGAACAATGAAAACTTCTTCAATGACAATTGTGGTGTCATTTTGTTCAGGTTTTTGCTTCCTGATTTCTGGATCATTCCACGTTTAACCTTCTACATTCTCGAATGAAGTGTATGGGCTTTCCACAGTGATGACACTTCTTGTCATGCCTTGATTTAGACTTCGATCGTCCTCTTTGTTAACTTTGGTTACGGGGATTTATACTTTTACTCCTTCCTTGCCATTCTTGCTTGCTTGGTTTCTCCATGACAAACGCTTCAGTGTCTAGAGTATACCCTTCATCTTTTCGTTGAGACTATTCGTTTAGCATTCTATCTTTTATTATATCCATGGTAAGCTTGTCGTTAGGAGCTGAGTTGCTAACTAACACAACTAGAGTATCCCAACTTTTTGGTAAAGAAATCAGCATTAACAACGCTTGTAACTCGTCATCTACGGTCATCTTCATAGAGTTGAGTTGATCTAGAATGCCTTGGAACTCACTCATATGTTCTGATACACTACTTCCGTCTTTATACTTCAAATTGACTAATCGTCGCATCAGATTAGCTTTATTTTGTGCGGTTGTCCTTGCATACATTTTTTCAACTTTTGCCAAAGAACGTAAGCATCGTGTTCATTAGCAAAATTTTGAAAAATTCTCTTGTTGATCCATTGTCTGATTTGAGCAGCACCCTTTTGGTTCAGCATGACCCAATCAATGTCCAAGCTGGTTATTTTTGATGTCTTGTCGTCGGTTTTCTCATCCGTCGAAGTTGTAGACACTGTTTTCTCCTTTGGCATTATAATTGGCTTCCATAAATCTTTGATGTATAAAAAATCCTCCATCTTTGGCTTCCAAATTGCATAATTAAATGCAGTAAACTTTATCATATTATCCGTGCTCTCCTCCATTTGAATTGTTAGGTCAATAGGTTTCTTTGTACTTTTTTATGATAAATAGTACGCTGTGAATAGTACATGTCGAATAGTATCTATGAATAGTACTTACCGAATAGTACTATGTGAATAGTACCTATGAATAATATCTACCGACAAAATAGTGCGTATATGTGAATAGTATTCTGTGAATAGTATCTGTCAACAGAATAATACGTATATGTGAATAGTGTGAATAGTCATATGAATAGTACCTCGTTGAAAACCACCATGGAAAACAATTAATGGTCGTAAAAAAACAAATTTTACAAACCCAAGATAAATTTTCAAACCAAAATAGAATAAAAAATAACACCAAAGTTTTTTAGAGTGGAAAACCTTCCAAAATGAAAGTAACAATCATGGAACCCGTAGGTCACTTAAAGCTTCCACTATAATAAAATGAGATTACAAACTTCACCTATAGATAAATCTATCACAAAAATACAATAACTATGTATATTTAATTTGTGGATAAAACTTTACAAATTGACTCTCAATTTTCTTTTCTCAGAAAACTCTTTCTACTGAGACTTAATGTTTTTCTTTCTCTCAGCTTGTTGTGTATATTGAGATTAAGGTAAAGACTTTTTATAGAGCCAAAGCATCAACCCCTT
This sequence comes from Hippophae gyantsensis, assembly GCA_030763125.1. NCBI lineage: Eukaryota > Viridiplantae > Streptophyta > Magnoliopsida > Rosales > Elaeagnaceae > Hippophae > Hippophae gyantsensis. The sequence goes on from CM061028.1 coordinate 54,206,792, forward strand.
AAGCCATTCAAGGCATATTGTGCGAAGACAAACAACACAAATATTTGACTTTTTGTTTTCTTCTTTCTCCCACCACAAGCCTTCATCGTTGAATATCTTTTTTCTTTTTTCTTGTTGGTGGCCCACATGAGATGACCAACAATTCACTATCTCTTTCTCTTCTCTAAAAGTTCTATTCATTTATAGGAATCCTTTGGATATAATCTTGGTTTTCATAAGAAGAACGAGTGTTTGAGTTCAGAGAAGTGTAGTTATGGCATCCTAGGGTGTGTTGAGTCCTTGTAAACTAGTTTTTGTCAAATCTTGTAATTTGTAGTATTTTTTTTTGGATTGATTTTGGTAGATTGTTTAAACTCAAATACTTATACATATATATCATCTTTATCCACAGAAAAATTATTAATACTATATCTCTCATATAAATGAATGTCACCAATTTTCTTCTCGTAACAATATCGATAGGTCTAAAAAAATACTTGATACTAAGGATTTGAACCAAAAATCTCACTAAAAATATGTCATATATTTATTACTCTACTACTAAAATATTGAGTGATAATATTTGTGATTTTTTCATTAAATACTCTAATTGAATTCTCCAAACTTCAAATTTGATTTGGTAAAAAAATAATTAAAAGTTTGACGTCATTTGTTATATTTTATTGTTGACATTGGAGGACTTTTAGTGAAAGAGATCAATCCAGTATAGAAAATATTTTCACTAGCCTAATATGTGATCTTCCGGTCTGTACCAATTGTGCTAGCCAATACCATTAACCAATTCAAATATATAGAGAAGAGAAGAGCTATAAACATAGAACATCTTAATTGGTATGGTTGAGACACTTATAATTGTATTTTTATCTATATTAAAGAATATACTGTTTTTCAGCTATTACCTCTTTGGGTTGTCCTATCCTACACATGTCAAATGTGTTAAAATCGTAACTCCTTTAATTTCAATTCATTTAAAGAAAATTATAATTCAATTTAACTCATTAAAATTATAAGCAAGTTAATTTCAATTCAACTCATTATTAATTATATTAAAATAGCGTAGAGTTTGAGTTTATCTTTAAAACAAATTTTAGTACAAAAGTTTCATTAAAATAATTTGTTTAAAATATCGTATTTTTGTAAAAGAATAGATATTTTGGTGTGACATTTAGTTTAATGTGTTTGAGAGAAAAGAAAAATAGTGTAAGAATTACACTAAAATAGAGGGTTGATTTGGAGTTGGTCCAAGACTTAATTAAAACCATACAATTAAAAATACTTAGAAACAATCATATATGAAGAACAAATATTAATAACCCGCTTTACGTTTGTCCAAATATTAAAAAATTCTCAATGTAAAAGCAATATCATTAAAACCCACTCTACATCAAAGGTTTGACTGCAGCATGGGAGAAAATGTATTCTTAGCTTTTTATTTTATTTAAAATAAGATATTATCAACAACCTCCATAAAATTTGAACTAATATCACACAATACCCCTAAGGTTTTAAAAATATCACACACTCCCTCAACTTAACAAAAGTTAAAATTTACATAAATGAATTGTAATTTTATATACAAAAATGATATAAATGATATAAATAATATAAAATAAAAAAATAACGAGAAATCAAGGAATATTAGAAACAAAAACAGAAGACATATTATGATGTTTTTTATAAAAAAATATAATTAGTAAGCTTTTTTTAAGAAATTAAAAAAAATTAAATCTTGAAGAAAGAGATGGATTTAAAGATTCACAATTTTTCAAAACTAACAAAAAATATTTATAAGAAAAAATATAGTTTATTATGAAATAAGTAATAAAGAAATGAGTATCAAAGCTTTGAATAAAGAAACCATTGATGATGGAAACTTTATTCCAAAGAAAGAAAAACTATTATTATTAATAAAAGGAAATAAATACTTCTCAAGTTTTGATTGTAAAAGTGAATTTTGACAAATAAGACTAGATGAAGAATCTCAAAAATTAAAGACATTTAATTTCCCTAAAAGACAATTTTAATGGACTATTGTACATTTGGATTAAAACAAGCTTCAAGTATCTTTCAAAGGTATATGAATAACATCTTTAAGAAATTATAAAATATTTATTGTGTTTATATGATATTTTTGTTTTCAATAATAAATTAAATAAACATTATTTTGATGTTATTAATATTTTATAAGAATATAGGAAAAAATGCATTATACTTTCTGAGAAGAAAACAATTATTGTTCAGCAAAATATTAAGTATATATGGTTAGAGATTTAAAACGAAAAAAAAACAATCTACAATCCTATATATTAAATAACAATCAAGGATTTTCTAGATAATTGAATGACAAAAATCAGCTACAAATATTTCTAAGACGTTTAATATATACTGAAACATACATTAAGAAACTCGTAGAAATGTGAAAACCCTTATAAATAAAACTGAAAAAAAGATCATGTTTAGAAATAGACATAATAAGATACTTTGTATATGAATAAGATAAAAGCATAAGTAAAGAATTTACTAGCTTTATATCACCCAGGTCTAATTGAAAAAATAATAATTAAAACAAATGCTTCACAGGAATATTGAAAAGTAGTTTTAAAAGAAAAGGTAGATGGCAAAGATAAATATTTTTGTAGATATATCTTAGGATTATTCTATGGTCCAGAATTAAATTATCACATTAATGAAAAAGAATATTTAGATGTTAAAAGATTATAATATATGAAATAAGTTCTAGATTTATTATTAGAATAAATAATAAAAATTTTGGTTATTTTTTAAGGGCTAATATTGTAGGTAATTATAAACAAGAAATATTAGTCATATGGAAATAATGTCTTTAGGCTTTTTTATTTAGTTAATCTATCAAATATTAGTGGTTATGTTTGATTGATTAATAAGCCTAATTATTTTATTTTGATAATATATTTTTATGGCTTCTTCTTTATTTTTGTTCTTAATTTGTTAGATCAAATAATTATTTTTGTCATATCATAATTATTTGATTTGATTATTAATCTTTAAAGAAGCTATTTTTATTGAACTTGTGTTTGATCTTTTTGCTCTAGGATTTGCTAGTTGATTTAATTTAAATGACATATGTTTTGAATAATCTAGTTAGCATTATTCATTATTAAATCCGTTCTAGAACACACACGGGCACTTGTGTTTTTGTGCTAACTATTTTGCAGTTACTTCGGGAACGTATTTGATTGGCGGGAAGCTTATTGGAACATTGGTCTGGAAACCGCTTATGCTAATATTGGAAACTATGAAAACAAAGCAGGGGCTCGTAAGTAAAGTACATTGTGGCAGTATCCTAGGGAGGGTATCATAAGACCGAGTTTGTACTTGAACATTTGATTTTCATAGTGGAAAGTTAGGTGGTCCGGTGGACCGGTGCTTTTCCTCTTAGGTCATGGTTGTGGCCTAGGTTGTTTCCACCTAAAAATATCGTTTGTTATTTTTTAATTTCCGTACTTTATTTTTACACACGATTGCATGCCTCTCCGCTTTGTTTAGGGTATCAAATTATAAATTGATAAAAATTAAAAATAACCTATTCACCCCCCTCTAGTTTAATTAGGTCCATAATTTATAAACTTTCAATTGGTATCAGAGCTGACACTAGACACACTTAGTGAGATTGATCCTTAAGAGCACACACACTTACTTATGGACCAAATGAAAGAAAGTGGGTCTTCTGTTAGGACTCCACTCTTTGATGGGTTTAATTACCTTTACTGGAAGGCTCACATGCAAGCCTTTCTCAAACAAGATGAAAAAGTCTGGGATGTTATCCTTGATGGTTAGGAACCACCTTCGGCATCAAGAGATGGTGTAACAATCATAAATCCAAGAAGAGACTAGACTACTGAAGAACGCACCCTGAGTGGTGCAAACCAAAAAGGTATAAGCTCAATATTTGCTGCAGTGTCAATGGATGTGTTCCGTCGCATCTCCAACTGTGAGACTGCTAAAGATGCATGGAATGCACTTGCTCTTGCTCATGAGGAACTCCCAAGTAAAACAAACAAAATTGAGATTGCTAACATCTGAGTTTGATTCCATTAAAATGAGCAACAAAGAAACTTTTGGTCAATTTTATGCTCGCTTTTGTGATATCACTAATGCTTGTTCTAACCTTTGGGAAAATATTCCACAACCAATACAAGTGCGCAAACTCCTAAGGTCCTTAACAGCTAACTACAAGATGAAAGTAACAACAATAGAGGAAAGCAAGAATGTGGACATACTAAATATTGATGAACTTGTCGAGTCAATCCAAACCTATGAGTTTTCTCTTGATCGTCCTAAGAAAATCAAGGATGTGTCATTCAAAAGCTCCAAAATGGACATCTCTGATAGTGATGAGGATATAAATGACGAGTCATTAGTCTCACTAGCATGAAAATTGAAGAAGTTCTTGAAAATGAAGGGTCAACAAAATAATCAATCTAATAAGGGACAATCTAGTTGTTCGAGGGACCGAAAGTCAAGGGAAATCAAGCCTCCTAGCTCTGATGGTAAGAAAACTAAGCTCACTAGTCCTCAATGCTATACTTGTAGGGGCTTTGGTCATATTTCTATAGATTGTGCAAACAATAAAATAAATTTGGAAAAGCATTTAATGATACACTTAGTGACAGGGAAAGTGAGCATGATAAAAATTCTAGTAACTCAGAAGATGATGACACTAACTATCGTGCCTTCACCACAACTACCAAAGCACACCACAATGACTCTGACTCTAGCTCGAATGAAGAAAATGAGGAAGTAAACTCCTCTTTCTTATTGTCTAAGTTTAATGTATTGAGTTATGAGGAGCTATTCATGGATTGTTTAGGTTCTAGAGAAGAGAGGGATAAACTATTTGTGGCAGTAACTAAACTTAATGATATCATCAATATTCACAAAACAAATTCCTCTAGCCTAGAGAAAGATAAAAAGGAATTATCTAAAAATATTAATGCCATGAATTTGAGACTTGTAGAAACCACTGATTAAAACAAAAAGCTTAAGCAAGAACTTAGTATTGCTAAAGATACGGTAAAACATTTGACCATAGGTGTAGAAAAATTGACCAAAGTCCTAGACTATGGAAAACTATGTTGTCTCTTTTAGAGAACATAAAAACGTGCAAGTATACACGGTCACAAGTAATAAGATTTGTAAGTAAAGTATCGTTCCCACAGAGATTTGTTACTATAGTTTGTCGAGTACTAAAATTATTTCTCTCTGATTTTATTCAAAACAATCGTTGATTAAGAAAAAAGTAATAAGAAAATAAAAGAAATCTAGGATTGCAATTTTTCACCAAACTAATCCACTCAAATCATGTTATTTTCTTTTGATTTATATTTTTTAGTACATTTAATTTGTCAACCGAAAACTTCTATTTTTATTCATACATCTCTTCCGAGCTCCGTATAAACACACCTCGTTAAATTAATTCACTATATCTCTATGAGAATTAAATTTAATAAGATTCATTAAGTTCTAAGTTTTCAAATGGCCACACATACAATTAGGGTATATTCCTATCCTTCATCATACATGTCATTCTATTTACGAGCAATATACACACAAATGCCTCTTCCAAGTTTATTTATGTGCCACAGATCATTTTGATAAGATTCGTAAATAATCAAAAAGCATTAAGCACAAAATAGAACGAACAAAATCGAACGTCTTATAAATCTATCAAAAATAATTAAAATCAAAGCTTCATAAATTTAGATCAAATGCAACCCTAGAAAAATTAAATTACTTCATAAATTAAAAATAAAAATTTACAACAATTCAAACAAAATTAGATGAAGAAGAAATAAAATTAAATAACTTCGGATCGTAAATATTTGGCACGGGCAGAACACAACAGAAGCCAAAAATGGCTTCTGCGTGTTCCACAGTCCAGCCCCGAATACTACTAAAAATCCAAAACTCCAAAAACTTTTTAACTCTATCATCTTATCACCTATTTATAGCTAAAAAAATACATCAAAAATATTAAAATATAATACACGTGGGGGACAGAGAAATATGGTAAAAATAATAAACTATTACGCTTGGGGAAAAATGGTATCGAAAACTGGAATGAAAACGCGTGAGTGGCGAGACGTGCGTTTCTGTTTTTCTTTTCAATAAAACTCTGTCACGTGTCGTGATCTGATTCGCTGAAATAAATAGTGGGACACGTGGCAGCACCTCATTTGTTGCAAGGAATGGGCGCACGCAGAAACTGTCGCACGGGATTGGTGCGCCGAGAAAGTGCGGCAACGGCTGGAACGCAGGCTTGATCCTGCACTTTCGCGCTCATTGTAACATGCCACGTGTCAGAACATGATTTGCTGAAATATTAATTGAGACACGTGGCAGATTATGGTTCGTGGAATAACCGGGCGCACGTGGATCGACCGCACGGGAAAAGGCCGCGCGAAGGTGGGGGACAAGGTCTACACGGCGTCAGACAGGTGGGTCCCACCCTGCACGCCGGCCTGCGCGGCAGGTGGGCCCCACTCGGGCACCGAGCCGCGCGATAGAGGAAATCCCTGCACCCACTCTCCTTGGTCGGGTTTGAAGAACACGCGCGGATCCTAACCGTTTATATGTTGATCTGACGGTACACGGTGAATCGCGGATGATGCCGCGTGGAATTTCTCTCCTGCGTAGAAAAATCACTTTTATTAATTATATTTTCACCCACAAATATATTTCAAATTACATTTTAAATTTTGTTTAATTGCAATATAGCCCTTTTGGTAATTTAAATTAAATTTTAAACTTTTAATAATTGAAATTAAGCCCGATTTTAATTTTAATTATATTTTCAACTCTTATAAATTGCAATTAATCATTCCTTTATTTGAAATTATATTTTTGGACACAAATTTGTCATTAAGAACGTTTTCGATACAATTTATTTAATTTCCTTAAAATATATAAAAAACAGTAAATACTAATTTATTAAACTAAAATTAACTTAAAATAGAGAGAACATAACAATTATAATTAATAAAATAGGTGAAAATAACTATATAAAATACAATTATCAACACCCCCAAACTTAAGTTTTTGCTAGTCCTCGAGCAAAAGGAAGGAAATAAAACAACGATAACTGCATTTAAAATAGTGATTTTCAAAATATTTCTTTTGTCTTTTGAAATTATATAACTCAAAGAAATAAAAGAATTTTATCTAAGCATCAAAATCAATTTAAAAGTATATTACATTTTCACAATGAATTTTAGTGTGTGTGAAGTCTTTTCATATTTCATCACATGCAATCCGAATTAGTTTATACAAATATAAAATCAAACAAATTTTTAATGAAATCACAAATCTTATAAGTTTATTTTTCATTTCTCTCTCCACTAATGTAGACAAACACAAAACACAAAATCAATAGGACTTTATTAAGCTTGTAATGTATGGCTTAGGTAAAGGTAGGATAAAGTATAATATTTAGCTTAAAACTTTTCCAGAGCATAACATTTCAGGATTGAAAAAGATAATTCTATCATCACAATAATTACTACCCAATTTGGGATTTATCATCACATACAATAACCATTTTTTTTTTCAGATTCTATATATATATATTTTTTTCAGAATCTCTTTTTTTTTCTTTTTTTTCAGTATCACTTTTTTCTCTGATATATCTTTAAATATTTACTAACAATTGTCAAATGTTAGTGAGATAAGAAAAATAGATATATCTACACATATATATTTTTTTTGGATAGGCTTTTGAAATGAGAAAAATATATATATAACTTTGAAGCTCAAAAGGGGTATACTATGGATAATGCATGTGAAGGTAGATAGAAAGGCTCAAACGATCCAAAGATGGCCTAAATCATTTTCTTAGTTAAATGTTATCTATAATTTCACCTCGAGAGAAAATCAAACAAATTCTAAAAACTGTGACACCACAAAAATCAATCGAATTTCATACTCACATAAACCTTCTCTAAATTATCATAGCAACTAAAAAATCAAGACTAGTGCTCATGAATATTTATTCTTGTAAAAACGAAACATACGTGAAAATTATTTATCACTTAGACAATATTCAAATTTTTCAAAGAATTATGCATCATTTAAATCGAAGAAATAAAAATAAATCACTATTCACAGCAAAATATCTTCAATCAACCAAACAAAAAAAAAATTCACAAGTGATCGGGCAGAACCAACATCGCCGATCCTGCCGATACTTTGGTTTTATCTATTTATAAAACTCTCGCAAGTGCACGAATCATTTCGTAGAAAATGATAAGTATACTCCCAAGGTCGATCTAAGGAAGGAATGTATGTGGTTTTTAATTTATTATTCAAACTTTTAAAAACGAAATTAAATCCTAACCATCCTATCACGATATTTTGGGTTTTGTGTTTTTAATCTAATTACATAAAAATAAACATAGATTCAATAAACATTTATGCAAATTTTATCATTTATAATGGTGGAGTATTTATGGATATAATAATTAAGTTAATTATGCTTGCTCATATTATTTAGGTTATTAAAGATATGAATTGATATTTATTGATTCTCTCTTTTTTATATGAATACCACCTTTGGTGGGGTTAGATATTCTTTGTTAACTAAACAAATCAATTAACACCTATGGGTGGGATTGATGACTAATTTGGTTAGTTAAATTAATTCCTTTTTCTAAGAGATTGAAAATGAACCATTTAAATGCCACCTTTGGTGGGGTTAGACAGTTTAAACTTTATTCAAGGTGTCCAAATTAAACCTAAGAATTTAGTTATTCAAGTACTAACTTTCAAGTTTTAAAACCACTACTGAAAACATGTTGTCAATATATTTTCAGAAAATAATTCTTATAAAAACTTTTGAAATAGAGCTTCACTCTAACTACCGGGCGATTGTACCAACAAATAAAAGAGCACTACTCTAAATCAGACCAGATAACTAAACCTTAAAATCTAATTTTCAGATTTAAGTTTGTAATGAAAAATAATATATTTCTCTCTAACATTCTTAATATAAAATCTTGAATAAAAATAAAATCAATTCATTTTAGAGGTTTTTACATATTTAATATTTCGCAAGCATAACAACGTTATTATTATATCATGTTTACAAACAGCTAGCACAGTTAAATTTAATCACAGACAAATTAAATATAACATGTAAGAATAAAGCATAAAAAATAACTGCAAAGAAAATAAAATCCTTACAGAACTTCGATGCTATTCCCATTGCTGGAAAACCTCCAAGCGGAATTTGCACTCCCATTTATTGAATCAAAAAGCTAATAAATTACAAAAACATAGTTAGTTCTTCCCAAAAAGGGAAGAACTCTAAAACTAAGAGAAATTAACTAAGAAAAGCTAAAAACTAAGAAAAACTAAAAAATCTAAGAAAAGAGAGAAAAGAGAGAAAGAAAGAGAGAAGAGAATGTGTTTTGAGGTGTGTTTAGAAGTGAAGAGAAGGGGAGTATTTATAGGTGAAGATGGAGAGAAAAAGTGGGGGAAAAAATGTTAAAAAATGATGAAAACGCAGAGTGGTGATTGCTGACGTCATACTGATGACGTCAACATGACGTGAGGCGGTTGCACGCAAAAATGTGGCGAAATGGTAGCGGCGCGCGCTGATCTGTGAGCGCGTGGGCGTCTTCTGCTTGCGGGGCTCGGCGTTAGCGTCGCGGGCTCAGCTGGGCGGCGATATGGCGCGATATTCTCCTTTTTGACATTTTTGACCCTTTTGACTCATTTTGTCCAATTTTTCCATATTTGTTGACCTTTCCCCATTTATTTATTAATATATTTGTGATGTATTGCTTCCAGTATTCCTTTTTGAGTCTTTAAGTTACGTTTTTAAGTGAAAATACCTAAAAAACAATAAAAACACCCGTGATTCCGAAAAAGACAAATTTATATAAATATATGATAAAACATATAAATATATATATTTTTAATCAATTAATGTGCATAAAATCATGGTAATTTTAGTGTTTTTTGAGCACTCATCACAACCCCCAACCAGCTTCTTGCTAGTCCCTTAGCAAGAGAAGCGATAAAAACTAAAAATTAAACTATCCTAAATCACTTCCGTGGATTGACACGGTTGCATTTAGCCTATGCAACAAGCCTTTAAACCCCTAGGTTGCCCTAGTGGACAAGTTTGAGTCTCGTGAGGGTTTTCAGTAATGATACCCACAAACATTGAACTAAATGTAAAAATTAAAAGAAATAATAACAATAATCAACTTAAAAACTAAAATTACAACAAAATCAAAAATTAACGTTTAAGAATAAAAGAAAACAACATATCACAAAAAATTTCTCATACTTTTTAATCTCCTTTAAGATCATAATTAAAATCTCAAGCATAAGTTATTTTAATCTTTTTAAACAATCATGATTTATTATAATAATTAGTCGAAAATCATTTTCATATTTTATGTCAAAAATGTATCAATTTAATTTCACCCAATTTCAGTGTCATGAATCTGAATTCGCTTTGACTCTATTCCTCACAAGTCAATACTCTCAAAACACTGAATCCTATGGGTTCAAACACTCATACTAATTTATATGCGAAAGAGTTGATGTATAGAAATGAACTAATATGTTCGCATATGTATAAAGAAGAAAGGCTCAAAGTGTTATTTTGACGTTGATCTCATGGAAGGAATCAAATGTATAAATTATAAAGATATCATATATATAAATTATTTTCCTACATAAATCAAACTCATTAAGAAAAAATTTCAAGATATATGCCTTTTACAAATGAAGAAAGTGCAATGACTTTTTAGGGAATTACTTCCTATATCTTTCTTTTGTAATTAGCCTTTACTCACAACTTTGTAGGCAATGTGGGTCATAGTATATAGATTATACTATATATTCTTTCCCTCTATATTTTTCTGAAGGTATTTTTCAATATATATCATTTGTTTAGAGAGTCAACCCATGTACAGATTGTACATTTTTTTTTTGAATTTTGGGTAATATGGTTCACTATATATTCTTTATCTCTCTATATTTTTCTGAAGATACTTTTCAATATATATCATTTTTTTAGAAAGTCAACCCATGTACAAATTGTATATTTTTTTTTAGGATGTTGGTGAGTGGTTAATTTTGTGGCTTTTTTGTTTGATCTTGGTTTAGGTAACCCCAGATATGTCTCTCTTTTTTTGTAAGAGTCATGCACGAATGAGATAAAAGCATATACTATCAATTTCTACTCAAATCATTTAATCTAAGCAAAAATAATAATAAAAAATATACGACACTCTATTAAGATGAGAAAAAATTCATACATTCAATGTTAATGCCTATAGAGATCATCTAAGAATTTGAAGAAATAAGAAATGTATTTGGAGTAGAAAAAATATATATTTCACTCTGAATAAGGGAAATTAGGCTCAAATTATATATCACAAAGGTAGTCTCCACTAAAACAAATTCATAAACACCGATTTTGGGTTTAATATAATTTCTACATCTTATCAAGAAATACTAGTTATGACAAAAATTAACTAATTATCAAAAATAATTACATAATATTTCATGATATGTTTTCAAAAATTAATCTAACAATACAAAAGACTTAACTATTTACTTAAATTTGATTTAAAGAAATGATAAATTTTTGTGAGAAATTTTTTTTTTAATTCCAAAATTACTAAATCACACAAAAAAAAAACCAAACACAATAAAAATGAAAATGTGAACATAAAAAAGAAAAAAATTATTATTATTATTATTTTTTAAATTGTTAAAATTTTTTTAAATTAAGTATGGTAACTTTTCACCACCCCCAACCTAGAACTTACATTGTCCTCAATGTAACAACTGTAAATTAAAGATAAAGAGAAAAGAGAGGAAATATTACTTATTTCTTGAGAATGTTGCAAGTAGTGATGAAGAAATGTAGGTGCATCCATCATGTTCATTAAAGTGCACACAGACAGATTGATGTAAACTTCTAACATCTCAACAATTTTTTTTAGTTTTAACAATTTTAAAATTATTCACATGTAATTAAACTAAAATAAACAATAGAAAATAAATAAAATTAAATTACCTAAAATGATGGGTTGCCTCCCATCCAGCGCTTAGTTTAATGTCTTAGCAAGATGTAACTTGGGGATTTTATTTTAAGTAAACTCAATGTCCTCTCATCATTGAGTCAATCAAACCTACAAGTAAGACAAGATTGTCTACCTACACTTTTTCAGTCATGTCTTATGTATTTTCAAATTTTTCTGTACTTAAAACTAGGGACATGCTTGTGAGTTTCAGATCATCCACGTCTAGGTATAAATCAAATAATTAAAGGCATCAAAACACAATTGTACCTAGATCAATCAAAACAACCAACTCCTTAGATTGTATTTAAAACTTTTAAAATTTTGGAGATAGTTTCAGATTTTTTTTTTAAGTATAATATCTAAGTTAAAATAACATAATCAGTATTAACCAAGAATGCTCCCAGGAAAGAATGGTGGGGCAAAGACTCCTTAAAAACCATCCTCCTAGACAGAGCAACGTTCCCAGGAAAGACTAGTGGCACAAAGGCTTCCAAGAACTAGTCTCCTAGACAGAACTCCCTTAGATCTTTACTTTTCATGCTATTTAAAATTTAAGTTAATTAAGTTAAGTTAAGTTAAAATTTAAGTTAATTAAGTTAAGTTAAGTTAAAATTTAAGTTAATTAAGTTAATAAAAAGGTAGGTTAATTAAGTTAATGAAAATCTAATTAATTAAGTTAGTAAATTAATATAAGTTAGTAAATTAAGTTACTAAAAACCTAACTTAATTAACTTAAATGAAAATTAAGATAAAAAAAATAGTTAAAAAAAAACAAAATTAAAAATAAAAAACCAAAAATAAAAGAAATTGAAAAAGTAAATGAAAAATAAAAAATAAAATAAAAAGAGAAAAAAAAATTTAATTAAAAATTAAGCCAAAAATAAAATAAAATAAAAAATAATTGAAAAAGATAAAAGAAAAAAATAAAAGAAAAAAAAGATAAAAGAAAAAATAAATAAAAAAAATAAAAAATTTATTATTTTTTATTTATTTATTTTTTATTTACTTCAAATTTCAATTTTCAAAATTATTTTATTATTCATGCTATAATTTTAATTTTTTTTATTTATAATGAAATTGAAATTTGAATTTTTTTTTTACTTTTCACAAACAACAAAATTTTTTATTTTTTTATTTTTTTTAATAAAAAAAATCACAATTATTTACAACACAAAAAGTTTTTAAAATTTTGATAAATAATTTAAAAACGTTATTCCTTTCCCAACAACGGCGCCAAAAACTTGATCGGGTAGAACCAATATCACCGATCGTGCCGATACTTTGGTTTTATCTATTTATAAAATTCTCGCAAGTGCACGAATCATTTCATAGAAAATGATAAGTATACTCCCAAGGTCGATCTAAGGAAGGAATGTTTGTGGTTTTTAATTTATTATTCAAATTTTTAAAAACGAAATTAAATCCTAAACATCCTATCACGATATTTTGGGTTTTGTGTTTTTAATCTAATTACATAAAAATAAACATAGATTCAATAAACATTTATGCAAATTTTATCATTTATAATGGTGGAGTATTTATGGATATAATAATTAAGTTAATTATGCTTGCTCATATTATTTAGATTATTAAAGATATGAATTGATAGTTATTGATTCTCTCTTTTTTATATGAATACCACATTTGCTGGGGTTAGATATTCTTTGTTAACTAAACAAATCAATTAACACCTATGGGTGGGGTTGATGACTAATTTGGTTAGTTAAATTAATTCCTTTTTCTAAGAGATTGAAAATGAACCATTTAAATGCCACCTTTGGTGGGGTTAGACAGTTTAAACTTTATTCAATGTGTCCAAATTAAACCTAAGAATTTAGTTATCCAAGTACTAACTTTCAAGTTTTAAAACCACTACTGAAAACATGTTGTCAATACATTTTCAGATAATAATTCTTATAAACGCTTTTGAAATAGAGCTTCACTCTAACTACCGGGCGATTGTACCAACAAATAAAAGAGCACTACTCTAAATCAGACCGGATAACTAAACCTTAAAATCTAATTTTCAGATTTAAGTTTGTAATGAAAAATAATATATTTCTCTCTAACATTCTTAATATAAAATCTTGAATAAAAATAAAATCAATTCATTTTAGAGGTTTTTACCTATTTAATATTTCGCAAGCATAACAACGTTATTATTATATCATGTTTACAAACAGCAAGCACAGTTAAATTTAATCACAGACAAATTAAATATAACATGTAAAAATAAAGCATAAAAAAAACTGCAAAGAAAATGAAATCCTTACAGAACTTCGATGCTATTCCCATTACTGGAGAACCTCCAAGCGAAATTTGCACTCCCATTTATTGAATCAAAAAGCTAATAAATTATAAAAACATAGCTAGTTCTTCCCAAAAAGGGAAGAACTCTAAAACTAAGAGAAATTAACTAAGAAAAGCTAAAAACTAAGAAAAACTAAAAAATCTAAGAAAAGAGAGAAAAGAAAGAAAGAAAGAGAGAAGAGAATGTGATTTGAGGTGTGTTTAGAAGTGAAGAGAATTAGGGTATTTATAGGTGAAGATGTGAAGAAAAAGTGGGTGAAAAAATGATAAAAATTGGTGAAAATGCGGAGTGGTGGATGATGATGTCATTTGATGACGTCAGCATAACGTGGGGGGCGGCTGCGAGCAAAAATGGGGCGAAATGGCAGCGGTGCGCGTGGAGGGCAGCTGGGGCGCGCACAGGCGCGCACGGAAGGCAGGCCCTGCGCGCACGGCCTCACGCGGGAGCTGGAGAGATGCGCGTGGAACTGGAACTAGGCGCGCGCTGATGCGCGCGGACGTGGGGCGTGCTGCGCGCGTGGGGCTCGGCGCGGCTGGGCGGCGCGATTTTCTCCTTTTTGACATTTTTGACCCATTTTGTCCAATTTTTCCATATTTGTTGACCTTTCCCCATTTATTTATTAATATATTTGTGATGTATTGCTTCCAGTATTCTTCTTTGAGTTTTTAAGTTACCTTTTTAAGTGAAAATACCTGAAAAACAATAAAAACACCCGTGATTCCGAAAAAGATAAATTTATATAAATATATGATAAAAAATATAAAAATCATATTTTTAATCAATTAATGTGCATAAAATCATGGTAATTTTAGTGCTTTTTGAGCACTCATCAGGTGCACGCGGAACTGGGACTGGGCGCGCGCTGATGCGCGCGGACGTGGGGCGTGCTGCGCGCGGCTGGGTGCTGGCGCGCCCGGGGCTCGACGTGGCTGGGCGGTTGGGCGGCGTGGCGGCGCGATATTCTCCTTTTTGACATTTTTGACCCATTTTGTCCAATTTTTCCATATTTGTTGACCTTTCCCTATTTATTTATTAATATATTTGTGATGTATTGCTTCCAGTATTCCTCTTTGAGTCTTTAAGTTACGTTTTTAAGTGAAAATACCTGAAAAATCATAAAAACACCCGTGATTCCGAAAAAGACAAATTTATATAAATATATGATAAAACATATAAATATATATATTTTTAATCAATTAATGTGCATAAAATCATGGTAATTTTAGTGCTTTTTGAGCACTCATCAACAAGCAAAAACATCCAGAAAGTATTTCAATTACATTCAATATATCTACCACCCCCAAACTTATTATACACATTGTCCTCAATGTGTGAAAATTAAAGAACATATGAGATGGGTTTAAAAGAAACTTACTGGTTTGTTTGATTGGTTAAGCCAAAATAGCTTCATTACCTCCAATTTGCACCTACGAAAGAAAAAAAAATAACATAACAAAATATAAAAAGTAATACATGCGAAAAATAAAAAATAAAACACATGGGTTGCCTCCCAAGAAGCGCTTGATTTATAGTCTTCAGCTTGACTTCTCAATTTGTTTTTCTTTTTGTAAGTTAAGATTTATGTGTCAAACAAAATCTAAACTTACGAGAAAATTGAAAAATAAATTAAGAAACAATAACCATAAATATTTTTTTTCTTTTTTTTTCTTTTTGTGAGTTAAGATTTGTGTGTCAAGTATACACGGTCACAAGTAATAAGATTTGTAAGTAAAGTATCGTTCCCACGGAGATTTGTTACTATAGTTTGTCGAGTACTAAAATTATTTCTCTCTGATTTTATTCAAAACAATCGTTGATTAAGAAAAAAGTGATAAGAAAATAAAAGAAATCTAGGATTGCAATTTTTCACCAAACTAATCCATTCAAATCATGTTATTTTCTTTTGATTTATATTTTTTAGTACATTTAATTTATCAACCGAAAACTTCTATTTTTATTCATACATCTCTTCCGAGCTCCGTATAAACACACCTCGTTAAATTAATTCACTATATCTCTATGAGAATTAAATTTAATAAGATTCATTAAGTTCTAAGTTTTCAAATGGCCACACATACAATTAGGGTATATTCCTATCCTTCATCATACATGTCATTCTATTTACGAGCAATATACACACAAATGCCTCTTCCAAGTTTATTTATGTGCCACGGATCGTTTTGATAAGATTCGTAAATAATCAAAAAGCATTAAGCACAAAATAGAACGAACAAAATCGAACGTCTTATAAATCTATCAAAAATAATTAAAATCAAAGCTTCATAAATTTAGATCAAATGCAACCCTAGAAAAATTAAATTACTTCATAAATTAAAAATAAAAATTTACAACAGTTCAAACAAAATTAGATGAAGAAGAAATAAAATTAAATAACTTCGGATCGTAAATATTTGGCACAGGCAGAACACAACAGAAGCCAAAAATGGCTTCTGCGTGTTCCACAGTCCAGCCCCGAATACTACTAAAAATCCAAAACTCCAAAACCTTTTTAACTCTATCATCTTATCACCTATTTATAGCTAAAAAAATACATCAAAAATATTAAAATATAATACACGTGGGGGACAGAGAAATATGGCAAAAATAATAAACTATTACGCTTGGGGAAAAGCGGTATCGAAAACTGGAATGAAAACGCGTGAGTGGCGAGACGTGCGTTTCTGTTTTTCTTTTCAATAAACTCTACCACGTGTCGTGATCTGATTCGCTGAAATAAATAGTGGGACACGTGGCAGCACCTCATTTTTTGCAGGGAATGGGCGCACGCAGAAACTGTCGCACGGGATTGGGGCGCCGAGAAAGTGCGGCAATGGTTGGAACGCGGGCTTGATCCTGCGCTTTCGCGCTCATTATAACATGCCACGTGTCAGAACATGGTTCGTGGAATAACCGGGCGCACGTGGATCGACCCCATGGGAAAAGGCCGCACGAAGGTGGGGGACAGCGTCTGCACGGCGTCAGACAGGTGGGTCCCACCCTGTACGCCGGCCTGCGCGGCAGGTGGGCCCCACTCGGGCACCGAGCCGTGCGATAGAGGAAATCCCTACACCCACTCTCCTTGGTCGGGTTTTAAGAACACGCGCATCCTAACCGTTTATGCGTTGATGTGACGGTCCACGGTGAATCGTGGATGATGCCGCGTGGAATTTCTCTCCTGCGCAGAAAAATTATTTTTATTAATTGTATTTTCACCCACAAATATATTTCAAATTATATTTTAAACTTTGTTTAATTACAATATAGCTCTTTTGGTAATTTAAATTAAATTTTAAACTTTTAATAATTGAAATTAAGCCCGATTTTAATTTAAATTATATTTTCAACTCTTATAAATTGCAATTAATCATTCTTTTATTTGAAATTATATTTTTGGACACAAATTTGTCATTAAGAACGTTTTCAATACAATTTATTTAATTTTCTTAAAATATATAAAAAAACAGTAAATACTAATTTATTAAACTAAAATTAACTTAAAATAGAGAGAACATAGCAATTATAATTAATAAAATAGGTGAAAATAACTATATAAAATACAGTTATCAAACTACATGGAGATAAGAGAGGCCTTGGATACACAGATGAACAGTCAACACCTTCAACATCAAAGACCACATTTGTAAGGTCCTTAAACTCTACTCCTACTATTACTACTTATGTACAATGACCAAAATGTACCTATGGTAAAAAAAATGTTAAGTTTGTGCTTATCTGTCATTATTGTGGTAGAAAAGGTCATATAAGACCAAAATGTAGATTTTTGAGGAATGTTCTTGAACTTAATCATTCTTTACATGCTTCACATAGTAGGACTCATAAGCATCATTCATCTACGCATGCTACATCATATTCAAGGAAGAATGGAAATTATAATAACTTGTTCATAAATTCTACTATGAAGTATGAAGTCTTAAATTCAAAGAGGCAAGCAAAATTAAGTATTTTTAATGCTATGACTCATTATGATCATCCTATTATGCATACTGCATCTTCATTTAGGATGAATGAGAAAAGTACAGCTTAGTCCAAGAACACGACTATGAAACATAAGCTTGTTGAGTCTCAACCCAATGATATAGAGAAATCAAAATTCAAGAAAATGTGGGTTAGGAAAGGGTATTTTTTCTTGGTCACCTAATCGTCTTTTATTAGAGTGTTTAAATGACCCTAAGTGAGTAATCTTTATTGTATTTATTTTATTTATTAGTTAAACTTAAAAAAAAGTAGAATCCTTATTTGGCCAACATGGTATTGGACTCATTTAACACTTACAAACATATAACCTTACCTTTAATGACTTAACTAATTTTGACATTTATTATATAAATGATTCTACAATTTTGACTTATGCACACACATATTCTTGTACATGTGATGATCGATGTTGACATAAATTTATTCACACACTCACGAACACACATATATGTTATGCTTGAAGTTTATGAATTTTCTTGAAAGACTATAGGACTTTAACTAATCTTGACTGTAAAATTGTGTTGAGTTATATTTCTTACTTGCTAAAACTTTACCGTATGGAAGTACCTAGTAGTGAGAGGGCTACTTACTGTGATGTGTGAAGCTACCGCAATGAACGGAGAGGGCTACCTTACAACTAGTGTGAAAGTCATCATGCTAGGTTTAAATCTTGTATATTGAATGCACAAAAAGAAAGAGCCAATAGAGGTTATAAAATATATATATAATTTACCTCATATGTATGAAAAAAAAAATACAAAAAAATAAAAATAAAAATAAAATAATAAGTCCTCCTTTAGAAGATATACTTTATTTTGTAAGATTGAAGACTCGATTATAGTTTTACATGATAGATGATAATTTTTTCTTTTGAGTCTTTTTTGATAGGTTATAAATGAATTAATTGACATATTTGTGAAGTTTAAACATATATACTACTTTAAGTACATGTCAATATGTCATTATATGTACTTGTGTGACTCTTATACTCTACTTATTTATTTCTATGATAAATAATCAAAATTGGAGTTAAAAAATGACGAGTTCTCAATTGGTTGTGTGTTCATTTGTGATTAAATGAGTTTAATACCTTATATGGCTATTTATAAAAAAAAATTAATTAGTTTTTTTCATTTCCATATTCTTTTCATATATTACCTTTTTAATTCGTTTCTAAGTTAGAGAGTCATAGAACTTAGAGGGAGTTTAAAGTATATTTCACTTCTGCATTACTCTACTTTTACATTGCTATATCTTTAGGAGGAGTTTAACTTCATTGCTTTGTTTAATGTTTTGTCCTTCTCGTATGTCAAAAAGGGGGAGAGAATAATGTGTTTTACTTCCATGTTTTTATTTTGTTATGCATATAGGGGGAGGGCATATTTAATTAAGTTTAATTAATATGAATGCATACTACATGACTATTCTTTACACTTTGCTTATTTCTATGTAAACTGAACTAATATACAATGAGGATTTCATGCCAAGTTGTCCTATGCTTTACCAATGTCATTTCAGTTACTTACAAGCTTGTCAAGTTGTAGGGAAGATAGATCTACCAGACCATAGGATAGTTCCACTATGGAGTCTAGGACACCATTGTATTTTATTTTATTCCTATAAGTGTAATGTAGTGAGAGAGAGGTTTTGTCACACGAAAATATTTATCTATAAATTTGTTTTTAGGCCTACTATCAAGTCTATCAAGAAAAGCCAAACAAATGCTCGAGTTCCAGATAATTGTACTTCAAGTATATCTTTGATAACTACAACACATAGGATTATATTTATGCATTTAATAGCACATGCTTATAAATCTAAAATTATTTTTAGTGCTAAAATATGGAATAAGATATGCTAAAAGATATTAAATAATATATACTCTAAAATAAGATATATTAAAAGATATTAGATAAGATATACTCTAAAATAAGATATGTTAAAAGATATTAGATAAGATATACTCTATAATAAGATATGCTAAAAGATATTAGATAATATATACTTTAAATTATATTTGAAATCCTTATCATAATAGATAGCATAAAATCTATTTTTAAAAAATATTAGATAAGATATTAGATAAGATATACTTTAAATTATATTTGAAATCTTTAACATAAAAGATAGCATAAAATCTATTTTAAAAGATATTAGATAAAATATACTTTAAATTATAACTGAAATCTTTACCATAAAAGATAACATAAAATCTATTTTAAAATAAATATATTTTAAATGAGAGTTATCTTAATTAATGAGAATTACTGATCCTATTTGTAATAGAAAATATATTTATCAATTACATAGAATTAAAGGTTTTAATTTTTCCTATAAATAAAACTCATTGCTTATTGTTTCAATTAACCACACAAGAACATTATTCTATTCTTCTTAATTTCTCTATTTTGTTTTACAAATATAAGATCATAATTCTTTAGGCTTTTTTATTTAGTTAATCTATCAAATATTGGTGGTTATGTTAGATTGATTATTAATCTTTAAAGAAGCTATTTTATTGAACTTGTGTTTTATCTTTTTGCTCTAGGATTTTCTAGTTGATTTAATTTAAATGACATATGTTTTGAATAATCTAGTTAGCATTATTCATTATTAAATCCGTTCTAGAACACACACGGGCACTTGTGTTTTTGTGCTAACTTTTTTATAGTTACTTCGGGAACGTATCTGATTGGTAGGAAGCTTATTGGAACATTGGTCTGGAAACCGCTTATGCTAATATTGGAAACTGTGAAAAACAGAGCAGGGGCTCGTAAGTAAAGTACATTAGGGCAGTATCCTAGGAAGGGTAGCATAAGATCGAGTTTGTACTTGAACATTTGATTTTCATTGTGGAAAGTTAGGTGGTCCGGTGGACCGGTAGTTTTCCTCTTAGGTCATGATTGTGGCCTAGGTTGTTTCCACCTAAAATAATCGTGTGTTATTTTCTTATTTCCGTACTTTATTTTTACACACGATTGCATGTCTTTCCGTTTTGTTTAGGGTATCAAATTATAAATTGATAAAAATTAAAAATAACCTATTCATCACATTCTAATTTAATTAGGTCCATAATTTATAAACTTTCAACATTTAACTACTTTTTCTTGCAGGAGTGGAACATCTTGATATCAAGATCAAGATAAATGAAAAAGAGATAAAATATATTTCAAGACCAACTCAAGGTTTAATATTTAGAAAAGTTTATTATGGACATAATAATTAAAAGGAAGACCTTAATAGTTCAAAACATCCATTAGAGTTTAAAAACTCTAAAGAAAAATTCTCATCAAAGAATCATTCTAAAGAAGCAAAAACTTCTTAAGAAAGAATTCGAAATGAGAAAGAAGAACCTAATATTTCAAAAGAAAATAATGTTTTTGAAAAGAAAAAAAAGGTCAGTTGGGTTGAAAAATTAGAAAAGAAAGAATAGAAAAAAGATTTTTGTGGTCTATAATGACTCAAAATTAGGACTTTACAACAACTGGCCTAAAGCAAGTAAAGTCATTATAGAATATAGTGGAGTAACTCACAGAGCCTTCACTAACATAATAGAATCAGAATGTAGTTATACCAATTATAGAGTGCCAAAACTAATTAATCCAGAAAAAATAGTAAAAGACTACTCTACAATACTACAACAACAACCAACATCACCAAGCATGTTGAAGACTATAGAAAAAAATAGTACAACCACCAGTATTATTTAGAGAGCCACTCCTCACAGAAACATCAAAGATATTATGAAAACTAGTACTATTCAAGACATGAAGGATTAATTGAAAACCTATACCCAATGATTAATTTAAGTGAATCAAATTATTTTCTAGAATACTTCATGAAAACTATCAAGAACTTTAGAAAAAAGATGAGAGTAGGTGACAAATCTATTTATCTCAGATTTTTCAGTTAACTAATGGACTGGAATGAGGAAGGTTGTGTTAGTCCCTATCATTTTACTAAATTAGGAATTTTCAACATAATAGAGAAGTTCAAAAACCAATGCCATTTCTAGGAAAATAATTCAACACAGATGAACTATGTATAGTAAGAAGCTAGATGTTGGGCCAAATCTACCATGAACTCAGAAAATTGATAATTCTTCTTAGACTAAAGTAAATTATTCAACCAATAAATTAATAATTACTTCCTATATTAATATGGGTGTTACTAAAGAAGATAGTGAGAAAATCAATAAATTTGAAGCAAATTTTAACAGTAACAATATGAAAATTTGTCAAGAAATTTTATGTAAAAAAAAAACACCAATGGCCACAAATGCCTTTTTTACATTAGGGATTGAAAAGATAAAGATGCATCATCATATAATCATCAAAAATTATCAGTAGAAAACGACCAGAAGAAATAAAGATGTAGAACCCACATTATTAGTCAGAGTGTCATGACAAGAAAAAGGAATTACTTATATTCAAAAGCTAAAAGTAGAAAGTTAGATGAATAATTAAAGTATGGGTAATAATAAATCTTACTATTGTAAATAACGATTTCTTATTCTATAAAAAAACTCTTATTTTTGTTACGAGAACAGAACGAAAAACATAGCAATCCTTTTACCCTAAAAATTATTTAGCAATTATATATTAAAAATCTTTTCAAAGTTCTTAGTTGACATTTAGAGTTGTAATAAATTATCAATATTATGAATAAAATAGAGTACAAGAGTATGTAATTTAATAAAACAAGAAAGTATTAAGACCAAATTTTTTTTAAAACTACACAAATTCATACAAAATTTTTTATCTCTATATTTACTTATGCCGAAATATTTACTTCTCTGTTTTCTCTTCTTTCTCTGTTCCCTTCTGCGGTGCTTTTTATATTTTTCTTTCTTCCTTCCCGGTTGTTCTTCCTCTGTTATCTTATATATATTAGTTATTTATTAACTTATCCCCCCACCTACGTTTCCTACGTTTCCTCTGTTTTCTGATATATACATATCTATATTTCTAATATATATCTCCCATGCCATATTATATAATATATATATATATATATATATATATATATATATATCCAACGTTACTTCCTTCGATATATATATCTATTTTCCATTATATATATAAAAGAAGCATAAGCCATATATATATATTAATAATATCTTAATTTAAATTTGATTTAAATAAATCTTCATTTAAATTTGAGAGTCTTTATATGATATGTTTCTAAAATTTTGGATATTCATTATCTTCAAATCTACAATAAAATTTAAATAATAATAATGAAGTATAAATTTAATGAAAAATAAATAAAATTATACTAAAATTAAAGTTGAGAAGTGATAAATTATACAAGTCATCAAATATCCCCAAACTTAAAACTTTGTTTGTTCTCAATCAAAAATAAAAGAAAAGGAAAGACAGTTGTAGACAATGTCAACAAGACCCCATAAAGAACTACCATCACTCACCAAACCATGATTTGAATTTAAATTTCATCACTAAGAACTTATTCTTTTACATTGAAGATAGCAAGAAAATCAATCAAAATTCTACAATTTGTCAAACAAAAGTTAAATATTTACTTCAACCTAAAGCTAAGTCCTTATGTGTGTGTGAAATAGTCAATTTAACTCCAAACAGTCAGAAGAATTATTTCAAAACTTAATTCTATAAGTCCAATTTTCAAAAATCTTCTCCACTAATGTAATCAAATACCAAAATCAGAGATCAAAAGGTTTTTAATCAGGGTTGTAATGACAGGCCATAGGGTGAGGGCTAAGAAAGAAATGGATATGAAAAATCAAAGAAAATTGGGAAAATACTTGGTAGGAAAAAAAAACAATAAAAAAATATCCACTGGATTTATACCATAGCTCTTTCTTGACAATATGCTCATATTGTTGACAATATTGTTGACATACTCAATACGGGTTGTGCTCTCTTTTTTTCCCTTGTTTTGTTACCTTGATACTCAATAAGTGGAGTTCTTTTTTTTCTTTTCTTCTTCTTTTTTTTGGTGTGGTTGCCTTGACATTGTCTTTACTAATTTCAACCACTTTAACCTCTTTTTCGATTTTTCCTTTCACTTTTTATTGCACACTTTGATCAACCAAAAGCAAATATAATGTGGATTATTTAATTTGAACTAACTTTCTTTTTAAATGAAAATTTCTATCAAAGTATTTTCTCAAAATTTAAGGTAAATTTATGGTTTTTCAATCTTAGAATGAGAAGGATTTATATAGTTAAAAGAACAAATAAGGCTTATGTAAAACAAGGCTCAAAGGGGTTGAATATGGGAATACACCATGCAATGATGACATGATAATTAGGACGATTGGGAAAGCTTTTTGGTTGTGAAAAAAATTGCCTTGATGATTTCTCTAATATTTGGTATCAATTAAGATTTCGCCTCAAGGATTCATCAACAGATTCTAGAGTAAAGCAAGATTAATATTTTCCTAATCTAGTTAATTCAACTCCTTCTCTTCACAGAAAAAATGGACTAGAGAAAAATTTACTATGTGCTCAATTATTTTCAAGGACAAATATTTAAATCAAAGTACCCACAAAACTCTAACTAACATAATAGCAGATTTTGAAAAAGATTTCTCAAAACCTTCCTCAATCACAAATTTGATAGTCATAGCGAATTCAATCATACTCAAATACTTGCTTGATAAGAGAATTCAACAACTTAAGACTATAGGAGTTGACACCCCCAAACTTAAATTAAACAATATCCTCATTGTAATTTAAAAGTGAGATAGATTGAAGAAATGAAATGAACTTCCCTGGTTTTATGGTGAATTTGCATTAGTTTGTAATTTTTAACTTTTTATTCCTGCAAAATTAATCAACATCAAAATCCAAATTATTCAAATAGATAATAAATAAAATAAAATAAAATAAGAGAAATAATAAAATAATGTTTTATGGGCTGCCTCCCATAAGCGATTGTTTTATAGTCTACAACCAGACTTTTCAACTTCATCAATTAGGATTTCGAAGAGAAATAAATTCATAATTCCCCTCCACTTGTTCTCCATAATAGTGCTTTAATCTCTGACCATTAACTTTGAATATATTTCTTGCCTTATCCTTCTATTGCTCAAAAAGTGGAAACTTTGTCAATTGTATAAGGACAATCTATCTTGATCTTAACTTACTTGGGAATAGTTTTAGTCATCAATTGAAGAGCAAAACCTGTTGTCCTGGAGCAAACTCACGCCTAAGAATCTATTTGTTACGCCACTTCTTTGTACGTTCTTTATAGATCTTTGCTTTTCATAAACATTGTTCTGGAACTCATCCATCTCATTCATTTGAAGAAGTCGTTTTTCCCCTACTACCTTCAAATCAAAATTTAACTTCTTTACAACCCAATAAGCTTTATGCTCTAACTTAACAGGGAGATGACATGCTTTTCCAAACAAAAAGTCATCCATGAAAATTTATATTATATCTTCCACCATATCAGAAAAGATAGCCATCACACAACATTGAAATGTTGTTGGGGTATTGTACAATCCAAAAGGCATCCTTCTAAAAGTAAATGTTCTGTAGGGGCATATGAATGTAGTTTTCTCCTAATCTTCGAGGGCTATGGTAATCTGATTATACCCCGAATAACCATATAAGAAGCAATAATAGGAATATCTAGCCAATCGATCTAATATTTGATCAATAAATGGAAGTGGAAAATGATCCTTACTTGTTTCTTTATTCAACTTACAGTAATCTATACATACATGCCAACCTGTGATTGTTCTTGTAGGAATAAGCTCATTATTATCATTTTTCACCACTATCATTCCACTCTTTTTTGGTACAAAATGCACTGGACTTACCTATGAGCTGTCTGAAATAACATAAATAATTCCAACATTGAAGAGCTTCAAAATTTCAAATCTCACAACTTCCTTCATTGTTGGATTTAATCTTCTTTGGGGCTTAATTGATGGTTTGTAAAGTTCCTTCATTAGAATATTATGCATGCAAATGGATGGACTTATACCTTTTATGTTAGAGATAGTCTATTCCAAGGTTGTTATATGCTCCCTTAACACATGCAACAAATTTTACTCTTCTTCGGGTGTAAGTGATGCTACAACAATCACTGAAAAGATGTAATTATCACCCAAGAACGCATAGCAAAGATGATCAGGCAATTGCTTCAACTCTAGAGTTGTAGTTTACTGCACTTTTTCTATAGAGATTACAGAATCTATATTTGCTACCATTGGCTCCAACCTTTCCACTTCTGTGCTAAATGATGTAACCTACTACAATGATCATTCTAGGTGATCGGTTGACATATCTTCTTGAAAGGCTTTTACTTCACATTGTTCAATGATATATACCTAAAAGCAAGTGCTTGAATCTTCTGAAAATCTCATAGCTTCATAGATTTTGAATGTAACCTCTTCCTTATTTACTCTTAATATTAATTCACCCTTTTGAACATCCATTAAAGCTCTTCCCGTAGCAAAGAATGGTCGACCAAGAATTAGTGGGACATCTTGGTCTTCATCCATATCTAACACCACAAAATCAACAGGAAAAATAAATTTATCCACCTTTACCAATACATCTTCTATGATTTCCAGTGGATACTTGATAGATTGGTTTGCTAGTTACAAAACAATTGTTGTTTGTTTCATCTCTCAAAGTCCCAATTTCCTATAGACAGAAAGTGGCATAAGATTAATGCTAGCACCAAGATCACATAAAACTTTCTCAAAAAATGAATTTCCAATAGTGCAAGGAAAAGTGAAACTCCCTGGATCTTTTAATTTTTGAGGCAATTTCTTTTGAAGAATGACACTACATTCTTTAGAAAGCTTTACTGTTTCGAACTCCTCCAACCTTCTCTTTTTGGAAATGATATCCTTTAGGAATTTGGCATAATTTGGCATCTGTTCCAAGACATATAAAAAGGAATATTTATGTGAATTTTCTTAAAGATATCTAAAAACTTAGAAAATTGTTTCTCTAATTTTGGTTTTTGAAAGTGTTGAGAATAAAGAAGTGGAGTAGAGAGAATAAGAGGATTTTTAGGAAATGAAATTGATGGAGGGATGTCAGTCTCTCTTAGTGTATCATCAACAATCTCATCTTCTTATACTTTATGATTGCTTTGGCCATTTTTTGGAGCCGTAGGGATGGACTCGCTTTCCTTTGATGGTGATCTCTCAATTTCTCTTCCACTCCTAAGTGTAATGACATTGCATTGTTCCTTTGGATTTACTTCTGTATTGTTAGGAGAAGTTTCTCCTTGTTGAGCATTGATGGTTGTAGCTAGTTGCCTAATTTGCACTTCAAGATTTTTTAATATGGCTCCCATACTGTTATAATGAGTCTCAATGTTATCCAGCCGTGAATAATTCTTTTTAAACCTTGCTTTGGTCTCCTCAACAAAGGAAACCATAGCATCCTCAAGTGACATCTTTTTCTCGCTCGATTGACTATAAAACAATGGAGAAGGTTATAACACATTCTTTGTGTTTCCATAAGAACAATTCTCATGATTTTGAAGCCCTAGATGGTAGTAATTTGGCATAGGATTACCATGATAATTATAGTTCTGATTGTTGATGTATTGAATCTATTCTTGACTTGATTCATTCATCGGAACTATCATACTTAGAGTTGCAACATATTCTACACTCTATGGAATTCTTTGGGTTGTCAAGGCAGAAATATGATGAGATAAAGAAGCTACTTGAGTTGAAAGGGTAGCAAATGGCTCCAATTTATGAATCCCAATAACTTTCTTTACTATAGATATTTCTGTTGGCCATTGATAGTTGTTTGAGGCCATTTCTTCCAAAAGAGAAGTAGCACCTACAAGTGTCTCTGACATCAAAGTTCCACCAGAAGTAGCATAACTGTGGTTCTAATTTACCCATTTAACTCATTATAGAACATTTGAACTTACAAACAATCTGGCAATCCATGTTGAGGGCTATGCCGAATCATATCTTTATAGATTTCCCATGCTTCATAGAATGTCTCAAAATCATTTTGCTTGAATTGACCAATCTCACTCCTGAGTTGGGATGTTTTTGTAGGTAGAAAGAATTTAGCAAGAAACATTTCTATCATGTCCTACCAACTAGTGATACTTCCCGGTTGTAGAGATTGTAGCTAACCTCTGGCCTTGTCCCTCACTGAAAAAGGAAACAATCACTACTACAAAAATAGGCATTAAAGTCGGTTAAAAACCGACTTTAAACAAATTTAAAGTCGGTTCGCTGAACCGACTTTAAATTTAGTGACTTAAAGGTAAAGTCGGTTCACGCGATGAACCTACTTTACATACCGTATTTTTTTTATTTTTATTCTCATTTTTCGTATTATTCAATATATATAGCATAAAAAAACTAAAATTTAAATAATAATACAAATAATTAAAATTTTAAATATATTTAATTACTTGATAATTAAATTTATTACAAAAACAAATAATGTATATATAATACATATAATTAACTTAAATTACAAATAAAATAATGTCATCAAAGTGTAATTATGCGATCGAGTATAAGCTTGGTTGGCTTAGAATCTTGATTGGCCTTCACAAGCATTATGACAAAAAAACAGCTGATCCATATAACAATTCATATTCCCCTACATACACATGAGCACGTAAAACATCCATCAAACAAACAGTCTAAACTTCAGACATATGAATAAAGAAATTAAATCATTATAAATATTACCATCAAAAAGAGATTACCACATACAGCGACATTCGACGAACTCATATTAGCACTTTATTAATCATTTGTCTATATATATGAAGTTATTTGGAATCTCTGCTAGTATTTTTAAATGATATATATAATGAACTCTAAATATGAAATCAAGTGTAGCTCCGATTTCTTACTTGGCTTGTACGAGTTTTGGGGCCCTTAAACGGAACACGTTCATGGGCACTAAAACTCACACAAGCCAAGTAAGAAATCGGAGTTACACTTGATTTCATATTTAGAGTTCATTATATATATCATTAAAAATACTAGGAGAGATTCCAGATAAATTCATATTTATAAACAAATGATTAATAAAGTGCTAATATGAATTCGTAAGGAAAGTAGGAAAGAGATATGAGATGTAGTTTGGGCCAAAAATAGGTCCATAAAACAATGCATCCCTCTAAATACATGAGCATATAATCATCAATCAAACAA
This sequence comes from Hippophae gyantsensis, assembly GCA_030763125.1. Classification (NCBI taxonomy): domain Eukaryota; kingdom Viridiplantae; phylum Streptophyta; class Magnoliopsida; order Rosales; family Elaeagnaceae; genus Hippophae; species Hippophae gyantsensis. The sequence continues at coordinate 54,236,337 of CM061028.1, forward strand.
GTGATTTCAGACAGTGAATAGATAGAGAAATTGAATCATTAAAAAATTTATCACATGTCATTACATGCTATTCAAGATCATCAGAATCTTCTCCTGATTCTTCTTGTGATGATATAATTTGAATCATGTGTTCTGCCCATTCCTCTCGTAAATCATCAAAAATTTGTCGATCAGTAGTCTGCCTTGTTCCAACCAAAGAACTACATGTATTTAAAATCAAAATAAGAATATAATTTCATTTATTTACAAAAACAAACTCAAATATGTTAAAAAATTATGTATATGGATAAAAGATATTACCACATCATCAATTGGAATTTTGATATTTGTGATGATTTCACTCATAAACTTCATGACATAATAACCACACATGACTCCATTATTTTGTTGTGGAACCTACAAAATTTAAGTGTACATGATTTTTCATATCTTTATTATTCAATTGTAAAATTAATAAAATTATTAATATTGACTTATACATACCATAACTTTTGTCCATATAAGCTTATGAGATTTTTTGAGGGCAATGCCTCGAAACTTGTTACATAACTTCCATGCCCTATCAAGGTTTAAAACGGTTAGTTTTTATTAAATATTACAAAAAATTATAGAAGAAACTAATATGTAACTATAACTCTTACATTTCAACAACTGTTGTTGTATCTTTACTCAGTTCTATAGAAGCTGAGTCACAATACCAAGCATGATTATTAAACATATCAATGATGACCAACATCCAATGATCTTGGCCTTGTTCAAACCTTAATGGCCAAGGGATTATCAACTTTTGATTGCGTTAATGCTCTATCACATAATTGTTTAGCTCTGATGCTAACATCCTTCTCTTGATATTGATTGACATATGAAGAATCATAGAACATTGCTAAATGTGATGAGTGATTATGTTGAAGTCGATAATAACACACCCTATATAAAAGATATATATATATATATAATTAGATAATATAAATATAATTATATATGTTCTACATAAATAAAAGAAAAATAAATAGATTGAGGACTCACCTTGTCCACACTTGAATTATACTTAAATCGATCATTTGATATTCAAATAGTTGCAATAAGCACTCGATCGATATATACGTTTGGCCGAGGTCTACACCAGAAATGTCTATAGGAAGTGGCACAACCCATCCATCATTTATGCTAGATGCCCTCCCAACAATAGTCATCAAAGTGCCAAGATTTCTACTGAATTTTAACGCATAAATATGACTATACTTTTTCCAAGGCTTCTTCTTGAATGACTTGGTACGGGATGATTGACCACTAGACATAGATTTAGCACGAGATACTTGCTTTGTATCTCTTAAATGTGCCGCATTTAAGAGATCTGGTATAATAGACTAAAAAAAGTATTATATATGGATTTTGTTAGTAACAATATAAGATATAATAAAATAATAGTAGTAAACAAGTGTTATCTTTTAAGTTAAAAAATAGTACCACATCAAAATTTAGAACAACTTGAATCGACGGCCAAGCCATATACTGTCCAACCGCCTCTTGGACTGTGGTAGCATCAGAAGGCACAGGTAGTGGACAATCATGAAACAATGATTGGTCAATTACTATTCGCCAATGATTAGGCAAATATTGATTATGAATCATCCGATCATCGCTCAATTGTTGTACCGTTCCAATAGCAACATAATCCGTTGACGAAGGATGTTTCAACAAACATTTCATATTCTGTAAAAAAATTAAGTGTTAAAAAAATACAACATATAATAAGAATTTAAAAATAATAGATTATATACAACAGAAATTAAAATCTTACCACATATGATTCATCAAATAAAAGAGGACTCTCATGTGGGGTAGCTATTGGATGTACATTCTCACCAAGATGTTCATCTTGGTTTGATTTATGGTAAGAATGTGCAGATTGCATCGGAGAAAATGACCCACTACTTGATTGCATATGCATTCCTGGCATATAATGAGGTCCAATAGGATGGCTATATCCCATACTGGATGTAGTTTGAGCACAATGAGATTGCATGGGTGGCATGCCTGTCATGTATGGTGGCAAGCCTGTCATGTATGGTGGCATGCTTAGTATGAATTGTGGCATGACTGGCATGGAAGGTGGTATGCTTGGCATGGATGGTTGCATGCTTGGCCAATATGGCATGCCCTGGTTGTAGCATGATGTCATGGCTGACATTTGTTGTGATTGATGTTCTTTTAGAGTGGCAATCTCACTCATAACTGAAGCCTTAAAGGAGGTGAATTCTTCTTCAATTTTAGTATACTTCTCCTTACTTACCGTCTGAGGCTTTTGTTTTGGAATGTTAAAATACTCCATAGAACCATCATATTGGCTACCTCCCCTAACACGACCAGGATGCTCACGGCCGAATGCATGATATAAATCATCTCTTCGAGGTTCTTCGATTATTTCACCCCTGGATATTTTTTCTTGAGCGCCTCTCTACAAATAATAAAGTCATCAAACATATCATTCATTATTATATCAATTATTAAATATCATTAAGACTTTTTATCAACCAAAATTACTAACTAACTTATTTAATTGTTTCTTCTCCTCGTTGAGTCACCTGGCCTTGAATTCTTCGTTTGGGGGGTCTTTGTTTCTATGTATAATTCGCCGGTAACAGTGTCTACCTAATTCAAATTTCCTACATAAATTATGAAAATTTTATTAACAATAACATGAAATTAAATTGAAGAAAATAAATATAAAAATATTTATAAATTAAGACAAATTAATAATACCATTCTATATCTAACTTCAGTGGATTTGAAGACCTCCCAAGATTTCAAGTAGGGAAGAATGTTATGCATTTGTACATTCCGATGATCTTCTCTAATAATTTGAAATTCATCTCAGCACGTCTATAATCCACAAATTCTTTCCAAACTCGAGGTGTAATCCAGTGGTGTCCTTCAGAACTTTGTAGATTTCATTTCATCAAGTGTTTCCAAATATGGAAACACATAATTTCTACAACTGAAGTCTCAGTATTCCTTCTACGCCTTATTTGCAATTTTATAACACTTGCTCCTTCCAATTGTCATCGACTTTGTAACGATTCGTAAAACACAAGACAAAAGATTAGATATACACTTAATATAATATATATATTGATTATAAAATATAAGAGACTTACACAAATGGTTATCCATATTTTGAACTTTTCCGTCATTAACCTCGACCAATCATTTATATTGATCGGTATAGCATCGACTTTGCAAGCTCTAATTTCAATAGAGGATTTCAATTGTTGACCATTTTCCCTATTGGATTACCAAATAGCATCAAATAGAACATGTATTCTATCATCTGGGTTATGGAGCATCGTATAATCGCCTAACCCCTTCTTTTTTCAAATACCCCAAATTGGATCATTCTCGGATCTACAATCTCTCGCTTGTTCGAATATCCATGAAATATCTGTAAACAATGAAGAAATATAAATTAATTGATAATTTTAGGAACATACATATATATAAGAGTTATTACAACAATATAGAACATACGTTATGTTTAAGTAGGTTGTTGATCATATACATATATTCCTTCACAATCATTTCGAGCCCATGACGAAGAATCATCATCATCATCAATTAGATCATCACATACATTAGGCAATTTATTTGAGAAATTACTAATATTGGTTAATGTATCAAGCATAGAGTCATCATCTTCTACAACATCACAATGGTAAAACTCTTTTGTGGAGGCGTTAACACAACAGACTATCTTGAATCAATCTGATCGCTCACATAAAACACTTGTTTTGCAAGTATGCTAACGTGAAAGGATCATCAGCGTGACTTATCATGGATAAATTTACAAGGGTAAATCCAAAACTCATCTATTTTATATCCCACATTGATAACATCTTCAACCCAATCACACAAGAAAATCAAGCTTTCATGGAAGACCTCATAATCCAATTCCCAAATCTCTTGTATTATACCATAATATGTTCTATCGAAAGTACAGATTAGCATCTTTTGAACCGGCAAATTGCATAGTTTGTGCAACCATCTTCACCCCACTATTTTGATTTACTCGACTTTGTCCCTAGCTTCGAGTCGTAAACCTCGATCCATTTATTGTGAAACTATAAAATGATCTCGACATCAAATTTTGGCCCACGTGCAAGCCATTGTAAACTTTCTGATATTTTATGATTGGGTTTCTTTCGAGTTCATCTCGAATCTATGTATACAAAAACACAAAATGTGTTTAGAGCAAAGTTTTAAAACATTGAATAGATCTAGGAAGATACATGCATGAATTTTTGTTTGTGATACTTACGTGTCATTTAAACCAATTAATAAGCTCGCTATGTTCATCATATAACCATTTTTCTCCTCCTTTTTTTTATACCGAGGATCGATCTTCAATAAGTTTAAATGCATCCCGTAATGTTATTAAATATATATTAAATTATATATCATCATTAATAGTTAAATAAAAAATGATTTTTGCAATCATGAAACAATGAACATCACTTACTCTATGTACCACAGGTTCTCATTATTATTTACCAAAATGATTCGGTGTGCTTTTTCCCATCGAGTGCGATCAATAAATAATTTCTTACTTCCACCAAGCATAGGGTTACCTACTTGGATCATGGGACGTTCTAAGAACAACTTGTGTGTAGGATTCCCAATTTCAAGGCAAACCACTAAAGTATTCGTAACAAAACTCAATGGCCTCTTCAAGAATGTAAATTGCCTCCACCATACATCCTTCAGTCGATTTCTATTATTTACATATCCTTTAAGGACTTGTATATATCTCTCAAAAGGATACATCCACCTTAAGTAAGTAGGACCACACAATTGAACCTCTCAAACTAAATGAAAAAATAAGTGAATCATTATATCGAAAAAAGAAGGAAGAAAATATTTTTCAATTAGACACAAAGTCTCTAAAATTTCTTTATCTAAAGAATTTAACTCGCAATTGATATAGATTTCTTGCATATTGTATTGAAGAATGAACAAAGCCGAATTATTGATAATCGAACATGTTTTTGGAAGAATTGATCTAATAGCAACTGGTAATAATGCGTTGCATTAAGATATGGCAACATGTGATTTCAATCCATACTCTCTATCTAGTGATAGACACAAAATTTCTTAAGTTGGATGAGTAACCATCAGAACTTTCACACCTCCAAACATTTACAAAACACATCCTTCTCTTTTGTTGACATTGTATATGATGCTGGTGGTAAGTATGTTCGATTCTTATCATTTTCCACTCTTGGTTCCAATTCAAGTCGTATGCCTAGTTTTTTTTAAATCCAATCTTGCTTTAATTCCATCCTTTGTTTTTCCAGGTATATTAAGTAAAGTACCAATCAAGCTCTCACATACATTCTTCTCAATGTGCATGACATCTAAGATGCGATTTAATGTGTAGGTCTTTCCAATAAGGTAATTCCCAAAATATTGATTTTTTTTTCCAACAACCATGGTAAGCTCCGCTCAAACTCTTTTTCATTTTCACCTATTTCATTAGTTGACCTCTTTCGCTTTCCCTACCTTAGTGAGTTTTTTTTTTCATCTTTCCATATCGTCAATGTCATCCCATTCAATTGCCTTAATATCTCAATACCTCGCAAAGGTCGAGTTGCTTGATCATGATCTTCTTCACCATGGAACGGTTTCTTTTGGTATCTAAACTTGTGTCCAGATGGCAAAAATCTTCTATGTCTTCTATAAGACATCTTTCGTCTGTGAACAAGATAAGTTGCGTTAAGTTCCATCACTACATATAGACATCCCTTGTAACCTCTGCTGTACATGTCCCGATAAGTTTCCATAGGCAGAAAATCATTAATTGTCCATAAAAGGACCCCCTTCAAGTTAAAGTATTCTTCTTTTATATGCATCGTAAACATTTACACCATCATTCCACAACGTCTTTAAATCATCTATCGAGGTCAAATATACATCAATATCAACACCGGGTTGTTTCGGACCAGATCAATAATGTTAACATCATGAATTTTCTTTTTCATACACAACCGTGGAGGAAGGTCAGAGTTACCATAATTACTGGCCAACATCTATATCTACTACTGAGGGAACTATGTGGATTAATTCCATAAGCAGCAATAGCAAGACGAAGATTGCGCGGATCTGATGAAAATTGAGGAGATAAATTATCTACTACTTTCCAATTTGGAGAATCCCAAGGATGACGTAGCACCCCATCATCAGATCGATTATATGAATGCCAAGTCAACATCTTTGATGTATATTTACTATTGAACAACCTTTGAAAGCGAGGAATCGGAGGAAAGTACCAAAGAACCTTTGCAGGCACGCCTTTCTTATGTGTTGTACTCTCATTTGTACCATGTTTCCATCTCGATTCTTTACACATAGGACAATCATGTAATGTCTCATATTCTTTTCTATAAAGAATGCAATCATTAGGACAAGCGTGAATCTTATGATATTCCATGCCAAATCGACTAAGAGATTTCTTCACTTCATACATTGAAGATGGCAATTCAATACCCTCAGAAACATATCGACTAGTAGATTTAGTAATTCGTGAATCCCTTTATCAGAAAAACCATGTTTTTCCTTCACATTGTACAAATGAACCAATCCCGACATTTTAGTGTATTTTTTGCATTTTGGATACAACAGTTTTTCGGCATCTTCTATAAGTTTATTAAAGGTTTCAGGATCATCATCTCGTAATTCATCTTCAACATCATGAAACATATTTTTTGTCTGTACATTATGATAAGATGTATGTAATCCACTCACATTCTTATTTATCTTTTTTACATGAATATTATCAATATTTTCTCCATGATAATACCAACATTTATAGCTTAATAGAATACCATTACGGATAAGGTGATACTTAACCTCATCAAATTCATGAAATCGCTCATTTTTACATTTAACGCATGGGCAGCGAATCATATTAGTTCCAGTATTACTATTTCTACAAGCAAATTCCATGAAACTTTCAACTCCAGAAATATAGTCTTGCTCAATTCTACACTTTGACATCCAAGATTTGTCCATTTTCTATTAATGACATCAGATAAACATATTACTTAATTATGTATACAATGAATATATTTGAAGTATTATTATATATAAATTTCCTAATTGTTAGAATATATATCAAAACATACATAATGCAAAACAATTGTCATTTTAATCATTTTACAAAATTATTTCTATACAAGCAAAATAAAACAAACTGAATATTAATATGTCAAAAATTCTACTTGATAATTATTTATTATCCACGCACGGTAAATATATATAATCCATCAAAACCACAATATTTCAGATATTATTTCCACATAAAATAAGTCAAACAAAATAAAAAACATATCTAGGTCAAAAATTTATACAGAAAACTGCAAAATTCTACTTGATAATTATTTATTATCCACGCACAGTAAATATATATAATCCATCAAAACCACAACATTTCAGATATTATTTCCACATAAAATAAGTCAAACAAAATAAAAACATATCTAGGTCAAAAATTTATACAGAAAAACTACAAAATTCTACTTGATAATTATTTATTATCCACGCACAGTAAATATATATAATCCATCAACACCACAACATTTCAGATATTATTTCCACATAAAATAAATCAAACAAAATAAAAAACATACCTAAATCAAAAATTTATACAGAAAAAAACTGCAAAATTCTATTATAATTATTTATTATCCACGCAAAATAATTATATATAATCCATTAAAACCACAACATTTCAGTTATTATTTTCAAATAAAATAAAAAACATACCTAAATCAAAAATTTATACAGAAAAAAACTGCAAAATTCTACTATAATTATTTATTATCCACGCAAAATAATTATATATAATCCATCAAAACCACAACATTTCAGATATTATTTCCACATAAAATAAATCAAATAAAATAAAAAACATACCTAAATCAAAAATTTATACAGAAAAAAACTGTAAAATTCTACTATAATTATTTATTATCCACGCAAAATAATTATATACAATCCATCAAAAACACAACATTTCAGATATTATTTCCACATAAAATAAGTCAAACAAAATAAAAAACATACCTAAATCAAAAATTTATACAGAAAAAAACTGCAAAATTCTACTATAATTATTTATTATCCACGCAAAATAATTATATACAATCCATCAAAACCACAACATTTTAGATATTATTTCCACATAAAATAAGTCAAACAAAATAAAATACATATCTACATCAAAAATTTATACAGAAAATGGGTATAAAAAAATTGTAATATTTCGCTCAAAAAAATAGTAGATCTGAAAGATAATGAGAAGAGAAATATAACTTACAAAATGACGCTACGAATGGTGGTCGGAGGTGGCCGAAAATTTAGAGAGAAGGTGGCGCGCGATGTAGGAAAATGGAGGAGAGAGAGAGGAAGAAATTGGAGGAGAGAGGAAAAAAAATGGTTTCTGCGTAAAATTTGCCCAAAACCTGATTATATTACGTGGCTAGCGTCGGTTCTCCACGTCAACCGACGCTATCCACGTCGGACGTAGCGTCGGTTTAACAACGAACCGACTTTAAATTCATTATAAGTCGGTTTTTTCCAAAAACCGACTTTACACAGTGACTTAAATACCTCTTTTTGTAGTAGTGAATCTCAGTTTAATGGTGTCTTCAAAACACCATTCATATTTACAGTGTCACAAATATCCAATAACATCGCCAAATGAATATTTGGATCATCAAGTGGCGATCCGCTAAATTGGGTTTGTTGCACCATGTTGATCAATGCCAGTTTGAGCTCAAAATTATTGGCATTAATAGTTTGGCGTCTTACAATTGAGTAGTTGTCATTCACAATTGGCCTTACATAATCTATCAAGGTGCATGATTATGCATTCTGTTCTCCTTCAGTCATGGCTAGTATTTTCTTCTTTCTTCTTTCTCGTGATTTAAAGGTTCTTTCAACCTCTGGATCAAAATGAATAATATTTAAAATTCTAACACGGTGCATTCAACGTCAAAAACACACCTAGAAAAGAAAATAAAAAATAATAAAATAATAAAATATAATTCTAAATTAAATTACTTTGTATCGATATCGGCAAAAATAAGAAAAAATCAATCCCCGACAACGACACAAAAACGTGATCGATGTAAAATTGCAAGTACAAGGTATCGTAGTTTTATAATAAAGTGATAAAAAAGTATAGTTCTCAAAGATTGTTAACTTATTTTTGACAAATACCAAAATTATATTAATTTTAATTTTATCTAGAAAAATCATTAAAGTTGTTGTATTTGAAATTTAAAATAAAATAAATTTAAAGAAAATATGTTAAAAAAAATAAAGATGTTCAAAGATCAAATTAATAGTAAATTTTTTTCTAGGAAATCAATTTCACCTAATCCATCACTATGTTTTAATTCTCTCTGTTTGTTAACAATTTCCAAAAATATCCAAAAGCTTCTTTCGATAGTCAATTGTAAATAATCTTATTCATTAATTTACACAAGAGTTTGCAATTTAATAAAGTAAAAAAGTATTAAGACCAATGATTTTTTAAAATTACACAAGTTTATACAAGTCTTTCAATCTCTATATTTAACTATGTCGAAATATTTTAGATATATCCTATAATTTTTTCTTTCAATAATAAATCATAAGACTAAAAACATATAATTAATGACCAATTAATTAGAAACATTAAATTCAGAATAAATTAGACAAACATAAAAAAAATAATTCAAATTAATATAGAAAATAAAGTATAATTTAGAATTAAATTACATCTTTTTTTTATAATAAAGAAAAATTAATTCATATTAAAAATTAAATTTAATATAAACGAATTCATTATAATTTTTTAAGAAAAATTGAAAAAAAATTAACTCCTAAAAAAATTTTGCTTTGGTTTTGGGTAGCCGTTCTCTCTCCTTTCTTTGTTACCTTCAGCGCTGCTTTTTCTATTTTTCTTTCTTCCTTCCCGGCTGTTCTTCCTCTGTTATCTTATATATATTAGATATATATTAACCTATCTCCTCCTACGTTTACTAAGTTTTCTGATTTATATATATCTAATATATATATTAATAACATCTTAATTTAAATTTAATTTAAATAAATTTTTATTTAAATTTGAGAATATTTAAATAATATGTTTTTAAAATTTTAGATAAAATATAAATTAAATTAAATTAAAGTTAAAATTAAAAAATGATAAATTATATCAAATTATACAAATTAGATAATACATGTTTTACTTGTCATGAAACTCTGTTTTGCCAGTTACTCCAGTAGAAGTGATGCATATATTGTCTTGCATATGGATATATGCAACGATGGATTAATAATTTGATTTTAGAAATAGCGAGAAAGATTAAAAAATAATACTATTTGTTATCGATTATTATTTATTTTTAATTAAAAAAATATGATATATGTATTTAAATAAATATAAATATATTTAAATTATTAATTTTTAATAAATTTTTCAGTATAAAAAATTTAAAATTTAAAATTTAATAATTATAATTTAATTTTATATATATAATATGTTTATAAGATATTGAGAAAAAATACGTGCATTTTTTTGATCCCTACATGATACATTTGAGAGAAATCACGGGATATAGAATTATTATTCATTATTAATGGAATATATTTTTTATCAATTAAATTATTTTTTTTTCATATTTTATTAAATATTTACTTTTTTAAAGAAAAAATTAAATTAATTTAATTTTTATTGACATAAAATAATACATTATTACATATTTTAAAAATAATAAATAATTTAATATAAACATACGAGGGTTCGAATCCCCAAGATTAGAAGTATAGAATGTAGGTTTGAATCTCCTACATTAGAACTGGGTGATTGGGGTGGGTCATTGCACCCTTTCATCCATCATTTGCAATTTTAGTTATTTTATATGAGTAAAGTTATTAATGATATTAAAATAATTTTTTATATATAAGTTAATAAAAATAAATTTATCAAAACAATTTTTTTAAAATAATTTAAAAATTTTTAATCTCTTTTATTATTTTTACAATACATAAATATTTCCTTATATAACCAAAATTACTTGTTATATGTGTATTATATCGGTTTATATTTAGTAGCACAAAAATACTAATCATTTTAGGACCTATAAAATTCTACCATCCACTAATTATAATTATTTAGTAGGAAAACAAACTTTAATTATATTATATATAATTTTAATTTAAAAATTATAAAAAATATTATTTTTAAAATTTATAATAATAAAATAACATTAAATAATATCGAACATAATTGTATAATATTAGACATTGAATAGGTTCAAATGATAGTAAGATAATTTTAATGATATTCAATTAAACAATCTTTAATTGTAAATTATGTAACATAAGTTATTTAATTGTGAAAAATATATGGATCGAAAATAATTACTGTTATTTTTATGATTATAATTTTTTTAAAATATTATTTTAATTTTATATTTTCGAAGCTTAACAATATCTGTTATTTATCTCACCTTTAAAATAAATTGATGCTCCATGCCCTATATCTACGTTAATGTCAATATCAAATCCTCTAGGTTCAACCGGTCTAGGAAGCTACTTTAATAAAAACAAATTAAGAAATGGAAGGTGTGGAAAAAGTAAATGACTTTTTAGCGCAAAAAGAAAAAAAAAGGGGGGATTAAGGAGTCCATGAGAGACTACGTCTTTCGGTCAGGGGTAATCACGAAAGGGATTTAGTCTCAGTGTCAAACCAAAGTCGGTTCTTTTGGTGAGGACTAGCCGATTATGTTGTGAAAAATGCTATAAAAAATATTTTTAATTTTTAAATTTACGAGTTACGAACAGACCAATATAAATAAATATCAGTCACTATCAATGTGAAGTTGTGAATGATGTGCTTTTTCTTTAGTGTTTTTAATAGTTTTTGAAAATTTACTATTTTAATTTTAATTTATTACTTTTTTTACCCTTAAATTAAATTTTATTAAAAGATATCAATTTAATATAAAATAATTTTTTTGATATATACGATAATTTTTAAAAGTATTTCCATTTTTTAAATTTTTTAATATTTTTTTTCTCCTCTCTTCTCTCCCAACCACGGTTTATATCAATCCCTCTCTTCCTTCCCTCCTCTCCCAACCACGGTTTGTATCACAAAACCCCTTTGTTTCCCCTACCTTGCCACGAAAAAGATGCAGCTTCGAAACAAAACTGAAGGATTTTGATCTTTTTCTCCTATTTATTTACTTGGAAATTTGTACAATGTACAAATTATCTTGTATTGTTTTATCTTTTTTATGATATTCGAACAGACGTTTATAATATCACAGAATTTAACATAAAAGTCTCAATTTCATTCATATTAAGAGACTTAAATTGAGACATGAGAAATGACAATTTTGTTTGCTTTATTTGTATAAAATCCCAAACATTTTTTAGTAGACTCAGTCAGATATGTGATAGAATTCATCTATGATAAATATTGATCTTAAAGCTTTTTAGTTTGCACCACTGAATGTGTTTTCTTTAATGTTCCATTCTTATGTTTTATTTATTATTTTTACACCATATTTTGTTACCAAAGGTGGTCCCTAACAATCAAAAATAACATTTTCACTATTACAACATATATATATTATCAAAAATTTAGTCTTATTTTTTTATAATTTTTACACCATATTTCGGTAACGTGATCAAAGGTGGTCCTTACTACTACAATATATACATATAATCTCAAAAATTTAACCTCGATTTTTTAAAAAACCGAGACTATAGATATACTCTATTGCCTCGATTTTATTATTAACCGTGATCATAAATTAAACTACAAAAATTACTTAAATATAAATAAACTTATATAGTTACGATTATTAAATTATCGTAATCTAATTAAAATAATAGAGTTGTCAATACTTTTATACCGAAATCAAATAATATATTGTGTGTGTTATTCATTTAAAACAAATACAAAAATTACTTTATAACTTTTTCATTTTTTCATTAATTTATTTTTATATGTTTTCTCTCTTTACACCACACACCAAATTTCTATATCTAATTTTTTTTCCTTTTTTCTCTCAAATTTTTCTTTCTTTTTTTTTTCTTTTTTCCTCTTCTTGTTTTTCCCCTTTCCCTTCTCTTTTTAAAGGCCATTTCTTTCTTTTTTCCTTTCCCCTCTCTATTTCCCAACGTGCCTTCTCTTTTTCCCTATAACATGCCTTCTCTTTTCCCCACAAGATCCAACCAAGGCAACCAAAGAGAGTGACACAATTAGGGTTTGGTAATCTACGAGCATGATGAACAAAATCGGCAATACCAATCTTCCAAATACTTTGATTTTATATTTATAAAAACTCCCGCAAGTGCACAAATCATTTTATAAAAAATGACAAGTATACTTCTAAAGTTGATATAAGAAAAGAATATATGTGGTTTTTAATTTATTATTCAAACTTTTAAAAACAAAATTAAATCTTAAACATCATATCATAATATTTTGATTTTTGTTTCCTAGTCTAATGACATAAAAATAAACATAGATATGATTTAATAAACAATTATGCAAATTTTTATCATTCATCACAGTGGAGTATTTATATATTTAATAATTAAGTTAATTATGCATGTTCATATTATTTAGGTAATTAAAGATATAAACTGATATTTATTAATTATTTCTTTTTTATATGAATATCACATTTGGTGGGGTTAGATATTATTTGTTAATTAAACAAATCAATTAACACTTATGTGTGAGGTTGATAATTAATTTGGTTAATCAAATTAATTCCTTTTTTTCTAAGAGATTGAACATAACATATAAGAATAAAACATGAAAAATAACTGTAAATAATTAATTTTAAAATTATACCTCAAAAGAATCCTTATAGAACTTTGATGCTAATTCCATTGTTAGAAAACCTCTAAACAGATTTGCATTTTCGTTTATTGAATCAAAAACTAAAAATCTATAAAAACATAGCTAGTTCTTTTTAAAAAGAGAAGAACTTTAAAACTAAAAATCTATAAAAGCATAGCTAGTTCTTCTAAAAAAAGAATTTTAAAACTAAAAATATATAAAAGCATAACTAGTTCTTCCCAAAAAGAGAATAACTTTAAAACTAAAAACTAGAAAAACTAAGAAAATTTTCTAGAGGGAGAAAGAGTTGAGAAAATTTTGTGTTTTTTACAATGGGGGAGAGAGTCCTTTTATAGGTGAAGAAAAGGCCAAAAAAGGAGGGAGAATATTTCAAAAATTGATTTTGGACGTGTTTGGATAGTTTGGCACCCGTGTGAGGCACAAGATTTGCGGTAGACGGGCATTTTGCATGCGTGGGCACACATGGGACATGCATTGGCATGTGTTGGCACGCGTGAGATATAGTGTGGGAGTGTGCATGCGTGGAAATCGATGTTGCGTGAGTGGGGCATGTGTTAGATGTGCACGTGTGTGTTCTGGGTGTGTTGGCACACACGGGACTCAGTGTGGGCATGTGTTGGCACGTGTGTGAGACATTGGCGTGAATGGGTGGCAACACATGGATTTTAGGCCTTTTTGACAGTTTTCACTAATTTTTTCATCTTTTTTTACTTTTCTTCATTTTTTTCTCAACATATTTGTGATGTATTGCCTCTAGTATTTTTTTCTAGTCTTTAAGTTATTTTTTTGAACAAAAATACTTGAAAAATAATTAAAAAATACCTCTTATTCCGAAAAGAAAAATTTATAAAAAATATGATAAAATCATAAAAATATAAATCTATTTAATCAATTAAGGTACATTAAATCATGATAATTTTAGTGCTTTTTAAGCACTTATCACAACCCCCAACCAACTTCTTATTAGTCCCTTAGCAAGAGAAGCAATAAAAATTAAAATACAAACTAAAAATTAAACCATCCTAAATCACTTTTGTGGATTGACACAGTTGTATTTAGCATATGCAACAAGCTATTAAACCCTTAGGTTATCCTAGTGGATGAGTTTAAGTCTCATAAGGGTTTTCAGTAATGATACCCACAAAAATTAACAAAATAAAACAATTAAAATAAGAAGTTAACTAAAATTTGAAATAGAGTAAAAAGACTAAATTATAAAAATATCTCATGCTTATAATCTCCTTTAAGATCATAATTAAAATCTAAAGCATAAGTTATTTTCAACTTCTTAAACAGTCATAGTTTATAATAGTAATTAGTTGAAAATTATTTTCATACTTCATTTCAAAAATGTTTCAATTTAAATTTACTCAATTTTAGTGTTAGAAATTTGAATTCGCTTCGATTCTGTTTCTCACAAGTCAATAATCTCAAAAACTCTGAATTCTATGAGTTCAAACACTCGTACTAATTTATATGCAAATGAGTTGATGTATATAAATGAACTAATATGTTCGCATATGTATAAAGAAGAAAGACTCAAAGTTTTATTTTAATGTTGATCTCATAAAAGGAATCAAATGTAAGGATTTATAAAATATTATACATTGCTTTCATGCATCAATTAAATTCATCAAATAAAAATATCAAGTAATATGCCTTTTAGAAAATGTAGAAAAATGCAATGACTTCTTAGGGAATTACTTTCTATATTTTCTTTTGCATTAAATAATTTCTCACAATTATTTAGACTTTTTGGGCCATAGTATATAGATTATACTATTCATTTTTCTCTTTTTCTTTCTATTTTTCCTTTCTATTTTTTCTTTCTTTCTCTTATATTCTTCTTTTATAAGAGAATCTATTTTTTAAAGAGTGAACCCATGCACAAATTGTATATTTTTTATATGGTAAGGTGAGCGGTTAATATTTGACTTTTCTGTATGTATTTGTATAGGTAATCTTAAATATAACTTTTTTTAATAGAAGTCATACATGAATAAAAAAAGAACATATACTATAAATTTCTACTTAAATCATTTGAATCTAAGAAAATGAAAAATAAATATATAACACTTCATTAAGATGTAAAAATCTAGACATTCAATGCTTTGTCCTATAGAGATCATCTAATAATGCTAAAAAATTAAGAAAAATGTTTAGAGTAGAATATTTATCACTCAGAACAAAGGATAATGCGCTCAAAATATTTCTCACAATGGTAATTTCCACTATTTGATTCCTAAACACCGATATTGGGTTTAATATAATTTCTACACTTTATTAAGAAATACTAGTCATGACAAAAATTAACTAATTACCATATATTTCATGATATGTTTTCAAAAATTAATTTAACAGTGCAAAAGATTTAACTATTTATTTAAATTTGATTTAAAGAAATGAGAAATTTTTGTGAGAATTTTTTTAAAAACTAATCCTAACATTCTAAAAATTAATAAACAAACAAATAAAATAAAATCAAACACAATAAAATGAAAATGTGAACATAATTTTTTTTAGATTGTTAATTTTTTTAAATTAAGCATGATAACATTTCACCACCCCTAACCTAGAACTTACATTATCATTAATGTAACAATTGTAAATTAAAGATAAAGATAAAGAGAAAAAAAGAAGAAAAATTACTTATTTCCTGTGAATGTGCAAGTATTGATGGAGAAATACAAGTGTATCCATTATGTTCATCATTAAAGTTTACATAGATAGATCGTTGTAAACTTCTTACATCTCAACAAATATTTCTAGATTTAACAATTCTAAAATTATTTACATGCAATTAAACTAAAATAAATAAAACAAATAAAATAAATAAAAGAAAATTACCTAAAATGATGGGTTGCCTCCAATCCAGTGCTTTGTTTAACGTCTTAACAAGACATAAATGAGGGAATTTCATTTTAAGTACACTCAATGTCCCCACATCATTGAGTCAATCAAATCTACATGTAGGACAAGGTTGTATATCTATATTTTTTAAGTCGTGCCCTATGAATTTTCAAAATTTTATTTACTTAAAACTAGGGACATGATTGTAGGTTTTAGATAACTCACTTCTAGGTGCAAGTCAAATAGCTAAGGCATCAAAACACAATTGTATCTAGATCTAACAAAGCAACTACCTCCTTTTATTATAGATTGTGATTAAAAACTTTAAAATTTGGGAGATACATTCAAAAACTTTTTTTATTATTATAATCTTTAAGTTAAATAAAATAATTATTATTAACTAAGAGTACTCCCATGAAAGAATGGTGGGGTAAAGCTTCCTTAAAAATAATCCTCCTAGACAGAGCAATGTTCCCAATAAAGACTAGTGACACAAAGACTTCCAAGAATTAGTCTCCTAGATAGAATTTCTTTTGATCTTTACTTTTCATGCTATTAAAATTTAATTTAATTAAGTTAATAAATTAAGTTAAGTGAAAATCTAAGTTAATGAAGTTAATAAATTAAGTGAAAATCTAAGTTAATTAAGTTAATAAATTAGTTTAAGTGAAAATCTAAGTTAATATATTAATTTAAGTGAAAATCTAAGTTAATTATGTTAATATATTAATTTAAGTCAAAATCTAAGTTAATTAAGTTAATAAATTAAGTTAAGTCAAAATCAAAGTTAATTAATTTAATAAATTAAGATTGTTTACATTAAAATTAAAATTAAAAGTGAAAGTTAAAAAGAAAATTAAAAGTTAAAAAAAAATTGTAATTTTTTTAAATTTCATTTTATTTTATTTTATTTATTTATTTTTAAATTTTAAATTTTTTTTAACACAAAATAAAAAATCACAATTATTTACAACACAAAATGTTTTCAAAATTTTGATAAATAATTTAAAAACTATTTTTTCCCCGACAACGATGCCAAAAACTTGATGAACAAAATTGACAATGCCGATTTTGTAAATACTTTTTTTTTATATTTATAAAAACTCTCGTAAGTACACGAATCATTTTATAGAAAATGACAAATACACTCTTAAGGTTGATATAAGGAAACAATATATTTGATTTTTATTCAAACTTTTAAAAATTAAATTAAATCCAATGACAAGTACACTCTTAAGGTCGATATGAGGAAAAAATATATGTGATTTTTAATTTATTATTCAAACTTTTAAAAATGAAATTAAATCTTAAACATCCTGTCACAATATTTTGATTTTTGTTTCTTAATCTAATGACATAAAAATAAACATCGATATGATTTAATAAACAATTATGCAAATTTTTATCATTAATCACAGTGGAGTATTTATGGATATAATAATTAAGTTAATTATGCTTGCTCATATTATTTAGGTTATTAAAGATATAAATTGATATTTATTGATTCTCTCTTTTTTATATGAATACCACCTTTAATGGGGTTAGATATTCTTTGTTAATTAAACAAATCAATTAACATCTATGAGTGAGATTGATAATTAATTTGATTAATCAAGTTAATTTCTTTTTTTTCTAAGAGATTGAAAATGAACCATTTAAATGCCACCTTTGGTGGAGTTATATAGTTTAAAATTTATTCGAGGTGTCCAAATTAAACCTAAGAATTTAATTATTTGAGTACTAACTTTCAAGTTTTAAAACCATTACTTAAAATATGTGTTCAATACATTTTTGAATAATAGTTCTTATAAAAAACTATTGAAATAGAGCTTCACTCTAATTACCGGGCGATTGTACCAACAAATAAAAGAGCACTACTCTAAAAGAGCACTCATCACAACCCCAACCAGTTGGAGATCTGAGGGGGAGAGAAAGAAATCGTTATGCAAGATCATTAGATTCTTCTCCTGATGTTATAATTTGAACAAAGTGTTATGTTCATTTTTCTTGTAAATCATCAAAAATATGCATATCATAACCCCACTTGTTCCATCCAAAGAACTATATATAACTAAATTCAAAATAAGAATGTAATATCATGAATTCATAAAAAATAACTTATATATGTTAAAAGATTAGTAAAAGAGATTATCACATCGACACCGGAGTGATATAATAATAGCCTTATTCCTTTGAAATCATATTAGCAATATATTAATCTTTTGTCTATAAATATGAAGCTATCTGAAATCAAGCTGGTATTTTTATTGCTATAATGAGCTCTAAATATGAAGTCAAGTGTAACTCTAATTTATTACTTAGGTTGGTTGAGTTTTGGTACCCATAAACTTATGGAACAATTTTTTTTTGCCTAACCAACCCAAGTAACAAATCAGAGTTACGCTTGATTTCATATTTAGAGCTCACTATAGCATTAAAAATACCAGCTTGATTCCAAATAGCTTCATATTTATATACAAAAGATTAATACAGTGCTAATATGATTTTGAAGGGATAATGTTATTACTATATCACTCTGGTGTCGATGTGGTAATCTCTTTTACTAATCTTTTAACATATATAAATTATTTTTATGAATTCATGATATTACACCGGAATGATGATTCTTGGTGGTTTTCCTGTACTTGGTTGGCCAGTGACTACCATGATGTTATCATACAAGGGAACTAGGCAAGAGAGATGAGATGAAGTTGGGCAAAAAATAGATCCATATAACAATTCATTCCCTTATACATGAGCATATAAACATTCATCTAACAAGCTACCTAGACATCAGATACATGAATAGAGAAATTAAAGCATTATAAAAATTACCATGATGTTGTCATATGCTATTCAAGATCATCATAATCTTCTCTTGATTCTTCTTGTGATGATATAATTTGAACCATGTGTTCTACCCATTCCTCTCATAAATCATCAAAAATTTGCGGGTCATATCCTTACTTGTTCCAACCAAAGAACTACATGTATTTAAATTCAAAATAAGAATGTAATTTCATGAATTCACAAAAAATAACTCATATATATTAAAAATGTATATTGGTAAAAGAGATTACCACATCTTTAATTGAAATTTTGATATTTGTGATGATTTTGCTCATAAACTTCATGACATAGTAACCACACATGACTCTATCATTTTGTTGTGAAACCTACAAAAAACAAGTGTACATTATTTTACATATTCAAACATCTTTATTATTCAATAGTAAAATTAATTAGATTATTAATATTTGTTTGTACATACCATAACTTTATCCCATATAAGCTTATAAGATATTTTAAGGGCAATGTCTCTACTCTTGTTCCACAGCTTCCATGCCCTATCAAAGTTTATAACAGTTAGTTTTTTATTAAATATTACAAAGAACAATTGAAGAAAAATAAATAGCTATAACTTTTACATTTCAACAACTATTTTTGTATCTTTACTTAATTCTATGAAAACTGAGTCACAGTACCAAACATGATTGTCATATAGATAAAGGATTACCAACATCCAATGATCTTGACCTTGTTCAAACTTTAGTGGCCAAGGGATTATCAACTTATGATTTATGTTAAGTGTTAATGCCCTATCACATAATTGTTTTGCTCTAATTCTAACATCCTTATCTTGATATTGATTGACAAATGAAGAATCATAGATTATTGCTAAATGTGATGAGTGATTAGCTTGAAGTCGATAATAACATGTCTTATATAAAAGAAATATATATAAATAATTAGCTAATATAAATATAACTATATATTTTCTACATAAATGAAAGTTATTTATCGATTGAGGACTCACCTTGTCTACACTTGAATTTAAATCAATCATTTCATATTCAAATAGCTGTAATATGCACTCGATCGATATATATGTTTGGCCAATATCTACACCAGAAATTTCTAGAGGAAGTGGCACAGTCCATCCATCATTTATGCTAGATTCTCTTGCAACAATAGTCATCAAAGCACCAAGATTTCTGCTGAAGTTTATAGCATAATCATAACTATACTTTTTCCATTCTTCTTGAATGACTTAGTACGTGATGATTGTCCACTAGACATAGATTTACCACGAGCTACTTGCTTTGTATCTCTTAAATATACTGCACTTACTAATTCTGGTATAATAGACTAAAGAATAAGTATTATATATATTAGTATCAATAAAATAATAATAATATAATAGTAGTAAAAAAAGTGTTATTTTAAGTAAAAAATAGTGCAATGTCAAAATTAATCACAACATGACTCGAAAACCAAGCCACATATTGTCCAATTGCTTCTTCAACTGTGGTAGCATCAAAAGGCATAGGTAATGGACAATCATGGAATAATGATTGATCAAATACTATTCAATAATAATTTGCTAAATATTGATTTTGAATCATTCGATCATCGCTCAATTGTTGTACCGTTCCAATAGCAACAAAGTCCGTTGATGAAGGATATTTCAACAAAAATTTCATATTCTGTAAAACATTTAAGCTTTATATATAATAAATAAAATATATAATAAAAATAAAAATAATAGACTATCTACATAAACTTTAAATCTTACCACAAATGATTTACCAAATAGAGAAGGACTCCCATGTGGAGTAGCTATTGGAAGTACATTCTCATCAAAACGTTCATCATGATATGATGGATGGTAAGAATGCATAGATTTCATTGGAGAAAATGAACCAATACCTGATTGCATCTACCTTCCTGTCATAAAGGAGAACCAATATGATGACTATATCCCATACATGATATAGGTTGGGCACCACAAGATTGCATGGGTGGCATGCCTGGCATGGATGGTGGCATGATTGGCTTGGATGGTTGCATGATTGGCCAATATGGCATACCCTGATTGTAGTATACTGCCATACCTGACATGTGTTGTGATTGATATTCTTTTAAAGTGGTAATCTCACTTAACATTGAGGTCTTAGAGGAGCCGAGTGCTTCTTCAATTTTACAATACTTCTCCTTACTAACTATCTGAGGCTTTTGTTTTGGAATGTTAAAAAACTCCATATAAGCAGCATATTGGCTTCCTCCCCTAACACGACTATGATGCTTGTGTCCGAATGCATGATATATAACATCTCTCATTGGCTATTCGATTATTTCACCCTTGGCTATTTGTTCTTCAATAACTCTCTACAAATAATAAAGTAAACAAACATATCATACATTATTACATCAATTAGAAAAAATCATAAGGACTTTGTATCAAGTTAAATTACTAATCAACTTATTTAGTTGTTCTTCTCCTTGTTTGGTCATTGGTCTCGCCTTCTTTGTTTTAGGGTTCTTTGTTTATATATAGAATTAAGAACGGGTAATCGATCTACCCAATTCAGTTTCCTACGTAAATTAAATGTATTTATTAACCAAGACATCAACTTAAATTTGAGGAAAATAAATATAAAAATATTTATAAATTAACAATTTAATAATACTATTCTATATCTAACTTCAGGATTTGAAGACCTCCTAGTACGGTTAAGAAGAACATTATGCATTTATATATTCTGATGTTCTTCTCTAATAATTTGAAATTCATTTGTACGCCTATAATCCACGAAGTCTTTCCAAACTTGGGGTTCAATCCAAGGGTGTTCTTCAGGGATTTTGTATAGTTGTGCTTCATCAAGTGATTCCAAATATGGAAGCACATAATTTCTGGCCAATCTAGAAGTTTTGTATTCCTTCAATGCCTTATTTGTAATCGTATAACAATTGCTCATCCATGTGTTAGGGAATTTATAACGATTCTGTAAAAACACACTATAAAAGATGAGATATAATACAAAAAAGATATAATATATGTAATTAGTTATAAAATAAAAGAGACTTACACAAATAGTTTTCCATAGTATGGACTTTTCAGCTTCGTCAACCTTAGTCCAATCATTTATACTAATTGGTATACTTGACTTCACTAGTCTACCAATAGAGTATTTCAATTATTGGCCATTTTCCCCTAATGGATTACTAGTAGCATCAAATAGAATGGGTACTCTATCATCTAGGTTAAGTAGAGCATCAGGTATATTCACCCAACCCATTCTTTTCAAGTGCCCCAATAGATCATTTGGATCTACATGTCTCTGGTACCCTAGGATCAATGAAATATCTACAAACAATGATGAAATATAAATTAATTGACAATTTTAATTCCAAACATATAAACATGCAAGAGTTAATATAATAATATAGAGCATACATTATGTTTAATTAGGTTGTTGATTGTATATATATATATATATATTCCTTCACAATCACTTCAAGTCCATGACGAAGAATCATCGTCATCAACTAGATCATCATATACATTAGGCAATTTGTTTGAGAAATGACTAATATTGGATAATGTATCAAGCATGTCATCATCTTCTAAAGCATCATAATGGTAGAACTCTTTTTGTGGAGGTATTAACACAACAGACCATCTTGTGTCAATTTGATAGCTCATGTAAAATACTTGTTTTGCATGAAAAGCTAACATGAAAGGATCATTAGTGTGACTTATCTTGGATAAATTTACAAGGGTAAATCCAAATTTGTCTATTTTATATCCAACATTGATAACATCTTCGATCCAGTCACACAAGAATATTGCTTCATGGAAGATCTCATAATCGAGTTCCCAAATTTCTTGAATTATACCATAATATGTTCTCTCAGAAAGTACACGATTACCATCTTTTAAATTGGCAAATTGCATAGTTTGGGCAACCATCTTCGCACCACTATTCATATTTACTCAGACTTTGTTCCTTGCTTGAGTCGTAAACCTCGATCCATTAATTGTGAAACTATAATATGATTTGACATCGAATTTTGGACCATGTGCAAGCCATTTTAAACTATCTGTTATTTTATGATTGGGTTGGTTGAGTTTAACTCGAATCTTTGCATACAAAAACATGAAATGTGTTTAAAAAAAAGTTTTAAAACATTGCATAGAAGTACTAATGAATTCTTGTATGTGACACTTACATGGTTGTGAAACCAATTAATAAGCTCTCGTAAAGTTCATCATACAACCATTTTTCTCCTCCCTTTTTTTATAACGAGGATCGATCTTCAGTAAGTTTATATGCATTTTGTAATGTTATTAAAGACATATCAATTACATATCATTAATAGTTAAATGTAAAATAATTTTATTTTAAATGAAAAAGATGAACATGTCATCACTTACTCTATGTACAGTTGTGCCTCCTTATTATTTAACAAAATGGTTCAGTGTGCTTTTTCCCATCGAATGTAATCAATACACAATTTATTAATTCCACCAAGCATAAGGTTACTTACTTCCACAAACATCTTTCTTTAAAGAGTTTAACTCATCAATTGATATAGATTTCTTACATATTGTATTGAAGAATGAACAAAGACGAATTATTGAAAATCAAACATGTTTTGTAAGAATTGATCTAATAGCAAATGGTAATTACTATTGCATTAAGATATGATAGTCATGTGATTTCAATCCATAAAGTTTCTTATCAGTGATAGATACAAAATTTCTTTAGTTGGATGAGTAACCATCAAGAACTTTCACACCTACCAAACATTTACAAAACACATCCTTCTCTTTTTTTTTGACATTGTATATGATGTTAGTGGCAAGTATATTCGATTCTTATCATATTCCACCATTGGTGCCAATTCAGGTCATATGCCTAGTTTCTTTAAATCCAGTCTTGCTTTAATTTCATATTTCGCTTTTCCAGGTATATTAAGTAATGTACCAATCAAGCTCTCACATACATTTTTTTCAATGTGCATGACATCTAAGATGTGACAAATGTGTAGGTCTTTCCAATAAAGTAATTCCTAAAATATTGATTTATTATTCCAACAATCATGATCTACTGATTCAGTAACATTTTCATTTTCACCCATTTTATTAGTTGATCTCTTTCATTTCCCTCCATTAGTGAGTATTATTTTTTCATCTTTCCATATCGTTTAAATGTCATACCATTCAATTGCCTTATTATTTCAACACCTCACAAGGGTTGGGGTGCAGGATCATGATCTTCTTCACCATTGAACGATTTCTTTTGGTATATAAACTTGTGTCCAGATGGAAAAAATCTTCTATGTCTTCTATAAGACATCTTTCATCCATGAACAAGATAAGTTGCAGAAGTTCCATCACTACATATAGGGCATCCTATATAACCTTTTGTTGCATGTCCTGATAAGTTCCCATAGGTAGGAAAATCATTAATTGTCCATAAAAGGACCCCTCTCAAGTTAAAATGTTCTTATTTATGTGCATCGTAAACATTTACACCATCATTTCACAACGTCTTTAAATCATCTATCAGAGGCGAAAAATATGCATCAATATCAACACCGAGTTATTTCGGTTCTGAGATCAATAATGTTAATATCATGAATTTTCTTTTCATACACAACTAGAGAAGAAGGTTGTATGTTATCATAATTACTAGCCAACAACTATATCTACTACTAAAGGAACTGTATGGATTAATTTCATCAACAGTAATGGAAAGACGAAGATTGTGCAGATTCGATGGAAATTGAGGGGATAAATTATCTACTACTTTCCAATTTGGAGAATCACAAGGATGATGTAGCGCCTCATCGTCAAATCGATTATCTGAATGGCAAGTAAACATCTTTGATGTGTCTTTACTTTTGAACAACCTTTGAAAGCGAGGAATCGGAGAAAAGTACCAAAGAACCTTTACATGCACACCTTTCTTAGATGTTGTCTCATTTTTAGCATGCTTTCATCTCGATTCTTTACACATCGGACAATCATCTAATGTCTCATATTCTTTTCTATAAATATTGCAATCATTTGGGCAAGTATGAATCTTATGATATTCCATGCCAAAATGACTAAGAGATTTTTTCACTTCATACATTGAAGATGGCAATTCAATACCCTCTGGAAACATATCTATTAGTACATTTAGTAATTATGTGAATCCTTTGTCAGAAAACCCATTTTTTTCCTTCACATTGTACAAATGAACCAATCCCGACATTTTAGTGTATTTCTTGCATTCTAGATACAACATTTTTTTGGCATCTTTTAGAAGTTTTTTAAAGGTTTCGGGATCATTCTCATGTAGTTCATCTTCAACATCATGAAAAATATTTTCTGTCTGTACATTATGATAAGATGTATATAATCTATTCACATTCTTATTTATCTCTTTCTCATGAGTATTATTAATATTTTCTCCATGATAATGCCAACATTTATAACTCAAAAGAATACCACTACAGATAAGGTGATACTTAACCTTGTCAACATCATGAAATCGCTCATTTTTACATTTAACACATGGGCATCGAATCATACTAATTTCATTATTACTATTTCTACAAGCAAATTCCAAGAAACTTTCAACTCCAGAAATATAGTCATGCTCAATTCTACACTTTGACATCCAAGATTTATCCATTTTCTATTAAGCATATTAAATATGTATCCAATCAAAATATTTCAAATATTATTATATATGAATTCCCTAATTATTAGAATATCTATCAAAACATCATATAAAAATAAATTCATATAAAAATAAATTCATAAAAACCAAACATAATACATATATACATATAAATATAATTATATGAGATTGATTGTAATTACTAATAATAATATGCCACATCATTTGAGTTGATTTCAAATTTAAGATATATAAAACAAAATTTATATAATAATTTTGTGTTGATTAATATTTTTTTAAATAATTACACTACTTCAACTCTAAATTTTTAATGAGTATCATATTATTGAATCATGTCTTTCCCATTTCATATTAACAAAAATAAATAAATTAAAAACCAACCTTAAATTACAATCATAAATATATAAATTTATTTCATTACCAAAATTTATACAAAACCTACATAATAAAAATTATATCATACATATAATACAAAAATTCATACACATAAATAATAACACATAATATACAAAATAAAATTAAAAAAATATGAATAATAAGTGCGTAGGATTAATAGAAATACTTACAAGAGTAATTGAAGTGACAAAATGAAGAAAATGAAGAAAAAATGGTGTTTTGTAAGTGAGAAAATAGGTATAAAAAATTTGAGTATTTCGCTCAAAAAAATAGGGGATTTAGAAGATAAATTTGAAAGGAAGAAAACCTACTAGACAGTGCTGAAATTGGTGGTCGTAGGTGGCTGAAAAATAAGGAGGAGTGGAGAAGGTTTTGGGTTTTTAAGAGTTATGTAGCGTTGGATATTGTTTTTGTCTAATGGGGAAGAAAGAAGAGATCGAAAAGGAAAATATCCACGTGTGTAGTATCGGTTCTACGTGTCAACGATGCTACATACGTGAATAGCGTCGGTTGACACGTAGGACCTACGCTACGTCCTATGTGTAGCATCGGTTCTACACGTCAATCGATGCTACAATTATGTGTTTCAAGTCGGTTTTTCAACGAATTGACTTTAAATTCATTATAAGTCGATTTTCACCAAAAATCGACTTTAAATCTTGACTTAAATGACCACTTTTGTAGTAGTGATTCTTAGTGCTAGATATTAGTAGTATTTGGCTCCTTCAACAATTTGTTTGACGGTTGAATATGGAGCTTGTTTAGTTATATAGGAGTATGGTATGCTTATATTAATTAGTTTTCCATTAGTGGAACAAAATTTGTAATTGTAATGAGATTAGTTACTTATGTTGTCTATATATGTGGATGTGGGGTTTAAGCAAAAAGCAAAACGCAGTCATCTGCCACTTCAATTTTGAGTTAGCATAATTAAGTTCATTCATGCTAATAGTACGTGGCATGTTAAAGGTTGATTTCTATCTACGTACACATGTTATTCTAGTTTTGTTTTTGTTGTTTTATTTTCATGGTGGATCAATTTCTTTAGAGAGATCAATGTAGGCACCAGGCACAGCAACACCAGGAACTAGGAATCAAGCGCACCAGCACACCAACACACCAGCGTACCAACACACTAGGGCACCAACACACCAGCACATCAACACATCAGTGCACCAACACTAGGCACACAAGTACCAGCACACCAGTGCACCAACACTAGCACCAACACACCTCACTTTATGGACCTCAGATATGCATGTAATGGAAAAGGGAAATGATTTCTCAATTAAAATTCCTTGTTCCACTGGTGTTTCTAGTACGCCCAAATATATTGTACTTGTCTGAAGTATATTTTATTCTTAAACACGATGATGATGTTGATGATATTAAAGAAGCTCCACCAAAAGTAATAAGAATCAGCATTTTGGAGCTTAGCTATTCACAAATAGTGTGGAACTTCTCCTCTATATGTCATTCTATTGGATAGTCTTAGTGCATTCAAGTTTTTTGCATGTATTTCATATTTTGAAACATTTTAATTAGCTAATTATAATTAGGATTTATTATGTTTTAGTGCATATAAAACTTTTAAATATAATTTCATTCTTAATTTTAATATAATGACTTTTAATTTTCTCAATTTATCACTTTATTTTAATTTATATTGAAAAATAAGGTTAAATGGTATGTCTATGTGATGAGTGCTCAAAAAGCACTAAAATTACCATGATTTTATGCACATTAATTGATTAAAATATATATATTTATATGTTTTATCATATATTTATATAAATTTGTCTTTTTCGGAATCACGGGTGTTTTTATTGTTTTTCAGGTATTTTCACTTAAAAACGCAACTTAAAGACTCAAAGAGGAATACTAGAAGCAATACATCACAAATATATTAATAAATAAATGGGGAAAGGTCAACAAATAAGGAAAAAATTGGACAAAATGGGTCAAAAATGTCAAAAAGGAGAAAATCGTGCCACGCATCAACTTGTAGCGCCATACCTCTCTCTTCCATTGCGTCGGGCCCCATCCAGCCAGGATCTGTTCATCCGCGGAGTCGCATTCATCCGCGAGTACTCGTTTCATCCTGGTCTGATCGTTCATCCGTGTACAATAACGTCAAATCTTCGTGACGACGATCATTAATGACACTAAAAGAATTCCAACACGCGTTTTTACATTTTTTAATATTTTTTAACATTTTTTTACTCATTTTTTCTCTCCATCCTCACCTATAAATACTCCTTCCCTTCACTTCAAAACACACTTCTCTCTTCTTTCTTTCTCTCTTTCTTAGATTTTTAGGTTTTTTAGTTTTTCTTAGTTTTTAGTTAATTTCTCTTAGTTTTAGAGTTCTTCCTTTTTGGGAAGAACTAGTTATGTTTTTTGTAATATATTAGCTTTTTGATTCAATAAATGGGAGTGCAAATTCGACTTGGAGGTTTTCCAATGAACGGGAATAGCATCGAAGTTCGTAAGGATTTTATTTTCTTTCTGATTATTTTTTATGCTTTATTCTTACATGTTATATTTAATTTGTCTGTGATTAAATTTAACTTTGTTGGTCATTTATAAAAATGATGTAATAATAACGTTGTTATGCTTGCGAAATATTAAATAGGTAAAAAATCTCTAAAATGAATTGATTTTATTTTTATTCAAGATTTTATATTAAGAATGTTAGAGAGAAATATATTATTTTTCATTACAAACTTAAATCTGAAAAATTAGATTTTAAGGTTTAGTTATCGATCCTGATTTAGAGTAATTCTTTATTTGTTGGTACAATCATAGGTAGTTAGAGTGAAGCTCTATTTCAAAAGTTTTTATAAGAATTATTATCTGACACAACATGTTTGCGGTAGTGGTTTTTAAAACTTGAAAGTTATTGACCGGATAACTAAATTCTAGGTTTAATTTGGACACCTTGAATAAAGTTTAATTTGTCTAACCCCACCAAAGGTGGCATTTAAATAGTTCATTTTCAATCTCTTAGAAAAAGGAATTAATTTAATTAACCAAATTAGTTATCAACCCCACCCATAGGTGTTAATTGATTTGTTTAGTTAACAAAGAATATCTAACCCCACCAAAGGTGGTATTCATACAAAAAGAGAATCAATAAATATCAATTCATATCTTTAATAACCTAAATAATATGAGCAAGATAATTAACTTGGTTATTATATCCATAAATACTCCACCATTATAAATGATAAAATTTGCATAAATATTTATTGAATCTATGTTTATTTTTATGTAAGTAGATTAAAAACACAAAACCCCAAAATATCGTGATGCGGATGTTTAGGATTTAATTTCGTTTTAAAAGTTTGAATAATAAATTAAAAACCACATACATTCCTTCCTTAGATCGACCTTGGGAGTATACTTATCATTTTCTACGAAAATGATTAAATTGCACTTGCGAGAGTTTTATAAAATAAATAAAACCAAAGTAACGGCAGATCAGCGCGACGTCAGTTTACGCCAATGTCAGATTTTTCAATGGCATTGGGATGGTATCAAGTTTTTGGCGCCGTTGCCGGGGAAGGAATAGCGTTTTTAAATTATTTATCAAAATTTTAAAAACTTTTTGTGCTGTAAATAATTGTGATTTTTTTTATTTTGATTAAAAAAAAAACAAAAATAAATTAATTTTTTTTTTGTTGTTGTTTGTGAATAGTAAAATAAAAACAAAAATTTAATAAAAATTAAAATAATTTTTTTTTCTCTCATAAAAAAAACAAAAAAATAATAAATATATAATAATAAAATTGTTGTTCGTAAATAGTAAAAACAATAAATAAATAAAAATTAAAATAATTTCAAAAAAAAAAACAAAAAAAAAAAATTTCAAATTTCAAATTTCATAATAATAAAAAAAAACAAGGAAAATTAAAAAAAAAATAAAAAAATAAAAAATAAAATAAAACTTACCGTTCAAGAATAGTAAAAAAAAAAGTAAAAATAAATAAAAAAAAATAAAATTAAAAAAATTAAAAAAATTAAAAATTTTAAAAATTTTAAAAAAATTTTAAAAAATTAAAAAAAAAATAAAAAAATAAAAAAATAAAAAAATAAAAAAATAAAAAATAAAAAAATAAAAAATAAAAATAAAATAAAAAAAAAAACTTTTTCATTTAATTTTAAGTTTTTTTTAAATCTTAATTTTATTTTTTTAAAAAATAAAAAAAATTCAATTTTTATTTTTAATTTTATTTTATTTTAATTTTATTTTTTTTATTTTCTTTACCCTTTTTTTATTTTTATTTTTTTCTTTTTATTTTTTGTTTTTTTTTTTTTTTTTTTATTATTTTTTTTACTATTTTTTTTTTTTCTCTTAATTTTCATTTAACTTAATTAACTTAAGTTTTTACTAACTTAATTAACTTAACTTTTTAATTAACTTAGATTTTCATTAACTTAATTAACTTAAATTTTTATTTAAATTAACCTAATTAACTTAGCTTTTTAATTAACTTACATTTTCATTAACTTAATTAACTTAGAGTTTTTTTTACTTAACTTAACTTAATTAACTTAGAGTTTCATTAACTTAATTAACTTAGATTTTTATTTAACTTAACTTAATTAACTTAATTTTAATAGCATGAAAAGTAAAGATCTAAGTGGAGTTCTGCAGGAGACTAGTTCTTGGAAGTCTTTGTGCCCTTTAGTCTTTCCTGGGAACGTTGTTCTGCTCTGGAGGATGGTTTTTGGCGAGTTTGCACCACCATAGTTCTTTCTGAGACACTCTTGGTTAATGATCGATTATGTTATTTTAACTTAGATATTATACTTAAAAACCAAAAAACAAAAAAAATCAAAACTATCTCCAAAATTTTAAAAATTTTAATTACAATCTAAGGAGTTAGTTGTTTTGATTGATCTAGGTACAATTGTGTTTGATGCCTTTAATTATTTGATTTGTACCTAGATGTGGATGATCTGAAACTCACATGTCCCTAGTTTTAAGTACGTAAAAATTTGAAAATCAATAGGGCATGGTGAAAAAGTATAAGGTAGACAATCTTGTCTTACCTATAGGTTTGATTGACTCAATGATGGGGACATTGAGTTTGCCACTTTAAAATGCAATCCCCAAGTTACGTCTTGTTAAGACGTTAAACTAAAATCTTTGGATGGAGGCAACCCATCATTTTAGGTAATTTAATTTTATTTGTTTAATTTGTTTAATTTCTATTTTTATTTTTTAGTTTAATTACGTGTGAATAATTTTAAAATTGTTAAAACTAAAAATATTTTTTTGAGATGTTAGAAGTTTACAACAATCTGTTTGTATACACTTTAATGAATATGATGGATGCACCTGTATTTCTCCATCACTACTTGCAACATTCTCAAGAAATAGGTAATTTTTCTTCTCTTTTCTCTTTATCTTTAATTTACAAATATTACATTGAGGACAATGTAAGTTTTAGGTTGGGTGTGGTGAAAAGTTACCATGCTTAATTAGAAAAGAAAAAAAAAGATTTAACAATTTAAAAATTCAAAAAAAAAACAATTATTAATTTTTTTCTTTTTTATGTTCACATCTTCATTTTTTGTGTTTGGTTTTATTTTCTTTGTGTGATTTAGTAATTTTTGGAATTAAAAAACAAAAAAAAATTTCTCACAAAAATTTATCATTTCTTTAAATCAAATTTAAGTAAAGAGTTAAGTCTTTTGTACTGTTAGATTAATTTTTGAAAACATATCATGAAACATTTTGTAATTGTTTTTGATAATTAGTTAATTTTTGTCATAACTAGTATTTCTTGATAAGATGTAGAAATTATATTAAACCCAAAATCGGTGTTTATGAATTTGTTTTAGTGGAGACTACCTTTGTGAGATATAATTTGAGCCTAATTTCCTTTATTTAGAGTGAAATATATATTTTTTCTACTCCAAACACATTTCTTATTTCTTCAAATTCTTAGATGATCTCTATAGGCATTAATATTGAATGTATGAATTTTTTCTCATCTTAATAGAGTGTCGTATATTTTTATTATTATTTTTGCTTAGATTAAATGATTTGAGTAGAAATTGATAGTATATGCTTTTATCTCGCATGATGCGTAGTATTACAAAAAAAAAAAAAGACATATCCGGGGTTACCTAAACCAAGATCAAACAGGAAAAAGCCACAAAATTAACCACTCACCAAAATCCAAAAAATGTACAATCTATACATGGGTTGACTCTCTAAAATATACATATATTGAAAAAAAAATTAGAGAGATAAAAAAATATAGTATCATCTTCATACTACGACTCCACATTCCTACAAAGTTGTGCTTAATTACAAAAAAAAAAAAAGATATAGGAAATAATTCCCTAAAAAGTCATCAGACTGTCTTCATTTGTAAAAGGCATATATCTTGAAATTTTTTCTTAATGAGTTTGATTTATGCAAATGAAAATAATTTTTATATATGATGTCTTTATAATTTATACATTTGATTCCTTCCATGAGATCAACGTCAAAATAACACTTTGAGCCTTTCTTCTTTATACATATGCGAACATATTAGTTCATTTCTATACATCAACTCTTTCGCATATAAATTAGTATGAGTGTTTGAACCCATAGGATTCAAGAGTTTTGAGAGTATTGACTTGTGAGGAATAGAGTCGGCAATTGATTCATGACACTGAAATTGGGTAAAATTAAATTGATAGATTTTTTATGAAATATGAAAATGATTTTCGACTAATTATTATAATAAATCATGATTGTTTAAAAAGATTAAAATAACTTATGCTTGAGATTTTAATTATGATCTTAAAGGAGATTAAAAAGTATGAGACATTTTTGTGATATGTTGTTTTCTTTTATTCTTAAAATTTAATTTTTGATTTTGTTGTAATTTTAGTTGATTGTTTTTATTGTTTCTTTTGATTTTTTTTTAGTTCAATGTTTGTGGGTATCATTACTGAAAACCCTCACGAGACTAAACTCGTCCACTAGGGCAACCTGTGGGTTTAAAGGCTTGTTGCATAGGCTAAATGCAACCGTTTCAATCTAATGAAAGTGATTTAGGATAGTTTAATTTTTAGTTTTTATCGGCTTCTCTTGCTAAGGGACTAGCAAGAAGGTCAGGGTTGTGATGAGTGCTCAAAAGCACTAAAATTACCATGATTTTATGCACATTAATTGATTAAAAATATATATATTTATATGTTTTATCATATATTTATATAAATTTGTCTTTTTGAATCACGGGTGTTTTTATTGTTTTTCGTGCATTTTCACTTAAAAACGCAACTTAAAGACTCAAAGAGGAATACTGAGAAGCAATACATCACAAATATATTAATAAATAAATGGGGAAAGGTCAACAAATAAGGAAAAAATTGGACAAAAAATGGGTCAAAAATGTCAAAGGAGAAAATCGTGTCAGCCGCCCGCTACCGGCTTTATCTACTCAATTTGCGTGCGGAACTGTTCATCAGCGGAATCTTGTTCATCCAGCTGGATACTGTTCATCCGGGTCTGTTCATCCGGTACTGCAAGTCAGCCGCCCAGAATGACATCATGCGTCACGTCATTAATGACATCAAGCAATTCAACACGCGTTTTTACATTTTTTAATATTTTTTTAAGATTTTTTTACTCATTTTTTCTCTCCAGCCTCACCTATAAATACTCCCCTTCCCTTCACTTCAAAACACACTTCTCTCTTCTTTCTTTCTCTCTTTTCTTAGATTTTTAGGTTTTTTAGTTTTTTTCTTAGTTTTTAGTTAATTTCTCTTAGTTTAGAGTTCTTCCTTTTTGGGAAGAACTAGTTATGTTTTTGTAATATATTAGCTTTTGATTCAATAAATGGGAGTGCAAATTCCGCTTGGAGGTTTTCAGACGGGAATAGCATCGAAGTTACTGTAAGGATTTTATTTTCTTTACAGGTTATTTTTTATGCTTTATTCTTACATGTTATATTTAATTTATCCGTGATTAAATTTAATCAGCGTTGCTGCAATTGTAAACATGATGTAATAATAACGTTGTTATGCTTTAAGTAAATATTAAATAGGTAAAAATCTCTAAAATGAATTGATTTTATTTTTATTCAAGATTTTATATTAAGAATGTTAGAGAGAAATATATTATTTTTCATTACAAACTTAAATACGAAAATTAGATTTTAAGGTTTAGTTATCCTATTGATTTAGAGTAGTGCTCTTTTATTTGTTGGTACAATCGCCTAGGTAGTTAGAGTGAAGCTCTATTTCAAAAGTTTTTATAAGAATTATTATCTGAAAATGTATTGACAACATGTTTTCAAGAGTGGTTTTAAAACTTGAAAGTTAGTACTCGGATAACTAAACCTTAGGTTTAATTTGGACACCTTGAATAAAGTTTAAACTGTCTAACCCCACCAAAGGTGGCATTTAAATGGTTCATTTTCAATCTCTTAGAAAAAGGAATTAATTTAATTAACCAAATTAGTTATCAACCCCACCCATAGGTGTTAATTGATTTGTTTAGTTAACAAAGAATATCTAACCCCACCAAAGCTGGTATTCATACAAAAAGAGAGAATCAATAAATATCAATTCATATCTTTAATAACCTAAATAATATGAGCAAGCATAATTAACTTAGTTATTATATCCATAAATACTCCACCATTATAAATGATAAAATTTGCATAAATATTTATTGAATCTATGTTTATTTTTATGTAAGTAGATTAAAAACACAAAACCCCAAAATATCGTGGACAGGATGTTTAGGATTTAATTTAGCTTTTAAAAAGTTTGAATAATAAATTAAAAACCACATACATTCCTTCCTTAGATCGACTTGGGGAGTATACTTATCATTTTCTACGAAATGATTAGGTGCACTCATGAGTTTTATAAAATAAATAAAACCAAAGTAATTGCGGGCAGGATCTACGACGTGGGTTTCGTCAGGTATCAAGTTTTTGTCGTTGCCGGGATGGTATCAAGTTTTGGCTTTAGAAGTGAAGGAATAGCGTTTTTAAATTATTTATCAAAATTTTAAAAACTTTTTGTGCTGTAAATAATTGTGATTTTTTTTTTTGATCGAGACCATAAACATACCCTATGATCTCGATTATTTATAAACCGAGGCTATAGACATATCATATGATCGCGATTATTTTAAAACCGAGAACATATGCATGTATTGTAGTAGTGCCTAGAAACTAGTGTATATATAAGAAAATGTTTTGTCCACAAAAATTATCAATACTTATAATAACTTATAGAATTGGAGCAAATTATTAAAATTATATATAAATATATATTTTACTTTATAATAAATTATATTTAAATATTATATATATTATAATCTTAAAAAATAATTAAATTAATTTAAACAATCGTAAACATTTATGGTAGTTTATAAGGTATCTAAAGATATTATTATTATTAAATGATTCTCTTTGACTATAAATATTAAATTTTGTTTGAGAAGTATAAATTTTAAATTAAATTTTTTATATTGTGTTGATAATTATAATAATAATTCATTTATAAGCTCCATACATAAGTTAACATTATCCAATTAAAATATTTGATCTACAAAATATTAGATTAAAAATATTTAAAATTGATGAGTATCGAATCATATTCAAATTTGTAAAAATTTACAATTTTTAGCCACTACTCAACCATCAACCCAGCTTGCTTATAAGGAAAATCCATGCAAATTAAGGTATAATCAAAACGTCATGATTTAGGGACATGATACCATAACTTTTACTAGTCAATTAATTAAAATTAGGAATCATCTTGTAGTTTTTTTTGTTAAGTTTGTCTCTCTTAAATTAATTACATGGAATATATATGATGAAATCTTATTAATTTTATCCCCCTAGTACACCCAAAAGGTGCTTATCAACTTAAATTAAAAAAAATTAATAATATTCATTCTCAATATTAATCTCATAATTTACTCATTACATTCCACAAATTCAAGTTGAAGTTTTAAATGACAACTTGAGTTTGAAAATACAGCAACCAAAAATGTTGATAAAATGTTGTTGCACCTTTTGTAGATAGTTAACCTTGTAATAAAAATGGAAATGTCACTAGAGAAGAGCAAAATATGTGGGTTGAACAGACAAGAAATGGCACATGATTATAACAAGAAAGAAGATGTTGGACAAGATTTGAAGCCAACAATGTATTATCAAGAAGTAGACAATAAAATTGATAAGATGTCCACATAAAATAAATATATATGTCAAAATTAATGTGCTAATATGTTCTAAGCGCTTTCTTAGAACCGAAAAAAAAAAGCCAATTTTTAATATAGGTTAAGGGTGTGACAATATATAGGCAAGAGAGAATGTATTTATTTTTGTTAAATGAAATTATAAGTGACTGTAAGGAGATATATATTTTTTAATTTAAATAAAACAATATTTGATTTCATTTGAAATAAATACATGAATTTTATCGTTAGTAAATTGAATTGTAAATCCTCGTACTAATTTAAAATAATGGAAAAAATAAAAATAAAAAAATTGTACATAGAATGATTTAAGAGTTTCTATTCAAAGTTAAAATTTCCATTGAAAGCTCTAACTTTATGCTTACAACCAAAGACTACTTTATATTTAAGAGTTTACAAGAATCAATTAAAGATATAACCAAAAGCGGACATAATAATCATAACTTTTGCTAATCAATTAAGTTAGCTATTACATCATAAATCTCATAATTCATTTCCTGCATTAATCCCATAATTTACTCTTACCCTAGCTAGGAAATAAAAAATTGAAAACTGAAGAAACTATTAATGCAATCATTAGAATGGCCCTTCATATACCATTACACAATAAATATACCACACTGTATTCTATATAAATAAAGATCCCAAATGCAACAAACTATTACTTTATAGATTGTGCCCTATCCATTTTTTCAAATTAATTCCAACCCCTAAATATCAATCCTTAAATCTAATTAAAAAAAATCTCCTAACTTAATACTATTTGGGACCCATTAGAAATGGCCTTCCCTAAAAACAATAATACCAATCTTCTTTGATACACCCTCAAAGCATTTATTAATATTATTAATTAATAAATATATTATTATCAATGTCCTATAGTTATAGAGTTATGTCATTTTCAATGTGTCTTACCAAAAAATAAAATAAGACATGTAAGGACCAAATTAAGGATCCCAAAGGGAACCATTTTGCATATCCTCCCACTCGTACTCCATATTATTGGAGAACATCATTGACTCATCTTCTATCATAAAAGATTCAGCCATTTGCATCCACATTTTAGGAGAGTCCAAGGGTGACTCATTAATGGCCTGAATTTGGCCCGGTGACAGCCTGACAGTCACCGGCGCCACATTGTTCGAGCCCGAGTCACTAGGCTCTGCAGCAGTGACCAAAGAACCACTTCTTACTCTCACGGCTGCTTCATGAGCTGCCATGCGTATGTCATCAGCATTGGAGCTAAATGGGCGTGGCATAGTATTGAAAAGGTGAGGAAAATTGAGTCTTGCCTCTCTTCCCCTAAAGTGTATTGCAGCCACATCATAAGCGGCTGCAGCCATCTCAGGTGTCTCAAAACTGCCGAGCCAAATTCTTGTTTTCGTGCCGGGTTCACGTATCTCGGATACCCATTTTCCCCATTTTCTCTTGCGTACTCCTCTGTAGCAAGAAGTTGCAGGACCTGTGCTAGTATTTGGTTCTGCCATAATGAAGTTTATAGATGAACAATAATATGAAATTATAGAAACTGAATTGAATTAGCAAATTAGACAGTACTAAGTTGAATATAATGTGTTCAAGTTAAATGTATTTATAGGATAATTTGATTGGATTAATGAAAACCTGCAGAGACTTGAAATTTAGTGGAAGTGAGCTTCTATGTAAGTTCTTAATTGAAAAGGATGTGAACTTTCTGGACTATATATGCATGAGATTGAGGAACTAGCTAGAGAAAAAAGATGGGAATTAAAATTTAAAATGTGACAGATCTAATTGGAATATAGAAAGTAAATATATGACTAAGTACTAAACTAGCTAGCAACCAATGGACTTTTAATAATTATATGCTAAATATTGAGTGAATATTGTATAAAGAAATTAAACAGATACAATATACGGACTATGAGATGGATGACTAAAATGGAGACAAATGTAATTGTTTTTCACTATTTAGGACGCGGTTTCAGCATGAATGGGATTTAGACTAATCGTAGAGTGATTAAAGATTGTATGTATTTTTTTATTTGAATATATTCATTATATATAAATAATAAATTTATATTATAACCTCCATATATATAACATTATATATATATACAATTTAGGGACTAATTTTTTTTTATTTACAATTTGTTTTCCTTTCTTTCTTTAATTGAACATGGAACTACTCACTTATTGGCAGTTCTTGCAGAAGCGAATGTCACTCAAAAATTATTAATTAGTTATGTATCAACTAAGTGTGCAAAATTTACATAACTAACCCAACCAAATTATCCAACCAACACAATTTAAAATTTTTTATTTTAAAATTTTATTAATTAATTATAACTGTGATCGCCTCTTACCTACTCAATCACATGAATTACTAACTATCAGTTCTAATTAAAATTAATTTTATATTATTTAATATTTATCTATATAATTATATTGTCCTTTTTTATTTTTATCACTAAAATTTGCATTTTATGAATAGTATTATAGATGATTTGTATATAAGAATTAATAAATTTTATCATTATTATTTTTTATTAACTATTTGACTTACTTTTAAATATTTATTAAACTTTATAATCTATATGAATAGTGATATTAAGTAATTGATTAAAATTTAAATCTTCAAAATTAAAGATTATACTGAATTAATATTAAAAACTATAATACAACAATTAAAATAAACCACAAACAAAATCCATTAATAAAAGAGGAGGTGGAGAATTTTTCTTGATCTAAAATGTATCAAACCAAAAATTTTGGATCAAGTAATGAAAGAAAAAATATATTTTATATGTTATATTTATTTTTATAATTTTTTTAAAAAAATTATGAGAGACTAAGCAAAAGAAAAAATGTAATTTTGTTTTACCTTTTATTTTTTTTGTGTTTTATTTTTCAAGTTTAGTGTTAGCTTGGTGAATTTCTCGTCACTTGGTCGTCACTTTAAGAGATTTAAGTGGGGTTCGTTTTTTTCATAGCATTACACGTGTGAATATCATTTGTCAACTCTTTTCACATTATCAATTAATCATAGATAGTCAAGGTTTTTTTCAGAAGCAAGTTGACAGACAAATAATTTCGTTCATTCTCATTGGTCCGTCTTGATTCATTTAAGCCAATACGCCACAACAATGTAAGTATAAATTAATCAAATCAGCACAAGTATAAACTAACCAAATCCCAAGCAGATTATTTTCTCATATAAAAATAGGACAGCGTGAACCATAATTATGATAAATAATTATTTCATCCCATAACACTAAAAATAATTAATTATAGATTAAAATAAATAATTTATGCATTATTCTTATAATAATGATAATAATTAAAATGAAAAACTATACTAACTCATTTGTTTATATCTTAATTGCTGTTTAATCTTTTTAATTTATACAAACTTTTTATAATGAAAAATGTGACATTAATGAATATCTGAAAGGATTTTTGACTCCCATCCTCAGGATTCAAAATGATTACATCAACTAATCACAATACCATAATTCAAGTTAAGTGATTAGACCAAGAAATCATAACACCATAATTCAAGTTTATGAGCTAATTTATCACGACATAATGGTTTAGAATGCTTAGAAATAATGGAAATTTTTATACCTTTAAGAACCGAGAAAATATTATTAATTCTCTTAAGTGAAAATCGATATCTAGATGTGTTATTAGGAGCTTTTTTCATAATAGTCACTTTATTATCAAGAGTGTTTGTCATTACATGGTTAATTCTAATAGAGCAATTAGTATAAGTAATTCTAACGTCAATTATAGGTTTATCGGTCTTAAATTTCACATGAATGAGTATATGAAAAATTAAAATTTTGAATAGAATTAAAACAATTGTACAACGGTTCACACATAACATTCTACACACATTTTTCAATCTAACAAACAAAAAAAATACCAATTTTATCGTCGTGTAAAAAGTGTATTTGGTACTTAGAAACTAAACTACATGCTATAATGCTTTGTGATGGTATCACAAATGTTTGGAGCACTTATAATCTCAAGATGAAAAGTGATGTCATTCTTATATATTGTTTATCTAAGAGTAGCTATCATACCATCTAATTCACCTGTAACAATTAGGCGTGGGCATCTTTTTATGCATTTTACAATCAATTTGTAAATTTAAGAATGTTTGATCTCATCACGAGACATCAACAAATCAAATCATTAAAATGGTAATCATTACTTTAAGAAACCATGATACTCTTATTTCATATTAAGCATATAGGTGTCCGTATGTGGAGTACATCCAATTTGAGGTACTTTAAAATCAATTTAGATAAGGTTTGGGATGAACATTCTAAATACATTTAGATCTTCATATTGTGGTAAGAAATCATTAAAATCATTGGAATTGGTGTTTGAAAGACGTTTGATAAATGTAATCATAAAGAGTGACTCGCACGTGATTACTCATAAAATTCAATTGGATGTGAATGATATTTCTCAAAAAGATTTCATTATCCATGATGTTCGTCAATATCTAAGTAGGTTACCTTCTTGTATAGTTCACTTTTATCCTAAGAGTATTAATATGAGCTCATATATTAACTAAATGTATTAAATTGTATTAAGAGAATTATTTATTAAGATTTTTGATTGTTTTGATTATCTCCTACAAGTAATGAATATGGATAATAATATATTATTAAAATGATTATTCTAAATAAAATGCATATTTATTTAAAAAAAATAGGCCATCAAAAAACAAAGTTAAAATTTTCATCTATTTTCATAATGTGCATGAAACATGTCATTATATTTAATGACAATAGCAATTATTTTGGTTATTGAGAATAAAAATTCAGCTAACCAAGCTATTTTTACCACAAATGAGGTTTTTTACTTTTTTTTTTTGTAAGGATTAGGTTTGGGTACTGCTATATCATTAAAATTAATTTATATTTTTAGATAATTATTTATGAAATATAAAAATATATAATTGATATATAAAATTTTAAATAACATTATAATTTTTTTATTGTATAATTTATATTTTTTTGGTTCAAATTTTAATATGTGGACATATATTTAAATATATAATTCTTTATAAGAATAAAACAAAGATATTATTAACAAAACAGAGTCACTAAATTATAAAAAATATTATTAAGCTAAATTATATTGTTGCAAAAAAAAAAGGAAAAAAAAGCTTTTGATGGAAAATTAGCCACTAAATTAATAGATATAGTAATATTTTAATTATATGGTATAATTACTTTTATATAGAATTTCATTTATCATCCTTCATAAAAAAAACATATATTCATTT
This sequence comes from Hippophae gyantsensis, assembly GCA_030763125.1. NCBI lineage: Eukaryota > Viridiplantae > Streptophyta > Magnoliopsida > Rosales > Elaeagnaceae > Hippophae > Hippophae gyantsensis. The sequence continues at coordinate 54,278,504 of CM061028.1, forward strand.
ATATTTTTTTAATTTTATAAAGAAATGAATATATTTGTTTTTACTAGGAGTTAAAAATAAAACGTATAAAATAACTAAATTATTTATATATTCCAAGATATATTAATTAATATCTATATCTATTTTTTTTATTTTTTTATTTTAAATAATATATTTTAAAAATTAAATTAATTTTAAATTAAATTAATAGTAATAAAAGTACAACATACATTTAAATCGTTATACTACTAACATATTTATAGTTTTCTTTATATTAAAATTTTTTAGATAATAAAAATATTAATTTAAATTGTTATATTATCAACATATTTATAATTTTCTTTATATTAAAATTTTATGAAGTTAGATAATGAAAATATTAATTGAATATTTTAAATATAAATAATAATTTATTTAAATGAATTGAATTAGTCTTTTCATAATTTTTTGAGATATTACTTTATATCAACTGTTTTATGAAACTTTATCAACTTAATATTTAAACAAATAAATAATAGTTATTTTAATTCCAAAATTACTCATAATTTATGTCAAATCCTAAACGAAAATTTAAAATGAATCAAAAGTCTCCACAATTTCTTATCAATCAAATTAACAAAAGGAAATTTCCAATTCTTAGACAATAATAAAATAAATAAAAAAGAAATATATGATCAAGCGGCATACATTAAAACATCTAAATTTTGTGTTTGTTTTCTTTCATGTATTAAACACATCGAAATAAGGATATTATTCACGATCAAGATTAAAGAACATAAATATTATACATGTGTGTCTTTTCCATTTTCATACGCAATTGAATAGAAATATGAGTATTCGATTTTGCTCAATCAAATAAAAAAGCATATAACTTTCAAAGTCAATAAAAAATTATGGGTTTGATTTGACAATTGCCCCTTCTTCTTATGTAATTTTTCATTTTATTATTACTTTAAAATTTATTAAGCTAATCATAATTTAATCCATAACAAATTTATGAAATTAACTGTAGCATATTGGATATAATGCTTAATTATGTATTAGTTTATAAAAAAATGTCACAGAAATACATTATTTGTATAATTTAATTTCTTGAATTAAAAACTATGTTGTTTAATTTTTTTACTGTGAATAAAGGGACCAACTAAGAACACATAGTATTACTTTAATAATTTTTTATTAAAATGTTCTTATTTTTTTTGTTAAGTAAATAAATGAGATAAAAAATAGTATTTAACAATAATAAATTAATAATTTAATATTAAAAAAATTACAAAATTTAATTTTTAATGTTTTATTGATTTTTTTAATTTTTATTAAAAATTAAAATATATATTAAAATAACTGTTTATTTGATTATTGCTTCCACTGGTGCTAAGTATTTTTTTTACTAATAGTTGATGATTATTTTCTATTTATGTGAATTTATTTGCTATATAACAAGAGTCAATCTAAGATTTCTTTAAATATGTTTAAAATAATAATTGAGAGATAGTTTTAGGTAAAATTAAAGAAGATTCAATATGATTATGGAGGAGAATTTCAATTTCTCTCAAACTAATAGGAAAAAGAGAGTTGTGCTTGTAGAATCACTTCTCTTCACCTTTCGGCTCTTAATGGAACTATTAAAAACAGATTAAGAAGGGAGACTAGCATGTTCCTAATGCTTACATCTAATTTACCTGTTAGATAATGGTATTATGCTTGTCTTACAGTGGTTTATTTGTAAAATAGATTGCCTACAAAAATTTTGTAACTCAAGCTGTTAAATCACAATTTAATCAAAAAACGTTCATGAACCTATATGAATGCAAAATTTAAATACAACGGAAATAAAATTGATTGAAAACATACCTTCTGTCATTGATCAAATTTCAACACTTACACGGGAATTCCAATGGATTTTCGATTTGATGTTCTCATTAATATCTCACACTTATTTTTCGCGTTTTGATGGTGTATATGAATTAAACAGGGAATAGTGAGAGGACCTGATGCTTTATAAAGGTTCTCCCATCAAGAACCTCATTCGGTTTCGTAACCAATGTATGGTTTCGAAAAAACCGAACTATCACCACGGTTCACCATTGTGTTGCACCACTCTGATGTCACATTCTCCCACTTGGTGCAAACGTTAAGCGAAATTCTTTTGAGTAATAAAATACATGAATCATAGCGATAGGTCCTTTAAGAGCGAGCATTATCTTTCATATATTACAATGTATTTAGTTTCTCAAGTACTATACTTTATGTGGTAACGAAACTTAATGAATAAATTCTATATTTATTCTTGGTCCATAACTTAAGTATGTTTTCTCAAAATATATGAATAAACAAAATATGTGCATAAAATTAATGAGAAAACATTGACTGAATAAGAGTTTCATGAAAATATCAAATATACGTCCAATGAATATTTACTTTATGGAACCAAGTCTCATTCTTACTACATGATTCTTAAAATTCTTTAGTGGCATGTCTTTAGTCAAAGGATCAACAATTATCAACTCAATACTAACGTGCTCAATGACCACTTTCTTTTTCTTAACACGTTTTCTTATGGCCAAGTATTTGATGTTGATGTGCTTACTATGACTACCACTTTTGTTGTTCTTGGTCATAAATACAACAACTGAGTGATGTATCTTCAAAACATGACACAAACTCAACCTCCATAGTGGAAGTAGCAGTCAAGAACTGTTTCACACTCCTCTAAGACAACTCCACCATCAAGCATGAAAATGTAACCATATGTTGATTTTCGTGAATCAACACAGCCAGGGAAGTCTACATCGGAGTAGCCAATTACTTCCAGTTCATCAATTCGTCTATACATGATCATGTAATCCTTTGTACCTTGAAGGTACCTCATGACTTTCTTTGCAGCTTTCTAGTGGTTAACACCTGGGTTACTCTGATATTTCCCTAGCATCCCAACAAAAATGTAATGTCAGATCTAGTGCATACCTGAGCATACATCAAGCTTCTAATGGCTGAAGCATATGAAATGGTTTTCATCTGTTCCCTTTCAAAATCATTCTTTGTGCATTGGTCCAAATTGAATTTATCACTCTTCACAATGGGAGCAACACTAGTGAACAATCTTTCATCTGAAACCTCTCTAAAACTTTATTGATATAGGTTTCCTGAGATAAATCCAAGATGCCTCGAAGTCTATCTCTATGGATCTTAATGCCAATGACATAAGATGCCTCACCCATATCCTTCATATCAAAATTTTTAGAGAGGAATTGTTTTACCTATTGTAGCAAATCCTTATCATTAGCTACAAGCAAAATATCATCCACATATAGCACCAAAAAAACAAATCTCACTCCCACTAACCTTCTAGTATATACATTGATCCATGACGTTCTCTTCAAAACCAAATGAAGTGATAACATTATGGAATTTCAAATACCATTGATAGGGAGCTTGTTTTAATCCATATATGGATTTATTAAGCTTACAAACCACATGCTCACCATCACTAGAGAAGAATCCTTCAGGTTGTTTCATATAAACCTCTTCTTCTAGGTTACCATTAAGAAAAGCCATTTTCACATCCATTTTATGCAAATCCAAATTAAAATGGGCAACCAATGTCGTGATCACACGAAGTGAATCTTTCTTAGATACAGGAGAAAATGTCTCTGTGTAGTCAATTCCTTCACTTGGAGTGAATCCTTTGGCAACGAGTCTTGCCTTATGTATCTCAATGTTTCCTTGTGAGTCTTTCTTTATTTTAAAGACCCATTTACATCCAATGGCTTTCACACCATTGGGAAACTTGATGAGATCCCAAACTCGATTAGATGCCATAGAATCCATCTCTTCTTCCATGGTATTGTACCATAAGTTTGAAACCATATAACTCATGGCCTGTGAAAACGATTTGGGATCATCCACAGCTCAAGTGAAGGAGAACTCTCTCCTTCCAGACCTTGTAGTTGTCCCTTTTGAGCTCGGAAACATCACATTTCATATCAGAGTAACTAACAGGTTGAATTGCTACAATAAATTAAATATACATGCTCATGTTCCTAAATTTGAAGCTATCATTAATATGACATGTTTTACCAATGTAAAATCATGAAGAAATATGAATCTAGTGACATAAAACTTTCTTGTGGGTTAAAGTTTTAATTCAATTAATTTCATCTTAACTTTATGATAAAACTATCAAATTATGTTCCTTTTTCCTAATCCCTCTGGGTAAATTAAAAGTATAATTTGATATTTTATCTTAATTAATCACTCAAAAATATAATAAAAATTCATGTGAGATAATATTTATTATGTCACATATGATTAATCACAATTAATGTTTATTTTCTAAAAGTTATGATTTACCAATGTAAATCACGAAAAAATATGAATTTAGTGACATAAAACTTACATATGGGCTAAAGTTTTAATTCAATTAGATTCATCCTAATTTTATGATAAAACTATCAAATTATGTTCCTTTTCCTAATCTTTGTGGGTAAATTAGAAAATGTAATTTGATATTATATCCTAATTAATCACACAAAAATACAATAAAAATTCCTATGAGATAAGATTTACTATATCACATATGATTAATTACAATTAATATTTATTTTATAAATGTGATCCTAAATAAACCTTATTATAGTTTTAATTAATTAAAGATGATGTGGCTACTCCTTAATTAATTAAACTATATGAATCACTTAAATATTAATTAAATCCTTAGGCTCAATTATTGTATAAAACCATAAGTAATATTAATTTAATTTTAAATGTACAAATATTATCTATCTTAAGATTGTATATATGACAATAAATTATACAAGCAAAAATAAATAATATAACTACTAATTAAATACATAAAGAACCATTAAAAATTAATTATATTATGCATAAATTATTTAACCAAAATTTTTATATGTATAATTAATTACAAAATTTACACATACAAATACCAAAACAAATAATTTAAGCATAATGTATTTAAATAAAAAAAATTTAATGTACCCAAAAATTATTTAAATAAATATCACATATATAATAAATATTATACATATGATAAACATAAGTTAAATAATTAATTAAAATTATATTCGAAATTGTTTTTTTAATGAAATCAAATTCTGAATATATATATATAAATAAGTCAGATACTAATTAGAATACAACAATTGTTGCAACCCAGTGGACAGCCTCTCTTATGCTCCATTTGGGTTCAATTCCCAACTTTAACATTTTTTAAAAAATTAAAATTACTAATGTATATAAAACTAATTTTGTTACCTGACATATACAAAGTGTGTCTTGGTCCAATGGACCACACACTTCAATCTTTACCATGAAGTCTGGGTTTGATTCCTAAAAAACTATATTTTTTTTAACTTCATCTTCAACCTCCAAACGGGTCAACTTGATCTGGTTTTGACCTTAACGGATACCCGAGTGATTCATGGTCTTAGTTTGAATCAAAAACATCATTTTAAATAAAAAGTTAATTAATGATTCAAATGAATACCCACGGTAAATTGAATTTATTTTCTTCATTATTTTTCAAGTTTAAATTTACAGAATCATTCTAAAATCAATATTGAAACAATTTATAATTTTCATATACATCAAAAATAAGCAAAATAAAAAACCCAAAATCTTAGTTCCTCGTGAAACAGAGCAAAAGAGAGATGTTTTAAAAAATGGCTCTGATACCAAAAGTTAGATCACAATTCAATCCATAAACGTTCAAGAAACCATATGAACGCAAAATTTAAATACAACGGAAACAAAATGGATTGAAAACATACCTCCTACCGTTGATCAAATTTCAGCACTTACACGGGAATTCTAATGGATTTTTGATTTGATGCTCTCATTGGTTTCTCACACTTATTCTCTGCGTTTTGTTGGTGTATCTATTTAAGCAGTGATGTTTTATAAAGGTTCTCCTATCAAGAACCTCATTTGGTTTCGTAACTGATGAAACCGAATCGTCACCATGGTTCACCATTGTGTTGCACCACTCTGATGTTACACAAGCACCTTATGAACTCTTAAATAGATGTGTTCCTAACTTTGATTTTCTAACGATATTTGGCTGCCCAAGTTTTCTAGTCATCGAGCTTGCAATAAGCATAAGTTGCAAGCAAAATTTACTCCTTATGTGTTTTTAGGTTATGCATCTAAACACAAAGGATATGTGTCTTCATAAAGAAACAAGTAAAATCTATACAAGTAAGGATGTTTTTCATGAGACTCAATTTCCTTTCCTTACTACCAATAGTCCTGATAGTGTATCATACACTCAATTTTTCATTGATATTGTTAATATTTTTCAACCATCTAATTTATCTTTCTTACCTCAACATCTCAATCAGTGTCAATACCTATCTTAACAAGGACTGGATGATTCACTTCCGTCTCATACAAACTCAAATATTTCCTCATCATATACAATTCATAGCTCATACACCTCCAAGGTCTATCCCCAGGAATGATCAGTTAACTACTCATGATCTCTCACTTGAAGTAACTCTCATTCCTCGATCTATGATTTCTTATTTTGTGAGCCCTATCTCTTAGAAGTATATTTCTAGGTCTGATTTACTTGCTACTTATGATATTTAATTGGATGAAGCAAATATTTTTGGTTCCTTTTGTACCAATAGAAACTACACAAACAAATTGATATTTAGAAATACCTTTAATTGTTGATCTTCTTATGCATTCTATCTTTCGATCACCTAGCCAAAAAAATGTACACCTTATGTTAACACTTTCCAAAATTGGTATTCATAAGCCTAAAGTTCTCATTGATTGTCAACAAATTCTTCCTAAACCTAACAATTATAACCAAGCTCGTAAAGTTTATGAATGAAGAATAACTATGCAAATAGAGTATGATGCATTGATCAAGAATCATACCTGGGATTTAGTACCTTTAACTATGTAAAAGTTATTGGTAATGAATAACTGTATAAAGTAAAGACTAAGCTTGGTGGTATACTTGATAAATGCAAGTACTGTGTAATTGCTTAGGGGTATGACTGTATGATTAAGTGGAGGGCATTGATTATTTTGAAATATTCTCATTTGTAGTGAGACATAGTACTATGAGAATTGTGTTGAAATAGGTTGTTTCAATGGATGAATAATGCATTCATAATAGTGATATTGAGGATGATGTATTCACAAAACAATTACCAAAAGGTTTTGAGGTGCAATATGGAGTTCCTATATTATACATATTAAAAAAAGGTCTATATGGGCTTAAACAAGCTCTTAGAATTTGCTATGATAAATTAAAGACATGTCTTATATATTTGGGATTTCTTAGTCCAAGGGTGATGCTTTTATGTTTTCCAATCATTCAAGTGATGCAATCATAATTATTTTAGTTTATGTAGATTATATTATCATCTTTGGTAGTAGTGAAGCTAGAATTCATGAATGTATTTCACACCTATAGTCCTAGTTTGCTTTAAAGGAGCTAAGTGATGTATCTTATGTCTTCGAATTTGAATTGATAAGGGAAAAACTTCACTTCAAGTTAGTATAAGTCTATCGAATATATACTTACGAAAAGTGATTTGATACAAGCCATACCAGTAGAATTAGGAAAGAATAGGTCTAGGTACGATGGAACTCATCTCAAGGATCTTACTATTTTTAGGAAAATTGTAAATGCTCTACAATATTGCATTATGATAATGTCTGACATTGTATTTATAGTAAACAAAATTTGTTAATTTCTTCACTCACTTATTGATGTGTATTGGAATTATTTAAAGAGGATTTTAGGATACCTACAAGGAACTATTACTTATGACCTATTTCCAAAAATCTGTCAAGATCTCACCTGTTTCACGCATACTAATTGAGATGAGTCCATAGATGACAAAAAGAGTATAAATAGTTACAGTGTATACTTTGTTGACAATTTGGTTTCAAGAAAATTTAGTAAATAGAAGGTTGTGTCTCAATCTACCACAAAAATCATTTGGATGAAAACATTAATTTATGAACCTAATGTTAAAGTTGAGGCATTTTTGGTATTATTTGATAGCATGAGTATTTAATTATTAATTAAATATCTTATTTTTCATATTTGGACAAAGCATGTTGAGATAGATTTTCATTTTATTAAAACGTTAGTCATGGACAAACAGCTCGAGGTAAAATGCATACCTTCGAATGTTCAAATAACATATGATCTTAAAAAGTCTATACTAGAAGATAGGTTAAAAGTATTTAAGATCAAACTTGTGATTTTTCCTAAACATGAGTTTAAGGAAACTATTAGATATAATACTTAATTATGTATTAGTCTATATGGTATATAAAGTAGCTAATCTAGTATCACATGTGTAAGGTTTGTTTAGGTATAGTACAATAACTTTTTTACAACTGATACTATATATAGTGATAAGAATTAGGGCAGAGAAGAGACGCGAAGAGAAGAAAACAGCAAGAGGGAAGGGAAAATCAGGTATAATTCTTCATATCTTTATTCCATTTCTTAAGGGCTTTATATAGCCTAACATTTCAAAGAGAAATCACATAGAAGTTGTGTGAATCCCGTGCACTAGTGTGCTAACATATTTTCTGACATTCTAACAGAATGGAGCAGTTATCTCTCGTGCCCGAGCTACGTCTATCTACATCCGTCAATGGATGGTTGACGTGCCCTGTTCGCCGGCTATAGCAACTCGTGGTGGTGGATCTAATTTGGTTCGTATCATTCCTCCCTCTCTTTTAGAATCCTTTTCCATAAGGATGAACTCTGGGTAAGCTTTAGAGAATCGTCTTTCATTTTCCTAGGTAGCTTCGATGCTTGAAGTTCCCACCCATTTGATTAAAATCTTTGTCTTTGATCGGTACCTTCCTTTCTGAATCACTTGACGATCCAAGATAGTTTCAGGTTGTGGCATAATTATTGAGTTATCAGCTGTGGGTGGTAATTGATGGTTGATCGGTATTAAGGTTCCAACATGCTTTCTTAGTAGACTGATGTGAAACACATTATGTATCTGAGACTTTGGGGGTAGTGCCAATAGGTAGGCTACAAAACCTATCCTTTCCTTGATCTGGTAGGGTCCAAAGAATCGTGGGGCGAGCTTCATGTTTGATCAGAATGCAACAGAAGTTTGTCTGTATGGTTGTAGCTTGAGATAAACATAGTCCTCTTCAAGGAAGGTGATTTCCCATCTATGTTGATCGGCTCGGCACTTCATCCGATTTTGAGCTTGTGTAAGGTTTTGACGTAGTTCTCTAAGAATGATGTCTCGATCACGCAAGCATTCATCTACAATTTGGATGTTTGAGGTACCTAGGATGTAAGCCACAAGGTGGGGAGGAGAGATTCCATAACCAACTTCAAATGGAGTAGTTTTAGTGGGTAAGTGTATTGAGGTGTTGTTGCTGAATTCTGCCCATGGTATCCATTCTACCCATAGTTTTGGTTGATCACCAGCAAAGCAACGTAGGTATTTCTCTAAGACTCGGTTGACCACCTAAGTCTGTCCATCAGTTTGTGGATGATAGCTGGAACTCATACATAGTTGTGTACCCTGCAACTGAAATAAGGCCCTCCAAAAAGATCTTATGAAGACTTTATCTCGATCACTTACTATGGAAGTGGGAATACCATGTAGCCGGACTACATTAGACACAAATATCTTGGCAACACCTAGGGCAGTAAAAGGATGCTTCATAGCAATGACGTATGGATATTTTGTCAATCGGTCTACTACTACCATAATCACGGTATTGCCTTTAGAAAGAGGAAGTCCTTCGATGAAATCCATTGAGATATCAGACCATATCTTTGTGGGAATTGGCAAGGGTTGTAGCAACCCTGCAGGCATCATACAATCATTTTTGAACCACTGACATGTGTCACATTCTCGAAGGGAATTCCTTTACCTTCTGTTGCATATTTGGCCAACAAAAATTCTGCTTTACCCTAGATAGTGTTTTTTGAAACCCAAAATGTCCTCCAATAGGTGAAGAATGACATTCCATCAAGATTTTAGGTATCAGGGTTGACTTAGAGCTTAGGTAAACCCTGTTTCTTTTGAACCAAACCCCATTATGATAGTGGATGTGTGGATTACTTGTGGCTATTATTGTAATTCCTAGGTTATCATAAAAAGGGTCTTGTTGAACTTCTTGTTGGAGTGTTGTCCACCAAGCTACTAGAGGTTGTGACATAGATAGGTACTGAAATTCTACTACTCTGGATAATGAGTCAGGTCCATGGTTCTCAGATCCTTTTTTATATTCAATCACATAGTCATAACCTATAAGTTTAGACAACCAACGTGCTTGAGTAAGGGTGGTTATTCTCTATTACAGCATATACTTAAGGCTTCTTTAATCGGTCTGGACGGTGAAGGGTTTGCCTAACAGGTAGGGTCGCCATACTCTAATAGCTTTGACCATAGCTAACATTTCTTTCTCATAGGTTGACAAGGCTAACACCGATCCCTGGAGTGTTGCACTAAAGTAGGCTACTAGCCTATTTTCTTGGCTAAGGATTGCCCCAAGGCCGATGCCACTAGCATCACATTCAACCATAAAATGTTGTGAAAAATTAGGTAGGCACAGGACATGAAGAGATATGAGATGAGAGCCTTTTTAAGCTATTGGAAGGAAATCTCAGCTGCCTCACCCTAGTGGAAGCCTTCTTTTTCCAATAATTGAGTCAAAGGTGCAGCTAATCCTCCAAAGTGTTGAATGAACTTTTTGTAGTAGCCTACTAACCTAAGGAATCCTTGAACACCCTTAGCTGTGGTTGGTGTGGGCCACTCCTTGACTAAATGGATTTTTGGAGGATCCACTGAGACTCCTTGCTCAGAGATAAAATGGCCTAAGTAATCCACCTACAACACACCAAATTGGCACTTGGATTCTTTTACAATTAATTGGTTATTGGTCAGCAACTGAAGGACAGATTGTAGCTACCACTGATGCTCCTCCCAAGATTTGGAATATACCAGTATGTCATCAAAGAAAACCAAGACAAATTTCCTGAGAAAGGGTCAAAAGATATCATTCATACGACCTTGGAAAGTAGTTGGTGCACTAGTGAGACCAAACGGCATCACCAGGAATTCATAGCGACCCTTATATGTTCTAAAGGCAGTTTTATGTGTATCCTCCTCTCAAACTCTTATTTGGTGGTATCTTGAACATAAATCGGGCTTGGAATAAACTCTAGATCCATGTAGTTCTTATAATAGCTCGTCAATGACAGGTATAGGGTATTTGTCTTTGATAGTAAGGGCATTTAGAGCTCGATAATCCACACAGAATCTCCAGGTGCCATCTGTTTTCTTGACAAGCAGCACTGGTGGGGAAAATAGGCTATTGGTCAGTTTGATCAATTGGGATTGTAAGAGTTCCTGCACTATCCTTTCAATCTTAGTTTTTTGATAGTGTGGGTAACGGTAGGGTCTAACATTCACTAGTTCAGAGTTAGTTTGTAGGATAATTCGGTGGTCATGTACTCGTGCAGGAGATAAGCTAATAGCTGGTTCAAAAATTTTAGGAAACTTAAACAGTAGCTTACTTATCTCAAGAGAGTATATCTGGGAAGGTTTCTGATGATTGGTTATTGGTCTTATTTGCAGAAGTAACCCTACACCTTGTAAATTCTAGCATTCCTTAGGGTTTAAGGCTGTCATGTTGGCTCTTCCCAGCCCTTGGAAGGTGTGTGTACTTCTTTCTGAATTGAAACTTAGGGTAAGCTTCTTGTAATCCATCTGAATAGGTCCAAGGGTTTCTAGCCACTAAACCCCTAGAACCAGTTGACATGCTGCTATCGATAACACATAGTAATCAACTTCTACATGATACCCTTGAATGATAAGAGTGAGGTTGCAACATTGTCCAACACACTCCAATTTCTCACAGTTAGCCACCATTACTTCCAATTTCCTTCCCTTGGCTATTAGTAAGCCAAATTGGTTAGCTAAGGCCTGATCAATGAAGTTATGGGTGCTACCCCCATCTATCAGTATCAACACATCCTTATTTTTCAATTTTCCCATAATACGTAAGGTTTGAGGATGTTCAGTTCTTACTATAGCATGGAAGGAGATTTTAGGCAGTATTACCTAGGGGTCTAGTAGTGATGGGGGTTCCTCACATTCTTCTGTCTCATTCTGGTTCAATTCTTCTATCATAAAAAGTTGGGGACGTACACATCGGTAACCCACAACAAATTTATCATCATAGTAGTAACATAATCCTTTCTCTCGCTGCTCACGTGCCTCCTGATTAGTCAACTTCTAAAAGGTTATGGGAGGAGTGGAGCCACTGCGTTGGATAGGAGCAGGTCCTAACAGTCATGCACTGGTGTTAGTTACTAGTTTGGTGGTGTTGACAGGTGGTTGAAAATGAGACATGGCTATAGATTTCTTCTGTAAGCAATTCCTTTCTTCAATTAATCGTGCCACACCAATGGCATTAGCCAGAGTTCTGGGTTGCTTGATTTTAACATCAATTCGAATCTCATCCCTTAATCTTGCGATGAAGCAGCCAATTAGAAATTCTTTAGGTAATCCATCCACACAATGGGAAAGTTTCTCAAAGGATTCCTGGTATGCTGCCACACTCGTAGTGTGTCTTAGGCGAGATAGTGCTTCTGAGGGATCTTCGAAGTCTGTGGGTCCAAACCTTAGTTGTGTGGCTTTGGAAAACTCCTCCCAGGTGAGAGGTCCACAAAATTTTGTAAGCCACCGGTGCCACTGTAACGCGATGCCTTCCAAGTGGAAGGAAGCCAACTATACTTACTGGTGAGTAGCTATAATAATGAACTCGAAGTACTGCTCGGTCTTATAAATCCAACCTATAGGATCCTCTCTTGAAAACCTTGGGAAAGACAGCCTTGATTGGGGATGATTGCTCTATGTAACTGATCGCGAAGTGTGGGGGTGTGATTGGTTGGTTTCGTCTCTTGCAAAAGGGTTATCCTCAGGTAAGTTACGAGCTGCTCGTATTGCTTGCAACTCTGTAAGCACAGCTTGTAACGTGTTATCATGATGTGCAAGGGTTTTTATTACATCATTGCAAAATTCTAGATTGGATTTGCCTCGAGTATCCATTCTCGTAACCAGCTTTGATACCACTGATAAGAATTAGGGCAGAGAAGAGACGTGAAGAGAAGAAAATAGCAAGAGGAAGGGAAAATCAGGTATAATTCTTCATATCTTTATTTCATTTTTGAAGGGCTTTATATAGCCTAACATTTCACAGAGAAATCACAAAGAAGTTGTGTGAATCCCGTGCACTAGTGTGCTAAAAGATTTTCTCACATTCTAGCATAATGGTGCAGTTATCTCTCGTACCCGAGCTGCGTCTATCTGCATTCGTCAATGGCTGGTTGATGCGCCCTGTTTGTCGGCTGTAACGACTCGCGGTGGTGAAGTTAATTTGGTTCGTATCATATAGATAAGTAGTACAATCAATAAATTGAGTTGAACATTTTTAGTATTCTCTTGGAGCCTTCACTATCATTTTTCTCTTTCTTGTATGAAAATTTATTATAATATTGTATATTAAATAATAAAAAATTTATTTTTAATTATATTATATAAATATTTTATATTATTTTTTATTTATAATTATTTATTAATATTTTCATTTTAATTTATTAAGTAAAATAATTTAGCTGGATAAATGGGATAAAATTGTGTACACATTATAATTTTTTTTTTGAGAAAATTTTCACTCTTATTAAAAATTATGTATATACGTGAATCTAAAATTATAAACACACATGACTTTTTTTTAATCATATAGGTTTTATAAGAGGTATTTAAATTATTTAATTTTTAAAATTAAGATAATTTAATCACATAATTTTATAATTATATAATTAAAGTTTTTTTTTATAATAAGAGGAGATATTTTAATCAAATATCTTTAAAGTTGTGTGATTAAAGTGTTATAATTTTAAAAATTAAATTATTTATATATCATTTAGAAAATTATGATCAAAGTGTCTAAATAATATAAACAAAATAACTTTTATAATATATTTTTTTATCATATATAGTATCATTTTTATAAAAACAAATACTATGTAGTAAAATAAAAATATGATTTGCTAGTAGGACCCATTACTTCAGTGGGCAGACGAAGTTATTTAGTATGTAAAAACTTTATTATTTTGGTTACATTAGTGATAATAACACAATGAATAATCACACGTTATAATTTAATGGATACCAACTAAACTGCACCTCCGAGCAGGTCCTCTACGTGTGCATTTTTAAATGCATGAGAGTGTAACAACAGCTGTATCTTACTAAGTTCCAACTTCCATATATATATATATATATATTTAATATTTGACATTTTTAAGCATATTTTAAACTCAGTAATGAGATAATTGGAAATTGGAAGGAGAAAATTCGCGACTCAGAAGATTACGCTCCTTGTCCCATAAATACTTATAAATTTAATTAATTTTTAATTAAAAATAAAATTTATTCTTATCGAATAATATATTTCATTAAAAGAATATAACATTATAATTAAAAATATATTTTGATTATTTACCATCATAAAAATATATAATTATATATGTAATTTGTACACTAATTAATTTATTATATATTAAATATATATTTTATTTTTATTTTATTTTTTGACATAAATACTTTGACTTTAAAATAAAAATTATATAATTAAACGTATATTATTTATTACCTGAAAATACTCACTCCCACGAACTTTTCACTTTCTTAAAAAATCTTTACCCCACTCTCACAAACATTAATTTCATTACTTATATCCTTTAAATTTCATTAACATTGGCTACTCTCGAGGGTTTGGTATCTTTACAGTATTTTAATTTTATTTTTGAAATTTTTTATCATTATTTTTTAAGATAATATCTTAATAATAATTAAAAAAAATTAAAATATAAATTTGATACAATTTTTACATGTGATTAATACATGTTCTTTAAATGGAAAATTTAAAGATAATTATTATATTTTGTTTCTTTTGACTCCTGCATCGTAGATAACTTTTCTCTTAATTTTAAGTATTTAAATGCATACTTTTACTATTTATCGACTCATTTTATCCCCTATTCATTTTACATTCTCTTTTCAATCTGACTTCTTACTTTTATTTTCTTTTGAAAATGTAAATAAACACCACTCTAATCCTTTCCCAAAATATTGGTGTTAAAATAATATTAAACTCCAAAAAAAAATATTTATAAAACACCTATACACATTAAGCAACAATTATTTCCGAAAGTTTATACAAAAAAGAAGAAAGAATTATGTTTATGAAAAAATACAAATGAGTGTCTAATTGTTTTTCATCCACATGGACATGTCTATTAAAAAGCTAAATCATCAAATTACATACTAAGTCCTAAAGAATGATCTATATCTTCAATGTTATTATTATGTGATTTTATTATTAAGAAAAATTATTATTAGTAGATCATGTTTCACACTAACTCTTTGAGAAATGATCATGATAGGGTTTGTTTCTATTGAAAAAATCAGGTGTATATTTTTTCTATTCTAAGTAGTTATCGTTCATAAATATTATGATTTATATAAATAAAAATCAAACTAACCTGACAAAATAATGATATTGGAAATATAATGTTAAAAGAAATTAAAACATATATTAAATAAAATATTAAAATAGAAAAATAAAAATATCAAAAATTTAACGAGATTCGGTATAAATATTACCTATGTTCTTAAACATTGTTGATCACTTCCATTATCTTCAAATAGGATGGACTCCAAAAATTACAACTGTTTAGGCAAGATTAAGCTAATTAATTACCCATAAAAAAGAGTGGAAAAGATATAAATTTTGGGATAATTTTAAAGTGGATGAAGGGCTTTATTTATAGCCCAAAATACAACACCCACCATGATTCCTAATCTGTGTAGGACTTTTTCAAATTGCTCACTAAGGAGCTATACAACAAATCTCCACTTGAGTAACTTAGTGATTCTCAAATGATTTCTTCAATCTATAAATCAACGATAATAGTGCCAACTGAAATTTGTAGGATGTTAATCAAGTCCAAACAATGTTTAAACTTGATTGTCGTCACTACCTTGGTCATCATATTTGTATGATTCTCTGTAGTACTAATCTTCTGAATTAGTACTCTACCTTCTTCAATAATCTCTCGCACAAAATGGTAACGAATATCAATATGCTTTGTGTGTAGATGGTAGAGTTGATTCTTTGTTAAATGAATAACACTCTGACTGTGACAAAACACCTTAACATGTTTTTAACCAACTCCCAAGTCTTCAAGCAAACCTCTTAACCAAATACCTTCCTTCACAGCTTTTGTAACTGTCATATACTCTACCTCTGTAGTAGATAAAGCAACTGTGGACTGCATGGTAGACTTCCAACTGACTAGTGCTATAGCAAGAGTAAACACATAACTAGTAGTTGGTCGATGCTTATTTAAATCTACTGCATAGTCATAATTATAATATCTGACTACACATTGACCAACAATATTATCCTACTCAAACACTAAACCAACATTTACAGTATTTAGAATATACCATAGAATCCATTTCACAGCCAACCAATGTCCTTTCCCATGATTATGCATGTACCTACTTACAACTCTAATCGCATGTGAAATGTTAGGTCTCATACATACTATTGCATACATCAAGCTACCAATTGCATTAACATATGGAACCTTTTCTATGTATTCTTATTCTACATCATTCTTATGAGACAATTGAGCACTAAGCTTGAAATGAGGAACAAATAGAGTACTTACATGTTTTGTTTGTTTATTCATACCAAAAAATTGTAGCACCTTCTTCAAATATTGACTATGGGTCAAACAAAGCTTTTAATTCTTCCTATCTCTACTTATCTCCATATCGAGAATCTTCTTGGCTTCTCCCAAATCTTTCATCTCGAACTCCTAACTTAGTTGAGTCTTCAACCTCTCAATTTCTACTTGGATCTTTGATGCAATCAACATATCATCGACGTATAATAGGATATAGATGAAAGACTCATCTTGTAGCTTGCGAAAATACACACAATGATTATGTGTGCTTCTCGTGTAATTCTGTTGCAACAGAAACTGATCAAATAACTTGTACCACTACCTCGAAGATTGCTTCAATCAACACAACAAAATTTTTAGCTTACAAACTCAATTATCTTTACCAGTAACATTAAATCCTTGTAACTGAGACACATAGATTTCCTCTTCCAAATCACTCTATAGAAATGCGGTCTTCACATCAAATTGAACTAGTTACAAATCTAAATGTGCTACCAAGGCCAACAAAAATCTAATTGAAGAATGTTTTACAACTCGAGAAAATACCTTATTATAATTGATTCCATCCCTTTTGAGCATAGGCTTTAGCCACCAACCTTACCTTATAGCGAACACCATATTTGTTAGGAAATCCTCTTTCTTTGCATACACCCATTTGCAACGAATTTCCTTATTGCCCTTAGGTAGTTGTCTCAATTTTCATGTCTTATTCTTCTGAAGATAATAGTTCTTCATTCATGGCTTCTTTCCTTCTTTTAACATCAAGACTCCTGATTGCTTCTTTATATGTGGAAGGAATATCATCATGCATAACTAAAAGTGCACATGCCACCATATTTTTTAACTGAGCAGGTAGATATTTCATATCCTTATATCAATCAGGTACCTTGACATTTTGTCATCATGACCTATCAACTATAGTTTCTCCTTGTTTCTATGGATGTTCTTGGGTTAAAACCTCTTCTTTATCTGATTCATCTTCTACCAATAGAGGATCAACTTCTATCTCTCTACCAACTAGGTCAACGAGTCTTCTTTCAAACTGCACCTACTTTGGAGTTTTCTCCACCTACTGCGAAGTGTCATTGATCTTCTTAGTTACCTTTCTCAACAAGGCAGATTCATTAAAGGTAACATCTCTATTAAAGGTTATCCTTTTTATTTCAAGGAACTATAGACAATATCTCTTAGAATTAGAGGTAATTCCCAAAAAATAGCTTTCTTGGCTCTTGGATCCAACTTTAATTCTTTGATATGGTAGTATGCAATAAAACCAAACACATGTAAGAAATCGTAATCTCTAGTAGGTTTTCCAGACCATACCTCCATAGGTGTTTTCCCTGCAAGAGCATACGATGGTAGATGGTTGATAAGATGACATGCATACGTCATAGCTTCAGCCCAATACTGCTTGCCTAACCCAATATTTGACAACATACACTGAACCTTCTCCAGAAAAAGTCTGGTTCATACATTCTACATCTTCGTTCTATTGTGGTGTTTTTTGAATAATGAAGTGTGTCACGATCCCTTCTTCAAAAAAATTCATAAATGGATCATTTGTATACTTAGTACTATTATCATACTTCAGAAGCTTGATCTTTCTACTAGTCTAAGTCTCAATCATCTTTTTCCATTTGAGAAAATTCCCAACACTTCATTTTTCTTCTTCATGAGATACACCTAAACTCTTCTTGAGAATTTGTCGACGAAAATGAAATAATATTGTTTTCCACTTATAGATGGAGTTCTTGTTGGCCCCTACACATCAATACAGATGTAATCTAAGATGTATTTTGTATTATGGAGTGTAGTGCCAAGGCTTACTATTTTATGCTTCCCCAATATACAATGGTCACATAAATCCAACTTGTCGATTCTTGCGCCTTTTAACATGCTTTACTTTACCAGAATATGTAAATCTTTTTTCACCAGTATGTCCCAAATGCATATGCTACAGTTTGATAGTTTCTGAATCTTTTTCTTCCTCTGATATTACTATTGATGTTGTCCCAATAACTGTACTACGAAGGTAGTAGTACAAGTTATTCTTCCAAACACCTTATATCGCCACAAGTGCTCCAGAAGTAACATTCAATCTCCCATTTTGCATGGTCACAATGAAGCCTTTTGATTTTGAGACCCCCACAGCAATGAGATTTTTCTTCATATCTGGGACATTACGAACATCCATCAAGACTCGGGTAGAACCATCTTCATTCTTCAAACGAATTGTACTGATCCTCAAAATTTTGCGTGGATAATCGTTACCCATGAAAACAACTCCACCGTCTATTTCTTCAAAGTTTAAGAACCACTTCTTATTAGGAGACATATGAAAGGTACATGCTGAATTAAAAATCCAATCATCAGGATGGGATGCCATTGATGAACTAACCAATGCAAAATCTGAATCTGAATTTCTTTCAGCTACACATACATCAGACGACACATATTTTCCTTTCTTCTACAACTTTAAATATTTTTTCTTCCAATTGCCTTTTTCATGACAAAAAACACATTCATCTTTACTAAGTCTTCCTTTTGAATGAGATTTACCTCTCCTTTCTTTTTATTGTGTTTGTGGACGCCCTCTTACAGTCAGTGCATCTGCTGCTTCATTTCTACTTTATTTTTTTTATCTTTCTTTCTAATTTCATAACAATACAAAGTAGTGCAAACTTATTCAAAAGACACTTTATCCTTCCCAATGAGTAAGCTCGTAAAAAGTGATCAAAATCATCAGAAAGGGAGGCTAATAACATCAATGCTAAATCTTCATCTTTAAAAGTTTCATCTATATTTAACAAATCTTCTACAAATAAATTAAAAGCAATAATGTGATCGTTTTTTTGTGGTACCTAAAAGGCAATCAAAATGGAACAACTTCTTCTTCCAATAGAGCTGATTCTGTCTGTTCTTCTTAATAAACTTGTTCTCCAACGCCTTCCATAATTTACTTGCAAATGTCTCCTTTATGAATGTTTACTTTTGTTCTCTTGAGAGACATGAATGGATTATACCACGTGTCAATCAGTTAATATTTTTCCATTTGGCTTCATCTGTTCCATCTGGTTTCTTTTTTTCAATGGCGATGTCTAGACCTTGCTGAAACAGAGCATCTAGAATTTTGCCTTGTCATATGCCAAAATGATCGATTCCATCAAACTTTTCACCTCGAATCTTGCATTCCTCATAGTTGTTCTACCTAGTATAGATGATATGGATGGTTGGACTTTCAAACTGCACCTCATTTCTTCAAATAATAACAACTAGCAACTATATTCTAATAAAAAACAAACGAAATACAAAAAAATACCTAGGTAGAAACCTTTGACTCTGATACAAATTGTTGGAAAAATTAGGCATATTTTCTCTATTCTAAATAATTACTATTCACAAATACTTTAATTTATAAGAATATAACTCAAACTAACCCAAAAAAATAATATTATTGGAAATATAACGCTAAAGAAACTAAAAGAAATATTAAATAAAATATTAAAGCAGAAAAATAAAAATACCATAAATTTAATAGAAAAAAATTTAAAAATTACAACTGATTGGACAAAATTGAACTAATTAATTACCCATATAAAAGAGATAAGAAATATAAATTTTGGGATGATTTCAAAGTGGAGGAAGGAGATTTATTTATAACCTAAAATACAACCCCCATAATAATTTCTAATTCACGTGAGATTTTTTCAAATTGTTCACTAAGAAGCTATACAACAGTTTCTATCTTCAAAAGAAAATTAAAGTGAAGACATGAGATCGAAGAGAAAATACAAAAAGACTAAGAAGAAGTAGATGAAAATGAGCTAAAATAATTCAAAACACATTAAAAATATAAATTTAAAAACTCAACAATGGGAGAAAATTGTTTATGTTGTAAGCGTAAAAGAAGATAAAAAATACTAGAAATACCATTTATTTAAAGTAACATGTGTTCGTTACATGTAAAATTGTATCAAATTTGTATTATTTTTTCATTGTGAATATTACTAAAATATCACCTAAAAAATAAGAATAAAAAATAGTATCAAAAATAAAATTAAAATATCAAACCTCAAATTTTAGCTGAGATCAATAATATAATAATAATAATAACAACAATTTGACTTTAAACAATTGATAAAATGCTAAATATTTGAATTTTTTATGAGGGTTCTCTTATTCGACTCTGCCGTACTATGTTTTTGTGAGAATGGTTCCATATATTGTTCTTTTTTATTTTATAATTTTTATATAGTGAAATACATATACGCTATATAAGAATAATTTGTTTTTTATTTTCTATTTACTAATTTTTTACTTATTTTAATTTTTTTTACCAATTTCTCTATTATGTTATAATTTTTCACTGAATTTTTGTAACATTTTTTCTTTTCTCAACTTTTATTTTTAAAAATATTATATTTTTTATTTTTGAATAACTTTTTATTTTTATTTTTAACGTCACGTATTATCTATAATATCCTTAAATGGTCGATATATATTTATATATTAAAAAAATATGATCACATACTCATATTATTAGTTAAATATGTGTATATATTATAAACATATATTATTATTATTTTTTTCTTGGTAAAATAATTATCTAAACACCTATTTGTTTCAAATAAAACTATGGATACGTACTAAAATTATTAAATAAATTATGTTAATATTAAACATATGTTAATATTAAACATATGTTAATATATATATAATTTTTTTCACTTGTTATTTTATATATTTTTCATAAATTCATTTATCTTTAAATAAATAACAACAAAATTTAATAAAAAGAAACGACTTCAATCTTTTATAAAAGTGATTATTTCAATGTATATATTGTCAAAATATTATGATTGTATTTCTGTAATTTTCTATTCTACTCTTTTCTGTACAAAACTTCTCCTATGTATACTAAGGAAAAACGAATATAAACCCTAACCCTAATAGCTGTTGCACTTCCCTAATTTTTGCTTGACAAAACATATTGTCTGTCATTTCCCTACTCCATTAATCTTGTTGTCTGCCATTTCCCTACTCCACTAATCTTGTTGTCTGCCATTTCCCTACTCCACTAATCTTGTTGTCTGCCACTTTTACTGCACACGCCAACACTCCTCCTCAAGTTGGTGCATATATGTCTCTTATGCCCAACTTGTCAAGTGAGTTGTAGAAGTTTCTTGCAGACACAGATTTTGTGAGTATATCAGCCAATTGATCTTCTGACTTAACAAATGGAAGCTTAATAATCTTTTCTTCAAGATTCTGTTTGATGAAGTTCCGATCCACTTCAACGTGCTTTGTGCGATCATGTTGAACTGGATTGTGAGAGATGGCAATGGCTGCTTTGTTATCACAAAATAAGTTCATTTCAGAGTTAGGAGCAACACCAATCTCAGTTAGAAGTTTTTTCAACCACAGGAACTCACATATTCCCTTGACTATTCCTCGAAATTCAGCTTCAGCACTAGATAAGGCAACTACCTTTTGCTTCTTGCTCCACCATGTAACAAGATTGCCCCCCACAAAAGTGAAGTACACAACAATAGATTTCCTATCCTTCATATTCCCTGACCAGTCTGAATCTGTATATCCAAGGACTTCCAAATGACCATTCTTTAAAAACATAAGTCCTTTCCCAGGGGAGGACTTTAAATAACGAAGTATTCGTATGACCACATCCATATGGTCTTCACTTGGGCAGTGCATGAACTGACTCACGACACTCACAACATAAGCAATATCAGGTCGAGTATGAGATAAATATATGAGTTTACCTACTAACCATTGATATCTCTGTTTATCTGCTGGTACTTGGTCCACATATTCTCCGAGTTTATAATTTTGAACCATTGGAATATCGACAGGTTTACAATCTAGTAGTCCTGCCTGCGTCACAAGAGTCTAGAGTATATTTCCTTTGGGAAAGACATATGCCTCGTTTTGATCTTGTTACCTCAATACCTAAGAAGTATTTGAGCCCTCCCAAATTCTTCATTTCAAATTCATTTGACAGTTGTTCTTGAAGCTTAGAGATTTCTTCTTTATCATCCCCTGTAATGATCATGTCGTCTACATAGACTATAAAGGCTGTTATCTTCCCTAATCGGTGTTTTAGGAAAAGAGTATGATCAGAGTTGCTTTGTTGGAACCCATATTTCTTCAATGCTGAACTCAACCTACCAAGCCATGCTCGAGGTGATTGTTTTAGTCCATACAATGCTCGTTGTAATCTACATGCAGTTTCTTTTCCTGTTGTAACAGTATATCCTGGTGGGATATCTATATAAATTAGCTAAATTAACGTTTCATAAATTCAGCAAAAAAGGGCCAAAATCTTCAAACCGTGGGCAATATATGCAATTATTGTTCATTTTTAGTGAAAGTGAAGGCATATATATTCATATAACCTTTTTTTTAATATATAATTTAAATATGTGAATTAAAACAGGATAAATCTTTTATAATTATTCTATCGTATCAATACTTCTCTGTTAGAGAAAAGTAAAATAGATGAAAAATAATTACATATCATAATTTCATTTCATTTTTAACCCTTTATCACTCCTAAATATATATATTTTTTATATGTAAAAATATTTTTCTTTTTAATAAATTGATGAACATATATGTTTAATGGATTACCATAAATAAGTTAAGCATGTGTTTTTAATAAAATGATAAATATATATATATATAAATAATTTTGAAAGTTTAAAATAAAATAAATTGATTAATTGTATTATATAAAAATCAAATGGTATTGATAAAGACATGTTTGTTCCAATATAATCACGTCATACTAAATGTTTGAAAGTATATGTTATATGAGATTATTATGTTTACGTACAAATATGTATACGAACGCCGCGTTTGTGAATAAATATGGAAGTGCTATGACTCACCTAAAGCATATCCATACATATTGTTCCTGGACCAGCTTAATTTTGCCTTAATTTCTTGACCAAATTAATAGCAAAGGTACCGTTTTTTCTTCTTAGTATGCTCCTTTTGGAGTCGATCATAGTGAAATTGTGAATATATTAATGAACACCATAAATTATTTATTAATTTTAAAGTATAAATAATATGATATTTCACATTAATCACAGATATTAGAGGGTTTTTTTTTTAAAAATAAATAATTTAATACTATAATTTTTGAATTAAACAATACTAATCTTATTATTATAAAAATAAAATATATAAAATCTCATAATTATTAAAAATAAAATATATAAAATCTCATAATTATTTCAAATAGAGTACTTCTAATCTCAGGAATTATTTTTACAATAAAGTCTCCAACTTTACTCATAATAAAACTAATAACTAAAAACATCCG
Organism: Hippophae gyantsensis; assembly: GCA_030763125.1. Taxonomy (NCBI): domain Eukaryota; kingdom Viridiplantae; phylum Streptophyta; class Magnoliopsida; order Rosales; family Elaeagnaceae; genus Hippophae; species Hippophae gyantsensis. Next base: position 54,302,638 of record CM061028.1, read on the forward strand.
ATTTATTAATTACAAAATTAAAGTTTATTTTCGTACATAATAACAAAAAATTTAATATTTTTTTCTATTCAATTAGTGCAACTATTTTTTTTTTATTAGAAAGTGACGATATGATTGTAAAGTCAAAATTATTATATGATTGGTAGGAAATAAACATATAATTTTATTACATAATAATAAATAATTCTTAATTAACTAGAATTCAATTCAATAGACGGTCTCTCTATTCGATCTCCTGATAATCATTTTGGTTCACCGAATGAAGAGTATAAACCTTAGTTTGGTTTGTCCACCGACAAGTACGTACCTTTAATTAATAAAAATACCAAGTAATGGATTCATTGGATGAAATAATATTAAATAATATCGTTTTTTGAGGAAAACAGCTATCTACCTATATTGTGTATATATATTTACAATTATGGATCAACAAAAACATTTGATCCTCAAAAACGATATTATTTTACTTTTGACTCTGAATAACAAAATAAAGCGAAAAGGGGTCAATTCGGAAAGACTTGTTTTTAAGATCTCTTTGAAATTGTGTGGGCCTAGTCTATGTGGTATTGTTTTTTAAACCCTACCCTGCCGGTGCTAGATTCAGTTTTTTCTAGCTTCATTGACTCGTGCGGATATGAATTTAATGTCGGAAAAGTTGATAAAATGTTGGATAAAGCGGAAAGCAAGCTTATTATGTAAGTGGGTTGTGGGAATGTGTGGGAATGTTTATTTTAATAGCAAAATAAATTTAAAAATTAAGTTGGAAATTATTGTAACTAATAACAATATTTAATTTAAGCAGTTATCAATTCTAGAGGAGGAAAACGTGTGAAAATAGGAACTATTGATATATAATTTTTGTATTTAAAAAATTTATAAATACACTGATCAATTATAATAAATAATAATTATATTTTTAATATCGTTTCTTAAGGTGGTTATAAAAAGTTAAATTAATTTTTAATAATTTTTAGGAAGAAAAGTTTTTAAACCTCTATGAATTTTAGGTTGGTACGAAAGAATTTTAAATTCTTAATTAAATTGATATCTAAAAGAAGTAAATTAAATTATAGTCAAAATTAAAATGATGAATGAATATGAGATTTAAGCGAGCATAATCTTTTATGTGCAGAACAAATCTAAATTATTTTATTTTATTTTATTTTTAATAAACAAATCCCATGTAATCCTAGTGAGCTTCAAATAATATTTAATTCATCACTAAATTACTTGCCACGTTGGAATTGAGTGGGTGGTAAACTAAAGAAAATATATAAGATAATATCATCAATTAATGGGTTTGAAATTAATTAATTAATTAATTTAAGATAGATATATTCTTTAATTATAAATCAAGATAATTATAAATCAAGATTTAATCAATCATTAATTTATAATTAAAAATATTTTTCAACCATATCTAATTTAATATAAATCAATGAAGTTAAATTAAATACTTATTCATTATGCATAACTAAGCACAGATAACGTGACTAATATTTAATTCTAAAATATTTTTTTTTAATTATAAATCAAGACGTAAAGAATATGGATAATAAATAAATCTAAAAATTTTACTTATTTAAACCACAAAATTGTTTTTTTAATCATTGAAAACAGAGACTAAAATCTTATATTGTAGAATTAATCAATCATAGTTAAATTAACGAAAGTAAATGCAACTACACAAGACATCAAACTACAAAAAGTGAAAAGATAAAATAATTAAAAACATCCCTTCTTGTTGACGATGATTCTAGATCTCTGAATAAGTTGTTACTGGTTTCTCAATCTTTAGATCTTCTTGACAATATGGATATTTTGTTATGTATCTATATACAGTGGCAGAACAACTTTTGAAACTATATCTAAACTAAACTAAAACTAAAATATGGTTGACAAATTATATAATGAAAAGCATATGACCTAATAAAAATAAGGTATTGTTTATAAGAAAAACTAATTGACAAGGGCCAGAGTCAAAAAATAAAATCGTATGTTGCGGCACAAAGCCAAACATTACTCGTACACTTTAACCCAAGAGGACTACACCGTGGCACATATTTTCTCTCACTGTGGCACAAAAAATTCAACTTGCTCAGTAAGTTTTCCTGAGAGGTATCCGCCGAGGCATACTAATTCTTCGTCATGGCATACATTATATATCTTGAATTTGCTTATGCCCATTTACATATTGGTTGATTCTTGATGTAAGGCTTACATGTCTTAGTTTTTTAGGTCTTAGGATACTATTTGAGTGCTCCAAGTGTTATGTCTTTGTATATGACACTTTTATCTCTTTTGAAGCTAAAAACACATAAATATAACAAAACATACCTATGATTCTAGAATACGAATGCTTTTCAAGCACTTATCACAATTCCTCAACCTACTTCTTGCTAGTCTCTAACAAGTCAAACAATCTAAAAGCCTAAAACAATAAATAAACTAAACTAAACTATAGTATACTAACCTAAATCATCTTCGTAGAATGCCACAGTTGCATTTTTCATATGCAACAAGTCTTTAAATCTATAGGTGACCCTACTAAACGAGTTAAAGTCTTGTAAGTACTTTCAATGATGATACTTACAAACATCCTAATAAGAAAAAACTAATAATGAAAAGATTAATAACAAAATAAAAACTAAACTAAACTAAAAAAAATCAACAAAAAATCTCATACTTTAGTTTCTTTTCAGTCTACAATTAAAGACTCAAGCATAAGTTCACCCAACATATTAAAGTATTAGAGTTCATTGTTCAAATCAATTAGACACCACAAATCTATACCCTTTTACTAAAGCATATAAACATTGATTCACACAAACCTAGAGTTAAGAAATCAAATTTTCTTCGATTTTATTTCTCACGAGATATACTTTCAATATCACCTTATTCTATGAATTCAAATACTTAATAAAGTATATGCGAATAGAAGTTATATAAAGAATAAAATAGAAAGATTTGCATATGTTTATAAACAAGAACGACTCAAATGTGCATAACATGGATCTCATGAAAATAATCAAATGGTAGGATTATGAAGATATCATATTACCAATATCATATTTCAATCAAAATCATTAAGCAAAAGTATTATGTATGTACCTCAATGAATGAAAATGCTTTTGACTTCTCGCATTATTCCTACTATTTGGTAATAACCATGTCACTACTTTCAAGAATTTAGAATCATATTATTTAGTTATACTATTTTTTTCTCTTTTTTTATTCTTTTATTCTTTATCTTTTTTTTTCAGAGAATAGATCCATATTCATATATGTGTTATGATGATTGGCTATTTTGGCTATTTTTTCTAAGAAAACTCTCTCTCTCTCTCTCTATATATATATATATATATATATCTTATTAATTACTACAAGTTAAGCATGGATAAAGACAAACACACATTTTAATTTCTACTCAAATTATTTAATCAAAATAGTGAAAATAAGTACACAATACTTCATCAGGTGTTTAAAATCATAACATTTAATACAAAACCTATAGAGATTTTCTAACAATTTGAAGTAATAGAAAAAATATATTTAAAAGAGTAGAATAAATATTATCACTCAAAATAAAATGATAAAAGTTCAAGAATCTCTCAAAAGATAGTCTTTATTATTTGATTCTTAAACTTTAAATTTGGGTTCATCTCAATTTCAACATATAAGCATGAAACACAAATTATGAATAGAACTATCTCTTACAATAATCTATGAATATGTTTAAGACATCAAACAAAAAAAATTATAGACTCAATTAATCACTTTAAATTAACTAAAAGAATGCAAATTTTGTATCAATTTTTTTATATGGACATAAATTCCCTAAACAACTAAACAAGCAAACACATGTTTAATAAAATTTAAAATGCATAATTTCATAAGTAATTTTTATTATACCCCCAACCTAATTGTCATCAATGTTTCAAATGTAAATAAAAGATAAAAATGAAAAAGAAAATAAAAATTACCCAATTATAATAGTGTAATGTGATTAAGTACGGTGATGTGGCTACTCTTTTTGCATCCATCATTGAACTTAGTTTTCATCACACATAGAGAAGAGCAATATACTTCTTATGAATTACATATTAACAAATAGTTATAAAATTAACAATTCCAAAAAACATAAATATTATTCACAATGCAAAAATAAAAATAAAATAAAATACATCAAATTGAAAACAAAAAAACAAAAAAAATCAAATCAAATAAATTAAAAGAAAAGAAAAGAATACTACCTAAAATGATGGGTTACCTCCTATCAAATGCTAGTTTAATCCCCCTTTTCATTGAGTTAGTGGTTGATTATATTTTAAAATATACAGTATGTCCCAATATTGTCATTGATAGATTGATATTTTGAACATTAACAATTATCTTGGTTGAGGTCATGAATGGTCTACCAAGAAGTACATTGTGCTCCTTATCTAGTTTTGGGATTTCTTATACTTTTTGAAATTACAAAATCTACAAATATGATAAGATTACATACATGCACCATTAAGTTCTCTACCATGCCTTTTGAATATATTATAGAATTATCAACTAATTGTATGGACATGGATGTGGGTTTCATCTCTTTTACTCCTAATTTCAAATAAAGTATTAAATTAATGCTTGTACCCAGGTCCAACATAACATTTACCTCTTTTTTACCATTAATGGTAATATTAACACTAAATCTTTCAGAGTATTTGGTGGTAGCTTCAAAATTATTTATGTTCCCTGCATCATTAGGTAAAAATTTAGAAAATTTAAAGAATTCAATGTCTTACAACTCATCATTGTGAAGGGTTGTAATAGCCTTCATATGTTCATTTCGACCAGACATCTCTTCCCTAGCTTGTTTTTACAAATGCTCAGCTAGATATCCCACTTGCACTTTCACTCTTTTTATATAAGCCTATAAAATGTCTAACATTTGATTATTCTTAATCTGGTTGTCTTTACTAACTTCAATGAAAGCATCCAAGTTATCCTCTAAATTAAGTTGATCTAATTCGAGAATTATGTGGCATATATTGGCTGTACTGCTGGCTCTACATACGGTTTTGGTTCAAGGCATAGGCAAGGCCATATTCCCTCATAGAAAAATCGAGATGATTTCTCCTCCCCTGATTGTAAGTGTTTGCATAAGGGCCATTTATAGGTTAATTGACACGAATTGTGTGCAATGAATATGAAAGTATACGTATTGTAACAAGTAATATAATGATAAGAAAAGATTGCTCTCACTGAGATATGTTATTAGAAACTAATTTTAAAACTAAAAAGTAAAAATCATTTCTTTTTGTGTTTTTATATCTAAAGAAAGAAAAATTAAAAGAACTAAAAATAAATAGCAGTAACTATTTAACTCAAACTTGGCAGTTAAGAAGATATATGAAAAAAATATCTAGTGATACTTAATCTCCTAATTTTCTAAACATGTGAATTACTAAAATTCCCTCAATATAAGTATCAATTCATTATATGATCAATTGAATCTAACCTACCATGTATTATTCTCTCAAGTAAACCACACACCATATAGTAATTAACCTAATTACACTCTCACGTCAATTAAATTTCATATTACTTATTAAATTCATCAATTATGGATCATATACATAAGAATCATTCATCTATAGCTAGAAACTATGCATGTTATTTAATCATGATAAACAATTAAATAATTGTCTAAATTCTATTTAATTGCCTCTACAGATTCATTGTTGGCCAAATAATTAATCGCATAAAAATTAGATTAAATAATATAATTAAATTAAAATCATAATTGGGTAAAAATATTAGATCATCATATATAGAAAATTAGGTTCATAAGACCCATACATTAATAAATTAGATAGATATAATTTTGTTTATAAATCTTATATTTTTAATAAAAAAAGACTTAAAAATTGATAATTGTCGGCTCATTAGAGTTTATGGGGAAATTAGGAGGTTAAATTAGGCTCAAGTGAAATCTAGGCCATTAGATCAGCTTCAAATCAAGGGCTAAGATGAAAAAAGAAAAAATTAACAATGTTGGCCAATAGGGTGGTGATACGTGGAATGTGAGATTTGTTATGTGAATCATCGTGTGAAGCATTGGTCGCGATCAATGCAGGTTGAGTCAACACCATATGGCACGTAAGTGGGAAGAATGGACGAATCAAGTGATGACACAATGCATGCCTATTAACCGCATGGTAAAACTCTGAAAGAATGTCGTACTGACATGTGGTATGGCCCTACATCACTCGGTACATGTGGCATTGGGCACTTGGCCATCTTCGTTTGCGTGGCATCTATGTGGCGTCTTTTGTTTGGTCATGTATTTAAAAATTCATAAAAATTCAAAAAAGTCTTAAACAATTCCCAATATAATTATCAATTAATTATATGATCAATTAAATATAACCTAGCATGTATTCCTCTCTCAAGTAAATCACACACAATATAGTAATTAACCTAATTACACTCTCAGGTCAATTAAATTGCATATTACTCATTAAGTTTATCAATTATGGATCATATACATAAGAATTATTCATCTCTAGCTAGAAACTATGCATGTTATTTAATCATGATAAACAATTAAATAATTATCTAAATTTTATTTAATTGCCTCTATAGATTAATTGTTGGCCAAATAATTAATTGCATAAAAATTAGATTAAATAATATAATTAAATTGAAATCGTAATTGGGTAAAAATATTAGATAATCATATATAGAAAATTGGGTTCATAAGACCCATACAATAATAAATTAGATAGATATAATTTTGTTCATAAATCTTATATTTTTTATAAAGAAAGACATAAAAATTGATAAAGAAAGGAGAAGAAGAAGAAATATAATCAAATTAAGATTTATGGGGAAATTAGGGGGTTAAATTAGGATCATGTGGAATTTAGACTATCAAACCAGCTTCAGTTTAAGGGTTGAGATGAAAAAAAGAAAAATTAATAGTGTTGGCTAATAGGGAAGGTAGCATTACAACGAGTTTATACTTGAACATTTGGTTTTCATAGTGGAAAGTTAGGTGGTTCAGTGGATCGGTGGTTTTTTCTTAGGTTATGGTTGTGGTCTAGGTTGTTTCCATCTAAAAATATCGTGTGTTATTCTTTTATTTCCACACTTTATTATTACACGTTATTGCATGCCTGGCCGTTTTGTTTAGGTTATTAATTAGGTTCGTAATTTATAAACTTTCATTTTATATGAGAGCCAACACTAGGCACACTTAGTGAGTTTGATCCTTAGGGACACACACTTCTACTTATGAAGCAAATGAAAGAAGGTGAGTCATCTGTTAAACCCTCATTCTTAGATAGGTGTAATTACCCTTACTGAAAGGCTCGTATGCAAGCATTTCTCAAACAAGATGAAAAATTCTGGGATGATATTCTTGTTGGTTAGGAACCACCTTCGGTAATTAAAGATAGTGTAACAATCATAAAGCCAAGAAGAGAATGGACCACTAAAGAACGCACCCTTAGTGGGGCAAACCAAAAAGATCTAAGCTCAATCTTTGTTGCAATATCGATGGATGAGTTCTGTCGCATCTCGGACTGTGAGACAACTAAAGATGCATGGAATTCACTAGCTCTTGCTCTAACGAGGGAACCTCCCAAGTGATATCACTAATGCTTGTTCTAACCTTGGTGAGAAAATTTCACAACCCTTACAATTACGCAAACTCTTAAGCTCTTTAATAGCAGACTACAAGATGAAAGTTACAACTATAGAGGAAACCAAGAATGTGGACACTCTAAACATTGATGAACTTTTTGGGTCAATCCAAACCTATGAGCTTACTCTTGATCCACCCAAGAAAAACAAGGATGTAGTATTTAAAATCTCCAAAAATGACATCTTTGATAGTGATAAGGATATGAATGATGAGTCACTAGTCTTGTTAATAGAAAAATTTAAGAAGTTCATGAAAAATAAGGGTCAACTTAGTAATCAATCTAACAAAGGACAATCCGGTTTTTTGAAGGACCAAAAGTCAAGGGAAATCAAGCCTCTTAGCCTTGATGGTAGGAAAAGTAATCCCACTAGTCCTCAATGCTTTACTTGTGAAGGCTTTGGTCATATTTTTGCAAAATGTGCTAACAATAAAAAGAAAGGTAATTTATGCATTTTATCACTCTAAGAAAATTCAATTTGTTCCCATCTGTCGTCATTGTGGTAGGAAATGACACATTAGACCTAATTGTAGATTTCTTTATGCTTATGATTTTATCACTAGTACAAATTTTTCTAAGACACCTCAAAAAATTTTAAAATGTAGAATTTTTACTACAAGAACTACACAAAAAGAGGAACCTAAGAAACCAGTAACTCAAACGTCCAAAATTAAAAGAGCATGTATTAAGAAGTCTGAGTTGCAATGATCTGTGGCCCATATGGTTTTTAAAGCTAAATCAAATACTGCCTAGTATTTTGATAGTGGATACTTTAGACACATGACTAGGTACCATGATTTGTTTAAAACCTTTGAGGAATACAATGAAGGGACAATTGCCTTTAATGATAGTAAAACATATAAAATTGTTGGAAAAGGCTTTGTTCAAATAGAAGGTCCTTAAACTTGATGAAATTTTATACATGGAAGGACTCAAGGAAAACTTGATTAGCATAAGTCAAATATATGACAATGATTTTAATGTGCAATTTACAAACAATTACTGATTGTAACAAATCAAAAGGGTGAATGTATGATTAAGGGAATCAGATCACATGAAAATTGTTATTACATTGATACATCACCCATAGTAATATGTAACCTAGATAGCAATGAATTAACTAGCTTATGGCATGAAAATCTAGGTCATATGAATTTTAAAGGTCTTGTTAGATTACGTAAAATTGAGACTATGCATGGTCTACCTATTCTCCCAAAAATTGAAACACTTGTATGTAGACCATGTCGATTGGGTAAACAAACTAGGATAGTTCATAATAAGATCGAGAGTATCAATATAAATAGAGTGTTAGAATTGATACATATTTACGTCATGGGTCCTATGAGAACAAATATTATTATAGGTAAGAAATATATCATAGTTGCAATATATGACTTTTCTCACTACACTTGGATAGACTTTCTTAAAGATAAGTTATATGCTTTTGAGTTTTTCATCTCATATTGTACAAGAGTGCAGGTTGAAGTAGGTGAAAAAATAGTAACCATTAAGAGACTAAGAACAGACCATGGAAATGAGTTTGAAAATACCAAGTATGCTAACTTCTACAAAGAATATGGTATCTTTTATGAATTCTTTGCTCCCATCACACCTCAACAAAATGAAGTAGTTGAAAGGAAAAATACGATACTTTAAGAGATAGGAAGAGTAATGTTGCATACTAAGGGAGTCTCCAAAAGGTTTTAGTCTGAAGCTATAAACACCACATATCATATTATAAATCGTGTATATCTTCGCCTAGGTACAAACCAAACTCCCTGTGAGATATGGAGAGGTAAAAAAATCCAATAAAAAATTCATACATGTTTTTGGAATTAAATGCTTCATACTTAGGGATCAAGAGTAGTTGGGTAAATTTGATTCAAGAAGTGATGAAGGTATATTTCTTGGTTTATTCCCTAAACAGTAGAGCCTACAAAGTCTTCAACTATAGAACTAATATTAATATGGAATCCATAAATGTCATTGTAGATGATACAGGTAAGTAGATTATAAGTGAATAAGTTGTTAATCAAGTAAATTTCACAACACCTCAATTAACAATGACCAGTGACATAATTGGAACAAAAGAAGAAGAGTTCAAGGAAAGAGAAGAAAAGAAGGAAGAAGCATTAACCTCATAAATGATAAATCCAACCCGTACTTCAAAAAATCATCCTATTAAGAATATAACTAAAGATCCTAATGTAAGCACATGATAACAAGAAGAAGACAAATAAGTGAGGTAACCTATTTTTGCTATATTTCTCAAGTTGAACAAAAAAATGTGAATGAAGCCCTTAGGGATGAATTTTGGATAAATGAATATAGGATGAGTTATCTCAATTTGAAAGGAATCATGTGTGGATATTAGTACCTAAGCCTAAAAAAATGTTATTGGAACTAAATGGGTGTTCAAAAATAAATCTGATGAGCATGACATTGTTCTTAGAAATAAGGCTAGGTTGGTAACTTAAGGCTACACACGAGTAGAAGGAGTTGACTTTGATGAAACATTTGCACCTATAGCTAGGTTGGAATCAATTACGATTTAACTTTTCATTTCTTGTCATATGAAATTCAAATTATATCAAATGTATGTTAAGTCTACCTTTTTAAAAGGATTTTTGAATGAAGAGGTATACGTGGAACTACTAAAAGGGTTTGTTGATCCAAAATTTTCAAATCATGTTTACAAACTTATCAAAGTTCTTTATGGTTTGAAACAAGCTCCTCGAGCATGGTATGTGAGACTTACCAACTATCTTTTGAACAAGGGATTTATTTGAAGGGAAGTTGATAAGACTCTATTCATTAAAAGAAGTAGTAATGAGATCTTTATTGCTCAAATTTATGTGGATGACATAATTTTTGGATCCATATCTAGTACACTAGTGGATGATTTTATGCATGTTATGACAAATAAATTTGAAATGTTCATGGTAGGTGAAATGAATTTCTTTCTTGGTTTGTAAATCAAACAATCTCATGATAATATATTTATTTCTCAAATCAAGTATGCCTGCAACCTTGTTAAAAGGTTTGGTCTTTAAACTAGAAGACTATTAAGGACTCCTTTATATACCAGCACAAAAATTACAAAGGACATTCATGGTAAAAGTGTTGATCAAACCCTTTGTAGGAGTATGATAGGCAATTAGCTTTACCTTATTGCAAGTAGGCTTGACATATGTTTTAGTGTTGGTGTGGCTCGTTATCAAGCTGGCCCTAAGGAATCACACTTAGAGAATGTAAAGAGAATCATCATATATATCTCAGGAACAAGTAATTATGTTTTATATTTTACTATTGACACTACTTATGAGGTAAGTGGTTATACATATGCCGACTCGGTAGGCAACTAGGATGATAGAAAAAATCACATCAAGTGGTTGCTTCTACATTGGGAACAACTTAGTATCTTGGCATAGTAAAAAGTATAACTCTATCTCACTCTCTACAGCTAAGGAAAAATACATTATTGTAGGATGCTTTTGCAGACAAATGCTTTGGATGAAAAACATGCTCAAGGACTACGATCAACCACAAGGTATAATACCCTTATATTGTGATAACTCTAGTGCTATATGTATTTCTAATAGCAGAGTTCAACATTCTAGAACTAAGTACATTGACATTAGGCATCACTTTATTTGAGAATCAGTTGAAGAGAAAGTAGTAACATAGACACTCAAAGATTTGAGTATCTTAGAAGTGCCTTAGAAATTTCTCTCTCAAATTGAATTTCAAATTTTATTACCAAAAAAATAAAAATAAAGGGAGAGAGAGAAGTAGAATCCTTATCTAACCAATACAGTATTGAACTTATTTAATACTTGCATATATATAATCTTATTTTTAGTGATTCAACTCATTTTGATATTTATTGTATAAATTATTTTACAATTTAGACTTATGCACACACATTTTTATATGTGTGATTATCGATGTTGACATAAACTTATTCACACACTCATGAACACACATATATGTTATGCTTGAAGTTTATGAATTCTCTTGAAAGACTTTAGGAATTCAACTAATCTTGACTGTAAAATTATGTTGAGTTCTATTTATTGCTTTCTAAAATTTTACCATATAGAAGAACCTAGTATTGAGAGGGCTACCTACTGTGATGTGTGAAGCTACTGTTGTGAGTAGAGAAGGCTACCTCACAACTAGTGTTAAAATCATCATGCTAGGTTTATGGCTCGTCCAAAAAAAAAGAGAGAAAGATTTGCAAAAAACAACTACTTATAAAATTTATACTTTGAATGCACAAAAAGAAAGAGATAATAGAGGTTAAAAAAATATCATATGACTTATTTATAATATAAAGAAAAAATTTAAGTCATCTTTTGGTAGATATATTTTATTTTATGAGATTGAAGACTCGATTATAATTTTATATGATAGGTGATATTTTTTTTCTTTTGAGTCTTTCTTGATTGGTCATAAATGAATTAATTGGCATATTTGTGGAGTTTAAACATATACAATACTTTTAAGTAAATGTCAATATGTCCTTATATGTGCGAAGTGTGTTTGTGTGCCTCATATACTCTACTTGCTTATTTATATAATAAATAATCAAAATTTGAGTTAAAAAATCAGGAGTTCTTAATTGGTTGTGTGCTCATTTTGATTAAATGAGTTAATACCTTATGTAGCTATTTATGAAGAAAACAATTTAAAAAAAATCATATTTTTATTCATTTACCTCTTGTTTTTATTTATTACCTTTTTAATTGGTTTTTAAGTTGGAGAATCATAGAACTTAGGGGGAGTTTAAACCACATTGCACTTTTGCATTAATCTTCTTTTACATTACTCTATCTTTAAGGGAAGTTTAGTTTCATTACTTTGTCCAATGTTTTGTACTTCTCGTATGTCAAAAACAAGGAGAGAACAATGTGTTTCACTTCCATGTTTTATTTTGTTATGCATATAGGGAGAGAACATATTTAGTTAAGCATATGTTAAGATTGATTGGTATGAATGCATACTATATGATTATTCTTTACACTTCTCTTATTGCTATGTAAATTGAACTAATATACAATGAGACTTTCAAGCCAAAATGCCATATGCCTTGTTTATATCATTTCAGTTACTTACAAGCTTGTCAAATTGCAGTAAAGATGGATTCACCAGATCATAGGATAATTCTACTATAGAGTATGAGACATAATTGTATCATTATCTTATTTTTATAAATGTCATATAGTGAGTGAGGGGTTTTGCAACATGAAACTACCAAAAGAGGAGTTTGTAAGGAATATAAGTGTTGGTTATTTTTGTGGAAAAAATATTTACCTATAAACTTATAGGTATGCTTGTTATTAAGAAAAACTGAACAAATGATCGAGTTCCATATAGTCGTATTTCAGATATATCTTTTATAATTACGATACATTGAATTACATTCATCTATTTAATAGCACATGTTTACAAATCTAAAATTATTTTTTGTGCTAAAATATTTATTTAAACTTGAATTAATTTATAAATTTACTAATTAAATATTTTTAGATGTGTTTTAATATTTTTAAGATGTGTTTTAAAAAATGATTTTTTTATAATATTAAGGTTTTTAATAGGCTTTGAAAAATTAAGCCCAAAATACATTCAACCTTAATACTACTAAGTATTTTTATTATTGTCTATATATATAGATACATTAAGGTTGAAGAGTGTGTGTGGCATAATAGAAAGTGAATCTATTGAAACGTTGAAAATGGCTTAACTGTAAAGGAAAAAATCAGAGGAATGACTTTGAATAATATAGGTAACACACATATATTCACTTAGGCAAGGAGCAGCGTTATTAGTGAGAAATCAATTTGCTTGCCAGTTTTGTGAAACTTCATTTAATCCTTAATGCTACAATTTGATTTCCTTTCTACTTCATTTACTTTGTTATGATGAACATGCCTATACTGCATATGTCACATTCAAAGACTCTTATGCTCTTGAAATAGCTATCTTGCTAAGTGAAGCCACAATTATATATATATTGATTTATAATATGGTGTAGCAAATTTTTTATTGAAAGAGTTTAATAATTTGGTATTGATAATATTTTCTTGATTAATGAATCTTTTTTCTCTAAGATTTATTAGTTGATTTGATTTAAATGACATATGTTATGAATTATCTACTTAGGATTATTCATTATTAAATCCATTCTAGAACATACACGGACACTTGTGGTTTTTGTACTAACATTTTTGTAGTTGATTTGTGAACGATCTGATTGGTAGGAAGCTTATTGGAACGTTGCTTTAGAACCTACTCATGCTAATATTAGAAACTATGAAAACAGAGCAAGAGCTTGTAAGTAAGGTACATTGGAGCAGTATCCTAGAAAGGGTAGCATAAGATCGAGTTTGTACTTGAACATTTGGTTTTCATAGTGTAAAGTTAGATGATCCGGTGGATTTTCTCTTAGGTTATGATTGTAGCCTAGGTTGTTTCCACCTAAGAATATCGTGTATTATTCTTTTATTTTTGCACTTTATTCTTACACGTTATTACATATCTGGCTGCTTTATTTAGGTTATTAAATTATAAATTGATAAAAATTAAAAATAACTTATTCACCCACTCTAGGTTAATTAGGTCCATAATTTATAAACTTTTAGAGTTCATGTGTTTCATATCAAGCATGCATGCATTTGGTTTCCATATTTTTATCAATTTCTACCCGAATCACGATTGAAAACATTCTAAATTTGTTTTCCTAAAAATTGAAAATGTGTACTAAATATTAAAGTAGAGAATGAAGTTTCCTCCCCCAAACTTAAATTGCATATTGTCTTTATTATACACGTATAAATATGAAAAAGGTAAAAGGAAAGAAAACTTCCTTAGTCGTGGCACACCACATCTATTGTTGAAATTGTTCAATCTTATTCAACCATTGATCTATACATTTATTTACCTACAAAATAATACAATAAAAATATATAACATTGGGTTACCTCCCAACCAATGCAATGTTTAATTTCCTTGACTAGATGGGCTTATCAATCCCTAAGGTGCATATCTCGTGTCCATTTACTATTGAGTTTACCCGAAAATAGTTTGAGTCTTGATTTGTTTAATAATACTTTATGTTTGGATTTAAAAGCATGATACTTAATTCTCTTGTCTTGCTATATTTGTGTTTTCTTTTTGTACTTTTTGGCATTCTTATAAGTACTCTACCATAGTTAATCTAATGTATGTATTTTCATAATCTTTTTCACCTCTCTATTGGACTTTTTCGCTTACCCACTTGATTAGGGATGGTAGAGTAAATGTCTGAGGTCTAACCTTGGTGGCCCTTCAATAGATGGTTTGAGCTTAAATCCTATCTTAAAACTCTCCAAACAACATTAGGTATACACATGGGAGGTTTAGCTTCCAAATAGTTTGCACAATCAACAATATCAATCATAGATTCCATACTTTCAACATTAAAATAGATCAAGTTGTTTCTTGATGTGTTTACTTCATTATTCACAGCATTATGTGTATTGTCTTAAGTGTGGGTAAGTCAATAGATTCTTTTAATTTATCATCATTATCAATAATATCTATTCTTAAGCATTCATTAACATTATGAATATCAAGAGGTTTAGATGTTTTTAAAAACTTTAAATGTTACTTGTTCATCTTACACTCTCATTTTAAGCTCACATTTTTGTACATCAATGATTACTCTTCTGGTTGCTAAGAATGGATGACAAGTATTATAGGAATGTTATAGCCCTCTTCGATGTCTAGTACGATGAAATCTATTAGAAAGATGAACTTGTCCATCTTTACTAGCCCATCTTCTTCCACACCCCATGGTTACTTAATTGATCTATGTGTCATCTGTAATGTTACTAAAGTAGGTTTGGCTTTACCAATCGTCAATCTGTTGAAGACCAATAATGGCATAAAGCTAATGCTTGATGCTAAGTCATATAGTGCTTTCTCAAAATGGATGTTCCCAATAGTGGAAGGAATGACAAAACTACCTAGAGTTTTTTAGTCTTTGTGGTAGTTTTCTATCAAGGATGGCACTACAACCATCAATCAAGGTTATTGTTTCATTATCTCCAAGCCTCATTTTTTTAGACAGGATGTCATTCTAAAATTTGGCATAAGAAGACGTTCAAGGGCATCTACAAATGATATATTTATATGCAGCTTCTTGAAGATTTCTAGGAATTTTGAAAACTACATATCTAACTTTTGCTTTTGTTGTCTTTGAAGGAAGGGAATAGTGGAATTATAGAGGTTTCCCTTTTTTTATTGACTTATTTCCTTTCTAGTATTCTCTTTATCCACTTGCTCCTCCTCATCTTTGCTAGCTTCTTATTCCTCCTCATCCGTTTAAGTTTTATGCTCATCCTCATACTTTTGAGTCTCATGTTCCTCCTCTAGAGTTTTACCATTCCTTAAGGCTGTGACGATACAATGCTCCTTACCTTCTCTTATTGGGTTTACAATTATGTCACTTGGAAGGTTACCTTGAGGCTTTTGACTTATAGCCTGGGCAAGTTTCCTCATTTTGGTTTTTAAATTTTGATTTGAAGCCTCTTGAGTAGAAAATTTTGTATTTATTGACTGGATGAAGTCTTTTATCATCCCCATCAAAGCATTTGTATTGTCCTCGATAAATGGCTTATTCTCTTGGGCTTGTGATTGTTGAAAACAAGGTGGTACAAATGATTGACGATTTAATTGATTACCACCTTGATTATTGTTATCACTCCAAGAGAAATTTAGATCTTGTCTCCATCTTATGTTATATGTGTTTGGGTCTAGATTATTGTTTCAGTTCATATTATCCAAATAGAGAGTTTATTCATGATTATTTGGAAAATTATCAAACAGATGAGCTCCATCACACAAGACACAGGACACTTATGAATCTTGGACCTGGTTTATACTCGTTCGCAAGTTTTGAACCTTCAAAAGATTAGTCAAAGATAACACCTATGCTGTAAGTGTCGGGATATCATTTCTCTCAAGCATTCTGATTACTCTTCTTATGGATTTCATTCTGTTCGTTGGCCATTGATAATTATTGCTATCCATTCTCTCAAGTAAATCATTGATTATAAGATTTGGCTAGTAAAGTTCCATTAGTGGATGCATCAACAATGGTTCCTATTTGAGCATTGAGACCATTATAGAAAGTCTCTATTTGGATCCAATGAGGGATT
This sequence comes from Hippophae gyantsensis, assembly GCA_030763125.1. NCBI lineage: Eukaryota > Viridiplantae > Streptophyta > Magnoliopsida > Rosales > Elaeagnaceae > Hippophae > Hippophae gyantsensis. The sequence continues at coordinate 54,319,535 of CM061028.1, forward strand.
TGAACCTTTTCCATGCTTCATATAAAGATTCTTTTTCATATTGTTGGTAGAAGATAATATCATTCCTAAACTTGGCCTTCTTTATTGGTAGGAAATATTTAATCAAGACTTTTCATTCCAAGTTGTAATGAATGAGGTGGCAACGAGTTTAGCCAAACTCGAGCAAGGTCTCGTAAAAGAGTAAGGGAACAATCTAAGCCTAAACACATATTCGATCACACCATTGAATTTGAATAAATCTCTAACTTCAATAAACAATATGTGATGTATATGAGGATCTTCTATTGGCAATCCGCTGAATTATCTAACTGTTTGTAACATTTGAAATACCATTTACTTTAGTTCAAACTTATTAGCTTAAATGTTTGACCTTGTAATACTAAGATTTAGCCCTTCCAACATAGGTAATTAATATTCATTCATAACTTTATCCCTATCATCCATTTAAGGAATCTAATTGTTCAAATTTAGCTCATTATTGTTTATTTCTAATGGATTAGCATTTTATTTTACTTGGAGATAACTTGTTTCTTTCTTATTAATCTCAAAATACGCTCGATTTTGGGATGTAGAAGCAAAAAATTTCCCTTACGACTTAAATATGTTTTTAATAGCACTAAAAAATACATCAAAATTAAAAACAAATAAAAATAATAAATAAATAAATAAATAAAAATTATGTAAAATAATTAAAGAAAAGTAACTAAAAAAAATAAAAAAAAAATAAATTTATAATGTTTGTAATCCAGATAACTGTGCCAAAAACTTGATCAACATGAATTACTTATAATAAATACGTAAATATATATATCATAACAAGTAATACAATGATAAAAAAAGATCATTGTAACATAGATTATGTTATTAGAAACTAATTTTAAAATTAAAAGTAAAAGTCAATTTTTCTGTGCTTTTATGTTTTAAGAAAACAAAATTAAAAGAACTAAAAATAATTTTTTGGCAGTTAAGAAGATATATGAGAAAATATCAAAGAATACTTATTCTCCTAATTTTCTAAATATGTGAATTATTAAAATTCCTCCAATGAAATTATCAAATAATTATACAATCAATTGAGTCAAATCTAACATGTATTTATCTCTCAAGTAAACTACATAACATATACTCTTATGTCAATTAAATTGCATAATACTCATTAAATTCAATAATTATGAATCACATACATAAGAATAATACATCAAATCCTAAAAACTATGCATGTTATTTAATCAATACAAACTATTAAATAATTTCCTCAAATCTATTTACTTGCCTAGATCTATAAATTAATTATTCATCAAACAATTAATAGCATAAAAATTAAATTAAATAATATAATTAAATTGAAATAATAATTGGGTAAAATATTATATCATTACTTGTAGAAAATTGGGTTTATAAGACCTCCTAGATTAATAAATTAGCTATACATAATTTTGTTCATAAAATTAATATTTTTCATAAAGAAAAGCATAACAATTGATAAATAAAAGAGAATAAGAAGAAATACAATCAATCTCTTGAATTATAGCACTAATCTCCTCTTGAATCTCTACCAAAATTATATATTATTTTAATTTTTTCTCTATTCTTGGCTCTAAAAATTGATAATTTTTGCCTCATTAGGGCTTATGAAGCAATTAAGAGGTTAATTTAGACTCAGGTGGAATCTGGACCGTCAGATCAACTTCAAATCAAGGACTAAGATGAAAAAAGAAAAAATTAACAACATTGACCAATATGATGGTGACATGTGGCATTAGAGATTCATTGGGCGAATCAACATGTGACATGTGATCAAATGAATTGTTCGCGATCAACACGTACTGAGTTAGCACCACAATGTGCATTGTGATTCGTAATTATGGCTGGCATGGAGCCCTTGTACGAAGAATGTATGAATCAAGTGATGACGCATGGCACGCCCATTGACCATGTGGTGAAACTCGAAATAAATGCCATTCTGACATGTGGCATGACCCTGCATTACTCGGTACAAGCAGTGTTGTTCGATTAGTCCTCTTTGCTTATGTGGCATCCACATGGCATGCCTTGCCATCTCCCCTACTTGCGTGGCATCCATGTGATGTCTTTTGATTGATCCTGCATTAAAAAATTGATAAACATTCTAAAAAAATCCTAAAATTTTCCAAAAATATATTTTCACCCCTTTTTACTTGAAAGTTCATATTTTAATATTTTTAACCCAAAAAGTATTACTTATTGAATAAAATGAGCATATATTAAGTAAAAAATACATTGATAACTCTATTTTCATAGTCATCATACGTTTGGGTTGATAACCCTCCATTACATTCACTTGTCCAAGACTTACATATATAGTTCTCGTTGAAACCCATAATTACAACACTCTACTTCTTTGTTTGAAGTGTTCTTAATGACTAGAATTGAAACCTGCTTGGTCAATTTTGCAAGTTGTATAGACATTTCAATGCTAAAATCTTTCTCATGAACTCTGACTCTTCTTACTCTAGCACTCTTTTGTTGAGAATTTGTATCTAACATCTCATAAAAAATTATAAGTTTCTAAGGCTGTTATTCCCCCATAGTTCAACTAGCAACATTGTCAACTATGAATTGACTTTGATATGGGCATTGAATGATAAGTAATTTGAACATATCTTAAGCTTCATGGAATGTTTTTCATTCCATTTGAGAGAATGTTATAATTTTTGTTCTTAAATTAGAAGTTTTTTTTATGGAAATAGTATCTTCTTATGAATTTATTGTAGACTCCTTTCTAAGTTATCAAACAACCTGATAAGAGAGTCATTAGTCAAGCATTCACCCTATTTTTGAAGGTGTATGAAAAAGACTTCATTTTTAGTTGGTACTCAATAAACCTATGCAAAGAGAATTTTTGTACATTTGAGTAAAAATATCTAACGAAGCTCAACATATCTTTATTAGGAATTTCATAAAAGTATGACAACATGAAAAAATGAATATTTTTTAATTCATAATTCTTAACCTCCTCTCTCTACTATATAGAGAAAGCAACAATATCAATGATTGACCTTTACATACTCATTCATTAGTATCTCCCTTGATAAAGTATCTCTCATGTGAAGATTCTATTGATAACTCTAGTGATCGTTCAAGAAAAATAAACAAATAATAAATAAAATTAACAATTAAGAGTAAATAAATCAAAGAAAATAAAAATATACAAGAAAGAAAAATAATTAAAATAAACGAAAATAATTGAACACATAACACGTATTTACAAAATCATAGAAATAAAAATGTAACAAAATAAAAAATTATGAAAAATGAACTAAAAATAAATAAATAATTTTGAACGATAATTCTCCAATAATGATGCCAAAAACTTGGTACATAAATTTTATATTTAAAATGCTCGTAAGTACACAAATAACTAACAAGCAAAAAATATACTTATATGATCAATCTCTTAAGTAATTACATTGATTTTAAAAAGTTAAATTATATTTCAATATAATTAAGAAATAAATAATTTTTAAACACTAAAATTAATATATAAAGAAAATAAATAAATAAAAATGATTAAATTAAAGATTTAAATGAAAACATGTAAATGAGACTGAGTAAATTAAAACATTAAATAAAAGCAAGTAAATAAATCTATAACCGAATATAAGATGTTGAATAAATATGAGACTTAACAAGCATAATTCTGCATGGTTGAACAAATTTAAATGATTTAAAAATAAGTTAGATATATTTTTTTCCTTTTTAAATAAATAAATCCCTCTAATCATGGCATGTGTTCAATTATATTCAATTAATTAATGACATTCTTGAGAGATTGAAATGAATTGATCGGTAAACTAAAAAATATATATATAACAAGATCATCAATTAACTAATAATGTCATTGGTTAGGTTTAAAATTAATTAATTGATAAATCTAAAATAAATATATTTTTTAATTATAAATCAAGACTTTTATTCATTATGCATTACAAAACATAAATGATGTATCTAATGCTTAATTTTAAAATATTTTCTTTAATTATAAATCAAGAATTGATCGATCATAAATTTATAATTAAAGATAAGAAAATTATGAACAAAAAATAAATCTACAACTTTTATTTATTTAAATCACAAAAATGTTCTTCCAATCATTGAAAGAAACAATTAAAAATACTTCTTGTTGAAGACAATTCTAAATCTCTTAATAAGTTGTCATTAACTTTTTCAAATCCTTAGATCTTTTTAATCATAAGAAGGTTCTCTTTCTATATTTGTATATGATAGTTGAACAACTTTTGAAATTGGATATAAATTAAAACTAAAACTAAAACACAATTGACCTAAACTATATAATGAAAAGCTAATGACCTAATGAAAATAACATATATTTATAAGAAAAACTGATTGATAGGGGTTGAAATAATAAAATAATATCACAGGTTACATCACGCGTTTAGTGTTGTCCATCTGAAGTAAGAATCTATAATTCATAAGAAAATAAATTAGACCTAAGCACCATAAGTGGGTATTTCGTTAGATATGCCGAAAGGTCTAAGGGATATAGGTTTTATTGTCCATCTCATAGCACTAGATTTGTGGAATCAAGAAATGCAAAATTTCTTGAGAATGACTTGTTAGTGGGAGTGATCAATCTCAAGGCATTGGTCTAGAGAAAGATCATTGCACAATTCAACCTAAGAGGACTATACTGTGACACATTTTCCCTCGTCACAACACAAAATGTACAACATGCCAAGTTTTTCTCAAAAGAGTCTTGAATTTACTTGTACCCTCGTATATATTGGTTGATTCTTGATATAAAACTAACATGCCTTAGTTTTTTTAGTTTTTAGGATGCTATTTAAGTGCATCAAGTATTGTGTACGTTTATCTCTCCTTAAACTATAAACACTTGAAATATAACAAAACATACCAATGATTCTAAACAAATATATTTACATAACAATCAAATAAAATGCTATAATCAAACTTATTCACTTTAATTAAGTTCAATAAAATCATAAAATACAAGTGTTTTTCAAACACTTATCAATTATTAAGTCAGAGGCAGAGAGATCCAAAGCCAAACTACATAAAACTTTCAAAATTTAGAGTAGTCCTCGTGGACAGATGCAAGAAGCTTTACCAGGATTAAAATGGTGAATTAGTTCTAGTATGTCTTGTATCACAAACATAATCAAAGGTACAAAGTAGTAATAGGGGGTTCTTTCGCTGCAGTTGAAAAAGAAATTTATAAGAAAATCGAATCAAAATAAGCTTATGTATACTAAACTATCACTTCGGTAAATACTTGTCTTCATGATCAGATATCACGTCATGAATGCACATGCTGTTGCATAAAAAAATTTATGCATATTTTAAACGACAAATTAATGCAAGAAGGCAAGTCATTAGACGCATGACATGCAGGAAGGAGAGTCATAAGACAACCTCAAAACTATTAATGAAGTTCAAGTAAACAAGCATATGTTGAGTAATTGAAGGAAAAATCTTTTATTCCAAGCCCTTTGCTTTGCCAACTGAGCAATATAAAGAAGAAAGAAACAAATACCTTCCAAATTTATGCAATTATGCCTAGAAAAAACTTCAAAGAAGAAATCCTCCACTCAAACAAGCCCAGGATCAAACTTTGGGTCATGAGGATCAACTGAATATAAACTGACCAAATTTATTAACACATTTCAACTTGCTTACTATATCTTAAAATTGATCTTTCATCCTAACTTCTATGCTGAATTATTAGTCTATATCCTGCAGGCTTTATAATACAAGATTGGAGAGATTAGCCACTCTATAAAAAAAGATAGAAAAAGGAGAAAATATAAGATATTTTGGTAGCTGTAAACACGTCCACTGATGATCCATATACCCTTTCTCAACTATTCTTTACCAATAGTGGTTTAAGCTTAAGAAGGAAATAGTGTTCATCTCTAGAAAACGAGTATTTGCTTTAAATGTTGGGTGTATACTACCGCCGGGACATTGCTTTAAATACAAAAGCAATTCACAATCAATTCCATGAAAAAGTGATTTTAAAAATTTTAAAAAGAAGGAAGATGATAAATTAACTTCTGATACAATCCCTTGCAAACCACATGATATGCATAATTTGATGGCCACTTCCAAAAAGCTCCTACTTCCTCCTCACATCTGAGTAAATTTGAGACCCGCCATTAGTCAGACAAAATACCTGAAAGCAGCCCAACAGATAAATTATCAAAACTTTTCAGATTCTCTAAGCACAAGATATCGACTATAACAAAGAAAAATCTTCAATGTACATGGAATGAGTTTTAGATTCTGCAATTTTAGCAACCACAAAAAGAGAAACCACTAGCCAAAAATCAAAATGTTTCTTACACAATGCCCCTTATATATATTGGACCGAGCATGAAATTGGAAAAGTTTAAATGATCATCCTATCACGTAAGGTATTTACCTCTGTTTCGATATCTCAATTTATAGATAAATGAAACAACATCAATATGCAAAGTTTTACTGCATTCGTCATATACATGAAATCAATAGTGTAGTAAAAAAAATCACCACATATATTGAAAAATTTATAAGATCTGAAGAGGTATATGCTGCAATCAGGAGTGACAACCTTTAGTAAACGAAACAGTCATGTAACTGAATTAGGTATTTTTCTTTACTAACTATACCATGATAACCCACAGATTCTGAAACCATTGTTGCACTACTTGCAGAAGCTGTCTGAAATGGAAGATGTAAGTGAACTATCTTTTTATAGACTCGCCAAATGCAAATATTTTCATGTATTAAGCCCAACAATTTTCATCTACTAATTACTATCTTTAGAAAAGAAAAAAAAAAGTTTTCATATTCATACATTTACCTATACACATTAACCCAATTAATGTTGTAATGTAAAGATTAATACAAAAACAGAAATGATAAGAAGCTGGTTTGATATGGTACCGGGAGTGATGTTGGACCAACATATTCCAACAAAAAGAACAGAGAAAGTCAAAATTATCATCAACAATATCTGAGCATTTAACCAAAAATTAGACACTAAAATTCTAAAAATTAAAGAGATGAAACTCATGCTCCAAACATTATTGTAGTTTAATAAGGCATTCTATGGATAAAACCAAGTCGTTCAACTCAAAAATGAACTTATTCCCTCATCTTTGCAAGAGCCATGTTGAGAAAACAAAACTGAAAACCTTTTAATTACGAATCTAATTAACCTCAAAGGAGATAAAATAGGTAATCAAATTATACCAAATTAAAATTTTCCAAAATAATCATACATATAATCATGTAAATAAAATAAAATGAAAATAAATAATGATTGACACAATATATTTTTAGGAGGAAACAATCTGGACTATAATAATGATCTAAGAAGAAAACCATCGAACCACCTAACAATCCACTATGAAAATATGTTCGATTATAAGTCTAAGACTCAAACTATCCGTCACAAATAATGTTTTCAAGTAACCTACTTACAACCTCCGCTTTCTTTTATAGTCTCCATAAGCAAGGTATATGGATCCAGACCAACATTCCAATGAACTCGAGTCACAAGAGTTATGGAACCCGTTCAGTCGACACCAAAAAAGTTGACACACTAACACAAATGCAAGGCATGTTCTCGGACAGATTAAACAATGAAAAATTCTATCTAGATGATTTAATTAAATAAAAGATAAAGCCAAAATCACTAGCAAACCTTAGAATAGATGATTAAGCACATGATCATAAATTAAATAGGTTTGTCAATCAATCAAAAATAACTACAAATTTTTTGATAAATTAATCAAAGAAAGAAACCTAATAGAAATGATTTTGCAAAGCAGATTGAAAGAGCTTATGATCAAAGATTAAAGCATTATGGTTAGGAAATTAGAATGCATTAAGTTTGTCTAAATAGAATTATGGAAGCCCTAGGTCAAAAGGCTAATTACTAAACTGTCTAAAAAATTACTTGATAGAGCTTTAAGAAATGAGAGCAATATAGTAATTAAAAGGTTTGGTTCGAGTAAACAATTAGGTTAAAATTAAAGCCCTCATCACTTGATGGATCGAACCAATAAAATTGATCGATCGAAATCCTTTTCAATCAATCCAAGCAATGATTAATAAAACATCGATCGATCTAAACCAATCTTGATCGATCAAGGCTATAAAAAAATAAAAAACTCAAGACCAAGTAGATCGAATGTCATTGATTCTCGGTCAATCGAACCCGAAACTTCAATTTATTTACCCCAATTTTAAAATCAATTTGAGAGAACTTAGATCATAATGGATTGATACTCGATCAATCTACTTCCTTGATCAATCACCATATGTAAAGAAAAATGTAAGTGCAAAAATAAAAATACCAATTTACATAATAAAGAATCAATCAAAATAAATCAAGTTACAAAAAATAATTTTTGTCATCCAAAATAATATTTGAAGTTTATTTCAATGTTAGAACAATTCTACTCCCTTTATTATTATTATTATTTTTTGGTTCTTCAAAAATAAAAAATTTTAAATGAGTTAAAAATAAGAAAACATCAACAAAAATTAAGAAACAAACAATCAAATTAAGGATAGGATACAAAAAAATCAAATTAACATGCTCACCTATGATCAGTTAAATACCAAACAAAAATACCTAGGTGAATAAGAGAGACAATCGAAAAAAAATGATCTTTCTTAAACTAAATTTTCCTTAATTTTAGTTTCTTAATATCTTTGGATTTGGACTCAATTGACTTAGTTATCATTGGTATGTTCTTGAACTTGTCTTTATTTTTCTTATTTATCATTAATGAAGATAAAACATACATATATGGATGATGATAATTAATTCTAGAATTTTGAGCGTGAGAAACATTGTTAGAATGAGTTGATGTCACATAGAATTTACAATTATGACATTCCTTATCATAAATATAACAGACAGATATTAACTTAACATTTTTTTCAATTGCAAGTGCAATTGTTCTTTGTAACAGTAAGAGTAGGGATAGAAGGCCTTATTAATGCAATACTTGATTCTGAAAGTGTATGTACAGCATGTGAAGAGGACATGTTAGATGGTTTTACAAACTCAATTGTTTTTAAAGAAGATGGCATAGTGTGCTCATCTACATATTCTAACCCTCTCGTCTTCAAAAAGTTTTCCATAGTCAAGAACTTTGTTTAGCCTTTCAATTCCAATAATTAACTTTTTTTACTGCTTCCTTAGATTGTTCAAGTTCCTACACCAGATTCTTATCTTCCTATTTTAGACCTACAAAACTTGAATTCAAATCATTAATATGTTGAAAAATTTAAGTTTTCCTTTTTCTAGCATTAAGGAATTTGTCTCGTAGAATTTTAGTTTCTCATTCAGTTTGGTTACTTCTACAAGTAACCTATCATTTTCCTTTCTACATCCTACTAAATCTATAACTAATTCATCAAAGTATTAGCATTAAATTTGTTCAGTAAAAATTCAAAATCATTTTCCTTATTGTTTGAATCAACATCAAACTTGTTGTAGTGTCCACCAGTTGTTGCAGTAAATGCCATAAAATTGTTATCATTATTTTATGATTCAATTAGATTGTCATAAGTATAGCATTGAAGGCTCTTCCAATTTTGTTCTTCTTGTTGGCACATTCAACTGCAAAATGACAATAACCCATACATTCAAAACATGAGTTCAAGTGGGTTTATATGTCTTACCTTCAAAACTCATATTTGAGTTCTCTTAGATTTCGATCCTTTGGACGATTTGATTGTCCTTTGTTTTGTAGATTCTTTCTATTAAAGATTTTATTTAGTCTTCTGGCTATAAGTACGAGTTCTTCATCATCATTATCATCTTCAGTCATGAACACTTTGAAGGCGACACCTTTAATCTTTGTAAGAGTTCAAAAGCTCATCTCATATATAAGAAGTAAGCCAACTAGTTCCCCAATTTTAATGGTATCTATATTTTTACTCTCATCTATATAACAGTGACCTTTGCATGGAAGTGATCTAGAAATGTACAAATAATCTTTCGAACCAAACTGTATTTCTCAATTTTCTCACCAAGATTAACAGAGGAGTTAGCAATTTCACATACTTTAATATAAAATTCAGAAAAGGTTTCAGACTCTCCTATCCTAAGATTTTCAAACATAATGCCTAGGATGCGAAGTTTTTTTCTTTTAACTTGAGTAGTGCCCTCAAGGGTAACTTCTATAGTATCCCAAGTACAATTGACATTATCAACATCAAATATAAGACAAAATTTGTCAAAAAATACAATACTAAAGATATCATTAATACCTTTTTAATTCCAATTACTACCAGCTTTATCTTTAGTGATACATTTGTTCTTACGTTTAAAAATGACTACATTATCTTCAGCAATCGTAGGTGGTTCCCAAAGGAAACCACAAATATGACACTCATCCATAAAACGTAGAAAGGCTCTCATACGAGTCTTTCAATATGGGTGGTTAAACCTGTAACAACTATGAATGTTTGCTATTTTCGTGTACAAAATATTTATCTGTAAACTAATTTCCAGATCTGCTATCAAGTCTATTAAGGAAAGCTTAACAAATGTTCACGTTCCAGATAGTCGTACTTCATAAACTATGAAAACAGAGCAAGGACTCATAAGTAAATTACATTGGGACAGTATCCTAAAGAGGGTAGCATAAGATCGAGTTTGTACTTGAACATTTGATTTTCATAATGCAAAGTTAAGTGGTCTGATGGACCAGTGGTTTTTCTCTTAGGTCATAGTTGTGGCCTAGGTTGTTTCAACCTAAAAATATTTTGTTTTATTATTTTATTTTCGTAATTTATTCTTACATGTGATTGCATGACTAGTCGCTCTGTTTAAGTTATTAAATTATAAATTGATAAAACTTAAAAATAACCTATTCATCCTCCTCTAGGTTAATTAGGCCTATATCTAATAAACTTTCAATTTGTAGTCTAGTGTTAAGGAGCTTAAGAGTTTACGTACTTGTATAGGTTGTGGAATTTTCCCATAAGATTAGAACAAGCATCAGTGATAATGTGTTTTTACTTCCATGTTTTTATTTTGTTATGCATACAGGGGGAGAACATATTTAACTAAGCTTGACTGGTATGAATGCATAGTTTATGACTATTCTTTACACTTCGCTTATTTCTATGTACTTACAAGTTTTTCAAGTTGCAACGAAGATGAATTCACCGGACCATAGAATAGTTCCACTATGGAGTCTGAAATATCATTGAATTTTTCTTATTTTTATAAGTATCATGTAGTGAGTGAGAGGTTTTTAGACAAACGTTCCAATAAACTTCCCACCGATCAAATCATTTACAAATCAACTGCAAAATGAGTTAGCACAAAAACACAAGTGTATATGTGAGTTCTAGAATGAATTTAACAATAAATAATCTTAATTAAATGATTCAAAATATATGTCACTTTAATCAAATCAACTAGAAAATTTTAGAATAAAAAGATTAATCACAAGTTCAATAAAAATAATATATTCAAAATTTAATAATTAAATTAAATAATTATGATTTCTCGTACAATTATTTAATTTAAATATTTAAGATCTTATTCATAAAATAAACTATATTAATGTGAAAAATATGAAACAAATAAACTAATAAATATAATATATAAATATAATTCCAATGAAGTGTATATATATATATTGCGTGCGTTGCCATTTTTTTACTATTGGGTTTAATTCCAATATGTATTGTCGTTGTTCCACTGATGAGATACAAAGGCTAATATATATGAAACTCCATTAATCCAATTCTGAAGCGGCTTTTCTTTTTCTTTTCTTTTTAGCATAAATTTGTTTTGACAGCTTTAGGCAATTTCAGTAGCTCTCCACCCTCTTCAACAGTTGGGCAATTGCATCTATTTATGTTATGGTTTTTGCAATATTAATATATATATATATATATATATATATTATTACCTTACCGTATTGTTGACATATTCTCTTAAACCTTTTGCCAAAATTATATTATATTATATATATATATTATTATTACTTTTATTAAAGCCTTATATTGCTAACCATGTTCTCTAATATATTAATGATATTTTTTCTTTTACTTTCGATAGCCTTTTATTTATTTTTTTCATTTACATCTTTTTATTTATTATCTTTTTAATTGATTTTTAAGTTAGAAAGTCATAGAATTTAGGGAGAGTTTAAAGCACACTGCACTTCTACGTTACTCTGATTTTACATTGTTATATTTTTAGGATAAATTTAGCTTCATTGATTTGTCTAATGTTTTGTCTTTTTCGTATGTCAAAAAGAGAGAGAAAATAATGTATTTTACTTCCATGTTTTTATTTTGTTATGCATATAAGAGGAGAACATATTTAATTAGACTTAATTGGTATGAATACATACTACATGATTATTCTTTATACTTCGCTTATTTCTATGTACTTACAAGCTTTTCAAGTTGTAACAAAGATGAATTCACCGAACCATAAAATAATTTCACTATAGAGTGTGGGAGATTATTGTATTTTTCTTATTTTTACAAGTGTCATGTAGTGAGTAAGAGGTTTTGCCACACAATACTGTAATGCTCCCACCAAGCTTCTTTAAGAAGAAGGGCCAAAGATAGATATACCATCCATTTTTGAAGGAATGGAATAGGATTTCATAAGTGTCTTGGAAGCTTTACTTGAAGAGAGACCAAATTTGTTCAGGAGATCCTTGACATATTTTTGTTAAGTCAAATATAAATAGTTCTCGATTCTTGGTATTTCAATACTCAAGAAATAATTAACTTCACTAACAACCTTCAAAGTAAACTTATTGTGAGGGCATTGAATCATGTGCTTCAAGCAAGCATTATCATTAATAGGCAAGATATCATCAATATATACCAATAAAATAGTTGTATCAGACCCATAATGCTTGATGAACATGCTAGTATCTAATTTTGGGCTAAGGAAACCAAACTCAAGCAAAGCTGAAATTAATTTTTGATACAATGACTTAGGAGCTTATTTGAGCCCATAAATAGCCTCATTGATCTTGCACATAAATCTTGGTTTAGAACCATCTTTAAACCTATGAGGTTGTAGCATATAAATGGTTTCTTGAAGGTTACTATTAAAAAATGCATTATTAATATATAACTGCTTGATGAGCCATTTTTTGAAAAAGCCAAACCAAGCACAATGCGTATAGTTTGAGGTTTAACAACAAGGGAAAAGGTTTCCTTGTAATCAATCTCATCTACTTGATTAAACACCTTAGCCACACCTTTATCTAGAACATCTTTTGCTTTCAATTTGACTATGAAAACCCACTTATGGCCAATAGATTTGTAAGTGCCTCAATAATAGAGGCAGGTTCAAACAAAGGTGTAACTTGCAAACCACCAAAAGAAGAGGTGTAAATAATGGGAAAAAATGCAATAGGTTTGGGCTTGAAAACACCAACTTTGGACCACGGTGTCATGGGATGACAAATTTGAACAAAAGGTGAGGGCTCAAGAAGAGGAAAATCAATAATAAGATGGATTTCATTACAAGGATCTTGCATTAGCACAAGAGGATCAGGAAGATAATAAGATTGTACGGGAGAAGACAAAGCCTGAACAGGTGAGTAAGGCACCCTTGAAGGTGTAAGAAAAGGAGTGTTAATATAAGAAGATTGAGAAGGGGTATCAGTAAGCTCTGGAGAAGGAAGATAAGGAATATAAGACATATATAGTATAGAAGAAGAGGTAGCAGAAACGACTAGAGGTGGAAGAATAAAAAAATATTGATCAACAAGAGAACTAGGAGTTATAGAAGTACTTTGTGAAACGAGCAAAGGAAAAGTGAACTCATGGAATGCAACATGCTTGCTGATATAAAGACATTGAAAGGGAAATTCAAGACAAATTTACCTTTGTTGTTGTGTAGCATAACTTAGAAAGACACATCTAGATGACCTAGGTTGCAATTTATAATTATTAAAAATATGAAGACAGGAAAAGCAAAGACACCCGAAAGGCTTGGGAAATTTGTAATGAAGGACTCTATTATATAACAACTCAAAAGGGCTTCTGAATGACAATAATTTAGAGCATAGTCTTTTGATTTTAAAGATAATAGATCTAAAAGCAAAAATATGATATTTGAGAGGAACACCAACATGTAACATAATTGATAACTTTTCTCCACCACTCTATGTCTCTACACTCCATAGGACAATTTTGTTCACTAGTATGAGGTTAGGTTTTTCTATGCACAACTACCAATTTTGACAAATGAATGGTAACAAAGGAAAATTCTTGACCTTTATCAGTTTAGATTGATTTAATCTTGACATTAAAGTGTCTTTCTACCATATCCAAGAGAGATTGAAAGGCTAAGTTAGCATTAAGAAAGAAAATCCACTTATAGCATCTAAAATAATCTATAATAAGAAAAAAAAATATTTGGCTTCTGTCCTAACAATAATAGGAGACACCCAAGCATCCATATAAAGCAGTTCAAAAGGAGTTGTCACACAAGTGTGGGCTTGTACAAATAGTAACTTGTGTGCCTTAGCTAATGGAATATTTTCACAAGCACACTTATTTTTATCACTAGTGGTAGGCAACTATAAAGTGTGTAAAACATATTTAAGTACAACATCATAAGAATGAACAAGTCTGGCATGCCATAGTTTGTCCTCATTTATAAGAGAAGTATGACATGTCATATGTTTGAGATTGATGTAGGGTAAAGTAGCACCTCTGGCATTTACATCCCATTACTAGCTTTGCCATGAGTACAACCTCCCTTGTGTAAGCATCTTTAATAAAGAAGCCATTAGTATGGAACTTAACTATTTTATCATTATAAACACAAAGCTTTTGATATAATAAAAGTTTTTGTGAAACATTCAGGGTAAGAAGAATGCTAGGTAGATGTAATGCACATTAATCATCAACAACAAGTATAGAGGAAATTAGTGTAGAAATATGCATAATTAAGCCATTACATATAGTGACATTGTCATTGCCTAAGTAGGATATAGTTTCACATAAAGCAACATCATCATCAGTCATGTGATGAAAGGCTCCTAAGTCATGAGGTCATGAAGAGTTAATGGTATTAGAAGAACTAACACCACTAGTTGTAGGTCTACAAGTCCTAGTATTGATGTTCTTGGAGTTGTTGTTTGATCTAGAGTTTCTATTAAACCCAAAAACATTAGTTTGTAAGAAACATGCAGGTGATTGATTTTCCAAGATTCTTTCATGAGCTAAGTGATGACTAATTCATTAAAAGAAATAGAATAAGAACAAAAAGTAATGCCTAAAATGAATGAATTTTAGTTAGAATCTAGTCCAATTAGTGCATAAAACACTAGATCTTGATTAAACACTTATGTCCTATAGTTACAAAAGGATCTGCAATCATCTTCATCCATATAATGTAGTCTTTAATACTATGATCATTTTTTTAAATGTCTACAGCTAAAGTTTGAGATCCATAGAAAAGGCTATTTCAAATTTATTCCATGTATCAATAGCAGATCCAGCTTGAACAACACGATAACTTAGAATTACACTCAAAGAGCCATAAATCCTTAACAAGACTATTGAATCTGTTGTGATTGATTAAAAATAATATTAAGTTTGTTAGTCAAAATAAGAGGTGCCTAATTTAGAAGAAAATTCATAAAAGGTGGTTTTCCATGTTGTCAAAAATGGAGGTGCCTAACCTTGTTTGAATAAAGAATGGGAAAATTAGGTAGCCTAATTTTAGTGAATGAAGAAATGTTTGGCATATGAATTGGGAACTTGAAGGGTATAAATATGGCTTAATTTCTTCATTCCTAATCATCCCAAAAATAGAGAAAAACTTGTATCATAAGTTTTTGAGTGAGAGAATTTTGTCGGAAAATTCTCTTAGGTTTGTAATTTTTTTTGTCTTTTGGGTGTGTGAGAAAATTACTGAGAGTGTGGTTGTAACAATTTTCTATATAGTGAATTTTTCTTTAGTTTTCTTTTGACAATGAAAGTGATTTTTCTCCAATTTGGAGTTTCCTTAATAGTTTTTGTGTTATGTATTTTCTATTTCTCTGTTCTTTGATATTCTGCTAAGGAGGATCTTGGGAGGGAGAATTTGTAATTATACCATTTGATCCAAAATTTCTAACAATTGGTATCAAAGCCAATTTCAAATAAAGAAGTATAAATGTCAAGAGTCAAGATTGACATTGAGAAATTTGATGGGAGAATCAATTTTGGCTTATGGCAAGTACAAGTCAAAGATTTGTTGATCCAATACGGGTTACACAAGGCATTAAAGGGGAAACCATCTCCTGTTACCGATACTGAATCTAGTAAAATTGACATAAGTGATAGAGTTTGGGAAGATCTTGATCTAAGAGCTACAAGTGCAATTCGGCTTTGTTTGGCCAAAAATATTCTTGCAAATGTGCATGGAATATCTATAGCCAAAGAACTTTGGGAAAAGCTTGAAGAATTGTATCAGGAAAAAGGCTTCTCAAATTAGGTGTATTTGAAGAAGCATTTTCATACTTTGCGTATGAATGAAGGAACTATTATGTTTAATCATCTCAGTGTTCTCAATGGTATTATCTCTCAGTTGGAAACCATTGGAGTTAAACTTGATGATGAAGATATAGCTTTAAGGCTCATATGGTCTCTTCCATCTATTGGGATTTCATGTGTATGCCTATATGGTGAGAATTTAAAATATTCCTATCACCACTTGGCTCAATACACAAAGGACCTCATTTGTATAACAATTGCAAACAATATTTTCTCTTAAGCATTTCAGCAAACACCTAATATGCACTAAATAGAATAAACAAATCTCATCTACCTTATTTCTAGAGATGAGAGAAGAGACTTTCGACTTAGGGTTGAACCACCTAGGTTTCAGCCTTGAGAAAGCCTTTCCAAGTTTTGGCCTAGGAGAAGGAAAAATGTGACTGCTCAATAAGGAAGATTTCGGCTAGGGTTAGAGGCATAAAAATGGGATCAAATTTTCCTTAATTATGCCTCCTTAAATAGATAAGGGTTAGGGCAACTCTTTGTGTAAGGTTTAAATCAATTACACAAATGTCACTATCCTTGTTTAGCCATCTCATGCTCTCTTTAATCTCAACTTGTGATTGGTTTAATAAATTAATTTATGAACAAATAATATTATTCATATTATTCTATTATACAACATCTCTATTATTCTTATAATGTATTTAAACATTATACCAAATAATATTTGCATAACTTCACAAATTTATTTATGGTCTAAGCATGTCATATTATGACATTTTATTTTAGCATTTCATCTCATGTATTTTATCTTATACATTACTATGAAATGTAAAATACTCGTTGTTTCTCTTCAGTTGGTATGACTGTATAGAGGATCTATATCATCTTGGCAATAATATAAAACTTTATATTATTGACTATAAGAGGTTCTATTATTACATTATAGTTTTTCAAATGACATATTAATTATTTACTAGATCCACTAATTTTGTGTTTATCCTTGTCACATGATATTATGAATAATATGCAAAATAGGATCGTGTCACTTTTGCATTATATCGTTTTCTTGGTCTCTCAAGTGAATTATAATTATAACTACATCAGTTATATTGCATGTGATATAATTCCACTTTACCAAGAGGCCCAGTAATATCATAACTCAAAATTGAGGGACAATGATAATATTAATATATAGATTTCTTCTGCATAGGTTGTACATAAAAAACTACTATTTCATTCCTATCATAAGATAGTATTTAAATAGCAATCACATTATATACTTCTCATGTGAAAAACCTACACATTTCATATCTAAGATTCTAAAGACACAATAGAACCATTAATGACACAAAACACAATTCATATAGTGTTCCATCTAGTTAGGTATTGTTCAATATGTAAAATACACATTTTATATACTCATGTCATGAAATGATAATCCCTTATCAACATTTATAGAACTACAATGTACTTTTAATCGACATGACAATCTTTCACAGTAATTAATGTTCCTCCTTAATTACCACAATTGTGAACATATTTAGGAACATATTTAGTATTACATGTTTCTCATTTTAAGAGTTCTATGGTTCAAGACCAAGTGCATCTTCTTGAACACTTCCAAAGTATAACATGTTAATCTCAAGGAACAAGAATACATAATATTCAAAATCATGAACAATACATAAATCTTTATCAAAAATAATAACTTTTAAAACACACATCCTTCAGCATCTTCTTATGAACACATGAAACCTATCTTGATTCATAGAAAGGAGAAAATAATTTTTTTCAGAAGTTACCAGCAAGTTGTTTTCTGAAGAAAAAAGGCTGAGTGGTGGAAATAATGTTTCTCCCAAAAACTCATCATTGGTAGCTAATAGTCGGAAGAAAAAGAAATTGTCTAAAAGGTGGAGCTGATTAAGCAAGAAGCTCAAATACCAACGGTGACGCTAACAGTATGTCTATTTTTAAAGACTATGGTAATGCACTTTGAAAAGAGCATATACATCCACATGGTATGCCACTAATCTCCAAATATTGCCATGAAAGAGGGTGTGTTACTACTAGCGGGTCCACAAGTTTGCACACGGGCATTGGCTTGGTATAGATGCAAGGTGAGTGGTGGAAAGGATGTCGATAGCTAAAGAACTCTCGGGAAAACCAAGTGTGAGAGTTGCACTATAAATTTCAACAAGTTTTTTGACATAAACCGATGTGAAATTCTTAGAATTGGTGATTAATTCTAAGTGGGTGTACTCTTTAGGTGGAGTATGATAATTCTTGGTGCAGAGAATTATGACTATTAAAGTAGATAGTGTTGCATCGGTAACTATGTTTATTTTTAATCAAGGTAGAGATTGTTGTGATTGATTAAAAATAATATTGGGCTTGTTAGTCAAAATAAGAGGTGCTTAATTTAGAAGAAAATTCATGGAAGGTGGCTTCTCATGTTGTCAAAGATGGAAGTGCCTAACCTTGATTGAATGAAGAATTGGAAAATTAGGTAGCCTAATTTTGGTGAATGAAGAAATGTTTGGCATATGAAATGGGAACTTGACAGCTATAAATATGGCTTCATTTCTTCATTGTTAATCACCCTAAAAATAGAGAAAAACTTGGATAAGAAGTCTTTGAGTGAGAGAATTTTGTGGAAAAATTTTCTTGGGCTTGTAATTGCTTTTTCTTTTGGGTGTGTGAGAAAATTAATGAGAGTGTGGTTGTAACAATTTTCCACATAATGAATTTTTCTTTTGTTGTCTTTTGACAACAAAAATGATTTTTTCTCCAATTTGAAGTTTCCACTATAATTCTTGTATTGTGTATTTTCTATTTCTTTATTCTTTGATATTCTGCTAAGGAGGATCTTGGGAGGGGGAATTTTTTATTATGCATTTGATCTAAATTTCCTAACAAACTCTATTCCAAGCAGTGAACTCATAATTGAAGATTGAAGTTCTAAAAATGAAATTAGAAGGAGGTTGTTTAGTGCAAACAATATAATTCTCTAAGCCATAGGCTATGATCATAAAGAGTATTTTCTCACACCAGATTAAGAAATTTGTGTGATCTAATTTAATTTAAAAACTAAGATTCACAAGAGGAAAGGATATAATAGAAGTTAAGTGTGAAGATTTATCTCTATCTCTTGCTTCATCAAATGCAAAAACAAGTGATGAGGTATCTTCATTTCTTCTATTGGATGTAGCCATTAAAGCTTAAACAAAGCTTTTCTTGAACCTATTAAGCTCTAATAGCATATAGAACAATGAGATAGAATTGATGAGAAAATATAATTCAATGATCAAGAATAACACTACAAGAGTATTTATATAAGTAAATGTGAAATGCTATTATTAGTAGCTCTAATTATCTAGTAGTCTACTGACAAAAGCTGCAATAAATCAGTTATAAATCAAAGGCTAAGATTAAATCATCCTAAAGTTGATTTAATGGCTCATAGAAATCCAACAATAAATTATAGTAGAAAGGGACCAATTGCTTATTTTTTTAAATTTAAGGGATGTTTTTGCAATATTGAAAAACCTTAAGGAATTCTATAGTAATTTTCCTTAAATATAAATATGGATATTTGACATTTGGCATCTCCAATTTACTATTTTTGTTTCTTCTTTGGTCCAAATGTTTTAGAAGAGTTGCATTTTTTTATGAATATTCTCCTTTTATTTTCAACAAACAAATTAATTATTGTATGACCAATAAAATGTACTCGTGTGAGAATGATGTTTATGTGTATCAAGTAATGATATATGCAATTAGTTGTTGTAACTATCAAGTAACATGTTAATTTCGTATTAGATACAATGTTAAGAATGTGGATTATTTAAGTAAATTATAGGACACTTCCTGACAGAGGCTATTAATTGTGACGCATAGCTCATGTTTGGTTTGTAGAATAAAACGCAATGAGAATAGGAATTCAATTCAATGGAAATAATATTACTGTTACTTTGTTTATTTGAGCAATATAATCGAAATAATGATAAATATTAAAGTAAAATTAGAAATGTATTTTTTTTTATTTATAAATAAGATCAAAAGATAATATCGTTAATAAAGAATTATACAAATATGTGAGAAAAATAGAATATTCTAACGTATTCTTAATGAGGGTGGCAGGAATGAGGATTTCTCCTACTATTAGAATGATTTATACATTTAGTTAAACTTATGTTAAGCTTGATTGGTATGAATGCATACTACATGACTATTCTTTACTGAAAGTTTATAAATTATGGACCTAATTAACCTAGAGGGGGGTGAATAGGTTATTTTTAATTTTTACTAATTTATAATTTAATAACATAAATAAAGCAACCATACATGCAATTGTGTGTAAAAATAAGTACGAAAATAAAATAATAACACATAATATTTTTAGGTGGAAACAACCTAGGCCACAACCATGACCTAAGAGGAAAACCACCGGTCCACCAGACCACCTAACTTTCCACTATGAAAATCAAATGTTCGAGTACAAACTCGGTCTTATGCTACCCTCCCTAGGATACTGCCCCAATGTACTTTACTTATGAGCCCCTACTCTGTTTTCACAGTTTCCAATATTAGTGTGAGCGATTTCTAGACCAACGTTCCAATAAGCTTCCTGCCAATCAGATACGTTCTCGAAGTAGCTGCAAAAAAGTTAGCACAAAACACAAGTGTTCGTGTGTGTTCTAGAACAGATTTAATAATGAATAATCCTAACTAGATGATTCAAAACATATGTCATTTAAATTAAATCAACTAGCAAATCCTAGACCAAAAAGATCAAATATAAGTTCAATAAAAATAGCTTCTTTAAAGATTAATAATTAAATCAAATAATTATGATATGACAAAAATAATTATTTGATCTAACAATTTAAGAACAAAAATAAAGAAGAAGCCATAAGAACATAATATCAAAATATCATAAAATAATTAGGCTTATTAATGAATCAAATATAACTACCAATATTTGATAGATTAACTAAATAAAGAAGCCTAAATAATTATAATCTTATATTTCTAAAACAAGATAGAGAAATTAAGAATATTAGAATAATGCTTTTGTATGGTTAATTGAAATAATAAGTAATGAGTTTTATTTATAGGAAAAATTAAAACCCTTAATCTTATGTAATTGATAGATATCTTTTCTATTACAAATAGGATTAATAATATTAATTAAGATAACTCATATATGATTGATAAATATCTTTTATATTACAAATAAGATTAATATTACTCATTAATTAAGATAACTCATATATGATTAATAAATATCTTTTCTATTACAAATAAGATTAATATTACTCATTAATTAAGATAACTCTTATATAAAATAGATTTCTTTTAAAATAGATTTTATGCTATCTTTTATAATAAGGATTTCAAATATAATTTAAAGTATATCTTTTAGCATATCTTATTTTAGAGTATATCTTATCTAATATCTTTTAGCATATCTTATTTCATATTTTAGCACTAAAAATAATTTTAGATTTATAAGTATGTGCTATTAAATGCATAAATATAATCATATGTATCGTAGTTATCAAAGATATACCTGAAGTACAATTATCTGAAACTCGAGCATTTGTTTGGATTTTCTTGATAGACTTGATAGTAGGCCTAAAAACAAATTTACAGATAAATATTTTGTCCACGAAAATAGCCAACACTCATAGTCCTTACATTTACACTTTGCCTATTCTATATAAAATGAACTAATGTACAATGAGGCTTTCAAGCCAAATTGTCGTATGCTTTATGCCATTTTAGTTACTTACAGGTTTGTTAAGTTGCAGCGAAGATGGATTCATTGGACCATAAAATAGTTCCACTATGAAGTTTGGGACACCATTGTATTTTTATCTCATTTTTATACGTGTCATGTAGTGAGTGAGAGGTTTTGCCATACGAAAATGCCAAAGGGGGAGTTTGTAAAGATTATAAGTGTTGGCTATTTTCGTGGAAAAAATATTTACCTGTAATTATTTTAGGCCTGTTATTAAGTTTATTAAAAAAAGTCGAACAAATGCTCGAGGTCCAAATAATTGTACTTCAGGTATATCTTTGATAACTACGACACATAGGATTGCATTTATGCATTTAATAGCACATGCTCATAAATATGAAATTATTTTTGGTGCTAAAATATTTATTTAAACTTGAATCAATTTATGAAATTATCAATTAGTTAGCTCTTAGATAGATGTGTTTAAATATATTTTAGATGTGTCTTAATACTTTTAAGATGTGATTTTAAAAAAATAATTTTTTATAATATTAAGGTTTTTTATGGGCTTTGAAAAATTAAGCCAAAAATATATTTAACCATAATAGTACTAGGTCATTATTATTATTAATATATAGAGACATTAGAAAAGATTGTTTTTTTTCGGTCACCTGACCGTCTTTTATTCCATCATCTAGGAATTTTTGTTAAAGTGCTTAAATGACCCTAGGTGAGTAATCTTTATTGTTTTTATTTTATTTATTAGTTAAACTTAAAAGTAGAATCCATATCTGGCCAACATGGTATTATGCTTATTCTACATTTGCAGATATATAAACTTATTTTTGGTGACTTAATTCATTTTAATATTTATTGTATAAATTATTCTACAATATTTAGTTATGCACACACATATTCTTTTACATGTGATGATCGATGTTGACATGAACTTATTCACACTTTCACGAACACACATATATGTTATGCTTGAAGTTTATGAATTCTTTTGAAAGACTCTAAACTTCAACTAATCTTGATTGTAAAATTGTGTTGAGTTCTATTTATTACTTCATAAAATTTTATCGTATAGAGGCACCAAGTATTAAGAGGGCTACCTACTATGATATGTGAAGCTGTCGTAGTAAGCAGAGAAAACCACCTCACAACTAGTGTGGAAGTCATTGTGTTAAGTTTATGACTCGTGTAAAAAAAGGAAAGTTTGTGCAAAAAGCAACTGCTTATAAAACTTGTACTTAGAATGCACAAAATAAAGGGCCAATAGAGGTTAAAGAAAAAAAAAATAAAAAAAATCATTTACCTCATTTATAAAATAAGAAAAAAAATTAAATCCTTTTTTGGTAGATATATTTTATTTTGTGAAATTGAAGACTCAATTATAATTTTATATGATATGTGATATTTTTTTTCTTTTGAGTCTTTCTTGATTGATTATAACTGACTTAATTGGCATATTTGTAGAGTTTAAACATATATACTACTTTTAAATAAATTTCAATACGTCATTATATGTGTCAAGTGTGACTCTTCTACTTTACTTTCTTATTTATACAATAGATAATCAAAAATAGAGTTAAAAATAATAATCAACATTTGAGTTAAAAAATGATGAGTTCTCAATTGGTTGTGTACTTGTTTGTAATTAAATGAGTCTAATATCTTATATGACTATTTATGAAAATTTCAAAAAAACAAAAAATCAGTTTTTTTCATTTACATATTCTTTTTCTTTATTACCTTTTTAATTGGTTATAAGTAAGAGAGTCATAGAACTTAGAGAGTGTTTAAAGCACATTGCACTTATGCATTACTCTGCTTTTACATTGCTATATCTTTAGGAGGAGTTTAGCTTCATTGCTTTGTCTAATGCTTTGTGCTTTTCGTATGTTAAAAAGGGGGAGAGAATGATGTGTTTTACTTCCATATTTTTATTTTGTTATGCATATAAAGGGAGAACACATTTAGTTAAGCTTATGTTAAGCTTGATTGGTATGAATGCATATTACGCAACTATTCTTTACACTTCGCTTACTTCTATATAAACTGAACTAATGTACAATGAGGCTTTCAAGCTAAATTGTCGTATGCTTTGTTTATGTCATTTCAGTTACTTACAAGTTTGTCAAGTTGTAGTGAAGATGGATTCACTGGACCATAGGATAGTTACACTATAGAGTCTGGGATACCATTGTATTTTTATCTTATTTTTATACGTTTGATGTAGTGAGTGAGAGGTTTTGCCACACGAAAGTGCCAAAGGGGGGGTTTGTAAGGATTATGAGTATTGACTATTTTCATGAATAAAATATTTATCTATAAATTTATTTTTAGGCCTGCTATCAAGTATATCAAGAAAAGCTGAACAAATGTTGGAGTTCTAGATAATTGTACTTTAGGTATATCTTTGATAACGACGACACATAGGATTGTATTTATGCATTTAATAACATATGCTCATAAATTTGAAATTATTATTGGTGCTAAAATATTTATTTAAACTTGAATCAATTAGTTATCTCTTAGATAGATGTGTTTAAATTTTTTTAGATGTGTCTTAATACTTTTAAGATGTGATTTTTAAAAAATAACTTTTTATAATATTAAGGTTTTTTATGGGCTTTGAAAAATTAAGCCCAAAATATATTTAACCTTAATACTACTAGGTCATTATTATTATCAAAAGAAACAATCAGTTGAAGAACAAAACAACTACGGCAACAAGGTAATTCATATATATATATATATATATTAAATTTCCAAGAAGCTATTTTTATTGAATTTGTGCTTAATCTTTTTGCTTTAGGATTTGCTAGTTGGTTTAATTTAAGTGACATATATTTCGAATCATCTACTTAGGATTATTTATTGTTAAATCCATTCTAGAACACACATGGGCACTTATGTTTTTTATGCTAACTATTTTGCAGTTAATTTGGGAACGTATCTGATTGGCGAGAAGTTTATTAGAACATTGGTTTGAAAACTGCTCACGCTAATTTCAGAAACTGTGAAAATAGAGAAGGGGCTCATAAGTAAAGTATATTGGGGTAGTATCCTAGGGAGGATAGTATAAGACCAAGTTTGTACTTAAACATTTGATTTTCATAGTGAAAAGTTAGGTGGACTGGTGGTTTTTCTCTTAGGTCATGTTTGTGGCCTAGGTTGTTTCCACTTAAAAATATGGTGTATTATTATTTTATTTTCACACTTTATTCTTACATGTGATTGTATGCCTAGCCGCTTTGTTTAGGTTATTAAGTTATAAATTGATAAAAATTAATAATAACCTATTCACTTCTTCTAAGTTAATTAGGTTCATATCTTTTAAATTTTTACATATTATCAGTCAAACTAAACACAAGAATACTCTAAATCATTTTCATTACCATTCATATTACTACCAATCAAACATGACTATATAGTAATGTGTATCTTAAGTTATGATAATAAAAAGATCTTCTATATATACTAAGAAATTTTAAGTGTGTTGCATGCATTATTTTCATTCTTTTGATTTTAATAGACTGAGCTAACTTCTTAAAGAATCCATAGATAAGTTATCTAAAATTTTATACTTATAAATAAGATTCTTATAATAGAATAAATTAAAAAGAAAAGCACGAGTATGGATAAATCCACAACACAATAAATTATATTTTTAAATAAATATTAAAAAATTAAGAATTTTGATTAAATTGTGAAAAATTGTTACTCATTATAACCAACAGCTATTCCTAAAAAATGCCTGAAATCGATACAAGGTAGTTCTTGTTATTAGCTTAATGTTTTTTACCTGTGCCTGGTGTATGTCTAATAAGAGCTAAAAGCTTTAAGTAAATCATAAAATTAGAACTTTAATAGGAAAAAAATAGTACTTCAAAACACACATCTTTTGGAAATTTATCTATAATGGATTCTTTTCTCAAAACATATCATCAATAATGGACTTCGGCTTGACCCATAGTTTAAAAATGTCTAAATTTGTAGTATAGCTTAGAAATAGATTCTTCACTTATCAAAAGAAATGTAGCCAATTTTTTTCCTCCGTTTTCCTCCTCTATGAGTTCTCGATGAGAGTTGTTAACTCATCATTTATGAAAAAAATCAATCTTCAATCTTAACATCCCATAATCTTAAATTCACTCTGTGTTTGATTCGATGATAAAAATGGTGAAATGGTGCAGTATGCATGGATACGTCAATGGTATCCGAGTTTAGTTCTCGACATAGTTTGAATGAAATTGATATAAATCAGACTATGTACAATTAAAATAGATGAAAATTGATTAAATACGATTAACATCAACCATGCTCGACCAAAATCCAAAATGGATTTTCAATAGATATACTGTTTAAGAGACCCTAGATACAAACTTTTACATCTTATTTCACATTTTTAAACTTTGGGCACACCAACAACCCATTTTAAACAAAATCTCCATTCTTTTGACTTGAACATTTTATTAGAATCTTAATCACAATGAATAATTCACTGCTAGTAACAAGCGATGCCTATATTTCAAGACAAATTATACATGCATATGTTTCGATGACAAAAACTAAAAATTCAGTGTTAGAGCATAGATTTATATCATATATAAAGATCAATATATAGTATTTTAATGTGTAACTTTATACTATAATAAAAGAAAAATTGTACCTTCTCTTGAGGGAAAAAAATGTACCAATAACTTCAGAATGCATTCGTTCATCATTCCAATTATATCTTGGACATTTTGATTTACCTTTCGAGCAATATATTTTTTCTACAAATTTTGCATGATTCAAATATTATACTGTCTGCATTTTGCATTCTTTTATCTTTCCTACAAATATATTAGTCCTACAAAAATCGATGATAAGAAAGTGTTTGTAAAGGGTAAAATTGGTGCCCAGTTGAGATAAGGATTGGATACATATAATGGTAGATCCAGATGAAGGGAGGAAAAAAACTTATATAGAGATGGGGCATAGTTACAATACGTCTCCTTTATTCATTTTCCATTCTTAATTTGAGCATTTCATCAAATGAAATCAAACACTTTGGTGTTTTGCTCCTTCTAATTATGTTTTTTTTCTCGTAGGAGAGAGAAAACGTTGGAACATACGACTAAAAGCTTTATTCCAAATTTGAATATATTTTTATGGTTTCTACTTGCTAGTTATCTCACTAAAACCTCTGATTCGAGGTTTTCAAGAAATCTGCCGGCCTTATTCGGGAGAGATAAAAGAAGCCATTTGTACTATATCCTAGATAGGGTTCGTGGTAAGTGATAGTCTTGATCAGGTTAGTTTCTTTCTCCCTTTAGTTAAAAGTCATTCTTAAGGTTGTGTCTTGTGCTATGTTTAATTATGAATGCAGTATTTTCTCCTACTGATAAATTATGCCATGATATTAAGAGAGCAATGTAGCAGTTTTGGTGTGATACTACCGAGAATTCTAGGAAGATTCATTAGCTCTCTTGTAAATATTTGTGTGGTTGATGACTTGATGAAGGACTAGGGTTCAAATACCTATGAGATTTTAATTTGGTTATACTAGTTAAACAATGTCGGAGGTTGATTAAATTCCCAAACTTCTTATTTGCTTAAGTCTTTAAGAAAAGGAATTTTCATCTTAGCTCATTGTTTGGTTCAAAGTTAGGAGCTTCTCCATTATGGGTTTGGATGTAAAGGCTTAGGCTATTCTATTGATAGAAGCACGTTAGGAGATTCATTTTGGTATCGATGTGTATATTTGGGATGACCTTTGGATCATTTCCTCCCTGAGTTTTTGTGTTACTTCACCAAGTTTTTGTTATGCACTTTTTGTTAGGGACTTTATCGACTTTGATACTATGACTTGAAATGTTAACCTTATTTGTGATATGTTTAATCCTTTACAGTTAGATATTATCTTAAACATGCCTTTTAAGCCTAGTTGCGTGGATTACTTGGTTTGGCATTATTCCTCCTATGGAAGCTATAATGTTCAGTCTATTTATCAGGTTACTTTTGGGTTAGGTGATCATACTTCTTGGGCAATTTAAGCATGTCCCACTCGACATCTTTGGAGGCACCAATGGAAACTTAAACTCTAACTTAAGGTTAAACATATTCCTTGGTGATGTTTGAATGACATCTTTCCAGTTTGAGATACCTTAGATCAGAGACATTGCATTGTTCCTATTCAGTGTTCCCTAGAACGAGAAACTATTATCCACCTTTTGTTGGGTTGTCAAACTATTAGCTTGGTTTAGGTTAGTATCTTACATTTTGCTTATATTCTTAATTTTAAGACTACTCCTCACCTCCAACTCCAATAGGAATTTTTGCATCTCTATTCGTATCTTCCTTGTATGTAGTATCTACACTTGAAAAAAAATCTTTTTTATCACATCTGAAACGACAACAAATGCATGCATTTTCATATCAAAGCCCTTAAACTAACTGCACGAAGGGTTTTCTAAGGATGTATGCATGTTATTTTTAATTGGGTGTGAAACCAAAGTAAGAAAGAAATTTTTTTACTATTATGGAGAACGGTCTTTGAAGAATTTCAAAAGCTCATGATACTTTAGTGCTTAATCATGTACCTTTTGATTGTATAGTTGTTTCTCAGCTTGCTAAACTTGATTTTGAAAATTATGTCATGGTTATGGCTAACAATAACTAGCTTTTTGCCAGCCATCTAATTAGTGGTATGGCTACTTTGCTTTTATGTGTTATGTTTTGTCTCTATCTACTTATATTGTTCCACTTTATATGAATTTTAAATAAAGGCAGTAATTTATCAATTGATAAAAAAGATCCTAGGATCTCATACAAATATTTAAAAAATGTTATATCGACTCATTAAGTTTATGCATCTAACAATGTATTGTATACATTTACAACAACCTAAGTATGCATATCAACTAGAAAAAACATGACAAGCACAACATGAACAACTATGCAAGAATGTATCTATCTATTTGGTCTTTAACTTACATGTTATATTAAAATTTGGTCAATAATATTCTAATTTATACAATTTAGTCAATAAATTTAGTACAAAATTTCAATTTCTTCAAATTTATTTAACGATGTTATACTTAACTGTTACATGATTGAAAGATTAATGATGACCATATTATAAATTATGTCATAGGTTATGGACCAAATTTTGTGTTTTGAAATATTGAAAAATGTTGAATTAGTTCTTACTTAAACATGCACTTAAGTCCTCAAATTGTTGTCTTAGGCATTACATAGATGATTAAAGTGTTAGATAACTAAAGGGCTTTTTTTTACCCCATAAAATTTAAAGTTAAAAGAGAAACAAAAAAAAATAACATTAGTTTATTTTCCATATTTCTAACCTATTTACCCATTTCTATCATCACCTTTCTCTTATAAACTAACTTTCCTATCACTTTCATTCTCATTTTTTCTCTCAAAGTCAAGCATTAATCATGTTATATATAAATTATTTTTTGTTATAAATTTAATTCTTAAGTAATTAATTAATATCTAGTTTTTAAATGAATAAAAATTTTAACAACTCTTTTAAACAAATTTTGGTTTTTTATGCGCTTATGTGATTGAAAAAATGCAGTGAGGCTAGTAGAAAATAACAACAATATGTTTAAATGGTTATACCATTTTAAGTCTGTTTACACGTATGTCCGACTTAAAATTTTAAGTCACTTGACAAGTAGGACCGACTTTAAATTTTAAGTCAATTCTACCCGTGAATTGGCTTTAAATTTTAAGTCGGTTTACAAATAGGAGTGACTTAAAAATTAAAGTCACCTCGATTTAAGTCGGTTCACCGAATCGACTTAAAATCTATTTTATTGTCATCCTCTATGTAAGGTCAATTATTAACAGTTCAATATTTCACACACTCACATAATTGTTACACTTTGTGTTAGGGGTGGATATAGTTCACTATGATATGATTTTTCAAAAATTTATAAAAATCAAAGTGGGCTATTTGTGCTTACCAAATTGGATTGAAGGAAGGGTAAAATTGAAATAGTCTAGTTTGGTTATGATTAAAATTGTTTACTAAATAGATAAAGTATAAATACCGTCTAAAAGAAACATGAATTTGTGGTTAGAACATTGGTTGATTGTAATGTTATTGTAAATCAT
This sequence comes from Hippophae gyantsensis, assembly GCA_030763125.1. Taxonomy (NCBI): domain Eukaryota; kingdom Viridiplantae; phylum Streptophyta; class Magnoliopsida; order Rosales; family Elaeagnaceae; genus Hippophae; species Hippophae gyantsensis. The sequence continues at coordinate 54,349,926 of CM061028.1, forward strand.
ATTGTACTTTGTATCTGTGTATTGGCTTTCTGTGTACAAAATAGGGTGTCTGTTTATTTGTAATCAGTGTTCATCTTCCTCTGTGTAAGGTTGATTACTGCAAATCAGTAATGCACACACACATAGTTAGATACACTTAGTATACAAACATGCTTACACACACTACTTGGTTTGTTTTCATAGTGTCTATGCTAGGTTGAGTGTTATGGTTATCAACAAGCAAGCAAGCTGACATTATCACTCATGCTTTTTTTTTTCATTTCAGGTATGGGTATTTATGAAAATCACTCAACAATTTTTAAGAACAAAAAATGTTATTTTTTAGCGCCTCACCACCACTTTTCCCATCACCCTTGGTTGTATCTGTGTGTTGGATTCCTAAGTACAAAACACAGTGTCTATTTATTTTTAAGTAGTGTTTTTCTTCCTCTATAGAAGGTTGATTTTTGAGGATCAGTAATGCATACACAAACAAAGTTAAGTAAATTTAGTATACGAATATGTTTACATAAATCACGAGGTTGGTTTTCGTAGTATGCATTCTAGGTTAAGTGTTGTGGTTATTAGTGAGTGAGTGAACCGACATTTTCGCTCTTGTTTTTGTCTTATTTAAGGTGTAGGTATTTATGAGAATTACTTGACAATTTTTGGAAACAAAAAATGTGCTTTTTTTCTACACCTCACCACTACCCTCACCATCACCCTTACCATCACCCTTAGTGAGGTGGTTGGTGAGATCCATGGTGAGGTAGTTGGTGAGGTGGTCGACTGATTTCTATAAATACCCTCACTATTCACTTTTCATTACCCAATGATTTTAGTACAAAAACTATGCCAAAATTCTCATTGAAAATTATATATATTTCTTAAATAATTTTGTAGAGCGTACATTTGAGGGTGGGTTATTTAGCGAGCTTAGTGATCAAATTGTATTTTATGTGCGTACGTGGTTTCACTGTGTGTCTCCCATAAATGATTTGAGATCTGTGAAGGATAGTGTATCCTTTGTTACCTTGTGATTGAGAGTGATCATCAATGTTTTTCATTCCATGTATATATTTCATGATATTGATTCATGGCTACTGATCAAACCATATTGGGTGGTGTTGAGTATGAAATAGAGGTGGGTTCATGTGTCGAACCAAATCATTGTGGAAGTTGCAAGCAAGAGCAACAATATGCAATTCAGACCTGACTGATTGAGATAATAATGGTTTTATTTCTTTTTGAGTTGTAACTATTTTATTGTTTAGTGGATTGTTTGCTGTTGAGTGGTTGCCTTAAGCAACCCGAGGACGTTACCACAAGATACAGTCTTTGTGTAGGTTTTACCTCGTTACATCGCTTGTTGTACATGATCTATTGTTGTGCTATTACAATCTATGTTTAAGGCGTATATGTTACAACATACTATAGCTTAAACTCTTATTAGAAAGCATTTATTATTTTTATACTTTTGTTGATTATATAATATTTGTTATAAAAAGTTTTTTACTTATCCGTTATTATATTATTTGTGCTTTTATTGCATTTTTAGTTTAAGTGTTTTACTTTTCTACTTGTGCAAGCTTGTGTTGAGTTCATAAGGAGTCTGTACCTCTTTATCCTGGTAGTATACCAAATCGTGGACTCTTGTAATTGGTATCAGAGTGGGTGCACCCTTTTTGGGCTTAATCACTCCGATTGATTCTATTAACTCACTATTCACACACACACACTCCATTTTTCAATGGGTTGAACTATGTTTATTGGAAATCAAAAATGAGGACCTTCTTGTGGTCCTTTAGATTGAATGTGGTTTCTTGTCGAGAATGGCTAGAAGTACCCAATTAAAACCATACCCGATAATACTATGATTTCAAAACCTATGATTGAGTGTATGAAGGAAGAAAGTAAATAGTTAGAATGGAATAGTAAGGGTTTATATGCAATTTTTAGGGTTATAATGCTTAATGAGTTTAGAAGAATACAAAGATATACTACCCTTAAATAAGCATAGAACATCATAGAGACAACTCATTAAGGAATATCTACTGCAAAGAGATCAAGAATTTTTAAATTAAACAAAGATTTTGAGCTATGCATCATGTAAGAGGACGAGACTTTTGACATATTCTATGCACAATTTTCAAACATTGTCAATTGTTCATACAACCTGAGTAGACTCATTAGCAAAGAAAATATATCAAAAAGATCATTGCCAGTCTACCATATAGGTTTCATGCTAAAGTTATAGTATGAGTCAATGTACAAACTTGGTGAACTCACAGTGAATGAGCTAGTTGGTGACCTACAAGTCTTTAAAATGCATCACTTGTTGCTAAGACAAGAACAAATTACTTTATATAAGGAAAAGAGCTTGGCTCTTGATATAAAAAATGGCTTTCCATGCTTAGAGATTCACCAAATTCTTTAAAAATAAGAAACCTTCTTCTAGGAGTACTAGAAGAGATACTTTAAGCTCTAAAGCCTCAAAATCTACAAAAGCTGATGAAGACTTGAATAATGAATATAAGAAGCCTAACAAAGGCCACTTGAACAAGATTAGATGCTTTAAATTGGGAAGCCTGGACATATTGCTAAAAATTATTTCTAGAAACAAAAATGCACAAATATATCAATTATCATTTTAACAATCAACTTCTTCGCGTGCCAATGAAGGTAAGGTTACTATTTCAGAAAATACCAATAGTGATGATGAGGATGACACTAATATTATGGCCTTCATTGACTCTAATAATGTCGTTGATCCTCTAACTACTTCCTCATATGCCCAAGAGGTTACAACCGAAGCTGATGATAAAGACAAGCAAGATGAATTGCTTGACTCCTACAATGTGCTCTTATTGGAGCATATCAAGTCTGAAAAAGCAAAGAAAAAGGCCTTGGATATCCTTGACAAAAAAAACATGATATGTGTATTGAAGAAAAATCTAGAGGAAAAAAAGTCTTCTATTGATATTCAATAAATTGATCTCATAAAAAAATGTGAGGTCATTCAATAGAGATATTCTAATTTGCTTGAAAATTTTAATGCAAATCATGAAAATGTGAATAAGCTTAAGGAACATATGAAGGTTCCCAACTCAGGTAAAGTTATATAGTTGTTTGTTATTCATGATCCCTTTTCTGATCAAAATGTCGAGATTAAAAGATTGAAGAAGCAGATTATATTCCTTAAGAGCACAAAGGAATATTTGGCTTACTTTCTTACTAAAATAGAAGTTGAGATTGAAAAAATGCACAAGAAAGTTGGAATTCTTAATAATTCCTATGCATATCTTGAATCCTTTCTTAAAGAAAAGGAAGAGTTGATTAAAGCTTTAAAGGATAAACTAAGTGTTAATAAGAAGCAACTAGCTCTTTCTACCATTGTAGTCAATAATATAATGATTGGTTCCAATAATTTAAATGAAATCCTCAACAATGTAAAGACGTTTGGAAACAAATATGGCTTTGGTTATAATGAAGAGGTTTCAACATATAAAGTGAGTTTTATTAAGTTTTTCAAAGCTTCTGATCAAGATCTAAAGTTGAAGTCTACTGTCATTAACCCAAGAGATAAGTTTATTATGTCATCTTAGCCAGAATCCTCTAACAAGGTGATCCCTTTACCTAAGGCTATCACTTCTTATCACTCTCATGATGGTCAACTTTCTCTACCTACTGCTATCCTTATGTGTCACCATTGTAGTGAGCTCAAGCATTTGAGACCTTACTATAGGAAATTAACTTCTCATCCTTATATGAAAGTTAATATGAGCGATTCCTCTTCTTCTCCTCCACGTACTACTTTTTGGAGTTAAGGACCCCGATTCTCCAACTCCATTGTCCGTACTTGTTATCTTTGTGGCATTACTTAACACATTACTAGGAAGTGTCCTAGATATGTGAGAAGTACTTCTCAGAGTGCTCTACCTCACTCTCCCCCATATTTTTTGACTAGATGTTGCTATTGTGGCTCTTGATGTGTATTTTCACAATTGTATGAATCGTTCAAGTAATAAAGTGTACAAAAGTACGAATATCGAACCCAAAAGGAATTGTGTTACTAAGTACCGAAATTGACTAATCCTAATTTTATTTGAAAACCGAATTGTTGAAATTGTTTAAGAAGAAAATTAACTTAAAACTAAATGCAAATAACAAAATTTAATGTTGTTCACAAATGATTAAAAATGCTAAGGCATTTGATTTCGCTAAATCAATTCAATCCGATTTCAAGTCATGTTATATGAGAATCAAAGCTAAAAGTGATGGTTGAAAAACCCAAATTTACCTAATACTCTCTCTCGAGTTATATTAGAATTACTTATCTATGAAAACCAACTATATTTCTATGAAGATTTAATCACAAACAAGCACATTACGATTTATGGAATTTCTAGAATAACCACATACATCATGCATTAGTTCTCACACTCGCATTCAACATACGGTATTTATCATAAGAAGCATTCATTACACATCTCCTCTCGGTCTCAATATAATGCAACAAATCATCTAAATCTTGGCCAGAAATTTAAAAAGCATTAAGCATGGAAATAAATATTCAACTTGAAAACAATGAACTCATATAACAATAACAAAATAAATTAGATTTTTTTTATTTAACTACATCATAGCCTTAGCAAAAACGAATTAGTTCATAACGGAAATAAGAACAAACATTATCTCAATTGAATCCATGAATAACAAATCTAAATAAAATGCAGAATATGAAGGCTAAGGAGAAGAGATGAAGAACACTTGAAGATGAAGACTTGGTAGCAACAATGGTGATAATCCTTTAAGCTTCTCCAAATTTTCTCTCCAAAATTGCCTTTTCTCCTCCAAAAATGACTCAGATCTATTCTCTCTGCCGTCCCCCTCTTTCTCCATCATATTGTATATATAGATCTAGGGTTTTGGGGGTAATTTTAGAACAAAACAACATAAAAAATGTGTTTTTGGATGAAATTCACCGGCAGCGACATTATTCTCGCCGCGGCGAGATTTCTGGAAAATTTACGATTTTGGTTCCGTAGATTCTCGCCGGCGGCGAGATGCACTTGACCGGTGGCGAGGTGAAGTTGGCTGGCGGTGAGATGAAGTTGGTCGGCGGCGAGTGTAATTTGGCCGGCGGTGAGATGAATTTGCCAAAACCTGTGCTCCCTGCATGATTTTCGCCGTATTCTCTGTAAGATTTTCACCGGCGACGAGAATCTTCTCGCCGGCGACGAGAATCTTCTCGCCGGCGGCGGGATTCCAAATTTTGAAACTTTGTTTTCTTTTTATTTGCACCCAATCCCGATCATTGAAATTTGTCCCAAACTTCTCCAAAATCATGATTTTACCTAAAATTGCACTTTAAACACGAAATACCCGTGAAATGACATTTGTGGATTAAATAATCAAATAAACACAATTTTCACACAAATATCAACATTTAAATCATAACAAAAATGCAATAATTTGACTCTTATCAGCTCATTTGAGCATGTTCAAGCAGGTTGCATTATGAACTTGAGGCATAGTGTGAAAAGAAATAAACATGTTTGAAAATGTTTGCCTCGGTCCAATTTATATGGATAACTCTACAGGATTTTCTAAAAATTATAATCAAAGTATACATTGAGTTCCATAAACACCTCATGCTCATATGATTTAGAGACTATCTCCTAACTCATTTTCTCCTCACAAATTCTTTAAATGGAGGGATGTTATTTGATCACTATTTTCAGGTGGTCTGTTAGGGTTAAGTTTTTTATTTCTTTTCTCAATTTGTTTGTAGGTCTTTTGTACATGAATTTTGTGTTGATTTGGTGGTTGTCTGTTTGTTCTTGATTTATATGTTTTAGTTAATTCTATTACCTTAAAATCAAAAAATATTTATGTTCATCTGTTTTCCACTTCTTTCTCTTTCTCTCTCCTTCTCTCTTTTCCCAAGACAATTTTGTAAGTTTTTCTATCCAACCAACTTACTGCTTATTAAATGAACTTTTTAGAGGGATCAATTTTGTTTTATGGTTGTCATACTTTTGATTTAAATTGAAATGTGACTATTCTGACCTGTGTATTTTTTGAGCGTATTTATGGCTAAATTTTGCTTAATTATTTTATTTCTAATGCACTTTTCTTTATGCACATGTCATAACTTTGTGAAATTTTAAGGTTATTTTGAGAAGTTTGTGTGGATTTCTTGCTTTGATTATTTGTATGTCTATAGCAAGCTTTAGAATCCATTTTAGTGTCTCTTATGGCAAAATCCTAGGTGCAACTTAGATAGAGAAAGGATTTAGACATTCTTTGGACCATTTTAACTTTTCAAGCCCCTAATGATTACTTGTACTTATTCATTCCTTTTGAACCATTATGTTATTTTTTTTATTTCTTTGCACCTAAATACTGGCTTAGTATAAATGATTAATCACACTTACCTTGCATAATCTTAGTTTAGTTTCATTTATAGTATGTGTTAAGTTTATTTACTTTGGGAATGTCTATTTCCCCCCTTAGTTTAAAAAGTTAAAAAAGAGGGAGAAAAGGAAGAAAAGGAAAAACGAAGAAAAAGAAGGAAAAAGGAAAAGAAAAGAAAAAAGAATGGTATGAGTGAATGAAAATTATAAAGTGAAGGAAAAATAACAAGAGTTCGGGAATGTTAGTGTATGAAATTTAAGAAGTAAAAAAGAAAATAACCTAAATGCGAGGGTATACGATTTGTGGTTTTGAACTATTTTCCTTTGTGCATTCATACTTGGTCAACTAAAGGAGTGTTTAAGCCTAAAAATGTATTTTCTCTCCTGCCCATACCTTAGTCTATCACTATAAGTTTTGAAAGATCTATTGATCTTAATTTAATTTTGGCACTTACATTAAGAGAAAGAGAGACTAAATGTGCACTTATGAAGTTTGGTGCTATTTGAGTCCATATTTCTATTTGCTTTGTTCACATAAATATATCTTAAGCATATCATACACACAACATGTCTTCAAAAAATTTAGTAATTCCTTTACTTGAATGCATCATAGATTAATGGACATATGGATATTTACATTGATTGTATTGTTTAATCAGCAACACTAAAAATAACATCAATACCTTTTTTATTCTAATTACTACCACTTTTATCAATGGTTCAATATTTTCTAACCATAGGAGTGACTACATTATCTTTGATAACATTAGGTAGTTCCCAATCATAAAGAACAAAGTTCCAGGCACTCTCATCTATAGATGGTAGAAAGGCTCACATATAAGCCTTCCAATATGGGTAATTAGGCCCATCAAAGTATGGTACACGGGTTGTAGATTAACTCTCTCTTAAATGATCCATAACAAGGTCCTAGTCACACCAAGTGTATCTAGTGACCGACTCTGATACTAAATAAAAGTTTTAGTTAGTTATGGATCTAATTAGCTAAATGAGGTGAATAGATAATCAACAAAATTAAGAAAAATTAATTTTTTTTACAAATGATCAAGCATGCAATCACATGTAAATAAATTAATGCAAAATATAAATCAACACATGAGATTTTTAGCTGGAAACAACCTAGGCCATTCCAATGACTTAAGAGAAAAACCACCAGTCCATCGGACCACCTAACTATCCTCTATAAATATAATGTTCAATTACAAGGTTAGGACTCAAACTACCTACCCAGGTAATTCCTTTCAAGTAATCTATTTACAAGCCTCCACTTTCTTTCATAGTATTTACAAGCAAGATGTTTTAGATCTAAATCAATATTCTGATAACTTAAGTCACATAAGTAATCGAACCCATTCAATTAGTACCTAAAATATTAGCACAATAACATAAGTACAAATATGTGTCCAAGAACATATTCAATAATGAATAATCCTAACTAAATAATTTAATAATACATCAGATAAATCAAAATCAACTAGTAACATTAGAACAATCAGTTTAAGTACGATATCACAAATATTTTAGGCTTATTAATCAATCAAACACAACTACAAAATGTTTGATAGATTAACTAAATGAAAAAGCTTATTGAATAGTTTTTTGTAAAATAAGATAGAGATTAAGATAAAGAGAATAAAACTATTGTATGGTTTATAAATTTCTATGTTTTGATTCATTTAAATCGACTATTTTAAAGCATTAGATCAAAGCCATATTACTATAATGTTCATAAAATCAATTAAAAGAATTTTAAAAAATTAGGATGATATAGTATTAAACCAATTTGATTCAAGTTAGAAATATGTTTTAAAATTGAAGCCTTGGTTTTTTAATCGATCTAACATATATTCGATTGATCAAGCACATAGTTCAAGATTAAAACCTTTATCAATCGATCCAATACTTTGATCAAAACATGCTCAATCAATCTAGTAAATTCTAAATCAATCTAGTGTAGTAAATAATTAATTTAGACAGGTTTAGATTGATCTAGGTAATTAAAATAGATCGATCTAGTTCTCGATCGATCGACCACTAATTACTTGATCAATCTAGTAAATTAAAAAACTAATTTAGTGCTTTTTAAATTGAGCATATCAATTCTCAATCAATCTACACACCTCGATTGATTTAGACATGTCTTAATCGATCTAGTATCCTAAACTCAAAATGTTCCTATGTGTTTATTATGAAAGGTAACATGCATAAGAACAAAGATATACCTTGTATGTGTTCGTCTGAGCTTGATAGTTTCTTTGGTTTGAAAATATCCTTGAAAAACACACCTAAAACTAAAACTACATTTGTATGTTTTATTTACGAATATTTCCAACACTCACACAAACCTTACATATACCTTGTGATTGAGACTAATCATTAGGGTTTCTTGTTCCATATATATATTTCACGATATTGATCTGTGGCTATTAATCACACCATATTGGATGGTGTTTGCTATGGAAGAGAGTTAGGTTTATGAGTCAAACCAGGTCATTACTGAAGTAGCAAGCAAGAGCAACAATATGTAGTTCAAACAGAGGTTTTGGTTGATAAAGGTAATATTGGTTTTATTTCTTTTAGAGTTGTAACTGTTTTATTATTTAATGGATATTTTGCTGATGTACGGTTACCTTAAGTAACCAAGGTCTCTATGTGGGTTTTCCTTGTTACATTACTTGTTATGAATGATCCATTATTATGCTAGTACAATCTGAGTTTAAGATGTGTATAATACAATATATTGTAGCTTAAACTTTGACTAGAAAATGTTTATTATTTTTCTGCTTTCTAATGATTATATAGTATATGTTGTGAAAGGTTTTCTACTTATGTGATATTATATTATGTCTCTGTTCATTTTCAGTTTAAGTGTTTTACTTTTCTTTTTGTGTGAGCGAGTTGAGTCCATAAAGTGTCTGTACCTCCTTACCTTGATAATGTAACAGGTCGTGCACTCTTTTAGTTAACAATAATAATATCCTAAGCTCACATCATAACAATTGCACATATGTAGCATATCTATTTTGTTTTAGTTGGAAAATTAAAAATTATTATAAAACGTATATAAGAGTTGAAATTTAAACCTCGTAGATTTGTAAAATTCTCAAAATCCAATGAGTTGTACTAATATCCATTAAATATATTGATTGTTTTAACTATATATTAATTAAAATGGTTCGATGTAAATTGATTATAATTTTATAAGTTGGATCAGATCAAAATGAGTGACAAACTGAATCAAATTGTTCAATGCAATTGAATATTTCAATTTGATCCTATTTTCCATTTTCCACCCTAACTTCTAATGTTTTCATGATACATACACTAATAGGCCGTTCAAAGCATGTACTTGGTATGTTTAGGTCATGTATTGATGCCCAAAGACTTGATAATCAAATTTTATATTTATAAAATGCTTGCAAAGGTATAAATCACTTATAATAAGGGATAAGTATACTCCTAAGATTGTCTCTTAAAGAATTGCAGTGGTTTTAAAAAGTTAAATTTATTTTCTAATTTTGTTAATAAAACAAATCCTAAACACTCTAAAATAATTTTGGATGGTAGAACAGAATCATAAATTCTAAATTAAATTATATAGATAAGAAAATAGATAAATGAAAGTGGTAAAATTAACAATAGTTGAACTTAGGTGATGTTTGGTTGGAATGAATGGAAAGGAATCAGAATTGATTCCTTTCATTTTGTGTGTTTGGTTGGACGGAATGGGGAGACGAAATGAAATCGATTACTAAAGGAGAAGGAATCACAATTCCTTCTCCTCTATTTAGGAATCATGATTCCATTCCCATCTAAACTTTTTTTTTCCAATTTTACCGTCACTCCAAATATAACCCTAAACTTAAATCCCAAATCCCCAAATCCAAAATCCAAAACCCTAAATCCTAAAACCCTAAACCCTAAATCCAAATCCTAAAACCCTAAACCTTAAAATTTTCCCAAAACGCTAAACCCTAAATCCCTAAACCTTAAACCCTAAATCCTTAAATCATAAACCTTAAACTCTAAAACCTAAAACCTTAAACCCTAAACCCAAATCCTTAAACCATAAACCTTAAACTCTAAAACCTAAACCCTAAAACCTAAACCCTTAAACCCTAAACCCTAAACCCTAAACCCTAAACCCATAAACCTTAAATCCCTAAACCTTAAATCCCTAAACCTTAAATCCTAAACCCCAAATTCCAAATCCTAAAACCCTAAACCCTAAATCCAAAATCCCAAATTCTAAAACCCTAAACCTTTTTTAGAAAAATAATAATTTTAACCCTAAACCTTAACCCATAAATATAACCCTAAACCCTAAACCCCAAATCCTAAATCCCTAAACCCTAAATCCCAAACCTCAAAACCCTAAACCCTATTTAGAAAAATAATAATTTTAATAATATATTTATTTTTAATTAAGTAATAATTATTTAAAAAAATAATGATTTCAATAATGTATTTTGTCTGATGAAAAAATAGTAATTAAATGACATTATTTGAACTTTACTGAATGTAGGGGTATTAAGGTAATTTACAATTTTTCCCATTCCATTCCAATGGCAAACCAAACACTGTAATCCTGATTCTGAGCTTGATTTCAGTGGTTAAATCAAACAACATTGTTTCCTTTCCATTCCATTACATTCTCATTCCATTCCATTCTCATTCCCATTCTAATTTTAATTCCATTCTACGAACCAAATGCCACCTTAAGGTAATAGATGAATATAGAAATTTAGCAAGCATAACCCTTCATGGATAGAACAACTTAAATGATTCAAATAACGAGTTATATTTACTGATTTTTTCTTTTCTTTTTAATAAGTGAACTCTGACGGTCATGAAAAGTTCACACAAATCTCAATTAATCAATGACTTCCTAGGTCGGGCTTGAAATTGATCAATTGAAAAACTTGTGAAAAATATATAAATCATATAACTTTCTTGGTTGGGCTTGAAATTAATTAATTCATAAACCTAAATTAAATATTTTTTTAATTATAAATCAAGATTTAGTTCATCCTTGATTTATAATTAAGGTTATTTTCTTAACCATTAGATGTAATCTCACTTAATCATTCTTAGTCAGGCTTGAAATTGATAACTAAAATTAAATTAAACTCTTTTCACTTATGCACAATTAAACATAAATGGTTTTTTTAATGCCTAATTCTAAAATATTTTCTTTAGTAATAAATCAAGATTGGTTCATCATTAATTTATAATTAAAGATTTTAAGAACATGAATAAAAAATAAATAAAAAATAAATAAAATTCATATTTATTCAAATCATAAAATTGTTCTTCCAATCATTGGAAGCCAAACAACTAAAACCTCATGTTAAAGATTTAGCAAATCATAACAAAATTAACAAAAGTTAATTCAACTATGAAAGACATCAAATTACAGAAAGAGATAAAATTATAATAATTAAAAGTATCCCTTTTGTTGAAAACGATTCCAGATCTCTAAACAAATTGACATTAACTTCTTCAAATCTTTGGATCTTCTTCACAAGAAATAAGTTTTTTTGTATTTGTATATGGTGGTGAAACAACTTTGAAAATTGGATATAAAGAAATAAACTAATCTATACCTACTGGAAAGTTGTAATCTAAAAACTATTCTACGTTTTTCCATATTCTCTTACTCTCTTATTTTTATAGTGTTGTTTTATATTTATAAGAGATAAAAATCAAATTAGGATGTAATTAAGATTTCTAGTATTTTAGTGGAGATAGAATTAGTGTACACTACATATTAAAATGATAGGATAATCTGTAAAATATATCTACTTCCTTTCCAAGTTAATCCACATGTCTTATTCCTTTTAAGCTTCTAGGGTACAAATTGAGTGTTTCAAGTATGATTCTTCGTGTGTTAATCAAATTATTTATTTGAAGTTAAAAATACCTTAAATACAATAAAAAATACCCATGATTCTAAACATATAGATTTGCATAAATAATGATATAAACATATATAATCAAATTTATTTATTTATATTTAAGTGCAATAAAATCACAAAATATTAGTGCTTTAAAAGTACTCATCACAACCCCCAACTAGCTTCTTTCTAACCTCTAGCAAGGAAAGGGATCTAAAAACTAACAACAAAAATAAATAAAATAAACTAAACTAAACTAACTTAAATTATTTTCATAGATTGACATGCATTTAGCATATACAAAAAGCATTTAAATCCCTAGTTTGTCCTTGTAGATGAGTTTAAGTCTCGTGAAGGTTTTCACTTATGATACCTACAAACATCTTAACATGGAAAAATTATTAATAAAAAGAAATAACAAAAATTAAAACAAATTGTAAATAATAAAATAAAAAGTAAAAGTAAAAATAACAAAACTTCTCATACTTTCGCCTATAGTTACTTCATAATTAAATCTTAGGCATACATTAAGTTAATATCTCAAAGGTTCATAGCTTATTGTTCAAATTAGTTACAAATTATAAATTCATGTTTGATTATAAAAATATATCAACTTTAACTCATCCAATCTAAACGTTAAGAATCTGAATTCACTTTGACTCCAATTATCATATGTCATACTCTTAATATTACACTGATCTTATACGTTTAAGCACTCAACAAAAATATATGCAAATATAAGTTATATAAAAAACGAGCTAATAAGTTTGTATATGATTAAATAAGAAAAACTCAAAAAGTATGTAACATTGATCACATGAAAAAGGGATTTATTTCCTATTTTTCTTTTGTAATAACTATCTCACCAATTTTGAAGAACTTAAAGGTCATATTATTTAGTTATACTATTTGTTTTTGTTTTTGTTTTTTTTTTCTTTTTAATATATATAATTTTCTTTTATTTTTTTAGAGAATGGATCCATATACATATGTATGATTTTGATGAGTGGTTAATTATTGAATCTTTTTGTTTACTTATATATATATATATTTAATAGGTCAACCATAAATAAAATAGGTACACACATTCAATTTCTACTCAAATCATTTAATCTAAGTAATGAAAATAGGTATATAATTCTTCAATAGATGTTTAAAATCCTACATATTCAATGCAAAACTTATAGAGATCATCAAATAACTTAAAATAATAAAAATAGTATTTAAAAGAGTAGAAAAATATTATCATATAAAATAAAACAATTATAGGCTCAAAATTATCTCACAAGGTAGTATCCACTATTTTATTCCTAAATACTAATTTCAGGTTCATCTCAATCTTAACATTCAAGCATGAAATATAAACTATGAATATAAGTAATACTTATAGTAATCCATGAATATGTTTAAGACATTAAACAAATAATACAAAGACTCAATTATTTACTTTAAATTAACCAATAGAGTGATAATTTTGTATTAATTGTTTTAAAAATTTGATCCTATTTGCACTCCTCAAACCTAAATTAAACAATGTCCTCAATGTTTTCAACTATGCATATGCTCAAAAAAATGAAAAGACCAAATAGAAAATTAACTAATAATAAATGAAAGAAAACAACAAAACTAAAAGAAAATAAAAGAATATTACCTAAAATGGTGGGTTGTCTCTCAGTAAACACTTAATTTAACGTTTTAGCAAAAAGCTACTGGAGGTGAAGGCTCTTGCACTTCAATGCACTCAGTGTCCATATTTGTATCAACTCCTTCCAAGTAAGGTTTTACATGTTGCCCATTCACTTTGAATGACATCTAAGTCTTTGGGTCCATTAATTCTATCATTCCATACGGAAAAAATTGAACAACTTGAAATAGTCCACTCTATTTTGACTTCAACTTTCCTGGAAACAATTTAAACCTAGAATTAAATAAAAGAACTTTCATTCCAGGATAAAAAAAAAAGTTCACAAATTAGGTCTCTTTCATGGTAACACTTAATATATTCTTTGTAGATTTTTGTATTTTCATAGGTTTCATTTCGAATATCTTCTAGCTCATCAAGATGAAAACCAGTATTTCTCTTCTGCTTGCTCAAGGTCCATGTTTAACTTCTTGATTTTCAAATATGGCTTGTGCTCAAGCTCAATGGGCAAATGTCATGCCTCTCAAAAAATCAACTAGTAAGGACTCATACTAATGGTGTCTTGTAAGCTTTAGGTATACCCATAATGCATCATTTAACTTGGTTTCCTAAACTTTCCTCAATGACCACACTGTTCATTATAAGATACCCTTGATTTGTGTATTACTTACCTCTACTTGACCAAAGGTTTATGGATGGTATAGAGTAGTAACCTTATGTGTGATATTATATATTTTTTCTTCAGTAAACCATAAAAGAGCTTATAATAAAAATGGTTCCTTCCATCACTAATTATGGCCCTAAGTGTCCTAATCCTACTAAATATTAAATCCTTCAAAAATTAATAAAAAATTTAGCATCATTGGATTTAGTGGGTATAGCTACAAGCCATTTGGAAACATAATCAATTGCACCAAATATATATTTGTACACAAAAGAAAAAGAAAAATGACCCATAAAGTCAATCTCATAAACATCAAAAAGTTCAACAACTAAATTATATGTCAAAGGCATCTCATACATTTTCCTAAGTTACTGATCGCCACACACAAAGTGTGTACAATGAATACGCAAGTATATGTATCGCAACAAGTAATATAATGATAAGAAAATTTCGTTTCCATGGAAATTATTTTATTAGAAACTAATTTTTAAAACTAAAAAAAATAAAAATCAATTTTTTTGTGTTTTCATATTTTAAGGAAGAAAATTAAAATAACTAAAATTAAATAGAAATAATTAATTAAATCAGATTTGGTAACTAAAAAGATATATGAAAAAATATCTAGGAATACTAAATTTCTCAATTTTCTAAACATGCGAATTGTTAAAATCCTCCCAATATAATTATCAATTAATTACATGATCAATTAAATCTAACTTAGCATGTATTCCTCTCTCAAGTAAACTACACACCATATAGTAATTAATTCAATCACACTCTCATGCCAATTAAATTGCATATTATTCATTAAGTTCATCAATTATAGATCACATACATAAGAATCATACATCTCTGCCTAGAAACTATGCATGTTATTTAATTAAGAGAAAAAATTAAATAATTCTCTCAAATCTATTTAATTACCTATATAGATAAATTTTTGGCCCAACAATTAATAACATACAAATTAGATTAAATAATAAATTTAAATTTAAATTATAATTGGGGTAAATTATTAGATCATCACATGGTAGAAATTGGGTTCATAAGATCCTTAGATTAATAAATTAATTACACATAATTGTACTCATAAAGCTCATGTTTTTCATAAAAAAAGACATAAAAATTGATAAAGAAAAGAGTAGAAAAAGAAATACAATCAATCTCTTGAATTGTAGTGTTAATTTCATCTTGAATCTCCACCAATATTGTGTCCCCTATTGAATTTCTCTGTATTTTTCTCTCTTTTTAGCTCCAAAAAATGACCAAAATTATGCTAATGACGATCCCTTTGGATTTATGGAGTAATTAAGGGCTTAAATATAGCTCATATGGAGTCTAGACCGTCAGATCAGCTTCAGATCAAAGGCTACGATCAAAACAAGCAAAACTGACAATGCTTGCCAATCCTAACATGACACGTGGCATCAAAAATTCACTGGGCAAATCAGAGCGCAATGCATGATAGGAGAGACTGATCAGAGTCAGTGCTACGCAACACAATGTTATTCGTGGAACCAGATGGTGTGGGACATGCAGAGCAATGGAGTGGTGACATGTGGTAGAGCGAGTTTATCGATCTCCAAACTCAGATTGAACATCATGCTCACTTATGAGAAATGATTCATCCTTCTCACATACAACGTAACGTGATTCATTGTCCTTACTTATGTGGCATCTGTGTGGTTTGCCCAGTCAACTCCTCCGCTTGCGTGGAATGACAAGTGGTAGCTCCTGATTGGTCATGCGTTAAAAATTCATAAAAAATCCATAAAAATTCAAGAAAAATCTCAAAAAAAATCCAAAATTATATTTTCACCCCTTTTCACTAAAAAGTTTATATTTTAATATTTTTGGCCATAAAAATACTATTTATTAAATAAAACAATTAAATATAAAGTAAAAAGGTGCGCTAATGACTCTATTTTCAAAGAGTCATCAAGTACCAACTCCTTGACATCTATCACAATGCATGCAAAAATTATGAGCATCTTTATACAAAATTGGCCAGTAAAACCCAGATTGTAATACCTTCAGGGCTATTTTCTTACCACCAAAATGGCCCCCCATAATGAAGCTCATGGAAAAAATGTCACAATGCTTTCATGCTCCTCTTTTCGCACACATCTCCTATTAATTTGATCTTGGCAAAGCTTGAAAATATAAGGATCATCCCAAAAATAATGCCTACAATCATGAAATAATATTTTTTTCCCGAAAAAGGAATGTTAGGCCCCAAAATATCACTAGCAAGATAATTTACTATATCAATATACTATAGATTCAGGCCTATTATAAACATTTGTTCATCATAAAAAGTTTTAACAATTTTCATTTCCTTATCACTCTCAATAGTGTCAAAATCACAAATTAACTAAGATAGATGATCAAGTACCACATTTTTAGTTCCTTTCTCATCTCTAATCTCTAAGTCAAATTCTTCTAAAAGGAAAACTCATCTAATCAGGCTTGGCTTAGCATTATATTTACTCAATAAATATTTGAAAATAATATGATCAGAATGCATAATTACTTTGGATCATACCAAATAAGTTCTAAATTTATTTAATAAAAACAAAAAAAGTTGAAATTTTCAATGGTAGAATGTTTAATTTGGAAACCATTGAGTATTTTACTACCATAATAAATGACATGAAAATGCTTTTCCACTCTCTATTCCAAAATAGCTCCTATGGCAAAATCAAGATCATTGCACATAATTTTAAATGGCAAAGACCAATCAGGTGCATGATAATAAATGAAGTTAATTTTTATTTCAAAGTATTAAAAGTAATAAGAAAATCATTATCAAGCAAAAAGAAGACATACTTGGCTAATAGGTTACATAAAGAACGACTTAATTTTAGAAATATTTAATAAATATCATATTAAAATCTACATATCCTAAGAAACTTCTAATTTCCTTCACATTAATAGGGGTGATAATTTAGCAATTAAATTGATTTTTGCCTTATGCACTACTATACCTCTACTTGAAATAATATATCCTAACATAATGTCATAAAGTGAATTTTCTACCAACTAAGAGTTAAGTGCATTCAATGCATTTTTCTAGAACTAAAGTAAATTTATGTAAAGAATCATCAAAAGAGTTTTCAAAGGCAAAAAATTCATCCATGAATACCTAAATGAATTTCTCAACCATATCTAAAAATATAAACATTATGCATTTATGTAATGTATTGGGAGCATTGCACATACCAAATGACATTCTCTTGAAAGCAAATGTCCCAAAGGACAAGTGAATGTGATCTTTTCTCGATCTTCTAATGCAATTGATACTTGGTAATATCATGAAAGACTATCAAGAAAATAATAAAAGTCATACCCAACTAATTTTTCTAACATTTGATCAATAAAAGAAGAGAAAAGTGATCATTCTTAGTGTATAGATTCATTTTTTGAAAGTAGATACACATCATCCATCCTATGATGACTCTAGTAGGCACTAATTCATCTTTTCATTTCTTATCATAGTAATACATGATTTCTTGGGTACCACATACATTATACTAAAACACTTGCTATCAACAATAGGATAAATAACTCCTACATCTAAAAGTTTCAAAGTTTTAGTTTTTACTACTTCTTACATAGTAGGGTTAAATATTTTCTTGGCTTCTATTGTCCTCTAAATTAATCTTATGCATACACATAGGCAGACTAATACCTCTAATGTCTCCAACACTCCATCCTATAGCTTTCTTGAATTTCTTAAGCATCTTAACAAGTTATTTTTCTTGGGTTTTAGTCAAAGAGTATGAAATAATAGCTAGATAGTTATGCCTTTCTCCCAAAAACACATACTTTAGGTACTTAGGTAACTCTTTCAATCCCAAATGGGGTCTTAGGTAGATCTAAGGGTGTACTAGGCTCCTCTATTGGTTTAGCACTATTTAAAAATTCATGGTACCCCTTAGTCTCCTCATCTAAGTCTTTCTCAATTCTATCAAGAGTTAAAACATATTAAAATTTACCCTTCATCTCATCCTACATAGACTCTACAATATATGTATAAATATAACTGTACTTGAGATTTTCTGACCTCATACAACTCAACAGTTAAATTCTTTTGACACCCTCCCTCTTTTAAAAAACCTTCTTTGGCATTTGAATTTCCTATTTCTATCTTCTTTATACTGAATAGAACATGGCCTAGGAGTTGATACCATTTCTATTTAGAAAGATATCAGGTATAAATCTATAAGTATGGTATATTTATATGTATATATAGAGATATGTGTGATATCCGATCATAACATAATCCGTATATCCAAGACACACTCTTACAAGTAAAAGGTGTTTGGATAGATATTGGTTGATATGAGCAAGTATATCCATACTATTAATATATGAACACTTATCATTAATATAAATAGAAGAAATAAGAAAGGAATCAAAAACTTTGAAATTGACGATATCTCCTAAAATTATCATTGTTGATTTTATGTTATGGATATCTGTATTAGTCTTGGTTATGATCATAAATGGCCAACTAAGAAGAATAACATGGTTTTTTTCCAGTGAAGGGTTTTCATGCATTTCCATTATCACAAAATCAACAGGTATTATTAGATTATCTACCTATACAAGCAAATCCTTAACCATGCCTTTAGCATATTTGATAGACCTAGCAACTAGTTGAAGAGACATGGTTGTGGGATTCAACTCTCTCAAACCTGGTTTCAAATATATTGAGTAAGGTATGAGATTAATCATTACACCTAAATCTAACATAGCCTTAACCACTTTTTATCTCTCTAGTAATATTAATAATAAAACTACGAAGATCCTTCAATTTTGGTAGAAAGTTTTGTTAAAGTATTACATTGGTAACTTTTGAAACAATTACTCTTTCACTAGCATCATACTTTCTCCTCTTAGTGTTTAATTCTTTTAAAAAAAATTGCATACAAAGGCACATTCTTAATGACATCTAAGAGAGGTAAATTAATGTTAGCCTTAGAAAGCATATTATAAGTTAGAAAATTTCTTATCCTATTTAATGTCTTTAAGACGATATGGGAATGGTAGGGGTGATTGGTATGGTTTCGTTTCCTTGTGCAATATAGGTGGTTCAGATGACTCTCCATTCTCCTTAAATTCTCTCAGAAGACTTTGCAGTTGTTTCATTTATGTCTACACCTTCCTTGGGTACTACTTACACTCCACCTATTTTTCTTGCATTATTAATTGAATCATTAGAAATTTTAGGAAATTTTTTATTCAGAACCTTACCACTTCTTAGATTTTTCATAGTTTGAGTTTATTGAGATTGACTGGGAAGCTTTCATTTTTCTTTTCTTTCCATTTACTCAAGTATTTTCCCAACTATTCCTTCCTCCCTCTTCACAGATGCCTTTAAAGAGTCCAACCTTTGATTATTTTTGTGTCTTTATCTCAACTTACTTGAATGAAAGCATTCAAATTGTCCTTAAAGGTTGGCTCTTTATATAGATAGTATGGCATATTTTGGTTTACAATTGAGGCTTTCATTTGGTTTTGGGCATATGGTGAGTTAATGTTGGCTTTCCATCATAAATTAGAGTGATTTCTCCACTTATAATTATAGGTGTTGGTGTAAGGATCACTCGTGGGTCTAGATTGGTAACCCTACATAGGATAATCTTCTTTACCAATACTTGTATAGGGATCACTTGCAAAAGAGAAAACATTAGCACTATGCCCGTACATACCATAAACTCCACATATCTCTTGATTTGGTATGCTCTTGGTAGTTAAAAGTTGAAATTGTTTTGTCAATTCTGTAAGTTGCATGATCATCTCATTCGTGGATCCTATTTCATTAACTCTAATACTCTAATGCTGTTATTTCTCCCATAGCTCTACCTATAGCACTGTCAGTTGTGAGTTGAAACTGGTGTGTCAATCCATCATAGAAAAATTGATTTTGCAACTGTAGTGGGAAATTATGATATGGAAATTGAGTGAAAAGTAATTTAAACCTATCCAAGTTTCATGAAATGGTTCTCCTTTCATTTGAGAGAATGTAGCAAATTTTACTCTCAAATCAAAAGTTTTTTATTGAGAAGAATATTTTTCCATGAATTTATTGTAAATTCCTTCCCAAGTTGTCAAGGAACCTAGTGAGAGAGTCATTATCCAAACATTAGCCTTTTCTTTAAGAGTGTATGGGAAACATATTATATTTAATTGGTCCTCAATAAGCCCATGCAAAAGGAACATCTTTACAATTGCGTAAAAATCCGAATGAAAGTCAACAGATTATCATTAGACATTCCATAAAAGGAAAGTAACATGAAAAATTGAATATGTTTTAATTTATAGTTCCTATCCACCTCTTCTAACTATACAGAGGAAGTAGTAGTGCCAATCATTGGCGTTGCATACTTCTTCATTAGTATCCCTTTGGTAAAGCTTCTTCTATTTTAAATGGATCTAGTATTGACTTAATGATTGTTCAAGAAAAATAAATAAAAACATAGTTAACAACTAATACAAATAAATTAAAGAAAATAAATAAAAGAAGTAAAAGAAATAAAAATTATTGAAATTATTGAAATAAAAAAATAGATAACAGACAAAAATAAAATAAACAAAAAAAATAAAAATAGTAAACAAATACTAACTAAAATCAAATAAATAAGATAAAAATAAGTAAAAATAAAAAAACCAAATTTTTTTTAACAAACCAAAGATTTACTAATA
Organism: Hippophae gyantsensis; assembly: GCA_030763125.1. Classification (NCBI taxonomy): domain Eukaryota; kingdom Viridiplantae; phylum Streptophyta; class Magnoliopsida; order Rosales; family Elaeagnaceae; genus Hippophae; species Hippophae gyantsensis. The sequence continues at coordinate 54,371,256 of CM061028.1, forward strand.
GTGGAAATAAAAAGAAAATAAAAAAATCACAAAAATCACAAAAATAACTAAAAAATAGCTAAACAATTTAAAATGCCAATTTTTTGATAACATCATGAAAAAATTTATGCATAGAAACTTGATAATCAAATTTTATATTTATAAAAAGCTTGTAAGTGTATAGATCACTTATAGTAAGTGATAAGTATACTCCCAAGATCATCTCTTAAGGAATTATGGTGGTTTAAAATAGTTAAATTATTTTTCTAATTTTGTTAATAAAAATAAATCCTAGACACTCTAACAATTTATTGGATGGTAGAAAGGAACCATAAATTATAAATTAAATTATATCTAAAAAGCATATAAATAAAATTACCAATAATCGAACCTAGGATGATAGACGACTATGAAATTTTAGTAAGCATAACCCTTCATGAATAGAAGAGTTAAATGATTCAAATAACATGTTATATTTATTAATTTTTCTTTCTTTTAAATAAGCAAACTACCGTGATCATAGAAATTTCACACAATTCTCAATCAATTAATGGCTTCCTAGGTCGGGCTTAAAATTGATTAATTGGTAAACTTGAGGAAAATATATTAATCAAATGTCTCAATTAATTAATAACTTCTTTGGTCAAAATTGAAGTTAATTAATTAGTAAACCTAAATTAAATATATTCTAAAAGTTATTTTTTTAACCATCAAATTTAATCAATAATTTTCTTGGTTGGACTTGAAATTGATAAATTAAATTAAATTAAACTCTTATCCACTTATGCACGATAAACACAGATGGTTTTTCTAGTTCCTAAATCTAAAATATTTTCTTCAATCAAAAATCAAGATTTGATCTATCATTGATTTATAATTAATGATTTTAAGAGCATGATCAAGAAATAAATAAAACTCATATTTATTCAAATTATAAAATTGTTCTTCTGATCATTGGAAGCCAAAGAATTAAAACCCTATATTAAAAATTTAGCCAATCATAACTAAATTAAAAAAATTAATTCAATTATGAAGAACATCAGATTACATAAAGAGATAAAATTATAACAATTAAAAATACCTCTTTTGTTGAAAATGATTCCAGATCTTTGAACAAATTGTCACTGGTTTCTCCAAATTTCTAAATCATGTTCATAAGAAGGAGATTCTTTTTATGTATCTATATATGATGGTGAAACGACTTTAGAAATTGGATCTAAATAAATAAACTAACCTATAGTTGCTAGAAAATTATAATCTAAAAACTATTTTACATTATTCCACATTCTCTTACTCTTTCTTTGTATGTTGTTCTTTGACTCTCTTCCTTGTATGGTGTTATTTTGTATTTATAAGAAATAAAAATTAAATTATGATCTACTTAGGATTGTAAGTATTCTAGTGGAGATAAGATTAGTATGCACCATATGTCAAAAGGAAATGATAACATGTGATATGAATAAGTTACAAAATATATCTACCTCATTTTCAAGTTAATCCATATGCCTTATTCTTTTTAAGCTCTTAGGGTGCAAATTAAATGCTTTAGGTGTGATTATCCGTGTGTTAATCAAGTTATGTATTTGAAGTTAAAAATACATGAAATACAATAAAAAATACCTATAATTATGAACATATATACATTTGCATAAATAATGATATAAATATGCATAATCGAACATATTTATTTACATTTATGTGCAATAAAATCAAGAAATATTAGTGGTATTCAAGCACTCATCACATGTGCATTAGGTTTTTCTTGTTATTTGTGGGTATTGATAAATGCTATTTTATATATATTTTTATATATTAATTCATTTACATTTACATATAATTATTAATATAATGAGCTAAAATTATTTATTTTCTATTTATAGAAAAAAATATTGATTTTTTGAATTCTTTGGGATTTTTCTAGATTTTTTTTATTTTCATTTGATAGGTGGATTAACTTAAGAAAGAAGTAGATGTCTTTCACAACTTATTCCTATCACAACTTATCCTATCATTTTAACTATTATAGCTTATCATATACTTTTGACGTATGGTACACACTAATCCTATCTCTACCAGAATACTAATTATATTAGTTACATATTGATTTAATTTTTATCTCTTATAAATACAAAATAATATCATATAAGAAAATGAAGAGTATCATAATTTATAGATTTAGATACAAAATTTATAGAATTAAGCTGGAGGTAAGAATTAAGAAGTAATTAAAAGAGTTAAGAGATGAGATTCAAGAATATCAATCCTAAGATTTCTTCTCATTTCTTTTATTGCTATAATGAATAATATTATAAATTTATTATTTTTCATGAGTAGCTAATTTAATATTTGATTTTAGGTAATTTCAAAGCACTAGACATATATTGTAATATTTAACACAATTTGTAATATTCTATTCAACTATTTTTCTTGATTATGTATTAATTCTCAATCTTAATCTTTGTATGAATTTTCTTGATTATTCAAGTGTAGAATTGAATAATCAAATTAATTTGTCATTAATCAATTTAATTGATTGGGTACTAAATCATTTGATCAATTTAAATAACTAATGATAAATTGCTGACAATGAAAATTAATACTCAAAATAAGTAAATCAAGTTTGTGTCTTTAATCTTGATCCAATTTTCTTTTTTAAATTGAATTATTTTGATATATTAAATTTAGATAGTTTATTTTAGGTTTTGTATTAGAAAGAATTCAGATAAGAGCTTGTTTAATTCAACGAATAAGTAAAAAGAGGTGGAGACTTTCGAGATTGTAAATTTCTCTAAGTTGGTATACTGAGAGAATATGAAGTTAGAATATGCTTTTATTGATTTGTAATACATTCTAATAGTGGAGAATGATCCTATAATAATTCTTTTATTCGAATATTTATCGTAATCTTTAGATCTTATTTTTATCTTATTAATCTTTAGTTGTTAGATTTAATTTCAATTTACAAAAAACAAATAAACCTCATTTTACTAATTTTAATTAACTTACTAACGAGCTATTAATGAAGAGTATATATTGTTATCAATCATGTGGGTACGAAAACTCTTATTCTTAAAATTACTTATCATTTGTACATGATTATGTATACCTACTTGTTTTTAATTGTGTCAGGTATTTATGAAAAACTACATGGAAATTTTTTTAAACAAAATAACTAGTTTTTGGAGCTCGTCAAGGGTTTGCCAATGTACTCGTTAAGCGGTCGGGCACAAGATAATCAATGAGGTAATTGGCAAGAAATTATGGCATTTATCCTCGTCATGATGACTATTACTCTCGCTGGGGTGGTCAACGATACCTAAACAAGAGTTGCAGTAACTCAAGAGTTATCTATAAATATGTCCCAAAATTTTAAAATTAATTACAAAACATAGAAAAACTCTTACACTTTGCAAGCTTAGGATTTTTAGTGAAAAAGTGTTTTAGAAATTTCATATTATCAATACCTTGAATGTGCTTCAGTATTAGTAATACATTGAGTGATTTGCAAAATATATATTTGCATGGGTTAGTTACAAATTGATTAATACCAAGACGTAGTTATAGTTAAATATAGGTACATGAGATTGTCCTTACCTTAGGTTGTATCACCTATTGACTCATTAGTGATTATACCATATCACGAATGGTAAGGTTCTAAAGGAGAGCCAAATTCATAGATCAGATCACAATTATTGTGGAGACAAAATAAGAGGTAACTTAAGCATAGTTGAACATGATACTCTAATTGATAGAGGCATTAGCTAATACTGTCTTAGTGGTTGCCTTAAGCAACCTATAAATGTTAACATATAGATGTGGATCTTATATGGGTTTATCACTTTATATTTATGTGTTTGATGATCGCATGCAATACAAGTACAATAAGGATTACATCCAAATGGATTCATATATAAAAGGATTTGATTCATATGATTGAAAAGTGTTTCTTTTCTTTCTTTCTTTGTTATCACATATTGTTGATGCATTCCATCCTATGTTTTATTGCCATGATGTGTTTTGGTTGCTAAATTTTCTATTGTACGTTGTTTTGAAATAACTACTTGTTTCTTTTTATCTATGTATCCACTAGCTTATTTCATTTGTTTTTGCATGCTTTAGTAGCTTGTAAGATTAGAGTGAATCTTAAGATATTGGTATCGCCTTATATTAGTTGTGTATCAGATCTCCGACTCTTTCACATGATATCATAGCTAAAGAACCTATTAATAATCTCAATTATTGAATTATAATTATTTATTTTACATGGTATATAGAGTTAATATTAATAAAAGAATGATAAATGTATAGTTGAGTCTCCTAATAACTTTAACTTTTAGGAGAGTTGTTATTTTAATTACATTATTCACAATATAATGTTGGGTGATTATTAAATTTAATTTTTTTAATAAATTCAATTTTTATGAATGAAATACAAAAAAATGTCAATACATTTAAAATTATATTCCTTAAATACATAATCATAATTATATATATATATATATATATATATATATATATATTTAATAATAATTTTATTTTTGTAAATTTACTTTAATTATAATATTTGTCATTTATTTTCTATATTAGGTCAAACAGAAAAAAGAAGAAGAAGAAGTAATATATGAAAACTAAAATAAATCTTTGATTTTTTTTACATGGATAAATTTTATAGTATAACTAATATAAATGAGCTGGTTATCTTTAAAAAAAACATTGATCTATCTCCCACGAAAAAAAATTGATTTAGGAATATAGTCTTTAATTTTTTTTACATGGATAAATCTTATAAAATTATTAATATATAATAATATAGCCCTAGAGTATTCTGAAAAATTTTACACAAATTTTTATTTTAATTACAAATGTTACCATTGTTGTTAATTAATTTATTTAACAACAATGAAGATATACAATAATTAACTTACTGCATGGCACAAAAATATATCCTTTACTTTCACTAAAATGAAAGACTTATTTTTTAGGTTGAATTGTATAACATATTTCTTGTAATATAATAAATTTTTATCATTAATCTTCGTCCACACAATGTACTTATATTCTTCTTATTATCAAACATGTTCATGCATATGTAAAAATGTGATGTATATATATATTTTATAAAGTAAAATATATATATTATTTTAGAGGAATAAAAATAAAATTTTAAAAATAACTTTTATACTACATCATATATTGGTTACAATTTAACTACAATTCATGATATGAGTATAATCTAACCTAACACAAGTTATTTTTATTAAATATAATTATATTCTTATCATTATAAAAAATATTGTTAAAATAATTTGATTTTTATAATATTAATAAATAACAAGATAAACACAAACATGTACAATAATGCATAAACAATACCCAATCTAATATATTTCTTTACTCTCAACCATCTAACGTCAAAAAATTATATATAAAAAATATCAAAGTATATAATTGATACTTAAATTTTAACTAAATTTACAAATAAATTATCAAATTTTTAAAACATACGATTTGATCTAAAAAATTTAAAAATTTACCCATAGGTTCTTAAATAAAAAAATCTTATAATTAGTCCAAAGTTTTTAAAACTTTCGCACATAAATTCTAGCTTAGTTACTAAAGTATATTTTGTGAATCAAAAATTTAATATATGTGTAAAATTTTTAAAAATTTTTAAAAAATTGAGATTAAAGTTTTAAAAAATTGAGATTAAAATCATATTATTAAAATTTTAGAAATCTATGTGTAAAATTTTAATAGTATGATAATCAAATCATACGTTTGAAAAGTTTGAGATCTCTTTATAAATTTAATTAAAATGTGATAAATTATATATGAATTTAGTTAAAATTTAAAAATTAATCATTTATTTTAATATTTTTTAAAAAACTAACATTCAAAAGCAAAAGAGAATCACCAAGGAAAAAAATAAAAAAGCTCAAGGCATGTTAAATTATTACTTAGAAATTATACAAGACTTTAGTAAAATCAATGAGCTTCACCGATAGATGACTCCCTTTTATAGTAGCAAAATGTTCGGGAGCAATATTTCATTACTTTATATTACATATATATCAAAAATCTTATGACTGTTTATATTTTAATGTATTATATTTAATATATTTAAACACAAACATGTACAATATACTACACAAATTATCTCTTAATCATCTAACACCGAAATTTTTTATATAAAAAAAATATTAAAGTTATCATTTATAGTTAAATTTTAATTAAATTTACAAATATGTTCTCAAATTTTTTAAATGTAAGATTTTAGCTTAAGTTTTTAAAATTTTACAGTTATATCTTTAAATTTTTAAATTTTATAATTTAATCCTAATTTTTTTAAAATCTAACGTAAGTTCTATTTTGGTTACAAAAATATATTTTGTAAATAAAAAATATAAAACTTATATATGAAATTTTAAAAATTTAAAGATTAAATTATATCATTTAAATATTTAAAAATTTATGCGTGAAATTTTAAAAATTTTAAAATCAAATCTTACATGGATATCCTATGTATGAATTTATTTAAACTTAGAGAATTTATGTATAAACTTAATTAAAGTTTAAAAACTAATGATATATTTTATAATTAAAAAAAATATTCAAAAGTGAGAAAATCTTGAAGGAAAAAAAATAAAAAACCTCAAGGCATGTTAAAAGATTACTTAGAAATTATATAAGATTTGGATAACTCCCTTTTATAGTAGCAAAACGTTCGGGAGCAATATTTCACAACTTTATATTACTTACATCTCAAAAATCTTAAGAATGTTTATATTTTAATATAATATATTTAATTATTAAAAATTTGTACCCCTAAATGGTTTGAGTGTCTTAAAGTACTATTTTACTTTTGAATTGTGAAGATATTATTATTCATAGTTAATTACTTTTGCTAAAATTAAGCATTTTTGATCGACAAGTCATATGCTTAGAGAGCCACTAAGTAGACAAAATAAGAGATACTGCGTACTTACAGAGAACAACTCAGTTCTGTGCCATCATCTCCCGAGCATTTGCACCTTTTTACCTTAGCGTCAATGTGACAAATTAATCCATTACTAAGCATGTTAAAGAACATGATATCGTGACAACCAACACACCAGCTGGAAGCAGCCACTAACAACTTAGTGGGAAATGATAGGTTGTCCAAGAACATGCATCTCCATAATTGTGTTTATTTTTAATTATTACAATTTTGTTTTTCTTTTGTATAAATAGGTCGTAAACATTCGTTTATTCATCATCAATAAATCCAATTCTTACATGGTATCAGAGCTTAGGAAACAATTCCCAGAAAATTCAGCTCATAGAATTTTTTTTTCCATTTTTCCTCAATCTGTTTTTTTTCCAAAACCAATTTCGATTCACAAAATAATTCCAATTTCATCCCATCATATTATTCAGAAGAATCCGAGCAATCTGTAATTAAAATCTAGCCAAAATACCTCTCCACGTGCTCACACGCGCCTTGTTTAAACTCACCGGCGTTCCACGCGCCTCGCCGGAGACACACGCGCCAACACGCGCCAGCTGTTGAAGAAGACGACTCCAACGACATGTCGTTCACTCGGTTCGGTCTTCCATCCTGTCTCTGGCCCGGTTCGGTCTTCATCCTGCTCAGCTCTTCAGATCAAGCATGGCCGCCTTTCACCACTCCAGACGCCTGTTTCACCCACTTTCCGGCTCATGCTTAAAATTTCCGGTTCTGTAATCCTTGACTCATTTTCTATAAGATTAAGCATATTTCAATATATTATTTATTTCATAAATAGTCATTATTGTCTAAAATACACTTAAACCTATCTCATTCTTTAGAATTTATTCAACAAAAAATGTCTATAACTACCAATACCAATCCTACTTTACCAAAATGGTACTTAATTCTAGCCATTCATTATATCTACACCACTCAGACCAACCAGGCATACGGTTCTCGTAGCTCAATCCTTAAACCAAGAAAACTATCACATTTGGAGTCATGCAATGCTCATGGCTCTAATAACCAAAAACAAAGAAGGATTCATTGACTCGCACAATCAAAGGCCATCAACAAACCTCGAAGGCAGAGTAAATCAAACAATGGACTCGCCGCAACATTCTTGTCAAAGGATGGATCCTCAACACCATATCACCCAAAATTGCGTAAAGTGTCATGTATGATACCGCATACGAGTATGGGAAGAATTAAAGGAACGTTTTTCACACACCAACGGCAGCACCTATTCCACATTGAGCAAGAGATCCATGATTGCATGAGAAAGGTGTAAGCATTGGAGAATACTATACCAAATTGAAAAGTTTATGGGATAGTCGGCGATAGATTATATGTCCTCTTCCACATTGTGGAGGAAATGCTCAAGAGAATTACAAGAATATCAACAAAAGCGAACCATAAAGTTTCTACGGGCCTTAACACGGTTTACACATCAAAGACGCGGGACAAATCTTGCTCATGGAACCATTACCTACAAGAATAAGGTATATTCACTTATTGTTCAAGATGAAAAGCAAAAGAGATGTCTCCATTCAAAGCATAGGAAGGATGCCGAGAGAGCTGAGACTTGTTGCTAGAGATAGTCGCCCACAATATCCTCAATAAATTACCCACCAAGGAACCCACATCTCAAGTGCAATAGATGCAACAATATAGGCCATAATTCTCGAGAATTGTCGAAGTCACCTCAAATGTGATTTTTGTGGTCTCAATGGACACAATTTTGAAAACCGCCAAAAGCGCCTTTCAAATGTAATTTCTCGTGGTTTGAATGGACATGACATCAATATGTGGCTCAAGAAAGGAGAAATTCAAGATAAAGAAACACAAGTTATGGCTTCCCTTCCAAAGCTCATCATATTGACTTTCAGAAAGCCAGCTTCTCCGACACAAAGACACCATCCCACAACCTTACATCCGCCCAATATCAAGAGCTCCTTACACTTCTCAATCAATCCAAATCGTAGCATGACAAGTCAAGTTGACTACTTCTTCAGGTAACACATTATGTGCAACTGTTTTCCATTCGAAACTCGTTGGATTTTTGATATTATGTGGGCAACGATCACATGGTCTCGTTCTCAAACCTTATGAGCTCCAAAGATTCCAGTCACTAATCGACATGTGCATTTACCGATCATTCTCTCGCCTCGTGTCACACATATTGGCACAGACATTTCTCAAATAATTTCATACTCCATAATGTCTTTCAGGTGTTCCCTCCTTCATATTAAACTTAGTTTCAAGAGCCAAACTAACTCAAACCTCATTTTTCCATGTCACCTTCACTAATAGTACGTGCTTTGTTCAGACAAATGCCTGGGAAGACGATTGGGACGTGGAACCGAGAAAGCAGTGACTCTACACTTGCGACTATTTGAAGAGGCTGGATGATTCTCTGCTTCAAACACCGCTTCCATCAACTCTCATCTATGGCATCAACGACTTGGTCATTTATCTAATAACAAATCATGTAATTTCTCTTTTCCATCAACACACCTTTTTGTTCCATTAGTGATTGTTCTATTTGTCCATTAGTTAAGCAAATACGTAATCCATTTCCTTTAAGTTCCATCAATACAAAAGCACCTTTTGAAATGATTCATGTCGATATTTGGGGTGGTTATCATGTTCCCAAAGACTTAACGAAAGCACGTTATTTTCTCACTATTGTCGATGATTACTCAAGAATGCACGTGGTCTATCTCTACATACTAAATCTAATACACGACATTTCTTACCACCTTTCATCAATCTTGTTGAAACACAATTTTCATCTAGAGTTAAAATCATTCGTAGTGACAATGGACCGGAATTTCTATGACCCGCTTGTTTTCTACCAAGGGAATCCTTCATCAAACTAGTCAGGTGTCTACACCCTCAACAAAATGGTGTACTAACGCAAACACCGGCCATCTTCTCAATGTCGCTTGCTCATTGCTCTTCCAAGCCAATCTTCCTAAACAATTACGGGGGAGATGCCATTCTTACAGCCCACATACCTCATAAATCGCATCAACACCTGTTCCTCGGGTAAAACACCATTTGAAGTCCTTTTTCACAAAACTCCTGTGCATGAACATCTTCGTGTTTTGGTTCCCTTTGTTTTGTGTCTACACATCATGATCGACTCACCAAGTTTGATGCTAGGTCACATAAATGCATATTCATTGGGTTTCCATCTGGGATCAAAGGTTATCGTGTCTACAATCTCGAAACAAGCAAGACTTTAGTGTCTCGTGATGTTATCTTTCATGAACATGTATTTCCTTATTTCACTTCCACTGTCAACACTCCAACTCTATTTCCTCTATCAGATGATACTATTTATGATGACATACCCAACATTCGTCAATCAACCAATCCAAATATATCACTTGATCATACACCATCTCTCCTTCCAACAATCAACTCAGACACTCTTCATCTTCAAAATTCATCTCCAGAAATATCATCATCAACTTCTCCACCACACATAACTCCTCCAACACCAGTCACACATAGGCTTTGTCGATCCACCAATGTTCCGAGCTACCTTCAAAAATATCATGTAGAAGCTTCCTTGCCTTCTCGATCCTTCCCTTCGTCTTACTCAGCATCGTCCAAAGACAAAGGTACTTCTCATTCTTTATCTCATGTACTTACCTATGACCAATTATCACCTGCACATCGTGCTTTTGCTACTTCTATTTCCATTCTCAGGGAACCAACCACCTTTGCTGAAGCTTTCAATGATCCAAAATGACGGCTTGCCATGAAACATGAACTGGATGCTCTTGAAACTAATGGCACTTGGACGCTTCAACAACTTCCTCCACATAAGAAACCAGTTGGTTGTAAATGGGTCTACAAAATCAAGTATAATCCTGATGGCTCTGTGGAACGATATAAAGCACGGTTAGTGGCCAAAGGATACAGTTAGATTGAAGGTTTTGACTACCAAGAAACTTTTGCACCAGTAGCCAAACTTGTCACCGTTTCGTTCTTTATTGCTTCTTTGCTATTCAAAATTGGCATCTTCGACAACTCGATGTCAACAATGCTTTTCTCTAATGTGATCTTCATGAAGATGTCTACATGTCCCTTCCACCTGGATTCAGACGAAAGGGGGAAACACGAGTATGTAAGCTACATAAATCCTTGTATGGACTCAAACAAGCCTCACGACAGTGGTTCATCAAGCTATCAACAACACTTAAGCTAATTTGGTTTTAACCAATCCAAGTATGATCACTCACCTTGTCTAACCGAACGTGGTAATTCCTTCTCGCTCTTCTTGTCTATGTAGATGATATAATCATAACAGAAACAATATACAAGACATTGAAGAAACTAAGAATCATCTCGTAGACAATTCAAGCTTAAAGATGTCGGTGAATTAAAGTATTTTTTGGGCATAGAAGTTTCACGTTCGAGGAAGGGAATTGTTTTCTCACAACCCAAGTACGCACTTGAAATATTGGAGGACATGGGTTATCTTGGTGCCAAATCCGCCAACTCACCTATGGAACAAAATTTATCCTCAACAAGGTTGAAGGGAATTCATCGAATCCCACATCCTATCGAAGACTTGTTGGGAGATTAATATACTTGACCATCACAAGGCGGAGCATAGTGTATGCCGTGCACATTCTCAATCAATATATGGATAAAGCACGACAACCACATTTGGAAGCAGCTCAACGAGTGCTAAGATATGTCAAGAAGACACCAGGGCAAGGTCTCTTTTTCTCAGCAACTAGTTCATTACAACTAAATGCTTTTTGTGATGCAGATTGGGCAAAATGCAGGATACGACAATTAACCACAGGATATTGTATGTTTCTTGGAAACTCGCTAATTTCTTGGAAGACTAAGAAACAAAATACGGTCTCACGATCATGCGAAGCGAATACTCTCTACGGCAAAGAAAGATGTTGCAAGTAACCTGGTTACGATATATTTTGGATGATTTGGGTATCAAACACTCCCAACCGACCAAGTTATACTGTGACAATCAAGCAGCTCTTCACATTGCATCAAATCGAGTGTTTCATGAGCGAACCAAACACATAGAGATCGATTGCCATCTAGTAAGAGAAAAGATTCAAGCTGGAATGATCAAAACTTATCATATCTCTACATTAGAGCAACCAGTAGATATATTTACCAAATCTCTGAGTTTTCCACAGTTCTCAAGCTTACTTAACAAGTTAGGAATAATTAACATATATTCTAACTTGAGGAGGAATGTTAAAGAACATGATATCCACCTGGTGACAACCAACACACCAAATTTGAAATACCAACAATTTGGTGGGAAGGATAAATTTGTCCCAAGAATACGATCTCCATAATTGTGTTTATTTTTAATTATTACAATTTTGTTTTTCTTTTGTATAAATAAGTTGTAAACATTTGTTTATTCATCATCAATAAATCCAATTCTTACAAAGCATTCAAACAAACAAAGAAGAGAATCTGAAAAAAGAAGAAGCATTTAATATAGGCAGATTACCTCAATAGCCTCCATTATTCAAACAATAGCACCTATGAACAACCCAAAAATTAAATAAACACTGCATCTTCAATTTTCAATTTCATTCACATCATTGCCAAATCTAAGAATAAACCTAGCTACAAGAAAACTCAAAGACGAAACACGTAGATTAATAGTATGGAGGATTAATATATGAGTAAATATTTTAATCTATTTAAAAATTAAATTTTTTATTAATTTAATAAATATATAAATTAATTTAATAAATATAATATATCGAATACAAATTAAGACAAATATCAAAATAATTATAATCGATAAGTAACTATTACTTCTTGATGGATAATATCTAAAACTATTTTCATAATTAATAAGATGAAAACGAAATTTACGGATATCCAAAATTACATTTAAAATACCCATCCCTACCCACAGTCAAATCGTGCTCATAGATTATTAATTACCACTCAGCTGGCAAAAACTCATAGATCATCTCATATTCAGGTTCCATGAAATCAGTCAAAGAAGAAGCACCACTATACAAAGCTTTGGATTTCAATTAGCAGTGGATATAAAAGGGGCATTCCGAGAATCGAACTCGGGACCTCTCGCACCCAAAGCGAGAATCATACCACTAGACCAAATGCCCAGTTGAAACTACGAACAATAATATTTTATAAGAATAAAACAACAAAAGTTGTATTTACCGATCAATCTCCAACAGTTTATGAAATGAATGCTGTCTGTCCAAATTAGTTGACAGTTAGAGACAACTCAGAGGCAGTTCGGTCATTTCAACTTTCTTGGAGACTCCCACATCCACGTGTATCTATCTTAATGCGACCACCTACCATAAAATAAAGAATGAGAAAGACGAAAAAACAGTAGTTTTATTTTGGTAGGAAAAAGGAGGGTCTGAGAGACACCGCCCACCACCAATATTCCTTAGGTGTCTCCGCCTCACACTCCCATCTACTTCCCCTCTCTCTTCTTTCTTTCTCTCTCTCTACCAACTCTTCTGTGGATTGAAGTGGATTCTGAATCCTTCATCAGCCACATCAATAACGTCGTCGTTTACTTCTGTTCGATAGAGCAAAACATGTCCATTTCGAATTTGACGGCTTGCTTTCCCGCTGTTAACTCCGTTAATTTTACTCACAGAAAGATTCAATTTCTTTCCAGTTCCGCCATCAATTCCAGAGTTTCTTTTCCGTTTCGGGTATGTTTCGAATTTGATCTTATTTACAGTATATTGTACTGTTGTTAGAAACTCTCTCTGGTACATTTTGTTTAGTAAAATGCCCTTCTAAATCTGGACGATTACTTGCTTTCTCTTTAGTTCTCTAGGTCTAGCTACATTGATAGGGTTTAGTAGCTCTGAATTCTGTTGCTTTGAGTTATATTGATGAACGAAATTAAACTACACATGATGTTAAGATACACTTTTAATTCGAGGTGGGAGATGCTTAGGTCCCTTTGTTCATGAAATTGTACACATTCGTCTATTTGTTTTTAAGTGGTATGCTCTTAGGTCTCTTATTTATGAAAAATTACATATAAGAAATTCAATTTTATGCTTATGCTTCTCACATGTGTGTTTAATGAATGATGGATATTGTTTTTAATAAAATAAGCAAGAACACACAACTTTGCAAACTACATTATATATATCGTGATATATGGAAGCATTATCTTCAAAAATGGTAAATTGATTCTTTTTTAAAAATAATTTTAACACGTGGAACCATATAAGTGATGCATGTACAAAAAATGGTGCAAATTTGTAGTAGTTGTAGGGATTGTTTTTTGGTAGGCAAGAAAAACTACTATTTTATCCCTCTTAGTTAAGTGTAGATTTTTTTACCCCTCTAAATGAAGTAAAATGAAATTTACTTGTACTTTTTAAAGAAATGGGGGAGCAATGGGCTACTATTATAAAGCAAAGAGACTAATGTGTACCCTTTTAGTAGAGTAGGAGACTTTTCAAACGTTTTCCACATTTCCATTAGAGGGGTTTGAGTTCCATTTGATCGATGTTCAAAAATGGTAGATATTATCAAGTTTAAGCTTTTTTAGATTAAAATTCTTAATGCATTTACTACGGGTGGTTTGTTAGGACAACCATTAGCTTCCTTTCAATTTTTCGCTACCCATAATTCGGCGGTAAATATGAGTTATTTTAATTATCTTCTACAAAATTAAGTTCCAACTTCCAAATTCCCTATGATGATAGTACATTGTAATTAGTAAGAATTGCTAAGAATGCCCCATTTTCATATTTTCTGTATATTTTTCACTCCTGTCATGTTTTCATATGTACTGTATAATTATTTTATAGGATTCATATATTTTCCATAACAACAAAAAATGACAAGGATGAAAAATGTGTTATTTTAGTTAAAAATGGGGTATCCATAGACCTTGTAGTTATGTGTTTCTAGAGCTAATATGGTGTCTTTACTGACATATAAATACTGACCTCTGTTTTATTGCCTTTAAGATATGCAACTTATGGGAGTAAAGTTGGTTTCATGATTCTTAGTAACGTTCTCTCGATTGTTGTAGAATGAAGCATTTGGAAGTGCTTGGTTACCTCAGGCACAGTTGAGCAGTGCACGTAAAATTCATGGTGTCCGTATGGCACTATTGAATGAGAAACTTCCTCGTACCAAAGATTTGCCCAAGCCATCTGAACTCCTGGTAATAAAAGCTATATTTTTGAATCTCTCTTACTATTTTAGGTCTCATTTAACTTTGATATACTTGGCTAAAGTTTTCTAATTTTTTTTTAATTCATTTGCAGGAATATGATTTGGTTCAAGGAGCTCTTGTAAGTCTTCTGAATCTCTTAACCTCTTATAAGATATTGAGCTGTTTGTTTTATAATTCATATGTTGATGACTTTCTGGGATCAATCAAAATCATTATCATTGATAAGAAGTAGAACTTGGGTTTGTCATATGAGAAAATTATTAGTGGAGTAATAGATTGTCGATGGATTATAGAATATACCATGTATGAATGGAAGTGATATTCTCAAAACAAAGAAATCCAGAACTCTTATAGCTATAAAACTATATATGCAGGTTAGATGGAGTTCTGTTATGGACCGGACAATACCTGACCCACCAACTGCTGTTTTCCTACATGGTATACTTGGTAGCCGAAAGAACTGGGGTAGGCACTTTTTGTATGATCTTAAAATTTGTTATACACCTATAATGATCTTTTATATCAGTCTTTCAGGGAAAAGGACTTATGGATTTTACTTCTGAGTTCTGACATCTTGATCACACTTTTATTTTACTATATGCATGGTTTTAATGTAATATAAAGTTTCATTATCTGTCATAACAAATGTATTGTCTTTCCTTACCTAAATATCTATTTTTAATTCATAGGAACCTTTGCTCGAAGGTTGGTACAAGAGTTTCCAACATGGCAGGTATCATCCTGCAATTCTTTTTTGTATTGTAGTCATAATTCGTGTATTGACCCTTTGTTTATATAATTAGATAATAGGAGATAAAAGACAAAATCCGTTATGGATGGAACAAACACGTATATACATGCACAAATTTTATGATATACTTAAATTCATGTGCCTTGTTCTTCAATTTTTTTAAATAAAAAGGAAATAGTCTAAACTCTGCGATAGTGCAATGCCTTTATCTTTCCGACTAGATACCAGTAAATTTATCTATAATTCTCTGTCTTGACACATTTATAGTTTTTTTTAAGCATGTTTTTGGTACATTCCAAATTTGTATAACAGATCATTCAAATCTAACGGATTGAATCTTGCCAACTTCACATATTTTTGATGCAGTTTCTCTTAGTAGATCTTCGTTGTCATGGTGATTCAGCTACTATAAAGAAAAATGCCCCACACTGTGTGGCCTCGACTGCTTTTGACGTCTTAAAGCTAGTAAGTATTTTACCGATGACTGTTATTAGTAGACTAATTATTCCCTTCCAATTCTTCCAAGTTAGCTAGGAGTAGAGCGTGATAGATGCATGATGTGTTATGAATTTGTCAGATAAATAGTGCTGCTTGTTTTATATGCAGTACTTGTTTCTTTGTGGACTACGTGACCTTCCAGTTTGTTTGATGTTTTCATTGAAATATAGTTTTCTGAAAATTTTGCTACTCATTAAAAACTTCAACATCACGTTGGATTAATTGACCTGTGTACAGCTCATGCATGGCTAAATGCCTAAGCTTCCAACTTGATGATACGTTATAAAAATTCTGGAGGTTATAGCAAGTAGCTTATGGTGTGATGAATACTTAACAATATCACCAGCTATCTTCCCATGTGCTTGTCATAAAGTTTGGCAGTTTGCCTGAGGTGCTCTGTTAATAGTGTAGAGTCAATAAGACAGAGTAAGCAATGCTCCTTTGTTTAACAAATCTGAAGTTATTTTCTTTTTGTTTCTCTACTATGTGCATATTATTTAATTTACTACAACTCGCAATAGTATCTCAATATTTGCTGCATTTTATGCATGTAGTATGTTAAGCATATATCTCAATTTCGTGATAGCACTGATCTATTCAATAAAATGAAGCATATATAAGGAAATTATGTTCAAAGTTGGATGATATAAGGGGAATATACTCATGATTTCATGTAATTTATTCTGGAATTTTTGTCTGTAGATTCGACAGTTAAGAATAACACCCAGGGTTCTAGTGGGCCACAGTTTTGGAGGAAAGGGTATGTTCCAATAATTTTAATTTTATCTGTGGCCTACCTTATCTGCGAGCAATAGAATACTGTAAATATTTTCAATAATTGAGGACATTGGTGTTGAGCTATGCTATTTAATTTTCTTGCAGTTGTCTTAAGTATGGTAGAACAGGCTGCAAAACCTCTTGCAAGACCAGTCAAGGTAAGCTAATTGCTATTGATGTTTGCCTCAAGGATTTGACTCCAGTTGCCTTGTATTTTGAATAATTTAGATATCAAATGTCTTTCATAAGTATATGAAGCTGAAATATGTACACACAAATGGGTAGAATTTATGTGTTTGATGTGTCGTCTTGTGCATATGATATGGGAACTAGTGGTCATTATTACTTTAGTTTCCAATTTTGTCATCTCATCTGGGATATCCTTGCTTTCTTCTTCTTCTTCTTCTTCTTCTCTCTCTCTCTCCCTCTCTCCCCCACCCCCCCTCTTCTTTCTCTCCTACCCTTCTCATTTATTTTGTATCATTGATGATTTACTTGTGCTTGGCCTTAAAAATTATAAAAGAAACCTTGCTCCTATTTTGTTACCAAGATTACTGTTTACGGCAGTCAGTTAAGTGTAGCATATTTTACAGTGCTTGTGGACCTAAGTTAAATTATGTAATATTGTGGGCATATGTGGTTCAAATTAATGAGTACCTGTTAATTGTCTTTTCTTTTGTGTTATTTTTTTTTCCGATATCTTGAAAATAATAATTTCTGTAGGTTTGGGTTCTAGATGCCACTCCAGGTAAAGTTCGACCAGGTGGAGATGGGGAAGATCATCCAGCTCGACTTATATCTTTCCTTAGAAAATTGCCAAAGGAGGTAAGTGCAATTTCAAGTTATTGCTTTTCTGTTTTTGTTATAGATGCAGTCCATTTTTATGATTCTATCTGTGAAGAGTATAGAGAGATAAGAAGAAAGAATGATTTAATGTTGTATTGGTGTGTTTGAAAATGTACATAGAGAACTCTATTTATAGAGTTGTAACAAGTGTAGTACAAGTGTAGTACAAGTGAAATAGTAAGTGTAGTACAAGTGAAATAGTACAAGTGTAGTACAAGTGAAATAGTACAAGTGTAGTACAAGTGTAGTACAAGTGAAATAATACAAGTGTACTACAAGTGAAGTATAAGTGAATTACAATATCAAATATAACTGAACATCCCCCCTCAAACTCAAGGAGGAAGAGAAACAATCAACTTGAGTTTGGAAACTAATTCTTGAAATCTGCCTGGTAGATGAGATTTGGTGAAGATGTCAGCTGTTTGATCTGTGGAGGATATTGATTTGAGACAAACAGTATCTTGAAGAACATGTTGATGAACAAAATGACAATCAATCTCGATATGTTTTGTTCGTTCATGAAATACATTATTGTGAAGCAATAGCACTACGATTGTCACAATATAGATAGTCCGATTGATTGGAGAATACCCATGTCGGCAAGTAACCAAATGGAGCCAAAGAAGTTCTTGAGTGGTGTCGGCTAAGACACGATATTCCGGTGTTGGATCGAGATAGTGAGGATTGTTTCTTGCTTCAAGATATGAGAGAGTTTCTAAGAAAGAAACAATATCCAATAGTAAAGCGACGATCAGTTGGGTCCACACCTTGATCGGCTCGAGTAGGCGGAAAGAAGAAGATTAGACTTGTTGGAGAAGTGGAGGCCGTGAAACATGGTGCCTTTGATGTAGCGGAGAATGCGGAGAACGCATGAATATAATGGAGTAGGCAAGTGGAGCGAGACATGAATTGACTAACGGATGAACGGCCTTAGGCAATGTCGGACGGTATTTGTGAGATAAACAAGACTTCCTACTAGTTGTCTATATAATGTGGCATGCGAGAGAATAGTACCATCCAATGGAGTAAGTTTGACATTGGTTTCTAGAGGTGTTGATGCGGTTTGCAATCAAGATGAGGCCGGTCAGATTAAGAATATCGGATGAGTACTTTGCTTGAGAGAGATAATATCTCGAGAATCGGATGAGATTTCTAGGCCCAGTAGTGGAGACGACGAGTCTTTCATTTCAAATTGATGGCTCGAGAAGCGCAGAGATCAATAATTCCATTAGAGTCATTCCACTGTTATGATCATATCATCTACGTAAAAGGAGTAAGTGTTACACCGGTGAGTCTTAGAATAAAGAGACAGAGTCATAAGAAGCGGAAGTGAAACCAAAGTCGGTAAGTGTGGAGTGAATTTGGCAAACCAAGACAGGAGCTTGTTTGAGGCCATAGTAGAGTATGGCAAGTCTGCATACTTGATGAGGTGAATGAGTGTATCCGGAGGAGGTTTCATAAAAACTTCCTCGGTTATGTCTCCATTGAGAAAAGCATTTTTGACATCCATTTGAAATATGTTCCAATATCGGGCGTAACAACAGAATGATGCTTGAACAGGAGGCGTGAGCTACAGTGCAAAAGTTTCTTCATAGTCGATTCCATATTCTGTAAAACCCTTTCTGCAACCAGGGCAGGCTTTATATCGTTCCTGAGACCATCTATCCGAATGAGTTTTGATTTTGAAAATCCACTTACAACCAATCAAAAGATTTATTAGATGGAAGATCAACAGATCCCAGTGTATGTGCTTTTGTTAATGCACGTAATTCATGTCATAACTTGTTGCCAATGAGGGTTAGAACTAGCCTGCATAGTTTTGGGGTTCGCTGATGAGACAAAATAGTAGAGAAACATTGGTAATCACGAAGATGAAAAGGAAGACTACTTACACGAGTAGAACTGACGAAGTGATGACTCGACAATCAGGTAGTTGGTCTTCAAGATGTTATGGTAGGATCAGCGAAGGAGCAACACATCGGGAGAAAGCGTAGTAGACGATGGTGAGGTAATGGTGCAATGTCGGGAGGAAATAAATCAATAGTTGGATCATTAAAAAATAAGAGTGAGGTAGGAGATGAGACATGAAATGAGGAAATAGAGAAAACAATTTATGTTCCCAAAAGATGACATGTGAGAGATCTGTGATCGTTTAGAGATGGGGTCCCAACAACGATAGCTTTGTGTTACATTCCATACCCTAAGAAATAACAAAGGTGAGCACAAGGTTCTAATTTATTGCGTTCGTGAGGGTGAAGAAGAAACAAAGCACAACCTGAAACACTTTGAAAGCGGTACCAAGATGAAGTACTATAGAAGACATGCCGAGGATTGATTGTGAATAATAGGTACATGAACACGATTGATGGTATGAGCAGAAGAGCTGCCTATCCCAAAAGCGTCAGACGAACTAGAAATGAGGAAGTGCGAAGCAATATTAAGAATAATGTGTTTTTATTTCAACTCTTCCATTTGTTGAGATACCAAGACAAGAATATTGAGAAAGAGTCCCATTTTGTCGAAGAAAATTTAAAAACTATGTTTCTTTATATTCCATAGCATTATCAATTTCTAAGTACTTTGATATTTTGACAAAATTGGGTTTAACCATTTGGGCAAAATCATAATAAATTTTGAGTAATTGAGATCTATGTTTCATGACAAAAATCCATGTGAATCTTGAATAATCATCAATAAAAATGACAAAGTAAACACATCCCCCATAGTAGAATGTGAGGATGGACCAAACTGTCAGAATGAATTAAGTCAAAGGGAAGGCAGTAGAATCACTTTTATTAAAACATAAAGCATGTTGTTTTCCAATTGACAAGGCAAACAATTTACATTATCGAGAAATAAAAGCGGATCCTAATTTACCGAAGATGCTGGGGCTAAGACGTCTGTAGACTTATGGCCTAAACGAGCATGCCGCCATAAGTTGATAAGAGTAGTAGAAGAAGCAGAAGTATGAGAGAATTGGGTAGATGAAGGTCGATAAGTTCAAATAATCGTCAACCTACGGCTTTATCGAAAGATCATCTGTCATGGATCACCGCATGACAACCCAGAGAAGAGGAAAAAGTAATAGTAAGACCAAGTTCACATAATTGACCAACAGAGATAAGATTTAGAGTAAGGTTGGGAATATGAAAGGTGTCAGAAAGTGATATAGAAGATGTGGAAACTTGTCCTATAGCATTAACATGCATATGTGAACCATTGACAGTTTAAATTAAAGGTTTAGAGATGGAAGATTGTGTGGGAGAAAAGATGTGAGTATCATGAGTCATATGGTTACAACAAGCAAAATCAAAATATCATAAAGATTTACCTGATGTGAGACAATGAAGCGGTGAGAGGAGGATTATTAGATTGTGAGAGAACATATTTAAGAAGACCTTGAGTTCTTGAGTAGAGAAGGTAAATTTGTCATGATTATCCTCGAAAGCAATGATGATAGATGAGTTACTATTTTTACCGAACCGTGGCAGAGGGATTAGTGAGGAATAAGAGGATTAGAAAGCAATCTCTGTTAAAGTGTCCCTGACCCTTCTTGTGACAATATATACATACCCGAATGGGACATGTAAGCTCAAGATTGGGGTTGTGACAAACATGATGGCAGCCTTGATGTTTGAAGTCTCTTTTTGAACTTCCTTTAGGGCGATAAAGGGTGGTAAACGAGAATCTATATGATGAACTTTGAAAACCCCCATCCAAGTTTCTTCGAAGAAGCTGGCCACGATATCTGAGATCGGGAAAGGACTCAGGTGGAGTAAGGAAGCCCGAACAGGTTCAAATCGATTATGGAGAGCCATGAGAAAAATAATAAGACGCTGGTGATTACGGTAAGTTGCAAACATCTCAGCATCAATCTTGTTCGTCCAAGTTGGTTCAGAGAGAGCAAGTTGATCCCAAATAGTATGCATTTAAGAGAGAAATTGGTTAATGGTTTGATCAGCCCTTTGGCGTTTGGTATGAAGAGTTGTTAGAAGTTGATATTGGTTGGCCAAATCTGTTGTAGTGAAACGAGCCTCAAGAAATTCTCAAACTTTTTTGGCAGTGTCAAAACGTCCAAATTCACCATGGATGGAGGGTAAGGTGGTGTTACGGAACCAGGTAATAATTTGATGGTGTTTACTCTCCCAGTCTTCAAGGCGGTCAGCAAATAAGGAGTTGTTTTCAGTGGTTTCTTGGATGGGTATAGAGATATCACCAGTTATGAAACACCATAGCTTGCGTCCTTTCAATAAACTTTTCATTGCTTGTAGGAGCTAGGTAGTTAGTATCATCAAGGGTGGTAGAGATTGGTTTTGGGACATCATTTCGATCTATTTTAACGAAATAATGGAGGAAATATAAAGCAAATATATAGAAACAGTATAAAGGAGATATCCTTAAAAATGAAAAGAGGAGTTGAAAACAAGCCTGGAACCGGGTTGAGGTGAGCCGGGTTGGAGTGAGTCGGGTTGAGGTGAGCCGGGTTGGAGTGAGTCGAGTTGAGGTGAGCCGGGTTGGAGTGAGTCGAGTTGAGGTGAGCCGGGTTGAGAGTAAACCGAGTTAGGGTGAGTCGGGTTGGCTGTGATGAAGATAGGCAAAATTTTGATAGAAATTTTAGAGGTATATAAGAGGCTCTGATACCATGTGAAGAGTATAGAGAGATAAGAAGAAAGAATGATTTAATGTTGTATTGGTGTGTTTGAGAATGTACATAGAGAACTCTATTTATAGAGTTGTAACAAGTATAGTACAAGTGTACTACAAGTGAAATAGTAAGTATAATAATAAGTGTAGTACAAGTGAAATAGTGGAAGTGTAGTACAAGTAAAATAATACAAGTGTAGTACAAGTGAAGTATAAGTGAATTACAATATCAAATATAACTTAACACTATCATTAGTTTATGTGTTTATTTCTCTGTTCTATAATTTTTTGAGGCTATTCATATTTGTCCCAGTCAATTGTGGGATATGATTTTAATTTAGCTGACCTTTTTTTTTTCCTCTGGACAAAAGGTATCTTCAAAACGAGATATTGTTAAGGCTCTGGTTCATGAAGGGTTTTCGACAGATGTGGCACAGGTACATTTCAAACACTAACACTGAGAATCAATGTGTGCAGCCAACTTAGATATGCTGTGTCTGAAATTTAAATTCCATGTGGACATCTTTATTCATGTGCAGTGGGTGGTTACCAACCTTCGTCCAATACCTAATTCATCACCGTCAAGCTTCTCATGGGTGTTTGATCTTGAAGGAATAGCTGAAATGTATAAATCATACGAAGAGACAAATTTATGGTAGTAGCAAATCTATTGCTTAATTCCTACATGCTTTTATTTTCAATTCATAACAGTTCTCATTCCTTGACCTGAGTCATGCCATGAATTTTACAAATTTCAGTTGAGTTGCAACGTGAACTGATATTTTTTTTCTCTCAACTCTGTAGATATTATATGCTTCCAATTGTTTCTTAAAATGGAAGAAATCCTAAGAAATCTCGTATATGGTATGTTTAACTTGCTTCCTTATCTTTGGGTTACTACAGGAAAATAGTTGAAGAAGTGCCGCGAGGTGTACATGTAAATTTTTTGAAAGCAGAAAGGAGCTTGCACAGATGGGCTCTTGAAGATATCCAAAGAATTCATGCTGCTGAGGAGATAGCAGCCGACGGTGGAGGTGGAGTTGAAATGCATGTCCTTGAAGACGCTGGCCATTGGGTAGGTTGCCTTCAAATGATTGTCTCATGAAGCATTAATTAAATTCCTTGTTACTATAGATTACAATTTATTTCCCAAATGCTGTATCTGTAGTACTTTTTGAAAACTTAAACAGGTACATGCTGATAATCCAGACGGGCTATTCAGGATTCTATCGTCTTCTTTTTCTTTCCAAGGAGTGAAAACCCAAGGAGAGTAATGCTATGCCTTGGAGGAAATACCAGTCTAGTTTGGTATTAGTTATTTTGGTAGTTTCTCCATTCAAATCGTTTTATTTCCTTTTTTTTTTTTTTTGTATCGTAATAGGTTTGTCTGCATCTTTTTATATTCTTCCCTATTATTCTTATTTAGCTCTACTTTTCCCACCAATCTTCTTCGTCGGTAAATGAAATTTAAAAAGCTGTACTTCTAGATTTAGGGTAGAAAAAAATCTGAAGTATTTGTAGAATATTTGTTTGACTAGTTGAAAACATGTGTATTGCATGTGAATTGTTTTAATATTTATTTATTTTTTGTTAATTTTTACAATATATTCAAAATAAAAATATAAAATTAAATAATTTTTAAATTTTTTGAATTAATTGTGATAGTAAATTTATTATGGACAATTATCAATTAGATATTGTCTTCCAAAAGCATAAATGAATAAATAAACATTATTAATTAAAGCTCTCACAGTTTTGGAAAGTGTTTACAGTTTTTTTCTATTAAGTTTTAAATAAAAATAAAATATGATTTATCTCATGAAATTAGAGTTAGTATTTTTAGTTATTTTAAATAAAAATAAATATTTGTATTGTTTCTTCACATAGATTTGGTTTTAGTGTGATTTTCTTTTATCTATGTATCCATTTATAATGCTTTATGTTATGTTTATCAAATAATCGATTGAAGAATTTTATAATAGAGCAAAAGATAAATTTCAATTTTTTTATAAACTTAAAGAATGTTTTAGTTTTAGTTTAATAATTTTTATTGTTGATTTATTTATATTGATGATTTATCAAGATTATACCTTTCGATCGTTAATAAAATTCTATTTTAAAAAAAAAAGTATTTTTAGTTCTTACCTCAATTTTATTTTTTGAAAAAATAAAAAATAACATTTTTAAATTTTGTAGTTTTAAAATAGTATTTTTTTATGCCAATTTTATATATTTTTACTATTAAAAAAAGTATGATATATTATTTTACCTTAAATGTTATTTAATTTCACACCATTTAAATTGAATTATGGTTATTTAAATCTTTTTAATGTTAAAAATCGTCCAAGTGGAACCAGTTCAATATTATTGGGATGTTGATGATACAATAAATTATAGAGAAGAAGTTAAAGGAAGAAGAAGAACCAGAGAAGGAGTTGAATTTCTGTAAAGATTCTTGATAACCCTTCTGATTTCTAAGTGATTTTATATATAGCCTTATAGGAAACAAATTGGAGAACGATTTTTAATTGATTTCTGGCATCCCTAACAGAATTCCTAACCCTAATTTATTATGTGGTTCCTTTCTATTTTCCTAATCGAATTTGTGCCTTCCCTGTGCCTATCCTCCACGCGCGTCTATGCACTCTGTGCGTCTGGTGTTGTTTCAATGATGATGAACAAAATTGGCTCGTATTATTCCTCCCTCCCTACGAGAATCCTTGTCCTCAAGGATGAAGTTTGCGTATGATTTCAAAAATCGCCACGCATTTTCCTAAGTAGCTTCTTCGATTGGAATGTCCTTCCATTTGACCAGAATTTCTGTCTTGGGTTGATATTTTTCTTTTTGGGTCACACGACGGTCGAGAATGGTTTCAGGCTGAGGAAGAATAGTTGCATGATCAGAGACTGGAGGAGGTTGGCTTGAGCTTGATGGAATTTCCCCTTCGTGTTTTCTTAGCATGCTTACATGAAATACATCATGTATTTGTGAAGCAGGAGGCAGTGGCAGCTTGTAAGCCACTGGTCCTATTCGAGCGATGATTCTATATGGCTCAAAAAAACGAGTAGCTAATTTTCTTGATGAGCAAAAGGCTACTGAAGTTTATCTATAGGGTTAGAGCCTTAGGTAAACATAATCCCCCTCCTTGAAGATGACCTTTCGTCGATGTCTATCAGCTTGGCATTTCATCCGATTATGAGCTTGTAGTAGATTGTGCCTTAATTCTCGTAGCAGGTGATCTCTGGTACGCAGGTGCTCATCCACAGCTAGCACTTGAGTAGTTTTGGGAACATATGTTAATAAGTGTGGAGGTGGAATGCCGTAAACTACTTCAAAGGGAATCATTTGCGTTGTGGAGTAGATGGAAGTGTTGTATTTGTACTCTGCCCGGGGAATCCACTCAATCCAATTGAGTGGTTGATCCCTAGTGAAGTAGCGCAGATATTGCTCTAGTGTACGGTTGGTTACCTCAGTCTGCCCATCTGTCTGAGGGTGGTAGTTGGAGCTCATGCACAATTGGGTTCCTTGTAAATGAAACAACTCTTGCCAGAAGGAACTAATAAACACCTTATCACGATCATTAACGATAGAAATGGGCATACCATGCAGGCGCAAGATATTGGACACAAATGTCTTGGCCACAGTGGGGGTTGAAAATGGGTGTTTCATAGGAATGAAATGAGCATATTTACTCAAGCGGTCCACAATCACCATTATAATTGTATGTCTCTTTGAAACTGGTAATCCTTCCACAAAATCCATTGAGATATTAGCCCAAATCTTCTCAGGTATGGAAAGTGGCTGAAGTAACCCTACTGGTCTCATAGTCTCTGTTTTGAACCTTTGGCAAGACTCACACTCCCTGAGGAATTTCTTCAACATTTGGCACAATTTAGGCCAGGTGAAGCTATTTTTGATGCGAGATAGGGTTTTGTGGAATCCAAAGTGTCCCCCCATTGGGGTGGAGTGACAATTAGCTATGATTTGAGGTATAAGGGAGGATTTAGGGCTCATGTATACTTTGTTGTCTTTAAACCAGACCCCATCTCGTTGTAACAACTTATGAGCCATTGTAGGAGTGGATTTGGCTATCAGGTTTGTATAGAAGGGATCCTGCTGAACTTCTTTCTGTACTTATGGCCACCAGTCTGTGGCTGAGATACACTCAAAAAAAGAACTCCATTACTCGTGAAAGAGAATTAGCTTCTTGGTTTTCCTTCCCATGTTTGTACTCAATTTTATAATCATAACCAAGTAGCTTAGGCAACCATCGTGCCTGTGCTGGAGTGGTAATGCGCTACTCTAGCAGATATTTGAGGATTCTTTGATCAGTACGGATGGTGAAAGGTTTTCCTAATAGGTAAGGGCACTACAATTGGATAGCCTTAATGATAGCTAACATTTCTTTCTCATATGTTGATAAAGCCAATGTTGAACCCTTGAGAGCTTGGCTGAAGTAAGCTATTGGTCTGTCTTCTTGAGTAAGGATAACCCTCAACCCAATGCCACTAGCATCACATTCCATTACAAATCCTTGGGAAAAATTGGGAAGGCTCAAAACTAGTGGTGATGTTAGGGCCTCCTTTAGCTGTTTAAATGAATTTTCAGCAGATGCATTCCAGTTAAACCCTTCTTTGCTCAAGAGACGAGTTAAGGGAGCTACCAAACTACCAAAATTAAGCAAAAAATTTCTATAATAGCTAGCTAACCCCAGGAAGCCTCTGACTCCTTTAGATGTGGTTGGGGTTGGCCATTCCTTAACAGCTTGGATCTTTGAAGGGTTCACAGAGACCCTTTGATCTGAGACCACATGGCTTAGATATTCTATTTTTTTTACCCTGAATTGACATTTGGTTTTCTTGGCATACAAGTTGTTAGTTGCTAGAAGCTGAAGGACTACTCTCAAATGCACCAAGTGATCATCCCTTGATTGGGAGTATATCAAGATGTCATCAAAGAATACCAGGATGAACTTTCAAAGATAAGGTTTGAAAAGATCATTCATGAGACCTTGGAAAGTAGCTGGAGAATTAGTGAGGCCAAAAGGCATTACTAAGAATTCATAATAGCCTTCATGGGTTCTAAAGGCCATCTTAGGGATATCCTCATGATAAACTCTTATCTGATGATACCCTGATCGCAGATATATCTTGGAGAAAACATGAGCCCTGTAGAGCTTATCTAATAGCTCATCAATCACAGGAATGGGGTACTTATCCTTAACTGTGTTATCATTCAAAGCTCGATAGTCTACACAAAATCTCTAACTGTCGTTAGTTTTTTTAACCAACAAAACTGGTGAAGAAAATGGGTTGCTGCTATGCCTGATTAGCCCAGATTGAAGGAGTTCTTTAACCATCTTCTCAATTTCTACCTTTTGATAATAGGGGTAACGGTAGGGTCTAACATTAATTGGCCATGCTCCTAGCTTCAGAGGTATATGATGATCTTCTTGTCTTTTTGGGGGTAGCTCTGAGGGAAGTTCAAATATATGAGAGAACTCTGTTAATAATTGTCTCATTTCTGGAAATAGGGAAGCATCCTCCTGTGGATCCTGAACCCTTATGGGCAAAATTTGAAGGAATAACCCTATATTCTGCAGCTCATCGCATTCCTTGTTGGTTAGGGTTGCACTATTGGTTCTTTGTAAGCCTTGGAATGTATAAGTGATTCCTCCTATCTTGAAGCTGAGGGTGAGCCTCTTATAATTCATTTCTATTGGACCTAGGGTTTCAAGCCATTGAACCCCAAGCACTACCTGGCATGCAGCTACTGGTAGCACAAAATAATCTATTGAGACCAGATACCCTTGAATAGAAAGAGTAAGGCCTCTACATTACCCCACGCTTTCAATCTTTTCACGATTGGCTATCATAACTTCCAATCTCTAATTCTTAGTGATAGTTAAGCCAAACTGGGAAACCAAGGTTTGATCAATGAAATTATGTGTACTGCCCCCATCTATCAAAACTAGTACCTTCTTATTTCTTAGATTTCCCATGACTCTAAGTGTTTGAGGATGATTAGTACCTACTATTGCATGAAACAAGATTTTTGGCACCAGCTCCTGAGATTCTTGTTCAGGGTGCTCTTCTTCTGGAGTTTCTATAGGGTTTTGATGCAATTCCTCTATCATAAACATTTGGGGTCATGCGTAATGGTGACCTACTACAAACTTCTCATTACAGTAGTAGCACAAGCCCTTATCTCTCCGTTCTCGTGCCTCCTGATTAGTTATTCTTTTAAAGGTCACTGGTTGGGATGGAGTGGAACGCTACAAAGGTGAGGATCCCAGCACACCAGCGTGGGAGTGGTTTATTGGTTTGGGAAGGCTTGTATAAGACTGATAATGTGGATTTTAGGCAGATTTCCTCTACAACATATTTCTCTCTTCGATGAGCCTAGCTACCCCAATGGCCTCAGCCAATGTTTTAGGCTGCTTGATCTTCACATCGAGGCGGACTTCATCTTTCAATCCAGCTATAAAGCACCCTATTAGGAATGCTTCTGGTAGTCCATCCACTATGTGTGACAATCTTTCAAAGGCTTCTTGGTATGTTGCTACACTGGTGGTATGCCTTAAGCGAGTTAGACCTTCTGAGGGATCCTTGTAATTTGTTGGTCCAAATCTGAGTTGAACAACATTGGTGAATTCCACCTAGCTGGAAGGATGCGAGTTGCACCTGTTGATCTGGGCTAACAATAGTAAACTCAAAATATTGCTCAACTCTATAGATCCAACCAGTTGGATCTTCACCAGAAAATCTGGGAAATGAAAGTTTCAAGTTAGGATGGGGGTTGTCTATGGTTGATCGTGAAGTGTGGGGATGAGGTCGCAGAGTTCCCTCTCGTACGAAGGGGTTAACCTCTGAAGGGTTTTAGGTTGCTCGTATTGCTTGTAACTGAGAGAGCACAGTGCCGAGGGTTTCCATAACCTCTGTACGGAATTCCACATTGGATTTTCCCTGAGTATCCATGGTCGAACGGTTCTGATACCACTGATACAATAAATTGTAGAGAAGAAGCTAAAGGAAGAAGAAGAGCCAAAGAAGGAGCTGAATTTCTACAAAGATTCTTGATAACCCTTATGATTTCTAAGTGGCTTTATATATAGCCTTACAGGAATCAAATTGGAGAACAATTTCTAACTGATTTTTGACATCCCTAACAGAATTTCTAACCCTAATTTATTCTATAGTCCCTTTCCATTTTCCTAACCGAATTTGCGCCTTCCTTGCACCTATCCTTCGCTCGTGTCCATGCGTTCTGTGCGTCAGGTGCTGTTTCGATGATGATGAACGGAATTGACTTGTATCAGTTGATTTTATTATTGTAAGTTTTAATGTGATTTTTTTTTCCAAAATTTACTTCTATAACTTAAAATAAAATATAAAGTATAATTTTAACTTTTATATATAATATAGTTATAGATTGATATATATTTGCAAATTTGAGTTTTTTTTAAGTTTTTCTTCAAAAAATAAAATAAATTGGTCATTTTCTTGTCAATAAATATAATGGATATTTATATTTAATAAAAAAATGATAAAAATAAAATGTTTAATAATTAAAATACATGATATATATATATATTAGAAAAATTAAAATAATTTTAAATTTAATCAATTTAAGATTTAAAATTTAGAATTTAACAACTAATAAAAAAATATTAGGGTTTAAAATTTAGGATTTACGGTTTAGAACTTAGGACTTAGTAATCAATAAAAGAGTATTATTAATAAGTTAGTATTTTTATTTTTGTTTAAAATATACATTCTAATTACTTATTTCTTATTTTTATCTATTTTATTTTAATTGTAAATATCTGACTTTATTTTTTTTTTGGTGTAAATATCTAATTTTATTTATATCTTATTTTTATTTTGTCTATTTTATGGTTGAATATAAATAGTATCTATACTAATTTAAAACTCTTTAAATGTAAGCTCATTAAACGCACCAATGAATGGTGAAAATCTTTTGGAAAAAAAAAATGTCGAAAATCAAAATAACTAAAATCTTCCTACAAAATGCCTAATGGAAAAACGATTAAAGTGTTCAAAGTAAAGGGACCCTTGTGTCTGAATCTTATATTCAGAGGTAGGGGTGAGCAAAATATCCGATCAATCCAAAAAATTCGATCAATCCGATCAAATCTGAAAAAAAATGAGTGGTTTCGATCCGAGGTCGAATCGGATTCAGATTGGATTTTATCAATCCGCTCGGATTCGGATTGAAAATATTCAAATCCGAATAATCCAATCCGATCCGATACATTTATATATTATTTTAAAATAAATATATAATAATTAATAAACTTAATTATCTAACCTAACTTATTAAACCTTATTAAACCTAGCCGCCAATCTCTTAAGAAATCTAATAATTTTTACAGCTTCCATCTTTCTCTCTGCCTCCATCCTAATATTTTTCCAACTGCTTCCATCTTTTTCTCTGCCTCTATCCTAATATTTTTTCCAACTACTTCCATCTTTCTCTCTGCCTCCATTGCTGGTTTTAGGTTCTGCTGCTCTCTGTTCTACTGTCGCCATTCTGCTGCTCTCTATTCTACTGCTCGCCGTTCTACTGCTCTCTATTCTGCTGCTCGTCGATCTGTTGTCGCCGCTCTGGTGCACTCTGCACGCTGCATTCTGCTCGTTGCTCGCTCCTGTCACTTTTCATTGTTCTTCATCATCCTACATAGTAGGTTATATTTGTTTGAACTTTTTTCTTTTTCTAAATTTTGATTTCAGATCTAATATTCATCTTTCTCTCTACCTCCATTGTTGGTTTCAGGTTCTATTGCTCTCTGTTCTGCTGTCGCCATTCTACTGCTCTCTGTTCTGCTGCTCGCCGTTTTGTTGTTCTCTGTTCTGCTGCTCGCCGATCTACTGCTCTCTGTTCTGCTGCTCGCCGATCTACTGCTCTCTGTTCTGCTGCTCGCCAATCACTGCTCGCTACACTCTGCACGCTACTCGCTACACTCTACTCGCTGCTCGTTGCTCGCTGCATTCTGCATTCTGCTCGCTGGTCGCTGCATTCTGCATTCTGCACTCTGCTCGCTGCTCGCTCCTGTCACTTTTCATTGTTCTTCATCATCCTACACAGTAGGTTATATTTGTTTGAACTTTTTTCTTTTTCTGAATTTTGATTTCAGATCTAATATTCAAATGCTTTGTTTTGTTTGTTATTGATAGTTATTACTTTTGTTTCAAATTAATGTGTGAAGTAAGAAGCTATCTAGAACATATTGTGTGATTTACTGTTTTTTTATAATAATTTTTAAGAGCTATGAGATGAAATTACGAGTCTGAGTAGAAATGTGATGGTATTGTAAAACAAAAATTGGGTATCATTATAAGAGAACTTTGAAAGGTCATAACTTTGTGCTAAGAGGTCTATTTTAGATGAATATTTTTTTGATTCCATGTAACTTTTCGATATCTAGGAATGGCAAATTGCCAAAGGCGGTTTGTCCAAAAGTTTTTCCAAAAAATGTTATTTTTCATGTTTTAATTGAGTTAAAAAAATTTAAGATACTTTTAAAATATTGAGGTCTATTAATATTGAACAATCATGTCCAACATCTATGTGCACATTTTTACAATTATTTATTGTAAATGTCTAATATTTTTTTCTACAACTATAGAGATGACTTTAGATAAAGATAAGGATACACTTTATGTGATTGAGGAATTAAATAAGGATGAAAGTGCAACACAACCAACTCAAGAAGAAGATTCTGTAAGTACTCCAATTCTTGACCTTTGCATTGATTCTAAAGAAGAAGGTAAAAAAGTTTCCTCTAGATCTAGTAGTGAAGCATGGACTCATTTTACCATAGAAAGGGTAGGGCAACATCGCAAAGCCATATGCAAATATTGTAAGAAACAATATAAGTATGTGTCTAGCAAATCTGGCACGTCAAATTTGCTTGCACACATTGTCATTGGATGTGATAAGTTTCCCGATAGAGTTCTTAAGAAACAAAAAACTTTAGCTTTCCATAAGGGAGGAAGTCTTGTACCTCACAATTTTAATGTTGAAAGATGTAAAGAAAAATTGGTAAAGATGATAATAAAAGATGAATTGCCATTTATTATCGTAGAAGGTGAAGGATTTAAGGAGTTTATTGAAGAACTACAACCTTTGCTTAAAATCCCTTCTCGATGAACTATTGCAAGAGATTGCTTGAATTTGTACGTTACTGAAAGAGTAAAATTGAAAGAGTTGTTGAATAGAACTAGAAAAGAATATGTCTTACCACTGATACATGGACATCTTGTCAGAATTTATGTTATATGTGTTTAACTGCTCATTTTGCTGATAATGGTTGGAATTTACAAAAGAGAATCTTGAACTTTTGTCAAGTTTTAAATCATAAAGGTGATACGCTTGGTAGAGTGATTGAAGCATGTTTGTTAGATTGGGGCATTGATAGGATATTATGTATTACAGTTGATAATGCAAGTTCTAATGATACTGCAATTACTTATTTGAAAAAATGTGTTAATGGTTGGGGTAATGCAATTTTTAAATCAAAACACTTGCACATGCGATATGGTGCACATATTCTGAATTTAATTGTTGAGTAGGGTTTGAAAGAGTATAACATATCAATAAATAGGATTCGTGCTGTTGTAAGATACGTGAGAGGATCACCAATTAGACTGCAGAAATTTAAGAGTGCTGCTGAAATGGAAAAACTCTCTACTCAAAAAATTGTTTGTTTAGATGTTACGACAAGGTGGAATTCAACTTATTTGATGTTGGATTTTGCGACTTATTTTCAAAAAGCATTTGAAAGGTTAGAGATCACCGATTTGGGATACTATCAAGAGTTTTGTCGAGGTGCAATTAAACAAGCTCCGACTATAATGGATTGGGGTAATGCTAGATATTTTGTCCAATTTTTGAAAGTTTTTTATGAAGCAACATTATTGTTTTCTGGATCTTTGTATGTGACTTCTAATTTCTTCTTGGATCGTATTTGTTTTATTCATGATCAACTGGATATGTGGAGTAAATGTAAGGATTACATTATGATGAAGATGGCTAGTGATATGAAGGTAAAGTTTGACAAATATTGGGGAGGAATATCTAAAATGAATATGATGTATTTTGTGGCTGTTTTACTTGATTCTAGGCATAAAGAGTGTTCTTTACATCTAAGTTTACTAGAATTGTGTAATGGGGATGAGATTGAGGCATCAATGAGTTCAAAAAGGGTGAAAAAAACTTTGGAAGATATGTATGAGGAGTATCATAAAACTTATTTTCCATCAAACACAGAAGAATCTTCTCAACCTTTAGAAATTGGTACAAAAGGTTTTGGTTTAGAAGCAGATGCATTCCAACTTTATGCTTCTCGTAAGAGAAAGCATTTAAAAGAAGTTCATACTATGGAAAACAAATCTGAGTTGGAAAAATACTTACAAGAAGCATTGGTTGATATGGATGATGATATATTTGATCTATTAAGTTGGTGGAATGTTCATTCTTCAAGATTTAAGATTTTTTCTTTGATAGCTCGAGATGTATTGGTCATACCAGTATCTACTGTAGCATCTGAATATGCATTTTCTACTGGTGGCCGTACAATTAGTCCATACAGGAGTTCCTTATCTTCTAAAACGGTACAATCTTTGATTTGCACTCAAAATTGGATTCGTTCATCTCCAATCATTAATATCCAAGAATCACTTGATGAAATTGAGGCTCTAGAATCAGGTATATTGCATAAAAATTTTAAATATATATAGATTTATTTGTTATCAAATATATATTATTATGTTTATTAGCTCTTTATTTATGTATATTTTTAACTTTTTAATTTTGATCATGCAGATGTTCTTGATGGTATTGGTGACTTAAACTTTGAATGATTATTAAAAAGAGTTATTGTTATTATTAATTTTGGAGAGTGAAGTTAATTTATGTAATTAATATTTAATTTTTTGGAGTTAAATTATGTAATTGATGTTGAATTTTTTTCTTTTTGATTATTTTTGTTGAATTATTTTTAATCATGTTGTCTACTTTTTAATTTGTATGAAAAATATTTTTATTTTAGAATTTTTTATTTTATGTAATTTTTCATTTTATATGTTAAAATTATATTAGATTTGGATTTGTTCGGATTGACATTTATAGCGGTTCGGATCATATTGATATTTCATAATTTGCTTATTTATGTAATTTTTTTAATAGATTTAAATTAAAATTTTGACCCTAACCGATCGGATTGGAATTTAAAGCAGATTCAGATTGAATAATTTTCGGATTGGATCGGATTCGGATTGACTTAAAATTGGCGGATTTGGATTTGTTCGGATTGGCATGTACAACGGATTAGATTGAATAATTTTTGGATCGGATCGGATCGGATTCGAATTGATTTAAAATTAGCGGTTTCGGATTTGTTCGGATTAGCATATACAACTGATCGGATTCGGATTGAATAATTTATAATTTGTTTCGGATCGGATTCAGATTAACCTAAAATTTACTGTTTTGAACCGATACTCACCCCTATTCTGAGGGTTGCTTTATATTTAAATTGTGATATGCATGAAGTTGGAATGCGAGGTGAATTTCAATAAATTCTTCGCAACAAAGTTCCCCATTGTTTCATCTGGAAAATTGACAGAATATTAAAAAATAATGTAATATTAAAAATTAATCAAACATGCATCGGGTTAAATTGGTAGTAACCTATTCTTGTAAATGGAATATTTATTTTATAAAAAGGCAAGTTAATGCTTTGAAATCAAAAATTCACAAACATTTTTTTACCAATATTTTGATAGTGGTTTTTTATTAAATTTTTAGGGTGTGTTATTATTTATATATTTTAATTATGTAATTTTTTAATGAAGTTTTATTATTTATATAATTTAAAAGAATAATTAGTTAAGTTAAAATTTTTAAAAATTAATTTTTTTAAGTATTTAATATAAAAATTATATATTTTATTAATAAAATATTAAAAAAAAGAAAAAAATAGTTGTCTCCTTCTCTCTCACTCTCTCTCTACTTTTGGTTTCTCTCATTCTTTCTCTCTTCTTTTTCTCATCATTATTTTATTTATAAAAATAAAAAATAAAGTTGAGAGAGAAAAAAAAAAGTAAATGAAAAAGAGAATAGAAATAAAGAGAGAAAAAGAGGGGAGGGAAATAGTGGTTTTTTTAAATGTTTTTTTGTTAATAAAATATATAATTTTTATTTTATCTATAAAAATTTTAATTTTTAAAAATTTAATTTAATTAATTATATTTTTAAATTATAATATTAATAAAATTGACTCAAAAAATTATAAAATTAAAATATATAAATCTTAATATTAAGTATGCAATAATTCTTTAATTTTTATCCAAGGTTGCCATACCATTTATAAATCTTATTTGTAATTTTTACATTTTCCCTCACGGTCAAACTAATTTGTTCTCCTCTCATATTTGAAATGAAAAGAAAATTGAAAAAGTTGTAAACAAAATCTATGATTGGTGTGAATTTATCACCGCCACTCTATTTAAAATCATCTTTTTTATTATTCTAAGATCAAATGGTATTAAATGTAATTAAATTTATGAGCATAGAAAGTACTACGTCCACCATCAATCATAATTCATTTTCAAATCAAGTTTATATTTTTATTTTTAAAATTTAGTTGATTTAAATAGTTCTAAAAATTACATAAATCATCTTAGAGCATGTTTTTATAGATTACAAAAATAACAAAACCCATCTAATCAAACTTATTTTTTTAATATATTTTTAAAATATTATTTATTATTTATTTATATATTATAATATATTAAATTATAATTATATTAATATAAAAATATAATTAAAACATGATTTAGAGTATTAACTAAGAAATATCTAATTCTAATATTTTACTTAAATATTAACATGTTATTTGGTAATGTATCCTTAATTTATTATGAATCATTTTTTAAAGTAAATATTTCTGTATTTTTTATATCAATAGATATATTTATTTATTTTGTTTTTGTTTTTATTATATGGTATTATTTCTTTGTTTCAGAATGGAAGATTTATATAGGTCAAAGATTGTGAAACCAAACCTCCTCAAATGAATATTATAAGTTAATTTTTGTGATAATAAAATTACCTTATAAAATTACTCCATAACTAACCTAATCGATAGATATCTTATTCATAAAACAAAAGAAAACAGCTGGTGACCACATCTTTAGTTCTTTACTTAATGGGGTGAGCGGATGCGAAAGTAACAAAGGTTTCATTGGATGCACAAGGAAGATAACCAGGGAAAAAAAGAAGGTTAATTTACTGAACTGAACTGAACTACACAAGGGGGCCAGGATGTTTGATCGAAATGAACTTATGACATCATCATAACACAAATCGAACATGCTAAACAAGAATGATATTAACACGATCAGACTAAATTAGAATTTAATAAATAAATAGTTTTTTTTTTGTTTTAAAAGAGACGATGAAGATGATTGTGAGCTTTGATCCGACAGTTGATCAATCTAGATCAAATGATGAAGATGATTGTGAGATTTGATCTGACAGTTGATCCATCTGGATCAAATATCCAATATCTAAATTAAGGGGATCGAACCAGGGTCGTTACGTAGGAACACGGAAAACATAACCACCTGAACCACTCAAGGAACACGGAAAACCTAACCACTTGAACCACTCAATAATTTTTCGTTTAGTAAATAATTAAACATGACATATATATATATAAATGATTTTAATAAAATAAGTAAATTAATAATAAATTATATTATTTTAATAAATTTTTATTAAAGTATTATTTTTTTAATAAAATAATTAAATCATGATAAAATACTATTCATTGACCTATATAAAAAATTATTTACCTACGTTATTTTATTTTAAAATAATTATAATTAAAAAATATTAAAAATATATTGTGAATTTTTTTATATTAAATAATCGAATTTAAATTATATTTTAATAGCTTATAAATAAAATAATATTATTTATTTTTAATTAATTTTTTTAATAAATATGTAGGAATAAAAAAAATAAAGTTTTAAATATTAATAACTAAACGAACATTGAGTAGCTTTCTAATTAATGACTTTTCTCTATTATATATATTACATTATGAGATCCCAACAAATTTAATGAATCTTTTGCCTTGAATAATATATTTTACTTTGTATAAATTCCACGAGGCATGATAGTATCAATCTTAACTCAGCTAATAAAACATAATCTTTTTATCACAACGCACACAAAAAAGTCACCAAAATAAGAGAAATTTTCAGTATTTTAGGATTTAATGAATATTAAAATAAATATTTTATATTTTTTTTATTAATTATCACTTTATTATTGTTAAAGATTTGTACTTTAATTATGTTTAATCACTTAACAGAAAAATAATAAAATTTTAATAAAAAAATATTGAAATAATATAATTTATTTTTAATTGATAACTTTTTTTGTAACTAAAGAATTAAATAATATTATTTTTAATTTATAAAATTAAATAACACAAATAATTTAATTTAACAATGAGATTTTTATCGGTTAGATATCATGACAATGGATTCTTAATTGTATTATATATTATCTGTAGACGTAGTGTTATTATGATTTTATGGTAACATTATTTATTCAAATATTTTAGTTTAATTATTTTAATATTATTATTATTATTATAATATTACTAAATGCGAGATATCATCACTCTACTTAAAAGGATAAATGTACTCTTCATATTTGTTTGTTAATTAAAATTTAGGAGAGTTTTGCTATAAGGTAGGCACATATCTACTTTTAATTGTTAGGGATCTACTTTTAATTGCTAGGGATAACATCGATACGAGTTAAAACGATTTTTGATATAATTGTTCCCTAATCAAATTATAAATTCTGTATTTAAAATCATCTAAAAATTGTTACGGTTGAAGATGGTTTTTTACCAGTAAATAACGGTTCAGGACGGTTATTAAAAAATATCCAAAAAAATCATTTTTCTGAATTTTTTAAAATTTTTTTTAATAAACACAAATTATTAATTAATATATAATTTAATTTAATAAATATAATTAATTTATGACATGAGCGGATATGGTTATCAATATAATCATACTCTAACTGTACTCATTATTTCATGTTCGATTTTTATTCAAAAGCGTTCACGTTCTTAAAATTTATCAAATAAAAACTGAATCGACTGCGTAGATAACAACGGATAATTGAACTCGTAGTCGTTTTTGCTCGTTCCTAATCCTTGGTAGTCAAAGTTCTTTGGGAAGCACAACAAATAAATTTGAAAGGAAAAGAGCCATTTTGGCTCTTTCTTCTCATTCGTGAATAGAGAATAGAGAACTCTTTCAACTGATACCAAAAACAATTCCAACTTTAATGAAAGTGATTTCGGTATGATAATATCTAAACTTCTTTTATCTCTTTTCTCTATTTGTATTTTCTTTTCCTATTCTTTATTTTGATCATGTAAGTTCTTTTAAGTTTTGAATGTTTTACCTTGAGAAAATGGTACTACCATTTGAACAAAATAGAAATCTTTAAAAATTGTGATTTTAGACTTCTAAAACTGTATTCAGAAACTCAAGATAAATACTAAGAAACTGTTACCATGAATTATACTTTTTGTTATATATTATTGTAAAGGTATGGATGTCAAACTTATGATACATTTTACGGTTTTTCATTTAAAATTTTCTATAAAATGTTATGAATGTACAAAGGATTACTACTTGGAAATCATGTATTGAATATGATCTGTATTTTTGTATTTTTAAATTGTTTCTCTTATAACCAATGAGTAAGTGATACTTTTTTTTTAAAAATGACTATGTTTAGTTTCTGTGGTTTTACAAAATTAAATTTGGAGTCAGAAAATTATACTAGTTTTATCAAAACATATTATGCATGTATAAATCAAAACTGAACTTTATGTTTCAACCTAAGTAATATCTTCTTTTGAAGATTGTGATGTCTAGTTTTAGAGATTTTTTATGATATATAATTTCAAGTTTTTTAGACAAAGTCATAGAAATCTAACTAAGGATATGTTATGTAAAGATTATACCGAAAATCAAGTTTTAAACAAACCATTATTCTATGTTTTGATTTATTTTTCATAGTTATTTAAGAAATTTTCTTTTAATATATTTCTCTTCACAAAAATGATGTGCCCACATTTTTGGGGCATGACAACAACGTCACCATGTCAGTGGGCAAAATACAACTCTCTATCTCTATAGAGAGAGCCATCATACTTACAAATTTTATTGATCCGAATACCCCTATTTCTTATAATGCAATCCTAGGAAGGCCTTTATTCCATAAGATGAGAAAAGTCTTATCAACCTATAATCAAGTCGATAAGTATCCGATAATATCAGGAGAGAGCAAGGAGTTGCTATATTGCCACTATGAAGAATGTGGTACCTTCCTTTAGCTCAAAGTAACAACCAAAGAATGGGAAATCTCGAAGGCCTATAAGTACACACCACCTACATAGTCAAATAATGACAATGGTTCTTGAGGATTATGAGATAATCCCTATGGGAAATTTAGAAGAAGAAAAGTAATTGAAAATTAGTTCTAAGCTGCCCGCAATAATCAAAAGATCACTAATAGAATTAATGAAGAGAAATGTGGAATTTTTTGCTTGGAAGCAAGAAGATATGTCTAGTATTAACCATGATATAATCACACATGAATATCAAACTAAAAACCCAATCTAATAAAGAAAGAGGAGATTTGTGAGGGAAAAGAATGACATCATTAAAAGCAAAGTCAATTCCCTTAGGAAAGTGGTTAGGTCCTAAAGATAGACTACCTTATATGGCTCTCGAATGTTGTCTTGGCAAATAAAGCTGGAGGTGACCATCGTATATGCTTCAATTTCACTAGTGTCAATACTTGCACCCCAATGGATTTCTTTCCTCTACCAAACATTGATCAATTGGTAGATGCTACAGTAGGATTTGAAGTGATGAGTTTATGGATATGTACTAAGGTTATCACCAAATTTAAATGCACCTTAGGGGATGAGGAAAATATAGCATTCATCACAAAGGAAGGTACTTTTTACTACACAAGAATGTCTTTTGGGTTGAAAAATGCAAGAGTTACTTATCAAGGACTAGTTAACAAAATGTTTGAGCATTATATTAGGAGGAATATGGAAGTGTATCTGGAGAACATGATGGTCAAAACTAATTCCACAAAAATCATGTTTTTGACCTAAAAAGTGGCTTTGGGGTAATATCAGGAAGAATCTTGGGGTACATAGTATCCTTCCATGGAATTTAGGAAAATCTTGATAAAATTGTAGCCTTCGTCATATGCAATCGTATTGGTGTATTAATCAGGTACAACAATTGAATAATCAAATAGCTACATTAGGCCATTTTGCCTCCAAATGCATGGAAACATATATGCCATTTTTCTAACTATTGAAGAAAAATAAAGATTACTTGTAGACGAAAGAATGTGAGAGCGCTTTTGTTGTCTCTTTTGGAGAACTTAAAACGTGCAAGCATATACGGTCACAAGTAATAAAATTTGTAAGTAAAGTATCGTTCCCACAGAGATTTGTTACTATAGTTTGTTGAGTACTAAAATTATTTCTCTCTAATTTTATCCAAAACGATCGTTGGTTGGAACAAGTTAAAGAAAAGAGTTAACAAAATAAAAAATATATAGGATTGTAATTTTTCACCAAATTAATCCACTCTTATCATATTATTTTCTCTTGATTTATATTTTTTAGTACATTTAATTTGTCAACCGAAAACTTCTAATTTCATTCATACATCTCTTCCGAGCTCCGTATAAACACACCTCGTTAAATTAATTCACTATATCTCTATGAGAATTAAATTCACCAAGATTTATTACGTTCTAAGTTTTCAAATGGCCACACATACAATTAGGGTATATTCCTATCCTTCATCATACATGTCATTCTATCCATGAGCAATATACACAAAAATGCCTCTCTCAAGTTTATTTATGTGTCATGGATCAATTTGATAAAATTCGTAAATAATCAAAAAGCATTAAGCACATATAGAATAAACAAACCGAACGTCTTATAAATCTTCTAAAAATAATTAAAATAAAAGCTTCATAAATTTAGATAAAATGCAACCCTAGAAAAATTAAATTACTTCATAAATTAAAAATTAAAATTACAAGAGTTAAGGAATATGAGATTAAGAACAAAAGAAAATTAAAACATCTCTTAGCACAATTATTTGGCACACGCAGAACACAACAGAAGCCAAAAATGGCTTCTGTGTGTTCCACAGCCAACCCACAAACTCTCCAAAAATTCCAAACTCTAAACTCCAAAAATTCTTCATACTATCCCCTATTTATAACATCAAATTTCTAAAAAAATACATTTTAAAATATATATTTTTAATACGCGCGGGGGACAACTAATGATGAAGAAATTAATTTAAAAATACACGTGGGGGACAAAATTGTATCGAAACGCAAAAACTGATATCGAAAACGTAAACTGGAAACATGCGCGTCGCTGCTTCTTTTTTTTCAATTCCCGCTACCATGTGTCGGCTTATGATTCGCTGAAAGCTAAAGTGGGACACGTGGCAGCATATCATTGGTGCTCAAGGACGGGCGCACGCAGAAATGCCACACGGGAGTAGAGGCGCCGAGAAAGTGGGGGACATCGGTTGGAACGCGTACATGATTATGCGTTTTTGCGCTCACCAAAACTTGCCACGTGTCAGAATATTATTGGTTGAAATATAAAGTAGGACACGCGGCAACTTTTTGTTCGATGTGTAACCGGGCGCATGTGAAAACGGCCGCACGAGATCATTCCTTGAAAACGCGTCAAACATGTGGGTCCCACCCTGCACGCCGGCTTGCGCGACAGGTGGGCCCCACTCGGGCACCGAGCTACGTGATAGAGGAAACCCTGCACCCACTCTCTTTGGTTGGGTATGAAGGACACACGCGCATCCTAACCGTTTATGCTTTGATCGGACGGTCCACGTTGTACACGTGGATGATGACGCGTTGATTCTTCTCTCCTGCGCAGAAAAGTAAGTTTTCTTAATTGCATTTTACCTCACAAATATATTTCAAATTACATTTTAAACTTTGTTTAATTACAATAAAGTCCTTTTCTAATTTAAATTAAATTTTAAACTTTTAATAATTAAAATTAAACCTGATTTTAATTTAAATTATATTTTCGACTTTTATAAATTGCAATTAGGCACTTATTTATTTGAAATTATATTTTTGGACACAAATTTGCAATTAAGTACGTTTTCGATACAAATTATTTAATTTTCTTAAAATATATGAAAAACAGTAAATACTAATTTATTAAACTAAAATTAACTAAAAATATGAAGAACATAGCAATTATAATTAATAAAATAGATCAAAATAACTATATAAAATACAGTTATCAGCTTTTCAATCCATTAAAGATTGAAGGATGTGTGTTTTAAAAGTTATTCTTTTGGATAAAGATTTATGTATTGTTCATAATTTTGAATATTATGTATTCTTGTTCCTTGAGATTAACATGTTATATTTTGGAAGTGTTCAAGAAGATGCACTTGGTCTTGAACCATAGAACTCTTAAAATGAGAAACATGTAATCATAAATATGTTCACAATTGTGATAATTAAGGAGGAACATTAATTACTGTGAAAGATTTTCATGTCGATTAAAA
Source organism: Hippophae gyantsensis (assembly GCA_030763125.1). Taxonomy (NCBI): domain Eukaryota; kingdom Viridiplantae; phylum Streptophyta; class Magnoliopsida; order Rosales; family Elaeagnaceae; genus Hippophae; species Hippophae gyantsensis. Next base: position 54,414,681 of record CM061028.1, read on the forward strand.
ATACAACGTAGTTCTATAAATGTTGATAAGGGATTATCATTTAATGACATTAGTATAGAAAATGTGTAATTTATATATTGAACATGACCTAACTAGATGGAACACTATATGGATTGTGTTTTGTGTCATTAATGTTTCCATTGTGTCTTTAGAATCTTAGATATGAAATGTGTAGATTTTTTCACATGAGAAGTATAAAATGTGATTGCTATTTAAATACTATCTTATGATAGGAATGAAATAGTAGTTTGTTGTGTACAACCTATGCGGAAGAAATCTATATGTTAATATTATTATTGTCCCTCAATTTTGAGTTATGATATTACTGGGCTCCTTGGTAAAGTGGAATTATAACGCATGCAATATAACTGATGTAGTTATAGTTATAATTCACTTGAGAAACCAAGAAAAGGAATACAATACAAAAGTGACACGATCCTATTTTGCATATTCTTCATAATATCATGTGACAAGGATAGACACAAAATTTATGGATCGAGTAAATAATTACTATGTTATTTGTAAAACTATAATATAATGATATAACCTCTTATAGTCAATAATATAAAGTTTTATATTATTGCCAAGATGATATAGATCCTCTATATGGTCATACCAACTGAAGAGAAACAAAAAATATTTTACATTTCATAATGATGTATAAGATAAAATACATGAGATGAAATGCTAAAATAAAATGTCATAATATGACATGTTTAGACCATAAATAAATTTATGAAGTTATGCAAATGTTATTTGGTATAATGTTTGAATGCATTATAAGAATAATAGAGACATTACATAATAGAATAATATGAATAATATTATTTGTTCATAAATTAATTTATTAAACCAATCACAAGTTGAAATTAAAGAGAGCATAAGATGACTAAACAAGGCTAGTGGCATTTATGTAATTAATTCAAATATTACACAAAGAGTTTTCCTAACCCTTGCCTATTTAAGGAGGCATAATTGAGGAAAATGGACCAAGAGGTGGTTTCCAAGAGATTTAGAAAGGAAATCGACCTCCCTCTACTCAAGAGATTTGACAATCTCTTAAGGTAAAGATAATCTTCTTCATCTCTAGCAATAAGGTAAATGAGATTTTTTTATTTTATTTAGTGCATATTAGGTGTTTGTTGAAATGCTTAAGAGAAAATCTTACTTGCAATTGTCATACAAATGAGGTCCTTTTGTGTATTGAGCCAAGTGGTGATAGGAAAATTTTAAATTCTCACCATTAAGGCATACACCTATAATCCCAACAAAGATTACATGGGAAAAGCACCCATTTTGAAAAATTTGATGGTTGGTGAAGTTATCTAATTGTATTTGGCATTTATTGAAAAGGTATCCAATGTTGTCCTCATGGTTGATAGAGAGGTGAAATAATAACCTATATACTATCTCACTCATTCTTTAACCAAGCATAACAAAGGTACCTACCTATCGATAAAGCGTTGTTCACCATAAGGGTGGCTCCAGAAAAGCAACACATTATTTCGGTGTGAACAAGGTAATAGCCCTAAATTCATATCATCTAAAGAATATTTTGGGTAAGCCAAAACAACCATCAAAGGACAGGCTCTAGTTGAGTTTGTCACATAATGGAGAGAGGAAGAGCTCACGAGTGAATTAGGCAATGCATCTGTGGAAGTGGTATTCATAGAAATACCTACCTCAAACATATGGATAGTGTATGCAGGTGGAGCTTGTAACTTAAGAGGTTTTGGAGTGGGCATGGTCATATTAATTTCCACAGAGAGATTGATAGAACAGTGTATTTGCATCACTTTTCAAGCAACAAACAATATGGTGGTGTATGAGCCTCTTTTAATGGAGCTTCACTAGTTAAGGTTACTAAAAGCAAAGAAAGTTCTACTGCACAATGATTTGCGTCTGATAGTCAATCAAGTTAACCACATCTTCGAGGCTAAAAAAGAAATAATGGAAAAACACCTAGAAGAAACAAAAACAAAAATCTCTACATTCGAGGAATTTGAGATCAAACCAGTACCTAGGAGGAATATACACGTTGATTCGCTTGCAAGTTTGGTGTTAGAGGTGAATACTGAATTAAAAAAGTGATCTCTGTATACTGTCTATCAAATCCAAGAATCCCATCAAACGTCATGACTTCAATTGTGCCCAAACTTACCATCGCTATAACAAAATCTTTGTGGTTGATACCCTATTTAAAGTATCTCATTCAAGGGATCCTCGTAATGAATGAAGAAGATATAGGGATAATTTCAAGAAAGTCCAAGAGTACACTATTATCTAGGAAACCCTTTATCAAAAAACTATGGTGGGTCTTGGCTTAAGTGCTTTCCTGATCAAGAAGCCCAACTCGTGCTTAGAGAACTATATGAAGGATAATATAGTACACATTTGGGCAGAAGGACACTTTCATAGAGAATCATACGACAAGGTTATTATTTGCCTAACCAGTAGAAGGACTACATTAATCATGCCCAAAAATACGATAGGTTCTAAAGACTGCCAACATACCACACCCATACATAAGCGAGATGAAGGCCATCATTAGCCCTTACCCTTTTCAAAAGTGGGGTTTGAACATAGTAGGCCCCATACCTATTGTTTTGTTTTAGATGAAATTCCTTATTATGGCCATTGATTATTTCTCTAAGTGGATAGAACATGAACTACTAGCAAGGATATAAGAAAACAATGTACACAAGTTTATTTGGTGCAACATAATCTATAGATTTGGCCTACTCTGTGAACTTGTAACTAATAATGGATAATAATTAACCATCCAAGTTTTGGCTTCCTTTTTCCAGGAGTTAGGCATCAAATTGTCACATTCTACCCCATATAAACTATAGGCCAACAGTAAGTAGAGTCCTTAAACAAAACACTAACTTATAATTTACAAAAGTGATTAGAAGGGACAAAAGGAAAATGGGTTGATGAATTATTGGGAGTTCTATGGGCTACAAGAAAATCCCCACTAAAAAATAGGGGAAAACCCATTTTCATTAGTATATAGGACACAAGATGTTATCCTCCCTAAAATATAGGAACCTACCTTATGCTCCAATATCTCCCAACAAGATAACGATGACCTCTATCGAGATGACCTATTCTTGGAAAAAAATGGAAAAGGAAAAGTACCCTTATAAGAACAAAGGCACACAAAAGATTAGACCAATGATCCTACAATAAATATATCAAGTTTAAGAATTTCAACATAATGGATTGGGTCCTATGCAAAGTTCTCGAAAAAATATAGAACTATTTTTGGCAAATTCACATCAGAATGGGAAGGTCCTTACATCATTTATGACATTACTTTTGGTGGGTCTTAAAAGATAAACAGAAACAGAGAGAAAGAAGACCTAAGTTGGAATAACAAAAAATTTAAGAAGTATTATTTTTAAATAAATCACCGTGTATTTTGAACTAATTAATGAAGCTCTTTGAGAAATACAGAACAAGTGAGTTTACTTTTGGCTTGTTTCTATTTCCTATCTTATGAATAAAATAACATGATAACCCTCAAGGAGTGAGAAGGATAAATGGTTCACTCACTTAGGATGTTAGTATAAGATGCATTTCACCCATCCTAAGAAAGGGTTATGAGTTCGCAAAAGTGAACCTCCTTTTTGGGTTGAACAAAACAAGTGAAGAATTTAGTTTCTAACTAGTTTTTATCACTTTTCTCATGAATAAAATAATACGATAATGATCTTTCTATGAAAGTCGAGTCATTAACGCACTTTTTTACTTAATATTTACTTATTTTATTCAATAAATAGTATTTTTGGGGCCAAAAATATTAAAACATAAACATTTTAGTGAAAATATAATTTTTGGAATTTTTGAGAATTTGTATCAATTTGTATGAATTTTTAATGCAAAACCAATCAAGAAATGCCACGTGGCCTATCACTCTAGCAAAGGAGCTAACTAGGCAAGCCACGTGAACACTACACAAGTATGGAGAGCGAATCATGTTACACTGTATGTGAGGAGGATGAACTGTGCACCACATGTCAGCATAACTTCCAATCCGAGTTCGGAGATTGGTTAAACCAAATTGCAACGTGTCACCACATAATTGATTTTCACGTTCTACCCATGCACCAAGCCGTCCATTTATGCAAATCACGTAGTGCTGCATAGCATTGAATCAATGATTGTGGAATCTGATCGGTCTCCCCAACCACGCGTTGCTCTCTGATTCACCAGTGAATTCTATGTGCCACGTGTTGTGCTATGATTGACTGGCATTGTTAGTTTTGCTTGTTTTGATCTTAGCTCTTGATTTGAGCCTGGTCACACAGTCCAGATCACACATGATCAACCCCCTAATCACCCTATAAACCCTAAGGGGTTATCATTAACATAATTTTGGTTAATTTTTAGAGCCAAAAAGGGAGAAAAATATAGAAAAATTCAACAGGGGACACAATTTTGATGGAGATTCAAGAGGAGATTAAGACTACAATTCAAGAGACTAATTGTATTTCTTTTTCTACTCTTTTCTTTATCAATTTTTATGTCTTTCTTTATGAAAAATATGTGTAACTTATTTATTAATCTAGGGATCTTATGAACCTAACTTTTACCATGTGATGATCTAATATTTTATCCCAATTATAATTTTAATTTAATTATATTATTTAATCTGGTTTTTATGCTATTAATTTTTTGGCCAACAATTTATCTTAGAAACGATTAAATAGATTTGAGAGAATTATTTAATTGTTTGTCTTGATTAAATAACATGTATAGTTTCTAGGTATATATGTATGATTCTTATGTATGTGATTCATAATTGATGAACTTAATGAGTAGTATGCAATTTAATTGACATGAGAGTGTGATTAAATTAATTACTATATGGTGTGTAGTTTATTTGAGAGAAGAATACATGCTAGGTTAGATTCAATTGATCATGTAATTAATTGATAATTATATTGGAGAGATTTTAGCGATTCACATCTTTAGAAAATTGAAGGATTAAGTATTCCTAGATATTTTCTTAGTTACTAAAATTGATTTAATTAATTATTTCTATTAACTTTTAGTTATTTTAATTTTACTTCCTTAAAATATAAAAGAAAAAAAATTAATTTTTATTTTTTTTAGTTTTAAAAATTAGTTTATAATAAAATAATATCCTTGGAAATGATATTTTCTTATCATTATATTACTTGTTGCGATACATATACTTGCATATTTATTTCACACATAATTTGTGTGGCGATTAGATAACCCCCAAGTATGGAGTGAGGAGGCTAAATGGCCCCCTCACTTGGGATGCATGTATAAGAGGTCTATCATCCTTCCTAAGAAAGAGTGTTATTTTACAAAAGTGGACCTTATCTTAAAAGTAAAGATTGAAATAACACAATAGTGGGGAAGAAAATACTTGTAACATCTTATTCATTAATATGATAGCTTATTAAATCTATAATACAAAATACATCAAGTAGTAGATTGCTCATCTCCCTCGACAATGCCCGAAGATCTTTGTGTCTCAATATAACTTCTCTTCCAGTGGTTAATCTCCTGGTACAAAGTGAGACATTGTTCCATTTCCTTACTAATTTTACGCCTTAAAGCGGTAGCTTTATGGTGTAATTCATTATTTTTAGTAATAATGTTCTATTTTTCACAAAGAATTACTTCTCGTCCTTCATTAATGAGACAAACTTTTTCATGGACCTTGAAGACCTTGAGATGCCTCAATATAGGTAGCAAGATTTGTTTAGAGATATTTCTTGATAGAATGTCTAACTTTATATAGTTATCTAGAAGACCACTCAAAATTATGTACAATGAACATTTACTGAAAAGAAAAGAAATGCCAATAATCAAACAGGCAAGAAAAGAAGAAAATCATTAGTAAACTACTTACGCTAAGAAAACGCTGCTCAATCATGCATCAAAGTGAACCTCATCCATTTTTACTCAAGAAATAGCTAAATGATCTTCAAGGTGACAAAAGCAATGGTATAAAAAATTCCATTCTCTAAGAAAGTGAAGAGATGTTTATCACAGCATACCATGCATGGTACATCATACTCATCAACTAAAAGGGTGATCAGGATCTTGGTAGAGCATCATTCAGATTTCTTTGGGGTAACTTGAGGTGGACTCTTATTGGGTAAACTAATAATACTAAGTCTCATACTCTCATAAGCAAGTATAGGTTGTACCTCATGAACAAAATTTTGGAAAGGGTACTCCCTAGTGTCTCTCACGAAGGCCATATGTAGGACTCTTAGTAATAGACTAATCATATAGGATATCACACTTCCTTTAGTGGGAACTTGTTAATCACATTCAAGGTATGCAATCCACCTTAGGTGAGTGAACTTGAATCACCTCAATCGACAAAAGGTGCATATGGATATACTATACATGTGGTATCCATAACAAAGTTTGAAAAATTAGTTATCGACCCCACCCATAGGTGTTAATTAATTTGTTTAATTAACAAAGAATATCTAACCCCACTAAATGTGGTATTTGTATAAAAAAGAAAGAATCAATAAATATCAATTTATATCTTTAATAACCTAAATAATATGAGCAAACATAATTAACTTAGTTATTATATCCATAAATACTCCACTATTATAAATGATAAAATTTGCATAAATGTTTATTGAATTCATATCTATATTTATTTTTATGTTATTAGATTAGTAAATAAACAAAACCCAAACTATCGTGATAGGACGTTTAAGATTTAATTTCATTTTTAAAAGTTTGAATAATAAATTAAAAATCACATATATTCCCCTTAGATTGACCTTGAAAGTATACTTATCATTTTCAATGAAATGATTCGTGCACTTGCGAGAGTTTTATAAATATAAAACCAAAGTATTGGCAGGATTAGCGATGCTAGTTTTGCTCATCAATGGTCCTACCTAAGTTGTAAGATTTGTTGACAATATAAGAGAACTGTGCATAAAACTTGTCAAAAGTTTCATCTTTCTACATAATGCACAACTATAAGTCTCTATTTAGTTTTAGGATTCTAGATCATTTTATAGCAAATTTTCGTTCATGAGTTATCTCCAAAATGTCCCCTGCTTGTTTGGACGTAATGCATCTCTATATCCTTATGTACTTATCAGGTGACACAACCCTGATAATAGCATATAAAACCTTACTATTCCATTCGAACTCCGTGCTTTCTTCCTTGGTCCATTCAATCATCGATTTAGGAATCGTGAAATTATCAAGAAGGGTTTTAGTTAGGTAAGTCCAACCATTTTAAACAAATAACCAAACACGGTCTCCTTAGGACCATAAAAGGCCTTCATTTTTGATTTTCAATAGGTGTAGTTTAGCCCATTAAGGAGTGGAGGCCTACCTACATTACATATTTTTCCTAAATCCATTGAAGAGAAAGTTTGTGTGTGAAAAATGAGTTAATAGAATCAACACCAAAAAAATTAAGTCCAAAAGGTTGCACCCGCTCTGATACCAATTGAAAGAGTCCACGATCAAGTTCATAACTAGGGTAAGAAGAAACATACTCTTAAAGGATTAAGACTTAACTTGCAAGAAAAAAAAACAAAAAATAGTTAAGCCATACACACAATAGAAGCACAAATAATATAATATCCAAAAGCATATAACTTGTAACAGTATATATTATATATCAAAACATAAAGCAAGTAAACAAAAAATTCTTTTTAACCAGAGTTTATGCTTCAATATGTTCAAACATATACACAACAAACTCAAATTATATTAACTCAATAACTGATCGTGCATAATAGGAGATATAGCGAGATAAACCTACATAGAGACTATATCTATATGGTAATATCCTTAGGTTGCTTAAGGCAACAATTAATAGTAAATAATTCACTAAACAATAAATAAGTTACAACTTTGATAGACAATAAAACTATTATTACTTCTATCAATTAGGATCTCTATTAGAACTGCCTACTACTGCTCTTACTTATTATTTCTACAACTACTTGGTTCAACACGCAAACCCGACTTTCCTCCATTACCAATACCATCCAATGCGGTGTGATTGGTAAACCTAGATTAATAAAAATAAGTATAACCACTATACAACTTTAAGGGACACATAGTCCACCATAGAACTCAAATCATTTAAGAAAGACACAATCAAATCATGTACCCACGTAGAAAATGATTTGATAACTATACTTAAAATGACCCATACTCAAATGTAATCTCTCCAAAATAATTTAACTAATAGATATGAATCTCAATGCAAATTTTGACAAAGTTTCAATACTAAAACAATGGGAAAAGAGTTTAGAGAAATGGGGAGTATATATAGAGTCTCGGTCGGTCACCTAACTAACCATCTTTCCACCACCTCGCAAGCCACCTTGCTAGCCATCTTTCCAAACATGGTGGCTTGGATGGTGGCAAGCTTGTTAGTGAGGTGCTAAAAATGATATTATTTTGTTTCTAACAATATCAAGTAAAATTTAGAAATATTTGCACTCGAAATGAACCAAAAACACGCATGACAATGTCGACTCACTCGCACCCTCTCTTGTTGAAAACCATAACTCTTAACCTAACATGTACAGTACGACAACTAACCTCCGTGGTGTGTGTAAACATAATCGCATACAAAATATATATATATATATAAATAGATACTATGTTTTGTACATGAGAATCCAACATACAAATACGAGTACAATAAAACTTATAAAAATCATTCCAAAAAACCAAACCCTAAATAAACCTTAACGTAACAAAGCAAGAAAAAACGTCAAAATCTTGCAAATTAATAGAATGTCTACTATGTGATAAACAAAGATGATTTGGCATGATTCAAAGATCAATGATGGAATTAAATTGGCTTCAAATTATAAAATTTAACTATATACATGGCTAAACTTTATAATTAATTATCAAATTTTAATAATATTAAGAATCTTTAATTAAGAAAAAAATAAATAACATCTTAATTTAATAAACAAAGAATATATTTCATAACTATAATATATTAAGAATATAATCCTAAATATACTGACATATTTTAAAATCAAGTGAATATTATATATATTTTTTACCTAACATAAAATATAATAATTTTTTTTTGAAATTTTCACAAAGTAGTATAATAAACTAGATTCGACTTCAAAATAAAAAAAATATCAATAATATTCTTAAGGTTTGGGTTTTTTTCACCAATATCCAAGACCTTTAAAAAATATTAAAGATAATATTCGATTTTATCGAAAGTTAAAGATAACAATTATTTAATAATATTTTTATAATATATCTAAAATTAAAAATATTTTAATTTTAAGTTAAAATATTAAATAATTAATAGTATAAGAATTATAAAATAATATAAAAGTAAATATATTAAATTTTTATTTGAATAAATATATTTTTATATCATCAAATTTTAAAAATATAATAAATATACTATTAAATATTTATTTATTATAATGTTACAACAATACTACTATATCAATAATCTAATGGACGATAATGAAAAATAACATATGCCTTGCACGTGAACCTTAAAGACCTTTAAGCCCAAAATTTTATATAATTTAACCCTAATATCATTTATATAAAACAAACCAAATAGTACTCAATGCATCTAACAAATCATTCACAAATTATCAATAATAATAATAATAATAACAACAACAACAATAATAATAATAATAATCATACACAACGATGCTTAAGCCAATAATTCTTTTTTTCCCAAAACTAAATACTGGGTTAGAAAATAAATAATAGAGACGAACATAAATCTTTTCTTGACATTAAACGATCAAAATACTCTCAAAAAATCATTGAGTACCTAGAAGAGAAAAACCACTATTGATTGTTGAAAAAATTCCAATATGTATGAAGGATGCTCAATAAAGGTCAAGAAGAAGAAAATTTCTAAGAAAGAAGCAATGAGAAAGGCTATGATGAGGGTGAACAAGTCAAAGGTTTTAAACATGGGTTCTAAGAAATGCCAATTTTGGATTGATATAGTAATGGGTTTTTGAGGTAGAGGATAAGAGAATGTTAAAGTATTCAGATTGTTAGGAATCATTTCCGTATTTGTTTTCTAGTTAGTTTTTCGTTAATAATGCCCCACTTTGTAGGAAATTTGTTTTTTTTTATTTTGAATCGGTCCTAGACAGACTTATACATTCTTAGGGGTTGTTGATTTCTCTCATTTCTTGTAACTGGCTCTATAAAGCCAAGTAACTTTTAGCAATAATAAGTGTGCTTTTAACCTAATTTGTTTTGAGATCCAACATTTGGTATCAGAACGACATCATAGAAAGGTGATTAGGTGTTATACGAAATTGCAATTTCTTCTAATTGTAGCAAAAGAAAAGGAGTTAGCGAATCATGGCAATAGAGAACAATAGCTTTGTTTATCCAGCATTCCACAGTTTGATAGTCACTATGATCATTGGTCCATGCTTATGGAGAATTTCCTTAGATCAAAGGAAATTGGGGCTTGATATATAGTGGGATTTCTACAGCAACAAAATGGGGTGAACTGATAGAGGTGTAACGAAAAAACTACGAAGACTAGAAACTGAAAGATTTGAAGGTGAAAAACTATTTATTCCAAGCTATTGATAAGACTATTATTGAGACCTGATGAGTGCTCAAAAAGCACTAAAATTAACATGATTTTATGCACATTAATTGATTAAAAATATATATATATGTTTTATCATATATTTATATAAATTTATCTTTTTCGGAATCACGGGTGTTTTTATTGTTTTTCAGGTATTTTCACTTAAAAACGTAACTTAAATACTCAAAGAGGAATACTGGAAGCAATACATCACAAATATATTAATAAATAAATGGGGAAAGGTAAAAAAATATGGAAAAATTGGACAAAATGGGTCAAAAATGTCAAAAAGGAGAAAATCGCACCGCCCAGCCGCGCCAAGCCCCGCGCGCGCCGCTCAGTGCAAAGACGTCCCCACGTCCGTGCGCACGGCGCATCCTGGCGCCGTGCCTGCGCGCCCGCTTCTCGCGGCTGCCGCTGCCCATTTCGCCCCATTTTCGTGCGCAGCCGCCCCCATGACGTCATCAATGACCTCAGCAATTTCACTCCGCATTTTCATCATTTTTTAACATTTTTTCCCCTACTTTTTCTCTCCATCCTTACCTATAAATACCCTCATTCTCTTCACTTCTAAACACACCTCAAAACCATTCTTCTCTTCTCTTTCTTTCTCTCATTTCTTAGTTTTTAAGCTTTTCTTAGTTTTTAGTTGTTCTTAGTTAATTTCTCTTAGTTTTAGAGTTCTTCCCTTTTTGGGAAGAACTAGTTATGTTTTTGTAATTTATTAGCTTTTCGATTCAATAAATGGGAGTGCAAATTCCGCTTGGAGGTTTTCCAGCAACGGGAATAGCATCGAAGTTCTGTAAGGATTTTATTTTCTTTGCAGTTATTTTTTTATGCTTTATTCTTACATGTTATATTTAATTTGTCTGTGATTAAATTTAACTTTGCTGGCTGTTTGTAAACATCATATAATAATAACGTTGTTATGCTTGCGAAATATTAAATAGGTAAAAATCTCTAAAATGAATTAATTTTATTTTTATTCAAGATTTTATATTAAGAATGTTAGAGAGAAATATATTATTTTTCATTACAAACTTAAATCTGAAAATTAGATTTTAAGGTTTAGTTATCTAGTCTGATTTAGAGTAGTGCTCTTTTATTTGTTGGTACAATCGCCCGGTAGTTAGAGTGAAGCTCTATTTCAAAAGTTTTTATAAGAATTATTATCTGAAAATGTATTGACAACATGTTTTCAGTAATGGTTTTAAAACTTGAAAGTTAGTACTCGGATAACTAAATTCTTAGGTTTAATTTGGACATCTTGAATAAAGTTTAAACTGTCTAACCCCACCAAAGGTGGCATTTAAATGGTTCATTTTCAATCTCTTAGAAAAAAAAATTAATTTAATTAACCAAATTAATTATCAACCCTACCCATAGGTGTTAATTGATTTGTTTAGTTAATAAAGAATATCTAACCCCACCAAAGGTGGTATTCATATAAAAAAGAGAGAATCAATAAATATCAATTCATATCTTTAATAACCTAAATAATATGAGCAAGCATAATTAACTTAATTATTATATCCATAAATACTCCACCATTATAAATGATAAAATTTGCATAAATATTTATTGAATCTATGTTTATTTTTATGTAAGTAGATTAAAAACACAAAACCCCAAAATATCGTGACAGGATGTTTAGGATTTAATTTCGTTTTTAAAAGTTTGAATAATAAATTAAAAACCACATACATTCCTTCCTTAGATCGACCTTGGGAGTATACTTATCATTTTCTACGAAATGATTTGTGCACTTGCGAGAGTTTTATAAATAGATAAAACCAAAGTAACGGCAGGATCGGCGATGTCGGTTCTGCCCGATCAAGACCATCCTCCATAAAGAAAACTGCAAAATCTATTTGGGATTCAATGAAAATAAAGTATCAAGGTTCTACCAAGGTGCAACGTGCTCAATTGTAGGCATTGAGAAGAGAGTTTGAAATTCTGGGCACGAAGGAGGGTGAACAGGTTGATGAATACTTTTCTAGGACATTAACCATAGCCAATAAGATGAAGATGCATGGAGAAATGATGGAGCAAATTGTGATCATTGAGAAAATTCTGAGGTCCATGACTCGCAAGTTCAATTATGTGCTTAATAGAAGAGTCCAATGATCTCCCAACTATGACCATAGATGAGCTTCAAAGTACCCTGTTAGTCCATGAACATAGAATGCAAGGATGGTAGGAGGAGAAGCATGCTTTGAACACCATTAACTCAAAGAAAAATGGATGAAGATATGAGCACATAGTTGAAAGGAGAGGAAGAGTTTATGGAAGAGGAAGAAGTCGAGGCAAGGGTAGGAAACCTTTTAACAAAGCCCTAATCCAGTGCTACAATTGCCAAAAACTAGGGCATTTTCAATATGAATTCCCTAGTAGAGAGAGAGGTGTGCACTATGCAGAGTTAGATGAGGAAGAAAAGATGCTTGTGATGGCATATATGGAAACAAATGTGTCACAGAGGGAGAATGTATGGTTTCTTAACTTAGGTTGCAACAACTTGATTGCCACGTAAATTGTGTGTGCAATGAATTCGCAAGTATACGTATCGTAACAAGTAATATAATGATAAGTAAAGATCATTCCCACATAGATTATTTTATTAGAAACTAATTTTTAAAACTAAAAAAATAAAAATCAATTTGTTTTTATATTTTAAGGAAGCAAAATTAAAATAACTAGAAGTTAATAACAATAATTAATTAAATCAGATTTGGTGACTAAAAAGATATATGAGAAAATATCTAGGAATACTTAATCCCCTAATTTTCTAAATATACAAATTGCTAAAATCCCCCAATATAATTATCAATTAATTACATGATCAATTGAATCTAACCTAGCATGTATTCCTCTCTCTCAAGTAAACTACACACCATCTAGTAATTAATTTAATCACACTCTCATGCCAATTAAATTGTATACTACTCATTAAGATAAACAATTAAATAATTCTCTCAAATCTATTTAATTACCTTTATAGATAAATTATTGGCCAAACAATTAATAGCATAAAATTTAGATTAAATAATATAATTAAATCAAATTTATAATTGGGGTAAAATATTAGATCATCACATGGTGAAAATTGGGTTCATAAGATCCTTAATTGAATAAATTAACTACACATAATTGTGTTCATAAAGCTCATATTTTTCATAAAGAAAGACATAAAAATTAATAAAGAAAATAGTAGAAGAAGAAATACAATCAATCTCTTGAATTGTATGATTAATCTCCTCTTAAATCTCCACCAAAATTGTGTCATCTCTTAAATTTTTATGTATTTTTCTCTCTTTTTAGCTCCAAAAATTGACCAAAATTATGTCAATTACGACCCCTTAGGGTTTATGGAGTGATTAGGGGTTTAAATATAACTCATATGCAATCTAGACAGTCAGATAAGCTTCAGATCAAGGGTTGTGATAAAAAAACCTGACATTTCCATCCAATCACAATGCGACATGTGGTATCAGAAATTCACTAAGAGAATTAGAGCGCGATGTGTGGAAGGGGAGACCGATCAAATTCAATGCTCATTGAGTCAGTGCCACGTGGTGATACATGATTCACAAAAATGGATGGTGTGGCACACGTGTGGAATGTGACGAGCAATAGGGTGGTGACACATGGCAGCGAAGTTTAATCGCACTCTGAACTCGAATTGGACACCATGCTGACACATGGCACACATTTCGTCCTCCTCACACACGGCGTAACATGATTCCTTGTCCTAGCTTGTGTGGCATCTGCATGGCTTACCCAATCAACTCCTCTACTTGCGTGACATGATACATGGCAACTCCTGATTGGTCCTATGTTAAAAATTCATAAAAAATCCCAAAAAATCCCAAAAATTATATTTTCACCTTTTTCACTAAAAAGTTTATATTTTAATATTTTTGGCCATAAAAATACTATTTATTAAATAAAACAAGTAAATATTAAGTAAAAAAGTGTACTTATGACTCTATTTTGATAGAGTCATCACAACCACATATGTAGTGCCAAGGAGTGTTTTTTTATCTTGATGAAACTTTTAGACAATTGGTGAAGCTTGGGGACAACTCAAAGATGATGGTTATGGTAAAAAGGAAATTTCAAACTCCATGTCAATGGACTAATTCATATAATCATAGTGGTTTATTTATACCAGAGTTAAGAAATAATCTCTTAAGCATTGGCCAACTTCAAGAAAATAATTTAGTCATTCTCATTTAGCATGGATGTGTAAGATTTACCATCCAAGAAGAGGCTTAATTATACAAACACATATGTCAACCAACAGGATGTTTTTTGTGCTAGCTTCTGTGATTCCTCCAACCTCAACCTGCCTCCAAGCCACATCTGAAGACAACACCCAATTATAGCACTATCGATATGGTCATATGAATTTCAAAGGGCCGAGAACTCTAATCTATAAGAAAATGGTCAGAGGCTTTCCATTACTCAATGCCTCATCAAAAGTGTGTGGTGACTGCATGGTTAGGAAGCAACATCAAGAAGCAATACCAAAGAAAATCCAATGGAGAGCATCTAAAAGGCTTCAATTGGTCCATACAGATATTTGTGGACCTATCTCACCAGAGTCAAATTGTGGTAAAAGGTATGTAATCACCTTAATTGATGATTATAGTAGAAAGACATAAAAATATTTTTTATTTGGAAAATCTGAAGCATTAGTTATGTTTAAGAAGTATATGATATTTGTGGAAAAGGAGAGTGGAGAAACAATTTGTTGCTTAAGAACCGATAAAGGTAAGGAATTCACCTTTCTTGAATTCAACAATTTCTGAAACATGAATGGGGTTAACAGACAACTTACCACAGCTTACACCCCGCAACAAAATGGGGTTGTCGAGAGGAAGAATCAAACCATCATGAACATGGTACACAACATGCTGTTAGGAAAGGAAATACCAAAAGAGTTTTGGCAAAAAGCTGTGAAATTGGTCAGTTTATGTGCTAAACCGAAGGCCCACTTTAGCTATCAAAGATGTTACTCCTGAAGAAACTTGGAGTGGGTCAAAACATTATGTCAATCATTTCTGTGTATTTGGATGTGTGGCTCATGTTCATATGCCTAACAATCAAAGGAAGAATCTTGATAATAAGAGCTTCAAATGTGTTTATGTGCCTAATAATCAAAGGAAGAATCTTGATAATAAGAGCTTCAAATGTGTTCATTTAGGTGTCAGTGAAGAATCAAAATCCTATAGGCTTTATGATCCAATCTAAAAAAAGATAGTGATTAGTAGATATATAGTATGTGTTGAGGATGAGAAGTGGAATTGGGATATAAATGCAGAGGAAGTAAAACATGATGTGTTAGAATGTGAATGCAACAAAGAAGATGCGATGAGAAAGAAGGTCTGGAAGATGCGCAAACAAAAGAAGCATAAACAAACAACTCATCATCAAATGATTCATCTGAGGAAGCACCACTGATTCCATATCAAGGGAGGATTTAAAGGCAACCAGTTTGGTTGAAATATTATGTAAGCGGTCAAGGAATAACTGATGAAGAACAAAGTCATAACCTGGTAATGTTTACATAAGCTACAGATCCAGTCACATTTGAGGAAGTATACTGAAGTATTCGCACGAGTGGCTAAATGGGATACGATCAGAACAATCTTAGCTCTTGTAGCTCACAAAGGTTGGAGTTTTTCTAGCTGGATGTAAAAAGCACGTTCTTGTATGGAGAACTAAATGAGGTAGTGTTCATTAATCAACCTCAAGGTTACGAGAAGTAAAGAGATGAGCACAAAGTTAATAGGATAAAGAAGGCATTGTATAGGCTCAAGCAGGCTCCTCGAGCCTGGTACAACAAAATTAAGGCATACTTTTCGAAAAGTGCTTATGTGAACACACACTGTTTATAAAATCAAGTGACAAAGGGAAGCTCTTGATTGTGAGTCTTTATATGGACAATCTTATCTTCATTTGAAATGATGAGGAAATGTTCAAAAATTTCAAAGGATCAATAAAGAAGGAGTTTTATATGTCTAATCTTGGTAGAATGAAGTATTTTTTGGGTGTAGAGGTGGTGCAAAATTCAAATGGAATCTTCATTTTCCAACACAAGTATGCTGAAGAGGTGCTTGAAAAGTTTGGCATGAAAATGAGTAATCTTGTGAATAATCCAATTGTTCCAGGATGTAAGTTGTCAAAAGGTGAAAGAAATGTTGTGTGCATGAATGCTACAGAGTACAAGTAATTGGTTAGGAGCTTGTTGTATTTGATGCCACAAGATCTGATCTCATGTATGCAATTGAGTTGATTAGTAGATACATGGAGAAACCAACTAAGATGCATTTACAAGTTGCCAAAAGGATACTAAGGTATTTGAAAAGCACCTTGGAGATTGGAATCAGCTATAGGAAATGTGGTACATGGAGTGTAATAGCATTTGCAGATAGTGGCTATACAAGGGATATTGATGATCAGAAAAAGTACCTCCAAGTATGTACTTATACTAGGAACATGAGTTGTTTCATGGTCCTCAAGAAAGCAACCAGTAATGACACTATCTACGATAGAGGCCGAATTCATAGCAACAACTTTGTGTGCATGTCAAGTGGTCTTGTTGAGAAGGATTCTTGAGAAGCTTCGTTATGTTCAAGGTATCAGCACTACTATTTATTGTGACAATATCTCTGCTATTAAACTTTCAAAGAATCCAGTTCTACATGGTTGAAGTAAGCATATCGATGTGAGGTTTCATTTTTTACGTGAGCTTACAAGAGGTGCAATAATGGAATTGGTGCACTATAGTACACAAGAGTAGGTGTTCGACATCATGACTAAGCCTCTTAAATTGGAGGTCTTTTTGAAGTTGAGAAATAAACTTGACATGTGTGTCATATTCGAAATAAACTGAACACACTAAGATAGTTCAATTTAAGGGAAGATGTTGAAGTATTCAGATTGTTAGGAATCATTTCCGTATTTGTTGCCTAGTTAGTTTTTCGTTAATAATACCCTACTTTGTAGGGAAATTGTTTTTCTGTTTTGAATCAGTTCTAGACTAACTTGCGTTCTTAGGGGTTTTTGATTTCTCTCATTTCTTGTAACTGGCTCTATAAAGCCAAATGACTTTCAACAATAATAAGTATTTTTAAGCTAATTTATTCTAAGATCCAACAGAGAAAGCAACAGAGACGTGTGGTAAAGATGAATAGAAACGTTGAGAGATGGGTGGCTATAGATGACATTATTGTGTTTCTTCTTAATTTCAACAATTTCATTAGTATCAACCAAATCAAACAAAATGAAGGTCACGAACCAACCGAAGTACATCAAACAAGTGTACCACGTGCAGGGCAGATGTTAATTTTGCTATCCTTCTTGAGTTAATTAATTCATATTAATGATGTTGTTTTTATGTTAAAAAAATTTAATAATATTTTTTTATTTATTTAATGTTATATTTATCACAATCTTTATAAAAACAAGTGTACCACGTGCAGGGCATATGTTAATTTTGCTATCCTTCTTGAGTTAATTAATTCATATTAATGATGTTGTTTTTATATTAAAAAAATTTAATAATATTTTTTTATTTATTTAATGCTATATTTATCACAATATTTATAAAAATATATTTATTTAGTTTATTTATATCAAATATTATAAAATATAAAAATTATAAAAATTAAATTTATATAAAATTTAAAACTATATACAAATACTTTATCATTTAAGAAAATAAAATTAAATGAAAAAACATTTAATGAAAAATTTAATATTATTATTGATAGTGATTATTTGGAATAATATATTTAATTTAATTTTATTAAAAATTAATTTTTTAAACGATAACATTTGTAAAAGAAAGACAAACTTGAATATGATTGAATTTTTTTCCCTCAAAATTAGAACATAGGCTGTCATGGGTTACTTTGATTTGTGCTATTTGTTATTGAAAGATCTGGCCCAATGATATTGGGTGACCCATGATATTAGGAAGTAGAAAGAAACTTTTTCCCATCATCCTTGAACACAAATGTGGCCAACGCAACGACCATGATTTCATTTCATCATTATCCACATTTTCTGTGGACTGTGACAATGCTGATTCTTTTTCAAATCTCTCATTCTTCTCCTCCATTCTATCTCTCTTCCCCCACCTTCAAACCATTTCCATGGCTACAACATTATACAAACCCACCTCCGCATTTGCTCCTTCTCTATCCTTAAACTACCCTTCTACTCTCTCCCGTTCTCTATCACTATTATCTTGTCCAAAGCTGCCTCTAAAACTTCAGGGACACGAGCCGTTTTTTGCTTTGCAGTGCCGTTATGGCCCTAGTAGAATTGTCTGCAAGGCCACAGAGGTGTCTATGGCTGAAGGGTCTTCAGCTTCTGGTGGTGGAGGAGGAGGTGGAGACAATTGGGTTCCGGTGGTTCCTCTGTCGGCTCTGCCAAAAGGAGAGCGTAGAGTGATAATACAAGATGGGGAAACCATTCTCTTGCTTTGGTATAAAAATGAACTCTTTGCTATTGAGAATAGGTCCCCTGCTGAAGGTGCTTATAGTGAAGGATTGATAAATGCCAAGCTTACCCAGGTTTTATCTTCAAAACTGTTTTAACTCTTGTTTCTAATTATGCAGTTGGAAATTTATTAAACTTTTTAGTGATGATGTTCAGTGCATGGAAGTTTTTGGTTTTCCTGGGAATTGTTTGATATTTGTTTTGAAAAAAAATGATTGTACATTTTTGGGATTGGTTTCATGGGTTTGGTAGGGGTAGTTTTATAATGATACTGGAAATTTTTCTATTCCAATTGGGTTACCTAGGACTAGAGGTGACAATTGGTGTGTCATATGTGTGGCATTGGTGTCCTTTTATTGTGTAATATTATATGTGAAATTTGAAGGTCCGTATCAATTAACCTAGAGGAGATGAATGAATAATTTTTTAAAATAAATCTATTTAAAAATTACCAAACGATCAGACTTGCAATCGTATATAAATAATATAAAACGAAAATAAAAATAAACTTAACACGCAATATTTTAAGTGAAAATAACCTAAGTCACAGCAATAATTTAAGAGAAAAACTATTGGTCTACCATACTACCTAAAACAATTCAATTGCAAAGTTAGATCTTAAGCTACTCTTCACAGATAAAGCCCCCAAAATAATATATTTATAATTCTTCGCTTTTTCTAGGATTTTACAAAGTAGGCGTACATATTCGGACCAATGTTTCAATCTCTAGAATCACACGAACAATTAAACCTGTTCAACTAGCACCTGAAAAATTAACACAAATAACACAAGTGTAAATATGTCCTAGAGTAGATTTAATAATAAAAAATCTTAGTTAGAAAACTTAATAACTAAATCAATTTAATTTAAATCATCTAACTAATCCTAAAACACAAGTTTAAATCATAGTATTATAAAAATAAATATGCTTATTAATCAATCAAGCATAACCACATAATGTTTGATAGATTAAATCAAGAACGAACATAACAAAATATGATTTAGATTTTATAAAATGTTTTGAGAGAGAAAATACAAGATGAATAGAATGTGTGTGATTATTTTAAATCAAGAGCATTAGGTTGTTTAAATAGTAGATTTGAAACCCTAATGCTAAGTCATTCGACAATGACCATTATGTCTATTAAACAATTCATAGAATAATAATAAATAAGAAAAATATGACAAATCATCAATTTGGTTCAAATAAACAAAAAAGTTTTATATTGAAAACATATGTGCTCAATCGATTCAGTCCAAGAGTGACCGATCGAACTAATGAAATCGATCAATTGAAACCATTTTCAATTGATCCAACAACTATTAATAAAAACCCGTGACCAGGTAGATCGAACACGATCGATCCTCGATTGATCTAGTCTCTCAATTGATCGACCACTTCGATCGATAAACATATTACTCGATTGATCAACCAGTATATATACCAAATGTTTCTAAGTGTATAATATGAATTTTAACATGTTTAAGTAAAAAGTGTATACCTGAAACTCATTAACATGAAGTTCAAAAGTTTTTTTCTACTTGAATAGTGTACATGAAAATGTACCTACTAACTAGTTTATATTTAAACGTTTTGTTCACGAATACTGTAAACACTCATATATCTTACAATATACTTATTGTATTATGACATGGAATATCAATACTTGTAAGAAGATAAAAATAATTCAGCTCAATTCTGGCCAAATGTTTTTCATGTTGGGTCGTCTTTACAGGACTTTTTAGAATTGTTACCCTAACTAGAACATATCAAAATGGTTCGGAAAAATAAATATCAAATGCCTCTAAACAACAAAAATAGCCATTACTTCGATATAGATCAGCTCAGATTCCTCGCCAATTCAAGAGAAGGGTGCTATTTTTGTTCCTTTAGAGTTTTAAGGGGGACTTATTTGTGTAATATTTTTCAAAACATATTGATACATTGTCATGGAACGCTGCTCTTTAAAGAAAAATAAGTATTTGTTTTTTCTTTTCTCCCCGTATGTAGGATGGTTGTATTGTTTGCCCATCAACTGATAGTACATTTGATCTAAGAAATGGATCCATCAGAGAATGGTATCCAAACAATCCAGTACTGAGAGTTCTTACACCTCCTTTGAGGTCTCTATTTGTTTATCCTGTGAAAACTGATGAGGAGAACATCTACATCAGCATAAAAGGAGGACCTAAATCTGATGCATCAGCTGAGATTGTCTTTAGTGGGAGGGCACAACCTGGTTTTACTGCAACTGATGTCAATGTTGATGAGGTAATTTTATGGTCAGTTTTTCTGATAAAATAAGAATTTGTTTACTCGTGCTTTTTTAGAAGTAGTTTCAAGAGAAAATGCTTTTAAAAAATACGTAATTTGTGCTTCAACGAGTTCTAACAGAAAGCAGAAAATGTGCATTTTGAGCCCTGAAAACACTTATGGTAAAAAAAAATTATTTATGATTCATAAGCAAAAGCACTTTAAACAGACACTATGCCTTTTTTATTATTAAGGCATAACTTTTGTTCCCATTGAGCTCTTACTCATATCTGTTTCATCTCTGACATGTCTTAGGTAAGAATGGTGGTAGATGAAGATCAAGAGGGGTTTGGATTCACAGGAAAGAACGAAATAATAAATGGGAAAGCAGCTGTGATTGGGTTCTTGTTGTTATTAGATTTTGAGCTCTTGACTGGTAAAGGACTTCTCAAGGGCACAGGCTTCTTGGACTTTCTTTATTCTGTTACAAATGCCTTTCAGTAGTGGCTGCGTTGTTTTCAATAAATAAGAAGTTTCTTATGATCCAAGGAAGGTAAATGTCTTGTTAGTCATTATAATTTGTGGTTTATTCTTCTCTACTGTCATCTGTTTACTTTTTACATTTTGTTGTCAATTGTGTATAAGTTAGACTGGTGTTAATCCTTAATTTTCTTGGTATCTGTATCTGACACTGTTAGTAATCATCCATTATTATAATATGAGAATTAAATTTTCAGAACAGAAATGATTAATATCAAAACAATTAAATATTTTATCTAGTAATTTAATACTCATCTGTTTTTAAAAATAGAAACTTTGTTATGAAATTACAAAAATTGCTATTTGCTATTTTCTTAGTCCAACTTCTTCTTCATGTTATACTAAAATAGTTTTTAATACATTTGACAAAGAAAATCAATATATAGTCCAACTTCTTCATGTTATACTAACGTAGTTTTTTAACATATTTGACCAAGAAAATGAATATATACTTGAGATGGTTATTATGCTAAGAGCATTTATAACATCACAAAGGATATGGCTGAATATCATTAATTTAAAATTAATGATTATAAATAAAGTGATATAATATTATTGGTTTAAAATTAATAACTCACCATTAATTATTCTACAACGCATCAATTGTAATGCAAATATGCAATTTTGCTATATGACAGATAAATCACATCATAGTCCATGCATTTAAATTTAACCTTTTAAAATTTTGACCTTCTCACATATCTATGTCTAATCTCTATCTTGTAAAGTCAGAGCTGACTTTCTACTCATCAACCTTTATATCATCATGTTGCTTATTATTCTTTACAGAACAAACCCTCCAACAACTAACAAAGTAACTTTTCACTAAAACATCAAGTGTTCACGCAGACATGATACGAATATTCCATTTTGTTAATAAAAAGGTATTATCAAATTATTTTGCAATTTTGACCATGATCTCGACCTTAATTTTTATTAAAGGGTTTCAAATAAGAGTGAAAAAAAAAATTTGCCATGAAGACTTGGGTGCAAATTACAAAGAGAAAATAGTTCAAAGAGAGATGCTCCATATGTAACTAGATATCATATGAGATACAGCTTATTGTTTTACTCATACTTTAACTGCAGCTGCTGAGTACTGAATTGGGAGTATCCAGAGGTACTAGTGAGAGGCTGCTTCCTAGGAGAGCCACCCTCCAATAAATGCCTTCCATTGCCTTCATAAAGAGGCCTCCCCATTCCAACAAGAGAAGTCTTTCTTGCTCCGTGTGGTGAAAGAAGAAGACGGAATGTCCAGCGAAGAACATTGGGCGCAAATACCCTGTAGAGTAGGAATATATCATACCAACTTGGATACTTCACGTATGCATCTCCCCGACAAGCCCCTGCTACGATCAACCTTGCAAACTCTTCAACTGGACCTCCACTCACATGTACCTAAACATGTACAAATTAGAACTCAAGTCATGTAAGGCTTACATGTAAGTTTTGGCTCTCTACTTGCACGATCTAACCTCTCTTTCTTCCTTCCATTGCATTTCAGCACCTTCTTCTAGCATGAACTTTCCACCGGTCATCTCACTCCCAATCCAGCCATGTGTAGCAATTGTTATTCCAACATTATCTTTCACTTCAAATCTCAGTGTTTCATAGAAGTTCACTATAGCTGCTTTCGCCGCCTTTTCATTCAAGATAAAACATATATAAAACATATATAAAACTTAGTAATAGAGCTTAAATCGATTATTCAAGCCAAAAAATAAAAGTAATGTGACCATCTTGCATGACATACCGCATATAAGCTCATTCTAGGTAGGGGCAACCAATTCTCAACTGATGCATTAACAACGATTCGACCATTGGTTTGAGATAGATAAGGAAGAGCCACATATGTTGGATATACATTCCCCCAAAAATTTATGTCCTGAGAATGAAGGCATTCAAAACAACAGTACACAGTTAAGAGAAGCGATAAATTAAAATGACTACAACTTGGTTGAGAATTGGGATCATGAAATTGATACTCACCAACAAATGGGGAAAAATTGATGTGTCGGTGACTTCTTCAAAGTAGAACGTGTGTCCTAAACTTGCAGTGTTTACAAGATGATCCACTGCAAAAGTTACAAGACAAACAATAAATTTAGTCTAAAATTTCATTGAAACATTATCCAACAACAAGATCTACTGTAAACTTATGGTCAGTTCTTCCATTTAACAATCATCTCCAAAAGAGTTAATGCAGGAAAGGAACAAGTACCTCGACCGTGAAAGTTTATGGCTGCGTTGATAAATCTCCGACAATCTTCTTCTTTAACAACATCTGCAGCTATAAACATGACATGGTTGGCACCCATAAATCTCGCATTCTCAGCAATCCCTCGTAGTCTGTGCTCTCTTCTTGCAACTAACACAAGATTCACCCTTCTCTTTGCATATTCATATGCAATGTGCTATAGTCATAATAAAATTTAATCATATAACAAATTACTATATGTTTGATATTTGACCAAAACAACTGGAAATTATAAAATTATCTAATAATAGGTAGACTTAGATTGCAAACATAGGTTCATCTTAGCTGGTTAGAAGTTACATATGTAAAATGACATTGTGAAATAGAAATAGGCATAATTCAAATAACTTCTAATATATCTGTAATAAAAATGAACTCTTACAACTCTTTTGTAAAGATAGATTTGTTAATACGTAAGGTATTGAAATGCACTTTTTTTTACTTTAGCTATCATTTTTCCTTTGTAATATCAAGCACTCAAGCCTTGGGTTTGCCCAAAAAAAAGTACATGGAGAAACCTAATTATTGATATTGACATTGCTTCTGTTAGATTGAATGAGGCTATATATAAAAGTTTTTTAATCATATTTAGTAATATTATTTCCTGGTTTGGTTATCTATTCCATTTTTACTAACAAGAACTGCATATCAAATCACTTGACACTCTCTATGTACGAAGTCCTGCTTGGGCTCTCCAAGTTAAAAAAAAAATGTGGAGAGATATATCTAACCAATATATATTCCTTCCTGGGTTGCTAATTAATGACTAGACTTACTCAAGGGCATAAAAGCATAATCCCTTTTTTCTATGGTTAATAATTAATTAACACAAGCCATTCAAGAGGACAAGTAGTAATTTCTCTAATATATTCCTATCATATTCAACATATTGGGATGGTTTTTTTGGTGGCACTAAGCTAAAATAAATATTTGAAATTGAAAATCCATACATTTCTATATAAGTGTAAAATTTAGTTTATTTAAAGTTGATCTAATAAGTTTAAAAGAATTTGTTCATCTAACTCACTTAAATGAGTTAAGGAGTTAAGGTGCTCGAGCTTATTTAACATAATTAGCTTTGTAAAATAATTATTATTATGATACCATATAATACCACTATACTTAAAAGTAATTTTTTTTTATTTTTCATTACTACACAAAAATATAATCGCAAAATAATATTTATATCAACATTTTATTTTTAAACAAAATTATAATTATAATTTTATTTTTATTTTAATATATAAAATTTAAATAAATTTATTTGAATCTATCATTCAAATTATCATTTTAATAAATAAAATTTAAATAAATTGATTTGAATCTACCATGAATAAAAAAATCCTTACCTCAAATTTGAAGAAGGATTAACTTGTTATCATATTTGATTAATTTCTGTTAAATCCCAGATGATAAATACAAAAAGAAAAGCAATTAAGAGGACAAAAAATAAATAAAATACCTCCCCTATACCAGAAGAAGCTCCAGTGATGATAACCACCTTATTTTCCATAGATTGACAGTAGAAATTGTTGTAAAGTCTTTCACAAGCATTGATGAAGCACAATGTTGGCCATGCAAATGCCAGCATAACTAAGCTAGCTGGAGGCACTACCCAATTCAGAAATGTGTTCACAAAATCCATAATCAGAATCCAGAAACAACCTTACTGATTACTACCCACACAGAAATATTATTGGAACAACTTAGAGAAAATAAAAATAAAGAGAAATAGGACAATTAAACAGAGAAATTAATAGATGAGAGAGTGTGTGTTTGATGACAATAGCATTGTTACATGCAATAAGGCATATAAGCACACGTGTTGGTGGCATTATGTTTTTTTGACGGATGGAGGTTTTTTGTTTGGATTTTAGTTGCATGTTTTTTCTGCAAAAACCCAACTGGCTGTTTCTTATGAAATGTAGCCACCGCGTTGCAGAGAAGCAATATATTCACCATACATTACCATTGTACTCACATTTATTTTCTTCATACGGTGAATATGATAAAATGTGGTATTAGTTATTAATCAGTACCACTCAATCTCTTTTTGGTATATCTTCATGTACAAAGAATGATATATATTTATACTAAGAAACATAACAAATGCTCCACTAAACATTGATGTTGTCTGCCATATTTTTGTGCTCCACTAAACATGGATGTTGTCTGCCATACTTCTGCAACCTGCTTTTCTAGCACACGCCAACAGTCTCCCTCACATTGATGCATATATATCTCTTATGTCCAACTTGTCAAGTGAGTTGTAGAAGTTTCTTGCAGACACAGATTTTGTGAGTATATCAGCCAATTGATCTTCTGATTTAACAAATGGAAAGTTGAATAATCTCTTCAAGATTCTGTTTGATGAAGTTCCGATCCACTTCAGCATGCTTTGTGCGATCATGTTGGACTGGATTGTGGGAGATGGCAATGGCTGCTTTGTTATCACAAAATAAGTTCATTTCAGAGTTAGGAGCAACATCAATCTTAATTAGAAGTTTTTTCAACCAAAAGAGCTCACATATTCCCTTGACCATTCCTCGAAATTCAACTTCAGCACTAGACAAGAAAACTACCTTCTGTTTCTTGCTCCTCCATGTAACAAGATTGCCCCCCACAAAAGTAAAGTACCCAACAGTAGATTTCTTATCCTTGATATTCCTTGCCCAGTCCGAATTTGTATATCCAACGACTTCCAATTGACCATTCTTTGAAAACATAAGTCCTTTTCCAGGGAAAGATTTTAAATAACGAAGTATTCGCATGACGTCATCCATATGGTCTTCATTGGAGCAGTGCATGAACTGACTCACGACACTCACATCATAAGCAATATCAGGTCTAGTATGAGATAAATATATGAGTTTACCTATTAACCGTTGATATCTCTGTTTATCTGTTGATACTTGGTCTACATATTCTCCAAGTTTATGATTTTGGACCATTGGAATATCGACAGGTTTACAATCGAGTAATCCTGCCTCTGCTAGTAGGTCTAGAGTATATTTTCTTTGGGAAAGAAATATGCCATGTTTTGATCTTGTTACCTCAATGCCTAAGAAGTATTTGAGCCCTCCTAAGTTCTTCATTTCAAACTCATTTGACAGTCGTTCTTGAAGCCTAGAGATTTCTTCTTTATCATCCCCTGTAATGATCATGTCGTCTACATAGACTATAAAGGCTGTTGTTTTCTCCCGTCGATGTTTTAGGAACAGAGTGTGGTCAGATTTGCTTTGTTGAAACCCATATTTCCTCATTGCTGAACTCAACCTACCAAACCATGCTCGAGGTGATTGTTTTAGTCCATACAATGCTCATTATAATCTACATGCAGTTTATTTTCCTAATGTAACAGTATATCCTGGTGGGATATCCATGTAAATCTCTTCTTTAAGATCACCATGAAGGAAGGCATTTTTTATGTCAAGTTGGTGCAATGGCCAATCTAAATTTGCTACAAGAGATAACAAAACTCTAACAGTTTTTAGTTTAGTCACAAGTGAGAAGGTTTTCTGATAATCTATCCCATGTTTCTGTGTATACTCTTTTGCTACTAGCCTCGCCTTGTATCGATCAACTAACCCATCTTCTTTATACTTAATGGAGAAAATCCACTTGCATCCTACCATCTTCCTCCCTTGAGGCAACTTGCTTAACACCCATGTGTTATTATTCCGCAATGCCTCAAATTCTTCTTTTATAGCTTGAGCCCATTTTGGATCAGATAAGGCTTCTTCAACGCTACTTGGAATTTGACATGAGGAGAGTGTTTGTGCAAAAGCCCTGATAGGTTCTGATAACCCTTGAGTATATACATAATTGGCTATTGGATACTTGGATTGTTGTTCTTCTCTTTCTGGGGAGTATTGATTTGGAGGTTTTCCTCGATTGTGTCTGAAAGGTAGAACATAACCAACAGATGTATCTATAGCATTAGTTTGTAAAGGTGTGATAGGATAGCTTACCTCAAGAGTATTCTCAGCAGGAGGATAATTGGGTACTAGAGAGTGGAGGGGTGCATCGACCACTTCATCTTCTGGAGATTCAGTTACTACTTCAGTTTCAGTTCTTGGAGGTTCAAGTTTAGGTCTAGGTACTGGCTCCTCCATATTGTTGGCATGATCTGAGTATGCTGGATTGTTACTAGTGTCTAATATTTCAACATCAAGCCAATTTCATTCTTCACTATAACTCTCCCCCTGAAGAGTGTAATTGGATACTGGTGATGGAAAAACATTCAGATTCTAGAAAAGTGACATCCATAGTAATATAGGTTCTTTTAGTAATCGGATCGTAGCATCGATAGCCCTTTTTTGTACACCATATCCCAAGAATACACATCAGATAGCATATGGATCTAACTTAGTTCGTTGATTTTTGTGGAGGTGGACAAAAGCAACACATCTAAAAATTTGGGGTGGAAGCATCAAAATAGTAGGCAAGGGAATATGATCAGATAGCACCTTTAATGGAGTCTAAAATTGTAAGGTTTTTGTGGGCATACGGTTCAGTAGATACACAATTGTAGTAACAGCATCACTCCAGTATCTACTAGGCATATGTGCACCGATTAGTAAGGCCCGAGCAGTTTCTAAAGTATGCCTATTCTTCCTCTCCGTAGTCCCATTCTGTTGTGGTGTTTGTGAACACAAGGTTTCATGGAGAATACCATGGTTGTCCAAGTATGCCCGAAATTGTTGATTAACATACTCCCCTCCATTATCAGACCTACGAATCTTAATTTTTTCAAAAAATTGTGTCTGAACCATGGTATGAAACAACTGAAACGTAGAAAATACTTCATATTTATGTTTGAGAAGGTAAAGCCATGTCATTCGTGTACAATCATCAACAAAAATTACAAACCAACGATGACCAGATGGCGTAGTGACCAGGGAAGGTCCCCAAACATCAGAATGTACTAAAGCAAAATGAGTCATACTTTTATTCATGCTCATAGGATAAGATGCCCTATGACTTTTTGCTAAGATACAAGTATCACATTTGAAATCTGAGTGTGTGATATTTGAAAATAAACTAGGAAGTAGGTGTTTTAAATACCCAAATGATGGATGCCCAAATCGATGATGTCATAACCAAATCTGGCATTCCTTGTTACCAACAGTGTGTTGCATGTGATTGGCTCTTCCTGAACTGAGGTCATCCACATAATATAACCCTCCTCTCTTAGTACCATACCCAATGATCTCCTTGGTGAGAATATCCTATAGAAGACAAAAGGTAGAATACATCAATACTACACAGTTAAGATCTGAAGTGACATGACTTATAAACATTAGTCTGTTTAAAAGAGAGGGTACAAGTAATGTATTAGATAATGATAATGAAGGAGATAAAGTCACTGTTCCATCCCCTATAACTGGATAAGTGACCCCATTGGCATTGGCAACCTGGCTCCGTCTTGGCTGGGTTGTATTGGAGAGATCTTTTGGGTCAAATGTCATATGATCTGTAGCTCTAGAGTCTAGAATACAATCCTCATTATCACTACGAGTAGAGATGTGAAATGCTTTACTTGAAATACCTAGATCCTGGGAAGATTCGGCCTGAGGAATAAGGGATAGTGATGCATTATTGGTAGCCACAGCGGCACGCCCAGTGGTTTCCCGTTTCTTCTGTGCTTGAAGATCATTCCAGCATTCTAGATACCCATGTAGTTTGAAGCAGTTTTCACGGTTGTGTTTGAAGTTTCCACAATGGCCACATTTCATGTCAATAGACGATGGATTTCCCATGGATTTCTTGCTACCCAAAAAAGTTCCTGGTTTTAGTGGCAATGGATTATGGTGTCCCTTAATCCCTTTGAAAGCTATAACTACTTCGGGTGTCGTATCTGCACCCTTGATCATCACGGTATGCCAGACCTCTTCCCTACAAATGAATCCATAGGCTTGTTCCCCCTTAGGGAATGATTTGATTTGAAGCACATCACTTCGAGTTTTATCTAGTCTGTCATCAAGTCTATCGAGAAAGGTATACGCTCGATCTTCCTGTACGATGGAGTTGTATTTTTGTATGTCAGTCACACACTCCATTGGATTAGGACGACGGAAATCAATTTCTCACCACAACTCTTAAAGGTCATTGTAGTATTTTTCAATGGATCCACCTGCTTGCTTCATACGAGTAACTTGACGGTGAAGATCATACACTTGAGACATGTCTGTCCCATCATAGTAGGTGGTAGCAGTAGAATCCCAAACCTGTTTTGCAGTTGGGAATCGAATAAAATTTGCAATGAAGGAGGGGTCCATCGAATTGATCAACCATCCTTTGACAATGGAATTTTCAATACGCCATCTTCTGAATGAAGGGTTGGTTTCAGCAGGTTGAGGAAAATCCCCATTAATATATCCCAGTTTGTCTTTGCCAGAGATATACATCTCTACCACCTGGGACCACAAGGCATAGTTGGATCCTCCCAACTTGATACTAATGGGAGTATTCGATGCTTCAGTTAGCGAAGGTTGTGAGGTGGTCTGAGCTCTAGTTAGAACTTTCGTCATTTTTGTAGTCAACTCATTCAATATAGAATTGGTGGTTAAATCTCTAGATTCTGCCATGAATCTATCACTTCTATTTTTTTCCTTTTTTTTATAGCCAATATATATATATATAACTCAAAACTATAACCCTAAAAAACAATTTCCATTCGCGCAACCCTCTTGTGGAGCAACGCTCTTCTTCTACTGAGTTCCAAGTTTTCTCTACAACTGCCCACGACGGCAGCACCACCTGGTATGTAGAGAGACTATAATGGCCCCAATGAGCAAGCGACATTAGGAAACTACGACAGCTCGAACGAGCAGAAATGGCGTGAAATGTAGGGAGGCTACAACGGCTTCTTGAAGGGTTCTGTTGAGGTCACGATGAAGGAACTAACGCTGAGCAGAAATGGCGACTCTGGATACTAGATGGTCGCAGCACTAGTGGGGTTTTTTTTGTTTTTTTTTCAATATTGCAACTGATCGGTTTTTTTTCTAGCCAGATATACACACAAACAAGGTACACTGTGACGTCAAGGGGCCTCTCGCCTAAAAGACATTCACTTTGAATTTTTCAAGAACTGCTTATATGGTGTGGCACTGTTCATCTTTACAATTCACGTTTCTTCGATAAAATAGAATTGGTACGGCTCTAATGACTACCCAACATAGAGACAAAAACACATCAGAAACCCCCTGCTGAGGAGACACCGGAGTACCAGCAACCCAACGTCGAGGAGCAGGTAGCTATTTTATTTTGTTACATCAGTAATAACCATTGCTCTGATACCATGATAAAATGTGGTATTAGTTATTAAAAATTACCACTCAATCTCTTTTTCGTATATCTTCATGTACAAAGAATGATATATATTTCTACTAAGAAACATAACAAATGCTCCACTAAACATTGATGTTATCTGCCATACTTTTGTGCTCCACTAAACATGGATGTTGTCTGCCATATTTCTGCAACCTGCTTTTCTAGCACACGCCAACATAATATATTGCTTCAGGTACACAAACCCTTCTGTAGCTAATAGTTTTCATTTTTCAACTCATGGAAAACCCTTTTTGCTCTGCCTAGTCCTATCCCTCTCTAGGGATATTTTAGTAATAGGTTCTTTAGAAGCTGGACAATCTTATTTGGTCAAATACCTAGCGACAAACTCCTATGTTTCTTTCATTACAATATTTTTAAACAAGTTTCTAGAAAACAAGGGTTTTCTTATTGATGATAGTAATGATATTGATGATATCGACCGTGACCTTAATATGAAGCTCTTTCTTTTAATTATGATGAATGTGCTCATTATGAATATGATGTTGGAAATGGACCGATTTTAATCACCCTTTAATTTGAATTGGAAAAAGCAATGTCTCCTTGCATAATATGGATTCCAAACATTCATGATTTGGATGTAAATGAGTCGAATTACTTATCTTTCGGTCTATTAGTGAACTATCTCTTCAGAGGATGTGAAATATGTTCCACTACAAATATTCTTATTATTGTTTCGACTCATATTCCCCAAAAAAGTGGATCCCGTTCTAATAACTCCGAATAAATTAAATACATGCATTAAGATATGAAGACTTCTTATTCCATGACAACAAAAGAACTTTTTTACTCTTTCATATATTAAGGGATTTCACTTGGAAAAGAAAATTTCTCTATCATTATTTAGAATCAATGGTAAATGGAAATGTGTTAAATGAAAGTCATTTTTGATTGGATCCAGAATCCACTTTTGAATTTGGTATGGGTAAAAAATGTTCCTATGTTATACTATTTAATTCTTGATGACGAATCGATTTGGTAACTTAGATATTGTTATTCATGATATTGATGTGGTTCGATTACATCGAGATGTAATTCATCCTATCTATTAAATTTATAGAAATTTACAGGCAAAATCTTTATCATCTCTATGGGATTAAATCTTGAGTTACTACAAATTAAGGAAAAATGAAATGATGCTATTATGGAAGTAAATATTCTCGAATTTATTGCTATTGTATTGTTCATTCTAATCTCTACTGTTTTTTTACTTATAATAAATATAAAAATAATAAATCAAGGTCAAAGTCAAAGTGATTAATTTGGATTAAACTTGACCCTTTGATTCTTATCAACGATCGTAGAAAAAAAAGAAAAAAAGTTCTAATTTTGCGTCTTAAATGAAATGAGTAAACTATAATTAGTATTATTTTATGAATAGTATTCTATAAGAGATGATAATATAATAAAAAAAAATATTGAAAATTTTCTATTCAAAACTCTATTTATATCCATAAATCCATATATATCTTTTTTATTTTGACTCTATTTAGTATTTATAGAAAAAATAATAGAATTTGAAAAAGAAATAAGAAATCAAATATCAAATAAATATAATAGATATATAAATAAATATAGATGATTAGTATATCTATAAGTAAAGAGGATATCATATAAAAAATGTAACTGTTTCTTTCCCTTCCTTGGGTTATTTGCCATTCGTCGGGAGTTTCGGATTTCATACCGTTATTTTAACAATAGATCCAATAAATCTAAGTGTAGTACTGGGTGTATTGCTTTTTTTAAAAGGAATGTGTGCGAGTTGTTTATTTAAAGAATATATTGGTCAAAACAACTACACTTTTTTTTTGTTATAACTGTTGTGTGTTTTACAACACACAAAAATCGTGCAAGTATACACGGTCACAAGTAATAAGATTTGTAAGTAAAGATCGATCCCACGGAGATTTGTTACTATAGTTTGTCGAGTACTAAAATTGTATCTCTCTGATTTTATCCAAAACATTCGTTGATTTAACAAAAAGGTAATAAGAAAATAAAAGAAATCTAGGATTGCAATTTTTCACCAAACTAATCCACTCAAATAATGTTATTTTCTTTTGATTTATATTTTTTAGTACATTTAATTTTTCAACCGAAAACTTCTTTTTTTATTATTCATACATCTCTTTCGAGCTCCGTATAAACACACCTCGTTAAATTAATTCACTATATCTCTATGAGAATTAAATTTAATAAGATTCATTAAGTTCTAAGTTTTCAAATGGTCACACATACAATTAGGGTATATTCCTATCCTTCATCATACATTTCATTCTATTTACGAGCAATACACACACAAATGCCTTTCTCAAGTTTATTTATGTGCCACGGATCGTTTTGATAAGATTCGTAAATAATCAAAATGCATTAAGCACAAAATAGAACGAACAAATCAAACGTCTTATAAATCTATCAAAAATAATTAAAATCAAGCTTCATAAATTTAGATCAAATGCAACCCTAGAAAAATTAAATTACTTCATAAAATAAAAATAAAAATTACAACACATAGAGAAAAATAAGATGAAGAAGAAGGAAAATTAAAACAATACTTAGAACAAATATTTGGCACACGCAAAACACAACAAAAGCCAAAAATTGCTTCTGCGTGTTTTGCCGTCCAAAACCGAGCAACACAAGAAAACTAAACTCTACCCAAAACTCCAAAAACCTCCTAAAACTATCATCTTATCACCTATTTATAGCTAAAAAAATACATCAATAAAATATTAAAATTTAATACATGCGGGGGACAGGAAAGTGTGGCGAAAATAATAAATTACACGCGTGGGGGACAAAAATTGTATCGAAAATAGAATCGAAAAAGTGAGTGGAGATGCTGCGCGTTTCTGTTTTATTTTCCTTCCACGCTGCCACGTGTCGCGTTCTGATTCGCGGAAACAATTAGTGGGACACGTGGCAGCATCTCATTCGTGGAAGGGAATGGGCGCACGCAGAACTTGTCGCACGGATTGGGGCGCGCGCGAGAAAGTGCGCAATCTGGAACAGGGTTTGATTCAGCCGCGGTCGCGCTCATTGTAACATGCCACGTCGGCTCAAGATTATTCGCCGAAATATTAAGTGGAACACGTGGCGCATTATGGTTCGCGTGGAACCGGGCGCACGTGAATCGACCGCACTGGAAAAGGCACGGGCGAAGCGTGGGGGGCAGTGCCGCACGGCGTGGGGACGAGTGGGTCCCACGGCCGCACGCCGACTGCGCGACAGTGGGCCCCACTCGGCACCGAGCCGTAGCGATGGAGGAATTCCACCGCACCCACTCTCCCACTGGTGGTTGAAGTGCACGCGCGCATCTGAACCGTTCATGCGTTGATCTGACGGTCCACGATGAAGCGTGGATAACGCCGCGTGGAATGTTTCTCCTGCGAAGAAAACTAACTTTTATTAATTATATTTTCACCCACAAATATATTTCAAATTACATTTTAAACTTTGATTAATTGCAATACAACCCTTTTGGTAATTTAAATTAAATTTTAAACTTTTAATAATTAAAATTAAGCCCGATTTTAATTTAAATTATATTTTCAACTTTTATAAATTGCAATTAATCATTATTTTATTTGAAATTATATTTTTGGACAAAAGTTTACCATTAAAAGCGTTTTCGATACATTTTATTTAATTTTCTTAAAATTTAGAAAAAACAGTAAATCCTAATTTATTAAACTAAAATTAACTAAAAATAGAGAGAACCTAGCAATTATAATTAATAAAATAGGTGAAAATAACTATATAAAATACAGTTATCAATAACCAATAAAGAAAAGGTGTTTGATTCTGCAAATTACATCTTAATAAATTAGGGGTGTACATAATAATAATAATAATAATAATAATAATAATAATAATAATAACCGATAAACTAAGCTACTTTACCTAAACCAAATAAATTTTTATGTTTTATAGGTCCAAATAGATTGGTTTCAATTTTGAAAATGTAAAACCCAATGTGTATCAAGTCACTTAAGGTCTTAATGTTTGCAAACCAATAATTAACCGAACTGAACTGCATATTGTCAATACACATATTTATTTTTTATTTTTATACATTTACATTACATATATTACATGTGTTTATAATCATCTAATTTTAGTTAAATTTTTATTTCATTTGAGAAGGTAAAATTATTGAGTAAAATTTAGACACAATTCTAAATTTGCTAATATTAGATCCAAACAAGTAAACAAACTATTTGTATTATACCTATAATAAAAGACATTATAACACTACTTGTACTATACCCACATTATAACACAATAAAAGACACTATATTGGATCCAAATGCAAGGTATGCTATTTATAGTCCTCATCATACAATCTACACCACATAAATATAAAACTAAAAAATAATTCTAACCACACAAATATTATCATATTCTACACACATCTTTTTCTACATCCTTCTAGATTTTCTTTTAAAAAACATTTCTTCAACTACTCCATTTATTGAGTTGGTGTTGATTTTCAGCACTTTCCCTCAACATCAAATCTCACTATTTTTACTATGCCAAGCTAACGACGAAACATTTTGAACTTAACAATGCTTAAGATTTTTGTGAACAAGTCCGCAACTTGATCATCTATCTTGATTTTCCTCATCTCAATTTCTTCTTGTAGAACCTTTTCTTTAATAAAGTGATAGTGCACTTCAACATGCTTAGTTATTACATGAAAGACTGGATTCTCTACCAAATGAATTGCCGACTGATTGTCACAGTATAATGGAATTTCATAATCTATTGGTTGTTGTAGATTATTCATTAGTTGTATCAACCATGTACTCTCTTGAGCTTCCATTTTTGTTTCTCGATACTCAGCTTCAGTGGTTGATAATGGTACTATTAGCTATCTTTTTCTATACCAAGAAATTGTTCTAGGACCAAGCTTACACACATACTCAGTTGTTGATCTCCTGTATAGTCAGCATCGCAGTAACCAGCTAACTTGTCGTCTTTACCTTTCTTGTACAAAAGACCATAGTCAATTGTACTCTTCACATTATCTTAGTATTCGTCGAACTGCTTCCAAATAAGGCTTCTTTGGATTTTGCATGTACCGACTCATTACACTAACTGCATAAGAAATGTCAGGTCTAGTTAAGGTTAAATAGATCAGACTACCTGCCAATTTTTGATACATTATCGCATTTCCAAATCTTTTCCTTCATGTGCACACATTTTGGCATTTGGTTCCATCGTTGTCAAAATTGGTTTGCATTCAAGCATTCGAACCTCTACATAAAATCTTTGGAATATTTTTGTTGATAAAGAAATATCCCTTCTTATGTGTGGTCAACCTCTAGACCAAGTGCTTGAGCTGTCCATGTTCCTTCCTCTGGAAAAGTATTGATAAACTCTTCTTTGTTTAAAGAATTTATACCTCATCATCACCAGTTATGATTAAATCATCTATGTACACTAGCATGATAGCTAGCTTTTCTTCATTGGCTTTTGACAAACAAGTTGGATTCTGCAGGTGTTACTGAATAACCACTTTGTGTTAAAAATTCAACAATCTTATCATACCATGCCCTGGGTGTCTGTTTCAATCTGTAAAGTGCTTTCTGCAACTTACATACATATTCAAGATGATCTTGGCTCTGAAAACCCATTGGTTAGATCATGTAGATCTCCCGATCTAGCTCTTTATGAAGAAAAGCATTCTTCACATTCATTTACCATAAATTCTAGTCTTTGTTGGCTACAAGTGCAAGAAGGACTCAACTATAAGTTTTACCACCAGACTAAATGTTTCATCATAGTTTAGTCTGTATTATTGATAAAAGCCACGAGCTATAAATCGTGCCTTGTATCTCTCAATAGTCCCATCTGGATGATGCTTTATCTTGTAAACCCATTTATGGGATATGGGTTTCACATCTCCTAATTTTTGCACCAGATCCTAAGTTTGATTTTGCTGAAGTGCAACGATCTCTTCTTTCATAGCTATTATCCACTCAGATCTATGTGATGCTTCTTTGAATGTCTTAGGTTCTATTATAGGTGCTTCTTCAACTATGGCTGTATTTCCAAATTTGGGATTTACCCTTCGTGTTCTTGTTGACCTTTGCAGTTGACATTATAGAATTGATTCTTCCTTTTCACTAGGCCTAACTTCTTCATTTAGTTGTTCATATATGCTAGTTTTCCAAGGATTCTAAGTTACTCTTTGTTCAACATCATCATCATTTGGATATCTGGATTCATTTGAACTTGGTTAGAGTTGGACAATATGTTCCCCCATCTTTTGTTGCAACTTGTCTCCAAATTCTCTCCAGTCTCGCAAAGCCTCTTTCTCTGAGGACCACTAAGAATATGCTTCATTGAACACCACATCTCGTGAAGTGTAGCATCTTCCACTTATTGGATTGCAACATTTCCACCCCTTTCTCTGGCTATCATATCCCATAAATATACATCTAACAACTTTCTTGTCAAATTTTCTATGTTAATGATCAGGAACAAATACATAATATACACAGACAAATACTTAAAAGTAGCTAACTGTAGGTTTCATTTTTCACAGTTTTTCAAAGGGTGAAACAAATCCTAACCTTGATTGAGGAAGTCTTTTGATCACAAAGGTTGTAGTCCACATTACTTCAGCTTAAAACCTTTCAGGTATATTCTTTTCATGTAGCATACTTCGACAAATTTTTGCAAGATGCTGGTTCTTTTTCTCTACTACACCATTTTGTTGTGGTGTGTTGGCATAAGTGTACTGATGACGTATTCGACATTCCCTTAGGTATTGAGAAAACTTGCTTAAGCTATATTCTCTAACGTTGTCTATGCACAAGCAACAAATCTTCTTTCCTACTTCTCCTTCAGTTGACTCTTTAAACTCTTTAAACTTTGAGAATGCTTTAGATTTTTCACATACCTTGAGAAGTCATCAATGAATGTCACCATGTATCACATACCGCCAATTGATGGTTGCTTAATGAGTCCAAATACATCAGAGTAAACTAACTCTAAAGGTTCTTTTACTTTAAATGTTGATTCCTCGTATGGTAATTGGTAAGGTTTACCATACTGGCATCCTACATAGGTCGTGTCTGTTCGCACGTCTATTCACCATCACACTTAGCTTGGAACAACTAATATGACCCAACTGCATATGCCATAGGTCTGTTGTCTCATTTCTTCTTGCCCTATCTATATATACAGATTCTGCTGATAACATGTAGATTGATTCCAACCCCCCTCCATTGTTGGTGTTTATGAGATTTTAAAATCACGATACACCTTTACATCTTGGAAACCGAACAATACATAGTGACTTGATGATATCAATTGAGGCGTAACTATCATCTTACCAATGTAAGCTATCGGTAACCTTAAGTTGTCAAATGTCACTACTAAATGACCTCCTTTGTACTTAGACATGCTTTGCAACTTATGTTTATCTCCCTTCATATGATTTGAGAAACCCGAATCTACAATCCATTCATTCTTGTAGTCAATTTGTTCTGGTGTTGTTACTATAAGAGATAATTTGTCTTCCTTTTAGTGAATAATGCTTCGACATCCTAATCATCTTTACTATTCTCCTTAGAACTAGAAGTAGATGTATTATTTTCAACATGTTTTTTTAATCCAATAATCCTTTACCATGTGATCCATCTTCCCACAGTTGTGACACTCACCATCAAATTTTCTGTTGTTACTACAATTCTTTCAAGCTCTCCTTAAACGAAAGCCTCCATTTCCTTGAGAAATTTTTCCTTTGTTTCCATCCTTGTTAGATCCACTTCTATTGTAACTCTTGTAAGTGCCTCTGCTTTTGCTGGTGTAGAACGCTTCTTTTTCACCCTTCAGTGAGACTCCTTCCATTTACTTATCCATAATTTCTTGACCGGCCAGTAAATTATCAAACTCAACAAGAGATGGTTGTGTCGACTATCCTTATATATCGATAACATACCCTCTATATTCAGGTCTGAAACCATGGATAGTTATTCTCTTTATCTTGGTTTCCCCAATAGGAGCTTTCGAATCTAACTCTAAAATTTTATGGCATAACGAATTCACCTTGTGAAAGTACTGGGAAATTGTCATATCGTGTTGCACCATCGATAGAAACTCATTCTCGAGAAGTTGTAGTCTTGTATCATTCTTTTTTGAAAAGAGTGTAACAAGAGTGTCTCATGCTTCCTTCAGGGTTTTGGCATCCCGAATGTGCTCCAACTTTTCTTCTTCAACTATGGTCTTTAAAGCAAACATCATTTTGCATGCTTTAATTTTTCACTTCTTTAAGATGCCGTTTGCATCTTCTACTGTTGTTTGTGTAACTTCGTCACCACTAATAACCTTCCACAGGTCTTGACTAGGTGTAGAGATTTTATGATCAAAGAAATATACTACTTTATTGAATCAACAATAGCCTTTTAATATGTAGTTTATAGAACTGAAAAATAGAAATTAATAGCCCATTACTTACACGTCTGAGTGCTTGTAGTAACAAGAAAAAGAACAATTCAAAGACTAACCTAACAACCCTGAAAATTAGGGATTTTATTCTATACATAACTGACTCAATTAGAGATAGTCTCAACATAAGACCCCATACATGTTGCCCATGTGTTATAGTTTTTGTTGTTGAGCTTCTTGATTCCTCCAACTACTTAAAAGTCACCCATCGTGTTAGCAAGACTTCAACTATACCGAACAAGCTTAACTAAGAAACTTGTAGAGTACCAAACTCCTCATAACTCAAGATAGCTCCACTTAGAACAATCATTGACTGTCCCGCTCTGATACCAATTGTTGAGTCAAATTTAGAATACATAACTCTAAATTTACTAATATTGGATCCGAACAAGTAAACAAACTACTTGTATTATACCTACAATAAAAGACACAATAACAACGTTCAAAGGCAACTCATAAATTGAAGAAAGAGAAAACTCTCAAATCACACTCAAGCTAATAATACAAAGACTTATTTTTTTTATGTGATGATTAAACCAAATACAAGATAGGCTATTTATAATCCTCACCATGCAATCTACACCACACAATATAAAACTAAGAAATAATTATAGCCATACAAATATTATCACATTTTATACACTTTTTTTTTTCTACATCCTTCTAGATTTTATTTTAAAAAAATTTCTTCAACCACTTCATTTATTGAGTTGGTGTTTATTTTTAGTAATTTTCTTCAGCCACTCCATTTATTGAGTTGGTGTTTATTTTCAGCAATTTTTTTTCAACCACTTCATTTATTGAGTTGGTGTTGATTTTCAACAAAAACAACTTTTGCTATTTTTCTCTTATGTTTATTTAAAACAATTACTATAACTAATACAAAATCTGAAATACTTTTTGTTCTCGACATTGTATTCATTTTCAAAAATTCTTCTCTACTTAAAAATTGATGCACAATTATAATTTAAATACTAATATATAATTTTTTAATTAAATTGTTGATTAAATAATAAATCTTATATATTAATTTAACATTAACATAAAGGTGGCGTTTGGTTTACTGAATGGAATGGGATAGAAAGGAAACAATTTTGTTTGGTTTGACCACTGGAATCAAAGAAGGAATAAGAATTATAGTGTTTGGTTTACAATTGGAATGGAATGAAAATATTGTATATTATTTTAATACCCTTATATTTAGTAAAATTTAAATAATATCATTTAATTATTATTTTTTCGTGAGATAAAATATATTATTGAAATCATTATTTTTCTAAATAATTATTACTTAAAAATAAAATATATTATTAAAATTATTATTTTTCTAAATAGAATTTAGGGTTTTGAGGTTTGAGAATTGGGATTTAGGGATTTGGGGTTTAGGGTTATATTTGTGGGTTAAGATTTAGGGTTTAGGGTTATATTTGTGGTTTAAGGTTTAGGGTTAAAATTATTATTTTTCTAAATAGGGTTTAGGGATTTGGGATTTGGGGTTTAGGGTTATATTTATGGGTTAAGCTTTAGGGTTAAAATTATTATTTTTCTAAATAAGGTTTAGGGTTTTGGGATTTAGGGTTTTGGGATTTAGGGTTTTGGGATTTGGGATTTTCAATTTAGAATTTATGGTTATATTTGGGGTTGAGGTAAAATTGAAAAAATAAATTGAGATGAGAATGAAATCATGATTCCTTAAGGGGGGAGAAGAAATTGTGATTTCGTCTCTTTTAGGAATCGATTCCATTCTATTCCCACTTTTCAGCCCAATCAAATATAAAATTAGAAGAAATCAATTCTGATTCTATTCCATTCCACCAAACCAAATATGCATAAAGTAAAATTCATTTAAATTCATTTAAAAATAAATAGGTCTAAACAGCAAAATGAACCTATTAAACTGACATAAATAGGTTAGTGAAATGTTCTCTAACCAATATTTAATAAGTTAGTTTCGGTTTTTAATTTTACAAACCAATATATATTAGTTTGGTTAATATTTTAAGTCAAAATTGACCAAAATCGAACTACGTCAACCCCTAAACGAAGGAGTTAGATTTGTTAATAACAATATCTCCCATTGATTAAATACAATACTATGATAGAGTTATAAGGATTGTAATTCTTATAGATTTTAACGTGATACTTGATTCTGGAAGTGATCGAAGAAACTTCAGGAATTGAAACAGCTTGGAGAGTAACATCAGTTCCAAGATACTTGAATCAAGCAGATCAAGATATATTCACTTTCCACAACATTTTGGTTGAAATCAAGTTAAATATTCACTTTCCATAACATTCTGTCAAATGGATCTGTGAATCCTAAATACATAGCAGGGAAGAAACAAAAATGAGATGTTAGGATATTGGCTTATGTCAACTATGACTAAAGAAATTTTGAAGCAAATTTCAAGATTCGATAGAACAAAAGAAGCTTGGTCAAAACTTGAAAAATCCTTCACATCAAAATCTAGAGCTAGAATAATTCATTTGAAAGAAGAACTACAAGGCTTAATGAAAGGTAATCTTTACCTAGTGACTATACGTTGAAGAATAAACTCTTGGCTGATGAATGAATGGCTTAAGCGATGAAGAAAAATTAATGTAAAATTTTAGGAGGATTTGATGAGAATTATAATAGCGTGTTCTCTACTATAATGAAAGGACATTGATGATGGAAAACCTTTGCTTCTAAGTCATGAATGTAGAATTGACAAACATAGAGCAATTGCAATTTCTCCTTTGTCGTCTATTAATTTGACTCTAAAGAATGGATGTAAATGAAGTAAAAGGAGTTATTATCAATCAAACACAACCTCAGAAACCAATAAATTTCAATAGCCAAAATCAGTAAGGTGGAAATTGTTGGTCCAACTAAT
Organism: Hippophae gyantsensis; assembly: GCA_030763125.1. NCBI lineage: Eukaryota > Viridiplantae > Streptophyta > Magnoliopsida > Rosales > Elaeagnaceae > Hippophae > Hippophae gyantsensis. The sequence goes on from CM061028.1 coordinate 54,457,542, forward strand.
GTGGGCCAACAATAAAGAAAAAAGGGAAAGGAAACATTCAAAGGTGGTAGGCATCGAAAGAAAAAGAAAAAGAAAAAAAAAGTCAAAAATCTCTCCATATAATCCGGAGAGAAAGATGGAGCTTTGGCTCTATAAAAGCCTTGCTTCATCTCAAAAGAATATATATAAGAAGCGGAGGAAAAGAAAATAGATAGAGTTTTTTGAGAGAAATTTTGAGAGAAAAATTAAGAGAGCCAATTTGTAAAGTTTTACCCACAAATTGAAGATATATATTTGTTGTATTTTCGTGAGAGATCCACCTAAAAATGAAGTGTGTAATCTCATCTTATTATAGTGGAAGTTTAAGTGGCCTACGGGTCCCGTAGTTGTTACTTTCATTTTGAAAAGTTTTTCCATGCTAAATTCTTAGTGTTATTTTTATTCTATTTTGATTTGGGAAATTATCCTAGGTGTGTGGAATTTATTTCTTTACAATCATCTATTTTTCCCAACAAAGTGGTATCAGAGCCTTGATTTTATTCAAGAAAGGTACTATTCACAGAGTACTATTTACATATACGGTACTATTTTGTCGACGGGTACTATTCATTGGTACTATTCAAAAAGTACTATTCGGACGTACTATTCACATAGTACTATTTGGAGGCAATATTTATCGGTACTATTCATCGTCAGAAACCAAGCTCGGTGAAACCAGTTGACTGACGATTCAAATGGAGGAGAGCACAGGTAATATGATAAAGTTAACCGCATTTAATTATGCAATTTGGAAGCCGAAGATGGAGGATCTTTTATACATTAAAGATCTATGGAAGCCAATTATAATGCCAAAGGAGAAAGAAGTAACCGGTGCAGACATTGAATGGGCCGTTTTGAACCGAAAGTGTGCTGCTCAAATCAGACAATGGATCGACAAAAGCATTTTTCAAAATTTTGCTAATGAACATGATGCTTACGTTCTTTGGCAAAAGTTGGAGAAAATATATGTGAGGACAACCACACAGAATAAAGCTAATTTGATGCGACGATTAGTTAATTTAAAGTATAAAGATGGAAGCAGCGTATCAGAAAATATGACTGAGTTCCAAGGCATCTACATCAACTCAACTCTATGAAGATGATTGTAGATGACGAGCTACAAGCGTTGTTGATGTTTAGTTCTCTACCAAAAAGTTGGGATACTCTAGTTGTGTCAGTTAGTAACTCAACTCCTGACAATAAGCTTACCATGGATATGGTAATAGACAGAATGTTAAACGAAAGGTCTCGACGAAAAGATGAAGGATATACTCCTGACACTGAAGCGCTTGTCATGTAGAAACAAGGCAAGCAAGAATGGCATGGGAGAAGTAAAAGTAGAAATCCTCGTAACCAAAGTCAACAAAGAGGACGGTCGAAGTCTAGATCAAGGTATGACATGAAGTGTCATCATTGCGGCAAGCCTGGACACTTCATTCGAGAATGTAGAAGGTTAAAGGCAGAACAATCCAGAAATCAAGAAGCAGAAACCCGAACAAATGAAACCACAACTGTCACTGAGGAAGTTGTCATTGTTCGAGATGCTGATTATGTCAATCTTGCATGCCAAGACACTACTTGGGTAGTTGACTCAGGTGCTTCCTATCATGTCACCTCACGATGGGAATTCTTCTCAACCTACACTCAAGGTGATTTTGGACGCGTGAGGATGGGAAATGATGATGCATAAAAAATTGTCGGCATTGACAATATTTATCTAGAGACTAATCTTGGATGCAGATTACTTCTGAAAGATGTGAGGCATGTTCCTGATATCTGCCTCAATTTGATCTCTACCGGTATGCTTGATGATGATGGATACAATAATTATTTTGGTGAAGGAAAGTGGAAGCTCACCAAAGGCAATCTGGTAATAGCTAAAGGCAAGAAAGATATATCACTCTACATCACAGAAGCTAAACTGTGTAGAGGAGAAGTAAATACCACAAGGAAAGAAGTTCCTACCGAGCTATGGCATAAGCGACTAGGCCACATGAGTGAAAAAGGTCTCATAATTCTTTCCAAAAATGAGCTCTTGCCAGGAATGAAAGGTACACCCTTGCAAACTTGTGTTGACTGTATTATGGGAAAACAACATAGAGTTGCATTTCGTAGTCTCGCAACATCTAGAAAGGAAAATATTCTAGATTTAATACACACAGATGTCTGTACAATGAGTTGTAAGTCATTAGGAGGTGCTCACTATTATGTGACCTTTATTGATGACCATTCAAGAAAAGTATGGACTTTTGCTTTGAAAACTAAAGATCAAGTGCATGAAGTTTTCAAGTAGTTCATGTAAAAGTGGAGAGAGAAACTAGCAGACATTTGAAGTGTGTACGTGCAGATAATGGTGGTGAGTATCGTGGACCATTCGAGGAGTATCGTGGACCATTTGGCTCTATAAAAGCCTTGCTTCATCTCAAAAGAATATATATCAGAAGCGGAGGAAAAGAAAAGAGATAGAGTTTTCTGAGAGAAATTTTGAGAGAAAAATTAAGAGAGCCAATTTGTGAAGTTTTACCCACAAATTGAAGATATATATTTGTTGTATTTTTGTGAGAGATCCACCTAAAGGTGAAGTGTGTAATCCCATCTTATTATAGTGGAAGTTTAAGTGGCCTACAGGTCCCGTGGTTGTTACTTTCATTCTGAAAGGTTTTTCCACGCTAAATTCTTGGTGTTATTTTTATTCTATTTTGATTTGGAAAATTATCCTGGGTGTGTGAAATTTATTTCTTTACAATCATTTATTTTTCCCAACAGAAATAAGTAATCAACTGTGTGGTAAAATGGGGCACATAGTAATAGCATGCTGGTTCAGATTTGATAAGAATTATCTACCTCCATATCAGAATCAAAATAACTATGGTCCTAGACAGTCTACTTTACCACCTTAACAAGAAGCACCTCCTAGACCTTACAGGTAGCATTCATAAATGCAAGCCATGGTTACTAGTCAAGTACAATTTGGAAATCAGCAAACTAATGCTTCTAGTTATCAATCTATGGGAAATTTTAATGTTATAGGGAACTTTAATGCTCCTGGTTATCAGTCAATGGGAAACTTCGACTGTGGTGGTTCTGGTTATAATCCAATGTTGGCACAACAGAATAGTACTTCTAGTTTTTCTCAAAATCAAACTAATCATCCTAATTACCAGTTCTCATCAGAGCCATAATGGTATCGTGATTCAGGAGGCAGTCATCATGTGACTGCTAATCCCAATAGCCTGGCATTAACACAACCTTACTCTGGACAATAGTCTCTTAGGGAGATAATGTAGAGGTTACAGTAGCTTTGTTACTAAAGATGAACCTCATAGAACTATGGTTATGAGAAATTGATTGCTAGGAATCTTCTTAGTGTATCATATTTTGCTCGAGATAACAAAGTCTATTTTGAGTTTCACCCTTCCAATTGTTGTGTCAAGGATCAGGAAACATGGGTTATCCTCCTCAAGGGAACCCAGGGTAAAGGAGTTTACAAGTTTGACTTGGATATCACTAAAGTTTCACTAGATACCAAATTAAACTTCAATTCCAACACTGTATATACCACAGGTGCTACAAGTTTTACAGCTTCTACCTCTACTATTCCTTTATCACTATAGCATCAAAAGTTGGCTTATCCTTCCTTTTCCACTGTTAGAAAGGCTGTTAGTCATTGTAATATACCTTATATAGATAATAAGGACCTAACTAGTTAACTGTGCAATGCTTGTATTGTTAGTAAGAGTCGCAAGTTAGTTGTTTCATCTAGACTGTCATATACAACTATACCTCAAGTCATTCATTCAAATATGTGGCCGTCACCAATGGTCATCATTACTATGTACACTTTGTTGATGAATATTCCAAATATATTTGGATATATTTTTTGAAAACAAAAAAAAAACAGTTTATAATGCATTTATTCAGTTTTAAAATGAAGCTGAATTATATACTGGATGCAAAATTAAAGTGTGACAAAGTGATTGGGAATGAGTATCAAGGACTCATATCTTTACTTGCTCAACATGGTATAGTTCATCATACATCTTGTCCCCACTCATGAGCATAATGATTTGGCTGAAAAAAAAAAAAACACAGGCATCTTGTTGATTTGGGTCTTGCTATGATGTCTCACGCATCCCTTCCTCTACATTTCTGGGATGAAGCATTTTATTCTAGTATTTATCTCATAAATAGATTATCAACACCTATCTTACTTGATAAAACTCCTTTAGTAGTATTGTTTAATCAAAAACCACATTATTCATTTGTTAATGTTTTTGGGTGTCTTTGTTATTCTTATTTGAGACCTTACAACTGTTACAAACTAGAGCCTAAAGTTAAAGCTCGTACTTTTCTAGATTATTGTCATAGACAAAAAGGTTACAAATGACTTTCTCCATCTAGTAGATTATATATCAGCAAGAATGTTATATTCAATGAATATCAATATCCATTTATTTTTTGTCACCTAAGTCTCCACGGTGTACTTCTACAAAAACTGTGTTACCTGTTATACAATCTTTTAAGCCTAAAAAATTGACTCCTACTATCAATGTTAGTCAACCTGACATGTCAAATCCTTCTAATATTTACCATTAGTCTATTACATTTGCTTTAACAGTATCCTTTCGTGGTAGCATTGAAGTATCTTTTATATATCTCCTTATTGAGAAATTAGAAAAGTCTCACATTAATTAGGAATGAAATTGAGTGTTGAATTTAGGACTATAAATAAAACCCTATTTCATTATTTGTAAAACATCCCAAAATTTGTAAATCTTCCTCTCTTTTGTAAGGGTAATTGATTAGCTCAAATTTTCCCAATTAGTTGTAATTTGAAGTTCATCCATTTGGAGTAGTGGAAGTGGTCAACAACGCCCAAAGACCTAGGTAACATTTATACCGAACCTCGTTAAATTTCTGGTATTATTATTTTTCTGCTATAATATTTCTATTTCAATATCTGATTTAGTTTATTTTAGCATTATATTTCTAATAGCATTATTTTGTCGGGTTAGTTTGAGTTTTATTCATTTAAATCATAAGTGAATAGTAACTACTTAGAATAGAGAAAATATACCCGATTTTCTCAACAATTGGTATCAGAGCCGAATGTTTCTACCTAGGCATTTTTTTGTATTCCGTTTTTTTGCTATTGGAATATAGTTGTTAGTTGATGTAATTTAAAGAAATGACGAAAGAAAATTTTCTTTCAAACAAAGGCCAATCATCCACATTAGGTAGAACAATGGTTATGAATGCAAGGTTTGACATGGAGAAGTTTGATGGAACCGGTCATTTCGGCATATGGCAAGGCAAAGTTCTAGATGTTCTATTTCAACAAGGTCTAGACATTGCCATTGAAGAAGAGAAACCAGATGGAGTAGATGAAGTAGAGTGGAAAAATATCAACTGATTGGCATGTGGTACAATTCGTTTGTGTCTCTCAAGAGAACAAAAGTACATATTCATGAAGTAGGCATCTGCAAGTAAGTTGTGGAAGGCATTGGAGAAGAAGTTTATGAAGAAGAATGGACAGAATCGGCTCTATTTGAACAAGAAGTTGTTCCGTTTTGAATACCTTCCAGGTACTACAATAAACGATCACATTACTGCTTTTAATCGATTAGTAGCAGATTTGTTAAATATGGATGAAACTTTTAAAGATGAAGATTTAGCCTTGATGTTGTTAGCTTCCCTTCTTGATGAGTTTGATCACCTTATTACGAGCTTACTCATTGGGAAGGATAAAGTGTTTTTTGAGGAAGTTTGCACTGCTTTGTATAGTTATCAAATTAGAAAGAAAGATAAAAAAGGAATGAAGTAGCAGAGGCATTGTCTGTAAGAAGATGTCTGCAAACACAACAAAAAGGAAGGAGAGGTAGATCTCTGTCAAAAGACGGCTTGGTAAAGATGAATGTGCCTTTTGTCATGAGAAAGGCCATTGGAGGAAAAATTGTCCGAAGTTACGGAAGAAAGGAAAAGATGTGCAGTCTGATGCATGTGTAGTTGAAAGCAATTCAAATTAAGATTTTGCATTGGCTGGTTCGTCAACAGCATCCTATCCTGGTGATTGGATTTTTGATTCAGTGTGTACTTTTCATATGTCTCCTAACAGGGAATGGTTCTTTAACTTTGAAGAACTAGATGGTGGAGTTGTTTTCATGGGTAATGATTATCCATACAAATTTTTGGAGATCGGTACTGATGCTTATTTTTGCAAGTGTACGAATCGTTCAAGTAATAAAGTGTACAAAAGTACGGATATCGAACCCACAAGGAATGGCGTTACTAAGTACCGAAATTGACTAACCCTAATTTTATTTGAAAACAGAATTGTTGAAATTGTTTTAAAAGAAAATTAACATAAAACTAAACACAAATAACAAAATTTAATGTTGTTCACAAATGATTAAAAATGCTAAGGCATTTGATTTCGCTAAATCAATTCAATCCGATTTCAAGTCATGTTATATGAGAATCAAAGCTAAAAGTGTGGTTGAAAAACCCAAATTTACCTAATACTCTCTCTCGAGTTATATTAGAATTACTTATCTATGAAAACCAACTATATTTCTATGAAGATTTAATCACAAACAAGTACATTACGATTTATAGAATTTCTAGAATAACCATATACATCATGCATTAGTTCTCACACTCGCATTCAACATACGGTATTTATCACAAGAAGCATTCATTACACATCTCCTCTTGGTCTCAATATAATGCAACAAATCATCTAAATCTTGGCCAGAAATTTAAAAGCATTAAGCATGGAAATAAATACTCAACTTGGAAACAATGAACTCATATAACAATAACAAAAGAAATCATATTTCCTTGATTCAACTACATCATAGCTTTAGCAAAAAATAATTAGTTCATAACGGAAATAGGAACAACCATTATCTCAATTGAATCCATGAATAAAAAATCTAAATAAACTGCAGAATATAAAAGCTAAGGAGAAGAGATGAAAAACTCTAGAAGATGAAGACTTGGTAGCAACAATGGTAAAGATCCTTCAAGTTTCTCCAAAATTTCTCTCCAAAATTTCTTTCTCTCCTCCAAAAATATCTTTGAACTCCTCTTTTTGCCGTCCCCCTCTTTCTCCATCATATTGTATATATAGATCTAGGGTTTGGGGGGAAATTTTGGAACAAAACAACATAAAAATGTGTTTTCGAACGAAACTCGCCAGCAGCGACATTATTCTCGCTGCGGCGAGATTTCTGGAAAAGTTACGATTTTGGTTCCGCTAAATCTCGCCGGCGGCGAGATTGCTTTAACCGGCGGCGAGATTCACTTGGCCGGCGGCAAGGTAAAGTTGGCCGGAGGCGAGATGAAGTTGGTCGGCGGCGAGATTGCTTTGCCAAAATCAGTGCTCCCTGCATGATTTTCAACGTATTATCCGTAAGGTTTTCGCCGGTGGCGAAATTCCAAATTTTGAAAATTTGTTTTCTTTTTTTTTTTGCACTCAATCCCGATCATTGAAATTTGTCCCAAACTTCTCCAAAATTATGATTTTACCTAAAAATTGCACTTTAAACACGAAATACCCGTGAAATGACATTTGTGGATTAAATAATCAAATAAACGCAATTTTCACACAAATATCAACATTTAAATTATAACAAAAATGCAATAATTTGACTCTTATCAACAACCCCCAACCAGCTTCTTACTAGTCTCTAGCAAGAAAAGCGATCTATGAATAAATTCAAAGGAGACATTACACTATAACTATCCTAACTCAAAACCATAAAATCACATAACACTTAATTTGCACAAATGTCTCAAAAATTGTAAATAACACACAACATATAGAATAATTAAATATCACCTAAGCTTAACAAAAATCTCAAATGCCAATTTCTCTTTTGTTATTGACTCTTAAACATCCATCAAACCACAAACCAATAGCCATAATGCCCGGATAATATTATGCATAACATCCACAAACAAAAAGGTGAAATCTTGAACTCCATAGGCTCACTTTTCAAACCTCTCTCCACTAATGAAGGAAAATACACCACTTTGGATCAATAGGACTTTATGAGGCTTGTAATGTTAGGCTTAGGTATTTGGTTAAGAAAGAACGGGAAGTGTCAAAATACAAATAAGGGCACTTATTAGATTAAACACAACCAATTAAGTAAAAGAGTAACACCATTTAACCCAAATTGTTTCTTCCGGTCATAACCCATTTTTCCAAAGATAAACAAAATTATTCCTCAATCTTTCTCCTTAGTACATCCATCACTAACACTCTTTTATTTATTAAAATGTGAAGGCTTCTCCTTCTTCTTCTTCTTTTTTTTTTTACTCAATTGCTCTTGAAAAGCCAACCACTTTCTTCCAATATATGTGGATTTCTTTTTTTTTAAGAGATTTTTTTTTTCATCCTTACTCCAATTGTTCTTGAAAAGACATAACCCCCAACCAATTTCTTCCAATATATGTGGAAGATTTCTCCAATTGCTCTTGAAAAGTTTGTGTTCAAAATTAAGTGCTCTTAACAAATTAGGTAGGAATTATATAAATATATTTTTGGCTCAATAAAAGGTAGGTTATAGAAGGAAAAAAGAAATAAAAGTAAGGCTAACAATATATTTAAATAGGCTCAAAGAGGTAACTAGTGATATAAGGATAACAAGGTAGGCTTAAAATGGCACAATCGATCCAAAAATGGCCTACATTATATCCTAAACAGTGCAATTCCAAATTATTTTGCCTCAAGAGGTTTTCAAATGAGTTATAGAGTTTATTGAGATCACAAAAATATCCATGAAAAATTTGCACATAAGACTTCTCTAAGCATTTAGACTAATCAACCAAATCATACCACATACCACAAGAGTCGCCAACTAGGTAAAATCAACATTTGAAATTATCTTTAAACCGAAGCAAAATTTAATGTCTTCTAAAAGCTACTTGTTATCACAATCACATTATTATCATCAACGTGCAAATTAAAACAAGTAAAATGCAAATGAGAAAAAATAATAAAAATAAGACAATAAAGAAATAAAAGAAATTAAATCAAAATGCAGAAAAATAAATGGAAAATCAAAATTAAACACAACTAAACACACAAACAAAACTACTAAAAATGAAGGGAAGAAAAGATTTACCGTTTACCGCACCCCCAACCAAACCTTACATTGTCCTCAATGTAAGAAAGGAAAGAGAGATCTCCTTTCCGCCAGCGGTGAACATAAATTTTTTTTTATATGGGATGGCATTGGCTTTAGCTTAATCTTGTTGGCTCCATTCTTTACCACTGAGTTTGGAGTTTCATTTGTTCCCAACTCCTTAAATGTTTCATCACTGCACAAATATTCATCAAGTGTTGCCAGTAATTTGGAACATTGTCTCATCCCCTCATCTTCCTCCTCAATTGTTGCAGATTTCACAAGGCAAGCTTCTAGTGGTAGCAATGGAGTTCTCTCCTCAAAATTTTCCGAGATTAACCCGTCAAGAGTGTTAATTTGAAAACAAAAATGTACGTCACTTGGAAATTTTATTTCTTCAAAAACATCAAAAGTCACTTGTTTATCTTGCACCCGTAGAATGAGCTTTCCTTGCTGAACATCAATCAATGTTCTTCCAGTTGCAAGGAACGGTCTCCCCAATATCAACTGTATCTCTCTATCTTCCTCCATATCAAGCACCACGAAATCTACAGGGAAAATAAATTTGTCGACTTTAATTAAAACATCATCAATTACCCCTAGAGGATATTTCACCGATCGATCCGCTAATTGTAAAGAAATTGAAGTGGGCTTCACTTTTCCCAGGCCTAGTTTCCTGAAAACAGAAAGTGGCATCAAATTAATGCTTGCTCCAAAATCACATAGGACTTTTTCAAAATTGCAACTTCCTATAGTACAAGGTATAGTAAAACTCCCTGGGTCTTTCAATTTCTGTGGCAGTTTTCTTTGAAGAACTGCACTACACTCCTCATTTAGCATGACAGTTTCATAATCTCCCAGCTTCCTCTTCTTTGATAGAATTTCCTTCATGAAATTTGCATACTTAGGCATTTGTTCCAACATCTCTGCAAAAGGAATGTTAATATGCAATTTCTTAAAAATATCCAGAAATTTATCAAATTGATTATCAAGCTTTTTCTTATTCAATCTTTGAGGATATGGGATAGGAGGCTCATATTTCTCATATGGGGAAGGTTGAATATCTTGGGATATTGATGAATTTTCTTTAGATTCTTCCATCTTTTTCTCTGATTTCCTCTGCCATTCAAGTTCTTTACCACTTCTCAATGTGATAACCTTTGCATGCTCTATGGGACTTATTATGTCACTAGGCAGCGATCCTTGAGACCTTTCTGCAATCTACTTTGAAAGCTGTCCCAGTTGGTTTTGGATGTCCCTGTTGATTGCCTCTTGATTTCTGAAATTTGCTCTTGTCTCCTCAATGAACTTTCCCAAAATGTCTTCCAAATTTGTTTGTTTTTTCTCTTGGGGTTGGTAGGAAGATGATGACGGTTTGAATCCCCCTTGGTTATTTCCCCATGACAAATTTGGATGATTTCTCCAACTTGGATTGTAGGTGTTCAAGTATGGGTTATGTTGAGGTTTTTGGAAATTTGAAACATAATTTGCTTGCTCAGCATTTGGTGAAGCAAATGGATTTCCAACTTGGCACTCGATGCTAGCATGATTTCCACCACATAAATCACATTGTGCAGTTGGTTTGGATTCGAATTTGGATGACAAAGAATCCATCTTTCTTGAAAGAACAACAACTTGAGCTGACAAAGCATTCATTGAATCAATTTCATGCACTACTGCTGGTATTTTTGCAATTACCCGTTCTAAATGCCACTGATTGTTGTTTTCTGCCATAATCTCTAACAACTCATGAGCATCCTCTGGTGTTTTTCCCATTAAAGACCCTCCAGTTGCAGCATCAATCATTGCCCGATAGTTTGAAACCAACCCATTATAAAATGTAGAAAATTGCAGCCAAATCGGTATACCATGATGTGGGCACTTCCTCAACATTTCTTTGAATCTTTCCCAAGCTTCATACAATGATTCTTGGTCATACTGTGTAAAAGATGTGATTTCATTCCTCAATTTTGTTGTCTTAGTAGGAGGAAAGAACTTGGATAAGAATGTCTGAACCAATTCATTCCATGTTGTAATTGATCCTGGTGGTAATGAGTTTAGCCACTCCTTAGGTTTATCCTGAAGTGAAAAAGGAAAAACCCTCAATCTTACAACATCTTCGGACACACCATTTATCTTGTAAAGATCACACACCTCCAAAAAGTAAGCAATATATGCATTTGGATCATCCTTTGACAAAAGAAATCAGATTTCCTTAATTCAACTACATCATAGCCTTAGCAAAAAATAATTAGTTCATAACGGAAATAGGAACAACCATTATCTCAATTGAATCCATGAATAAAAAATCTAAATAAACTACAGAATATAAAAGCTAAGGAGAAGAGATGAAAAACTCTAGAAGATGAAGACTTGGTAGCAACAATGGTGAAGATCCTTCAAGTTTCTCCAAAATTTCTTTCTCTCCTCCAAAAATGTCTTTGAACTCCTCTTTCTACCGTCCCCCTCTTTCCCCATCATATTGTACATATAGATCTAGGGTTTTGAGGGCAATTTTGGAACAAAACAATATAAAAATTTGTTTTCGAACGAAACTCACCTGTGGCGACATTATTCTCGCCGCGGGGAGATTTCTGGAAAAGTTACGATTTTGGTTCCACCAAATCTCACCGGCGGCGAGATTGCTGTGGCCGGCGGCAAGATTCACTTGGCCAGTGGCGAGGTGAAGTTGGCCAGCGGCGAGATGAAGTTGGCCGGCAGCGAGATTGCTTTGCCAAAATCCGTGCTCCCTGCATGATTTTCAACGTATTCTTCGTAAGGTTTTCGCCGGCGGCGAGAATATTCTCGCCGGTGGCGAAATTCCAAATTTTGAAATTTTGTTTTCTTTTTATTTGCACTCAATCCTGATCATTGAAATTTGTCCCAAACTTTTCCAAAATTATGATTTTACCTGAAATTGCACTTTAAACACGAAACACCCGTGAAATGACATTTGTGGATTAAATAATCAAATAAATGCAATTTTTACACAAATATCAACGTTTAAATCATAACAATAATGCAATAATTTGACTCTTATCAGGTACAATTTGTTTGAAGAATCAAGATGGTTCAACCAGGGTCTTGACGGATGTTCATTATGTTCCAGATATGAAGAAGAATCTCATTGTTGTGGGAGTCTTAAAATCAAAAGGCTTCACTATGATAATACAAAATAGGGCATTGAAGGTTACTTCTAGAGCACTTGTGGTGATGAAAGGTGTTCAGAAGAATAACTTGTACTACTACCTTGGTAGTACAGTTATTGGGAAAGCATCAACAACAGTTTCAGAGAAAGAAAGAAATTCAGAAACTACCAAATTGTGGCATATGCGTTTGAGACATACTGGTGAAAAATCTTTACAGATTCTGGTAAAGCAAGGCCTGTTAAAAGGTACGAGAACCTGCAAGTTAGAATTTTGTGAGCATTGTGTATTACGGAAGTAGAGAAGAGTAAGCTTTGGCACTACTCTCCATAATACAAAGGGAATTTTGGATTACATCCATACTGATGTATGGGGGCCAACAAGAACTCCATCCATAAGTGGCAAACATTATCATGTCACTTTCGTTGATGACTTCTCCAGAAGAGTTTGGGTGTATCTCATGAAGAAGAAGGATGAAGTGCTGGGAATTTTTCTCAAGTGGAAGAAGATGATCGAGACTCAGAATGGTAAAAAGATCAAACGTCTGAGGGCTGATAATGGAACTGAGTACACAAACGATCCATTTATGAAAGTTTTTGAAGAAGAAGGGATAGTGCAACACTTCACTATTCCAAAAGCACCACAACAGAACGGAGTTACAGAATGTATGAACTGGACTTTACTAGAAAAGGTTTGATGTATGTTGTCAAATGTTGGGTTAGGCAAGCAGTATTGAGTTGAGGCTATGACATATGCATGCCATCTCGTCAATCGTCTACCATCGTCTACTCTTGAAGGCAAAATTCCAATAGAGGTATGGTCTGGAAAACCTACTAGAGATTACAATTTCTTACATGTGTTTGGTTCAATTGTATACCACCATGTAACGGAATCAAAGTTGGACCTAAGAGCCAAGAAAGCCATTTTTTGGGGATCCTTTCTGGTTCTAAGGGATATCGACTATGGTTCCTTGAAACGAAAAAGATAATCTTTAGCAGAGAAGTTACCTTTGATGAATCTACCTTGTTGAGAAAGGTAACTAAGAAGATTGATGGCACTTTAGAGCAGGTGGAGCAAACTCTGAAGCAAGTGAAGTTTGAAAGTAGAATTGTTAATCCAGTTAGTGAAGATAAGACAGAAGCTGATCCTCCATTGACAGAAGATGAATCAAATGAAGAGGTTTTAACCCAAGAACCTCCACAGCAATAAGAAGAAACTGTAGTTGATAAGCCACGATGACAAAATGTCAAGGTGCCTACTTGATACAAGGATTTTGAAGACCTACCTGCTCAGTTTAAGAATACGGTGGCCTGTGCACTTTTCAGTTGTGCATGATGATGTTCCTATATATAAAGAATCAATTAGAAGCCCTAAATTTGAAAGATGGAAGGAAGCCATGGATGAAGAACTTATGTCCCTTCAGAAGAATAAAACATGAAAGTTGACACAACTACCTAAGGGCAAAAAGGAAATTGGTTGCAAATGGATGTATGCAAAGAAAGAGGGATTCCCTAACAAAGATGGTTTTCACTACAAGGCAAGATTGGTGGCTAAGGGCTATGCTCAAAAGGAGGGAATTGATTATAATTAGGTATTTTCTCCAGTTGTAAAACATTCCTCCATTAAAATTTTGTTGGTCTTGGTAGCACAGTTCGATTTAGAACTAGTTCAACTTGATATGAAAATCGCGTTTCTACACGGTGACTTAGAAGAGGAAATCTATATGTCTCAACCAGAAGGGTTTAATGTTACTGGTAAAGAGAATTGGGTTTGTAAGTTGAACAAATCATTGTATGGATTGAAGAAATCTCCAAGGCAGTGGTACAAATGATTTGATCAGTTTATGTTGTAGCAGAAGTACACCAAAAACACATATGATCATTGTGTGTATTTTCGCAAACTATAAGATGAGTCTTTCATCTATCTTCTATTGTACGTCGATGACATATTGATTGCATCGAAGAGCCAAGCAGAAATTGAGAAGTTGAAGGCTCAACTAAGTCAAGAGTTCAAGATGAAAGATTTGGGAGAAACCAAGAAGATTCTCGATATAGAGATAAGTAGAGACAGGAAGAAGGGAAAGGTTAGTTTGACCTAGAGTCAATATTTGAAGAGGGTACTACAACATTTTGGTATGAATGAATAGACAAACCTGTAAGTACTCCGCTAGTTCCTCAATTCAAGCTTAGTGCTCAATTATCTCCTAAGAATGATGCAGAACGAGAATATATGGCAAAGGTACCATATGCAAATGCGGTTGGTAGCTTGATGTATGCAATGGTGTGTACAAGACCTGATATTTCACATGCGATTGATGTTGTAAGCATGTACATGTATGATCCTAGTAAAGGACATTGGTTGGGTGTGAAATGGATTCTACGGTATATTATAAATACTATAGATATTGGTTTAGTATTTTAGCAGGATAATATTGTTGGTCAATGTGCAGTCGGATACTGTGACTCTGACTATGCAGGAGATTTAGATAAGCATTAGTCAACTACTGGTTATGTGTTTACTCTTACTAGAGCACGAGTCAGTTGGAAGTCAACCTTACAGTCCACAGTTGCTTTGTCTACTATAGAGGTAGAGTATATGGTAGTTACAGAGGCTATGAAGGAAGCTATTTTTTTTACGAGGTTTGCTTGAAGACTTGGGAGTTGGTCCAAAAAATATTAAGGTGTTTTGTGATAGTCAGAGTGCTATTCATTTAGCAAAGAACCAAGTCTACCATGCACGTACAAAGCACATTGACGTTCGTTATCATTTTGTGCGAGAGATTATTGAAGAAGGTGGAGACTAGTTCAGAAGATCAATACTACAGAGAATCCCGCAGATATGATGACCAAGGTGGTAACAACAATCAAGTTCGAACATTGTATGGACTTGATTAATATTTTACAAATCTAAAAATGCACTGGCGTCGCTGATCTAGTGATTGAAGAAATCATTTAAGAATCACTAAGTTGCTAAGGTGTAGATTTGTTATATAGCTCCTTAGTGAGCAAATTAGAAAAGTCTCACACAGTTAGGAATGAAGATGAGTGTTGGATTTGTGGCTATAAATAAAGCCCTCCTTCACCATTTGTAAAACATCCCAAAATTTGCAAATCTTTCTCTCTTTTGTAAGGGTAATTGATTAGCTCAATCTTTCCAAATTAGTTGTAATTTGGAGTTCATCCATTTGGAGATAATGGAAGTGGTCAACGACACCCGAAAACCTAGGTAACATTTATACCGAACCTCGTTAAATTTCTGGTGTTATTATTTTTTTGCTTTAATATTTCTGTTTCAATATTTGCTTTAGTTTATTTTAGTATTATATTTCCAATAACATTATTTTGTCGAGTTAGTTTGAGTTCTATTCATTTAAATCATAAGTGAATAGTAACTACTTAGAATAGGGAAAATATACCCGATTTTTCCAAGAGTATCTTTACTTCGAGCTATGCAATCTACAACTCATCTTACATTCACAAGGTCACCTATTGTTTCCCATCTAACTCACCAACTTTACCAATAGCTCCTTCGTTGGTTATTATGCCTAAAATGTCACCTCTGAGCCCTTTTACATCTTAACATGTATCCCATAGTTTACCAGCTCCTTTAGTTTCTTCACAGCTAGCTCCTTTAGTTCCTTTTCAACCAACTCATACTAATGTGTCAATATCTCCCTTCATACGTATCTCTGCTTTTGCTTAAGCTAAAATCGCGTCTACTCCTAATACTTGCACTATGGTCACTTGATAAAATTCAAGCATTTTTAAACCCAAGTCCTTTTTAGCTACTGTTTCTAAGAAAAATGTAATTTTTCAGGTTACAGTCGAGCAAACCCTCAATGATTTTATATGCTATGACTCTATGAAGGTAGAGTTCAATGCTTTGGTAAAGAATAACACATGGATACTAGTACTCCATCTTCACAAAAGAGTCATTGAAAACAAGTGGGTTTTCAAAGTGATAGAATTGGTAGATGGATTTCTAGACAAGAGAAAGTCGAAGGTTATAGCTCTTGAATAAAGCAAAAACCTAACTTTGCTTTCATATAGATTTTATGTTGTTAAGCAAGGAGTAATTTTGACTTTGGCCTTGACTAGAAGATGGAAATTGCAATGCTTTTCTTAATGAGGTGATTAGGGATGAAGTTTATATTACTCAACTTAAGGGGTTTGAATATATCACTTATCCAAAATATGTGTGTAAGTTAAATAAATCTATTTGTGGGCTTAAAGAAGCTTCTAAAGCTTTAGTTTGATACATTGAGTATAGCTTTGGTTCAAATGAGCTTCACAAAGTCCAAATCTAATACCTCTCTTTTCATTCGAGGTATAACTTCTTCTACTACCTTTCTTCTAGTTTATGTGGGTGATATTATCCTTACTGGCAATTGTGAGCAAAAAGTTCAACAGCTTATTACTACTCTTCACACTCAACTTTCTTTCAAATATTGGTCAAAGAAAATATATCTTATCTGCAAAGGAAGGTGAAGTGTATGAAAATCCCTCCTAAGAGTGTTTTTAGGGCTCTACAATATATTACCATCATTATAACTAATTTCAATTATGCATATGTCTCAGTCTCATTGGTTTGCAGTCAAGAGAATCTTGATATGATATCATAACTTCAATCCATTAGACAAAAAATCTTAAGCCTCACATTATAAAAAAATGAAATGGAATAGCCAAAAATAAAAAAGAGACAAGTGATCAAATAGAATATAATATAATAAAATTAATTAAAAAAATATAAAAGTGATAGGATTTACAAATTACAAAAACCACATTTTAAAGGGAGATGTTAAAATTAATGTTTCATATTGATTAAATTTAATGTTATGATAGAGTTTATAAAAATTATTATTATTTCTATCTATTAAATTAATCTTTTAGGATTTAAAAGTTTGTGAATTTTATAGATTTTGATAGGATTAAGTGGATGATGTAGGATTCAAATTGAATAAAAAATGATCGACCAATAATTAATAATATAAAGAACGCATGAAAATTTACAATATAAAATAAATTAAAAATTAGAGCTTTTCTTTTTAATCATAGAGTTAGTGTTAAAAGTTTGATAATAAAAATTTTTATCATCAAAATGTGTTTTTATTTATTTATTTATTATTATTTATAATATTTTTGAATATTAATTAAAAAATAGTCAAATTTATGTATTAAATTTGAAATTTAAATATTTATACAACTTAAAAGTTAAGTTGGGAGGGGATAATGTATGTTAAATATAATTAAAATTTTAAGAAATTATAAAATTTTATTAGTAAAATTATACTTTTAATTAAGAAAGACACTCTTTCCCAACTCTTTTTGGGCGCTTTCCCAAAAATATATCAGCACTTTTTTTTATTTAGCTATTTTTACTTTCCATATGTGATAACTCTGAATTTATGGATTGATCCTAATTTAGGTTGATTTGTTTTTGAAATAAACTTGTTTTAATGCGATTTTCAAAATACTTTTAATTAGTTTTAAGCATATTTTAAAAATTAAATCTAAATCTAGATTTATTTATTTTATTATTAAAGTTATTACTATTTTAGAGACTAAAGACATGAATAGAGATAGAGATTATTTTAAAATGATTAGAGTTCACACACATCCATAATTAAGGCTCAAACTAAGAAATTTTTACATATTCAAATAGATTATATTTCGTTTAGCCACAAACTAGTTGGTCACAAAATTTTTAAATAGGTTAGTTTTGAGAATCATTAGGGACAATTTGTAGTTTATTATATTTTCAAAATTAATATTAATTTATGTAAATTTTATTTAATATTAAAGTGTATAATTTAGTGATAAATAAAATAGACAATTCTATATGGAAATTATAAAATGGTTGTGCCGTTAATTATCTTAATAATATCATAAATATTTTTAGTTCTTTTTTATTCATATTTTTAAAGTGATATATTAGTGATACTCTCATTTTAAAAAGAACTCAATTTAGTGTAATTTACCATATAATTGGGAATTGTTTATATGTCTATTAATACATGTAAGATATTCAAAAATTATTTTCAGATAATAAATTAATTAAATAATATTTAGAGGATATTTTGAAATAATAAATTAATTCATTATCTAAAAATATCCCTGGAATATTACACATATATTATTATATATGTAAAAAATGTCATTTTAGAGAAAGAATAGATACACTAATCAAAATAGCATTATTAGATAACAGAATAATAAATAAGCAAGATGCCTTATTAGGAATGATTTATGATAATTTAGGATACTAAAAGTTAAAATTTACAGCATATCTTAGATTTGTTATTAATATACATGATAAAAATTTAAATTAAGTATTAAGTCTAACTTATGAATTTGAAAGAGGAGAATTAATGGAAGAAGGAAATCATTCATTTTCAATACATTATCTAGTAGCATAATCTTTAACAGATAGTCATAATAGTTCAATATACGGACAAAATGAATTTATAGAAATAGACAAAACTTTTAAAGAAACTTGGACAAATAATAAAACTAGAAATACTAACAGACTTTGAAATACCAGAAGAATGGAAATTAGATATCAAAGAAAAACCCTTGATAACAGGAAGAAAAAGTAACGTTGTTAAAACTAATATCATGCCAAGGTTTACTTTTATAGACCATGAAGGAGAAACTTCTAACCACGAAGAAGTTAAAAAACTAGAAAATGATTTCAAAATAATGAAGGTATTAGTTCATGATTGCACATTAAGAAAAAATAATGTTTAGAGATAAAATAAAAAATATGCATTTAGAAGTAAAAGGAAGCCTAGTAGGTGTAGCAAAAAATCAAGCAACATTATTTAAAAATGTACAATTATTAATAGAAAAAATGAATTTAGTCCAAGAATCAAACACAAAATATTTACAGGAGATAATAGATATACAAAAAGAATTATTAAAGAAAATAAAGGAATGTGGTTATAATAAATTACCATAAGATATGCATAAGAAATTTTCAGAATTAAGAAAAGATGTATACAGTATACATAGGAATAATGAAATAATAGGTTATAAATATGATCTCTTAGAAGGACTAAAAGAAAAACCACCTAGGAGATCAGATTCTCTAATTCCTAAAAATGAGAAAAGGAAAAATGAAAAATAATCTAAGAATAAAGAAATAATTCTTATTTAATGGAATACAAAGAAGAATTAGTAAAACAATTCATGGACCCTAAAAATAGGGATATGGAAACATTAGTCAATTTATTGACATTAACTAATAAAGAAATATAAGAATATTATAATGAAAAACTTTGTACTAACAAAGAAGAGGATAATATGACAATAATTAGTGGAACAGATTCTAAACCAAAAAACATGACCCCAAGAAGTCATATGAAACCAATTTCATTACCAGTCACTTAAAAAAGGAACATCTAACCCACATAGGGGAGAAAGAAATAGGCAAAGAACAGAACAACCTGATATCATAGATAGAAGAAGACAACCACCTAAAATGGAGGAAGGGTTGCATTGGGGAACTAGAGGTAGTATTCCACCAGAGTTCAAATTACATGATAATTATAAGTTTGAACTTCTAGATTTAGACTGTATAAGAGATATGAAGAGAACCTTAGATGAATGGGCTAGTGAAATGAGTGTGCTCGTACAAACTTCTCAAAGTACCCAAACAAATCCTTCAACCTGTAGAGTGCTTATAGCATATAAAATGACAGGAAATATTAAAGTTTGGTTTTCAAACTTAACATATCAACAACATTTGTTAATGTAAGGAAATGCTTCCACAAGAAGAGAATACAGAAATACTTGGATACAATAATAAATGAAATATACAAAGAATTTATTTGAGAAGATAAAAGAAGGACTATCACTAAATCCAGTGAAAATGAAATCAATAAAGCTAAATGGCATCTAACAAATATGAAAATTTGTAACATGTGTTACATAGATTCTTTTATTTGTGAATATGAAATATAATACCATAAATTACCACCCTCTATGCAAACAACTTATAAAGAAATATTTTTTCAAAAATAACCTGGCACACTATATAAAACCTTAATAGAAAATTGGGAACAAAGGAATAGAAAAACTATACCAGATACTCTAAGAGGAAGAATAAGAAGCCTTAAAGATTGGATCATTATTAAATGCAAAGAAAGAAAAGAATATAAATAGATAAGAGGAAATGATAAAATCTGTTGTGATATAAAATATTTTAGAATACTAAGGAAATATGGATGTAATATAAAATTTTATAAATAAAAATATAAATTCAAAAAAACATTTCCAAAAATATAAAAAGAGATTTAATAAAGAAAACTACAAGAAAATATATTTTAGAAGAAAAAATTATAAACCTTCTGAAAAATAGAATTATTTCCCTTCAGGAAAGAAAAAATGCATATGTTCGATTTGTAATGAAGAAGAACATTATACTAACGAATGTCCAAGCAGACTTCAACATAAAAAGGAATTTCCACGAGAAGCAAAAATCTTAGAAGAAGCTTTCAAAATGGAATTAGAACCAATTGAGAAATCTGATATAGATGATACTTATAGTATCTATCTATTGGAAGAAACTGAGGAAGAAATAACTGACTCAGAATATGAACACTTAAATTATGGATATTCTTCATCAAAAGATGAATGATTTGTATAATATTACAAATCCAAACAGTACTTACATTAAAGTAGGATTAAAATTTAAAGGCTATAACACTTATCATATACATTCATATATAGATACATGAGCTAGTATGTGTGTAGTCAATAGATATATATTTCCAGAAGACAACCGAAAATAAGTGCCAAAAGATTTAATTGTAAGAATTACTAATAATACTACAATAAAACTTAATAAGGTATTAAAAGATACTGATATAATGATAGAAGGAGAAAACTTTCGCATTCCTACCATATATCAACATGAAATAGGAGTAGATTTGTTAATAGGAAATAATTTCCTAAACTTATATCAACCTTTCGACAAAATAAGTCTTACAACCTTAGAAGGAGATACCATCTATGTCTCCAAAATAAGAAAATTTTAACTATCTCAAACCCAAATTTTATGCAACAACATAAAAGGTGAAAACGTGATGAAATAGAAGACTAGCAAAAACCTTATTTAGAAAATATTTCATTAGATATAAAAGATAAACAAAACTTTTTTTCTCAATGAAATACAATAAGACAAAGCCCTAACAGGATTTAGAAAACTATTAAAAATAATCAGTTCAGAAAATCTTTTGGATCCAAAAATAAATAAATCTAAAACAATAGTCAAAATAAAATTAAGAGATCATAACAAGATCATAAGGGTAAAAACAATGATTTATACTCCAGAAGACGTGATTGAATTTGGAAAAAAAATTCAAGAACTTTTGGAATCAAAAGTCATAATACCAAGTAATTCACCTCACTCTAGTCCAACATTCTTAATTGAAAAAGAAGTTGAGAAAAGAAGAGGAAAAAAGAGAATGGTAATAAACTTTAAAGCACTGAATAAAGAAACCATTTATTATGGATACTTCATTCCAAAAAAGGAAGAACTACTATCATTAATAAAGGAAAGAAATGCTTCTCGAGTTTTAATTACAAAAGCGAATTTTGGCAAATAAGACTGGATGACGAATCCCAAAAATTAACAGTATTTAGTTGCCCCTAAGGAAAATTCCAATAAACAGTTATACCATTTGGATTAAAACAAGCTCCATGTATTTTTCAAAGATATATGGATAACATTTTCAATAAATTACAAGATATTTGTTATGTTTACATAAATGATATTTTGGTTTTTAGTAATGAATTAAATAAACATTATTTGGATATTATCAATTGATTCAGGATTTTTAATTTCACAATACGTTTTATAAGTAGGTTAATTTGGTATTATGGATTCAAGTATGAAGTCTATTTGATGCTACATGCCTTACAAAGGATGTAATCCATGGGGAATCTCTTCAGGAGATAGGTCCTCAAAGTCCTGCAATAAAGACAACAATACTAGGCAAAGATAAATTAAGATCGTTAGTACAAAGATAAATATCCTTGTACATAAGTACAAGTACTTGTTGTCTTGCCATAATTACACTCTTAATCTCATGTTTTTTAGTAAATGCACTCATTCTTTTATTTTTTCTCTTTTGTGCTCACTTTTATATTTTTTATGCTCACTTTTCTCTCCTTTATGCTCACTTTTATATCTTTTGTGCTCACTTTTCTCTCTTTTATGCTCACTTTGCTCTCTTTTGTGCTCACTTTTCTCTCATTTTTGATTTTCCTCTTGCTCACACTTTTGTCTTTCTCTCAACTTGCACTCTCTTTCCTTTTGTCCCTCAAAGCTCAAGCCAACCTTCTCTTGTATTCTTAACAAAACCAAAGAATTCAACTAATCTCAAGAAGTAAACGGTTTATTGGTGACAATCTCAAAAATCAGAATTTTAAAAACTTAATGACAAAGGATGACAAAAAGAAAGTCCAAATAGGACTCTAAAGACCCAAAAAGAATCTTTTCAAGATCTTGAAAATCTTGAAAATCATAATTTTAAAAAAACTTAATTGGGGATAGAAAGAAAGTATAAAGATGACTATAAAGAAAGACTCTTAATCACAATATGACTCCTCTTTTTTTAAAAAATCAGACTTGAGAAACAAGTTTGATGATTCTCTAAAATGGAATAAACAAAACTAGAACAAAATAAAAGAAAACCAATTTCAACAAGAACAAGAAAACTTATCAAGAAAAAACAAGAATTAGATTATTGAGCAATCTACTACTTTGTTCTCCTTTTCTTTTTCTTTTTCTTTTCCTTTTTCTTCTTTTTTATTTTTAATTTCCTTTTTTTTACTATTGTTGCTGCTATTGTGAATAGAAAATTCAAAAAACCAAATTCACAACCCTAATGAACAAGAATCGAAAACAACACAAAAAGGTGCGACAAAACTTCAACCTCTTTGTAAGTGGTCTAAACGATAGAATTTTGGGTCAAAATTGGCACTGATACCAAATGATGCAAACCGTCTAGATGATGAACCCTAGGAACCTACAAAGTCAAAAGAATAGGAACGATTGATTTTCTAAGAACGTGTTAAAGATGATCAAATTAGAACCCTAAGGAAACAAATTCCATAAAACCCCAACCTTGAGAAACCACAAAAGATGATCCCTCCCTTTGATAAGTCAAATTCAAGCGTTCAATGAAGAACATAAGAAGGTAAAACAAAAGCTTTATGAAATAAACTTTTATTAATGATATTCATTTTGCTTCCAAATTACATAGTTCATACTTTTTTTATAACAATCCTCTTATGACAAACGCCACTTCAAACCCTAAAGAAAAAACCCTAGATGAAATGGGCCAAATGGTCCTATTTAGATGTGGATTGGGCCTAATCCTTCCTAGAAAATAAAAAACTAAAAATACTTATGATAAATAAAACATGAAAAAGCCCAATATTCATTAAAATAAAAAATATTAAACATAAAAGGCCCAAAATTAACTAAACAAAAAAATTGCTTCTTAAATTGTTCCTTGCATCCAATTTGATATTCCAAAATTTTCCCTTTTGTAAGATCTTTAGAATATTTATAGGAACTTGAGAATATTGGTCAACACTCTGGAACATCAACTTGATCAGCATCTCGATTTCTATTACTTTGCCATTGGTTTTTGTCTGTGATGATACTGAAAAATACTTGCATATTATTTAGCATATGAGGTTGAAGATAGTGTTTTCCATCTTCCTTTTCAAGTTCTAAATACTTGATTTTTTGTTGTGCTAATACTTTCTTTTTCTCAAACAATATAATTTGTCCTTTCTTACATTTTGTTAAGATTTTTAATATATCTAGGTAATGTTGGTTGATATTATTACTAAAGACTAATATATTATTAATATAGACATAATAAAAGGGTGATATTCTTAAAAAATGTTGTTCATATATTTTTGAAATATTCATGGTGCTTGTTTTAATCCAAATGGTAGAACAGTCCATTGGGATTGTTCATATGGACAACTAAAGACTATTAATAGTTGGGATTCTTTATGTAATCTGATTTGCAAGAATCCACTTTTACAATCAAAACTGAAAAAATATTTCTTTCCTTTGATCATGGCTAATAACTCTTCTTTCTTAAGGATAAAATATCTATCATCTAATGTTTCTTTATTTAGTAATTTGAAATTTATCATCACCATTAATTTCTTTCCCTATGTTTTTTAGCTTCTTTTTCTACCAAAAATGCTAGGCTTAAGTGTGGTCTCATTCTTAGTTCAATTTGTTTTAGTTCTAAAAGTTCTTAAATTTGTTTATTGAATTCTTCTCGATCTTCTGGAGTGTAGACCATAGGTTTTACTCTTAGAACCTTATTAGAGTCTTTTAGTTTTATACTTGCTACGTATTCAAGCTTATTAATATTTGGATTTAAAGGATTTTCTAAGCTTACTATTTTAAGTAATTTCCTTATTTCTAGTAACTTCTTATATTCTTGTATTTCTTTCAAGAATGGATTTTCTTGGTTATTAAATTCTAAATTATCTTCATCTTGAAATTTTGTTATATTTTTAAATGTAGTTTCTAGCTTTGATACATCTTATCATATTTTCACTTTTTATGTTCTTCAATAAACTTTTCTGATGACACACTCTTGACATTTCTAACCTTTGAAATATATATTGTTTATTCTTCTAATGTTGTTGTACTTATCTCATCTCTATATTGTGTAAATGGTTTATATAAGTTTAAGAATTTATTTCCTATAAAGAAATCAACTCTCATTTCCTATAAAGAAATCAACTCCCATTTCCTATTAATATATAGTAGGGATATGAAAATTTTCCTCTACTATTATAATATCAGTATATTTTATAACTTTATTAAGGTTAATTATTGTATTATATTTGTTGTTTTTACTATCAAGTCCTTTGGGGTTGCAATTTAAAGTTCTTATAAAAATACATATTTGCTTGCTATACACATACGACATGTAAGTGGTATATTTATTATATCCTTTGAATTTTCATCCTATTTTTATGAAAAGTATTATTAGGATTAGTTATGCTACATAGGTCATTCATCCTCATATGTTTCCTCTAAACCTATTTCTTCTTCTTCAGTTTCACTCATTAAATATATTGATTTTGTTTCATCAATGTTTGATTCTTCTATAGATTCTAATTCCATCCTATAACCTTGTTTTAGTATTTTTAAGTTCTTCTTATGTTTATTTTTATGGGTTAACCTATTATAACATTCCTCATTATATATCCAATATGTGTAAGTTTTCTTACTTGATGGACAATAATATTTTTTCCTGTGAAATTTTATTCTTCTAAAATATGTTTTTCTTATAAGATTCCTAGTTATATATTCTCTTAAATTTAGAAAAGTCTTAGTTTTTGAATTTATATTTCTTGAACCTTTTATATTTTTTTTATTTTTATTTATAAGGTTTTATACTATATCCATACTTTCGTGACATCTGAAAATTGTTACTATCACAACATATTTTAGAATTTCTTTTAGTATAACAATATTTATTTTTTATTTGACATTATAAAATTATCCAAGATTTTAGTTCTTTTATTCTTCCCCCTAAATTATTTGGTATTACTATATCATTTATATTTCTCCAACTTTTTTCAACAATTTTATATAGAGTTCTTGGTAATTTTTGACATATTTTCTTAAATTATTGTTGTTGTATTTTAGGTATCCTATGATAATACATTTCATATTCATATATAAAAGAATCTATGTAGCACATATCACATATTTTCATATTTACTAAATGTCATTTAGCCTCATTTATTTCTAATTCACTTGTTTCTTTCTATTGCAGAATCTCCTTACATTCTAAGATGTATATCATCTGATATATTACTAAATCATATTTTAACATTTCTAATCATTTTATAATTTAATAATAGTATACAGATTGATGAGTTTGTATTAGTAGTTTTAGATGTCTAGATTAGTACAATCATTATACTAGCACATTCATTTAATGTCTTTTTTCTATCTCTCTACAATCTAGTTCTAAATAGTTAGTTTTGTTACTATTTTCATGATGTCTGAATTTTGGTGATATAGATTCTCTAGTATCCTTGTATATTCATTCTTTTATTTTTGGTTGTTGTCTTTTCCTATTTGAAGGATTAGGTTCATTTGATTTTTGTCTATTTCTTTTATTTCTATAAGGATCAAAAGTTTCTCCTTGAATTATAGGGGTATTACTGTGTTTCTTTTCATAATAATTTTAAAATTTTATAGTTTAGAGTTTATTTCACTAATTACTGTCATATCACCTTCTTCTTTATTAGAGCATTTTTTTTCATAATGTTTTCTAAATTATTCATCTGTTTATATTAACAAACTTACTAATGTTCATATGACTTTATTTTCATGATTCATAAATTGCTCTTCTATTTTCTACATTCCATTAAGTTGGAACTATATATTTCTCTTCATCATTACTTTTTTTATCATGGAGAATCATTCCATCAAATCTTCTTGGTGATTCTTCTTTTAATTCTTCTAATATATATATTTTTTAGAATATCTAGCTGTAATATATTATCGTAAATATTTTATCTTATTTCTTTAAGGATTTCTTCTTTGGTTTTATTTATATTTTGTAAATATTATATTTTCTTTTCTAAAAAACTAAGCTTTCATTATAGCCTTTGATTATTTGTTATGCTTATTAGAGTATCATTATTTTCTAATTCTATTCCTTATAATCTTTCATTTGACATCTTTAAGAGATTTTTACTTTATAATTTATCAGTTTTTGTTATTTACCTATTACTCCATGGATAAGATTTTTTACTTCTTTAATTTCTTGTTTCAATTCTTTTATTTCTTCTTCTTTTTGTCAATCCTATTTTCTTAATTTTGTTTGATCATTTGTAAATTATGTTCTTGGTATGTTACTTTTTCTTACTACATTATTTTTTCTTCCTAATATCAAAGGTTTTTTTAGCATCTAGGTTTCATTCTTCTTGTATTTCAAAGTCTGTTAATATTTCTAATTTTTTTATTTGTCACAATACTTGGTAGATTTTATCTTAATTTATGAATTCATTATGTCTATATATTGAACTATTATGACTATTTGTTAATGAATATCATACTATGTAGTGTATTAAAAATGAATATTTTTTTTTTCATTAAATCTCCTCTTTCAAATTCATAAGCTAAACTTAATATTTAATTTAAATTTTTATCATTAATGTTAATAGAAAACCTAGGATATTCTCAATTTTCATTAATCATTCATAATAAAGAATCTTTCTTATTTATTATTCTATTATCTAAGAATGTTAATTTTATTGTTGTATCTATTCATTCTCTAAAATGTATTTTTATTAATATTTAGATTTCTCATAAAGGATGTATCTAATTTTTCTTTTGCCATTTTTAGAGATTTTATATAATTTATCTATACTAGTTTATTTGTCAATTAATGATATATTATATATTTATTTTGCATCTGTAATATTAATGTTCATGTCTTCGTTAGTTATTCTACAATAAATTATATTTTTCATTGAAAATATTTTTCTTACTTTTTATATAATGAATCTTTGAAACTATCTTCTTCCTTAAGATTTAATTTAATTTTTTGAATTTCTTTAAATTTATTTTCACTAATTACCATTTCTTATGAAAAAGAACATGAGATTTTTTTTATTTATAATTCTATTGTTTCTTAGTTTCCTATTACATTTTGATTTTTTATTATTTTTATTATTTTTATGTATAAAAATTACTATTTATTTTGGTTATCTTTAACTTCCATTAAATTTGAAGATATTTATAATATTTTTAAAACTTTAAAAATATTTATGATATTATTTCAAAACTTGAGAATATTATTGATATTATTTCAAATTTTATATAAAGAAAAGTCTTGACGAAGTTGCTTAGGTTAAATTTTATTGTACCTTTAATATTTTAAATTATAAAATATATTTTTTAATCCCCTAACTTTATAAAAATGGACAAATTAAATATACAAATGTGATGTCAATGATTCGTTTAATAAAATATTATTTTTTGGTCAACAACATGAAATGTGATTAAAACGTAAGCTTTTAATAATCATAAATTGATGGTAAATATGAATTGTTTTTATAAAATATTTTTTTATATTTATTGATTGTTACTATTTTATTGAATTTTTTGAAAAATAAAATTATATTACAATATTATTATTATTGTTGTTGTTTAAAAAAAACCATTTCATATAAATATCACTTTCATCCTCCATGCTTCAATTTTTTTAGTCACTTTATAAAAAATAATATTTAAATAAAATATTATTAAAATAATATTATACTGTCAATTAGCCTATTTTTTTTAAATTAAAGACAAAATGATATTAACTTTAAAATATAAAAAAACTAATGCAACTATTAAATAAAAGTGCTTTAACTTCGTAATTTGTTTGAATAAAAATGTTATTATGAATCTGTACAATCATTAATAAAATATACATAATTTTTATGCATAACTTAAAATCATAAACCATAAATATTTTTCAAAACTAGACTTTTATACATTTTTATTAATACATATAAAATGAATCATAATATTTTAAATTATTACAATTTATATTTCAATTTCTTTATTAAAATATAAACAATATTCAATAAAATGAGGATAATTTCACTAAAAAACTCAAAATTTAAAAATATAACATTTTTTTATAAAATAATCTATTTGATATTTTCAATGATATATATATATTTAATTATAAATTAATACAATTTAAATTTCAAAATTGAGTCAATAATTATCTCTTAGTTTTAATTATATTGTGTATGTTTTTTTAAGTTATTATTTATCTTGAAATTTTATATTTAATGGAAGATTCTAATATAAGTTTAATTTAATTGTATTTTTTGTTTTATTTTAAAAAATTAATTGTTATTATTTATTTATTAATTTATTTTTTAATTTAATATGTATTTGTTAAATGAGTTAAGTGAATTAAGTCTTTTTAGTCCAAAAATTTAACAAACTAACTTTAGATGAATTAAATTTAACTGAATAGTTTATTTAATATTTTTAATTTTTAATTTCTAATATAATAAATAAATTAATTAAAATATTTTAAATTAAAAAACACAATATGAGACTCAATTGTCCACTTTAAAAGTGTTGGGACAAATTGATACATTCGAATAAGGTTATGATTTATGACCAAATTATTAGATTAAAAAGGATCGATCATCTGACAACTTTTGTTTTCCTCTCTAGAAAAGAAAAAAGTTAACGTGGTTGTAATTAACTGAAGAAAAAAAACATTTGACGTGGTTGTTGAAGGCATGTGGTTGGAAATGAAATTTCCAAGAAGAAAAAAAAAAGAAATTTCCTTTGATTTTGTTTACTTATAATATTGTGAAATCAAAATAAAAATAAGATTTGATTATATATTATAATTTTTTTAATATATTATATAATACCAAGAAAACTTTAATATATTTATTATTTGAATCATCTTTTTATCAATTTTTTTTCAAGTTGTATATATTAAGAAAAAATCTTTCATAAAACACGATATATATTATCACATAGTAGAATTAGGAAAAAGATTCTCAAAAGAAGAAAAAACAAACTATGAAATAATAGATATAGAAACAGAAGATATTTTAGGATATTTTTCACAAAAAATGATAATAAATAAAAAAAATTTGAAAAAATTCAAAAAATAAAGTTAAATCTTAAAAAATGAGATGGATTTAAAGACCTATCATTTTTATTAAGAAAATTATTTCCTAGAAAAAATATAATTTATTATGGCATAAGTAATAAATAAATGAGTACTAAGATTACATATGCAAAAGGAAGATATAATATACTATTAATTGATAAAAAAAACTATATTAAACAAGCTATCAAAAATTCATCATAAAAATAAAGAAAAAAATTTGATACATCTATTTAAGAGGAATTCAAATATTAACAAAAACTCATTTTAGAGAATAAATAGATACACCAATAGAAATAACATTATTAGATAACAGAATAATAAATAGGCAAGATGCCTTATTAGGAATGATCTATGGTAATTTAGGATACCAAAAGTTAAAATTTACAACATATCCTAGATTTTCTATAAATATACATGATAAAAATCTAAATCAAGTGTTAAATCTAGCCTATGAATTTGAAAGAGGATATTTAATGAAAGAAGAAAATCATTCATTTTCAATACATTATCTAGTAGCATATTCTTTAACAAATAGTCATAATACTTCAATATATGGACAAAATAAAATTATAGAAATAGATAAAATTTCTAAGGAACTTGGAGAAATAATAAAACCAGAAATACTAACAAACTTTGAAATACCAAAAGAATAAAAATTAGATATTAAAGAAAAACCCTTGATAACAGGAAGAAGCAGTAATGTTGTTAAAACTAATAACATACCAATATTTACTTTTATAGATCATGAAGGAGAAACTTCTAACCAAAAAGAAGTTAAAAAATTAGAAAATGAAGTTAAAATAATGAAGGCATTAGTTCATGATTGTATATTGGGAAAAAAATCATGTTTAGAGATAAAATAAAAATATGCATTTAAAAATAAATGAATGCTTAGTAGGTGTAGTAAAAAATCAAGCAACATTATTTGAAAATGTACAATTATTAACAGAGGAAATGGATTTAGGCCAAAAATCAAACACAAAATATTTATAAGAAATAATAAATATACAAAAAGAATTACTAAAGGAAATAAAAGAATGTGGTTATAATAAATTACAACAAGATACACAATGAATTTTCAGAACTAAGAAAAGATGTATACAACATAAATATGAATAATGAAATAATAGGTTATAAATATGATCTCTTAAAAGGATTAAAAGAAGAACCACCAAGGAGATCAGATTCCCTGATTCCTAAAAATGAGAAAAGGAAAAATGAGGAACAATCTAAGAATAAAGAGATAATTCCAATTTAATGGAATATAGAAAACAATTAGAAAGAAAATTCATGGACCCTAAAAATAGAGATATAGAAACATTGGTCAGTTTATTGACATTAACCAATGAAGAAATAGAAAAACATTATAATGATAAACTTTGTACTAACAAAGAAGAGGATGATATGACAATAATTAGTGAAATTGATTTTGAACCAGAAAACATGACCTCAAAAGGTCATATGAAACCAATTTCATTACCAATCTCTTACCAAGAACGAACATCTGACCCACATAGGGGAGAAAGAAATAGGCAAAGATCAGAACAACTTGATACTACGTATAGAAGAAGACAATCACTTAAAATGGAGGAAGGGTTGCATCGGGAAACTAGAGGTAGTATTCCACCAGAGTTCAAACTCCATGATAATTATAAATTTGAACTTCTAGATTTAGATTGTATAAGAAATAGGGAAAAAAAACTTTGATGAATGGGCTAGTAGATGAGTGTGCTCATACAAACTTCTCAAACTACCCAAACAAATCCTTCAACCTGTAGAGTGCTTATAGCACATAAAATGATAGGAAATGTTAAAGTTTGGTTTTCAAACTTAACAGATCAACAACATTTGTTAATGCAAGGAAATGCTTCCACAGGAAGAGAATACTTGGATACAGTAATAAATGAAATATACAAAGAATTTATTGGAGAAGATAAAAGAAGGACTATCACTGAATCCAGTGAAAATGAAATCAATGAAGCTAAATGAAATCTAACATAGAAATTTGTAATATGTGTTACATAGATTCTTTTATTTATGAATATTAAATGTATTACCATAAATTACCACCCTCTATGCAAACAACTTATAAAAAAATATTTTTTTCAAAAATTACCTGGAACACTATATAAAACCTTAATAGAAAATTGGGAACAAAGGAATAGATAAAGTATACCGGATACTCTAAGAGGAAGAATAAGATGCCTTAAAGATTAGATCATTATTAAATACCAAGAAGAAAAGAATATAAACAAATAAGAGAAAATGATAAAATCTACTGTGATACAAGAGATTTTAGAATACTAGGAAAATATGGATGTAATATAAAATCTTATAAACAAAAATATAAATATAAAAATATAAAAGATTTAAAAAATATAAATTCAAAAAACAAAATTTTCAAAAATATAAAAAGAGATTTAATAACGAAAACTACAAGAAAAGATATTTTAGAAGAAAGAATTAAAAACCTTTTGAAAAAAGGAATTATTGCCCTTCAGGAAAGAAAAAATGTAGACGATGGATCTGTAATGAAGAAAGACATTATGCTAACGAATTTCCAAGTATACATAAACATAAAAAAGAATTTAAAAAGGGATTTTCATAAAAAGAAAAAATCTTAGAAGAACCTTTCAAAATGAAATTAGAACCAATTGCAAAATCTAATATAGATGAAACTTATAATATCTATCAATTGGAAGAAACTGAGGCAGAAATAACTAACTCAGAATATGAACACTCAAATTATGAATATTTTTCATCAGAAGATGATTGATTTGTACAGTATTACAAATCCAAAGACTACTTACATTAAAGTAAGACTAAAATTTAAAGGCTATAACACTTATCATTTACATGCATATATAGATACAGGAGCTAGTATGTGTGTAGCTAGTAGATATGTATTTCCAGAAGACAATTGGAAACAAGCACCAAAAGATTTAATTGTAAGAATTGTCTAATAATACTACAATAAAACTCAATAAGATATTAACAGATACTGATATAATGATAGGAAGAGAAAACTTTCACATTCCTACCATATATCAACAAGAAACAGGAGTAGATTTTTTAATAGGAAATAATTTCTTAAACTTATATCAACCTTTCACACAACATTCTCACAAAATAAGTCTCACAACCTTAGAAGAAGATACTATTTATGTTTCTAAAGTAAGAAAAGTTTTAACTGTCTCAAACCCAACTTTTATGCAACAACATAAAAAATAAAAACATGGTGAGATAGAAGACCTACAAAAACCTTATTTAGAAAATATTCAATTAGATACAGAAGAAAAAAAACTCTTTTGTCAATGAAATACAAGAAGACAAAGCCCTAACAAGCATTAGAAAACTATTAAAAACACTTAGTTCAGAAAATCCTTTGGATCCAAAAATAAATAAATCTAATATAATAGTCAACATAAAATCAAGAGATCCTAACAAGATCATAAGAGTAAAATCAATGATTTATACTCCAGAAGATAGGATTGAATTTGGAAAATAAATTTAAGAACTTTTGGAATTAAAAGTTATAATACTAAGTAATTCACCATACTCTAGTCCAGCATTCTTAGTTGAAAAAGAAACTAAGAAAAGAAGAGGAAAAAAGAGAATGGTAATAAACTTTAAATCACTGAATAAAGAAACCATTAACGATGGATACTTCATTCCAAAAAAGGAAGAACTACTATCATTAATAAAAGGAAAGAAATACTTCTCTAGTTTTGATTGCAAAAGTGGATTTTGGCAAATAAGACTGGATGACGAATCCCAAAAATTAACAACATTTAGTTGTCCCCAAGGACAATTCGAATGGACAGCTATACCATTTACATTAAAACAAGCTCTAGGTATTTTTCAAAGATATATGGATAACATTTTCAAAATATTACAAGATATTTGTTGTGTTACAGAGATGATATTTTGGTTTTCAATAATGAATTAAATAAACATTATTTAGATATTATCAATATTCTACAAGAATGTAGAAAAGAAGGCATTATACTCTTTGAAAAAAAGGCAGTACTTGCTCAACAAAAAATTAAATACTTAGGGTTGAAAATTGAAGATAGAAAACATAATCTACAACCGTATATACTAAATAATATGCAAGGTTTTCCTAGTGAATTAAAAGATAAAAACTAATTACAAAGATTTTTAGGATGTTTAACATATGCAAAACATATATCAAGAAACTTGCAGAAATGAGAAAACCACTACAAGAAAAATTAAAAAAAAGATCATATCTGGAAATGGACAGAAGAAGATACTTTATATATGAATAGAGTAAAAGCAAAGGTAAAACAATTACCAACTTTATACCACCCAGGACCAGATGATAAAATGATATAATTGAAACAGATGCTTTCACAAAAATATTGGGAAGCAGTTCTTAAAGCAAGAGTAGATGACAAAGATGCATATCTTTATAGATATACATCAGGATCTTTCCAAGAGTAGATCACAAACAAGGAAAATCTAAGATAAAACCAGTACAAGAAAAATTAAAAAAAGAAGATAATATCTAGAAATAGACAGAAGAAGATACTTTATATATGAATAGAGTAAAGAAAAGGTAAAACATTTACCAAATTTATACCACCTAGGACCAGATGATAAAATGATATAATTGAAACAGACACTTCACAAGAATATTGGGAAACAGTTCTTAAAGCAAGAGTAGATGACAAAGATGAATATCTTTGTAGATATGCATCAGGATCTTTCTAAGGTTCAGAATCAAATTACCATAATAATAAAAAATAATACTTAGCTATTAAAAAAGCTATTAAGAAATATACAATATATGTTATAAACTCTAGATTCATTGTTAGAACAGATAACAAGAATTTTGGTTATTTCTTAAGAACTAATTTTGCAAGTGATTACAAACAAGGAAGACTAGTTAGATGGCAACAATGGTTCAACCATTACAATTTTGATGTTGAACATCTTCCAGGACATAAAAATAGCCTAGTTGATGCTCTTACCAGAGAATTAGCGCCTCTAACTATTTTTATGCTTTCAAGAACAAAACATCTTGATATCAAAATCAAGATAAAGGAAAAGGAGATAAAAATCCTACAAGAACAACTCGAGTTGCTATATCTCGAGAAATCTCTTATGGAGACAGGAAAGAAACATGAAGAACTTAATTATTCAAAATAACCTCTAGAGATCAGAAGCTCAAACAAGGAACCTTTGTTGAAAAAGGAAGAACCTAATAGTTCACAAAAAACTTCTAAAACCACAAAACTCAATTGGGCAGATGAGGCAGAAAAAGAAGAACAGAAAAAAGTTTATGTGGTTTATAATGACCCAAAACCAAGAATTTATAACAACTAGACAGAAGTTAGCAAATCTATTCTAGGAATTAGTGGAGTGACTTATAGAGCCTTCACCAACAAAATAGAAGCTGAAGACAGTTATGCTAACTACAAAACACCAAAACTAATAACTCTAGAGGAGATATAAACAACAACCAACAGTTCCAAGCAGATTGACAAATCTTGGAAAGATAGCAAGGCCTCTAGTGCTATTTAGAGAAACATCTCCTCTAGAGACATCAAAAATAAAAGCATTCAGTATTATTTAGGGAGACATCTCATAGAACTACTCCAATCATTGAAGAAGAAAAGGACCAATATAGAAACCTCAGCAAACCACAATGGTTGAGTCTCTATAATTTGGCCAGAAAATCTACCCAAGAACATATTGAAGATATGAAATTCTATACTATAGACAAGGAATTTCCTGCAATAAGTAAATTCAATATACTGGAAGGAGCTGATCCAATATTTGTGTATAAAGCATTTCATGCAAGACTAATAGAAAATATATATCCAGGAATTAATTTAAGTGAGTTAAATTATTTCCCAGAAAATTTTAAAAAACAATCAAGAATTTTAGAATAAAAATTAAAGCAGGTGATAAACCTATTTATCTTAGATTTTTCAGTTCATTAATGGATTGGAATGAGTGATAAGAGTCAAATTATTGCATTTTTGTTATAATTTAAATGTTGATATTTGTGTGAAAATTGCGTTTATTTGATTATTTAATCCATAAATGTCATTTCACGGGTTTTTCGTGTTTAAAGTGCAATTTCAGGTAAAATCATAATTTTGGAGAAGTTTGGGACAAATTTCTCTGAACGGGATTGAGTGCAAATAAAAAGAAAACAAAATTTCAAAATTTGGAATTTCACTGCCGGCGAGAATATTCTTGCCGCCGGCGAAAACCTTATGGAGAATACGTTTAAAATCATGCAGGGAGCAAGGATTTTGGCAAAGTAATCTCGCCGCCGGCCAAAGCAATATCACCGCCGGCCAAATTAAACTCGCCGCCGGCCAAGTGCATCTCGCCGCCGGCCACAGTAATCTAGCCGCTGGTGAGATTTAGCGGATCAAAAATCGTAACTTTCCAGAAATCTCGCCGTAGCGAGAACAATGTCACCGCCAGCGAGTCTCGTCCGAAAACAAATTTTTTATTGTGTTTTGTTCCAAAATTGCCCCCCAAACCCTAGATTTATATATACAATATGATGGAGAAAGAGGGGGACGACAGAGAGAACAGATCTGAGTCAATTTTGGAGGAAAAAAGGCAATTTTGGAGAGAAAGTTTGGAAAAGCTTGAAGGATCATCACCATTGTTGCTACCAAGTCTTCATCTTCAAGAGTTTTTCATCTCTTCTCCTTAGCCTTCATATTCTGCATTTTATTCAGATTTGTTATTCATGAATTCAATTGAAATAATGGTTGTTCTTATTTCCGTTATGAACTAATTTGTTTTTGCTAAGGCTATGATGTAGTTGAATCAAGGAAATCTGATTTCTTTTGTTATTGTTATATGAGTTCATTGTTTTCAAGTTGAGTGTTTATTTCCATGCTTAATGCTTTTAAATTTCTGGCCAAGATTTAGATGATTAGTTGAATTATATTGAGACCGAGAGGAGATATGTAATGAATGCTTCTTGTGATAAATACCGTATGTTGAATGCGAGTGTGAGAACTAATGCATGATGTATGTGGTTAATCTAGAAATTCCATAAATCTTAATGTGCTTGTTTGTGATTAAATCTTCATAGAAATATAGTTGGTTTTCATAGATAAGTAATTCTAATATAACTCGAGAGAGAGTATTAGGTAAATTTGGGTTTTTCAACCATCACTTTTAGCTTTGATTCTCATATAACATGACTTGAAATCGGATTGAATTGATTGAGCGAAATCAAATGCCTTAGCATTTTTAATCATTTGTGAACAACATTAAATTTTGTTATTTGTGTTTAGTTTTATGTTAATTTACTTTTAAAACAATTTCAACAATTCGGTTTTCAAATAAAATTAGGGTTAGTCAATTTCGATACTTAGTAACGCCATTCCTTGTGGGTTCGATATCCGTACTTTTGTACATTTTATTACTTGAACGATTCGTACACTTGTGAAAATAAGCATCAATGAGGAAGGAAGTATTAGTCCCTACCAATTCATCAAAATAGGGATTTACAACACAAACAAAGAAGTTCCCAAACCAAGCACACTTCCAGAAAAGGAATTCAACACATAAGAACTCTATGTATTAAGAGGTCAAATGCTAAGCCAAATTTACTATGAACTCAAAAAGATTGACAATTCTATTGAGATTAAAGTAAATTATTCAACTAGTAAATTCATCATCATTTCCCACAGTATCATTGCTCTCTCAGAAGAAGTTGGTGAAAAAATTATCAAATATGAAACCAATTTTAATTAAAATAACCTAGAAATTGGTTAAGAAACAAGGAAGGTATTCTGCTTCTATGCCAGGAAAGCCACCAAAGACCACAAATGCATTCTCTACACCAAATAGTGAGAAGATGAAGATGCATCATTATCAACGTCATCAAAGGAACCATCGGCAAAAAATGACAACGAAAAATAAGAAAAGAAACTGTCGGAAGAAGACGAAAAAAGAAATAAAAATGTAAATCCCACATCTTAGTCGGCAACATGTGGCAAGAAAAAAAGTAGTGGCTATCCTTTAAAGT
The DNA here is from genome assembly GCA_030763125.1 of Hippophae gyantsensis. NCBI lineage: Eukaryota > Viridiplantae > Streptophyta > Magnoliopsida > Rosales > Elaeagnaceae > Hippophae > Hippophae gyantsensis. The sequence continues at coordinate 54,495,582 of CM061028.1, forward strand.
AAAAAAGCAGATGAATTATTAAAGTAAGGGTAAAATAATAATTTTAGTATTGTAAAAAGGGATTCCTTATGCTATAAAATTGACCCTTATTCTCATTTCAAAATACACATGAATACACAGAAATCCAGAGTTCTCTACTTTGAAACACTCTAGCATAGAAAACCTCTCTATCTAGAAATCCTAAAACCAATAATGTTATACCTAGTAATTATGAGTGGCTAAGCACCCCTTTCAAGGTTCTTAGTTGGCCTTAAGTTATAATAACTATTATTCTAAGAATAAAATGGAGCAAAGTTGAGGCATAACAGGTGCAACAAAAGAAGATGAACAAAAGGGAAGACCGTGGTAGACCCATCAAATTCAGGTATAATAATTATAAATTTAAACCAATTAAGAATCTTGAATGTTTAAATATTTGCTTACAATAAGACATAATATTGCTAAAACAGGAAAATGAAAATTATTTTTAGAAATAAACAACTAATAATTCCAATGGAAATCAAAGATAAAAATCTAATTCTATTAGAAACATTTGATAAAGGTTATCTCTATCATTTAAATAAATATTTTAAAGATGAAGATTATGAAACTTGTCTTGAAAATTTTAAAAGATTTAACACCTTATTAGATATTTATACAGATTATATTAAAGCTATTACAAGCATCATATACCATCTTGTTTCAAGAACATTAAAAGATTATTTTAGTCAAAAGTATGTGAGAATAAAGGAAGAGGAATTCAACAACTTAATGTTTGGATATTACTTCTTTGAAGATTATAAATACATTGTATGTACACACAAAAAACTTACTTGTATACTACAGAAAGGAAAAAATAATATACATTCAACACATATGATTTATCAAGATAATACTCTATGAATATCGAATCATTAGTACATAAATTAAAACTATTAGATTTAACAAATGAAAGAGTAGTTTTTAATTTTAAAAGACAATTAATAGATTCGGGATTAGAATTAAGCAACCAACATAATGAAGAACAAAATGTACTATGCAATTGTAATGAATATAGAATAAAATTAAATTTTTATAGAAAAATAATAAACTTTTTAGACAAATTATTATCTTCAATAAATAGAAAAGGACCATCAACTAGGTCAATATTAACTCCCAATTAAAAATTGTATCAATCTCAGAAAATGGTATCAGAGCCTCGGAATAATAAACTAAAAAGTAATGGATGAAAAATTAACACTATTAAAGTCTAAGGATCTTTTTGATATTTTATAAACCTCGAGGGCATAATTAAAGATATACCAAACCTTAGGGGCATTTAAGATAGTATGCCAGTAGAATCATTTATAATAACTAGGGGTGTCCAAAAACTGGACCGAATCTAATTAAAGCGAAAAATTGAACTGAATTGGACAGGTCCGAACAATTTTATAAATAAAACATTCTTGTCCGGTTTGTATTAACTAAAATCGATTTTCAAACGGTCTGATCTGGTTATACTAATATATTAAAAACTTTTTATTTAATCGGCATATATATAACAAAACCATCCATTTCTCATTCATCTCCCTTGCACACCTTTTTCCATTTTTGATCCCTAATATCCTATATGCATCCTCATTGCCGCCTCTAATAGCAGCCAACCATCCTCGCATCACCTTCACCACCAGCCAGCCGACCTCACCTCACATCACCTTTAGTCCTGTCATCCATGGATGAAATAGGTATGTGATGAGCTTATATATGTTTAAGTTTACGGACGAAATAGTTGATAATCTCTATTCTCAATTGGTAATCATGTACAATTGTACGTGATTTTGTTGTAAATTTTTAGTGTTTTTAGTGGCAATTATATGGCTGATAAATTTTGCCTAGGTAAATTTATTTTATTATATAAACCTAAGTATACTGGTTCTTCAGCTTAATGTTAGGATATTAACTAGAACTTAATTATTGATTACTTGATGAGGTTGAAAGGGGTAAAATAGGTTTTGTTTATAAAGAAAATTTCTTACTAGAGCATTCTGAAGATCGACCTAATTTGATTTTCAATGAACTATTTGGGGGCTAAAGATTCTAAAGATACAAGAAAATAGCTTAATTTACATCAAACCTAATAAGTCATGAGACTAATGACTGGGTTTTATAGATTTAATTTAATGGTCATACCATGGTCGATTCATATGTAGAATTTTGTTGTAATTTTTTGTGCTTATTTTAGTGAAAATAGGATTACAAAACATTTAAAATTTATTTGTGTGTTCAATCACTATTTATCTATAATATCGAAGTAAGTGCATTAACAACACCATCGCTTATAGCAATTTTGGTTATTTTGTGCATTGGTGAGAAATATTGACCATTTTGGTTTTGTTTTATAATTAGTTTAATTATGTTACTGAGCACAAAGGATTTGGATGTTTAAAATTTCTTGTTTTGATATGCAGTTTCTAGTTGGTCAAAATTCTAAGGGGTTTAGTTTTCAAGATTAGAAGTAGAAACTTAGAAAGGGGTGAAAAAGGCTAGTAATAGTAATCAGAATGATAACTTTCAAGCATCAATATTTTGCAGACATTGACTGATAGTAGGCAGTGAATACTAAATAGATAACAACAACGAAGAGGGGAAAAACAAGAGGAAAGATGAAAGAAGAATTTCATGCAAGCTACAAGTTTGCCATAAACTAATTACATAATAAGCTTTTTGGAAAGGTGAAAGGGTCATTTACAAATAATGATTCCATAATTTCTTTTTATTCTATCCTAAACATTTACTTCAATTGTAGTGTTTATTTATGCGGTGATGGCATGATGTTTATGGAGGACCTATTTTGAGTCCATATAATACTTTAAGAATGGTTCAAATCTTTCAAGTAGACATTATTATGCTTGGATTATTCTTATGGTCATCGATCTAATTTGTTCTTCATAAGTTTTAATTTGTTCCCTTTTAATCTGTGTCATTATCTTTCTCGTGTTACTCTCATACTTTTTACTCTTTTATCTTTTTTAACTTGATTTTTTAAAAGCAATGGAAAACAATGGTAATTGATTGCATGCTTTAAGTGGTAATCTAGTCACAGGAATGGATGGAGACTGTTCACATAAACGAATGCACTATTTTCCAACGTAAGTTATTTGATACCCCTTATTAATGATTGACGTTTGTAGCTTTATGTATATCTTCTAGTTTATAATTCAGAAGGCTCGTTCATTTACTCAAGGATAATTATTTAATATAGTCATTCTTTACTTGCTGTTAGATTTGGTTTTATATAACTCTTCTACCTCCTTGGTTTTATATCTTAAATGTTGGGTGAGGTACCAAATGTAGTAATGCTTTTCCATGTTGATGTTTTATCTTCCATATTGTTTACGTAACTATTGAAGAGTGCATATAGTCTTGTTTGGATGTCAAGGTTATTAGGAATATCAAGAAATAAAGTTCTCTTTGTGGCAGGAAAAATGGAACACTTATTGGTTCTATTCTAATTGGACAATATCATTTACTAGAAATATTAGAAAGTATTATAATTTTGCAATTTAAGGGTAAGTGATGACCGTTACAGCCTCCATTCAGTTCTACATCTGTGGCATTTAAAATTTTTTGTTGAAGTATCTAGGATCATTTTGCATTCCTTTGCATATTGAAAAAAAATTGAAAACTGTTAACCAAACCTGACCAAACCATTATGTTACAACATTTTGGATAGTCAAACAGTCTCGTTTGAGCAATATGAACGGTCCGATTTGGTTAAAAAAATTTACTCAAAATCGGACTGAATCAGACTGTGGATACCCCTAATAATAACCATTTATGTATATAATAAAATAGTGTAATAAGTGATACTAAATCAATATGTTTACCAATAGAGAATAAAGAATAAACTTTTGCCTAGTATAATTACTCTGTCATATAATCCATACGATAATTATCAATAGTAAAATTAAACACACTATTACATAAATAATCATTAAACAGATACATTTTCAAATACTTAAGTGATTTTATCTTAATAAAAATACCTTGTATTAAAATTTAATCAAATAGTTTATAAGATAATCAAAGTCTGTAAAAATCAGTTCAAAAATAAACCAAATAACTCATATGGTGAGAATGAAAATTCAAAAGTAAACCAAATAACTCATAAGGTGAGAATAAATAAACATTTCACTGCATAAATATTAAATCTCTATGATAAACCATATCGGTAAAAATCAACATGAAAAATATATATGCACTTATCTTTGATCCCTTGTTCCATGTCCTAAAGAGTTGTCTCGTGTCTCAGGGCTATGGCCTACATGCTCACTGTTGCGTGTTTTTCAACACACGAACTCGTGCAAGTATACACGGTCACAAGTAATAATATTTGTAAGTAAAGATCGATCCCACGAGGATTTGTTACTATAGTTTGTCGAGTACTAAAATTGTATCTCTCTGATTTTATCCAAAATAATCGTTGGTTAATAAAAAAGTAAAATAAGAAAATAAAAGAAATCTAGGATTGCAATTTTTTACCAAACTCATCCACTCAAATCATGTTATTTTCTTTTGATTTATATTTTTTAGTACATTTAATTTGTCAACCGAAAACTTCTTTTTTAATTATTCATACATCTCTTTCGAGCTCCGTATAAACACACCTCGTTAAATTAATTTACTATATCTCTATGAAAATTAAATTTACCGAGATTCATTACGTTCTAAGTTTTCAAATGGCCACACATACAATTAGGGTATATCTCTATCCTTCATCATACATGTCATTCTATTTACGAGCAATACACACACAAATGCCTTTCTCAAGTTTATTCATTGCCATGATCGTTTTGATAAGATTCGTAAATAATCAAAAAGCATTAAGAACAAAATAGAGAACAAATCAACGCCTTATAAATCTATCAAAAATAATTAAAATTAAAGCTTCATAAATTTAGATTAAATGCAACCCTAGAAAAATTAAATTACTTCATAAAATTAAAATAAAAATCATAACAACTACGAGAAAATTAAGATGAAGCGTAAATAAAATTAAAACATCACTTAAAAACAATTATTTGGCACACATGAAAACACAACAAAGCCAAAAATGGCTTACTGCGTGTTTTGCCGTCAACACACACACACACACAATAAAAATTACAAACCGAAAAACTAAAACACTCTAAAAACTTTCGAAAATTAAAACTAAATCTCTACTCCAAAAAACTACTCCAACCAAACTTTTTTACAACTAAAAACTATCTCCTATTTATAGCAAAAAAATACATCTAAAATATTACATTTTTTATTTTATTTTTTTATAAAAACGCTGTAATAATTTGTATCGAAAAAACAAAAAATTACGCAGTATCGATTCATTAATTAATTCCACGCTGGAGCAGTGGGTGCCGATTCTGCATTTTTAAATTCTTTATGCATGCCATAACGTGTCGGCGTTTGATTCGGCTGCAAGAAAAAGGTGGGACACGTGGCGGAATTTCATTGGGCTGAAACGGGCGTGCGAAGGATTGTCGCACGGAGACGACGCCAAACGTGGCGTAATCCCGCGCTCTCGTGCTCATGATAACATGCCACGTGTCGGAATATTATTTGCTTAAATATTAGTGGGACACGTGGCGATTCTTATCTCAAAACGGAGGATGCACGCCGTTTGCTTCCATAACCCGCGTCACACACGATTGTTACACGACGGCTCGGTGCGTCGATGTGCTTGGATGGACGCGTTTTAATGCGGACCGTTGATCGATCCAACGGTGGCGCCGATCCACTCGGGGAATCTCGCGGCCGACATGTGGGGCCCACTCGACGCCGGCCGCGCGACACGTGGGACCCAGCTGGCACGCCGAGCCGCGCGAAGATTCTACACGCGATTTTTCCTCGTCCTGGTTATACTCGCCAATACGGACCGTTTAATTGATGATCGAACGGCGCGTGATGGACGCCGTGATTTGTGCGAAAGTGTGATTCTTTCCTGCGCGAGAAAAATTCAATTTTTCTTAATTATATTTTGACTCCACAAATATATTTCAAATTACATTTTCAACTTTTTTAATTACGGTTAAGCCCTTTTGCTAATTTTAAATTAAATTTTTAAACTTTTAATAATTAAAATGAAGCCCAAATTTAATTTAAATTATATTTTCAACTTTTATAAATTGCAATTAATCACTCTTTTATTTGAAATTATATTTTTGGGTACAAATTTGCATTTAAGTACGTTTTCGATACAAATTACTTAATTTTATTTAAAATATATAAAAAACAGTAAATACTAATTTATTAATCGAAAATTAACTAAAAAAATCAAGAACATAGCAATTATAATTAATAAAATAGGTGAAAATAACTATATAAAATACAGTTATCACTCACTATCCTATGTCCCAAGATAGATCATTTTGTGTCCAAAGATGTAGTCCTGTGCCCTAGGAATGTGCATAAAACTCAAGGTACAACACTAGGTCTTACTATTACCACATTGATCTCAAGAATATACCTTGTACATCACTCACCCTAACATTTATAGAACACAATATAAAATACCACAACTTTACAACACTTTAAAACTAGCACTCAAAATTTTTTTTTTACATAATAGTATTACATATATAAGTTATAAACTTCACACTTAAAAAATTTATGCTACAAAGTAAATTTTAAACTTTTAAACTCTTCGAGATTTTGAAATTTTTTTTATTCTTTCTCAAATACATACAAAAAAATCAAAGTTTACATCTATAAATTTTTTGGAATAATTCTACCTGAAGAACTACCTCCTTAAATTCCAACTCCCTTCACAAAGTTTTCTTTCTTAGGTTCCACACAAGTCTAGATCACAATTTCATAACATCAATTATTTTATAATTCACCAAAAACCAATTCATGACCCATATATGTAAATTTAAATAATCACCCAATTCAGACGTGATATACTTCATATAGGTCACAAATGTCATTTAAAAAAGATGATAAAACTTATTTTTAACCTAAACATATCTCTTTTTATTTTTTAATAGCCATATATAAGAATTGAATATCAAAATGAATTAAAAAAATATTTAAAATAGTAAAAAAAGAACCATATCATAAAGTTTAAGTATCAATATGAATTAGAAATAGTTTTAGTAAATTCATTAATAAAAAGAAGAATTTTTTGTATAGTAAATTGAAATAACAGATTTTTAATTTTACCAATGGTCAAAGAAAGATTAGAATTAAGTTGTAAAAATTTCCCTCACTGCGATAAAATATAAGAGCTAAAATTTATCTTTCTCTCTCTCTCTTTTTTTTTTCCTTTCCTTTCTTTCTTTTTCTTTCCTCTTTCCTTTCTATTCCCTCTTTTCTTGCAGAACAGGTTATGCGCTTTCTCTATATTCTTTTTTCTTCAGTTCTGTTTTCTTTCTTTTATTTATTAGTTATCTAATTAAAAACCCACTCAAATTCTCCCCAAAAACAAGCCCATGGGTTCTATTTTTTTTTAATCTTAACCAAATTACTTATTTACTCTTAAATAAAATTTATAATAATAAATAAACAAAACATACAAATTTGTCCTTAACAAACAAATTAATTAAGTTCTAATATTTAGTTTACTCATTTTAATTATACTTAGGGACTAAGGTGTCGTTTGATTCGTGGAATGAAATCGAAATCGAAATCGAAATCGAAATCGGAATGGAATGGAATGAAAAGGAAACAATTTTGTTTGGTTTGACCACTGAAATCAAGCTCAGAATCAGGATTACAGTGTTTGGTTTGCCACTGGAATGAAATGAAAAAAACTATAAATGACCTTAATACCCCTACATGCTGTAAAGTTTAAATAATGTCATTTAATTACTATTTTTTCATTAGACAAAATACATTATTGAAATCATTATTTTTCTAAATAATTATTACTTAATTAAAAAGAAATATATTATTAAAATTATTATTTTTCTAAATAGGGTTTAGGGTTTTGAGGTTTGGGATGTGGGATTTAGGGTTTAGGGATTTAGGATTTGGGGTTATATTTGTAGGTTAAGGTTTAGGGTTAAAATTATTATTTTTCTAAAAATGGTTTAGGGTTTTAGAATTTTGGATTTAGGGTTTAGGGTTTTAAGATTTGGAATTTGGGGTTTTGGGTTTTGGGATTTATGTTTTAAGGTTTTGGGTTTTGGGATTTATGTTTTAAGGTTTAGGGTTTAGAGTTTAGGGATTTGAGGTTTAGGGTTTTAGAGTTTAAGGTTTAGGGTTTAGGGTTTAGGGTTTTAGGATTTATGTTTTAGGGTTTTGGGTTTTGGGATTTATGTTTTAAGGTTTAGGGTTTAGGAATTTTGGGTTTAGGGATTTGGGGATTTGGGGTTTAGGGTTTAGGGATTTGAGGTTTAGGGTTTTAGGATTTGGAATTTGGGGTTTAGGGTTTAAGGTTTTGGGATTTATGTTTTAAGGTTTAGGGTTTTAGGATTTAGGGTTTAGGGATTTGGGGTTTAGGGTTTAAGGATTTGGGGTTTAGCGTTTAGGGTTTTAGGATTTGGGTTTAGGGTTTAGGGTTTTGGAATTTTGGGTTTAGGGTTTTGGAATTTTGGGTTTAGGGTTTTGGAATTTTGGGTTTAAGAATTTGGGATTTGAGTTTAAGGTTATATTTTTGGTGAGGGTAAAATTGAAAAAAAAAAGTTTAGATGAGAATGTAATTATGATTACCAAGGAGGGGAGAAGGAATTGTGATTCCTTCTCTTTTAGTAATCTGATTTCATTCTGCCCTCTCCATTCCGTCCAAGCAAACACACAAAATAGAATGAATCAATTCTGATTCCATTCCATTCCCTCCAACCAAACATAAGGTAAGGTCTCACAATCTCACCACCTTAAACAAATTGTCCTTTAAATTTAATAATAAAAAATAATTACATTAGTTGAACAGTAATTTCACTTACATCTCCTCTGACTTCGATTCCAGCCAGAGTTGCATTATCGACTCGGTGATGTCACCATAACACTTCTACCAATATAATTTTTCTTTTTTAAAGTTGTCTAATTTTCCTATCCACAATCTACAGAGGCTCTTCTTCATATAAAGAATCCTCATGTAACGATATGCCAGACCAATTAATAACATGGGTAAGATGTGGTTTGTATTTTCATAACATTAAAACGTGAAATACATCTTGTACTTGAGAAAGATTAGGAGGTAATTGCAATTTGTACGCTATATTTTCCACTCGTTGAATAATCTAAAAAGGTTAGATATATATTGGAGCTAATTTCTCTAATTTCAAAACATGTGACTCCCTTTTTGATCTTACCTTAAGGAACACAAAATCACCAATTTAAAACTCCAAAGGTTTTTTTCTTTTATCAACATAACTTTTCTAACGTTTTTGTGTAACTTGAATATTTTTTTTTATCATACTAATCTTCTCAATTGTGTCTTGTATATCCTTTGGTCCTAGTACATGATCGGGGCAGAACCGACATCGCCGATCCTGCCCGTTACTTTGGTTTTATCTATTTATAAAACTCTCGCAAGTGCACGAATCATTTCGTAGAAAATGATAAGTATACTCCCAAGGTCGATCTAAGGAAGGAATGTATGTGGTTTTTAATTTATTATTCAAACTTTTAAAAACGAAATTAAATCCTAAACATCCTGTCACGATAGTTTGGTTTTTGTGTTCCTAATCTAATAACATAAAATAAATAAACATATATACAAATTCAATAATTAATAAACATATATACAAATTCAATAAATAATAAACATATATACAGATTCAATAAATATTTATGCAAATTTTTATCATTTATATTAGCGGAGTATTTATGGATATAATAACTAAGTTAATTATGCTTGCTCATATTATTTAGGTTATTAAAGATATGAATTGATATTTATTGATTCTCTCTTTTTTATATGAATACCACCTTTGGTGGGGTTAGATATTCTTTGTTAACTAAACAAATCAATTAACACCTATGGGTGGGGTTGATAACTAATTTGATTAATTAAATTAATTCCTTTTTCTAAGAGATTGAAAATGAACCATTTAAATGCCACCTTTGGTGGGGTTAGACGATTTAAACTTTATTCAAGGTGTCCAAATTAAACCTAAGAATTTAGTTATCCGAGTACTAACTTTCAAGTTTTAAAACCACTATGAAAATATGTTGTCAATACATTTTCGATAATAATTCTTATAAAAACTTTTGAAATAGAGCTTCACTCTAACTAGGGCGATTGTACCAACAAATAAAAGAGCACTACTCTAAATTAGGCAGGATAACTAAACCTTAAAATCTAATTTTGATTTAAGTTTGTAATCAAAAATAATATATTTCTCTCTAACATTCTTAATATAAAATCTTGAATAAAAATAAAATCAATTTATTTTAGAGATTTTTACCTATTTAATATTTCGCAAGCATAACAACGTCATTATTACATCATATTTACTAAACAGCCAGCATAGTTAAATTTAACCACAGTCAACATGAATATAACATGTAAGAATAAAATATAAAAATAATCAAAGAAAATAAAATCCTTACAGAACTTCGACGCTATTCCCGTATTGGAAAACCTCCAAGCGGAATTTGCACTCCCATTTATTGAATCAAAAATCTAAATTATTACAAAAACATTACAAGTTCCTCTAAAAAAAGAAGAACTCTAAACCTAAGAAAATTGAACTAAAAACTAAGAGAAAAACAAAGAAAAGCTTAGAAACTAAGAGAGAAACTAAGAAAAACTCAAAAACTAAGAAATGAGAGAAAGAAAGAAGAGAGAAGTGTGTTTTGAAGGTGTGTTTTGAAGTGAAGGGAAGGGGGGTATTTATAGGTGAGGATGGAGAGAAAAAATGAGTAAAAAATGTTAAAAAATATTAAAAATGTAAAAACGCGTATTGGAATTGTTGATGTCATTAATGACGCCGATGACGTCCTGGCGGCCGCACGTGAAAAATGGGGCGAAAAGGCATTGGGCGCGCGGAGTGGGCGGATGCGCGCTGGCATGCGCTGTGCGCCAGCTCGGCGCGCGTGAACAGTGCCCGCGCGATGGGAGCGGCATGGGCGTTCGGGTCACAATACTGGCGGCCGGGGCGCGATTTCCGTCTTTTTGACATTTTTGACCTTTTCGACCCATTTTGTCCAATTTTTCCATGTTTGTTGACCTTTTCCCACTTATTTATTAATATATTTGTGATGTATTGCTTCAATTATTCCTCTTTGAGTCTTTAAATTGCGTTTTTAAGCCAAAATACCTGAAAAACAATAAAAATACCCGTGATTCCGAAAAAGACAAATTTATATAAATATATGATAAAACATATAAATATATGTATTTTTAATCAATTAATGTACATAAAATCATGGTTATTTTAGTGCTTTTTGGGCACTCATCAGTACACCATAAACATCTAGCTCAGTCCAACACAAGGGTGAATAACAAGATTGACCGTACAATGCCTAAAATGAAACCATTCCAATACTTGAATGATAACTATTATTATAAGAAAACTTAACCAATGGAAAATGTTCTCACCAATCACTGCTAAATTTCATCACACATGTTCTAAACATATCTTCTAAAATCTGACTTATTGGCTCAAATTATCCATCAATTTAAGGATGAAATGTTATACTAAAAGATAACTCAGTTCCCAATGTACATTGCACAAAAGTAACCAACAAATTTAGAATCTCGATCAAATACGATTTAATATGGCACCCTATGCCCAAACTATTTCCTTCATATATTACTTACCTAACTTGGTTGTAGAGTAAGAAGTTTTGATGAGTAGAAAATGTGCAGGTTTAATGAGTCAATCTACAATCACCCAAATGGCATCAAACCTTGTGGGGTCCATGAAAGTCCATCAACAAAATTCATTGTAACATGATCTCATTTCCACTCAACAACCGATAAAGGTTGTAATATTTCAATTGGTTTTAATTTGGTGCTCTACTTTCACTTATTGACATATAAGAAATTTGACCACAAACTTAGCAACATATTTCTTCATTCTTTTTCACCAAAATTTCCTGTAAAGGTCATGATATATTTTGGTACTTTCAGGATGTACATAGTATTTCAATCGATGTGCTTTACTTAAGTACTCCCTTTTGAGAGAATCATTATCAGGAATAGCAATTCTCCTAAAAAATCTAAACGCTTCATCCCTCGTAATAGCCCAACCTTAAACTTATTCATCTTGCTCTAAACTACTTCATACTTCACATATCTTTGGATCTACTATTTCGCTTCAATTATCTGATCTTGGATGATAGGCTTTGTAAAAGAAAACATTGATTCCATTATCATATAGTTGTGAGTCGTAACCCTCAATGGCAGTACTAAAGTTCCAATCATCCATAACTATAGAAGCCACCATTCACATTTTCCAACTTAAAGCATCTGCTACCACATTTTCCTTTCTTGAGTCATATTGCAATTCAAAGACATAATCCTCCATATACTCCACCCATCGGCATTGTCTCAAGTTTAGATCCTTTTGAGAGAACAAATCCTTCTAACTCTTATATGGTCAATGTAAATCTCAAATATAACTCCATACAAATAACATCTCTATATTTTCAAAGTAGCGAAAACTACAGCCAGTTCTAAATCGTGTGTAGGGTAGTTTAAGTTGTCATGATCTATAAGCAACCATTCGACCATATTGCATAAGTACACATCCCATTCCATTCAATGAAGCATCAATATAAACTACATACGTCTCTTCACGATTATGGATAACAAGAACTGAAGCTATAGTCAATCGTTGTTTTAACTCCAAGAAGGCATCTTCACAATCATAGTTCCATTCAAATTTTACACCCTTTCTTGTCAAACAAGTCAATAGATTTGCAATTTTAGAAAAATCCTGAACAAATTAATCTTTGATAATATGCAACCAATCCAAGGAAACTTCTTATTTCAGTCGCATTTCTTGGTCTTTCCTAATTCAACACTGCTTCAATCTTGGAAGGATCAACCGAGATTCCATTTCCCAAGACAACATGCTAGAGAAATGTAACTCTTCTCATCCAAAAATCACACTTTTCAAATTTAACATACAATTGATGATTCCTTAATGTTTGCAAAACAATCCTCAAATGTTGCTCATGTTTTTCTTGAGTTTTTGAGTAAATAAGTATATCATCTATAAACACAATGATAAATTGATCCAAAAAGGGTCCAAACATTATGTTCATAAGGTCAATGAAAGTTATGAGATTACCAAAAATTCAAAATGATAATAACGAGTTTGAAAAGCTATCTTTGGTATATGTGCCTCATTAATACGTAATAGATGGTAATTGGATCTCAAATAAATCTTTAAAAAATAATTAGCACCTCATAACTGATCAATTAATTCATTTATTTAGGGAAAGAGGTACTTGTTCTTAATTGTTACCCTATTTAACTTATGGTAATCAATACATAATCGAAATGTTTCATCATTCTTCTTCACAAATAAGATTGGAGCTCTGACGGAGAAGTACTTGACTAAAAAGTTGAAAAATAAAGATTAGTGCAATTTAACTAAAAAGTTGAAAAATAAACAAAGGATATTGTATCGGGTAGATGTATCCACATACAACTAAAAATTCAAAGAATTCTTAAAATTTCAAATTACATTTTAAACCAAAAATTTAGAAATACTACATAAATCTACATGCATGAGTTCTTATACATAAAGATGAGTAAAATAAACAACATTATACCAAAATATATTTTAATAACATCAAATGTCATATTTTTAATTTCACCACAATGAAATAGAAGATTTAGAAATATATCTTTCTTCTCTATTTCCTTCCCCCCTACTTTGTTCTCCTTTCTTTTATCTCTTTTTTTCTCACAGAATAGATTCTACGTTTCTCTACATTCTTTTTTCTTCAGTTTTAATTTCTTTCTTTTATTTATTATTTACCTAATTAAAAACTCACTCAAATCCCCCCTTTTTCAGGTTCTATTTCTTTCTTTTTAAATAAAAATATTGGACTTAAGTTAGAGACTAAAAATATGATTGAATCATTGCTAGAAAAAATATAGGAAAACATGTATTACCAACATGCCATGAATAGACCTGAAAGTTATACACCTCTAAGATTATTTTATGGAATTGAAAAACTTAAAACTTTTCCACTAATAAATATAATGAAACCGAATATAATAACGTTGTCAAAATTCTTAATTATTAAAGACATTTGTATAAAGATCTAACACTATGAATAGAAGAGAGACAACGATTACTAAAACAAATTCAAGAAACCTATCTTGAATATGAATCATTATTATCACACTTTGATTATCAAATCAACTTATTATCCTCTTATGATGAACCCACATCTAACTCTGAATTAGAAGTTGATACTCCATATGCAATCAACATGGTGATTGATCAAGAAACTGAATCTGAAAAATCTATGGATACTCATAAAAAGAGAAAACCTGAAGAACCATTAAAAGAATTCTTAAACCAGGAATAATTTGAAGGATATCTAAAAGGAACTCAAGATGAAGACTATATTGATGTAAATGAAGCTCCACCTAGTGCAACAAAACCAGAAGATGAACCAATTCTATCTTATACTAGGAGAGATGATTTAGGTAAACAACCAATATCACAACATGGTACTTATTTAAACCTTACTAACGTACCATTTAAAGATCAAGAAAAAACTATAGAACAATAGGCAAGTTCCATGTTCTTTATTTTACTTAACTATGAAGTATTTGGACAAAAAGAATTTTTTTAGATTATATTGCAGGAACCCTACAAGATGATGCTCTGCAATGGTTAAAACAATGCGAAAAAACCCCAAGAGGTGGAGAACAAAAAATGTTCCTATTATCAACTTTTCTCAAACATGATGATACATTAAAATAATTTACAAAAATAATAAAAGAAAATATGATAGAAGACGCAGAAGAACCAAGAATTCAAGAAGATGCTAATTATGCTCTCTCAAAATTAGAATTATGTAATATTTGATGATTATGTAAAATTATTTAAAAAAATATTATTTTCTTATGGAACCTCCTCAAGATATATATTGGTTGGATCAATTTTTTCATAAATTACCAAACCCTTGGGATGAACTAGCCATTAAAAGATATCTAGAATGGATAAAAAGCTAAATAAAGCAAATAGCTTAGGTTTTAGGATTAATTATGTTCTTAAATTAATAAATGAACAATTTTTATTAGTCAAAGCAAAAAAAGCAAGTTAATTTATTAGTTTAAGGACATAATAGGAACAAAAATTGTTCCTATTATCAACTTTTCTCAAACATGGTGATATATTAAGATAATTTACAAAAATAATAAAATAAAATCTGATGGAAGACGCGGGAGAACCAACAATTCAAAAAGATGCTAGTTATGCTCTCTAAAAATTAGAATTATGTAGTATTTGTCAATTTGAAGATTATGTAAAATTATTTAAAAATATTATTTTCTTATGGAACCTCCTCAAGATATATATTAGTTGGATCAATTTTTTCATAAATTACCAAACCCTTGGGATGAACTAGCCATTAAAATAAATCCAGAATGGCTAAAAAAGCTAAATAAAATAGATATCTTAGGCTTTATAATTAATTATGTCTTTAAACTAATAAATGAACAATGTTTATCATTCACGAACTCTTGCTGAGAAAATTTTAAATTTAAACATTTTATAGATATCTTCTTTTTTAACTTTTTTTCTTTTATTTGCTCGCTTTCTTCAAGTTGTTCTTGTGGATAAGTTAGTTTTTCTCCTACTACATCTTTTAATTTTATATTTTGTAGTTCTTCGATAGGAGCTTCATTTATTTTGATTATAGAACTTTATTGTTCTTTCATCATAAATATCATCAAAGTTTCTTCTTTAGGTGATTCTTCTTTACTTTCTACTTCGTATATTATTTCTTTTATATCAAAAATTTCTTCTCCGTATAGAATTTCTAATTCATTTCTTTATAAGGTCTTAATCATCTTTTTTGCACTTTTCTCCTTTTTTGGGACATTCTGTTGCACAATGACCTTCTTCATTACAAATATAACATTTTCTTTGTTTTGAATATGTTTTGAATTTAGGTTTTTTTTTCTAATATATTTTTTTCTTTTTAAAAAAGTTTGTTCTTTTCTTCCAAGGTTTCCATTTGAATTTCCTTTTCCTATAAGATTTCCCATTTCTTGATATAGGACATTCTATAACAACATTGATGTCCATATTTTGTATTACTAATTTGATTTATATCTTACTTTTTTGTTTTGATTGATATACATTGTTCATTTATTAGTTTAAGGACATAATTAATCCTAAAACCTAAGCTATCTGCTTTATTTATCTTTTTAGCCATTTTGGATATCTTGTAATGGCTAGTTCATCCCAAGAGTTTGGTAATTTATGAAAAAATTGATCCAGCCAATATATATCTTGAGGAGGTTCCACAAGAAAATAATATTTTTTAAATAATTTTACATAATCTTCAAATTAACAAATATTACATCATTCTAATATTGAGAGAGCATAATTAGCATCTTCTTGAATTTTTGGTTCTCCTGCGTAATCTAAAATTATTTTCTTTTATTATTTTTGTAAATTCTCTTAATATATCATCATGTTTGAGAAAATTTGATAATAGGAACAATTTTTTTCTCTACCTCTTGGGGTTTTTTTCCCATTGTTTTAACCATTTGTATAGCATCACCTTGTAGGGTTCCTATAACATAATCTAAAATTATTTCTTTTGTCTAATTACTTCTTTAGTTAAGTAAAATAAAGGACATGGATTGTGTCCATTCTTCTATAGTTTTTTCTTGATCTTTAAATGGTACATTAATAAGATTTAAATAAGTACAATGTTGTGATATTGGTTGTTTACCTAAATCATCTCTCCTAGTATAAGATGGAATTGGTTCATCTTCTAGTTTTGTTCCATTATGTGGAGCTTCATTTACATCAATATAGTCTTCATCTTGAGTTCTTTTTAGATATTCTTCAAATTCTTCCTGGTTTAAGAATTATTTTAATGGTTCTTCAGGTTTTCTCTTTTTATGAGTATCGAAAATTTTTTTAGATTTAGTTTCTTGATCAATCACCACGTTGGCTGCGTATGGAGTATTAGCTTCTAGTTCAGGGTCAGATGTGGGTTCATCGTAAGAGGATAATAAGTTGATTTGATAATCAAAGTGTGATGATAATAATTCATATTCAAAATAAGTTTCTTGAATTTGTTTTAGTAATTGTTGTCTCTCTTCTATTTCTAATGTGAGATCTTTATACAGATGTCTCCAATAATTAAGAATTTCGACAAAGTTATTATATTTTGTTTCATTATATATATGAGTTTGAAAAGTTTTAAGTTATATAGTTCCATAAAACAATCTTGGAGATGTATTACTTCTAGGACGATTCATGCCATTTTGGTCATATATGTTTTTATCTATTTTTTATAGTAATGATTCAATCTTACTTTTAGTCTCTAACTTAAGGTCAAGATTTTCAATTTTTTATATATGGATTAATTGGATATCAACATTTCCCATGTTAAGTTCTAAAGTATCAAGTTTCTTTTGTAAGTGATTTTTATTAATCACTTGATATTTTTCTAATCTTTTTAACCAACTACCTAACATGTATAATATAGAATTTATACCGCCACTAATAATACTTAGATTGTTTTATGATTTTTTATTTATATGGAATATATGTCAAATTCAGATGGTTCTTTTTGTATCCAAGAATGAATACACTCTATATTAGATTTATGTTCATTATCTATAAAGTTTTTAATGGTACCTAAAACCTCCTATTACTTGAATGTTTCTGGTGCCTAAAACCAAAAGTTTTCCCTTATAACAACCTTAGCAAGATTTAAAGACGGGAAATTGTGGGCTTTGAAACAGTAATAGGTATATGGGTTTTTAAAAAACCTATGAACAAGAACAACAATCTAATATAGTTCGTAGGTTTAATTATAATGCAACCAAATGATCCTTAGCTTTGATACCAATACATGATTACCTAATATAATGTTAATTGTAACTTTTAATAAGGCATGAGGATAGTAAACATATATATCTAATGGAATTCTATTCGAATTAGGAAATATTACTTTAATATCATAGAAATAATGAACTTGTATAGAAATATAGAAACTAACCTTTTTATTGATATGCAAATTGAGCTGATATTACAATAATGCTATATTACAAAGAGATATTTTCTTATAGAAAGCTAGTACAATAGATGTTCTATATTTCTTTTATGGTTCTAATGAACTACTGAAGGTTGTTATTTATAGTATAATTTTTTTGGATTTTAGACGGCTTCAAATCCATCCTAATTCTCTAGCTTGATGGTGATTGTATCCTAATTTTTGCCACATTCCTCTATTATTGAAAGTTATTTGGTTCTTATCTTTCCATATTTTCTTGAATTATTCTATATTTTGTACTATTTTCTTAAAGCATTGGGCCTACTATGCTTCCATAGTATTTATTATATTATGGAGCTCTTCGTCGGTAACACTTAGTGGACTCTGGATATCTTGACCAATAAATTCCATGTCTTTAGCATAGAGTGATAGCTCACATGGCACATCTAAATTATTTTTTCTGGCAAGATTTTCCAAAATCCTCTATACCTCTTTTGTCTGTTCTTCAGACTTATCATTATTGATAGGGAGTTTTGTAACAAAAACCCTTCTACCATCTGTAACCATCAATGGTGTTTTATCCTTTAGTGTGAATAAGATATTTTTAGCCATTTGAGATGTATGGATGAATTTTTGCATCCAATACTCTTCTATACTCATAGTTTGAATTAAATCTTTAGAGTCATTAAAGGGGTTCTAGTTCGAATTGCTTTTCTTTAGTTGTTGTTAACCACTATATTTGATAAGATTGAAATAGTTTTTCTCTTTCCTACCATCCAATTGTGTTAATAATTCAAAATGTCAAATATCTGGACCATTTATAATTTTTTGCATAATGATTAGAAATTCCCAAATCAATATCTTCAATATGTTATAGATCATGATTAATAAGCAGCGTTAATTTAAAAAATCTATCAATTATGTAAATTGATAACCTGTTTCTTTGAAGCATTTCTTTTTTATTATTTTTATGATCTTCAACTATATTTTTGATACTCTAGTATATTTCTTTATATACAAATCCTAATAATTTTTTAGCTTTTTCAAATAAACAAATCCTAATATTTTTAATTATATTTGATAATTGAAGAAAAAAATTTATTTTCTCAAAATCAATATCATCATCCCAATTTATCTATTTAATGATTTGGAGACATTTATTTGAGATTAGATACTGTAGATGTTTCTTCAGCCATTTTTTCTGCTAATTGCGTCATATGTTGTCTAAATTATTTTATGTATGAATCAACTAGAATATGGGTTTTTCATACTCCATTAAGTTTCTTATAGATGTTATTTGGAACACAAGTATTATAAAAAAATTTAATGTCTTGTTTGGCTATAAAATGAGCAAGATTAAATTCTATTTGATATGCTTCAAAAGCTTGTTTAGCTTCTTCAAACGAGTTATATGCTTGATAACAAGCATTTTTTACTTTATTTATTTGGTATTGGCAAGCATTCCAAGAAGTATATATCCTAGGGTGATTCCGTCTAAATACGACATAGTATTTTCTTTTTTGAACATTTGTTTATTCCACCATTTTTTGCTTTCTTAGCAATGGTAATCCAATCTCCTAGAGTTTTATTCCATCTATAAAACTTAATTTCCATCTAGTTAATGATCTTCATAAATAAACATTTCTGCTAAGATGATCTGTAATAAAAAATTTAGTACCTTTTAAACGATCTACTACAAAACTATTTATGGTAATTTGATTGTACCATTTTAATCTTCTTCCTTCAAGATTATTTCTTTTACTATAAAGAAAATCTTTAACTGCCTGATTACTAGTTCTAACAATAAAATTTCTACAAGTAGACAAATATGAAATTGTTTAATAGCAAGTTTTATTGCCAATAATTCTTTCTCAAATATAATGTAATTTATTTTATTTTATTTAAATTTTCTAGAATTATATCCATAAATTAATCATACTTAGGGACTAAGGTCCTACATGAACAACCATCAGCTTTCATATCTAATGATTTACCAACTAGTTCTGGTTCTCAAGTTCAACACCACCTAATAAGTAACTCTAGATATTTGCAGTTCTCTATTCCTTATACAGGCAAAGAATTTTTCACAATTGCTAATGGTACATCCTTACCTGTTCAAAACCAAGGAAATGGAGTTGTATGTGTTAATGGAAAAGCTTTTTCTTTTAGCAATCTTTTTTATACTAACATTTCCTAGTAACCTCATTTCAATTTGATGTTTATGTGCTGATAACATATTGTTGTTGAATTCACCAGTGATTCATTTTGTGTTAAAAAGGAAATCAAGTAGAAGGTACTTCTTAAAGAACCACCATGTGATGGCCTCTATTACATGGAAGGAATTTCTCTTACCTCTGATGACATAATGTCTTGTGGTAATAATGTTTCTGCTCTTTCTTTACCTTTTGTACAAGTTTCTTTTGCTCTTTCTAGCACTAAAATGAATGAGATATGGCATAGAAGGCTTGCTTATCCATCTAGTGTTGTTGTGCACAAGCTATGTTAATAAGTAGTGCTAGATAAATATACAAATGATAATAATAGTCTATACAATATATGTCCTTTGGCTAAGTTACACAAGCTTTCATTTCTATCCAAACATGTTTGAACCTTTCATACTTTTGATTTGATATATATAGATGTGTGGACTTCTCTAGTATTGGCCACAATTGGGGCTAAACATTTCTTATTTAGAGTGGATGACTTTAGTCTTTTTATATGGATCTTTTTTATGCCTGTTAAAAGTTATGTTGAGTACAAGTTTTTGATATTTATGGTAATGGTTGAGAAACAATATTTTGTTATCATTAAAGAGGTCCAAACTGATATGGGAGGGAAATTTATGTTTCTTACTCACAAGTTACAATCTGAGGGTTTGTTACATCGTGTGACATGTCCTCGTACCTTTGAAGAAAATGGTATACTAGAGTCTTGTAATAGACTAGTGGTAAATACAGAATTGGCCTTTCTTCCCCAAGCTTCGTTGCCTACATTGATGTGGATTCTTGCCTTTAGAACATCTGTGTTTACCATTAACAGACTACCTTCTAAGGTATTGAGTTTTCAATATCCATGTCAGTTACTCTATGGCAAGATCCCAGATTATGCTTTTCTAAGGGTGTTTAGGTCATTATGTTTTTCCTACACTAGAATCTACAATAAGAATAAATGGAACCATGTTCTGTTCATTGTGTCTACCTTGGTTATGCACTGTAAAAACATGGTTACCTTTGTCTAGATCCTGTTAATAACAGGCTATACATTTCTACATAGGTTATTTTTCATGAAGAAGAGTTTCCTTACTCAAAACTTATAAAAGAAACTGACAGTGTAGCAAAAAATAATGTTACATTGCTACACAAGTTTTTGCATATGCATATGCTAGCATTGCCCGCCTCTAGTACCCTACTAATAGATAATTTTCAGTCACCTTAGAACCCTACATTTATCATATAACCCATGAATGAGTTGTCTTTAACCAAGAGACTCCCACCCTCCACTTCAAATTCTAACTTGCCTTCCTCACCTAAGGCTTCATCATCCCCACACTATTGTGAAACTTATGTTCACAAGAGTCTCTCACCTGCCATTCCAAATTCAACATTGCATTCTTCATTTTGAGATTTCCTTATCACCAAACTATTGTGAAACCTATGTTCTACATCAACATCCTCTACCTTTTCCCTTACCTTCCTCATCTAAGGTACCACCTTTTGTCTCAGAAAAAGCTCCTTCTTCACCTATTAACACTCATCCGATGACAACTAGGTCCAAGGTTGGCATTGTACAAAAGAAGAAACTTTTTTTCAATGTTACCATCATCCCTGAACCTTTTTGTGTTAAGGAAGCACGAGGCATTCTTGGATGGAATAATTCAATGAAAGTTGAGTTTGAAGCATTGGTGAGAAACAATACTTGGACTTTAGTTCCTAATCCCCATTAACTAAAAACCTATAATGGTTCTACAAGGTGAAATTAAAGAGTGATTCTTCTCTAAACAAGTATAAATCTAGAGTGGTTGTAAGAGGCTATAAACAACAATATAGGATTGACTATTCAAAGACATTTTCCCATGTGGATAAGTCATAAACTATTTGTATAGTTCTCACTTTGGTACTAACCTCAGGTTGGGCACTAAAGAAACTTATTGTTAATAATGTTTTCCTTAATGGGGTATTGGAAGAGGATGTTTACATGTATTAATTTCAAGGCTTTGAAGATCCTAAGGCACCTATTTTTGTGTACAAACTGAATATAGCCATTTATGGCTTTAAGCAAGCCCCTTAGGCATGGCTTCATAAGGTGTCTTCTTCTTTGTTGGACCTTGGTTTCTTAAAATTCCAAAGTTGATACATCCATGTTTGTTCACCATAAGCTACACATAGTCACCATCATGTTAGTCATATGGATGATATCATCTTCACATGTAGTGACACTGATTATTTGGGCACCTTCACCCTCATGCTTAATAACTATTTCACTCTTACGGACTTAGAAGATTTCTATTTCTTTCTGGGCATTCAAATCCTCAAAGGTCCTAATTTCATTCACCTTAGTTAGCAAAAGTATGTTACAGACTTATTAATTATGAATGCTATATATACAATTTAGAAGCTTGGTGGAGGCACTTCAGTACGTATATTTACACAACCTGATATTATATTCTCCATAAACAAACTCTATCAATTCCTTTATGTGTCTGCATCAGTCCATTTGGCAGCTCTCAAACGTGTTCTCAAGTACCTTAAGTTTACTAGTAACTATGGTTTACTCTTACAACACTCTAATAGCTTGAGTTTGGTTGGTTTTTCTGACTTTGATTGGGCTAGTAGCACTAATTATCAATATAGCATAAGTGCATACTGCATTTTCCTTGGGACAGCCTAGTCTCATGGTCATCCAGCACTTGCCTTGGCTTCTTCAAAAATCATATGGCTTAAGTCTCTTCTTAAGGAACTGTATCATAGTTTGCCTCACACTTCCATCCTTCCTATGACAACATGAGTGTCAAACATCATTTTTCAATCCTATCCAGCAGGCTCGAATGAAGCATGTTGAGTTGTCTTGGTATTTCTTGTGTGATCAAGTTAACACAGGCACATTGCATGTTCAATAGACTCATATTGAGGATCAACTAGGTGATGCCTTGACAAAATCCTTACTTGAGGCTAGGTTTTATTTTCTGCATGCCAAATTAATGGTGGTTCCACCACTTTGGAACCACCTTCAATTTGAGGTAAGGTGTTAGACATACACTAGCTACCATATGTCTTAGCATAGCATATTATTTTTCCCGTTTTGTTTTGCTATTGTATTAGCACTTGTAGGTTGTTTTCATGCTTTCATTTGCTATGTTTGATGTGATCATCAAGCTTACTAAAGGTATAAACACCTTACACACCTTTATTCAAGTACATACAATTTAGTTACAATCATATATCTTTCTTCCTCTCGTCTTCATTCATGTTAAAAACTCAAAAGTTTATTAGTCCACACTATCACCATCTCTCCATCTATCACAATGTCATCTTCTCTCCTATAACAACCAAGGCCCCTAATTATGGAGTTTTTTTTCCTCACCAAAGTTTGTTCTTTAACTACAATTTAAAAAAAATTCTTTGATTCTATGGATTCACATTATTATTGCATAAAGTGACTTGTAATAAACAAAAAATGTAATGTGTTTCTTAACTAAAAAATAATAATGGTTTATAATTCAAATTTTAATATAGTTTAAAATATTTCTATTAGTATTCTAACGTCTAACTTCAGTTAATAAATATGATTGAAGTAAGTAATTTTTATCAAAGTTTTGAGAGTAAGGTGTGCATTTTGAAAACAATAGAGTATAAAGTGTATAATATTAAAAATTTCGGGCATCCTAATCATTATTCTTTTATCTAAATCCATATGTAAATTTACTCTTAAAAGGGGGTTTTTAAGTGGTTGTGAGAGATGACTTAGATTTATGCGATTTAAAATTTTCAAATCGATTCTAACATAGAATCGACTTGAAATTTTTAAGTCAATAACTAAGTTAATAGAATTATTTTTTTAATAATATATTTAACTATTAGTTTTTTAACAAAAATAATCAAAAGACATAAATATTAAAGAAATTAAATGAGATAGTATTTTTTAAAAAAATAAATATTATAAGCATTTGTGTTACCACTCTCAAACATTATAAACATCTAACATATTTATAAAATATTTAAGCCTTTTATTTTACCTTATGAATTACATAGATAAGTAATTGTTTCTACCTAAAAGGGCATTACAAGTTCGTTCTCTTTTCTTGAAAATTTACTATTCATCTATTTTTGTATATATACTAGTTTTGGATTGGTGCAAATATATAAATTAATGATTTAAATTTGATAAATATATAGTAGTATTAATTGATCATTAATAATAATTATTGTTTCAAAAAAATTATTTAAAAAAATAAATAAAAGTAAAGTCTTTAAATATAATTTTCTTGAGGTTGCTTTTATTACGACAAGGTGAAAAATTAATTTAATTTTCTTACATAAAAGATTGAAAAAAAAATAGTCTTCAAACAATTAATTAATTTGTTACTTTAGTAAAAAATAAATATACAATAATAATCATTTCATTAGCAAATAATTAATTTATTTATTATTTTATTGAATAATATATACTAAACAACAATTATTTTATGAGGAGTAAAAGATTTGATATTTTGTGATAATGTCATATAATCTAAATATAAGTAATACTTCATTTAACAGATAAATCAAATAAAACACAACAACATATGAACTTGACATGATAGATAAAACTTGATTGAATTTAAGAAGCATTTTTATGAATATTTTTTTGTTTATAAGTAATGTAAATTTATTGACTATTTTTTAATTGATATTGAATATAACATAATCTCCACCTAAAAAATATGATTAGTTTAACACAATTATTACTCATAAAATAATAATTTAATGTTAATAATATAAAATTAATAAAAATAAAATCATAAATTATAAATTATATAATTATTATTTATTAAAAATATTTTAATATTTATTAATATACCATATAAGAAATGTAAACTTAAAGCAGATTTTTAAAAACAGAAAATAAAAGGAAAGAAAAAGGAAAATAAAAGGAAGAAAGTAGCGAAAAGATGACCAAAAAGTATAGAGGCTTATATATATAAAAAAATTGAATAGTAATTATAATAAAATATATATAGCATAATAAATATATAATAGAATAGATAAATATAACATATTATAAATAATTTATTTGTCTCAAAATATTTATTAAAAAAAATTGTATTTGTTTGTCCAAAAAGTAAGAGGAGAAATTATCTTAAGATTGTTAGAAATAATACACGGACAAACAATTTAAAAATGAAATTATTTTATTAAAAAATTAGAAATATATATAAATATATAAATATAAAATTTAAATAATATATAAATTAAATAGATAAATAAAAATAATAATCGAGGCATATGTATCACATAGTGTCCTTAAGATAATTTTTTCGCTCATCGTGGGTGTTTAAGAATAACATAAATTTATCTCCCAAGATACAACGAATAAATAATAATAAACTTACAATATAGTTTATTATTCTACGAACTTTAAAGTGTCTGAACTCTATCGAAAGAACCTAACTCTAGATAGAAAATAAACAATCAAAATAATAATAATAATAACAATAATAATAAATATATATACCTTTTCGTGCTTCTTTTTTTTTTTCTCTTTCTTCTTTTCTTTTCTTTTCTTTCTCTTTTTTCTTCCCTTTTTTTTCTTCTTCTCCTCATCGCCCTCCTTCTCTTTACCCTGCTTTTTTTCTTTCTCAAATCTTCCTTTTATTTTTCTTGTTTTCCTTCTCTGCTTTCTTCTTTATTTATAGAAGAATCATATAAAAATGGAAAAAAGAATTGATGAAGAGAAACGGCCAGAGAAGAGGAAGAGCAATAAAAAAAATTAATTCAAAAATAGAAGCAAAAAGGAAGAAACGAATAATTTAATTCAAAAATGAATTTTCAATTTCTCATTTAAGACATAAATGTTTTGACACAGAAATAGAGTTAAACAGATTGAAACTTGCATAGGATAGGTAGGTGTTACCCTTTGAACCTTCTCCTGTGAAAGTATATTTACCTTATTGACTGGCCAGTAGACGTATATTTACCTTGGACATTTTATAGATATATTTTCACCTTTTTTACTAAAAATTTTATATTTTAATTTTTTTTGCTATAAAAATACTACTTATTAAATCAAATAAGTAAATATTAAGTAAAAAAGTGCACTAATGACTCTACTTTTATAGAGTCATCACACCCCTAAACTTAAATCTTTGCTTGTCCTTAAGTAAAGCTAAGTATTACTAAATAAAATAACTTGGGTAGTACATTCATAAATGTACTTCTATTAGTACATGCATATTTCACGAAAACTATCTTTTTCAAAAGTCGTACAGGTCTATGATAAAGAGGTTCACATATTCATCAATCAACATTCCATCAGTACAAGGATATGCAAGGTTTTTGACAAATTGATTTGTATGTGTGTGTTGCACATGATATCATCCAATACACTCATGAAATCAACCTATATGAGCATGCTAATCAATTCAATCTTAGAACATGTCCTATAAGTCTATTTTTCACATCCCTCTCCATTAATATAAATATGCACTTAGCTCAAGATCAATAAGAACTTTACATGGTTTTAATGTAAGGCTTAGGTGGGGGTCGATAAATGAAGACATTTTAGGCTCTTTGCACACCTTAGCTTTTTTTTCATCATGCATTTTTTAACTGCAATTGAGCTTTTACTTGATATTTTAGTCTAGCCTCTTTTGTCATTTTTTTCATATATTTTTTTGACATCTTTTTTTTTTGTAACTTCATGATCGGGGCAGAACCGACATCGCCGATCCTGCCCGTTACTTTGGTTTTATCTATTTATAAAACTCTCGCAAGTGCACGAATCATTTCGTAGAAAATGATAAGTATACTCCCAAGGTCGATCTAAGGAAGGAATGTATGTGGTTTTTAATTTATTATTCAAACTTTTAAAAACGAAATTAAATCTTAAACATCCTGTCACGATATTTTGGGTTTTGTGTTTTTAATCTATTAACATAAAAATAAACAAAGATTCAATAAATATTTATGCAAATTTTATCATTTAAAATAGTGGAGTATTTATGGATATACTAACTAAGTTAATTATGCTTGCTCATATTATTTAGGTTATTAAAGATATGAATTGATATTTATTGATTATCTCTTTTTTATATGAATACCACCTTTGGTGGGTTAGATATTCTTTGTTAACTAAACAAATCAATTAACACCTATGGGTGGGGTTGATAACTAATTTGGTTAATTAAATTAATTTCTTTTTCTAAGAGATTGAAAATGAACCATTTAAATGCCACCTTTGGTGGGTTGAAACGATTTAAAACTTTATTCAAGGTGTCCAAATTAAACCTAAGAATTTAGTTATCCGAGTACTAACTTTCAAGTTTTAAAACCACTACCGAAAACATGTTGTCAATACATTTTCGATAATAATTCTTATAAAAACTTTTGAAATAGAGCTTCACTCTAACTATCGGGCGATTGTACCATCAAATAAAAGAGCACTACTCTAAATCGACTCCAGGATAACTAAACCTTAAAATCTAATTTTCGAGGTTTAAGTTTGTAATGAAAAATAATATATTTCTCTCTAACATTCTTAATATAAAATCTTGAATAAAAATAAAATCAATTCATTTTAGAGATTTTTACCTATTTAATATTTATGCAAGCATAACAACGTTATTATTACATCATGTTTATAAATGACAAAGAAAGTTAAATTTAATCACAGACAAATTAAATATAACATGTAAGAATAAAGCATAAAAAATAACTATAAAGAAAATAAAATCCTTACATGAACTTCGATGCTATTCCGTTCTTGGAAAACCTCCAATGAATTTGCACTCCCATTTATTGAATCGAAAACTAATATATTACAAAAAACATAACTAGTTCTTCCCAAAAAGGGAAGAACTCTAAAACTAAGAGAAATTAACTAAAAACTAAGAAAAACTAAAAAACCTAAAAATCTAAGAAAAGAGAGAAAGAAAGAAGAGAGAAGTGTGTTTTGAAGGTGTGTTTTGAAGTGAAGGGAAGGGGTATTTATAGGTGAGGATGGAGAGAAAAAATGAGTAAAAAATGTTAAAAAAATATTAAAAATGTAAAAACGCGTATTGGAATTGTTGATGTCATTAATGACGTCAGCATGACGTCAAGGGGCGGCTGCCCACGTGAAAAATGGGGCGAAAAAGGCGTTAGCGCGCGAGGCCGTGCCGCGCTAACGCGGGTCACAACGGCTGTCAGTTGCTCGCGCGTGCCGTGAACGCGCGCGGCGCGATGCGGGCGCGCGCGGACAGACAAGGTGCACGGCTGGGCGCTGACCGGCGCACAATTGTAGCCGGAAGCAATGGGCGCGATTTCCGATCTTTTGACATTTTTGACCTTTTCGACCCATTTTGTCCAATTTTT
Source organism: Hippophae gyantsensis (assembly GCA_030763125.1). Taxonomy (NCBI): domain Eukaryota; kingdom Viridiplantae; phylum Streptophyta; class Magnoliopsida; order Rosales; family Elaeagnaceae; genus Hippophae; species Hippophae gyantsensis. Next base: position 54,524,246 of record CM061028.1, read on the forward strand.
CCTTGTTTGTTGTCCTTTTCCCACTTATTTATTAATATATTTGTGATGTATTGCTTCAGGTATTCCTCTTTGAGTCTTTAAATTGCGTTTTTAAGCCAAAATACACGAAAAACAATAAAAATACCCGTGATTTCGAAAAAGACTGAGATATATATAAATATATGATAAAACATATAAATATATATATATATTAATCAATTAATGTGCATAAAATCATGGTTATTTTAGTGCTTTTGAGCACTCATCACAACCCCAAACCCGACCTTCTTGCTAGTCCCTTAGCAAGAAGCGATAAAAACTAAAAATTAAACTATCCTAAATCACTTCCGTAGATTGACACGGGTGCATTTAGCCTATGCAACAAGCCTTTAAACCCTAGGTTGCCTCAAGTGGACGAGTTTGAGTCTCGTGAGGGTTTTCAGTAATGATACCCACAAACATTGAACTAAATGTAAAAATTAAAAGAAATAATAACAACAATCAACTTAAAAACTAAAATTACAACAAAATCAAAAATTAACGTTTAAGAATAAAAGAAAACAACATATCACAAAAATGTCTCATAATTTTTAATCTCCTTTAAGATCATAATTAAAATCTCAAGCATAAGTTATTTTAATCTTTTTAAACAATCATGATTTATTATAATAATTAGTTTGGAAATCATTTTCATATTTCATATCAAAAATGTATCAATTTAATTTCACCCAATTTCGGTGTCATGAATCCGAATTCGACTCTATTCCTACTTAAGTCAATACTCTCAAAACCTTGAATCATATGGGTTTAAACACTCATACTAATTTATATGCGAAAGAGTTGATGTATAGAAATGAACTCAATATGTTCGCATATGTATAAAGAAGAAAGGCTCAAAGTGTTATTTTGACGTTGATCTCATGGAAGGAATCAAATGTATAAATTATAAAGATATCATATATAAAAATTATTTTCATGCATAAATCAAACTCTTTAAGAAAAAATTTCAAGATATATGCCTTTTACAAATGAAGAAAGTGCAATGACTTTTTAGGGGAATTACTTCCTATATCTTTCTTTTGTAATTAGCCTTTACTCACAACTTTCTAAGCAATGTGGGTCATAGTATGTAGATTATACTATATATTCTTTCTCTCTATATTTTTCAGAAGATATTTTTCAATATATATCATTTTTTTAGAGAGTCAACCCATGTCTGATTGTACACATTTTTTCTTAGGATCTTGGGTAATGGGGTCATAGTATGTAAATTATACTATATATTCTTTATCTCTCTATTTTTTTCTCAAGATACTTTTCAATATATATCATTTTTTAGAGAAGTCAACCCATGTATGCATTGTACATTTTTTAAGGATTTTGGTGAGTTGGTTAATTTTGTGGCTTTTCTGTTTGATCTTGGTTTAGGTAACCCCAGATATGTCTCTTTTTTTTTTTGTAACAGTCATGCACGAATGAGATAAAAGCATATACTATCAATTTCTACTCAAATCATTTAATCTAAGCAAAAATAATAATAAAAATATACGATACTCTATTAAGATGAGAAAAAATTCATACATTCAATATTAATGCCTATAGAGATCATCTAAGAATTTGAAGAAATAAGAAATGTGTTTGGAGTAGAAAAAATATATATTTCACTCTGAATAAGGGAAATTAGGCTCAAATTATATCTCACAAAGGTAGTCTCCACTAAAACAAATTCATAAATACCGATTTTGGGTTTAATATAATTTCTACATCTTATCAAGAAATACTAGTTATGACAAAAATTAACTAATTATCAAAAATAATTACATAATATTTCATGATATGTTTTCAAAAATTAATCTAACAGTACAAAAGACTTAACTATTTACGTAAATTTGATTTAAAGAAATGATAAATTTTTGTGAGAACTTTTTTTTTTTTTTTGTTTAATTCCAAAATTACTAAATCACACAAAAAATAAAACCAAACACAAAAAATGAAGATGTGAACATAAAAAAGAAAAAATTAATAATATTTGTTTTTTTGAATTTTTTTTTTTTTTAATTTTAAAATTGTTAAATCTTTTTTTTTCTTTTCTAATTAAGCATGGTAACTTTTCACCACCCCCAACCTAGAACTTACATTGTCCTCAATGTAACAATTGTAAATTAAAGATAAAGAGAAAAGAGAAGAAAGATTACCTATTTGTTGAGAATGTGTAAGTAGTAATGGAGAAATGCAGGTGCATTCATCATATTCATCATTAAAGTGTATACACACGTATCTTGAACTTTTAACAACTCAACAAATATTTTTAGTTTTAACAATTTAAAAATTATTCACATATAATTAAACTAAAATAAACAATAAAATTAAGTATATAAAGTAAATAACAAAAAATTACCTGAAATGATGGGTTGCCTCCCATCCAGCGCTTAGTTTAACGTCTTAGCAAGACGTAACTTGGGGATTGCCTTTTAAGTAAACTCAATGTCCCCTCATCATTGAGTCAATCAAACCTACAAGTAAGACAAGATTGTTTCCCTATACTGTTTCAAACATGCCCTATTGATTTTTAAATTTTTTTCTGTACTTAAAACTAGGGACATGCTTGTGAGTTTCAGATCATCCACATCTAGGTACAAATCAAATAATTAAAGGCATCAAAACACAATTGTACCTAGATCAATCAAAACAACTAACTCCTTAGATTGTAATTAAAACTTTTAAAATTTTGGAGATAGTTTCAGATTTTTTTTTTTTTTTTGTTTTTTTTAAGTATAATATCTAAGTTAAAATAACATAATCAGTATTAACCAAGAGTGCTCCCAGGAAAGAATGGTGGTGCAAAGGCTCCTTAAAAACCATCCTCCTAGACAGAACAACGTTCCCAGGAAAGACTAGTGGCACAAAGGCTTCCAAGAACTAGTCTCCTAGACAGAACTCCCTTAGATCTTTACTTTTCATGCTATTAAAATTAAGTTAATTAAGTTATGTTAGGTTAAAATTTAAGTTAATTAAGTTAATAAAAAAAATATGTTAATTAAGTTAATGAAAATCTAAGTTAATTAAGTTAGTAAATTAAATTAATATAAGTTAGTAAATTAAGTTAATAAAAACCTAAGTTAATTAACTTAAACGAAAATTAAAAAAAAAAGTAGTTAAAAAAAATTTGAAAAAAAAAAAATAAAATAAAAAGAGAAAAAGAGAAAAAATAAAAATTAAGCAAGAAAAAAAAATAATAATAATAAAATAAAAAAAATTGAAAAAAATAATTGAAAAAGGTAAAAGAAAAAAAAAAAGAAAAAGAAAAAACAACAAAAATAAAATAAAAAAAATTGAAAATAAAGTTTTTGATTTTTTTTTATTTTTGATTTTTGATTTTTTGATTTTTGATTTTTTGATTTTTTGATTTTTTTTATTTTTTTTGATTTTTTTTTATTTTTTTTTTTTGATTTTTTTTTGATTTTTTATTATTTTTATTATTTTTTTTTATTTTTTTTATTTTTTTATTTTTTTATTTTTTTTATTCTTATTTATTTATTAATTTAATTTAAAAATTTATTTACTTTTTTTTTTTTTACTTCAAATTTCAAAATGCAAAATTATTTTATTATTCATGCTATATTTTTTTTATTTATTACGAAATTGAAATTTGAATTTTTTTTTACTTTTCACAAACAACAAAATTTTTTATTTTTTTTAATTTTTTAATAAAAAAAAATTCACAATTATTTACAACACAAAAGGTTTTTAAAATTTTGATAAATAATTTAAAAACGCTATTCCTTCCAGATCAAGCGCCAAAAACTTTGATACCATCCAAACGGCAAGAATCGCCAAAAACTTGATAGGGTAGAACGAGCATCGTCGATCCTGCCCGTTACTTTGGTTTTATCTATTTATAAAACTCTAGTGCACGAATCATTTCGTAGAAAATGATAAGTATACTCCCAAGTCGATCTAAGGAAGGAATGTATATGGTTTTTAATTTATTATTCAAACTTTTAAAAACGAAATTAAATCCTAAACATCCTCGTCCACGATATTTTGGGTTTTGTGTTTTTAATCTATTAACATAAAAATAAACAAAGATTCAATAAATATTTATGCAAATTTTATCATTTAAAATAAAGTGGAGTATTTATGGATATACTAACTAAGTTAATTATGCTCATATTATTTAGGTTATTAAAGATATGAATTGATATTTATTGATTCTCTCTTTTTTATATGAATACCACCTTTGGTGGGTTAGATATTCTTTGTTAACTAAACAAATCAATTAACACCTATGGGTGGGGTTGATAACTAATTTGGTTAATTAAATTAATTTCTTTTTCTAAGAGATTGAAAATGAACCATTTAAATGCCACCTTTGGTGGGGTTAGACAGCTTTAAACTTTATTCAAGGTGTCCAAATTAAACCTAAGAATTTAGTTATCCGAGTACTAACTTTCAAGTTTTAAAACCACTACCGAAAACATGTTGTCAATACATTTTGAGATAATAATTCTTATAAAAACTTTTGAAATGAGCTTCACTCTAACTACGCAGGTGTACCATCAAATAAAAGAGCACTACTCTAAATCGGACCGGATAACTAAACCTTAAAATCTAATTTTCGTGTTTAAGTTTGTAATGAAAAATAATATATTTCTCTAACATTCTTAATATAAAATCTTGAATAAAAATAAAATCAATTCATTTTAGAGATTTTTACCTATTTAATATTTCATGCAGCATAACAACGTTATTATTACATCATGTTTATAAACGACCCGCCAAATAAAGTTAAATTTAATCACAGACAAATTAAATATAACATGTAAGAATAAAGCATAAAAAATAACTATAAAGAAAATAAAATCCTTACGAGAACTTCGATGCTATTCCCGTTCTTTGGAAAACCTCCAAGCGAATTTGCACTCCCATTTATTGAATCGAAAACTAATATATTACAAAATATAACTAGTTCTTCCCAAAAAGGGAAGAACTCTAAAACTAAGAGAAATTAACTAAAAACTAAGAAAAACTAAAAAAACCTAAAAATCTAAGAAAAGAGAGAAAGAAAGAAGAGAGAAGTGTGTTTTGAAGGTGTGTTTTGAAGTGAAGGGAAGGGGGGTATTTATAGGTGAGGATGGAGAGAAAAAATGAGTAAAAAAATGTTAAAAAATATTAAAAAAATGTAAAAACGCGTATTGAAATTGCTGATGTCATTAATGACGTCAGCATGACGTCACAGGGGCGGCTGCACGTGAAAAATGGGGCGAAAAGGCGTTGGGCGCGCGGAGGGGTCAGCTGGCAGCGCGCGCGCACATGTGTCGTTGCCGCGCACAAGAAGCTCGGCGCGCGTGGAACAGTGCCACATGGGTGATGAAGCGCGGATAAGAGCCAGGTCTTGTACACAGGCACAAGGCCGCGATTTCCGTCTTTTTGACATTTTTGACCTTTTCGACCCATTTTGTCCAATTTTTCCATGTTTGTTGACCTTTTCCCACTTATTTATTAATATATTTGTGATGTATTACTTCAAGTATTCCTCTTTGAGTCTTTAAATTGCGTTTTTAAGCCAAAATACCTGAAAAACAATAAAAATAACCGTCATTCCCAAAATAATAGATATATATAAATATATGATAAAACATATAAATATATATATATATTAATCAATTAATGTGCATAAAATCATGGTTATTTTAGTGCTTTTTGAGCACTCATCACTTCACAACACCCTCAAACTTATTTTCAACTTTATTTTCTTTTCTTTAGAGGGATAATTGTGTTGTGAAATTTTATTATTCTTTTTTTTTCTTTTTTTTATAGGGTGCATTACATTTCACCTTACTCTATAGCATAACACATGGGACATTACATAGATAATTTTGTCAAATGTTTGGAGCTAAAAGAGAGAAAAATACAAGATGGGACATTATTTTGGTAGAGATTCAAGAGGAGATTAACACTACAATTCTAGAAATTGATTGTATTTCTTCTAATATTTTCTTTATCAATTTTTATGTCTTCCTTTATGAAAAATATGAGCTTTATGAACACAACTATGTGTAGTTAATTTATTAATCTAGGGATCTTATGAATCCAATTTTCATCATGTGATTATCTAATATTTTACCCTAATTATAAATTTAATTTAATTATACTATTTAATCTAATTTTTATGCTATTAATTGTTTGGCCAACAATTTATCTTTAGAGGCAATTAAATAGATTTGAGAGAATTATTTAATTGTTTGTCTTGATTAAATAACATGCATAGTTTCTAGGTAGAGATGTATGATTCTTATGTATGTGATTCATAATTGATGAACTTAATGAGTAGTATGCAATTTAATTGGTATGAGAGTGTGATTAAATTAATTATTATATGGTGTGTAGTTTACTTGAGAGAGGAATACATGCTAGATTAGATTCAATTGATCATGTAATTAATTGATAATTATATTGGGGGGATTTTAGCGATTCGTATGTTTAGAAAATTGGGGGATTAAGTACTCCTAGATATTTTCTCATATATCTTTTTAGTCACAAAATTTTATTTAATTAATTATTGCTATTTACTTTTAGTTATTTTAATTTTTCTTCCTTAAAATATAAAAACACAAAAAAAAATTGATTTTTATTATTTTTAGTTTTAAAAATTAATTTCTAATAAAATAATCTCTGTGGGAACGATCTTTACTTATCATTTTATTACTTGTTACGATACGCATACTAGCGTATTCATTGTACACACAATTTGTATGGAGATCAATTACTAGTATATCTACTTAGTTTGTTTACAAGATAAGCTATGTCTGGTCTCGTACAACTCATCAAGTACATAAGACTTCCTATCATTCTAGAATATTCTAATTGAGACACATTCTCACTTTTATTCTTAGATAGGTGTAGATTTACATCTAGTAGTGTTCTCACAATTCCAGAATCACCCTTGTTGAATTTCTCAAGTATTTTGTCAACATAATAATATTGACTTAGAATGAGACCGCTTGATATCCTTGATATCTTAATTCCTAGAATTACATAAGCAGGTCTCATGTCTTTCATATCAAACCTTGAATTCAACATAGACTTAGTAGATTTGATCATTAGATCATTACTACCCATAATTAGCCTGTCATCAACGTAAAGACACAAGATAACATAACCATATTCTTTGTTCTTGATATATGCACATTTGTCACATTCGTTGATTTTAAATCCATTTACCCTCATGACATTATCAAACTTTTCATGTCATTGTTTTGGTGCTTGTTTCAAGCCATATAAAGATTTCACCAATTTACAATCCTTTTCTTCTTTCACTAGGCATGAAAAACCTTTGGGTTGGTCCATGTAGATTTCTTCATCTAACTTTTCATTTAGAAAGACTGTCTTTACATCCATTTGATGTATTTCAAGATTTTGTCGTGATAGCAATTATCATCCTTATAGATGTTATTCTCGTCACAGGAGAATAAGTATCAAAGTAATCATGGTCGTGTCATTGTTTGTATCCCTTAATTACAAGCCTGGCCTTGTACTTATCAATTGATTCATTTGATTTACGTTTTCTTGTGAAAATCCACTTAGACCTTAGTGTTTTACTACTTGGAGGTAAATCAACTAGTTCCTAATTGTGATTTTACAAAATAGACTCAATTTCACTATTAATGGCTTCTTTCCATTGAGGACCTTCAGAAGAATTCACATCCTCTTCATAGGTTTGAGGTTCACTTTCTAGCAAATAGGTCAAAAAATCTGGACCATAGGATGTTTCTATCCTAGCCCTCTTGCTACGTCTAAGTTCAACCTCAACCACTTGTTCAGGTTCTTTGTTTTGACTATCTTTATTCATAGTCTCATATGTTTGTTTAGATGAACTTGATTCTCCTTGAGATTTACCTAGAAATACATGTTCAAAGAACAATGCATTCCTTGATTTCATTATTGTGTTCTTGTGTATATCTGGGATCTTTGACTCATGCACAAGAAACCAATAAACACTACTATTATGTGCATATCCAATGAAGATGCAATCTATTACTTTTGGACCCATCTTCATCTTCTTAGGTATAGGTACATCCAATTTTGCAAGGCAAGTCTACACTCGTAAATATTTATAGGAAGGTACCCTTTCTTTAAATAATTCATAAAGTGACTTATTTGTCTTTTTTTGCGGTACCTTATTTAAAAGGTACTTAGGTGACTAAATAGATTCCCCTCACAAGTTTTGTGGCAACCCATAACTTAATAGCATTACATTCATCATTTATTTCAAGGTACGATTCTTACGTTCAATAACTCTATTTTGCTGAGGTGAATAGGGCACTATGGTTTCATGAATAACTCCATGTTGTACACAGAATTCACCAAACAGTGCCCCATATTCACCACCACAATCACTACACAATACCTTGATTTTTTTGTTGAGTTGATTTTCAACTTCTATTTTATAAAGAATAAATTTCTCTATAGCTTCAGCTTTGCTTTTAAATAAATACACATAGCAATATTTTGTACTTTCATCAACAAAAGTAATAAAATACTTATTGCCACCTCTTGTTTGAAGAAATTTTAAATCACATAGATCACTATGGATTAAGTCAAGGGGTTTAGTGTTCCTTTCAATCGAATGAAACGATGACCTAGTCATTTTTGCCTCAACACAAGTCTCACACTTATGTTTTGAATCTATTTGGAATACGGGTATGTGTTCCATGTTAATTAGTCTACGTAATGTATCATAATTAATATGACCTAGTCTACCATGCCATAAGTTGGAAGACTCAAGCATATAAACAAAAGAATTAATCTTATTAATATTCTTAGCTTTTAAAATCATTACATTGAGCTTAAATAGCCCATCAAATACATATTCCTTCCCCCCACAAACATCCCATTTTACAGTCATTCCATTGAGCTTAAATAGCCTATGAGCCACAGAAGGCCTCATCATTTGGTTCACAATAGAACCACTCACAGTAGGGTTAGCAACATTCACAGTTGGGTTTTAAGTTTGGGACATTGGAGTTGTCATTTTAGATTGCATATTCTTTATATTTTCTGTTCAATACACAAATAGCAATTTAAGTTTTAAAAATTACCAAATAAAGTTTATAGATTAAAAAAATTATATATATATATATTTAATAAATAAATGATAAAAATATGTTAATTCACGTATATATTTATAATTTTATTAATTATAGTGATTAAATAATTTTAAAATAAAATAATTCATTTATTTATAAAATTATAATATATATAACAATATATATAATAAAATACAAATATAAAGTAAAGAAAACAAAATACTTAATATAATATATTAGTATAAAAAATATTATAATTATATAAAATAATTAATAATAACAATAATAAAGAAAGCAATGAAATCAAGTAAATAAAGGGTAAATAATAAATATACGATGAAAAGAATTAATAAAGATGTAAAAATTGAACAGTAATTATAATAGAATATATATAACATAACAGATATATAACAGACTATATAAATATAAAATATTATAAATAATATGTTTGTCTTCAAATATTTATTAAAAAAATTGTATTTATTTGTCCAAAAATTAAGGAAAGAAATTATCTTAAGATTGTTAGAAATAATGCACGGACAAATAATTTAAGAATGAAATTATTTTATTAAAAAATTAAAAATATATATAAATATATAAATATAAAATTTGAATAATAGATAAATTAAATAAAAAATTAATCTAGGTCTATGTATTACACAGTGTTCTTCAAATAATTTTTCCGCTCACTATTAGTGTTTGAGAACGATAAAAATTTATCTTCTAAGATACAACAATTAAATAATAATAAACTTACACATAGTTTATTATTCTAAAAAATTTAAAGTATCTGAACTCTATCGAAAGAACATAACTCTAGATAGAAAATATACAATCAAAATAATAATAATAAATAATATATATATATATATATACCTTCTCATGTTTCTCTTTCTTCTTCCCTTTTCTTCTTCTTCTTCTTCTCACCATCCTCTTATTTTCTCTATTTTTTTCTTTTTCATATTTCCTTTTTCTTTTTCGTGTTTTCTTTATTTGATTTCTTCTCTATTTATAAAAGAATCATACAGAAATGGAAAAGATAATTGATGCATAAAAACAATAAGAGAAGAGGAAGAGGAAAATAAAAAAATTAATTCAAAAACAAAAAACTAAAAGAAAGAAATAGACAATTTAATTCATAAATAAGTTTTTCGTTTTTGATTTAAGAAAAAAACGTTTAGTAATTTAATTCAAAAATATTTCAACAATATCGTCTAATAAATTTGGTTTTAAAATATATTTTCCATAATAAAATAACTTTGAGTTACTCTAAGAAAATATGTCGACCCTTACGACCAACCATTCATTTGTGTTGAAAAGATGCAGTAATGCATATTAAAGTGGCTTGAACGGTGGTATTAAAAATTATAACTCCATTACTTACACTAAATTTAAAGTAACTATTATCTTAAATTACTTATATTGTGCGCAAAGGGACATCTATACTTTAATTTTTCATAAATAAAATTTTAAATATAATATTTATTAAATTATAAATAAATTATATACATAAAATATAATTATTTAACAAATAAACTTTAAAATTTTAATATTTAATAATTCATTAAAAATTTAATTTAAAGTAAAATATAAATATAATATTATTTTACAATTAAAAGTAATTAATAATACAAAAAGTATTTTATTTTATTTTTTATTATATATTCGTTGCCTCATCTACATACAAATTTTAAATCCGTCTGACTCTAATTAATAAGTATGCTCCGTTTAATAATAAAAATACAAAAGTGAATTATAATTTTGCCTAACCAAACAGACTTTTGATACTATTTAAATAAAATATTTTTTTATGAGATAGTTGCAAAAATATTTTGATAATTTTAAAAAAACATTAATAATATTTATAAATAATAAAATTTTATTTAAAATAATTTATTCTAATGTTATAATGAATACAAAAATTATTTAATGATTAAAAAATAAATCCACCTATTTTAAGGAACAAATGACTATCATATAAAAAAATTATTCATTATAAATAAAATTTAATATTGGAATAAATTTAAAAAATATATTAAATAAGAAAAGACTAATTTAATTGAAAAAAATATTTTAAAAATAATAAATAATAATTCATCACATAATTAAAGTAAATTGAAGTACTCTATAAATAAAGCTATTCATTCCGACCACGATAGGCTATGTTTTTTTTTTACCATTTAACTGTTTTTGAAGTAATAAAATAAAATAAAAATACAAATTTAAACATTAATACATGTAAGTCAAAATAGAAAATAAGATTTTTATATATAATTAAATATAATTATATAAATAGTTGAATAGTGACAACATAAGTTTTATATAATTATATATTTATTTTTAAAATGAAAATATATCAGATATTATAAAAACGTAAAAATACGTAAAAATTTATGACTCTAAATAATATTAGATACATTTTTCTTTCATTTTAAATTAAAAATAATATATTATTACTTTAAAATATAAAAATAAATTAAATATTAATGTAAATAAATTTTATAATAAAAAAATATTTTATTAAAATATTTATAATTAATTTTATTTAATTATATTATACAATATCTTATCAAATATTATACATATTAATTAAAACAATATAATTTAATTTCATATAATTATACTTAAATTATATAATAATATAATTAAAAACTTAAAATCATATATATCAATGTAAAATTTGCAACAAAGAAAAAATTTATTGATAAGAAAATATAAAACAATCAATAAAAAATTATTCTTCATATCCTATTTAATATAAAAAGATGAAAAAAGCGATTAATTAGATATAATTTAAAAGATAATAAATAATATTTTAAAAAATATATATTAGGGCATACCTTTTTAGGCTACTGATGTTATGCCCCCGCGGGTCCAGTCATCTACTTTGTATCTTAAATTATCTTTTAGCTTTTTAAGAATAATAAATTTGTCATTTCAATAATAAACTTTCGGTGCAGAGCCGTATAAGGTACAACTTACAACCCAGGCAGAATAGCAAAGTTCTTCTAAAAGCATACTTATATCATTTATTGTTTTTAAAGTAAGTAATAATATAAAATTTTAAATTAATATATTTTTAAAAATAATAAATAATCTATCTCTTATATTACCTTTATTTTCTATTACACTTCTAAGGTTAGAATCCACTCACAGGTAATTAAATATGAGACATTATTAATCCGATTAATATATAATAAAAAATTAATTAAAAATATGAATTAATAAAATATTTATTTTTTATTCACATATTTATTAATCTACGTATTAAAAATAAAAAATAAATTATTTTTAAATTATAATAGATCAAATAATTAGAAATTATTCATTGTTATTAGAATAATATATAAAATATTTATAATTTAAATTAATAAAATTTTATTTAAAAAATAAATATCTAATATTTAATAGAGATAAAAATAATGATATTAACAGTTATTTTTTATGTTATAATTGTAACTAATTAGCACAAGTGATAGAAAATAGTTAGAATTGATGTATTATTTATTATTTTTAGAGTATTTAATATTGTAAGACATAAGATAAATAGTTTATTTAATTTCTTCTCTCTCATTTTATATTTAATTATGAACAATAGTATTATCACAATTTAATTATTATTATTATTATTATTATTATTATTATTATCTTTCAATAATGATAAATTTATTAATAAAAATGATAATCATATATAGTTAATTATATGAGTAAAATAAAAATTTCATATTCTTTTATTGTTATTATAACAAAATTATTATTTTTAAGTATCATTACCCTTAATTATTCTATCTTATTTCCATTAGTTCCCACAGTTAACTTAATTCGAATTTTACAGTTAATTTTGAGCGAGAATAGTGCCATAATTGTTTCTCGTAACATATTTATTCAACGGTAAAGTGTAATTAAATTAAAATGTTTTTAGAGCAAAATTTTTTAAAATAATTAAATATTTTACTTCATAATTTAATACTTTAAGATTTCTAGAAATAAAAATATTGTTCAATGATTATTAAAAAAAATTCTGTCAATAGAGTTATCTTTAAATTATAGAAAAATTACTCATTATTCTTTTAATTTGTGATAACGTTATATTTTAAAATAATAAAATTTAAAATTAATACAAATTTTATTTTAAAAGAACACAAATATACTGTTAAAACTAGAGAAAGAAATATACTCAAAAAGTTAGGAATAAAACTACGTTTAAATTATAGATAAAAAAGAAGTTATTATCTTAATTTTTCAATATTATAATTACAGAAGAAATTAAATGGCATCAATTAAATGAGGGTGTTGGAAAGTTTAATTAAATGTCTAACTATTATTTGTTATTTTTTTTTATGAATCACATTGTTGCCATAAAATGCAAGTTTAAAAAAAATGGAAAATAGTTTTCTAAACTTTCAATTAGTATACTTTATTCTTTATATTTTAAAAGCTTAAAATGTCAATGTACAAAAAATTGACAATATAATACCAAAATTTTTAAATTAAAAAATATTTTTAAGTAGGATCAAAATAATTGAAAGTTTAAGAATTAAATATCTAAAAAAAAAATATAAGTTTAATGACTAGAATATACTTGCATTCTTAAAAAAAATTGTCCCAAAATAAAATTTATATAATGTTTGCCTAGCTCTCTTGTATTCTTTATTTCTTTAACATTTTAACACTTAAAAGAAATTAATACTTATCATTTATATCAATGTATATCTATTAACAGATTAATGTATATATGTTAATGAATATCATATCTGTTAATGTATATCTAGTTTGTTTTAGGCATATTTAATTTACTTGTAACTCTTATGTAAAGGTACCATGTATATTCCTTAAAATACATAATACAATACAATCATTAAGTATTTCTAACATGGTATCAGAGTCATTGCTCTGAATTTTCTTTTAGTAGTCTTGTCTCTTCTAGTGTTACTCCACTCTTATCGCTTCCGTCATCACAACAGCTGCTACAGCCACTCATCGTTGAACCTCTGACGTTTCTCAATCGTTGTCCTTGGATTCCGGGCCAGCAGCCACCGTTGTTAAGGAGTCTCACACCACAAAGATCACTACAATCATTGTCTATGTTGTGCATCTTGCTCCAATAACTCTTTTGTAGGTACCACTCTGATCGACTTGACCAAATCTACACAATCACGAAAGTCTCGCAAGCATCGGAGCTTGTACGCGGCTGCACGCGCCGCCAACAAAAATCGCTCGTCAGATTCACTCACCTTACACGTGCGTACTCTAGTCTTGTGATGTCATCAATGACACATCCTCTAGGGCTGAAGTCATCGTTGCCTTTTGCTGACATCACCACACTGCTGACCATTAACGTTGACCGTACCATTGACTGCTATTGACGATGACATTTGATTGTTGACTTTTCTTGTTGACTGTTGACTTTTTACAAATAAGGTTCTTCCTACCCAATTTTTCGCGTAGACTTCGTTTTTGCATATTGTGATTCTAAATGGATAAAAAAATGATGTTTTTCTTCCTTGCCCCATCAATACTGTATTGGAGGGGATCAAGAATTACTTATCCTGGTACAATTACCATTCCTGTCAAAGGAGCAAGTGAAGAAGATGCTATCTACCTTGCTCGCATAATTGAATGGGATAGTCACAACCACATGATCCTCACATTAATTCAGAATATTTATGTTCCTTCCATCTCCAATCTATTGTGCAGCTTTGATGATGCAAAATTGGCATGAGATATGTTGGCCAAAAGGTACTCCACTGCTCACAGATCTATGAAATATCAGTTAGTTGTTGAATTGCATCAACTTTGACAAGAACCAGGATAATCCATCAATGACTAATATGATCAGCTTCGCTTTCTTTGAGACCAAATTGACCTTTGTGATCCAATTTGAGTATGCTCAGTAATATGCTGCAATTAGAGATAATTTTGGTCTCTATGAGTTCCCAATGTCACTTCATAAGGACTTTGAGCCCATATGGGGTCAGCTTCTCAATCACAGTCCTCCTCCCTCTCTTGATACTACCATAAACGAGTTGGTTAGAGAAGAAGCTTGGCTTGCAACCCTACAAACCTAGAATAAGTTCAATGTTTTGGCTATTACTCCTTCTACTCCTACCATTGAGCAACCTCAGTAGTCATGTGATTCCTCCAACTCTAGCAATCGTCGCAGGCAGACCAATAAGAGGTTCTACAATTATTACAAGCGTCATGGCCACACCATTGAGACTTGTTACCATCGCAACAAATATACTATTGTTGTTGCTAAAACCGAGCCTACTCTGCTGATGTCTTCCATTTCAACTGAGTCCTAGTCTTCTGGATCCACTATCAACCTCTTCCCCACTGAACTAAAGAAGATTATAACTCAGGATGTTCAAATGGCTAGTAATGCATCTCTTTCCACTACTCTCTTAGTTCTACCCGTAAGTCTCAAACTTGGCTTTTTTATTCTGCATGTTGTAATCACATGACACCTCCCTCATTTTTATTCTCCAAACTTTCCCTGCACCACATCCTCTTAATATTCATATAGTTGATGGTTCCACCATGCATGGGAATAGTCTAAGTTTTGTTTCGACCTCTAACCTCTCTGTTCCTACGATCCTCCATGTACCTGACATATCCTATAATTTATGTTCTGTGGGACAATTAGCTAAACTAGGATATCGCCTTATTTTTGACTATTCTTGGTGTATTGTGTAGGATCCGAGGATGGGGCAAGAGCTAAGGATCGTTCCTAGGGTTAGGCGTATGTTTCCCATGAATAATCTTCATCTTCCATCTGTTACTCCTGTCTCTATTGTTGCTGCAATTGCTGCAGTTTCTTCCTTACCTTCTCTCGCACTTTGGCATTCTCATCTTGGTCATGCCCCATTCACTCAGGTATAACAATTAGCTTCTAAAGGTCTATTGGGTTCTGTGTCTAAAGACAATTTTGATTGTACTTCATACCAGTTAGAAAAATAGCTAGCTTTACCTTTCAATAATAGTGAATCTATCTCTAATAGTATTTTTGAGTTAATTCATTTTGATGTTTATTGATGATTATTCTCGTTATAGTTGGATCTTTCCTATAAAATCTCATTCTAAAATCTTACCAATATACAGTAACTTTGCAAAAATGGTTGAAACACAATTCTCCAAACATATCAAAACTTTTCGATCTGATAATGCTCTTGAATATACTCAATATGCTTTTCAAGCTCTGTTACATTCCGATGGCATTGTACATCATCTAACCTATCCAGACACCTTTCAACAAAATGGTCGAGCCGAAAGAAAACTTCGTCATATTCTTGACAATGTCCATGCTCTTCTTCTTTCTGCCAAAGTTCTTGCCCCATTTTGGGGTGAAGCCGCTATTCATGCCATTAATCGCATTCCAAGCACTGTCATTCATAATCAGACTCTGTATAAGTGCCTTTTTGGGTCATCCCTTGACTATCATTACCTTCGCTCAAAAAGGGTATTGGTGCTATGATCCTGTCTTGCATCGTCTTTGTGTTTCCCATAATGTTGTCTTTTGGGAACACCACTTATTTGTTGAACTTTCTCACTTTCGTTCTTCCTTAACTAACTCTTCTGTTTTAGAAATCTTTCCAGATAAGTCTCATGTTCCTTCTACAAATACTTTTGACCCTGCTTTGGGCTTCTCTATTCAATCTTTAGATTATTTTAATGATTCTCCTAGATAGGTTGTAGATGAGCAGGTTGATGACGAGCTACCCCACGTTGAGCATAGGTCCCTTACTCTTGCTTCGCCTGAAGATCCTCCACAAGACATTTCATCTCGCCACTCAACTCGGATAAGATCCATTCCTGCACATTTACTTGACTATCATTATTACACTACTCTTGCTACACTTTATGAGCCTCACACCTATCGTGAGGCATCTATTAACCCTTTATGGAAGATTGCAATGAAAGAAGAAATTGATGCATTAACCAAAAACCATACTTGGGATCTGGTTACTCTCCCTCCTGGTCAGTTTGTGGTTGATTGTAAGTGGATCTATAAGATCAAGACTCGCTCTAATAGGTTCATCGAGCACTACAAGGTTCATCTTGTTGCAAAATATTTTACACAAGAGTATGAGATTGATTATGAAGAAACTTTTGCTCCAGTTGCCCGTATCTTTTCTATTTGTGCCCTCTTAGTTGTTGCCACTGCTAGTAAATGAGACCTTTTTTAGATGGATGTTAAAAATGCCTTCCTTAATAGGGATCTGCATGAAGAAGTCTATATGGAACCTCCTCCTGGTCTTTTTGTTGAAACAAACAAGGTTTATTACCTTCAACGTGCACTTTATGGCCTTAAACAAGCTCCACAAGCATGGTTTTCCAAGTTTAGCTCCACCATCCTTCGCTTGGGTTACACTGCCAATCCTTATGATTCTGCCTTACTTCTTCATCGCAATGATAAAATGCACCATTTTTCTTCTCCTATATGTAGATGATATAATCATAACTGGTGATGACCTCAGTGGCATTCAAGAACTCAAGGATTTTCTTAGTCAGCAGTTTGAGATGAAAGACCTTGGACATCTCAACTATTTCTTGGGTCTTGAGATCACTCGTTTCATAGATGGTCTTTATATTACTCAAGTCAAGTATGCATCTCACCTTTTATCTCAAGTTGGACCCACTAACAATAAGACTGTTGATACTCCAGTTGAACTTAATGCGCATTTGACACCCTCGGGGGGAAACCATTGTCTAATCCCTCTCTTTACAGATGATTGGTTGGCAGCCTGATTTATCTTACAGTTACTCGTCCAAACATTTCTTATGTTATTCATCAGGTGAGCCAGTATCTGTCTGCTCCACGATCGACTCATTATGCTGTTGTTCTATGCATTCTACGATATTTGAAGGGCACTCTCTTCCGTGGCCTTTTCTACTCAGCTCAGTATCCTCTTATACTTCATGCATTCTCTGATGCTGATTGGGCAGGAGATCCCATTGATCGTAGGTCTACTACAGGTTATTGCTTTCTCCTTGGTTTTTCTTTGATTTCTTGGTGAAGTAAGAAACAAACTTTCGTGGCCCATTCCAGTACTGAAGCAAAATATTGTGCTCTTGTTGATACCACTCTGAGTTCCTTTGGCTATGATGGCTTCTTAAGGATTTAGGTCTGTCCACATCCTCTGCTACTCCCTTTTATTGTGACAATCATAGTGTCGTTTATATTGCTCACAATGATATCTTTCATGAACGGACTAAACACATCGAGATTGATTGTCATTTTATTCGTTTTTATCTTATCCATGGTACTCTCAAGCTTTTCCCTGTCTCCTTCAACGATCAACTTGCAAATATCTTCATTAAGGTACTTCTTAAGAGACGCACTCGTAGTTTGATTGATAATTTCAAATTGATCTCACATTCACCTTGAGTTTGATGGAGACTGTTAATGTATATCTATTAATAGATTAATGTATATCTGTTAATGTATATCTAATTTGTTTTAGACATATCTAGTTTACTTATAATTTCTATATAAAGGCACCATATATATTCCTTAAGATATAATTTACAATACAATCATTAAGTATTTCTAACAATTTAAATTGAATTAGTATTTGATTTTTTAAATTATTGTCCAATAGAAAAGTCGATCAATTCTAAGATTGACCAAAGAGTTAATCTTTAAAAGGCATCACGTAACCACGCTAAAAGAAATCCAAATTTTTGGTGCACTAAAAAATGACTTTTTTAAGGTGCCGAAAAAATAATCATATACAATAAAATTTTAAAAGTAGAAAAATTATTGTAAAAATCATTTTACATCTTCTAAGCTGTTTTGTGAGAATTACTAGAAAGGAAAATAAAAAAATGCTATAAATAAGTGATTTATAATCTGCTACGTTGCTAAATATGGTATTTTGAATTACTACTAAAAGCTATATATATTTCTTAAAATATCATGAGTCCATGTCACATGGAGATAAGAATATCTGAAAAAGAATATCATGAGTCCTCCTCTTCTTTTCTTTCTTTCTTTTTTTCTTTTCTTTTTGGTTGGTTGTTGTGTGTTGAAAGGTGTAATTGGAAATAAATATATGACAAAAAAAATATATAGTCTGCTATACATATTTTTCTTAACATAAACAATAAATTTATTTTAAAAAGTTAAAAAATAAAATTGTATAAATAAATAAATATTATATTAATTAAATTATTATAATTTTGTACTTATATAATAGTTTGACTTGGTATCAATGTATTAAGATTTTAATTAAACGACATTTATATAAAGTATTACAGGCTAAAAAGCCAGCATATTATGATGTTTTCATATTGGTATTTGATTTAAAAACAAGATTTAAATTAATTATTTTTCAAAAAAAAAAATTCTACGAGATTATATACCATAAACTCATAATTAATATTTGCAATTTGTCTTTATTCTTTCCGTTCTTGAAAAGCTGAGTTGTTATCGATATTGCAAGCCCTGTTTGAAAGTTAGATATAAATAGACATTGAAATATAATTTTTATTAAAATATTAAAAATATTATTATTATTAAGAAAAATTTTAAAAATATATAAAAATTATAAACTCTAATAAAAATATAATTTTTTTAATAAAATTTTATAAAATATCAAACAATCCATCACTTACATTTTAAACTAATTTTTTATTTAATATATATTTTTAAATACTTACGATATAAAATATAAATCAATAAGTTCATCACTTAATTAAAATATTATGTAATAAAATATATATTATTTTTTTATTAAATATTATAGAATAAATAATTAAAAAATTTAAAATAATTAAATAAATTATCTAATTATATTAATTATTATAAATAAATCTCGATAATATGAAAATAAATTTTATTAATTTATCCATAAATATTTGTTCTGATTTTTGAACATTCAGTATAGATCTCAACCATTTTGTAATATTTCATGATTGGTGTCATAGTTTTCTCTATGACACCTAATTCATATGAATCTCACAAATCTAATTTACAATCGATCATAATAATTAATACTTTTATTTATTTATTTAATATGTATAATAAAAAGGTTACAAACAAAAGAATATTATCTTTTGTAAAAGTTAGAAAAATTAAATTGAAATAATTATTTAGAATTTTTTACTTAAAAATAAATATTTAAATGACATTTAAGCGACAACGATATTCAAATGATATTTTAATAATATTTTAATAATTTAACTAAAAAATATACATATCACATTTTGATATTAAAATATATAAAATAGATACATTATTATCAATATTTTCATCATTGCAAGTATATTTTTTTCAATGACTTATTAACATATCAATACATTACTAATTATTTAAACTCAATAAAACAACTTCTAATTTAGTCAAATTTACAACTTATTTATATAATCTTTTCAGTTTTGGACCCCAAAAAAATTATTTATACAAATATCTTCAAATTTTTTAAACCTTATATTTAAGGTTCTTTTTCATGACACTTTAACTCCCAAAACTTAATTTTTATTAGGGATTTAATTGTAAAAAACTAATGACATTTATGTAGCTAATTTTCAATTTAATACTTGTATATTAAATTAAAATACAAAAAAATAGCTAAAATCTTATAAGTTAAGTCATAAATGAAAATTAGTCTTTTAAAATAGACATGGTATTTTGGTTCCATTATTGTTACAAAAATGGGTCATATAAAATAAAAATACCAAATATCAATAAATCTACAACAAAATTATATTATTTCATAAAATATTTTTTAAAATATATGTTGATTGACACACTTTTTATTTTTAAAGAAATAAAAAATATATTCAAATAATTTTTTTATTAAAATTTTATATTGTTAATTATTTTCTTAAATAATTTTGTATAAAATTTCTTTTTGTCCTTGTCAATGTGTCTTTTTTTTATCATATATTAATCACTTAATAAGATAAAATTTTATTTTAAGTTAAATATTATTAAAATAATATAATTTATTTTTAATTAATATTTTTTAAAATGTAGACTAAAAAATATTTTATAATTTAAACGATTAAATGGTGAAATTTAAAAGGATTTCTATGATACATTTTTCAAAAGAATTGTTTTAAGATAAATGTTTATATGTTTTACATAAATTTTCTATAAGTGATTTGAGTGAATCTTTTAACAATTATTTTAGTAAGACATTATACTTTCCATAACTACAATAAAAAAAAATTGTTACTTTTTTATAATAACACTAATTGCTTTTTAAAATTTTTAAACATTTTTCATGAAGATTGGCAACATTACTACAAATACTTGAGAGAATATTGAGAAAAAAATTAATTAATATTTTTTTCTGTAAACAAAGTACCGACTAAAACCTCAAGAATGCTTCATAGAAAAAATTAATACATGAAAAATGCTAATTATATATAAATTTAACATACATTTATATCATACTAATTATAGCATGTAGGACGAACCCAGCGAAAAAAAATTAAGAAGGCTGAATATTATTATTTTTTATGTCATATTACAAACAAAACTCGGAACGTTCACATTAATATTTTATTATAATTTTTTATGAAATTTATCTAAGTAAATAAAAATAAAATATAATAAAGTTTATATGTAAATATATTAAATTAATTATAATATTAAAATTAAAAAAATAAATATATTAAAACATAAAATATAAGATATAATTTACATATTTTAATTGAATATATATCTTGATCAAGAAAAATCTAATACGAGCAACAAAAAGAATATATTAAAATTTTCATAAAATTTTGTATAAGTCAAAAATATTATTGAAATAAGATATCACATAATATAACCATACAAATTATTGAATTTGGAAGAGAAAAACATAAAAAAGAATTTGATGTAAGGAAAGAAGATAAATGAAATTTTATTGCTATAAATTGATCAAAGTTATATATTTGAATTATACTATATTGTAAGCTAGAATTAAAAAAATATTTTAACAGAACATATATTTAAGGATAAAATACTTATATTTTAAATTAAAACATGATAGAATATTTTATATTATATGTTGTGTGCATGTGACAAAATATTTTATGTTACATGTTGTATGTGGTTGTTTATAATATTGATGATTTACTTCTCAATTATTATATTTTTTTTATTATAAAAATGAATGGTTATGATGAACGATTATATTAAATAATAATAACATTTTAATGTATGATTATATCTTAAAATATAATTTTGTAAATTTTTTTGAATTAATTTTTTTTATCATTGTATGTATAAATAATAATTAACATAAATGTGAGAGTGGGTATCAAAAAATATGAATAATATAATAATAAATAAATAAATTTTATATGTTAAGATTTTATTAATAATAATATAATAACACATATAAAATAAAATATATATTTATTTAATTAATTATTAAAAAAAAAGTAAGATGGGATTACAATTTTGTGTAACTCATAACTAAGCTTAATCCTCGTAACGTGTAAAGTATTAAAATAAATTTAAAATAATAAATTATTTATTAAAGGAAAATACTATATCACATGATACATTAGAAAAAACTATATATGAAGAAAACTAGGAATGTCACACAAAAATCTATATTATTTGTGATTATTTGTATCATCGGTTTATTTTTTATTCAATAAATTTTAAAAATATATATGATTTTGAGTAAAATTAAAATAATAAATATAAATCAGATACGATAACTGTACTGTCTGTATATTGATAATCATATATGTTTGTATTCGAAATTAATTATATTTATTTAATTAATTTATATATTAATTAATAATTAAAATTTATTAATTTTTCGTATTTGTATTTGTATCTAAAAAATTTAAAATAAATTTGAAAAAATTGAACCGTTACTCGAAAATAAAAATTATCCCTAAATCCTAATAATTTTAGGACGTACAGATTTTATAATTTAATTAAAAGCTAATTTATCCTCGCCCGTAACCGTGCGTTATCACAGACAACCTTACAGTTTTTATATTCATTAAGAATCTCGGAAAGCTGAACGCGTGTGTTGTTATCCATATTACAAGTAATCTTTTTCTCTTTTGTTTTCTTTTTTTAATGACTTCCTAACATATGCAACACGTTATTAATTATTTAAGTTTTTTTTAATAAATTCCTAACAACGCGTTATTAATTATTTAAGCTCGATTATTGTGCTCGTTTAAAGAATACTTTATTCGAACAGACAGTTGATCGAAACTATTTTTTTATCATTTTAAACTTGATTTGATTTAAATCAGATTTAATTTTTTTAACTGAATCTAATTATTCAAATATATAATCGAATAAATTTAAATTTAAATAAAAAATTTATTAGATCAAATAAAAATAAATTAATATTAAAATTTATTTATAAATTATTATCATATAATAAAATATACACTATATTTAAAGTTTAAATTAACTCATTTCTATTAAAATTTATTATTTATAATCACAATTTAAAAAACTAAAATAATAATAAATATGTTTGGATAATTATTAAATTATTATAAAGATTTAATATTTATATTTATTTTTAAATTAAAATAATAATTTAATATAATTATGATATATATAATATTTAAACATAATACATTTTAAAATAAATATATATTTACTTATAATTTCAAATATTAATTTAGTCCAGATCTAATTATAGAGATTATAAAATATTTCTATACCAATTCAATCATAATTCAAATAGATTATACAATTTTCAATCAAAATATTATATGATTATAATTTTATCGATTCAATTTGATCTAAATCCATGGATTAAATCAAAATTATTAATTTAACTAAATTAATCAGATTATTTGATTACCTCTATTTTTTAGACTTATTGAAACTTACTAAGTGTTGATATTGATTTTTTTTACATTAAGTTGGACTATTCTACGTGAAATCTACAAGATGAACAAATATTTATGATATTGGATCACTTTATAGGGGTGGTATTCAATCCTACTATACTTAAGTCATTAACGTAAGATAAAAGATGTGAAAGATCTTAATCTTTCTTTAATAATTATATGACAAAAGAATTACTTATGATCCAATATCATGAGATCTAGTTTTTCAATATGATATAAGATTATGATATTATATTATACATATATAAATATATACTAGGAAAAGAATAAACCTGATGGTTATCATTGTCTAATCATGATTGAGTTATTGTAATTTTGTAGATACTTATCTTTCGTAGACATATATTATTTGTAAACATTTATTTTTAATTATCTACTTAATTATCATTTAAGATAACTAAATGATATTTTTTTGGCCTTTACTTATTTAAGATAATTATTGGATCTCTATATTTTTAAAATAATTATATTGCGTTTACAATTGTATGATTAATGTCAAATGGATATAGTAAGAAAAGATAAAATAGTTTATTTTATTTTGAGTTCTATGTTTATTTTATCTAGAGTTCTATTTCTTATATATTACTAGAATCCTACATAGAAATCTTTATTTAGAGTTATTGTTTTGCTTGTATTGCTAGAATCCCACATGAAAACTTTATAAACTATTTTAAGGACTTTTTAACTATAAATAACTAGGCTTTATATTTGTATAAGTCATCTTAGAAAATAATTAACTTAATAATATTAAATAAGTTATATTTTTTCATTTGTTTCTCATATTCCTAATTTTTAGGAATATTCATTCTTTCTTCTATTTGAAAATTGAAGCCCTATTATTCGTGAAATAAATGAATATCTTTAGGTTAATCCTACTCTAAAGTTGCTAGAGTGCTCATCTAAAGATAGATAACATAACTATGCTTGTCCTATTCTAAATTTGCTAGAGTTCTTGCCTAGATAATAGTTTCTTTGTGTTTGTTTCATAAGACAAATACGACAACCTTTTGTTCAAGAGTGAGTCTAGCTAGTCTAAAATTTCCTTATATTTTTCTTATTTTCTAAGAGTTTCCATATTATTGGTACATTCTTGTTTCTATCCAACGTTAGGTGGTATCAGAGTCAAGTTTAGCTTGTGAGAATGGAGCATAATCAAGTAACCCAAGAAGAATATCAACAATTTTGTTAAGAGATTTGACACCAAAATAGATGAGCTAGCTATTACTCAACTAACTAATAATGAAAATAGGCCTCAAGTCCAAGCCCAAGAAGTAAAGGGTGCACATGGAGATAGGATCGAGCCAATACTTTCTAGAAGAAAAGTTGAAGAATTACTCCTAAGGAGACTTATTGATCCAATAACCCTAAGAAGACATGATGCCCTCACTGATAGTTCTAGTAATGAAGATTTAGAAGAAGAATATTTCAAAGATTGAGCTAGATGAGGATGTCATCAAAGAGACCTAGAACCATAAGACTATCATCTAAAAATTGACTTTCTTGTTTTCTATGGCAACATGAATATGAAGGATTTTCTTAATTGCATCTCGAAGATGGAATGGTTCTTTGATGTTATAAGAATTCTAGAGGAAAAACAAGTCAAGCTAGTAGCCTACCGACTCAAAGAAGGAGCTTTAGCATGGTGGGACTAATTCCAAAAATAAAAAAAATTGACAAAGGAAAGTTCCGATCAAAATATGGTCTCCGATGAAAAGATACCTAATGTGTATGTTTCTTCCCTTTTATTACAAGCAAATATTATTTCAATAATATCAAAATTGCAAATAAGAGAAGTGTTCAATTCAAGAGTATACCACAAAATTTCATCGTTTATTTGTTCGAAATAATTTGACAGAATCTAAAGCATAACAAATTGCACGCTATATTGGTGGACACCGTCCACCAATACAAGGTCGAGTATCCTTGCATCTAGTATGGACAGTCACTAATGCCTACAATATGGGCCTCAAAGTGGAGATGTAATTGGGCAGGACAAGTTCAAGTACAAGATCACAAGGTCTGCTAAGGCCATCAATTGAAAAAAATCGGCCAACATTTAACAAAGGAAAAACACCTGAGGATGGCATATAAAAAACAAAGCAAACTCAATAAGAGGGAAACACTGCTTGTAATCCTCCATGGAACCTTTATGGACACCCATCACCATATCGAATTAGATGAATCAAAAAAGGAAGAGAAATAGAAGTAAATCGCATATGTCGAATCCCATTATCCATTGAAAAATCATACAAGGATGTACTTGTATGCAATGTTGTTGATATGGATGCATGTCACATACTGTTGGGGAAACCATAGTAGTATGTTGTAAATGTAACCTACAAAGGCAGAGATAATATTTATCTATTCCATTGAGGATCACTCTTTAAATAGCATGATACATTTTGGGGTTTGTCCTTAGAAGCAAAGTGTAAGGTCCTGATGAACTGTTAAGTCATGGCCATGAGTCCGTTGAACTTGTAGTTATGAACCAAAGCAAACAATCTTATGTCCATTGGAATAGGTCCTACCCCATTGTAAGCGGATAAATTAATCGTCCTGTATCAATTGGTATCAGAGCCATGACCCTATTGGGCCATGTGGGTTTGTGTTCTTACGAGAATATAAGACTTCCTAAGTGAGGGTGTATGATGCAATGTGCTTGCACATGTATCACATTGCTTGTGAAACTAAATAATGATTTTCTAATAAGGGATAAGTATTCTCTAAATGACATAACACGTTTTGAGATTTCTCCCTAGAAGCAAAACCATGAGATCTCGTTAAATTACCAAGTCATGGCAGTGGATCTATTGAGCTTGTAGTTATGGACAAAAATGGATAATCTCATACCATGTAGAGTAGGTCTCACCCTACTGTAAGCAAACAAATTAGTCGTCCTATATCAATAATAATTAGACATTTATTAAACTTGGCTTATAAGATTTTTTGTTTATTGAAATCACTCTTTGATTTTGATTATGACGATTATGACGTAAGACGTATAAAATTATTCTAATATTAAGTATATATAAGTTGTTTTATCATACTTAGATATCCTAAACTTAATAAGTTGGGTGACTTAATTATTAAGATTTTAGTTGTATGGTATAATTAAATTAATACATTAAGTTTTATTTTTAAACTTTTTTAGAAAAAATATATGTTATTTTTTATAGTATAAAAAAAATATTTTTCTTTATATATATATATATATATAATTAAAAATTAAAAATAAAATTATGTAAACAAGTGTATGTTTTAATTTTATACTTATATAATAGTTTGACTAGGTATCAATGGGTTAAGATTTTAATTGAGCCACATTTATGTGAAGCATTACATCCTCAAAAGCCAGCGTATTATGAGGATTTCATATTGGTATTTGATATTAAAAAAAATTAAATTATTTATTTTTCAAAAAAGTTATAGCAGATCATGTACCATAAGCTCATATATAATTAATATTTTCAATCTGTCTTTATTCTTGCCGATCTAGAAAAGCTGAGCTGTTATCGATATTGCAAGCAATCTTTTTTTTTTCTGAATGACTTCCTAACATATCACAACATATTATTAATTATTTAAACTCGATTAAACAGCTTCTAATTTACTCAAATATAAAACTTATTTATATACCTTTTCAGTTTTTCCCAAAAAAGAAAGAAAGAAGATTTATTTATACATATGGTGAGGTTATTGTTACATCTTATTTTATTGTTTTTGTAATACTTATTATCAATTTTAAAAATTATTCAAAAACACACTTCAAAAATTTAATTCATATAGATGAAATGTATTAAAGTGTTTTTGACAGATTCTAAAATTAGTAATAAATGTGATATGTAAACAATAAAGGAATATAACTTGTGTTTTAAGTACCTTATTCAATATCAAAATCTTACAAATCATCTCTTGTGGTTGTATTAAATTTACTCTATATCTTGATCATATATCTAAATGTGAAGCATCACCACTAATGTTATATAGCATTAACGTGATATAATAATTTCATTTTATTATTTATTTATTTATTAAAAAAACACACTCATGTTATAACCCGAATCTCAAAAATTTAATATATTTAGACAAACTCCTCGTTGATTCAACCAATATCTTTATTTCATCAATGGTCATTAATGGTAGTTGGAATAATAAATAAAAAAGAACCTTCTGTACAAAGGCAACACAATATTACTCATTGTTCATTAAAAAAATACACAAAATATTATTCATCATTATCAGATCCGATATTTTGTTTCTTTTCAAACTCTAATCCATTTAAATTATTTCATATTTCGAATTGCTTACGAATCCAACACATATATAATATTACAAATAGGATGATATTGATTGCTATAAAGTAGATCCAATTTAATGAGTACTTCCATGTACAAAAACCCCATTGCATGTTGTATTAATTCTTCTAATAGGGTTTCATATTACTTGGGGTGTGTCATAAATTGTTATGCTATTTAGTTTATCGATTTACTCACATCAATTTATTATTCAAAAAAACAAAAACAAAAAAACCCAAGGTTTCCATGCAAACTTCAGAGACCAAAGAATATCATTCATGTGATGATGATGATGATCAGAAAAGCCAACGAATTGATCTTCCAAGAAGGAAAGGCTGGTTTTCACCAAGTGATCTCTCCCTTTACCAAGGGTTTTGGTGTCCAACTACTCTTCTTCCTTGTGTCATTTCCTTCCAAAAACAGTTTCAAGTTAAAGAGTTTGATATCATCTTAGCCTCCAAACCTAAATCAGGCACCACTTGGCTTAAGGCATTGCTATTCTCTACTCTCAACCGCAACAAGTACCCAATATTATTATCATCACTTTCTCAAACTCATCCTCTTCTCACTTCAAATCCACATCAACTTGTTCCATTCATTGAGCTCTTCTTTGCAAAAGATCAAGATCATCAAAAATTATTTAATCTTAATACTATTCCAACCCCAAGACTATTTTCCACTCACATACCATTTTCATCTTTACCAGAGTCTATCAACCAATCAACTTCGTCGTGCCGTGTTGTGTATGTTTGTCGAAATCCTTTAGATTTGTTAGTTTCACATTGGCATTTTGCACGTGCTCAATCTCAAATTGATGATAAAGTGGAAGGTGAAACTTTGGAGGATTTTGTGGAAGCTTTTTGTAAAGGAGAGGAGGAGTTGGGACCTTTTTGGAAACATGTGTTGGAGTATTGGGAGGTAAGTTTGAAGAATCCACAGAAGGTGCTGTTTTTGAGGTATGAAGATTTGAAGGAAGATCCTGCTTTTCAATTGAGAAGAATTGCTGAGTTTATAGGGTGTCCTTTTTCTGTAGAAGAAGAAAAAAATGGAGTTGTAGAGGAGATAGTGAAGTTGTGTTCTTTAAGAAATTTGAAGGATATGGATGTGAATAAAAATGGTAAGTTATTATCATCAATTGAGAATAAAAGCTACTTTAGAAAAGGTGAAGTTGGTGATTGGATGAATTGTTTGACTCCATCTATGGCTGAAAGATTAAACAAAGTCATTGAAGAAAAGTTGAGTGGTTCTGGGTTAAATTTCTAATCATTATTGTCTATCTGCAAAGGAAAAGAAAATCATCCTTATTACTACTATGTTCTCTGTTTTAATGTTTTAACTGCCCTTAAAACAGGGTTGTATGTCTTCTTTCTTTCACTTCAAGGTGTTAGTGTGAGATGTGCTTTGAAACTCAAGTTGTCTGTCTACTCAGTAACTTCAAATAAGTACTTTATTTTTGTTTTGCTTTCTGTAATTTCTAATTATGGTTGTTTCATTGTACTTCTTGACACCTAGTTCGGTTGAAAATGTATTTTGTAGATTCTTATTACCGATTGTTTCAATGGATTAATTATGACCATTGCTTTTTAAGTGTTATAGTTTCAAATATTGCAGTCTAGGCCTAGTTTGAATCTAATTTTAAACCATTTGAAGAGTGCATTAATTTTATAAATCCTACACTTTTTCTTAAATTTCCTCATTTTTATAGATTCTATATTTTAACCTCTAATTTTATTTCTCAAAAAAAAAAATTATTCTTAAGATTTAGTCCCATAACTTTTTCTTTCTTTATTGAGATTTAATCCCCTAATTTTTAAATTTTGACTAAATCAATCATCTTTAAAAAAATTTATTTAATCTAAATTTACTATTAAATTAAATTTACCTCTAACCCACATCTCACTATATTTTGACCCTTTTTTTTCTTTTAGCAAAATCCAAACTTAAAATCCTCAATTCTAGGCATATGAATCATAGAACTTCTAATCATTAACTCCCCAAACAAATAAACAGAGGAAGTAAAAATTAAATATACTGAATATATTTACAATTGCAATTACAATGAATACTAATACATATATAAATACAGGAAATAAGAATCTACTTTTTAGGAAAAGTATATTAGTTACAAGCTGATAAAGTATATTAGTTGCATACAACTAATATATCATTAATGATTTATTAACACTTCCCTTCAAGTTGGCACATAGATATCGATCATGCCCAACTTGCTTAGTGAACCGTATAATGTCTTCTTGGAAACCCCCTTGGTAAGCATATCTGCAAGTTGCTCTTCTGTGGGAACAAAAGGAAAACTAATAAGTTTGGCATCTAACTTCTCTTTTATAAAGTGACGATCAACCTCTACATGCTTAGTGCGATCATATTGTACTGGATTTTGTGATATATCAATGACTGCCCGATTGTCACAATACATCTGCATAGTATTTTTGAGTTTGAAACCCAAATCCAATAACAAAGTTCTTATCCACAGTAATTCACAAACCCCATGAGCCATACCTATATACTCGGCCTCAGCACTAGATCATGCCACCACTTTCCATGTAACCAAATTTCCTCCCACAAAGGTGAAATAACCCGATGTTGACTTTCTATCTGTAATACTTCCTATCCAATCTGCATCTGTAAAGCCACAGACTTCAAGAGGATTGTTGTGTTTAGAGAACATTACTCCCTTTCTTGGAGCCGATTTCAAATACCTTAAAATTCTCAAAACAACATTCATATGGTTCTCACTTAAATTATGCATGAATTAACTCACCACACTTACTGCATATGCAACATCTGGTCTAGTATGAGCTAAGTAAATTGAAAGCCCAACCAATCTCTGATAGCGAGCTCAATCAGTTAGTATATGATCTGGATACTCTGCTAAACAATGGTTTTGCTCAATATGAGTGTCAATAGGTTTGCAATCCAACATACCTGTCTCTGTTAGCAAATCAATAATGTACTTCCTCTGACACAGATATATTCCTTCTCTTCCCCTAGCTACCTCAATTCCTAAGAAGTACTTTAGTTCACCTAAGTCCTTCATCTCGAATTCAGAGGCTAGCTATCTTTGTAATTTATCCATCTCAATAGTATCATTACCAGTTATTACCATATCATCAACATAAATGATTAGGGCTGTTACCTTCCCTCGTTGATGTTTGAGAAATAAAGTGTGGTCTGAATTACTCTGTCTATAACCAACCTTTTGCATGAACTGTGAAAACCTTCCAAACCAGGCTTGAGGGGATTGCTTGAGACCATACAAAGACTTCCTCAATTTGCATACAAAATTACCAGGAGAATCAACTACATACCCATGTGGAAGACTCATGTACACCTCCTCGGCTAATTCTCCATGAAGAAACACATTCTTGACATCAAATTGCCGAAGTGGCCAGTTTAGGTTAGCGGTAAGTGAGAGCAAAACCCGAATAATTTTCATTTTGGCAATAGGAGAAAAATTCTCATCGTAGTCTACACCATACGTTTGAGTAAACCCTTTTGCTACAAGACGAGCTTTATACCGATTTACGGATCCATCACCATTATGTTTTACAGTAAACACCCATCGACAACCAATTGCCTTTTTTCCTTGTGGTGGTGGCACAAGTTGCCAAGTATCGTTCTTCTTTAACGCATCCATCTCTTCAGCCATTGCCTTTCTCCATATTGGATCTCCCAATGCATCCTGCACTTTGTTAGGTACATATACACCAGATATTTGATTCATAAATGATTTATATGACTTAGATAATCTTTTAGTGGACATGTAATTGGCTATTGAGTATTTTTATTTTGCATGAATATTTGGTTCATACCTTTTGGCTGGTTGACCTCAAGTAGACCTATTTGGTAACACATATTGTCCAACATTAGGCTTAATGCTATTAGTATCAGTAGGTGTACATACCTCAGATGAGTGACCTTCAGTACTAGGGAGTTGTTGATCAGGGGTAGGATTAATGCCTGAGGGTACAATTGTGTCTTTAACTTCATTTGCTGTAAGTGAATTTGGTGCTTGAATACTTGGAGCATCTACTTCTGCAATGATTTGATTCAATGGATTAGGAGTCTTATCTGGTCTCATTGAAACATTAGTTGGTGATTCTCCTAATGCCTCCCCCTCACCATGATACAGTTCTTCGAAATATGTATTCTTCCCCTGACGAGCAGTATCAGGTGAGGAAAAATAACTCATGTCCTCAAAGAAGGTAACATCCATAGTGACATAATACTTTCTGGTCGGTGGATGGAAGCATATGTACCCCTTCTGATAACTTCCATAACCAACAAACACACATTTATTGCCCGAGCATCTAATTTAGACCGTTGATTTTTAGGAACATACACAAAAGCAACACAACCAAATACACGAGTAGGAAGATTATGGAAGGATGATAAAGAGACGTAAGATGCGAGAATCTGGAATGAGATTTTTCCGTTAAGGACACTAGACGGGAGACGATTGTTGAGATGGGCAGAAGCTTGTACAACATCACCCCAAAGATATTTTGGCATATAAGCACTAAATAAGAGTGCACGAGCCATATCAAGTAAATGATGATTTTTTCTTTCAGACACTCCATTTTGTTCCAGTGTTTACGGACAAGTAGTTTGGTGAATAATCCCATGTGTTTTGAAAAAGTCTTGAAAAACATGATTAACATATTCCCCCCCATTGTCAGATCGGATGATCCGAATGATGCCATTGTATTGTGTTTGAATGAAGGTATGAAAAGTTTGAAAAACTGAAAAAACTTCATCTTTTGTTCTAGCAAGTGTACGAATCCTTCAAGTAATAAAATGGACAAAAGTATGGATATCGAACCCACAAGGAATGGCGTTACTAAGTACCGAAATTGACTAATCCTAATTTTATTTGAAAATCAAATTGTTCAAATTGTTTAAGAAGAAAATTAACTTAATACTACATGCAAATAACAAAATTGAATGTTGTTCCCAAATGATTAAAAATGCTAAGGCATTTGATTTCGATAAATCAATTCAATCCGATTTCAAGTCATGTTATATGAGAATCAAAGCTAAAAGTGATGATTGAAAAACCCAAATTTACCTAATACTCTCTCTCGAGTTATATTAGAATTACTTATCTATGAAAACCAACTATATTTCTATGAAGATTTAATCACAAACAAGCACATTACGATTTATGGAATTTCTAGAATAACCACATACATCATGCATTAGTTCTCACACTCGCATTCAACATACGGTATTTATCACAAGAAGCATTCATTACACATCTCTTCTCGGTCTCAATATAATGCAACAAATCATCTAAATCTTGGCCAGAAATTTAAAAGCATTAAGCATGGAAATAAATACTCAACTTGAAAACAATGAACTCATATAACAATAACAAAAGAAATCAGATTTCCTTGATTCAACTACATCATAGCCTTAGCAAAAACGAATTAGTTCATAATAGAAATAAGAACAACCATTATGTCAATTGATTCCATGAAGAACAAATCTGAATAAAATGTAGGAAATAAAAGCTAAGGAGAAGAGACAAAAAACTCTTGAAGATGAAGACTTGGTAGCAACAATGGTGATGATCCTTCAAGCTTCTCCAAACTTTCTCTCCAAAATTTCCTTTTCTCCTCCAAAAATGACTCAGATATGCTCTCTTTGCCGTGGCCCCTTTCTCCATCATATTTTATATATAGATATAGGGTTTTAGGGGTAATTTTGGAACAAAACAACCAAAAAAATGTGTTTTTGGATGAAACTCGCCGGCTACGACATTATTCTCGCCGCGGTGAGATTTCTGGAAAATAAATTTTTGGTTTTCTGATTATGGCCGGCGGCTAAATTAATGTGGCTGGCGGCTAGATGCATTTGGCCGGTGGCGAGATGAATTTGGCCGGCGACGAGATGAATTTGCCAAAATCTATGCTCTCAGGAAGATTTTCGCCGAGCTTTCTGTAGGATTTTCGTCGTCGGCGAGAATAATCTAGCCGGCGGCGGGTTTTCCAAATTTTGAAACTTTGTTTTTTTTTATTTTCACTCAATCCCGATCATTGAACTTTGTCCCAAACTTCTCCAAAATCATGATTTTACTTGAAATTGCACTTTAAACACGAAATACCCGTGAAATGACATTTGTGGATTAAATAATCAAATAAACGCAATTTTCACACAAATATCAACATTTAAATCATAACAAAAATGCAATAATTTAACTCTTATCAACAACCCCTAACTAGCTTCTTGCTAGTCTCTAGCAAGAAAAGCGATCTATGAATAATTTCAAAGGAGACTTTAAAAGAAAAATTAAAAGGAAATTTATTCTATTTACAACATTACATTAAGCGTATGCAATAAGCCTTTAAACCCCTAGGCGGCCCTAGTAGGACGAGTTGTAGTCTCGTGAGGGATTCCAGTGATGATACCCACAAACATCTTACCTATAACTATCCTAACTCAAAACAATAAAATCACACAACAATTAATTTGCACAAATGTCTCAAAAATTGTAAATAACACACAACACATAGAATAATTAAATGTCACCTAAGCTTTAAGAAATCTCAAATGCCAATTTCACTTTTGTTATTGACTCTTAAACATCCATCAAACCACAAACCAATAGCCATAACGCCCGGATAATATTATGCATAACATCCACAAACAAAAAGGTGAAATCTCGAACTCTATAGGCTCACTTTTCAAACCTCTCTCCACTAATGAAGGAAAATACACCACTTTGGATCAATAGGACTTTATAAGGCTTGTAATGTTAGGCTTAGGTATTTGGTTAAGAAAGACGGGAAGTGTCAAAATACAAATAACAGCACTTATTACATTAAACACAACCAATTAAGTAAAAGAGTAACACCATTTAACCCAAATTGTTTCTTCCGATCATAACCCATTTTTCCATAGATAAACAAAGTTCTTCCTCAATCTTTCACCTCAGTACATCCATCACTAACACTCTTTTATTTACTAGAATGTGAGGCTTTCTTTTTTTTTTTTTTGCATCCTTACTCCAATTGCTTTTGAAAAACCAACCACTTTCTTCCCATATATGTGGAATATTTCTCCAATTGCTCTTGAAAAGACATAACCCCCAACCAATTTCTTCCAATATATGTGGAAGATTTCTCCAATTACTCTTGAAAAGTTTGTGTTCAAAATTAAGTGCTCTTAACAAATAAGGTAGGAATTATATATATATATATTTTTGGCTCAATAAAAGGTAGGTTATATAAGGCAAAAATAAAGAAAGTAAGACTAACAATATATTTAAATAGACTCAAAGAGGTTACTAGTGATATAAGGATAACAAGGTAGGCTTAAAATGGGACAATCGATCCAAAAATGGCCTACATCATATCCTAAACAGTGCAATTCCAAATTATTTCGCCTCAAGAGGTTTTCAAATGAGTTCTAGAGTTTGTTGAGATCACAAAAATGTCCATGAAAAATTTGCACATAAGACTTCTCTAAGCATTTGGACTAATCAACCAAATCATACCACATACCAAAAGAATCGCCAACTAGGTAAAATCAACATTTGAAATTATCTTTAAACCGAAGCAAAATTTAATGTCTTCTAAAAGTTACTTGTTATCACAATCACATTATTATCATCAACGTGCAAATTAAAACAAGTAAAATGCAAATGAGAAAAAAAATAAAATAAAATAATAAAAAATAATAAAAAATAATAAAAATAAGACAATAAAGAAATAAAAGAAATTAAATCAAAATGTAGAAAAATAAATGGAAAATCAAAATTAAACACAACTAAACACACAAACAAAACTACTAAAAATGAAGAGAAGAAAAGATTTACTGTTTACCGCACCCCAACCAAAACCTTACATTGTCCTCAATGTAAGAAAGGAAAGAGAGATCTTCTTTCCGCCGGCCGTAAAACTGCCCTCGTCGGTGGTGAACGTAAGAATTTTTTTTCTTAGATGGGATGGCATTGGCTTTAGCTCAATCTTGTTGGCTGCATTCTTTACCAATGAGTTTGGAGTTTCATTTGTTCCCAACTCCTTAAATGTTTCATCACTGCACAAATATTCATCAGGTGCTGCCAATAATTCGGAACATTGTCTCATCTCCTCATCTTCCTCCTCAATTGTTGCAGATTTCACAAGGCAAGCTTCTAGTGGTAGCAATGGAGTTCTCTCCTCAAAATTTTCCGAGATTAACCCGTCAAGAGTGCTAATTTGAAAACAAGAATGTACGTCACTTGGAAATTTTATTTCTTCAAAAACATCAAAAGTCACTTGTTCATCTTGCACCCGTAGAATGAGCTTTCCTTGCTGAACATCAATCAATGTTCTTCCAGTTGCAAGGAACGGTCTCCCCAATATTAACGGTATCTCTCTATCTTTCTCCATGTCAAGCACAACGAAATCTATAGGGAAAATAAATTTGTCGACTTTAATTAAAACATCCTCAATTACCCCTAGAGGATATTTCATCGATCGATCTGCTAATTGTAAAGAGATTGAAGTGGGCTTCACTTATCCCAGGCCTAGTTTCCTAAAAATAGAAAGTGGCATCAAATTAATGCTTGCTCCTAAATCACATAGGACTTTATCAAAATTGCAACTTCCTATAGTACAAGGTATAGTAAAACTCCTTGGGTCTTTCAATTTTTGTGGCAGTTTTCTTTGAAGAACTGCACTGCACTGCACTCCTCATTTAGCATGACAGTTTCATAATCTCTCAGCTTCCTCTTTTTTGATAGAATTTCCTTCATGAATTTTGCATACTTGGACATTTGTTCCAACATCTCTGCAAAAGGAATGTTAATGTGTAATTTCTTAAAAATATCCAGAAATTTATCAAATTGATTATCAAGCTTTTTCTTATTCAATCTTTAAGGATATGGGATAGGAGGCTCATATTTCGCATATGGGGAAGGTTGAATATCTTGGGATCTTGATGGATTTTCTTTAGATTCTTCCATCTTTTTCTCCGATTTCCTCTACCATTCAAGTTCTTTACCACTTCTCAATGTGATAGCCTTTGCATACTCTGTGGGATTTATTGTGTCACTAGGCAACGATCCTTGAGACCTTTCTGCAATCTACTTTGAAAGCTACCCCAATTGGTTTTGGATGTCCTTGTTGATTGCCTCTTGATTTCTGAAATTTGTTCTTGTCTCGTCAATGAACTTTCCCAAAATTTCTTCCAAATTTATTTGTTTCTTCTCTTGGGGTTGGTAGGAAGATGATGATGGTTTGAATCCCCCTTGGTTATTTCCCCATGACAAATTTGGATGATTCCTCCAACCTGGATTGTAGGTGTTCGAATATGGGTTATGTTGAGGTTTTTGGAAATTTGAAACATAATTTGCTTACTCAGCATTTGGTGAAGCAAATGGATTTCCAACTTGGCACTCGATACTAGCATAATTTCCACCACATAAATGACATTGTGCAGTTGGTTTGGATTAGAATTTGGATGACAAAGAATCCATCTTTCTTGAAAGAACAGCAACTTGAGCTAACAAAGATTCACTGAATCAATTTCATGCACTGCTGCTGGTCTTTTTGCAATTACCAGCTCTGAATGCCACTGATTGTTGTTTTCTTCCATAATCTCTAACAACTCATGAGCATCCTCCGGTGTTTTTCCCATTAAAGATCCTCCAACTGCAGCAACAATCATTGCACGATAGTTTGAAACCAACCCATTATAAAATGTAGATACTTGCAGCCAAATTGGTATACCATGATGTGGGCACTTCCTCAACATTTCTTTGAATCTTTCCCAAGCTTCATACAATGATTCTTGGTAATACTGTGTAAAAGATGTGATTTCATTCCTCAATTTTTCCGTCTTAGCAGGAGGAAAGAACTTGGACAAGAATTTCTGAACCAATTCATTCCATGTTGTAATTGATCCCGGTGGTAATGAGTTTAGCCACTCCTTGGCTTTATCCCTAAGTGAAAAAGGGAAAACCCTCAATCTTACAGCATCTTCGGACACACCATTTATCTTGTAAAGATCACACACCTCTAGAAAGTAAGCAATATGTGCATTTGTATCACCCTTTGACATTCCCCCAAACTGATTTGTTTGAACCATTTGGATAAAGGATGGTTTTATCTCAAAGTTATTGGCTTGAACAGTTGGCCTCCTTATACCCGAAGTAGTTCCAGCAACATTAGGCGCATCATAATCCCTCAAAGCTCTACGATTTCCACCTCCCTCAACAAATGGTGGATCCATGGCTGATTGTCTATTAGGAGCTAAAGTTCAACGTCTTCTCTCTCGGTTTAGACGCCTATATGTTCTATCAATCTCCAGATCAAATGGAAGAAGGTTAAGGCTTCTTGTACGTCTCATACAAAAATCCTACAACCAGAAAATCAACTAGCACAAAAACAACACAAAGTTACTTTTTTTATGATAAATAAAATAAAACAACAAAATAAACAAAATTAAAAATGAAACAATGATAAAGCAAATTAACTTCAAATTAAAACTAAGATTAGGTAGTATCGATATTAATAAAATCAAACCATTCCCCGGCAACGGTGCCAAAAACTTGATGCGTATTTTCGCAAGTGTACGAATCGTTCAAGTAATAAAGTGTACAAAAGTACGGATATCGAACCCACAAGGAATGACGTTACTAAGTACCGAAATTGACTAATCCTAATTTTATTTGAAAACCGAATTGTTCAAATTGTTTAAGAAGAAAATTAACTTAAAACTAAATGCAAATAACAAAATTGAATGTTGTTCCCAAATGATTAAAAATGCTAAGGCATTTGATTTCGTTAAATCAATTCAATCTGATTTCAAGTCATGTTATATGAGAATCAAAGCTAAAAGTGATGGTTGAAAAACCCAAATTTACCTAATACTCTCTCTCGAGTTATATTAGAATTACTTATCTATGAAAACCAACTATATTTCTATGAAGATTTAATCACAAACAAGCACATTACGATTTATAAAATTTCTAGAATAACCACATACATCATGCATTAGTTCTCACACTCGCATTCAACATACGGTATTTATCACAAGAAGCATTCATTACACATCTCTTCTCGGTCTCAATATAATGCAACAAATCATCTAAATCTTGGCTAGAAATTTAAAAGCATTAAGTATGGAAATAAATACTCAACTTGAAAACAATGAACTCATATAACAATAACAAAAGAAATCAGATTTCCTTGATTCAACTACGTCATAGCCTTAGCAAAAACGAATTAGTTCATAATAGAAATAAGAACAACCATTATGTCAATTGATTCCATGAAGAACAAATCTGAATAAAATGCAGGAAATAAAAGCTAAGGAGAATAGACGAAAAACTCTTGAAGATGAAGACTTGGTAGCAACAATGGTGATGATCCTTCAAGCTTCTCCAAACTTTCTCTCCAAAATTTCCTTTTCTCCTCCAAAAATGACTCAGATGTGCTCTCTCTGCCGTGGCCCTTTTCTCCATCATATTGTATATATGGATCTAGGGTTTTGGGGGTAATTTTGGAACAAAACAACCAAAAAAATGTGTTTTCGGACAAAACTCGCCGGCGGCGACATTATTCTCACCGCGGCAAGATTTCTAAAAAATAATATTTTGGTTTTCTGATTCTGGCCGGCGGCTAAATTATTGTGGCCAGCGGCTAGATGCATTTGGCAGGCGGCGAGATGAATTTTCCAAAATTTGTGCTCTCGGGAAGATTTTCGCCGTGCTTTCTGTAGGATTTTCGTTGGCGACGAGAATAATCTAGCTGGCGGCAGATTTTCCAAATTTTGAAACTTTGTTTTCTTTTTATTTTCACTCAATCCCGATCATTGAACTTTGTCCCAAACTTCTCCAAAATCATGATTTTACCTAAAATTGCACTTTAAACACGAAATACCCGTGAAATGACATTTGTAGATTAAATAATCAAATAAACGCAATTTTCACACAAATATCAACATTTAAATCATAACAAAAATACAATAATTTGACTCTTATCAATACCCGATATAGTGGGCTCTTTAGATGGTTCCCAAACATCAGAATGAATTGATTCAAAAGGATTAGTACTTTTATTAGAAATACCAGGAGAATAAGTAATACGATGGCTCTTGGCCAAAACACAAGTCTCACAATGTAGAACAATCTCACTAACACCAATAAATAAAGTGGGCATAGATTTTTTTCATAAGACTAAAAGACGGATGCCCTAAGCTGTGATGCCATAACCAAATTTCACTTAGCTTATCGGAACTAGAGATCAATACAGTGTGTGCCCGTGCTCCTGGTTTCTCCCCTGTGTAGTTCTGATCCAAACGAAACAATATACCCCTCAGATACCCTCGACCAATTATTTCCTTGGTAAGAAGATCATGAAAAATCACCTACATAGGAAAAAAGGTTACAGAACATTTAGACTCAATATTCAACTATGGGACAGATATTAAGTGATGAGATAAGTCAGGTACATATAAAACATTATGGAGCTGTAAAGATGGAGTGATATGAATTGACCCCTTTCCTAAGATAGGAAAGGCCTCACCATTAGCATTCGTAACATAAGACACTGGTAGGGAAGATAACTCATTACAATAAGATTTATCACAAGTCATATGATCAGATGCACCAGAATCAATAATCCAAGTATTAGACCCAACAGAGTGAGAAACATTTAAGGTCATACCAATCTTACCACGACCAGCTATTGAAGCTGTAGGGATACCTCCACATTCCATAGGATGATTCTGTCCATAGTAGTATGGTTCTTGGAAAATTTAGATATAGTTTTCAACAATTCTCACGAAGATGCCCCTGTTCATTGCAATAAGAGTAGTGAGAATGAGAGCGATTGGTAAAACCTGGTGGAAGTCCTTGTTGATGAAGTGGAATTGAATTTTGCTGTTGGAGGAAAGGTGCCTTTGATTTGGCTTGAATGGCTAGGCTTGATACCTCAACTTGTGCCTGATGAAGACTCTCTTGTTGAGATTTGTCTTTATGGATGTATGTAAAGGTGGTAGTCAAGCTCGGATAGTTTGAATTCGAAGCAATTCGCATTTAGCACTATTATGTTTTGTATCAAGGCCTCTTAAAAAGGCATGTACTCGTTCAAGCTCTTTCTCCTTCTGGTACCACAGAAGGTCTTTTGGATTTTTAATTTTGCACGGGCATTTCTGGTCAATTTCAACCCATACATTTTTCAGCTTGGTAAAAAAAGAGATACTGGTTGCCCATTTTGCTGCATGCCAGCAGCTTTGCACATGAGTTCATGAACTTGAATAAAGTCAGACTCATTTGTATAAAGATCGCTTAAGGTATTCCATATGGCCTCAGCAGTTTCACATTCCTCCACCATTTGTAATATATCATCAGTGATGGCTCTAAATAGAATTGACATGACAAATCCATCATCATCTTCCCACCTAGTATAGGCTTCTATATCATCTTGACTAGGAGCCCTGATTGATCCAGATACATGTCCCATCTTATGCATCCCACGAAGATAAACAGACATAACTTTTTTCCATGTTCGAAAATTTGTACCATTAAGTTTAGTACCCCCAAAAGAACCAATTTCTGAACTCTTAACAGAAACTTCAAAATTTGGAACTTCATGAATTCTGGAAATTTGATGTTGTCTTGAATCTTCCATTGAAATAATAATAAAAAATATATTATACAGCGGAATAAAGATTTTGGTTTTTTGTTTTTGGGCCAGGTTGGGCTGTGGATTGAGTTGATAAGTGGGTTGTCTAATTATTGAGTGAGCTGATGGGTTGGGCTGATGAGTTGATGGGCTTGGACTAGGTCAGATGAGTAAGTGGGCTTGGATTAGGGCAGAGCTTAAAAAATTGAACAGAGTAGTATAGGAGCTCTGCGGACTCACAAAGAATGCAGGGGTGAAGCTGGACGGTGCAGGGGTGCGTGAGCTGGACGGCCCAGCTTAACAATGCGAGAAGATTAACGGCACTATATAAAAAACACTGACGGCGGTGCTGCTGCTCAGAAACTGGTATGAAATTTTTTTTTCTTTCCTACTCTGATACCAAATTGAATATACTGAATACAATTACAATTACAATAAATACTAATACATGTATAAATACAGAAAATAAGAATATACTTTTTAAGAAAAGTATTTTTTTTAAAAAAATATAATATACAGTTGATAAAGTATATTAATTGCATATAACTAATATATCATTAATGATTTATTAACATGCCTGGTTTCTTTGTATTGTCTTTACCATCATCTTTAAGAAAATACATACGGGTATTTTTTTGCGTAGCTTTTAACGTAGAAGAATGAAAAGAAAAAATTGAAGGAATAATCAAAAGTGAGTTTAATTTAATTAATTTTAAAATTTATTTTAAAATAAATTAATTTAATTTATCAAAATTAAAAGAACGAGGGATTAAATCTTAATAAAAAAAAGTTAGAAAATTAAAGTATAAAATTTATAAAAATTAGGGAACAAATCTTAGAAAAAAAAGAGAATAAAATATAGAATCTATAAAAATTACGTAACTAACAGTAGTATGAAGTCTTTTAAAGAAAAAAAAGACTTCCTATAAATTTTCATTTCCGTTTTTTACAATAAATGGACAACAACTTTGTAAATATTTTCTCACTGTGTACAAATTACAATTCAATTAGGTGTATTTGAGTCCCATTAATACAAAAATGTCTGAGCTCCTAGAGTTACCCAGTTAGAGGTCAAACTTGCATAAGCTACGCCACATCAAACTTTTGTGGCTAATTATCGAGTACACTTTTAAAATTTTTATTATATCTAAATTAGTGAAATTTATAGGTGAAATATCACTGCTATTCCTAATTTATGATGATGATTTAAAAAAAACTTCAATGTTCTCGAATTTTAAATTCGTATCATTAATATTCTTAAAAACTTAACAATATTAATTTTTCATTCAATAATATATTTTTTTTCCTATACCTCTGATATTAAATAACTTTTTATTCTGATTAATTTTTTTAATTTAACATATTTTTAACAAAAATATTGATTAATTTTTTGCTTTTCGAATTCTTAACAAATAAATATTACTTTTAATAAATGAAATCTAGAATTGTATTTAATCTTACATTATTTTAATAAATATGAGTACCAGTTTTAGTTATTTTGTTAGAAACCTTACTTTGTGGACCGGAAGTTGACTTCAACTAAGGATAGGATCCATACTTTTATTTAAAATATAAGAAAGATATTGATTTTTGGTAAAAAGAGAACTTTTATTCATTCATGAAGTAAAATTATGAAGTAAAATTATTACAATCTTATTTTCCTGT
Organism: Hippophae gyantsensis; assembly: GCA_030763125.1. Taxonomy (NCBI): domain Eukaryota; kingdom Viridiplantae; phylum Streptophyta; class Magnoliopsida; order Rosales; family Elaeagnaceae; genus Hippophae; species Hippophae gyantsensis. The sequence goes on from CM061028.1 coordinate 54,567,743, forward strand.
TAATTTACTCCATATGAGTTTGCTTAGATATTACCAAAAAAGATAGGGATGTTTGAGTTCTATGACTAAAACTTGATATTCCCTTCTTCGTTGTATAAGAACCCTTTTATAAACAAAGAGTAATTATTTTATGTACCCATTCTAAAGACATGGGAAATGAAAAGATTTACATTTTAACTTTATCTCTTCCTTTTTTTTCTAAAATAATGACACGTGAAGGATAATAATTACATTTTATCTTATTTTTTCCTTCCTTTTAAAAATTTATGTTAACATTTATTTAATAAAATTCAATTATCGATATACTTCCTCTTGATATTAGAGATACAGATCCTTCTCTATCCTTTATATAATAAAGGCACTTATGGTCCTTAGTTTTCTTTTTTATCAGTTTGTAAAATTTTTGTTTGGTTCCTTAACCTACATCCAATTTAATGCAATTGAATGGTGTTTCATAATTGACAATTTACTTAATATTTACTTGAATTATATTCAAGTTATTGTGAGAGATCATTATGACATTGTTTGTAGAGTAATTTGGCATGATTTCAAAGGATGTTCTTATTTTCTTGGTTTCATGGCATATTTGACTTAGGATTATTGATCTTTCCTAATTAAGAGCTTCTTCATCAAACTCTTCTTATGGTAGAACTCTGGGTTAGTCTATTGTCCTAGATGAGGATGTCATTCCTATTTTATTAAAATGATAAAGATTGATAGGCTTTCCTCTATGTTAATTTATTATGGAACTGAAAAATCTTAAAAATATTGGATGATCATTTGCTTTTACTCTTTTTCTTAAAAATTTATCGGCTTTTTAATTTTTTAGGAAAATAGTTTAATTCCATTAAATTATTACTTGCGTAAATATTTTCAATCAACCTACAATAAAATAATTGGTAAACTAGGTTTGGATATGCTCATTTAGTAGTGTTAAATCTATTGCAAGTGATTGATTTTCTTTATGAAGTATAAACTTTATCTATTGTGAAAAATTTCATGATTTCGAGTTGATATTTCCCTTATTTTCTTGCTTAATTATAAAGATTTAGAAATTAGTTTGGGTAAACTAGGTTTTGATATGCTCCGTTAGTAGTGTTAAATCTATTACAAGTGATTGATTTTCTTTATGATGTATGAACTTTATCTATTGTGAAAAATTTCATGGTTTTGAGTTGATATTTCCCTTATTTTCTTGCTTAATTATAAAGATTTAGAAATTAGTTTGGGTTTCTTTGTGTTTCCTTTTCTTCCTCATGGATAAAAAAATGTATTATCTATTTCCCTCAAAATTACAAGTGTTGGTATTTTTATAACATTTTCATCTTTCCTTTTGCAATTGTTTATGTTGGGGATAATTTGATTTAGGGAGATAAATTAGAAAGATGTTAGGGAATTAGAATCCCTTTTCCTTGGTTAGGAACCAAGTTCACACACATACACACACACATATATATAGGAAATTACATATACATATACACATATCAATTATATAAAGATACATGTTGTAAATTGGCAAAGATGCATGAGTAAGCATAAATTAACTAAGGCTCAACTATATTGAGAGATCAAGCATATGGTCAGCTCTTGAACGTTCTAGAATGTTCTAAACTTGTAAGGGTGCTTTTGGAATCAATATTAAAGGATAGGGCACCTCAAGGCTTAGGTACTATGTCTCAAGACTATGACACATCAAGGCTCTGGTAGATGTCTCAAGGCTAGGGCTCTACAAAGGTCAAACACCAAGTCATTCCTTATACTTAAATATCAAGTCTCCCTACTATTTTAACCCAGTGCTTCAACTGAGGTGGAAGAGTAAAAGGCTTGACAGGTGAAACGATGCATTGAATCTGGAAAAGGAACCTATTCATTACAAGAATAAGATCAATGTCCTTACACATAACGTTGAGCTATTTCTCAACATCTATATATGAGAGGTACTGGACATAATCATCAACATGGTTTGGAGCCACACCCTCAATTTCATCTTGGGTTAAGTCTTCAATGAGCCTTTCCTCCAATCTCGAGAAATTGAAGGAGTTGTCTATTGGCTTGACCGCCCAAGCTTTTTTTATTTTTGGCTTGGGTTGGAGGATCATGATTGTCTTTGCTCAAGTTCTTACTTCTTCTTTTTTCTTCCTATAGTAATTATGCATATAACGATAATAAGTAGATTAATAGTTAGAATAGCCCTTTACTTGTTTCTTTACTAAAGTGACTAGTTTATGCTTTAAGGCTAGTGCTTTACTTGGTTTTTTACCAAGGTGATCAGCCTGTGCTTTAATGTGAGTGCTCTATTTGATGCTTTACCAAGGTGATTAGCTAATGTTTTATTATGAATGCTCCACCTGGTTCCTAAACATATTTTCCTTTTCATTAGAGCATTCTTCATAATTCATGGAGAAGGTGATCAACTCATATTTTTCTTTTCACCAGAGCATTCTACCTGGTTCTTGATCTCGGCGATCAACCCGTATTTTTCTTTCACTAGAGTACCCAGTACTTGACCAAGGTGATCAACTTATGGCTTTGTTCGAGTGCTTTACATGGTTCATGATCGAGGTGATCAACTTGTATTTTTCTTTTCATTAGAGCATTCTACCTACTTCACAACTGAGGTTATCGATTCATATTTTTCTTTTCAACAAAGAATTTTACATGGTTCACGACTAAGGGGATCAACTCGTATTTTATTTTAACCAGAGCGTTCTACATGGTTCACGATCGAGATGATCGACTACAATTTTAATTTTGAGCAATAACTATGATCTTTTAAGAGCTATTTCATAGAAAATGAATACAATAACTAAAATAGTATATTAAAAACTTTACTCTTTTAAGCGTTGATCATTCCAACTGAGTTGACTGTACTTCAATTCAAGCATCATAATGTAAGACTTCATCCACTATATATTCTATTCTTCCAGGCTCATTCCTTCTTGGCTCTAGGCTCCAATTCAATCTCTTTAATTGCTTCTTCAACTCTAGCTTCTTCATCTCAAATTTCTTCAACTATAGCTTCTTTAATTAGCTCGAGATTCTTTAGATCGAGCTCTTCAACTCAAACTTCTTCAACTCGAGCTTCTACAACTTGAGCATTTTCAATTCAAGCTTCTTTAGCTCAAGTACCAACCATGAAATAAATTTTTCATTTGCAATTCTCTACCTATTTAATTTTAAAAAGATTTCATAATACTTGTTAATTATAAATAAAAATAATCTGATTATTATTAAATCAAAAGTTTTTAATGGCCTTAGTTCAAATACATGCATAAACATGCCCAAATATACATTAATTAAGTACATGTTTACTAATATTTAATAAAATTTGATTAGAAATGGCTAGAATTAGAATCAATAAGAGAAGAAATGAAATTTGTTTTAATTTTGTTAACTTGTAATATTGTGGAATCAAAACAAAAATAAGGTTTAATTGTATAGCATAATATTTTCAATACAAATAGAATTTTTTAACCCCTTAGTGAAATGCACATGTCTTTTTTTATAACGTAAAAACATATATTTTACATATTCAAAGATAATGTGGATATTTTTTTAACAATAAAAAATGCTTTAAGATTAAAGTAAAAAATTATAAATTAATAGGTTACATAAAGATCAGAATGCAAGAACAAGAATTCAATCATATGATTAATATGGTGAATCATAATGAATTTAATACTATTTTCTACGTATTGTAAAGTATATATGTTTGAACATATGGATCAACCTGGAATTAGATCTAACTAATAAGTCAAGCCATCATACGAGTTAGTTTGAGAGGATGTACCTATGCCCACACCTAGAATGACACAAGAAGTATGTGTTTTCTTACATATATGAGCTTTGGTGTTGGAAGTTTGACCATCAGGCCAAGCCATAGGGTGGATGACTTCAAGCTTTAAATGTATTTTCTTTTACTCTTGTACCTCTTTGACATGCTGTGATGTGTACCCTTATGTAATTGACATTTGTACATGCAATTATTTATATATACATGGACCTCATATGAGATCCACACATTCTACAAAATTCTCTAATTTCTCTCTACAAGTCAGACCAATCCCAACATTTTGGCACCCACGGTAGGGAGTAGATTCGAAGGTCAAGCTTTGGCTTTTGACCCTATATTTTAAAGGATTCATCCCGAATTCTAAGAGAAAAACTTAGTAAATGAGCATAGTTCCTAAGAATCACGGCCATCATGATAGGAACATGAGTTGAAGAATGATTGAGACTAGTAAATGAGGAGGCAACATTAGCACATGACCATATCTTGCCAACCTGTAATAAGGTCTAAGTGGAGACCAATCCCCATCAAGATATGGCATGTCAACTTCTTAAGTTAAGAATAAATCTAGATGAGACTAGGCAAGAAAATAGGGCAATACGATCATAGTCAGGTCTAAGTGCCCCTAAGGGATAGAGCCAGATCATATTGTGCTTGAGCCTACCCCGGGCAAGAATGAAATTAAGGGTGACCCTATTCCAATCTCGATAGGGCCCAGTAAATTGCTGCAAGAGCAAAAAATATGGTAGGAACGATTTTGAGCATTAGAGTAAGCTAACAGAAAGAAAGACCAAACCTTGAAAAGGGCCAAGGAAAGGCCAAACAAGGGTAAGGTGCACTATGATATGGATAGGGACTGCAAGAAATTGTGTTTCTCCCCCTTTATAATGAAATGGAGCACGATGAACCCCCAACCAAGTTTAGTGCTCCCAAGTGCCAAGACTTCCAAGGGACCAAAGATCAGATAACTCAAGTGCAACACTTCAAGACAGCTATGGCCCATATGAGCCAGTCTTATGGAAATAAAGACGCCATGATATGTAAGTTGTTTTCTACCTCCCTATATGATGGCACACAAAAGTAGTTCAATAGCCTGGAACCCTATACCATAACCTTATTCTCACAGTTTTCTAGGTTATTCATCACTAATTATGCATGCAACAAGCCCTTGAGGAAGGAGTCTCACCACATCTTCTCAATTACCCAAGGAAGGGGTGAGTCTACTGAAGAGTATATGAGAAAGTTCAGAGAGGAAAAGGTAGAGATATCAGATTTCCCCAACTTTATTTCAATAAAAGCATTAGGACGAGGTTTGCTAAGGAATTCTAATTTGTTTGTCGAATTGACCAAGATTGTGCCACAAAATTTAGAGGAAGCTTATGAAGAGGTGAGAAAGTTTGTCAATTTGTAAAGAGAGTTTGGCTTGGATAAGAGCAGTAAGGAAACTATGGAAGCTACGCTAGAAAAAGAGAAAAAAAAAGAATAAGCCCAGATAGGGCAAATCAAGACAAAAGAATTAATAAAAACAAATTCTTTTTGCCAAGTCACAGGGTGAGTGGACAATTGTTTAGGAATATGGGACCTTAAGAGAGGTCACTATCTTCTTTCAAGGGTATACTCTTAAGAGTGAGTCTAGCTCTAGTAGTGCTGAGAATAGAGGAAGGGCAGAATATCAGATGGCCACCAAAAATGGGGGCTATCCTTAGAAACACATCTAAGTGGTATGTCTTTCATAAGGATGTAGGTGATGAGTGCTCAAAAAGCACTAAAATTACTATGAATTTATGCACATTAATTGATTAAAAATATATATTTATATGTTTTATCATATATTTATATAAATTTGTCTTTTTCGGAATCACGGGTATTTTTATTGTTTTTCAGGTATTTTCACTTAAAAATGTAACTTAAAGACTCAAAGAGGAATACTGGAAGCAATACATCACAAATATATTAATAAATTAATGAGGAAAGGTCAAAAAATATGGAAAAATTGGACAAAATGGGTCAAAAATGTCAAAAAGGAGGAAAACGCGCACAGAGCCGCCCAGCCCGCGCGCGCGCAGCTCCTCACTCCCGCGCGTGCTGCTCTTGCCTTCCGCGTGTGCCTGTGCGCGCCACTGGTGCCTTTTGCACGCGCTGCTGCCATCTCACCCCATTTTTACACACAACCGCCCCCCACGTCATGCTGTTCACTTCTAAACACACCTCAAAACACATCTTCTCTTCTCTTTCTTTCTCTCATTTCTTAGTTTTTTTAGTTTTTAGCTTTTCTTAGTTAGTTTTTCTAAGTTTTAGAGTTCTTCTCTTTTTGAGAAAAACTAATTATGTTTTTGTAATTTATTTGTTTTTTTAATTCAATAAATAGGAGTGCAAATTCCGTTTGGAGGTTTTCCAGTAGCGAGAATAGCATCAAAGTACTGTAAGGATTTTATTTTTTTTACAGTTATTTTTTATGCTTTATTCTTACATGTTATATTTAATTTGTCTGTGATTAAATTTAACTTTGTTGGCTATTCGTAAACATGATATAATAATAAAGTTGTTATGCTTGGGAAATATTAAATAGGTAAAAATCTCTAAAATGAATTGATTTTATTTTTATTCAAGATTTTATATTAAGAATGTTAGAGAGAAATATATTATTTTTCATTACAAACTTAAATCTGAATATTAGATTTTAAGGTTTAGTTATCCGGTCTGATTTAGAGTAGTGCTCTTTTATTTGTTGGTATAATCGCCCGGTAGTTAGAGTGAAGCTCTATTTCAAAAGTTTTTATAAGAATTATTATCTGAAAATGTATTGACAACATGTTTTCAGTAGTGGTTTTAAAACTTGAAAGTTAGTACTCAGATAACTAAATTCTTAGGTTTAATTTAGACACCTTGAATAAAGTTTAAACTGTCTAACCCCACCAAAGGTGGCATTTAAATGGTTCATTTTCAATCTCTTAGAAAAAGGAATTAATTTAACTAACCAAATTAGTTATCAACCCCATCCATAGGTGTTAATTGATTTGTTTAGTTAACAAAGAATATCTAACCCCACCAAAGGTGGTATTCATATAAAAAAGAGAGAATCAATAAATATCAATTCATATCTTTAATAACCTAAATAATATGAGCAAGCATAATTACTTAGTTATTATATCCATAAATACTCAACTATTATAAATGATAAAATTTGCATAAATGTTTATTGAATCTGTATCTATGTTTATTTTTATGTCAGTAGATTAAAAACATAAAACTCCAAAATATCGTGACAGGATGTTTAGGATTTAATTTCGTTTTTAAAAGTTTGAATAATAAGTTAAAAACCACATACATTCCTTCCTTAGATCGACCTTGGAGTATACTTATCATTTTCTACAAAATTATTCGTGCACTTGAGAGACTATAGGCATTTAAAAAAAATGAAATAGAGGATCTGTTGTCTAGAGGGTTATTAAGGGATCTCATGGGAAGCAATAATAGAAGATGAGGGTGATAGCTTAAATATGAAACATTGAGGCTACTTGCTCTGTCAGGTAGCAAGATAGAGCCACACAATAAGGCTTATGTAAGGAATACCCATACCATATATAGAGGGCCCAAGATCAATACGATCTTTAATAACTCGAGCAAAAGGTATGCTAGAGACTTACGTGGTTCACCTCATGTTTACAATCTGGAAAAAGTGAGGTCCTCTGTTGAAATCACCTTTACCTAGATGGACGACGCCTCGTCTCCCCATAAAGACCCTTTGGTAATCATCCTAAGAGTGAGATCTTACTTATTTGTTGGATTATGATTGACATTAGGAGCTCTATTAACCTTCTTTTTCTATCGTTGAAATTTCCTTAGGAATAAAGGAATGTGACATCGTAAGAAGAGAGCTACCCTTAGTGGGATTTAATAGTAGCACCACCTATGAAATTGGAACCGTGGTGTTACTAGTCATGGTGAAAGAATCTATAGTGATGACCAATATCATGGTAATTGATGTCCCAGCTCAATACAATGCCATACCGGGTAGACCTTGGATACACAAGATGAAAGTGGTTCCGTCTACCTTCCACCAAATCATCAAATATCTAACTAAGGAAGGCATAAAGTAGAAAAAGGGAGACCAGGAAAAGGCTAGAGGTTGTTATGATGCAACTATGAAAGAGGCCACTCCCAAATAGAAACCACAGTATGGGCCTTGTCAAAAAAGGCTATTAGGAAAATGTCTAGCATAGTCTATCAACTAAAATGAGGTGTGAGATCTACCAATTGTTGACAAAGAGCAAGATCACTATCTAAAGCTAAGCATTGACTTAATAATATAAGTTAGGGAGTAGTTTCTCGATTCCTAAAATAAAATTATGACATCTTCACATGGAGGCCTATAGATGCTCGAAATTGATCTTGAGATTATAATCCACAGGTTGAATGTTGATCCAAAAGCTAGACCTATCAAACAAAGGAAGAGAAAATTCTTTAGAGAAAAGAATGAGGTGATTAAAAGTAAGGTCACCATACTTAAAGAGATGAAGATTATTAGAGAGGTGAACTATATAACCTTGTTTTCAAATGTGGTGCTAGTGTAAAAGGCTTACGAATTGCCCTACATGTGTATGTCCTTTACATATTTAATGATGCATATCCAAAAGATTGTTTTCCCTTCCTAGTATTAATCAGCCGGTTGATTCCACTTTTAGTTTTGGCTTGATGAGTTTTCTAGATGCATATTATGGTTACCATCAGATCATAATGCACCCAGAGGATGAGGAGAAAACATATTTCATCACTGAGGAAGGAAACTTATATTACACACGAATGCTATTCTGTTTGAATAATGTAGGGGTCATGTATCAATGCCTCATTAATAAGATGTTTATTGACCACCTAGGAAGAAATCTAGAAGCATATGTAGACGAAAAATGTAAGCAAAGCCAACAAGCAATGTCAAAAATTTAAAAGAAATATATTCCATAATTTGAAGGTATGGTATGAGACTTAACCTTAAAAAATGTGTTTTTGGTGTTGCTTTAGGAAAATTCTTATGGTATCTTATATATGCCAACCTAGACAAGATATAAGCTCTGGTCAATATGAAGCCTCCTACTAGTCTGAATGGGATTCAATAATTGAATGAAAGAATAATGGCACTGAATAGATTTATTTACAAATGCATAGATAAGTGTTTCACATTCTTTAAAAATGTTGAGGAGAAACACTTTATTTGTATTTGGCCTTGCCCTCCAAACTTGTAGTGTCATACTCCTAGCTGAAAGAAAAAAGGTCCAACACCCCATCTACTACATTAGCCAAATCTTAACAGATGCCTAAAGAAGGTACCCAACGATCGACAAGTTGGCCTTTGCCCAAAAAATGATGGCACGGAAGCTCAAACATTATTTTGGCTCGCACATAGTGGCACTACTTACCTCACAGCCATATAAGAAAGTATTGACGAGGCTAGAGGTTACAAGGAAACTGTCATAAATTGATATAGAGTTGGGAGAGTACGATATCAACTATACGTCTAGAACTTCTATTAAGGGACAAGTGGTGGTAGAGTTTATTGCTGAGTTCAGCGAGTTACCAGAGGTTACTAGTGATGAGGTAAATTAGGAAGTATATGGCATGGATCAAAGAGAGAGACTAGCCTAGTAGGTATTCGTCGATGGCGCGCATAACTTCAATGGTGCTAGGTTAGGGGTGGTCATAGTTGATCATGATGAAAACTATTTTGAGTATGTTATCAAGATGGATTTCCAAGCAACTAATAACATTGAAGAGTATGAGGCAGCTATATTTGGAACCATGATGGCAAAGAAGCTTGGAACAGATAGCATTACCTTAAATAGTGACTCATGATTGGTGGTCAACTAGTACTTGAGCATGTTTGAGGCTAAAGATAACAAGATAGGGAGCTATCTAGATAGACTATGAAATGAGTGATCAAAAATTTCCAACTTTGAGAACAAGCAAATATCTAGAAATGAGAATGGTCATGCTGATGCTTTGGCCATACTAGCCTTCATGTATGAGGCCAATCGCACTTGGGTGTTGTCAATAACAATCCTAATAGAGGCTAATTTGAAGGATGCTAAAAAAATAGTTGGGAGCATGGATGCTTCCACAAGCCCATGGTTCACCCCAAGGCTAAGGTCGTTGATACATGATAGAAAATAATAAATTGTATAGAAATATTGGACTTAGACCTAGGTTCATGTGTATATCTAGGGAAGGGTTTGAAAGAATTATATTTGAATCCCACGAGGGAGAATGTGATTCTCATTTGGGTGGAAAGAGGTTATCTTGGAGAATTATATGGCAGGGGTACTACTGGCCCACAATGCTAGCAGATTGCATGAGGTACACCTAGGTATACGATAAGTGTTAAAGATTCACCCCATTATCACACGTACCGCTAACCATTATGATAGGGATAGTTAGCCCATAACCCTTCTATAAATGGGGGCTTGATATAATAGTACCCTTACCCAAGCAAGGGGCCAAAAGAAGTTTTTATTAGTAGCCATAAATTATCTTTCCAAATGGATTGAGGAGGAACCTCTAAGAAGGATACGAGAAGACGATATGATTTGATTTATCTAGAAATCTATAATTTATCACTTTAGCCTACCCAAGGAGCTTGTTACCAATAATGGAAGACATTTTATGGGTGGTAACATCAAAGAGTTTACCATCAGTACAACATCAACATATGTCATTCAATGTCAAATTATCCACAAACCAATGGTCAGATAGAGTCTTTTAACAAGTTGATAATCAACCTACTAAAAAAAAGGTTATAAGGTGCTAAAGGAAAATGGGTTAAGGAGTTACCTAGGGCAATGTGGGCAATCAAGATTAGTCCCTAGGGAGCACTAACAAGACATCTTTCTCACTAGTATATGGAACTAAGGTTATGATACCAACTAAGATCATAATGCCCACTATGAGATTAGCCCTAATTGAGGACCAGAACGCCACAAGTAGAGCAATTCAGTTGACCCTTACAGAAAAAAGGGATAAAGCCTTGAGGAGGATAGTCAAGCAAAAAAGGAGAGTAACAGATTATTAAAACAAGGTTGTGCATTTCAAAACTTTTTCCATAGGTGATTAGGTTCTCAAAATGGTATTCCCTAGTAAGAAGGAATGGATGGCTATTAAATTGGGTGTAGATTGGGGCTGCCTATACCAAATACTTAAGATGACACCAAAAGAGGCATACTTATTAAGAAACATTGAGGGGGCTGAGGATAGTGTAAGTTGGAACACTTGACACTTGGAAAAAGTATAACTTCTAATGTCATATATATAAGGTGAATTTTTACAAGCAATGAATCTCTTCCAATATTACATGTCACTAGTTGATCACCTTATTCAAGAATCAGGTAGAGCACTCTGACACTTAAAAGAAAGTTGATCACCTTGGTCAAGGACCAGGTAGAATGCTCTCTCCTAATAATACATGTCACGAGTTGATTATCTCAGTTAAGAACCAGGTAGAGTTCTCTGATACTTAAAAAGAGAGTTGATCACATTGGTCATAGACTAAGTAGAATGCTCTCTCCCAATATTATATGTCATGAGTTAATCATCTTGGTCAAGAAATAGGTAGAGTGCTCTTACATTGAAAAAGAGTTGAACGCCTTGGTCATAGACCAGCTAGAGTGATATGTCCCAATATTACATATCACAAGTTGATCACCTCAATAAAGAACTAGGTAGAGTGCTCTAACACTGAAAGAGAGTTGATCACCTTGGTCACAGACTAGGTAGAGCACTCTCTCCTAATATTACATGTCACGAATTGATCACCTCGGTCAAGAACCAGGTAAAGCACTCTGATACCTGAAAAAGAGTTTATTACCTTGGTCAAAGGCACAATAAAGTGTTTTTTCCAATCTTTCATGACACGAGTTGATCACCTTGGTCAAGAAATAAGTAGAGTGCTTTGACACTGAAAGAGAGTTGATCATCTTGGTCATAGACCAAGTAGAGCGCTCCCCCTCAATATTACATGTCATGAGTTGATCACTTTGGTCAAGAACTAGGTAGAGATCTCTAACACTATAAGAGAGTTGATTACCTTGGTCACATACCAGGTAGAGCACACCCTCCTAATATTACATGTCATAAGTTAATCACCTTAGTCAAGAACCAAGTAGAATTCTCTAACATCGAAAGAGAGTTGATCACCTTGGTCATAGACTAGGTAGAGCACTCTCTACCAATATTACATGTCATGAGTTGATCACATCTTTTAAGACTCAGGTAGAGTGCTCTGAAACTGAAAGAGAGTTGATCACCTTGGTCACAGACAAGGTAGAGTGCTCTTTCCCAATGTTATATGTCATGAGTTGATCACTTAAGTCAAGAACTATGTATAACACTCTGACATTGAAAGAGAGTTGATCACATTGGTCACAAACCAAATAGAGTGTTCTCTCCCAATTTTACATGTCACAAGTTGTTCACCTTGGTCAAGAATTAGGTAGGACACTCTAACGCTTGAGAGACATTTGACCACCTCAGTCATGGACCAAGTAGAACAATTTTCCCCAATATTACATGTCAGGATCTGATCACCTTGTTCAAGAACTAGGTAGAGTGCTTTGACACTTGAGAGAGAGTTGATCACCTTGGTGAAAGACCTAATAGAATGCTCTCCCTTAACATCCCATGTCTGATCATAAACCAAGTAAATCACACTCTATCAATTGCCCAGGTTAGGCCAAAGATCTATTTGGTTGATCAAACCCTACAAGTTCATCTTTTCAAAGATAAATTACATTGATCTAGCATCAAAATTTCATTCTATTAAAAATAAAAATTTATATTTCGAGCTTACAAAGATTTTAAAATTCATTAATACAAAGCTTCACCTCTCAAATTGTTAAAAGTTTCTCAGGCACTTGGATGCACAACCAATATCTAGGTCACTATCTTCTCCACTAAGGGCAACAAATCAACCTAAATCTTGACAAATGTCTTGCAGATACTGACCCTTGTTTCGATAGGGGCTAAGCTTGAGTTGAGTATGGAATGTTACAATTTCTCAGTAACACCCATCACTTTGAAAAAGACCCTTTCAAATTGCTTCATATAAAAATTTACTCATTTGGACTCCCTATCAATGAGAGTGGCCATTTTACTCAAGGTCCTTCTTTCTCAAGCTTAAGCATCTGATAGCTGCTCCTTACACGAGGTGAGCTCACGCTTGGTATCTTCATAAAAGGAGAGCTTATCCTTGAGTCTGGATAACTTGATTTCTAATTTCTTTGCCTTAGTATTGAGCCTACCTTTCTCCAATTTTAAAGCTTAAGCTGAATGTTTATTGGCCTGGCTAGAATCCATAAGGTTTGAGTAAAAAAGATGGAGAAAAACTTGTCAGCTGCTTTAAATAAAAGAGAATTTTTGAATTTTACAGTATCCTAGCCTCTTTTTATAAGGATTGAAATTGGGAAAAATTTAATGACACATGTCCTTGAAAGTAAGGATATGATTCAACATCATAACTAAATACTATAAATGCTATAAATGCACAATCACACATGCAATACAAGTTGTTCTCAAAATCAATTATTTCTTATTAATAATAATGGATTACGAGGATGAGTGCATGACCACACAATTAGGAGTGATGTCAAACTTTATAAAAAGCTGGGTTACATAATTAGGAGGCGTAGTCCAATGCCAATATCAAAGGTCCTTATTTCCACCTTTTTCATCCCCGACTCTAGGCCTATCATCACTTGCACCAGTCTTTGAGCCATGTTCCTCACCCTCATCTTGGGCTTGAATAGGTGAGTATTGGGGGGTGACAGGGATATTCAGGATCTGATAGTAGTATTCCCCGAGGCCTCTTCTTGGCTTCTTACTTGAAGAAGCACCTTGAACCACCCTATATATTCTATAGAAGTGGTTTGACACTTTGAGGATACTCGGGGTTTACAAATTATCTTGTGAGGGGGTTCCACTAAGCCTAGCCTCATCAACTCATGAGCAACAAAATGTGAGGTGTTTAGTAGTTTCTTCAATTGAGTCTTCTCGGGTACATAGTTCTGATTATCAATCAATTTTTACTTGGCTTCATGGCTCAAGGTCATGATAAAGTAGCCCATATTCCTTATCATGACTTTAGTGTCAGCCCAAGTGCTCCTTATCAGCCTGGCATAACTGTCTGGGGTCTCTTATTGACCAAATATATAGAAGAAATACTCCTAGTTCTTCTCATTCTCGGGAAGGATCACATTTATGCCTCGATCTTGTTTCACAAACATGTAGACCCCCATCATGTTTGTAAGATTATGCTTCAGTATACATTCCTTATTGAACTCGGGATCTCTAGTTTGACTCTGAGCTCTTTACATATTAGTGTGTGGCAGAGTAGAAACCTTAACCCATTCGGTATTAATTGGCTTGGCGCGAGTTGAGTCCTTACCAAAAATTTCCTTACCTAAATTTTTGATTAGCAGAGATGTTAAGTTTGATGAGTTTCCCATGTTGGAAAATAAAAAAAGTCTATTGTTGCAGATAAAGACCACGATGTTAGTGAGCAGGTGGAGCTTGAGATTGGAGCTCCTAGTCAAGTGCAAGAGGGCACTTCAATACAGTATTGCTAAGGGTAAAGGAATAAGAGAGATTCGATGCCCTCAGAGGTACGCAGATGCAGACTTAGTTTCTTTTGCATTATCTATGGTAGAGTCTATTGAGGTGCATGAACCTTCTAGTTATCATGAAGTTGTCACTTGTGATGAGTCTGTTCAGTGGCTAGTTGCTATGAATGAAGAGATTGAATCACTTCATAAGAATCATACTTGGGAATTGGTGAAATCGCCTAAGGGCTAGAAGATTGTTGGAAAAAATAGGTCTTCAAGAAAAAGGAAGGTATACTTGAGGTTGAAGTGATGAGTGCTCAAAAAGCACTAAAATTACCATGACTTTATGCACATTAACTCATTAAAAAAATATATATTTATATGTTTTATCATATATTTATATAAATTTGTCTTTTTCGGAATCACGGGTATTTTTATTATTTTTCAGGTATTTTTGCTTAAAAACGTAACTTAAGGACTCAAAGAGGAATACTGGAAGCAATACATCACAAATATATTAATAAATAAATGAGGAAAGGTCAACAAATATGGAAAAATTGGACAAAATGGGTCAAAAAGTTCAAAAATGTCAAAAAGGAGGAAAATATGCATGGAGCTGCCCAGCCCGCGCGTGCAGCACGCCCAGACCACATGCGCCTTGCTCCAGTTTCGCGCGTGCCTGCGCGCGCTGCTTCTGCTCCCGTGTGCGCCTGTGCACGCCCCAGCTCCAATCCGTGCGCGCCGCTGCCCATCTGTGCTCCATTTCGCGAGCAACTGCCCCCACATCATGCTGATGTCATCAAATGATATCATCATTCACTACTCCGCATTTCCACCATTTTTTATCATTTTTTCACCCACTTTTTCTTCCCATCCTCACCTATAAATACCCTCATTCTCTTCACAACTAAACACACCTCAAAATACATCTTTTCTTCTCTTTCTTTCTCTCATTTCTTAGTTTTTTTAGTTTTTTTTAGTTTTTTTCTTAGTTTTTAGCTTTTCTTAGTTAGTTTCTCTTAGTTTTAGAGTTCTTCTCTTTTTGAGAAGAACTAATTATGTTTTTATAATTTATTTGCTTTTTGATTCAATAAATGGGAGTGCAAATTCCGTTTGGAGTTTTCCAGCAACAAAGTTAGCATCAAAGTACTGTAAGGATTTTATTTTCTTTGTAGTTATTTTTTATGTTTTATTCTTACATGTTATATTTAATTTGTCTGTGATTAAATTTAACATTGTTGGCTGTTTGTAAACATGATATAATAATAACGTTATTATGCTTGCGAAATATTAAATAGGTGAAAATCTCTAAAATGAATTGATTTTGTTTTTATTCAAGACTTTATATTAAGAATGTTAGAGAGAAATATATTATTTTTTATTACAAACTTAAATCTGAAAATTAGATTTTAAGGTTTAGTTATCTGGTCTAATTTAGAGTAGTGCTCTTTTATCCGGTCTAATTAGATTTTAAGGTTTAGTTATTTTAATCTCTTTAAACAATCATGATTTATTATAACAATTAGTCGAAAATCATTTTCATATTTCATATCAAAGATGTATCAATTTAATTTCTCCCAATTTCAGTATCATGAATCCGAATTCGCTTCAACTCTATTCCTCACAAGTCAATACTCTCAAAACTCTGAATCCTATAGGTTCAAACACTCATACTAATTTATATGTGAAAGAGTTGATGTATAGAAATGAACTAATATGTTCGCAATGTATAAAGAAGAAAGGTTCAAAGTGTTATTTTGACGTTGATCTCATGGAAGGAATCAAATGTATAAATTATAAAGATATCATATATAAAAATTATTTTCATGCATAAATCAAACTCATTAAGAAAAAATTTCAAGATATATGTCTTTTACAAATGAAGAAAGTGCAATGACTTTTTAGAAAATTACTTCCTATATCTTTCTTTTGTAATTAGCCTTTACTCACAACTTTGTAGGCAATGTGGGTCATAGTATATAGATTATACTATATATTCTTTATCTCTCTATATTTTTCTGAAGATATTTTTCAATATATGTCATTTTTTAGAGAGTCAACCCATGTACAGATTGTACATTTTTTTTAGGGTCTTGGGTAATGGGGGTCATAGTATGTAGATTATACTATATATTCTTTATCTCTCTATATTTTTCTGAAGATACTTTTCAATATATATCATTTTTTTAGAGAGTCAACCCATGTACATATTGTACATTTTTTAGGATTTTGCTGAGTGGTTAATTTTGTGGCTTTTCTGTTTGATTTGGTTTAGGTAATCCCAAGTATATCTCTTTTTTTGTAGCAGTCATGCATGAATGAGATAAAACATATACTATCAATTTCTACTCAAATCATTTAATCTAAGCAAATATATATATATACAACACTCTATTAAGATGAGAAAAAATTCATACATTCAATGCTAATGCCTATAGAGATCATCTAAACATTTGAAGAAATAAGAAATGTGTTTGGAGTAGAAAAAATATATATTTCACTCTAAATAAGGGAAATTAGGCTCAAATTATATCTCACAAAGGTAGTCTCCACTAAAACAAATTCATAAACACCGATTTTGGGTTTAATATAATTTCTACATCTTATCAAGAAATACTAGTTATGATAAAAATTAACTAATTATCAAAAACAATTACAAAATATTTCATGATATGTTTTCAAAAATTAATCTAACAGTACAAAAGACTTAACTATTTACTTAAATTTGATTTAAAAAAAATGATAAATTTTTGTGAGAATTTTTTTTTAATTCCAAAAATTACTAAATCACACAAAGAAAATAAAACCAAACCCAATAAAAATGAAAATACGAACATAAAAAAAAAATTTTTATTTTTATTTTTATTTTTTAAAAAATTATTAAATCTTTTTTTTTAAATTAAGCATGGTAACTTTTCACCACCCCCAACCTAAAACTTACATTGTCCTCAATGTAACAACTGTAAATTAAAGATAAAGAGAAAAGAGAGGAAATATTACCTATTTCTTGAGAATGTTGCAAGTAGTGATGGAGAAATGGAAGTGCATCCATCATATTCATCAATAAAGTTCACACAGACATATCGCTGTGAACTTCTAACATCTCAACTAATATTTTTAGTTTTAACAATTTTAAAATTATTCACATGTAATTAAACTAAAATAAACAATAGAAATTAAACTAAAATAAACAATAGAAATTAAACAAATAAAAAAAAATTACCTAAAATGATGGGTTGCCTCCCATCCAGCGCTTAGTTTAACGTCTTAGCAAGACGTAACTTGGGGATTTCATTTTAAGTAAACTCGATGTCCCCTCATCAATGAGTCAATCAAACCTACAAGTAAGAAAAGATTGTCTACCTATACTTTTTCAGTCATGTCCTATGGATTTTCAAATTTTTCTGTACTTAAAACTAGGGACATGCTTGTGAGTTTTAGATAATCCACGTCTAGGTACAAATCAAATAATTAAAGGAATAAAAACACAATTGTACCTAGATCAAACAAAACAACTAACTTCTTAGATTGTAATTAAAACTTTAAAATTTTGGAGATAGTTTCAGATTTTTTTTTTGTTTTTTTAAGTATAATATCTAAGTTAAAATAACATAATCATTATTAATCAAGAGTGCTCCCAGGAAAGAATGGTGGGGCAAAGGCTCCTTAAAAACCATACTCCTAGACAGAGTAACGTTCCCAGGAAAGACTAGTGGCACAAAGGCTTCCAAGAACTAGTCTCCTGGACATAACTCCCTTAGATCTCTTTACTTTTCATGCTATTAAAATTAAGTTAAGTTAAGTTAAAATTTAAGTTAATTAAGTTAATAAAAAGATAGATTAATTAAATTAATAAAAATCTAGGTTAATTAAGTTAGTAAATTAAATTAATATAAGTTAGTAAATTAAGTTACTAAAAATCTAAGTTAATTAACTTAAACGAATTTTTAGTAAAAATCTAACTTAATTAAGTTAAACAAAAATTAAGAAAAAAAAATAGTTTAAAATTTTTTTTAAATTAAAACAAAAATAAAATAAATTGAAAAAGGTAAAAGAAAAATAAAAAAATAAAAAGGGAAAAAATTTAAATAAAAAATTAAGGTAAAAATAAAATAAAATAGAAATAATATAAAATAAAATAAATTGAAAAATAAATAATTGAAAAATATAAAAGAAGAAAAAATAAATAAATAAATAAACAAAATTTAAAATAAATTTTTTTATTTTTTTTTTGAAATTTTTATTATTTATTATTTTTTTATTTTATTATTTTTTTTATTTTATTATTTATTTATTTTATTTAAAATTTATTTACGTTTTTTTTTTCTTCAAATTTCAAATTTCAAAATTATTTTATTATTCATGCTATAATTTTTTTATGAAATTTAAAATTTTAAAAAAAATTTATTTATTATGAAATTGAAATTTGAAATTTTTTTTACTATTCAAAAACGGTAAGTTTATTTATTTTTTTATTATTTTTTTTCGGAAAAAAAATATTTTAATTTTTATTTGTTTTTGAAAAACAATATTTTAATTTTTTTGAAATTTGTTTTAAATAAAAAAAATTCACAATTATTTATAACACAAAAAGTTTTTAAAATTTTGATAAATAATTTAAAAACGCTATTCCTTTCCCAGCAACGATGCCAAAAACTTGATAGGGCAGAACCGACATCGCCGATCGTGTCGTTCATTTGGTTTTATGTATTTATAAAACTCTTGCAAGTGCACGAATCATTTCGTAGAAAATGATAAGTATACTCCCAAGGTCGATCTAAGGAAGGAATGTATGTGGTTTTTAATTTATTATTCAAACTTTTAAAAACGAAATGAAATCCTAAACATCCTGTCACGATATTTTGGGGTTTTGTGTTTTTAATCTAATAACATAAAAATAAACATACAGATTCAATAAACATTTATGAAAATTTTATCTTTTATAATAGTAGAGTATTTATGGATATAATAACTAAGTTAATTATGTTTGCTCATATTATTTAGGTTATTAAAGATATGAATTGATATTTATTGATTCTCTCTCTTTTATATGAATAACACTTTTGGTGGGGTTAGATATTATTTGTTAACTAAACAAATCAATTAACACCTATGGGTGGGGTTGATAACTAATTTGGTTAATTAAATTAATTCCTTTTTCTAAGAGATTGAAAATAAACCATTTAAATGCCACCTTTGGTGGGGTTAGACAGTTTAAACTTTATTCAAAGTGTCTAAATTATACCTAAGAATTTAATTATCCGAGTACTAACTTTAAAGTTTTAAAATTACTACTGAAAACATGTTGTCAATACATTTTCAGATAATAATTCTTATAAAAACTTTTGAAATAGAGCTTCACTCTAACTACTGGGCGATTGTACCAACAAATAAAAGAGCACTACTCTAAATTAGACCGGATAACTAAACCTTAAAATCTAATTTTCAGATTTAAGTTTGTAATAAAAAATAATATATTTTTCTCTAACATTCTTAATATAAAGTCTTGAATAAAAACAAAATCAATTTATTTTAGAGATTTTCACCTATTTTATATTTCGCAAGCATAACAACGTTATTATTATATCATGTTTACAAACAGCCATCAATGTTAAATTTAATCACAGAAAAATTAAATATAACATGTAAGAATAAAACATAAAAAATAACTGCGAAGAAAATAAAATCCTTACAGTACTTTGATGCTAACTCTGTTGCTGGAAAACCTCCAAATGGAATTTGCACTCCCATTTATTGAATCAAAAAGCAAATAAATTACAAAAACATAATTAGTTCTTCTCAAACAGAGAAGAACTCTAAAACTAAGAGAAACTAACTAAGAAAAGCTAAAAACTAAGAAAAAAAACTAGAAAAACTAAAAAAACTAAGAAATGAGAGAAAGAAAGAGAAGAGAAGATGTGTTTTGAGGTGTGTTTAGTTGTGAAGAGAATGGGGGTATTTATAGGTGAGGATGGAAAGAAAAAGTGGGTGAAAAAATGATAAAAATTGGTGGAAACGCGGAGTAGTGAATAATGATATCATTTGATGACATCAGCATGACGTAGGGGCGGTTGCGTGCGGAATGGGGTGCAAATGGGCAGTGGCGCGCACGAATGGAGAAGGCGTACATAGCGCGCGGGCGTCTTCTTGGCTGGTAAGGTCTTTGGTGTGCGTGGTGGCAAGGCTCCGTGCGCCTTTTCCTCTTTTTTGACCCATTTTGTCCAATTTTTCCATATTTTTTTACCTTTCCTCATTTATTTATTTATATATTTGTGATGTATTGCTTCCAGTATTCCTCTTTAAGTCTTTAAGTTACATTTTTAAGCGAAAATACTTGAAAAACAATAAAAATACCCATGATTCCGAAAAAATAAATTTATATAAATATATGATAAAACATATAAATATATATATTTTTAATCAATTAATGTGCATAAAGTCATGGTAATTTTAGTACTTTTTGAGCACTCATCATGAAGCAGCTAGGCTCAAGGCACGTGTTGTTACAAAGGGCTATTGTCAGAAGAAAGGTATTGACTTCAATGAAGTATTTTCACCTGTTGTAAAACATAGCTCTATTCGTGTGTTGCTTGCTATGGTTGCATTGTTTGACATGGAATTAGAACAACTTGATATCAAGACAACATTCTTACATGGTGAGCTTAAGGAACAAATATATATGCATAAACCAGAGGGGTTTGTTGTTCCAGGTAAGGAAGATCATGTTTGTCTATTGAAAAAGTCTTTATATGGGCTAAAGCAATCTCCTATGCAGTGGTATAAGCGGTTTGAATCTTTTATGATTGATCATGGTTACTCTAGGAGTGATTATGATAGTTGTGTTTATCATAAAAGATTCCATGATGGTTCATCCATTTATTTGTTGCTTTATGTTGATGACATGCTTATTGCTTCTAAGAATAAGTTTGAGATTCAGAAATTAAAATCTCAACTTAATGGTGAGTTTGAGATGAAAGATTTGGGTTCAGTGAAGAAAATTTTGAGCATGGAAATTTACAGGGATAGATAAGCAGGCAAGCTTTATTTGACTCAGAAAAGTTATATTGAAAAATTTCTTGAACGCTTTGGTATGAAAGATTCTAAACCTGTGAGTACGCCATTAGCTGCGCATTTCAAGCTTTCTTTGGATTTGTCACCACAGTCAGAAGAATAAAAGCAGTACATGTCTCAGGTTCCATATGCTAGTGTCATTGGTAGTTTGATGTACGCTATGGTTTGTACTCGTCCAGACATTTCACATGCAGTTAGTGTTGTCAGCAGATATATGGGTAATCCTGGTAAAGGTCATTGGCAAGTAGTGAAATGGATACTTCAGTATTTGAGAGGTACATCTAATTTTGGTTTGGTATATGATAGGAGTTCTAATACTGGTTATAATGTTATTGGTTATGTGGACTCCGATTATGCTAGTGATTTGGATAGAAGAAGATATTTGACAGGTTATGTCTTCACTCTTTCTCATTGTGCCATTAGTTGGAAGGCTACTTTACAGTCTACAGTTGCTTCGTCTACGACAGAGGCAGAATATATGGCAGCAACAGAAGCAGTGAAAGAAGCCATTTGGCTTAGAGGTTTGGTTTATGCTTTGAGTTTACAGCAGGATACTTCTGTTGTATTTTGTGATAGTCAAAGTGCGATATACTTGACTAAGAATACTATGTATCATGAAAGAACCAAATATATTGATGTCAAATATCACTTTGTTCGTGACATTGTCTCTCAGGGTGCTATTGTTGTCAATAAGATAGTCACTATAAAGAATCCAGCTGATATGTTAACCAAACCAATTCCATTTAACAAGTTCAAGCATTGTTTGGACTTGATTGGTATTTACAAAAGATAATCACCCTTCGGGATTTTGGACGACGATTATTTGGTAATCCAAGGAATTTCATTTGAAGAATTTGTTTTCTGTTTTGAGCCAAGGTGGAGATTTGTTATGTATATATTGGCCCAAAAACAATTTTTTGCAACCCAAAGTCCAAAATCCAATATGCTCTTAAACCCTCAGCTCTCTTCTATATATATATGTTTGTTACTGCGAAAAGTGTATAGCCGAATAAAAGAAGAAAACCAGCAGTAACCGCAGAAGCTCTGCTGATCTCACTGGAACTCCTTACTTTCTTCGAACATGTGACCTCTACAAACACCGTTTGGCTTCTGGTCGTGACCTCTACATGTATAGCAGTCGAAGAAGAGAAAACTGCAGAACAGTGAGGGTTGGATGCCTCCATAACCGACTAAGAGAGCAGAAGAAATCAGCCCAAGGACAAACTGTCTATTTCAGCTGCCATTTGTGGTGATTCTCTCATTTGTACGGTAATATTTTGATTTAATAGAAAGTTTGTTAATTTATCTTGCTATATATATTACCAGTAAATTAGAGAGGATATTTTGTGGATTGATTTTGGATTTTGGTATAATTTGTGAAGCTTTGAAAATTGGTGTTTGTATCTCCATTTGATTATTAGTACATTTTCCTCGATGTGCCGTCGTTAATGGAGTAGAATTTTCACATAAAAAAATTGAATTACTTAAATCATTGTGTGTCATTTATTTTCTTACTGCTTATTATTTTACTGTTACCTATTATTATTAATTTTGTGCAATCAAAATTAAATCCGATCTTCGCTTCTACGAGTACTAATTTATAATAATAAATTATAAACTTCGTACTTATAAATTTTATACCGTAGAATAAATGTTAAACCTTTAAACGCATCGAGATTTTTAAAACTTTAAGGACTTACTTTTTTTTCAAATACATACACAAAAATCAAAGTTAATAGCTATATTAATTAATATATTTAAAAATTAGATCAAATTTTTGGAATAATTCTATTTAAATAATTGTGTACTTGAATTTTGATTCCCATCCGAAAGTTTTCTCTCTTAAGTTCTATAAAAGTCTCAATTCATAAGGATCAGAATTCCATATCATTAATGATTTTATAATTCATTAAAAGTTTTCCACGCCTATGAATTATGTAAATTTAAATAATCATCCATCATATATTTCATATATGATCACAAATGTCATTTAAAAAAATAATAAAATTCATTTTCAACCTAAATATATCCTCTTTACTTTTCTTTAGCCATATATAAGAATTGAATATCAAAATAAATTAAAAAAAACAGTTAAAATAGTAAAAAAAATTCATCTTATAAATTTTGAGTATTAATATGAATTAAAAATAGTTATAGTAAATTCATCAATAAAAAATGAATTTGTTTTACATAATAAACTGAAATCTTTATCCTAATATATACATATAGTTGGCACAAGTACAAAATTTCTCTACTTTTCAAATGGTACCACACAACATTCATATGGCAAACTACTTAAAAGTCGACAATGAGTAGTGCAATCACTACTTTGCATTATAAATTATCTTTTAGTTTTTGAAGAGTAATAAATTTATCATTTCAATGACAAAATATACGTGCTACAACCCAGGCAAAATAGCAAAGTTCTTCTAAAAGCATACTCATGCATGATTGTAAAATATGTAATAATATAGGATTTTAAATTAATAAAATTTTAAATTAATATACTTTTTAAAATAAATAATTAATTAATATAAAATAAAAAAATTTAATTGATAAAAAATATATTTTTTAAAAAATAAATAATCTTTACTTTTACTCTTTTGAAGCCCAAACCGACTTATCGATACTTAAATGTGGGATATTACTATTTTGATTGATATATCATAAATACGTATCTAAAATTAATTTGAAGTGTGAAATAATAAACTGTTTATTTTTTATTCATATGTTTATTATTTATAATAAAATTAATCTAATTTTTTATCACATGTAAATTATTTTTAAATTATAATAAATCAAACTATTAAAAATTATTCATTATTTTTAAAATACTATATAAAAATGTGATAATTTAAATTAATAAAATTAAGATTAATAAAAATTTATTTAAAAACAAATACCTAATATTTAATAGAAATAGAAAATAATGATATTGATATATTCTAAAAATAATTAATATTAATCCATTGTTGATGTGATAATTTAAACTAATTAACATAAGTGATAGATAATAGTTAGAAAAATGATGTATTATTTATTATTTTTAGTGTAGATGATGTTGTAAGCGTAAGTTAAAAAGTTGATTTAATATATTTTCTGTCATTTTATATTTAATTATGAATAATGATGTTGTTACAATTTAAATATTATAATAATAATTTTTTCACAAATTTATCAATAAAAATGACAATCATATATATAATTAATTATAAGAGTAAAATTAAAATTTTATATATTTTTATTATAACTATTACAAAATTATTATTTTTAAATATCATTATCGGTAATTATTCTATTTTATATCAATTAGTTACAACTATTAACATAATTCGGATTTTACAATTAATTTTGAGCGAGAATAGTATACCATGATTGTTTCTCATGTCATATGTATTCGATAATAATAAAATTAAAGTGTAATCAAATTAAGAAATAGATTTTTTAGAACAAAACTTTTTAAAATAATTAAATGTTTTAATTTAATGTTTTAAGTTTTTAAAAATAAAAATATTGTTTAATCATTATTAAAATTTCAAATGGTAATAGAGTTATCCTTAAATTATCGACTAATAAAATTTATTTTTTAAATATTCAGTTAAAAATGGTGAAAAAAATCAATATAATTAGTAATAAATATACTAAATAAGTAATATATAATAAATTTAAATTATTGATAAAAAGAAGTTATTACCTTAATTTTTCAATATTATAATTACCTTCTAGAAGAAATTAAATGGCATTGAGGGAGTTGGAAAGCTTAATAAAATATATGATTTACTTTGTCAATCATTTAAATTTAACTAAGTTGCATATTTGTAATTTCATACTTGTCAAACACCATCAATTTCGAAGATTAATGTTAAAAAATTTGTTCCCCACTTAACTTATTCCACTTCTTTTTTTCTGGGATTAACCACTTATCTTCGGTGTATAATGCGTTTAATTTATTTCACATATATTGACCAATAAAACCCCATAATTAATTGAATCCTCGTTACCGATATTAAGATATGTATTTAGATAATTAAAATATAATTATTTATAAAATTTTGATTTTTTTTTCTATCCGATAAGACGTAAGGTGTGTATAGTTATTAGAATATCAAAATTGAACATATATTAATATTATTATTTTATATACATATACATATAAAAAGATAATTTTAATAATAAAACATACAATATTTTATATAATTAGATTAAATTTTATTTATTTTTACTTTATGTTTTTTATTTTAATTAAAACCATGTACTAAATAGTTAAAAAAATAAAAATTAATGTCAATATTTTAAATAATAATAATAAAATAAAAATTAAGTTAATATTTAATTTTTTAAAATAAATATATTTTTGAATAAATGTTAAAAAAGAAAAAAACGTGGTTAAATCGTAGAAAAACTACTATTAACTTTTAACAGAATATATCTGAAACTAGTGTAGGATGGTTATGGTTATTAACATACCGTTTCCGTCCGTCTCATCTCCATCCATAATCAATATGCATATAGAAAGCTAATTTTGTAACCTCAACCTTGATACATGTTGATTTTTATCATTTTGTTACAACATATTTGTATAATCAACAAGTATTACAAAATTATATGTGGACCATTTGACTAGTACTTTAGTCAAAACCCAACCATTATCTAAACATTTAGAACTTTCAAGTACTAGCAAAGGCTATTATAATCTCATTGTTTTTTTGGAACGTAAGAACAAAACTATAAAACCTGAAAGTCAGATTCAAGATGTAAAAATTGAAATTAAAACTATTAAGTTAGAATTCCACTCGCTTAAAGAAAAACATAAAGAATATGACCTTAAGTTTAAATTACTTGACAAAACTAGAGTCAAAACCTATGTTGGTTTAAGTGAGTCAGATGATGAACTTGAATCAAATTCCTAGGAACTTAAGAACATGGAAAGAGTTCCAAAAAATGTTTTTCAAATTCTTAGGGATATCATAACCAGGAAATACAAAATATCTATTGCCCTTGTATTCCCTGATCAATCAAAACTTAAGACAATAGCCTTTTTGATACAGTCGTTGATCTCAATTGTATTAAACCTTCAATCGTTCGTAGACGATTCTATCTACAAATGGACGAACAACTTTCCTCAACCAACAAATAAAAAATGAACAATATAGGCAAAATGGAAGTTGCAATCCTTAATAAAACATTTCTTATCAAAGATCCTTTCACGATCGTATCCAATATAGGCTACCTAATCATATTAGGAACACTGTTCATAAATATTATTACCCCATATCTTGTTAAAAATGATAAGATTTCTTTCAAAATCGAAGAGAAAACCTTTAGTTTTCACTTCATTGAAGAACCAAAAACTAGGAATCTCAACCTCATTAATTCCAATTCCATCTATTAAAAGGAGATTTTTGTTCTTATTAAGTATAGAGAAAATGACCTTTTCTATCTCAAATCCAAAGTTCAATCTCATACCGTTGATAAAGAACTCCAAATTCTAGATATTCAAGATAAAATCTCTAAACTATAAAACTCTTTTGAAAAAGAGATTTGTTCTGACTTACCCAATGCCTTCTAGGATAGAAAAGAACATATGATAGATTTACCATATGAACCAACGTTTCATGAAAGAGACATTCCTACAAAAGCAAGGCCTATTCAAATAAATGGTGACCTTGAACAATTTTGCAGAAAAGAGATCAGTGATCTCTTATCTAAGAAGTTAATATCATCATCTAGATTACCGAGGAGTTGTACGGCTTTCTATGTCAAGAAATCAGTTGAGATCAAAAAAAGGAATACCTCGATTGGTCATCAACTACAAACCCCTTAACAAGGCCTTAAAATGGATAGGTATCCTATTCCTAATAAAAAGGACCTTATTCAAAAACTCCATTCTTCATCAATATTCTCAAAATTCGCTATTCCATTTGGATAGTATGAATGAAATGTCATGCCCTTTGAGCTCAAAAATACACCTTTTGAATTTTAAAGGATTATGAATGATATATTCAATCCTTATTCAAAATTTTGTATTGTGTATGATGATGTACTTATACTTTCTAAAGATGTTAAGACAACATCTCAAAACCTTCTTTCATATTATCAAAAAGAATGGACTGGAATTATCAGCTAAAAAGATGACTCTTTTTCAAACTAATATCAGGTTTCTTAAACATAATGTGTCTAATGGAACTATGATTCCAATAGAGCGACCTCTTCAGTTTACTACTAAGTTTCCTAATAAGATCATCAACAAAACTTAGCTACAAAGATTTCTTGGTAGCTTAAATTATGTTTTAAGTTTCTGTCCCAATATCAATATATTGGTAAAGTCATTACATAATAGGCTCAAGAAGACTCCTAAGCTATGGACAAACGAACATACAAAAATTGTGTAAAAAATAAAAGCATAAATTCAAAACATTCCATGTTTATATCTTGTGGATCTAACACTTCCCAAGATAGTAGAAACTAATGTCAGTGAACTTGACTATGGTGGGATATTAAAACAAGTCCAGAAAGATAAAGAACTTATAGTTCAGTTTTTCGCTGGCCATTGGAATTATTCCACTATCAAAAAAGAAGTATTAGTAATAGTACTTTGTAATTCTAAATTTCAATTAGATTTACTAAATCAATGATTTTTATTAAGAATTAATTGTAAGTCTACAAAAGAGATTTTATTAAAAGATGTTAAAAATATTGCATCAAAATAAATTTTTACCATATGAAAAGCATTATTAAGTGTTTTTTATTTTGATTTTGAGTTTATTAGAGGAGAGAACAATTCATTACCAGACTTTCTAACCAGATAGTTTCTTTAAAATAGGTTTAACGATGAGTAAGAAAAAAGAAAAGGAGAAAAGGGAACCTCTTCCAAACCCTTCTATCAAAACCCTTTCATCATCAAAACCAATTATCACCTGGTCCTAAGCGACCCAAACCAAACTTGCAGAAGCAGAACCATACTCCCAATAATCCTTGGAAGAATCATCACTAGAACTATCCCCATTAGATAAAGTTTTGTATCAACTGGTCCAAGAATAGATACTAAAACTCAAAGAATTACAAGATTCATAGGCATTACAAGCAACCTATGCCAGCATTCCAAGATAAAGTGCACCATCTACACTTTCCAAAATAGAGGCCCCAGCCTCCAAAGGTAAAGAAAAGGAAGCAACGGCTTTCACATTAAAAATAATTTCAAAACAATCAATTGGAACAATTTCTATTCCAGAAAGGAGGGTAACTACCTCTACTTATTTTCCCCAAAAGGGAATAAGGGAAGTTATTTCCAAATCTATTTCAAAACCAACTTCTAAGTATTTTCAAAAACAATAAACTCAGATAGTTACAATTTTTGAAAAGGGATATTTTGATCAAAATCCCTATTTAGCAACTCAAAAATTATTTGGAAAAGGTTTCTTTTAGCAACCTATTTCCCATTCAAAAACACCACAATACTATCAAAGTATTCTAGAAATCATGGGCAGTGTTAAATTCAAACACTTCCTTTATCCAAAATCATCAAAAACATAGTTTTCAACTGTTAAACTTCAAAAAAATCATATCTCTAGTAGACTGAGGAAATAATCTTTCCAAATCACTATCCTTTTTAATCAGAGTCAGTAGATACTAACTCGTCTTTCTGGGGATTTGAATCTTCTAAGTCTTCTGACCAAGGTTCAAACTCGGACTCAGATGATTCATTTACCATTAAGGCAGAGATTTTATTTAAGGTGTCTTCTTCAAGGTTTAATTCATGAAGTTTTTTAGACAACTTGTAATAGTTCGCAATACAACTTTTCTTACTGCATTTATAACATTTAAACTCTTTAAATTTTTTAAAGGGTTTATTATGAGATTTTGATTCCTTATTAAAATTTATTTTATAAGGTTTTTTTATAAAAATTCATTCTTCTTTTAAAGAATGGTTTTATGGGTTTTGAAAATGTCTTATAAGGTTTATGGGATTTCTTATAAGGTTTGGTAATAGTTTTACTGCAGTTTCCACCGCGGGTTTGGTCAATAGAGAAGTTGCTATCAAACTGTTTGAAGAATGATCTAATTTCTCTTTCGGAGATTTTGAGCTCCAATTTCATTTGTTTTTGGATTATCAAACCTTGATAGATTTGAAGACCCTATTTTTGAGTGAAGTTGATCAATTCACCATAAGTTAACTGATCATAAGGAATAATATAATTCCCATATACCTCGCAGATTTTGTTTATGGTTTTCTCACCTAAGAGAGGAGGAAGTCCTGCTAGGAACTTCTCTTTCCATAATGGCTCTCTTAACATAACTCTACTCATAAATATATTTTTATAATTTTGAAAATCACTCATCTTCCTACATTTTATGTTGGAAAGAAGATCACCGTTTTTATCTTTAAAATGAGATGAATGTCCTATAAAATGATGTGATATCGTGAAAAGTAATGTAGAGACTGCATTTTGGATTGTAGCTCTATATTGATCAAGTATGGGTTCCCCACACTCGCCAGTCAATATCACATTGAAGATATCTGACTATTGTTGTCTTGAAAGATGATGATTCCACCATCCTTTCAGTTGGCCTGATAAGCCAACTATTAATAATTCAACATGTATTTTATCAGTTGTACCAATTTGTGTTTTATAAGAATTTGACGCCATTGTCATCTACTACAAGACATGTAATATCTATTGCTTGGTCATTCCATATATATTCCAAACATAAATAGATGATGCATTATATTTTGGCTGGGTAACCTGGCTAGGTTGGGTACCTATGGTGTATGGGTACCTATCTAGACTAGGTTCTTGCCATTTTAATTTTTGAAGTTGAGGAATTGGTTCAGAAAGGGTTTCTTGGGAACTATCCTCTTCAAAAGTATTAGGTTCTAGTTTACTAAGAACACTAAGATCCTATGTTGGGTTTTTGGTTGGATTTGAAGTCAGTGGAGACTCAAGTACAAGTAAACCTGATTTTGTGTTTGAAGCTTGGTCTTCTAATTGGAACTTAAGGGTATTGCTCCATTTTTGAAGTTTTTCAAACTTAGATGATATTTCTTCTTGGGCTATTTTGGAGACCTAGAAGGGTTTGAAGATAGGGTTTTGAACTTTACTATCTAGGGCTTGGTAAGAGGTAGAGGGAAGATCAATTTTTTGATTCTTCTCTATCCTAGTAAGCTATTTACCAAAAGTGTTTAGGTTGATATTGATAAAGTTCTTTTGGGTAACTATATTTTTGAGGTTAGCTTCCTAGTTATCTTGAGGGTTCTTAAGAGGGTAGGCTTCTACCTTACTATCCGCATAGGGAAAGGTAATAGGTCTCAACGGAGGATATTTAGCCTCAATTTACCCAACTGGGGTTTCCCAAATAGGTGTTTTATTTTTGGTGTTGACCATGTTAATTGAATTAATTGTTCAACTGGTGATATATCCCTATATTCATCATCTAATAACCTATAGAAATCCTCTAGTGTGATCTCTTGGGTATTAATTTCTGAAAAATGAATTGTTTTGGTTTCTAGAACTGCATCTATAGGATTGGGTACTATGGCTATTGGTTCTATGATAATGTCAATGGTTTAGGGTTAACTATGATGGAAACTATAAGTTCAATGTTTATAGAGTCTTCTATGTTAACTAGCTTAGTGTTATCTATAGAGACTGGTGATGTTTCAACTATGCTAACTGTTTTAGAGTTAACTATAGTATCTGGTAATGTTTCTATGATCATAGAAGTAATATCTAATTTAATTTTGAATGGGAAAAATTGTCCTTTGCTTTCTCAATAGATTTTAAACCATTTCAAAATAATATATTTTATTGGTGTTCTTGAACATACCTAGCGTGTTTTCTAAAGCTACTAGCTCTAGCACTTTCTGAGTATGTTTTGAAAAACCATTTTTTAATCTTTTTGTTACAGGGAGCATCTATATCTAGACGTACGATTTCTATGTCTAAATTTTTTGGCTCTACTGTTAATATATTTAACTCATTGGTCCTAGTTGGTATAGTTGGAGCTTGGGACAAAGTTGGTGATAAAGGATGAGATAACTGAGGTGATTTGCTCATCTCAGAAGTTTTGTCAACAGTGTAAACTGGTCTGGGTACTGGTGTAGTAAAGTCTACTGCTTTGAGTTTTACCCTAAGGATATATGAGGTAGATGACCTAGGTTTGGATTTGAGTGGTAAATCCACAAATGAGAAGTCAAAGATACTTGCTATAGAGATAGAAGAGTACCTCAAATTGGTAGACCTATCAAAACTAAGTTTGACACTACCATCTTTATATGTTATAACTTCCCTAAGTTCTATATTTTGAACATGTTCTAGGGTTTGATTAGGTTCAGACTCTGGCTAAGTCATACCTTTAAGAAACCACTTATCTAGAAATACTAATTGGCTCCAAGAAATGGGTTTGGGAATTGTTATATTAGACCTAGATAGATCTGTTTATAGGAGAATGGTTTCTCCCTTTTTTGATTGTTGGATGTGTCTAGTATCCCAAGCAGACATTATAGCTTTATAATAAACCCTATAAATTAAGGCTACCAGAATTACTTATGGTAATATCCTAGAGTTAAGGGTTTGGATTTGTAATGTAAGTGACTTTAATATGTGTGGGTCACTTAAGGAAACTAAGAAATTAGGAAAACAATCGAATGATACAAGTCCTAATCTAAGCTCGTTTCAACCGTTCCAAATAAAAAAATCCTTGAATTCTATAAGTCAGGCGTCCTTAAGAACAACTAGTAATGTTGAGTTTAAACCATCTCTAGTTAAAGGTCTTAGTCCAACTTGAACTAAACCGATATGAACATATTTGAAACCTTTGTCAAAATGTTTTTGTAATGATGTTTTTGAAAATAATTGAATAGTTTCAAAAGGTGAAGAAAGTTGGATATTCTTATTCTCATTTTTAATGATGTAATCAGTTTTAAAAGGATTCATCATCTTTGATTTGTAAATTTGATCTCTATTGACCTTTGTGATCTTCTAATGATCAATTAGTTTTGAAAAGTTTTCAATAGTGAATTCATCATTATTGATGATATTTTTGTTCTTTGAAGAAGAAGAAGATGATTTTGATAATGTAGGAGAAGATGCAGGAAAGTTTAAATTTGACATATTTAAAAAAAATAAAATGCTTGTAAAAATATGGTGATAAACTAATAATCAATATAATATCTTTAAATGCTAAACAAGAATCTTAATCTTCAAAATTAATGTCTACTATTAACTATCAAGATACATGTATAACAGACATGTGATTAAGTCAAAGAAATATGCTAAGTTATCATACATGAAACATTTAATATGCATTTCTTGTTCTATTTTTTTATATAATATTTATGATTCTATTCAACTTATACTAAAATAAGTCGTTTGCTAAACCACTGGCAAGTATAAGGTATTATTGCCCTTCAAACGCCAACACATGGCTAACAATAAGACTTATAATCCTTCGTCCAGATCGAATGCATAAATGTAACAACCTTACTCATTATCATATAAGTAAATCACAAAGTCATATATATTATTATCCAAGGTTCAAACAATACTTAATAATGTTAACTAAAACATGTATTAAAACCCAACATTTAAAACAAATATAATTCATATTCAACAAATGCATTGAAAGTATTTCACAAAACTTATGAGTGTAATCCATCATGATATATAACATAAGTACACAACATTTAAAATATTCAAAGATAACATAAGTATTTTTATCTAAGATGAAACCCAACAAAGATAACACAGCTAATACCTAACTATACAATTGGAAGCCATGGTTACACATAAAACTCATAATGGAAAAAGCTGTTACTAAGAAAGATAAAATCAAAACTAGTATATTCATCATTCTAGAGTTAGCCTTTGTCCAAATAAGTTTGCCTAGATTCAGTTGTACAGATCACATAGTGCCATTAGACAGAGAAAATTTATCCACTTCAATTAATACACTCACATAACTAACAATTCTTATAACTATAGCATCCACCCTCCAATTCTTAAGGAGGTCATGAGTATGAATCCCGACAAGGGTAATATAAAATGAAATACTAGAATAAGAAATACATGGACTAAACTTCAATTTGCATAGCAATCAAAGAATTATCGAATCTTCATAATGCCTTTTCTAGTACTAACTCCATCTCAGAAGCATTATCCTCCACCTTGATATTAAATCCATCATTGCATAACCAAAAATCCAATTGAATACTCTACCACTAAGCTAAAAGGGCTTGTTTATTTCAATTTCTGAATGGATCACTATGTGTCTAATATGTCTTTTCTATATATATTCTATATTTTTACTTATATTATATATAGGATAATAGAATTATAAGTATATACACTAAACTCATTGTCACCAATGTCTTTATTAGAAACGATAAATTGGATTTATTTAGTGAATATATAGGATATACCCAAAATATAAGTACAAGTAAAATAAAATGATTTTTGAATATTGGATTTGATTAATATAAATGTAATGAATTGTTCTAAAACATGTGATAATTTCTATTATAACATAAAAAAATTGATTCATGCATGTACCTATCAATTCATATAGATCTTAAATATTTTATCGAATCATGAAGAAAGAGATTTTCTTGTCTCTTGAACATAATTCTTTGATAAAAAAGATTCAATTGCACTAAAGTCGATAAAGCCTAATCAAGAAATATTGATACCTCACATACAACTAGAACATAAATATGAAAATTCCTTACATAGGAACAATTGCTCAAAAGTCAATTGTTCTTCCAACTCAAATAAGCAATTGAGATCTAGATGGGTGAAAATGCCAACCTAAGAAATTTTTTTGTGAGCTCTATTTCAACTAAACCAAGCACGCCCCAAAATATGAATTAAGTATATATTATAGTGGAAGAACTAAACAACATGCTTAATTCAATACAAAATGAAAACAATCAGTAGATAAGAAACAAATATCTGCGATAAATACTAATAAAGGTGTACTTCATAGGTTCATGTCCAAACTAGCTACAAGAAAAAGCATAGCCATTAACAAACAACATGTGAAACAAGAATGCATATTGGAATAACAACAAAAGTTTTTCCATCACTTTAAGACTTCATATGTGAGAGTATATTTGGTAAATAATGATTGTATTCTCACAGCAGACTATAATAAAGAGTATGACACCCAATATAAAACCAGGGTAAGGAGATACTGACTATTTAAGGACTCATATTAAATTCACATGTAAACATATCAAATTAAATTAGCTGAAGCAATAATCAAATAACTATAGGCATGCTACAAGAAAAACAAAGAAGGCATACAACTACACAAATTAAATAATTTTTTTAATTAGAGTCTAGATCTAGTATGTTTGCACATACATGATAAAAACTCAGATTATACTTACACAACATGCCAGATTAAGTAAAAAAAATAGCAATGAATTCATTAAACATTAATCACGAACAATTTGAAATAAGTAGTAGATTAATTATATAGTATTCAAAAAACAGGTAATAAATAATAAAAAAATTCTAATTAGAGTTTAAACTTTGGTATGTAGAAACATGCACAATTTAAACTCTAATTGTACTAGCCAAATATTACAGCATGCATAACACAAGATATAACGGGGTAAAATTACATAAAATTCATACCTATGCAGTAACATCCACATGTTGTTTATAGCAATTACTCGGCAACAAACAAATCGAATAAGCAATAAATATAGATATAATATAGAAAAAATAAAACCACCAATACCTCTATCAATCATACGCCACATTACCCTAATTGCCTATTATTGTCTTCGTTTGTTACTTCTGTAATGACTTGATCTAACACACGAATCCGTCTTTTCTCCAAAGGTAACACTACATTAATAATCGAAGATCAATAAAATAAATAAAAAATAAACCACCAATCATGAGAATTGTATTCAACTATGAATCATCAATAATCAATGTGTGAAACATATGCAACTATGAAGAGAGAAATCTATATAATTGGTGATAAGTGTACTCAATAAATAATAAATAATATATCAAAATTATAAATAAAAAAAGTTATTACCTTAATTTTTCAATATTATAATTAAAGAAAAATTAAATGACATCAATTAAATGAAATGAGGGAGTTGGAAAGCTTAATAAAATATATGATTAAATAAATAATTTAAATGTCAATAAGTGGTATAATTATAATTTCATACTTGTAAATCATCATCCATGTAGATTAATGTAAAAAAAGTTGGTCCCCACTTAACTTATTCCATATTTTTTTTATTTTTTTTCTTGGATTCCCCACTTACCTTCTGTCTATAATGCGTTTAATTTCTTTCACATATATTGACCAATAAACCCCCATATTTAATTGGATCTTTTTCACCAGTATGCATATATATAGAAGGCTAATTTTGTAACCTAATAACCTTGATGCGTTTTGATTCATCATTTTTGTTATAATGTGTTTGTATGATTGTATCATTTAGCGTTGAAATGTAGAGAGTGGAGACCACTCACTTACCTTTTCTAACGTGTTTGTCTGAACGTGGAGAGCGGAAACCACCCACTTACCTTTTTTTCTTTCTTTCTCTCTCTCTTATATATATATATATATATATATGACATGTTTCTATAAAATAAATAATATTTATAAATTATAATAATAAAATTATTTAAAAATATAAATATTAATAAATATAAAATTTTAATTAATAAATAAATTTTAAAATCTATAAAAATATTAAATTTTTTTTTTGACTTGCGTTGTTTTAAGAATTTTTGAATGGATAGAGTGCTTTTAGCTAATAGCTACAGAGTTAGGAAATTTGTATATAATAAATAAGCGTTTCTGTCCTTGCTATTCAAAGTAATCTAATTTCGCCAACCAATATTATTATTCTAGCAAACGATTGAAGGTAAATGGCAATGAATGAAGACCAGCTTCTTCCAAAAATAAAAGGGCCATTTACTTTTGATCTCATCCTTTACCAAGGCTTCTGGTGTCCAGTTCCTGCTTTTCCCTCAATTGTTGCTCTCCAGAAAAAGTTTAAACCTCTGGAAAACGACATAATATTAGCCTCCAATCCCAAATCAGGCACTACTTGGCTCAAAGCTTTGCTATTTTGTATTTTAAACCGCAAAAAGTTACAAAATCTTTCCCAAAGTCCCTTACTCACTTTGAACCCACATCAACTTGTACCCTTTCTTGAGTACTTATATGCTGAAGATGATATACCCATGAACCGTCGTGTAGATCTTAATACCATTGAACCCCCAAGACTATTTAACACACACATTCACTTTGCATCATTGCCTGAGTCTATTAAGCAATCAAATTCGTGTCGTATTGTTTATGTTTGTCGAAATCCTTTTGACACTTTAGTTTCTCACTGGCTTTTTATCAATGCCCAAAGCATTACAAAGCCTATTGTGCATACTTTACAAGAGTTTGTGGATATATTTTGTAAAGGTGAGGTAGGGTTTGGACCCTATTGGAAAAATGTTTTGGAGTATTGGGAGGAGAGCTTGAAGAATCCAAAAAAAGTGTTGTTTTTGAGGTATGAAGATTTGAAGGAAGATTGTGTTTTTCAATTGAAAAGAATTGCTGAGTTTGTTGGGTTTCCTTTTTCTGAAGAGGAGGAGAAAAAAGGAGTTGAAGAAATTGTGAGGTTGTGTTCTTTTAAAAACTTGAAGGACTTGAATGTGAATAAACATGGTTCGTTTGATACTTTCCTTGAGAATAAAACTTTCTTTAGAAAAGGTGAAGTTGGTGATTGGATTAATCATCTTGATCCATCTATGGCTGAGAAGTTAAATAAGGTTCTTCATGAAAAGTTTAGTGGTTCTGGATTAGAATTCAAGGTTTCTCCATAAAACAAGAGCACCATCAGTATGCTCTTGTTCGTGTGAGATTTCGATAGTCTACTGTTCAAGGAAAATTCCAAATCGATTTCACTATAGCACAACCACTTTTGCTTCTTTTTTTGTTGGTTGTTATGTGTTGAAAGGTGTAATTGGAAATGTTTGTCCCACATTGAAATGATCGTGGGTTCGAATCATGACAGAGTACAATAATTTCCCTCTTTCCCCACCTGAATAGATTCTTCTTTGTTGATATAAAAAAAGTGGTAATGTTTGTGTGTATTTGTGATGGTGATTAGTCCCTTTGATTAGGTTATGCCTGATTGTTTATAAATGTTTTTTTCTTGTAATAATGTAATGTGTTAACTTAATAAAAGGTTTTATTTAGGTTTTGTTTAAAACATAACTATTCTATTTATACACTATTTATGATTGCAACATAAAGGAGGATCTGATATTAATAATACTACAGACAATAATCCCACCCTCTTTCCACACCCAAAATGTGTATTTATTGGTTGACAAAAAAAGTGGTAATGTTGTTGTATTTGCCATAGTGATTATTGCCCTACGACTAGGTTATGCCTTTGATTGTTTATAATTTTTTGGGGGGGCTTTGTAATTAATGTAATATGTTAAATTAATAAAAGTTATAATTTTAGCCTTAGATCTTATATTGTCTAAATATATTAATTATCGTTGACCCATAAACTCGGCTATTTAGTTCAAAAATTTAGGAAGGGAATATTTAGTTCTTGAATAAAGTTACAACTACAAGACATAAATGATCTAATATTAATAATATTATAATTAAGTAAAGATATTTATTTTATTTTTGGTTGAAAGAGAGGTATTTTAATTAAACAAAATCAAAATAATACAAATATAATTCATATTTAACAAAATGCATTGAAAGCATTTAACAAAATTCACCATTCTAATTCAATATGATATATAGCATAAGTAAACAACATTTAAAAGATTCAAAGATAATGTAAATAATTTTATCCAAGATGAAACCCGACAAAGATACCACAACTAACACCAATTGTATAACTGGAAGCCATGTTTATGTATGAGACTCATAATGAAAAAAGTTGTTACTAAGCAAGATAAAATCAAAACTAATATACTCATCATTCTAGAGTTAGCCTTTATCCAAATAAGTTCGCCTTGATCGGAAACATTCTTAACACCAAAAACATCATTCACCAGGAACTAAGGAATGAGCCAAATCAAAGAAAATATGCACTCGTATAGATCACATAATGCCATTAGATAGAGAGAATTTATCACTTCAATTACCATACCAACAAAACTAACAATTCTTCTAACCATGGCATCCATCCTCCAATCCTCAAGAGGTCATAGATTTGAATCTAAACAAGGGTAATATCAAATGAAATACTAGAATAAGACATACTCGTACCAAACTTTAATTTGCATAGCAATCAAAGCATTATTGAATATCCATAATGCCTTTTCTAGT
Organism: Hippophae gyantsensis; assembly: GCA_030763125.1. Classification (NCBI taxonomy): domain Eukaryota; kingdom Viridiplantae; phylum Streptophyta; class Magnoliopsida; order Rosales; family Elaeagnaceae; genus Hippophae; species Hippophae gyantsensis. Next base: position 54,606,521 of record CM061028.1, read on the forward strand.
ACTAACTTCATCTCACAAGCATTATCCTCCACCTTGATATCTAATCCATCATTGCACAACCAAAAATCCAATTGAATACTTTATCATTGAGTTAAAAAGGCTTGCTTGTATGAATTTATGAATGAATCACTATGTTTCTAAGATGCTTTTTTTATATATTATATATATATATATATATAGAATAATAGAATTATAAGTATATACACTAAAATCATTATCACTAATGTCTTTAATAGGAATGATAAATTGGATTTATTGAATCAATATATAGGATAGTATAGATTAAAATAAAATGATTTTTGAATATGAGATTTGATTAACGAATTGTTCTAAAACATGTGACAATTTCTATTATAACATAAAAAAAATTGATTCATGCATGTACCCATCAATTCAACATAGATTTTAAATATTTCATAGAAAGAGATTTCTTTTGTCCCTTGAACATAATTCTTAAATAAAAAAGATTCAATTGCACTAAAGCAAACAAAGCCCAATCAAGTAATATCGATACCTCATAAACAACCAGAACACAAATTTGAAAATTCTATACATAGGAAGAATTTCTTAAAAGTCAATTATTCTTCCAACCCAAATAGGCAATCAGGATCTAGAAAGGGGTGGAAATTTCAACCCATGGAATCGTTTCGCGAGCACTATTCCTACTTGGTCAAGTATGCCCCATAATATGAATTAAGAAGATAATACAGTGGAAGAACTAAACAACATGCTTAATTTAATACAAAATGAAAACAACCACTAGATAAGAAATAACAATTTGTGATAAACACATAAGTGATGGTGTACCTCACAGGCTCCTGTCCAAAATAGCTACAAGCAAAAGTAGGGCCATCAACAAACAACATGTGAAATAAGAATGCATATTAGAATAATAATAATAAAAAGATTTTTAATCACTTTAAGACTTCATATGTGGGAGCATATTCGGTAAATAATGATTGTACTCTCACAACATACTTAAGAGTTTGACTCTCGATATAGAACCATGGTATGGAGATACTTACTCTTTAAAGACTTACAATAAATTCACATGTAGACATATTAAAATAAATCAATTGAAGCAATAATGAGATAGCTATAAGCATGTTACAAGAAAAAGAAAGCATGCAAATACACAAATCAAATAACTTTTCTAATCAAAGTTTAGATCTAGTATGTTTGTAAATATATGATGGAAGCTCAGATTATATTAACATAACAGGTTAAGTAAAACACTTAACAAATAACAATTAATTCATTAAACATTTATCATAAACAGTTAGAAATAAGTAGTAGATATATTATATAGTATTCAAAAGGTAGGTAATAAATAATAAAAGCTTTTTAATCAAAGTTTAAACTTTAGTATGTAGAAACATGCACAATTTAAACTCTCATTGTATTAGCCAAACATTAGATCATGCACAATACCAAATATAATGAGGTACACCCACATAGAACCCCTACCTATGCAGTAACATTCTTGGGTTGCTTATGGAAACCACTTAGTAGCAAACAAATCCAATAAGAAACTGAAAAAACAAATCTACCAATATCTCTATCAGTTATGGGACACATTGTCCTAATTGCCTATTATTGCCCTTATTTGCTGCATGTGTAATGACTTGATCCAACACATGAACCCAACTTTTCTCCAAAGCCAACATTACTTAATATAGTGTGTTTAGTAACTGAGGATCATTAAAGTGAATAGAAAGTAAACCACCAATCATGGGAACTACACTCGATCATGAACAATCAATAATCAACATGGGAAACACATTCAACCATGTACACTTACAACCCTTAGTTGAACACATGACTCACCATTACATAGGCTCTTCACCTATGGAAAATGTTGCATCCTAGCAACCACCAACCTCCACAGAAACTCCTCACCAAAAACCAACTCGTAAACACTGCCTTGAGTACTCATCATTCAAAAGGATGGTTTTACTCACTGAATCATGAATCACTAATAACAAATAACACTTAAAGTATTAGTGATCTGAAAATAGAAAAAAAATGGGATGTTAATTTGAGAAAGATCCATTACATTTTTTGGATGAAAAACATAAAGAGATATTTATATAACTCACCCAAGCTCACAATGAACCTTATTGGGGGTCTTCGTTGACCACCTCATTATTGTCCAATGAGGGGTCCGACAAGGGCCTCATCGAGAGCCTCATTAAGGTGCCAAAAAATTCAAATTTTTGTTTCCAAAATTGTTGAGCAATTTCATAAATACTTGCATTTGAAATGAAAAAACTCGAGCAACAATGTGTTTATAAACATATATACTATGAAAAAACTACAGTGTTTAACCTAGTATGCATACTCCAAAAACCAACCATGTGTTGTGTGTAAACATGCTTACATAAAAGTATACCTAACTATGTGTATGTGTGCATTGCTATTCATTAGTAATCAACCTTACACAGAAGAAGATAAATACATAATAAAATAAGTAGATTTTATGTTTTACATATGAGAGGCTAACACAGACAGAAATGACTGTAGGACTTTCAAAATCATAAAACATATATCACAAAACATAACCAAAATAGAGAGAAAGAAGAAAATAAACACCATGATTGGGAAACAAGGCCAAATAGATCATATAAGTCTATCAAAAAAAGTTAAGTTTATAGTTCAAAATGGAAGGAATTGAACCAATGGACAGATGACTTTGTAAATATTATAGACTGATCAAAGATTGAATGGAGATATGGGATCGAAGATTAAACATTAGGAATTTTTGAGACCTTCATTGGAACTTATTAGAGAATTTGGATGGATAGATCAAGATCAAGTAATCATTTTATTATTTTTTGATACCAATATTTTCTAGCTAATAAAGGGAATACATCACTATTCAAGCATAGTTATAGTAATTGTGAAATACATCTCAAAATTATAGATCTATTAATGATGTTTGGATTTATAGAAAGTTATGAGAAAGCTTCTCTTTTAGAAAGCACTTTTATAGGAAGCAAAAATGAAAGAAAAAGGAGTAGGGAGACATTATTCTATTGATTTTATGGGAGTGTATATATAGGTGGCTGGAGTGGTGAAAACGTGAGGAAACACTAGACTAGATAAGACCATGCAATTGGGGTTTGGAATTTTAGTAAAGATTATTGTTTTGCTAGTTAATTATTATGATATGTTGAAAAAAATTTAACTTCAACAATTACTTCATTTTCTAATATAGAAACTATTGATGCAGTTTTTTTTTCAATATCAAAGAGGGTGCATTTCTTTGCGTAATAGTTCTGTGAACACAGAACATATATTAGACCTCAGGACAACACGAGGTATGGTGGATTTTGGTCCTCTAATGCCTAAGTCAATTTAGGTAATTAGTGATAATAAAGGATAACAGAGTCTATCTCTGTGATTTAGGGAGAAGAAGTTGCGATTGAGAGAAATTTTATATATATATTGTGTTTATGTCCATTCATGAACATGTTGTATGAAGTGTACAATGTGAGTGTATTTAGAGGAGAAGATTTACCTAGTGTTGATCACTTACCCATTTAGATATACTTAATATAAGATCAAAGTTATCTCTCTATAATTATCTATTGTTGATAATTCAAGGATATTTATTAGTTATATTATTTATCTCTAAAGTCATTTATCTAGTAGTTATGCTCATTTATTGACTCAACCCTCGTTAGGCTAGCATGTGGCTCACATTATTGAGTAGGATTAGTCATATTATGTCATATACCATATGTTTATTTACACGTAATGTCATTCATCCTGACCTCTTAGCCTTGGATACATGGGCTAGGAGGTCTTTCTATAGTTCTATTGATATTAGGGCATTGAACCCTTTCCATGAACTCTTGGCCAACTTTCGCATGTTGTTATACTTGTATAGTAATCAAAATTCAAACTATGCTTCACCATTAAAACTTGTATATGATTTTCTATCACTATCAATATTTTTGGATTTTTCAATTGGCCTTTGGGTTTGGAAGTTTCGTTGAAGTCAATGTTACTCCTAAAAGTCAAATTTGGAGTTATAAAGTGTCTTTCACTTTCTATACTATAGAGCATGCTTTCCAGACTCTATTAATTATGTGTATAAACATATGTGTGTTAGGAATCCTTCCGAGTCTTTGAAATTATTTTCTTAACATGATTCCACTTTCTAGATGTGGGAGGTTGCATTTGGATAATTTTTTTCTACTACAAAATCATTAGCATGTATCATTATAATTATGCCTGTACTATTATGCATTATAGGTATGAACCAAAATCAATTATAGAGAATGAGAGGACATATGTGCAAAGGTAGATCGAGCCATATGAATGCATATTGGGACAAAGATGGATTGAAGAGATCTACATAATGTGATGGTCGAGTGGCCAACCAATAATGGTGAAATTATACTTGATAAGTCTATTTCCTATTATGGATCTATTTGGTAGGTTTGTCTATAGATATGTCTGGCTAGTCTGTCTTGTTGATCTTTATGGTAGGTGCTTCGTTTGACAAGTTGTCCATCCGACACACTTTTGGTTGGCAAAGTTCCAACTAGGGTCCCAGCTTGAATGATGAGTCTGGTCCCTATAAGCGATATGATCCTTTTAGTTATCCACGATGGAGATTCTATGTCTTGGCAAGAATTTTTAATGATATGGATCATTTTTTGTAAGGATTGCAAAATTGTGAGTATTTTGATATCATTCTTGTAGGTATCCACATTTTCTCAATCTTAGGCTTTTCTTTGTTATAAATCTTTTTCTAACTTATGGATATATGTCTCTTATTTAAGTGTAGTGTCATAGATCTATAAAAGGTTGGACTCTTTGGAGAGGTCCAAGTAATAAGGTATCACATCTTGATCATCTCAATTTCTGATTGGACCATGATAATTGTATTTTATATAGTTATTTTCATCTATTTTATTTATTATAATTGCTATGTTCTTCATATTTTTAGTTAATTTAAGTTTCATAAATTAGTATTTACTATTTATTTGTTAAGGAATATATTTTTAAGAAAATTAAATAATTTGAATCAAAAACGTACTTAATTGCAATTTTATGTCCAAAATATAATTTCAAATAAAAAAGTGCTTAATTGCAATTTATAAAAGTCGAAAATATAATTTAAATTAAAATCGTACTTAATATTAATTATTAAAAGTTTAAAATTTAATTTAAATTAGAAAAGGGTTTAATTGTAATTAAAGAAAGTTTAAAATGTAATTTGAATTAAATTTGTGGGTCAAAATGCAATTAATTAAAGTTATTTTTTGCGCAGGAGATTAGAAGACCACGCGACATCATCCACGTGCACAACGTGAGCCGTCAGATCAAAGAATAAACTGTTAGGATGCGCGCGTGTCATTCAAATCCGACCAAAGAGATTGGGTGTAGGGATTCCTCAATCATGCGGCTCGGTGTCAGAGTGGGGCCCACCTACCGCGTAGGCCGGCGTGTAGGGTGGGACCCATATGTCTGACGCGTTTTCAAGGCATGATCTCGTGCGCACATGTCCCACTTTATATTTCAGCCCATCTGCTTTTGACACGTGGCAAGGTTTTGTTGAGTGCGAAAACGCAGAATCATACACGCGTTCCAGCCGTTGTCCCCCACGTTCGCGCGCCTCTACTTCTGTGCACTGATCTCTGCATGCAACCGGTTCCTCCGTGAATGAAATGATGCCACGTGTCCATATTAATCCTTGCATCGAATTAGACGCTGACACGTGTCACACAGATTGAATTTAAAAAATCAGAAACGGTGCCCTCTGTTTCATGTCTTCCACGCGTACATTAAAATAACAAATTCGATATTATTTTTTTTCGTATGCGTGGCCGTGGATTTTAATAAAATTGTGTGACACGCGTGCTTTTTATTTTCGTTATTTTGTGTCCCGCGTGTCTAAAAAAATGTATTATTTTGGATGTAATTTTTTAGCTATAAATAGGGCATTTATTGCTAAAAAAAAGTAGTTTTGGATTTTTGAGTTTTGGAATTTTAGGAGAGTTTGGGGTTGGATTGTGGAACACGTAGAAGCCATTTTTGGCTTCTGTTATGTTCTGCGTGTACCAAATATTTTGGAGAAGGTAAAGTTTTAATTTTCTTTGTGTTCTTGAACGAAATTCCTTAATTGCTGTAATTTTAATTTTTAATTTATGAAGTAATTTAATTTTTCTAGGGTTGCATTTTATTTAAATTTATGAAGCTTTGATTTTAATTATTTTTGAAAGATTTATAAGACGTTCGATTTTTTTATTCTATCTGTGCTTAATGCTTTTGATTATTTACGAATTTTATCAAATGATCCATAGCACTTAAATAAACTTGGAAGAGACATTTTTGTGTATATTGCTCGTGGATAGAATGACATGTATGATGAAGGATAGGAATATACCCTAATTGTATGTGTGGCCATTTGAGACTTAGAACGTAATGAATCTTGGTGAATTTAATTCTCATAGGAATATAGTGAATTAATTTAACGAGGTGTGTCTATACGGAGCTCGGAAGAGATGTATGGATAAAATTAGAAGTTTTCGGTTGAAAAATTAAATGTACTATAAAAATATAAATCAAGAGAAAATAATATGATTTGAGTGGATTAATTTGGTGAAAAATTGCAATCCTAGATTTCTTTTATTTTGTTATTAAACTCTTTTCTTACACTTTTTCCAAATCAACGATCGTTTTGGATAAAATCAGAGTGAAATAATTTTAGTACTCAACAAACTATAGTAACAAATCTCCGTGGGAACGATACTTTACTTACAAATCTTATTACTTGTGATCGTGTATGCTTGCACGTTTTATGTTCTCCAAAAGAGACAACAGACCACTTTCTTGATCTAGTTAACTTGTCTTGTTGTCGACTTGTGTTTTGATTTTTTTCAAGAATATAGACATTTAGCTAAACCCTTAGGAAGGTTCTTAATGTAGGGGATGCATAAAGATGCATTATGGGAGGTATCCATTGATGAGTGCCCAAAAAGCACTAAAATAACCATGATTTTATGTACATTAATTGATTAAAAATACATATATTTATATGTTTTATCATATATTTATATAAATTTGTCTTTTTCGGAATCACGGGTATTTTTATTGTTTTTCAGGTATTTTGGCTTAAAAACGCAATTTAAAGACGCAAAGAGGAATACTTGAAGCAATACATCACAAATATATTAATAAATAAGTGGGAAAAGGTCAACAAACATGGAAAAATTGGACAAAATGGGTCGAAAAGGTCAAAAAATGTCAAAGATGGAATCGCGCCCGCTGCCACAACAAATTGACAGCGGTCATTTCAATACGTGCGCGCTGCTGCCGCGCGTTCATCGCGGCGCCCATCAGCAGCGAACGTTCCATCTCACGCTGGCAACGGGCCGACAAGTCAAGGCGATACCAGTAGCGCCCACAATTCTCCGCGCGCCCAACGCCATTTATTTATTTTTCACGTGTGACCGCCCAGGACGTCATGCCGACGCTATTAATGACATCAAGGCTTAATTCCAATACGCGTTTTTACATTTTTAAATATTTTTTTAACATTTTTTTACTCATTTTTTCTCTCCATCCTCACCTATAAATACCCCCTTCCTTCACTTCAAAAACACCTTAAAAACACACTTCTCTTTCTTTCTTTCTCTTAGATTTTTAGATTTTTTAGTTTTTCTTAGTTTTTAGCTTTTCTTAGTTAATTTCTCTTAGTTTTAGAGTTCTTCCTTTTTGGGAAGAACTAGTTATGTTTTTGTAATATATTAGCTTTTGATTCAATAAACGGGAGTGCAAATTCCGCTGAGGTTTTTCAAATAAGCAGAATAGCATCAAGTTCGTAAGGATTTTATTTTCTTTACGCTTATTTTTTATGCTTTATTCTTACATGTTATATTTAATTTGTCCGTGATTAAATTTAATCACGGCTTATAAACATGATGTAATAACGTTGTTATGCCATAAATATTAAATAGGTAAAAAATCTCTAAAATGAATTGATTTTGTTTTTATTCAAGATTTTATATTAAGAATGTTAGAGAGAAATATATTATTTTTCATTACAAACTTAAATCGAAAATTAGATTTTAAGGTTTAGTTATCCTGCCTGATTTAGAGTAGTGCTCTTTATTTGTTGGTACAATCGCCTCTAGTTAGAGTCAAGCTTCATTTCAAAAGTTTTTATAAGAATTATTATCCGAAAATGTATTGACAACATGTTTTCAATAGTGGTTTTAAAACTTGAAAGTTAGTACTGGATAACTAAATTCTTAGGTTTAATTTGGACACTTGAATAAAGTTTAAATCGTTTTAACCCCACCAAAGGTGGCATTTAAATGGTTCATTTTCAATCTCTTAGAAAAAGAAATTAATTTAATTAACCAAATTAGTTATCAACCCCACCCATAAAAGGTGTTAATTGATTTGTTTAGTTAACAAAGAATATCTAACCTCACCAAAGGTCGTATTCATACAAAAAAGAGAGAATCAATAAATATCAATTCATATCTTTAATAACCTAAATAATATGAGCAAGCATAATTAACTTAGTTATTATATCCATAAATACTCCACCATTATAAATGATAAAATTTGCATAAATATTTATCGAATCTATGTTTATTTTTATGTAAGTAGATTAAAAACACAAACCCCAAAATATCGTGACAGGATGTTTAGGATTTAATTTCGCTTTTAAAAGTTTGAATAATAAATTAAAAACCACATACATTCCTTCCTTAGATCGACTTGGAGTATACTTATCATTTTCATTTAAATGATTCGTGCACTTACAGAGTTTTATAAATAGATAAAACCAAATGAACGGCAGTGATCTACGACGCTTGCCTACCATCAAGTTTTGTGGCGCCACGGATTGAATTCATCAAGTTTTTGGCCTTGGCCAATTCGGGGAAGTGAATAGCGTTTTTAAATTAGTTATCAAAACTTTAAAAACTTTCTGTGTTGAAGATAAGTGTGATTTTTTTATTAAAAAATTAAAAAATAAAAAATTTTGTTGTTTGGAAAAACTAAAAAAAAATAATTCAAATTTCAATTACGTAATAAATAAAAAAAATATAGCATGAATAATAAAATAATTTTGCATTTTGAAATTTGAAGTAAAAAAAAAGTATGTAAATTTTAAATTAAATTAATAAATAAATAAGAATAAAAAAAAAAAAAAAATAAAAAAAAATAAAAATAAAAAAATAAAAAAATAAAAAAATAAAAAAAAATAAAAAAAATAAAAATAAAAATAAAAAATAAAATAAAAAAAATAATAAATAATAAAAAATAATAATAAAAAAATAAAAAATCAAAAAATCAAAAAAATCAAAAAATCAAAAAAAAATCAAAAACTTTATTTTCAATTTTTTTTTATTTTTATTTTTTATTTTTTTTTTGTTGTTTTTTTCTTCTTTTTTTTTTTTTTTTTTTGGCTAATTTTTATTTTTTCTTTTTCTTTATTTTTTTTATTTTTCTTTTACTTTTTTCAATTTATTTTATTTTTGGTTTAATTTTTTTTTTTTTTTAAATTTTTTTAACTACTTTTTTTTTTTTAATTTTCGCTTAAGTTAATTAACTTAGGTTTTTAGTAACTTAATTTACTAAATTAATTAATTTAATTTACTAACTTAATTAACTTAGATTTTCATTAACTTAATTTTACTACCTTTTTATTAACTTAATTAATTTAAATTTTAACTTAACTTAACTTAATTAACTTAATTTTAATAGCATGAAAAGTAATGATCTAAGGGAGTTCTAGAGACTAGTTCTTGGAAGCCTTTGTGCTACTAGTCTTTCCTGGGAACGTGTTCGCTTCAGAGGATGGTTTTAAGGAGCCTTTGCCCCACCATTCTTTCTGAGGAGATTTCTTGGTTAATATTACGACATGTTATTTTAACTTAAAAAAAAAAAAAAAAAAATTAAACTATCTCCAAAATTTTAAAGTTTTAATTACAATCTAAGGAGTTTAGTTGTTTTGATTGATCTAGGTACAATTGTGTTTTGATGCCTTTAATTATTTGATTTGTACCTAGATGTGGATGATTCAACTCACAAGCATGTCCCTAGTTTTAAAGTACGTGAAAAAATTTAAAAATCAATAGGGCATGTTTGAAGCAAGATAGGTAGACAATCTTGTCTTACGTGTAGGTTTTGATTGACTCAATGACAGGACATTGAGTTTACTTAAAAGGCAATCTCAAGTTACGTCTTGCTAAGACGTTAAACTGCTGTTACTGGATGAGGCAACCCATCATTTTAGAGTAATTTTTTTGTTATTTGTTTTAATTTTATTGCTTATTTTGGTTTAATTATATGTGAATAATTTTTTAAATTGTTAAAACTAAAAATATTTTTTGAGTTGTTAGAAGTTCACAAAGAATCTGTCGTATACACTTTAATGATGAATATGATGAATGCACTTGCATTTCTCCATTACTACTTACACATTCTCAAGAAATAGGTAATCTTTCTTCTCTTTTCTCTTTATCTTTAATTTACAGTTGTTACATTGAGGACAATGTAAGTTCTTGGTTGGGGGTGGTGAAAAGTTACCATGCTTAATTAGAAAAGAAAAAAAAAGATTTAACAATTTAAAAAAAAAAAAAAAATTTAAAAAAAAAAAAAATTTTTTTTTTATGTTCACATCTTCATTTTTTGTGTTTGTTTTGTGTGATTTAGTAATTTTTGAAATTTAAAAAAAAAAAATAAAAAAAAATATTTTCTCACAAAAATTTATCATTTCTTTAAATCAAATTTAAGTAAAGAGTTAAGTCTTTTGTACTGTTAGATTAATTTTTGAAAACATATCATGAAATATTTTGTAATTGTTTTTGATAATTAGTTAATTTTTGTCATAACTAGTATTTCTTGATAAGATGTAGAAATTATATTAAACCCAAAATCGGTGTTTATGAATTTGTTTTGTGGAGACTACTTATGTGAGATATAATTTGAGCCTAATTTCCCTTATTCGTAGTGAAATATATATTTTTTCTACTCCAAACACATTTCTTATTTCATCAAATTCTTAGATGATCTCTATAGGCATTAATATTGAATGTATGAATTTTTTCTCATCTTAATAGAGTATCGTATATTTTTTATTATTATTTTTGCTTAGATTAAATGATTTGAGTAGAAATTGATAGTATATGCTTTTATCTCATTCGTGCATGACTCATATAAAAAAGAGACATATGCGGGGGTTACCTAAACCAAGATCAAACAAAAAAGCCACAAATTAACCACTCACCAAAATTCAAAAAATGTACAACTGATAATGGGTTGACTCTCTAAAATATACATATATTGAAAAAAAAAATTAGAGAGAAAGAATATATAGTATAATCTACATACTATGACCCACATTGCCTACAAAATTGTGAGTAAAGGCTAATTACAAAAGAAAGATATAGGAAGTAATTCCCTAAAAAGTCATTGCACTTTCTTCATTTGTAAAAGGCATATATCTTGAAATTTTTTTCTTAATGAGTTTGATTTATGCATGAAAATAATTTTTATATATGATATCTTTATAATTTATACATTTGATTCCTTCCATGAGATCAATGTCAAAATAACACTTTGAGCCTTTCTTCTTTATACATATGCGAACATATTAGTTCATTTCTATACATCAACTCTTTCGCATATAAATTAGTATGAGTGTTTGAACATTAGGATTCTGGTTTTTGAGAGTATTGACTCATGAGGAATAGAGTCGGGTTTAATTCGATTTATGACATCAAATTTGGTAAAATTAAATTGATACATTTTTGATATAAAATATGAAAAATGATTTTCGACTAATTATTATAATAAATCATGATTGTTTAAAAAGATTAAAATAACTTATGCTTGAGATTTTAATTATGATCTTAAAGGAGATTAAAAAGTATGAGACATTTTTGTGATATGTTGTTTTCTTTTATTCTTAAAATTTAATTTTTGATTTTGTTGTAATTTTAGTTGATTGTTGTTATTATTTCTTTTAATTTTTACATTTAGTTCAATGTTTGTGGGTATCATTACTCTAAAACCCTCACGAGACTCAAACTCGTCCACTAGTAAACTTGGGGTTTAAAGGCTTGTTGCATAGGCTAAATGCAACCGTGTCAATCTACGGAAGTGATTTAGGATAGTTTAATTTTTAGTTTTTATCGCTTTCTTGCTAAGGGACTAGCAAGAAGGTTCGGATGAGGTTGTGATGAGTGCCCAGCACTAAAATAACCATGATTTTATGTACATTAATTGATTAAAAATACATATATTTATATGTTTTATCATATATTTATATAAATTTTGTCTTTTAGGAATCACGGTATTTTTATTGTTTTTCGTGGTATTTTGGCTTAAAAACGCAATTTAAAGACTCAAAGAGGAATACTTGAAGCAATACATCACAACATATTAATAAATAAGTGGGAAAAGGTCAACAAACATGGAAAAAATTGGACAAAATGGGTCGAAGGTCAAAAATGTCAAAGACGAATCCGAATCGCTTCCTACACGCTTCAAATGACACAGCCAGGTTACATACCATTCAAGATCGTCAGTTTATCCGCCTGCATCGGTTATCACATGGCGCCCCGCTATCGCTGCGCATTGGCTACTAATGATAACACAAGGTTGCCGATAGCTGCCGCGAAGCCAGCCCGCGCCCAACGCCATTTTCGCCCCATTTTTCACGTGCAGGCCGCCTCGTGATGCCACGCTGACGTCATTAATGACATCGCAATTCCAATACGCGTTTTTACATTTTTAAATATTTTTTAACATTTTTTTACTCATTTTTTCTCTCCATCCTCACCTATAAATACCCCTTCCCTTCACTTCAAAAACACCTTAAAAACACACTTCTCTTTCTTTCTTTCTCTCTTTTCTTAGATTTTTAGATTTTTTAGTTTTTTTCTTAGTTTTTAGCTTTTCTTAGTTAATTTCTCTTAGTTTTAGAGTTCTTCCCTTTTTGGGAAGAACTAGTTATGTTTTTGTAATATATTAGCTTTTGATTCAATAAATGGGAGTGCAAATACCGCTGAGGTTTTTCAAGAACGGAATAGCATCAAGTTCGTAAGGATTTTATTTTCTTTACGCTTATTTTTTATGCTTTTTATTCTTACATGTTATATTTAATTTGTCTCGTGATTAAATTTAATCATTGCTGTTTATAAACATGATGTAATAATAACGCTTGTTATGTTATGAAATATTAAATAGGTAAAAAATCTCTAAAATGAATTGATTTTGTTTTTTATTCAAGATTTTATAATAAAAATGTTAGAGATAAATATATTATTTTTCATTACAAACTTAAATCTGAAAATTAGATTTTAAGGTTTAGTTATCCTAATTCGATTTAGAGTAGTGCTCTTTTATTTGTTGGTACAATCGCCCAGTAGTTGTGAGCAAGCTCTATTTCAAAAGTTTTATAAGAATTATTATCTGAAAATGTATTGACAACATGTTTTCAATAGTGGTTTTAAAACTTGAAAGTTAGTACCGGATAACTAAATTCTTAGGTTTAATTTGGACACCTTGAATAAAGTTTAAATGCCTAACCTCACCAAAGGTGGCATTTAAATGGTTCATTTTCAATCTCTTAGAAAAGAAATTAATTTAATTAACCAAATTAGTTATCAACCCCACCCATAGGTGTTAATTGATTTGTTTAGTTAACAAAGAATATCTAACCCCACCAAAGGTGGTATTCATATTAAAAAAAGAGAGAGAATCAATAAATATCAATTCATATCTTTAATAACCTAAATAATACGAGCAAGCATAATTAACTTAGTTATTATATCCATAAATACTCCACCATTATAAATGATAAAATTTGCATAAATATTTATTGAATCTATGTTTATTTTTATGTAAGTAGATTAAAAACACAAAAACCCCAAAATATCGTGTGGGATGTTTAGGATTTAATTTCGTTTTTAAAAGTTTGAATAATAAATTAAAAACCACATACATTCCTTCCTTAGATCGACCTTGGGAGTATACTTATCATTTTCTACGAAATGATTCGTGCACTTGCGAGAGTTTTATAAATAGATAAAACCAAAGTAACGGGCAGGATCGGCGATGTCGGTTCTGCCCCTATCATCCATTCCTTTGGAGGATACATATTGTGGCACCACCTAAGAAGGTAGTATATGGAACTTTGAGACCCATTTGGTGAAAGTTGGTACTTTGCAATCTATAAGGTATACCTCTAGACTTTGGTAAATATGATTAACTAACTAATTTCCCAAGCCTATTTGACTAACTCTATCCGGCCAATCCTATCTAGCCAGCCTTACCTTTTTCCAACCATCTCTATTTGACAACTTCTATCTGGCTAACTCTATCTAATAACTTCTGTTTAGCTACCTATGTTTCGTCACTTTTGTTTCGTAGCCTTTATCAAGCTATGATGTCCAATAATTTCTTTCTAGCAAACTCTATTTGGTTATGACCGATTTGGAAATTCACCTTCTAGTTATGGCCTATTTGGCCATTCTCTATATGAATATATCTTTGCATTTTCCTAGGAGGATAGTACATGGTTAGGTGGTCAAACGATCTTGATGTATGTACTTGTGTTCTGATACATCTTTGATGTTCCAGTTCTATTGTATAGATATGTTTTTTTTTGCAACTTGGAGTTCTTTTCTAAGTTGAGGTGACCTATTAGGGTCCCTGTTTTGTCAAGTCATCCAAGCATGGAAGTTTCTTTGACTTTAGAAAATTCCATTTGTAAATGGAAGATTCCTTCCTCTGTTGGGAGCATTTGTGTCTTTTATTATCATTTGTGTTGTAGTTTTTTCCACTATTTTGGTAGCGACTTGTGGTCCTTTTATTGCATCAAACTTGTTATTTGGGCATAGTGGGGTGTTAGAATTGGAATGATTCTTAGTCCATGGGTTAAAGAAAGCTATATGTTTTGTAGTTCAATCAATACTTCTAACAAGATGTATGGCTAGTTAAGGGGAAATACTAAGCCTATGAAGCTAAACTTATCACAATCCATCTATGAGGTGTAGAGCCTCTTACTAGGATCCGATTCATCCATGGTGAGATAGCTTTGCTAGAATTTCCTCGCATATGTGGGAAATTCAATGGTGATATCTTAAGTCACTCTCATCACATACCATCTGTTGTTATGGAGCTTATGCTAAGGATGTTTCCTGTCTGTTACGTGCTAGCTTGGCCACCCCTATACCAATATATTGAGGGAGTGCAATTTGTAGATATGCCATTCTCCATCCTTCATAGGACAAAGTCACGACTCCATACTCTCTTGAGGTTTTATGCCTTGATGACTTTTCAAAGTCACAGCTATCCTCTATAAACTTTGAGTCCATCAAAAATTTGTTAAGCGTAGAACAATAATTATAGAGGTCTAACACTTCTAAGTTCTATTTGCACTTTTGTCATGGTAAGAAGTATTGAAAATTCCATATTTTGGAATTTTTATTCAATAAATAGTATTTTTGTTGATAAAAATATTAAAGTATAATTTTTTTAATGAAAATGCGTGAAAATATAATTTTTGGAATTTTTATGGATTTTTTATGAATTTTTAACACAGGACAAATTAGAAGCATCCACGTAAGCAAAAGAGTTGATTGGGTAAGCCACGCAGATGCCACACTAGTAGAAGTGATCAATCGAAGATCACCACGTGTATAGTGTGACGCAACGCTATGCCACATGTTAGCACCATATTCAATTCAACTTGAGCACTTAGTCAATCGACTTGCCACACATCATCGCCGTATGGTGCTGACTTATCACACGTTGACCATATTAGTTTTCCCTTACCATGCGTAGCACTCTTATTCACCTAGTGAATCCTATATGTCACATGTCATACTACTATTGGTTGACATTGTTAATTTTGCTTGTTTTAATCTCAGCTCTTGATCTTAAGTTGATGCGACGGTCTAGATGATACTTGAGCTATATTTAACCCCTTAATCACCCCATAAACTCAAAAGAGCCAAAATTAACATCATTTTTATCAGTTTTTAGAGCTAAGAAGAGATAAAAAGATAGATAAATACAAAAGGAGATATAATTTTGATGGAGATTCAAGAGGAGATTGGTATTACAATTCAAGAGATTGATTTTTTTTCTTCTTCTACTCCTTTCTTTTTCAATTTTTATGTCTTTCTTTATGAAAAATATGAGCTTTACGAACAAAATTATGTCTAGTTAATTTATTAATCTAGGGGTCTTATGAACTCAATTTTCACCATATGATGATTTAATATTTTACCATAATTATGAATTCTATTCAATTATATTTTTTAATCTAATTTTTATACTATTAATTGTTTGGCCAACAATTGATCTATAAAGACAATTAAATAGATATGAGAGAATTATTTAATTGTTTATCTTGATCAAATAACATACATAATTTCAAGGTAGAGATGTGTGATTCTTATGTTTATGATTGATAATTGATGAACTTAATGAGTAGTATGCAATTTAATTGACATGAGAGTATGATTAAATTAATTACTATATAGTGTGTAGTTTACTTAAGAGATGAATACATGAAAGGTTAGTGATGAGTGCTCAAAAAGTACTAAAATTACCATGATTTTATGCACGTTAATTGATATAAATATATATATATATATATATATATATATTTATATGATTTTATCATATATTTATATAAATCTGTCTTTTTAGAATCACAGGTATTTTTATTGTTCTTCAGGTATTTTTATTGTTCTTCAGGTATTTTCGCTTAAAAAAGTAACTTAAAGACTCAAAGAAAAATACTGGAGGCAATACATCGCAAATATATTCATAAATTAAATGAGAAAAGGTCAACAAATATGGAAAAATTAGACAAAATGGGTCAAAAAGGAGGAAATTGCACATGCAACTGCGCCTAGCTGCACTGAACAACGCGAACGCATCACCCAGTCCATGTGCGCTTGCTCTCCATTCTGCATGCACTGTGCGCATCCCTGCTCCATTCCATGCACTCCTACGCCAGTTTGTGTGCGCCTGTGTCCATCTGCGCCCAGTCCATGACAGGATGTTTAGGATTTAATTTCGTTTTTAAAAGTTTGAATAATAAATTAAAAACCACATATATTCCTTCTTAGATCGACCTTGGGAGTATAATTATCATTTTCTATGAAATGATTCGTGCACTTGCAAGAGTTTCATAAATATAAAACCAAAGTATTGGTAGGATCGGCGATTCGGTTTTGCTCATCAAGTTTTTGGCGCCGTTGTCGGGGAAGGAATAACATTTTTAAATTATTTATCAAAATTTTAAAAACTTTTTGTGCTGTAAATAATTGTGATTTTTTTTATTTTGAGTTAAAAAAAAAAACAAAAAAGATGAAAGTTAACATGCTTAATTTAAAAAAAAGATTTACAATTTAAAAAAAAATAAAAAAAAACAATTTTTTTCTTTTTTATGTTCACATTTTCATTTTTTGTGTTTGATTTTATTTTCTTTGTGTGATTTAGTAATTTTTGGAATTTAAGAAAAAAATTCTCACAAAAATTTATCATTTCTTTAAATCAAATTTAAGTAAATTGTTAAGTCTTTTGTATAGTTAGATTAATTTTTGAAAATATATCATAAAATATTTTGTAATGTTTTTTTTGGTAATTAGTTAGTTTTTGTCATAACTAGTATTTCTTGATAAGATGTAGAAATTATATTAAACCCAAAATTGGTGTTTATGAATTTTTTTTAGTGGAGACTACCTTTATGAGATATAATTTGAGCCTAATTTCCTTTATTCAGAGTGAAATATATACTTTTTCTACTCCAAACACATTTCTTATTTCTTCAATTTTTTAGATGATCTCTATAGGTATTAGCATTGAATGTATGATTTTTTTCTCATCTTAATAGAGTGTCTTATATTTTTTTTATTATTTTTGCTTAGATTAAATGATTTAAGTAGAAATTGATAGTATATGCTTTTATCTCATTCGTGCATGACTGTTACAAAAAAAGAATAAGACATATATGGGGTGACCTAAACCAAAATAAAATAGAAAAGCCAAAAAATTAACCACTCACCAAAATCCTAAAAAAATATACAATCTGTACATGGGTTGACTCTCTAAAAAATATATATATTGAAAAAAAATCTTCAAAAAAAAGAGAGATAAAGAATATATAGTATAATCTACATACTATGACCCACATTGCCTACAAAGTTGTGAGTAAAGGCTAATTACAAAAGAAAGATATAGGAAGTAATTCCCTAAAAAATCATTGCACTTTCTTCATTTGTAAAAGGCATATATCTTGAAATTTTTTCTTAATGAGTTTGATTTATGCATGAAAATAATGTTTATATATGATATCTTTATAATTTATACATTCGGTTCCTATCATGAGATCAACATCAAAATAACACTGTGAGTCTTTATTCTTTATACATATGCAAACATATTAGTTCATTTCTACACATCAACTCTTTCGCATATAAATTAGTATGAGTGTTTGAACCCATAGGATTCAGTGGTTTGAGAGTATTGACTAGTGAGGAATAGAGTCGAAGCGAATTCAGATTCCAGACACTGAAATTGGGTGAAATTAAATTGATACATTTTTTATATGAAATATGAAAATGATTTTCGACTAATTATTATAATAAATCATGATTGTTTAAGAAGATTAAAATAACTTATGCTTTGGATTTTAATTATGATCTTAAAAGAGATTAAAAGTATGAGACATTTTTGTGTTATGTTTCATGTTGTTTTCTTTTATTTTATTCTTCAAAGTTAAATTTTAATATTGTTGTAATTTTAATTTCTAAGTTGTTGTTTTTATTATTTGTTTTTTTACCTTTTACATTTACTTTAATGTATGTGGGTATCATTACTGAAAACCCAAACGAGACTCAAACTCGTCCATTATGGTAACCTAGGAGTTTAAAGGCTTGTTGCATATGCTAAATGCAACCGTGTCAATCCACGGAAGTGATTTAGGATAGTTTAATTTTTAGTTTTTATCACTTCTCTTGCTAAGGGACTAGTACGAAGCTGGTTGGGGGTTGTGATAAGTGCTCAAAAATTACTAAAATTACCATGATTTTAGTACTTTTTGAGCACTCATCAACCATCTTAACCATGTTCTTAGCAATTCAATCTTTCTTATTCCTTTGAGTTTATGGCTTCCAAAATTGTTCGCATATAGGATCCATATCATTTGGTATCAAAGCCTTGGTTGCCCAAAATAGGATATCTATCTTCATATATCTATTTTTTGAATTTTAGATTGAAAAAATTTGCCATTTTATTGTTTTTTGCATTCTTAAGTTCCAAATCACATAAAAAGAAAGGAAATATTTCCTACAAGTCTTTTGTTTTCTTTAGATTTTGTTGTCATTATTTTTGTCTTGGAAATTCATTTCATACTTTTCTTTTAATTCACTGTATCTTTTTCTTCATCTTTGTTTTTAGTGTTCAACCTATCTTTGTTCTTGAATAAAAAACAACATAACTTCGGTAGTTTGTAGTTAAAAAAAACGAAGTTAATAATTGGGGTTGCAACTTTAAACTATAATAACTTTTAAGTCATACAATGAAACGACTATTATAACATGTCAAATCTACACTTATTTCGATTCTTAAAAACACAAAAGAAACAAAAGTTCAGTTCTCCCCATTTTCGAATCCAAATTCCATCCCTTATACTACTTTCCGATGTCTTATAATTTGGTCGCTCCTTATTGCGTTTTTTTTCTGTTCTTGTTCTTTAGGATTAAAATTTGATGATCTTAACCATGTTCTTAGCAGTTTAATGTTTCTTATTTCTTTGAGTTCATGGGTTCCAAAATTGTTCACATAAAGGATCCGTATCATTTGGTATCAAAGCCATGGTTTCCCAAAATATGATATCTATCTTCATATATCTATTTTTTGAAATTTAGATTTAATAAAATTTTCCATTTTATTGTTTTTTGCATTCTTAAGTTCCAAATCACAGAAAAAGAAAGGAAATATTTCCTACAAGTCTTTTGTTTTCTCTAGATTTTGTTGTCAATATTTTTGTCTTGGCATTTCATTTCATACTTTTCTTTTAATTCACTGAATCTTTTTCTTGTTCTTTTTTTTCTGTGTTCAACCTAACTTTGTTCTTGAGTAAAAAAAAACAGAACTTCTACAGTTCGCAGTAAAAAAAAAGAAGTTATTAATTGGGGTTGCAACTTTAAATTGTTATAACTTTTAACTCATGTATCGAAACAACTATTATTATATATCAAATCAAAGCTCATTTCGATTCCTAAAAACACAAAAGTAACAATAGTTTAGTTCTCCCCATTTTTGAACACAAATTCCATCCCTTACGCTACTTTCTAACATCTTATAATTTGGTCGCACCGTATTGCATTGTTTTCTGTTCTTGTCCTTCAGGGTTCCAATTCCAACATATTAATCATGTTCTTAGCAATTTAATCTTTCTCGTTCTTTTGAATTTATGGGTTCCAAAATTGTTCGCCTAAATGATCCGTATCATTTGGTATCAAAGCCTTGGTTGCCTAAAATAGGATATCTATCTTCATATATCTATTTTTTGAATTTTAGATTTAATAAGATTTGTCATTTTATTTCTTTTTGAATTCTTAAGTCATAAATCACAAAAAAAGAAAGAAATATTTTCCTACAAGCCTTTTGTTTTCTTTAGATTTTGTTGTCATTATTTTCGTATTTGCATTTCATTTCGTACTTTTATTTTAATTCACTATATCATTTCTTGTTCTTTTTTTCCATGTTCAACCTAACTTTGTTCTTGAGTAAAAAACATCAGAACTTCTGAAGTTCGTAGTAAAAAAAAGAAGTTATTAATTTGGGTTGCAACTTTAAACTATTATAACTTTTAACTCGTGCATCGAAATGACTATTATAATATATCAAATAAAAGCTCATTTCAATTTGTAAAAACACAATAGTTTAGTTCTCCCTGTTTTTGTACCCAAATTCTATCCCTTACACTACTTTCTCATGTCTTATAATTTGGTCGCACCTTATTGCGTTGTTTTCTATTCTTGTTCTTTAGGGTTCCAATTTGATCATCTTAACCATGTTATTAGCAATTCTATCTTTCTTATTCCTTTGAGTTCATGGCTTCCAAAATTGTTTGCCTAAAGGATCCGTATCATTTGGTATCAATGCCTTGGTTGCCTAAAATAGGATATTAGTCTTCATATATCTATTTTTTGAATTTTAGATTTAATAAGATTTGCCATTTTATTTATTTTTTGCATTCTTAAGTCATTAATCACAAAAAAAGAAAGAAATATTTTCCTACAAGTCTTTTGTTTTCTTTAGATTTTGTTGTCATTATTTTCGTATATGCATTTCATTTCATACTTTTCTTTTAATTCACTGTTTCATTTTCTCCTTCTTTGTTTTCGGTGTTCAACCTATCTTTGTTCTTGAATAAAAAACAACAGAACTTCTGCAGTTCACAGTTTAAAAAAAAGAAGTTATTAATTGGGTTTGCAACATTAAACTATTATAACTTTTAACTCGTGTATCGAAATGACTATTATTATATATCAAATCAAAGCTCATTTCGATTCATAAAAGCACAAAAGTAACAATAGTTTAGTTCTCCCCATTTTTGAACACAAATTCCATCCCTTACACTACTTTTCCACGTCTTATAAATTGGTTACACCTTATTGCGTTGTTTTCTGTTCTTGTTGTTTAAGATTCCAATTTGATCATCTTAAACATGTTCTTAGCAATTCAATCTTTCTTATTCCTTTGAGTTCATATGTTCCAAAATTGTTTGCATAAAGGATCCGTATCATTTGGTATCAAAGCCTTGGTTGAATAAAATAGGATATCTATCTTCATATATTTATTTTTTGAATTTTAGATTTAATAAGATTTTCCATTTTATTTATTTCTGCATTCTTAAGTCATAAATCACAAAAAAAGAAAGAAATATTTTCCTACAAGTCTTTTGTTTTCTTTAGATTTTGTTGTCATTATTTTCATATTTGCATTTCATTTCGTACTTTTCTTTTAATTCATTGTATCATTTTCTTGTTCTTTTTTTTTTCATGTGCAATCTATCTTTGTTCTTGAGTAAAAAACAACAGAAATTTTGTATTTTGTAATTAAAAAAGAAGAAGTTATTAATTGGGGTTGTAAATTTAAACTGTTATAACTTTTAACTCGTGTATCGAAATGACTATTATTGTACATTAAATTATAGGTCATTTCGATTCGTAAAAACACAAAAGTAACAATAGTTTATTTCTCCCTATTTTTGAACACAAATTCCATCCCTTACACTACTTTCTGACATCGTATAATTTGGTCGCACCTTATTGCATTGTTTTCTGTTCTTGTTCTTTAGGGTTCTAATTTGATCATCTTAACCATGTTCTTAGCAATTCAATCTTTCTTATTCCTTTGAGTTCATGGCTTCCAAAATTGTTCGCATAAAGGATCTGTATCATTTGGTATCAAAGCCTTGTATGCCCAGAATAGGATATATATCTTCATATATCTATTTTTTGAATTTTAGATTAAATAAAATTTGCCATTTTATTGTTTTTTGAATTCTTAAGTTCCAAGTCACAAAAGAAGAAAGAAAATATTTCCTACAGTTTTTCATTTTCTTAGATTTTGTTGTCATTATTCTTGTCTTGGCATTTTATTTCGTAGTTTTCTTTTAATTCACTGTATCTTTTTCTTGTTCTTTTTTTTCTTGTTCAACCTATCTTTGTTCTTGAGTAAAAAACAACATAAATTTTGCAGTTCATAGTTAAAAAAAGAAGTTATTAATTGAGGTTGCAACTTTAAACTATTATAACTTTTAACACGTGTATCGACACAACTATTATTGTACATTAAATCAAAGCTCATTTCGATTCGTAAAAACACAAAAGTAACAATAGTTTAGTTCTCCCTATTTTTGAACACAAATTCCTTCCCTTACCCTACTTTCTGACGTCATATAATTTGGTCGCACCTTATTGCGTTATTTTCTGTTCTTGTTCTTTAGGGTTCCAATTTGATCATCTTAAACATATTCTTAGCAATTCAAACTTTCTTATTCCTTTCAGTTCATGGGTTCCAAAATTGTTTGCATAAAGGATCCGTATCATTTGGTATCAAAGATTTGGTTGCTTAAAATAGAATATCTATATTCATATATATATATATATATATATATATATATATTTTGAATTTTAGATTGAATGTTTTTGCCATTAAATTGTTTTTTGCATTCTTAAGTTCCAAATCACATAAAAAGAAAGGAAATGTATCCTACAAGTCTTTTGTTTTCTTTAGATTTTGTTGTCATTATTTTCGTCTTGGAAATTCATTTGGTACTTTTCTTTTAATTCACTGTATCTTTTTCTTGTTCTATTTTTTTCTGTGTTCAACCAAACTTTGTTCTTGAGTAAAAAACAACAGAACTTCTGCAGTTCGTAGTAAAAAAAAGTTTTTAATTGGGGTTGCAAATTCAAACTATTATAACTTTTAACTCGTGTATCGAAATGACTATTATAATATATCAAATCAAAGCTCATTTTGCTTCGTAAAAACAGAAAAGTAACAATAGTTTAGTTCTCCCCGTTTTTGAACCCAAATTCTATCCCTTATGCTACTTTCTAACATCTTATAATTTGGTCGCACCTTATTGCGTTGTTTTCTGTTCTTGTTCTTCAGGGTTCCAATTCCATCATCTTAACCATGTTCTTAGCAATTCAATCTTTCTGAATCCTTTGAGTTCAAGGCTTCTAAAATTGTTCACCTAAAGGATCCGTATCATTTGGTATCAAAGCCTTGGTTGGATAAAATAGGATATCTGTCATCATATATCTATTTTTTGAATTTTAGATTTAATAAGATTTGCCTTTTTATTTCTTTTTTCATTCTTAAGTCATAAATTACAAAAAAAGAAAGAAATATTTTCCTACAAGTCTTTTGTTTTCTTTAGATTTGTTGTCATTATTTTCGTATTTGAATTTCATTTTGTACTTTCTTTTAATTCACTGTATCATTTTATTCTTCTTTGTTTTCGGTGTTCAACCTATCTTTGTTTTTGAATAAAAAATAATAGACCTTCTGCAGTTCGTAGTTCAAAAACAAAGAAGTTATTAATTGGGGTTGAAACTTTAAACTCTTATAACATTTAACTCGTACAATGAAATGACTATTATAATATGTCAAATCTAAACTCATTTTGATTCTTAAAAACACAAAAGAAACAATAGTTCAGTTCTCTATTTTTGAACACAAATTCCATCCCTTACACTACTTTCTGACATCTTATAATTTGGTCGCACCTTATTGTGTTGTTTTCTGTTCTTGTTCTTCAGGGTTGCAATTCGATCATCTTAACAATATTCTTAGCAATTCAATCTTTCTTATTCCTTTGAGTTCATGGGTTCCAAAATTGTTTGCATAAAGGATCCGTATCATTTGGTATCAAAGTTTGGGTTGCCCAAAATAGGATATCTATCTTCATATATCTATTTTTTGAATTTTAGATTTAATAAAATTTTCCATTTTATTGTTTTTTGCATTCTTAAGTTCCAAATCACAAAAAAAAGAAAGGAAATATTTCCTACAAGTCTTTTGTTTTCTTTAGATTTTGTTGTCATTATTTTCGTCTTGGCATTTAATTTCATTATTTTCTTTTAATTCACTATATATTTTTCTTGTTTTTTTATTTTCGTGTTCATCCTAACTTTGTTCTTGATTAAAAAACAACAGAATTTCTACAATTAGTAGTTTTAAAAAAAGAAGTTATTAATTGGGGTTGCAAATTTCAACTATTATAACTTTTAAGTCTTACAATCCAACGACTATTATTATATTTCAACAGAAAGCTCATTTCGATTCGTAAAAACACAAAAGTAACAATAGTTTAGTTCTCCCCGTTTTTGAACACAAATTCCATCCCTTACACTACTTTCCAACGTCTTATAATTTTGTCGCACTTTATTGCGCTGTTTTCTGTTCTTGTTCTTTAGGGTTCCAATTTGATCATCTTAAACATGTTCTTAGCAATTCAATCTTTCTAGTTCCTTTGAGTTCATGGGTTATAAAATTGTTTGCATAAAGGATTCGTATCATTTTTTATCAAAGCCTTGGCTGCCCAAAATAAAATATTTATCTTCATATATCTATTTTTTGAATTTTAGATTGAATTTTCTTTTCCCAATCACATAAAAAGAAAGGAAATATTTCCTACAAGTCTTGTGTTTTCTTTCGATTTTGTTGTCATTATTTTTGTCTTGGAAATTCATTTTGTACTTTTCTTTTAATTCACTGTATCTTTTTCTTGTTCTTTTTTTCTGTGTTCAACCTAACTTTGTTCTTGAGTTGAAAGCAACATAACTTCTGCAGTTTGTAGTTAAAGAAAGAAGTTATTAATTGGGGTTGCAACTTTATCCTACTATAACTTTTAACTCGTGCATCGAAACGACTATTATAATATATCAAATCGAAGCTCATTTCGATTTTTAAAAACACAAAAGTGACAATAGTTTAGTTGTCCCCATTTTGAACCCAACTTCTATCCCTTACACTACTTTCTGACGTCTTATAATTTGGACGCACCTTATTGTGTAGTTTTCCGTTCTTGTTCTTTAGGGTTCCAATTCCATCATCTTAATGATGTTCTTAGCAATTCAATCTTTCTTATTCCTTTGAGTTCATGGGTTCCAAAATTGTTTGCCTAAAGGATCCGTATCATTTGGTATCAAAGCCTTGGTTGAATAAAATAGGATATCTATCTTCATATATTTATTTTTTGAATTTTAGATTTAATAAGATTTTCCATTTTATTTCTTTCTGCATTCGTAAGTCATAAATCACAAAAAAAGAAAGAAATATTTTCCTACAAGTCTTTTGTTTTCTTTGGATTTTGTTGTCATTATTTTAGTATTTTCATTTCATTTGGTACTTTTCTTTTAACTCTCTGTGTCATGCGGTATCAAAGCCTTGTATGCCTAGAAAGGATATCTATCTTCATATATATATTTCTTGAATTTATATTTAATAAAATTTTCCATTTTATTATTTTTTGCATTCTTAAGTTCCAAATCACAATATATATATATATATATTTCCTACAAGTCTTTTGTTTTCTTTAGATTTTGTTGTCATTATTTTTGCCTTGTCATTTTATTTTTTACTTTTCTTTTAATTCATTGTATCTTTTACTTGTTCTTTTTTTCGTGTTCAACCTATCTATGTTCTTGAATAAAAAACAACAGAACTTCTACAAATCGTAGTTTAAAAAAAATTATTAATTGGGGTTGCAACTTTAAACTGTTATAACTTTTAAGTCATACATCGAAACGACTATTATAATATATCTAATCTAACCTCATTTTGATTTTTAAAAACACAAAATAAACAATAGTTCAGTTCTCCCCGTTTTTGATCCTAGATTCCATCGCTTACACTACTTTTCGGCGTCTATAATTTGGTAGCACCTTATTTCGTTGTTTTCTGTTCTTGTTCTTTAGGGTTCTAGTTTGATCATCTTAACCATGTTCTTAGCAATTTAATCTTTCTTATTCCTTTGAGTTCATGGGTTCCAAAATTGTTCGCCAAAAGGATCCGTATCATTTGGTATCAAAGCCTTGGTTGCCTAGAATAGGATATCTATCGTCATATATCTATTTTTTGAATTTTAGATTTAATAAAATTTGCTATTTTATTGTTTTTTGCATTCTTAAGTTAAAAATCACAAAAAAAGAAAGCAAATATTTCCTACAAGTCTTTTGTTTTCTTTAGATTTTGTTGTCATTATTTTCGTCTTGGCATTTA
This sequence comes from Hippophae gyantsensis, assembly GCA_030763125.1. Lineage (NCBI taxonomy): Eukaryota > Viridiplantae > Streptophyta > Magnoliopsida > Rosales > Elaeagnaceae > Hippophae > Hippophae gyantsensis. Next base: position 54,633,326 of record CM061028.1, read on the forward strand.
ATTTCATTCTTTTCTTTTAATTCACTGTATCTTTCTCTTGTTCTTTTATTTCTATTTTCAACCTATCTTTGTTCTTGAGTAAAAAACAACAGAACTTCTGTAGTTTGTAGTTTAAAAAAATGAAGTTATTAATTGGGGTTGCAACATTAAACTGTTATAACTTTTAAATCGTGTATTGAAACGACTATTATTATATATCAAATCAAAGCTCATTTTGATTTGTAAAAATACAAAAGAAACAATAGTTTAGTTCTCCCCGTTTTTGAACCCAAATTCTATCCCTTACGCTACTTTCTGACGACTTATAAGCTGGTCGCACCTTATTGCGTTGTTTTCTGTTCTTGTTCTTTAGTTTTCCAATTCTATCATCTTAACCTTGTTCTTAGTAATTCAATCTTTCTTATTCCTTTGAGTTCATGGGTTCCAAAATATTTTGCATAAAGGATCCGTATCATTTGGTATCAAAGCCTTTCATGAGTGCTCAAAAAGCACTAAAACTACCATGAATTTATGCACATTAATTAATTAAAAATATATATATTTATATGATTTTATCATATATATTTATATAAATCTGTCTTTTCAGAATCCTGGGTATTTTTATTGTTTTTCAGGTATTTTTGCTTGAAAACGTTACTTAAAGACTCAAAGAGGAATATTGGAGGCAATACATCACAAATATATTCATAAAATAAACGAGAAAATCGCACACCCATTCCACATGGGCCCGCGTTCATCAGCACCCGTTCCCACGCACAGTATTTCCCTATCCGCACATGCTTGCTCTCCATTCCGCGCGCCCCCTGCTCTAGTCTACGAGCGCTGCTGCCCATCTATGCCCAGTCCGCACTCTTCGCTGCGCCCATTTGCCCCAATCCGTATGCGCCGTGGTGCCCCACGCCATCATGACATCAGCAATGATGTCATCATTCACTACTCTGTGTTTCCACCATTTTTTCACCCACTTTTCTTCCCTTCCTCACCTATAAATACCCCCATTCTCTTCACTTCAAATCACACCTAAAAACCCATCTTCTTCTTTCTTTCTTTCTCCTCATTTCTTAGTTTTTAGTTTTTCCGTAGTTAGTTTTTCTTAGTTTTAGAGTTATTCTCTTTTTGAGAAGAACTAATTATGTTTTTGTAATTTATTTATTTTTTATTCAATAAATGGAAGTGCAAATTCCATTTAGAGGTTTTCCAGCAACAAAGTTAGCATCAAAATACTGTAAGGATTTTATTTTCTTTGTAGTTATTTTTTATGTTTTATGCTTATATGTTATATTTAATTTGTCTGTGATTAAATTTAAAATTGTTGGCTGTTTGTAAACATGATATAATAATAACGTTGTTATGCTTGCGAAATATTAAATAGGTAAAAATATCTAAAATGAATTGATTTTATTTTTATTCAAGGTTTTATATTAGGAATGTTAGAGAGAAATATATTATTTTTCATTACAAACTTAAATTTGAAAATTAGATTTTAAGGTTTAGTTATCCAGTCTGATTTAGAGTAGTGCTCTTTTATTTGTTGGTACAATCGCTCAGTAGTTAGAGTGAAGCTCTATTTCAAAAGTTTTTATAAGAATTATTATTTGAAAATGTATTAACAACATGTTTTCAGTAGTGGTTTTAAAACTTGAAAGTTAGTACTCGGATAACTAAATTCTTAGGTTTAATTTGAATAACTTGAATAAAGTTTAAACTGTCTAACCCCACCAAAGGTGGCATTTAAATGGTTCATTTTCAATCTCTTAGAAAAAGGAATTAATTTAATTAACCAAATTAGTTATCAACCCCACCCATAGGTGTTAATTGATTTGTTTAGTTAACAAAGAATATCTAATCCCACCAAAGGTGGTATTCATATAAAAAAGAGAGAATCAATAAATATCAATTTATATCTTTAATAACCTAAATAATATGAGCAAGCATAATTAACTTAGTTATTATATCCATAAATACTCCACTATTATAAAAGATAAAATTTGCATAAATGTTTATTGAATCCGTATTTATGTTTATTTTTATGTTATTAGATTAAAAACACAAAAACTCAAATATCGTGATAGGATGTTTAGGATTTAATTTCGTTTTTAAAAGTTTGAACAATAAATTAAAAACCATATATATTCTATCCTTAGATCGACCTTGGGAGTATACTTATCATTTTCTACAAAATGATTCGTGCACTTGCGAGAGTTTTATAAATATAAAACCAAAGCGATGGCAGGATCGGCTATGCCGGTTCTTCCCATCAGCCTTGTATGCCAAGAAAGGATATCTATCTTCATATATTTATTTTTTGAATTTATATTTAATAAAATTTACAATTTTATTGTTTTTTGCATTCTTAAGTTCCAAATCACAAAAAAGGAAAGAAAATATTTCCTACACATCTTTTGTTTTCTTTTGATTTTGTTGTCATTATTTTTGTCTTGGCATTTTATTTCGTACTTTTCTTTTAATTCATTGTATCTTTTTCTTGTTCTTTTTTTCCGTGTTCAACCTATCTTTGTTCTTGAGTAACGATAAAACTTCTACAGTTCGAAATTTTAAAAAAAAAAGTTATTAATTGGGGTTGAAACTTTAAACTATTATAACTTTTAAGTCGTACATCGAAACAAATATTATAATAGTTCAGTTTTCCTCATTTTTGAACCCAAATTCTATCCCTTACACTATTTTCTAATGTCTTATAATTTGGTCGCACCTTATTGTGTTGTTTTCTGTTCTTGTTCTCTAGGGTTCCAATTCGATCATCTTAATAATGTTCTTAGCAATTCATTCTTTCTTATTCCTTTGAGTTCATGGGTTCCAAAATTGTTTGCATAAAGGATCCGTATCATTTGGTATCAAAGCCTTGTATGCCCAAAATAGGACATCTATCTTCATATATCTATTTTTTGAATTTTAGATTGAATAATATTTTCCATTTTATTTTGTTTTGCAATTTTAAGTCACAAATCACAAAAAAAGAAAGAAATATTTTCCTACAAGTCTTTTGTTTTCTTTAGATTTTGTTGTCAATATTTTCTAATTTTCATTTCATTTTGTACCTTTATTTTAAGTCACTATATCATTTTCTTCTTCTTTGTTTTCATTATTCAACCTATCTTTGTTCTGAAATAAAAAGCAACAAAACTTCTGCAGTTCGTAGTTGAAAAATAAAGAAGTTATTAATTGGGGATGCAACTTTAAACTATTATAACTTTTAAGTCGTACATCGAAATGACTACTATAATATATCAAATCTAAACTCATTTCTATTCTTAAAGACACAAAAAGAAAACAATAGTTAAGTTCTCCGCGTTTTTGACCCCAAATTCCATCGCTTACACTACTTTCCGACGTCTTATAATTTGGTCGTACCTTTTTGCGTTGTTTTCTATTCTTGTTCTTTTGGGCTCAAATTCGATAATCTTAACCTTGTTCTTAGCAATTCAATCTTTCTTATTCCTTTAAGTTCATGGGTTCCAAAATTGTTCGCATACAGGATCCGTATCATTTGGTATCAAAGCCTTGGTTGCCCAAAATAGGATATCTATCTTCATATATCTATTTTTGTTTTCTTTAGATATTATTGTCATTATTTTCATCTTGGCATTTCATTTCATACTTTTCTTTTAATTCACTGCATCATTTTCTTGTTTTTTTTTTCGGTGTTCAACCTATCTTTGTTCCTGAATAAAAAACAACATAATTTCTACACTTCCTAGTTTAAATAAAAAGAAGTTATTAATTGGGGTTACAACTTTAAACTGTTATAACTTTTAACTCGTGTATCGAAATGACTATTATAATATATCAAATCGAAGCTCATTTCGATTTTCAAAAACATAAAGGAAAAAATAGTTCAGTTATCCACGATTTTGAAACCAAATTCCATCGCTTACACTACTTTGTGACGTCTTATAGTTTGGTCGCACATTTTTGCATTGTTCTCTATTCTTGTTCTTTAGGGTTCCAATTTGATCATCTTAATCATGTTCTTAGCAATTTAATCTTTCTTATTCCTTAGAGTTCATGGCTTCCAAAATTGTTCGCATAAAGGATCCGTATTATTTAGTATCAACGCCTTGGTTGCCCTAAATAGGATATCTATCTTCGTATATCTATTTTTTGAATTTTAGATTTAATAAGATTTTACATTTTATTTCTTTCTACATTCTTAAGTCATAAGTCACAAAAAAAGAATGAAATATATTCCTGCAAGTCTTTTGTTTTCTTTAGATTTTGTTGTCATTATTTTCGTATTTGCATTTCATTTCGTACTTTTATTTTAATTCATTGTATCATTTTATTGTTCTTTATTTTCGGTGTTCAACCTGTCTTTGTTCATGAATAAAAAACATAGAATTTCTACAGTTCCCAGTTTTAAAAAGAAGTCATTAATTGGGGTTGCACCTTTAAACTATTATAACGTTTAAGTCGTACATCGAAACGACTATTATAATATATCAAATCTAAACTCATTTTGATTCTTAAAAACAAAAAGTAACAACAGTTTAGTTCTCCCCGTTTTTGATCCCAAATTCCATAGCTTATACCACTTTCCCACGTCTTATAATTTGGTTACATCTTTTTCATTGTTTTCTATTCTTGTTCTTTAGGGTTCCAATTTGATCATCTTAACCATGTTCTTAGCAATTCAATATTTCTTATTCCTTTGAGTTCAGGGGTTCCAAAATTGTTCGCATAAAGGATTTGTATCATTTGGTATCAAAACCTTGGTTGCCCAAAATAGGATATCTATCTTCATATATCTATTTTTTGAATTTTAGATTTAATAAAATTTTTCATTTTATTGTTTTTTGCATTCTTAAGTTCCAAATTAGAAAAAAAGAAAGTAAATATTTCCTACAAGTCTTTTTTTTCTTTTGATTTTTTTGTCATTATTTTCGTCTTGGCATTTCATTTCATTCTTTTCTTTTAATTCACTGTATATTTTTCTTATTCTTTTATTTCCGTGTTCAACCTATCTTTGTTCTTGAGTAAAAAAAAAAGAGAACTTCTGTAGTTAGGAGTTAAAAAAAAAGTTCTTAATTGGGGTTGCAACTTTAAACTGTTATAACTTTTAACTCATGTATCGAAAAGACTATTATTATATATCAAATCAAAGCTCATTTTGATTCGAAAAAACACAAGAGAAACAATAGTTTAGTTCTCCCAGTTTTGAACCAAACTTTATCCCTTATGTTACTTTTTGTTGACTTATAATTTGGTCGTAGCTTATTGCGTTGTTTTCTGTTCTTGTTTTTAGTTTTGCAATTCGATCATCTTAACCTTGTTCTTAGCAATTCAATATTTCTTATTCCTTTGAGTTCATGGGTTTCAAAATTTTTCACATAAAGGATCCGTATTATTTGGTATCAAAGCGTTGTATGCCAAGAAAGGATATCTATCTTCATATATTTATTTTTTAAATTTATATTTAATAAAATTTGCTATTTTATTGTTTTTTGCATTTTTAAGTTCCAAATCACAAAAAAAGAAAAAAAATATTTCCTACACGTCTTTTGTTTTCTTTAGATTTTGTTGTCATTATTTTCGTCTTGGCATTTCATTTCATACTTTTCTTTAAATTCACTATATCTTTTTGTTGTTCTTTTTTTTCTGTGGTCAACCTAACTTTGTTCTTGAGTAAAAAACAACAGAACTTTTACAATTCACAGTTTAGAAAAGAAGAAGTCATTAAATGGGGTTGCAGCTTTAAACAGTTATAACTTTTAACTCGTGTATCGAAATGACTATTATAATATATCAAATCGAAGCACATTTCAATTTGTAAAAACATAAAAGAAACAATAGTTCAGTTATCCCCGGTTTTGACCCCAAATTCCATCACTTATGCTACTTTCTGACGTCTTATAATTTGGTTGCACCTTATTGCGTTGTTTTTTGTTCTTGTTTTTTAGGGTTCCAATTCGATCATCTAAACAATGTTCTTAGCAATTCATTCTTTCTTATTCCTTTGATTTCATGGGTTCCAAAATTGTTTGCATAAAGAATCCGTATCATTTGGTATCAAAGCCTTGTGTGCCCAAAATAAGATATCTATCTTCATATATCTATTTTTTGAATTTTAGATTGAATACGATTTTCCATTTTATTGTTTTCTGCATTTTTAAGTCACAAATCACAAAAAAAGAAAGAAATATTTTCCTACAAGTCTTTTGTTTTATTTAGATTTTGTTGTCAATATTTTTGAATTTGCATTTCATTTCGTACCTTTATTTTAAGTCACTATATCATTTTCTTCTTCTTTGTTTTTGTTATTCAACCTATCTTTGTTCTGAAATAAAAAGCAACAAAATTTCTGCAGTTCGCAGTTTAGAAAAAAGAAGTTATTAATTGGGGATGCAATTTAAACTATTATAACTTTTAAGTCGTACATCGAAACGACTATTATAATATATCAAATCTAAACTCATTTCGATTCTTAAAAGCACAAAAAGAAAACAATAGTTAAGTTCTCCCCATTTTTGAACCCAAATTCCATAGCTTCCACTACTTTCTGACCTCTTATAATTTGGTCGTACCTTTTTGCGTTGTTTTCTATTCTTGTTCTTTAGAGTTCCAATTCGATAATCTTAACCTTGTTCTTAACAATTCAATCTTTCTTATTCCTTTGAGATAATGGGTTCCAAAATTGTTCGCATAAAGGATCCCTTTCATTTGGTATCAAAGACTTGTATGCCGAGAAAGGATATCTATCTTCATATATATAGTTTTTGAATTTATATTTAATAAAATTTCCATTTTTTTGTTTTTTTGCATTCTGAAGATCCAAATCACAAAAATAGAAAGAAAATATTTCCTACAAGTGTATTGTTTTCTTTAGATTTTGTTGTCATTATTTTTGTATTGTCATTTTATTTCGTACTTTTCTTTTAATTCAATGTATCTTTTTCTTGTTTTTTTTTTCGTGTTCAACCTTTCCTTGTTCTTGAATAAAAAACAAGAAAACTTCTACAGTTCTTAGTTTAAAAAAAGTTATTAATTGGGGTTGTAACTTTAAAATATTATAACTTTTAAGTCATAAATCGAACGACTATTATAATATATCAAATTTAAACCTATTTCAATTCTTAAAAACACAAAAGAAACAATAGTAGAGTTCTCCCCATTTTTGATCCCAGATTCCATCGCTTACACTACTTTCCGACGCCTTATAATTTGGTCGCACCTTATTGCGTTGTTTCTTGTTCTTGTTCTTTAGGGTTCCAATTCGATCATCTTAACAATGTTCTTTGCAATTAAATCTTTCTTATTCCTTTGAATTCATGGGTTCAAAAATTGTTTGCATAAAGGATCCGTATCATTTGGTATCAAAGCCTTGTATGCCCAAAATAGGATACCTATCTTCATATATCTTTTTTTTAATTTTAGATTTAATTAGATTTTCCATTTTATTGTTTTCTACATTCTTAAGTCACAAATAAAAAAAAAGAAATATTTTCCTACAAGTCTTTTGTTTTCTTTAGATTTTGTTGTCATTATTTTCGAATTTGCATTTCATATAGTACTTTCTTTTAATTCACTGTATCATTTTCTTTTTCTTTGTTTTCAGTGTTCAATCTATCTTTGTTCTTGAATAAAAAACAACAAAACTTCTCTAGTTCGTAGTTTAAAAAAGAAGAAGTTATTAATCGGGGTTGCAACTTTAAACTATTATAACTTTTAAGTTGTACATCGAAATGACTATTATAATATATCAAATCTAAACTCATTTCGATTCTTAAAAACACAAAAGAAACAATAGTTCAGTTCTCCCCGTTTTTGAACCCAAATTCCATCCCTTACACTTCTCTCCGATGTCAAATAATTTGGTCGCTCCTTATTGCATTGTTTTTTGTACTTGTTCTTCAGGGTTCCAATTCGGTCATCTTAATAATGTTCTTTGCAATTTAATGTTCTTTGCAATTCAATCTTTCTTATTCCTTTGAGCTCATGGGTTCAAAATTATTTTGCATAAAGGATCCATATCATTTGGTACCAAAGCCTTGTATGCCCAAAATAGGATATATGTCTTCATATATCTATTTTTTTTAATTTCCAATTTAATTAGATTTTCCATTTTATTTCTTTCTGCATTTTTAAGTCATAAATCACAAAAAAAGATAGAAATATTTTCCACAAGTCTTTTGTTTTCTTTAGATTTTGTTGTCAATATTTTTGAATTTGCATTTCATTTCATACTTTCCTTTTAATTCACTATATCATTTTCTTGTTCTTTGATTTCAGTGTTCAACATATCTTTGTTCTTGAGAAAACAACAACAGAACTTCTACAGTTCGTAGTTTAAAAAAAAGTTATTAATTGGGGTTGCAACTTGAAACTATTATAACTTTTAAGTTGTACATCGAAACAACTATTATAATATATTAAATCGAAGCTCATTTTGATTCATAAAAACATAAAAGAAACAATAGTTTAGTTCTCCCCGTTTTTGAACTCCAAATTCTATCCCTTACGCTACTTTCTGATGTCCTATAATTTGGTCGTACCTTATTGCGTTGTTTTTGGTTCTTGTTCTTTAGGGTTCCAATTCGATCATATTAACCATGTTCTTGAAAATTCAATTTTCTTATTCCTTTGAGTTCATGGGTTCCAAAATTTTTCGCCTAAAGGATCCGTATCATTTGGTATCAAAGCCTTGTATGCGCAAAATAGAATATCTATCTTCATATATCTATTTTTTGAATTTTAGATTTAATAAAGTTGGCCATTTTATTGTTTTTCGCATTCTTAAGTTCCAAATCACAAAAAAGAAAGAAAATATTTCCTACAAGTCTTTTGTTTTCTTTAGATTTTGTGGTCATTGTTTTTGTATTTGCATTTCATTTCGTGCTTTTCTTTTAATTCACTGTATCATTTTCTTGTTCTTTGTTCTTGAATAAAAAACAACAAAACTTCTGCAGTTCTTAGTTTAAAAAAGAAGAAGTTATTAATTGGGGTTGCAACTTTAAACTATTATAACTTTTAATTCGTACATCGAAAAAAATATTATAATATATCAAATCTAAACTCATTTCGATTCTTAAAAACACAAAAGAAACAATAGTTTAGTACTCCCCATTTTTGAACCCAAATTCCATCACTTACACTACTTTTTGACGTCTTATAATTTGGCACACCTTATTGCGTTGTTTTCTATTCTTGTTCTTTAGGGTTCCAATTCGATAATCTTAACATTGTTCTTAGAAATTCAATCTTTCTTATTCCTTTGAATTCATGGCTTCCAAAATTGTTCACCTAAAGGATTCGTATCATTTGGTATCAAAGCCTTGGTTGCCTAAAATAGGATATCTATCTTCATATATCTATTTTTTGAATTTTAGATTTAATAAGAGTTTCCATTTTTTTTTCTTTTTGCATTCTTAAGTCATAAATAACAAAAAAAGAAAGAAATATTTTCCTACAAGTCTTTTGTTTTCTTTAGATTTTGTTGTCATTATTTTCGTATTTGCATTTCATTTCGTACTTTTCTTTTAATTCACTCTATCATTTTCTTGTTCTTTATTTTTGGTCACAGTTATAAAAAAAGAAGTTATTAAACGAGGTTGCAACTTTAAACTGTTATAACTTATAAGTCGTACATCGAAACGACTATTATAATATATCAAATCTAAGTTTATTTCGATTCTTAAAAACACAAAAGAAAAAATAGTTCAGTTCCCTCCATTTTTGAACCCAAATTCCATCGCTTACACTACTTTCCGACGTCTTATAATTTGGTCGCACATTTTTGTGTTGTTTTCTGTTTTGGTTCCTTAGGGTTCCAATTTGATCATCTTAACCATGTTCTTAAAAATTCAATCTTTCTTATTCCTTTGAGTTCATGAGTTCCAAAATTGTTCGCATAAAGGATCCGTATCATTGGGTATCAAACCATGTATGCCCAAAATTGATATCTATCACCATATATCTATGTTTTGAATTTTAGGTTTAATAAAATTTTTCATTTTATTGTTTTTTGCATTCCTAAGTTCCAAATCACCTAAAAAGAAAGGAAATATTTCCTACTAGTCTTTTGTATCTATTTTCATATATCTATTTTTTTAATTTTAGATTTAATAAGATTTTCCATTTTATTGTTTTCTGCATTCTTAAGTCACAAATCAGAAAAAAAAGGAAAGAAATATTTTCCTAGAGGTAGTTTTTTTTCTTTAGATTTTGTTGTCATTATTTTCGTATTTGAATTTCATTTCATATTTTTCTTTTAATTCATAGTATCATTTTCTGTTCCTTGTTTTCGGTGTTCAACCTATCTTGGTTCTTCAATAAAAAACAACAAAATTTCTACAGTTCAAAGTTTAAAAAAGAATTATTAATTGGGGTTGCAACATTAAACTATTATAACTTTTAACTCGTGCATCAAAATGACTATTATAATATATCAAATCAAAGCTCGTTTCCATTCGTAAAAATAGAAAAGAAACAATAGTTTAGTTCTCCCCATTTTTGAACCCAAATTCCTTCTCTTAAACTACTTTCCGATGACTTATTATTTGGTCACACCTTATTGCATTGTTTTCTATTACTCTTCTTTAGGGTTCAAATTTAATCATCTTAACCATGTTCTTAGAAATTCAATCTTTCTTATTCCTTTGAGTTCATAGGTTCCAAAATTGTTGGCATAAAGTAACCGTATCATTTGGTATCAAAGCCTTGGTTGCCCAAAATAGGATATCTATCTTCTTAAATCTATTTTTTGAATTTTATATTCAATAAAGTTTGCCAATTTATTGTTTTTTGCATTCTTAAGTTCCAAATCAGAAAAAATGAAAGGAAATATTTCATACAAGTCTTTTGTGTTCTTTAGATTTGGTTTTCATTATTTTCATCTTGGCATTTCATTTCATACTTTACTTTTAATTCATTGTATCTTTTTCTTGTCCTTTTTTTTTCCATGTTCCACCTAACTTTGTTCTTGAGTAAAAAACAACAGCACTTTTGCAGTTCACAGTTTAAAAAAAGTTATTAATTCGGGTTACAACTTTAAACTATTTTAACTTTTAACTCCTCTATCGAAACGACTATTATAATATATTAAATTGAAGCTCATTTTGATTCATAAAAATACAAAAGAAACAATAGTTTAATTAGTTCTCCCCATTTTTGAACCCAAATTCCTTCTCTTTCACTACTTTCCGATGTATTATAATTTGGTCGAACCTTATTGCTTTGTTTTTTTTTCTTGTTCTTTAGGGTTCCAAATTGATCATCTTAACCATGTTCTTAGCAATTCAATATTTCTTATTCCTTTGCATTCATATCTTCCAAAAGTGTTCACATAAAGGATCCGTATCATTTTGTATCCAAGGCTTGGTTGCCCAAAATAGGATATCTATCTTCATATATCTATTTTTTGAATTTTAGATTTAATAAAATTGGCCATTTTGTTGTTTTTTGCATTCTTAAATTCCAAATCAGAAAAAAAGAAAGAAAATATTTCATACAAGTCTTTTGTTTTCTTTAGATTTTGTAGTCATTATTTTCATCTTGGCATTTAATTTCATACTTTTCTTTTAATTCATTGTATCTTTTTCTTGTTCTTTTCTTTCCGTGTTCAACCTACCTTTGTTCTTGAGTAAAAAAAACAGCACATTTGCAGTTCGCAGTTTAAAAAAAAGAAGTTATTAATTCGGGTTGCAACTTCAAACTATTATAACTTTTAACTCCTGTATCGAAACGACTATTATAATATATTAAATCGAAGTTCATTTCGATTTGTAAAAACACCAGAGAAACAGTAGTTTAGTTCTCCCCATTTTCGAACCCAAATTTCTTCTCTTTCACTACTTTCCGATGTATTATAATTTGGTCGAACCTTATTGCGTTGTTTTCTGTTCTTGTTCTTTAGGGTTCCAATTTGATCATCTTAACCATGTTCTTAGCAATTCAATATTTCTTATTCCTTTGAGTTCATATCTTCCAAAATTGTTCACATAAAGGATCCGTGTCATTTTGTATCAAAGCCTTGGTTTCCCAAAATAGGATATCTATTTTTTGAATTTTAGATTTAATAAAATTGGCCATTTTGTTGTTTTTTGCATTCTTAAATTCCAAATCAGAAAAAAAGAAAGAAAATATTTCATACAAGTCTTTTGTTTTATTTGGATATTGTTGTCATTATTTTCGTCTTGGCATTTCACTTCATACTTTTCTTTTAATTCATTGTATCTTTTTTGTGTTCTTTTTTTTCCGTGTTCAACGTAACTTTGTTCTTGAGTAAAAAACAACAGCACTTCCGCAGTTCGCAGTTTAAAAAAAATTATTAATTCGGGTTGCAACTTTAAACTATTATAACTTTTAACTCCTGTATCGAAATGACTATTATAATATATTAAATCGAAGCTCATTTCGATTTATAAAAACACCAAAGAAAGAATAGTTTAGTTCTCCCCATTTTCGAACCCAAATTTCTTCTCTTTCACTACTTTCCGACGTCTTATAATTTGGTCGAACCTTATTGCGTTGTTTCCTATTCTTGTTCTTTAGGGTTATAATTTGATCATCTTAACCAAGTTCTTAGCAATTCAATCTTTCTTATTCCTTTAAGTTCATGGCTTCCAAAATTGTGCGCATAAAGGATCCATATCATTTGGTATCAAAGGCTTGGTTGCCCAAAATAGGATATCTATCTTCATATATCTATTTTTTGAATTTTAGATTTAATAAAATTTGACATTAAATTGTTTTTTGCATTCTTAAGTTCCAAATCACAAAAAAAGAAAGAAAATATTTCCTACATGTCATTTGTTTTCATTAGATTTTGTTGTCATTATTTTTGTCTTGGCATTTCATTTCGTACTTTTCTTTTAATTCACTGTATCTTTTTCTTGTTTTATTTCCATGTTCAACCTATCTTTTTTCTTGAGTAAAAAATAATAAAACTTTTGCAGTTCGTAGTTTAACAAAAAGAAGTTATTAATTGGGTTTGCAACTCTAAACTGTTATAACTTTTAACTCGTGTACCGAAAAGACTATTATAATATATAAAATCAAAGCTCATTTATATTCGTAAAAACCTAAAAGAAGCAATAATTTGGTCGCACCTTATTGCGTTGTTTTCTATTCTTATTCTTTAGTGTTCCAGTTTGATCATCTTAACCATGTTCTTTGCAATTCAATCTTTCTTATTCCTTTGATTTCATGGCTTCCAAAATTGTTTGGTATCAAAGCCTTGTGTGCCCAGAATTGGATATCTATCTTCATATATCTATTTTTTGAATTTTATATTTAATAAAATTTGCCATTTTTTTTTGCATTCTTAAGTTCCAAATCACAAAAAAAGAAAGGAAATATTTCCTACAAGTCTTTTATTTCTTTAGATTTTGTTATCATTATTTTCGTCTTGGCATTTCATTTCATACTTTTATTTTAATTCACTATATTTTTTTCTTGTTCTTTATTTTCCGTGTTCAACCTAACTTTGTTCTCGAGTAAAAAACAACAGAACTTCTACAGTTCACAATTTAAAAAAAAGAAGTTATTAATTGGGGTTGCAACTTTAAACTATTATAAATTTTAACTCGTATATCGAAACGACTATTATAATCTATAAAATCGAAGCTTATTTCGATTCGTAAAAACACAAAAAGAAGCAATAGTTTAGTTCTCCCCGTTTTTGAACCCAAATTCCATCACTTATACTACTTTTTGACGTCTTATAATTGGTCGCACCTTATTGCGTTGTTTTCTATTCTTGTTCTCTAGGGTTCCAATTTCATCTTCTTGACCATGTTCTTAGCAATTCAATATTTCTTCTTCTTTTGAGTGCATGGCTTCCAAAATTGTTCGCATAAAGGATCCCTATCATTAGGTATCAAAGCCTTGGTTGCCCAAAAGAGGATATCTATATTCATATATCTATGTTTTGAATTTTATATTTAATAAAATTTGCCATTTTTTTTTTGCATTCTTAAGTTCCAAATCATAAAAAAAGAAAGGAAATATTTCCTACAAGTCTTTTATTTCTTTAGATTTTGTTATCATTATTTTCGTCTTGGCATTTCATTTAGTAATTGTCTTTTAATTCACTCTATCTTTTCTTGTTCTTTTTTTTTCGTGTTCAGCCTAACTTTGTTCTTAAGTAAAAAACAACAGCACTTCTGCAGTTTGTTGTTTTAAAAAAAGAAGTTATTAATTCGGGTTGGAACTTTAAACTATTATAACTTTTAACTCATGCATCAAAACGACTATTATAATATATCAAATCGAAGCTCATTTCGATTCGTAAAAACAGAAAAGAAACAATAGTTTATTTCTCACCATTCTGGAATCCAAATTCCTTCTCTTACACTACTTTCCAACGTATTATAATTTGGTTGTAGCATTTTGCGTTGTTTTCTATTCTTGTTCTTTACGGTTCCAATTTAATCATCTTAACCATTTTCTTAGCAATTTAATCTTTCTTATTCCTTTGAGTTCATGGCTTCCAAAATTGTTCACATAAAGGATTTATATCATTTGGTATCAAAACATTATATGCCCAGTATAGGATATCTATATTCATATATCTATTTTTTGAGTTTTAGATTTAAAAATATTTGCCATTTAATATTTTTTTGCATTCTTAAGTTCCAAATCCCAAAAAAAGAAAGGAAATATTTCGTACATGTCTTTTGTTTTCTTTGGATTTTGTTGTTATTATTTTCGTCTTGGCATTTCATTTCATACTTTTCTTTTATTCATTGAATCTTTTTTCTTGTTCTTTTTTTTCGTTTTCAACCTAACTTTGTTCTTGACTAAAAAACAACAGCACTTCTACAGTTCGCAGTTTAAAGAAAACAAGTTATTAATTCAGGATGCAACTTTAAACTATTATAACTTTTAACTCCTCTATCGAAACGACTATTATAATATATTAAATTGAAGCTCATTTCGATTCGTAAAAACACAAAAGAAACATTAGTTTAGTTTTCCCCATTTTTGAACCCAAATTTCTTCTCTTTCACTACTTTCCGATGTCTTATAATTTGGTCGAACCTTATTGCTTTGTTTTTTGTTCTTGTTCTTTAGGGTCCAAATTTGATCATCTTAACCATGTTATTAGCACTTCAATCTTTCTTATTCCTCTGAGTTCATGGCTTCCAAAATTGTTCGCATAAAGGATCCGTATCATTTGGTATCAAAGCCTTGGTTGCCCAAAATACGATATCTATCTTCATATATCTATTTTTTGATTTTTAGATTTAATAAAAGTTGCCATTTAATTGTTTTTTGCATTATTAAGTTCCAAATCACTAAAAAAGAAATAAAATATTTCCTACATGTCTTTTACTTCCATTAGATTTTGTTGTGATTATTTTTGTCCTCGCATTTTATTTCATACTTTTCTTTTAATTCACTGTATCGTTTTCTTATTCTTTTATTTCCATGTTCAACTTATCTTTGTTCTTGAGTAAAAAGCAACAGAAGTTCTGGAGTTTGTAGTTTTTAAAAAATGAAGTCATTAATTGGGGTTGCAACATTAAACTGTTATTAATTTTAAGTCGTACATCAAAATGACTATTATAATTTGGATAGTTCTCCCCGTTTTTGAACACAAATACCATCGCTCATACTACTTTCCGACGTCTTATAATTTGGTCGCAACTTATTGGGTTGTTTTCTGTTCTTGTTCTTTAGGGTTCTAATTGGATCATCTTAACCATGTTCTTAGCAATTCAATCTTTCTTTTTCCTTTGAGTTCATGCATTCCAAAATTGTTCGCATAAAGGATCCATATCATTTGGTATCATAGCCTTGGTTGCCCAAAATAGGATATCTATCTTCATATATCAATTTTTTGAATTTTAAATTTCATAAAACTTTCCATTTTATTGTTTTTTGCATTCTCAAGTTCCAAATCACAAAAAAAGAAAAGAAATATTTACTACAAGTCTATTGTTTTCTTTAGATTTTGTTGTCATTATTTTTGTCTTGTCATTTTATTTCGTACTTTTCTTTTAATTCACTGTGTCTTTTTCTTAATCTTTTTTCCGTGTTCAACCTAACTTTGTTATTGAGTTAAAACAACAGAAATTCTGCAGTTCGCTATTTAAAAAAAGTTGTTAATTGGGATTGCAACTTTAAACTGTTATAACATTTAACTCGTGTATCAAAAAGACTATTATAATATATCAAATCGAAACTCATTTCGATTCTTAAAAGCAAAAAAGAAGTAGTGGTTTAGTTCTCCCCATTTTTGAACGTAAATTCCTTCTCTTTCACTACTTTCCGATGTCTTTTAATTTAGTCCAAATTTATTGCATTGTTTTCTATTCTTGTTCTCTAGGGTTCCAATTTCATCTTCTTGACCATGTTCTTAGCAGTTCAATCTTTCTTCTTCTTTTGAGTGCATGGCTTCCAAAATTGTTCCCATAAAGGATCCGGATCATTTGGTATCAAAACCTTGGTTGCCCAAAATGGGATATCTATCTTCATATATCTTTTTTTTGAATTTTAGATTTAACAAAATTGGCCATTTTGTCATTTTTTCCAATCATAAGTTCCAAAAATGAAAAAAAGAAAGGAAATATTTCATACAAGTCTTTTGTTTTCTTTAGATTTTGTTGTCATTATTTTCATCTTGGCATTTCATTTCATACGTTGCTTTTAATTCATTGTATCCTTTTCTTGATCTTTTTTTTTCGTGTTCAACCTAACTTTGCTCTTGAGTAAAAATCAACAAAACTTCTACAGTTCGCAATTAAAACAAAAGAAGTTAATCGAAACAAATATTATAATATAGCAAATCGAAGCTCATTTCAATTTGTAAAAATGCAAAAGAAGCAATAGTTTAGTTCTCCACGGTTTTGAACCCAAATTACTTCTCTTACACTACTTTTTGATGACTTATAATTTGGTCGCACCTTATTGCGTTGTTTTCTATTCTTGTTCTTTAGGGTTCCAATTTGATCATCTTAACCATTTTCTTAGCAATTCAATCTTTCTTATTCCTTTGAGTTCATGGCTTCCAAAATTGTTCGCATAAAGGATCTTTATCATTTGGTATCAAAGCCTTGGTTGCCCAAAATAGGATATCTATCTTCATATTTCTATTTTTTGATTTTTAGATTTAATAAAATTTTCCATTTAATTGTTTTTTGCATTCTTAAGTTCCAATTAAAAAAAAAAGAAAGAAAATATTTCCTACATGTCTTTTGTTTACATTAGATTTTGTTGTGATTATTTTTGTCTTGGCTTTTCATTTCATAGTTTTCTTTTAATTCACTGTATCTTTTTTTGTTCTTTTATTTCTATGTTCAACCTATCTTTGTTCTTAAGTAAAAAACAACAGAATTTCTGCAGTTTGTAGTTTAAAAAAAATGAAGTTATTTATTGGGGTTGCAACTTTAAACTGTTATAAATTTTAAGTCGTACATCCAAATGACTATTATAATATATCAAATCTAAATTCATTTCGATTCTTAAAAACACAAAAGAAACAATTGTTCAGTTCTCCCCGTTTTGGAACACAAATTCCATCGCTTATACTACTTGATCATCTTAACCATGTTCAAAGCAATTCAATCTTTCTTATTCCTTTGAGT
This sequence comes from Hippophae gyantsensis, assembly GCA_030763125.1. Lineage (NCBI taxonomy): Eukaryota > Viridiplantae > Streptophyta > Magnoliopsida > Rosales > Elaeagnaceae > Hippophae > Hippophae gyantsensis. The sequence continues at coordinate 54,650,872 of CM061028.1, forward strand.
TCATGGCTTCCAAAATTGTTCGCATAAAGGATCCGTATCATAGCCTTGGTTGCCCAAAATAGGATATCTATCTTCATATATCTATTTGTTGAATTTTAGATTTAATAAAATTTTCCATTTTATTGTTTTTTGCATTCTCAAGTTCCAAATCACAAAAAAAGAAAGGAAATATTTCCAACAAGTCTTTTGTTTTCTTTAGATTTTGTTTTCATTATTTTCGTTTTGGCATTTCATTTTGTATTATTCTTTTAATTCATTGTCTCTTTTTCTTGTTCTATTTTTTCCATGTTCATCCTATCTGTGTTCTTGAGTAAAAAACAATAGAACTTAGTTCATAGTTCAAAAAAAGAAGAAGTTATTAATTGGGGTTGCAAATTTAAACTATTATAACTTCTAACTCATGCATCAAAACGTATATTATAATATATCAAATCGAAGTTCATTTCGATTCGTAAAAACAAAAAAGAAACAATAGTTTAGTTCTCCCTGTTTTGGAACCCAAATTCCTTCTCTCACACTACTTTCCGACGTCTTATAATTTGGTCATAGCATTTTGCGTTGTTTTCTATTCTTATTCTTTAGGGTTCCAATTTAATCATCTTAACCATGTTCTTAGCAATTCAATCTTTCTTATTCCTTTGAGTTCATGGCTTCCAATTTTTTTTGCATAAAGGATTTATATCATTTGGTATGAAAACCTTGTGTGCCCAAAATAGGATATCTATTTTCATATATCTATTTTTTGAATTTTATATTTAATAAAATTTTCCATTTTATTGTTTTTTCATTCTTAAGTTCCAAATCACAAAAAAAGTAAGGAAATCTGTCCTACAAGTCTTTTGTTTTCTTTAGATTTTGTTGTCATTATTTTCGTATTGGCATTTCATTTCATACTTTTATTTTAATTCATTGTATCTTTTTCTTGTTCCTTTTTATTCCGTGTTCAACCTAACTTTGCTCTTGAGTAAAAATCAACAAAACTTCTACAGTTCGCAATTAAAAAAGAAGAAGTTAATAATTCGGGTTGAAACTTTAAACTATTATAACTTTTAACTCGTAAATCGAAACGAATATTATAATATATTAAATTGAAGCTCATTTCAATTCGTAAAAACGCAAGAGAAGCAATAGTTTAGTTCTCCCGGTTTTTGAACCCAAATTCCTTCTCTTACACTACTTTTTGATGACTTATAATTTGGTCACATCTTACTGCGTTGTTTTCTATTCTTGTTCATTAGGGTTCCAATTTGATCATCTTAACCATGTTCTTAGCAATTCAATCTTTCTTATTCCTTTGAGTTCATGGCTTCCACAATTGTTAGCATAAAGGATACATATCATTTGGTATCAAAGCCTTGGTTGCCCAAAATAGGATATCTATCTTCATATTTCTATTTTTTGATTTTTAGATTTTATAAAATTTGCCATTTAATTGTTTTTTTTGCATTTTTAAGTTCCAATTCACAAAAAAGAAAGAAAATATTTCCTACATGTCTTTTTTTTCATTGATTTTGTTGTGATTATTTTTGTCTTGGCTTTTCATTTCGTAGTTTTCTTTTAATTCACTGTATCTTTTTCTTGTCCTTTTATTTCTATGTTCAACCTGTCTTTGTTCTTGAGTAAAAAAAAGAAGTTATTGATTGAGGTTGCAACTTTAAACTATTATAACTTTTAACTCCTATATCGAAAGGACTATTATAATATATTAAATCAAAGCTCATTTCGATTCGTAAAAACACAAAAGAAACAATAGTTTAGTTCTCCCCATTTTGGAACCCAAATTCCTTCTCTTTCACTACTTTTTGATGTCTTATAATTTGGTGGAACCTTATTGCTTTGTTTTCTGTTCTTGTTCTTTAGGGTTCTAATTTGATCATCTTAACCATGTTCTTAGCAATTTAATCTTTCTTATTCGTTTGAGTTCATGGCTTCCAAAATTGTTCGCATAAAGGATCTGTATCATTTGGTATCATATCCTTGGTTTCCCAAAATAGGATATCTATCTTCATATATCTATTTTTTGAATTCTAGATTTAATAAAATTTTCCATTTTATTGTTTTTTTGCATTCTCAAGTTACAAATCACAAAAAAAGAAAGGAAATATTTCCTACAAGTGTTTTGTTTTCTTTAGATTTTGTTGTCATTATTTTCGTCTTGGCATTTCATTTAGTACTTTTGTTTTAATTCACTATATCTCTTTCTTGTTCTTTTTTTTCTTCATGTTCAACCTGATAAGAGTCAAATTATTGCATTTTGTTATGATTTAAATGTTGATATTTGTGTGAAAATTGTGTTTATTTGATTATTTAATCCATAAATGTCATTTCACAGCTATTTTGTGTTTAAAGTGCAATTTCAGACAAAATCATGATTTTGGAGAAGTTTGGGACAAATTTCAATGATCGAGATTGAGTGAAAATAAAAAGAAAACAAATTTTCAAAATTTGAAAATCCCGCCGCTGGCCAAATTCATCTCACCACCGGCGAGAATCAGAGGAATCAAAATTTTTATTTTTCCAAAAATCTTGCCGCGGCGAGAATAATGTCGCCGCTAGCGAGTTTCGTTCGAAAACACATTTTTTATGTTATTTTATTCCAAAATTGCCCCCAAAACCCTAGATCTGTATACCATAAGATGGAGAAAGAGGCCACGGTAGAGAGGAGCAGATCTGAGCCATTTTTGGAGGAGAGAAGACAATTTTGGAGAGAAAGTTTGGAGAAGCTTGAAGGATTATCACCATTGTTGTTACCAAGTGTTCATCTTCAAGAGTTTTTCATCTCTTCTCCTTAGCTTTCATTTTCTGCATTTTATTCAGATTTGTTATTCATGGATTCAATTGAGATAATGTTTGTTCTTTTTTCCATTATGAACTAATTCGTTTTTGCTAAGGCTATGATGTAGTTGAATCAAGAAAATCTGATTTCTTTTGTTATTGTTATATGAGTTCATTGTTTTCAAGTTGAGTATTTATTTCCATGCTTAATGCTTTTAAATTTCTGGCCATGATTTAGATGATTTGTTGCATTATATTGAGACCGAGAAGAGATGTGTAATGAATGCTTCTTGTGATAAATATCGTATGTTGAATGCGAGTGTGAGAACTAATGCATGATGTATGTGGTTATTCTAGAAATTCCATAAATCTTAATGTGCTTGTTTGTGATTATATCTTCATAGAAATATAGTTGGTTTTCATAGATAAGTAATTCTAATATAACTCGAGAGAGAGTATTAGGTAAATTTGAGTTTTTCAACCATCACTTTTAGCTTTGATTCTCATATATCATGACTTGAAATCGGATTGAATTGATTTAGCAAAATCAAAGGCCTTAGCATTTTTAATCATTTGTGAACAACATTCAATTGTGTTATTTGCGTTTATTTTTAAGTTAATTTGTTTCTTAAACAATTTCAACAATTGGGTTTTCAAATAAAATTAGGATTAGTCAATTTTGGTACTTAGTAATGCCATTCCTTGGGGGTTCGATATCCGTACTTTTGTACACTTTATTACTTGAATGATTCGTACACTTGCGAAAATACGCATCACAACCTATCTTTGTTCTTGAGTAAAAACCAACTGAACTTTTGCAGTTCGTAGTTTAAAAAAAGAAGTTATTAATTAAGGTTGCAACTTTAAACTATTATAACTTTTAACTCTGTATCAAAAGGACAATTATAATATATTAAATCGAAGCTCATTTCAATTCATAAAATTACAAAAGAAACATTAGTTTAGTTCTCCCCATTTTGAACCCAAATTCCTTCTCTTTCACTACTTTCCGATGTCTTATAATTTGGTCGAACCGTATTGCGTTGTTTTCTGTTCTTGTTCATTGGGGTTCCAATTTGATCATCTTAACCATGTTCTTAGCATTTCAATCGTTCTTATTACTTTGAGTTCATGGTTTCCAAAATTATTCACATAAAGTATCGATATCATTTGGTATCAAAGCCTTGGTTGCTCAAAATAGGATATCTAACTTCATATATCTACTTTTTGAATTTTAGATTTAATCAAATTGGCCATTTGTTGTTTTTTTCATTCTTAAGTTCGAAATCACAAAAAAAGAAAGGAAATATTTCCTACAAGTGTTTTTTTTCTTTAGATTTTGTTGTCATTCTTTTAATCCACTATATCTTTTTCTTGTTCTTTTTTTTCATGTTCAACCTATCTTTGTTCTTGAGTAAAAAACAACAGAACTTTTGCAGTTCGTAGTTTAAAAGTAAAGAAGTTATTAATTGAGATTGCAACTTTAAACTATTATAACTTTTAACTCCAGTAACGAAAGGACTATTATAATATATTAAATTGAAACAATAATTTAGTTCTCCCCATTTTTGAACCCAAATTCCTTCTCTTTCACTACTTTCCGATGTCATATAATTTGGTCGAACCTTATTGCTTTGTTTTATGTTCTTGTTCTTTAGGGTTATAATTTGATCATCTTAACTATGTTCTTAGCAATTCAATCTTTCTTATTCCTTTGAGTTCATGGGTTCCAAAATTGATCGTATAAAGGATCCGTATCATTTGGTATCATAGCCTTGGTTGCCCAAAATAGGATATCTATCTTCATATATCTATTTTTTGAATTCTAGATTTAATAAAATTTTCCATTTTATTGTTTTTTGCATTCTAAAGTTACAAATCACAAAAAAAAGGAAATATTTCCTACAAGTCTTTTGTTTTCTTTATTTTTTGTTTTCATTATTTTCGTCTTGGCATTTCATTTCGTACTTTTCTTTTAATTCATTGTATCTTTTGTTTGTTCTTTTTTTTTCATGTTCAACCTATCTTTGTTCTTGAGTAAAAAACAATAGAACTCAATTCGTAGTTTAAAAAAGAAGAAGTTATTAATTGGGATTGCAGCTTTAAACTATTATAATTTTTAACTCATGCATCAAAATGACTATTATAATATATCAAATCGAAGCTGATTTCGATTCGTAAAAACAAAAAAGAAACAATAGTTTAGTTCTCCCCATTTTTGAACCCAAATTCCTTCTCTTACACTACTTTCCGACGTCTTATAATTTGGTCGCAGCATTTTGCGTTGTTTTCTATTCTTGTTCTTTAGGGTTCCAATTTAATCATCTTTACCATGTTCTTAGCAATTCAATCTTTCTTATTCCTCTGAGTTCATGGCTTCCAAAATTGTTCGCATAAATGATTTATATCATTTGGTATCAAAACCATGTGTGCCCAGAATAGGATATCTATTTTCATATATGTATTTTTTGAATTTTATATTTAATAAAATTTTCCATTTTATTGTTTTTTTCATTCTTACGTTCGAAATCACAAAAAAAGAAACGAATAAAAGTGATTTGTTTTCTTTAGATTTTGTTGTCATTATTTTGGTCTTGGCATTTCATTTAGTACTTTTCTTTTAATTCACTGTATCTCTTTCTTGTTCTTTTTTTCATGTTCATCCTATCTTTGTTCTTAAGTAAAAAACAACAGAACGTTTGCAGTTCGCAGTTAAAAAAAAGAAGTTAATAATTGAGGTTACAACTTTAAATTATTATAACTTTTAACTCCTCTATTGAAAGGACAATTATAATATATTAAATCGAAGCTCATTTCGATTCATAAAAACACAAACGAAACAATAGTTTTGTTCTCCCCATTTTTGAACCCAAATTTCTTCTCTTTCACTACTTTCTGATGTCTTATAATTTGGTCAAACCTTATTGCGTTGTTTTCTGTTCTTTGTCTTTGGGGTTCCAATTTGATCATCTTAACCTTGTTCTTAGCAATTCAATCATTCTTATTACTTTGAGTTCATGGCTTCCAAAATTGTTCACATAAATGATCTATATCATTTGGTATCAAAGCCTTGGTTGCTCAAAATAGGATATCTAACTTCATATATCTATTTTTTTAATTTTAGATTTAATAAAATTGGCCATTTTGTTGTTTTTTGCATTCTTAAGTTGCAAATCAGAAAAAAAAGGAAAAATTTCATACAAGTCTTTTGTTTTCTTTAGATTTTGTTGTCATTATTTTCGTCTTGGCATTTCATTTCATACTTTTCTTTTAATTCATTGTATCTTTTTCTTGTTCTTTTTTTTTTTGTGTTCAACCTAGCTTTGTTCTTGAGTAAAAAACAACAGCACTTCTACAATTCGTAGTTTAAAAAAAAGAAGTAATTAATTCGGGTTGGAACTTTAAACTATTATAACTTTTAACTCCTGTATCGAAAGGACTATTATAATATATTAAATCGAAGCTCATTTTGATTCATAAAAATAGAAAAGAAACAATAGTTTTGTTCTCCCCATTGTTTAACCTAAATTCTTTCTCTTTCACTACTTTCCGATGTCTTATAATTTGGTCCAACCTTATTGCTTTGTTTTCTGTTCTTGTTCTTTAGGGGTTCTAATTTGATCATCTTAACCATGTTCTTAGCAATTCAATCTTTCTTATTCCTTTGAGTTCATGGCTTCTAAAATTGTTCGTATAAAGGATCTGTATCATTTGGTATCAAAGCCTTGGTTGCCCAAAATAGGATATCTATCTTCATATATATAATTTTCGAATTTTAGATTTAATAAAATTTGCCATTTAATTGTTTTTTGCATTCTTAAATTCTAAATCACAAAAAAGGAAAGAAAATATTTCCTACATGACTTTTGTTTTCATTAGATTTTGTTGTCATTATTTTTGTCTTGGCATTTCATTTCGTACTTTTCTTTTAATTCACTGTATCTTTTTCTTGTTATTTTATTTCCATGTTCAACCTATCTTTGTTCTTGAGTAAAAAACAACAGAACTTCTGCAGTTCGTACTTTAGAAGAAAATGAAGTTATTAATTGGGGTTGCAAATTTAAACTGTTATAAATTTTAAGTCATACATCAAAATGACTTCTATAATATATCAAATCTAAACTCAATTCGATTCTTAAAAACACAAAAGACACAAAAGTTCAGTTCTCCTTATTTTGTAACACAAATTCCATCGCTTACCCTACTTTCCGACGTCTTATAATTTGGTCGCACCTTATTGGGTTGTTTTCTATTCTTATTCTTTAGGGTTCCAATTTAATCATTTTAACCATGTTCTTAGAAATTCAATTTTCTTATTCCTTAGAGTTCATGGCTTCCAAAATTGTTAGCATAAAGCATTTATATCATTTGGTATCAAAATCTTGTGTGCCCAGAATAGGATATCTATTTTTTGAATTTTACATTTAATAAAATTTTCCATTTTATTGTTTTTTTCATTCTTAAGTTTGAAATCACAAAAAAAAAAATGAAATTTTTCCTACAAGTGTTTTGTTTTCTTTAGATTTTGTTGTAATTTTTTTCGTCTTGGCATTTCATTTCTTGCTTATCTTTTAATTCACTGTATCTTTTTCTTGTTATTTTTTTCTCATGGTCAACCTATCTTTGTTCTTGAGTAAAAAACAACAAAACTTTTGTAGTTCGTAGTTTAAAATAAAGAAGTTATTAATTCGGGTTGCAACTTTAAACTTTTATAACTTTTAACTCGTGTATCGAAATGACTATTATAATATAAAATCGAAGCTCATTTCGATTCGTAAAAACGCAAAAGAAGCAATAGTTTAGTTCTCCCCATTTTTGAAACCAAATTCCTTGTCTTTCACTACTTTCCGATGTCTTATAATTTGGTCGAACCTTATTGCTTTGTTTTCGGTTCTAGTTCTTTGGGGTTCTAATTTGATCATCTTAACCATGTTCTTAGCAATTCAATCGTTCTTATTACTTTGATATCATGGCTTGCAAAATTGTTCACATAAAGGATCTATATCATTTGGTATCAAAACCTTGGTTTCCAAAAATAGGATATCTATCTTCATATATCTATTTTTTGCATTTTAGATTTAATAAAATTTTCCATTTAATTGTTTTTTGCATTCTTAAATTCCAAATCACAAAAAAGGAAAGAAAATATTTCCTACATGTCTTTTGTTTTTATTAGATTTTGTTGTCATTATTTTTGTCTTGGCATTTCATTTCGTACTTTTCTTTTAATTCATTGTATCATTTTTTTGTTCTTTAATTTCCATGTTCAACCTATCTTTGTTCTTGAGTAAAAAACAACAGAACTTCTACAGTTCGTTATTTAAAAAAAATGAAGTTTTTAATTAGGGTTGCAACTTTAAACTGTTATAAATTTTTTGTCGTACATCAGAATGACTATTATAATATATCAAATCTGAATTCATTTTGATTCTTAAAAATACAAGAGAAACAATTGTTCAGTTGTCCCCATTTTTTAACACAAATTCCATCGTTTACACAAGTTTTCGACGTCTTATAATTTGGTCACACCTTATTGCGTTTTTTTCTGTTCTTGTTCATTAGGGTTCTAATTTGATTATCTTAACCATGTTCTTAGCAATTCAATCGTTCTTATTACATTGAGTTCATTGCTTCCAAAATTGTTCGCATAAAGAATCTGTATCATTTGGTATCAAAGCCTTGGTTATCCAAAATAGGATATTTATCTTCATATATCTATTTTTTGAATTTTAGATTTTATAAAATTTGCCATTTTATTCTTTTTTGCATTCTCAAGTTCCAAATAACAAAAAAAGAGAGGAAATATTTCCTACAAGTCTTTTGTTTTCTTTAGATTTTGTTGTCATTATTTTCGTCTTGGCATTTCATTTAGTAATTTTCTTTTAATTCACTGTATCTTTTCTTGTTCTTTTTTTTCATGTTCAACCTATCTTGGTTCTTGAATAAAAAACAACAGAACTTTTGCAGTTCGCAGTTTGAAAAAGAAGTTATTAATTGAGGTTGCAACTTTAAACTATTATAACTTTTAACTCCTATATCGAAAGGACTATTATAATATATTAAATCGCAGCTCATTTCGATTCGTAAAAACACAAAAGAACAATAGTTTGGTTCTCCCTATTTTTCAACCCAAATTCCTTCTCTTTCACTAATTTCCGATGTCTTATAATTTGGTCAAACCTTATTGCTTTGTTTTCTGTTCTTGTTCTTTAGGGTTCTAATTTGATCATCTTAACCATGTTCTTAGCAATTTAATCTTTCTTATTCGTTTGAGTTCATGGCTTTCAAAATTGTTCGCATAAAGGATCTGTATCATTTGGTATCATAGCCTTGGTTGCCCAAAATAGGATATCTATCTTCATATATCTATTTTTTAAATTTGAGATTTATTAAAATTTTCCATTTTTTTTTTTGCATTCTCAAGTACCAAATCACAAAAAATAGAAAGGAAATATTTCCTACAAGTCTTTTGTTTTCTTTAGATTTTGTTTTCATTATTTTCGTCATGACATTTCATTTCATACTTTTCTTTTAATTCATTGTATCTTTTTCTTGTCCTTTTTTTTCATGTTGAACCTATCTTTGTACTTGAGTAAAAAAAATAGATCTCAGTTCGTAGTTTAAAAAAAGAATTTATTAATTGGGGTTGCAACTTTAAATTATTATAACGTTTAATTTATGCATCAAAACGACTATTATAATAAATCAAATCGAAGCTCGTTTGGATTATTAAAAACAAAAGAGAAAGAATAGTTTAGTTCTCCCCGTTTTGGAACCCAAATTCCTTCTCTTACACTACTTTCTGACGTCTTATAATTTGGTCGCAGCATTTTGCGTTGTTTTCTATTCTTGTTCTTTAGGGTTCCAATTTAATCATCTTAACCATGTTCTTAGCAATTCAATCTTTCTTATTCCTCTGAGTTCATGGCTTCCAAAATTGTTCGCATAAATGATTTATATCATTTGGTATCAAAACCATGTGTGCCCAGAATAGGATATCTATTTTCATATATGTATTTTTTTTAATTTTATATTTAATAAAATTTGCCATTTTATTGTTTTTTTCATTCTTAAGTTCGAAATCACAAAAAAAGAAACGAAATATTTTCTACAAGTGTTTTGTTTTCTTTAGATTTTGTTGTCATTATTTTCGTCTAGGCATTTGATTTAGTACTTTTCTTTTAATTCACTGTATCTTTTTCTTGTTCTTTTTTTCCCGTGTTCAACCTAACTTTGTTCTTGGGTAAAAAACAACAGCACTTTTGCAGTTTACAGTTTAAAAAAGAAGAAGTTATTATAACTTTTAACTCCTATATCGAAAGGACTATTATAATATATTGAATCGAAGCTCATTTCAATTCATAAAAACACAAAAGAAACAATAGTTTAATTCTCCTCATTTTTGAACCCAAATTCCTTCTCTTTCACTACTTTCCGATGTCATATAATTTGGTCGAACCTTATTGCGTTGTTTTCTGTTCTTGTTCTTTGGGGTTCCAATTTGATCATCTTAACCATATTCTTAGCAATTCAATTATTCATATAAAGGATCCATATCATTTGGTATCAAAGCCTTCGTTGCTCAAAATAGGATATCTAACTTCATATATCTATTTTTTTATTTTTAGATTTAATAAAATTGGCCATTTTGTTGTTTTTTGCATTCTTAAGTTCCAAATCAGAAAAAAAGAAAGGAAAAATTTCACACAAGTCTTTTGTTTTCTTTAGATTTTTTTGTCATTATTTTCATCTTGGCATTTCATTTCATTCTTTCCTTTTAATTCATTGTATCTTTTTCTTGTTATTTTTTTCCCTTGTTCAACCTAACTTTGTTCTTGGGTAAAAAACAATAGCACTTATGCAGTTGGTAGTTTAAAAAAGAAGATATTAATTTGGGTTGCAACTTTAAACTATTATAACTTTTAACTCCTATATAGAAACAACAATCATAATATATTAAATCGAAGCTCATTTCGATTCATAAAAACAAAAATGAAACAATTGCAATAGCACTTATTGCTTTGTATTCTGTTTTTGTTCTTTAGGGTTCTAATTTAATCATCTTAACCATGTTCTTTGCAATTCAATATTTCTTATTCCTTTGAGTTCATGGCTTTCAAAATTGTTCACATAAAGGATCCGTATCATTTGGTATCAAAGCCTTGGTTGCCCAAAATAGGATATATATCTTTATATATCTATTTTTTGAAATTTAGATTTAAATTTTTTTTCCATTTAATTGTTTTTTGCATTCTTAAGTTCCAAATCACAAAAAGAGAAAGAAAATATTTCCTACATGTCTTATGTTTTCATTAGATTTTGTTGTCATTATTTTTGTCATAGCATTTCATTTCCTACTTTTCCTTTAATTCACTATATCTTTTTCTTGTTCTTTTATTTCCATGTTCAACCTGTCTTTGTTCTTGAGTAAAAAACAACAGAACTTCTACAGTTCATAGTTTTAAAAAAATGAAGTTATTAATTGGGGTTGCAACTTTAAACTGTTATAAACTTTAAGTCGTACATCAAAATGACTATTATAATATATCAAATCTAAACTCATTTCGATTCTTAAAAACACAAAAGAAACAATTGTTTAGTTCTCCCCATTTTTTACCACAAATTCCATCGCTTATACTACTTTCCGACGTCTTATAATTTGGTCGCACCTTATTGGGTTGTTTTCTGTTCTTGTTGTTTAGGGTTCTAATTTGATCATCCTAACCATGTTCATAGTAATTCAATCTTTCTTATTCCTTTGAGTTCATGGCTTCCAAAATTGTTCGCATAAATGATCCGTATCATTTGGTATCATAGCCTTAGTTGCCCAAAATATGATATCTATCTTCATATATCTATTTGTTGAATTTTAGATTTAATAAAATTTTCCATTTTATTGTTTGTTGCATTCTCAAGTTCCAAATCACAAAAAAAGAAAGGAAATATTTCCTACAAGTCTTTTGTTTTCTTTAGATTTTTTTTCATTATTTTCGTCTTGATATTTCATTTCGTACTTTTCTTTTAATTCACTGTATCTTTTTCTTGTTCTTTTTTTTCATGTTCTACCTATCTTTGTTCTTGAGTAAAAAACAACATAACTTCTGTAGTTCACAGTTTAGAAAAAAGTTATAATTAAAGTTGCAACTTTAAACTATTATAACTTTTAACTCCTGTATCGAAAGGACTATTATAATATATTAAATCGAAGCTCATTTCGATTCATAAAAATACAAAAGAAACAATAGTTTAGTTCTCCCCATTTTTGAACCCAAATTCCTTCTCTTTCACTACTTTCCGATGTCTTATAATTTGGTCAAACCTTATTACTTTGTCTTCTGTTCTTCTTCTTTGGGCTTCTAATTTGATCATCTTAATCATGTTCTTAGCAATTCAATCGTTCTTACTACTTTTCTTCATGGCTTCTAATATTGTTCACATAAAGGATCTATATCATTTGGTATCAAAGCCTTGGTTTCTCAAAATTGGATATCCATCTTCATATATCTATTTTTTGATTTTTGGATTTAATAAAATTGACCATTTTGTTGTTTTTTGCATTCTTAATTTCCAAATCAGAAAAAAAGAAAGGAAATATTTCATACAAGTCTTTTGTTTGCTTTAGATTTTGTTTTCATTATTTTCGTCTTGGCATTTCATTTCGTACTTTTCTTTTAATTCACTGTATTTTTTCTTGTTCTTTTTTTTCCATGTTCAACCAATCTTTGTTCTTGAGTAAAAAACAACAGAACTCAGTTCGCAGTTTAAAAAAAGAAGTTATTAATTGGGTGATAGGGCAGAACCGACATCGCCGATCCTGCCGTTACTTTGGTTTTATCTATTTATAAAACTCTCGCAAGTGCACGAATCATTTCGTAGAAATGATAAGTATACTCCCAAGGTCGATCTAAGGAAGGAATGTATGTGGTTTTTAATTTATTATTCAAACTTTTAAAAACGAAATTAAATCCTAAACATCCTGTCACGATATTTTGGGTTTTGTGTTTTTAATCTAATTACATAAAAATAAACATAGATTCAATAAACATTTATGCAAATTTTATCTGTTAAAACAATGGAGTATTTATGGATATAATAATTAAGTTAATTATGCTTGCTCATATTATTTAGGTTATTAAAGATATGAATTGATATTTATTGATTCTCTTTTTTATATGAATACCACCTTTGGTGGGGTTAGATATTCTTTGTTAACTAAACAAATCAATTAACACCTATGGGTGGGGTTGATAACTAATTTGGTTAATTAAATTAATTTCTTTTTCTAAGAGATTGAAAATTAACCATTTAAATGCCACCTTTGGTGGGGTTAGACAGTTTAAACTTTATTCAAGGTGTCCAAATTAAACCTAAGAATTTAGTTATCCGAGTACTAACTTTCAAGTTTTAAAACCACTACTGAAAACATGTTGTCAATACATTTTCAGATAATAATTCTTATAAAAACTTTTGAAATAGAGCTTCACTGTAAGTACCCAGCGATTGTACCATCAAATAAAAGAACACAACTCTAAAAAAGACAGGATAACTAAACCTTAAAATCTAATTTTCAGATTTAAGTTTGTAATGAAAAATAATATATTTCTCTCTAACATTCTTAATATAAAATCTTGAATAAAAATAAAATCAATTCATTTTAGAGATTTTTACCTATTTAATATTTCGCAAGCATAACAACGTTATTATTACATCATGTTTATAAACAACAAATAGAGTTAAATTTAATCACGGACAAATTAAATATAACATGTAAGAATAAAGCATAAAAAATAATCAGAAAGAAAATAAAATCCTTACAGAACTTCAATGCTATTCCCGTTGCTGGAAAACCTCCAAGCGGAATTTGCACTCCCATTTATTGAATCAAAAAGCTAATAAATTACAAAAACATAACTAGTTCTTCCCAAAAAGGGAAGAACTCTAAAACTAAGAGAAATTAACTAAGAAAAACTAAAAAATCTAAGAAAAGAGAGAAAGAAAGAGAGAAGAGAATGTGTTTTGAGGTGTGTTTAGAAGTGAAGAGAAGGGGGGTATTTATAGGTGAAGATGGAGAGAAAAAGTGGGGGAAAAATGTTAAAAAATTATGAAAACGTGGAGTGGTAATTGCTGACGTCATACTGATGACGTCAGCATGACATGAGGCGGCTGCGCGCAAAAAATGGGGCGAAATGGCAGTGGCGCACGCGGAGGGCAGCTGGGGCACGCACGGGCGCGCGCAGGAGCAGGAGATATGCGCGCGGAACTGGGAATGGGCACGGGCTGATGCGCACGGATGTGGGGCGTGCTGCGCGCGTGGGTCTAGGCGCTGGGGCGCGCGGGGCTCGGCGCGGCTGGGCGGCACGATTTTCTCCTTTTTGACATTTTTGACCCTTTTGACCCATTTTGTCCAATTTTTCCATATTTGTTGACCTTTCCCCATTTATTTATTAATATATTTGTGATGTATTGCTTCCAGTATTCCTCTTTGAGTCTTTAAGTTACGTTTTTAAGTGAAAATACCTGAAAAACAATAAAAACACCCGTGATTCCGAAAAAGATAAATTTGTATAAATATATGATAAAACATATAAATATATATATTTTTAATCAATTAATGTGCATAAAATCATGGTAATTTTAGTGCTTTTTGAGCACTCATCATTGGGGTTGCAACTTTAAACTATTATTACTTTTAACTCATGCATCAAAACGACTATTATAATATATCAAATCGAAGCTCATTTCGATTCGTAAAAACAAAAACGAAACAATAGTTTAGTTCTCCCCGTTTTGGAACCCAAATTCCTTCTCTTACTCTACTTTCCGATGTCTTATAATTTGGTCGCAGTATTTTGCGTTATTTTCTATTCTTGTTCTTTAGGGTTCCAATTTAATCATCTTAACCATATTCTTAGCAATTCAATCTTTCTTATTCCTTTGAGTTCATTGCTTCCAAAATTGTTCACATAAAAGATCTGTATCATTTGGTATCAAAGCCTTAGTTGCCCAAAAGAGGATATTTATCTTCATATATCTATTTTTTGAATTTTAGATTTAATAAAATTTGCCATTTTATTGTTTTTTGCTTTCTTAAGTTCCAAATAATAACAAAAGAAAGGAAATATTTCCTACAAGTCTTTTGTTTTCTTTAGATTTTGTGGTCATTATTTTCGTCTTGGCATTTCATTTAGTAATTTTCTTTTAATTCACTGTATCGTTTTCTTGTTCTTTTTTTTCATGTTCAACCTATCTTGGTTCTTGAGTAAAAAACAACTGAACTTTTGCAGTTCGCAGTTTAAAAGAAAAAGAAGTTATTAATTGGGGTTGCAACTTTAATGTGTTAAAACTTATAACTGGTGCATCAAAATGACTATTATAATATATCAAATCAAAGCTCATTTCGATTTTTTAAAACACAAAAGAAACAATAGTTCAGTTCTCCCCGTTTTTGAACCCAAATTCCATCCCTTACACTTCTCTCCGATGTCAAATAATTTGGTCGCTCCTTATTGCATTGTTTTTTGTACTTGTTCTTCAGGGTTCCAATTCGGTCATCTTATAATTTTTGAACCCAAATTCCTTATTGCATCCCGTTTTTGAACCCAAATTCCATCCCCATTTTTGAATGCAAATTAAATCGCTTAAACTAATTTTCGACGTCTTATAATTTGGTTGAACCTTATTGCGTTGTTTTCTGTTCTTGTTCTTTAGGGTTCCAATTTGATCGTCTTAACCATGTTCTTAGCAATTCAATCTTTCTTATTCCTTTGAGTTCATGGCTTTCAAAGTTGTTCGCATGAAGGATTTATATCATTTGGTATCAAAGCCTTGTATGCCCAGAATACGATATCTATCTTCATATATCTATTTTTTGAATTTTATGTTTAATAAAATTTTCCATTTTATTGTTTTTTTCATTCTTAAGTTCCAAATCACAAAAAAAGAAAGGAAATATTTCCTTCAAGTCTTTTGTTTTCTTTAGATTTTGTTTTCATTATTTTCCTCTTGGCATTTCATTTCATACTTTTCTTTTAATTCATTATATCTTTTTCTTGTTATTTTTTTCCAAGTTCAACCTATCTTCGTTCTTGAGTAAAAAATAATAGAACTTCTGCAGTTCGTAGTTTAAAAAAATGAAGTTATTAACTGGGGTTGACACTAAAAATTGTTATAACTTTTATGTTGTACTTCAAAATGACTATTAAAATATATCAAATCGAAGCTCATTTCAATTCATTAAAACAAAAAAGAAACAATAGCTCATTTCTCCCCATTTTTGAATGCAAATTAAATTGCTTAAACTAATTTCCGACGTCTTATAATTTGGTCGCACCTTATTGTGTTGTTTTCTGTTCTTGTTCTTTTGGGTTCCAATTTGATCATCTTAACCATGTTCTTAGCAATTCAATCTTTCTTATTCCTTTGAGTTCGTGGCTTCCATAAAATTGTTCGCATAAAGGATTTATTCCTTTGAGTTCATGGCTTCCATAAAATTGTTCGCATAAAGGATTTATATCATTTGGTATCAAAGCCTTGTATGACCATAATAGGATATCTATCTTCATATAACTATTTTTTGAATTTTATATTTAATAAAATTTGCCATTTTATTGTTTTTTTCATTCTTAAGTTCCAAATCACAAAAAAAGAAAGGAAATATTTCCTTCAAGTCTTTTGTTTTCTTTAGATTTTGTTGTCATTATTTTTGTCTTGGCATTTCACTTCATACTTTTCTTTTAATTCACTGTATCTTTTTCTTGTTCTTTCTTTTCCATGTTCAACCTAACTTTGTTCTTGAGTAAAAAACAACAAAACTTCTGTAGTTCGTAGTTTAAAAAAAAAGAAGTTATTAATTAGGGTTACAACTTTAAACTATTATAACTTTTAACTTGTGTATCGAAATGACTATTATAATATATCAAATCGAAGCTCATTTCGATTCGTAAAAACAAAAAAGAAGCAATAGTTTAGTTCTCCTCGTTTTTGAACCCAAATTCCATCGTTTACACTACTTTTTGACGTCTTATAATTTGGTCGCACCTTATTGCGTTGTTTTCTATTCTTATTCTTTAGGGTTCCATTTTCATCATCTTAACCATGTTCTTAACAATTGAATCTTTCTTATTCCTTTGACTTAATAGCTTCCAAAATTGTTCACATAAAGGATCCATATCATTTGGTATTAAAGCCTTGGTTGCCCAAAATAGGATATCTATCTTCATATATCTATTTTTTCAATTTTATATTTAATAAAATTTTCCATTTTATTGTTTTTTGCATTCTTAAGTTTCAAATAACAAAAAAAGAAAGGAAATATTTCCTACTAGTCTTCTGTTTTCTTTTGATTTTGTTGTCATTATTTTCGTCTTGGCCTTTCATTTCATACTTTTCTTTTAATTCATTGTATCTTTTTCTTGTTCTTTTTACCGTGTTCAACCTATCTTTGTTCTTGAGTAAAAAACAACAGAACTTCTACAGTTTGCAATTTAAAAAAAGAAGTTATTAATTGGGTTGCAACTTTAAACTATTATAAATTTTTAGTCGTACATCAAAATGAATACTATTATATATCAAATCGAAGCCCATTTCAATTCTTAAAAACACAAAAGGAACAATAGTTTAGTTCTCCCCATTTTTGAACCCAAATTCTATCGCTTACACTACTTTCTGTCGTTTTATAATTTGGTCGCACCTTATTGCATTGTTTTCTATTCTTGTTCTTTAGGGTTCTAATTTGATCATCTTAACCATGTTCTTAGCAATTCAATCTTTCTTATTCCTTTGAGTTCATGGCTTCCAAAATTGTTCACATAAAGGATCTGTATCATTTGGTATCAAAGCCTTGTATGCCGAGAATAGGATATATATCTTCATATATCTATTTTTTGAATTTTAGATTTAATAAAATTTTCAATTTTATTGTTTTTTGCATTCTTAAGTTCCAAATCACAAAAAAAGAATGAAGTACATGACACCCCCATCTATGATAACACTACGCACTTTGTTACTCACATGACACCTTGTGTTTTGATGTTATCTCTTTGTTGTTCAAGGTCATCCTCCTTGACTTGAGTGCTCAAAGATTGATTTATTGCAAATGCTTCCACATCCACGGGTCCTATCACCTATTCTCTAGCTTCCTCTATAGATGCATCTCATCTTCTTCACTTTCATTATCGATTCCCACCTCACCACTAGCTAAGGTAATCATTGACTTCTTGTTTGGACATTAAGAAGCAATATGACCATTACCAAGACACCGAAAACACTTTAAGTCATGATTACGAATTAGGGTGTCAATTTTACCTTTGTCCTTGCTAGCCCCCATCTCTTTGGCTTTGTAAGGCTCAAATCTTGGTTTTGATGTAGCAACTTCATCGTTTTTCTCGTTGGACTTCCAAGGACTAGTAGGGTTTGGTTTTGGAGTAATGGGACTTGACCTTGATGGTTGGGATCGAAAACTGTATTTCTTTAATTGCCTTTCCACCTTGATTTCCATATGAACCATGTCCTTCATCTCTACATAATGATGAAGTTCCACAATGTTAGCAATGTCCAGATTCAACCTACTAAGAAACCTAGCCATGGTGGCCACTTCCATTTTCTTGTAGTACTCATCAACGCATTTATATACTTGAGTCAATCTTTGTAGGCATTGGTGTAACTCAAGAATAAATCAATACAATACCTTCAATACGAGTTTAAGGAATTTTTAAGATACGTAAAATAACACATAAATTATCACACAAAGGGGAAATGAAATTTTAGTAGGAACAACCACAAAATACCAAAAAATAACCAAAAATTGCAGAATATATCAGATATTGTAGAATAAGCAAGGAAAAATGCAGAATAGTTTAGAAATAGCAGAATTTGCAAGGAAAATGCAGAATATGAAAGAAAAATTCATAATACTTTCAAAAAATAGCAGGATATGCAAGGTTACTTCTGAAAAACTTTGGACACAATAGAATTTGCAAGGAAAATGCAGAAAAAAACGTGGAAACAAAGAAGAACAATATTTTTAGGGTTTGGAAAATGAATTTCAGGAAGAGCACAACAAAAGGATTTTTTTCTTTGTTTTCTATGTATGAGAAACAAAACAAGAACACAAGAACAAGAACAATTATAAAGGATAGGAATTTGAAAATTAGCACCTAAAGCTTTGATACCACATGATATGAACCAAGGGGTTAGGACCTAGCTAATTTTAGAATATATAGCAAAGGGTTTCTCCACAAATCAATGGATATTACTCACTCTTTTTCTGAGGGGAAAAGACGCCACAAAGAGGTGCAATTTCCTTGATAAGTCTAGCATAAATGACACCCTAAAAAGTATGGATATTACTCACCACAAATGCTTGGATGCTAAACAACACCACAAAGGTTGCCAATCCCTTGATAAGTTTCTTAAAAATGAACAAAGAGCATGAATGAGCTCTCAAATGATCTAAAAATTCAAATTTCTTTCAAAATTGTATTTTCCAGAAGTTGAGTTGCTCTTAATAGGATACAAACAAACCCTAAGCTCTACTACATCATAGCAGGGAGAGTCTCAACCAGTGTTTGGTTCCTGTCATCTTAGTCCCAAGGAAAGATGGAATATAGTGCATGTGTGTGGATTTTCATGCTATTAACAAGATAACTGTAAATTATAGACATCCTATCACCAGGTTAGATGATATGCTTCATGAGTTGCATGGCTCTCATTTGTTTTCCAAAATTGACTTTAAGGATGGATATTATCAAATTCACATAAAAGAAAAGGATGAATGGAAAACTGCATTTAAGACTAAATATGGATTATATGAATGGTTAGTAATGTCGTTTGGTTTAACAAATGCACCTAGTACATTCATGAGGCTAATGAACCATGTTTTGCGTGCTTTCATGGGGAAATTTATGGTAGTTTACTTTGATGATATTTTATTCCATAACAAAAATCTAGAGGAACGTATAGAACACTCGCATGCAGTTTTTAGTGTGTTGAGAGAGAACAAGTTGTATGCTAATCTGATGAGAATCATGGAGCCAAAAAAATCCTAAATGGACCAATCACAAGGTGATGTGGACCCTTTAGGCGAACAACCTAGGAACCCACGAACTCAAGGGAATTGAAACGATTGATTTGTTTTGAATGTGGTGAATATTATCAGATTAGAACCCTAAGGAAACAAAGTCCTTAAAACCTAAATCTTGAGATGCCACAAAGAATGATCACTCTCTTTGATAAGTCTAATTTAAGTATTCAATCACAATTACAAGAAGGTAAAGAAAGAAGCTTTTTGAAATTTTCTTTTCATTAATGAATATTCGTTCTTAGCCTCCATTACATAGCTCTTCTTGTTTATAAGCAAGAAACCCTAAAAAAAACTAGATGGAATGGGCCTATTTAGTTATGGATTATGCCTAATCCCACCTTAAAATAAAAGACTTAACATAAATAGCCCACAATTTTAAAAAATAAAAATTACTAAACATAAAAGCCACAATTAGTTAAAATAAAAAATATTACTTCCTAAATTAGTCTATGCTCCCAACTTGATCTTCCAAATCTATCCCTTGCATAGAAAGGTAATAGACCATCCTTGTTAAAGCTTTAGAATCTTCGAATTTAGTTTTTGATTCTTCTAACACGACCTCTTTGTATTGTACTTCCATGATCAAGCTTTGCGAAGCTTCCTTCATTCTCCTCAAATGGATGGTCAATGTTGGCCCGAACTCTAGCATGTAAATCCTTCACAAAAGCTGCCTTTTCGTACCATTAAGATTAGCATGCTCATTAGTATACAAAGGTAAAATATCAATAGGTGTTACAGGATTAAAGCCATAAACAACTTCAAAAGGAGAAAATGAAGAAGTAGAATGAACAGTCCTATTATATGCAAACTCAATGTGTGGCAAACCAATTTGACCATCCCTTTGAGGATGTGCATAATGGAAAATAATAGTTTAGTTCCTAGTGTATTCCATAAAGTGTGCCAAAAATAACTTGGGAACTTAACATCTCTATCACTAACAATTGTCTTAGGCAACTCATGCAAACAAACCACTTCTTTAAAGAACAAATCAGTAATATGTGTTCCTTCGTTGGTTTTAGAACATGTAATAAAATGAGCCATTTTACTAAACCTATCAACAACAACAAAGATGATATCCTTACCACTTTGAAACCTTGGTAATCCTAAAACAAAATCCATAGATATATTAATCCAAGGTTGATTAGGTATAGTTAAAGGGGTATACAAGCCATGTAGTTTAACTTTAGATTTTGCTTCCCTATATGTAATGCCCTTTTTCCAAACAAATTGCACATCATGCTTCATATTAGGCCAATAAAAATGCTCAGGTAAAATATCTAAAGTCTTTAGAACACCAAAGTGACCCATCAAACCTCCCCCACGACTTTACTTAATAAGAAACTCACGAACAGAACAAATAGGCACATATAATTTATCTTTCTTGAATAGATATCCTTCATGCCTATAAAAAGCACCAGATGCAAACGTATCACATGCATTCCATAATTGACAAAAATAAGAATCATTAGCATACATGATATTAGCATACAGATTATATAGCAAAGGGTTTCTCCACAAATCCATGGATATTACTCACCATTTTTTGAGGAGAAAGACGCCACATGGAGGTGCTATGGATATTACTCACCACAAATGCTTGGATGCTTAACAACGCCACAAAGGTTGCCAATCCCTTGATAAGTTTATTAAAGAGGAACAAAGAGCATGAATGAGCTCTCAAATGATCTAAAAATTCAAATTTCATTCAAAATTGTGAATTCCTAGCAACTGAGATGCTCTTAAGTATTTATATTGGATACAAATAAACCCTAAACACTACTACATCATAGCCTTTTATCTCATTCAAGGGTGGAAAATAAAAATAGCCAAAAAGCAAAAAAGGTGGCAGAAAACATGGAGAAAAATGGGGCATCTGACTACAAAGGAATCCTATGAAAATATTACATCTTAACCCTTGATTTCATGCATGGGCTAAAAAGAAAACTACTCAAAATCAGTCCAAATGGCACAACAAAGAAATGGAGACAATATGGGGCAACTGAGTACAAAGAAATTCCAAGAAAATCTTACATCTTAACCTTTGATTTCATCCGAGAGTTGAAAAGAAAGTTGCCTAAAATCAGTCCAAATGGCACAACAAAAATGGAGAAAAATGTGGAGCAAAACATAGAGCAAAATTGGAGCAGCTAAGAACAAATGAATCCTAATAAAATATTACATCTTAACCCTTGTTTTCATCCAAGGGCAGAAAAGAAAGCTGTCCAAAATTAGTCCAAATGGAACAACAATATGCCTAGTTTTCTTTTGCCAATTTTGCCCTAATTTCCACGCTAGGCTTTTCCCAATCCTTGCACTCCCATTTCGGGTCCTTTGGTTATGCATGACCTCTTGAATGAGCCAATTTAAAGCCTTCTCAAGTTGTTCCCTCCTAGACCTTATGATTGGTGCAATTGGGATTTGGTTGGATCCATAATTCTCATCATTCCCCCACTCTTCAAGAGGATTTGTCCTCGAATCATCACCTGCATAATCAAAAGGAGAAAGATCAAAAAAATTAATAGAGGTGCTGACATTATACTTACCAGGAGTGTCTAGCTTGTAGGCATTTTCATTAATCCTTTCGATGGCTTGAAATGGACCATCTCCCCGTGATAGATACTTTGATTTTCTTTGTTCTATAAAATGCTCTTTTCTCATGTCCACCCACACCCAATCTCCAGGCTCAAAGATCATGCTATGACATCCTTTTTTGGCTTGTTTGATATTTTTTTTCAATCCTCCTCTCAATGTTGAGCCTTGCTTTGTCTTTTTCAAAAGTGTTTGCAAAGTTTGGTAAAGACAATAAAGGAGCACGAGTCAATTTTTCCTTAAGAAGTTGGAATGAAATTTCTTGCTCTTCTTCCCATTTGAACCTAACATTATTTTTATGACTTCAGTTATCAGTGCTGCTATGCAAAAATCTTTCACAAATCGCTGATAAAAGCAAGAAAGTCTATGAAAACTTTGAACATTATTTAAACTTGTTGGGTTGGGCCACTTCTGGATAGCTTGAATCTTTTCTTCATCAACCATGATATTGTTGATTCCTTGGAAGTCTACACACATCCTCTAGGTCCTATCCTTCTTAGGGACCAAAATTACTAGAACAACGCATAGACATATTCGTTCTCTCATGTACCCATTTTCCATCAACTCACTAACATGCATTTGTAGTTCCTTTGTCTCCTCATGATTACTCCTACAAGATAGCCGGTTTGGAATGTTAGCACCAAGTACAAAATCAATTTCATGTTCAATCTCTCAGATAAGAGGTAATCCATTAGGAATTTCCTCGAGAAAGACATCCTCAAATTCCTGCAAGATATAAACAATTGAACTAGGTAAAGCATCATGAAGTTGTTTAGTATTCAAAAATGTCTCATTGTACATAAGTACAATCATTGGCTGATTAATGAATATTGCTTTTTTAATTTCACTTGATTTTGCATAGACATTTGTTTTTCTCTCTTCTTTTGTCTTAAATTTTTCAATCTCTCTTTCTTTTTCTTTCTAATTTTCTCTCAATTGCTTTTTATCACTCTCTTTGCCACTAATTTTATTTTGTTCACTCTCTTTTTCTCTTTCACTCTTTTCTTTACTCTCATCCTTTTCTCTAGTCTCACTCTCCTTTTCATTTTCACTCTTCTCTTTTCTCTCATTCTTTTCTTTAGTCTCACTCTTCTTTTCATTTTCATTCATATCTTTTCTATCATTCTTTTCTTTAGTGGCACTCTCTTTTTCATTTTCACTCTTTTCTTTTCCTCTAACCATCTTCATTTGATCTTTAAAGACTTGCTTGGGTGAAAGGAGGACAAGTGTGATGTTTCTACCATCCTTCACAAATGAATACTTGTTTTTATATCCATCATGTGTAACCCTCTAATCATATTGCCAAGGCCTACCTAGCAGGATTTGCTCAGCTTGCATGGATACCACATCACACATCACCTCATCTTTGTACTTTCCAATGGAGAAGCTCACTAATACTTGCTTATCAACCTTCACTTCCCCACTATCATTTAGCCATTGCAACTTGTAAGTCTTAGGGTGTTCGAATCTAGACAACCCTAATTTCTCAATTAAGGTAGTACTAGCCACATTGGTACAACTTCCCCCATCTATGATAACACTACACACCTTGTTGCTCATATGACACCTTGTGTGAAAGATATTATATCTTTGTTGTTCAATGTCTTCCTCCTTGACTTGAAAACTCAAAGACCGCCTTATTACTAGTGCTTGCTTATTAACGCCCTAACATTCTATTGAGGTGTTTCTCTTTGTAAAGATGCTAAGGCATTTTCTTGCCTTTCCAATCTTTCATTCATATCGACCATCAAGTTGTTCATCCTATCAAAATATTGTTGCAGTGCCCTCATCATGAACACCATATTCGGCCTTCCTTCAGGATTACCACTATTGGACATTTTTTTTTGCAATTCTACAAAATAAGAGGTTAGTGTAATAAAATAGAAGTAATGGAAATTTAATCAATACCTCACGTGTTTAGTGCTTGGATTGATCGCTCAAACCCTCTTTGTTCCAAATCAAAGCAACCAAATCTAGGAATTCCAAACAATTTACAGAATTATCAAACACCTAAAAAGGTAGTTCACAATATCACACTTGTTAAAGCACAAAGGAAACTAACTCAAAGTTTTTTGGATCTTAGACTAGAATAATTAATCACAAGGGAAATAAAAAGATTAACAATATTGGAAGAACAATAATTTCCTCAAAGAACTCAACACAAAATTAGGAATTTATGATAATAGGGAAAGGTTTTTGGAATTATGAGTTCAAACACTAACTAGAAATTAGCATATGTAATTTGGCCTCTTTTCTTTGTTTTTTTTTCCTGAATAAATTCTGACCACTCCTTTTCTGTTTTTCTTTTCTTTTCTTTTTTTTATCTCATATGCTAATAGCTAAAGAGTAAATCAATATAACATCTTCAATATGACTTTGAGGAATTTTTATACAAAATAGCACATAAATTACAACATAAGGGAAAATGAAATTTCTGCAAGAACTACCACAGAAATACCAGAAAAATACCAAGAAACTGCAGAAATTATCATATATTGTAGAATATGCAAGGAAAAATGCAAAATAGTTTTAGAAATAGCATAATTTGCAAGGAAAATGGAGAATAAGAAAGGAAAATTCAGAATACTTTTAGAAACTGCAAAATATGCAAGGTTATTATTGAAAATATTTTGACACAAAATTTGCAAGGAAAATGCAGAAAAAACGTGAAAACAAAGAAGAGCAATATTTTTAGGGTCTGGAAAATAAATTTCAACAAGAACCCAACATAATGATATATATTTTTTCTATGTATCAGAAATAAAATAAGAACACAAGAACACAAGAACAAGAACAAATATAAAGGATAGGAATCTGAAACTTAGCACCTAAAGCTCTGATACCAAATTAAATGAACCAAGGGGTTAGGACCTAGCTAATTTCAAATTATATAGCAAAGGGTATCTCGACAAATCCATAGATATTACTCACCATTTTTTTAGGGGAAAGACGCCACAAGGAGGTGTTATTTCCTTGATAAATCTAACATAAATGACACCCTAACAAGTATGGATATTACTTACCACAAATTCTTGGATGCTTAACAATGCCACAAAGGTTTCCAATCCCTTGATAAGTTTCTTAAATAGGAACAAAGAGCATAAATGAGCTCTTATATGATCTGAAAATTCAAATTTCATTCAAAATTGTGAATTCCCAGCAGCTTAGCTGCTCTTAAGTATTTATATTGGATACAAATAAACCCTAAACACTACTAAATCACATCCTTTGATCTCATTCATGGGTGGAAAATAAAAAAAGCAAAAAAGGTGGTAGAAAACATGGATCAAAACATGGAGAAAAATAAGGCAACTCACTACAAAGGAATCCTATGAAAATATTACATCTTAACCCTTGATTTCATCCATGGGCTGAAAAGAAAACTGCCCAAAATTAGTCCAAATGGCACAGTAAAAAACATGGAGAAAATATTGGGCAGCTGAGTACAAAAAAATTCCAAGAAAATCTTACATCTTAACCCTTGATTTCATCCGAGAGCTGAAAAGAAAGCTACCTAAAATCAATCCAAATGGCACAACAAAAATGGAGCAAAATGTAGAGCAAAATGTGGGGAAAAATGTGGAGCAAAACATGGAGCAAAATTGGAGCAGCTGAGAACAAAGGAATCCCACTAAAATATTACATCTTAACCCTTGTTTTCATCCAAGGGTTGAAAAGAAAGCTGTCCAAAATTAGTCCAAATGGCACAACAATATGCCTAGTTTTCTTTTGCCAATTTTTCCATAATTTCCACTCTAGGCTTGTCCCAATCCTTGCAATCCCATTTTGGGTCCTTTGGTTATGCATGATCTCTTGAATGAGCCAATTTAAAGCCTCTTCAAGTTGTGCCCTCCTAGACCTTGTGATTGGTCCAATTGAGATTTTGTTGGATCTATTATTCTCATTAATACAAGTCCTGAAGTAATTCAAAACCAATTAATTTTATTTACAATGAAGTAAGTAATACATACCTCCTAGACAATGTATCAGCCACAACGTTGTCCTTCTTATGCTTGTATTTGATTACAAAAGGAAATGTTTCTATAACTCCAACCTCTTAGCATGTATTTTATTAAGCTTACCTGGGGTCTTCAAAAACTGCAGACTCTCATGATTGGAATGAATGATAAATTCCCTTGGCCATAAGTATTGCTGCCATGTTTAAAGAGTTCTCACTAATACATAAAGCTCCTTGTCATAAGTACGATAATTCAGCACTACCCCACTTAGCTTTTCACTAAAATATGCAATTGGTTTGGAATCCTACATTAAAACAGCTCCTATGCCAGTCCCAGAAGCATAACATTCTATCTCAATAGTTTTATCAAAGTTAGGAAAACACAACAAATGTGCATTTGTTTGTTTATCTTTTAAAGTGTTAAACGTTCGATCATGCACATCATCTCACTTAAAAATAACATTCTTTTTAACAAGTTCATTCAAAAGTGCAACAATAGAACTAAAATCATTGACAAACCTTCTATAAAAACTCACTAAACCAGGGAAACTTCTTACCTAATTTGCATTCTTAGGTGTAGGCCAATCCCTTATTACCCTTACCTTTTCTTCATCAACACTAACACCTTGTGAACTAATAACAAATCCAAGAAGCACAACAGATTCCATGTAAAATGTGCACTTTTTAAGATTAGAGTACAACTTGTTCTCTCTCAACAAACTAAAAAGTACTGCATGCAAGTGTTTCGTATGTTCCTCTAGATTTTTGCTATAGACTAAAAAATCATCAAAGTAAACTACCACAAATTTCCCCATGAAAGCATGTGAAACATGGTTTCTTAACCTCATGAATGTACTAGGTGCATTTTTTAAACCAAACAACATTACTAACCATTCATATAATCCATAGTAAATGCAACTTTCGATTCATCCCTTTCTTTCATGTGAATCTGATAATATCCATTCTTTAAGTCAATTTTGGAAAATAAATGAGAGTCTTACAACTCATCAAGCATATCATCTAACCTAGGGATAAGATGTCTATACTTCACCATTATCTTGTTAATAGTGCGACAATCCACACACATGCACCATGTTGCATCTTTCTTTGGGACTAAGATGATAGTAACCGAACATGGGCTGAGACTCCCTTACAAATCCCTTTTGCAGTAACTCATCCACTTGCCTTTGTATCTCCTTCCTTTCCTTAAGATTAGCTCTATAAGCAGGTCTGTTTGGTATTGCAGATTTGGGTATGAAGTCTATTTGATGCTCAATTACTCTCAAAGGAGGTAATCCATGAGGAATTGCTTCAGGAAATAGATCCTCATAGTCCTACCATAAATAAACAACAACACTAGACAAAGATGAGTTAAGATTGTTAGTAAAAAGATAAATATATTTGTACATAAGTACAAGTACTTGCTGCATTGCCACTATTACACTCTTAATCTCATGTTTTTCAGCAAATGCACTCATTCTTTTTTTTCCTCTCCTTACTCACCTTTCTATCTTTTTTGCTCATCTTTCTATACTTTTTGCTCACTCTTCTCACCTTTGTGTTCACTTTAATCTCTTTTATGCTTACTTTTCTCTCTTTTGTGCTTACTTTTCTCTCTTTTGTGATTTTCCTCTTGCTCACACTTTGATTTTCTCAACTTGCACTCTCTTGCTCTCCTAATCTGGTCCTTATAAGCATGAAAAGGTTTGAGAGGGGCTAATAAAACTTTTTAGTTGTTCATTTCAAAAGAGTACCGGTTTTTATAACCATCATGCATCACCCTTCTAACAAACTGCCATGGTCGCCCAAGAAAAATATGAGCAGTATACATTGGTGCCACATCACAAAGAACCTCATCCTCATACTTGCCAATTGAAATAAAAACCTAAACTTGTTTGTTGACATTCACTTCTCCATAATCATTCAGCCATTGTAGCTTGTACGGTTTGGGATGCTTTTGTTACTTCAAATTCAACTTTTTACCAACAAAATACTAGCTACATTAGTACAACTCCCACTATCAATAATAATTGTGCATACCTTTTCCTTCATCTGGCATCTTGTGTGAAAAATATGTTCATGTTGCTTCTCATCTTCTTCAATCATAGGTTGTATATTGAGAGCTCTCCTTGTGACAAGTAATTCCCCATACATAGGTTTTCCTAATTCTACATTAGGACAATCCTCCAATTGTGGAATTTCATCGTCACTTGAACTAGTACTCTTGATTTCTCTATTATCACAAACAACCATAACCCTTTTGTTTGGACATTCAAAAGCAATATGTTCGAGTCCTTGGCACCTAAAACCCTTAATATCACAAGACTTAGTAGGAGTTTTTGTTTCAGGTTTACTTTTAAGAACAACAACTGAAGTGTTTGACTTCGCTTCACCTTTTATTCTAAAAGACAGCTTTGTTGTCCTTCCAAGTTGATTTCCACAAAGAACTAGTGGACGAACTAGATCTAAACCTTTTGAACTTGATTTGCCTCTCCATTTCAATGAATTTGTACAGTAGTTCTTCCATTTCTATGTAATGTTGCAATTCAACCACATAAGCAATTTCCGCATTTAACTCGGTATTGAATCTTGCCATTGTCACTTCTCTATCTTCCTCTATGTTTACTCTAATCATAGTGACTTTTATCTCCTTATAATAATCTTCTACACTCATGGAACCTTGGACCAATCCTTGCAACTTTCTATATATATCCCTATAGTAATGGCTAGGTATGAACCTCTTATGCATCACCAATTTCATCTTTTCCCATGACCGAATAGGTCTCTGACCATTTCTTCGCCTATTGACCACCAACTGATCCTACCATATACCAGCATAATTTGTAAATTCTACGGTTACTAGCTTTACTTTCTTCTCCTTTGAGTAATTATGACAATCAAACATATGCTCAACCTTTCTTTCCAACTCCAAGTATAACTCATGATCATTCCTTCCTTGAAATGGGAGAATTGTCATCTTTATATTTCCTATATTGCTATCTTATTTGTAGTTAGTATTTTTATCCCGTTTATAATTGGTTCTCCCTTCCGCATTATAATCAGCTTCTTCTTCCTTGAACTCATGTCTTCTATGTCTTCTTCTATGTGATTAAGAATCAGTAGAGGATTCTAAATCATCTTATCTTGCATTCATCCTCTTAAATTGGTCATGAACAGATTTGATGAAGAATTTCAAGTCAATCTCTTGTGGATCTCTTCATTCCTTACTCATGTTGTCAACTTGTAAATTAAAATGACATAATCCATGCACACCCTCATATGTTTGCTCTCAAATAAGATTGTTAATACTCCTTTTTTCACACTATTTTTCACTCTCTTTTTTTACACTATTTTTTTCATTTTTTACAACACAAAGCTCACGCTAACCTCCTTTGTGTTCTTAACAAGATCAAAGAATTCAACTAATCTCAAGAAGTAACCATTTTATGGGTAATAATCTCAAAATTCAGAATTTTGAAAGAAATTAATGACAAAGTATGAAAAAAGGAAAGTCCAAAGAGGGATCCAAAGAAAGAATCTTAACAAGGAGGACTCTAAAGAAACAATCTTGAATAAGAAAGCCTCTTGAACAAGGAGGACTCTAAAGAAAGATTCTTGACCAAGCAGGACTCTAAAGAAATACTCTTGACCATAGAGGACTCTATAAGAAGACTCTAAAGAAATACTCTTGGGCAGCAAGAACAAAATAAAGGAAACCCAATTTCAACAAGAAAACTCATCAATAAAACAAGAATTACATTCTTTAACAATCTACTACTATGTTCTTCTTTTCTTCTTTTCTTCTTTTCTTCTTCTTCTTGTTTTTTTTTTTTTTGTGTTTTTACTGCTACTGCAGCTACTATGAATAGAAAATTCACAAGGAAAAAAATTTGCAACCCTAATGAGCAAGAACCGAAAACAACACAAAAAGTGGCGACAAATCTTTATCTCCTCAGTAAGTGGTCTAAATGACGGAATTTAGGTTCACAAAAGGAACGTAACGTAGGAAAATCTTATTCCAAATTATAGGAATTTAAATGATCTTTGATATGATATATTATATTAGTCATTTCGTTATCGGAATCAAAAGTTATGCCTGTTTAAATTTGCAACTCTGATTTATCAAAAACAAATTTTGAAAATGCTAGCAACAACCCTCTTCTCTATTTTTTTTCCTTTTTGTTTTTTGAAATCTAAAATTTTAGACAAAATAGACAAAGATAGATAACCTGTTTTCAGTAACCAAGGCTCTGATACAAAATGATACAGACCCTTTAGGCGAACAACTTAGGAACCCATGAACTCAATGGAATTGAAACAATTGATTTGCTAAGAACTGAAGTTTTCTTTTTATTAATGAATATTCGTTCTTATCCTCCATTACATAGCTCTTCTTGTTTACATTAGTTATATTTTATTACACTAATCTCTTGTTGTGTAGAATTGAAAAAATGTCCAACAGGGGTAGTCCCGATGGAAGGCCAGATATGATGTTCATGATGAGGTGTTGTAACAATCTTTTAAGAGGATGAACAATTTGATGGTCGATATGAATGAAAGATTGGAAAGGCAAGAAAATTCATTAGCAGCTTTGCAATGAGAAAAACCTCCACCCAATATTAGGAGGGTTAATAGGCAAGCTCATGTTGGGGATGATATAGAGGAAGAAGATTGGGAAGAAGAATTAGAGGAAGAAGAAGGAAGAATGCCTAGAGGAGGAAGAAATGGGTATAGAGGAGGAAGAAATTGTAGAGGAGGTATGTGGAGACCCCCACCTAGGGCCCAAGATGGAGTTGATAGAGATCTAAGTAGTATAAAAATGAAGATTCCAAAATTCCAAGGAAAGAATGACCCAGAGTTGTATTTGGAGTGGGATAATAAGGTAGAGCACATTTTTGAATGCCATAACTACTCCATGGAGAAAAATGTAAAAGTCATTGTAATTGAGTTTTCTGACTATGCATTGAATTGGTTGGATCAATTGGTCATTAGTA
Organism: Hippophae gyantsensis; assembly: GCA_030763125.1. Classification (NCBI taxonomy): domain Eukaryota; kingdom Viridiplantae; phylum Streptophyta; class Magnoliopsida; order Rosales; family Elaeagnaceae; genus Hippophae; species Hippophae gyantsensis. The sequence continues at coordinate 54,682,268 of CM061028.1, forward strand.
GGAGGGGAAACCATGAAAGGCCCATAGACAATTGGGAGGACATGCAGGCCATCATGAGGAAGAGGTTAGGGCCTAGCTAGTACTATAGAGAGTTACACCAACGCTTACATAGATTGACTCAAGGATATAATCCATTGATGAGTACTACAAGGAAATGAAAGTGGCGATGGTAAGAGCTAATGTCAAGGAAGATAGAGAGGCCGTCATGGCTAGGTTTATTAGTAGGTTAAATTTCGACATTGCCAATATTATGGAACTTCATCGCTGTGTAGAGATGGAGGACATGGTCCACATGGAAATTAAGGTAGAAAGGCAATTAAAGAAACAGAGTTTTCGGTCCCAACCATCAAGGTCTAGTCCCATTACTCCAAAACTGAACCCTACTAGTCCTTGGAAGTCCAATGAGAAAAAATATGAAGGAACTACATCCAAACCAAGATTTGAGCCTTACAAAACCAAAGAGATGAGGGCTAGCAAGGACAAAGGTCAAATCGATATCCCAGTTTGTAATCATGCCTTTAAGTGTTTTCAGTGTCTTGGTAATAGTAATATAGCCTCTTAATGTCCAAACAAGAAGGCAATGATCACCTTAGCTAGTGGTGAGGTGGGAACCGATAATGAAAGTGAATAAGATGAGATTCCATCTATAGAGGAAGCTAGTGAAGAATAGATAGGACCCATAGATTCTGAAGCACTTGTAATAATAAGATCTTTGAGCATTCAAGTCAAAGAGGATGACCTTGAACAATAAAGAGATAACATCTTTTGCACAATATGTCATGTTAGTAACAAGGTGTGTAGTGTTATCATAGATGGGGGAAGTTGCACCAATATGGCTAGTACTACCTTAGTTGAGAAATTAGGGTTGTCTATATTCAAACACCCTTAGCCTTACAAGTTGTAGTGTCTAAATGATAGTGGGGAAGTGAAGGTTGATAAGAAAGTATTAGGGAGCTTCTCCATTGGAAAGTACAAAGATGAGGTGATGTGTGATGTGGTATCCATCCAAGCTGAGCAAATCCTGCTAGGTAGGCCTTGGCAATATGATCAGAGGGTTACACATGATGGATATAGAAACAAATATTCATTTGTGAAGGGTAGTAGAAACATCACACTTGTCCCCCTTTCACCCAAAGTAAGTATTTGAAGATCAAATGAAGATGGTTAGAGGAAAAGAAAAGAGTGATAATGAAAAGGAGAGTACGACTAAAGAAAAGAATGAGAGAAAATAGAGGAGTGAAAATGAAAAGGAGAGTGAAACTAAAGAAAAGAATGAGAGAAAAGAGAAGAGTGAAAATCAAAAGAAGACTGATACTAAAGAAAAGAATGGGAGTAAAGAAAAGAGTGAAAGAAAAAAAGAGAGTGAATAAAATAAAATTAGTGGTAAAGAGAGTGAAAAAAAGAAACTGAGAGAAAATCAAAAAGAAAAAGAAAGAGAGAGTGAAAAATTCGAAACAAAAGAAGAGAGAAAAACAAATGTCTATGCAAATGCGAGTGAAATTAAAAAAGCAATGTTCAAGAGCATTAATGAGCTCTCAAATGATGTGAAAAATCAAATTTTATTTGAAATGTAAAATCCCAGCAACCGAGCTGCTTTTAAGTATTTATATGATACAAATAAACCTTAAACTCTATTACATCACAACCCTCGATCTCATCCAAGGGTTGAAAATAAAGATTGCTAAAAAGTACAAAAGGTGGCAAAAAAACATGGAGAAAAATGGGGTAGTTGACTACAGAGGAATCCTATGAAAATATTACATCTTAACCCTTGATTTCATCCAAGGACTGAAAAGAAAGATGCCCAAAATTAGTCCAAATGACACAATAATGTGCCTTAGTTTTCTTTTACCAATTTTGCTCAAATTTCCATCCTACGCTTGTCCCAATCCTTGCATTCCCATTTTGGGTCCTTTGGTTATACATGACATCTTAAATGAGCCTATTTAAAGCCTCCTCAAGTTGTGTCCTCCTTGACCTTGTAATTGGTCCACTTGGGATTTGTTTGACTCCATGATTCTCATCATTACCCCACTCTTCAAGAGGATTCATCCTTGAATCTTCACCTGTATAATCAAAAGGAGAAAGGTCAAAAACATTAAAGGAAGTGTTGACATTATACTTACCAAGCAAGTCTAGCTTGTATTCATTTCATTAATCCTTTCGATGGCTTGAAGTGGACCATCTCCCCGTGGCAGATACTTTGAAATTCTTTGTTCTATAAAATGCTCTTTTCTCATGTGCATCCACACCCAATCTCTAGGCTTAAAGATTATCCTATGACATCCTTTGTTAGCTTGTTTGATATATCGTTCAATCCTCCTCTCAATGTTCAGCCTTACTTTCTCTTTTTCAAAAGCTATTGCAAAGTTAGGTAAATACAATAAAGGAGCATAAGTCAATTTTTCTTTAAGTAGTTGGAATGACATTTCTTGCTCTTCTCCTCATTTGAACCTAACATTCTTTTGATGACTTCGGTTATCGGTGCTGCTATTCTAAAATATTTCTCAAATCATCAATAAAAGCAAGCAAGTCCATGAAAACTTGGAACAATACTTAAACTTGTTGGGTTGGACCACTCTTTGATAGCTTAAATCTTTTCTTCATCAACCTAAACTCCTTTTGCACTCACAATGAAACCCATCAACACAAGCTTATCGATGCAAAATGTGCACTTCTTTAGTTTAGGAAATAGTTTCTCTCTGCTAAGTACTTCAAGAACATATGGTAAAGGTATCAAATGGTCTTCCAAATTTTTGCTATAAATGAGAATATGATAAAAATAGACAACTACAAATTTTTCAATAAAAGCACACAAGACATGGTTCATTAATCTTGTGAAAGTACTTGGACAATTAGTTAAACCAAATGACATGACGATAATTTGGTGAAATCCACTTTTCATATCAAATTTAGAAAAGACACAAGAACTATGAAACTCATCTAACATATCAACTAAGTGAGGAATAGGATGACGATAATTTACTGTTATATTGTTGATTGCTTGATAGTCTACGCACATCCTCCATCTCCCATCCTTCTTAGGGACCAAAATTACTAGAAAAACGCGTGGACTCATTCTTTCTCTCATGTACCAATTTCCCACCAACTCACTAACCTGCATTTGTAATTCCTTCATCTCCTCAGGATTACTCCTACAGGTTGGCGGGTTTGGAATGTTAGCACTAGGTACAAAATCAATTTGATGTTCAATCCCCCGAATAAGAGGTAATCCATTAGGAATTTCCTCGGGAATGACATCCTTAAATTCCTGCAAGATAGAAATAATTAAACTAGGAAAAACATCATCAAGTTGTTTAGTATTCAAAAATGCCTCATTGTACAGAAGTAAAATAATTGACTAATTAAGGAATATTGCATTTTAATTTCACTCGCTTTTGCATAGACATTTGTTTTTCTCTCTTCTTTTGTCTCAAATTTTTCAATCCCTCTTTCTTTTTCATTCTGGTTTTCTCTCAATTTCTTTTTATCACTCTCTTTGCCACTAATTTTATTTTGTTCACTCTCTTTTTTTTCTTTCACTCTTTTCTTTTCTCTCATTCTTTTATTTAGTCTCACTCTCCTTTTCATTTTAACTCTTTTATTTTTCTCTAACCATCATCATTTGATCTTCAAAGACTTCCTTGGGTGAAAGGGGGACACGTGTGATGTTTCTACCATATTTCACAAATGAATACTTATTTCTATATCCATCATGTGTAACCCTCCGATCATATTGCCAGGGCCTACCTAGTTGGATGTGCCCAGCTTGCATGGGTACCATATCACACATCACCTTATCTTTCTACTTTCCAATGGAAAAGCTCAATAATACTTGCTTATCAACCTTCACTTCCCCACTATCATTTAGCCATTGCAACTTGTAAGGCTTAGGGTGTTTGAATGTGGACAACCCTAATTTCTCAACTAAGGTAGGACTAGCCACATTGGTGCAACTTCCCTCATCTATGATAATATTACACACCTTGTGTGAAAGATGTTATATCTTTGTTGTTCAATGTCTTCCTAATTGACTTGAAAACTCAAAGACCGCCTTATTACAAGTGCTTTCCTATTAACCCCCTTAACATTATGTCGAGGTGTTTCTCATTGTAAAGCTGCTAAGGCATTTCTTGCCTTTCTAATCTTTCATTCTTATAGACCATCAAGATGTTCATTCTCTCAAAGGATTATTGCAAAGCCCTCATCATGAACATCATATCCGGTCTTCCTTCGGGACTACCATTGTTGGACATTTGTTTTTGCAATTCTAAACAATAAGAGGTTAGTGTAATAAAATAGAACTAATGTAAATTCACTCAATACCTCATATGTTTATCGCTCAGATTGATCGCTCAAACCTTCTTATTGTGTAGAATTATCAAAAAACCAAAAGGTAGTTCACATTATCCCACTTGTCAAAGCACAAAGGAAACTAATTCAAAGTGTTTTGGATCCTAGATTAGAGTATTAAGCATAAGGAAATAAATAGATTAACACTCTTGGAAAAACAACAATTTCCCCAAAAGAACTAAGCACATAATGGGAGATTTATAATCAAAAGGTAAAATTATGGGAACTATAAGTTCAAATACTCAATATAAATTAGCATATGCAATTTGGCCTATCTTTTTTTTCTTTGTTTTTTTTTGAATAAATTCTATCCACTCTTTTTTTGTTTTTTTATGGACAAATATGCTAATAACTTAAGAGTAAATCAATACAACACCTTCAATATGAGAATGAGGAATTTTTAAGATACATAAAATAGCACATAAATTACGACACAAAGGGAAAATGAAATTTTTATAGGAACTACCATAGAAATACCAGAAAACAACCAAAAATTGTAGAAAATATCAGATATTGCAAAATATGCAAGAAAAAATGCATAATAGTTTCAGAAATAGCAAATTTTGCAAGGAAAATTCTGAATACTTTTAGAAAGAGCAGGATATGCAAGCTTACTTCTGAAAATTTTTGCACACAATAGAATTTTCAAGGAAAATGCAAAAAATACATGGAAACAAAGAAGAACAATCTTTTTAGGGTTTGGAAAATAAATTTCAGCAAGAACACAACACAAGGATATTTTTTCTTTTTTTTCAATGTATCAGAAACAAAACAAGAACATAAGAATAAGAATAAATATAAAGGATAGGAATCTGAAAATTAGCACCTAAAGCTCTAATACCAAATGATATGATCCAAGGGGTTACGACCTACCAAATTTTTAGATTATATAGCAAAGGATTTCTCCACGAATCAATTGATATTACTCACCATTTATCTGAAGGGAAAGACACCACAAGGAGATGTTATTTCCTTGATAAGTCTAGCATAAATGACACCCTAACAAGTATGGATATTACTCACCACAAATTATTGGATGCTAAACAACACCACAAAGGTTGTCAATCCCTTGATAAGTTGTTTAAAGAGGAACAAAAAGCATGAATGAGCTCTCAAATTATGTGAAAAATCAAATTTCATTCAAAATGTAAAATCCTAGGAGCTGAGCTCCTCTTAAGTATTTATATGATACAAATAAACCCTAAACTCTACTACATCACATCCCTTGATATCATCCAAGGTATGAAAATAAAGACAGCCAAAAAGCACCCAAGGTGGCAGAAAACATGGAACCAAACATGGAAAAAAATGGGGCACTAATTACAAAGGAATCCTATGAAAATTTTACATCTTAACCCTTCATTTCATCCAAGGGTTGAAAAGAAAGTTGCCCAAAATAAGTCCAAATGGCATAGCAAAAAAATGGAACAAAATGTGGAGTAAAATGTGGAGCGAAATTGGAGTAGTTGAGAACAAAGGAATCCCAATAAAATATTACATCTTAACCCTTTTTTCATCCAAGGGCTGAAAAGAAAGCTACCCAAAATTAGTCCAAATGGCACAACAATGTGCCTTAGTTTTCTTTTACCAATTTTGTTCTAATTCCCATCCTAGGCATGTCCCAGTCCTTGCACTCCCATTTTGGGTCCTTTCTTTATGCATGACTTCTTGATAAGTTGCTTAAAGAGGAACAAAAAGCATGAATGAGCTCTCAAATGATCTAAAAAATAAAATTTCATTTAAATCTTTATTTTCCAGCACCTAAGCTGCTCTTAATAGGATACAAATAAACCCTAAGCTCTACTACATCATAGCACTTGATCTCATCGAAGGGTTGAAAATAAAAACATCCAAAAAGCACAAAAGGTAGTAGAAAACATGGAGAAAAATGGGGCAACTAACTACAAAAGATTCTTATGAAAATATTATATCTTAACCCTTGATTTCATCCAATGGCTGAAAAGAAAGCTGCCCAAAATCAGTCCAAATGACACAGTAAAATTGGAGAAGTTGAGAACAAAGGAATCCCAATAAATATTACATCTTAACCTTTGTTTCCATCTAAGGACTGAAAATAAATCTGCCCAAATTAGTCCAAATGGCATAGCAATGTGCCTAGTTTTCTTTTGCCAATTTTTCCCTAATATCCATCCTAGGCTTCTCCCAATCCTTGCACTCCCAATTTGGGTTCCCTTGGTTATGCATGACCTTTTGAATGTGACCATTTAAAGCCTCTTCGTGTTGTGCCCTCCTAGACCTTGTGATTGGTCCACTTGGAATTTGTAGAGCTCGATGATTCTCATCATTTCCCCTCTCTTCAAGAGGAGTCCTCCTCGAATCGTCACATGTATAATGAAAAGGAGAAAGATCAGAAACATTAAAAGAGGTAATGACATTATACTCACCAGGAAGATCAATTTTGTAGGCATTTTCATTAATTCGCTCGATCACTTGAAAGGGTCTATCTTCTTGAGGAACTCCATGAAGCCTAACAACCTCCCTAAAGAACAACTCTAATACATTAGTGGTGTCATTAGTTTTATGCATGCTATGAAGTATGTCATTTTAGAAAACCTATCTATAACCACAAAAATGGAGTCTCTATCATTCTTAGACCTAGGTAACCCTAAAACAAAATCCATGGAAATATCTACACAAGGTGTGCTTTGTACTAGCAAGGGAGTATATAGTCCTTGTGGTAGGACTTTAGATTTGGCTTTCTTACAAGTGACGCATCTAGAACATATTCTCCCTACATCCCTCCTTACTCTTAAACAATAAAAAGGCTCACACAAAACATCTAGAGTCTTCGTAATTCTGAATGCCCCATTAATCCTCCTTAATCAATAACGCACACATCGAACATTTGGGTATACACAATTGATTTTCTTTAAATAAATACCCATCTAATTTATAAAAAATTTCAAAAGAAGTTTTTTCACATGCATGGTAAACAACAGAGAAAAGATCATCATTAGCATACATTTTCTTAACATATTCAAATCCTAGCAATCTAATAGTTAAAGTTGAGAGTAAGGCATACCTCCGTGATAAAGCATTGGCTACAACATTCTCCTTACCTCTCTTATATTGAACAATATAAGGAAATGTCTCAATGAATTCCATCCATCTAGCATGCCTCCTATTCAATTTTCCTTGGCACTTCAAATATTTTAGAGATTCATGATTGGTACGGATGACAAATTCTTTTGGCCAAAGGTAATGTTGCCATGTCTCCAGGATCCTAACCAAGGCATATAGCTCTTTGTCATACATTGGATAATTAAGGGCTACTGCGTGATGTTTCTACCATTCTTCACAAACGAATACTTGTTTCTATATCCATCAAGTGTAACCCTCTTATCATATTGCCAAGGCCTACCTAGCAAGATGTGTTCGGCTTGCATCAGTACCACATCACACATCACCTCATCCTTGTACTTTCCAATGGAGAAGTTCACTAATACTTGCCTATTAACTTTCACTTCCTCACTATCATTTAAATCATTGCAACTTGTAAGGCTTAGGGTGTCCAAATGTAGGCAACCCTAACTTCTCAACTAAGGTAGTACTAGCCACATTGGTGCAACTTCCCCCATCTATGATAACACTACACACTTTGTTACTCAAATGGCACCTTGTGTGAAAGATGTAATCTCTTTGTTGTTCAAGGTCATCCTCCTTGACTTGAGTGCTCAAAGATCACTTTATTACAAGTGCTCCCCATTCATGGGTCCTATCTCCTCTTTACTAGCTTTCTCTGCAGATTACATCTCATCTTCTTAACTTTCATTATCGGTTTCCACCTCACCACAAGCTAGTGATCATTGCCTTTTTGTTTGGACATTGAGAGGATATATAACCATTACCAAGAAACTGGAAATAATTAAAGTCATGATTATGAACTGGGGTGTCAATTTTACCTTTGTCCTTGCTAGCCCCCATCTCTTTGGTTTTGTAAGGCTCAAATCTTGGTTTTGATATGCTACTTCATCTTTTTTTTCATTGGACTTCCAAGTACTAGTAGGGTTTGGTTTTGGAGTAATGGGACTAGACCTTGATGGTTGGGACCGAAAACTTTGTTTCTTTAATTGTCTTTCCACCTTAATTTCCATATGGGCCATGTCCTCCATCTCCATGTAATGATGAAATTCCACAATGTTGGAAATGTCTGGATTCAACCCACTAAGAAACCTAGCCAAGGTGGCCTCTCTATCTTCCTCGGCAATAGCTCTTACCATCGCCACTTCCATTTACATGTAGTACTTATCAACACATTTATATCCTTGAGTCAATCTTTGTAGACGTTGGAGAAATTCTCTATGTTAATAGCTAGGCACAAACCTCTTTCTCATGATGGCCTTCATGTGCTCCCAATTATCTATGGGCCTTTCACAGTTTCTCCTCCTACTAATGACCAATAGATCCCACCAATTCAATGCATAGTCAGAAAACTTAATTATAATGAGTTTTTACTTTTTTCTCTGTGGAGTAGTTATGGCATTCAAAAATGTGCTCCACCTTTTTCTCCCACTCCAAATACAACTCTGAGTCATTCCTTCCTTGGAATTGTGGTATCTTTATTTTTATACTACTTAGATCTCTATCAACTTCATCTTGGGCTCTTGGTGGGGGTCTTCACATACCTCATCTACCATTTCTTCCTCCTCTAGGCATTCTTCCTACAATTCTTCTTCCCAATCTTCTTCCTCTATATCATCCCCAACATGAGCTTGCCTATTAACTCTCCTAACATTGGGTAGAGGTGTTTCTCATTGTAAAGCTGCTAAGGAATTTTTTTTCCTTTCCAATCTTATATTCATATCGACCATCAAGTTGTTCATCCTCTAAAAATATTGTTGCAGTGTCCTCATCATGAACATCATATCCTGTCTTCCTTGAAGACTATCCTTGTTGGACATTTTTTTACAATTCTACACAACAAGAGGTTAGTGTAATAAAATAGAACTAATGTAAATTCACACAATACCTTACATGTTTAGCGCTCAGATTGATGGCTCAAACCACTTAGTTCCTAATCAAAGCAACCAAATCTAGGAATTCCAAACAATTTGTAGAATTATCAAACACCCAGAAAAGTAGTTCACAATATCCCACTCGTTAAAGCACAAAGGAAACTAACGCAAAGTGTTTAGGATCTTAGATTAGAGTAGTCAGCACAAGGAAAATCAATAAATCAACACGATTGAAAAACAACAATTTCCCCAAAGGAACTAAGCACACAATGGGAGATTTATAATCAACGGGTAAAATTCTTGGAACTATGAGTTCAAATACTCACTAGAAATTAGTAAATGTAATTTGGCCTCTCTTTTTTTTGAATAAATTTTGGCCACTCTTTTTCTGTTTTTTTTTTTTGGAACAAATATGCTAATAACTCAAGAGTAAATCAATACAACACCTTCAATATGAATTTAAAGATTTTTTAAGATACGTAAAATAGCACATAAATTACGACACAAAGGGGAAATGAAATTTCTGCAGGAACTATTATAGAAATACCATAAAACAACAAAAAAACTGTAGAAAATATATGATATTGTAGAATATGCAAGGAAAAAATGACATAACTCAAACTCTCTCTCAAGTGTTTTCTCTCAAATCAGATTGTTCACTCCTTTTTTTCACTACTTCAACTTCTTTTGTTTTTTACTATTTCGGCCTCTTTTTTTTATCACTATATCTTTTTTTTATACTTTTTTTTCTCTTTTTTTACCACTCAAAGCTCACACCAACCTCCTTTGTATTTTAACAAAATCAAAAAATTCAAATAATCTCAAGAAGTAACAATTTTATTGGTAATAATCACAAAATTTAGAATTCTAAAAACTTAATGGCAAAATATGACAAAAAAAAAGTCCAAAGAGGACTCTAAAGAAAGAATCTTGACCAAAGAGGACTTTAAAGAAAGACTCTTGATGAAGGAGGCCAAGGAGGACTCTAAAAAAGACTCTTGAATAAGGAGGACTCTTTAGAAAGACTCTTGGCCAAGGAGGACTCTAAAGAAAGACTCTTTTCCAAAGAAGACTCTAGGAATACTCTTGACCAAAGAGGACTCTAAAGAAAGACTCTTGAACAAGGAGGACTCTATAGAAAGACTCTTGGGCAACAAAAAAATAAAGGAAACCTAATTTCAACATGAACAAGAAAACTCAGCAAGAAAACAAGAATTAGATTTTTGAAAAATCTACTCAATGTTCTTCTTTTCTTATTATTTCTATTTTCATTTTTTTCGTTTTTACTACTGCTTCTTCTGTGAATAGAAAATTCACAAAACAATTCGCAACCCTAATGTGCAAGAACCGAAAACAACACAAAAATCTGTGACAAATCTTTATCCCCTTGGTAAGTGGTGTAAACGTTGGAATTTGGGGTCAAAAACGCTACAAAAATCAGGTGAAAAACATAATTAGTTACAGGAAACAAAATGAGTTTTGATTTGATATATTATAATAGTCATTTCGTTACCCGAGTCAAAAGTTATGGCTATTTAAAGTTGTAACTCCGATTTATCAAAATATATTTTTTTTAAACTTCGAACAACAAACTTCTTCTCTTTTTCTTTCATTTTTTTTTGAAGAACAAAGAGAAAGAACACAGAAAATAAAGAATCAATAAAAAGATAGAAAAATTCAAAGAAAACTATGAAACAACAACAACAACAATTGAAAGAAAATACAAGACTCCAAAGGACAAATTTCTTTTTTTTTTTGTGATTTGTGATTCAAGAATCTAGAAAAAAGCAAAGGACGACTTTTTTAAATCTAAAATATAAAACAACGATAATATATGAAGATAGCTAACCTGTTTTCAGCAACCAAGGCTTTGATACCACAAGATGCAGACCCTTTAAAAAAAACGATTGATTTGCTAAGAACATATTGCAGATGATCAGAGATTAGAACCCTAAAGAAACAAAGTCCTTAAAACCGAAATCTTGAGATGCGACAAAAGATGATCACTCCCTTTGATAAGTTGGATTTAAGTATTCAATAAGAACACAAGAAGGCAAAGCATGAAGCTTTCTCAAATTTTCTTCCATTAATGAATATTCATCTTGCCTTTAATTTGACATTCCAAATCTATCCTTTGCGTATGATCTTGAGAATCTTTAAAATATTGGTAAACATCATCCTAGTTAGCACCTCAATCTCCATCATTTTCAAGAACACAAGAAGGCAAAGCATAAAGCTTTCTCAAATTTTCTTTTCATTAATGAATATTCGTCTTGCCTTCAATTTTACATTCTAAATCTATCCTTTACATATGATCTTGATAATATTTAGAATATTGGTAAACATAAAATTGGTTAGCACCTCAATCTCCATCATTTTCAAGAACACAAGAAGGCAAAGCATGAAGCTTTCTCAAATTTTCTTTTCATTAATGAATATTTGGCTTGCCTTCAATTTAACATTTTAAATCTATCCTTTGCATATGATCTTGAGAATCTTTAGAATATTAGTAAACATCATCCTGGTTAGCACCTCAATCTCCATCATTTTCAAGAACACAAGAAGGCAAAGCATGAAGCTTTCTCAAATTTTCTTTTCATTAATGAATATTCGTCTTGCCTTCAATTTTACATTCCAAATCTATCCTTTGCATATGATCTTGATAATATTTAGAATATTGGTAAACATAAAATTGGTTAACACCTTAATCTCCATCATTTTCAAGAACACAAGAAGGCAAAGCATGAAGCCTTCTCAAATTTTCTTTTCATTAATGAATATTTGGCTTGCCTTTAATTTGACATTTTAAATCTATCCTTTGCGTATGATCTTAAGAATCTTTAGAATATTGATAAACATCAACTTAGTTATCACCTCAATCTCCATCATGTGTTCCGTGATTCTTGTGTCTTTTCTAAAATTAATCTGAAAAGTGGTCATGACCAAATTATAATGAATGTAGGTGATGAATGCAAGATTGCATTTAAGACAAAATATGGTTTATATGAGTGGTTAGTATGCCTTTTGGTTTAATTAATGCTCCTATTACTTTCATGAGATTAATGAACCATGTTTTGCGTGCTTTGATCATATTCTCATTTATAACAAAATTTTTGAAGATCGTTTGATACATTTACAATCTGTTCTTGAAGTTCTTAGGATAGAGAAACTATTTGCTAACCAAAAGAAGTGCATCTTTTTCATCGATAAGCTTGTGTTTCTTGGTTTTATTGTGAGTGCACAAGGAGTACAAGTTGATGAAGAAACGATTCGAGCTATCTAGGAGTGGCCAAGCCCAACCAGTGAAAGTAATGTTCAAAGTTTTCATAAACTTAGCGCTTTTATCGATGATTTGTGAAAGAATTTTGCATAGTCGCACCGATAACCGAAGTCATCAAAAAGAATGTTGGGTTCAAATGGGGAGAAGAGAATTGAAAAGGAGAAAACAAGGCTTAACATTGATAAGAGAATTGAACAATATGCCAAACAATCCAACAAAAGGCATCATAGGAAGATCTTTGAACCTAGAGATTGGGTGTGGGTACACATGAGAAAAGTGTGTTTTCCAGAACAAAGAAAATCAAAGTATCTACCAAGAGGAGATGGTCCATTTCAAATCATCAAAAGGATCAATGACAATGCCTACAAGCTAGACTTGCCTGTTGAGTATAGTGTTAGCACTTCCTTTAATTTTTCTGATCATTCTCCTTTTGATTATGTAGGTGACGATTTGAGGATGAATCCTCTTGAAGAAGGGGAAAATGATGATAATCATCGAGCTCTACAAATTCCAAGTTGACCAATTATATGGTCTAGGAGGGCACAACTCAAAGAGGTTTTAAATGGGCTTATTCAATAGGTCATGCATAACCAAAGGACCCAAATGAGAGTGTAAGGATTGGGACAAGCCTAGCATATAAATTAGGGAAAAATTGGCAAAAGGGAAACTAAGCACATTGATGTGCCTTTTGGACTAATTTTGGGCAGCTTTCTTTTCAACGCTTGGATGAAATCAAGGTTTAAGATGTGATATTTTCTTAGGATTATTTTGTACTTAGCTACCCCATATTTACTCCATGTTTTGCTGTGTGTTTAGGCTAATTTTTAGGTAGCTTTCTTTTAAGCCCTTGGATGAAATCAAGGGTTAAGATGTAATATTTTCTCTATGTTTTGCTCCATGTTTTGTGCCACCTTTTGTCTTTTTTTGCTGTTTTTATTTTTAACCCTTGGATGAGATCAAGGGCTGTGATGTAGTAGATTTTAGGGTTTATTTGTATCCTATAAATACTTAAGAGTAGCATAGTTATTGGGAATTCATATTTTCTGAATGAAATTTGATTTTTCAAATCTTTGAGAGCTCATTCATCCTCTTTGTTCCTCTTTAAGCAACTTAACAAGGGATTGGGACCTTTGTGGCATTGTCTAGCATCCAAGCATTTATGGTGAGTAATATCCATACTTGTTAAGGTGTCATTTATGTTAGACTTATCTAGGAGCCAGTACCTCTATGTGGCATCTTTCTCTTCAATTAATGGTGAGTCATATCTATTATTTTGTGGAGAAACTCTTTGCTATATAATCTTAAAATTAGCTAGGTCCTAACCCCTTGGTTCATATCAAAAGGAGCAAAAATAGTGTTAAAAAGAAGAGTGATAACAATCATATTTAAAAGCATAAATGTGAAGGAGTGTGTGGGTTATTTCATTTTATTTTATAGGTTCATAACATAAGTAAGGAAGGAGGAGAACTACTAGTGGTTGACTAAAAATTCTTCATCAAATCTATTCATGACCAATTGAAAAGAATGAATGTGAGGTTAGATGATTTAGAATCCTCTTTTGGTTGTAAATTACACAAAATAAGACATAAAAGACATGGGTTAGACAAAAAAAAACTTATTCTAATGTGGAAGAGAGAGCAAGTGATGCGAACCCTTTAAAGTGAACAACCTCGGAACCCACGAACTCAAAGGAATAGAAATAATTGATTTACTAAGAATGTGTTAAAGATGATCATATTAGAACCCTAAGGAAACAAAGTCTTTAAAACCCAAAGCTTGAGATGCCACAAAGGATGATCACTCCCTTGATAAATCAAATTCAAGCATTCAATCAAGAACACAAGAAGACAAAGCAAGAAGCTTTCTAAATTTTTCTTTTCGTTAATGATATTCGTTTTTGCCTCCAAATTACATAACTCTTCTTATTTATAAGTAAGAAATCCTAAAAGAAAAAATCGTAGATGGAATAGGCCTAATGGGCATATTTAGTTATGCATTGGGCCTAATCAAACCTTAAAAAATAAAAGACTAAATGATTTCAAAATAAAAAGCTCACAATTCACGAAAATAAAAATTGTTAAACATAAAAGGTCTATAATTAACTAGAACAAAAATTTATAAAGATAAAAGGCCCACACTTTAGGTGATCAACCTAGGAACCAATGAACTCAAAGGAATAGAAATGATTGATTTACTAAGAATGTATTGAAGATTTTCAGATTAGATAATATAGATCGAGGTGATAATCAAATTAATGTTCTCAAGTGCTGATCAAGTTGATGTTTTGAAATATTCACAATATCTTTTGCAAGGAATTGGCAGTCTAATGACTAGGGATAGATTTGGAAGATCAAGTTCGGTGCAAGGGTTACTTTAGAAAACAATTTTTTTTAATTAATTTTGGGCCTTTTATCTTTAGTAATTTTTGTTTTAGTTAATTATAGACCTTTTATGTTTAGTAATTTTTATTTTAGTGAATTGTAGCCTTTTTTAGTGAATTGTAGGCTTTTTATTTTGAAATCTTTTAGTCTTTTATTTTTTAAAGTTGGATTCGGTCCAATACATAACTAAATGGGCCCATCTATCTAGGGTTTTTTCTCTTAGGATTTCTTGCTTATGTAGGTAAAAGTTATGTAATTTGGAGGTAAGACGAATATTCATTAATGAAAAGAAAATTTCAGAAAGCTTCTTGCTTTGCCTTATTGTTGTGTTATTGATTGAATTTTTGAATCCGACTTATCAAAGAAAGTGATCATCCTTTGTGGCGTCTCAAGGTTTAGGTTGTAAGGACTTTTTTTTCCTTAGAGTTCTAATTTGATCATCTTTAACAAGTTCTTAGCAAATCAATCGTTTCTATTATTTTGAGTTCATGGGTTCCTAGGTTGTTCACCAAAAGGGTCCACATCATTAGATCCCTAACGAAACAAAATCCTTAAAAACCAAACCTTGAGACACCACAAAGAATTATCACTCCCCTTGATAAGTCGAATTCTAACATTCAATCAAGAACACAAGAAGACGAAGTAAGAAGTTTTCTGAAATTTTATTTTCATTAATTATATTCATTCTTGCCTCCAAATTACATAACTTTCTTCCTCATAAGTAAGAAAACTTAAAAGAAAAACCCTAGAAGGATTAGATCTAATGGCCTATTTAGTTATGGATTGGGATTAATCCAACCTTAAAAAATAAAAGGCCCACAATTCACTAAATAAAAATTGCTAAACATAAAAGGTCCATACTTAACTAAAACAAAAATTTCTAATGATAAAAGGTCCACAATTAATTAAAACAAAAATTACTTTCTAAAGTAACCCTCGCACCCAACTTGATCTTCCAAATTTATCCCTAGTCATTGGACCGCCAATTCCTTGCAAAAGATCTTGTGAATATTTGGAAACATCAACTTGATCAGCACTTGGAAACATTAACTTGATTAGCACCTTGATCTCCTTTAACAAGTTATAAACGGAACAAAAAAGATCATGGTTTTACAAACAAATAGAAAAATCAAATGTGTGAGTTCATGTGATGAAGGGATACCATTAATGAAGGATGGTTATAATGATAAAGTGGAAGAACCTATGCATAGAGACTCACTTGAGTACCACCTAATGATAAAGAAATTGACAAGCATCGTGATCATATTTTCCAAACAAGATTACATGTGAAGGATAAAGTATGTGCATTAATTATCGATAGTGTGAGCTAAACTAATATTGCTAGTAACTTGTTGGTAGAAAGGTTAAATTTGAAGTGGCCAGAGCATCCTAAATCGTACAAGCTACCATGGTTGAATGATTATGGAGAAGTGAAGGTTAAAAAACAAGTTTGAGTTCCTTTTTAATTGGAAAATATGAAGATGAGGTTCGTTGTGATGTGGCACCAATATATGCTTCTCATATATTGCTTGGCCTACCATGGCAGTTTGATAGGAAGGTGTCACATCATGGTTACATAAATCGTTATTCTTTTGAAATGAACAACCAAAAAGTTGTATTAGCTCCTCTCAAACATTTACAAGTTTATAAACACTAAATTATGATAGCATGAGAGTGCAAGATGTGGGAAAAACAAAAGTGTGAGCAGAAGGAAAATAAGAAAAGAGTAAGTGAGATAGAGAGTAAAAATGGAGAGTTTTGAGAAAAATGGAGAGAAAAGTGAGAATAATGGAGGGAAAAGTGAGCAAAAAAGAGAAAAAAGTGATTATGAAGGAAAGAAGAGTGAGAAAAGTGAGAAAAAAAGAGAGAAAAATAAAAGAATGAGTGCATTTGCTGAAAACAAGAGGTTAATAGTGCATGATGGCAAGGCAACAAGTACTTGTAGTTATGTACAAGTGTGTTTATCTTTCTACTAATGATCTTAACTCAACTTTGCCTAGTGTCATTCTTCTTTATTATAGGACTTTGAGGATTAACTTCTTGAAGAGATTTCTCATGGATTACATCCTTCACAAGGTATGTAGCATGAAATAAACTTTATACCTGAATCTGTAATACCAAATCAAACTACTTACAAAGCTAAGATAAAAGGACGAATATGTTTACATATATTCTAAAGATTCTCAAGATCATACATAAGGGATAGATTTGAAATAATAAATTGGATGCAAGAATTAATTTAGAAAACAATATTCTTGTTTTAATTAATTATGGGCCTTTTATATTTAACATTTTTTTTAGTTAATTATGAGCTTTTTATTTTAAGTATTTTATTCTTTTTATTTTTTAAGGTTGGATTAGGCCCAATCCATAACTAAATAATGGAACAATTTGGTCCATTCCATCTAGGGTTTTTTCTTTTAGTGTTTCTTGCTTATTAATAAGAAGAGCTATGTAATTTGGAAGGAAGAATAGATATTCATTAATGAAAAGAAAATTTTAGAAAGCTTCTTGCTTTGCCTTCTTGTGTTCTTGCTTGAATACTTGAATTTGACTTATCAAATGGAGTGATCATCCTTTGTGGCATCTCAAGGTTTGGGTTTTAACGATTTTGTTTCCTTAGGGTTCTAATCTGATCATCTTCAACTCTTTCTTAGCAAATCAATTGTTTCTATTCCTTTGAGTTTGTGGGTTCCTAGTTTGTTCACCTAAATGGTTCACATCAACTAGTCACTCTTTTGGTTAGCTAGGAATGAATGTGAACCAATTATCCCTACCTACGAGCGTCCTCTCCTCCTAGCTAATAAGTGAGGCAGCATATTCCCTTTCAATAAAGTCTCACTTGCTTACAAGGTAAGATATTCCTTATTAAAGGGGATCATATCACTACTATCAAAAAGAAGATATGGGGATAACGATGGTGTTAGTTGGCTTGACTTGCTTTCTTGCTAGCTTGCTCTAAGATGGAAAACAAGGGATTTCCCTCATATTTGTTTACTTGGACCTCCTTGCCTTTGTCTCTTCCTTACTAGGACATGAACCCTTAGGTCAATCATCTAGCTATTTTGCAGTTATAAACTTTTTATATTTCAATGTTTGTCATCAAGAATGGCTTTTTGAAAACCTTTTTTCCCTAATTTAGATATGCGAATAACTTTTTCCAAACTTTCTGATTATATATCTTCCCAAGTTGCTCTAGAACATAAACCTTAAACAGCTTCCATCGCCTCGCATTTAAAAACTTTGAAAAATCCCTTCTTATAACTAAGGCTGATAACTAGAAACTATTGACTATGGATCGAGATTCGGAAGACACTGTAAGTCCTTCTTTTCTGTCTAAGTAGTAAGATACAACTCTTCACTTCAGTCCAAAGATGCAGATTGAAAAAAATTCCTTATTTATAGAGATATAACTCCTTCACTACTTCGAGCTCCTCCTTACCTTATCGCCCTTTCTCATTGTTATGAAAGCTAGACATTTAGTCTAAGAGAATAGAGTCAACTGTTAGAGAATCAGCCTCTTTTGAATCCTTCATTACCTAGTAGTGTGATTAAACAATTTCCATCACAGAAGTGGAAATAGCATTTTGGTCAACTCCAAAGTTTGCGCTTTCTTCAAAATAGAAAAAATCATGCTATGTTGGTCAACAAAACAACATATATCCCATACATAAGAGCTTAGACTTATACAATTAAGAAGTGATAAGGAGTTAACGAAAGGAGAAAAAAAGTTTCTTTATGCTTACATGACTAGACCCATTTTTCTCCCAAAGTCTGATTGAAAGGAAGAATGAAGAAATCCTTTATTGGGTAGAATTGACTAGTCGTTTAATGCAAGTGCCATACAATTTTTGTGATTACAAAAAGAAATAAGTATATCCCTTTCCCTTAGTGTCTTTCCCCTTCCTCATTCAGGAACAAACACTTTGCCTAATTATTTAGAGGCTCGGCCCGATTTGTCCCTACTAACCAATTACGTTACGACCACTGAACAAACATTGTTTATGAACATGGTTTAAGCACCACTAATAGTGGCTTGTTGACCATTTGACAAAGTCACACCATCCATTTCAAATGGGATTTGTGCCATGGACACACAGGCAGTCCAACTAGTAAGATTTCCATTTCCTCTTCCCATTCTTACATTTGTAAGTTTCCCGATAATAAGGAGATCTACAAGAACTCTTACCCATATCTTACCATTTCTTTGGCTCATAGCACGATGGAATTTTCCGATTATAGTCCGACGTGCTACTTCAATGGCTCAATATGAAAGACGACCCTACATTTACCTTTAAGATATTTACTATATTTCGTGCATTTCGGGTATAGCACTTCCTTTTTTAACTATATGAAATCCAAA
This sequence comes from Hippophae gyantsensis, assembly GCA_030763125.1. Lineage (NCBI taxonomy): Eukaryota > Viridiplantae > Streptophyta > Magnoliopsida > Rosales > Elaeagnaceae > Hippophae > Hippophae gyantsensis. The sequence continues at coordinate 54,701,621 of CM061028.1, forward strand.
CTTTGACACCTGAGATTCCACAACGAGTAGATACTTTCACAAAAGCATAATATATTTTCTGGTTAAATACATTACATACTTTCCGCATTATGTTCTAGTTATTCTTGCACCTTTTGATAGACCTGAACAACCTATATGGATCCCCTCAACCCCTTTTTTCATTACTAATGGAATATGCTTCACTATTTTACTAAAAATGGAGAGAAATGATCTTGTTTTGTTTCTCAGTTGAAAAGAGATGCCTTAAGCAATCAGAGAAGCACTTTGATAAACATATTTGATCTTAACCCACTCAATTAAGGTATTAGTGTTTTTCTATTAGACAATAAAGATCACATTTTTTCACTTCGTTCAAATAAGAGTTGTACCTGTACTGAATTCTTCTATTTCTCAGTATGATCTCTAACATCATCTCTATTCCCGTTACCGATTCTCCTATCCCATCTAGGTCTATGAATTTGTCTATAAATTCCATTACCTTGTCCTTACGAATGTGGTTCCAACATTTGATCCTTAATTGACCTAGGAGTTGTTCCCAAGTGTTATAAAAGGTTATTATACATCCCCTTTGGAAAGAAAAAGGTACCATCGAAGAAAGGAATGAGCGAGATGGTGGTTTTTGTTGTTCACACCAGCAAAGATCATTCGCTTGGCGAATGTAGTGGGTCAACCTATTTTTGGTTTCGACCAAACACTTTTTTTCATTGGTCAGGCTTTCTACAAAAAAGGGATGTGAGAACATATTCTCTTATCTAAGCTTCTTACATGTGCATTCGCTCTACCAATCGTAGATGGTTTAACCATGTCGGGTGCCACGAAATGATTAAGAACTACGACAGGGTGGAAATACATTTTTTTCTTTGTATTCGATAAGGATTGCATGACCGAATAATTCAAGGAGGGATGCACAGCAGGGAGGGTTCTTTTAGTAGATGAGTCATTGGGCCATCAGAGCAGGACTTCGTTGGCAAAAAGAACATGAATAACTTCATTTTCTATTAGAAAGATTCTTCTTTATTGATGGCGATCAGTCATGGTATCCATAGCATTGCTTTCCTTTCTACCAAATCAGAATTTTGTTTTGCTTCTCCCGGTCATCGACCCTGATCAACTCAACTCTTTCCCTAGCCTAGCCTCTCACTTCATTCCGTTCTTCTTCTATATTGTCGGTTGAATGAAGACACCTGATCGGCCCTACTATCTAAAATACCCACCACTAGCCCTTTCCTTTTCAAGGTTTGAATTTTTTGCATCATTTCAGTCGTCATGGTCGATAGGAAAGAAAGGTGAGTCCCGTAGGTGGACATATCAAACCGAAATAAGATCTCAGATTTACATCTTAATACACTAATTTACCATATTAATAAATAGAGTCAATGGTGACTCCAACGTGGGAAGAACCACTTCGTTATTACTTGATAGTGAGGGGCTTCCATTCACCAACTTAGATTAAAAGGGCTCTCCTAACCATGCTAGATAGTCACCCATCACATGGCTCTCAAACCCAAAGCGCTTAATCCTTTGCCCCATACTTTGAGACGCTCTTCCCTACTGATCAAGTAGCAACCCTAGTCGTGATAGGGATGTAGACCCTTTAGGCGAACAACCTAGGAACCCACGAACTCAAAAAGAATAGAAACAATTGATTTGCTAAGAACATGTTAAAGATGGTAAAATTAGAACCCTAAGAAAACAAAATCCTTAAAACCCAAAGCTTTAGACGCCACAAAGGATGATCACTCCCTTTGATAAGTCAGATTCAAGTATTCAATCAAGAACACAAGAAGGCAAAGAAGAAAGCTTTTTCATTAATGAATATACTTCTTGCCTCTATTGTATGACTCTTCTTCTATATGAGCAAGAAACCCTAAAAGAGGAAAATATAGATGGAATGGTCCTAATAGGCCTATTATTTAGTTATGGATTAGGCCTAATCCAACCTTGAAAAATAAAATACTTAAATACTTCAAATAAAAAACACACAATTAAGTAAAACAAAAATTGCTAAACATAAAAGGCACACAATTAATTAAAACAAAAATTGCTAAACATAAAAGTCCACAATTAATTAAAACAAAAATTATTTCCTAAAATAACCCTTACACCCAACTTGACCTTTCAAATCTATCCCAAGTCATTGGACTACCAATTCCTGGCAAAAGTGTTGTGAATACTTAATCAACTTAGCTCTATAAGTAGGTCGATTTGATATAACAGATCCATGTGTGAAATCTATTTAATATTCAATTCCTCTCAAAAGAAGTAATCCATGGGAAATCTCTTCATGAAGTTTATCCTCAAATTCCTACAATAAAGATACAATGACACTAGGGAAAGATGACTTAAGATCGTTAGTAAAACGATAGACATCCTTGTACTTAAGTACAAGTACTTGTTGCCTTCCCATCATTACACTCTTATTCTCATATTTTTCAACAATTACACTCTCTTTTTAATTTTCCTCTCTTGTTTACTCACATTTCTCTCCCTTTTCCTCACTTTTCTCTCTCTTTTGTTCACTTTCTTCTCTTTTTATCTCACTTTTCCCTCCATTATGCTCACATTTCTCTCCACTTTTCTCACTTTTCTCTTAATTTTTTTACTCGACCTCACTTGATCTCTTTTTCATTTTCCTCTTACTCACACTTTTGTTTTTCCCACATCTTGCACTCATATCCTAATTTGGTCTTCGTAAGCTTGCAAAGGTTTGAGAGGAGCTACTACAACTTTTTAGTTATTCATTTCAAAAGAATAACAATTTCTGTAACCATCATGTGACACCTTCCTATCAAACTGTCATGGCTCGCCGATCAATATGGGGGCAGCATACATTGGTGCCACATCACAAAGAACCTCATCTTCATATTTTCAAATTAAGAAAGGAACATAAACTTGTTTGTTAACCTCCACTTCTCCACAATCATTCAACCATGGTAGCTTGTATGATTTATGATATGAACGAAGGGATTAGAACCTAGCAAATTTTCAAATTATATAGTAAAGGGTGTGTCCATAAATCAATGTATATCACTCACCATTCTTGGACCAAAACATAAATGACTCCCTAACAAGTATGGATATTACTCAACACAAATTCTTGGATGCTAAACAACACCACAAAGGTTGCCAATCCCTTGATAAGTTTCTTAAAAAGGAACAAAGAGCTTGAATGAGCTCTCAAATGATCTGAAATATCAAATTTCATTCAAAATGTGAATCCCCAAAAGCTAAGCTACTCTTAAGTATTTATAGAATACAAATAAACCCTAAGCTCTACTACATCATAGCCCTTGATCTCATCCGAGGGATGAAAATAAAAACAGACAAAAAGAACGAAAGGTAGCAGAAAACATGGATCAAAACATGGAGAAAAATGGGGCAACTAACTACAAAGGAATCCTATGAAAATATTACATCTTAACCATTGATTTCATCCAAGGGTTGAAAAAGAAAGCTACCTAAAATAAGTCCAAATGGCATAGCAAAATATGGAGCAAAACATGGAAAAAAATGTGGAGCAATTGAGAACAAAGGAATCCCAATAAAATATTACATCTAAACCTTTGTTGTCATCCAAGGGCTGAAATGAAAGTAGCCCAAACTAGTCCAAATGGCATAGCAATGTGCCTAGTTTTCTTTTGTCAATTTTGCCCTAATTTTCATCCTACGCTTGTCCCCATCCTTGCAGTCCCAATTTGGGTTCCCTTGGTTATGCATGACCTCTTGAATGGGCCCATTTAAAGCCTCTTTGAGTTGTGCCCTCCTAGACCTTGTGATTGGTCAACTTGGAATTTGTATAACTCAATAATTCACATCATTTCCCCTCTGTTCAAGAGGATTCGTCCTCGAATCGTGACCTGCATAATCAAAAGGAGAAAGATGAGAAACATTAAAAGAGGTACTTACATTAATTTCCTCAATCATTTGAAAGGGTCCATTTCCTCGAGGTTGCAACTTAGACCATATTTTTCAAGAAACCGTTACTTCCTCATATCCACACAAACCAAATCACCAGGCTCAAAAATGACTCTTTGCCATCCTTTGTTGGCTCTGCAAGCATAATCCTTATTTCTCTTCTCAATTTGCTCAAGAATTTGTTCATAGAGCTTGTTCACCATTTCAGCCTTCCTCTATGATAAAGCATTGGCTACAATGTTCTCCTTACCTCTCTTATATTGAACAATATAAGGAAATGTCTCAATGAATTTCATCCATCTAGTATGCCTCCTATTCAATTTACCTTGGCGTTTTAGATGTTTTAGAGATTCGTGATCAGTATGGATGACAAATTCCCTTGGCCAAAGGTAATGTTACCATGTCTCCAAAGTCCTAACCAAGTCATATAGCTCCTTGTCATATATTGGATAATTAAGGGCTACTCCTTAAAGTTTCTCGCTGAAATAAGCGATAGGTTTTCGTTCCTACATCAAAACAGCTCCTATACCTATTCCTAATGCATCACACTCAACTTCAAAGTTCTTAGGAAAATCAGATAAAGATAAAATAGGTACAGAACACAAACTATCCTTTAATGCTTTAATGGCACTCTCCTGATTCTCGCCCCATGTAAAACCAACAAACCTTTTAATGACATCGGTTAGAGGTGCAACTAGTGTATTAAAATCTTTGACAAACCTTTAATAGAAACTACCCAAGCCATGAAAGCTCCTATCCTTGGTTACAGATTTAGGTGTGGGCCATTCTCGAATAGCCTTAACCTTTTCCAAATCTACTTCTCTTCCCTTAGAACTAACAACGAAACCATGCAAAAACAACACTTTTTAAGGTTAGTATATAGTTTTTTTTCCTCAAAATTTCAAGCACACGCCTAAGATGTATGACATGCTCTTCAAATTTTTTACTATAAATGAGAATATCATCAAAAACACGCAAAATATTATTCATAACCCTCATAAAAGTGCTAGGTGATTTGGTAGACTAAAGGGCATGACTAACCACTCATAGAATCCATGTTTAGTTTTAAAAATGGTTTTCCATTCATCACCCTCTCTCACCTAACATGTCATCTAGTCTAGACATAGGATGAAGATATTTTATGGTAATGTTGTTGATATGATATAACCAAAGGGTTAAGACCTAGCTAATTTCAGATTATATAGCAAAGGTTTCTCCACAAATCAATGGATATTACTCACCATTTCTCTTAGGGGAAAAGACGCCACAAGGAGGTGCTATTTCCTTGATAAGTCTAGCATAAATGACACCCTAACAACTATGGATATTACTCACCACAAATGCTTGGATGTTAAACAACACCACAAAGGTTTTCAATCCCTTGATAAGTTGCTTAAAGAGGAACAAAGAGCGTGAATGAGCTCTCAAATGACCTGAAAAATCAAATTTCCTTCAAATTGTGAATTTCCAGCAGTTGAGTTGCTCTTAATAGGATACAAACAAACCCTAAGCTCTACTATATCATAGCCCTTGATCTCATCAAAAGGTTGAAAATAAAAACAGCCAAAAAACACAAAAGATAACAAAAAACATGGACCAAAACATGGAAAAAATGGGGCAGCTAACTACAAAGGAATCCTATGAAAATATTACATCTTAATCCTTGATTTCATCCAAGGGCTGAAAAGAAACCTGCCCAAAATCAGTCCAAATGGCACATCAAAATTGGAGCAAAAAGTGGAGCAAAATATCGAGCAAAATTGGAGTAACTGAGAACAAAAGAAACCCTATAAAATATTACATCTTAACCTTTGTTTCCATCTAAGGGCTGAAAATGAAGCTGCCCAAAAAATTCCAAATTTTCACAACAATGTGCCTAGTTTTCTTTTGCCAATTTTGTCCTAATTTCCATCCTACGATTGCCCCAATCCTTACACTCCCAATTTCAGTCCCCTTGGTTATGCATGACCTCTTGAATGAGCCCATTTAAAGCTTGTTCGAGTTGTACCTTCCTAGACCTTGGGATTGGTCCACGTGGAATTTGTAGAGCTCGATGATTCTCATCATTCTCCCTCTCTTCAAGAGGATTCGTCCTCGAATCGTCACTTGCATAATCAAAAAGAGAAAGATCATAAACATTAAAAGAGGTAGTAACATTATACTCACCAGGAAGATCGATTTTGTAGGCATTGTCATTAATTTGCTCAATCACTTGAAAGGGTCCATCTTCACGAGGTTGCAACTTGGACTATCTTTTTTCAGGAAACCGTTCCTTCCTCATATGCACCCAAACCTAATCACCAGGCTCAAAAATGACTCCGATTATAAGCAAATTCAACAAAAGGTAAACAATCCTCCCAATTTTTCAAATTCTTTTTTATTACTGCCTTAGGCAACGGGGACAAAGTCCTATTGACTACCTTAGTTTTCCCATCTATTTAGGGGTGAAAAGTAGTCGAACATAAGAGTTTAATGCCCATTTTAGCCCAAAGAGTTTTCCAAAAAAAACTAAGAAATTTAACATCCCTATCAGACACAATGCTGATAGGAACTCCATAAAGCCTAACAACCTCCCTAAAGAATAACTCTACTACATTAGTGGCATCATCGGTTTTATGACACGCTATGAAGTGTGTAATTTGAGAAAACCTATCTACAACCACAAATATTGAGTCTCTACCCTTTTTAGAATTAGGTAACCCTAAAATAAAATCCATGGAAAAATCTACCCAAGGTGTGCTTGGTTCGGGCAAGCGAGTATATAGTCCTTGTGGTAAGACTTTGGATTTGGCTTGCTTACAAGTGATGCATCTAGAACACATTCTCCCTACATCCTTCCTTATTGTTGGCCAATAAAAATGCTCACGCAGAACATCTAAAGTCTTCTTAATTCCGAAATTCCCTATTAATCCTCCCCTATAGGCCTCCTTAATTAACAACTCACGCATGGAACATTTGGGTATACACAATTGATTTTCTTTAAATAAATACCCATCTAATTTATAAAAAAATTCAAAAGAAGTTTTTTCACATGCATGGCAAACAACAGAGAAGTCATCATCATTAGCATACATTTCCTTAACATATTCAACTCCTAGCAATCTAGCATTTAAAGTTGAGAGTAAGGCATACCTCCGTGATAAAGCATCGACTACAACATTCTCCTCACCTCTCTTATATTGAACAATATAAGGAAACATCTCAATAATGCTCCTTATCATATGTTGGATAATTAAGGGCTACTCCGTGAAGTTTCTTATTGAAATAAGCAATAGGTCGCTGTTCGTACAATAAAATATCTCTTATACCTATTCCTGATGCATCACACTCAACTTCAAAGGTTTTAGTAAAATCAGGTAAAGATTAAACAGGTGCAGAACACAAACTATCCTTTAATGCTTTAAAGGCTCTCTCCTAATTCCCACCCCATTTTTAAAAAAACAGACTTTTTAATTACCTCGGTTAGAAGTGCAGCTAGGGTACTAAAATATTTGACAAACCTTCAATAAAAACTTGCCAAGCCATGAAAGCTTCTAACCTCGTTTATAGATTTAGGTATGGGCCATTCTCGAATAACCTTAACTTTTTTCCTCATCTACTTCTATCCCCTTAGAACCAACAACAAAACCAAGAAAAACTAACTTGTCTATGCAAAAAACACACTTTTTTCAAGTTAGCATACAATTGTTCTTTTCTCAAAATTTCCAGCACATACCTAAGATGTAAGACATGCTCTTCAAGATTTTTACTGTAATGAGAATATCTTCAAGTTAGCATATATGTTATCTCTTTGTTGTTCAAGGTCATCCTCATTGACTTGAGTGCTCAAAGATCGTTGTATTACAAGTGCTTCCCCATCCACGGGTCCTATCTCATCTTCATTAGCTTCCCCTGCATATGGCATCTCATCTTCTTCACTATCATTATCGGTTCCCACCTCACTACTAGCTAAGGTGATCATTGCCTTCTTGTTTGGACATTCAGAGGCTATATGACCATTACCAAGACACTGAAAACACTTTAAGTCACGATTATGAATTGGGGTGTCAATTTTACCTTTGTCCTTGCTAGCCCCCATATATTTGGCTTTGTAAGGCTCAAATCTTGGTTTGGATGTAGCTATTTCATCTTTTTTCTCATTGGACTTCCAAGGACAAGTAGGATTTGGTTTTGGAGTAATGGGACTAGACCTTGATGGTTGGGATCAAAAACTTCGTTTCTTTAATTGCCTTTCCACCTTGATTTCAATATGGACCATGTCCTCCATCTTCCTTGACATTAGCTATTACCATCACCACTTCCATTTCCTTATAGTACTCATCAACACATTTATATCTTTGAGTCAATATTTGTAGGCTTTGGTGTAACTCTCTATAGTAGTAGCTAAGCACAAACCTCTTTCTTATGAAGGCCTTCATAACCTCCCAATTATGTATGGGCCTTTCATGGTTTCTCCTCCTACTAATGACTAATTGATCCCACCAATTCAATGCATAGTTAGAAAACTCTATTACAACGAGTTTTACTTTTTTCTCCGTGGAGTAGTTGTGGCATTCAAAAGTGTGCTCCACCTTCTTCTCCAGTTTCAAATACAACTCCGGGTCATTCTTTCCTTGGAATTGTGGTATCTTCATTTTTATACTACTTAGATCTCTATCAACTCCATCTTGGGCTCTAGGTGGGTCTCCACAAACCTCCTATACTATTTCTTCCTCCTCTATTCCCATTTCTTCCTCCTCTAGGCATTCTTACTTCTTCTTCCTCCAATTCTTCTTCCCAATCTTCTTCCTCTATATCATCCCCAACATGAGCTTACCTATTAACCCTCCTAACATTGGGTGGAGGTGTTTCTCGTTGTAAAGCTACTAAGAAATTTTCTTCCCTTTCCAATCTTTCATTCATATAAACCACCAAGTTGTTCATCCTCTCAAAAGATTGTTACAGCACCTTCATTATGAACATCATATCCGATCTTCCTTTAGAACTACCCTTATTGGACATATTTTTTTGCAATTCTACACAACAAGTAGTTACTATAATAAAATATAACTAATGTAAATTCGCACAATACCTCACGTGTTTAGCCCTAGGATTGATCGCTCAAACCCTCTTAGTTCCTAATCAAGGCAACCAAATCCAAAAATTTCAAACAATTTGTAGAATTATCAAACACCCAAAAAAGTAGTTCACAATATCCCACTTGTTAAAGCATAAAGGAAACTGACTCAGTGTTTAGAGTAGTAAGCACAAGGAAAGTAATAGATCAACACGATTGGAAAACAAAAATTTCTCTAAAGGAACTAAGCACACAATGGGAGATTTATAATCAAAGGGCAAAATTCATGAAACAACGAGTTCTAATACTCATTAGAAATTAGTAAATGCGATTTGGCCTCTCTTTTTTTCTGTTTTTTTTTTATAAATTCTTACCACTCTTTTCCTATTTTTTTTTCTTTTTGGAACAAATATGCTAATAACTCAAGAGTAAGTGAATGCAACACTTTCAATATGAGTTTAAGGAATTTTTAAGATAAGTAAAATAGCACGTAAATTATGACACAAAGGGGAAATGAAATTTCTGCAGGAACTACCACAGAAATACAAGAAAAAAACCAAAAACTATAAAATATATCAGATATTGCAGAAGAAGCAAGGAAAAATGCAAAATAGTTTCAGAAATAGCAAAATTTGCAAGAAAAATGCAGAATATGAAAGGAAAATTCAGAATACTTTCAGAATCAGCAAAATATGCAAGGTTACTACTGAAAAACTTTGGACACAATAGAATTTGAAAGGAAAATGCAAAACAAATGTGGAAACAAAGAAGAACAATATTTTTAGGGTTTGGAAAATAAATTTCAGCAAGACCACAACACAAGGATTTTTTTTCTTTGTTTTCATCTAAGGGCTGAAAATGAAACTGCCCAAAAATTTCCAAATGCCACAGCAATATGCCTAGTTTTCTTTTGCCAATTTTGCCCAAATTTTCATCCTAGGATTGTCCCAATCCTTGCACTCCCAATTTTGGTCCCCTTAGTTATGTATGACCTCTTGAATGAACCCATTTAAAGCCTATTCGAGTTGTGCCCTCCTAGACCTTGTGATTGGTCTACTTGGAATTTGTAGAGCTCGATGATTCTCATCAGTTTAGGATGCTCTTGCCACTTCAAATTTAACTTTTCTACCAACAAGGTACTAGCAACATTAGTGCAACTCACACTATAAATAATTAATGCACATATTTTATTCTTCACATGGCATCTTATGTGGAAAAGATGATCACGGTGTTTGTTATCTTTTTCATCATTATATTCAGGACTCTCCTTGTGACAAGTGAATATCTATGCACAAGTTCTTCCACTTCAACATTAGAACCATATTTCACTATTGATATCTCTTTATCACATGAAATGACACTTTTGATCTTTCCATTTGTATATACAACCATGATCTTTTTGTCCCATTTATAACTTCCTCTCTTTTCCATTATCGAATCAACTTCTTCTTCCTCGAACTCATGTGTTCTATGTCATCTTTTATATAATTTGGAACTTTAAGAGGATTCTAAATCATCCAACCTTGCATTTAGCTTCTTAAATTCGTCATTAAAAGTCTTAAAGAAGACTTTTAAGTCAACCTCTTATAGTTCACTTCCTTCCTTACTCATGTTTTCAAACTTTATAAAAAAAGAGATAACTCACAAACTCTCTCGGGTGTTTGCTCTCAAATTAGATTGTTATCATTCTTCTTATTTTCACTATATCGACCTCTCTCTTTTTTACTATTTTGGCCTCACTTGTTTCACTTTTTCGACCTCTTTTTTTACTATTTTACCCCTCTCTCTCTTTTTTTACACTAAGTTTGATGTATTTTTTGTTTACCACTCAAAGCTCATGCTAACCTCCTTTCTGTTTTTAACAAAATCAAAGAATCCAATTAATCTCAAGAAATAACCGTTTTATTAGTGATAATCTCAAAATTCAAAATTCCAAAAAATTAATAACAAAGTATGTCATAAGGAAAGTTCAAAGAAGACTCTAAACAAAGAAAGTCAAAAGAGGATTCTAAAGGAAGAATCTTGACCCAATGAGGACTCTAAAGAATGACTCTTTAACCAGAATGGCTTTAAAGAAAGCCTCTTAACCAAGGAAGACTCTTAACTAAAGAGGACTCCATAGGAAGATTCTTGACCAAAGAGAACTCTAAAGAAAGACTCTTGGGTAGTAAAAACGACATAAAGGAAATTCAATTTCAACAAGACTATGGAATTTGGGGTCAAAAACGGTATAGAAGGTAGGCTAAGACTTCTTTTCATTATAGGAATCGAAATGAGCATTGATTTGATATATAATAATAGTTGTTTTATTACACGAGTCAAAATTTATGATCATTTAAAGTAGGAACTCCGATTTATCAAATATTTTTTTTGAAACTATCAACAACAACCCTCTTCTCCTTTTTCTCATTTTTTTAAGAACAAAGATTATTGAACATAGAAAATAAAGAATCAAGAAAAATATACGAAGAATTAAAAGAAACTACGAAACAATCTCCAAATACAAAAACAACGACAACAACAAAATTAAAAGAAAACACAAGACTCAAAAGGATGAAATTTCTTTTTTGTGATTTGTGACTCAAGAACGCAGAAAATAATCAAGAACATAGAAAACAATCAAAGGACGATTTTTTATATATAAAATTCAAAACAAAGATAGAGATGAAGATAGATACATGTTTTCAACAACCAATGTTGTATACCAAATGATGCAGACCCTTTAGGTGAACAACGTAGGAAGCCATGATGATATGAACCTAGGGGTTATGACCTAGCTAATTTTCATATTATATAGCAAAGGGTTTCTCCACAAATCAATGGATAATACTCACCATTTTTCTTAGGAGAAAATACGCTACAAGGAGGTGTTATTTCCTTGATAAGTCTAGCATAAATGACACCCTAACAAGTATGCATATTACTCACCACAAATGCTTGAATGCTAAATAACGCCACAAAGGTTGCAAAGCAAGAACCTTTCTAAAATTTTCTTTTCTTTAATGACTATTCGTGCTGCCTCCATATATAAGCAAGAGACCCTAAAAGAAAAAAACCTACATGAAATGGGCCTATTATTTAGTTATAGATTGGGCCTAATCCAACCTTGAAAAACAAAAGACTTAAATACTTAAAAGGCCACAATTAACTAAATCCAAAATTCCTAAATATAATGGCCCATAATTAATCAAAACAAAAATTGCAAAACATAAAAGGCCATAATTAATTAAAACAAATTTTTTTTCCCAAAGTAATTCTTGCACCAAACTTGATCTTCCAAATCTATCCCTAGTCCTTGCAAAGGATCTTGTGAATATTTAGAAATATCAACTTGATAAGCACTTGGGAACATTAATTTGATAAGCATCTCGATCTCCATTACATAGCTTTGAGCCGCTATCATTCGGTTCGAATAAGTCAAGTCTCTTTGGTTAGTTTGCTCAGGTGATCTTCTATTATCTTCCCTAACATTCAAAGTTGTTCTAGTTTGGGAAAGGAGCATCTATCGAGTGCCCTAAATGAATAAGAACCCTTTAGGAGAACAACCTAGGAACCCATGAACTCGAAGGAATTGAAACGATTGATTTTTTAAGAACGTGTTGTAGATGATCAGATTAGAACCCTAAGGAAACAAAGTCCTTAAAACCCAAATCTTGAGAAGCCACATAGGATGATCACTCTCTTTGATAAGTTGAATTCAAGCATTCAATCAAGAACACAAGATGGCAAAGCAAGAAGCTTTCTGAATAATCTTCTACACTCATGGAACATTGGACCAGCCCTTGCAACTTTCTATTTAAATCCATATAGTAATGGCTAGGTATGAACCTCTTACGAATCACCAATTTCATCTCTTCCCGAATCAATCTTTCACCATTTCTTCGTCTATTAACCACCAATTGATCCCACTATACCAGCATAATTTGTAAATTCTATGGCTACTAGCTTTACCTTCTTCTCCATAGAGTAATTATGACAATCAAACATATGCTCAACCTTTCTTTCCCTTTAAGTATAACTCAGGATCATTCTTTCCTTGAAAGGGCTGAATTTTCATCTTTATACTACCTATATTGCTTTCTTTTTTGTAGTTAGTATTTTTGTCCCATTTATAACTGATTCTCTCTTCCACATTGGAATCAGCTTCTTCCACAAACTCATATCTTTTAGGTCTTCTTCTATGTGATTAAGAAGCAGAAGAGGATTCCAAATCATCCAATCTTGCATTCATCCTCTTAAATTGGTCATAAACAGATTTGATGAAGAATTTCAAGTCAATCTCTTGTGGTTCTCCTCCTTCCTTACTCATATTGTCAACCTGTAAAATAAAATTAGATAATCCACGCACACCCTCACATGTTTGCTCTCAAATAAGATTGTTACTATTTTTTTTCACACTATTTTTTGCTCCCTTTTTTTATACTATTTTTTTGTTTTTTTACGACAAAAATCTCATGCTAACCACCTTGGTGTTCTTAACAAAATCAAAGAATTCAACTAATCTCAAGAAGTAACCATTTTATTTGTTACAATCTCAAAATTCAGAATTTTGAAAAAACTTAATGGTAAAATATGAACAATGAGGACTTTAAAGAAACACTTACTACTATGTTCTTCTTTTCTTCTTCTTGTTTCTTTTTTTCTTCTTTTACTACTATTGATGTTACTGCTATGAATCGAAAATTCACAAAAAAAAATTTGCAACCCTAATGAGCAAGAATGGAAAACAACACAAAAAGTGGTGACAAATCTTTATACCCCCGATAAGTGGTCCAAATAATGGATTTTGGGGTCAAAAAAGGTATAAAACACAAGAAAATAATATTTGATTATAGGAATTGAAACGAGCTTCGATTTGATATATTATAATAGTTATTTCGTTACTCGCATCAAAAGTTATGGCTGTTTAAAGTTGTAACTCTGATTTATCAAAAAAAAAATATTTGAAACTACGAACAACAACTCTCTTTGTGAATTGAAAGGAAACAAAATCCAAATATGAAAATAACGACAATAATATTGAAAGGAAACACAAGACTCAAAAGGACGAAATTTCTTTTTTTTGTGAATTGTGAATCAAGAATGTAGAAAACAATCAAATGATGAATTTTTTTTTTAAATCTAAAATTTAAAACAAAAATAAACGAAGATAGATAACATGTTTTCAACAATCAAGGCTCTTATACCAAATGATACGGACCCTTGAGACAAACAATTTAGGAACCCACAAACTCAAAGGAATTGAAACGATTTAATGGATAATTATTTGGTGTTTTGATATCTTAAATTTATGAGATTTTACCTCTTGATTTAGTGATATTATCATATCAAAAAACCAAATATGCATAAAACAAAAAATTCAAACCAAAATCAAAATAGTGAGCTAAAAATAAGTTTAAACAAAAATATTTAAAATTATTAATCTAGAAATAAGACATACATAACCACAATCGTTAACAATGACATTTAGTGATTTTTACAACTTTTAAAATCTATTAAATTAATATAGATTTATTTATCACTTAAAATACTTAAATTTCACATTTATCAAAATTATTATATACTTAGATGCATGAACGCACAAAATATTTCTCACTAAAACATAAAAGAGAATTATTTTGTTTTCATTTTACCTGTCAGTAATATATGTATTAATACTTTAACGTATTATAAATCATAGAAGCAAGCAAAAAGAGTCTATTTATAATTTCTTTAATCCTATTTTATGAATTTTAATTATTTAAGTATATTAATTTAGCACTTATTTAAAAGACATTAGATTTTTTCTTTTAATTCTATAATAGTATAACATTATTATAATATTTTTGAGTTTTTTAATTATTAATCTTGTCAATCTTTTACATAAAATCAAAATTTCATAAAAAAATCATATACTCTTAGAGTTTTTTATTTAATTTAAAAAAAAACAAGAGTATTTCAATCCATACGTAAAATGACCAAAATACCTTCAACTTAGCTCTGTAGAATTAGATTTGGTTGAATTGAAGCAGAGCATTTGGTCGATTTGATTTTTTTCTGTCACCTCATTTTATTAGGTTGTTCAGATAGCGGTTTCGATTAATGGAGGTAATGGTGAGTTTATTTCTATTAGAGTTGTAATTTTTTATTACTTAGTGAATTGTTTGCTATCGAGTGCTTTCCATAAGTAACCCAAGGATATTACCACATAGATAAGAGTTCTATTTAAGTTTATCCTATTATATCGTTTGTTGTGCATCATCTTTTGTTGTTCTAGTACAATTTGAATTTAAGGTATGCATGTTACAACATACTTGCTTAGACTTTAATTAAAAGTTTTACTATTATTTACCTGTTTTCTATTTAATGTATAATATATGTTGCTAAAAGTTATCTATTTAACATGTCTTGTGGGTTAGGGATAAGTCAATAAGGAGTTTGTATATGCTAATCTTGGTAGCGAACCACCTTGTGGACACTATCACAATTAAACCAAAATTTTTGTCATATCATCTCGCTTTCTTCTAAGTTTTAGTCAGTGAGCGAAAAATAAATATTTTTTTGAAAACATGACTTTTATGCTCTATTTGATAATAATAAGACTTTTGTGCTCCTTTAGTTAAAACTATATGATTTTAGCTTCCCTTTACCAATAAATAATTCGCTTGAATATGTTACTTGTTTGAGTGGGGAATGAACCTCCAAAATTAGGAATATGCTTTTGATCAATTTTTATTTAAAATGTTAATTGAATCGATATATATTGATCTGCAAAATAAAAAATTATACTAATCTATAAACTTTAGATAAGATTCAATCAACTTATTTAAAACGATTTAAGTTGATCAATTTACGATTTAAACTTATTTTTTAAGTAAATTTTAACTATTTTAACTTTATGTTAATAGTAAATTAATAAATAAAGTTTATTATTTTATAAAAAATTATATATTATTATTCAAATTAGAATAATGTATTGATTTTCAAGTACAAAATAAATCTTAAAAATAAGTAAGTTATTGAGATTTCGATAACAAAAAGATTTTAACTTTTTATAAGTAATAAGAATTATTTTTAAATGGACATAGGAGAAAAATAATATAATTTGTTTGAATTTCTTAATTGACATATAAGTTTAACTAAATTTAGATAATTACAAACGTTAAACATTTTTGATATATGTTATATAAATGTATAAAATTAAAAAAAAAACAATATGTGTATTAGTAATATATAGATCGATTTTATTAAGTGTTGATTTGCAAACCTTACAACCTTAATCAAAATGTCACAAGTCGATTTTTGTATTTTAGGTCGAGTAGGTTGGTTCATCGATCATTATGTCCTCCCATAACTAAGATACAAAAAAAACTAATACTTTAAGTTACTAGTAAATAAAAAGTGTGTCGTATATGAAGAAATTTATTTTAAATATTGAAGTTAATTATGATATAGTACAATAATTTAAATATATATAAAATAATTTTAAATTTTATAGATTTTAATGGATAGTTGTTTGATCTTTTGTTATCTTAGATTTATGAGATTTTACTTCTCTTGATTTAGTGATATTATCATATCAAAAAAAAAATATAAAAGAAAATATCCAAATCAAAATCAAAGTAGTGAGCTAAAAATAATTTAAAACAAAAATATTTACAATGATTAATCTGGAAATAAGACATATAGAACCACAAACATTAACAATGACATTTAGTGATTTTTACAACTTTTAAAATCTATTAAATTAATGTAGATTTATTTATCACTTAAAATACTTACATTTCACATTTATCAAAATGATTATATACTTGTATGCATGAACACACAAAATATTTCTCACTAAAACATAAAAGATAATTATTTTGTTATCATTTTACCTATCTGTAATATACGTTGAAGTTTTGAAAAGTTTTGAAATCCCAAAATGTTGAAGTTGTTATAAATTATAGAAACAAGTAAAAAGAGTCTCTATTTATAATTTCTTTAATCCTATTTTATGAATTGTAATTTTTTAAGTATATTAATTTAGCACATATTTAAAAAGTATATCCTTATTATAATATTTCTGAGTTTTTTTAATTCTTTTTTAACTATTAATCTCATTAATTCTTTCACATAAAATCAAAATTTCATAAAAAAAATCAAAAACTTTTGGAGTTTTTATTTTATTAAAAAAAAGCAAGAATATTTCAATTCATACGTAAAATGACCAAAATACCCTCAACTTAGCTCTGTAGAATTAGATTTGGTTGAATGGAAGCAGAGCATTTGCTTGATCTGATTTTGTTCTATGTCACCTAATTCATCTATTCAAACGTTGTCTTTTCATCTTCTTGATATGTTTTTGACAACATTTAGCTTTCTTTAATTGAAGTAGATAATTGTTCAAACTAGTTCTGAAATTTGTCATCTGATTCAAATGTTGTGTATTAGTTTGAGAACATAGGTTAAATGTTACTATTTTTATTATTTTTTTGATTTCCTCATTTTTAAATCGAACTTTAGTTCTAATTTTGAATTTGTAGGTTTGTCTTTTTTACTGCCTATTTTTCATTATCAAACCTTGATTTGATTATAAAATACTCTTTCCTTCTTCCTCTTTTTAGAAGAGGATAGCCTTTGTCATTGTTTAACCTTACTATCCATCACTACATAGTGATTTCTCATAAGTTGATGGTGCTTCATTAGCTAGAAAACAGAGGAGATGAACGCAAGCACATAGTTGTTCCAACTCCTTGATTTTTTTTCTTTAGTTTGGGGTGAATAAATTACAATTTTTAAAATATTTTTGCATCACATTGTTAAGTTGAATTTTTATTTTGACTAAATTATTTATATTATGATGTATTATAGATATATGTAAAAAATAAAATTGATCATATGTTAATGTAAACAATTTCATTTACTAAATTTGAATGAACTCATTATAATATATCTTTTTTCCTTCCTATAGAATTACTCAAAGTAAAGAAGTATCTATTTCTTATCTAAATAGACCTATGATTAAGATCTATATTAGTCTAATATAAGCATATTCAATACATAGATATGTTTTCTTCCATCTTTGTATCTTTATTTTATCAAATAGTTGTATTTTGATTGTTTCACCAAATACATTTTGCATCAGAATTTCCAACAAATTGTTCAAAAAACATTGTTGAGAAAATTTTGAATTTAAGCATTTTAAGTGTGTTTTTTTTTTACCTTTTGTTTTGTTCATTCTATTTCTTCAAGTTCTTATTTAGTATAACTTACCGATGTCCTAATGTTTTGTCGAACCTTGTTACGTTGCTTTCGATTCTTGTTTTTTAGGGTTCTAATATGATCATCTTCAACACGTTCTAAGAAATTCAATTGTTCATATTCCATTGAGTTTCTAGGTTCCTCTCGTGCATTGAAACGACTATAAATATATATCAAATCAAAACTCATTTCAATTACTAAAAATAGAACCACAATTTTGTATCGTTCTTCGCATTTTAGGGTCCAATTTCCATAGTTTCCATTACTTACTGAGGACTTAATGTTTTGTCGCACATTTTTGCGTTATTATCTGTGCTTGTTCTTTAGTGTTCAAATTTGATAATCTTCAACACATTCGTAACAATTCAATCGTTCATATTCTTTTGAGTTGATAGGTTCCTAGGTTTTTTGCTAAACGTTATGTATCATTTGGTAATCAGAGTCTTTGTTGCTAAAAATAGGTTATCTATCTTCATCTATATTTCTTTTGAATTTTAGATTTAAAAAAAACAAATTTTTCTTTTCTGCATTTTTTATTGTTTTCTTTTGATTTTACAACATTTTTTGCAATTCAAGCATTCCTATTCCTTTGAGTTTGTGGTTTTTTTGGTTGTTCTCGTACTACAAGATGTGAACTGCCAGAAATGAAGTTTTTGGATTCAACTAAGTACAAGAAGCTATGGCACTGGGGAGAGAGGAATCGTCTAAATCTAAAGCTACTAAAGACATTATAAATCACTAATTGCTCATGACAGATTAGACAAGAATGAGATCAGACTTTCTAAGTCTACAGTACCATCTAATGTTGATTTGATAAAGCAATTAGACAACAAAGCCATTAAACAAGGAAAGAAATATGAGAAATTTTCTCTAGTTAGATCCTCGCAGACAACTTTATAAAAGCTTAGAGAAGTTATTTTGTCCACTGTGGCAAAAATAATAGAAGAGAAAGAAAAGAAAAAAGGGAAAGAGGAAAAAAAATCAACTTTTGAATCAAGAAGTCCTTAAGTTACGGGCTCAGGTATACTTGTAATTTAGGACTTTCTTTTATATTTTAGTTTTAATTTAATGATATGCCTGGAGGAAGGAGTCTTTCAGTAGTCAAGTGTTTATTATTTAAGCCAATAGCTCTGTAGCTTTTCTAAAACATGACCAGGTTGAAAGGTTATGACAGAGATGTGAATTGCAAGAAGTGGAGCTCTTGAAATCCACTAAGAAAGAACAAGAAGTTGTGGCACTGGTGATAGAGGAATTTGCTAAATCTAAACCCTGCTAAAGATGTTATAAAATTACTAACTGCTCATGACAGATTAGACAAGATTGAGATCAGACTTTCTAAGTCTACAGTACCATCTAATGTTGATTTGATAAAGCCATTAGACAACAAAGCCGTTAAACAAGGAAAGAAACCTGAGACATTTTCTCTAGTTAGATCCTCGCAGACAACTTTATAAAAGCTGAGAGATGTTATTTTGTCAACTGTTGCAAAAATAAAAGAAGAGAAAGAAAAGAAAAATGAAAAAAAGGAAAAAATGAACTTTTGAATCAAGAAGTGCGTAAGTTATAGGCATAGATATACTTGTGATTAAGGACATCCTTTTAGATTTTAGTTTTAATTTAATGATATGCCTGGAGAAAGGAGTCTTTCAGTAGTCAAGTGTTTAATATTTAAGCTAATAGTCTAAAACACGATCAGGTTGAAACCCTAACACAGAGATATGAAGTGCAAAAAATTGAGTTTATGAAAAAAACAAAGAAAGCACAAGAAGCTATGCATCTAGGGACAGAGCAATCTGCTAAATCTAAAGTTGCTAAAAAATTTATAAAATCAATAACTGCTCATGACAGATTAGACAAGACTGAGATCAGACTTTCTAAGTCTGCAGTACCATCTAATGTTGTTTTGATAAAGCAATTAAACAACAAAGTTGCTAAACAAGGAAAGAAAGCTGAGACATTTTCTCTAGTTAGATCATTGCACACACCTTTATTGCATGTCAAAGAAGTTATTTTGTCAACTATGGCAACAAAAAAAGAAGAAAAACAAAATAAAAGAAAAAAATGAACTTTTGAATCAAGAAATGCTTAAGTTACGGGCTTAGGTATACTTGTGATTTAGGACGTACTTTTAGATTTTAGTTTTAATTTAATGATATGCCTGGAGGAAGGAGTCTTTCAATAGTCAAGTGTTTAATATTTAAGCTAAAAGCTCTGTATCTTTTTCTAAAACATGATCAGGTTGAAAGCCTAAGACAAAGATATGAATTGCAAGAAATGGAGGTTCTGAAATCAACAAAGAAAGCACAAGAAGGTATGGCTCTTGGTACAAAAGAATCTACTAAATCTAAAGTTGCTAAAGAAGTTATAAAATCAACAACTGCTCATGACAGATTAGACAAGACTGAGATCAAAATTTCTAAGTCTATAGTACCATCTAATGTTGATTTGATAAAGTAATTAGACAACAAAGTCGCTAAACAAAGAATGAAAGCTGAGACATTTGCTCTAATTAGATCCTTGCACACACCTTTATTGCACGTGAAAGATGTTATTTTGTCAACTATGGCATAAAAGAAGAAGAGAAAGAAATGAAAAAAGGAAAAAAAATGAACTTTTGAATCAAGAAATGCTCAAGTTGCGAGCTCAGGTGTACTTGTGATTTAGGACTTCCTTTTAGATTTTAGATTTAATTTAATGATATGCCTGGAGCAAGGAGTCTTTTACTAGTCAATTGTTTAATACTTAAGCTAATAGCTATGTGCCTTCTTCTAAAACATAATTAGGTTGAAAGGCTATGACAGATATGTGAATTGCAAGAAGTGGAGCTTCTGAAATCCACTAAGAAAGAATAAGAAGTTGTGGCACTAGTGATAGAAGAATTTTCTAAATCTAAACCCTACTAAATAAGTTACAAAATCACTAACTGATCATGACAGATTAGACGAGATTGAGATCAGACTTTCTAAGTCTGTAGTACCATCTAATGTTGATTTGATAAAGCAAATAGACAGTAAAGCCATTAAACAAGGTAAGAAATCTGAGATATTTTCTCTAGTTAGATCCTTGCAGACAACTTTATTAAAGCTGAGAGATGTTATTTTGTCAACTATAGCAAAAATAAAAGAAGAGAAGAAAAAGAAAAAAAGGAAAAAAATGAACTTTTGAATCAAGTGCTTAAGTTACGGGCTCAGGTATACTTGTAATTTAGGACTTACTTTTAGATTTTAGTTTTAATTTAATGACATGCATGGAATAAGGAGTCTTTAGTAGTCAAGTGTTTAATACTGAAGCTAATAGCTCTGTGTCTTTTTCTAAAATAAGATCATGTTGAAAGCATAAGACAAAGATATGAACTACAAGAAGTGGAGCTTTTGAAATCCACTAGGGACAGAGAAATCTGCTAAATCTAAAGCTGCTAAAGAAGTTATAAAATCAGTAACTGCTCATGACAGATTAGACAAGACTGAGATCAGACTTTCTAAGTGTGCAGTACCATCTAATGTTGATTTGATAAAGTAATTAGACAGCAAAGCCGCTAAACAAGGAAAAAAAGTAGAGACATTTTCCCTAGTTAAATCCTTGCACACAACTTTGTTGCACATGAAAGATGTTTTTGTCAACTATGGCAAAAAAAAGACAAAGAAAAGATCAACGGAGAAAAGGAAAAAAAATGAACTTTTGAATCAAGAAGTGCTTAAGTTACGGGCTCAGTTATACTTGTGATTTAGGACTTCCTTTTAGATTTTAGTTTTAATTTAATGACATGTTTGGAGGAAGGAGTAGTCAAGTGTTTAATATTTAAGCTAATAGCTCTGTATCTTTTTCTAAAACATGACCAGGTTGAAATGCTATGACAGAGATGTGAATTGCAAGTGGAGCTTTTGAAATCCACTAAGAAAGAACAAGAAGCTGTGGCACAGGTGACAGAGGAATTTGCTAAATCTAAACCCTGCTAAATATGTTATAAAATTACTAACTGCTCATGACAGATTAGACAAGGCTGAGATCAGACTTTCTAAGTCTGCAATACCATCTAATGTTGATTTGATAAAGCAATTACACAGCAAAGCCGTTAAATGAGGAAAAAAAGCTGAGTCATTTTCTCTAGTTAAATCCTTGCACACACCTTTGTTGCACGTGAAAGATGTTATTTTGTCAATTCTGGCAAAAAAAAAAGAAAGAAAAGATCAACGAAAAAAAAGAAAAAAAAATGAACTCTTGAAACAAGAAGTGCTTAAGTTACGGGCTCAGATATACTTGTGATTTAGGACTACCTTTTAGAATTTAGTTTTAATTTAATGATATCCCTAGAAGAAGAAGTCCTTCAGTAGTCAAGTGTTTAATATTTAAGCTAATAGCTCTGTGTTGTTTCCTAAAACATGATCAGGTTGAAAGCCTAAGATAGAGATGTGAACGGCAAGAAATGGAGTTTCTGAAATCAACTAAGAAAGCACAAGAAGCTATGGCACTTGGGATAGAGGAATCTGCTAAATTTAAAACTGGTAAAGAAGTTATAAAATCAGTAACTGCTCAAGACAGATTAGATAAGACCGAGATCAGACTTTCAAATTCTACAGTACCATCTAATGTTGATTTGATAAAGCAATTAGACAGCAAAGCTGCTAAACAAGGAAAGAAAGTTGAGACATTTTCTCTAGTTAGATCTTTTAGTAGTCAATTGTTTAATACTAAAGCTAATAGTTATGTACCTTCTTCTAAAACATGATCAGGTTGAAATTCTATGACAGAGATGTGAATTGCAAGAAGTGGAGCTTCTGAAATCCACTAAGAAAGAACAAGAAGTTGTGGCACTAATGACAGAGGAATTTGCAAAATCTAAACCTTGCTAAATATGTTACAAAATCACTAACTGCTCATGACAGATTAGACGAGACTGAGATCAGACTTTCTAAGTCTGTAGTACCATCTAATGTTGATTTGATAAAGCAAATAGACAGGAAAATCGTTAAACAAGGTAAGAAATCTGAGATATTTTCTCTAGTTAGATCCTCGTAGACAACTTTATTAAAGCTGAGAGATGTTATTTTGTCAACTGTGGCAAAAATAAAAGAAGAGAAAGAAAAGAAAAAAAAGAAAAAAGAAAAAAGAAAAAAATGAACTTTTTAATCAAGAAGTGCTTAAGTTACGGGCTCAGGTATACTTGTGATTTAGGACTTACTTTTAGATTTTATTTTTAATTTAATGATATACCTGGAAGAAAGGAGTCCTTCAGTAGTCAACTGTTTAATATTTAAGCTAATAGCTCTATGTCTTTTTCAAAAACATGATCAGGTTGAAAGCCTAAGACAGATATGTGAACTGCAAGAAATGGAGATTATAAAATCAACTACGAAAGCACAAAAGCTATAGCGCTTGAGATAGAGGAATCTGCTAAATCTAAAGCTGTTAAAGAAGTTATAAAATCAGTAACTGCTCATGACAGATTAGACAAGACTGAGATCAGACTTGCTAAGTCTGCAGTACCATCTAATGTTGATTTGATAAAGCAATTAGACAGTAAAGTCGCTAAACAAGGAAAGAAAGCTGAGACATTTTCTCTAGTTAGATCCTTGCACACACCTTTATTGCACGTTAAAGATGTTATTTTGTCAACTATGGCAAAAAAAGAGACAAAAAAAGGAAAAAGAAAAAAGGAAAAATATGAACTTTTGAATCAAGAAGTGCTTCAGTTGTAGGCTCAAGTATACTTGTGATTTAGGACTTCCTTTTAGATTTTAGTTTTAATTTAATAATGTGCTTGGAAGAAGGAGTCTTTTAGTAGTCAAGCGTTTAATACTTAAGCTAATAGCTCTGTGCCTTTTTGTAAAACATGAACAGGTTGAAAGCCTAAGACAAAGATGTGAACTGCAAGAAATGGAGTTTCTAAAATCAACTAAGAAAGCACAAGAAGCTATGGCACTCGTGACAGTGGAATCTCCTAAATCTAAAGTTGCTAAAAAGTTATAAAATCACTAACTGCTCATTACAGATTAGACAAGATAGAGAACAAACTTTATAAGTCTCTAGTACCATCTAATGTTGATTTGATAATGCAATTCCACAGCAAAGTCGCTAAACAAGGAAAAATCTGAAACATTTTCTCTAGTTAGATCTTTGCACCCACCTTTATTGCAGGTGAAAATGTTATTTCGTCAACTATGGCAAAAAAAAGAGAAAGAAAAGAAAAAAGGAAAAAAAATGAATTATGAATCAAGAAATGCATAATTTGTGGGCTTAAGTATACTAGTGATTTAGGACTTCCTTTTAGATTTTAGTTTTAATTTAATGATATGCTTGGAGGAAATGGTCTTTTAGTAGTCAAGTATTTAATACTTAAGTCAATAGCTCTATGTCTTTTTGTAAAACATGATCAAATTGAAAGCCTAAGACATAGATGTGAAGTATAAGAAGTGTAGCTTTTGAAATGAACTAAAAAGCATAAGAAGTTGTGACACTCGGGACAGAGAAATCTCCTAAATCTAAAGCTACTAAAGAAGTTATAAAATCACTAACTCGTCACGATAGATTAGACAAGACTGAGATCAAACTTCCTAAACCAACGGTATCATATAATATTGATTTGATAAAGCAATTAGACAGCAAAGTAGCTAAACAAGAAAAAATATCTAAGACATTTTCTCTAGTTAGATACTTGTTGACACCTTTATTGAACCAGAAAGATGTTATTTTGTCAACTATAGCATAAAAAAAGAAGAGTAAAAAAAGAAAAAAAGAAAAAAAAGAAAAATATGAACTTTTGAATCAAGAAGTGCTTAAGTTGCGGGCTTAGGTATACTTGTGATTTTGGACTTCCTTTTAATATTTTAGTTTCAATTTAATGATATGCTTGGAGGAAGAAGTATTTTAGTAGTCAAGTGTTTAATACTTAAGCTAATAGCTCTTTGCCTTTTTCTGAAACATGATCAAGATAAAAGCCTAAGACAAAGACGTAAAATCAAGAAGTGGAGCTTCTGAAATCAAGTAAGAAAGCACAAGAAGTTATGGCACTAGTGACAAAGAAATCTCCTAAATCTAAAGCTGCTTAAGATGTTACAAAAACACTAACTGCTCAGGATATATTAGACAAGACTGAGATCAGACTTTCTAAGTCTATAGTACCATATAATGTTGATTTGATAAAGCAATTAGACAACAAAGTCGTTAATCAAAGAAACAAATCTGAGACATTTTCTCTAGTTAGATACTTTCAGACAAGTTTATTGTAGCTCAAAGATGTTATTTTGTCAAATTTGCCAAAAATAGAAAGAAAGAAAAAAAAAGGAAAAAGGAAAAAGGAAAAAAATGAACTTTTGAATCAAGAAGTGCTTAAGTTGCGGGCTTAAGTATAATTGTGATTTAGGACTTCCATTTATATTTTAGTTTTAGTTTAATGATATGCCTACATGAAGGAGTCTTTTAGTAGTCAAGTGTTTAATACTTAAGTTAACAGCTCTGTGGTTTTTTGTAAAACATGATCAGGTTGAAAGCCTAAGACAGACATGTGAACTGTAAGAAATAGAGCTTCTAAAATCAACTTAGAAAGCACAAGAAGCTATGGCACTGGTGACAGAGAAATCTACTAAATCTAAAGTTTGCAAAATAAGTTATAAAATCACTAACTACTTAGGACAAATTTGACAAGATTGAGATCACACTTTCTAAGTCTCTAGTACCATCTAATGTTGATTTGAAAAAGCAATTAGACAGCTAAGCCGCTAAACAAGAAAAGAAATCTGAGAAATTTTCTCTAGATAGATCCTGGCAGACAAATTTATTGTAGTAGAAAGATGTTATTTTGTAACTATGGCAAAAAAAAAAGAAAGAAAAGGAAAAAAGAAAAAAAATGACATTTTGAATCAAGAAGTGCTTAAGTTGCGGGCTTAAGTATAATTGTGATTTAGGACTTCCTTTTATATTTTAGTTTTAGTTTAATGATATGCCTACAGGAATGAGTCTTTTAGTAGTCAATTGTTTAATAATTAAGCTAATAGCTCTATACCTTTTTGTAAAACATGACCAGGTTGAAAGCCTAAGACAGAGATGTGGACTTCAAGAAACGGAGCTTCTGAAATCAACTAAGAAAGCGCAAGAACCTACGACATTGATGACAGAGGAATCTACTAAATCTAAAGTCTGCTAAAGAAGTTATAAAATCACTAACTCGTCACGACAGATTAGACAAGACTAAGATCAAACTTTCTAAGTCTACAGTACCATCTTATGTTGATTTGATAAAGCAATTAGACAGCAAAGCCGCTAAACAAGAAAAGAAATCTGAGACATTTTCTCTAGTTAGATCCTTTCAGACAACTTTATTATAGCTAAAAGATGTTATTCTGTAAGTATAGCATAAAAAAAGAAGAGAAAGAAAAGAAAAAAGGAAAAAGGAAAAAAAGAAAAATATGAACTTTTAAAACAAGAATGCTTAAGTTGCGGGCTCAGGTATACTTGTGATTTTGGACTTCCTTTTAAGATTTTAGTTTCATTTTAATGATATGCTTGGAGGAAGAAGTATTTTAGTTGTCAAGTGTTTAATACTTAAGTTAACAGCTCTGTGTTTTTTTGTAAAACATGATCAGGTTGAATGCCTAAGACAGACATGTGAACTGTAAGAAATGGAGCTTCTGAAATCAACTAAGAAAGCACAAGAAGCTATGGCACTGGTGACAGAGAAATTTACTAAATCTAAAGTTTGCTAAATAAGTTATAAAATCATTAACTTCTTAGGACAAATTTGACAATATTGAGATCACACTTTCTAAGTCTCTAGTACCATCTAATGTTGATTTGAAAAAGCAATTAGACAGCTAAGCCGCTAAACAAGAAAAGAAATCTGAGAAATTTTCTCTAGTTAGATCCTAACAGACAACTTTATTGCAGAAGAAAGTTGTTATTTTGTCAACTATGGAAAAAAAGGAAGAAACAGAAAAAGGAAAACAATGACCTTTTGAATCAAGAAGTGCTTAAGTTGTGGGCTCAAGTATAATTATGATTTAGGACTTCCTTTTATATTTTAGTTTTAGTTTAATGATATGCCTACAGGAAGGAGTCTTTTAATAGTCAACTGTTTAATAATTAAGCTAATAGCTCTGTGCCTTTTTGTAAAATATGATGAGGTTGAAAGCCTAATACATAGATGTGGACTTCAAGAAGTGGAGCTTCTGAAATCAACTAAGAAAGCGCAAGAACCTATGACACTGGTGACAAAGGAATCTACTAAATCTAAAGTCTGCTAAAAAAGTAATCAAATCACTAACTCTTCACGACAGATTAGACAAGACTGAGATCAAACTTTCTAAGTCTACAGTACCATCTTATTTTGATTTGAAAAAGCAATTAGACAGCAAAGCCGCTAAACAAGGAAAGAAATCTGAGACATTTTCTCTAGTTAGATCCTTTTAGGCAACTTTATTGTTGCTAAAAGATGTTATTTTGTCAAGCATAGCATAAAAAAAGAAGAGAAAAAAAAGCAAAAAGGAAAAAGGAAAAAAAAGAAAAATATAAACTTTCGAATCAAGAAGTGCATAAGTTGTGGCCTCAAGTATACTAGTAATTTAGGACTTCTTTTTAGATTTTAGTTTTAATTTAATGATATGCTTGGTGGAAGTGGTCTTTTAGTAGTCAAGTGTTTAATACTTAAGATAATAGCTCTATGTCTTTTTGTAAAACATGATCAAATTGAAAGCCTAAGACATAGATGTGAACTATAAGAAGTGTAGCTTTTGAAATGAACTAAAAAGCATATGAAGCTATGGCACTAGTGATAGAGGAATCTACTAAATCTAAAGTTTGCTAAATAAGTTATAAAATCAATAACTTCTTAGGACAAATTTGACAAGATTGAGATCACACTTTCTAAGTCTCTAGTATCATCTAATGTTGATTTGAAAAAGCAATTAGACAGTTAAGCTGCTAAACAAGAAAAGAAATCTGAGAAATTTTCTCTAGTTAGATCCTAGCAGACAATTTTATTGCAGTAGAAAGATGTTATTTTGTCAGCTATGGCAAAAAAAAGAAAAGAAAAAAGAAAAAAAAATGACCTTTTGATTTGATAAAGCAATTAGACAGCAAAAGCCAAGACTGAGATCAAACTTTTGAAGTCTACAGTACCATCTTATGTTGATTTGATAAAGCAATTAGACAGCAAAGCCGCTAAACAAGGAAAGAAATCTGAAACATCTGCTCTAGTTAGATCCTGGCAAACAACTTTATTGCAGCTGAAAGATGTTATTTTGTCAACAATGGCAAAAGAAGAAAAAGAAGAGAAAGAATAGAAAAAAGAAAAAAGAAAAAAGAAAAAAAATGAACTTTAGAATCAAGAAGTGCTTTAAGTTGTTGGCTCGGGTATACTTGTGATTTAGGACTTCCTTTTAGGTTTTAGTTTTAATTTAATTATATGCCTGGAAGAAGGAGTCTTTTAGCAGTCAAGTGTTTAATACTAATAACTATGTGCCTTTTTCTAAAACATGATCAAGTTGAATGCCTAAGACAAATATGTGAACTACAAGAAGTGGAGCTTCTGAAATCAACTAAGAAAACACAAGAAGCTATGGCACTGGTCACAAAGGAATCTACTAAATCTAAAGCTTGCTAAAGAAGTTATAAAATCACTAACTGCTCAGGACAAATTAGACAAGACTGAGATCACACTTTCTAAGTCTATAGTACCTTTTAATGTTGATTTGATAAAGCAATTATATAGCAAAGCCGCTAAACAAGGAAAGAAATCTGAGACATTTTCTCTAGTTAGATCCTAGCAGACAACTTTATTGCAGTTGAAAGATGTTATTTTTTCAACTATGGCAAAAGAAAAGAAAAGGAAAAAAGGAAAAAAAATGAACTTTTGAATCAAGAAGTGCTTAAGTTGCGGTCTGAGAAATACTTGGGATTTGGGACTTCCTTTTAGATTTTAGTGTTAATTTAATGATATGCTTAGAGGAAGGAGTCTTATAGCAATCAAGTGTTTAATACTTAAGCTAATAACTTTGTGCCTTTTTCTAAAATATGATCAGGTTTAAAGCCTAATACAGAGATGTGAACTGCAATAAGTATAGCTTCTGAAATCAACTAAGAAAGCACAAGAAGTTATGGCATTGGTGACAGAAGAATCTGTTAAATCTAAAGCCTACTTAAGAAGTTATAAAATCACTAATTGTTCAAGACAAATTAGACAAGACTGGGATCACACTTTCTAAGTCTCTAGTACCATCTAATGTTGATTTGATAAAGCAATTAGACAACAAAGCTGCTAAACAAGGAAAGAAATCTGAGACATTTTCTCTAGTTAGATCCTGGCAAACAACTTTATTGCAGCTAAAAGATGTTATTTTGTCAACTATGGCAAAAGAAGAAAAAGAAGAGAAAGAATAGAAAAAAGGAAAAAAGGAAATAAAAAAAAAGAACTTTTGAATCAAGATGTGCTTAAGTTGTAGGCTCAGGTATACTTGTAATTTAGGACTTCTTTTTAGATTTTAGTTTTAATTTAATGATATGCCTGAAAGAAGGAGTCTTTTAGTAGTCAAGTGTTTAATACTAATAGCTTTATGCCCTTTTTTAAAACATGATCAGGTTGAATGCCTAGGACAGAGATGTGAAATGCAACAAGCAAAGCTTTTGAAATCAACTTAGAAAGCACAAAAAGTCATGGCACTAGTGACAGAGAAATCTGTTACATCTAAAGCTTGCTAAAGAAGTTATAAAATCACTAACTACTTAGGACAGTTTAGACAAGACTGAGATCAGACTTTCTAAGCCTGCAATACTATGTAATGTTGATTTGATAAATCAATTAGACAACAAAGCTGCTAAACAAGGAAAGAAATTTGAGACATTTTCTCTAGTTTGATCCTACCAAACAACTTTATTGCAGCTGAAAGATGTTATTTTGTCAACTATGGCAAAAAAAGAAAGAAAAGAAAAAAGGAAAAAAATGACCTTTTGAATCAAGAAGTGCTTTAAGTTGTTGGCTCGGGTATACTTGTGATTTAGGACTTCCTTTTAGGTTTTAGTTTTAATTTAATTATATGCCTGGAAGGAGTCTTTTAGCAGTCAAGTGTTTAATACTAATAACTATGTGCCTTTTCAAAAACATGATCAGGTTGAATGCCTAAGACAAATATGTGAACTATAAGAAGTGGAGCTTTTGAAATCAACTAAGAAAGCACAAGAAGCTATGGCACTGGTGACAGAGGAATCTGTTAAATCTAAAGTTGCTAAAGAAGTTATAAAATCACTAACTCCTCAGGATAGATTAGACAAGACTGAGATCATATTTTCTAAGTCAATAGTACCTTTTAATGTTGATTTGATAAAACAATTAGACAACAAAACCGCTAAACATGGAAAGAAATCTAAAACATTTTCTCTAGTTAGATCCTCGCAGACACCTTTATTGGAGTGGAAATATGTTATTTTGTCAACTATGTTAAAAAAAGATAAAGGAAAGAAAAAAGGAAGAAAGAAAAAAGGAAGAAAGAAAAAAAATAAACTTTTGAATCAAGAAGTGCTTAAGTTGCGGTCTCAGGTATACTTGTGATTTAGGACTTCCTTTTAGATTTTAGTTTTAATTTAATGATAGGCCTGGTGAAAGGAGTCTTTTAGTAGTCAAGGGTTTAATACTTAAGCTAATAGTTTTGTGCTTTTTTCTAAAACATCATCAGGTTGAAAGCCTAAGGGAGAGACGTGAACTGCAAGAAATGGAGCTACTGAAATCAACTAAGAAAGCACAAGAAGCTGTTGCACTAGTAATAGAGGAATCTGCTAAATCTAAAGCTGCTAAAGATGTTATAAAATGACAAACTCCTTATGACATATTAGATAATACTAATATCAGACTTTCTAAGTCTGTAGTACCATCTAATGTTGATTTGATAAAGCAATTAGACAATAAAGCCGCTAAAAAAGAAAAGAAATCTGAGATATTTTCTCTAGTTAGATCCTGGCAAACAACTTTATTGCAACTGAAAGATGTTATTTTGTCAACTATGAAAAATGAAAAAAAAAGGAAAAAGGAAAAATGGAAAAAAATGAAATTTTGAAATCAAGAAGTGCTTAAGTTGCAGGCTCAAGTATACTTGTGATTTAGGACTTCCTTTTAGATTTTAGTTTTAATTTAATGATATGCTTGACAGAATGAGTCTTTTAGTAGTCAATTATTTAATACTTAAGCTAATAGCTTTATGCATTTTTTTGTAAAAAATGATTAGGTTGAATGCCTAAGACAAAGATGTGAACTGCAAGAAGTGGAGCTTCTGAAATCAACATAGAAACACAAGAAGTTGTGGCACTGGTGACAGAGGAATCTGCTAAATGTAAAGTCTGTTAAATAAGTTATAAAATCACTAACTGCTTAAGACAGATTAGACAAGACTGAGATCAGACTTTCTAAGTCTGTAGTACCATCTAATGTTGATTTGATAAAGCAATTAGATAGCAAAGCCCCCTTAACTACATCCATGATGAATCTAAAGCATACAGCTCATCATAAGGTCAAAAAAACCAGGTACAACATTGACTTTCAAGAACATGGCATCCAATGTAAGCATAAGTATGCAACCCACAAGATTCTTTCCTGAAAGGCCCTCTGAGCTACTGATTCAGAATAACATATAGTTAGTCTAATGTTTGAAGTTTGGTTCTTATCAACCGGAAGTACATAACATATCCCATGCAAGTTCATATGATAGAAAAAGCTTTGCTCTTTAAACCCTACGTGAATACACTCAATATTTACTAAAGTCAAAACTTTAAACAGCATACATTGAAAGCAAAATGTATGAAATCTTCACCATGCATTACCAATAACCATTAGCATTCTCAATGAATTGTCACATTATAAATTTCTCATATTAGGAACTCCATATTATAGTAACTTTCTTAGGATGAAACTAAGATAATTCTGAAGAATATTTTATAGTTAAGCTCCATATGTCAAATGCGTGCATATAAAAGTAAACAAAAACTACGAAGTTGAGTAGAAATATACCTGAAAAGTTCGAAGTTGTTGTGCTTCCTCGTCTTCCACCTGTTTTTCATATTTCCTCTTTGACTGAAGTGAAGGGCAAAAGTAATTAAGGAGCATACTAGGTATGAAAGTAAATAAAATTAAGATCAAATAGCAAATATCAGTTTTTTTTCTTTAATAAGAAAAATCTATGAGATAATTCTGAGTCAAAACATTATAGGTTTGTGGTGCAAGCAAGATTCGGATGAATAATTTTAAGCTGAAATATAAATACAATTCAAGATTAAAAAGTGAAACCTCATAAAACAGATTTAAAAGCCAAAAGGTAATTAAGTGGGAGCTCTAGAGAGTATCCAAATGCGAATGGCATAAAAGAAAGGTCATGTTTATGCCTAACAGACACATTGATAAACAAGGATTTAAAGCTGAAAGCATATACCAACAAATACATTGGTAAAAAACAAGGATTTAAATCTGAAAGCATGTACCCAACAGGCAAATTGGTAAACAATAATTTAAAGCAGAAAACTTACAAGCTCTAAATTATCAAGGAACTCAGTCTCGTCGTCATCCAAAGCTTTGGGAGGTCCTGCAGCATAAAAGTACTGATTAGCAAACAAGCTGATGTTCCAACAAATATACCAGTATATTCTCCAATGATAAACTAAACCAGAAAAAAGAGAACTACAAGCATTTGGAAAACAAAGAGACAAATCATAAAATGGACTAACGATGCTTGAATCTTTCATTAAATTCTGCATCCTCCTTGTCCTTATTCTCCTTCAAAATCTGCATTTTGCGGGGAATATCAAAGATTCAAAGACTGATTATTCATTGGATTGACTTCATAGATAATGAAAACTAAAAAGCAAATGCAGAAGCCAACCTCGTAAAGGGGTCTATCCCGCTGGGCAGTTCCATCTTCGACCCTTTCACCCCTTGTTCTCTTAGATTCATCCAACTGAGTCACAACCAAACCATCATAATCACTTCAAGCAATCTCAAAATCTTCCCTAGGGTATCATTCTAGCGCGCAAAACACTGCACGTAAAAGAGTGGGGGGGAAAGTACCTGTTCCTCGGAAACAAAATTAACAAGCCTAACAGGACGCTCAAAATCTTCAGCCATTTTTCCCACTTAATGGCTTCGATCAATGTGTTCGCTAACTACTATTTTGTGCAACGAGTCCCGTAACCGAAGCGATAAAAGATTGTCTATTGCCTCACTTTCTCCTGTGTCAAAGTTTCCCGCTTCTCGTTTACAAGTGCCCTTGCGATTGAATTTGCTGTCAATTACGCAAGATTTCCACAATCCACATGAATCTAACGTTTAGGGTACCTTCATATTAGGGATTTTGTCTTAAAAATGGAACTCGGTGTCAAATATTTTTACTGGGTGCCGAATTGTACACTTTAGCTTAAATAGTTTAATAAATGGTATGCTCTTCTTTTTTTTTTTTTTTTTTGGGCTAATGATGATACGTTAAGTCTTTAAAACTCAAGTTAATTATGTCGTATAATATAATTTTTGCCAAAAACTTATTTTATTATAATTATTTTTATAATGTATAAATAAAATAAAAATATATCTAATAATTTACATTTTAAAAGTTATAAATATGTTTAAAATTAAACATATTTTTATCATTACATATACATTATTTGCATAATTATAACAAAATAAACGTTTTAATTTTTTGTAAATTATCTTATATATTGTGAATATAAAACGTAATTAAATATTAAAAATTATTGAAATATGTAGATATTTTAGAGTTTTAAATATATCAAAAAAAATTCAATTTTAATTGAATACACTTTTTTTAATTAATACTCTATAAATTTATTAAGTTTAGAAGGTAAGATACCAAAAATTCTAACAACTTAAAATGTCTCATATTTCAAATCTAATAAACATCTATTATAATACACAAGTTCACTAAATTAGAAAATAAAAAGGATAGTAAAGATCCATTAGCTTTAAAAACATAGGATAAAGATTTTCACATATTTTTAATTTAATACTTTTTAAATTTAATAGAATTTTAATATGTTATATAAAATCTAGTGGACTTTATCTAACCTAACTTAATTTTATGATATTTTTTCCTATTATTTTATCTTATAATTAAATGATCTTACTAATATCAATAATAATATATCTAAAATTAATAATGAGATATACTTCAATTATCTATATATTTTATAATATAATTTAATTTGATTATTTATTTTTTAAACATATCATATATTTTAAGATAAAATAATTTTTTAATTAATTATAATAAATTAATTACTTATAAATATACTTTACAGTTTTATATAATATTGTATTTAAATAAATTTAATATTATTGAATAATAATTATTATTATTAATAATGAAGATATGAGTTTTCATTTTCATAAATATATGACTATCTTAACTTTAATAATGACGTGTTGAAAATTGAGTGATAATATATACTTCATTTATAAATGTGTTTGTTGATGTACCATAGTTTAAATATTAATATATTATACATATTATACATTTTGATATTCTTTAAATTTTAAATTAAGTAAAAAATTAATCAATTATTGTTCCTTGTGTAATTCTATTTAAAAAAATTATTTATTTATATGAATTGATAAATAAAAATCTTAATATTTTAATAAATCATAAAAAATATAAGTTAAACATAATATTTGATAATATTTGATAGTGGCATCAACCAAGCGATCAATATGTGACAATGGTAAGTAATCTTTTGGCGTCACAGTATTAAGATCCATAAAAACAATGCACATTCTATGCTTCCCATCCTCTTTATTTGCCAATACCACGTTTAGTAGCTAGGTGGGGTAACATACTTCATGAATTCAGTCTACACTTTTTAGGGTTGTCCCTTAAGAATTGAATGAGTGAAGCTCTTAACTTTTAGGCTAGCTTTGAACTAATATTTATAGATTTGTCCACTCCTTGGTCTCCTATATAAATTATTTCATAATCATCAAGGTTTATTGCCATGGTCTATCTTCCCACTAGGAACGTCATCCCTCTATTCGAACAATTTTCGTTCTTTGATTGCTAATGGAGGTTGTTGCTTCCCTGGTTTTCTTCCCATGGACCCCTAGTTTTGTCAACTATATCCCCCAAATATCCTTCCGAGAGTAAATATTCAATCTCCTATTTAAGGTGTCTATAATCTCTGGTCCAATCACCTATGTCCTTATAGAACACTTAATACTTATGTCCTTCTCTCTTTTAACTGGGATAGTCTTGGTTAAGGCTCTATTTACCACCCCTTTGTTGGACTTCATCACCCTCTCCACGTTGACAAACGTTTGGGTCTCTTTATAAATCATATCTTGAGATTAGAGGGTGGTCTTAGTTAACTCAATGAACAGGCTAATATCCCGCTTGATACCTTGTGGAAAGCTTCAATGGCTGTGTAATCAACACATTGTGAAATCTCCATCTTTTCCATCTTGAACCTCCTCATATAGGCTTCAATGGTCTCCTCATCCTCTTGTATAACTAAGAAACAATGGTGCGACTCATTCCTTATTGGCTTATTGCATGCATAATTGCTAACAAATGCCTTTACCAATGCATCAAAGCTTTTTATACTCTTGGGTGGTATCTTGATGAGTGCTCAAAAAGCACTAAAATTACCATGATTTTATGCACATTAATTAATTAAAAATATATACATTTATATGTTTTTTCATATATTTATATAAATTTGTCTTTTTCGGAATCACGGGTGTTTTTATTGTTTTTCAGGTATTTTCACTTTAAAACGTAACTTAAAGACTCAAAGAGGAATATTGGAAGCAATACATCACAAATGTATTAATAAATAAATGGGGAAAGGTCAACAAATATGGAAAAATTGGACAAAAGGGGTCAAAAATGTCAAAAAGGAGAAAATCGCGCCGCCGTGCCGCCCAGCCGCCCAGCTGCGCCGAGCCCCGCACGCGCCAGCGCCCAGCCGCGTGCAGCACGCCCCACGTCCGCACGCATCTGTGCGTGCCCAGTCCCAGTTCTGTGCGCGTCTCTCCTGCTCCCGTGCGCGCCTGTGCGAGCCCCAGCTGCCCTCCGCGCGCGCCGCTGCCATTTCGCCCCATTTTTACGCGCAGCCGCCCCCATGACGTCATGTTGACATCATCAATGACCTCAGCAATTGCACTCCGCATTTTTATCATTTTTTCACCCACTTTTTCTCTCCATCCTCACCTATAAATACCCCACTTCTCTTCACTTCTAAACACACCTCAAAACACATTCTCTTCTCTCTTTCTTTCTCTCTTTTCTTAGATTTTTTATTTTTTCTTAGTTTTTAGATTTTCTTAGTTAGTTTTTCTTAGTTTTAGAGTTCTTCCCTTTTTGGGAAGAACTAGTTATGTTTTTGTAATTTATTAGCTTTTTGATTCAATAAATGGGAGTTCAAATTCCGCTTGGAGGTTTTCCAACAACGGGAATAGCATCGAAGTACTGTAAGGATTTTATTTTTTCTTTACAGTTATTTTTTATGCTTTATTCTTACATGTTATATTTAATTTGTCTGTGATTAAATTTAACTTTGTTGACTGTTTGTAAACATGATATAATAATAACGTTGTTATACTTGCGAAATATTAAATAGGTAAAAATCTCTAAAATGAATTGATTTTTATTTTTATTCAAGATTTTATATTAAGAATGTTAGAGAGAAATATATTGTTTTTCATTAGAAACTTAAATCTGAAAATTAGAATTTAAGGTTTAGTTATCCGGTCTAATTTAGAGTAGTGCTCTTTTATTTGTTGGTACAATCGCCCGGTAGTTAGAGTGAAGCTCTATTTGAAAAGTTTTTATAAGAATTATTATCTGAAAATGTATTGACAACATGTTTTCAGTAGTGGTTTTAAAACTTGAAAGTTAGTACTTGGATAATTAAATTCTTAGGTTTAATTTGGACACCTTGAATAAAGTTTAAACTGTCTAACCCCACCAAAGGTGGCATTTAAATGGTTCATTTTCAATCTCTTAGAAAAAGGAATTAATTTAATTAACCAAATTAGTTATCAACCCCACCCATAGGTGTTAATTGATTTCTTTAGTTAACAAAGAATATCTAACCCCACCAAAGGTGATATTCATATAAAAAAGAGAGAATCAATAAATATCAATTCATATCTTTAATAACCTAAATAATATAAGCAAGCATAATTGACTTAGTTATTATATCCATAAATACTCCACTGTTTTAAATGATAAAATTTGCATAAATGTTTATTGAATCTATGTTTATTTTTATGTTAATAGATTAAAAACACAAAACCCCAAAATATCGTGACAGGATGTTTAGGATTTAATTTCGTTTTTAAAAGTTTAAATAATAAATTAAAAACCACATACATTCCTTTCTTAGATCGACCTTGGGAGTATACTTATCATTTTCTACGAAATGATACGTGCACTTGCGAGAGTTTTATAAATAAATAAAACCAAATGAACGGGCAGGATCGGCGATGTCGGTTATGCCCCGATCATATCTCAATGAGCCATTGTTGTGCCATTTCATAGAAGGTGGCTGCGAACAATTTACAGTACATGGCTTCTCTTTTGTCCTTAGGGAGGTTCATAATAGCCATGGCCATCTTGCAGCGAAGAACATGAGCCACTAGGTCTTTTGTCCTCTTATAGGGGACATTTGGGGGTAGTAAACTTTATTGGCAGTGTCATTAACTCAAGGGCATTCGAGAAAGGTGACGTAGACAACTAATTACACATAGTTTTGATGTCGCCACAAGGTCTTAACTTCTCATGTCCTTTAAACCGATCATCCATTTTGGCCCATATTTTCTCCTTCATGTCTTTAAATTTTTGCTCAAAGATACTACTTGGACAACCTGGTGACGTCGAAAATCATGTGGCAATAGTACTCCCTAAACCCAAATGTGCTAGGAATAAGTTTTGGAATGAAATTGAGGGTTGGAATTGTAGATTGGTGTTGTTCTTTAACTCCATCAAGTTGTTACCAATAAGAAATAAGTGATGCATGTCCCATCCTAGGTTGGTGACTGTCCAATACATGTGGAATAGAAGTATGCAATGAACTCTTAGCCTCCAAATATTCCTCCTACACCAACCTAGATCTAAGTTTATTATTATCTCTTTGAGATTTAGTAAAACTTGTTGCAACTCAATTATGTGTCTTTGAAGACTCTTCAATATGGCATCATTTTCAAGAGATGTACTTTCGGAGCTATAGCTTATTGAACTTGTGAACTGTGGAGTTGTCCTCGTTGGTTTGGTCGTGTTATGATAGGATGAGGATTGCCCATCTTCACTAACTAAGGGCCTAGTGAAGACCCTATTCATGGTCATCATGTGATGTCAGGAGTGGCGAGAAGCGATGCATCTGGTCGTTAAGATAAAATTCTAAGGTTGGGTGAGTGAGGCTATTAGTTTACTTGGTATGCGATGATGGACTTGTCATTTTGAGTGGAGTGAATGTCTCTAAGACACGAGCTGCTTCTCCAGAGTATAAAATACAAAGTCTCAAATGCTAATAAAAACTAGAAAGATTTAAAACTTCACGATGGATGCTAATTGTTTGGAGAGATTTTAATATGTTAGGGTTTTATTGATTCTAGGGAGAAGTATAGAATGGTGATAATGATAAGAGCTAAGGATGTATTTATATCATTTATTATACAATTATCAAGGTTACATTGATATATGCTCGATATAAGCTGTTATTTGTAAAAATTAGCTCTGTATGGGATTAGGTCATTGTCTTCAAGTCACTTTATACGAATTTTTTGAGGTCTTATACGACACGGGGTGATCCATGTCGTTTACACATAAACTTCTTAAACGATAGTGTTAACATTATCATACTAGCGACGTATTTCAGGTCGCTAGGATCGCATATCTACTACTTGAATAATATCAAATCATTTTTATTATAAGTTATTGTATTATAAAAATGATAATATATATATATTTAATAATACAAATTTATTATCACTTTTTTTTATCATTACTATTTATATATAATATTTTTGAAAAAACTACATTACAAATATTCCTAAAACTTATAATAATAAAAATAACACTTCTCAATACTAATTCATACAAATCTTAACGTAAGATAAGTGTTTATTTTTATAATTTTTAAGAATATTGTTTTTGATAATTTTTTAATATTTTTTAGTTTAACAATATGATTTTTTTATAAGTTTGAAAATTATTTTAAAAAATAATTTTCATATATGCATATACTTAAAATTATAAATATAGTGAAAAAAATGAATAAAAACAAGTTAGTAATTAAAAGATATGTTTTAAGCAAAAGAAAATATTAATTTATCAATAATATATTTTTAATAAAAATAATAAGAGGTTTGATAATAATATAAGTTAAGATTAAATTTATGATTATTTGAATCTTTTAATATATATATATATATATATTAAATATAAATTTTTTTATTATTAGATATAAATACTCAATTTTTTATTCTACCTTACACCCTAATAAATGTTTTTTTCCTACACTAATAAATGACTTAATATACCAAAATAAAATCATTAAAGATATGGAAATAAAAAGGAAGACCTGTCATCGATGAAAAAAAAACACACTTGAGAAACCCAGCCAAAGCCCCAATCCTTTCGATAATTTCGATTCCACTCACCCTAATTTATTTCTTTCCTTTGTCGACACTGGTCAAAACTCTTCCCAACTAAGCTTCATTTCTGTCACTCTCTAAGACAATAGTCTCTACAGTCCACTCTCTCCTACTGTATTGATTTGCCATTTCCCATCAATCTTTTCCTCTTTTGTAATATGTAAGATACCTCTGTTAGCTTGTGATTCTCAAATTTGGGTTAGTAGATAATCGTTCAAATGATTTCTTCGTTGTGCTGTGAAGATAGTTTTTGTGATTCTAGCAAATCAAAGAAAATCTCTCTCATTTTCGTTTAGTTTATGGTTACATTTGGATCATTAAATTGTAGTTTCTGATATTCTGTTTGGTTGTCTTTTAGCATTAGGTAATGTATGTAACTATGATCTGCTACATCATGAAGGTTTTGATTTAATAGTTTCAGTTTTATTCTTTATACTTAGAATACCCGTTCTTGTATAATACTATACTATCAGTTAGTTTAGTTATCTAATATAATGCTTTGTGATCATCTGGACCATTCTAAAGTGTTGTCTGCTCAATACATTTTAGTTTTTTCTTTCCTTTATGGATTTTTTGAATGATTAATAATTCGGAAATTTCCGAGAACTTGAAGTTTCTCATCTTAATTTCTCTGTTAATTTTCATTTTAAACAAAAAATAATTGTCAAAAACTTAGAATGCCAAGGTTAAAAAAAGTAATAATAAAATAATAATACACATTCATGAAATAATTTAATTAGAAAATTAATAGTCATAGTTAGTTATTATTGTAGTGTTGTAATTTATCTGAAAGCAAAGGATTGATAGTATTTTCTTAATTTCTTTGTATAGTGTTTTTATTTTCTTATATTTACATTGCTTACATTCCTTTAGTGGAGTGGTAAAGGTTTGATTCTTTTGGTAAACACAATCTATACTAAGATTAGAGTAAGTTTTAATTATGCTTATTTTTAATAAAATTCATTAATAATTTTTAATACTAATTTATCAAAGGCCTGATTTTTAGTTATGGTCTAGGGAATCACACAGTCTTTAGCAACGTCCAATCTCAAGGCATAATAAGATCTTGGAGCTTCAGTATTTACTAACTATTTTTGT
The DNA here is from genome assembly GCA_030763125.1 of Hippophae gyantsensis. Lineage (NCBI taxonomy): Eukaryota > Viridiplantae > Streptophyta > Magnoliopsida > Rosales > Elaeagnaceae > Hippophae > Hippophae gyantsensis. The sequence continues at coordinate 54,742,543 of CM061028.1, forward strand.
CACTTATATTGTTTCTAATCAATTTATGCAATTGATCATCACTATGTATTGTTGCCAGCAGAATCAAGTCCTTTTGTTCATAAGCTCTCTTTAGTACTAGCTTTGTTTATAGATTGTTATTTTCCATACTAATCGATCCTTGTTTATGCTCTTTGAGGTTTCTTCAGTAATAAAATTTTGGATTCAATGGCCAGTCCAGCACCGCATTCTGCTCGGTACTCTGGTCCTACTTATCCCTCATTACCAGAAACACGAAGTTCTTAACCTAAGAAAAGTCATATACCTCCACCACTAGTTCCACCCGGTGATCCGAGGTTTCATACACCAAAGTTTCAGCAAGACCAAGTTGCTTCACCTTCTACCAAAATGTCAAATGTACTATCACCTGCCAATGGTATGAAAACTGGAAATCCTGCCCCTCATTTGAGCACTCCCCCAGGACCTCTTGTCTTTACTTTTCCCGTCAGGCCTGCTATTGTACCTTTTTGTGCCTCACTAGTAACTCCCCAGCCGGTTCCTTTTTCATCTGGTTCATCTTTGTCGACATCCTCCCTTCCTCATTTTCAAATGGATCAGCTGAGTTGCACTACCAAGCTACCAATGTTAGAGAGGATACATTGCACACTAGAGAAGCACCATATGTATTGTTCTCTGCTAATAAGGTATTTTCCTTTTTCTCCTACGTTCAGACATCAATTCCTACAGTCAATTGTGTATTTTGGAAGATGGTAAAACATACACTTCTCTTGTATTTCACAATTCTCATAACCAGTATAAACGCACTCACATATACATTTGCATACTATGTTTTACACACAAAGTGATCTATGTTGTTTGGTTTCACATATACATTGTTTTCATGCTCTCTTTTTTAATGATTATGTTTGAAGTTGTATGTATTTTTTCCCTAAAATTTGGTCATTATTTTGAAGTCTTCTCCCATTGATTTATTATGTAGGTATTAAAACAGATGAAGCTAGAAAACATACCTAGTTTGGGTTTTGGAGCATTGATATCTTCTGGTAGGGAAATCTCACCTAGACCTCAAATTATACAACGTGATCCACATCGCTGCACTGGTTGCGGAGCTTATGCAAATGTCTATTGCAAAATCTTCGGCCAGTGGAAGTGTGCAATTTGTGGGAAACTGAACCAAAGTAAGGCAGAATATGTAGCTCCCAGTAGGGATGATCTACGTAATTTTCCAGAGTAGTCATCTACTATGGTTAACTATGTCCAAACTGGGAACAGAAGACCTCCCTTTATTCCAGTTTCTGATTCAAGAATGTCTGCACCCATTGTTCTTGTAATAGATGAGTGTTTAGATGAGCCTCACCTCCGGCATTTATAGGGTTCCTTGCTTGCCTTTGTTGACTCACTTTCCCCAACAACAAGAATTGGGATCATCTTATGGTCAGACAATATCAGTTTATGATTTCTCAGAAGAATGAACTGCATCTGCTGATGTGCTTCCTGGTGATAAGTCTCCAACTCAAGAATCATTGAAGGGAATGATTTATGGAACTAGCTTATACTTTTCGCCAATGCATGCTTCATTTCCAGTAGCACATGCTGTCTTCTCATCACTGCGGCCATACAAATTGAACATTCCAGAAGCTTCAAGAGATCGGTGTCTAGTGTCACGTCCCGCTCAAATGTCCCGCAAAATCCAAAATAAATGATGCTTGCCTAAAGGATCTAGACTTTTCTACATGAGAAAGTTCTAGAGTGGCCTAGAGATGTCTAGGAAGCACTAGAGTTGGACGAACTCAACTCAAGCTTGAAGACCCTAGAATGTTCTAGAGCACGCTGGAGAGTGCTAGAATGGGCTGGAATATTCTAGAGCATGCCGGATGATTCATGAAGGATGTAGAAGCCGCTGGAAGCTTACGGAACATCCCGGAACGTGCATGAAGGAGCTAGACAAACCTAGAAGACTCTAGAGTTGGCTAAAAGGTCCTAGAGCCTTGTGGCACTTTATAGATAAAACAAGAACACTCTTGTATATTCTAGACTAAGAAATCTCTAGAATGTGGTGGCATAGTCTTAAGCTTAGAAGCCACACTATAAATAGACCCATTGGTCTCCATTTGGAACCAACTTGGAAAACTTGGCAAATCTTTGGAATTCTTAGCAAATTGTAACATAAACTTTCTCTAGAGCAATACAAAGCATTCTTTTACAAACTCTCTTTCTAATCTCTTTGGAGAATTCGTTCGGGGAAAGGCAGGCTTAGTGCAACGGACCGTGCTAAGTGCCGCACGATCACTACTTGAAAATTTAAGGTCGTGACACTAGGTACAGTAGTTAAGGTCACTCTTGCTATAATTAAAGGGCCATCAGAAGCGATGTCTCAGGGGGTAATCAAAAGGTCTGGAGGCAATAATAGGATTATTGTGTGTGCTGGTGGGCCTAATACTTTTGGCCCTAAATCTGTTCCTCATTCCTTCAATAATCCCAATTATCCTTACCTAGAAAAGATAGCAATTAAATGGATGGAGAACCTGGGTTGAGAAGTTCATGGACACGATACAGTTGTTGACATTCTATGTGCAGGGGCTTGCCCTATAAGAGTTCCTGTTCTCCAGCCTCTTACAAAAGCTTCTGGAGGTGTTTTAGTTCTTAATGACGAATTTGGAGAGGCCTTCGGTGTAAACTTGCAAAGAGCATCTACCAGGGCTACAGGTTCTCATGGTTTGTTAGAAATACGTTGTTCTGATGATATTCTTATAACACAAGTCGTAGGTCCTGGTGAAGAGGCCCGTGTTGACACCCATGAAACATTCAAAAATGATACTTCTCTTTATATAGAGATTCTTAGTGTTGTGTATCGATTCACACAATCTGTATTGGCCTTCTAAAAGAACCTGATTTTAGTACACAAATCCATTGTTTACATCAGTTATCGAGGTTTTTAAGTTTTCATTGCAAATTTCTATTTTACTTATTTTCAATTTTATTCAATAGAGCTATAAATGAGATATTTGTGCCCACCAAGGGTTCTTTATTTATGTGATCAATAAATCTATATTCTTCCAAAAAAAATAAGAGAAGAGAAAAAGAAAAGAGCTATTGTTCACATTTTCAAAAACAACAAAACATTTGATAAATCACACATTTAATTTTAAACAACTATAACTTTTGACTAGGTATCGTAACGACTATTCTTATATATCAAATCAAAGCTCGTATCGATTCACACAATCTGTGTTGCCCTTGCCAAGAAACCTGATTTTAGTACCCAAATTCCACCGTTTACATCACTTAACGAGGGTTTTAGTTTTTTGTCACAAATTTCTGTTTTACTTACTTTCAATTTTATTCAATAGAGTTGTAAATGAGATATTGGTACCACCAAGGATTCTTTATTTATGTGGTCAATAAATCTCTATTCTTCCAAAAAAAATAAGTGAATAGAAAAAGAAAGAGGCTACTATTCACATTTTCAAAAACAACAAAACATTTGATAAATCAAACATTCAAATTTAAATGATCATAACTATTGACTAGGGTATCATAATAACTATTATAATATATCAAATCGAAGCTTGTATGGATTCACACAATCAATGTTGGCCTCGAAACAGAACCTGATTTCTATACCCAAATTCCATCATTTACATCACTTATAAAAGGGTTTTAAGTTTTTGTTGCCAATTTTTATTTTACTTACTTTCAATTTTATTCAATAGAGCTATAAAGGAGATATTTGTGCCAACCAAGGGATCATTATTTTATGGTCAATAAATATCTATTCTAACAAAAAAAATAAGAGAAGAGAAAAGGAAAGGGGCTACTCTTCACATTTTCAAAAATAACAAAACATTTGATGAATCAGACTTCCAACTTTAAACGACCATAACTTTTGACTGGGGTATTGTAATGACTATTCTAATATATCAAATCGAAGATCGTATCGATTCACACAATCAGTGTTGGCTTTACCATTTGCCAAGGAAACAAATTTTTGTACCCAAATTCCATCATTTACATCACTTATTGAGTGTTTTAAATTTTTGTTGCAAATTTTTGTTTTATTTACTTTCGATTTTATTCAATAAAGCTATAAAGAATATATTGGTGTCGACCAAGGATTTTTTATTTATGTGGTCAATAAATCACTATTCTTCCAAAAAAAATAAGTGAAGAGAAAACGAAAGGGACTACTGTTCATATTTTCCAGAACAACAAAACATTTGATAAATCATACTTTCAACTTTAAACGACCATAACTTTTGACTAGGATATCGTAACGATTATTTTAATATATCAAATCGAAACTCATATTGATTCACACAATCTGTGTTGGCCTCGCAAAAGAACCTAACTTATCTACCCAAATTCCATCGTTTACATCAATTACTGACGGTTTTAAGTTTTTATCGCAAATTTCAGTTTTACTTACTGTCGATTTTATTCAATAAAGTTGTAAAGGAGATATTGGTGTTGAAAAAAGGGTTCTTTATTTATGTGGTCAATAAATCTCTATTCTTCCAAAAAATATAAGTGAGGAGAAAAAGAAAAGGGACTACTGTTCACATTTTCACAAACAACAAAACATTTGATAAATCAAACTTTCAACTTTAAACGACAATAACTTTTGACTTGGGCTTCATAACGACTACTATAATTTATCAAATCGAAGCTCATTTCGATTCACACAATCAGTGGTTGCCTCGCAAAGGATCCTGATTTCTGAAACCAAATTCCATTGCTTACATCACTTATCGAGGGTTTTATGTTTTTTTTGCCAATTTCAATTTTACTTATATTTGATTTTATTCAATAAATTTGTAAGGAGATATTGGTGCTGACCAAGGATTCTTTATTTATGTGGTCAATAAATCTCTATTCTTCCAAAAAAAAAAGTGAAGAGAAAAGGGCTATTGTTCACATTTTCAAAAATAACAAAACATTTGATGAATCAGACTTCCAACTTTAAACCACCATAACTTTTGACCGGGTATCGTAACGACTATTATAATATATCAAATCGAAGCTCATATTGATTCACACAATCTATGTTGGCCTCGCAAAGGAACTTGATTTCTGTACCAAAATTCCATTGTTTACATCACTTACCAAGGGTTTTATGTTTTTGTCTCAAATTTCCGTTTTAATTACATTCGATTTTATTCAATAAATCTATAAAGGAGATATTGGTGCCAACCAAGGATTCTTTATTTATGTGGTCAATAAATCCCTATTCTTCCAAAAAAAATAAGTGAAGAGAAAATGAAAGGGGCTACTGTTCACATTTTCAAAAACAACAAAACATTTGATAAATCGAATTTTCAATTTTAAACAACCATAACTTTTGACTATGGTATCATAACGACTATTAGAATATATCATATCGAAGCTCTCATCAATTCACACAATCTGAGTTGGCCTCAAAGTGGACCTGATTTCTATACCTAAATTCCATCGTTTACATCACTTAACGTGGGTTTTAAGTTTTTGTTGCAAATTGCTATTTTACTTACTGTCGATTTTATTCAATAAAGTTGTGAAGGAGATATTGGTGCCCAAAAAGGGTTCTTTATTTATGTGGTCAATAAATCTCTATTCTTCCAAAAAAATAAGTGATGAGAAAAAGAAAGGAGCTACTTTTCAAATTTTCAAAAACAACAAAACATTTGATAAATCGAATTTTCAACTTTAAACGACCATAACTTTTGACTAGGGTATCATAACGACTATTATAATATATCAAATCAAAACCCAAAATGAGAAAATTATGCCGACCAAGGTTCTTTATTTATGTGGTCAATAAATATCTATTCATATAAAATAAATAACAGAACAAAAAAGGAAAGGGGCTACTGTTCACATTTTCAAAAATAAAAAAACATTTGATGAATCGGGCTTCCAACTTTAAACGACCATAGCTTTTGACTGGGGTATCGTAACGACTATTATAATATATCAAATCAAAACCCAAAATGATTCACACAATTTGTGTTGTCCTTGCAAAGGAACCTAATTTATGTACCCAAATTCCATCGTTTATATCACTTACCAAGGCTTTTAAGTTTTTGTCGCAAATTTCCGTTTTAATTACATTCGATTTTATTCAATAAATATGTAAAGGAGATATTGGTGCCGACCAAGGATTATTTATTTATGTGTTCAATAAATCCCTATTCTTCCAAAAAAAATAAGTGAAGAGAAAACAAAAGGGGCTACTGTTCACATTTTCAAAAACAACAAAACATTTGATAAATCGAATTTTCAACTTTAAACAACCATAACTTTTGACTAGGGTATCATAATGACTATTATAATATATCATATCGAAGCTCTTATCGATTCACACAATATGAATTGGCCTCAAAATGGACCTCATTTTTGTACCCAAATTCCATCGTTTACATCACTTAACGTGGGTTTTAAATTTTTGTTGCAAATTGCTATTTTACTTACTGTCGATTTTATTCAATAAAGTTGTGAAGGAGATATTGGTGCTGAAAAAGGGTTCTTTATTTATGTGGTCAATAAATCTCTATTCTTCCAAAAAAATAAGTGATGAGAAAAAGAAAGGAGACTTTTCAAATTTTCAAAAACAACAAAACATTTGATAAATTGAACTTTCAACTTTAAACAACGATAACTTTTGACTGGGTATCATAACGACTATTATAATAAATCAAATGGATGTTGGTATCTATTCACACAATCTGTGTTGGCCATATAAAAGAACCTGATTTCTGTACCCAAATTCCATCGTTTACATCAGTTATCAAGGGTTTAAGTTTTTGTCGCAAATTTTTGTTTTTACTTACTTTCAATTTTATTCAATAAAGTTGTAAAGGAGATATTTGTGCCAACCAAGGGTTCTTTATTTATGTGATCAATAAATCTCTATTCTTCCAAAAAAAATAAGTGAAGAGAAAACGAAAAGGTCTACTGTTCACATTTTCAAAAACAACAAAACATTTGATAAATCAAATTTTCAACTTTAAACGACCATAACTTTTGACTCGGTTATCATAACGACTATTATAATATATCAAATCGAAGCTCTTATCGATTCACACAATTTGAGTTGGCCTCGCTTTGGACTTGACTTTCGTACCCAAATTCCATTGTTTACATCACTTACCGAGGGTTTTAAGTTTTTGTTGTAAATTTCTGTTTTACTTACTGTCGATTTTATTCAATAAAGCTATAAAGGAGATATTGGTGCCGAAAAAGGGTACTTTATTTATATGGTCAATAAATCTCTATTCTTCCGAAAAATAAGTGATGAGAAAAAAAGGATTACTGTTCAAATTTTCAAAAACAACAAAACATTTGATAAATTGAACTTTCAACTTTAAATGACCAAAACTTTTGACTAGGGTATCGTAATGACTATTATAATAAATCAAATGGATGGTGGTATTGATTCACACAATTTGTGTTGGCCACACAAAAGAAACTGATTTCTGTACCCAAATTCCATCGTTTACATCAGTTATCGAGGATTTTAAGTTTTTGTTGCAAATTTATGTTTTACTTACTTTCAATTTTATTCAATAGAGCTGTAAAGGAGATATTTGTGCCGACCAAGGGTTCTTCATTTATGTGGTCAAAAAATCTCTATTCTTCCAAAAAAAATAAGAGAAGAGAATAAGAAAGGGGCTACTGTTCACATTTTCAAAAATAACAAAACATTCGATATATCGGACTTTCAACTTTAAACGACCATAAGTTTTGACTAGGGTATCGTAACAACTAAAATAATATATCAAATCAAAGCTCGTATCGATTCACACAATCAGTGTTGGGCTCGCATAGGAACCTGATTTATGTACCCAAATTCCATCGTTTACATCACTTACTGAGGGTTTTAAGTTTTTGTCGCGAATTTTTGTTTTACTTATTTTCAATTTTATTCAATAGAGCTATAAAGGAGATATTTGTGCCGACCAAGGGTTTTTTATTTATGTGGTCAATAAATCTCTATTCTTATAAAATAAATAACATAAGAGAAAATGAAAGGGGCTACTGTTCACATTTTCAAAAATAACTAAACATTTGATGAATCAGACTTCCAACTTTAAATAACCATAACTTTTGACTGGGGTATCGTAACGAATATTATAATATATCAAATCGAAGCTCGTATCGATTCACACAATATATTTTGGCCTTGCAAAATATCCTTATTTTTGTACCCAAATTCTATCGTTTGCATCAGTAACCGAGGGTTTTAAGTTTGTTTTGAAAATTTTCATTTTACTTATATTCGATTTTATTCAATAAATCTGTAAAGGAGATATTGGTGCCGACTAAGGATTCTTTATTTATATGGTAAATAAATCTCTATTCTTCCAAAAAAACAAGTGAAGAGAAAACGAAAGGGGCTACTGTTCACATTTTCAAAAACAACAAAACATTTGATAAATTAAACTTTAAACTTTAAACGACCATAACTTTTGACTGCGTCTCGTAACGACTATTATACTATATCAAATTGAAGCTCGTATTGATTCACACAATCTATGGTGGCCTCACAAAAGAACCTGATATCTGTACCCAAATTCCATCATTTACATCAATTAACAACGGTTTTAATTTTTTTTCGAAAATTTCCGTTTACTTATAGTTAATTTTATTGAATAAAGTTGTAAAGGAGATATTGGTGCCGACAAAGGGTTCTTTATTTATTTGGTCAATAAATCTCTATTCTTCCAAAAAAATATGTGATGAGAAAAAGAAAGAGGCTACCATTCAAATTTTCAAAAACAACAAAACATTTGATAAATTGAACTTTCAATTTTAAACGACCATAACTTTTGATTGGGGTATTGTAAAGACTATTATAATTAATCAAATGGATGCGGGTATCGATTCACACAATCTTTGTTGGCCAAGCAAAAGAACCTGATTTCTGTACCCAAATTCCATCGTATACATTAGTTATCGAGGGTTTTAAGATTTTGTCGCAAATTTCTGTTTTACTTACTTTCAATTTTATTCATTAGAGCTATAAAGGAGATATTGGTGCCGACCAAGGATTCTTTATTTATGTGGTCAATAAATCTCTATTCTTCCAAAAAAATAAGTGAATAGAAAAAGAAAGGGGCTATTGTTCACATTTTCAAAAATAACAAAACATTTGATAAATAAGACTTTTAACTTTAAACGACCATAAGTTTTGACTAGGGTATCGTAACAACTAAAATAATATATCAAATCAAGCTCGTATGGATTCACACAATCAGTGTTGGGCTCGCAAAGGAACCTGATATCTGTACCCAAATTCCATGGTTTACATCACTTACCGAGGGTTTTAAATTTTTGTCACCAATTTTTGTTTTACTTATTTTTGATTTTATTCAATATAGCTATAAAGGAGATATTTGTGTTGACCAAGAGTTCTTTATTTATGTGGTTAATAAATCTCTATTCTTATAAAATAAATAATATAAGAGAAAAGGAAAGGGGATACTGTTCACATTTTCAAAAATAACAAAACATTTGATGCATCAGACTTCCAACTTTAAACGACCATAACTTTTGACTGGGGTATCGTAACGACTATTATAATATATCAAATCAAAGGTCGTATCGATTCACACAATCTGTGTTGGCCTCACAAAATAACCTAATTTCTATACCCAAATTCTATCATTTACATCTGTAACCAAGGGTTTTAAATTTTGGTAGTAAATTTCCGTTTTACTTACTGTCGAATTTACTCAATAAAGCTGTAAAGGAGATATTGGTGGCGACAAATGGTTCTTTATTTATGCGGTCAATAAATCTCTATTCTTCCAAAAAAAAATAAGTGATAAGAAAAAGAAAGGGGCTATTGTTCAAATTTTCAAAATCAACAAAACATTTGATAAATCGAACTTTCAACTTTAAACGACAATAACTTTGGACTGGGGTATCGTAACGACTATTATAATATATCATATCGAAGCTCGTATCCATTCACACAATTAGTGTTGGCCTCGCATAGTATCCTGATTTCTAAACACAAATTCTATCATTTACATCACTTTTAGTGGGTTTTAAGTTTTTGTCGCAAATTTCCGTTTTACTTACTTTTGATTTCATTCAATAGAGTTGTAAAGGAGATATTTGTGCAGACCAAGGGTTCTTTTTTTTATTTGGCCAATAAATCTCTATTCTTCCAAAAAAATAAGAGAAGAGAAAAACAATGGGGCTACTGTGCACATTTTCAAATATAACAAAACATTTGATGAACCGGATATCCAACTTTAAATGACCATAACTTTTGACAAGGGTATCATAATATCAAATCGAAGCTCGTATCGATTCACACAATAAGTGTTGGCCTCGCAAAGGATATATTTTTTCCAACCAAGGATTCTTTATTTACATGGTCAATAAATCTCCATTCTTCCAAAAAAAATAAGTGAATAGAAAAATAAAGGGGCTATTGTTCATATTTTCAAAAACAACAAAACATTTGATAAATCAAACTTTCAAATTTAGATGACTATAACTTATGACTAGGGTATCGTAACTACTATTATAATATATCAAATTGAAGCTCGTATGGATTCACACAATCAGTGTTGGCCTTGAGACGGAACCTGATTTTTGTACCCAAATTCCATGGTTTACATCACTTACCGAGGGTTTTAAGTTTTTGTTTTACTTATTTTTGATTTTATTCAATAGAGTTGTAAAGTAGATATTTGTGCTGACCAAGGGTTCTTTATTTATATGGTCAATAAATATCTATTCTTATGAAAAAAATAACATAAGAGAAATGGAAAGGGGCTACTGTTCACATTTTCAAAAACAACAAAACATTTGATGAATCGGACTTCCAACTTTAAACGACTAAAACTTTTGACTGAGGTATTGTAACTACTATTATAATATATCAAATCGAAGCTCTTATCGATTCACACAATTAGTGTTTACCTCATATAGGAACCTGATTTCTGTACCCAAATTCCATCTTTTACATCACTTATCGAGGGTTTTAATTTTTTGTGGCCAATTTTTGCTTTACTTATTTTTTTATTTTATTCAATAGAGCTGTAAATGAGATATTTGTGCCGACCAAGAGTTCTTTATTTATCCGGTGAGTAAATCTCTATTCTTATAAAATAAATAACAGAAGAGAAAAGGAAAGGGGCTACTGTTCACATTTTCAAAAATAACAAAACATTTGATGAATCAGACTTCCAACTTTAAACGACCATAATTTTTGACTAGGGTATCACAACAAAAATTATAATATATCAAATCGAAGCTCGTATCAATTCACACAATCTATGTTGGCCTCACAAAGGAACCTGATTTCTATACCCAAATTCCATTGTTTACATCACTTACTAAGGGTTTTAAGTTTTTGGGGCCAATTTTTGTTTTACTTATTTTCAATTTTATTTAATATAGCTGTAAAGGAGATAATTGTGCCGACCAAGGTTCTTTATTTATGTGGTCAATAAATATCTATTCTTATAAAATAAATAACAGAACAGAAAAGGAAAGGAAAGGGGCTACTGTTCACATTTTCAAAAACAAAAAAACATTTGATGAATCGGGCTTCCAACTTTAAACGACCATAACTTTTAACTGGGGTATCGTAACAACTATTATAATATATCAAATCGAAACCCAAAATCATTCACACAATCTGTGTTGGCCTTGCAAAGGAACCTGATTTATGTACCCAAATTCCATCGTTTACATCACTTACCAAGGCTTTTAAGTTTTTGTCGCAAATTTCTGTTTTAATTATATTCGATTTTATTCAATAAATATGTAAAGGAGATATTGGTGCCGACCAAGGATTATTTATTTATGTGGTCAATAAATCCCTATTCTTCCAAAAAAAATAAGTGAAGAGAAAACAAAAGGGGCTACTGTTCACATTTTCAAAAATAATAAAACATTTGATAAATCGAATTTTCAACTTTAAACGACGATAACTTTTGAGTAGGGTATCAAAACGACTATTATAATATATTATATCGAAACTGTTATCGATTCACACAATATGAGTTGGCCTCAAAATGGACCTGATTTCTGTACCCAAATTCCATCGTTTACATCACTTAATGTGGGTTTTAAGTTTTTGTTGCCAATTTATTTTTACTTATTTTCGATTTTATTCAATAGAGTTGTAAAGGAGATATTTGTACTGAGCAAGGGTTCTTTATTTATGTGGTCAATAAATCTCTATTCTTTCCAAAAAATAAGTGAAGTGAAAAAGAAAGGGACAACTGTTCACATTTTCAATAACAACAAAACATTTGATAAATCGAACTTTCAAATTTAAATGGCCATAACTTTTGACTAGGGTATCGTACCGATTATTATAATATGTCAAATTGAAGCTCGTATCGATTCACACAATCAGTGTTGGCCTCACAGAGGAACCTGATTTCTGTACTTAAATTCCATTGTGTACATCACTTACAGAGGGTTTTAAGTTTTTGTTGCAAATTTTTGTTTTACTTGCTTTCGATTTTATTCAATAAATTTGTAAAGGAGATATTGGTGCCGACCAAGGATTCTTTATTTATGTGGTCAATAAATCTCTATTCTTTCAAAAAAAAATAATTGAAGAGAAAACGAAATGGGCTACTATTCACATTTTAAAAAACAACTAAATATTTGATAAATCGAATTTTCAACTTTAAACGTCCATAACTTTTGACTGAGGTATCGTAACGACTATTTTATTATATCAAATCGAAGCTCTTATTGATTCACACAATCTGTGTTGGCCTCGCTTTGGACCTGATTTCCGTACCCAAATTCCATCATTTACATCACTTACCGAGGGTTTTAATTTTTTGTCACAAATTTCCATTTTACTTACTTTCAATTTTATTCAATAAAGCTGTAAAAAAGATATTGGTATCGACCAAATATTCTTTATTTATGTGATCAATAATTCTCTATTCTTCCAAAAAAATAAGTAAAGAGAAAACGAAAAGGGCTACACTCACATTTTCAAAAACAATAAAACATTTGATAAATCGAACTTTCAACTTTAAACGAGTATAACTTTTGACTGTGGTATCGTAACAATTATTATAGTATATCAAATTGAAGCTTGTATCGATTTCCCCAATCAGTGTTGGCCTTATATAGAACCTAATTACTGTATCCAAATTCCATCGTTTGCATCAGTTACGGAGGGTTTTAAGTTTTGTCGCAAATTGTCATTTTACTTATTGTCGATTTTATTCAATAAAGATGTAAAGGAGATATTGGTGCCGTCAAATGGCTCTTTATTTATGTGGTCAATAAATCTATATTCTTCCAAAAAAAATAAGTGAAGAGAAAACGAGAGGGCTACTATAACAACATAACATTTGATAAATCGAAATTTTAACTTTAAACGACCATAACTTTTGACTGGGGTATCGTAACGACTATTATAATATATCAAATCGAAGCTCGTATCGATTCTCACAATCTGTGTTGGCCTCACCAAGGAACCTAATTTCTCTACCCAAATTAAATCATTTACATCACTTACCGAGGGTTTTAGGTTTTTGTCCCAAATTTCCCTTATACTTACTTTCGATTTTATTCAATAAATCTGTAAAATATATATTGGTGCCAAACAAGGGTTCTTTATTTATGTGGTCAATAAATCTCTATTCTTCAAAAAAAAAATAAGAGAAGAGAAAAGGAAAGGGGCTACTGTTCACATTTTCAAAAATAACAAAACATTTGAGGAATCGGACTTCCAACTTTAAACGACCATAACTTTTGACTAGGGTAGAGTACGACTATTATAATATATCAAATCGAAGCTCGTATCGATTCACATAATCAGTGTTGGCTTTACCAAGCAACCTGATTTCTTCACCCAAATTCCATCGTTTAAATCACTTACCGAGGGTTTTAATTTTTTGTCGCAAATTTTCTTTTTACTTACTTTCGATTTTATTCAATAAAGTTGTAAAGAAGACATTGGTGTCGACCAAGGATTCTCTATTTATTTGGTTAATAAATATCTATTCTTCCAAAAAAAATAAGTGATGAGAAAACAAAAGGTGCAACTGTTCACATTTTCAAAAATAACAAAACATTTGATGAATCAGACTTTCAACTTTAAACAACCATAACTTTTGACTTGGGTATCGTAACGACTATTACAATATATCAAATCGAAGCTCGTATCGATTCACATAATTTGTGTTGGCCTTGCTTAGAACCAGATTTCTGTACCCAAATTCCATCGTTCACATCACTTATCGGGAGTTTTAAGTTTTTGTGACAAATTTCCATTTTTCTTACTGTCAATTTTATTCAATAAAGGTGTAAAGGAGATATTTGTGTCGACAAATGATTCTTTATTTATGTGGTCAACAAATCTAAATTCTTCCAAAAAAAATAAGTGAAGAGAAAAAGAAAGAGGTTACTGTTCAAATTTTAAAAAACAACAAAACATCTTATAAATCAAACTTTCAACTTTAAACGACAATAACTTTTGACTGGGGAATCGTAATGACTACTATAATATATAAAATTGAAGCTCATATTGATTTACACAATCAATGTTGGCCTCGGAAGGTATCCTGATTTCTGAACCCAAATTCTATCATTTACATCACTTTCGAGGGTTTTATGTTTTTGTTGCAAATTTTTGTTTTACTTAGTTTTGATTTTATTCAATAGAGCTCTAAAGGAGATAGTTGTGCCGACCAAGGGTTCTTTATTTATGTGGCCAATAAATCTCTATTCTTTCAAAAAAAAAATAAGTGAAGAGAAAACGAAGGGGCTACTGTTCACATTTTCAAAAACAACAAAACATTTGATAAATCAAATTTTCAACTTTAAACGATTGTAAATTTTGATTTAGGTATCGTAACGACTATTATAATATATCCAATCAAAGTTTGTATCGATTCACACAATCAATGTTGGCCTCGTCAAGGAACCTGATTTTTGTACATAATTTCCATCGTTTACATCTCTTATCGAGGGTTTTAAGTTTTTGTCGTAAATTTATGTTTTACTTACTTTCAATTTTATTCAATAAATTTGTAAGGGAGATATTGGTGTCGACAAAGGATTTTTTATTTATGTGGTCAATAAATCTATATTCTTCCATAAAAATAAGTGAAGAGAAAACGAAAGGGGCTACTATTCACATTTTCAAAAACAACAAAACATTTGATAAATCGAATTTTCAACTTTAAAAGACTATAACTTTTGACTGGGGTATCGTAACAACTATTATAATATTTCAAATCGAAGCTCTTATCGATTTACACAATCTCAGTTGGCCTCACAATGGAACTAATTTCCATATCCAAATTCCATCGTTTACATCACTTACCGACAGTTTTAAGTTTTTGTCGCAAATTTCTGTTTTACTTTCCATTTTATTCAATAGAGCTGTAAAGGAGATATTTATGCTGACCAAGGGTTCTTTATTTATGTGGTCAAAAAATCTCAATTCTTCCAAAAAAAATAAGTAAAGAGAAAACGAAAGGGCTACTTTTCACATTTTCAAAAACAACAAAACATTTGATAAATCGAATTTTAAATTTAAGTGACCATAAATTTTGACTGGGGTATCGTAATGACTATTATAATATATCAAATCGAAACTCGTATCGAGTCACACAATCAATGTTGGCCTCGCCAAGGAACCAGATTTTTGTACATAATTTAAATCATTTACATCTCTTATCGAGGGTTTTTAAGTTTTTGTCGTAAATTTATGTTTTACTTACATTCAATTTTATTCAATAAATTTGTAATGGAGATATTGGTGCTGACCAAGGATTCTTTATTTATGTGGTAAATAAATCTATATTCTTCCAAAAAAAAAATAAGTGAAGAGAAAATGGAAGGGGCAATTGTTCACATTTTCAAAAATAACAAAACATTTGATGGATCGGAAATTCAATTTTAAACGACCATAACTTTTGATTGAGGTATCGTAACGACTATTATAATATATCAAATCGAAGCTCGTATCGATTTACACAATTTTTGTTGGTCTCACCAAGGAACCTGATTTATATACCCAAATTAAATCGTTTACATCACTTACCGAGGGTTTTAGGGTTTTGTCCCATAATTCCTTTTTACTTACTTTCGATTTTATTCAATAGAGCTGTCAAAGAGATATTTGTGCCGACCAAGGGTTCTTTATTATCGTGGTCAATAAATCTCTATTCCCCCAAATAAAATAAATGAAAAATGGGGCTACTGTTCACATTTTCAAAAACAACAAAATATTTGAAAAATCATACTTTCAAATTTAAACGACATAACTTTTCAGTAGGGTATCGTAACGACTATTATAGTATATCAAATCGAAGCTCGTATTGATTCACACAATCTGTGTTGGCTTTTACAATTAACTTGATTTTTGTACCCAAATTTTATCGTTTACATCAGTTACGGAGGGTTTTAAGTTTTTGTCACAAATTTCCGTTTTACTTACTGTTGATTTTATTCAATAAAGTCGTAGAGGTGATATTGGTGCCGACAAATGGTTCTTTATTTATATGGTCAATAAATCTCTATTCTTCCAAAAAAATAAGTGAAGAGAAAGAGAAAGGGGCTACTGTTCAAATTTTCAAAAATAACAAAACATTTGATAAATCGAACTTTTAGCTTTAAACGACAATAAATTTTGACTGGGTATCGTAACGACTATTATAATATATCAAATTGAACCTCATAACGATTCACACAATTAGTATTGGCCTCGCATAATATCTTGATTTCTGAACCCAAATTCCATCGTTTCCATCACTTTTTGTGGGTTTTAAGTTTTTGTTGTAAATTTCCATTTTACTTACTTTCGATTTTATTCAATAGAGCTGTAAAGGAGATATTTGTGCCAATCAAGGGTTCTTTATTTTTTGTGGCCAATAAATCTCTATTCTTCCAAATAAAATAAGAGAAGAGAAAAAGAAAGGTGCTACTTTTCACATTTTCAAAAATAACAAAACATTTGAGGGATCGTACTTTCAACTGTAAACGACAATAACTTTTGACTTGGGTATCGTTACGACTATTATAATATATCAAATCGAAGCTCATATCGATTCACACAATATGTGTTGGCCTCACCAAAGAACCTGATTTCTGTACCCAAATTAAATCATTTACATCACTTACCGAGGGTTTTAGGTTTTTGTCCCAAATTTCCGTTTAACTTACTTTCAATTTTATTCAATGGAGTTGTAAAGGAGATATTTGTGCCGACCAAGGGTTCTTTATTTATGTGGTCAAGAAAGGGGCTACTGTCCACATTTTCATAAACAACAAAACATTTGATGAATGAGACTTTCAACTTTAAACGACCACAACTTTTGATTGGGTATCGTAACAACTATTATAGTATATCAAATCGAAGCTCATATTAATTCACACAATCAGTGTTGGCTATTCCAAAGAACCTTATTTGTGTACCCAAATTCCATCATTTACATCATTACCCAAGGTTTTAAGTTTTTGTCGCAAATTTGCATTTTACTTACTTTCGATTTTATTCAATAAATCTGTAAAGAAGATATTGGTGCCGACCAAGGATTCTTTATTTATGTGGTCAATAAATCTCTACTCTTCAAAAAAAATAAGTGAAGAGAAAGCAAAGGGGCTACTGTGCACATTTTCAAAAACAACAAAACATTTGATAAATCGAATTTTCAAATTTAAATGACCATAAGTTTTGAAAGGGGAATCGTAAAGTTTATGATAATATATCAAATCAAAGCTCATATCGGTTCACACAATCAATGTTGGCTTTACCAAAGAACCTGGTTTCTGTACCCAAATTCCATCGCTTACATCACTTAATTTTTTTATTTTATTCAATAAAGCTGTAAAGAAGATATTGGTTCCGGCAAAGGATTCTTTATTTATGTGGTCAATAAATCTCTATTCTTCCAAAAAAAAATAAGTGAAGAGAAAACGAAAGGGCTACTGTTCACATGTTCAAAAACAGCAAAACTTTTGATAAATCGAATTTTCAACTTTAAACGACAATAAATTTTGACTGGGGTATCACAACGACTATTATAATATTTGAAATCAAAAATCTTATCGATTCACACAATCTGAGTTGGCCTCAAAATAGACGTGATTTCCGTACCCAAATTCCATCATTTACATCACTTACCGAGAGTTTTAAGTTTTTGTCGCAAATTTCCGTTTTACTTTCTTTCGATTTTATTCAAAAAAGATGTAAAGGTGATATTTATGCCCATCAAGGGTTATTTATTTATGTGGTCAATTAATATCCATTTTTCCAAAAAAAATAAGAGAAGAGAAAAAGAAAGGGGTACTGTTCACATTTTCACAATTAACAAAACATTTGATGAATCACACTTTTAACTTTAAACGACCATAACTTTTGTCTGGGGTATCGTAACGACTATTATAATATATCAAATCAAAGCTCATATTGATTCCACAATAAGTGTTGGTCTCACAAAGGAACCTGATTTATGTACCCAAATTCCATCGTTTACATCACTTACCGAGGGTTTTATGTTTTTGTCGCCAATATGTTTTTTACATATTTTTGATTTTATTCAATAGAGAAGTAAAAGAGATATTTTTTCCGACCAAGTGTTTTTTATTTATGTGGTCAATAAATCTGTATTCTTATAAAAAATAACATAAGAGAAAAGGAAATGGGCTATTGTTCACATTTTCAAAAATAACAAAACATTTGATGAATAGAACTTCCAAATTTAAACGACCATAACTTTTAAAAAATAAGTGATAAGAAAAAGAAAAGGGCTATTTTTTAAAATTTCACAATCAACAAAACATTTGATAAATCAAACTTTAACTTTAAACGATAATACCTTTTGACTAGGGTATCGTAACGACTATTATAATATATCAAATCGAAGCTCATATCGATTCACACAATCAGTGTTGGCTTTACCAAAGAACCTGATTTCTGTACCCAAATTCCATCGTTTAAATCACTTAACGAGGGTTTTAGGTTTTGTGGCAAATTTCCGTTTTACTTACTTTCGATTTTTTTCAATAAAGTTGCAAAGGATATATTGGTGCCGACAAAGGGTTATTTATTTAATCGGAAAATAAATCTCTATTCTTCCAAACAAAATAAGAGAAGAGAAAAAGAAAGGTGCTACTGTTCACATTTTCAAAAATAACAAAACATTTGATGAATGAGACTTTCAACTTTTAACAACCATAACTTTGGACTAGGGTATTGTAACGAATTTTATAATATATCAAATTGAAGCTTTAATCGATTCACAATATCAATGTTGGCTATGATAAGGAACCTAATTTCTGTACCCAAATTCCATCGTTTACATCGGTTACCGAGGTTTTTAAGTTTTTGTCGCAAATTTTCGTTTTACTTACTATCGATTTCATTCAATAAAGTTGTAAAGGAGATTATGGTGCCGACAAAGGGTTCTTTATTTATATTGCTAATAAATCTCTATTCTTCCAAAAAAAATAAGTGAAGAGAAAACGAAAGGGCTACTGTTCACCTTTTTAAAAATAACAAATCATTTGATGAATCGGACTTCAAACTTTAAAGAACCATAACTTTTGACTGGGGTATCGTAACGACCATTATAATATATCAAATCGAAGCTCATATCGATTCACACAATCTGTATTCGCCTTGAAAATAACTTTATTTCTGTACCCAAATTCCATCGTTTCCACTAGTTATCGAGGGTTTTAAGTTTTTGTCACAAATTTTTATTCTACTTACTTTCAATTTTATTCAATAGAGTTGTAAAGGAGATATCTGTGCTGACCAAGGGTTCTTTATTTATGTGGTCAATAAATCTCTATTCTTCCAAAAAAATAAGAGATGAGAAAAAGAAAGGGGCTATTGTTCACATTTTCAAAAATAACAAAACATTTGATAAATCGAACTTTCAACTTTAAACGACCATAACTTTCGACTCGCGTATCGTAATGACTATTATAATATATCAAATCGAAGCTCATATCTATTCACACAATCAGTGTTGGCCTCACCAAAGAACCTGATTTCTGTGCCCAAATTCTATCGTTTAAATCACTTACCAAGGGTTTTAGGTTTTTATGGTAAATTTCCATTTTACTTATTTTCGATTTTATTCAATAAAGCTTTAAAGGAGATATTGGTGCCGACCAAGGATTATTTATTTATGTGGTCAATAAATCTTTATACTTTCAAAAAAAATAAGAAAAAAGAAAAAGAAAGGTGCTACTGTTCACATTTTCAAAAATAACAAAACATTTGATGAATCAAACTTTCAACTTTAAATGACTATAACTTTCAAATGTGGTATTGTAAGGACTATTATAATATATCAAATCGAAGCTTGTATCGATTCACACAATTAGTGTTGGCAATGCCAAGAAACCTGATTTCTATACCCAAATTCAATCGTTTACATCAGTTACCGAGGGTTTTAAGTTTTTGTCCCAAATTTTTGTTTTACTTACTGTCGATTTTATTCAATAAAGCTGTAAATGAGATCATGGTACCGACAAAGGGTTCTTTATTTATGTGTCCAATAAATCTATATTCTTCCAAAAAAAATAAATGAAGAGAAAACGAAGGGGCTATTGTTTTACCTTTTTAAAAATAACAAAACATTTGAGGAATCTGACTTTCAACTTTAAAGAACCATAACTTTTGACTCGGGTATCGTAACGACCATTATAATATATCAAATCGAACCTTATATTGATTCACCTAATCAAGGTTGGCCTCGCTATGGAACCTAATTTATGTACCCAAATTCCATCATTTACATCACCAACCGAGGGTTTTAATTTTTTGTCGCAAATTTTCGTTTTACTTACTTTTGATTTTATTCAATAAAGCTGTAAAGAAAAAAATGGTGCTGATCAAGGATTCTTTATTTATGTGGTCAATAAATCTATATTGTTCCAAAAAAAATAAATGATAAGAAAAAGAAAGGGGCTATTGTTCAAATTTTCAAAATCAACAAAACATTTGATAAATAGAACTTTCAACTTTAAACGACAATACCTTTTGATTGAGGTATTGTAACGACTATTATAATATATCAAATCGAAGCTCGTATCGATTCACATAATCAGTGTTGGTCTCGCATGATATTTCGATTTCTGCACCCAAATTCCATCATTTACATCACTTTTCGAGGGTTTTAAGTTTTTGTCGCAAACTTTTGTTTTACTTACTTTCGATTTTATTCAATAGAGCTGTAAAGGAGATATTTTTGCCAACCAAGGGTTCTTTATTTATGTGGCCAATAAATCTATATTCTTCCAAAAAATAAAGAGAAGAGAAAAGGAAAGAGGCTACTATTCACATTTTCAAAAATTACAAAACATTTGATGAATCAGACTTCCAAATTTAAACGACCATAACTTTTGAATGGGGTATCGTAAGAACTATTATAATATATCAAATCGAAGCTCATATCGATTCACACAATTAGTGTTAGGTTGGCCAAGGTACCTGATTTCTATACATAATTTCAATCATTTACATCAATTATTGAGGCATTTAAGTTTTTGTCATAAATTTTCATTTTACTTACTTTCGATTTTATTCAATAAATTTGTAAGAGAGATATTGGGGCCGACCAAGGATTATTTATTTATGTGGTAAAGAAATCTCTATTCTTCCGATAAAAATAAGTGAAGAGAAAACGAAAGGAGCTATTGTTCACATTTTCAAAAGCAATAAAACATTTGATAAATCGCACTTTCAACTTTAAACGACCGTAACTTTTGACTTGGGTATGATAACGACTATTATATTTGAGTTGGCCTGGCCAAGGACCTGATTTCTGTACCCAAATTCCATCGTTTACATCACTTACCGAGGGTATTAAGATTTTATCGCCAATATTTTTTTTACTTACTTTTGAATTTATTCAATAGAGTTGTAATGGAAATATTTGTGCCGACCAAGGGTTCTTTATTTATGTTGTCCATAAATATCTATCCTCCAAAAAAAATAACATAAGAGAAAACGAAAGGGCTACTGTTCACATTTTCAAAATTTACAAAACATTTGATTGATCGGACTACCAACTTTAAACGACAATAACTTTTACTGGGGTATCGTAACGACTATTATAATATATCAAATCGAAGCTCGTATTGATTCACACAATTATTGTTGGCCTCACCCAAGAACCTGATTTGTGTTCCCAAATTCCATCGTTTACATCACTTCCCGAGGGTTTTAAGTTTTCGTCGCAAATTTCTATTTTACTTACTTTCGATTTTATTCAATAAATCTAGAAAGGAGATATTAGGGCCAACCATGGATTCTTTATTTATGTGGTCATTAAATCTCTATTCTTCCAAAAAAAATAAGTGAAGAGAAAAAGAAAGGGGCAATTGTTCACATTTTCAAAAACAACAAAACATTTGATGAATTAGACTTGCAACTTTAAACAACCATAAATTTTGACTAGGGTATCGTAACGACTATTATAATATATCAAATCGAAGCTCTTATCGATTGACACAATCTAAGTTGACCTCACAATGGACCTAATTTTCGTACCCAAATTCCATCGTTTACATCCCTTAGAGAGGGTTTTAAGTTTTTGTTGCAAATTTTTGTTTTACTTACTATCGATTTTATTCAATAAAGCTGTAAAGAAGATATCGGTGCCGACCAAGGATTCTTTATTTCTATGGTCAATAAATCTCTATTCTTCCAAAAAAAATAAGTGAAGAGAAAAGGAAAGGGCCAATTGTTCACATTTTCAAAAATAACAAAACATTTGATGAATTAGACTTGTAGCTTTAAACGACCATAACTTTTGACTAGGGTATCGTTACAACTATTATAATATTTTAAATTGAATCTCGTATCGATTCACACAATCAGAATTCGCCATGGCAAGGAACTTGATTTTTGTACCCAAATTCCATCGTTTACATCACATGTAGAGGGTTTTAAGTTTTTGTAGCAAATTTTCGTTTTACTTACTATCAATTTTATTCAATAAAGCTGTAAAGGAGATAATGGTGCCGAAAAAGGGTTCTTTATTTATGTGGTTAATAAATCTCTATTCTTAGAAAAAAAATAAGTGACGAGAAAAATAATGGGGCTACTGTTTAAATTTTCAAAAACAACAAAACATTTAATAAATCGAACTTTCAACTTTAAAGGACCATAAATTTTGACTGAGGTATCGTAACAACAATTATAATAAATCAAATTGAAGCTCGTATCGATTCACACAATCTATATTCGCCTTGCCAAAGAACCTAATTTCTATACCTAAATTCCATCGTTTACATCAGTTATCGAGGGTTTTAAGTATTTGTAGCAAATTTTTATTCTACTTACTTTCAATTTTATTCAATAGAGCTGTAAATGAGATATCTGTACCGACAAAGGGTTCTTTATTTAGGTGGTCAATAAATCTCTACTCTTTCAAAAAAAAGAGATGAGAAAAAGAAAGGGGCTATTGTTCACATTTTTAAAAATAACAAAACATTTGATGAATCAAACTTACAACTTTAAACGACCATAACTTTTGACTGGGGTATCGTAATGACTATTATAATATATCAAATCAAAGCTTGTATTGATTCACCCGATTAGTGTTGTCCTTGCTAGATAACATGATTTCGGTACCCAAATTCCATCATTTAAATCACTTACCGAGGGTTTTAGGTTTTGTGGCAAATTTCCGTTTTACTTACTTTCGATTTTATTCAATAAAGCTGTAAAGGAGATATTGGTGCCGACAAAGGGTTCTTTATTTATGTGGCAAATAAATATTTATTCTTCCAAAAAAAGAAACGAGAAAAAGAAAAGTGCTACTATAAACATTTTCAAAAATAACAAAACATTTGATGAATGAGACTCTCAACTTTTAACGACCATAACTTTTGACTAGGGTATTGTAATGACTATTATAATATATCAAATTGAAGCTTGTATTTATTCACACAATCAATGTTGGCTATGATAAGGAACCTGATTTTTGTACCCAAATGCCTTCATTTACATCAGTTACCGAGGGTTTTAAGTTTTTGTCGCAAATTTTCGTTTTACTTACTGTCGATTTTATTCAATAAAGTTGTAAAGGAGATAATGGTGCCGACAAAGGGTTCTTTATTTATGTGGCCAATAAATCTCTATTCTTCCAAAAAAATAAGTGAAGAGAAAACGAAGGGGCTACTGTTCACCTTTTTAAAAATAACAAAACATTTGATGAATCAGACTTTCAACTTTAAAGAACCATAACTTTTGACTGGGGTATCGTAACTACCATTATAATATATCAAATCAAAGCTCATATTGATTCACACAATCTATATTCGCCTTGAAAAATAACTTCATTTCTGTACCCAAATTCCATCGTTTACATTAGTTATCGAGGGTTGTAAGTTTTTGTCACAAATTTTTATTATACTTATTTTGAATTTTATTTAATAGAGCTATAAAGGAGATATCTGTGTTGACCAAGGGTTCTTTATTTATGTGGTCAATAAATCTCTATTATTCCAAAAAGAATAAGAGATGAGAAAAAGAAAGGGGCTATTGTTCACATTTTCAAAAATAACAAAACATTTGATAAATCACACTTTCAACTTTAAACGACCATAACTTTCAACTAGGGTATCGTAATTACTATTATAATATATCAAATTGAATCTCGTATCTATTCACACAATCAATGTTGGTCTCACCAAAGAACCTGATTTCTGTACCCAAATTCCATCATTTAAATCACTAACCGAGGGTTTTAGGTTTTTGTGGCAAATTTCCGTTTTACTTACTTTTGATTTTATTCAATAAAGCTCTAAAGGAGATATTGTTTCCAACTAAGGATTCTTTATTTATGTGGTCAATAAATCTCTATTCTTCCAAAAAAAAATAAGAAAAGAGAAAAAGAAAGGTGCTACTATTCACATTTTCAAAAATAACAAAACATTTGATGAATCAAACATTCAACTTTAAGCGACCAAAACTTTTAACTCGGGTATTATAATGACTATTATAATATATCAAATCGAAGCTTGTATCGATTCACACAATTAGTGTTGGCTATGCTAAGGAACCTGATTTCTATACCCAAATTTCATCGTTTACATCAGTTACCGAGGGTTTTAAGTTTTTGTCGCAAATTTTCGTTTTACTTACTGTCGATTTTATTCAATAAAGCTGTAAAGGAGATAATAGTGTCGACAAAGGGTTCTTTATTTATGTGGCCAATAAATCTCTATTCTTCCAAAAAAAATAAGTGAAGAGAAAACGAAGGGGCTACTCTTTAACTTTTTAAAAATAACAAAACATTTGATGAATCAGACTTTCAACTTTAAAGAACCATAACCTTTGACTCGGGTATCGTAATGACTACTATAATATATCAAATATAACCTTATATGGATTCCCCCAATAAATTTTGGCCTCGCTAAGGAACCTGATTTATGTACCTAAATTCCATCGTTTACATCACTTACCGGGGGTATTAGTTTTTTGTCGCAAATTTCCGTTTTACTTACTTTTGATTTTATTCATTAAAGCTGTAAAGAAAACAATGGTGTCGACCAAGGATTCTTTATTTATGTGGTCAATAAATCTAAATTCTTCCAAAAAAAAAAGTTATAAGAAAAAGAAAGGGGCTATTGTTCAAATTTTCAAAATCAACATAACATTTGATAAATCAAATTTTGAACTTTAAACGACCATCACTTTTGACTGGGGTATTGTAATGACTATTATAATATATCAAATCGAAGCTTTTATCGATTCACAAAATTTGTGTTGGCTTTTCCAAGGAACCTGATTTGTGTACCCAAATTCCATCATTTACATCACTTGTTTTAGGTTTTTGTCGCAAATTTGCATTTTACATACTTTCGATTTTATTCAATCAAGTTGTAAATGAGTTATTGGTGCCGGCCAAGGATTCTATATTTATGTGGCCAATAAATCTCTATTCTTCAAAAAAAATAAGTGAAGTGAAGAAGAAAGGGGCTACTGTTCACATTTTTAAAAACAACAAAACATTTGATAAATCGAATTTTCAAATTTCAACGACCATAACTTTTGACTGGGGTATCGTAATGACTATTATAATATATCAAATTGAAGCTCCTATTGATTCACACAATCTGATTTGGTCTCACAAAGGACCTGACTTTCGTACCTAAATTCCATCATTTGCATCACTACCGAGTGTTTTAAGTTTTTGTCGCCAACTCTTGCTTTACTTACTTTCGATTTTATTCAATAGAGTTGTAAAGCAGATATTTGTTCCGATCAAGGGTTCTTCATTTATGTGGTCAATAAATCTCTATTATTAAAAAAAAATAAGATAATTGAAAAAGAAGGGGGCTACTGTTCACATTTTCTAAACAACAAAACATTTGATAAATCGAATTTTCAGCTATAAACAACCATAACTTTTGACTTGGGTATCGTAATGACTATTATAATATATAAAATCGAAGCTCTTATCGATTCACACAATCAGTGTTGGCCTTGCCATGGAACCTGAATTATGTACCTAAATTTCATCATTTACATGACTTACCAAGGGCTTTAGCTTTCTTTCGCAAATTACCATTTTACTTACTTTCGATTTTATTCAATAGAGCTATAAAGGAGATATTTATGCCGACCAAGGGTTCTTTATTTATATGGTCAACAAATCTCTTTTCTTCGAAAAAAATAAGAGAAGAGAAAAAGGAAAGGGGCTACTGTTCACATTTTCAAAAATAACAAAACATTTGATGAATCATACTTACAACTTTAAACGACCATAAATTTTGAATTTGGTATCGTAATGACTCTTATAATATATCAAATCGAAGCTCATATCTATTCACACAATCAGTGTTGGCCTCACCAACGACTTTGATATCTTTACCCAAAATCCATTATTTACATCACTTACCGAGGGTTTTAAGTTTTTGTCGCAAATTTCTATTTTACTTACTTTCGATTTTATTAAATAGAGCTGTAAAGGACATATAGGTGCCGTCCTAGGATTTTTTACTTATGTGGTCAATAAATCTCTATTCTCCCAAAAAAATAAGTGATAAGAAAAAGAAAGGGGCTACTATTCACATTTTCAAAATCAACAAAACATTTGATAAATCGAACTTTCAACTTTAAACGACTATAACTTTTGACTGGGGTATCGTAACGACTATTATAATATATCAAATCGAAGCTCGTATCAATTCACACAATCTATGTTGGCCTCACAATAGAACCTGATTTATGTACCCAAATACCAAAATTTACATCAGTTACCGAGTGTTTTAAGTTTTTGTTGCAAATTTTCGTTTTACTTACTCTCGATTTTATTCAAAAAAGCTGTAAAAGAGATATTGATGCCGACAAATGGTTATTTATTTATGTGGTCAATAAATCTCTATTCTTCCAAAAAAATAAGTGATGAGAAAGAGAAAGGGGATATTGTTCAAATTTTCAAAAACAAAAAAACATTTGATAAATCGAACTTTCAACTTTAAATGACCAAAATGTTTGACTAGGATATCGTAACGACTATTATAACAAATCAAATTTGAAACTCGTATCGATTTACACAATCTATGTATGCCACGCAAAAGAACATGATTTTTGTACCCAAATTCCATCGTTTATATCACTTACTGAGGGTTTTAGTTATTTGTTGAAATTTTTGTTTTACTTACTTTCGATTTAATTCAATAGAGTTGTAAATGAGATGTTGATTCCAACCAAGGATTCTTTATTTATGTGGTCAATAAATCTCTATTGTTCCAAAAAAATAAGTGAAGTGAAAAAGAAACGGTGTATTGTTCACATTTTCAAAAACAACAAAACATTTGATAAATCAAATTTTCAACTTTAAACGACCATAACTATTGACTGGGGTATCGTAACAACTATTATAATATATCAAATCGAAGCTCTTATCGATTCACACAATCTGTGTTGGCCTTTCCATGGAACTCGATTTATGTACCTAAATTCCATCGTTTACATGACTTACCAAGGGCTTTAGGTTTCTCTCGCAAATTACTGTTTTACTTACTTTCGATTTTAAGCAATAAAGGAGATATTTATGCCGACCTAGGGTCCTTTATTTATATGGTCAATAAATCTATTTTCTTTGAAAAAAAATAAAAGAAGAGAAAAAGAAAGCGACTACTGTTCACATTTTTAAAAATAACAAAACATTTGATGAATCATACTTACAACTTTAAACGTCCATAAATTTTGACTTTGGTATCGTAACGACTCTTATAATATATCAAATCGAAGCTCATATCTATTCACACAATCAATGTTGGCCTTACCAAGGACCCTGCTATCTTTACCCAAAATCCATCACTTACCGAGGGTTTTAAGTTTTCCTCGCAAATTTCCGTTTTACTTACTTTCGATTTTATTAAATAGAGCAGGAAAGGAGATATTGGTGCCAGAAAAGGAGTCTATATTTATGTGGTCAATAAATCTCTATTCTTCCAAAAAAAAATAATTGAAATGAAAAAGAAATTTGCAATTGTTCACATTTTCAAAAACAACAAAACATTTGATAAATCGAATTTTCAACTTTAAACGACCATAACTTTTGACTTGGGTATCGTAACGAATATTATAATAAATCAAATCGAAGCTCTTATCGATTCACACAATCTGAGTTGGCCTCGCATATTACTTGTTTCTGTCCCCAATTTCTATCGTTTACATCACTTACCGAGGGTTTTAGTTTTTTGTCACAAATTTATGTTTTACTTACTTTGGATTTTATTGATTAGAGTTGTAAAGGAGATATTTGTACCGACCATGGTTTCTTTATTTATGTGGTCAATAAATCTCTATTCTTCCAAAAAAAATAAGAGAAGAGAAAAAGAAAGGGGCTCTTGTTCAAATTTTATAAAACAAATAAATATTTGATAAATCGAACTTTCAACTTTAAATGACCAAAATGTTTGACTAGGATATCGTAATGACTATTATAACAAATCAAATTTGAAACTCGTATCGGTTTACACAATCTATGTATGCCACGCAAAAGAACATGATTTTTGTACCCAAATTCCATCGTTTATATCACTTACTGAGGGTTTTAGTTATTTGTTGCAAATTTTTGTTTTACTTACTTTCGATTTAATTCAATAGAGTTGTAAAGGAGATATTGATTCCAACCAAGGATTCTTTATTTATGTGGTCAATAAATCTCTATTGTTCCAAAAAAATAAGTGAAGTGAAAAAGAAACGGTGTATTGTTCACATTTTCAAAAACAATAAAACATTTGATGAATCATACTTACCATTTTAACGTCTATAAATTTTGACTGTGGTATCGTAACGACTCCTATAATATAGAAAATCCAAGATCATATCTATTCACATAATCAGTGTTGGCCTCACCAAGGACCCTGCTATCTTTACACAAAATCCATCATTTACATCACTTACCGCGGGTTTTAAGTTTTTGTCGCAAATTTCTGTTTTACTTACTTTCGATTTTATTAAATAGAGCTGTAAAGGAGATATTTGTGCCGACCAAGGGTTCTTTATTTATGTGGACAATAAATTTCTATTCTTCCAAAAAAAAATAAGAAAGGAGAAAAGGAAAGGGGCTAATGTTCACTTTTTCAAAAATAACAAAACATTTGATGAATCAGACTTCCAACTTTAAACTACCATAACATTTGACTGGGGTATCGTAACGAATATTGTAATATATCAAATCGAAGCACGTATCGAATCAAACAATATGTGTTGGCCTCGCAATGAAACCTGATTTCTGTACCCCAATACCAAAATTTACATCAGTTACCGAGAGTTTTAAGTTTTTGTTGCAAATTTTTGTTTTACTTTCTATTGATTTTATTCGAAAAAGTTGTAAAGGAGATATTGGTGCCGCAAATGGATATTTATTTATGTGGTCAATAAATCTCTATTCTTCCAAAAAAAATAAGTGATGAGAAAAAGAAAGGGGCTACTGTTCAAATTTTCAAAAACAAAAAAACATTTGATAAATCGAACTTCCAATTTTAAATGACCATAACTTTTGAATGGGGTATCGTAACGACTATTATAATAAATTAAATCGAAGCTCTTATCGATTCACACAATATGTGTTCCCCTTGCAAAAAAACCTAATTTTTGTACCCAAATTCCATCGTTTACATCACTTATCGTGGGTTTTAGTTTTTTGTCGCAAATTTCCGTTTTACTTACCTATGATTTTATTCAATAGAGCTGCAAAGGAGATATTGGTGCCGACCAAGGATGCTTTATTTATGTCATCAATAAATCTCTATTCTTCCAAAAAAAAATAAGTGAAGTGGAAAAGAAAGGGCTACTATTCACATTTTCATAAACAACAAAACATTTGATAAATCGAATTTTCAACTTTAAAAGACCATAACTTTTGTATAGGGTATCATAACGACTATTATAATATATAAAATCAAAGCACTTATCGATTCACACAAGCAGTGTTGGCTTTCTTAGGGAAACTGATTTCTGTACCCAAATTCCATCGTTTACATCCATTATCGAGCATTTTAAGTTTTTGTCACAAATTTCCAATTTACTTACAATCAATTTTATTCAAAAAATTTGTAAAGGATATATTTGAGCCAACCAAGGGTTCTTTATTTATATGGTCAATAAATCTCTATTCTTCGAAACATTTGATAATTCATACTTTCAACTTTAAACGACCATAACTTTTGACTGAGGTATCATAATTACTATTATAATATATCAAATTGAAGCTCGTATCTATTCACTCAATCAGTGTTCGCCTCACTAAGGACCCTGATATCTTTAACCAAAATCCCTCGTTTACATCACTAACCGAGGGTTTTAGTGAACAGTAGCCCCTTTCTTTTTCTCATCACTTTTTTTTGGAAGAATAGAGCTTTATTAACCATATAAATAAGGAACCCTTTGTCGGCACCAATATCTCCTTTACAGCTTTATTGAGTAAAATTGACTGTATTAAAAATGGAAATTTGCAAAAAAAAACTTAAAACCCTCGATAAGTGATGTAAACGATGGGATTTGGGTACGAAAATAAGGTCCTTTGCCAGGCCAACTCAGATTGTGTGAATTGATAAGAGCTTCCATTTGATATATTATAATAGTCGTTACAATACCCCAGTCAAAAGTTATGGTCGTTTAAAGTTGAAAATTCGATTTATCAAATCTTTTGTTGTTTTTGAAAATGTGAAGAGTAGCCCGTTTCTTTTTCTCTTCACTTATTTTCTTTGTAAGAATAGAGATTTATTGACCATATAAATAAAGAATCTTTAGTAGGCACCATATTATCCTTCGCAGCTTTATTAAATAAAATCGAAAGTAAGTAAAACAGAAATTTGCGACAAAAACTTAAAACCCTCGGTAAGTGATGTAAACAATGGAATTTGAATATAGAAATCAGGTTCCTATGCGAGGCCAACTCAGATTGTGTGAATCGATAATAGGTTCCATATGATATATTACAATAGTTGTTACGATACCCCAATCAAAAGTTATGGTTGTTTAAAGTTGAAAAATTGATTTGTCAAATGTTTTGTTGTTATAGAAAATGTGAACAGTAGCCCCTTTCGTTTTCTCTTCACTTATTTTTTTTAGAAGAATAGGGATTTATTTATAACAAAAATAAAGAATCCTTGGTCGGCACCAATATCTCCTTTACATATTTATTGAATAATATTGATTGTAAGTATAACGGAAATTTGCGACAAAAACACAAAACCCTCGGTAAGTGATGTAAACGATGGAATTTGGGTACGTAAATCAGGTACTAAGTCGAGGCCAACACTGATTGTGTGAATCGATACTAGCTTCGATTTCATATATTATAATAGTCATTACGATATCCAATTCAATAGTTATGGTTGTTTAAAGTTGAAAAATCAATTTATCAAATCCTTTGTTGTATTTTGAAAATGGGATCAATATCCCCTTTCTTTTTCTCTTCACTTAATTTTTTTGGAAGAATAGAGATTTATTGACCATATAAATAAAGAACCCTTTGTCGACACCAATATATCCTTTACAACTTTATTGAATAAAATTGACAGTAAGTAAAACGGAAATTTGTGACAAAAACTTAAAACCCTCGGTAAGTGATGTAAATGATAAAATTTGGGTATGGAAATCAGGTCCTTTATGAGGCCAACTCAGCTTGTTTTAATCGATAAGAGCTTCAATTTTATATATTATAATAGTCGTTACGATACCCCAGTCAAAAGTTATGGTCGTTTAAAGTTGAAAATTCGATTTATCAAATGTTTTGTTGTTTTTGAAAATATGAACAGTAGCCCCTTTCTTTTTCTCTTAACTAATTTTTTTGGATGAATAGAGATTTAATGATGACATAAATAAAGAATCCTTGGTTGGCACAAATATCTCCTTTATAGCTCTATTGAATAAAATCGAAAGTAAATAAAACAGAAATTTGTGAAAAAAACATAAAACCCTCAGATTGTGTGAATTTATAAGAGCTTCGATTTGATATATTATAATAATTGTTACGGTACCCCTATCAAAAGTTATGGTTGTTTAATGTTGAAAATTCGATTTATCAAAAGTTTTGTTGTTTTTAAAATGGGAAAAGTAGCCCCTTTCATTTTCTCTTCACTTATTTTTTTTGGAAGAATAGAGATTTATTGACCACATAAATAAAGAACCATTTTTCGGCACCAATATCTTCTTTACAGCTTTATTAAGTAAAATTGATAGAAATTAAAACAAAAATTTACGAAAAAAACTTAAAACCATCGGTAAGTGATGTAAATGATGGAATTTAGGTACGGAAATCAGGTCCTTTGTGAGGCCAACTCAGATTGTGTCAATCGATAAGAGCTTCAATTTGATATATTATAATTTTCGTTATGATACCCCAGTCAAAAGTTATGGTCGTTTAAAGTTGAAACATCGATTTATCAAATGTTTTCTTGTTATTAAAAATGTGAACAATATCCCGTTTCTTTTTCTCTTCACTTATTTTTTTTGGAAGAATAGATATTTATTGATCACATAAATAAAAATCCTTGGTCGGCACCAATATCTCCTTCACAGATTTATTGAATAAAATCGAAAGTAAGTATAATGGAAATTTATGACAAAAACTTAAAACCCTCGGTTAGTGATGTAAACGATGGAATTTGAATATAGAAATCAGTTTCTTATGCGAGGCCAATTCAGATTGTGTGAATCGATAAGAGCTTCGATAGGATATATTATAATAGTCGTTATGATACCCCAGTCAATAGTTATGGTCGTTGAAAGTTGAAACATCGATTTTTCAAATGTTTTCTTGATATTGAAAATGTGAACATTATCCCCTTTCTTTTTCTCTTCACTTGTTTTTTTTGGAAGAATAGAGATTTATTAACCACATAAATAAAGAATCCTTGCTCAGTTCCAATATCTCCTTTACAGCTCTATTGAATAAAATCGAAAGTAAGTAAAACAAAAATTTCGACAAAAACTTAAAACCCTCGGTAAGTGATGTAAAAGATGGAATTTGGGTATAGAAATTAGGTACTATGTCGAGAACAACACACATTGTGTGAATCGATACTAGCTTCAATTTCATATATTATAATAGTCTTTACGATACCCAATTCAAAAGCTATGGTTGTTTAAAGTTGGAAGTGTGATTCATCAAATGTTTTGTAATTTTTGAAAATGTGAACAATAGACCCTTTCCTTTTCTCATCTCTAATTTTTTTGGAATAATAGAGATTTATTTACCACATAAATAAAGAACCCTTGGTCGGCACCAATATCTCCTTTACAGCTCTATTGAATAAAATCGGAAGTAAGTAAAACGGAAATTTGCGACAAAAACATAAAACCCTCGGTAAGTGATGTAAACGATGGAATTTGGGTATAGAAATCAGCTTTCTAGGCAAGGCCAACTCAAATTGTGTGAATCGATACGTGGTTCGATTTGATATATTATAATAGTCGTTACGATACCCGTGTCAATAGTTATGGTCGTTTAAAGTTGAAAATTTGATTTATCAAATGTTTTGTTGTTATTGAAAATGTGAACAGTAGCCCTTTCTTTTTCTCTTCACTAATTTTTTTTGTAAGAATAGAGATTTAATGACGACATAAATAAAGAATCCTTGGTTGGCACCAATATCTCCTTTGCAGCTTTATTGAATAAAATCGATAGTAATTAAAACGAAAATTTGCGACAAAAAGGTACAGAAATAAGGTTCCTTTTCAAAGAAAACTCACATTGTGTGAATCCATAAGAGCTTCGATTTGATATATTATAATAGTCGTTACGATACCCCAGTCAAAAGTTATGGTCGTTTAAAGTTGAAAAATCGATTTATCAAATATTTTGTTGTTTTTGAAAATGTAAATAGTAGCCCATTTTGCTTTCTCTTCACTTATTGTTTTTTGGAAGAATAGAGATTTATTGACCACATAAAAAAATAATCCTTGGTCGGCACCAATATCTCCTTTACAAATTTATTGAATAAAATCGATTGTAAGTATAACGGAAATTTGCGATAAAAACTTAAAACCCTCGATAAGTGATGTAAACTATGGAATTTTGTTACAGAAATCTGGTAGTATGTCGAGGCCAACACTGATTGTGTGAATCGATACTATCTTTAATTTCATATATTATAATAGTCGTTACGATACCTAATTCAAAAGTTATGGTTGTTTAAAGTTGGAAGTGTGATTCATCAAATGTTTTGTTATTTTTGAAAATGTGAACAGTAGCCCCTTTCCTTTTCTCTTCTCTAATTTTTTTGGAAGAATATAGATTTATTAACCACATAAATAAAGAACCCTTTGTCGGCACAATTATCTCTTTAACACCTTTATTGAATAAAATCGACAGTAAGTAAAACAGAAATTTATGACAAAAACATAAAACCCTCAATAAGTGATGTAAACGATGGAATTTGGGTATTCAAATCAGGTGCCTTAGTGAGGCCAAGATTGAATGTGTGAATCAATACGAACTTCTATTTGAGATATTATAATAGTCGTTACGATACCCTAGTCAATAGTTATGGTCGTTTAAAGTAGAAAATTCGATTTATCAAATGTTTTATTGTTATTGAAAATGTGAAGAGTATCCCCTTTCTTTTTCTCTTCATTTATTTTTTTTGGAAGAATAGAGATTTATTGACCACATAAATAAAGAAACCTTTGTCGGCACAAATATCTCCTTTACAGCTCTATTGAATGAAATCGAAAGTAAGTAAAACGAAAATTTACGACAAAAACTTAAAACCCTCGGTAAATGATGTAAATGATAGAATTTGGGTATGGAAATCAGGTCCTATACAAGGCCTACGCAGCTTGTTTGAATCGATAAGAGTTTCAATTTGATATATTATAATAGTCGTTACGATACTCGAGTCAAAGGTTATGGTCGTTTAAAGTTAAAAATTTGATTTATCAAATGTTTTGTTGTTTTTGAAAATGTGAACAGTAGCCCCTTTCTTTTTCTCTTCACTTATTTTTTTGGAAGAATAGAGATTTATTGACCACATAAATAAAGAATCCTTGGTTGGCACCAATATCTCCTTTGCAGCTTTATTGAATAAAATCGATAGTAATTAAAACGAAAATTTACAACAAAAACGTACAGAAATAAGGTTCCTTTTCAAAGCCAACGCAGATTGTGTGAATCGATAAGAGCTTCGATTTGATGTATTATAATAGTCGTTACGATACCCCAGTCAAAAGTTATGGTCGTTTAAAGTTGAAAAATCAATTTATCAAATGTTTTGTTGTTTTTGAAAATGTGAACAGTAGCCCTTTTGTTTTCTCTTCGCTTATTTTTTTTGGAAGAATAGAGATTTGTTGACGACATAAAAAAAGAATCCTTGGTCAGCACCAATATCTCCTTTACAGATTTATTGAATAAAATTGTTTGTAAGTATAACGGAAATTTGCGATAAAAACTTAAAACCCTCGGTAAGTGTTTTAAATGATGGAAATTGGGTACAAAAATAAGGTACTATGTCGATGCCAACACTGATTGTGATTCATCAAATGTTTTCTTATTTTTGAAAATGTGAACAGTAGCCCCTTTCCTTTTCTCTTCTCTAATATTTTTTGGAAGAATAGAGATTTATTGACCACATAAATAAAGAACCCTTTGTCGGCACAATTATCTCATTTACAGCTTTATTGAATAAAATCGACAGTAAGTAAAACGAAAATTTATGACAAAAACATAAAACCCTCAATAAGTGATGTAAAAGATGGAATTTGGGTATACAAATCAGGTTCCTAAGCGAGGCCAAGATTGAATGTGTGAATCGATACGAGCTTCGATTTGACATATTATAATAGTCCTTACGATACCCTAGTCAATAGTTATGGTCGTTTAAAGTAGAAAATTTGATTTATCAAATGTTTTGTTGTTATTTAAAATGTGAAGAGTATCCCCTTTCTTTTTCTCTTCACTTATTTTTTTGGAAGAATAGAGATTTATTGACCACATAAATAGAGAAAACTTTGTTGGCACAAATATCTCCTTTATAGCTCTATTGAATAAAATCAAAAGTAAGTAAAACGAAAATTTGTGACAAAAACTTAAAACCCTCAGATTGTGTGAGTCGATAAGAGCTTCGATTTGGTATATTATAATAGTCATTACGATACCCCAGTCAAAAGTTATGGTTGTTTAAAGTTGAAAATTTGATTTATCAAATGTTTTGTTATTTTTAAAATGGGAAAAGTAGCCCCTTTCATTTTCTCTTCACTTATTTTTTTTGGAAGAATAGAGATTTATTGACCACATAATTAAGGAACCCTTTGTCGGCACCAATATCTCCTTTACAGTTTTATTGAGTAAAATTGACAGTAATTAAAACGGAAATTTGCGAAAAAAAACTAAAAACCCTCGGTAAGTTATGTAAATGATGGAATTTGGGTATGGAAATTAGGTCCTTTTTGAGGCAAACTCAGATTGTGTGAATCAATAATAGCTTCAATTTGATATATTATAATAATCGTTACGATACCCGAGTCAAAAGTTATGGTCGTTTAAAGTTGAAAATTTGATTTATCAAATGTTTTATTGTTTTGAAAATGTAAAATGTAGCCTCTTTCGTTCTCTCTTCATTTATATTTTTGGAAGAATAGAGATTTATTGACCATATAAATAAAGAATCCTTTGTCGGCACCAATATCTCCTTTACAGATTTATTGAATAAAATCAAAAGTAAGTAAAACGGAAACTTGCGACAAAAACTTAAAATCATCGGTTAGTGATGTAAACGATGGAATTTGGATACGGAAATTAGGTTCCATGGCGACACCAACACATATTGTGTGAATCGATAAGAGCTTCGATTTGATATATTATAATAGTCATTACAATACCCGAGTCAAAAGTTATGGGTTTTTAAAGTTGAAAATTTGATTTATCAAATGTTTTATTGTTTTGAAAATGGGAAAAGTAGCCCCTTTCATTTTCTCTTCACTTATTTTTTTTGGAAGAATAGAGATTTATTGACCACATAATTAAGGAACCCTTTGTCGGCACCAATATCTCCTTTACAGTTTTATTGAGTAAAATTGACAGTAATTAAAACGGAAATTTGCGAAAAAAAACTAAAAACCCTCGGTAAGTGATGTAAATGATGGAATTTGGGTACGGAAATCAGGTCCTTTTTGAGGCAAACTCAGATTGTGTGAATCGATAATAGCTTCAATTTGATATATTATAATAGTCGTTACGATACCCGAGTCAAAAGTTATGGTCGTTTAAAGTTGAAAATTTGATTTATCAAATATTTTATTGTTTTGAAAATGTAAAATGTAGCCTCTTTTGTTCTCTCTTCATTTATATTTTTGGAAGAATAGAGATTTATTGACCATATAAATAAAGAATCCTTTGTCGGCACCAATATCTCCTTTACAGATTTATTGAATAAAATCAAAAGTAAGTAAAATGAAAACTTGCGACAAAAACTTAAAATCATCGGTTAGTGATGTAAACGATGGAATTTGGATACGGAAATTAGGTTCTGTGGTGACGCCAACATTGATTGTGTGAATCGATAAGAGCTTCGATTTGATATATTATAATAGTCATTACAATACCCGAGTCAAAAGTTATGGGTTTTTAAAGTTGAAAATTCGATTTATCAAATGTTTTGTTGTTTTGAAAATGGGAAAAGTAGCCCCTTCCATTTTCTCTTCACTTATTTTTTTTGGAGGAATAGAGATTTATTGACCATATAAATAAAGAATCCTTGGTCGGCACCAAAATCTCCTTTAAAGATTTATTGAATAAAATCGAAAATAAATAAAATGAAAATTTGCGACAAAAACTTAAAACCCTCGGTAAGTGATGTAAACGATGAAATTTGAGTATAGAAATCAGGTTCCTCAGCGAGGCTAACACTGATTGTGTGAATCTATACGAGCTTCAATTTAATGTATTATAATTATTATTACGATACCCCAGTCAAAAGTTATGGTCGTTTAAAGTTGGAAATGTGATTCATCAAATGTTTTGTTATTTTTGAAAGAGTGAATAATAGCTCCTTGGTTGGCACAAATATCTCCTTTACAGCTCTATTGAATACAATCGAAAGTAAGTAAAACGGAAAATTGCGACAAAAACCAAAAACCCTCGGTAAGTGATGTAAACGATTGAATTTGGGTACAGAAATTAGGTTCCTTGGCGAGGCCAACATTGATTGTGTGAATCGATACGAGATTTGATTTGATATATTATAATAGTCGTTACGATACTCGAGTTAAAAGTTATGGTCGTTTAAAGTTGAAAGTCTGATTCATCAAATGTTTTGTTATTTTTAAAAATGTGAATAGTAGCCCCTATCTTTTTCTCTTCTCTTATTTCTTTTTTGGAAGAATGGAGATTTATTGACCACATAAATGAAGAACCCTTGGTCAGCACAAATATCTTCTTTATAGCTCTATTGAATAAAATTGAAAGTAAGTAAAATAGAAATTTGTGACAAAAACTTAAAACCCTCGATAACTGACGTAAACGATATAATTGGGGTATAGAATTCTGGTTCTTTTGCTAGCCCAACACACATTGTGTGAATCGATACGAGCTTTGATTTGAAATATTATAAAAGTCGTTATGATACCCCAATCAAAAGTTATGGTCATTTAAATTTAAAAGTTTGATTCATCAAATGTTTTGTTGTTTTTGAAAATGTGAATAGTAGCTCCTTTCTTTTCATCTTCTCTTATTTATTCACCACATAAATAAAGAACCCTTTTTCCGGCACCAATATCTCCTTTACAGCTTTATTTAATAAAATCGACAGTAAGTAAAACGGAAATTTGTGACAAAAACATAAAACCCTCGATAAGTGATGTCAACGATGGAATTTGGGTACAAAAATTAGGTCCTTAGAGATTTATTCACCACATAAATAAGGAACCCTTTGTCAGCACCAAAATCTCCTTTACAACAATATTGAATAAAATTGAAAGTAAGTAAAACGGAAATTTGTGACAAAAACTTAAAACACTCGGTAAGTGATGTAAATGATGGAATTTGGGTACAGAAATCAGGTTACATGGTGAGGCCAACACTAATTGTGTGAATCGATACGAGATTCGATTTGATATATTATAATAGTCGTTACGATACCCCAGTCAAAAGTTATGGTCATTTAAAGTTGAAAGTCTCATTCATCAAATGTGTTGTTATTTTTGAAAATGTGAACAGTAGCCCCTTTCTTTTTCTCTTCTCTTATTTTTTTGGAAGAATAGAGATTTATTGACCACATAAGTAAAGAACAATTTTTCGGCACCAATATCTCCTTTATAGCTTTATTGAATAAAATTGACAGTAAGTAAAGCGGACATTTGCGACAAAAACTTCAAAACCCTCGATAAGTGATGTAAAAAATGGAATTTGGGTACGGAATTCAGGTCCTTTCCGAGGGAAACTCTGTTTGTGTGAATCAATAAGAACTTCAATTTGATATATTATAATAGTCGTTACGATACCTGAGTCAAAATTTATGGTCATTTGAAGTTGAAAATTTGATTTATCAAATGTTTTGTTGTTTTGAAAATGTGAAATGTAGCCCCTTTCGTTCTCTCTTCACTTATTTTTTTGGAAGAATAGAGATTTTTTGACCACATAAATAAATAATCCTTGGTCCATACCATTATCTCCATTACAGATTTATTGAATAAAATCGAAAGTATGTAAAACGGAAATATGCGACAAAAACTGCAAACACTCGGTAAGTGATGTGAACGCTAGAATTTGGATACGGAAATCAGGTTCTTTGGTGAGGCCAACATTAATTGTGTGAATCTATACGAGCTTCGATTTGATATATAATAATAGTTGTTACGATACCCCAGTCAAAATTTATGGTCATTTAAAATTGAAAGTTCGATTTATCAAATGTTTTGTTATTTTTTTGAAAAAGTGAACAATAGCTCCTTTCCTCTTCTCTTCTCTTATTGTTTTTGAAAGAATAGAGATTTATTGACCACATAAATAAAGAACCCTTGGTCGGCACAAATATATCTTTTACCGTTCTATTGAATAAAATCGAAAGTAATTAAAACGTAAATTTGCGACAAAAACATAAAACCCTTGGTAAGTAATGTAAACGATGGAATTTCGGTACTGAAATTAGGTTCTTTGGTAAGGCCAACACTGATTATTTGAATCGATATGAGCTTCAATTTTATATATTATAAGTGTCATTATGATACCCCAATCAAAAGTTATGGTCATATAAATTTAAAAGTTTGATTCATCAAATGTTTTTTTTTTTGAAAATGTGAACAGTAGCTCCTTTCTTTTTCTCTTCTCTTATTTTTTTTGGAAGAATAGAGATTTATTGACCACATAAATAAAAAACTCTTGGTCAGTACAAATATCTCCTTTACAACTCTTTTGAATAAAATTGAAAGTAAGTAAAACATAAATTTGCAACAAAAACTTAAAATCCTTGGTAAGTGATGTAAACGATGGAATTTGGGTACAGAAATCAGGTCCTTGGCGAGGCCAACTCTGATTGTGTGAATCGATAAGAGCTTCAATTTGACATATTATAATAGTTGTTACGATACCCCAGTCAAAAGTTATGGTCGTTTAAAAATTAAAAATTTGATTTATTAAATATTTTGTTGCTATTGAAAATGTGAACACTAGCCCCTTTTTTCTCTTATCTTATTTTTTTTGCAAGAATTGAGATTTATTGACCACATAAATGAAAAACACTTGGTCGGCATAAATATCTTCTTTACAGCTCTATTGAATAAAATTGAAAGTACATAAAACAAATATTTGCGACAAAAAGTTAAAACGCTTGATAACTGATGTGAATGATGGAATTTGGTTACAAAAATTAGGTTCTTTTGTGAGCCGAACATAGATTTTGTGAATCGATACAAGCTTTGATTTTAAATATTATAAAAGTTGTTATGATACCCTAGTCAAAAGTTATAGTCGTTTAAAGTTGAAAGTTCGATTTCTCAAATGTTTTGTTGTTTTTGAAAAATTTGAACAGTAGTCCCTTTCTTTTTCTCATCACTTTTTTTTTTGAAAGAATAGAGATTTATTGAACACATAAATAAAGAACCCTTTTTCGGCACCAATACCTCCTTTACAGCTTTATTGAATAAAATTGCTAGTAAGTAAAACAGAAATTTGTGACAAAAACTTAAAACCCTCGGTAAGTGATATAAACGATGGAATTTGGGTAAAAAAATTAGGTCCTTTGTGAGGCCAACTACGATTGTGTAAATCGATAAGAGCTTCGATTTGATATATTATAGTAGTTGTTAAGATACCAGTCAAAAGTTATGGTCGTTTAAAGTTGAAAATTCGATTTATCAAATGTTTTTTTTTTGTTTTAAAAATGTGAACAATAGCCTCTTTCGTTCTCTCTTCACTTATTTATTTTGGAAGAATATAGATTTATTGACCACACAAATAAATAATCCTTGGTCACTATCAATATCACCTTTATAGATTTATTGAATAAAATCGAAAGTAAAACGGAAATTTGCGACAAAAACTTAAAACCCTCTTTAAGTGATGTAAACGATGGAGTTTGGGTACAGAAATAAAGTTCCATGACAAGGCCAACATTTATTGTGTGAATCTATACGAGCTTCGATTTGATATATTATAATAGTCGTTACGATACCCTAGTCAAAAGTTATGGTCGTTTAAAGTTGGAAGTCCGATTCATCAAATGTTTTGTTATTTTTGAAAATGTTAACAGTAGCCTCTTTCTTTTTCTCTTCTCTTATTTTTTTTGGAAGAATAGAGATTTATTCACCACATAAATAAGAAACCCTTTGTCGGCACCAAAATCTCCTTTACATCACTATTGAATAAAATCGAAAGTAAGTACAACAGAAATTTGTGACAAAAACTTAAAACACTCTATAAGTGATGTAAATGATGGAATTTGGGTACAGAAATCAGGTTCCATAGTGAGGCCAACACTGATTGTGTGAATCGATACGAGATTCGATTTGATATATTATAATAGTCGTTACGATACCCTAGTCAAAAGTTATGGTCGTTTAAAGTTGAAAGTCTCATTCATCAAATGTGTTGTTATTTTTGAAAATGTGAACAGTAACCCCTTTCATTTTCTCTTCTCTTATTTTTTTTGGAAGAATAGAGATTTATTGACCACATAAATAAAGAACATTTTTTTGGCACCAATATCTCCTTTATAGCTTTATTGAATAAAATCGACAGTAAGTAAAACGGACATTTGCGATAAAAACTTCAAAACCGTCGATAAGTGATGTAAAAATGGAATTTGGGTACGGAATTCAGGTCCTTTCCGAGGGAAACTCTGATTGTGTGAATCGATAAGAGCTTCAATTTGATATATTATAATAGTCGTTACGATACCCGAGTCAAAAGCTATGGTCGTTTAAAATTGAAAATTCGATTTATCAAA
This sequence comes from Hippophae gyantsensis, assembly GCA_030763125.1. Lineage (NCBI taxonomy): Eukaryota > Viridiplantae > Streptophyta > Magnoliopsida > Rosales > Elaeagnaceae > Hippophae > Hippophae gyantsensis. Next base: position 54,785,377 of record CM061028.1, read on the forward strand.
TGTTTTGTTGTTTTGAAAATGTGAAATGTAGCCCCTTTCGTTCTCTCTTCATTTATTTTTTTGGAAGAATAGAGATTTATTGACCATATAAATAAATAATCCTTGGTCCGTACCAATATTACCTTCATAGATTTATTGAATAAAATCGAAAGTAAGTAAAACAAAAATTTGTGACAAAAATGTAAAACACTCGGTAAGTGATGTAAATGATGGAATTTGGGTATAGAAATCAGGTTCTTTGGCGAGGCCAACACTGATTGTATGAATCTATTCGAGCTTTGATTTCATATATAATAATAGGTCTTACGATACCCGAGTCAAAATTTATGATCGTTTAAAGTTGGAAGTTTGATTCATCAAATGTTTTGTTATTTTTGAAAAAGTGAACAATAGCTCCTTTCCTTTTCCCTTCTCTTATTTTTTTTTGGAGGAATAGAGATTTATTGACCGCATAAATAAAGAACCCTTAGTCGGCACAAATATATCCTTTACTGCTCTATTGAATAAAATCGAAAGTAAATAAAATGAAAATTTGTGACAAAAACCTAAAACCCTTGGGAAGTGATATAAACGATGGAATTTTAGTACTGAAATCAGGTTTTTGGCGAGGTCAACATTGATTTTGTGAATCTATACAAGCTTCAATTTGATATATTGTAATATTCGTTATGATAACCCAATCAAAAGTTATGGTCATGTAATTTAAAAGTTTGATTCATCAAATATTTTGTTATTTTTGAAAATGTGAACAGTAGCCTTATATTATCTTATTTTTTTGGAAGAATAGAGATTTATTCACCACATAAATAAGGACCCATATGTCGGCAACAAAATCTCCTTTACAACATTATTGAATAAAATCAAAAGTAGATAAAATGAAAATTTGTGACAAAATCATAAACACTCGGTACGTGATGTAAACGATTGAATTTGTGTATAGAAATCAGGTTCCTTGGCAAGGCCGACACTTATTGTGTGAATCAAAACATGATTCGGTTTGATATATTATAATAGTCATTACGATACCCTAGTCAAAAGTTATAGTCGTTTAAAGTTGAAAGTTTGATTTATCAAATATTTTGTAGTTTTTGAAAATCTGAACACCAGCCCCTTTCTTTTTCTCATCACTTATTTTTTTTGAAAGAATAGAGATTTATTGACCACATAAATAAAGAACCATTTTCTGGCACCAATATCTCCTTTACCACTTTATTGAAAAAAATCAATAGTAAGTAAAATGGAAATTTGTGACAAAAATAGAAAACCCTCGGTAAATGATCTAAACGATGGAATTTGGATACGGAAATAAAGTCCTTTTCGAGGCCAACTCTGATTGTGTGAATCGATATGAGCTTCAATTTGATATATTATATTAGTCGTTACAATGCTCGAGTCAAAGGTTATGGTCGTTTAAAGTTGAAAATTCGATTTATCAAATGTTTTGTTGTTTTGAAAATGTGAAATTTAGCCCCTTTTGTTCTCTCTTCACTTATATTTTTGGAAGAATAGAGATTTATTGATCACATAAATAAAGAACCTTGGTCCGCACCAATATCACCTTTGCAGATTTATTGAATAAAATCGAAAAGTGATGTAAACCATAGAATTTAGGTACGTAAATCAGGTTCCTTGGCGAGGCCAACACTGATTGTGTGAATCTATATGAGCTTTGATTTGATATATGATAATAGTTGTTACGATACTCCAGTCAAAAGTTATGGTCATTTAAAGTTGGAAGTTCGATTCATCAAATGTTTTGTTATTTTTGAAAAAGTGAACAATAGCTCCTTGCCTTTTCTCTTTTATTTTTTTTGGAAGAATAGAGATTTATTGACCACATAAATAAAGAATCCTTGTTCTGCACCAATATCTCCTTTACAGATTTATTGAATAAAATGGAAAGTAAGTAAAACGGAAATTTGTGACAAAAACTTAAAACCCTCAGAAAGTGATGTAAACGATGAAATTTGGGTACATAAATCAGGTTCCATGGCGAGGCCAACACTGATTGTGTGAATATATACGAGCTTTGATTTGATATATTATAATAGTTGTTACGATACCTTAGTAAAAGGTTATGGTCGTTTAAAGTTAGAAGTCCGATTCATCAAATGTTTTGTTATTTTTGAAAAAGTGAACAATAGCTCCTTTACTTTTCTCTTCTCTTATTTTTTTTGGAAGAATATAGATATACTGACCGTATAAATAAATAACCCTTGGTCGGCACAAATTTATCCTTTACCGCTCTATTGAATAAAATCGAAAGTAAGTAAAACAATAATTTGCAACAAAAACCTAAAACAATTTCTAAGTGATGTACACGATGGAATTTCGATACTGAAATCAGGTTCTTTCATGAGGCCAAAACTGATTGAATGAATCGATATAAGCTTTAATTTGATATATTATAATAGTCATTACGATACCGAGTCAAAAGTTATGGTCATTTAAATTTAAAAGTTTGATTCATCAAATTTTTTTTTTTTTTTTTTTGAAAATGTGAACAGTAGCCCCTTTCTTTTTCTCTTCACTTATTTTTGTTGGAAGAATTAGAGATTTATTCACCACATAAATAAGGAACCCTTTGTCAGCACCAAAATCTCCTTTACAGCACTATTGAATAAAATCGAAAGTAAGCAAAACAGAAATATGCGACAAAAACCTGAAACACTCGGTAAGTGATGTAAACGATGGAATTTGGGTATAGAAATCTGGTTCCTTTGTAAGGCCAATACGAGATTCGATTTGATCTATTATAATAGTCGTTACGATACCCCAGTCAAAAGTTAGGGTCGTTTAAAGTTGAAAGTTTGATTTATCAAATATTTTGTAGTTTTTGAAAATTTGAACACCAGCCCCTTTCTTTTTCTCATCACTTTTTTTTTTGAAAGAATAGAGATTTATTGACCACATAAATAACGAACCCTTTTTTGGCACCAATATCTCCTTTACCACTTTATTGAAAAAAATCGACAGTAAGTAAAACAGAAATTTGTGACAAAAATAGAAAACCCTCGGTAAATGATGTAAACGATGGAATTTGGGTACGGAAATCAAGTCCTTTTCAAGGCCAACTCTAATTGTGTGAATCAATATGAGCTTCAATTTGATATATTATATTAGTCGTTACGATACCCGAGTCAAAGTTTATGGTCGTTTAAAGTTAAAAATTTGATTTATGAAATGTTTTGTTGTTTTGAAAATGTGAAATTTAGCCCCTTTCGGTCTCTCTTCACTTATTTTTTTTGGAAGAATAGAGATTTATTGACCACATAAATAAATAATCATTGCTCTGCACCATTATCACCTTTGCAAATTTATTGAATAAAATCGAAAGTAAGTAAAACGGCAATATGCGACAAAAACTTAAAACACTCGGTAAGTGATGTAAACACTAGAATTTGGGTACGAAAATCAGGTTCTTTGGTGAGGCCAACACTGATTGTGTAAATCTATATGAGCTTCGATTTGATATATAATAATAGTTGTTACGATATCCCAGTCAGAAGTTATGGTCGTTTAAAATTAAAAGTCTGATTTATCAAATGTTTTTGTTATTTTCGAAAAAGTGAACGATAGCTCCTTTCCTTTTCTCTCCTTATTATTTTTTGGAAGAATAGAGATTTATTGACCGCATAAATAAAGAACCCTTGGTCAGCACAAAATATATCCTTTACCTCTCTATTGAATAAAATCGAAAGTAAGTAAAATAGACATTTGCGACAAAAACTTAAAACCCTCGGTAAGTGATGTAAACGATGGAATTTGGGTATGTAAATAAGGTTCCTTTGTGAGGCCAACACTGATTATGTGAATCTATACTAGCTTTGATTTGATATATAATAATAGTTGTTACGATACCCCAGTCAAAAGTTATCGTCGTTTAAATTTGAAAGTCCGATTTATCAAATGTTTTGTTATTTTTGAAAAAGTGAACAATAGCTCCTTTCCTTTTCTCTTATCTTATTGTTTTTGGAAGAATAGATATTTATTGACCGCATAAATAAAGAACCCTTGCTCGGCACAAACATATCCTTTACCACTCTATTGAATAAAATCGAAAGTAAGTAAAACAGAAATTTGTGACAAAAACCTAAAACCATTTGTTAGTGATGTAAACGATGGAATTTCGATACTTAAATCAGGTTCTTTCGTGAGGCCAATCCTGATTGGGTGAATCGATATGAGCTTCAATTTGATATATTATAATATTTGTTACGAAACCTAGTCAAAAGTTATAGTCATTTAAATTTAAAAGTTTAATTCATCAAATGTTTTTTTTAAATGTGAAAAGTAGCCCCTTTCTTTTTCTCTTCTCTTATTTTTTTTGGAAGAATAGAGATTTATTCACCACATAAATAAGGAACCCTTTGTCGGCACGAAAATCTCCTTTACAGCACTATTGAATAAAATCGAAAGTAAGTAAAACGAAAATTTGGGTACAGATATCAAGTTCCTTAGCAAGGCCAACACTGATTGTGTGAATCGATATGAGATTCGATTTGATATATTATAATATCCGTTACGATACTCCAGTCAAAAGTTATGGTCATTTAAAGTTGAAAGTTTGATTTATCAAATATTTTGTTGTTTTTGAAAATTTGAACAACAGCCCTTTATTTTTATCATCACTTATTTTTTTTGAAAGAATAGAGATTTATTGACCGCATAAATAAAGAACCCTTTTTCGGCACCAATATCTCCTTTACAGCTTTATTGAATAATATCGATAGTAAGTAAAACGGAAATTTGCGACAAAAACTTCAAAACCCTCGATAAGTGATGTAAAAAATGGAATTTGGGTACGGAATATAGGTCCTTTTCGAGGGAAACTCTAATTGTGTGAATCGATAAGAGCTTCAATTTGATATATTATAATATTCATTATGATACCCGAGTCAAAAGTTATGGTCGTTTAAAGTTGAAAATTCGATTTATCAAATGTTTTGTTGTTTTGAAAATGTGAGATGTAGCCCCTTTCGTTCTCTCTTCACTTATTTTTTTGGAATAATAGAGATTTATTGACTACATAAATAAATAATCCTTGGTCCGTACCAATATCTCCTTCATAGATTTATTGAATAAAATCGAAAGTAAGTAAAACGAAAATTTGTGACAAAAACGTAAAACACTCGGTAAGTGATGTAAACGATGGAATTTGGGTATAGATATCAGGTTCTTTGGTGAGGCCAACACTGATTGTGTGAATCTATTGGATCATTGATTTGATATATAATAATAGGTCTTACGATACCCCAGTCAAAAGTTATGATCGTTTAAAGTTGGAAGTCCGATTTATCAAATATTTTGTAATTTTTGAAAAAGTGAACAATAGCACCTTTCCTTTTCGCTACTCTTTTTTTTGGAGGAATAGAGATTTATTGAGCGCATAAATAAAGAACCCTTGGTCGGCACAAATATATCCTTTACCGCTCTATTGAATAAAATCGAAAGTAAGTAAAACAAAAATTTGCGACAAAAAACTAAAACCCTTGGGAAGTGATGTAAACGATGGAATTTCAGTACTGAAATCAGGTTCTTTGGTGAGGTCAACATTGATTTTGTAAATCGATACGAGCTTCAATTTAATATATTATAATAGTTGTTATGATACCACAATCAAAAGTTATGGTCATGTAATTTAAAAGTTTTATTCATCAAATGTTTTGTTGTTTTTAAAAATGTGAATAGTAGTCCCTTTCTTTTTATCTTCTCTTATTTTTTGGAAGAATAGAGATTTATTCACCACATAAATAAGGAACCCTTTGTCGGAAACAAAATCTCCTTTACAGGACTATTGAATAAAATTGAAAGTAGATAAAACAGAAATTTGCGACAAAATCATAAAACACTCTGTACGTGATGTAAACGATTGAATTTGGGTATAAAAATCAGGTTCCTTGGCAAGGCTGACACTGATTGTGGGAATCGATATGAGATTCGGTTTGATATATTATAATAGTCGTTACGATACCCCAGTCAAAAGTTATGGTCGTTTAAATTTAAAAGTTTGATTTATCAAATATTTTGTAGTGTTTGAAAATTTGAATAGAAGCCCTTTTCTTTTTCTCATCACTTATTTTTTTTTAAAGAATAGAGATTTATTTGATATATTATAGTAGTTATTACCGCTTTAATGAAAAAAATCAATAGTAAGTAAAATGGAAATTTGTGACAAAAATAGAAAACCCTTGATAATTGATGTAAACAATGGAATTTGGTTACGGAAATCAAGTCCTTTTCGAGGTGAACTCTGATTATATGAATCAATATGAGCTTCAATTTGATATATTATAGTAGTTATTACGATACCCGAGTCAAAGGTTATTGTCGTTTAAAGTTGAAAATTTTATTTATTAAATGTTTTGTTGTTTTGAAAATGTGAAATGTAGCCCCTTTCGTTCTCTCTTCAATTATTGGAAGAATACAGATTTATTGACCACATAAATAAAGAATCCTTGGTCCACACCAATATCTCCTTTACAGATTTATTGAATAAAATCGAAAGTAAGTAAAACGGAAATTTGCAACAAAAACTAAAAACCCTCGGTAAGTGATGTAAACGATAGAATTTGGGTACATAAATCAGGTTCCTTGGCGAGGCCAAGACTGATTGTGTGAATTGATACGAGATTCGATTTAATATATTATAATATTCGTTACAATACCCCTATCAAAAGTTATGGTCGTTTAAAGTTAAAAGTTTAATTTATCAAATATTTTGTGGTTTTTGAAAATTTGAAAAGCAGCCCCTTTCTTTTTCTCATCACTTATTTTTTTTTTGAAAGAATAGAGATTTATTGACCACATAAATAAAGAACCCTTTTCCGGCACCAATATCTCCTTTACAGCTTTATTGAATAAAATCAAGAGTAAGTAAAATGGTAATTTGTGACAAAAACAGAAAACCCTCTGTAAGTGATGTAAACGATGGAATTTGGGTACGGAAATCAAGTCCTATTCGAGGCCAACTTTGATTGTGTGAATCGATATGAGCTTTAATTTGATATATTATATTAGTCGTTACAATACCCGAGTCAAAGGTTATGGTTTTTTAAAGTTGAAAATTCAATTTATCAAATGTTTTGTTGTTTTGAAAATGTGAAATTTAGCCCCTTTTGTTCTCTCTTCACTTATTTTGTTGGAAGAATAGAGATTTATTGACCACATAAATAAAGAATCCTTGGTCCCCACCAATATCACCTTTGCAGATTTATTGAATAAAATCGAAAAGTGATGTAAATCATAGAATTTGGGTATGTAAATCAGGTTTCTTGGCGAGGCCAACACTGATTGTGTGAATCTATATGAGCTTTGATTTAATATATGATTATAGTTGTTACGATACTCCAGTTCAAAGTTATGGTCATTTAAAGTTGGAAGTCTAATTCATCAAATGTTTTGTTATTTTTGAAAAAGTAAACAATAGCTCCTTGCCTTTTCTCTTCTCTTAATTTTTTTGGAAGAATAGAGATTTATTGACCACATAAATAAAGAATCCTTGGTCCATACCATTATCTCCTTTACAAATTTATTGAATAAAATGGAAAGTAAGTAAAACGGAAATATGCAACAAAAACTTAAAACACTCGGTAAGTGATGTAAATGCTGGAATTTGGGTATGGAAATGAGGTTCTTTGGCAAGGCCAACATTGATTGTGTAAATCTATACGAGCTTTGATTTGATATATAATAATAGTTGTTACGATACTCCAATCAAAAGTTGTGGTCGTTTAAAATTGGAAGTCTGATTCATTAAATGTTTTGTTATTTTTGAAAAAGTGAACAATAGCTCCTTTCCTTTTCTCCTCTTATTTTTTTTGGAAGAATAGAGATTTATTTACCGCATAAATAAAGAACCCTTGGTCGGCACAAATATGTCCTTTACCGCTCTATTGAATAAAATCAAAAGTAAGTTAAACAGAAATTTGTGACAAAAACCTAAAACCATTTGTTAGTGATGTAAACGATGGAATTTCGGTACTGAAATCAGGTTCTTTGGCGAGGCCAACGCTGATTGTGTGAATCCATACGAGCTTTATGTTGATATATTATAATAGTCGTTATGATACCCCAATCAAAAGTTATGGTCATTTAAATTTAAAAGTTTAATTCATCAAATGTTTTGTTTTTTTTAAATGTGAACAATAGCCCCTTTCTTTTTCTCTTCTCTTATTTTTTTGGAAGAATAGAGAAATATTCACCACATAAATAAGGAACCCTTTGTCGGCACCAAAATCTCCTTTACAACACTATTGAATAAAATCGAAAGTAAGTAAAACAAAAATTTGCGACAAAATCTTAACACTCGGTAAGTGATGTAAACGATGGAATTTGGGTACAGAAATTAGGTTCTATGGCAAGGCCAACACTGATTGTGTGAATCGATAAGAGATTCAATTTGATATATTATAATAGTCGTTACGATACCCCAGTAAAAAGTTATAGTCGTTTAAAGTTAAAAGTCTCATTCATCAAATGATTTGTTATTTTTGAAAATGTGAACAATAGCCCTTTTTTTCTCTTCTCTTATTTTTTTTGGAAGAATAGAGATTTATTGTCCATATAAATAAAGAACTCTTGGTCGGTACAAATATCTCCTTTACAAGTCTATTGAATAAAATTGGAAGTAAGTAAAACATAAATTTGCGACAAAAAATTAAAACCCTTGATAAATTATGTAAACGATGAAATTTGGGTACAGAAATTAGGTTTTTTTGCGAGGCCAACACAAATTGTGTGAATCAATACGAGCTTCGATGTGAAATATTATAAAATTCGTTACGATACCCCAGTCAAAAGTTATGGTTGTTTAAAGTTGAAAGTTTGATTTATCAAATGTTTTGTTGTTTCTGAAAATTTGAACAACAACCTCTTTCTTTTTCTTATCACTTATTTTTTTTGTAAGAATAGAGATTTATTGACCACATAAATAAAGAACCCTTTTTCGGCACCAATATCTCCTTTACAGCTTTATTGAATAAAATCAACAATAAGTAAAATGGAAATTTGTGACAAAAATGTAAAACCCTCGGTAAGTGATGTAAACGATAGAATTTGGGTACAGAAATCAAGTCCTTAGCGAGGCCAACTTCGATTGTGTGAATCAATAAGAGCTTCGATTTGACATATTATAATAGTCATTACGATACACCAGTCAAAAGTTATGGTCGTTTAAAAATTAAAAATTTGATTTATTAAATGTTTTGTTGTTATTGAAAATGTGAACACTAGTCCCTTTTTTCTCTTATCTTATTTTTTTTGGAATAATTGAGATTTATTGACCACATAAATAAAGAACACTTGGTCGGCACAAATATCTCCTTTACAGCTCTATTGAATAAAATTGAAAGCACGTAAAACAGAAATTTGCAACAAAAACTTAAAACCCTCGATAACTGATGTAAACAATGGAATTTGGGTACAAAAATTAGATTCTTTTGTGAGCCGAACATGGATTTTGTGAATCGATACAAGCTTCGATTTTAATTATTATAAAAGTCGTTATGATACCCCAGTCAAAAGTTATATTCGTTTAAAGTTGAAAGTTCGATTTCTCAAATGTTTTGTTGTTTTTGAAAATTTGAACAACATCCACTTTCTTTTTCTCATCACTTATTTTTTTTGAAAGAATAGAGATTTATTGAACACATAAATAAAGAACCTTTTTTGGCACCAATATCTCCTTTACAACTTTATTGAATAAAATTACTATTAAGTAAAACAGAAATTTGTGACAAAAACTTAAAACCCTCAATAACTGATGTAAACGATGGAATTTGGGTATAGAAATTAGGTCCTTTGCGAGGCCAACTATGATTGTGTGAATCGATAAGAGATTCGATTTGATATATTATAGTAGTCGTTACGATAGCCACTCAAAAGTTATGGTTTAAAGTTGAAAATTCGATTTATCAAATGTTTTGTTGTTTTGAAAATGTGAACAATAGCCCCTTTCGTTCTCTCCTCACTTATTTTTTTTGGAAGAATAGAGATTTATTGACCACATAAATAAATAATCCTTGGTTGGCACCAATATCTCCTTTATAGATTTATTGAATAAAATCGAAAGTAAGTAAAATGGAAATTTGTGACAAAAACTTAAGACCCTCTTTAAGTGATGTAAACGATGGAATTTAGGTACAGAAATCAAGTTCCTTTGTGAGGCCAACATTGATTGTGTGAATATATTCGAGCTTTGATTTGATATATTATAATAGTCGTTACGATACCCCAGTCAAAAGTTATGGTCATTTAAAGTTGGAAGTCTGATTCATCAAATGTTTTGTTATTTTTGAAAAAGGGAACAGTAGCCCTTTCCTTTTCTCTTCTCTTATTTTTTTTGGAAGAATTGAGATTTATTGACCGCATAAATAAAGAGCCCTTGGTCGGCACAAATATATCCTTTACCACTTTATTGAATAAAATTAAAAGTAAGTAAAACCAAAATTTGCGACAAAAACCTAAAACACTCGGTAAGTGATGTAAACAATGGAATTTAGGTACTAAAATTAGGTTCTTTGGCGAGGCCAACACTAATTGTGTGAATCAATATGAGCTTTAATTTGATATATTATAATAGTCGTTACGATACCCTAGTCAAATATTATGGTCATTTAAAGTTAAAAAGTTTGATTCGTCAAATGTTTTGTTGTTTTTGAAAATGTGAACAGTAGCCCCTTTCTTTTTATCTTCTTTTTTTTCTGGAAGAATAGAGATTTATTCACCACATAAATAAGGAACCCTTTGTCGGCACCAAAATCTCCTTTACAGCACTATTGAATAAAATCGAAAGTAAGTAAAATGGAAATTTGTAACAAAAACTTAAAACACTCGGTAAATGATGGAATTTGGGTATAGAAATTAGGTTCCTTTTCGAGGCCAACACAGATTGTGTGAATTTATATGAGCTTCAATTTGATATATTATAATAGTTGTTACGATACCCCAATCAAAAGTCATGATCGTATAAAGTTGAAAGTCTGATTCATCAAATATTTTGTTATATTTTGAAAATGTGAATAGTAGCCCCTTTCCTTTTCTCTTCTCTTATTTTTTTTGGAAGAATAGAGATTTATTGACTACATAAATAAAGAAATATTGGTCGGTACAAATATCTCTTTTACAACTCTATTGAATAAAATTGAAAGTAAGTAAAACAGAAATTTGGGACAAAAAATTAAAACCCTCGATAACTTATGTAAACGATGAAATTTGGGTACATAAATCCGGTTCTTTTGCGAGGCCAACACAAATTGTGTGAATCGATACGAGCTTTGATTTGAAATATTATAAAAGTCGTTACGATACCGCAGTCAAAAGTTATGGTCGTTTAAAGTTAAAAGTCTAATTCATCAAATGTTTTGTTGTTTTTGAAAATTTGAACAACAGTCCCTTTCTTTTTCTCATCACTTATTTTTTTTGGAAGAATAGAGATTTATTGACCACATAAATAAAGATCCCTTGGTCGGCACAAATATCTCCTTTACATCTTTATTGAATAAAATCAACAGTAAGTAAAATGGAAATTTGCGACAAAAACTTAAAACTCTCAGTAAGTGATGTAAATGATGAAATTTGGGTATAGAAATCAAGTCCTTATCGAGGCTAACTCTAATTGTATGAATCGATAAGAGCTTCGATTTGACATATTATAATAGTCGTTACGATACCCGAGTCAAAAGTTATGGTCATTTAAAAATTAAAATTTCGATTTATTAAATGTTTTGTTGTTATTGAAAATGTGAACACTAGCCCCTTTTTTTCTCTTATCTTATTTTGTTTGGAAGAATTGAGATTTATTGACCACATAAATAAAGAACACTTGGTCGGCACAAATATCTCCTTTACAGCTCTATTGAATAAAATTGAAAATACATAAAACAAAAATCTGCAACAAAAACTTAAACCCCTCGATAACTGATGTAAACGATGGAATTTAGGTACAGAAATTAGGTTCTTTTGTGAGCTAAACATAGATTGTATGAATCGATACAAGCTTCGATTTTAAATACTATAAAAGTCGTTATGATACCCTAGTCAAAAGTTATAGTCGTTTTAAGTTGAAAGTTCGATTTCTCAAATATTTTGTTATTTTTGAAAATTTGAACAGCAGCCACTTTCTGTTTCTTACCACTTTCATTTTCAAAAGTTATAGTCGGCACCAAAATCTCCTTTATAGCTCTATTGAATAAAATCAAAAGTAAGTAAAACGGAAATTTACGACAAAAACTTAAAACAATCGGTAAATGATGTAAACGATGGAATTTGGGTATAGAAATTAGGTTCCTTTTCGAGGCCAACACAGATTGTGTGAATTGATATGAGCTTCGATTTGATATATTATAATAGTCGTTACAATATCTCAGTAAAAAATTATGATCGTATAAATTTGAAAGTCTGATTCATCAAATGTTTTGTTATTTTTGAAAATGTGAACAGTTGTTCCTTTCCTTTTCTCTTCTCTTATTTTTTTTGGAAGATTAGAAATTTATTGACCACATAAATGAAGAACCCTTGGTCAGCACAAATATCTACTTTACAGGTCTATTGAATAAAATTGAAAGTAAGTAAAACAGAAATTTGCGACATAAATTTAAAACCCTCGTTAAGTGATGTAAACAATGGAATTTGGTTACGGAAATCAAGTTCCTCTACGAGGCCAACACAGATTGTGTGAATCGATACGAGCTTCAATTTGATATATAATAATAGTCGTTACGATATCTCGTCAAAAGTTATGGTCGTTTAAAGTTAAAAGTCTGATTTATCAAATGTTTTGTTGTTTTTGAAAATGTGAACAGTAGCATTTTCTTTTTGTCTTCTCTTATTTTTTTGGAAGAATAGAGATTTATTGACCACATAAATAAAGATCCCTTGGTCGGCACAAATATCTTCTTTACAGTTCTATTGAATAAAATTAAAAGTAAGTAAAATAGAAATTTGTGACAAAAACTTAAAAACCTCGATAATTGATGTAAACGATGGAATTTGGGTATAGAAATCAGGTTCTTTTGAGAGGCCAACACAGATTGTGTGAATCGATACACAACAAAAGGAATCTGTATATAAAGAGAAGTATCATTTTTGAATGTTTCATGGGTGTCAACATGGGCCTCTTCATCAGGACCCACGACTTGTGTTATAAGAATATCATCACAACAACGTATTTCTTACAAACCATGAGAATCTGCAGCCCTGGTAGATGCTCTTTGCAAGTTTATAGCAAAGGCCTCTCCAAATTTGTCATTAAGAACTAAAACACCTCGATAAGCTTTTGCAAGAGGTTGGAGAACAGGAACTCTTACAGGGCAAGTCCCTGCACATAGAATGTCAACAACTGTATCGTGTCCATGAACTTTTCGACCCAGATTCTCCATCCATTTATTTGCTGTCTTTTCTAGGTAAGTATAATTGGGATGATTTAAGGAATGAGGAACAGATCCAGGGCCAAAAGTATTAGGCCCACTAGCACACACAATAATCCTATTATTGCCTCTAGACCTTTTGATTACCCCTGAGACATCGCTTCTGATGGCCCTTTAATTATAGCAAGAGCGACCTTAACTGCTGTACCTAGGCACCGATCTCTTGAAGCTTCTGGAATGTTCAATTTGTATGGCCTCAGTGATGAGAATACAACATGTGATACTGGCAATGAAGCATACATTGGCGAAAAGTATAAGCCAGTTCTATAAATCATTCCCTTCAATGATTCCTGAGTTGGAGACTTATCACCAGGAAGCACATCAACAGATGCAATTGATTCCTCTGAGAAATCATAAACTGATACTGTCCGACCATACAAGATGATACCAATTCTTGTTGTTGGGGAAAGTGAGTCAACAAAGGCATGCAAAGAACCCTGTAAATGCCAGAGGTGAGGCTCATCTAAACACTCATCTATTACAAGAACAATGGGTGTAGACATTCTTGAATCAGAAACTGGAATAAAGGGAGGTCTTTTGTTCCCAGTTTGGACATAGTCAACCATAGTAGGTGACTACTCTAGAAATTTATGCAGATCATCCCTACTGGGAGCTACATATTCTCCCTTACTTTGGTTCAGTTTCCCATAAATTGCACACTACCACTGGCCTGAGCCAAGTAAGATTTTGCAATAGACATTTGCATAAGCTCCACAACCAGTGCAGCGGTGTGGATCACGTTGTATAATTTGAGGTCCAGGTAAGATTTCCCTACCAGAAGATATCAATGCTCCAAAACCCAAACTAGGTATGTTTGCTAGCTTCTTCTGTTTTAATACCTACATAATAAATCAAGGGGAGAAGACTTCAAAATAATGACCAAATTTCAGGGAAAAAATACATACAACTTCAAACATAATCATTAAAAAAAAGAGCATGAAAACAATGTATATGTGAAACCAAACAACATAGACCACTTTGTGTGTAAAACATAGTATGCAAATGTATATGTGAGTGCGTTTATACTGGTTATGAGAATTGTGAAATACAAGAGAAGTGTGTTTTACCATCTTCCAAAATACACAGTTGATTGCAGGAATTGATGTCTGAAGGTAGGAGAAAAAGGAAATTACCTTATTGGTAGAGAACAATACATATGGTGCTTCTTCAGTGTGCAGTGTATCCTCTGTAACATTGGTAGCTTGGTAGTGCAACTCAACTGATCCATTTGAAAAATAAGAAGGGGAGGATGTCAACAAAGATGAACCAAATGAAAAAGGAACCGGTTGGGGAGTTGCTGGTGAGGCACGAAAAGGTATAGCAGCGGGCCTGACGGGCGAAGTAAAGACAGGAGGTCCTAGGGGAGTGCTCAAATGAGGGGCAGGGCTGCCAGTTTTCATACCATTGGCAGATGATAGTACATTTGACATTTTGGTAGAAGGTGAAGGAACCTGATCTTGCTGAAACTTTGGCGTATGAAACCTCGGATCACCGGGTGGAACTAGTGGTGGAGGTATATGACTTTTCTTAGGTTGAGAACTTGGTGTTTCTGGTAATGAGGGATTGGTAGGACCAGAGTACCCAACAGAATGTTGTGCTGGACTGGCCATTGAATCCAAACTTTAATTACTGAAGAAACCTCAAAGACCATAAACAAGGATCGATTAGTACGGAAAATAACAATCTATAAACAAAGCTAGTACTAAAGAGAGCTTATGAACAAAAGGACTTGATTCTGCTGGCAACAATACATAGTGATGATCAATTGCATAAATTGATTAGAAACAATATAAGCGACAAAAATAGTTAGTAAATGTTGAAGCTCCAAGATCTTATTATGCCCTAGGATTGGACGTTGCTAAAGAGTGTGCGATTCCTTAGACCATAAAAATTATGGCCCTAGGCCCTAGACCACAACTAAAAAATCAAGCCTTTGATAAATTAGTATTAAGTAGTATTAAAATTATTAATGAATTTTATTAAAAAGAAGCATAATTAAAACCTACTCTAATCTTAGTATAGATTGTGTTTACCAAAAGAATCAAACCTTTACCACTGCACTAGAGGACAGTAGGCAATGTAAATATAAGTAAATAAAAACATTATACAGAAAATACCAATCTCATTATGATGAAGAAAATACTATCAATTTCTTGCTTTCAGATAAATTACAACACTACAATAATAACTAACTATGACTATTAATTTTCTAATTAAATTATTTCATGAATGTGTATTATTATTTTATTATTACTTTTTTTAATCTTGGCATTCCAAGTTTTTGACAATTAATTTTTATTTAAAATGAAAATTAACAGGGAAATTAAGATGAAAAACTTCAAGTTCTCAGAAATTCACAAATTATTAATCATTCAACAAATCCAGAAAAGAAAAAAAAACAAAATGTATTAAGTAGTTCATGATAACACTTTAGAATGGTTCAAATGCTCACAAAGCATCATATCAGATAACTAAACTAACTGATAGCACAATATCATACAAGAATGAGTATTCTAAGCATAAAGAATAAAACTGAAACTATTAAATCAAAACCTTCATGATGTAACAGATCCCAATTACATACATTACCTAATACTAAAAGGCAACCAAACAAAATATCGGAAACTACAATTTAATGATCCAAATGTAACCACAAACTAAACGAAAATGAGAGATTTTCTTTGATTTGCTAGAATCACGAAAACTATCTTCAGAGTATAACGAAAAAATCATTTGAACTATTATCTACTAACCCAAATTTGAGAATCACAAGCTAATAGAGGTATCTTACATATTACAGAAGAGGAAAAGATTGATGGGAAATGGCAAATCAATACTATGGGAGAGTGAACTGTGGAGACTATTGTCTTCGAGAGTGGTAGATACGAAGCTTAGATGGGAAGAGTTTTGACCGGCGTCGACGAAGGAAAGAAATAAATTAGGATGAGCAGAATCGAAATTATCAAAAGGATTGGGGCTTTGGCTAGGTTTCTCAAGTGTGTTTTTTCCCCGTCAATGACGGGTCTTCCTTTTTATTTTCATATCTTTAACGATTTTATTTTGGTATATTAAGTCATTTATTAGTGTAAGAAAAAACATTTATTAGGGTGTAAGGTAGAATAAAAAATTGAGTCTTTATATCTAATAATAACAAAAAATCATATTTAATATATATTAAAATAATCATAAATTTAATCTTAACTTACATTATTATCAAACCTCTTATTATTTTTATTAAAAAAATATTATTGATAAATTAATATTTTTTTTGCTTAAAACATATCTTTTAATTACTAACTTGTTTTTATTCATTTTTTTCACTATATTGATAATTTTATACTGATAATTTTAAGTATATGCATATATGAAAACTATTTTTTAAAAATAATTTTCAAACTTATAAAAAAATCATATTGTTAAACTAAAAAATATTAAAAAATTATCAAAAATAATATTTTTAAAATTTATAACAATAATAATAACACACTTATCTTACATTAAGATTTGTATGAATTAGTATTGGGAAGTGTTATTTTTATTATTATAAGTTTTAGGAATTTTTGTATTAGAGTTTTTTCAAAAATATTATATATAAATAGTAATGATAAAAAAAATTTGATAATAAATTTGTATTATTATTATATATATATATATATATATATTATCATTTTTATAATACAATAACTTATAATAAAAATTATTTAGTATTATTCAAGTAGCAGATATGCGATCCTAACGACCTGAAATACCTTGCTAGTATGATAATGGTAACATTGTTGTTTAAGAAGTTCATGTGTAAAAGACATGGATCACCCTGTGTCGTATAAGACCTCAAGAAGCTCGTATAAAGGGACTTGAAGATGGCGACCTGATCCCATATAGAGCTAATTTTTGTAAATAACAACTTACATCGAGCGTATATTAATGTTACCTCAATATTTGTATAATAAATACTATAAATACCTTCTTAGCTCTTATCATTATCAACATTCTATACTTCTCTCTAGAATCAATAAAACCCTAACATACTAAAATCTCTCCAAACAATTGGCATTCATCGTGAAGTTTTAAATCTTTCTAGTTTTTATTAGCATTTGAGACTTTGTATTTTATACTCTGGAGAAGCAACTCGTGTCTTAGAGACACTCATTCCACTCAAAATGACAAGTCCATCATCACATATCGAGTAAACTAATAGCCTCACTCACCCAACCTTAGAATTTGATCTTAATGACCAGATGCATCGCTTCTTGCCACTCATGACATCGCATGATGACCATAAACAGGGTCTCACTAGGCCCTTAGTTAGTGAAGATGGGCAATCCTCATCCTGCATAACACGACCAAACCAAAGAGGACAACTCCACGATCCACAAGTTCAATAAGCTATAGCTTCGAAAGTACATCTCTTGAAAATGATGCCATGTTGAAAAGTCTTCAAAGATAGATAACTGAGCTGCAACAAGTTTTACTAATTCTCAAAGAGAAAATAATAAACTTAGATCTAGGTTGGTATAGGAGGAATATTTGGAGGCAAAGAGTTCATTCCATACTTCTAGTCCACTTGTATTGGACAGTCACCAACCTAGGATAGGACATGCATCACGTACTTCTTACCCATAACAACTTGATGGAGTTAAAGAATAACACCAATCTATAATTCCAACCCTCAATTTCATTCCAAAACTTGCTCCCAACATATTTGGGTTTAGGGAGTACTGTTGCCACACGATTTCTGACTTCATCAGGTTGTCCAAGTAGTACCTTTGAGCAAAAATTTAAAGACATGAAGGAGAAAATATGGGCCAAAATGGATGATCGGTTTAAAGGGCATGAGAAGTTAATACCTTGTGGCGACATCAAAACTATGTGTAATCAATTATCTACACCACCTTTCTCGAATGCCCTTGAGTTAACGACACTGCCACTAAAATTTACAACCCCCAAATGTCCCCATATAAGGGGACGAAAGACCTAGTGGCCCATGTTTTTCACTTCAAGATGGTCATGGCTATTGTGAACCTCCCTAAGGACAAAAGAGAAGCCATGTACTATAAATTGTTTGCAGCCACCTTCTAAGAAATGGCACAACAATGGTTCATTGAGATACCACCCAAGAGTATAAAAAGCTTTGATGCATTGGTAAAGGCATTTGTTAGTAATTATGCATGTAATAAGCCAATAAGGAGTGAGTCACACCATTTTTTCTCAGTTATACAAGAGGACGAGGAGACCATTGAAGCCTATACGAGGAGGTTCAAGATGAAAAGGATGGAGATTTCACAATGTCTTGATTACATAGCCATTGAAGCTTTCCACAAAGGTATTAAATGGGATATTGGCCTGTTCATTGAGTTAACTAAGACCACCCTCTAATCTCAAGATATGCTCTATAAAGAGACCCAAACGTTTGTCAATGTGAAAAGGGTGATAAATAGAGCCTTAACCAAGACTATCCTAGTTAAAAGAGAGAAGGACATAAATATTAAGTGTTCTATAAGGACACATGTCATTGGACCAGATATTATAGACACCTTAAATAGGAGAATGAATATTTACTCTCGGAAGGATATTTGGGGGATATAGTTGATAGAATTGGGGGTCCGTGGGAAGAAAACCAGGGAAGCAACAACCTCAATTAGCCTCCCTAACCCCCAAATATGGTTTCTAGAGGTGCAAACATACCCAATCAGCTTCTTCAAGGGGATGCTTGCATAATCTACACCATACACGGTGGCCAATCATGTTGGATTATTCCAATAATTCTAGGTAAAGGTATGCCAAGAAAGCTAGAGATATAAACCAATTAGTATATAATTTGAAGCATTAAGGGTTGATTTATCCTATCATCATCTAAGGACGGAAGATCCTTCCACTTCATGACAATCCTTTGGTCATCACTGCCAAAATCGTACATTGTGAGGTACGCATAATTCTTATAGATAATGACAGCTCCTCAGATTTATTATATTTATCTACCTTAATGGATATAGGGATAAATCCTAAAAAGATCATGCAACGGCAGATGCCATTGGTGGGTTTCAATAGCAGTGTGACCATATTAGTAGGGACCATACATTTATCAGTTTTTGTGGAAAGAGTCATCATTCTTACAAATTTCATGGTGTTGAATACTCCCACATCCTATAGCGCAATTTTAGGTTGACTTTGGATCCACAAGATGAAAGTAGTCCCCTCCACATATCATCAGCTCATTAAGTATCCTACTGTTAAGGGGATCATAGAGATAAAGGGAGAGCAAGACAAGGGGACGATTTATTATAATGCCACTATGAAAAGTACATTACCCCCAATACTGAAGTAGTAATCAAAGAACAAAAATTGATTGAATAGGGGGATGACACTCCTAGAAGGAAGATAGACCATGGCAATAAAACCCTGATGATTATGAAATAATTTATATAGGAGACCCAGGAGTGGAAAAATCTATAAAGATTAGTTCAAAGCTAGCCTAAAAGTTAAGAGCTTCACTCATTCAATTCTTAAGGGACAACCCTAACGTTTTTGCATGGAAACTAGAAGATATGTCTAGCATCGATCTTGAAATAATTTCACATGAATTATGTGTCGAACACACCAAAAAACAATTCAGCAACACAAATAGAGGTTCGCCTAAGATAAAAGTGATATCATTAAGAAGAAGGTCATCTCTTTAAAAAGTGTAGACTGAATTCATGAAGTATGTTACCCCACCTAGCTACTGAACGTGGTATTGGCAAATAAAGAGGATGATGAGCATAGAATGTGCATTGTTTTTATGGATCTTAATACAGTGATGCCAAAAGATTACTTCCCATTGCCAAATATTGATCGCTTGGTTGATGTCACTGTCTAATATTATGTTTAACTTATATTTTTTTATGATTTATTAAAATATTAAGATTTTTATTTATCAATTCATATAAATAAAAAAATTTTTTAAATAGAATTACGCAAGGAATAATAATTGATTAATTTTTTACTTAATTTAAAATTTAAAGAATATCAAAATATATAATATGTTTAATATATTGATATTTAAACTATGGTGTATCGACAAATATATTTATAAATGGAGTATATATTATCACTCAATTTTTAACACGTCATTATTAAAGTTAAGATAGTCATATATTTATGAAAATGCAAACTCATATCTTCATTATTAATAATAATAATTATTATTCAATAATATCAACTTTATTTAAATATAATATTATATAAAACTGGAAAGTCTATCCATAACTAATTAATTTATTATAATTAATTAAAAATTTATACAATCTTAAAATATATGATATGTTTAAAACATAAATACTTAAATTAGATTATATTATAAAATATATAGATAATTAAAATATATCTCATTATTAATTTTAGATATATTATTATTGATATTAGTAAGATCATTTAATTATAAGATAAAATAATAGAAAAAAATATCATAGAATTACATTAGGTTAGATAAAGTCCACTAGATTTTATATAATATATTAAAAGTCTATTAAATTTAAAAAATATTAAATTAAAAATATGTGAAAATCTTTATCTATGTTTTTAAAGTTAATGGATCTTTACTATCTATTTTTTTAAATTTAATGAACTTGTGTATTACAATAGATGTTTATTAGATTTGAAATATAAGATATTTTATGTTAGAACTTTTGGTAACTTACCTTTTAAATTTAATAAATTTATAGATTATTAATTAAAAAAAGTGTATTCAATAAAATTGAGAATTTTTTTGATATATTTAAAACTTTAAAATATCTACGTATTTTAATAATTTTTAATATTTAATTACGTTTTATATTCACAATATATGAAATAATTTATAAAAAAATTAAAATTTTTATTTTGTTATAATTATGCACATAATGTATATATAACGATAAAAATATATTTAATTTTAGATATAATTATAATTTTTAAAATGTAAATTATTAGATATATTTTTATTTTATTTATACATTAGGAAAATAATTATAATAAAATAAGTTTTTGGCAAAAATTATGTTATACGACGTAATTAACTTAGTTTTAAAGACTTAACTTATCGTCATTAGCCCAAAAAAAAAAAAAAAAAAAGAGCATACCATTTATTAAACTTTTTAAGTTAAAGTGTACAATTCGGCACCCAGTAAAAAATATTTGACACAGAGTTCCATTTTTAAGACAAAAACCCTAATATGAAGGTACGCTAAACGTTAGATTCATGTGGATTGTGGAAATCTATTGCGTAATTGACAGCAAATTCAATCGCAAGGGCACTTGTAAACGAGAAGCTGGAAACTTTGACACAGGAGAAAGTGAGGCAATAGACAATCTTTTATCGCTTCGGTTACGGGACTCGTTGCACAAAATAGTAGTTAGCGAACACATTGATCGAAGGCATTAAGTGGGAAAAACGGCTGAAGATTTTGAGTGTCCTGTTAGGCTTGTTAATTTTGTTTCCGAGGAACAGGTACTTTTTCCCCACTCTTTTACGTGCAGTGTTTTGCGCGCTAGAATGATACCCTAGGGAAGATTTTGAGATTGCTTGAAGTGATTATGATGGTTTGGTTGTGACTCAGTTGGATGAATCTAAGAGAACAAGGGGTGAAAGGGTCGAAGATGGAACTGCCCAGCGGGATAGACCCCTTTACGAGGTTGGCTTCTGCTTGCTTTTTAGTTTTCATTATTTATGAAGTCAATCCAATGAATAATCAGTCTTTGAATCTTTGATATTCCCCGCAAAATGCAGATTTTGAAGGAGAATAAAGACAAGAAGGATGCAGAATTTAATGAAAGATTCAAGCATCGTTAGTCCATTTTATGATTTGTCTCTTTGTTTTCCAAATGCTTGTAGTTCTCTTTTTTCTGGTTTAGTTTATCGTTGGAGAATATACTGGTATATTTGTTGGAACATCAGCTTGTTTGCTAATCAGTACTTTTATGCTGCAGGACCTCCCAAAGCTTTGGATGACGACGAGACTGAGTTCCTTGATAATTTAGAGCTTGTAAGTTTTCCGCTTTAAATTATTGTTTACCAATTTGCCTGTTGGGTACATGCTTTCAGATTTAAATCCTTGTTTTTTACCAATGTATTTGTTGGTATATGCTTTAAGCTTTAAATCCTTGTTTATCAATGTGTCTGTTAGGCATAAACATGACCT
Organism: Hippophae gyantsensis; assembly: GCA_030763125.1. NCBI lineage: Eukaryota > Viridiplantae > Streptophyta > Magnoliopsida > Rosales > Elaeagnaceae > Hippophae > Hippophae gyantsensis. The sequence continues at coordinate 54,807,959 of CM061028.1, forward strand.
TTCTTTTATGCCATTCGCATTTGGATACTCTCTAGAGCTCCCACTTAATTGCCTTCTGGCTTTTAAATCTGTTTTATGAGGTTTCACTTTTTAATCTTGAATTGTATTTATATTTCAGCTTAAAATTATTCATCCAAATCTTGCTTGCACCACAAACCTATATTGTTTTGACTTAGAATTATCTCATAGTTTTTTCTTATTAAAGAAAAAAAAAACTCATAGTTGCTATTCGATCTTAATTTTATTTACTTTCATACCTAGTATGCTTCTTAATTTCTTTCGCCCTTCACTTCAGTCAAGGAGGGAATATGAAAAACAGGTGGAAGACGAGGAAGCACAACAACTTCGAACTTTTCAGGTATATTTATACTCAACTTCGTAGTTTTTGTTTACTTTTATATGCACGCACTTGACATATGGAGCTTAACTATAAAAGATTCTTCAGAATTATCTTAGGTTCATCCTAAGAAAGTTACTATAATATGGAGTTCCTAATATGAGAAAGTTATAATGTGACAATTTATTGAGAATGCTAATGGTTATTGGTAATGCGTGGTGAAGATTTCATACATTTTGCTTTCAATGTATGCCGTTTAAAGTTTTGACTTTAGCAAATATTGAGTGTATTCACGTAGGGTTTAAAGAGCAAAGCTTTTTCTATCATATGAACTTGCATGGGATATGTTATGTACTTTCGGTTGATAAGAACCAAACTTCAAGCATCATACTAATTATATGTTATTTTGGATCAATAGCTTAGAGGGCCTTTCAGGAAAGAATCTTGTGGACTGCATACATATGCTTACATTGGATGCCATGTTCTTGAAAGTCAATGTTGTACCTGGTTTCTTTGACCTTATGATGAGTTGTATGCTTTAGATTCATCATGGATGTAGTTAGGGGGGCTTTGCTATCTAATTGCTTTATCAAATCAACATTAGATGGTACTATAGACTTAGAAAGTTTGATCTCAATCTTGTCTAATCTGTGCTGAGCAGTTAGTGATTTTATAACTTATTTAGCAGGCTTTAGATTTTGTACATTTTTCTGTCACTAGTGCAATGGCTTATTGTGCTTTCTTAGTTGATTTCAGAAGCTCTACTTCTTGCAGTTCACATCTCTATCATAGCCTTTCAACCTGATCATGTTTTAAAAGAAGGCACAGAGCTATTAACTTAAGTATTAAACACTTGACTACTAAAAGACTCTTTCCTCCAGACATATCATTAAATTAAAACTAAAATTTAAAAGGAAGTCCTAAATCACAAGTACACCTGAGATTGTAACTTAAGCACTTCTTGATTCAAAAGTTCACTTTTTTCCTTTTTTCCTTTTTTCCTTTTTCCTTTTTCCTTTTTTCTTTTATTTCTCTTTTTATTTTTTATTTTTTTGCCAAAGTTGACATAATAACATCTTTCAGTTGCAATAATGTATTCTATGAGGATCTAACTAGAGAAAATGTCACAGATTTCTTTCCTTATTTAGTGGCTTTGTTGTTTAATTGTTTTATCAAATAAACATTAGATGGTACTGCAGAATTAGAAAGTTTGATCTCAGTCTTGTCTAATCTGTTCTGAGTTTTTAGTGATTTTATAACATCTTTAGCAGCTTTAGATTTAGCAGATTCCTCTGTCACCAGTGCCACAACTTCTTGTGTTTCTTAGTTGATTTCAGAAGCTCCACTTCTTGTAGTTCACGTCTCTGTCTTAGCCTTTCAACCTGATCATGTTTTAGAAAAAAACACAGAGCTATTAGCTTAAGTATTAAACACTTGACTATTAAAAGACTCCTTCATCCAGACATATCATTAAATTAAAACTAAAATCTAAAAGGAAGTCCTAAATCACAAGTATACCTAAGCCTGCAACTTAAGCACTTCTTGATTTCAAAATTTCATTTTTTTCCTTTTTCCTTTTCTCTTTTATTTTTTCATTTTTCATAGTTGACAAAATAACATCTTTCGGTTGCAATAAAGTTGTCTGCGAGGATCTAACTAGAGAAAATGTCTCAGATTTCTTTCCTTGTTTAACGACTTTACTGTCTAATTGTTTTATCAAATCAACATTAGATGGTACTGTAGACTTAGAAAGTCTGATCTCAGTCTTATCTAATCTGTCATGAGGAGCTAATCATTTTATAACATCTTTTGTAGCTTTAGATTTAACAGATTTCTCTATCACTAGTGCCATGGCTTCTTGTGCTTTCTTATTTGATTTTAGAAGCTCCACTTCTTGTAGTTCACATCTCTGTCTTAAGCATTCAACCTGATCATGTTTTAGAAAAGGTATAAAGCTATTTGTATTAAACACTTGACTACTAAAAGACTCCTTCTTCCAGGCATATCGTTAAATTAAAACTAAAAGCTAAAAAGAAGTCCTAAATCACAAGTATACCTGAGCCTACAACTTAAGCACTTCTTGATTCAAAAGTTCATTTTTTTGCTTTTTTTGCTTTTTTCTTTTATTTCTCTTTTTTTTGCCATAGTTGACAAAATAACATCTTTCAGCTTTAATAAAATTGTCTGCGAGGATTTAACTAGAGAAAATGTGTTAGATTTCTTTCCTTGTTTAACGGCTTTGTTGTGTAATAATTTTATCAAATCAACATTAGATGGTACTGTAGACTTAGAAAGTTTGATCTCAGTCTTGTCTAATTTGTCATGAGGAGTTAGTCATTTTATAACATCTTTCGCAGTTTTAGATTTTGTACATTTTTCTGTCACTAGTGCCATGGCTTATTGTGCTTTCTTAGTTGATTTCAGAAGCTCCACTTCTTGTAGTTCACATCTCTGTCTTAAGTATTCAACATGATCATGTTTTAGAAAAAGGCATAAAGCTATTTATATTAAACACTTGATTACTAAAAAATCCTTTTTCTAGGCATATAATTAAATTTAAACTAAAAGCTAAAAGGAAGTCCTAAATCACAAGTATACTTGAGCTTGCAACTTAAGTATTTCTTGATTCAAAAGTTCATTTTTTTCTTTTTTGCCTTTTTTCTTTTCTTTCTCTTCTTTTTTTTTCTTTTGCCATAGTTGACAAAATAACATCTTTCACCTGCAATAAAGGTGTCTACTAGGATCTAACTAGAGAAAATGTCTCAGATTTCTTTCCTTGTTTAGCGACTTTATTGTCTAATTGCTTTATCAAATCAACATTACATAGTATTGCAGGCTTAGAAAGTCTGATCTCAGTCTTGTCTAAACTGTCATGAGGAGTTAGTCATTTTATAACATCTTTTGCAGCTTTAGATTTAGCAGATTTCTCTGTCACTAGTGCCATAACTTCTTGTGCTTTCTTAGTTGATTTCAGAAGCTCCATTTATTGTAGTTCACATCTCTATCTTAGGCATTCAACGTGATCATGTTTTAGAAAAAAAACATAAAGTTATTAGTATTAAACACTTGATTACTAAAAGACTTCTTAAGGAAGTCCTAAATCACAAATATACTTGAGCCCGCAACTTAAGCACTTCTTGATTTCAAAATTTTATTTTTTTTCCTTTTTTCTTTTCTTTGTCTTTTTTTTTTCATTTTCCATAGTTGACAAAATTACATCTTTCACCTGCAATAAAATTGTCTGCGAGGATCTAACTAGAGAAAATGTCTCATATTTCTTTCCTTGTTTAGCAGCTTTGTTGTCTAAATGCTTTATCAAATCAACATTACATGGTATTGCAGACTTAGAAAGTTTGATCTCAATCTTGTCTAATCTGTCTTAAGCAGTAGCTCCACTTCTTGCAGTTCACATCTCTCCCTTAGGCTTTCAACCTGACCATGTTTTAAAAAAATGCACAAAGTTATTAGTTTATGTACTAAACACTTAATTACTAAAAGACTCCTTCCACCAGGCCTATTATTAAATTAAAACTAAAATATTAAAGGAAGTCCTAAATCACAAGTATACCTGAGATCGTAACTTAAGTACTTCTTGATTCAAAAGTTCATTCTTTTTCCTTTTTTCCCTTTTTCTTTCCTTTCTCTTCTTTTTTTAACATAGTTGACAAAATAACATATTTTTGCGATAATAAAGGTGTCTGCGAGGATCTAACTAGAGAAAATGTCTTAGATTTATTTCCATGTTTAGCGGCTTTGCTGTCTAATTGCTTTATCAAATCAACATTAGATGGTACTGCAGACTTAGAAAGTCTGATGGAGTGTTGTCTAATCTATCCTGAGCAGTTAGTGATTTTATAACGTCTTTAGCAGGGTTTAGATTTAGTAGATTCCTCTGTCACCAGTGCCATGACTTCTTGTGCTTTTTAGTTCATTTCAAAAGCTCCACTTCTTACAATTCACATCTCTGTTTTAGGCTTTCAACCTGATCATGTTTTAGAAAAAAGGCACATAGCTATTAGCGTAAGTATTAAACACTTACTACTAAAAGACTCATTCCTTTAGGCATATCATTAAATTAAAACTAAAATCTATAAGGAAGTCCTAAATCAGAAGTATACATAGCCCGCAACTTAAGCACTTCTTAATTCAAAAGTTCATTTTTTTCCTTTTTCCTTTTTCCTTTTCTTTCTCTTCTTTTATTTTTGCCACAGTTGACAAAATAACATCTTTCACGTGCTATAAAGGTGTGTGCAAGTATCTAACTTGAGAAATTGCCTCAGATTTCTTTCCTTGTTTAGCGACTTTGATGTCTAATTGCGTTATCAAATCAACATTAGATGGTACTGCAGACTTAGAAAGTGTGATGACGTGTTGTCTAATCTGTCATTGGCAGTTAGTGATTTTATAACATCTTTAGCAGGGTTTAGATTTTGCAGATTCCTCTGTCACCAGTGCCAAAACTTCTTGTGTTTTTTAGTTCATATCAAAAGCTCCACTTCTTACCGTTCACTTCTCTATCTTAAGCTTTCAACCTAATCATGTCTTAGAAAAAGGCATAGAACTATTAGCTTAAGTATTAAACACTTAACTATTAAAAGACTCCTCCCTCTAGGCATATCATTAAATTAAAACTAAAATCTAAAAGGAAGTCCTAAATCACAAGTATACACGAGCCATGACTTAAGCATTCCTTGATTCAAAAGTTCATTTTTTTTCCTTTTTCTTTTTTTTTTCTCTTTTTTTGCTTTAGTTGACAAAATAACATCTTTCAGCTTTAATAAAGTTGTCTACGAGGATCTAACTAGAGAAAATGTCTCAGATTTCTTTCCTTGTTTAGCGGCTTTGTTGTCTAATTGTTTTATCAAAACAACATTAGATGGTACTACAGACTTACAAAGTTTGATCTCAGTCTTGTCTAATCTGTCATGAGCACTTAGTGATTTTATAACATCTTTAGCAGGGTTTAGATTTTATAGATTTCTATGTCACCAGTGCCATAACTTCTTGTGCTTTCTTAGTTGATTTCAGAAGCTCCAATTCTTGCAGTTTACATGTCTGTCATAGCCTTTCAACCTGATCATGTTTTAAAAGAAGGCATAGAGCTATTAACTTAAGTATTAAATACTTGACTACTGAAAGACTCCTTCCTCCAGGCATATCATTAAATTAAAACTAAAACCTAAAAAGAAGTCCTAAATCACGTGATTATTATCACAAATACCCCTAAGGTTTTGTGTTTCTTTAAAATTACCCCTGAGTTTTATTTAATATCAAAAATGCCAACAAACGTTGTCAACGTTATATTTCCGTTTAACATTAGGGGTAAAATGATAATTTCATCCCTATACATATATCACTTCCGCGGGAAAAAATCAAAAATATCCGTGAGGTTTTCAATATCTTCAGTAATACCATTAATGTTTAAAAAAAAACTACAATACCCTTGAGATTTAAGATATATTCAAAAATGCCCTTATTATTTAACATAAGCATAAAAAAGTTGTAAAAAATTACATCAATATCAGAAAAATTCTTTTCTACCTCTGCCTATATAGCTTTTTGTATATTACTGTTGAGAATATTATTGCAAATACCTCTTGATGTTTTGCTTTTGTTTAAAAATACCCATGTTATAATAATTAATTTAACTTTATCAAAAATATCTCTGCTATAATAATTAATTTAACTTAATCAAAAATGTCCCTACTATACTCCTACTTCTCAATAACATAATATAAAATATTTTTCAAAAATATTTAACTTGATATTGTGTGCTTTGTTAACTTAATTTATCTTCAGGTGTATTTTTGAAAAATATTTTATATCGTGTTATTGAGAATTAGATATATTTTTTATGAAGATAAATTAAATATTGTAGCATGGACATTTTTGATGAAGTTAAATTAATTATTATAGCATGGATAATTTTGATGAAGTTAAATTAATTATTATAACAGGGGTAATTTTGATAAAATTAAATTAATTATTATAGCAGGGGTATTTTTGAAGAAAAGAAAAACTTGAAGGGTATTTACGATAATATTCTGAACGGTAATATTTAAAAAACTATATAGGCAGGAGTAGAAAAAACTTTTCAGATATTGATGTGATTTTTCACGGTTTTTTATGCTTTTGTTAAATAATAAGGGTATTTTTGAAGATATCTTAAACTTTAGGGGTATTGTAGTTTTTTTTAAACGTTAAGGGTATTTCTGAAGATATTGAAAACCTTGGGGGTATTTTTGATTTTTTCCCTAAATCACAAGTATATCTGAGTCCGCAACTTAAGCACTTCTTGATTCAAAAGTTCATTTTTTTTTCCTTTTTTTCATTTTTCTCTTCTGTCTTTTTTTTTACCATAGTTGACAAAATATCATCTTTTATGTGCAATAAAGGTGTGTGTAAGGATCTAACTAGAGAAAATGTCTGAGATTTCTTTCCTTGTTTAGCGGCTTTACTGTGTAATTGCTTTATCAAATCAACATTAGATGGTACCGCAAACTTAGAAAGTGTGATGAAGTGTTGTCTAATCTGTCCTAAGTAGTTAGTGATTTTATAATGTCTTTAGCATGTTTAGATTTAGCAGATTCCTCTGTCACCAGTGCCACAACTTTTTGTGCTTTTTAGTTCATTTCAAAAGCCCCATTTCTTACAGTTCACATCTTTGTGTTAGACTTTCAACCTGATCATGTTTTAGAAAAAGGCACAGAACTATTAGCATAAGTATTAAACACTTGACTACTAAAAGACTTCTTCCTTCACGCATGTTATTAAATTAAAACTAAAATCTAAAAGAAAGTCCTAAATCACAAGTAAACTTGAGCTTGTAACTTAAGCACTTCTTAATTCAAAAGTCATTTTTTTCCTATTTTCTTTTCTTTCTCTTCTTTTATTTTTGTTACCGTTGACAAAATAACCTCTTTCACGTGCAATAAAAGTGTGTGCAAGGATCTAACTAGAGAAAATGCCTCGAATTTCTTTCATTGTTTATTGACTTTGTTGTGTAATTGCTTTATCAAATCAACATTATATGGTAGTACAGACTTAGAAAGTGTGATGAAGTGTTGTCTAATCTGTCATGGACAGTTATTGATTTTATAACATCTTTAGCAGGGTTAAGATTTAGCAGATTCCTCTGTCACTAATTCCACAACTTCTTGTGCTTTTTAGTTCATTTCAGAAACTCCACTTCTTACAGTTCACTTCTCTATCTTAAGCTTTCAACCTAATCATGTTTTAGAAAAAGACATAGAGCTATTAGCTTAAGTATTAAACACTTGACTCTTAAAAGATTCCTCCTTCTAGCATATCATTAAATTAAAACTAAAATCTAAAAGGAAGCCCTAAATCACAAGTATACCTGATCCCGCAACTTAAGCATTCCTTGATTCAAAAGTTCATTTTTTTTCCTTTTTTTTTTTTTTTGCCATAATTGACAAAATAACATATTTTAGCTTTAATAAAGTTGTCTGTGAGGATCTAACTAGAGAAAATATCTCAGATTTCTTTCTTTGTTTAGCGGTTTTGTTGTCTAATAATTTTATCAAATCAACATTAGATGGTACTGTAGACTTAGAAAGTTTGATCTCAGTCTTGTCTAATCTGTCATGAGCAGTTAGTGATTTTATAACATCTTTAGCAGGGTTTAGATTTAGCAGATTTCTCTATCTCTAGTGCCACAGCTTCTTGTGCTGTCTTAGTTGATTTCAGAAGCTCCAATTCTTGCAGTTTACATGTCTGTCATAACCTTTTAACCTGATCATGTTTTGAAAGAAGGCACAGAGCTATTAACTTAAGTATTAAACACTTGACTACTAAAAGACTCATTCCTCAACTTAAGCACTTCTTTATTCAAAAGGTCACTTTTTTCCTATTTTTTTATTTTTTTTATTTTTTTGCCAAAGTTGACATAATAACATCTTTCAGTTGCAATAATGTTGTCTACGAGGATATAACTAGAGAAAATGTCACATATTTCTTTCCTTGTTTAGCGACTTTGTTGTCTAATTGCTTTATCAAATAAACATTATATGGTACTGTAGAATTAGAAAGTCTGATCTCGGTCTTGTGTAATCTGTTCTGAGTTTTTAGTGATTTTATAACATCTTTAGCGGCTTTAGATTTAGCATATTCCTCTGTCACCAGTGCCACAGCTTCTTGTGTTTTCTTAGTTGATTTCAGAAGCTCCATTCTTGTAGTTCACGTCTCTGTCTTAGCCTTTCAACTTGATCATGTTTTAGAAAAAAAGCACAAAGGTATTAGCTTAAGTATTAAACACTTGACTATTAAAAGACTCCTTCATCCACACATATCATTAAATTAAAACTAAAATCTAAAAGGAAGTGCTAAATCACAAGTATACCTAAGCCCGCAACTTAAACACTTCTTGATTTCAAAATTTCATTTTTTTCCTTTTTTCTTCTCTTTTATTTTTTCATTTTTCATAGTTGACAAAATAACATGTTTCAGTTGCAATAAAGTTGTCTGCGAGGATATAACTAGAGAAAATGTCTCAGATTTCTTTCCTTGTTTAGTGTCTTTACTGTATAATTACTTTATCAAATCAACATTAGATGGTATTGCAGACTTAGAAAGTCTGATCTCAGTCTTGTCTAATCTGTTATGAGGAGTTAGTCATTTTATAACGTCTTTCGTAGCTTTAGATTTAGCAGATTTCTCTATCACTAGTGCCATGGCTTCTTGTGCTTTCTTATTTGATTTCAGAAGCTCCACTTCTTGTAGTTCATATCTCTGTCTTAGGCATTCAACCTGATCATGTTTTAGAAAAGGCATAAAGCTATTTGTATTAAACACTTGACTACTAAAAGACTCCTTCTTCCAGGCATATCGTTAAATTAAAATTAAAAACTAAAAAGAATTCCTAAATCACAAGTATACCTGAGCCTGCAACTTAAGCACTTCTTGATTCAAAAGTTCATTTTTTTCCTTTTTTTCTTTTTCTTTTTATTTCTCTCCTTTTTTTTTCTTTTGCCATAGTTGACAAAATAACATCTTTCAGCTGCAATAAAGGTGTCTGTCGGGATCTAACTAGAGAAAATGTCTCAGATTTTTTTCCTTGTTTAGCGGTTTTATTGTCTAATTGCTTTATCAAATCAACATTAGATGGTACTGTAGACTTAAAAAGTCTGATCTCAGTATTGTCTAATCTGTCATGAGGAGTTAGTCATTTTATAACATCTTTTGCAGCTTTAGATTTTGTACATTTCTCTATCACTAGTGCCATGGCTTATTGTGCTTTCTTAGTTGATTTCGGAAGTTCCACTTCTTGTAGTTCACATCTCTGTCTTAAGCATTCAACCTGATCATGTTTTAGAAAAAAAGCATAAAGCTATTTGTATTAAACACTTGACTACTAAAACTCCTTTTTCCAGGCATATCATTAAATTTAAACTAAAAGCTAAAAGGAAATCCTAAATCACAAGTATACTTGAGCCTGCAACTTAAGCATTTCTTGATTCAAAAGTTCATTTTTTTCTTTTCTCTCTCTTTTTTTTTTCTTTTGCCATAGTTGACAAAATAACATCTTTCACCTGTAATAAAGGTGTCTGCCAGGATCTAACTAGCGAAAATGTCTCATATTTCTTTCTTTGTTTAGCGGCTTTACTGTCTAATTGCTTTATCAAATCAACATTAGATGGTACCGCAGACTTAGAAAGTTTGATCTTAGTCTTGTCTAATCTGTCACGAGGAGTTAGTCATTTTATAACATCTTTTACAGCTTTAGATTTAGTAGATTTCTCTGTCACTAGTGCCATGACTTCTTGTGCTTTCTTAGTTGATTTCAAATGCTCTATCTCTTGTAGTTCACGTCTCTGTCTTAGGCATTCAACGTGATCATGTTTTAGAAAAAAAGCATAAAACTATTAGTATTAAACACTTGACTACTAAAAGACTCTTTAAGGAAGTCCTAAATCACAAGTATACTTGAGTCCGCAACTTAAGCACTTCTTGATTTCAAAAGTTCATTTTTTTTCCTTTTTTCCTTTTTTTCATTTTTCTCTTCTTTCTCTTTTTTTGCCATAGTTGACAAAATATAATCTTTTATGTGCAATAAAGGTGTGTGCAAGGATTTAACTAGAGAAAGTGTTTGAGATTTCTTTCCTTGTTAAGCAGCTTTACTGTGTAATTGCTTTATCAAATCAACATTAGATGGTACCGCTGACTTAGAAAGTGTGATGAAATGTTGTCTAATCTGTCCTAAGTAGTTAGTGATTTTATAATGTCTTTAGCATGTTTAGATTTAGCAGATTCCTCTGTCACCAGTGCCATAGCTTTTTGTGCTTTTTAGTTCATTTCAAAAGCTCCATTTCTTACAGTTCATATCTTTGTTTTAGACTTTCAATCTGATCATGTTTTAGAAAAAGGCACAAAACTATTAGCGTAAGTATTAAACACTTGACTACTAAAAGACTCCTTCCTTCACGCATGTCATTAAATTAAAACTAAAATCTAAAAGAAAGTCCTAAATCACAAGTAAACTTGAGCCTATAACTTAAGCACTTCTTAATTCAAAAGTCATTTTTTTCCTATTTTCTTTTCTTTCTCTTCTTTTATTTTTGTTACAGTTGACAAAATAACCTTTTTCACGTGCAATAAAAGTGTACGCAAGGATCTAATTAGAGAAAATGCCTAAGATTTCTTTTATTGTTTATTGACTTTGTTGTGTAATTGCTTTATCAAATCAACATTATATGGTAGTACAGACTTAGAAAGTGTGATGAAGTGTTGTCTACTCTGTCATGGGCAGTTATTGATTTTATAACATCTTTAGCAGAGTTAAGATTTAGCAGATTCCTCTGTCACTAATGCCACAACTTCTTGTGCTTTTTAGTTCATTTCAGAAGCTCCACTTCTTACAGTTCACTTCTCTGTCTTAAGCTTTCAACCCAATCATGTTTTAGAAAAAGGCATAGAGCTATTAGCTTAAGTATTTTAAACACTTGACTATTAAAAGACTCCTCCTTTTAAGCATATCATTAAATTAAAACTAAAATCTAAAAGGAAGTCCTAAATCACAAGTATACTTGAGCCCGCAACTTAAGCATTCCTTGATTCAAAAGTTCATTTTTTTCCCTTTTTCTTTTTGTTTTTCCCTCTTTTTTGCTTTAGTTGGCAAAATAACATCTTTCAGCTTTAATAAAGTTGTTTGCGAGGATCTAACTAGAGAAAATATCTCAGATTTCTTTCCTTGTTTAGCGGCTTTGTTGTCTAATTGTTTTATCAATTCAACATTAGATGGTACTAGAGACTTAGAAAGTTTGATCTCAGTCTTGTCTAATCTGTCTTAAGTAGTAGCTCCACTTCTTGCCGTTCACATCTCTCCCTTAGGCTTTCAACCTGATCATGTTTTAGAAAATGGCATAAAGCCATTAGCTTAAGTATTAAACACTTGATTACTAAATGACTCCTTCCATTAGGCCTATTATTAAATTAGAACAAAAATATTAAAGAAAGTCTTAAATCACAAGTATACCTGAGACCGCAATTTAAGCACTTCTTGATTCAAAAGTTCATTCTTTTTCCCTTTTCCTTTTTTCTTTCCTTTCTCTTCTTTTTTTAAACATAGTTGACAAAATAACATATTGTAGCAGTAATAAAGGTGTCTGCGAGGATCTAACTAGAGAAAATGTTTTAGATTTATTTGCATGTTTAGCGATTTTGTTGTCTAATTGCTTTATAAAATCAACATTAGATGGTACTGCAGACTTAGAAAGTATGATAAAGTGTTGTCTAATCTGTCCTGAGCTGTTAGTGATTTTATAACATCCTTAGCAGGGTTTAGATTTAGCAGATTCCTCTGTCACCAGTGCCACAACTTCTTGTATTTTTAGTTCATTTTAGAAGCTCCACTTCTTACAGTTCACATCTATGTTTTAGGCTTTCAACATGATCATGTTTTAGAAAAAAGGCACACAATTATTAGCGTAAGTATTAAACCCTTGACTACTAAAAGACTCATTCTTGCAAGCATATTATTAAATTAAAACTAAAATCTAAAAGAAAGTCCCAAATCACAAGTATACTTGAGCCTGCAACTTAAGCACTTCTTGATTAAAAATTCATTTTTTTTCCTTTTTCCTTTTTTTTGCCATAGTTGACCAAATAACATCTTTCACGTGCAATAAATGTGTGTGCAAGGATCTAACTAGAGAAAATGTCTTAGATTTCTTTCCTTGTTTTGCGGCTTTGCTGTCTAATTACTTTATCAAATTAACATTAGATGGTACTGTAGAATTAGAATGTGTGATGAAGTGTTGTCCAATCTGTCCTGAGCAGTTAGTGATTTTATAACATCTTTAGCAGGGCTTAGATTCACCAGAATCCTCTGTCACCAGTGCCACAGCTTCTTATGCTTTTTAGTTTATTTTAGAAGCTCCACTTCTTACAGTTCACATCTCTGTCTTAGGCTTTCAACCTGACCATGTTTTACAAAAAAGCACAAAGCTATTAGCTTAAGTACTAAACACTTGACTATTAAAAGACTCCTTCCTTTAGGCATATCATTAAATTAAAACTAAAATCTATAAGGAAGTCCTAAATCACAAGTATACATAGCCCGCAACTTAAGCACTTCTTAATTCAAAAGTTCATTTTTTTCCTTTTTCCTTTTTCCTTTTCTTTCTCTTCTTTTATTTTTGCCACAGTTGACAAAATAACATCTTTCACGTGCTATAAAGGTGTGTGCAAGTATCTAACTTGAGAAATTGCCTCAGATTTCTTTCCTTGTTTAGCGACTTTGATGTCTAATTGCGTTATCAAATCAACATTAGATGGTACTGCAGACTTAGAAAGTGTGATGACGTGTTGTCTAATCTGTCATTGGCAGTTAGTGATTTTATAACATCTTTAGCAGGGTTTAGATTTTGCAGATTCCTCTGTCACCAGTGCCAAAACTTCTTGTGTTTTTTAGTTCATATCAAAAGCTCCACTTCTTACCGTTCACTTCTCTATCTTAAGCTTTCAACCTAATCATGTCTTAGAAAAAGGCATAGAACTATTAGCTTAAGTATTAAACACTTAACTATTAAAAGACTCCTCCCTCTAGGCATATCATTAAATTAAAACTAAAATCTAAAAGGAAGTCCTAAATCACAAGTATACCTGAGCCCGCAACTTAAGCATTCCTTGATTCAAAAGTTCATTTTTTTTCCTTTTTTCTTTTTTTTTTCTCTTTTTTTTTGCTTTAGTTGACAAAATAACATCTTTCAGCTTTAATAAAGTTGTCTACGAGGATCTAACTAGAGAAAATGTCTCAGATTTCTTTCCTTGTTTAGCGGCTTTGTTGTCTAATTGTTTTATCAAAACAACATTAGATGGTACTACAGACTTACAAAGTTTGATCTCAGTCTTGTCTAATCTGTCATGAGCACTTAGTGATTTTATAACATCTTTAGCAGGGTTTAGATTTTATAGATTTCTATGTCACCAATGCCATAACTTCTTGTGCTTTCTTAGTTGATTTCAGAAGCTCCAATTCTTGCAGTTTACATGTCTGTCATAGCCTTTCAACCTGATCATGTTTTAAAAGAAGGCATAGAGCTATTAACTTAAGTATTAAACACTTGACTACTAAAAGACTCCTTCCTCCCGGCATATCATTAAATTAAAACTAAAATCTAAAAGAAAATCCTAAATCACAAGTATACCTGAGCCCGCAACTTAAGCACTTCTTGATTCAAAAGTTCATTTTTTCCCTTTTTCCCATTTTTCTCTTCTTTCTCTTTTTTTTCCATAGTTGACAAAATATCATCTTTCACGTGCAATAAAGGTGTGTGCAAGGATCTGACTAGAGAAAATGTCTGAGATTTCTTTCCTTGTTTAGTGGCTTTACTGTGTAATTGCTTTATCAAATCAACATTAGATGGTACCGTAGACTTAGAAAGTGTGATGAAGTGCTATCTAATCTGTCCTGAGCAGTTAGTGATTTTATAATGTCTTTAGTATGTTTAGATTTAGCAGATTCCTCTGTCACCAGTGCCACAGCTTTTTGTGCTTTTTAGTTCATTTCAAAAGGTCCATTTCTTATAGTTCACATCTTTGTGTTAGACTTTCAACCTGATCATGTTTTAGAAAAAGGCATAGAGCTATTAGTGTAAGTATTAAACACTTGACTACTAAAAGACTCATTCCTTCAAGCATGTCATTAAATTAAAACTAAAATCTAAAAGAAAGTCCTAAATCACAAGTAAACTTGAGCTTGTAACTTAAGCACTTCTTAATTCAAAAGTCATTTTTTCCCTATTTTCTTTTCTTTCTCTTCTTTTATTTTTGTTACAGTTGACAAAATAACCTCTTTCACGTGCAATTAAAGTGTGTGCAAGGATCTAACTAGAGAAAATACCTCGGATTTCTTTCATTGTTTATTGACTTTGTTGTGTAATTGCTTTATCAAATCAACATTATATGGTAGTACATACTTAGAAAGTGTGATGAAGTGTTGTCTAATCTGTCATGGACAGTTATTGATTTTATAACATCTTTAGCAGGGTTAAGATGTAGCAGATTCCTCTGTCAGGCATGTCACAAATGTATTGCTTTTACTTAATAAAATATAATTATTTATATGTAAATAAATTTATCCACGTACGGTAAATATTATAGTCCTTTAAACCCACAACATATAGATATTATTTCTACAAAAAATATGCCAAATATATAATAACAAGCATAATACAAAACATACATGAATAAAAAATTTATATAAAAAATAAAGCAACTGAATAATAAGCTGTAAAATTAATAGAAATACTTACAAGAATGTTATGAAGTGACTAAATGAAGAAAATGAAGAAAAATGTGTTTTGTAAATGAGAATAAGTGAGAAAATGGGTATAAAAAATTTGAGTATTTCGCTTAAAAAAATAGTGGATCTGAAAGATAATGAGAAGAGGAATATAACCCACAAAACGACGATGAAAATGGTGGTCGGAGGTGGCCAGAAATTGAGAAAGAGTGTGGGTGAGCTCGGTTTTGGGAGAAGGGGGAAGAAAAATGAAATATTTTTGGCCTTTTGCGGTGAAGAAGAGTGCCGAATGGTAATATTATGCGAATAGCGGGCGAACCGATGCTACGCACGTGGCTAACGTCAGTTTGTCACGTCAACCGATGCTATTCAACGTAGCATCGGTTGATGGGGCGAACCGATGCTACACAAGTGGCTAGCGTCGGTTCATCACGTCAACAAACGCTATCCACAATTTAAAATTGATTTTTTTTGTCAGTTATTATTTTATTTAAACTCTTATATATATGTACTATAGAAAAAGAAAAAAAATAATTTTAAAATAATATCCAGAACAAATACAGAAAATTAAATAAAGATATATTGTATGTACATATATAAATTTAAATATCGAAACAAATACACAAAATTATATAATTTTAAAAACCAATTGCTTAAAAAAAATTATACTATATGTATATATAACCAACTTAAATTTTAAAGAGTGAAATAAAATAATAATTAACCTAAAAAAATTTAAATTATAAACTGCATGTATTTTTTAATTTAAAAAAGGACATAGCGTCGGTTGATGTGGAAAACCGACGCTCTCTACGCGTGTAGCGTCGGTTCGCCATGTCAATCGACACTACGTTCTATGTGGATAGCATCGGTTCTACATCGAACCGACTTTAAATTTATTATAAGTCGATTTTTTTTCCAAAAATCAACTTTACATAGCGACTTAAATACCCTTTTTTGTTGTAGTGTATGTTTAACAATTTTTATTTTAGTTAATTGGGGTTTTTTTATTTTAAGTCTTTTAGTATTTTATTTTTAAGGTTGGAATAGGCTCAATCCATAACTAAATAGGCCTATTAGGCCCATTCTTCTAAAGTTTTTTCTTTTAGGGTTTCTTGCTTATTAATAAGAAGATCTATGTAATTTGGAGGGAATAACGAATATTCATTAATGAAAAGAAAATTTCAGAAAGCTTCGTACTATACCTACTTGTGTTCTTGATTTAATACTTGAGTGATGCGACCATGGTGAGTAATATCCATGGGCCCATTAGTGTGGGTAACCTTGGTGGGTAATCCAAGGGTCATTTAGAAGTCGCTTGTGTGGGCCTCGAACCTAGGTTACGTGTGATGGTCCTGGATAAAGGGATTGTTAGCGCCCCTACTAACAACTTAAGCTTTTGGTAAGAATGATTAGCTACTATTCCTAAGTTTGGTTTCAGAGCATAAACTTGGGTTCGAATCTTTGAAAGCACAAGTTTGAGGACGAAATTCCTTTACGAAGGGGGGAATGATGTCACCATGGTGAGTAACATCCATGAGCCAATTGGTGTGGGTAACCTTGGTGGGTAACATCCAAGGGTCATTTATAAGTCGCTTGTGTGACGTATGGTGGGTAATGTCCATGTGACCTGGTGTGGCCTCGAATCTTGGTTACATGTGATGGTCTTAGATAAAGGGATTGTTGGTGCCCCTACTAACAACTTTAGCTTTTGGTAGGGTAGGAATGGTTAGCTACTGCTTCTAAGTTTTATAATTCTAGTGAGTATTTGAACTCATAGTTGCAAGAATTTTACCCTTTGATTATAAATCTCCCATTGTATGCTTAGTTTCTTTGGGAAAATTGTTGTTTTCCAATCGTGTTGATGTATTGATTTTCCTTGTGCTTACTACTCTAATCAAGGATCCTAAACACTTTGAGTTAGTTTCCTTTGTGTTTTAACAAGTGGGATATTGTGAACTACTTTTTTGGGTGTTTGATAATTTTACAAATTGTTTGGAATTCCTAGAATTGGATGCTTTGATTAGGAACTAAGAGGGTTTGAGCGATCAATCCAAGCGCTAAACACGTGAGGTATTGTGTGAATTTACATTAGTTCTATTTTATTACACTAACCTCTTATTGTGTAGAATTGCAAAAAACAATGTCCAATAGGGGTAGTCTAGAAGGAAGACCAGATATGATGTTTATGATGAGGGCGTTGCAACAATCTTTTGAGAGGATGAACAACTTGATGGTCAATATGAATGAAAGATTGGAAAGGCAAGAAAATTCCTTAGTAGCTTTACAACGAGAAACACCTCCACCCAATGTTAGGAGGGTTAATAGGCAAGCTCATGTTGGGAATGATATAGAGGAAGAAGAAGGAATACTGCCTAGATGAGGAAGAAATGGTAGAGGAGGTATGTGGAGACCCACACCTAGAGCCCAAGTTGGAGTTGATCCAGATCTAATTAGTATAAAAATAAAGATTCCATAATTCCAAGGAAAGAATGACCCAGAGTTGTATTTGGAGTGGTAGAAGAAGGTGAAATACATTTTTGAATGCCATAACTACTCCATAGAAAAAAAAGTAAAACTAGTTGTAATTGAGTTTTCAGACTATGCAATGAATTGGTGGGATCAATTGGTCATTAGTAGGATGAGAAATTGTGAAAGACCCATAGATAATTGGGAGGACATGAAGGCCTTCATGAGAAAGAGGTTTGTTCCTAGCTATTACTATAGAGAGTTACACCAATGCCAACAAAGATTGACTCAATGATATAAATGAGTTGATGAGTACTACAAGGAAATGGAAGTGGTGATGGTAAGAGCTAATGTCGAGGAAGATAGAGTGGCCACCATGGCTAGGTTTCTTAGTGGTTTGAGTTCGGTCATTGCAAACATTGTGGAACTTCATCATTATGTGGAGATGAAGGACATGGTCCACATGGAAATTAAGGTGGAAAGGCAATTAAAGAAACAAAGTTTTTGGTCCCAACCATCAAGGTCTAATCCCATTACTCTAAAACCAAACCCTACTAGTCCTTGCACCAATGTGGCTAGTACTATCTTAAATGG
Organism: Hippophae gyantsensis; assembly: GCA_030763125.1. NCBI lineage: Eukaryota > Viridiplantae > Streptophyta > Magnoliopsida > Rosales > Elaeagnaceae > Hippophae > Hippophae gyantsensis. The sequence goes on from CM061028.1 coordinate 54,826,123, forward strand.
TCTCATTCAAGAGGTCATGCATAACCAAGGGGACCTAAATTGGGAGTGCAAGAATTGGGACAATCCTAGGATGGAAATTAGGGCAAAATTGGAAAAAGAAAACTAGGCACATTGCTGTGCCATTTGGACTTTTTATGCAGCTTCATTTTCAGCTTTTAGATGGAAACAAAGCTTAAGATGTAATATTTTATAGGTATTCCTTTAATCTCAATTGCTCCAATTTTGCTGTGCCATTTGGACTGATTTTGGACAGCTTTCTTTTCAGCCCTTGGATGAAATCAAGGGTTAAGATGTAATATTCTAATAGGATTTCTTTGTAGTCAGCTGCCTCATTTTTCTCCATGTTTTGGTCCATGTTTTCTACTTCCTTTTGTGCTTTTTGGCTTTTTTTATTTTCAACCCTTGGACGAGATCAAGGGCTATGATGTAGTAGAGCTTAGGGCTTGTTTGTATCTTAATAAGAGCAGCTCAATTGTTGGAAAATACAATTTGATTGAATTTTGATTTTTCAGATCATTTGAGAGCTCATTCATGCTTTTTGTTTCTCTTTAAGCAACATATCAAGGGATTGACAACCTTTGTGGTATTGTTTAGCATCCAAGCATTTGTGGTGAGTAATATCCATACTTGTTAGGGTGTCATTTATGGTAGACTTATCAAGGAAATAGAACCTCCTTGTGGCGTCTTTTTCTCTCAGAAAAATGTGAGTAATATCCATTGATTTGTGGAGAAACCCTTTGTTATATAATCTGAAAATTAACTAGGTCCTAACCCCTTGGTTCATATCATCGTGGCTTCCCACGTTGTTCGCCTAAAGGTTCTGCTTCATTTGTTATCATAGCATTGGTTGCTGAAAATAGGTTATCTATCTTCATCTCTATCTTTGTTTTGAATTTTATATTTCAAAAAAAAATTCGTCCTTTGATTGTTTTCTATATTCTTGATTGTTTTTTGTATTCTTGAGTCACAAATCACAAAAAATTTTTTTCATCTTTTTGAGTCTTGTGTTTTCTTTCAATTTTGTTGTTCTCGTTGTTTTCATATTTATATTTTGTTTCGTAGTTTCTTTGAATTCTTCGTAATGGATTACCTCTTATCTGAGGGATGGAACATCAAATTGATTTTGTACCAGGTGCTAACATTCCAAACTGACAAGCCTGTAGGAGTAATCCCGAGGAGATGAAGGAACTATAAACATGGGTTATTGAGTTGATGTAAACGCAATACGTGAGAGAAAGAATGAGTCCACACATTGTTCTAGTAATTTTGGTCCCTAAGAAGGATGGGACATGGAGGATGTGCCTAGACTTCTGAGCAATCAACAATCTCCCGATAAATTATCATCATCTTATTCCTCGCTTAGTTAATATGTTAGATGAGTTGCATGGTTCTTGTACCTTTGATAAATTTGATCAGAAAAGTGGATATCACCAAATTAGAATTAAAAAAGGTGATAAATGGAAAACTACATTTAAGAGAAAAATATATTTTTTATATGAATGGTTAGTCATGGCACTTGGTTTAACTAATATTGCAAGTACTATCACGAGATTAATGAACCATGTTTTGCATGCTTTTATTGGAAAATTTGTACTTGTCTATTTTTATCATATTCTTATTTATAGCAAAAATTTGGAAGATCATTTGATATATTTACAATATGTTCTTGAAGTGCTTAGGAAGGAAAAACTATTTCCTAACCTAAAGTGCACATTTTGCACCGATAAACTTATGTTTATGGGTTTCATTGTGGGTGCACACGGAGTTCAAGTTGATGAAGAAAAGATTCAAGCTATCCAAGAGTGACCCAACCCAACAAGTTTAAGTAATGTTCAAAGTTTTCATGGTCTTGCTTGCTTTTATCGACGATTTGTGAAAGATTTTAGCATAGCCGTACCGATAACCAAAGTCATCAAAAAGAATGTTAGGTTCAAATGTGGAGAAGAGGTAATTTTGATGAAGTTAAATTAATTATTATAGCAGGGATAATTTTGATGAAGTTAAATTAATTATTATAACAGGGGTAATTTTGATGAAGTTAAATTAATTATTATAGTATGGGTATTTTTGATAAAGCTAAATTAATTATTATAGCAGGAGTATTTTTGAAGAAAAGTAAAACTTGAAGGGTATTTGCGATAATATTCTGAACAGTAATATTTAAAAAACTATATAGGCAGGGGTAGAAAAGACTTTTCAGATATTGATGTGATTTTTCATGGTTTTTTATGCTTCTGTTAAATAATAAGGGTATTTTTGAAGATATCTTAAACCTCAGGGGTATTGTAGTTTTTTTTAAACGTTAAAGGTATTTCTGAAGATATTGAAAACCTCGGGGGTGTTTTTGATTTTTTCCCTAAATCACAAGTATACCTGAGCCCGCAACTTAAACACTTCTTGATTCAAAAGTTCATTTTTTTCTTTCCTTTTTTCCATTTTTCTCTTCTGTCTCTTTTTTTTTGCCATAGTTGACAAAATATCATCTTTCACGTGCAATAAAGGTGTGTGCAAGGATTTAACTAGAGAAAATGTTTGAGATTTCTTTCCTTGTTTAGCGGCTTTACTGTGTAATTGTTTTATCAAATCAACATTAGATGGTACCGTAGACTTAGAAAGTGTGATGAAGTGTTGCCATAGTGATGAAGTGTCTCACAGTTTAGGTTTTAAGGACTTTGTTTCCTTAGGGTTTTAATCTGATCATGTTGAACACGTTCTTAGCAAATCATTCGTTTCTATTCCTTTGAGTTCTTTGGTTCTTTATGATATGACACCAATGTATGTTGCTCATTTTTTGCTTGGGCGACCGTAGCAGTTTGATAGGAGGGTGATGCATGATGGGTATAAAAATCGGTACTCTTGAAATGAATAATCAAAAAGTTGTATTAGCCATTCTCAAACCTTTACAAGCTTATGAGGAACAAATTAGGATTGTAAGAGAGTGTAAGTTGAGGAAAAAACAAATGTGTGAGCAAGAGGAAAATCAAAAAGGAGAGAAATGTAAGCACAAAAGAGAGAAAAATGAGCAAAAAAGAGAGAAAAGTGAAAGGATGATATGAACTAAAGGGTTAGGACCTAGTTAATTTCAGATTATGTAGCAAAGTGTTTCTCTAAAAATCAATGGATATTACTCACCATTTTTCTTAGGGGAAAGACGCCACAAGGAGGTGCTATTTCCTTGATAAGTCTAGCATAAATGACACCCTAACAAGTATGGATATTACTCACTAAAAATGCTTGGATGCTAAACAACGTCACAAAGGTTGCCAATCACTTGATAAGTTGCTTAAAGAGGAACAAAGAGCATAAATGAGCTCTCAAATGATCTGAAAAATCAAATTTCCTTCAAATTGTGTATTTCCAACAACTGAGTTGCTCTTAATAAGATACAAACAAACCCTAAGCTCTACTATGTCATAGCCCTTGATCTCATCCAAGGGTTGAAAATAATAACAACCAAAAAGCATAAAAGGTAGTAGAAAACATGGACCAAAACATGGAGAAAAATGGGACAACTGACTACAAAAAGAATCCTATAAAAATATTACATCTTAACCCTTGATTTCATCCAAGGGCTGAAAAGAAAACTGCCTAAAATCAGTCCAAATGGCACAACAAAATGTGGAGCAGCTGAGAACAAAAGAATCGCAATAAAATATTACATCTTAACCTTTATTGTCATCCAAGGGCTGAAAAGAAAGCTACCCAAATTAGTCCGAATGACACAATAATGTGCGTAGTTTTCTTTTGCCAATTTTGCCCTAATTTCCATCCTAGGCTTGTCCCAATCCTTATACTCTCAATTTTGGTCCCCTTGGTTATGCATGATCTCATGAATAAGCCCATTTAAAGCCTCTTCGTGTTGTGCCCTCCTAGAGCTTGTGATTGGTCCACTTGGGATTTGTTTGGCTCTATTATTGTCATCAAAGGAGAGAAAAATAAAAGAATATGTGCATTTCCTCACAAACAAGAGATTAAGAGTGCATTGATGGAACGAAACATGCACTTCTACTTATGTACATGGATGTTTATCTTTCTAGTAATGGTCTTAACTCATATTTGTCTAGTGTCATTGTATTTTTTATTGCTGGACTTTGAGGATCAACTTCTTGAAAATATTCCCTATAGATTACATCCACTACTACAATATGTGCTTTTGGTCTCGGAATTTTAGCATCGGTTCTTTTAAAAACCAAGGCTATAGTGTATACATATAGATTCGGTTTTTTTAATAACCGTGACTATAAGTTAAATTACAAAAAATATTTAAATATATATAAATAAATTTATATAGACACGATTATTAAATGACTGTGATTATAATAAAAATAATAGAATTTTTAATAATAAAATATTATCTGTCATTCATTTAAAAAAATACAAAAATTAATTTACATTTATTTTATTTTTCTCTATTATTAATTTAATTTATTTTTATTTCTTATATAATATATATATATCAAATGTTTTTCACCTTTTTTTCTCCCTCCCATATTTTTCCCTTTTTTTCCAAATTTTTTGCAGAATTTTCTAGCGCGCTGAGCGCGCGTGCAGTAATATATATATATATATATTAATATATAATTTCTAATTAATATATATATATATCTTATTATTAATATATATATTAAGAACCGTATGCGTATATTCGCACTCACTGCCAACCATTTGTAGTATCGTCGCTAACGATGTAGCTCTTGGTAAGTTTGATACCCTCAATTTTTACAATATCAATTCATATGTGTTGATTCTTAGTGGATTAGTTCTACGCATTATACATTTTAGTTAGGGTTATTTTTTAATGTTATACAAATCTATCTCCTGTTATGTGATAATTGCCTCTGAATTTTTTTTTCATTGTATTGCATCAGATTTGGAACATTTTTAGGGATTTAGGAACTGGCTATTGTTGTTGAGTTTAGCTTTTGGAAGTATGTTTATATACATGTTGATGAGCCTATACAAATTTTCATTTGTAGAAAAGCTAATGGATTTACAAATTTTCATTTGTAGAGTTTAGATTTTGGAAGTATGTTTAGACTTTCATTTGATGAGTTTAGATTTTCATTTACGTTCATATTCGCACACATAGGATATCCAAAACAACAAACCTGAAGTGCAAAATGTGTAGAACTGTTTACATTGCAGCAATACAAATAGTCTCTTGAAAACTATTTCTCGAATAACATACACAATATCTAGAATACCTTCTTCTATAAAAGAATTCTAAAAACATCAAGGAAAATGGAATGTTTATAGAACCAAAGAAACGTAATTCTTTCCCCAGAATTTACAAGGTGTTGCCATGTAAAGTTTTAAATAAATTATCATGTAACACACAATTTGTGTTGGCCTCGCAAAAGAACCAAATTTTTGTAAGCAAATTTCATCGTTTACATCAGGTATCAAGTGTTTTAAGTTTTTGTCGCAAATTTCTATTTTATTTACTTTCGATTTTATTCAATAGAGTTGTAAAGGAGATATTGGTTCCGACCACGGATTATTTATTTATGTGGTCAATAAATCTTTATTCTTCCAAAAAAAAACTAGTCATGAGAAAAGGAAAGGAGCTATTGTTCACATTTTAAAAAACAACGAACATTTTATAAATCAAACTTTCAACTTTCAACGACCATAACTTTTGAATGGGTTATCGCAATGACTATTATAATATATTAAATCGAATTTCGTATCGATTCAAACAATCTATGTCGACCTAGCAAAATAATCAAATTTTTGTAAAAAAATTCCATCGTTTACATCAGTTATCAAGTGTTTTAAGTTTTTGTCGCAAATTTCTGTTTTACTTACTTTCAATTTTATTCAATAGAGTTGTAAAGGAGACATTGGTTCTGACAACGGATTATTTATTTATGTGGTCAATAAATCTTTATTCTTCCCAAAAAAAATAGTGATGAGAAAAGGAAAGGAGTAACTGTTCACATTTTCAAAAACAACGAAACATTTTATAAATAGAACTTTCAACTTTAAACGACCATAACTTTTGAATGAGGTATCGTAATGACTATTATAATATATTTAATCAAAGTTCGTATCGATTCACACAATCTGTGTTGGCCTCGCAAAATAACCAAAATTTTGTAAACCAATTCCATCGTTTACATCAGTTATCAAGTGTTTTAAGTTTTTGTTGCAAATTTCTGTTTTACTTACTTTCATTTTTATTCAAAAGAGCTGTAAAGGAGACATTGTTGCGTGTTTTTCAACACACGAACTCGTGCAAGCATACACGGTCACAAGTAATAAAGATTTGTAAGTAAAGATCGATCCCACGAGAATTTGTTACTATAGTTTGTCGAGTACTAAAATTGTATCTCTCTGATTTTATCCAAAACAATCGTTGGTTAATAAAAAAGTAAAATAAGAAAATAAAAGAAATCTAGGATTGCAATTTTTCACCAAACTAATCCACTCAAATCATGTTATTTTCTTTGGATTTATATTTTTTGGTACATTTAATTTGTCAACCGAAAACTTCTTTTTTATTATTCATACATCTCTTTCGAGCTCCGTATAAACACACCTCGTTAAATTAATTTACTATATCTCTATGAAAATTAAATTTATCGAGATTCATTACGTTCTAAGTTTTCAAATGGCCACACATACAATTAGGGTATATCTCTATCCTTCATCATACATGTCATTCTATTTACGAGCAATACACACACAAATGCCTTTCTCAAGTTTATTCATGTGCCACAGATCGTTTTGATAAGATTCGTAAATAATCAAAAAACATTAAGAACAAAATAGAATGAACAAATCGAACGTCTTATAAATCTATCAAAAATAATTAAAATTAAAGCTTCATAAATTTAGATTAAATACAACCCTAGAAAAATTAAATTACTTCATAAAATTAAAATAAAAATTACAACAACTACAGAAAATTAAGAAGAAGCAGAAATAAAATTAAAACATAACTTAAAACAAATATTTGGCACACGCAAAACACAACAAAAGCCAAAAATGGCTTCTGCGTGTTTTGCCATCCAACACACAAATACAATAAAAATTACAAACTGAAAAAAACTAAAACACTCTAAAAAATTTCGAAATTAAAACTAAAACTCTACTCCAAAAACTCCACTCCAACCAAACTTTTTTACAACTAAAAACTATCTCCTATTTATAGCAAAAAAATACATCAATAAAATATTAAATTTAAATCTACGCGGGGGGACAAAAATGTGTGGCGAAAATAATAAATTAAACGCGTGGGGAACAAAAATTGTATCGAAAATGGGATCGAGGGAGGCTGCGCGTTTCTGTTTTAATTTTCTTCCACGTTGCCACGTGTCGCGTCCTGATTCGCGGACACAATTAGTGGGACACGTGGCAAAGATATCATTCGTTGAGGGAAACGGGCGCACGATGAATGGTCGCACGGGAGCCAGCCACAACACGGGCTTGATCCCGGCGGCCGCGCTCATCGCAACATGCCATGCGTGTCACAACATGATTAGCCGCAAAATTGAGTGGGACACGTGTCATATCTTGATTGGAGGAAAATCGGGTTGCCGCACGCAGATCGGCGCACGGATCGAGGCGCGCGAACGTGGGAAACAGCGTCTGCGCGGCGTCAGGCGGGTGGGTCCCACGCTGCACGCCGGCCTGCGCGGCAGGTGGGCCCCACTCGGGCGCCGAGCCGCGTGAAGGAATCTTCCCTGCATCCATTCGCTTTGGTCGGGTTTGATCTACACGTGCCAATCCTAACCGTTTATGATTTGATCGGACGGTCCACGTTGTACGCATGGATGATGACGCGTGCATTCTTCTCTCCTGCACGAATATTAAACTTTATTTAATTATATTTTGACCCATAAATTTAATTCAAATTACATTTTAAACTTTCTTTAATTACAGTTGACCCCTTTTCTAATATTAAATTAAAATTTTTAACTTTTAATAATTACAATTAAGCCCAAATTTAAATTTAATTTATATTTTCAACTTTTATAAATTGTAATTAAGAACTCTAATATTTGAAATTACATTTGTGGACAAAAATTTGAAATTAAGAACGTTTTCGATACAATTTATTTATTTTTCTTATAATATATAAAAAACAGTAAATACTAATTTATTAAACTAAAATTAACTAAAAATAGAGAGAACATAGCAATTATGATTAATAAAATAGGTGAAAATAGCTATATAAAATACAGTTATCAGACATTGGTTCTAACCACGGATTATTTTTTTATGTGGTCAATAAATCTTTATTCTTCAAAAAAAAAATAGTGATGAGAAAAGGAAAGGAGCTATTGTTCACATTTTCGAAAACAACCAAACATTTAATAAATCGAATTTTCAACATTAAACGACCATACCTTTTGACTAGGGAATCAGAATGACTATTATAATATATTAAATCGAAGATCATATCGATTCACACAATTTGTGTTGGCCTCGCAAAAGAACCAAATTTTTGTAAACAAATTCCATCGTTTACATCAGTTATTAAGTATTTTAAGTTTTTGTCGCAAATTTTTGTTTTACTTACTTTCAATTTTATTCAATAGAGTTGTAAAGGAGACATTGGTTCTAACCATGGTTTATTTATTTATGTGGTCAATAAATCTTTATTCATGCAAAAAAAAAATAGTGATGAGAAAAGGAAAGGAGCAACTATTCACATTTTCAAAAACAACGAAACATTTGATAAATAGCACTTTCAACTTTAAACGACCATAACTTTTGAATGAGGTATCGTAATGACTATTATAATATATTAAATCAAAGTTCGAATCGATTCACACAATATGTGTTGGCTTCGCAAAGTAACCAAATATTTGTAAACAAATTCCATCGTTTACATCAATTGTCAAGTGTTTTAAGTTTTGTCGCAAATTTCTGTTTTACTTTCAATTTTATTCAATAGAGCTGTAAAGGAGACAATGGTTCTGACCACGGATTATTTATTTATGTGGTCAATAAATCTTTATTCTCCCAAAAAAAATAGTGACGAGAAAAGGAAAGGAGCTATCGTTCACATTTTCAAAAACAACGAAACATTTGATAAATTGAACTTTCAATGACCATAATTTTTAAATTGGGTATCACAATGACTATTATAATATATTAAATCAAAGTTCGTATTGATTCACACAATTTGTGTTGGCCTCGCTATAAAACCTGATTTCTGTACCCAAATTCCATCATTTACATCACTTATAGAGGAGATATTGGTGCCGACCAAGGATTCTTTTTTTATGAGGCCAATAAATCTCTATTCTTCCAAAAAAATAAATGAAGGGAAAACAAAAGGGGCTACTGTTCTCATTTTTGAAAACAACCAAACATTTGATAAATCGAATTTTCAACTTTAAACGACCATACCTTTTGACTAGGGTATCGTAACGACTATTATAAAATATCAAATCGAAGATCATATCGATTCACACAATTTTTGTTGGCCTCGCAAAAGAACCAAATTTTTGTAAGCAAATTTCATCGTTTACATCAGGTATCAAGTGTTTTAAGTTTTTGTCGCAAATTTCTGTTTTATTTACTTTCGATTTTATTCAATAAAGTTGTAAAGGAGACTTTGGTTCCGACCACAGATTATTTATTTATGTGGTCAATAAATCTTTATTCTTCCAAAAAAAAAACTAGTGATGAGAAAAGGAAAAGAGCTACTGTTCATAACTTTTGAATGGGTTATCGCAATGACTATTATAATATATTAAATTGAATTTCGTATCGATTCACACAATCTTTGTCGGCCTAGCAAAATAACCCAATTTTTGTAAAAAAATTCCATCGTTTACATCAGTTATCAAGTGTTTTAAGTTTTTGTCGCATATTTCTGTTTTACTTACTTTCAGTTTTATTCATTGTAGTTGTAAAGGAGACATTGGTTCCGACCACGGATTATTTATTTATGTGGTCAATAAATCTTTATTTTTACAAAAAAATAGTGATGAGAAAGGGAAAGGAGCTACTGTTCACATTTTCAAAAACAACGAAACATTTGATAAATTGAACTTTCAACTTTAAAAGACCATAACTTTTGAATGGGTTATCGCAATGACTATTATAATATATTAAATCGAAGTTCGTATCGATTCACACAATTTGAGTTGGCCTCGCTTTAGAACCTGATTTCTGTACCCAAATTCCATCATTTACATCACTTATAGAGGGTTTTAAGTTTTTTTCCCAAATTTCCTTTATACTTAGAATCGATTTTGTTCAATAAATCTTTAGAGGAGATATTGGTGCCGACCAAGGATTCTTTTTTATGTGGTCAATAAATCTCTATTTTTCGAAAAAAATAAGTGAAGACAAATCAAATGGGGCTACTGTTCACATATTCGAAAACAACCAAACATTTGATAAATCGAATTTTCAACTTTAAACGACCATACCTTTTGACTAGGGTATCGTAACGACTATTATAATAGGTTAAATTGATTCACATAATTTGTGTTGGCCTCGCAAAAGAACCAAATTTTGGAAGCAAATTTCATCGTTTACCTCGGTATTAAGTGTTTTAAGTTTTTGTTGCAAATTTTTGTTTTACTTACTTTCGATTTTATTCAATAGAGCTGTAAAGGAGACATTGGTTTTGACCACAGATTATTTGTTTATGTGGTCAACAAATCTTTATTCTTCCAAAAAATACATTAATGAGAAAAGGAAATTGCTACTGTTCACATTTTCCAAAACAACGAAACATTTGATAAATAGAACTTTCAACTTTAAACGACCATAACTTTTGAATGGGGTATCGTAATGACTATTACAATATATTAAATCAAAGTTCGTATAGATTCACACAATTTGTGTTGGCCTCGCAAAATAACCAAATTTTTGTAAACAAATTCCATTGTTTACATCAGTTATCAAGTGTTTTAAGTTTTTGTCGAAATTTCTATTTTACTTACTTTTAGTTTTATTCAATAGAGCTGTAAAGGAGACATTGGTTCGTACCACAGATTATTTATTTATGTGGTCAATAAATCTTTATTCTTCCAAAAAAATAGTGATGAGAAAAGAAAAGGAGGTACTGTTCAAATTTTCAAAAGCAATGAAACATTTGATAAATAGACCTTTCAACTTTAAACGACCATAACTTTTGAATGAGGTATCGTAATGACTATTATAATATATTAAATCAAAGTTCGTATCAATTCACACAATCTGTGTTGGCCTTGCAAAATAACCAAATTTTTGTAAACAAATTCCATCGTTTACATCAGTTATCAAGTGCTTTAAGTTTTTGTCCCAAATTTCTGTTTTACTTGCTTTCAATTTTATTCAATTGAGCTGTAAAGGAGACATTGGTTCTGGACACGGATTATTTATTTATATTTTCAATAAATCTTTATTCTTCCAAAAAACAATTAGTGATGAGAAAAGGAAAGGAGCTACTATTCACATTTTCAAAAACAACGAAACATTTGATAAATAGAACTTTCAACTTTATACGACCATAACTTTTGAATGGGGTATCATAATGACTATCATAATATATTTAATCAAAGTTCGTATTGATTCACACAATTTGTGTTGGCCTCGCAAAATAACCAAATTTTTGTAACCAAATTCCATCGTTTACATCATTTATCAAGTGTTTTAAGTTTTTGTCGCAAATTTCTGTTTTACTTACTTTCAATTTTATTCAATAGAGCTGTAAATGGGACATTGGTTTGGACCACGGATTATTTATTTATGTGGTCAATAAATCTTTATTCTTCCAAAAAAATACTGATGAGAAAAGGAAAGGAGCTATTGTTCACATTTTCAAAAACAACGAAACATTTGATAAGTTGAACTTTCAACTTTAAACGACCATAACTTTTGAATGCGGTATTGCAATGACTATTATAATATATTAAATTGAAGTTCATATCAATTCACACAATCTGTGTTAGCTTGCTATAGAACCTAATATCTGTACCCAAATTCCATCATATACATCACTTACAGAGGGTTTTAAGTTTTTGTCGCAAATTTCCTTTATAGTTAGAATCGATTTTATTCAATAAATCTTTAAAGGAGATATAGGTGCCGACCAAGGATTCTTTTTTTATGCTGTCAATAAAACCTATTCTTCCAAAAAAATAAGTGAAGAAAAAACAAAAAGGGCTAGTTTTCACATTTTGGAAAACAACCAAATATTTGATAAATCGAATTTTCAACTTTAAACGACCATACCTTTTGACTAGTATATCCTAATGACTATTATAGTATATCAAATCGAAGATCATATCGATTCACAAAATTTGTGTTGGCCTCGTAAAAGAAAAATTTTTTTGTAAGCAAATTCCATCGTTTACATCAGTTATTAAGTGTTTTAAGTTTTTGTCCCAAATTTCTGTTTTACTTACTTTCAATTTTATTCAATAGAGCTGTAAATGAGACATTGGTTCTGACAACGGATTATTTATTTATGTGGTCAATAAATCTTTATTCTTCCCAAGAAAATAGTGATGACAAAAGGAAAGGAGCAACTGTTCACATTTTCAAAAACAACAAAATATTTTATAAATAGAACTTTCAACTTTAAATGACCATAACTTTTGAATGAGGTATCGTAATGACTATTATAATATATTTAATCAAAGCTCGTATCGATTCACACAATCTGTGTTGGTCTCACTTTGGAACCTGATTTTTGTACCCAAATTCCATCATTTATATCACTTATAGAGGGTTTTAAGTTTTTTTTCGCAAATTTCCTATATACTTAGAATCAATTTTATTCAATAAATCTTTAAAAGAGATATAGGTGCTGATCAAGGATTCTTTTTTTATGTCGTCATTAAATCTCTATTCTTCCAAAAAAATAAGTGAAGAGAAAACAAAAAGGGCTACTGTTCACATTTTCGAAAACAACCAAACATTTGATAAATCGAATTTTCAACTTTAATCGACCATACCTTTTAACTAGTATATCGTAATGACTATTATAATATATCAAATCGAAGATCATATCGATTCACAAAATTTGTGTTGGCCTCGTAAAAGAAACAATTTTTTGTAAGCAAATTCCATCGTTTACATCAGTTATTAAGTGTTTTAAGTTTTTGTTGCAAATTTTTGTTTTACTTACTTTCAATTTTATTCAATAGAGCTGTAAAGGAGACATTGGTTGTGACCATGGATTATTTATTTATGTGGTCAATAAATCTTTATTCTTTCGAAAAAAAAGTGATGAGAAAAGGAAAGGAGTAACTGTTCACATTTTCAAAAACAACGAAATATTTGATAAATACAACTTTCAACTTTAAATGACTATAACTTTTGAATGCAGTATCGCAATGACTATTATAATATATTAAATCAAAGTTCATATCAATTCACATAATCTGTGTTGGCCTCGCTATAGAACCTAATTTCTGTATCCAAATTCCATCATTTACATCACTTACAGAGGGTTTTAAGTTTTTGTTGCAAATTTCTGTTATACTTAGAATCGATTTTATTCAATAAATCTTTAAAGTAGATATTGGTGCCGACCAAGGATTCTTTTTTATGTGGTCAATTGTTGTCTCTTTTGGAGAACATAAAACGTGCAACCATACACGGTCACAAGTAATAAAATTTGATAAGAAAAAGTATCGTTCCCACGGAGATTTGTTACTATAGTTTGTCGAGTACTAAAATTATTTCTCTCTAATTTTATTCAAAACAACCGTTGATTTAGAAAAAGAAGAAAAGAGTTAACAAAATAAAAGAAATCTAGGATTGAAATTTTTCACCAAATTAATCCACTCTTATCATATTATTTTCTTTTGATTTATATTTTTTAGTACATTTAATTTGTCAACCGAAAACTTGTAATTTCATTCATACATCTCTTCCGAGCTCTGTATAAACACACCTCGTTAAATTAATTCACTATATCTCTATGACAATTAAATTCACCAAGATTCATTACGTTCTAAGTTTTCAAATGGCCACACATACAATTAGGGTATATTCCTATCCTTCATCATACATGTCATTTTATCTACGAGCAATATACACACAAATGCCTCTTCCAAGTTTATTTATGTGCCACAGATCAATTTGATAAAATTCGTAAATAATCAAAAAGCATTAAGCACAAAATAGAATGAACAAATCGAACGTCTTATAAATCTATCAAAAATAATTAAAATCAAAGCTTCATAAATTTAGATCAAATGCAACCCTAGAAAAATTAAATTACTTCATTAACTAAAAATAAAATTACAACAAATACAGAAAAATTAGAAGAAGAAGAAAGGAAAATTAAAACATTTCGTATCGTAAATATTTGACACACATAGAACACAACAGAAGCCAAAAATGGCTTCTGCGTGTTCCATAGTGCAGAACCGAACAACACAAAACTTATAATCTCCAAAACTTCCCAAAACTCCTTTACTCTATCATCCTATCACCTATTTAGCTAAAAAAATACATCTAAAATATTACATTTTTTATTTTATTTTTTTTAAATAAACGCGTAAAAATTTGTATCGAAAAATAAATATCACGCGTATCGATTTTCGATATTTAAAACATTAATTAAAATCACGCGTAGACAGAGATGCGCCGTTCTGATTTTTAAATTCAAAGTGCATGCCACGTGTCAGCGTCTGATTCACTGCAAAGATTTAATGCGGACACGTGGCAACATTTCATTGGCTGGGGGAAATGGGCGCACGAAGGTGGGGGACAGGGCCTGCACGGCGTCAGACAAATGGGTCCCACCTTGCACGCCGGCCTGCGCGGCAAGTGGGCCCCACTCGACGCACCGATCCACGTGATAGAGAAATTCCTGCACCCAATCGCGTTGGTCGGGTGTGATAAACACGCACGCATCCTAACTGTTTATGCTTTGATCGGACGGTCCACGTTGTACGTGTGCATGATGATGCGTGGATTCTTCTCTACTGTGCGAAAATTAAACTTTAATTAATTATATTTTGACCCACAAATTTAATTTAAATTACATTTTAAACTTTCTTTAATTACAGTTAAGCCCTTTGTTAATGTTAAATTAAATTTTTAAACTTTTAATAATTACAATTAAGCCCAAATTTAATTTAAATTATATTTTCAACTTTTATAAATTGTAATTAAGAACTCTATTATTTGAAATTATATTTGTGGACATAAATTTGAAATTAAGTACATTTTCGATACAAATTATTTAATTTTATTAAAAATGTATTTCTTAACACGTAAAAGGTAAATATTAATTTATTTCACGAAAATTACACAAAAATGTCAAGAACATAGCAATTATAATTAATAAAATAGATGAAAATAACTATATAAAATACATTTATCATCAATAAATCTCTATTCTTCCAAAAAAAAATAAGTGAAGAGAAAACAAAGGGGCTATTGTTCATATTTTCGAAAACAACCGAACAATTGATAAATCAAACTTTCAATTTTAAACGACCATAACTTTTGAATGGGGTATCGCAATGATTATTATAATATATTAAATCAAAGTTCGTATCGATTCACACAATTTGAGTTGGCCTCGCTTTAGAACCTGATTTCTGTACCCAAATTCCATCATTTACATCACTTATAGAGGGTTTTAAGTTTTTGTCGCAAATTTCTGTTTTACTTACTTTCAATTTTATTCAATAGATCTATAAAGGAGACATTGGTTCCGACCACGGATTATTTATTTATGTGGTCAATAAATCTTTATTCTTCCAAAAAAAATCATGATGAGAAAAGGAAAGTAGCTACTGTTCACATTTTCAAAAACAATGAAACATTTGATAAATAGCACTTTCAACTTTAAATGACCATAATTTTTGAATAGGGTATCACAATGACTATAATAATATATTAAATCGAAGTTCGTATCGATTCACACAATCTGTGTTGGTTTTGCTATAGAACCTGATTTCTGTACATAAATTCCATCATTTACATAACTTATAGAGGGTTTTAATTTTTGTCACAAATTTCCGTTATACTTAGAATCAATTTTATTCAATAAATATTTAAAGGAGATATTGGTATCGACCAAGGATTCTTTTTTTATGTGGGCAATAAATATCTATTCTTCCAAAAAAAAAATAAGTGAAGATAAAAAAAGGTGCTACTGTTCACATTTTCGAAAACAACCAACCATTTGATAAATCAAATTTTCAACTTTGAACGACCATAACTTTTGACTGAGGTATCGTAACGACTATTATAATATATCAAATTGAAGCTCTTATCGATTCACACAATCTGAGTTGGCATCGCAAAGGACCTGATTTTTGTTCCCAAATTCCATCGTTTACATGACTTACCGAGGGTTTTAATTTTTTTCGCAAATTTTCGTTTTAATTAGTGTCGATTTTACTCAATAAAGCTATAAAGGAGATATTGGTGCCGACAAAGGGTTCCTTATTTATGTGGTCAATAAATCTCTATTCTTCAAAAAAAAAATAAGTGATAAGAAAAAGAAGGGGCTACTCTTCAAATTTTCAAAAACAACAAAACATTCGATAAATCGAACTTTCTACTTTAAACGACTATAATATTTGACTAGGGTATCGTAACGATTATTATAATATATCAAATCGAAGATCATATCGATTCACACAATCTATGTTGGTATCGCAAAAGAACCCAATTTTTTTAAGCAAATTTCATCGTTTACATCAGTTATCAAGAGTTTTAAGTTTTTGTCGCAAATTTCTCTTTTACTTACTTTCAATTTTATTCAATAGAGCTGTAAAGGAGATATTGGGCTACTGTTCATATTTTCATATTTATAAAACATTTGATAAATTAGACTTCCAACTTTAAACGATCTTACCTTTTAAAAGGGGTATCGTAACGACTATTATAATATATCAAATCGTAGCTCGTATCGATTCATACAATTAGTTTTGGCCTCACCATGGAACCTGATTTGTGTACCCAAATTCTATCGTTTACATCACTTATTTTTGGGTTTTAAGTTATTGTCGCAAATTTCTATTTTTACTTATTTTTGATTTTATTCAATAGAGTTGTAAAGGAGATATTTGTACCTACCAAGGGTTCTTTATTTATGTGGTCAATAAATATATATTCTTCCAAAAAAAAAAAATAAGTGAAGAGAAAAAAAAGGTGCTATTATTCACATTTTCAAAAATAACAAAACATTTGATGAATCGGACTTCCAACTTTAAATAACCATAACTTTTGAATGGGGTTTCGTAACGACTATTATAATTTATCAAATCGAAGGTCGTATTGATTCACACAATTAATGTTGGCCTCACCTAGGAACTTGATTTCTGTACCCAAATTCTATCGTTTACATCACTTATCGAGGGTTTGAAGTGTTTGTCGCAAATATCTGTTTTACTTATTTTCGATTTTATTCAATAGAGTTGTAAAGGAAATATGTGTGCCGACCAAGGGTTCTTTATTTATGTGGTCAATAAACATATATTCTTCCAAAAAAAATTAGAGAAGAGAAAAGGAAAGGGGCTACTGCTCACAGTTTCAAAAATAACAAAACATTTGATGAATCAGACTTCCAATTTTAAACGACCATAACTTTTGACTAGGGCATCGTAACGACTATTATAATATATCAAATCGAACCTCATATCGATTCACATAATATATGTTGGTCTTGCCAAAGAACCTGATTTTTGTACCCAAATTCCATCATTTTCATCACTTACCGAGGGTTTTAAGTTTTTGTCCCCAATTTTTGTTTTACTTACTTTCAATTTTATTCAATAGAGTTACAAAGGAGATATTTGTGCCGACCAAGGGGTCTTTATTTATATGGTCAATAAATCTCTATTCTTCCAAAAAACATATGTGAAGAGAAAAAGAAAGGGGCTAGTGTTCACATTTTCAAAAACAACAAAACATTTCAAAAATGAAACTTTCAAATTTAAACGACCTTAACTTTTGACTAGGGTAGCGTAGCAATTATTATAATATATCAAATTGAAACTTGTTTCGATTCACACAATCAGTGTTGTCCTCTCAAAGTAACCTAATTTATGTACCCAAATTGCATCGTTTACATCACCTACCGAGGGTTTTAAGATTTTGTCGCCAATTTTTGTTTTACTTATTTTTTATATTGATTCAATAGAGCTGTAAAGGAGATATTTATGCCGACCAAGGGTTCTTTATTTATGCGGTCAATAAATCTCTATTATTCCAAAAAAAAGAAAAAAGGAAAGGGGGCTACTGTTGTTATTTTCAAAAATAACAAAACATTCGATAAATCAGACTTCCAACATTAAATGACCATAACTTTTGAATGGGGTATCGTATCGACTATTATAATATATAAAATCGAAGCTCATATGGATTTGCACAATCAGTGTTGGAATCGCAAAGGAACCTGATTTCTGTACACAAATTTCATCCTTTACATCACTTACCAAGGATTTTCAGTTTTTGTCGCAAATTTCCATTTTACTTACTTTTAATTTTACTCAATAGAGCTGTAAATGGGATATTTGTGCTGACTGAGGGTTCTTTATTTATGTGGTCAATAAATCTTTATTCTTCCAAAAAATAATTAGAGAAGAGAAAAGGAAAGAGGCTACTGTGTTCATATTTTCAAAAATAACAAAACATTTGATGAATGAGACTTCCAGCTTTAAATGACCATAACTTTTGAATGGGGTATCATATCAATTATTATAATATAACAAATCGAAGCTCTTATCGACTCACAAAATCTGAGTTAGCCTCACAAAGGACCTGATTTCTGTACCCAAATTCCATCGTTTACATCAGTTACCGAGGGTTTTATGTTTTTGTCACAAATTTCTGTTTTATTTATTTTTGATTTTATTTAATATAGTTGTAAAGGAGATAGTTGTGCCGACCAAGGGTTATTTATTTATGTGGTCAATAAATATATATTCTTCCAAAAAAAATTAGTGAAGAGAAAAGGAAAGAAGCTACTGTTCACATTTTCACAAATAACAAAACATTTGATGAATCAGACTTCAAACTTTAAATGACCATAACTTTTGACTAGGGTATCGTAACAACTATTATAATATATCAAATCGAAGCTCATATTTATTCACACAATTAATGTTGGCCTCACTAAGGAACCTAATTTCTGTACCTAAATTCTATCGTTTACATCACTTATCCAGGGTTTCAAGTTTTGTAGTAAATTTCTATTTTTACTTATTTTCGATTTTATTCAATAGAGCTGTAAAGGAGATATTTGTACCGACCAAGGGTTCTTTATTTATGTGGTCAATAATTATATATTCTTCCAAAAAAAATTAGAGAAGAGAAAAAGAAAGAGGCTACTTTTCACATTTGCAAAAATAACAAAACATTTGATAAATTAGACTTCCAACTTTAAACGACCATAACTTTTGATTTGGTATCGTAAAAACTATTATAATATATCAAATCGAAGCTCGTATCGATTCAAAAAATCAATGTTGGCCACGCTTGGGAACTTGATTTCTGTACCCAAATTCCATCGTTTACATCACTTACCGAGGGTTTTTAAGTTTTTGTTGCAAATTTTGTTTTACTTATTTTCGATTTTATTCAATGGAACTGCAAAAGGATATATTTGTGCCGACCAAGGGTTCTTTATTTATGTGGTCAATTAATATATATTCTTCCAACAAAAATTAGAGAAGAGAAAAGGAAAGGGGCTATTGTTCACATTTTCAAAAATAACAAAACATTTGATGAATCAGACTTCCATCTTTAAACGACCATAACTTTTAAATGGAGTGTCATAACGACTATTATAATATATCAAATCGAAGCTCGTATTGAGTCACACAATTTGTGTTTGCTTAGCTATGGAACCTGATTTTTGTACCCAAATTCCATCGTTTATATCACTTATCGAGGGTTTTAAGTTTTTATCACAAATTTTTGTTTTACTTATTTTCGATTTTATTCAATAAAGTTGTAAAGGAGATATTGGTGTTCACATTTTCAAAAATAACAAAACATTTGATGAATTAGACTTCCATTTTTAAACGACCGTAACTTTTAAATGGAGTGTCGTAACGACTATTATAATATATCAAATCGAAGCTCGTATTGATTCACACAATTTGTATTTGCTTAGTTATTGAACCTGATTTCTCTACCCAAATTCCATCGTTTACATCACTTACTGAGGGTTTTAAGTTTTTGTCACAAATTTTTGTTTTACTTATTTTCGATTTTATTCAATAAAGTTGTAAAGGAGATATTGGTGCCGACCAAGGATTCTTTATTTATGTGGTCAATAAATCTTTATTCTTCCAAAAAAAATAAGAGAAGAGAAAAGGAAAGGGGCTACTGTTCACATTTTCAAGAAAAACAAAACATTTGATGAATCAGACTTCCAACTTTATATGTCCATAACTTTTGACTAGTGTATCATAACGACTATTATAATATATCAAAACGAACCTCGTTCCAATTCAAACAATAAGTGTTGTCCTCACAATGGAACCTGATTTATGTACCCAAATTCCATCGTTTACATCACCTACCGAGGGTTTCAAGTTTTTGTCGCCAATTTTTGTTTTACTTATTTTTGATTTTATTCAATAGAGCTGTAAAGGAGATATTTATGCCGACCAAGGGTTCTTTATTTATGTGGTCAATAAATCTTTATTCTTCCAAAAAAAATAAGAGAAGAGAAAAGAAAAGGGGCTACTGTTCACATTTTCAAGAAAAACAAAACATTTGATGAATCGGACTTCCAACTTTATATGTCCATAACTTTTGACTAGTGTATCGTAACGACTATTATAATATATCAAAACGAACCTCGTTCCAATTCAAACAATAAGTGTTGTCCTCACAATGGAACCTGATTTATGTACCCAAATTCCATCGTTTACATCACCTACCGAGGGTTTCAAGTTTTTGTCGCCAATTTTTGTTTTACTTATTTTTGATTTTATTCAATAGAGCTGTAAAGGAGATATTTATGCCGACCAAGGGTTCTTTATTTATGTGGTCAATAAATCTCTATTATTCCAAAAAAAATAGAGAAGAGAAAAGGAAAGGGGGATACTATTCACATTTTCAAAAATAACAAAACATTTGAGGAATCGAACTTGCAACTTTAAACGACTATAACTTTTGAATGGGGTCTTGTATCGACTATTAAAATATATAAAATAGAAGCTAGTATCGATTCACACAATCAGTGTTAGCTTTGTTAAGAAACTTGATTTCTATACCCAAATTCCAACATTTACATCATTTACCTAGGGTTTAAAGTTTTTGTTGCAAATTTCCGTTTTACTTACAATCGATTTTACTCAATAAATCAGTAAAGGAGATATTGGTGCCAACCAAGGATTCCTTATTTATATGGTCAATAAATCTCTATTCTTCCAAAAAAAATGAGTGAAGAGAAAAGGAAAGGAGCTATTGTTCACATTTTAAAAAATAACAAATATTTGATGAATCGGATTTCCAACTTTAAATGATCATAACTTTTGAATGGGGTATCATAACAACTATTATAATATATCAAATCAAAGCTCATATTAATTCACAAATCCAGTGTTGGCCTCGCAATGGAACCTGATTTATATACATAAAATCTATTGTTTACATCACTTACCGAGGGTTTTAAGTTTTTGTCGCCAATTTTTGTTTTAGTTACTTTCGATTTTATTCAATAGAGTTGTATAGGATATATTTATGAAGACCAAGGGTTCTTTATTTATGTGGTCAATAAATCTCTATAATTCCAAAAAAAAAGAGAAGAGAAACAGAAACGGGGCTACTGTTCACATTTTAAAAAATAACCAAACATTTGATGAATCAGACTTCCAACTTCAAAGGACCATAACTTTTGAAAGGTGTATCGTATCGACTATTGTAATATATCAAATCGAAGCTTGTATCGATTCACACAATTAGTGTTGGCTTTGCCAAGGAATCTGATTTCTATACCCAAATTCCATCATTTACATCACTTACTGAGGGTTTTAATTTTTTTTTTGCAAATTTCCGTTTTACTTACTTTCGATTTTATTCAATAAAGTTGTAAAGAAGATATTGGTGCCGACAAAGGGTTCTTTATTTATGTGGTCAATAAATCTCTATTCTTCCAAAAAAATAAGTGAAGAGAAAACGAAAGGAGCTACTGTTCACATTTTCAAAAACAACAAAACATTTGATAAATCGAATGTTTAACTTTAAATGACCATAACTTTTGAGAGGGGTATCATAACGACTATTATAATATATCAAATTGAAGCTCTTATCGATTCACACAATCTGAGTTGGCCTCACAAAGGATCTAATTTCTGTACCCAAATTCCATCGTTTACATCACTTACCAAGGGTTTTATGTTTTTGTCACAAATTTCCGTTTTATTTATTTTCGATTTTATTCAATAGAGTTGTAAAGGAGATATATGTGCCGACCAAGGGTTATTTATTTATATGGTCAATAAATATATATTCTTATAAAAAAATTAGTGAAGAGAAAAGGAAAGGGGCTATTGTTCTCATTTTCAAAAATAACAAAACATTTGATGAATCAGACTTCCAACTTTAAACGACCATAACTTTTGAATGGTGTATCGTAACGACTATTATAATATATCAAATCGAAGGTCGTATCGATTCACACAATCAATGTTGGCCTCACAAAGGAACTTGATTTCTGTACCTAAATTCTATCATTTACATCACTTATCTAGGGTTTTAAGTTTTGTCACAAATTTCTATTTTTACTTATTTTAGATTTTATTCAATAGAGCTGTAAAAGAGATATTTGTACCGACCAAGGGTTCTTTATTTATGTGGTCAATAAATATATATTCTTCCAAAAAAAATTAGAGAAGAGAAAAAGAAAGGGGCTACAGTTCACATTTTCAAAAATAACAAAACATTTGATAAATGAGACTTCCAACTTTAAACGACCATAACTTTTGACTGGGTATCGTAAAAAATATTATAATATATCAAATTGAAGCTCGTATCGATTCACAAAAGCACTGTTGGCCACGCATAGGAACCTGATTTTTGTACCCAAATTACATCATTTACATCACTTACCAAGGGTTTTAAGTTTTTGTCGCAAATTTTTGTTTTACTTATTTTCTATTTTATTCAATAGAGCTGTAAAGGAGATATTTGTGCCGACCAAGGCTTCTTTATTTATGTGATCAATTAATATATATTCTTCCAAAAAAAATTAGAGAAGAGAAAAGGAAAGGCGCTACTGTTCACATTTTAAAAATAACAAAACATTTGATGAATTAGACTTCCAACTTTAAACTACCATAACTTTTGGAATGGAGTATCGTAACGACTATTATAATATATCAAATTGAAGCTCGTATCGACTGACACAATCTGTGTTTTCCTAGCGATAGAACCTGATTTATGTACCCAAATTCCATCATTTACATCACTTACCGAGGGTTTTAATTTTTTGTCTCAAATTTCCATTTTACTTTCTTTTGAATTTATTCAATAAAGCTGTAAAGAAGATATTGGTGACGACCAAGGAATCTTTATTTCTGTGGTCAATAAATCTCTATTCTTCGAAAAAAAAAGAGAAGAGTAGAGGAAAGGGGCTAATGTTCACATTTTCAAAAATAACCAAATATTTGATGAATCGGGTATCGTAACGACTATTACAATAAATCTCTATTTTTCCAAAAAAAATAAGTGAAGAGAAAAAGAAAGGTGCTACTTTTCACATTTTCAAGAAAAACAAAACATTTGATAAATCGAACTTGCAATTTTAAACGACCACAACTTTTGACTGGTGTATCGTAACGACTATTATAATATATCAAATCAAACATCGTTTTGATTCACACAATAAGTGATGTCCTCATATAGGAACCTGATTTCTGTACCCAAATTCCATCGTTTACATTACCTAGCGAGGGTTTTAAATTTTAGTTGCCAATTTTTGTTTTACTTATTTTTGATTTTATTCAATAGAGCTGTAAAGGATATATTTATTGCGACCAAGGGTTCTTTATTTATGTGGTCAATAAATCTCTATTCTTCCTAAAAAAATAAGTGAAGAGAAAAAGAAAGGGGCTACTATTTATATTTTCAAACACAAAAAAACATTTGATAAATCAAACTTTCAACTTGAAACGACCATAACTTTTGACTGGGGTATCGTAACGACAATTTTTATATATATGAAATCGAAGCTCATATTGATTCACACAATCAGGGTTGGAATCGCAAAGGAACCTAATTTCTATACACAAAGTCCATCGTTTACATCACTTACCGATGATATTAAGTTTTTGTCACAAATTTCCATTTTTCTTACTTTCACTTTTATTCAATAGAGCTGTAAATTAGATATTTGTGCTGACCTAGGGTTCTTTATTTATGTGGTCAATAAATCTCTATTCTTCCAAAAATTAATTAGAGAAGAGAAAAGGAAAGAGGCTACTGTTCATATTTTCAAAAATAACAAAACATTTGATGAATGAGACTTCCAATTTTAAATGACCATAACTTTTAACTGGTGTATCTTAACAATTATTATAATATATCAAATCGAACCTCATTTCGATTCACACAATAAGTGTTGTACTAAAAAAAGAACCTGATTTCTGTACCTAAATTCCGTCATTTACATCACTTACCGAAGGTTTTAAGTTTTTATCGCCAATTTTTGTTTTACTTATTTTTGATTTTATTCAATAGAGTTGTCAAGGAGATATTTATGCCAACCAAGGGGTCTTTATTTATGTGGTTAATAAATCTCTATTATTCCAAAAAAAATAGAAGAGAAGAGAAAAAGGAAAGGGGACTACTGTTCACATTTTCAAAAATAACAAAACATTTGATGAATAAGACTTCCAACTTTAAACGACCATAACTTTTGAATGGGGTATCGTATCGACTATTGTAATAAATAAAATCGAAGCTTGTATTGATTCACACAATCAGTGTTCGCTTTGCTAAGAAACCTTATTTCTGTACCCAAATTCCAACATTTACATCACTTACCGAGGGTTTTAAGTTTTTGTCGCAAATTTTTGTTTTACTTACCATTGATTTTACTCAATAAATCTGTAAATGAGATATTGGTGCCGACCAAGGATTCTTGATTTATGTGTTCAATAAATCTCTATTCTTCCAAAAAAATAAGTGAAGAGAAAAGGAAAGGAGCTACTATTCACATTTTCAAAAATAACAAAACATTTGATGAATCAGACTTCCAACTTTAAATGACCATAACCTTTGAATGGGGTATCGTAACAACTATTATTTTATATCAAATCGAAGCTCATATTGATTCACAAAATCAGTGTTGGCCTCGCAATGGAACCTGATTTCTATACCCAAATTCTATCTTTTACATCACTTATTTTATGTTTTTGTCGCAAATTTCCGTTTCACTTACAATCAATTTTACTCAATAACTCTGTAAAGGAGATATTGGTTCCGACCAAGGATTATTTATTTATGTGGTCAATAAATCTCTATTCTTCCATAAAAAATCAGTAAAGAGAAAACGAAAGGGGCTACTATTCACATTTCTAAAAACAACAAAACATTTGATATATCAAATGTTTAACTTTGAACGACCTTAGCTTTTGACTAGGGTATCGTAATGACTATTATAATATATAAAATCAAACCTTCTTTCAATTCACACAATCAATGTTGTCCTCACAAAGGAACCTGATTTATGTACCCAAATTCCATTGGTTACATCACTTACCGAGGGTTTTAAGTTTTTGTCGCCAATTTTTGTTTAACTTACTTTTCATTTTATTCAATAGAGTTGTATAGGAGATATTTATGATGACCAAGGGTTCTTTATTTATGTGGTCAATAAATCTCTGTAATTCCAAAAATAAAAGATAAGAGAAAAGGATTGGGGGCTACTGTTCACATTTTCAAAAATAACCAAACATTTGATGAATTAGACTTCCAACTTCAAACGACCATAACTTTTGAAAGGGGTATCGTATAAACTATTGTAATATATCATATCGAAGCTTGTATCGATTCACACAATTATTGTTGGCTTTGAGAAGGAATCTGATTTCTATACCCAAATTCCATCGTTTGCATCACTTACCAATGATTTTAAGTTTTTTTCGCAAATTTCCGTTTTACTTATTTTCGATTTTATTCAATAAAGCTGTAAAGAAAATATTGTTACTGACAAAGGGTTTTTTATATATGTGGTCAATAAATCTCTATTCTTCCAAAAAAAAAGTGAAGAGAAAAAGAAAGGGGCAACTATTCACATTTTCAAAAACAACAAAATATTTGATAAATCGACTTTCAACTTGAAACGACCATAACTTTTGACTGGGGTATCGTAATGACTATTATTATATATAAAATCGTAGCTCATATTGATTCACACAATCAATGTTGGAATCGTAGAGGAACCTGATTTCTGTACACAAATTCCATCGTTTACATCACTTACCGAGGATTTTAAGTTTTTGTCGCAAATTTCTATTTTACTTACTTTCAATTTTATTCAATTGAGCTGTAAATGAGATATTTGTGCTGACCCAAGGTTATTTATTTATGTGGTCAATAAATCTATATTCTTCCAAAAATTAATTAGAGAAGAAAAAAGGAAAGGGGCTATTGTTCATATTTTCAAAAATAACAAAACATTTGATGAATTAGACTTCCAACTTTAAACGACCATCACTTTTGAATGGGGTATCGTATCGACTATTATAATATATAAAATCGAAGCTCGTATCGATTCAAGCAATCAGTGTTGGCCTCGCAATGGAACCTGATTTCTGTACCTAAATTCCATCGTTTACACCACTTACTGAGGGTTTTAAGTTTTTGTTACAAATTTCTGTTTTAATTACAATCTATTTTACTCAATAAATCTGTAAAGGAGATATTGGTGCCGACCAAGGATTCTTTATTTATCTAGTCAATAAATCTCTTTTCTTCCAAAAGAAATAAGTGAAGAGAAAACGAAAAGGGCTACTGTTCACATTTCCAAAAACAACAAAACATTTGATAAGTCGAATGTTTAACTTTAAATGACCATAACTTTTGACTGAGATATCATAACGACTATTATAATATATTAAACTGAAGCTCTTATCGATTCGCACAATCTGAGTTGGCCTCGCAAAGGATCTGATTTCTGTGCCCAAATTCCATCGTTTACATCACTTACCGAGGGTTTTATGTTTTTGTCACAAATTTGCGTTTTACATATTTTCGATTTTTTTCAGTAGAGTTGTAAAGGAGATATTTGTGTCGACCAAGGGTTCTGTATTTATGTGGTGAATAATATATATTCTTCCAAAAAAAATTAGAGAAGAGAAAAGGAAAGGGGCTACTGTTCATATTTTCAAAAATAACAAAACATTTGATTAATTAGACTTTCAACTTTAAACAACCATAACTTTTTACTGGGGTATCGTAACGACTATTATAATATATCAAATCGAAGGTTGTATCGATTCACACAATCAATGTTGGCCTCACTAAGGAACCTGATTTCTGTACCTAAATTCTATCATTTACATCACTTATCAAGTGTTTTAAGTTTTGTCACAAATATCTATTTTTACTTATTTTTCATTTTATTCAATAGAGGTGTATAGGAGATATTTGTATCGACCAAGGGTTCTTTATTTATGTGGTCAATAAATATATATTCTTCAAAAAAAAATTAGGGAAGAGAAAAAGAAAGGGGGTTACTGTTCACATTTGCAAAAATAACAAAACATTTGATAAATCCTACTTCCAACTTTAAACGACCATAACTTTTGAATGGAGTATCATAACGACTATTATAATATATAAAATCAAAGCTCATATCAATTCACATAATAAGTGTCACCCTTGACAAGAAACCTGATTTTTGTACCCAAAGTCATCATTTACATCACTTATCGAGGGTTTTAATTTTAGGTCGCAAATTTCCGTTTTACTTACTTAAGATTTTATTCAATAGAGCTATAAACGAGATATTGGTTCCAACCAAGGAATATTTATTTATGTGGTCAATAAATCTCTATTCTTCCAAAAAACAAATAAGTGAAGAGAAAAATAAAGGTGCTACTTTTCACATTTTCAAGAAAAACAAAACATTTGATATATTGAACTTGCAACTTTAAACGACTATAACTTTTGACTGGTGTATCGTAACGACTTTTATAATATATCAAATCGAACCTCGTTTCGATTCAAATAATAAGTGTTGTACTCATAAAGGAACCTGATTTCTGTACCCAAATTCCATCATTTACTTCTCCTATTGAGGGATTAAGTTTTAATCGCCAATTTTTGTTTTACTTATTTTTGATTTTATTCAATAGTGTTGTAAAGGAGATATATATGTCAACCAAGGGCTATTTATTTATGTGGTCAATAAATCTCTATTATTCCAAAAAAACAGAAGAGAAGAGAAAATGAAAGGGGGCTACTATTCACATTTTCAAAAATAACAAAACATTTGATGAATCAGACTTCCAACTTTAAACGACCATAACTTTTGAAAGAGGTATCGTATCAACTCGTATAATATATAAAATCAGAGCTCATATTGATTCACACAATTAGTGTTGGTTTTGCCAAAGAACCTGATTTCTATACCCAAATTCCATTTTTACATCACTTACGGAGGGTTTTAACTTTTTTTGCAAATTTCCGTTTTACTTACTTTCTATTTTATTCAATAAAGCTGTAAAGAAGATATTGGAGCCGACTAAGGGTTTTTGATTTATGTGGTCAATAAATCTCTATTCTTCCTAAAAAAAATTAAGTGAAACAAAAAAGATAGGGGCTACTATTCACATTTTCAAAAACAACAAAACATTTGTTAAATTAAATTACTTTAACTTTTGATTGGGGTATCATAACGACTATTATGATATATCAAATTGAAGCTCTTATCGATTCACACAATCTGAGTTGGCCTCGCAAAGGACCAAATTTCCGTACCCAAATTCTATCGTTTACATCACGTACCGAGTGTTTTAAGTTTTTGTCACAAATTTCCGTTTTACTTACAATCAATTTAATTCAATAATGTTGTAAAGGAGAACTGGTGCCGACAAAGGGTTCTTTATTTAATTGGTCAATAAATCTCTATTCTTTTAAAAAAATATAACAGAAGAGAAAAGGAAAAGGGCTACTGTTCACATTTTCAAAAATAACAAAACATTTGATGAATTAGACTTCAAACTTTAAATGACCATAACTTTTGACTAGGGTATCGTGACAACTATTATAATATATGAAATTGAAGCTCATATTGATTCACACAATTAATGTTGGCCTCACTAAGGAACCTAATTTCTGTACCTAAATTCTATCGTTTACATCACTTATCCAGGGTTTCAAGTTTTGTAGTAAATTTCTATTTTTACTTATTTTCGATTTTATTCAATAGAGCTGTAAAGGAGATATTGGTGCTGACCAATGGTTCTTTATTTATGTGGTCAATAAATATATTTTCTTCCAAAAAAAATTAGAGAAGAGAAAAGGAAAGCGGCTACTATTCACATTTTCAAAAATAACAAAACATTTGATAAATTAGACTTCCGACTTTGAATGACCATAACTTTTGAATGGAGTACCGTAACGACTATTATAATATATCAAATTGAATCTCATATCGATTCACACAATCTGTGTTGGCCTAGTCAAAGAACCTGATTTCTGTCCCAAATTCCATCGTTTACATCACTTGTCGAGGGTTTTAAATTTTTATCACATATCTCGATTATACTTACAATCGATTTTATTCAATAAATCTGTAAAGGAGATATTAGTACCGACCAAAGTTTCTTTATTGATGTGGTCAATAAATCTTTATTCTTCCAAAAATATAAGAGAAGAGAAAATGAAAGGAGCTAATGTTCATATTTTAAAAAATAACAAAACATTTGATAAATCGGAGTTCTAACTTTAAACGACCATAACTTTTGACTAGGGTGTCGTAACGACTATTATAATATATCAAATCGAACCTCATATCAATTCACATAATCAGTGTTGCCCTCGACAAGGAACCTGATTTTTGTACCCAAATTCATCATTTACATCACTTATCGAGGGTTTTAATTTTAGGTCGCAAATTTCCGTTTTACTTACTTTCGATTTTATTCAATAGAGCTATAAACGGGATATTGGTTCAAACCAAGGAATATTTATTTATGTGGTCAATAAATCTCTATTCTTCCAAAAAACAATAAGTGAAGAGAAAAATAAAGGTGCTACTTTTCACATTTTCAAGAAAAATAAAACATTTGATAAATTGAACTTGCAACTTTAAACGACTATAACTTTTGACTGGTGTATCGTAACGACTATTATAATATATCAAATCGAACATCATTTTGAATCACACAATAAGTGCTATCTTCACAAAGGAACCTCATTTCTGTACCAAAATTCCATCGTTTACATCACCTAGCGAGGGTTTTAAGTTTTTGTCGCCAATTTTTGTTTTACTTATTTTTGATTTTATTCAATAGAGCTGTAAAGGAGATATTTATGCCAACCATGGGTTATTTATTTATGTGGTCAATAAATCTCTATTCTTCCTAAAAAAATAAGTGAAGAGAAAAAGAAAGGGGCTACTATTTATATTTTCAAAAACAAAAAACATTTGATAAATCGAACTTCCAACTTGAAACGACCATAACTTTTGACTGGGGTATCGTAACGACAATTATTATATATATGAAATCGAAGCTCATATTGATGCACACAATCAGGGTTGGAATCGCAAAGCAACCTAATTTATGTACCCAAATTTCATCGTTTACATCACTTACTGAGGATTTTAAGTTTTTGTCGCAAATTTCCATTTTACTTACTTTCAATTTTATTCAATAGAGCTGTAAATGAGATATTTGTGCTGACCCAGGGTTCTTTATTTATGTGGTCAATAAATCTCTATTCTTCCAAAAATTAATTAGAGAAGAGAATAGGAAAGGGGATACTGTTCATATTTTCAAAAATAACAAAACATTTGATGAATTAGATTTCCAACTTTAAATGACCATAACTTTTGACTGGTGTATCCTAACGACTATTATAATATATCAAATCAAACTCGTTTCGATTTACATAATAAGTGTTGTACTCAAAAAGGAACCTGATTTCGGTACCCAAATTCCTTCATTTAAATCACCTATTGAGGGTTTTAGGTTTTAATCGCCAATTTTTGTTTTACTTATTTTTGATTTTATTCAATAGTGCTGTAAAGGTGATATTTATGCCGACCAAGGGTTCTTTATTTATGTGGTCAATAAATCTCTATTATTCCAAAAAAACAGAAGAGAAGAGAAAAGGAAAGGGGGCTACTGTTCACATTTTCAAAAATAACAAAACATTTGATGAATCGAACTTTCAACTTTAAACGACCATAACTTTTGAAAGAAGTATCGTATCGACTATTATAATATATAAAATCGAAGCTCGTATCGATTCACACAATTAGTGTTGGTTTTGCCAAAGAACCTGATTTCTATACCCAAATTCC
Organism: Hippophae gyantsensis; assembly: GCA_030763125.1. Classification (NCBI taxonomy): domain Eukaryota; kingdom Viridiplantae; phylum Streptophyta; class Magnoliopsida; order Rosales; family Elaeagnaceae; genus Hippophae; species Hippophae gyantsensis. The sequence continues at coordinate 54,857,546 of CM061028.1, forward strand.
ATTTTTACATCACTTACGGAGGGTTTTAACTTCTTTTGAAAATTTCCGTTTTACTTACTTTCTATTTTATTCAATAAAACTATAAAGAAGATATTGGAGCCGACTAAGGGTTTTTGATTTATGTGGTCAATAAATTTCTATTCTTCCTAAAAAAAATTAAGTGAAGAGAAAAAGAAAGGGGCTACTATTCACATTTTCAAAAACAACAAAACATTTAATAAATCGAACTTTCAACTTGAAACGACCATAAGTTTTGACTGGGCATCGTAACGACTATTATTATATATCAAATCGAACCTCATATTGATTCACACAATTAGTGTTGGAATCGTAAAGGAACGTGATTTCTGTACACAAATTCCATTGTTTACATCACTTACCGAGGATTTTAAGTTTTTGTCACCAAATTTTGTTATTCAATAGAGCTATAAAGGAGATATTTGTGCCGACCAGGGGTTCTTTATTTATATGGTCAATAAATCTCTATTATTCCAAAAAAAAAATAGAAGAGAAGAGAAAAGGAAAGAGGGCCACTGTTCGCATTTTCAAAAATAACAAAACATTTGATGAATCGGACTTCCAAATTTAAACGACCATAACTTTTGAATGGGGTATCGTATTGACTATTATAATATATAAAATTGAAGCCCGTATCGATTCGCACAATCAGTGTTAGCTTTGCTAAGAAACCTAATTTTTGTACCCAAATTCCAACGTTTACATCACTTACCGAGGGTTTTAAGTTTTTCTCTCAAATTTTCATTTTACTTACAATCGATTTTACTCAATAAATCTATAAAGGAGATATTGGTGCCGACCAAGGATTATTTATTTACGTGGTCAAGAAATCTCTATTCTTCCAAAAAAAAAAGAGAAGATAAAAGGAAAGAAGCTACTGTTCACATTTTCAAAAATAACAAAACATTTTATGAATCGGACTTCCAATTTTAAATGACAATAACTTTTGAATGGGGTATCATAACAACTATTATAATATATCAAATCGAAGCTCATATTGATTCACAAAATCAGTTTTGGTCTCGCTATGAAAGCTGATTTCTGAACCCAAATTCCATCGTTTACATCACTTGCTGTGGGTTTTATGTTTTTGTCACAAATTTCCGTTTTACTTACAATCGATTTTATTCAATAAAGCTGTAAAGGAGATATTGGTATCGAAAAATGGTTCTTTATTTATGTGGCCAACAAATCTCTATTCTTCCAAAAAAAAATAAGTGAAGAGAAAAGAAAGGGGCCACTATTCACATATCCAAAAACAACAAAACATTTGTTAAATTAAATTACCTTAACTTTTGATTGGGGTATCATAACGCCTATTATGATATATCAAATTGAAGCTCTTATCGATTCACACAATCTAAGTTGGCCTCGCAAAGGACCAAATTTCCGTATCCAAATTCCATCGTTTACATCACGTACCGAGTGTTTTAAGTTTTTGTCACAAATTTCCGTTTTACTTACAATCAATTTAATTCAATAATGCTGTAAAAGAGAACTGGTGCCGACAAAGGGTTCTTTATTTAATTGGTCAATAAATCTCTATTCTTTAAAAAAAATATAACAGAAGAGAAAAGGAAAAGGGCTACTGTTCACATTTTCAAAAATAACAAAACATTTGATGAATTAGAGTTCCAACTTTAAACGACCATAACTTTTGACTGGAGTATCGTAACGACTATTATAACATATCAAATCGAAGGTTGTATCGATTCACACAATCAATGTTGGCCTTACCAAGGAACCTGATTTCTGTACCCAAATTCTATCGTTTACATCACTTATCGAGGGTTTTAAGTTTTTGTCACAAATATATGTTTTACTTATTTTTGATTTTATTCAACAAAGCTGTAAAGGAGATATTGGTGCTGACCAATGGTTCTTTATTTATGTGGTCAATAAATATATTTTCTTCCAAAAAAAATTAGAGAAGAGAAAAGGAAAGCGGCTACTATTCACATTTTCAAAAATAACAAAACATTTGATAAATCAGACTTCCCACTTTAAATGACCATAACTTTTGAATGGAGTACCATAACGACTATTATAATATATCAAATCGAATCTCATATCGATTCACACAATCTGTGTTGGCCTAGTCAAAGAACCTGATTTCTGTCCCAAATTCCATCGTTTACATCACTTGTCGAGGGTTTTAAGTTTTTATCACATATCTCGATTATACTTACAATCGATTTTATTCAATAAATCTGTAAAGGAGATATTGGTACCGACAAAATTTTATTTATTGATGTGGTCAATAAATCTTTATTCTTCCAAAAAAATAAGAGAAGAGAAAATGAAAGGAGCTACTGTTCATATTTTAAAAAATAACAAAACATTTGATAAATCGGAGTTCCAAATTTAAACGACCATAACTTTTGATTAGGGTGTCGTAACGACTATTATAATATATCAAATCGAACCTCATATCAATTCACATAATAAGTGTTGCCCTCAACAAGGAACCTGATTTTTGTACCCAAATTCATCATTTACATCACTTATCGAGAGCTATAAACGAGATATTGGTTCAAACCAAGGAATATTTATTTATGTGGTCAATAAATCTGTATTCTTCCAAAAAACAATAAGTGAAGAGAAAAATAAAGGTGCTACTTTTCACATTTTCAAGACAAATAAAACATTTGATAAATTGAACTTGCAACTTTAAACGACTATAACTTTTGACTGGTGTATCGTAACGACTATTATAATATATCAAATCGAACATCATTTCGACTCACACAATAAGTGTTGTCCTCATAAAGGAACCTGATTTTTGTACCAAAATTCCATCGTTTACATCACCTAGCGAGGGTTTTAAGTTTTTGTCGCCAATTTTTGTTTTACTTATTTTTGATTTTATTCAATAGAGCTGTAAAGGAGATATTTATGCCGACCATGGGTTATTTATTTATGTGGTCAATAAATCTCTATTCTTCCTAAAAAAATAAGTGAAGAGAAAAAGAAAGGGGCTACTATTTATATTTTCAAAAACAAAAAACATTTGATGAATCGGCCTTCCAATTTTAAACGACCATAACTTTTGATTGAGGTATGGTAATGGCTATTATAATATATCAAATTGAAGCTCTTATCGATTCACACAATCTGAGTTGACTTCGCAAAGGACTTGATTTCCATACCCATATTCCATCGTTTACATCACTTACTGACTTTTTTCATTTTTTGTCGTAAATTTCTGTTTTACTTACTATCGATTTTATTCAATAAAGGAGTAAATGAGATATTGGTGCCGACAAAGGGTTCTTTATTTATGTGGTCAATAAATCTATATTCTTCCAAAAAAATAAGCGAAGAGAAAACGAAAGGGGCTACAATTCACATTTTCAAAAACAACAAAACATTTGATATATCGAATTTTCAACTTTAAACGATCTTATCTTTTAAAAGAGGTATCATAATGACTATTATAATATATCAAATCGTAGCTTGTATCAATTCACACAATTAGTTTTGGCCTCCCCATGGAACCTGATTTCTGTACCCAAATTCCATTGTATATATCACTTACCAATGTTTTTAAGTTTTTGTCGCAAATTTCCATTTTACTTACTTTCGATTTTATTCAATAAAGTTGTAAAAGAGATATTTGTACCGACCAAGGATTCTTTATTTATGTGGTCAATAAATCTCTATTCTTCCAAAAAAAAAATAAGTGAAGAGAAAAAGAAAGGGGCTATTCTTCACATTTTCAAAAACAACAAAACATTTGAAAAATAAAACTTTCAAATTTAAACGACCATAACTTTTGACTGGGGTATCGTAACGACTATTATAATATATCAAATTGAACCTTGTTTCAATTCACACAATCAGTGTTGTCCTCACAAGGGAACCTGATTTCTGTACCCAAATTCCATCGTTTACATCACTTACCGTGGGTTTAAGTTTTTGTCGTCAATTTTTATTTTACTTACTTTTGATTATATTCAATAGAGCTGTAAAGGTGAAATTCATGCCGACCTAGGGTTCTTTATATATGTGGTCAATAAATCTGTATTATTCCAAAAAAAATAAGAGAAGAGAAAAGGAAAGGGCGCTACTGTTCAAATTTTCATAAATAACCAAACATTTGATGAATCGGACTTCCAACTTTAAACAACCATAACTTTTGACTCGGGTATCGTAATGGCTATTATAATATATCAAATTGAAGCTCTTATTGATTCACACAATCTGAGTTGACTTCGCAATAGAACCTAATTTTTGTACCCAAATTTCATCATTTACATCACTTATAGAGGGTTTAAAATTTTTGTTTTACTTACATTCGATTTTCTTCAATGGAGCTGTAAAGGAGATATTTGTGCGGACCAAGGGTACTTTATTTATGTGGTCAATAAATCTCTATTATTCCAAAAACAAATTAAGAGAAGAGAAAAGGAAAGGGGGCTACTGTTCACATTTTCAAAAATAACCAAACATTTGATGAATCGGACTTCCAACTTTGAACAACCATAACTTTTGAATGCGGTATCGTATCGACTATTTTAATATATCATATCGAAGCTCGTGTCGATTCCCACAATCTCTGTTGGCCTAGCCAAATAACCGGATTTTTGTACCCACATTCTATCATTTACATCACTTACAGAGGGTTTTAAACTTTTGTCGCCAATTTTTGTTTTACTTACATTCGATTTTATTGAATAGAGGGGTAAAGGAGATATTTGTGCCGACCAAGGGTTCTTTATTTATGTGGTCAATAAATCTCTATTCTTCCAAAAAAAAATAAGAGAAGAGAAAATGAAAGGGGCTACTGTTCACATTTTCAAAAATAACAAAATATTTGATGAATCGGCCTTCCAATTTTAAACTACCATAACTTTTGATTGAGGTATGGTAATGACTATTATAATATATCAAATTTAAGCTCTTATCGATTCACATAATCTGAGTTGGCCTCGCAAAGGACCTGATTTCCATACTCAAATACCATCGTTTACATCACTTACTAACTTTTTTAATTTTTGGTCGTAAATTTCCATTTTATTTACTGTCAATTTTATTCAATAAAGCTGTAAATGAGATATTGGTGCTGACAAAGGGTTCTTTATTTATGTGTTCAATAAAGCTCCATTCTTCCAAAAAAATAAGTGAAGAGAAAACGAAAGGGGCTACTGTACACATTTTCAAAAACAACAAAACATTTGATAAATCAAATTTTCAACTTTAAATGACCATAACTTTTGACTGGTGTATCGTAACGACTATTATAATATATCAAATCAAAGCTCGTATCGATTCACACAATCAATATTTGCTTTGAAAAAGAAGCTGATTTATGTACCCAAATTTCATAGTTTATATCACTTACCGTGGGTTTTAAGTTTTTGTCGCAAATTTCCGTTTTATTTACTTTCGATTTTATTCAATAAAGCTACAAAGGAGATATTGGTGCTGAAAAAGGATTCTTTATTTATGTGGTCAATAAATCTCTATTCTTCCAAAGAAAATAAGTGAAAAGAAAACAAAAGGGGCTACTGCTCACATTTTCAAAAACAACAAAACATTTGACAAATCGAATTTTTAATTTTAAACAACCATAACATTTGAGTGGTGTATCGTAACAACTATTATAATATTTCACACTAACGCTCTTATCGATTTACACAATCTGAGTTGGCCTCGCATTGGACCTAATTTCCATACCCAAATTCCATTGTTTACATCACTAACTGAGGGTTTTAAGTTTTTGTCGCAAATTTCTGTTTTTACTTACTTTTGATTTTACTCAATAGAGCTGTAAAGGAGATATTTGTGCTGACCAAGGGTTCTTCATTTATGTGGTCAATAAATCTCTATTCTACCAAAAAAAATAAGAGAAGAGAAAAGGAATTGGGCTACTGTTCACATTTTCAAAAATGACAAAACATTTGATAAATTAGACTTCTAACTTTAAATGATCTTAACTTTTAAAAGGGGTATCGTAACGACTATTATAATATATCAAATCGAAGCTTGTATTGATTCACACAATTAGTTTTGGCCTCGCCATGGAAGCTAATTTCTGTAACCTAATTCCATTGTATATATCACTTACCAATGTTTTTAAGTTTTTGTCGCAAATTTCCATTTTACTTACTTTTGATTTTATTTAATAAAGTTGTAAAAGAGATATTTGTGCCGACCAAGGATTTTTTATTTATGTGGACAATAAATCTCTATTCTTCCAATAAAAATAATTGAAGAGAAAAAGAATAGGGCTACTGTTCACATTTTCAAAAGAAAAAACAAAACATTTGATAAATCGAACTTCCAAATTTAAACGACCATAACTTTTGACTAGGGCATCGTAACGACTATTATAATATATCAAATCGCACCTCATATTTATTCACATATTCTGTGTTGGCCTCGCCAAAAACATTTGATAAATTGACTTTCAAATTTCAACGACCATAACTTTTGACTAGGGCATCGTAATGACTATTATAATATATCAAATCGAACCTCATACCTATTCACACAATCATTGCTGGAATCGCATAGGAACTTGATTTCTGTACAAAAATTCCATCGTTTACACCACTTACCGAGGGTTTTAAGTTTTTGTCCGCAATTTTTGTTTTACTTACTTTCAATTTTATTCAATAGAGTTACAAAGGAGATATTTGTGCCGACCAAGAGTTCTTTATTTATGTGGTCAATAAATCTCTATTCTTCCAAAAAAAAGTATGTGAAGAGAAAAAGAAAGGGACTACTGTTCACATTTTCAAAAACAACAAAACATTTGAAAAATGAAACTTTCAAATTAAAATGACCATAACTTTTGACTAGGGTATCGTAACAACTATAATAATATATCAAATCGAACTTTGTTTCCATTCACACAATCAGTGTTGCGTCATTAAGGAACCTAATTTCTGTACCCAAATTCCATCGTTTATATCACTTACCGAGGGTTTTAAGTTTTTGTCACCAATTTTTGTTTTACTTACTTTTGATTATATTCAGTTGAGATGTAAAGCAGATATTTATGCCAACCAACGATTCTTTATTTATATGTTTAATAAATCTCTATTATTCCAAAAAAAAAGAGAAGAGAAAAAGAACGGGGCTACTATTCACATTTTCAAAACCAACAAAATATTTGATAAATCGAACTTTCAACTTTAAACGACCACAACTTTTGACTGGTGTATCGTAACGACTATTATAATATATCAAATCAAACCTTGTTTCGATAAAATAAGTGTTGTTTTCATAAAGGAACCTGATTTATGTACCTAAATTCCATCGTTTACATCACCTACCGAGGGTTTTAAGTTTTTGTCGCCAATTTTTGTTTTACTTATTTTTTATTTTATTCAATAGAGTTGTAAAGGAGATATTTATGCCGACCAAGGGTTCTTTATTTATGTGGTCAATAAATCTCTATTATTCCAAAAAAAAATAACACGAGAGAAAAGGAAAGGGGCCTACGATTCATATTTTCAAAAATAACAAAACATTTGATGAATCAGACTTCCAACTTTAAACGACCATAACTTTTGAATGGGGTATCGTATCGATCATTATAATATATCAAATCGATGCTCGTATCAATTCGCAGAATCTGTGTTGGCCTAGCCAAAGAACCTGATTTCTATACCCAAATTCCATCGTTTACATCACTTACCGAGGGTTTTAAATTTTGGTCACAAATCTCGGTTATACTTACAATCAATTTTATTCAATATATATGTAAAGGAGATATTGGTGCCGACCAAGGATTCTTTATTTATGTGGTCAATAAATCACTATTCTTCCAAAAAAAATAAGTGAAGCGAAAACGAAATAGGCTACTGTTCACATTTTCAAAAACAACAAAACATTTAGTAAATCGAATTTTCAACTTTAAACGACCATAACTTTTGACTAGGTATCGTATCGACTATTATAATATATGAAATTGAAGCTCTTATCAATGCAAAAAATATGAGTTGGCCTCGCAGAGGACCTAATTTCAATACCCAAATTCCATCATTTACATCACTTATCGACGGTTTTAATTTTTTATCGTAAATTTCCATTTTACTTACCATCGATTTTATTCAATAAAGCTGTAAAGGAGATATTGTTGCTGACAAAGGGTTCTTTAATTATGTGTTCAATAAATCTTTATTCTTCCAAAAAAATAAGTGAAGAGAAAATGAAAAGGGCTACTGTTCACATTTTCAAAAACAACAAAACATTTGATAAATTAAAGTTTCAACTTTAAACGATCATAACTTTTGACTGGTGTATCGTAACGACTATTACAATGTATCAAATCAAAGATCATATCGATTGACACAATCTGTGTTAGCCTAGCCAATGAATCTGATTTCTATACCCAAATTCCATCGTTTACATCACTTACCGAGGGTTTTAAGTTTTTATTCAATAGAGCTATAAAGGAGATATTTGTGCCGACCCAGGGTTCTTTATTTATGAGGTCAATAAATCTCTATTCTTCCAAAAAATAATTAGAGAAGAGAAATGAAAGGGGCTACTTTTCACATTTTCTAAAACAGCAAAACATTTGATAAATCGAACTTTCAAATTTAAAAGATCATAACTTATGACTGGTGTGTATCATAATGACTATTATAATATATCAAATCAAAGCTCGTATAAATTCACACAATCTGGGTTAGCCTAGCCATAGAACCTGATTTCTATACAAAAATTTCATCGTTTACATCACTTACTGATGGTTTTAAATATTGGTCACAAATCTCGATTATACATCCAGTCAATTTTGACTGGGGTATGGTATCGACTATTATAATATATCAAATTGAAGCTCTTATCGATTCACAAAATCTGAGTTGGCCACGCAAAGGACCTGATTTCCATACCCAAATTCCATTATTTACAACACTTATCGACGGTTTTAATTTTTTGTCGTATATTTCCATTTTACGTACTGTCGATTTTATTCAATAAAGCTTTAAAGGAGATATTGGTGCTGACAAAGGGTTATTTATTTATGTGGTCAATAAATCTCTATTCTTCCAAATAAATAAGTGAAGAGAAAACGAAAGGGGCTACTGTTCACATTTTCAAAAACAACAAAACAATTGATAAATCAAATTTTCAACTTTAATCGACCACAACTTTTGACTAGTGTATCGTAACGACTATTATAATACATCAAATCGAAGCCCGTATCGATTCAAAAAATCAGTGTTCCTTTTGAAAATGAACCTTATTTATGTTCCCAAATTCCGTTATTTACATCACTTACCGAGGATTTTAAGTTTTTGTCAAAAATTTCCGTTTTACTTACTTTCGATTTTATTCAATAAAGCTGCAAAGGGGATATTGGTGCCGACAAAGGGTTTTTGATTTATGTGGTCAATAAATCTCTATTCTTCCAAAAAAATAAGTGAAGTGAAAAAGAAAGGGGCTACTATTCACATTTTCTAAAACAACAAAACATTTGATAAATCGAACTTTCAACTTTAAACGACCATAACTTATGACTAGTGTATGGTAACGACTATTATAATATTTCAAATCGAAGATTGTATCGATTCACACAATCTGTGTTGGCCTAGCCTAAGAACTTGATTTATATACCCAAATTCCATTGTTTACATCACTTACCTAGGGTTTTAAGTTTTTGTCACAAATTTCCGTTTTACTTACTTTCGACTTTATTCAATAAAGCACCAAAGGGGATATTGGTGCTGACCTAGGATTCTTTATTTATGTGGTGAATAAATCTATATTCTTCCTAAAAAAATAATAAGAGAAGAGAAAATGAAAGTGGCTACTGTTCACATTTTCAAAAATTACAAAACATTTGATGAATCAGACTTCCGTCTTTAAACGACAATAAGTTTTGACTAGGGTATCGTAACGACTATTATAATATATCAAATTGAACCTTATATCGATTGACATAAACAGTGTTGGCCTCGACAAGGAACTTGATTTATGTACCCAAATTCATCATTTACATCACTTATCGAGGGTATTAATTTTTTGTCGCAAATTTCCGTTTTACATACTTTCGATTTTATTCAATAGAGCTATAAACGAGATATTGGTGCTGACCAAGGAATATTTATTTATGTGGTCAATAAATCTCTATTCTTCCAAAAACAATAAGTCAAGAGAAAAAGAAAGGTGCTACGTTTCTCATTTTCAAGAAAAACAAAACATTCGATAAATCGAACATGTAACTTTAAACGACCACAACTTTTGAGTGGTCTATCATAACGACTATTATATTATATCAAATCGAACCTCATTTCGTTTCCCACAATAAGTGTTGTCCTCACATGGGAACCTAATTTTTGTACCCAAATTCCATCGTCTACATCACTTACTGAGGGTTTTAAGTTTTTGTCGCCAATTTTTGTTTTACTTATTTTTTATTCTATTTAATAAAGCTGTAAAGGAAATATTTATACCGATCAAGGGTTCTTTATTTATGTGGTCAATAAATCTCTATTCTTCCAAAAACAATAAGAGAAGAGAAAGGAAATGGGGCTACTGTTCACATTTTCAAAAATAACAAATTATTTGATGAATAAGACTTCCAACTTTAAAGGACCATAACTTTTGAATGGGGTATCGTATCGACTATTATAATATATCAAATAAAAGTCCGTATTGATTCACACAAGGAACCTGATTTATGTATCCAAATTACATCGTTTACATCACTTACCGAGGGTTTTAAGTTTTTGTCACAAATTTACGTCTTACTTACTTTCGATTTTATTCAATAAAGTTGTAAAGAAGATATTGGTGCCGACCAAGGAATTTTTATTTATGTGGTGAATAAATCTCTATTCTTCCCAAAAAAAAAGAGAAGAGAAAAGGAAAAGGGCTATTGTTCAGATTTTAAAAAAATAACAAAATATTTGATAAATCGAATGTTTAACTTTAAATGACCATAACTTTTGACTAGGGTATCGTAACGACTATTATAATATATCAAATCAAAGCTCATATTGATTCACACAATCAGTGTTGGCCTCGCAAGGTAACCTGATTTCTGTACCCAAATTCCATCGTTTACATAACTTACCACGGGTTTTATGTTTTGGTCGCAAGTTTCCGTTTTACTTACAATCGATTTTACTCAATAAATATGTAAAGGAGATATTGGTGCCGACCATGGATTCTTTATTTATATGGTCAATAAATCACTATTCTTCCAAAAAAAATAAGTGAAGAGAAAACGAAAGGGCTACTGTTCACATTTTCAAAAACAACAAACAATTTGATAAATCAAAATGTTTAACTTTAAATGACCATAACTTTTGACTCGGGTATGGTAACGACTATTATAATATATCAAATTGAAGCTCTCATTGATTCACACAATCTGAGTTTGCCTCGCAAGAGACCTGATTTCCGTCCCCAAATTCCATCGTTTACATCCATTACCGAGGGTTTTATGTTTTCGTCACAAATTTCCGTTTTACTTATTGTCAATTTTATTCAATAAAGCTGTAAAGGGGTACTGGTGCCGATAAAGGGTTATTTATTTATGTGGTCAATAAATCTCTATTCTTAAAAAAAATATAACAGAAGAGAAAAGGAAAAGGGCTACTGTTCACATTTTCAAAAATAACAAAACATTTGATGAATTAGACTTCCAACTTTAAACGAAAATAACTTTTGCCGGGGGTATCGTTACAACTATTATAATATATCAAATCGAAGCTCGAATCGATTCACACAATCAATGTTGGCCACACTAAGGAACCAAATTTCTGTACCCAAATTCTATTGTTTACATCACTTATCAAGGGTTTTAAGTTTCTGTCTAAATTTCTGTTTTTACTTACTTTCGATTTTATTCAATAGAGCTGTAAAGGAGATAATAGTGCCGACCATGGAATTTTTATTTATGTGGTCAATAAATCTCTATTCTTCTAAAAAAATAAGTGAAGAGAAAAAAAAGGTGCTACTATTCACATTTTCAATAACAACAAAACATTTGATAAATCGAAGTTTCAACTTTAAACGACCATAACTTTTGACTGGGTATCGAAACAACTATTATAATATATCAAATCGAAGGTCGTATCAATTCATAAAATCATTGTTGGCCACGCATTGGAACCTGATTTCTATACCCAAATTCCATCGTTTACATCACTTAACGAGGGTTTAAGTTTTTGTCACAAATTTATGTTTTACTTATTTTCGATTTTATTCAATAGAGTTGTAAAGGAGATATTTGTGCCGACCACGCGTTCTTTATTTATGTTGTCAATAAATATATATTCTTCCAAAAAAATTTAGAGAAAAGAAAAGGAAAGGGGCTACTGTTCACATTTTCAAAAATAACAAAACATTTGATGAATCAGACTTCCAACTTTAAACGACCATAACTTTTGAATGGAGTATCATAACGACTATTATAATATATCAAATCAAACCTCGTATCGATTCACACAATCTGTGTTGGAATAGCCCAAGAACCTGATTTCTACACCCAAATTCCATCGTTTACATCACTTACTGAGGGTATTACGTTTTTGTCACAAATCTCGGTTATAATTAAAATCGATTTTATTCAATAAATCTGTAAAGGAGATATTGGTGCCGACCAAGGATTCTTTATTTATGTGGTCAATAAATCTCTATTCTTATAAAAAAATAAGTAAAGAGAAAACGAAATGGGCTACTGTTCACATTTTCAAAAACAACAAAATATTTGATAAATCAGATGTTTAACTTTAAATGACCATAACTTTTTACTAGGGTATCATAACGACTATTATAATATATCAAATCGAAGCTCATATTGATTCACACAATCAGTGTTGGCCTCACAAGGGAACCTGATTTTTGTACCCAAATTCCATCGTTTACATAACTTACCGAGGGTTTTATGTTTTGGTCGCAAATTTCCGTTTTACTTACAATCAATTTTACTTAATAAATCTGTAAAGGAGATATTGGTGCCGAAAATGGATTCTTTATTTATATGGTCAATTAATCACTATTCTTCCAAAAAAGAAGTGAAGAGAAAACGAAAGGGCTACTCTTCACATTTTCAAAAATAACAGACAATTTGATAAATCGAATGTTTAACTTCAAATGACAATAACTTTTGACTAGGGTATATTAACGACTATTATAATATATCAAATTGAAGCTCTTATTGATTCACACAATATGAGGTGGCCTCACAAGGGACCTGATTTCCGTACTCAAATTCCATCGTTTACATCCCTTACCGAGGGTTTTATATTTTTGTCACAAATTTCCGTTTTACTTACTGTCGATTTTATTCAATAAAGCTGTAAAGGAGAACTGGTGCCGATAAAGGGTTCTTTATTTATGTGGTCAATAAATCCCTATTCTTAAAAAAATATAACAGAAGAGAAAAGGAAAAGGGCTAATGTTCACATTTTAAAAAATAACAAAACATTTGATGAATTAGACTTCCAACTTTAAACGACCATAACTTTTGATTGGGGTATCGTTACGACTATTATAATATATCAAATCGAAGCTCGTATCGATTCACACAATAAATGTTGGCCTTACTAAGGATCCTGATTTATATACCCAAATTCTATCGTTTACATCACTTATCGAGGGTTTTAAGTTTTTGTCTAAGTTTCTATTTTACTTACTTTCAATTTTATTCAATAGAGTTGTAAAGTAGATATTGGTGCCGACCATGGAATCTTTATTTATGTGGTCAATAAATCTCTATTCTTCCAAAAAAAAATAAATGAAGACAAAACGAAAGGGGCTAGTGTCACATTTTCAAAAACAACAAAACATTTGATAAATCGAATGTTTAACTTTAAATGACCATAACTTTTGACTCGGGTATCATAACGACTATTATAATATATCAAATTGAAGCTCTTATCCTTTCACACAATCTGAGTTGGCCTCACAAGGGACCTAATTTCCGTCCCCAAATTCCATCGTTTACATCCCTTACCGAGGGCTTTATGTTTTGTCACAAATTTCGTTTTACTTACTGTCAATTTTATTCAATAAAGCTGTAAAGGAGAACTGGTGCCGATAAAGGGTTATTTATTTATATAGTCAATAAATCCCTATTCTTAAAAAAATATAACAAACGAGAAAAGGAAAAGGGCTACTTTTCACATATTAAAAAATAACAAAACATTTGATGAATCAGACTTTCAACTTTAAACGAAAATAACTTTTGACTGGGGTATCCTTACAACTATTATAATATATCAAATCGAAGCTTGAATCGATTCACACAATCAATGTTGGCCACACTAAGGAACCTGATTTCTGTACCCAAATTCTATCGTTTACATCACTTATCGAGGGTTTTAAGTTTCTGTCTAAATTTTTGTTTTACTTACTTTCGATTTTATTCAATAGAGGTGTAAAGGAGATAATAGTTCCGACCATGGAATATTTATTTATGTGGTCAATAAATCTCTACTCTTCTAAAAAAATTAACTGAAAAGAAAAAAAAAGGTGCTACTATTCACATTTTCAATAACAACAAAAAATTTGATAAATCAAACTTTTAGCTTTAAACGACTATAACTTTTGACTGGGTATCAAAACAACTATCATTTACATCAGTTACCGAGGGTTTTAAGTTTTGGTCACAAATCTTGGTTATCTTAGAATCGATTTTATTCAATAAATATGTAAAGGAAGTATTGGTGCCGACCAAGGATTCTTTATTTATTTGGTCAATAAATCTCTATTCTTCCAAAAAAAAATAAGTTAAGAGAAAATGAAATCGGTTACTGTTCACATTTTCAAAAACAACAAAACATTTGATAAATCGAATTTTCAACTTTAAATGACCATAAATTTTGACTGGGGTATCGTATCGACTATTATAATATATCAAATTTAATCTCTTATCGATTCACAAAATCTGAGTTGGCCTCACTAAGGACCTAATTTCCATACCCAAATTCCATCATTTACATTACTTACCGACGATTTTAATTTTTTGTCTTAAATTTCCGTTTTACTTACGGTCGATTTTATTCAATAAAGCTGTAAAAGATATATTGGTGCTGACAAAGGGTTCTTTATTTATGTGGTCAATAAATCTCTATTCTTCCAAAAAAATAAGAGAAGAGAAAAAGAAAAGGGCTATTGTTCACATTTTCTAAAACAACAAAATATTTGATAAATTGAACTTTCAAATTTAAACGTCCATAACTTATGACTAGTGTATTGTAACGACTATTATAATATATCAAATCGAAGCTCGTATCGAATCACACAATTTGTGTTGGCCTAGCAAAAGAACCTTATTTTTATACCAAAATTCCATCGTTTACATCACTTACCGAGGGTTTTAAGTTTTAGTCACAAATCTCTCTATACTTACAATCGATTTTATTCAATAAATCTATAAAGGAGATATTGGTGCCGACCAAGGATTCTTTATTTATGTGGTCAATAAATCTCTATTCTTACAAAAAAAATAAGTGAAGAGAAAAAGGAAAGGGCTACTGTTCACATTTTCTAAAACAACAAAACATTTGATAAATCGAACTTTCAACTTTAAACGACCATAACTTATGACTGGTGTATGGTAACGACTATTATAATATTTCAAATTGAAGATCGTATCGATTCACACAATCTATGTTGGCCTAGCCTAAGAACTTGATTTATATACCCAAATTCCATCGTTTACATCACTTACCGAGGGTTCTAAGTTTTTTTCGCAAATTTCTATTTTACTTACTTTCGATTTTATTCAATAGAGCTATAAAAGAGATATTTGTGCCGACCTAGGGTTCTTAATTTATGTGGTCACTAAATCTCTATTCTTCCAAAAAATAATTAGAGAAGAGAAAAGAAAGGGGCTACTGTTCACATTTTCTAAAACAACAAAACATTTGATAAATCAAACTTTCAAATTTAAACGACCATAACTTATGACTAGTGTATCGTAACGACTATTATAATATATCAAATTAAAGATTGTATCGATTCACACAATCTGTGTTGGCCAAGCCATAGAACTTTATTTCTGTGCCTAAATTCCATCGTTTACATCACTTACCGAGGGTTTTAAGTTTTTGTCACAAATCTCGGTTATACTTACAATCAATTTTATTCAATAAATCTGTAAAGGAGATATTGGTGCCGACCAAGGATTATTTATTTGTGTGGTCAAGAAATCTCTATTCTTCCAAAAAAAATAAGTGAAGAGAAAATGAAATGGGTTACTGTTCACATTTTCAAAAACAACAAAACATTTAATAAATCAAATTTTCAACTTTAAACGACAATAACTTTTGACTGAGGTATCGTATCGACTATTATAATATATCAAATTTAAACTCTTATCGATTCACAAAATCTGAGTTGGCCTCGCTAAGGACCTAATTTCCATACCCAAATTCCATCATTTACATTACTTACCGACAATTTTAATTTTTTGTCCTAAATTTCCGTTTTACTTACCATCGATTTTATTCAATAAAGTTGTAAAGAAGATATTGGTTCTGAGAAAGGGTTCTTTATTTATGTGGTCAATAAATCTCTATTCTTCCAAAAAAAATAAGAGAAAAGAAAAAGAAAAGGGCTACTGTTCACATTTTCTAAAAAACAAAACATTTGATAAATTGAACTTTCAAATTTAAACGACCATAACTTATGACTGGTGTCTCGTAACCACTATTATAATATATCAAATCAAAGCTCGTATCGATTCACACAATCTATGTTGGCCTAGGCAAAGAACCTGATTTCTATACCCAAATTCGATCGTTTACATCACTTACCGAGGGTTTTTAAGTTTTTGTCTCAAATCTCGGTTATACTTGATGTCGATTTTATTCAATAAATCTGTAAAGGAGATATTGGTGCCGACCAAGGATTATTTATTTATGTGGTCAACAAATCTCTATTCTTTCAAAAAAAATAAGGGAATAGACAACGAAAGGGGCAACTGTTCACATTTTCAAAAAAACCAAAACATTTGATAAATTGAATTTTCAACTTTAAATGGCCATAACTTTTGACTAGGGTATGATATCGACTATTATAATATATCAAATTGAAGCTCTTATCGATTCACAAAATCTGAGTTGGCCTCGCAAAGGACCTGATTTCCATACCCAAATTCCATCATTTACATCACTTACCGATGGTTTTAATTTTTTGTCATATATTTCCGTTTTACTTACTATCGATTTTATTCAATAAAGCTTTAAAGGAGATATTGGTGCTTACAAAGGGTTCTTTATTTATGTGGTCAATAAATCTCTATTCTTCCAAAAAATAAGTGAAAAGAAAACGAAAGGGGCTACTGTTCACATTTTCAAAAACAACAAAAAAATTGATAAATCGAATTTTAAACTTTAAGCGACCATGACTTTTGACTAGTGTATCGTAACGACTAATATAATATATCAAATTGAAGCTCGTATCGATTTACACAATCAGTGTTGGCTTTGAAAATGATATATTGGTGCCGACCAAGGCATCTTTATTTATGTGGTCAATAAATCCCTATTCTTCCAAGAAAAAGAAAGGTTCTACTTTTCACATTTTCAAGAAAAACAAAACATTTGATAAATCGAACTTGCAACTTTAAACGACCACAAATTTTGACTGGTGTATCATGTCAAATATTATAAGATATCACATCGAACCTCGTTTTGATTCACACAATAAGGGTTGTCCTCATAGAGGAACCTGATTTCTGTACCCAATTTTTCGTTTTACTTATTTTAGTCAATAGAGATGCAAAAGAGATATTTATGCCGACCAAGGGTTCTTTAATAATGTGATCAATAAATCTTTATTATTCCAAAAAAAATAAGAGAAGAGAAAAGGAAAGGTGCTACCGTTCACATTTTCAAAAACAACAAAACATTCGATAAATCGAACTTCAAAATTTAAACAACCATAACTTTTGACTAGAGTATCGTAACAACTATTATAATATATTGAATCGAAGCTCATATTGATTCACACAGTCAGTGTTGGCCTCAACAAAGAACCTGATTTCTATACCCAAATTCAATCGTTTACATCACTTATCGAGGGTTTTAAGATTTTGTCTAAATTTTTGTTTTACTTACTTTCGATTTTATTCAATAAAATTGTAAAGAAAATATTGGTGCCGATCAAGGTTTCTTTATTTATGTTGTTAATAAATCTCTATTCTTCTAAAAAAATAAGTGAACAGAAAACGAAAGGGGCTACTGTTCACATTTTCAAAAATAACAAAACATTTGATGAATCGGACTTCCAACTTTAAATGACCATTACTTTTGAATGGGATATCATATCGACTCTTAAAATATATCAAATTGAAGCTCATATCGATTCACAAAATCAATGTTGGCTTTGAAAACGAACTTGATTTCTGTACCCAAATTCCATCGTTTACATCACTTATCGAGGATTTTAATTTTTTTCACAAATTTCCATTTTACTTACTTTCGATTTTATTCAATAAAGCAGTAAAGAAGATATTGGTGCCAACCAAGGAATATTTATTTATGTTATCAATAAATCTCTATTCTTCAAAAAAAAAAGAGAAGAGAAAAGGAAAGGGGCTACTGTTTACATTTTCAAAAATAACAAAACATTTGATGAATCGGAATTCCAACTTTAAACGACCATAACTTTTGAATGGGGTATCGTAACGACTATTATAATATATCAAATCAAACCTCATATCGAGTCACACAATTTGTGTTGGCCTCGCATTGGAACCTAATTTTTGTACCCAAATTCTATCGTTTACATCACTTATCGAGGGTTTTAAGTTTTTGTCTAAATTTTTGTTTTACTTACTTTCGATTTTATTCAATAAAGCTGTAAAGATGATATTGGTGCCGATCAAGGTTTCTTTATTTATGTGGTCAATAAATCTCTATTCTTCTAAAAAAAAATAAGTGGAGAGAAAAAAGAAAGTGCTACTATTCACATTTTCAATAACAACAAAACATTTGATAAATCAAACTTTCAACTTTAAACGACCATAACTTTTGACTAGGAATTATAATGACTATTATAATATATCAAATCGAAGCTCATATCAATTCCCAAAATCATTGTTGGCCTCGCATAGGAAGCTGATTTCTGTACTCAAATTCCATCGTTTACATCACTTTCCGAGGGTTTTAAATTTTTGTCGCAAATTTTGTTTTACTTATTTTCGATTTTAGTCAATAGAGCAGTAAAGGAGATATTTGTGCCGAACAAGGGTTCTTTATTTATGTGGTCAATAAATATATATTCTTCCAAAAAATATTAGAGAAGAGAAAAGGAAAGGGGCTATTGTTCACATTTTCAAAAATAACAAAACATTTGATGAATAAGACTTCAAACTATAACGACCATAGCTTTTGACAGGTGTATCGTAACGACTATTATAATATATCAAATTGAACCTCGTATCGATTCACCCAATCAGTGTTGGCTTTGCTAAGAACCCTAATTTCTGTACCCAAATTTCGTCATTTACATCACATATAGAGGGTTTTAATTTTTTGTCACAAATTTCCATTTTACTTACTTTCGATTTTATTCAATAAAGCTGCAAATGGGATATTGGTGTCGACCAAGGATTCTTTATTTATGTGGTCAATAAACCTCTATTCTTCCAAAAAAAATAAGTGAAGAGAAAGAGAAAGGGGCTACTATTCACATTTTCTAAAACAACAAAACATTTGATAAATCAAACTTTCAACTTTAAACGACCAAAACTTTTGACTGGGGTAACAGAACGAATATTATAATATATCAAATCGAACCTCATATTGATTCAAACAATCAAAGTTGGAATCGCAAAGGAACCTGATTTCTATATATAAATTTCATGGTTTACATCACTTATCAAAAATTTTAAGTTTTTGTCGCAAATTTTCGTTTTACTTACTTACGATTTTATTCAATAGAGCTGTAAAGGAGATATTTCTGCCGACCAGTGGTTCTTTATTTATGTGGCCAATAAATCTCTATTATTCCAAAAAATAATTAGAGAAGAGAAAAGCAAAGGGGCAACTATTCACATTTCCAAAAATAACAAAACATTTGATGAATTAGACTTCCAACTTTAAATGACAATAACTTTTGAATGGGGTATTTTATCGATTATTATAATATATCAAATCGAACCTCGTATCGATTCACACTATCAGTGTTGGAATCACAAAGGAACCTGATTACTCTACCCGAATTCCATCGTTTACATCACTTACCGAGGGTTTTTAGTTTTTGTCACAAATTTCTGTTTTACTTACTGTCGATTTTATTCAATAAAGCTGTAATGAAGATATTTGTGCCGACCAAGGGTTATTTATTTATGTGGTTAATAAATCTTTATTCTTCCAAAAACAAAATGAGACCAGAAAATGAAAGGGGCTACTATTAACATTTTCAAAAATAACAAAACATTTGATGAATCGTACTTCCAATTTAAAGGATCATAACTTTTGACAAGGGTATCGAATGACTATTATAATATATTAAATCGAACCTAATATCAATTCACATAATCAGTGTTGGCCTTGACAAGGAACTTGATTTCTATACCTAAATTCATCGTTTACATCACTTATCGATGGTTTTAATTTTTTGTCGCAAATTTATGTTTTACTTACTTTTGATTTTTTTCAATAGAGCTGTGAAGAAGATATTGGTGCTGACCAAGGAATATTTATTTATGTGGTTAATAAATCTCTATTCTTCCAAAAAAAATAAGTGAAGAGAAAAAGAAAGGTGCTACTTTTCACATTTTCAAGAAAAACAAAACATTTGATAAATCGAACTTGGAACTTTAAACGACCACAACTTTTGACTGGTGTATCGTAACGACTATTATAATATATCAAATCGAATCTCATTTCGATTCACACAATGAGTGTTGTCCTTAAAAAGTAACCTGATTTATGTACCCAAATTCCATCGTTTACATCACTTATCGAGGGTTTTAATTTTTTGTCGCCAATTTTTGTTTTACTTACTTTTGATTTTATTCAATAGAGCTGTAGAGGAGATATTTATGCCGACCAAGGGTTATTTATTTAAGTCATCAATAAATATCGATTCTTCCAAAAAAAAATAAGAGAAGAGAAAAGGAAAGGGGCTACTATTCACATTTTCAAAAATAACAAAACATTTGATTAATCAGACTTCCAACTTTAAACGACCATAACTTTGTAATGGGGTATCATATCGACTATTATAATATATCAAATCGAAGCTCATATTGATTCACATAGTCACTTTTGGCCTCGCAGTGGAACCTGATTTCTGTACACAAATTCCATCGTTTACATCAATTACCGAAAATTTTATGTTTTTGTCGCAAATTTCCGTTTTACTTACTTTCGATTTTATTCAATAGAGCTGTGAAGAAGATATGTGTGGCGACCCATGGTTCTCTATTTATGTGGTCAATAAATCTCTATTCTTCCAAAAATTAATTAGAGAAGAGAAAAGGAAAGGGGCTACTTTTCACATTTTCAAAAATAACAAAACATTTGATGAATCACACTTCCAACTTTAAACGACTATAACTTTTGAATGGGGTATCGTATCGATTATTATAATATATCAAATCATAGCTCATATCGATTCACACCTTAAGTGTTGGAATCGCATAGGAACCTGATTTTTGTACCAAAATTCCATCGTTTACATCACTTACCAATGGTTTTAAGTTTTTGTCACAAATTTCTGTTTTACTTACAATCGATTTTATTCAATAAAGATGTAATGGAGATATTTGTGCCGACCAAGGGTTCTTTATTTATGTGGTCAATAAATCTCTATTCTTCCAAAAACAAATAAGAGAAGAGAAAATGAAATGGGCTACTGTTCACATTTTCAAAAATAATAAAACATTTGATGAATCGGACTTCCAACTTTAAACGACCATAACTTTTGACTAGGGTATCGTAATGACTATTATAATATATCAAATCAAACCTCATATTGATTCACATAATCAATGTTGGCCTCGACAAGGAACCTGATTTTGGTACCCAAATTCATCGTTTACATTACTTGTCGAGGGTTTTAATTTTTTGTCGTAAATTTTCGTTTTACTTACTTTTGATTTTATTCAATAGAGCTATCAACGAGATATTGGTGCCGATGAAGGAATATTTATTTATGTGGTCAATAAATCTCTATTATTCCAAAATAAATAAGTGAAGAGAAAAAGAAAGGTGATACTTTTCACATTTTCAAGAACCACAAAACATTTGATAAATCGAACTTTCAATTTTAAAGGAACATAACTTTTTACTGGTGTATCGTAACGACTATTATAATATATCAAATAAAAGCTCATATCGATTCACACAATCAGTGTTGGCCTCGCAAAGGATCTTGATTTTTGTACCCAAATTCCATCGTTTACATCACTTACCGAGGGTATTAAGTTTTTGTCGCAAATTTCTACTTTACTCACTTTTGATTTTATTCAATAAAGTTGTAAAGGAGATATTTATGCCAACCAAGGATTCTTTATTTATGTGGTCAATAAATCTTTATTCTTCCAAAAAAAAATAAGAGAAGAGAAAAAAGAAAGGGACTACTGTTCACATTTTCAAAAATAACAAAACATTTGATGAAGTAGACTTTCAACTTTAAACAACCATAACTTTTGACTCAGGTATCGTAATGACTATTATAATAAATCAAATTGAAGCTTGTATCGATTCACACAATCAAAGATGGATATGGCAAGGAACATGATTTCTGTACCCAAATTCCATCATTTACATCACTTATCGAGGATTTTTGGTTTTTTTTCCCAAATTTCTGTTTTACTTACTTTTGATTTTATTCAATAGAGGTGTAAGGGGATATATGTGCCAACCAAGGGTTCTTTATTTATGTGGTCAATAAATCTCTATTCTTCCAAAATAAAATAAAGGAAGACAAATGGAAAGGGGTTACTATTCACTTTTTCAAAAATAACAAAACATTTGGGGAATCAGACTTCCAACTTTAAACGAAAATAACTTTTGACTGGGGTATCGTAACGACTATTATAATATATCACATTGAAGCTCATATCGATTCACACAGTCAGTGTTGGCCTCGCTTTGGAACCTGACTTTTGTACATAAATTTTATTATTTACATCACTTACTGAGGGTTTTAAGTTTTTGTCACAAATTTCCGTTTTACTTACTGTTGATTTTATTCATTAAAGTTCTAAAGGAGATATTGGTGCCGACAAAGGGTTCTTTATTTATGTGGTCAATAAATCTCTATTCTTCCAAAAAAAATAAGTGATGAGAAAAAGAAATGTGCTACTCTTCTCATTTTCAAAAACAACAAAACATTTGATAAATCAAACTTTCAATTTTAAACGACCATAACTTTTGACTATTATAATATATGAAATTGAAGCTCATATCGATTGACACAATCAATGTTGGCCTCGCTTAGGAACCTAATTTCAGTACCCAAATTCCACCGTTTACATCACTTAACGAGGGTTTTAGGTTTTTGTCATAAATTTCTATTTTACTTACTTTCAATTATATTCAAAAGAGTTGTAAAGGAGATACTAGTGCCGACAAAGGATTCTTTATTTATATGGCCAATAAATCTCTATTCTTCCAAAAAAATAAGTGAAGAGAAAAAAGGGGATACTGTTCACATTTTCAAAAACAACAAAACATTTGATTAATCGAACTTTCCATTTTAAACGATCATAACTTTTGACTTGGGTATCATAACTACTATTATAATATGTCAAATGGAAGCTTGTATTGATTCACACAATATGTGTTGGCCTTGCAAAGGAACCTAATTTTTGTACCCAAATTCCAACGTTTACATCACTTATCGAGGGTTGTAAATTTTTGTCGCCAATTTTTGTTTTAATTATTTTAGATTTTATTCAATAGAGCTGTAAAGGAGATATTTGTGCCGACTAAGGCTTATTTATTTATGTGGTCAATAAATCTCTATTCTTCCAAAAAAATGACATAAGAGAAAAGGAAAGGGGCTACTGTTCACATTTTCAAAAAGAACAAAACATTTTATGAATCAGACTTTCAACTTTAAACGACCATAACTTTTGACTGGGGTATCGTAATGACTATTATAATATATTAAATCGAAGCTCGTATCAATTTACAGAATCACTGTTTGTCTCACCCTCGAACCAGATTTCAGTACCTAAATTCCACCATTTACATCACTTAACGAGGGTTTTAGGTTTTTGTCGCAAATTTCCATTTTACTTACTTTCGATTTTATTCAATAGAGCTATAAAGGAGATATTGGTGCCTACTAAGGATTATTTATTTATGTGACCAATAAATCTATATTCTTCCAAAAAAAATAATAGAAGAGAAAAGGAAAGGGGTACTATTCACATTTTCAAAAACAACAAAACATTTGATAAATCAAACTTTCAACTTTAAACGACCATAACTTTTGACGGGGATATCTTAACGACTATTATAATATATGAAATCGAAGCTCATATCGATTGACATAATCATTGTTGGCGTCGCCCAGGAACCTAATTTCAGTATCCAAATTCCACTGATTACATCACTTAACAAAGTTTTATGTTTTTGTCATAAATTTCTGTTTTTACTTACTTTCAATTATATTCAAAAGAGCTCTAAAGGAGATACGGGTGCCGACCAAGGATTATTTATTTATGTGGTCAATAAATCTCTATTCTTCCAAAAAAATAAGTGAAGAGAAAAAAAAGGGGATACTGTTCACATTTTCAAAAACAACAAAACATTTGATCAATCGAACTTTCCATTTTAAACGATCATAACTTTTGACTGGGGTATAATAACTACTATTATAATATGTCAAATGGAAGCTTGTATCGATTCACACAATCTGTGTTGGCCTCGCAAAGGAACCTAATTTTTGTACCCAAATTCCAACGTTTACATCACTTATCGAGGGTTGTAAATTTTTGTCGCCAATTTTTGTTTTAATTACTTTCGATTTTATTCAATAGAGCTGTAAAGGAGATATTTGTGCCGACTAAGGGTTCTTTATTTATGTGGTCAATAAATCTCTATTCTTCCAAAAAAAATAACAGAAGAGAAAAGGAAAGGGGCTACTGTTCACATTTTCAAAAAGAACAAAACATTTGATGAATCAGACTTTCAACTTTAACGACCATAACTTTGGACTAGGGTATGGTAATGACTATTATAATATATCAAATCAAAGCTCGTATCGATTCACACAATAAGTGTTGGCCTATTGAAGGAACCTAATTTCCGTACCCAAATTCCAACGTTTACATCACTTATCAAGGGTTTTAAGTTTTTGTCACAAATTTCCGTTTTACTTACTTTCTATTTTATTGAATAGAGATGTAAAAGAGATATTTGTACCGACCAAGGATTCTTTATTTATGTGGTCAATAAATCTCTATTCTTCCAAAAAAAATAAGTGAAGAGAAAAAGAAAGGGGTTATTGTTCACATTTTCCAAAACAACAAAACATTTGCTAAATCGAACTTTCAAATTTAAACGACCATAACTTTTAACTGGGGTATGGTAATAACTCTTATAATATATTAAATCAAAGCTCGTATCAATTCACACAATATGTGTTGGCCTCGTAAAAGAACCTGATTTTTGTACCCAAATTACATCATTTACATCAGTTCTCGAGGGTTTTAAGTTTTTCTCACAAATTTCTATTTCACTTACTTTCAATTTTATTCAATAGAGCTGTAAAGGAGATATTTGTGCCAACCAAGTGTTCTTTATTTTTGTGGTCAATAAATCTATATTCTTCCAAAAAAAAATAAGAGAAGAGAAAAAGACTATTATAATAAAGTACGACTATTATAATATATCAAATCGAAACTCGTATCGATTAACACAATCAATGTTGGCTATGCCATAGAACCTGATTTTTGTACCCAAATTCCATCATTTACATTAATTACCGAGGGTTTTAAGTTTTTGTGGCAAATTTCTATTTTACTTATTTTCGATTTTATTCAATAAAGCTGTAAAGGATAAATGGTGCCGATCAAGGATTCTTTATTTATATGGTCAGTAAATCTTTATTCTTCCAAAAAAAATAAGAGAAGAGAAAAAAGAAAGGTACTACTATTCATATTTTCAAAAATAACAAAACATTTGATGAAGTAGACTTTCAACTTGAAACGACCATAACTTTCGACTGGGGTATCATAACGACTATTACAATATATCAAATCGAAGCTCGTATCGATTCACACAATTAGTGTTGGCTTTTCCAAGGAACCTGATTTATGTAGCCAAATTACATCGTTTACATCATTTACCAAGGGTTTTAAGTTTTTGTCACCAATTTTTGTTTTACTTACTTTACGTTTTTATTCAATATAGATTTAAAGGAGATATTTGTGCTGACAAAGGGTTATTTATTTGTGGTCAATAAATCTCTATTCTTCCAAAAAAAATAAGAGAAGAGAAAAGGAAAAGGGCTACTTTTCACATTTTCAAAAATAGGGAATTATTGACCACATAAATAAAGAACCCTTTCTCGGCACCAATATCCCTTTTGTCGGTACCAAAAATGAGTTTCGAAAGTGAGGCTTGTTCAGATCGTGCGAATCAATATGAGCTTCAACTTGATATATTATAATAGTCATTTCGATACCCGAGTCAAAAGTTATCGTCGGTTAAAATTGAAACTCTTATTAATCAAATGTTTTGTAATTTTTGAAAATGTGAACAATTGCCTATTTCTTTTTCTCTGCTCTTATTTTTTTTTGAAGAATAGAGATTTATTGACCACATAAATAAAGAACCCTTGGTCAGCACCAATATCTCCTTTACAACTCTATTGAATAAAATCGAAAGTAAGTAAACGATAGAATTTGGGTACGGAAATTAGGTTCCTTTGCAAGGCCAACACAGATTGTGTGAATTGATACGAGCTTCCATTTTATATATAGTCATTTCGATACCCCATTCAAAAGTTATCGTCGTTTAAAGTTGAAAGTTTGATTTATCAAATGTTTTGTTGTTTTTGAAAATATGAACAGTAGCCCCATTCTTTTTCTCTTCTCTTGGTTTTTTTAGAAGAATAGAGATTTAATGACCATATAAACAAATAATCCTTGGTCGGAACCAATATCTCTTTTATAGCTCTTTTGAATAAAGTTGAAAGAAAATAAAACAGACATTTACAACAAAAACTTGAAACCCTTGGTAAGTGATGTAAATGATGGAATTTGGGTACGGAAATCATGTTCCTATGAAAGGAAAACACAGGTTGTGTGAATCGATACGAACTTCGATTTGATATAATATAATAGTCATTACGATATCCCAGTCAAAAGTTGTGATCGTTTAAAGTTGAAAGTCTGATTCGTCAAATATTTTGTTGTTTTTAAAAATGTGAACAATATCTCCTTTCTTTTTCTCTTATATTATTTTTTTTGAAGAATAGAGATTTATTGAAAACATAAATTAATTACCCTTGGTTGGCACCAATATCTCCTTTACAGCTCTATTGAATAAAATCGCAAGTAAGTAAAACGGAAATGGTGTGACAAAAAAATTAAACACTTTATAAGTGATGAAAACGATGGAATTTGTAACCAAAAATGAGGTTCCATAGGGAGGATTGTTCAGATTGTGGGAATCGATTTAAGCTTCTACTTGATATAGTATAATTCACATTTCGATAACTGAGTCAAAATTTATCGTCGTTTAAAGTTGAAACTCCGATTTATCAATTATTTTGTTGCTTTTGAAAATGTAAGATGTGGCCTCTTTCTTTTTCTCTTTTCCAATATTTTTGGAATAATAGAGATTTATTGAACACATAAATAAATAACCCTTGGTTCGCACAAATATCTACTTACAACTCTATTGAATAAAATTGAAAGTAAGTAAAATGGAAATTTGCCACAAAAACCTAAAAGCTCGATAACTGATGTAAACAATGGAATTAGTGTACATCAATCAGGTTTTTTTACGAGGCAAACACTGATTGTGTGAATTGATATGAGCTTTGATTTGATATATTATAATAGTTGTTAAGATACCCCAGTCAAAAGTAATGGTCGTTTAAAGTTGGAAGTCCGATTAATCAAATGTTTTGTTATTTTTGAAAATGTGAACAATCGCCCCTTTCTTTTTTCTCTTCTCTTATTTTTTTTGGAAGAATAGAGAATTATTGACCACATAAATAAAGTACGCTTGGTCAGCAAAAATATCTCCTTTATTGCTCTATTGAATAAAATTGAAAGTAAGTAAAATGGATTTTTTGCGACAAAAACTTAAAAACCTCGGTAAGTGATGTAAACGGTGGAATTTAGGTACCAAAAATTTGTTTCATGAGAAAGGCTTGTTTAGATTATGTGAATCAATATGAGCTTTGATTTTATATATTATAATAGTCATTTCGATACCTCAGTCAAAATATATCGTCTGTTAAAGTTGAAAGTTTGATTTATCAAATGTTTTGTTGTTTTTGAAAATGTGAACAATAGCCCCTTTCTTTTTCTCTTCACTTATTTTTTTCAGAAGAATAGAGATTTATTGACCACATAAACAAATAATCCTTGGTCGGCACCAATATCACCATTACAACTCTAATGAATAAAAACGATAGTAAGTAAAAAGGAAATTTGCGACAAAAACATAATACCCTCGGTAAGTGATGTAAACGATAGAATTTGGGTAGAGAAATCATGTTCCCCTACAAGGCCAAAACAGATTGTGTGAATCGATATGAGCTTCAATTTGATATTTAATAATAGTCCTGACGATACCCCAATCAAAAGGTTTGGTCGTTTAAAGTTGAAAGTCTGATTCATCAAATGTTTTGTTGTTTTTGAAAATGTGAACAATAGCCCTTTTCTTTTTTTCTTCTCTTATTTTTTTTGAAGAATAGAGATTTATTGAACACATAAATTAATTACCCTTGGTCTTCACCAATATCTCCTTTACATCTCTATTGAATAAAATCGTAAGTAAATAAAATGGAAACGGTGTGACAAAAACATTGAACACTCGGTAAGTGATGAAAACGATGGAATTTGTTACCAAAAATGAGGTTCCATAGGGAGGATTGTTCAGATTGTAGGAATCGATTTGAGCTTCTACTTGATATATTATAGTTGTTATTTCGATACCTGAGTTAAAAGTTATTGTCGTTTAAAGTTGAAACTCCGATTTATCAATTATTTTGTTGTTTTTGAGAATGCAAGTTGTGGCCTCTTTCTTTTTCTCTTCTCCAATTTTTTTGGAAGAATAGAGATTTATTGATCTCATAAATAAATAACCCTTTGTTCGCACAAATATCTCCTTTACCACTCTATTGAATAAAATTGAAAGAAAGGTAAATGGAAATTTGTGACAAAAACTTAAAACCCTCGATAACTAATATAAACGATGAAATTAGGGTATAGAAATCAGGTTCCTTTGCGATGCAAAAACTGATTATGTGAATTGATATGAGCTTTGATTTGATATATTATAATAATAGTTAAGATACCCCAGTCAAAAGTATTGGTCGTTTAAAGTCGAAAGTTTGATTCATCAAATGTTTTATTAATTTTGAAAGTGTGAACAATAGCCCATTTCTTTTTCTCTTCTCTTGTTTTGTTTTGAGAAGAATAGAGATTTATTGACCACATAAATAAAGAACCCTTTGTTAGCACCAATATCTGCTTTACGGCTTTATTGAATAAAATCGAGAGTAAGTAAAACAACAATTTACAACAAAAACTTAAAACGCTCGATAAGTGATGTAAACGATGGAATTTGGATATAGAAATTAGGTTTCTCTGTGAGGCCAACACAAATTGTGTGAATAGATATGAGCTTCAATTTGATATATTATAATAGTCGTTACGATACCCTAGTCAAAAGTTTTGGTCATTTAAAATTAAAAGTCTGATTTATCAAATTTTTTATTGTTTTTGAAAATGTGAGCAGTAACCCCTTTCTTTTTCTCTTCTCTTATTTTTTTTTCAGAAGAATAGAGATTTATTGACCACATAAATACAGAATTATTTTTCAACACCAATATCACTATTACAACTCTATTCAATAAAAACGACAATAAGTAAAACAGAAATTTGCGACAAAAACTTAAAAACCTTGGTAAGTGATGTAAACGATGGAATTCGGGTACGGATATCAGGTTCCTATGCGAGGCCAATACAGATTGTGTGAATCAATATGAGCTTCAATTTGATATATTATAATAGTCATTACGATACCCTAGTCAAAACTTATGGTCATTTAAAATTAAAAGTGTGATTTATCCAATGTTTTGTTGTTTTTGAAAATGTGAATAGTAGCCCCATTCTTTTTCTCTTTTCTTATTTTTTTTCAGAAGAATAGAGATTTATTGACCACATAAATAAAGAATCCTTTGTCGGCACCAATATCACTATTACAACTCTATTGAATAAAAACGACAATAAGTAAAATGAAAATTTGCCATAAAAACTTAAAACCCTCGGTAAGTGATGTGAACGATTGAATTTAGGTACGGAAATCAGGTTCCTGTGTGAGGCCAACATAGATTGTGTGAATCGATATGAGCTTCGATTTGATATATTATAATAGTCTTTACAATACCCCAGTCAAAAGTTGTGGTCGTTTAAAGTTGAAAGTTCGATTTATCAAATGTTTTGTTGTTTTTGAAAATTTGAACAGTAGCCCCTTTCTTTTTCTCTTCACTTATTTTTTTTTTTGGAAGAATAGAGATTTATTGACCACATAAATAAAGAACCTTTTGTAGTCACCAATATCTCCTTTACAGCTTTATTGAATAAAATCGAGAGTAAGTAAAACGGAAATTTGTGACAAAAATTTAAAACCCTCGGTAAGTTATGTAAATGATGGAATTTGGGTACGGAAATCCGATTCCCCTTCGAGGCCAACATAGATTGTGTGAATCGATTCGAGCTTCAATTTGATATATTATAATAGTCGTTACAATACCCCAGTCAAAAGTTATGATCGTTTAAAGTTGAAAGTCCGTTTCATCCAATGTTTTGTTATTTTTGAAAATGTGAACAGTGTTCCCTTTCTTTTTCTCTTCTCTTATTTTTTGGAAGAATATAGATTTATTGACCACATTAATAAAGAACCCTTGGTTGGCACAAATATCTCCTTTACATCTCTATTGAATAAAATTGAAAGATAATAAAACAAAAATTTACGACAAAAACTTAAAACCGTTCGTAAGTGATGTAAAGGATGGAATTTGGCTACAAAAATCAGGTTCCCTTGTGAGATGAACATAGATGGTGTGAATCAATACTTTCTTCGATTTGATATATTATAATAGTCATTAGGATAGACTAGTCAAAAGTTACGGTCGTTTAAAGTTGAAAGTCTAATTCATCAAATGTTTTGTTGTTTTTGAAAATGTGAACAATAGCCCCTTTCTTTTTCTCTTCTCTTATTTTTTTTGAAGTTTAGAGATTGATTGAACACATAAAAAATTTACCCTTGGTCGGCACCAATATCTCCTTTACAGCTCTTTTGAATAACATAGAAAGTAAGTAAAACGGAAATGGTGAGACAAAATATTTAAACACTCGGTAAGTGAAGAAAACGATGGAATTTGGTTACTAGAAATGAGGTTCCATGGTGAATATTTTTCAGACCGTGGGAATCGATTTGAGCTTCTACTTGATATATTATAATTTTTATTTCAATACTTGAGTCAAAAGTTATCGTCGTTTAAAGTTGAAACTCTGATTTATCAATTATTTTGTTATTTTTGAAAATGTAAGTTGTGGCCTCTTTCTTTTTCTCTTCTCCAATTTTTTGGGAAGAATAGAGATTTATTGAACACAAAAATAAATAACCCTTGGTTTGCACAAATATCTCCTTCACAACTCTGTTGAATAAAATCGAAAGTAAGTAAAATGGAAATGGTGCGACAAAAAAAACCCTCACTAAGTGATGTAAACAATGGAATTTGGGTAGAAAAATCACGTTCCACAACGAGGCCAACTCCAATTTTGTAAATCGATATGAGCTTTGATTTGATATATTATAATAGTTGTTATGATACCCTAGTCAAAAGTTATGTTCTTTTAAAGTTGAAAGTCTGATTCATCAAATATTTTGTTATTTTTGAAAATGTGAAAAATAACCCCTTTCTTTTTCTCTTCTATTATTTTTTTTTGAAGAATAGAGATTTATTGATGACATAAATAAAGAACCCTTGGCCGGCACAAATATCTCCTTTACACCTCTGTTGAATAAAATTGAAAGTAAGTAAAATGGAAATGGTGTGACAAAAATTTAAAAACCTCGGTATGTAAAGTAGACTATGGAATTTGGGTAGCAAAAATGAGTTTTGAAAGTGGGGCTTGTTCATATTATGCTAATCAATATGAGCTACTACTTTATATATTATAATAGTCATTTCGATACCCAAGTCAAAAGTTATCATCGGTTAGAGTCGAAACTCTAATTGATCAAATGTTTTGTTGTTTTTCAAAATGTGAACATAAGTCCCTTTCTTTTTCTCCTCCTATTTTTTTGGAAGAATATAGATTTATTGACGACATAAATAAAAAACCTTTTTTTGGCACCAATATCGCTTTTACAACTCTATTGAATAAAATCGAAAGAAAGTAAAACAAAATGGTGCGACAAAAACAAAAAACCCTCGCTAAGTGATGTATACGAGGGAATTTGGGTAGAAAAATCAGGTTCCATAGTGAGGCCAACTCAAATTGTGTAAATCGATATGAGCTTCGATTTGATATATTATAATAGTCGTTATGATACCCCAGTCAAAAGGTATGGTCGTTTAAAGTTGAAAGTCTGATTTATCAAATGTTTTGTTATTTTTGAAAATATGAACAATAGCCCCTTTCTTTTTCTCTTTTCTTATTTTTTTGAAGAATAGAGATTTATTGAACACATAAATTAATTACCCTTGGTCGGCACCAATATCTCCTTTACAGCTCTATTGAATAAAATCGTAAGTAAGTAAAATGGAAACGGTGTGACAAAATATTTAAACACTCGATATGTGATGAAAATGATGGAATTTGTTACCAAAAATGAGGTTCCATAGGGAGGATTGTTCAGATTGTAGGAATCGATTTGAGCTTCTACTTGATATATTATAATTTTTATATCAATACCTGAGTCAAAAGTCATCGTCGTCTAAATTTGAAAGTCTCATTCATCAAATGTTTTGTTGTTTTTGAAAATGTGAACAATAGCCCCTTTATTTTTCTCTTCTCTTAGTTTTTTTGGAGGAATAGAGATTTATTGACTACATAAATAAAGAACCCTTGTTCGGCACAAATATCTACTTTACAGCTCTATTGAATAAAATTGAAAGTAAGTAAAATGGAAATGGTGCGACAAAAACTTAAAAATCTTGGTAAGTGATGTAAACGATGGAATTTGAGTACCATAAATGAGTTTCATAAGTGAGGCTTGTTCAGATTGTGTGAATCAATATGAGCTTCAACTTGATATATTATAATAGTAATTTCGATACCCGAGTCAAAAGTTATCGTCGTTTAAAGTTGAAACTCTTATTAATCAAATATCTTGTAATTTTTGAAAATGTGAACAGTTGCCTATTTCTTTTTCTCTTCTCTTTTTTTTTGGAAGAATAGAGATTTATTGACCAGATAAACAAAGAATCCTTTGTCGGCACCAATATCTCTTTTACAGCTCTATTGAATAAAATCAAAAGTAAGTAAAACGAAAATTTACGTCAAAAACTTAAAACCCTCAATAAGTGATGTAAACGATGAAATTTGGGTACGGAAATCAGGTTCCTTTGCAAGGCCAACACATATTTTGTGAATTGATATGAGCTTCCATTTGATATATAATAATAGTCATTATGATACCCCAATCAAAAGTTATAGTCGTTTAAAGTTGAAAGTTCGATTTATCAAATGTTTATTTGTTTTTGAAAATGTGAACAGTAGCCCCTTTCTTTTTCTCTTCTCTTATTTTTTTTGAAGAATAGAGATTGATTGAACACATAAATAAATTAACCTTGGTCGGCACCAATATATCCTTTATAGCTCTACTGAATAAAATTGCAAATAAGTAAAACGGAAATGGTGTGACAAAAAATTTAAACACTCGTTAAGTGATGAAAATGATGGAATTTGTTTACCAAAAATGAGGTTCCATAGTGAGGATTGTTCAGATTGTGGGAATCGATTTGGGCTTCTACTTGATATAGTATCATTTTCATTTTGATACGTGAGTCAAAAGTTATCGTCGTTTAAAGTTGAAACTTCGATTTATCAATTATTTTGTTGTTTTTGAAAATATAAGCTCTGGCCTCTTGCTTTTTCTCTTCTCCAACTTTTTTGGAAAAATAGAGATTTATTGAACACATAAATAAATAACCCTTGGTTCGCACAAATATCTCCTTTACAACTCTATTGAATAAAATTGAAAGTAAGTAAAATGGTAATTTTGCGACAAAAACATAAAAACCTCAATAAGTGATGTAAACGATGGAATTTGGGTACCCGAGTCAAAATATATATCGTCAATTAAAGTTGAAAGTTCAATTTATCAAATGTTTTGTTGTTTTTGAAAATGTGAACAGTAGCCTCTTTCGTTTTCTCTTCTCTTATTTTTTTCAGAAGAATAGAGATTTATTGACCACATAAATAAAGAACCCTCTATCGGTACCAATATCACTATTACAACTCTATTGAATAAAAACGATAGTAAGTAAAACGGAAATTTGTGACAAAAACGTAAAACCCTTAATAAGTGATGTAAATGGTGGAATTTGGGTACGAAAATTAGGTTACCCTACGGGGCTAACACAGATTGTGTGAATCGATACGAGCTTTAATTTGATATATTATAATAGTCGTTACGATACCCCAATCAAAAGGTTTGGTGCGTTAAAAGTTGAAAGTTTGATTTGTCAAAGGTTTTGTTGTTTTTGAAAATGTGAATATTAGCCCCTTTCTTTTTCTCTTCACTTATTTTTTTTTGGAAGAATAGAGATTTATTGACCACATAAATAAAGAACCCTTTTTCGGCACCAATATCTCCTTTACAACTTTATTGAATAAAATCGAAAGTATGTAAAATGAAAATTTGCGACAAAAATTTAAAACACTCGATAAGTGATGTAAACGATGGAATTTGGGTACGGAAATCAGGTTCCTTTGCAAGGACATCCCAGATTGTGTGAATCGATTCGAGCTTCGATTTGATATTTTATTATAGTCATTACGATACCCTAGTCAAAAGTTATGATATTTTAAAATTGAAAGTCTGATTCATCAAATGTTTTGTTATTTTTGAAAATGTGAATAGTAGCCCCTTTCTTTTTCTCTTCTCTTATTTTTTTAGAAGAATAGAGATTTATTGACCACATAAATAAAGAACCTTTGGTCGGCACAAATATCTCCTTTACAGCAGTGTTAAATAAAATTGAAAGTAAGTAAAATGGAAATTTTTGACAAAAAGTTAAAAACCTCGGTATGTAATATAAACGATAGAATTTGGGTACCAAAAATTAGTTTCGAAAGCAAGGCTCATTTTTACAGTGTGAATCAATGTAAGCTTCGATTTGATATATTATAATAGTCATTTCGATACCCCAGTCATAATATATCATCGGTTAAAGTTGAAAGTTCGATTTATCAAATGTTTTGTTCTTCTTGAAAATGTGAACAGTAGCCCTTTTCTTTTCGTCTTCACTTATTTTTTTTTGGAAGAATATAGATTTATAGACCAAGTAAATAAAGAACCCTTTGTCATCACTAATATCTCCTTTACAACTTTTCTGAATAAAATCGAGAGTATGTAAAACAGAAATTTGGGACAAAAATTTAAAACCCTCGGTAAGTGATGTAAACGATGGAATTTGGGTACAGAAATCATGTTTTTATGCAAGGACAACCCAAATTGTGTGAACCGATTATAGCTTTGATTTGATATATTATAATAGTCGTTACGATATCCCAGTCAAAAGTTATGATCGTTTAAAGTTGGAAGTCTGATTCATCCAATGTTTTGTTATTTTTAAAAATGTGAACAATAGCCCCTTCCTTTTTCTCTTCTCTTATTTTTTTTGGAAGAATAGAGATTTATTGACCACTTAAATGAAGAACCCTTGGTCGGCAGAAATATCTCCTTTACAACACTATTGAATAAAGTTGAAAGTAAGTAAAATGGAAATGGTGCGTCAAAAACTTAAAAAGCTCGGTAAGTGATGTAAACGGTGAAATTTGGGAAGCAAAAATGAATTTCAAAATTGAGACTTGTTCAAATTCTGTGAATCAATACGAGCTTTATTTTCATATATTATAATTGTCTTTTCGATACCTAGTCAAAAGATATCGTCGGTTAAAGTTGAAAGTTCAATTTATCAAATGTTTTATTGTTTTTGAAAATGTGAACAGTAGCCCCGTTCTTTTTCTCTTCTCTTATTGTTTTTTGTAAGAATAGAGATTTATTCACCACATAAATAAAGAACCCTTTATCGGCACCAATATCTCCTTTACAGCTATATTGAATAAAATAGACAATAAGTAAAACAGAAAATTAAGACAAAAACTTAAAACCCTCGGCAAGTGATGTAGACAATATAATTTGGGTACAAATATTAGGTTCCAATGCAAAGCCAACACAGATTGTGTGAATCAATTTGAACTTCAATTTGATATATTATAATAGTCGTTTAAAATTAAAAGTCTAATTTATCAAATTTTCTCTTGTTTTTGAAAATGTGAACAGTAGCCCTTTTCTTTTTCTCTTCTCTTATTTTTTTTGGAAGAATAGAGATTTATTGACCACATAAATAAAGACCCCTTTTTTGGTACCAATATCTGCTTTATAGCTCTATTGAATAAAATTGAAAGTAAGTAAAACGGAAATTTGTGACAAAACTTAAAACCCTCGGTAAGTGATGCAATTGATTGATTTTGGTATGGAAATCAGGATCCTTTGTGAGACCAACACAGATTGTGTGAATCAATACAAGATTCGATTTGATATATAATAATAATCATTATGATACCCCAGTCAAAAGTTATGGTCGTTTAAAATTGAAAGTTCGATTCATCAAATGTTTTGTTATTTTTGAAAATGTGAACATTAGCCCCTTTCTTTTTATCTTATCTTATCTTTTTGGAAGAATAGAGATTTATTGACCACATAAATAAAGAACTCTTGGTCGGCATAAATATCTCCTTTATAGCACTGTTGAATAAATTGAAAGTAAGTAAAATGGAAATTTTCGACAAAAACTTAAAAACCTCGGTAAGTAATGTAAACGATGGAATTTGGGTACCAAAAATGGTTTTCAAAAGCAAGGCTTGTTTAGATTGTTTGAATCAATAAGATCTTCAATTTGATATATTATAATAGTTATTTCGATACCCCAATCAAAATATATCTTCGATTAAAGTTGAAAGTTCAATTTATCAATTGTATTGTTGCTTTTGAAAATGTGCAAAGTAGCCCCTTTCTTTTTCTCTTCACTTATTATTTTTTGGAAGAATAGAGATTTATTGACCACATAAATAAAGAACCCTTTGTCGGCACCAATATCTAATTTACAGCTTTATTGGATAAAATTGAGAATAAGTAAAACAGAAATTTGTGACAAAAATTTAAAACCCTTGGTAAGTGATGTAAACGATGAAATTTGGGTACAGAAATTAGGTTCCACTGTGAGGCCAACATAGATTGTGTGAATCGATTCGAGCTTCGATTTGATATATTATAATAGTCGTTACGATACCCCAGTCAAAAGTTTTGATCGTTTAAATTTGAAAGTTTGATTCATCCAATGTTTTGTTATATTTGAAAATGTGAACAGTAGCCCCTTTCTTTTTCTCTTCTCTTATTTTTTTGGAAGAATAGAGATTTATTGACCACATAAATAAATAACCCTTGGTCGGCACAAATATCTCCTTTTATAGCTCTATTGAATAAAATTGAAAATAAGTAAAATGGAAATGGTGCGACAAAAACTTAAAAACTCGCTAAGTCATGTAAATGATGGAATTTGGGTACAAAAAATGAGTTTGAAAAGTTAGGCTCCTTCAGATTCTGTGAATCAATACGAGCTTCAATTTGATATATTATAATTTTTATTTCGATACCCCAGTCAAAAGATATCATCGGTTAAAGTTAAAAGTTTGATTTATCAAATGTTTTGTTGCTTTTGAAAATGTGAACGGTAGGCCCATTCCTTTTCTCTTCTCTTTTTTTTAAGAGTAGAGATTTATTGGCCACATAAATAAATAACCCTTTGCGGGCACAAATATCTCCTTCACAGCTTTAATGAATAAAATCGAAAGTAAATAAAACAAAAATATGCAACAAAAACTTAAAACCCTCGGTACGTGCTGTAAACGATGGAATTTGGATACAGAAATTAGGTTTCTTTGCATGGACAACACAGATTGTGTGAATAGATATGAGCTTCAATTATATATATTATATTAGTCGTTACGATACCCTAGCCAAAAGTTATGGTCATTTAAAATTAAAAATCTTATTTATCAAATGTTTTGTTGTTTTTGAAAATGTGAATAGTAGCCCCTTTCTTTTTCTCATATCTTATTTTTTTCCATAAGAATAGAGATTTATTGACGACATAAATAAAGAACCCTTTTTTGGCACCAATATCCGTATTACACCTCTATTGAATAAAAATGACAGTAAGTAAAACGGAAATTTGCGACAAAAACTTAAAACCCTCAATAAGTGATGTAAACAATGGAATTTGGGTAAGGAAATCAGGTTCCTATACGAGGGTAACACAGATTGTGTGAATCGATAAAAGCTTAAACTTGATATATTATAATATTCGTTACAATATCAAATCAAAAGTTGTGGTCGTTTAAAGTTGAAAGTTTGATTTATCAAATATTTTGTTGTTTTTGAAAATGTGAAGAGTAGCCCCTTTCTTTTTCTCTTCACTTATTATTTTTGGAAGAATAGAGATTTATTGACCACATAAATAAATAACCCTTTGTCGGCACCAATATCTCCATTACAGCTTTATTGAATAAAATCGAGAGTAAGTAAAACTGAAATTTGCGACAAAAATTTAAATCCCTTGGTAAATGATGTAATTTGGGTACATAAATCAGGTTCCCCTGCGAGGCCAACATAGATTGTGTGAGTCACTTTGAGCTTCAATTTGATATATTATAATACTCGTTAGGATACCCCAATCAAAAGTTATGATCGTTTAAAGTTAAAAGTCTAATTCATCCAATGTTTTGTTATTTTTGAAAATGTGAATAGTAGTCCCTTTCTTTTACTCTTCTCTTATTTTTTTGGAAGAATAGAGATTTATTGACCACATAAATAAAGACCCCTTTGTGGGCACAAATATCTCCATTACAGCTTCACTGAATAAAATCTAAAGTAAATAAAACAGGAATTTGCGACAAAAACTTAAAACCCTCGATACGTGAT
This sequence comes from Hippophae gyantsensis, assembly GCA_030763125.1. Taxonomy (NCBI): domain Eukaryota; kingdom Viridiplantae; phylum Streptophyta; class Magnoliopsida; order Rosales; family Elaeagnaceae; genus Hippophae; species Hippophae gyantsensis. The sequence goes on from CM061028.1 coordinate 54,896,917, forward strand.
ATAAACGATGGAATTTGGATACAGAAATGAGGTTTCTTTGCAAGGCCAACACAGATTGTGTGAATAGATATGAGCTTCAATTTTATATATTATAATAGTCGTTACGATACCCTAGTCAAAAGTTATGGTCATTTAAAATTAAAAATCTTATTTATCAAATGTTTTGTTGTTTTTGAAAATGTGAACAGTAGCCCCTTTCTCTTTCGCATATCTTATTTTTTTCCATAAGAATAGAGATTTATTGACCACATAAATAAAGACCCCTTTTTCGGCACCAATATCGCTATTACACCTCTATTGAATAAAAATGACAGTAAGTAAAACGGAAATTTGTGACAAAAACTTAAAACCCTCAATAAGTGATTTAAACGATTGAATTTGGGTAAGGATATCAGGTTCCTATACGAGGGTAACACAGATTGTGTGAATCGATAAAAGCTTAAATTTGATATATTATAATATTCGTTACAATATCAAATCAAAAGTTGTGGTCGTTTAAAGTTGAAAGTTTGATTTATCAAATATTTTGTTGTTTTTGAAAATGTGAACAGTAGCCCCTTTCTTTTTCTCTTCACTTATTATTTTTGGAAGAATAGAGATTTATTGACCACATAAATAAATAACCCTTTGTTGGCACCAATATCTCCGTTACAGCTTTATTGAATAAAATCGAGAGTAAGTAAAACTGAAATTTGCGACAAAAATTTAAATCCCTTGGTAAATGATGTAATTTGGGTACAGAAATCAGGTTCCCCTGCGAGGCCAACATAGATTGTGTGAATCACTTCGAGCTTCAATTTGATATATTATAATAGTCGTTAGGATAGTCCAATCAAAAGTTATGATCGTTTAAAGTTAAAAGTCTCATTCATTAAATGTTTGGTTATTTTTGAAAATATGAACAATAGTCCCTTTCTTTTACTTTTCTCCTATTTTTTTGGAAGAATAGAGATTTATTGACCACATAAATAAAGAACCCTTTGTGGGCACAAATTTCTCCTTTACAACTTTACTGAATAAAATCGAAAGTAAATAAAACAAGAATTTGCGAAAAAAACTTAAAACCCTCGGTACGTGATGTAAACGATGCAAATTTGGATACAGAAATGAGGTTTCTTTGCAAGGCCAACACAGATTGTGTGAATAGATATGAGCTTCAATTTTATATATTATAATAATCGTTACGATACCCTAGTCAAAAGTTATGGTCATTTAAAATTAAAAATCTTATTTATCAAATGTTTTGTTGTTTTTGAAAATGTGAACAATAGCCCCTTTCTTTTTCTCATATCTTATTTTTTTCCATAAGAATAGAGATTTATTGACCACATAAATAAAGAACCCTTTTTCGGCACCAATATCGCTATTACACCTCTATTGAATAAAATTGAAAGTAAGTAAAACGGAAATTTGCGACAAAAATTTAAAACCCTCAATAAGTGATGTAAACGATGGAATTTGGGTAAGGAAATCAGGTTCCTATACGAGGGTAACACAGATTGCGTGAATCGATATAAGCTTAAATTTGATATATTATAATAGTCGTTACAATACCCAGTCAAAAGTTGTGGTCGTTTAAAGGTGAAAGTTTGATTTATCAAATATTTTGTTGGTTTTGAAAATGTGAACAGTAGCCCCTTTCTTTTTCCCTTCACTTATTATTTTTGGAAGAATAGAGATTTATTGACCACATAAATAAATAACCCTTTGTCAGCACCAATATCTCCGTTACAGCTTTATTCAATAAAATCGAGAGTAAGTAAAACTGAAATTTGCGACAAAAATTAAAACCCTTGGTAAATGATGTAAACGATGTAATTTGGGTACAGAAATCAGGTTCCCCTGCGAGGCTAACATAGATTGTGTGAATCACTTTGAGCTTCAATTTGATATATTATAATAGTCGTTAGGATACCCCAATCAAAAGTTATGATCGTTTAAAGTTAAAAGTCTGATTCATCGAATGTTTGGTTATCTTTGAAAATGTGAACAGTAGTCCCTTTCTTTTGCTCTTCTCTTATTTTTTTGGAAGAATAGAGATTTATTGACCACATAAATAAAGAACCCTTTGTGGGCACAAATATCTCCTTTACAGCTTCACTGAATCAAATCGAAAGTAAATAAAACAGGAATTTGCGACAAAAACTTAAAACCCTCGATACGTGATATAAACGATGGAATTTGGATACAGAAATGAGGTTTCTTTGCAAGGCCAACACAGATTGTGTGAATAGATATGGGCTTCAATTTTATATATTATAATAGTCGTTACGATACCCTAGTCAAAATTTATGGTCATTTAAAATTAAAAATATTATTTATCAAATGTTTTGTTGTTTTTGAAAATGTGAACAGTAGCCCCTTTCTTTTTCTCATATCTTATTTTTTTCCATAAGAATAGAGATTTATTGACCACATAAATAAAGACCCCTTTTTCGACACCAATATCGCTATTACACCTCTATTGAATAAAAATGACAGTAAGTAAAACAGAAATTTGCGACAAAAACTTAAAACCCTCAATAAGTGATTTAAACGATGGAATTTGGGTAAGGAAATCAGGTTCCTATACGAGGGTAACACAGATTGTGTGAATCGATATAAGCTTAAATTTGATATATTATAATAGTCGTTACAATACCCAGTCAAAAGTTATGGTCGTTTAAAGTTGAAAGTTTGATTTATCAAATATTTTGTTGTTTTTGAAAATGTGAACAGTAGCCCCTTTCTTTTTCTCTTCACTTATTATTTTTGGAAGAATAGATATTTATTGACCACATAAATAAATAACCCTTTGTCGGCACCAATATCTCCATTACAGCTTTATTCAATAAAATCGAGAGTAAGTAAAACTGAAATTTGCGACAAAAATTTAAAACCTTTGGCAAATGATGTAAACGATGTGATTTGGGTAAAGAAATTAGGTTCCCCTGAGAGGCCAACATAGATTGTGTGAATCACATTGAGCTTCAATTTGATATATTATAATAGTCATTAGGATACCCCAATCAAAAGTTATGATCATTTAAAGTTAAAAGTCTGATTTATCCAATGTTTTGTTATTTTTGAAAATGTGAACAGTAGTCCCTTTCTTTTACTCTTCTCTTATTTTTTTGGAAGAATAGAGATTTATTGACCACATAAATAAATAACCCTTTGTCGGCACCAATATCTCCGTTACAGCTTTATTCAATAAAATCGAGAGTAAGTAAAACTTAAATTTGCGACAAAAATTTAAAACCCTTGGCAAATGATGTAAACGATGTGATTTGGGTACAGAAATCAGGTTCCCTTGCGAGGCCAACATAGATTGTGTGAATCACTTTAGGCTTTAATTTGATATATTATAATAGTCGTTAGGATACCCCAATCAAAAGTTATGATCGTTTATAGTTAAAAGTCTGATTCATCCAATGTTTTGTTATTTTTGAAAATGTCAACAGTAGTCCCTTTCTTTTACTCTTCTCTTATTTTTTTGGAAGAATAGAGATTTATTGACCACATAAATAAAGAACCCTTAGTCGGCACAAATATCTCCTTTACAACTCTATTGAATAAAATTAAAAGTAAGTAAAATGGAAATGGTGCGACAAAAACTTAAAAACCTTGGTAAGTGATGTAAACGATGGAATTTGGGTACTTAAAATGAGTTTAAAAAGTGAGGCTCATTTATATTACATGAATCAATACGAGCTTCGATTTGATATATTATAATAGTCGTTATTATGCCCTAGTCAAAAGTTATGGTCGTTTAAAGTTGAAAGTTTGATTCATCAAATGTTTTGTTGTTTTTGAAAATGTGAACAATACTGCTTTCTTTTTCTCTTTTCTTATTTTTTTTGAATAATAGAGATTGATTGAACACATATATAAATTACCTTTGGTTGGCACCAATATCTCCTTTACAGCTCTATTGAATAAAATCGAAAGTAAGTAAAATGGAAATGGTGCGAGAAAAAATTTAAACACTCGGTAAGTGAAGAAAATGATGGAATTTGGTTACCAAGAATGAGGTTCCATAGTGTGTATTGTTCAGATTGTGGCAATCAATTTGGGCTTGTACTTGATATATTATAATTGTCATTTCGATACCTGAGTCAAAAGTTATCGTCATTTAAAGTTTAAACTCCAATTTATCAATTATTTTGTTGTTTTTGTAAATGTAAATTGTGGCATCTTTCTTTTACTCTTCTCCAATTTATTTGGAAGAATATCGATTTATTGAACACATAAATAAATAACCTTTGGTTCGCACAAATATCTCCTTTACAACTCGATTGAATAAAAGCGAAAATAAGTAAAACAAAAATCCAGGTTGCATATGGAGGCCAACTCCGATTGTGTAAATCGATACGAGCTTCAATTTGATATATTATCATAGTCGTTATGATACCGCAGTCAAAAGTTATGGTCTTTTAAAGTTGAAAGTCTCATTCATCAAATGTTTTGTTATTTTTGAAAATGTTAACAATAGCCCCTTTATTTTTCTCTTCTGTTATTTTTTTTTTGGAAGAATAGAGATTTATTGACCACATAAATAAAGAACCCTTGGTCGGGACAAATTTCTCCTTTACACCTCTATTGAATAAAAGTGAAAGTAAGTAAAATGGAAATGTGCGACAAAAGCTTAAAAAATTCTGTAAGTGATGTAAACGATGGAATTTGGGTACCAAAAATGAGTTTCAAAAGTTTGGCTCATTCAGATGAATCAATATGAGGTTCAATTTGATATATTATAATTGTCACATCGATACCCCAGTCAAAAGTTATGATCGTTTAAAGTTGAAAGTTCGATTCATCCAATGTTTTGTTATTTTTGAAAATGTGAATAGTAGTCCCTTTCTCTTTCTCTTCTCTTATTTTTTTTGAAGAATAGAGATTTATTGATCACATAAATAAAGAACCCTTAGTCCGCACCAATATCTCCTTTACAGCTATATTGAATAAAATTGAAAGTAAGTAAAATGGAAATGGTGCGACAAACACTTAAAAACATCGATAAGTAATGTAAACGATGGAATTTGGGTACCCAAAATGAGTTTCAAAAGTGAGGCTCATATAGATTCTATGAATCAATACGAGCTTCGATTTGATATATTATAATTGTCATTTTGATACCCTACCCAAAAGATATCGTTAGTTCAAGTTGAAAGTTTGGCTTATCAAATATTTTTTAATTTTTGAAAATGTGAACTGTAGCCTATTTCTTTTTCTCTTCTCTTATTTTTTTTGGAAGAATAGAGATTTATTTATCACATAAATAAATATTCCTTGTTCAGCACCAATGTCTCCTTTACAATTCTATTGAATAAAATCGAAAGTAAGAAAAATGGAAATTTGCGACAAAAACTTAAAACCCTCGGTATGTGATGTATATGATGGAATTTAGGTACAAAAATCAGGTTCTTGTGCAAGTCCAACACATATTGTGTGAATCGATACGAGCTTCGATTTGATATATAATAATAGTCATTATGATACCCAAGTCAAAAGTTATAGTCGTTTAAAGTTGAAAGTTTGGTTTATCAAATATTTTGTAATTTTTGAAAATGTGAACTGTAGCCTATTTTTTTCTCTTCTCTTATTGTTTTTTGGAAGAATAGAGATTTATTGACCACATAAATAAATATTCCATGGTCGGCACCAATATCTGTTTTACAATTCTTTTGAATAAAATCGAAAATAAGTAAAACGGAAATTTGAGACAAAAACTTAAAACTTTATGTAAGTGATGTAAATGATGGAATTTGGGTACGAAAATCAGGTTCTTGTGCAACGCCAACACATAGTGTGTGAAACGATACGAGCTTCGATTAGATATATAATAATAGTCATTACGATACCCCAGTCAAAAGTTATAGTCGTTTAAAGTTGAAAGTCTGATTCATCAAATGTTTTGTTGTTTTTGAAAAAGTGAACAATAGCCCCTTTTGTTTTCTCTTCTCTTATTTTTTTTTTTGAAGAATAGAGATTGATTGATCACATAAACAGAAATTTGCGACAAAAATTTAAAACCCTTGGTAAGTGATGTAAACGATGCAATTTGGGTACAGAAATCAGGTTCCCCTGTGAGGCCAACATGGTTTGGGTGAAACGATTTGAGGTTCGATTTGATATATTATAATAGTCATTATGATACCCCAGTCAAAAGTTATGATCGTTTAAAGGTGAAAGTCTGATTCATCCAATGTTTTGTTATTTTTGAAAATGTGAATAGTAGTCCCTTTCTTTTTCTCTTCTCTTATTTTTTTGGAAGAATAGAGACTTATAGAACACAAAAATAAAGAACCCTTGGTTGGCAAAAATATCTCCTTTACAGCTCTATTGAATAAAATTGAAAGTAAGTAAAATGGAAATGATGCGACAAACACTTAAAAACCTCAGTAAATGATGTAAACGATGGAATTTGGGTACCAAAAATGAGTTTCAAAAGTGAGGCTCGTTCAGATTTTATGAATCAATACGAACTTCGATTTGATATATTATAATTGTCAATATGATACCGTAGTCAAAAATATAATCAGTTCAAGTTGAAAGTCTGGTTTATCAAATATTTTATAATTTTTGAAAATGTGAACTGTATAGCCTATTTATTTTTCTCTTCTCTTATTTTTTTTTTGGAAGAATAGAGATTTATTAACCAAATAAATAAAGAATCCTTGGTTGGCACCAATATCTCCTTTACAATTCTATTGAATAAATCGAAAGTAAGTAAAACGGAATTTGCGACAAAAACTTAAAACCCTCGGTAAGTGATGTAAACGATGGAATTTGGGTACGGAAATCAGGTTCTTGTGCAAGGCCAACACATATTTTTTGAATTGATACGAGCTTCAATTTGATATATAATAATAGTCATTACGATACCCTAGTCAAAAGTTATAGTCGTTTAAAGTTGTAAGTTCAATTTATCAAATGTTGTGTTACTTTTGAAAATTTGAAGAGTAACACCTCTCTTTTTCTCATCACTTATTTATTTGGGAAGAATAGATATTTATTGACCATATAAACAAAGAATACTTGGTCGGCAAAAATATCTCCTTTATAGCACTATTGAATAAAATTGAAAGAAAATAAAAAGGAAATTTAAGAAAAAAGTTAAAACCCTTGGTAAGGGATGTAAATGATGGGATTTGTGTACAGAAATCAGGTTCTTTTGGGAGGCCAACACAGATGGTGTGAATCGATTCGAGCTTTGATTTGATATACTATAAGGGTCATTACGATACCCCAGTCGAAAGTTATGATCGTTTAAAGTTGAAAATCTGATTCATCCAATGTTTTGTTATTTTTGAAAATGTTAATAGTAGTCCCTTTCCTTTTCTCTTCTCTTATTTTTTTTTGAAGAATAGAGATTTATTGATCACATAAATAAATAACCCTTGGTCCACACCAATATCTCTTTTACAGCTCTATTGAATAAAATTGAAAGTAAGTAAAATGAAAATGGTGCGATAAACACTTAAAAACCTCGATAAGTAATGTAAACGATGGAATTTGGGTACCCAAAATGAGTTTCAAAAGTGAGGCTCATATAGATTCTATGAATCAATATGAGCTTCAATTGGATATATTATAATTGTCATTTTGATACCCCAGTCAAAAGATATCGTCAGTTCAAGTTGAAAGTTTGGCTTATCAAATATTTTTTTATTTTTGAAAATGTGAACTGTAGCCTATTTCTTTTTCTCTTCTCTTATTTTTTTTGGAAGAATAGAGATTTATTGACCACATAAATAAATATTCCCTGGTCGGCACCAATGTCTCCTTTACAATTCTATTGAATAAAATCGAAAGTAAGAAAAATGGAAATTTGCGACAAAAACTTAAAACCCTCGGTATGTGATGTAAGCGATGGAATTTAGGTACGGAAATCAAGTTCTTATGCAAGTCCAACAAATATTGTGTGAATCGATACGAGCTTCGATTTGATATATAATAATAGTCATTATGATACCCAAGTCAAAAGTTATAGTCGTTTAAAGTTGAAAGTTTGGTTTATCAAATGTTTTGTAATTTTTGCAAATGTGAACTGTAGCCTATTTCTTTTTCTCTTCTCTTATTTTTTTTGGAAGAATAGAGATTTATTAACCACATAAATATATATTCCATGGTTGGCACCAGTATCTCTTTTACAATTCTATTGAATAAAATCAAAAGTAAGTAAAACGAAAATTTGCGACAAAAACTTAAAACCCTATGTAAGTGATGTAAACGATGGAATTTAGGTACGGAAATCAGGTTCTTGTGCAAGCCCAACACATATTATGTGAATCGATACGAGCTTAAATTTGATATATAATAATAGTCATTACGATACCCCAGTCAAAAGTTACGACACCAATATCTCCATTACAGCTCTATTGAATAAAATCGAAAGTAAGTAAAACAAAAATTGGCAACAAAAACTTAAACACCTTCGGTAAGTGATGTAAACGATGAAATTTGGGTAGAGAAATCATGTTCCATATCAAAGCCAAAATTTATTGCCTGAATCAATAAGATCTTCCATTTATTATATTGTAATAGTGGTTACGATACCCGAGTCAAAAGTTATGGTCGTTTAAAGTTGGAAGTCTGATTCATCAAATGTTTTGATATTTTTCAAAATGTGAACAATAGCCCCTTTCTGTTTCTCTTCCCTTATATTTTTTTAGAGAATAGAGATTTATTGACCACATAAATAAATAATCCATGGTCGGCACAAATATCTCCTTTACGTCTCTATTCAATAAAATCAAAGGTAAGTAAAACAAAAATTGGCGACAAACACTTAAAACTCTCGGTAAGTGAAGTAAACGATGGAATTTGGGTACAGAAATCAGGTTCCATATCAAAGCCAACACTTTTTATGTAAATCATTAAGGACTTCCATTTAATATATTATAATAGTCGTTACAATACCTCAGTCAAAAGTTATGGTCATTTAAAGTTGGAATTCGGATTTACCAAATGTTTTGTTATTTTCGAAAATGTGAATAGTAGTCCCTTTCCTTTTCTCTTCACTTATTTATTTTTGGAAGAATAGATATTTTAAATAAAGAACCTTGGTTGGCACAAATATCTCATTTACAACTCTACTGAATAAAATCGAAAGTAAGTAAAACAAAAATTGGCGACAAAATCTTAAAACCCTCGGTAATTATGTAAACGATGGAATTTATGTACAAAAATCAGGTAACTATGCGAGGCCAACACTGATTGTGTGAATCGACACAAGCTTCAATATTATATATTGTAATATTAGTTACAAAACCCAAGTCAAAAGTTACTGTCGTTTAAAGTTGGAATTACGATTCATCAAATATTTGTTATATTTGAAAATATGAACAATAGCCCCTTTCCTTTTCTTTTCTCTTCTCTTATTTTTTTTATGGAATAATAGAGATTTATTGACCACATAAATAAATAATCCGTGGTCGGCACCAATATCTCCTTTACAGCTATATTTAATAAAATCGAAAGTAAGTAAAACAAAAATTGGGGACAAAAATTTAAAACCTCCGGTTAGTGATGTAAACGATGGAATTTGGGTATAGAAATCAGGTTCCATATCAAAGCCAAAACTTATTGAATGAATCAATATTTTCTTCCATTTATTATATTATAATAGTGGTTACGATACCCAAGTTAAATGTTATGATCGTTTAAAGTTGGAAGTCTGATTCATCAAATGTTTTGTTATTTTTGAAAATGTGTACAATAGCCCCTTTCTGTTTCTCTTCACTTTTATTTTTTGAGAGAATAGAGATTTATTGACTACATAAATAAATAAACCATGGTCGGCACAAATATCTCCTTTACGTCTCTATTGAATAAAATCAAAAGTAAGTAAAACAAAAATTGGCGACAAACACTTAAAACCCTCGGTAAGTATGTAAACGATGGAATTTTGGTACAGAAATTAGGTTCCTTTGTGAGGCCAATACTAATTGTGTGAATCGATACAAGCTTCATTTTATATATTATAATAGTCATTACAATATCCCAGTCAAAAGTTATGGTCGTTTAAAGTTGGAAATAATATTCATCAAATGTTTTGTTATTTTGGAAAATGTGAACAATAGCCCCTTTCTTTTTCTATTCACTTATATTTTTTTGAGAGAATAGAGATTATTGACCACATAAATAAATAATCCATGGTCGGCACCAATATCTCCTTTACAGCCCTATTGAATAAAATGGAAAGTAAGTAAAACAAAAATTGGCGACAAAAACTTAAAACTCTCGGTAAGTGAAGTAAACGATGGAATTTGGGTACAAAAATCAGGTTCCATATCAAAACCAACCCTTATTACGTGAATCAATAAGGGCTTCCATTTAATATATTATAATAGTCGTTACAATACCTCAGTCAAAAGTTATGGTCATTTAAAGTTGGAAGTCGGATTTACCAAATGTTTTGTTATTTTTGAAAATGTGAATAGTAGTCCCTTTCCTTTTCTCTTCTCTTATTTATTTTTGGAAGAATAAAGATTTTAAATAAAGAACCTTGGTCAGCACAAATATCTCCTTTACAACTCTATTGAATAAAATCGAAAGTAAGTAAAACAAAAATTGGCGACAAAATCTTAAAACCCTCGGTAATTATGTAAACGATGGAATTTATGTACAAAAATTAGGTAACTTTGTGAGGCCAACACTGATTGTGTGAATCGATATGAGCTTCAATATTATATATTGTAATAGTCGTTACAAAACCCCAGTCAAAAGTTATGGTTGTTTAAAGTTGGAATTCCGATTCATCAAATGTTTTGTTATATTTGAAAATGTGAACAATAGCTCCTTTCCTGTTCTCTTCTCTTCTCTTATTTTTTTATGGAATAATAGAGATTTATTGACCACATAAATAAATAATCCGTGGTTGGCACCAATATCTCCTTTACAACTATATTAAATAAAATCGAAAGTAAGTAAAACAAAAATTTGGGACAAAAACTTAAAACCTTCGGTAAGTGATGTAAATGATGGCATTTGGGTACAGAAATCAGGTTCCATATCAAAGCCAACCCTTATTACGTGAATCAATAAGGGCTTCCATTTAATATATTATAATATTCGTTACAATACCTGAGTCAAAAGTTATGGTCATTTAAAGTTGGAAGTGAGATTTACCAAATGTTTTGTTATTTTTGAAAATGTGAATAGTAGTCCCTTTCCTTTTCTCTTCTCTTATTTATTTTTGAAAGAATAGAGATTTTAAATAAAGAACCTTGGTCGGCACAAATATCTCCTTTACAACTCTATTGAATAAAATCGAAAGTAAGTAAAACAAAAATTGGCGACAAAATCTTAAAACCCTCGGTAATTATGTAAACGATGGAATTTATGTACAAATATTAGGTAACTTTTTGAGGCCAACACTGATTGTGTGAATCGATATGAGCTTCAATATTATATATTGTAATAGTCGTTACAAAACCCCAGTCAAAAGTTATGGTTGTTTAAAGTTGGAATTCCGATTCATCAAATGTTTTGTTATATTTGAAAATGTGAACAATAGCTCCTTTCCTTTTCTCTTCTCTTCTCTTATTTTTTTATGGAATAATAGAGATTTATTGACCACATAAATAAATAATCCGTGGTTGGCACCAATATCTCTTTTACAACTATATTAAATAAAATCGAAAGTAAGTAAAACAAAAATTTGGGACAAAAACTTAAAACCTTCGGTAAGTGATGTAAATGATGTCATTTGGGTACAGAAATCAGGTTCCATATCAAAGCCAACCCTTATTACATGAATCAATAAGGGCTTCCATTTAATATATTATAATATTTGTTACAATACCTGAGTCAAAAGTTATGGTCATTTAAAGTTGGAAGTGAGATTTACCAAATGTTTTGTTATTTTTGAAAATGTGAATAGTAGTCCCTTTCCTTTTCTCTTCTCTTATTTATTTTTGAAAGAATAGAGATTTTAAATAAAGAACCTTGGTTGGCACAAATATCTCCTTTACAACTCTATTGAATAAAATCGAAAGTAAGTAAAACAAAAATTGAAGAAAAAAACTTAAAACCTTCGGTAAGTGATGTAAACGATGGAATTTCAGTACAGAAATTGGGTTCCATATCATAGCCAAAACTTATTTCATGAATCAATAATATCTTCCATTTATTATATTATAATAGTCGTTATAATACCCCAGTCAAAAGTTATCGTCTTTTAAAGTTGGATGTCTGATTCATCAAATGTTTTGTTATTTTTTAAAATGTGAACAATAGCCCTTTTCTGTTTCTCTTCACTTATTTTTTTTGGAAGAATAGAGATTTACTGACCTCATAAATAAATAATCCTTGGTCGGCACCAATATCTCCATTACAGCTCTATTGAATAAAATTGAAAGTAAGTAAAACAAAAATTGGTGACAAAAACATAAACTTTCGGTAAGTGATGTCAACAATGGAATTTGGGTACATAAATCAGGGTCCATATCAAAGCAAACACTTATTGTTTTAATCAAAAAGAGCTTCCTTTTAATATATTATAATAGTCGTTACGATACCCCAGTCAAATTATATGGTCATTTAAAGTTGGTAGTCTGATTTATCAAATGTTTTGTTATTTTCGAAAATGTGAATAGTAATCCCTTCCCTTTTCTCTTCTCTTATTTTTTTTGGAATTTGGGTACACAAATCAGGGGCCTTTGTGAGGCAAACACAGATTGTGTGAATCGATACGAGCTTTGATTTGATATATTATAATAGTCGTTACGATACCCCAGTCAAAAGTTATGGTCGTTTAAATTTGCAAGTTCGATTCATCAAATGTTTTGTTATTTTTGAAAATGTGAGCAATAGGCCGTTTCCTTTTATTTTCTCTTCTCTTATTATTTTATGGAATAAGAGAGATTTATTGACCACATAAATAAAGAATCCTTGGTTGGCACCAATATCTCCTTTACAGCTATATTGAATTAAATCGAAAGTAAGTAAAACATAAATTGGGGACAAAAATTTAGAACCCTCGGTAAGTGATGTAAGTGATAGAATTTGGGTATAGCAATCATATTCCTTTGTGAGGAAAACAATGACTGTGTGAATCAATATGAGCTTCGATTTGATATATTATAATATTCGTTACCATAACCCAGTCAAAAGTTATGGTCGTTTAAAGTTGAAAGTCTGATTCATCAAATGTTTTGTTATATTTGAAAATGTGAACAATAGCCCCTTTCTTTTTCTCTTCACTTATTTTTTTGGAGTAATAGAGATTTTTTGACCACATAAATAAAGAATCCTTGTTCGGCACCAATATCCCCTTTACAACACTATTGAATAAAATCAAAAGTAAGGAAAACGTAAATTTCCGACAAAAACTTAAAACCCTCGGTAAGTAATGTAACCGATGGATTTTGGGTATAGAAATTAAGTTCCTAAGCAAAGCCACAATTGATTGTGTGAATCAATACGAGCTTATATTTGATATATCATAAGATTCGTTACGATACCTCAATCAAAAGTTATTGTCGTTTAAAGTTTGAAGTTCGATTCATCAAATGTTTTGTAATTTTTTAAAATGTGAATTGTAGCCCCTTTCCTTTTCTCTTCTGTTATTTTTTTTGGAAGAATAGAGATTTATTGACCACATAAATAAAGAACCCTTGGTCGGCACAATTATCTCCTTTACAGCTCTATTGAATAAAATCGAAAGTAAGTAACACAAAAATTGGGGACAAAAACTTAAAACCCTCGGTAAGTGATGTAAATGATGGAATTTGTGTACAAAAATCATGTTCCCTTGCGAGGCTAACAATTATTGTGTCAATCAATATGAGCTTCGATTTGATATATTATAATAGTCGTTACGATACCCCAGTCAAAAGTTATGGTCGTTTAAAGTTGAAAGTCCGAATCATCAAATGTTTTGTTATTTTTGAAAATGTGAACAATAGCTTCTTTCTTTTTCTCTTCACTTATTTTTTTGGAAGAATAAATATTTTTTGACCACATAAATAAAGAATCATTGGTGGGCACCAATATCTCCTTTACAGCTCTATTGAATAAAATAGAAAGTAAGTAAAACAAAAATTGGCGACAAAAACTTAAAACTCTCGATACGTGATGTAAACGATGGATTTTGGGTGCAGAAATTAGGTTCCATATCAAATCCAACCCTTATTACGTGAATAAATAAGAGCTTCCATTTAATATATTATAATAGTCGATAGAATACCTCAGTCAAAAGTTATGGTCATTTAAAGTTGGAAGTGGATTTATGAAATGTTTTGTTATTTTTGCAAATGTGAATAGTAGTCCCTTTCCTTTTCTATTCTCTTATTTATTTTTGAAAGAATAGAGATTTTAAATAAAGAACCTTGGTTGGCACTAATATCTCCTTTATAGCTCTATCGAATAAAATCGAAAGTAAATAAAACAAAAATTGGCGACAAAAACTTAAAACCCTTTGTAATTATATAAACGATGGAATTTATGTACAAAATTTAGGTAACTTTGCAAGGCCAACACTGATTGTGTGAATCGATATGAGCTTCAATATTATATACTATAATAGTCGTTACAATACCCCAGTCAAAAGTTATGGTCGTTTAAAGTTGGAATTCCGATTCATCAAATGTTTTGTTATATTTGAAAATGTGAACAATAGCCCCTTTCCTTTTCTTTTCTCTACTCTTATTTTTTTATGGAATGATAGAGATTTATTGACCACATAAATAAATAATCCATGGTCGGCACCAATATCTCCTTTATAGCTATATTTAATAAAATCGAAAGTAAGTAAAACAAAAATTTGGGACAAAAACTTAAAACCTTCGGTAAGTGATGTAAACGATGGAATTTGGGTACAAAAATCTCATATCAAAGATAAAAATTATTGCATGAATCAATAAGATCTTCCATTTATTATATTATAATAGTCTTTACGATACCCCAGTCAAAAGTTATGGTCGTTTAAAGTTGGAAGTCTGATTCATCCAATGTTTTGTAATTTTTGAAAATGTGAACAATAGCCCCTTTCTGTTTCTCTTCACTTATATTTTTTGGAAGAATAGAGATTTATTGACCACATAAATAAATAATCCTTGGTTGGCACCAATATCTCCATTACAGCTCTATTGAATAAAATCGAAAGTAATTAAACAAATATTGGCGACAAAAACATAAAACTCTCAATAAGTGATGTCAACGATGGAATTTGGGTACAGAAATCAGGTTCCATATCAAAGCAAACACTTACTGTGTGAATCAATAAGAGCTTTCTTTTAATATATTATAAAGTCGTTACGATACCCTAGTCAAAAGTTATGGTCGTTTAAAATTGGTAGTCCGATTTATCAACTGTTTTGTTATTTTCAAAAATGTGAATAGTAGTCCCTTTCCTTTTCTCTTCTCTTATTTTTTTTTGGAAGAATAAAGATTTTAAATAATGAACCCTTGGTCGGCACAAATATCTCCTATACAGCTCTATTGAATAAAATCAAAAGTAAGTAAAACAAAAATTGGCAACAAAAACTTAAAACGCTCGGTAATTATGTAAATGATGGAATTTATGTACAAAAATCAGGTAACTTTGCGAGGCCAACACTGATTGGGTGAATCGATACGAGCTTCAATATTATATATTATAATAGTCGTTACAATACCCCAATCAAAAGTTATGGTCGTTTAAAGTTGGAATTCCGATTCCTCAAATGTTTTGTTATATTTGAAAATGAGAATAATAGCCCCTTTCCTTTTCTTTTCTCTTCTCTTATTTTTTTATGGAATAATAGAGATTTATTGACCACATAAATAAATAATCCATGGTCGGCACCAATTTCTCCTTTAGAGCTATATTTAATAAAATCGAAAGTAAGTAAAAAAAATTGGGGACAAAAACTTAAAACCTTCGGTAAGTGATGTAAACGATGGAATTTGAGTACAGAAATCAGGTTTCATAGCATAGCCAAAACTTATTGCATGAATCAATAATATCTTCCATTTATTATTTTATAATAGTCGTTACGATACCCCAGTCAAAAGTTATGGTCGTTTAAAGTTGGATGTTTGATTCATCAAATGTTTTGTTATTTTTGAAAATGTGAACAATAGCCCTTCTACGTTTCTCTTCACTTATTTTTTTGGAAGAATAGAGATTTATTGACCTCATAAATAATTAATCCTTGGTGGGCACCAATATCTCCATTACAGCTCTATTGAATAAAATAGAAAGTAAGTAAAACAAAAATTGGTGACAAAATCATAAACTCTCGGTAAGTGATGTCAACGATGGAATTTGGGTACAGAAATCAAGTTCCATATCAAAGAAAACACTTACTGTGTGAATCAATAAGAGCTTCTTTTTAATATATTATAATAGTCGTTACGATACCCCAGTCAAATGTTATGATCGTTTAAAGTTGGTAGTCCGATTTATCAAATGTTTTGTTATTTTCGAAAATGTGAATAGTATTCCCTTCCCTTTTCTCTTCTCTTATTTTTTTTGGGAATTTGGGTACAGAAATCAAGGTCCTTTGCGAGGCAAACATATATTGTTTGAATCAATACGAGCTTCGATTTGATATATTATAATAGTCGTTACGATACCCCAGTCAAAAGTTATGGTCGTTTAAAGTTGGAAGTCCGATTCATCAAATGTTTTGTTATTTTTGAAAATGCGAACAATAGCCCGTTTCTTTTTATTTTCTCTTCTCTTATTATTTTCTGGAATAATAGAGATTTATTGACCACATAAATAAAGAATCCTTGGTCGGCAACAATATCTCCTTCTGACTATATTGAATAAAATCGAAAGTAAGCAAAAAACAATTGGGGACAAAAATTTAAAACCCTCGGTAAGTGATGTAAATGATAGAATTTAGGTATAGCAATCATATTCCTTTGCAAGGAAAACAATGATTGTGTGAATCAATAGGAGCTTCGATTTAATATATTATAATATTTGTTACCATACCCCAATCAAAAGTTATGGTCGTTTAAAGTTGAAAGTCTGATTCATCAAATGTTTTGTTATTTTTGAAAATGTGAACAATAGCCCCTTTCTTTTTCTCTTCACTTATTTTTTTGGAAGAATAGAGATTTATTGACCACATAAATAAAGAATCCTTGGTTGGAAACAATATCTCTTTTACAACTCTATTGAATAAAATCAAAAGTAAATAAAACGTAAATTTCTGACAAAAACTTAAAACCCTCGATAAGTAATGTAACCGATGGATTTTGGGTACAAAAATTATGTTCCTAAGCAAAGACAAAATTGATTGTGTGAAACAATACGAGCTTCTATTTGATATATCATAAGAGTCGTTATGATATCCCAGTCAAAAGTTATGGTCGTTTAAAGTTTGAAGTTCGATTCATCAAATGTTTTGTAATTTTTTAAAATGTGAACTATAGCCCTTTTCCTTTTCTCTTCTCTTATTTTTTTTGGAAGAATAGAAATTTATTGACCACATAAATAAATAACCCTTGGTCGGCACAATTATCTCCTTTACAACTCTATTGAATAAAATCGAAAGTAAGTAACTCAAAAATTGGGGACAAAAACTTAAAACCCTCGATAAGTGATGTAAATGATGGAATTTGTGTACGGAAATCATGTTCCTTTGCGAAGCCAAAAATTATTGTGTGAATCAATATTAGTTTCAATTTGATATATTATTATTGTCGTTACGATACCCCAGTCAAAAGTTATGGTCGTTTAAAGTTGAAAGTCCGATTCATCAAATGTTTTGTTATTTTTGAAAATGTGAACAATAGCTTCTTTCTTTTTCTCTTCACTTATTTTTTTTGTAAGAATAGAGATTTGTTGACCACATAAATAAAGAATCGTTGGTCGGCACCAATATATCCTTTACAGCTCTATTGAATAAAATCAAAAGTAAGTAAAACGTAAATTTGTGACAAAAACTTAAAACCCTCGGTAAGTAATGTAACCGATGGATTTTGGTTATAGATATTAGGTTCCTAAGCAAAGCCAAAATTGATTGTGTGAATCATTACGAGCTTCTATTTGATATATCATAAGATTCGTTACGATACCCCAGTCCAAAGTTATGGTCGTTTAAAGTTTGAAGTTCGATTCATCAAATGTTTTGTAATTTTTTAAAATGTGAACTGTAGCCCCTTTCCTTTTCTCTTCTCTTATTTTTTTTGGAAGAATAGAGATTTATTGACCACATAAATAAATAACCCTTGGTCGACACAAATATCTCCTTTACAGCTCTATTGAATAAAATCGAAAGTAAGTAAAACAAAAATTGGCGACAAAAACTTGAAACTCTAGGTAAGTGATGTAAACGATGGAATTTGGGTATAGAAATCAGGTTCCATATCAAAGCCAAACCTTAGTACGTGAATAAATAAGAGCTTCCATTTAATAGATTATAATAGTCTTTACGATACCTCAGTCAAAAGTTATGGTCGTTTAAAGTTGGAATCGATTTATCAAATGTTTTGTTATTTTTGAAAATGAGAATAGTAGTCCCTTTCCTTTTCTCTTCCCTTATTTATTTTTTGAAGAATAGAGATTTAAATAAAGAAACCTTGGTCGGCACAATATCTCCTTCACAGCTCTATTGAATAAAATCAAAAGTAAGTAAAACAAAAATTGGCGACAAACACTTAACACCCTCGGTAAGTATGTATACGATGGAATTTAGGTATAGAAATTAGGTTCCTTTGTGAGGCCAACATTGATTATGTGAATCGATACAAGCTTCAATTTATATATTATAATAGTCGTTACAATACCCCAGTCAAAAGTTATGGTCGTTTAAAGTTGGAAGTCTCATTCATCAAATGTTTTGTTATATTTGAAAATGTAAACAATAGCCCGTTTCCTTTTCTCTTCACTTATTTTTTTGGAGTAATAGAGATTTTTTGACCACATAAATAAAGAATCCTTGTTTGGCACCAATATCCCCTTTACAACACTATTGAATAAAATCAAAAGTAAGGAAAACGTAAATTTTTGACAAAAACTTAAAACCCTCGGTAAGTAATGTAACCGATGGATTTTGGGTATAGAAATTAAGTTCCTAAGCAAAGCCACAATTGATTGTGTGAATCAATACGAGCTTATATTTGATATATCATAAGATTCGTTACGATACCTCAATCAAAAGTTATTGTCGTTTAAAGTTTGAAGTTCGATTCATCAAATGTTTTGTAATTTTTTAAAATGTGAATTGTAGCCCCTTTCCTTTTCTCTTCTGTTATTTTTTTTGGAAGAATAGAGATTTATTGACCACATAAATAAAGAACCCTTGGTCGGCACAATTATCTCCTTTACAGCTCTATTGAATAAAATCGAAAGTAAGTAACACAAAAATTGGGGACAAAAACTTAAAACCCTCGGTAAGTGATGTAAATGATGGAATTTGTGTACAAAAATCATGTTCCCTTGCGAGGCTAACAATTATTGTGTCAATCAATATGAGCTTCGATTTGATATATTATAATAGTCGTTACGATACCCCAGTCAAAAGTTATGGTCGTTTAAAGTTGAAAGTCCGAATCATCAAATGTTTTGTTATTTTTGAAAATGTGAACAATAGCTTCTTTCTTTTTCTCTTCACTTATTTTTTTGGAAGAATAAATATTTTTTGACCACATAAATAAAGAATCATTGGTGGGCACCAATATCTCCTTTACAGCTCTATTGAATAAAATAGAAAGTAAGTAAAACAAAAATTGGCGACAAAAACTTAAAACTCTCGATACGTGATGTAAACGATGGATTTTGGGTGCAGAAATTAGGTTCCATATCAAATCCAACCCTTATTACGTGAATAAATAAGAGCTTCCATTTAATATATTATAATAGTCGATAGAATACCTCTACCAAAAGTTATGGTCATTTAAAGTTGGAAGTGGATTTATGAAATGTTTTGTTATTTTTGCAAATGTGAATAGTAGTCCCTTTCCTTTTCTATTCTCTTATTTATTTTTGAAAGAATAGAGATTTTAAATAAAGAACCTTGGTTGGCACTAATATCTCCTTTATAGCTCTATCGAATAAAATCGAAAGTAAATAAAACAAAAATTGGCGACAAAAACTTAAAACCCTTTGTAATTATATAAACGATGGAATTTATGTACAAAATTTAGGTAACTTTGCAAGGCCAACACTGATTGTGTGAATCGATATGAGCTTCAATATTATATACTATAATAGTCGTTACAATACCCCAGTCAAAAGTTATGGTCGTTTAAAGTTGGAATTCCGATTCATCAAATGTTTTGTTATATTTGAAAATGTGAACAATAGCCCCTTTCCTTTTCTTTTCTCTACTCTTATTTTTTTATGGAATGATAGAGATTTATTGACCACATAAATAAATAATCCATGGTCGGCACCAATATCTCCTTTATAGCTATATTTAATAAAATCGAAAGTAAGTAAAACAAAAATTTGGGACAAAAACTTAAAACCTTCGGTAAGTGATGTAAACGATGGAATTTGGGTACAAAAATCTCATATCAAAGATAAAAATTATTGCATGAATCAATAAGATCTTCCATTTATTATATTATAATAGTCTTTACGATACCCCAGTCAAAAGTTATGGTCGTTTAAAGTTGGAAGTCTGATTCATCCAATGTTTTGTAATTTTTGAAAATGTGAACAATAGCCCCTTTCTGTTTCTCTTCACTTATATTTTTTGGAAGAATAGAGATTTATTGACCACATAAATAAATAATCCTTGGTTGGCACCAATATCTCCATTACAGCTCTATTGAATAAAATCGAAAGTAATTAAACAAATATTGGCGACAAAAACATAAAACTCTCAATAAGTGATGTCAACGATGGAATTTGGGTACAGAAATCAGGTTCCATATCAAAGCAAACACTTACTGTGTGAATCAATAAGAGCTTTCTTTTAATATATTATAAAGTCGTTACGATACCCTAGTCAAAAGTTATGGTCGTTTAAAATTGGTAGTCCGATTTATCAACTGTTTTGTTATTTTCAAAAATGTGAATAGTAGTCCCTTTCCTTTTCTCTTCTCTTATTTTTTTTTGGAAGAATAAAGATTTTAAATAATGAACCCTTGGTCGGCACAAATATCTCCTATACAGCTCTATTGAATAAAATCAAAAGTAAGTAAAACAAAAATTGGCAACAAAAACTTAAAACGCTCGGTAATTATGTAAATGATGGAATTTATGTACAAAAATCGTGTAACTTTGCGAGGTTAACACCGATTGGGTGAATCGTCTGAGCTTCAATATTATATATTATAATAGTCGTTACAATACCCCAATCAAAAGTTATGGTCGTTTAAAGTTGGAATTCCGATTCCTCAAATGTTTTGTTATATTTGAAAATGAGAATAATAGCCCCTTTCCTTTTCTTTTCTCTTCTCTTATTTTTTTATGGAATAATAGAGATTTATTGACCACATAAATAAATAATCCATGGTCGACAACAATTTCTCCTTTAGAGCTACATTTAATAAAATCAAAAGTAAGTAAAAAAATTGGGGACAAAACTTAAAACCTTCGGTAAGTGATGTAAACGATGGAATTTGAGTACGTAAATCGTGTTTCATAGCATAGCCAAAACTTATTGCATGAATCAATAATATCTTCCATTTATTATTTTATAATAGTCGTTACGATACCCAGGTCAAAAGTTATGGTCGTTTAAAGTTGGATGTTTGATTCATCAAATGTTTTGTTATTTTTGAAAATGTGAACAATAGCCCTTTCTGTTTCTCTTCACTTATTTTTTTTGGAAGAATAGAGATTTATTGACCTCATAAATAATTAATCCTTGGTCGGCACCAATATCTCCATTACAGCTCTATTGAATAAAATAGAAAGTAAGTAAAACAAAAATTGGTGACAAAATCATAAACTCTCGGTAAGTGATGTCAACGATGGAATTTGGGTACAGAAATCAAGTTCCATATCAAAGAAAACACTTACTGTGTGAATCAATAAGAGCTTCTTTTTAATATATTATAATAGTCGTTACGATACCCCAGTCAAATGTTATGATCGTTTAAAGTTGGTAGTCCGATTTATCAAATGTTTTGTTATTTTCGAAAATGTGAATAGTATTCCCTTCCCTTTTCTCTTCTCTTATTTTTTTTGGGAATTTGGGTACAGAAATCAAGGTCCTTTGCGAGGCAAACATATATTGTTTGAATCAATACGAGCTTCGATTTGATATATTATAATAGTCGTTACGATACCCCAGTCAAAAGTTATGGTCGTTTAAAGTTGGAAGTCCGATTCATCAAATGTTTTGTTATTTTTGAAAATGCGAACAATAGCCCGTTTCTTTTTATTTTCTCTTCTCTTATTATTTTCTGGAATAATAGAGATTTATTGACCACATAAATAAAGAATCCTTGGTCGGCAACAATATCTCCTTTACAGCTATATTGAATAAAATCGAAAGTAAGCAAAAAACAATTGGGGACAAAAATTTAAAACCCTCGGTAAGTGATGTAAATGATAGAATTTAGGTATAGCAATCATATTCCTTTGCAAGGAAAACAATGATTGTGTGAATCAATAGGAGCTTCGATTTAATATATTATAATATTTGTTACCATACCCCAATCAAAAGTTATGGTCGTTTAAAGTTGAAAGTCTGATTCATCAAATGTTTTGTTATTTTTGAAAATGTGAACAATAGCCCCTTTCTTTTTCTCTTCACTTATTTTTTTGGAAGAATAGAGATTTATTGACCACATAAATAAAGAATCCTTGGTTGGAAACAATATCTCTTTTACAACTCTATTGAATAAAATCAAAAGTAAATAAAACGTAAATTTCTGACAAAAACTTAAAACCCTCGATAAGTAATGTAACCGATGGATTTTGGGTACAAAAATTATGTTCCTAAGCAAAGACAAAATTGATTGTGTGAAACAATACGAGCTTCTATTTGATATATCATAAGAGTCGTTATGATATCCCAGTCAAAAGTTATGGTCGTTTAAAGTTTGAAGTTCGATTCATCAAATGTTTTGTAATTTTTTAAAATGTGAACTATAGCCCTTTTCCTTTTCTCTTCTCTTATTTTTTTTGGAAGAATAGAAATTTATTGACCACATAAATAAATAACCCTTGGTCGGCACAATTATCTCCTTTACAACTCTATTGAATAAAATCGAAAGTAAGTAACTCAAAAATTGGGGACAAAAACTTAAAACCCTCGATAAGTGATGTAAATGATGGAATTTGTGTACGGAAATCATGTTCCTTTGCGAAGCCAACAATTATTGTGTGAATCAATATGAGTTTCAATTTGATATATTATTATTGTCGTTACGATACCCCAGTCAAAAGTTATGGTCGTTTAAAGTTGAAAGTCCGATTCATCAAATGTTTTGTTATTTTTGAAAATGTGAACAATAGCTTCTTTCTTTTTCTCTTCACTTATTTTTTTTGTAAGAATAGAGATTTGTTGACCACATAAATAAAGAATCGTTGGTCGGCACCAATATATCCTTTACAGCTCTATTGAATAAAATCAAAAGTAAGTAAAACGTAAATTTGTGACAAAAACTTAAAACCCTCGGTAAGTAATGTAACCGATGGATTTTGGTTATAGATATTAGGTTCCTAAGCAAAGCCAAAATTGATTGTGTGAATCATTACGAGCTTCTATTTGATATATCATAAGATTCGTTACGATACCCCAGTCCAAAGTTATGGTCGTTTAAAGTTTGAAGTTCGATTCATCAAATGTTTTGTAATTTTTTAAAATGTGAACTGTAGCCCCTTTCCTTTTCTCTTCTCTTATTTTTTGGAAGAATAGAGATTTATTGACCACATAAATAAATAACCCTTGGTCGACACAAATATCTCCTTTCTGACTCTATTGAATAAAATCGAAAGTAAGTAAAACAAAAATTGGCGACAAAAACTTGAAACTCTAGGTAAGTGATGTAAACGATGGAATTTGGGTATAGAAATCAGGTTCCATATCAAAGCCAAACCTTAGTACGTGAATAAATAAGAGCTTCCATTTAATAGATTATAATAGTCTTTACGATACCTCAGTCAAAAGTTATGGTCGTTTAAAGTTGGAATTCAGATTTATCAAATGTTTTGTTATTTTTGAAAATGAGAATAGTAGTCCCTTTCCTTTTCTCTTCCCTTATTTATTTTTTGAAGAATAGAGATTTAAATAAAGAAACCTTGGTCGGCACAATATCTCCTTCACAGCTCTATTGAATAAAATCAAAAGTAAGTAAAACAAAAATTGGCGACAAACACTTAACACCCTCGGTAAGTATGTATACGATGGAATTTAGGTATAGAAATTAGGTTCCTTTGTGAGGCCAACATTGATTATGTGAATCGATACAAGCTTCAATTTATATATTATAATAGTCGTTACAATACCCCAGTCAAAAGTTATGGTCGTTTAAAGTTGGAAGTCTCATTCATCAAATGTTTTGTTATATTTGAAAATGTAAACAATAGCCCGTTTCCTTTTCTCTTCACTTATTTTTTTGGAGTAATAGAGATTTTTTGACCACATAAATAAAGAATCCTTGTTTGGCACCAATATCCCCTTTACAACACTATTGAATAAAATCAAAAGTAAGGAAAACGTAAATTTTCGACAAAAACTTAAAACCCTCGGTAAGTAATGTAACCGATGGATTTTGGGTATAGAAATTAAGTTCCTAAGCAAAGCCACAATTGATTGTGTGAATCAATACGAGCTTATATTTGATATATCATAAGATTCGTTACGATACCTCAATCAAAAGTTATTGTCGTTTAAAGTTTGAAGTTCGATTCATCAAATGTTTTGTAATTTTTTAAAATGTGAATTGTAGCCCCTTTCTTTTTCTCTTCTGTTATTTTTTTTGGAAGAATAGAGATTTATTGACCACATAAATAAAGAACCCTTGGTCGGCACAATTATCTCCTTCTGACTCTATTGAATAAAATCGAAAGTAAGTAACACAAAAATTGGGGACAAAAACTTAAAACCCTCGGTAAGTGATGTAAATGATGGAATTTGTGTACAAAAATCATGTTCCCTTGCGAGGCTAACAATTATTGTGCAATCAATATGAGCTTCGATTTGATATATTATAATAGTCGTTACGATACCCCAGTCAAAAGTTATGGTCGTTTAAAGTTGAAAGTCCGAATCATCAAATGTTTTGTTATTTTTGAAAATGTGAACAATAGCTTCTTTCTTTTTCTCTTCACTTATTTTTTGGAAGAATAAATATTTTTTGACCACATAAATAAAGAATCATTGGTGGGCACCAATATCTCCTTCTGACTCTATTGAATAAAATAGAAAGTAAGTAAAACAAAAATTGGCGACAAAAACTTAAAACTCTCGATACGTGATGTAAACGATGGATTTTGGGTGCAGAAATTAGGTTCCATATCAAATCCAACCCTTATTACGTGAATAAATAAGAGCTTCCATTTAATATATTATAATAGTCGATAGAATACCTCTACCAAAAGTTATGGTCATTTAAAGTTGGAAGTGGATTTATGAAATGTTTTGTTATTTTTGCAAATGTGAATAGTAGTCCCTTTCCTTTTCTATTCTCTTATTTATTTTTGAAAGAATAGAGATTTTAAATAAAGAACCTTGGTTGGCACTAATATCTCCTTTATAGCTCTATCGAATAAAATCGAAAGTAAATAAAACAAAAATTGGCGACAAAAACTTAAAACCCTTTGTAATTATATAAACGATGGAATTTATGTACAAAATTTAGGTAACTTTGCAAGGCCAACACTGATTGTGTGAATCGATATGAGCTTCAATATTATATACTATAATAGTCGTTACAATACCCCAGTCAAAAGTTATGGTCGTTTAAAGTTGGAATTCCGATTCATCAAATGTTTTGTTATATTTGAAAATGTGAACAATAGCCCTTTCCTTTTCTTTTCTCTACTCTTATTTTTTTATGGAATGATAGAGATTTATTGACCACATAAATAAATAATCCATGGTCGGCACCAATATCTCCTTTATAGCTATATTTAATAAAATCGAAAGTAAGTAAAACAAAAATTTGGGACAAAAACTTAAAACCTTCGGTAAGTGATGTAAACGATGGAATTTGGGTACAAAAATCTCATATCAAAGATAAAAATTATTGCATGAATCAATAAGATCTTCCATTTATTATATTATAATAGTCTTTACGATACCCCAGTCAAAAGTTATGGTCGTTTAAAGTTGGAAGTCTGATTCATCCAATGTTTTGTAATTTTTGAAAATGTGAACAATAGCCCCTTTCTGCTTTCTCTTCACTTATATTTTTGGAAGAATAGAGATTTATTGACCACATAAATAAATAATCCTTGGTTGGCACCAATATCTCCATTCTGACTCTATTGAATAAAATCGAAAGTAATTAAACAAATATTGGCGACAAAAACATAAAACTCTCAATAAGTGATGTCAACGATGGAATTTGGGTACAGAAATCAGGTTCCATATCAAAGCAAACACTTACTGTGTGAATCAATAAGAGCTTTCTTTTAATATATTATAAAGTCGTTACGATACCCTAGTCAAAAGTTATGGTCGTTTAAAATTGGTAGTCCGATTTATCAACTGTTTTGTTATTTTCAAAAATGTGAATAGTAGTCCCTTTCCTTTTCTCTTCTCTTATTTTTTTTTGGAAGAATAAAGATTTTAAATAATGAACCCTTGGTCGGCACAAATATCTCCTATACAGCTCTATTGAATAAAATCAAAAGTAAGTAAAACAAAAATTGGCAACAAAAACTTAAAACGCTCGGTAATTATGTAAATGATGGAATTTATGTACAAAAATCAGGTAACTTTGCGAGGCCAACACTGATTGGGTGAATCGATACGAGCTTCAATATTATATATTATAATAGTCGTTACAATACCCCAATCAAAAGTTATGGTCGTTTAAAGTTGGAATTCCGATTCCTCAAATGTTTTGTTATATTTGAAAATGAGAATAATAGCCCCTTTCCTTTTCTTTTCTCTTCTCTTATTTTTTTATGGAATAATAGAGATTTATTGACCACATAAATAAATAATCCATGGTCGGCACCAATTTCTCCTTTAGAGCTATATTTAATAAAATCGAAAGTAAGTAAAAAAAATTGGGGACAAAAACTTAAAACCTTCGGTAAGTGATGTAAACGATGGAATTTGAGTACAGAAATCAGGTTTCATAGCATAGCCAAAACTTATTGCATGAATCAATAATATCTTCCATTTATTATTTTATAATAGTCGTTACGATACCCCAGTCAAAAGTTATGGTCGTTTAAAGTTGGATGTTTGATTCATCAAATGTTTTGTTATTTTTGAAAATGTGAACAATAGCCCTTTCTGTTTCTCTTCACTTATTTTTTTTGGAAGAATAGAGATTTATTGACCTCATAAATAATTAATCCTTGGTCGGCACCAATATCTCCATTACAGCTCTATTGAATAAAATAGAAAGTAAGTAAAACAAAAATTGGTGACAAAATCATAAACTCTCGGTAAGTGATGTCAACGATGGAATTTGGGTACAGAAATCAAGTTCCATATCAAAGAAAACACTTACTGTGTGAATCAATAAGAGCTTCTTTTTAATATATTATAATAGTCGTTACGATACCCCAGTCAAATGTTATGATCGTTTAAAGTTGGTAGTCCGATTTATCAAATGTTTTGTTATTTTCGAAAATGTGAATAGTATTCCCTTCCCTTTTCTCTTCTCTTATTTTTTTTGGGAATTTGGGTACAGAAATCAAGGTCCTTTCTTGAGGCAAACATATATTGTTTGAATCAATACGAAGCTTCGATTTGATATATTATAATAGTCGTTACGATACCCCAAAAGTTATGGTCGTTTAAAGTTGGAAGTCCGATTCATCAAATGTTTTGTTATTTTTGAAAATGCGAACAATAGCCCGTTTCTTTTTATTTTCTCTTCTCTTATTATTTTCTGGAATAATAGAGATTTATTGACCACATAAATAAAGAATCCTTGGTCGGCAACAATATCTCCTTTACAGCTATATTGAATAAAATCGAAAGTAAGCAAAAAACAATTGGGGACAAAAATTTAAAACCCTCGGTAAGTGATGTAAATGATAGAATTTAGGTATAGCAATCATATTCCTTTGCAAGGAAAACAATGATTGTGTGAATCAATAGGAGCTTCGATTTAATATATTATAATATTTGTTACCATACCCCAATCAAAAGTTATGGTCGTTTAAAGTTGAAAGTCTGATTCATCAAATGTTTTGTTATTTTTGAAAATGTGAACAATAGCCCCTTTCTTTTTCTCTTCACTTATTTTTTTGGAAGAATAGAGATTTATTGACCACATAAATAAAGAATCCTTGGTTGGAAACAATATCTCTTTTACAACTCTATTGAATAAAATCAAAAGTAAATAAAACGTAAATTTCTGACAAAAACTTAAAACCCTCGATAAGTAATGTAACCGATGGATTTTGGGTACAAAAATTATGTTCCTAAGCAAAGACAAAATTGATTGTGTGAAACAATACGAGCTTCTATTTGATATATCATAAGAGTCGTTATGATATCCCAGTCAAAAGTTATGGTCGTTTAAAGTTTGAAGTTCGATTCATCAAATGTTTTGTAATTTTTTAAAATGTGAACTATAGCCCTTTTCCTTTTCTCTTCTCTTATTTTTTTTGGAAGAATAGAAATTTATTGACCACATAAATAAATAACCCTTGGTCGGCACAATTATCTCCTTTACAACTCTATTGAATAAAATCGAAAGTAAGTAACTCAAAAATTGGGGACAAAAACTTAAAACCCTCGATAAGTGATGTAAATGATGGAATTTGTGTACGGAAATCATGTTCCTTTGCGAAGCCAACAATTATTGTGTGAATCAATATGAGTTTCAATTTGATATATTATTATTGTCGTTACGATACCCCAGTCAAAAGTTATGGTCGTTTAAAGTTGAAAGTCCGATTCATCAAATGTTTTGTTATTTTTGAAAATGTGAACAATAGCTTCTTTCTTTTTCTCTTCACTTATTTTTTTTGTAAGAATAGAGATTTGTTGACCACATAAATAAAGAATCGTTGGTCGGCACCAATATATCCTTCTGACTCTATTGAATAAAATCAAAAGTAAGTAAAACGTAAATTTGTGACAAAAACTTAAAACCCTCGGTAAGTAATGTAACCGATGGATTTTGGTTATAGATATTAGGTTCCTAAGCAAAGCCAAAATTGATTGTGTGAATCATTACGAGCTTCTATTTGATATATCATAAGATTCGTTACGATACCCAGTCCCAAAGTTATGGTCGTTTAAAGTTTGAAGTTCGATTCATCAAATGTTTTGTAATTTTTTAAAATGTGAACTGTAGCCCCTTTCCTTTTCTCTTCTCTTATTTTTTTTGGAAGAATAGAGATTTATTGACCACATAAATAAATAACCCTTGGTCGACACAAATATCTCCTTTACAGCTCTATTGAATAAAATCGAAAGTAAGTAAAACAAAAATTGGCGACAAAAACTTGAAACTCTAGGTAAGTGATGTAAACGATGGAATTTGGGTATAGAAATCAGGTTCCATATCAAAGCCAAACCTTAGTACGTGAATAAATAAGAGCTTCCATTTAATAGATTATAATAGTCTTTACGATACCTCAGTCAAAAGTTATGGTCGTTTAAAGTTGGAATTCAGATTTATCAAATGTTTTGTTATTTTTGAAAATGAGAATAGTAGTCCCTTTCCTTTTCTCTTCCCTTATTTATTTTTTGAAGAATAGAGATTTAAATAAAGAAACCTTGGTCGGCACAATATCTCCTTCACAGCTCTATTGAATAAAATCAAAAGTAAGTAAAACAAAAATTGGCGACAAACACTTAACACCCTCGGTAAGTATGTATACGATGGAATTTAGGTATAGAAATTAGGTTCCTTTGTGAGGCCAACATTGATTATGTGAATCGATACAAGCTTCAATTTATATATTATAATAGTCGTTACAATACCCCAGTCAAAAGTTATGGTCGTTTAAAGTTGGAAGTCTCATTCATCAAATGTTTTGTTATATTTGAAAATGTAAACAATAGCCCGTTTCCTTTTCTTTTCTCTTCTCTTATTATTTCATGGAATAATAGAGATTTATTGACCACATAAATAAATAATCCTTGGTCGGAACCAATATCTCCTTTACAGCTATATTGATTAAAATCGAAAGTAAGTAAAACAAAAACTGGGGAAAAAAACTTAAAACCCTCGAAAAGTGATGTAAATGATGGAATTTCGGTATAGAAACCATATTCCTTTGCGAGGAAAAAAATTATTGTGTGAATCAATATGAGCTTTGATTTGATATATTATAATATTCTTACCATACCCTAGTCAAAAGTTATGGTAGTTTAAAGTTGAAAGTCTGATTCATCAAATGTTTTGTTATTTTTGAAAATGTGAACAATAGCCCCTTTCTTTTTCTCTTCACTTATTTTTTTGGAAGAATAGAGATTTATTGACCACATAAATAAAGAATCCTTGGTTGGAAACAATATCTCTTTTACAACTCTATTGAATAAAATCAAAAGTAAATAAAACGTAAATTTCTGACAAAAACTTAAAACCCTCGATAAGTAATGTAACCGATGGATTTTGGGTACAAAAATTATGTTCCTAAGCAAAGACAAAATTGATTGTGTGAAACAATACGAGCTTCTATTTGATATATCATAAGAGTCGTTATGATATCCCAGTCAAAAGTTATGGTCGTTTAAAGTTTGAAGTTCGATTCATCAAATGTTTTGTAATTTTTTAAAATGTGAACTGTAGCCCCTTTCCTTTTCTCTTCTCTTATTTTTTTTGGAAGAATAGATATTTATTGACCACATAAATAAAGAACCCTTGGTCGGCACAATTATCTCCTTTACAGCTCTATTGAATAAAATCGAGAGTAAGTAAAACAAAAATTGGCGACAAAAACTTAAAATTCACAGTAAGTGATGTAAACGATGGAATTTGGGTATAGAAATTAGGTTCCATATCAAAGCCAACCCTTAGTACGTGAATAAATAAGAGCTTCCATTTAATAGATTATAATAGTCTTTACGATACCACAGTCAAAAGTTATGGTCGCTTAAAGTTGGAATTCGGATTTATCAAATGTTTTGTTATTTTTGAAAATGAGAATAGTAGTCCCTTTCCTTTTCTCTTCCCTTATTTATTTTTTGAAGAATAGAGATTTAAATAAAGAAACCTTGGTCGGCACAATATATCCTTCACAGCTCTATTGAATAAAATCAAAAGTAAGTAAAACAAAAATTGGCGACAAACACTTAACACCCTCGGTAAGTATGTAAACGATGGAATTTAGGTATAGAAATTAGGTTCATTTGTGAGGCCAACATTGATTATGTGAATCGATACAAGCTTCAATTTATATATTATAATAGTCGTTACAATACCCCAGTCAAAAGTTATGGTCGTTTAAAGTTGGAAGTCTCATTCATCAAATGTTTTGTTATATTTGAAAATGTAAACAATAGCCCGTTTCCTTTTCTTTTCTCTTCTCTTATTATTTCATGGAATAATAGAGATTTATTGACCACATAAATAAATAATCCTTGGTCGGAACCAATATCTCCTTTACAGCTATATTTAATAAAATCGAAAGTAAGTAAAACAAAAACTGGGGAAAAAAACTTAAAACCCTCGAAAAGTGATGTAAATGATGGAATTTCGGTATAGAAACCATATTCCTTTACGAGGAAAAAAATTATTGTGTGAATCAATATGAGCTTTGATTTGATATATTATAATATTCATTACCATACCCTAGTCAAAAGTTATGGTAGTTTAAAGTTGAAAGTCCGATTCATCAAATGTTTTGTTATTTTTGAAAATGTGAACAATAGCCCCTTTCTTTTTCTCTTCACTTATTTTTTTGGAAGAATAGAGATTTATTGACCACATAAATAAAGAATCCTTGGTTGGAAACAATATCTCTTTTACAACTCTATTGAATAAAATCAAAAGTAAATAAAACGTAAATTTCTGACAAAAACTTAAAACCGTCGATAAGTAATGTAACCGATGGATTTTGGGTACAAAAATTATGTTCCTAAGCAAAGACAAAATTTATTGTGTGAATCAATACAAGCTTCTATTTGATATATCATAAGAGTCATTACGATATCCCAGTCAAAAGTTATGGTCGTTTAAAGTTTGAAGTTCGATTCATCAAATGTTTTGTAATTTTTTAAAATGTGAACTGTAGCCCCTTTCCTTTTCTCTTCTCTTATTTTTTTTCGAAGAATAGAGATTTATTGACCACATAAATAAAGAACCCTTGGTCGGCGCAATTATCTCCTTTACAACTCTATTGAATAAAATCGAAAGTAAGTAAAACAAAAATTGGCGACAAAAACTTAAAACTCTCGGTAAGTGATGTAAACGATGGAAGTTGGGTATAGAAATTAGGTTCCATATCAAAGCCAATCCTTACTACGTGAATCAATAAGAGCTTCCATTTAATATATTATAATAGTCATTACGATACCTCAGTCCAAAGTTATGGTCGTTTAAAGTTGGAATTCAGATTTATCAAATGTTTTGTTATTTTTGAAAATGAGAATAGTAGTCCCTTTCCTTTTCTCTTCTCTTATTTATTTTTTGAAGAATAGATATTTTAAATAAAGAACCTTGGTCGGCACAAATATCTCATTTACAACTCTATTGAATAAAATCAAAAGTAAGTAAAACAAAAATTGGCCACAAACACTTAACACCCACGGTAAGTATGTAAACGATGGAATTTAGGTACATAAATTAGTTTCCTTTGCGAGGCCAACATTGATTGTGTGAATCGATACAAGCTTCAATTTTATATATTATAATAGCCGTTACAATACCCCAATCAAAAGTTATGGTTGTTTAAAGTTGGAAGTCCTATTCATCAAATGTATCATTATTTTTGAAATTCTGAACAGTAGCCCCTTTCCTTTTCTCTTCTCTTGTTATTTTGTTGAAGAATAGAGATTTATTGACCACATAACTAAAGAACAATTGGTCGGCACCAATATCTCATTTATAGCTCTATGGAATAAAATCCAAAGTAAGTAAAACGTAAATTTATGACAAAAACTTAACACCCTCGGAAAGTGATGTAAACGATGGAATTTGGGCATATATATCAGGTTCCTTTGCAAAGCCAACACTGATTGTGTGAATCAACATGAGCTTTGATTTTATATATTATAATTGTCGTTACGATACCTTTGTCAAAAGTTATGGTCGTTTATAGTTGGAAGTTCTATTCATCAAATGTATTGTTATTTTGGAAAATGTGAACAGTAGCCCCTTTCCTTTTCTCTTCGCTTATTTTTTTATGGAAGAATATAGATTTATTGACGACATAAATAAAGAATAATTGGTCGGCATCAATATCTCATTTACAGCTCTATCGAATAAAATCGAAAGTAAGTAAAACGTAAATTTGTGACAAAAACTTAAAACCCCCGGTAAGTGATGTAAACGATGAAATTTGGGTACAGATCTCAGGTTGCAAAGCAAAGTAAACATTGATTGTGTGAATCGATAGGAGCTTCGATTTGATCTATTTTAATAGTCGTTATGATACCCCAGTCAAATGTTATGGTCGTTTAAAGCTAGAAGTTATATTCATCAAATGTATTGTTATTTTCGAAAATGGGAATAGTAGCCCCTTTCCTTTTCTCTTCTTTTATTTTTTTGGAAGAATAGAGGTTTTTTGATTACATAATATAAAGAACCCTTGGCCGGCATAAATATCTCCCTTACAGCTCCATTGAATAAAATCGAAAGTAAGTAAAACCAAAATTTGTAACGAAAACTTAAAACTCTCGGTAAGTGATGTAAACGATGGAATTTGGGTACAGAAAGCAGGTTCCAAAGCAAAGCCAACACTGATTGTGTGAATTGATACGAGCTTCAATTTGATATATTATAATAGTCATTACGATACCCCAGTCAAAAGTTATAGTCGTTTAAAGTTGGAAGTTTGATACATCCAGTGTATCGTTATTTTTGAAAATATGAACAGTAGCCCCTTTCCTTTTCTCTTCTCTTAATTTTTTAAGGAAGAATATAGATTTATTGACCACATAAATAAAGAATCCTTGGTCGGCTCCAATATCTCCTTTACAGCTCTATTGAATAAAATCGAAAGTAACTGAAACAGAAATTTGCAACAAAAACTTAAAATCCTCGGTAAGTGATGTAAACAATGGAATTTGGGTACATAAATCAGGTTCCTATGCAAAGCCAACATTGATTGTGTGAATAAATACGAGCTTCAATTTGATATATTATAATAGTCGTTATAATATGCCAGTCAAAAGTTATCATCGTTTAAAGTTGGAAGTCTGATTCATCAAATGTTTTGTTATTTTTGAATATGTGAATAGTAGCCCCTTTCCTTTTCTCTTCTCTTATTCTTTTATTGAAGAATAGAGATTTCTTGACCACATAAATAAAGAACCCTTGGTCGGCACCAATATCTCCTTTACAGCTCTATTGAATAAAATCGAAAATAAGTAAAATGTAAATTTGCAACAAAAACTTAAAACCCTCAAAAAGTGATTAAACGATGGAATTTGGGCACATAAATGAGGTTCCTTTGCAAAGCCAACACTGATTGTGTGAATTAATACGAGCTTTGATTTTATATATTATAATAGTCGTTACGATACCCTAGTCAAAAGTTATGGTCGTTTAAAGTTGGAAGTTCTATTCAACAAATTTATTGTTATTTTTGAAAATGTGAACAGTAGCCCCTTTCCATTTCTCTTCGCTTATTTTTTTTTATGGAAGAATATAGATTTATTGACCACATAAAAAAATAATAATTGGGCAGCATCAATATCTCTTTTACAGCTCTATTGAATAAAATCGAAAGTAAGTAAAACGTAAATTTACGACAAAAACTTAAAACCCCGGTAAGTGATGTAAACGATGGAATTTAGGTACAGATCTCAAGTTCCATGGCAAAGCAAACATTGATTGTGTGAATCGATACGAGCTTCAATTTGATCTATTATAATAGTCGTTACGATACCCCAGTCAAAAGTTATGGTCGTTTAAAATTGGAAATTCTATTCATCAAATGTATTGTTTTTTTTTTTGAAAATGTGAATAGTAGCCTCTTTCCTTTTCTCTTCTTTTTTTTTTTTTTGAAAGAATATAGGTTTTTTGACCACATAAATAAAGAACCCTTGGCCGGCATAAATATCTCCTTTATAGCTCTATTGAATAAAATCGAAAGTATGAAAAATGTAAATTTGCGTCAAAAACATAAAACCCTCGGTAAGGAATGTAAACGATGGAATTTTGGGCACATAAATCAGGTTCCTATGCAAATGTTATGGTCATTTAAAGTTGGAAGTTCTATTCATCAAATGTATTGTTATTTTTGAAAATGTGAACAGTAGCCCCTTTCCTTTTCTCTTCTCTTATTTTTTTTTGGAAGAATAGAGTTTTATTGACCACATAAGCAAAGAACACTTTTTTGGCACAAATATCTCCTTTACAGCTCTATTGAATAAAATCGAAAGTAAGTAAAATGTAAATTTTTGACAAAAACTTAAAACCCTCGGTAAGTGATGTAAACGATGTAATTTGGGTACAGAAATCAAGTTCCTATGCAAAGCCAACAGTGATTGTGCGAACCAATACGAGGTTCGATTTAATATATTATAATAGTCATTAAGATACCAAATCAAAAGTTATTGTCGTTTAAAGTTGAAAGTCTCATTCATCAAATGTTTTCTTATTTTTGAAATTGTGAACAATAGCCCCTCTCCTTTCCTCTTCTCTTATTTTCTTGGAAGAATATAGATTTATTTATCACATAAATAAATAACCCTTGGTCGGCACAAATATCTCCTTTCAGCTTTATTGAATAAAATCGCAAGGAAGTAAAATGGAAATTAGCGACCAAAACATAAAACCCTCGTTAAGTGATGTAAACGATGGAATTTGGGTACAAAAATCAAGTTCTTTAGCATTTCCAACACTAATTGTGTGAATCAATACGAGCTTTAATTTGATATATTATAATAGTCGTAAAATACCCTAGTTAAAAGTTATTGTTGTTTAAAGTTGGAAGTCCGATTCATCAAATGTTTTGTTATTTTTGAAAATGTGAATAGTAGCCCCTTTCCTTTTCTCTTCTCTTATTTTTTTGTTGAAGGTTAAATATTTATTGACCAAATAAATAAAGAACCCTTGGTCGGCACAAATATCTCCATTGAATAAAATCAAAAGTAAGTAAACAAAAATTTGCGACAAAAACTGATTGTGTGAATCAATACGTGCTTCCAATTGATATATTATAATATTTGTTACGATACCCCAGTCAAAAGTTATGGTCGTTTAAAGTTGGAAGTCCTATTCATCAAATGTTTTGTTATTTTTTAAAATGTGAACAGTAGCCTCTTTCCTTTTATCTTCTCTTATTTTTTTTAGGAAGAATAGAAATTTATGGACCACATAAATAAAGAACCCTTAGTCGGCACAAATATCTTCTTTACAGCTCTATTGAATAAAATCAAAAGTAAGTAAAACGGAAATTCGTGACAAAAACTTAAAACCCTCAATAGGTGATGTAAATGAGGGAATTTGGGTACATAAACTAGGTTCCATGGCATAGAGAACATTGGTTGTGTGAATCAATACGAGCTTCGATTTGATGTATTATAATAGACGTTATGTTACCCCAGTTAAAAGTTATCGTCGTTTAAATTTGGAAATTCGATTCATCAAATGTTTTGTTATTTTTGAAAATGTGAACAGTATCCCCTTTGCTTTTCCCTTCTCTTATTTGTTTTTGGAGGAATAGAGATTTATTTACCACATAAATAATGAACCTTGTTTGGCACAAATATCTCCTTTATAGCTCTATTGAATAAAATAGGAAGTAAGTAAAACAAAAATTGGCTAAACAAATTTAAAACCCTCGGTAGGTGATGTAAATGAAGGAATTTGGTTTCATAAATTAGGTTCTTATGCGAGGCCAACATTGATTATGTGAATTGATATAAGCTTCGATTTTATATATTATAATAGTCATTACGATACCACAGTCAAAAGTTATGGTCATTTAAAGTTGGAAGTGCGATTCATCAAATGTTTTGTTATTTTTGAAAATGTGAACAGTAGCCATTTACCTTTTCTCTGCTCTTATTTTTTTAGAAGAAAAGGGATTTATTGACCAAATAAATAAAGAACCCTTGGTCAGCACAAATATCTCCTTTACAACTCTATTGAATAAAATCGAAAGTAAGTAAAACGTAAATTTGCTACAAAAACATTAAACCCTCGATAAGTAATGTAAACGATGGAATTTGGGTACAGAAATTAGGTTCCTTGGCATTACCAACACTGATTGTGTGAATCAATGTGAGATTCGATTTGATATATTATAATAGTCGTTATGATACCCCAATTAAAAGTTATCGTCGTTTATTGGATGTCAGATTCATCAAATGTTTTTTTATTATTGAAAATGTGAACAATAGCCCCTTTCCTTTTTTCATCACCTATTTTTTTGTTGAAGAATACAGATTTATTGACCACATAAATAAAGAACCCTTGGTCGGTGCAAATATCTCCTTTACATCTCTATTAAA
This sequence comes from Hippophae gyantsensis, assembly GCA_030763125.1. Taxonomy (NCBI): domain Eukaryota; kingdom Viridiplantae; phylum Streptophyta; class Magnoliopsida; order Rosales; family Elaeagnaceae; genus Hippophae; species Hippophae gyantsensis. The sequence continues at coordinate 54,934,518 of CM061028.1, forward strand.
TAAAATCAAAATTAAGTATGACAAAAATTTGCGACAAAAACTTAAAAAACTTAGTAAGTAATGTAAACGATGGAATTTGGGGATAGGAATCATGTTCATAGGAAAAGATAACACTGATTGTGTGAATCGATACATGCTTCGATTTGATATATTATAACAGTTGTTACGATACCCCAGTCAAAAGTTATGGTCGTTTAAAGTTGGAAGTCCGATTCATCAAATATTTTGTTATTTTTGAAAATGTAAACAGTAGCCTCTTTCCTTTTCTCTTTTCTTACTTTTTTTGGAAGAATAGAAATTTATTAACCACATAAATAAATAACCCTTAGTCGGCACAAATATCTCCTTTCCAACTCTATTGAATAAAATCGAAAGTAAGTAAACGAAAATTTGCGTCAAGAACTTAAAACAGCCAACAAGTGATGTAAATGATGGAATTTGGGTATAGATCTCAAGTTCCTCGGCAAAGAAAACACTAATTTCGTGAATCGATACGAGCTTCGATTTGATATAATATAATAGTCCTTACGATACCCTAGTATAAATTTATGGTCATTTAAATTTGAAAATTTGATTTATCAAATATTTTGTTGTTTTCGAAAATGTGAACAATAGCCCCTTTATTTTTCTATTCACTTATTTTTTTTGGAAGAAGACAGATTTACTGACCAAATAAATAAATAATCCTTGGTCGGCACCAACATCTCTGTTATAGCTCTATTGAATAAAATTGAAAGTACGTAAAATGGAAATTTGCGATAAAAACTTAAAAGCCTGGGTAAGTGATGTAAACGATGGAATTTGGGTACAGAAATTAGGTTGCATGACAAAGCCAACACTGATTGTGTGAATCGATACGAGCTTTGATTTGATATATTATAATAGTCATTACGATACCCCAGTCAAAAGTTATGGTCATTTAAAGCCGGAAGTCTGATTCATCAAATGTGTTGTTATTTTGGAAAATGTGAAGAGTAGCCCCTTTCCTTTTCCCTTCTCTTATTTTTTTTGGAAGAATTGAGATTTATTGACCACATAAATAAATAATACTTGTTCGACACCAATATCTCCATTACAGCTCTATTGAATAAAATCGAAAGTAAGTAAAACAAAAATTGGCGACAAAAACTTAAAACCCTTGGTAAGTGATGTAAACGATAGAATTTGGGTACAAAACTCAGGTTCATCCACAAGGCCAACACTGATTGTGTGAATCGATATGAGCTTTGGTTTGATCTATTATAATATTCGTTACGATACCCAATCAAATTTTTTGATCGTTTATAGTTGGAAGTTCGATTCATCAAATGTTTTTTTATTTTTGAAATGGTGAACAGTAGCTGTTTCCTTTTCTCTTCTCTTATTTTTTTTGGAAGAATAGATATTTATTGACCACATAAATAAAGAACCCTTGGTCGGCACAAATATCTCCTTTACAGCTCTATTGAATAAAATTGAAAGTAAGTAAAACGGAAATTTGCGACAAAAACTTAAAACCGTCGATAGGTGATGTAAACGATGGATTTTGGGAACAGAAATTAGGTTCTTAAGAAAAGCCAACACTGATGGTGTGAATCAATATGAGCTTCTATTTTATATATTATAAGATTCGTTATGATACCCCAGTCAAAAGTTATGGTCGTTTAAAGTTGGAAGTCCAATTCATCAAATGTTTTGTTATTTTTGAAAATGTGAACAGTAGCCCCTTTCCTTTTCTCTTCTCTTAATTGTTTTTGGAAGAATAGAGATTTATTGACCAAATAAATAAAGAACCCTTGGTCAACACAAATATCTCATTTACATCTCCATTGAATAAAATCGAAAGTTAGTAAACAAAAATTTCTGACAAAAACTTAAAACCCTCGGTAAGTCATGTAAAGGATAGAATTTGGGTACAGAAATACGGTTCATTGGCAAAGCTAACACTGATTGTGTGAATCAATACGTTCTTCCAATTGATATATTGTAATAATCGTTACGATATCCCACTCAAAAGTTATGGTCGTTTAAAGTTGGAAGTCCGATTAATCAAATGTTTTGTTATTTTTTAAAATGTGAACAGTAGCCTCTTTCTTTTATCTTCTCATATTTTTTTAGGAAGAATAGAGATTTATTGATCACATAAATAAAGAACCCTTGGTCGGAGCAAATATCTCTTTTACATCTCTATTAAATAAAATGGAAAGTAAGTAAACCAAAAATTTGCGACAAAACTTAAAACACTCGGTAAGTGATGTAAACGATGGAATTTGGGTACAGGAATCATGTTCATAGGAAAAGATAACACTGATTGTGTGAATCGATACGTGCTTCGATTCGATATATTATAAGAGTCGTTACGATACCCCAGTCAAAAGTTATGGTCGTTTAAAATTGGAAGTCTGATTCATCAATTATTTTGTTATTTTTGAAAATGTGAACAGTAGCCACTTTCCTTTTCCCCTCTCTTATTTTTTTTGGAAGAATAGAGATTTATTGACAATATAAATAAATAACCTTGTTCGGCACAAATATCTCCTTTACAACTCTATTGAATAAAACCGAAAGTAAGTAAAATAAAAATTTGCGACAAAAACTTAAAACCGTCAACAAGTGATGTAAATGATGGAATTTGGGTACAGATCTCAAGTTCCGCGGCAAAGAAAACACTGATTGCATGAATCGATACGAGCTTCGATTTGATATATTATAATAGTCCTTACGATACCCTTGTAGAAATTTATGGTCGTTTAAATTTGAAAATTTGCTTTATCAAGTACTTTGTTGTTTTTGAAAATGTGAACAGTAGCCCTTTCTTTTTCTATTCAATTATTTTTTTTTGGAAGAATAGAGATTTATTGACCACATAAATAAAGAATCCTTCGTCGATACCAATATCTTCTTTATAGCTCTATTGAATAAAATTGAAAGTACATAAAATGGAAATTAACGACAAAAACTTAAAAGCCTCGGTATGTGATGTAAATGATGGAATTTGGGTACAGAAATCAGGTTCCATGGCTAAGCCAACACTGATTGTGTGAATCGATACAAACTTTGATTTGATATATTATAATATTCATTACAATACCCCAGTCAAAAGTTATGGTCATTTAAAGTCGGAAGTCCGATTCATCAAATGTGTTGTTATTTTTGAAAATGTGAACAGTATCCCCTTTCCTTTTCTCTTCTCTTATTTTTTTTGGAAGAATAAAGATTTATTGACCACATAAATAAAGAACCCTTGGTCGGCACAAATATCTCCTCTATAACTCTATAGAATAAAATCGAAAGTAAGTAAAACGTAAATTTGTGACAAAAACTTAAAACCCTCGGTAAGTGATGTAAACGATAGAATTTGGGTACAAAACTCAGGTTCATCGGCAAGGCCAACACTGATTGTGTGAATCGATATGAGCTTTGGTTTGTTCTATTATAATATTTGTTACGATACCCAATCAAAATTTTTGGTCGTTTATAGTTGGAAGTCTGATTTATCAAATGTTTTGTTATTTTTGAAATTGTGAAGAGTAGCCCTTTCCTTTTCTCTTCTCTTATATTTTTTGGAAGAATAGAGATTTATTGACCACATAAATAAAGAACCCTTGGTCGGCACAAATATCTCCTTTACAGCTCTATTGAATAAAATCAAAAGTAAGTAAAACGGAAATGTGCGACAAAAACTTAAAACCCTCGGTAAGTGATGTAAACGATGGATTTTGGGAATAGAAATCAGGTTCTTAAGCAAAACCAACACTGATGGTGTGAATCAATATGAGCTTCTATTTTATATATTATAAGATTCGTTACGATATCCTAGTTAAAAGTTATGGTCGTTTAAAGTTGGAAGTCCGATTCATCAAATGTTTTGTTATTTTTGAAAATGTGAAAAGTAGCCCCTTTCCTTTTCTCTTCTCTTATTTTTTTTGGAAGTATAGAGATTTATTGACCACATAAATAAATAATACTTGGTCGACACCAATATCTCCATTACAACTCTGTTTAATAAAATCGAAAGTAAGTAAAACAAAAATTGGCGACAAAAACTTAAAACACTCGGTAAGTGATGTAAACGATAGAATTTGGGTACAAAACTCAAGTTTATCGGCAAGGCCAACACTGATTGTGTGAATCGATATGAGCTTCAGTTTGATCTATTATAATATTCATTACGATACCGCAGTCAAAAGTTATGGTCCTTTAAAGTTGGAAGCTCAATTTATCAAATGTTTTGTTAATTTTTAAAATGTGAACAGTAGCCTCTGTCCTTTTCTCTTCTCTTATTTTTTTGGAAGAATAGAGATTTATTGTCCACATAAATAAAGAACCCTTGGTCGGCACAAATATCACCTTTACAACTCTATTGAATAGAATCGAAAGTAAGTAAAACGAAAATTCATGATAAAAACTTAAAACCCTCAATAGGTGATGTAAACGATGGAATTTGTGTACAAAAACTAGGTTCCATAGCAAAGCCAACATTGATTGTGTGAATCAATACGAGATTTGATTTGATATACTAAAAGAGTCGTTACGTTACCCCAGTTAAAAGTTATTGTCATTTAAATTTGGAAATTCAATTCATCAAATGTTTTGTTATTTTTGAAAATGTGAATAGTAGCCCCTTTCCTTTTCCCGTCTCTTATGTTTTTTGGAGGAATAGAGATTTATTGACCACATCAATAATGAACCTTGTTCAGCATAAATATCTCCCTTGGTAAGTGATGTAAATGATGGAATTTAGGTTCATAAATTAGTTTCTTATGCGACTCCAGCACTAATTTTGTGAATTGATTCGAGCTTCGATTTGATATATTATAAAAGTCGTTATGATACCTCAGTCAAAAGTTATGGTCATTTACAGTTGGAAGTCTGATTCATCAAATGTTTTGTTATTTTTGAAAATGTAAACAGTAGCCCCATACCTTTTCTCTCCTCTTATTATTTTTGGAAGAATAGAGATTTATTCACCAAATAAATAAATAACCCTTGGTCGGCACAAATATCTCCTTTACAACTCTATTGAATAAAATCGAAAATAAGTAAAACGTAAATTTGATACAAAAACATAAAACCCTCCGTAAGTTATGTAAACGATGGAATTTGGGTACAAAAATTAGGTTCCTTGGCATTGCTAACATTGATTGTGTGAATCAATATGAACTTCAATTGGATATATTATAATAGTCGTTACGATACCCCAGTTAAAAGTTATCGTTGTTTATTGGAAGTCAAATTCTTCAAATGTTTTGTTATTTTTTAAAATGTGTACAGTTGCCCCTTTCCTTTTCTCTTCTCTTATTTTTTTGGTGAAGAATATAGATTTATTGACCACATAAATAAAGAACCCTTGGTTGGCACAAATATCTCCTTTACACCTCTATTAAATAAAATCGAAAGTAAGTAAAACAGAAATTTGCGACAAAAACTTAAAACCCTCGGTAAGTGATGTAAACGATGGAATTTAGGTACATGAATCATGTTCAAAGGAAAAGATAACACTGATTGTGTGAATTGATATGTGCTTTGATTCAATATATTATTATTGTCGTTACGATACCCTAGTAAAATATTATGGTCGTTTAAAGTTGGAAGTACGATTCATCAAATATTTTGTTATTTTTGAAAATGTGAACAATAGCCTCTTTCCTTTTCTCTTCTCTTACTTCATTTGGAAGAATAGAAACTTATTGACTTCATAAATAAATAACCCTTGGTCGGCACAAATATCTCCTTTACAGCTCTATTGAATAAAATCGAAATTAAGTAAAACGCAAATTCACATCAAAAACTTAAAACCCTAGGTAAGTGATGTAAACGATGGAATTCGAGTACAGAAATCAGATTCTACGGAAATGCCACCACTTATTGGGTGAATCAATATGAGCTTAGATTTGACATATTATAATATTCCTTATGTTACCCCAATTAAAAGTTATCGTCATTTGAATTTGGAAATCCGATTCATCAAATGTTTTGTTATTTTTTAAAATGTGAACAGTTTCCCCTTTCCTTTTCCCCTCCCTTATTTTCTTTTGGAAGAATATAGAATTATTGACCCCATAAATAAATAACCTAGGTCGGCACAAATATCTCCTTCACAGCTCTATTGAATAAAATCGAAAGTAAGTAAAACACAAATTTGCGACAAAAACTTAAAACTGTCAGTAAGTGATGTAAACGAGGGAATTTGGGTACAAATCTCAAGTTCCATGGCAAAGCCAACACTGATTGTGTGAATCGATATGAGCTTCGATTTGGTCTATTACAATAGTCGTTACGATACCCAATCAAAAGTTATGGTCGTTTATAGGGTGAAGTCCGTTTCATCAAATGTTTTGTTATTTTTGAAATTGTGAACCGTAGCCCTTTCCTTTTCTCTTCTCTTATTTTTTTTGGAAGAATAGAGATTAATTGACCACATAAATAAAGAACCCTTGGTTGGCACAAATATCTCCTTTACAACTCTATCGAATAAAATCGAAAGTAAGTAAAACGGAAATTTGCGACAAAAACTTAAAACCCTCGGTAAGTGATGTAAACGATGGAATTTGGGTACAAAAATTAGACTCGATGGCAACGCCAACACTAATTGTGTGAATTGATATGAGCTTCGATTTGATATATTATAATATTTTTTACGATACCCTAGTCAAAAGTTTTGGTCATTTAAAGTTGGAAGTCCGATCCATCAAATGTGTTGTTATTTTTGAAAATGTGAACAGTAGCCTCTTTCCTTTTCTCTTCTCTTATTTGTTTTTTGGAACAATAGAGATTTATTGACCACATAAATAAAGAACCCTTGGTTGGCACAAATATCTCCTTTACAACTCTATTGAATAAAATTGAAAGTGAGTAAAACATAAATTTGTGACAAAAACTTAAAACCCTCGATAAGTGATGTAAACAATAGAATTTGGCTACAAAACTGAGGTTCATAGGCATGGCCAACAGTGATTATGTGAATCTATATGAGCTTCGATTTGATCTATTATAATAGTCGTTACGATACCCAATCAAAAGTTATGTCGTTTATAGTTGGAAGTCTGATTCATCAATTGTTTTGTTATTTTTGAAATTGGGAACAGTAGCCCTTTCCTTTTCTCTTCTCTTATTTTTTTTTGGAAGAATAGAGATATATTTACCACATAAATAAATAACCCTTGGTCAGCACAAATATCTCCTTTACAGCTCTATCGAATAATATCGAAAGTAAGTAAAACGGAAATTTGTGACAAAAACTTCAAACCCTCGGTAAGTGATCTAAATGATGGAGTTTCGGTACAGAAATTAGGTTCTTTAGCAATTCCAACTCTAATTGTGTGAATTAATACGAGCTTCGATTTGATATATTATAATATTCGTTAGGATACCCCAATATGAAGTTATCATCGTTTAAAGTTGGAAGTCCGATTCATCAAATGTTTTGTTATTTTTGAAAATGTGACAGTAGGCCCTTTATTTTTTTCTTCTCTTATTATTTTGTTGAAGAATAAAGATTTATCGACCACATAAATAAATAACCCTTGGTTGGCACAAATATCTCCTTTACAGCTATATTGAATAAAATCTAAAGTAAGTGAAACGAAAATTTGCGACAAAAACTTAAAACCCTCGGTAAGTGATGTAAACAATGGAATTTGGGTACATAAATCAGGTTCCTTAGCATTGCCAACACTAATTGTGTGAATCAATACGAGCTTCGATTTGATATATTATAGTAGCTGTTACGATACCCTAGTATGAAGTTATCGTCGTTTAAAGTTGGAAGTTTGATTCATCAAATATTTTGTTATTTTTGAAAATGTGAACAGTAGCCCCTTTCCTTTTCTATTCTCTTATTATTTTGTTGAAGAATAAAGATTTATTGACCACATATATAAAGAACCCTTGGTCGGCACAAATATTACCTTTACAGATTTATTAAATAAAATCAAAAGTATGTAAAATGGAAAATCGGGACAAAAGCTTAAAACCCTCTATAAGTGATGTAAATGATGGAATTTGGGTACATAAATTAGGTTCTTATGCAAAGCCAACACAGATTGTGTGAATCAATATGAGCTATGATTGGATATATTATAATAGTCGTTACGATACCCTAGTATAAAGTTATGGTCGTTTAAAGATCGAAGTCCGATCCATCAAATGTGTTGTTATTTTTGAAAATGTGAACAGTAGCCCTTTCTTTTTCTCTTCCTTATATCTTTTTGAAAGAATAGATATTTATTAACCACATAAATAAAGAATCCTTGGTCGGCACCAATATCTCATTTATAGCTTTATTGAGTAAAATCAATAGTAAGTGAAACGAAAATTTGTGACAAAAACTTAAAACCGTTAGTAAGTGATGGAATTTGGGTACAGATCTCAAGTTCCTTAGCAAGCAAACATAAATTGTGTGAATCGATATGAGCTTAAATTTGATATATTATAATAGTCCTTACGATACCCTAGTAAAATATTATGGTCGTTTAAATTCGAAAGTTCGATTTATCAATTGTTTTGTTGTTTTTGAAAATGTGAACAGTAGCCCCTTTCCTTTTCTATTCACTTATTTCTTTTTGGAAGAATAGATATTTATTGACCACATAAATAAAGAATCCTTGTTCGGCACCAATATCTCCTTTATAGCTCTATTGAATAAAACCCTCTGTAAGTGATGTAAACGATAGAATTTGGTTATAGAAATTAGGTTCCAAAGCAAAGCCAACACTGATTGTGTGAATCGATACGAGCTTCGATTTGATATATTATAATAGTCATTATGATACCCCAGTCAAAAGTTATGGTCATTTAAAGTTGGAAGTCTGATTCATCAAATGTGTTGTTATTTTTGAAAATGTGAACAGTAGCCCCTTTCCTTTTCACTTCTCTTATTTTTTTATGGAAGAATATAGATTTATTGACCACATAAATAAAAAATCATTGGTCGGCACCAATATCTCCTTTCCATTTCTACTGAATAAAATCGAAAGTAAGTAAAACGTAAATTTGCAACAAAAATTTCAAACCCTCGGTTAGTGATGTAAACGATGGAATTTGGGTACAAAATTCAGGTTCCAATGCAAAACCAACTCTAAATGTATGAATCGATATGTGCTTTGATTTGATATATTATAATAGTCGTTACGATACCCCAGTCAAAAGTTATGGTCGTTTAAAGTTAGAAGTCTGATTCATCAAATATTTTGTTATTTTTTAAAATGTAAATAGTAGCCTCTTTCCTTTTCTCTTCTCTTACTTTCTTTGGTAGAATAGAAATTTATTGACCACATAAATAAGGAACCATTGGTCGGAACAAATATCTCCTTTACAACTCTATGGAATAAAATCGAAAGTACGTAAAACGTAAATTTGTGACAAAAACATAAAACCCTCGGTATGTGATGTAAACGATAGAATTTGGGTACAAAACTCAAGTTCATTGGCAAGCCCAACACTGATTGTGTGAATCGATATGAGCTTCGATTTAATATATTATAATATTTGTTACGATACCCCACTCAAAAGGTAAGGTCATTTAAAGTTGGAAGTCTGATTCAACAAATGTGTTGTTATTTTTGAAAATGTGAACAGTAGCCCTTTTCCTTTTCTCTTCTCTTATTTGTTTTGGAACAATAGATATTTATTGACCACATAAATAAATAACCCCTTGGTCAGTACAAATATCTCCTTTACAGCTCTATTGAATAAAATCGAAAGTAAGTAAAACGGAAATTTGTGACAAAAACTTAAAACCCTCGGTAAGTGATGTAAACGATGGAATTTGGGTACATGAATCATGTTCATCAGAAAAGATAACACTGATTGTGTGAATCGATATGTTCTTTGATTTGATATATTATAATAGTCGTTACGATACCCCAGTAAAAAGTTATGGTCGTTTAAAGTTGGAAGTCTGATTCATCAAATATTTTGTAATTTTTGAAAATGTAAATAGTAGCCACTTTCCTTTTCTCTTCTCTTACTTTCTTTGGAAGAATAGAAATTTATTGACCACATAAATAAAGAACCATTGGTCGGCACCAATATCTCCATTATAGCTATATGGAATAAAATCAAAAGTAAGTAAAACGGAAATTCACGACAAAAACTTAAAACCCTGAGTAAGTGATGTAAATGTTGGAATTTGGGTACAGAAATCAGATTCCATGGCAACGCCACCACTGATTGTCTGAATCAAGATGAGCTTCGATTTGATATATTACAATAGTCGTTACATTACCCTAGTTAATATTTATCGTCGTCAAAATTTGGAAATTGGATTCATCAAATGTTTTGTTATTTTTTAAAATGTGAACAGTAGCCCCTTTCTTTTTCCCTTCTCTTATTTTTTTGGAAGAATAGAGATTTATTGCCGACATAAATAAAGAACCTTGGTGGGCACCAATATCTCATTTATAGCTCTATTGAATAAAATACAAAGTATGTAAAACAAAAATTGGCGAAAAAAACATAAAACCCTTGGTAAGTGAATAAAACGATGGAATTTGAGTACAGAAATTAGGTTCAAAGGAAAAACCAACACTATTCTGTGAATCATACGAGTTTTGAATTGATATATTATAATAGTCGTTACGATCCGCAAGTCAAAAGTTATGTTCGTTTAAAGTTGAAAGTTAGATTTATCGAATGTTTTGAGGTTTTTGAAAATGTGAACAATAGGCCTTTCTTTTTCTCTTCACTTATATTTTTTGGAAGAATAGATATTTATTAACTATATAAATAAAGAATCCTTGGTTGGCACAATATCTCCTTTATAGCTCTATTAAATAAAATTGAAAGTACGTAAGACATAAATTTGTAAAAAATACTTATAACCCTCGGTAAGTAATGTAAACGATTGAATTTGAGTACAAAAATCAGGTTCAAAGGAAAAGCCAACACTGATTATGTGAATCGATACGATCTTTTGATTTGATATATTATAATATTTGTTACGATACCCTAGTCAAAAGGTAAGGTCATTTAAAGTTGGAAGTCTTATTCAACAAATGTGTTGTTATTTTTGAAAATGTGAAAAGTAGCCCCTTTCCATTTCTCTTCTCTTATTTGATTTGGAACAATAGAGATTTATTGACGACATAAATAAAGAACCCTTGGTCGGCACAAATATCTCCTTTATAGCTCTATTGAAAAAAATCAAAAGTAAGTAAAACGTAAATTTGTGAGAAAAACTTAAAACCCTCGGTAAGTGATATAAACGATAGATTTTGATACAAAACTCAGGTTCATTGGCAAGGCCAACACTGATTGGGTGAATCGATATGAGCTTCGATTTGATCTATTATAATAGTCGTTATGACACCCAATCAAAAGTTGTGATTGTTTATATTTGGAAGTTCGATTCATCAAATGTTTTGTTATTTTTGAAATTGTGAACAGTTGTCCTTTCCTTTTCGCTTCTCTTATTTTTTTTAAGGAAGAATATAGATTTATTGACCACATAAATAAAGAATCCTTTGTCGGCACAAATATCTCCTTTATAGCTCTATTGAATAAAATCGAAAGTAAGTAAAACGTAAATTTACGACAAAAACTTAAAACCCTCGGTAAGTGATGTAAACGATGGAATTTGGCTACAGAAATCAGGTTCGAATGAAAATCCAACACGGATTGTGTGAATCGATATGAGCTTCGATTTGATATATTATAATAGTATTTACGATACCCTTGTCAAAAGTTATGGTCATTTAAAGTTGGAAGTTTGATTCATCAAATATATTGTTATTTTTGAAATTATGAACAGTAGCCCTTTCCTTTTCTCTTCCCTTATTTTTTTGGAAGAAAATAGATTTATTGACCACATAAATAAAAAACCTGTGGTCGGCACAAATATCTACTCTACATCTCTATTTAATAAAATCGAAAGTAAGTAAAACGGAAATTTGTGACAAAAACTTAAAACCCTCGGTAAGTGATGTAAACGATGGAATTTGGGTACAGGAATCATGTTCATAGAAAAAGATAACAGTGATTGTGTGAATCAATATGTTCTTTGATTTGATATATTATAATAGTCGTTACGATACCCAAGTCAAAAGTTATGGTCGTTTAAAGTTGGAAGTCTGATTCATCAAATATTTTGTTATTTTTGAAAATGTAAATAGTAGCCTCTTTCCTTTTCTCTTCTCTTACTTTCTTTGGAAGAATAGAAATTTATTGACCACATAAATAAATAACCATTGGTCGGCACAAATATATCCTTTACAGCTTTATGGAATAAAATCAAAAGTAAGTAAAACGGAAATTTGCGACAAAAACTTAAAATCGTCAGTAAGTGATGTAAATGTTGGAATTTGGGTACAGAAATTAGATTCCACGGCAACGCCACCACTGATTATGTGAATCAAGATGAGCTTCGATTTGATATATTACAATAGTCATTACATTACCCTAGTTAATATTTATCGTTGCTTGAATTTGGAAATTCTATTCATCAAATGTTTTGTTATTTTTTAAAATGTTAACAGTAGCCCCTTTCTTTTTCCCTTCTCTTATTTTTTTGGAAGAATAGAGATTTATTGCCCACATAAATAAAGAACCTTGGTCGTTACGAGCTTTGATTTGATATATTATAATAGTCGTTACGATCCCCAAGTCAAAAGTTATGTTCTTTTAAACTTGAAAGTTAGATTTATCGAATGTTTTGTGGTTTTTGAAAATGTGAACAATAGCCCTTTCTTTTTCTCTTCACTTATATTTTTTGGAAGAATATATATTTATTAACCATATAAATAAAGAATCCTTGGTTGGCACCAATATCTCATTTACAACTTTATTGAATAAAATTGAAAGTAAGTGAAACGGAAATTAGCAACAAAAACTTAAAATCGTCAGTAAGTGAAGTAAACGATGGAATTTGGGTATAGATCTCAAGTTCCTTGGAAAAGTAAACAATGGTTGTGTGAATCGATAGGAGCTTAGATTTGATATATTATAATACTCCTTACGATATCCTGGTAAAATATTGTGGTCGTTTAAATTTGAAAGTTCGATTTATTAAATGTTTTGTTGTTTTAGGAAATGTGAACAGTAGTCCCTTTCTTTTTCTATTCATTTTTTTTGAGGAATAGAGATTTATTGACCACATAAATAAAGAATCCTTGGTGGGTACCAATATCTTCTTTATAGCTCTATTGAATAAAATTGAAAGTACGAAAGACATAAATTTGCGAAAAAAAACTTAAAACCCTCGGTAAGTGATGTAAACGATGGAATTTGAGTACAGAAATCAGGTTCAAAGGCAAAGCCAACACTAATTGTGTAAATCGATACTAGCTTCGATTTGATATATTATAATATTTGTTACGATACCGCAGTCAAAAGGTAAGGTCATTTAAAGTTGGAAGTCGTATTCAACAAATGTGTTGTTATTTTTGAAAATGTGAAAAGTAGCCCCTTTCCTTTTCTCTTCTCTTATTTGTTTTGGAACAATAGAGATTTATTGACGACATAAATAAAGAACCCTCGGTAAGTGATATAAACGATAGATTTTGGTATAACACTCAGGTTCATTGGCAAGGCCAACACTGATTGGGTGAATCAATATGAGCTCTGATTTGCTCTATTATAATAGTCGTTACAACACAAAATCAAAAGTTATTGTCGGTTATTGTTGGAAGTCAGATTCATTAAATGTTTGGTTATTTTGGAAATTGTGAACAGTTGCCCTTTCCTTTTCTCTTCTCTTATTTTTTTGGAAGAAAAGAGATTTATTGACCACATAAATAACAAACCCTTGGTTGGCACAAATATCTCCTTTACATCTCTATTGAATAAAATCAAAAGTAAGTAAAATGGAAATTTGCGACAAAAACTTAAAACCCTCGGTAATTGAGGTAAATGATGGAATTTGGGTACAGGAATCATGTTCATAGAAAAAGATAACACTGATTGTGTGAATCGATATGTGCTTTGATTTGATATATTATAATATTCGTTACGATACCCTAGTCAAAAGTTATGGTCGTTTAAAGTTGGAAGTCTTATTCATCAAATATTTTGTTATTTTTGAAAATGTAAATAGTAGCCTCTGTCCATTTCTCTTCTCTTACTTTCTTTGAAAGAATAGAAATTTATTGACCACATAAATAAATAACCATTGGTCGGCACAAATATCTCCTTTATAGCTTTATGGAATAAAATCAAAAGTAAGTAAAATGGAAATTCGCGAAAAAAACTTAAAACCCTGAGTAAGTGATGTAAATGTTGGAATTTGGGTACAGAAATTAGATTCCACGGCAACGCCACCACTGATTGTGTGAATCAAGATGAGCTTCGATTTGATATATTACAATAGTCATTACATTACCCTAGTTAATATTTATCGTCGTATGAATTTGGAAATTCGATTCATCAAATGTTTTGTTATTTTTTAAAATGTGAACAGTAGCCCCTTTCTTTTTCCCTTCTCTTATTTTTTGGAAGAATAGAGATTTATTTCCCATATAAATAAAGAACCTTTTTCAGAACAAATATCTCATTTACAGCTCTATTGAATAAAATACAAAGTAAGTAGGACAAAAATTGGCAAAAAAAAAAATTAAAACCCTTTTTAAGTTATGTAAACGATGGAATTTGAATACAGAAATCAGGTTCAAAGGAAAAGCCAACACTGTTCTATGAATCTATACGAGCTTCAATTTGATATATTATAATAGTCGTTACGATCCCCAAGTCAAAAGTTATGTTCGTTTAAAGTGGAAAGTTAGATTTATCGAATGTTTTGTGGTTTTTGAAAATGTGAACAATAGCCCTTTCTTTTTCTCTTCACTTATATTTTTTGGGAGAATAGATATTTATTAACCATATAAATAAAGAATCCTTGGTTGGCACCAATATATCCTTTATAGCTCTATTAAATAAAATTGAAAGTACGTAAGACATAAATTTGCGAAAAATACTTATAACCCTCGGTAAGTAATGTAAACTATGGAATTTGAGTACAGAAATCAGGTTCAAAGGCAAAACCAACACTGATTGTGTGAATCGATACGATCTTTGATTTGATATATTATAATATTTGTTACGATACCCTAGTCAAAAGGTAAGGTCATTTAAAGTTGGAAGTATTATCCAACAAATGTGTTGTTATTTTTTAAAATGTGAAAAGTAGCCCCTTTCCTTTTTTTCTTCTCTTATTTGTTTTGGAACAATAGAGATTTATTGACGACATAAATAAAGAACCCTTGGTGGGAACAAATATCTCCTTTATAGCTCTATTGAAAAAAAATCAAAAGTAAGTAAAACGTAAATTTGTGACAAAAACTTATAACCCTCGGTAAGTGATGTAAACAATAGATCTTGATACAAAACTCAGGTTCATTTGCAAGGCCAACACTGATTGGGTGAATCGATATGAGCTTCGATTTGATCTATTATAATTGTCGTTACGACACCCAATCAAAAGTTGTGGTTGTTTATAGTTGGAAGTTCAATTCATCAAATGTTTTGTTATTTTTGAAATTGTGAACAGTTGTCCTTTCCTTTTCGCTTCTCTTATTTTTTTTAAGGAAGAATATAGATTTATTGACCACATTAATAAAGAATCCTTTGTCGGCACCAATATGTCCTTTATAGCTCTATTGAATAAAATCGAAAGTAAGTAAAACGTAAATTTGTGACAAAAACTTAAAACCCTCGGTAAGTGATGTAAACGATGGAATTTGGCTACAGAAATCAGGTTTTAATGAAAAGCCAACACTAATTGTGTGAATCGATAGAAGCTTCGATTTGATATATTATAATAGTCTTTACGATACCCAGTCAAAATTTATGGTCATTTATCGAAAATACCCCAGTATGAAGTTATCGTCGTTTAAAGTTGGAAGTCTGATTCATCAAATGTTTTGTTATTTTTGAAATTGTGAACAGTAGCCCTTTCCTTTTCTCTGCTCTTATTCTTTTGTTGAAGAAGGGATATTTATTGACCACATAAATAAAGAACCCTTTGTCAGCACCAATATCTTCTTTATAGCTGTACTAAATAAAGTCGAAAGTAAGTAAAACGTAAATTTGCGATAAAAACTAAAAAACCCACGGTAAGTGATGTAAACGATTGAATTTGGGTACATAAATCAGGTTCCAATGCAAAGCCAACACTGATTGTGTGAATCAATAGGAGCAACGATTTGATATATTATAATAGTCGTTACGTTACCCCAGTTAAAAGTTATCGTCGTTTGAATTTGGAAAGCTGATTCATCAAATGTTTTGTTAATTTTTAAAATGTGAACAGTAGCCCCTTTCCTTTTCCCTTCTCTTATTTTTGTTGGAAAATAGAGATTTATTGACCACATAAATAAATAACCCTTGGTCGGCACAAATATCTCCTTTACAGCCCTATTGAATGAAATCGAAAGTAAGTAAAACAGAAATTTACGACAAAAACTTAAAACCCTCGACAAGTGATGTAAACGATGGAATTTCGATACAGAAATCAGGTTCCATGGCAAAGCCACCACTGATTGTGTGAATCAATATGAGCTTCGATTTGATATATTATAATAGTCGTTACGTTTCCCCAGTTAAAATTTATCGTCGTTTAAATTTGGAAATCCGATTAATCAAATGTTTTGTTATTTTTGAAAATGTGAAGAGTAGCCCCTTTCCTTTTGCCTTCTCTTATTTTTTTTGGAATAATAATGATTTATGACCACAAAAATAAAGAACCTTGGTCGGCACAAATATCTCCTTTACAGCTCTATTGAATAAAATATAATGTAAGAAAAACAAAAATTGGCGACAAAAACTTAAAACCCTCGGTAAGTGACGTAAACGATGGAATTTGGATTCATAAATTAGGTTCCTAAATGAGGCCAGCACAAATTGTGTGAATCGATACGAGCTTCGATTTGATATATTATAATAGTTATTACTATACCCTTGTCAAAAGTTAGGTTCATTTAAAGTTGTAAGTTAGATTTGTCAAATATTTTGTTGTTTTTGAAAATGAGAACAGTAGCCCTTTCCTTTTCTCTTCGCTTATTTTTTTCGAAAGAATAGATATTTTTTACCACATAAATAAAGAATCCTTGGTCGGCACCCATATCTCATTTACAACTTTATTTAATAAAATCGAAAGTAGGTAAACGATGGAATTTGGGTACAGCAATCAGGTTCCATAGCATGGCCAAAACTTATTGTGTGAATCAATACGGGCTTCGATTTGATATAATATAATAGTCGTTACGATACCCTAGTTAAAAGTTATCGTCATATGTTTTGTTTTTTTGAAAATCTAAACAATAACCCCTTTCCTTTTCTCTTCTCTTATTCTTTTGTGGAAGAATAGAGATTTATTCACCACATAAATAAAGAACCCTTGGTCAGCACAAATATCTCCTTTATAGCTCTATTGAATAAAATTGAAAGGAAGTAAAACAAAAATTGGCGACAAAAACTTAAAACCATCCGTAATTGATGT
This sequence comes from Hippophae gyantsensis, assembly GCA_030763125.1. Lineage (NCBI taxonomy): Eukaryota > Viridiplantae > Streptophyta > Magnoliopsida > Rosales > Elaeagnaceae > Hippophae > Hippophae gyantsensis. Next base: position 54,951,928 of record CM061028.1, read on the forward strand.
AAACGATGGACTTTGGATACTGAGATCAGTTCCATATCAAAGCCAACACTGATCGTTTAAATCGATACGTGCATCGATTTGATATATTATAATAGTCGTTACGATACCCAGTCAAAAGTTATGGTCTTTTAAATTTGGGAGTCTGATTCATCAAATGTTTATATATTTTTAAAATGTGAATTGTAGCCCCTTTCTTTTCTCTTCTGTTATTTTTGTTGGAAAAATAGAGATTTATTGACCACATAAATAAATAACCCTTGGTCGGCACAAATATCTCCTTTACAGCTCTATTGAATGAAATCGAAAGTAAGTAAAATAGAAATTTACGACAAAAACTTAAAACCCTCGACAAGTGATGTAAACGATGGAATTTTGATACAGAAATCAGGTTCCATGGCAAAGCCACCACTGATTGTGTGAATCAATATGAGCTTCGATTTGATATATTATAATTGTCGTTACGTTTCCCGAGTTAAAAGTTATCGTCGTTTAAATTTGGAAATCCGATTAATCAAATGTTTTGTTATTTTTGAAAATGTGAAGAGTAGCCCCTTTCCTTTTGCCTTCTCTTATTTTTTTGGAATAATAATGATTTATGACCACAAAAATAAAGAACCTTGGTCGGCACAAATATCTCCTTTACCGCTCTATTGAATAAAATATAATGTAAGAAAAACAAAAATTGGCGACAAAAACTTAAAACCCTCGGTAAGTGATGTAAACGATGGAATTTGGATTCATAAATCAGGTTCCTAAATGAGGCCAGCACAAATTGTGTGAATCGATACGAGCTTCGATTTGATATATTATAATAGTTATTACTATACCCTTGTCAAAAGTTAGGTTCATTTAAAGTTGTAAGTTAGATTTGTCAAATATTTTGTTGTTTTTGAAAATGAGAACATTAGCCCTTTCTTTTTCTCTTCGCTTATTTTCTTTGAAAGAATAGATATTTTTTACCACATAAATAAAGAATCCTTGGTCGGCACCCATATCTCATTTACAACTTTATTTAATAAAATCAAAAGTAGGTAAACGATGGAATTTGGGTACAGCAATCAGGTTCCATAGCATGGCCAAAACTTATTGTGTGAATCAATACGGGCTTCGATTTGATATATTATAATAGTCGTTACGATACCCTAGTTAAAAGTTATCGTCATATGTTTTGTTTTTTTGAAAATCTAAACAATAGCCCCTTTCCTTTTCTCTTATCTTATTCTTTTGTGGAAGAATAGAGATTTATTCACCACATAAATAAAGAACCCTTGGTCAGCACAAATATCTCCTTTACAGCTCTATTGAATAAAATTGAAAGGAAGTAAAACAAAAATTGGCGACAAAAACTTTAAACCATCCGTAATTGATGTAAACGATGGAATTTGGATACTGAGATCAGTTCCATATCAAAGCCAACACTGATCGTTTAAATCGATACGTGCATCGATTTGATATATTATAATAGTCGTTACGATACCCAGTCAAAAGTTATGGTCTTTTAAATTTGGGAGTCTGATTCATCAAATGTTTATATATTTTTAAAAATGTGAATAGTAGCCCCTTTCCTTTTCGCTTCTCTTATTTTTTTATGGAAGAATATAGATTTATTGACCACATAAATAAATAATCCTTGGTCGGCACCAATATCTCCTTTACAACTCTATTGAATAAAATCGAAAGTAAGTAAAACGTAAATTTGCGACAAAAACTTAAAACCCTCGGTAAGTGATGAAAACGATGGAATTTGGGTACAGAAATCAGGTTCCATGGCAAAGCCAACACTGATTGTGTGAATCAATACGAGCTTCGATTTAATATATAATAATAGTCGTTACGATACCCTAGTCAAAAGTTATGGTCATTTAAAGTTGGAAGCCCGATTCATCAAATATGTTGTTATTTTTGAAAATGTGAACAGTATCCCCCTTCCTTTTCTCTTCTCTTATTCTTTTGTTGAAGTATGGAGATTTATTGACCACATAAATAAAGAATCCTTTGTCGGAACCAATATCTCCTTTATAGCTCTATTGAATAAAATCAAAAGTAAGTAAAACGTAAATATGTGACAAAAACTTAAAACCCTCGGCAAGTGATGTAAACGTTGGAATTTGGGTACAAAAATCAGGTTCTAGGGCAATGCCAACATTGATTGTGTGAATCGATACGAGCTTCAATTTGATATATTATAATAGTTGTTACGATATCCTAGTCAAAAGTTATGGTCGTTTAAAGTTTGAAGTCTGATTCATCAAATGTATTATTATTTTTGAAAATGTGAACAGTGTAGCCCCTTTCCTTTTTCTTTTCTCTTCTCTTATTTTTTTTGGAAGAATAGAGATTTATTGACCACATAAATAAAGATCGCTAACAGTGGGTGTTAGAGAATAACGGAAACTTATCTCTGAGGATATAACCATTAAATAATAACAAACTTAAACTACAGTTTATTATTCCACGAACTTTCAAGTATTTGAAATCTATTGGAGGAACCTAACTCTGGATAGAAAATATACAAAAAAAAAATATTTTTTGTTTTCTTTTCTTACCTTTCCTTACTTTCTCTCTTTTTTTCTCCGTTTCTTTTCTCTTTCTTCCTTTCCTCTTCTTTCTCACCTCCTTTGTTTTTCCATTCTCTATTTCATTCTTCATTTTCTTTTTTCCTTCTCTGTGTTCCTCTCTATTTTCTTCTCTTTATATAACAATGAAAGAGTAGAGTAACGTAACAATAAACAAAAAATTAAAGTCCTCTGTTCCAACCATTCCAAGAAGAGCAACGGAAGAAATAAAAATTTGAAGAGTAATGGATGAAATAAAATCTATAAATGGAAGAAATCAAAATCTGTAGAGATAACGGAAAAAAATAAAATAAAGAGAAGAAGAAAAGAAATTAAAGTGAAAATTAATTTTTAATTCAAGATTTTCTAACATTTGATTCCTAAACACCAATTTTGGGTTTATCATAGTTTCAACATCCAATCATGAAACACAAACTATGAATAGAATTTATGCTTATAATAATCATTATTTTGTTTAAGATATCAAACAAACAATGCAAAGACTTAATTATTCACTTTAAATTAACTAAAAGCATAATAATAAAGTATAAGAAAAAATTTTAATTTGGTCCTATTTGCATTATCCTCAAAGTTTTCAACTATGCATGTGTTTTGAAAAACAATGAAATGACCAAATAAAAATTAACTAAATTAAAATAAAATAATCAAATTTTACTTAAAACAGTGGATTGTCGCCCACTAAGCGCTTAATTTAACATCTTAATAAAACGCTACTAAAGATGAAGGCTTATGCACTTCAATGCACTCAATCTTATTATTTGTATCAACTCTTTCTAAGTAAGGTTTTACATGTTTCCCATTTAATTTGAATGGAATTGAAGTATTTGGGTTCATTAATTCTACAGTTCCATGTGAAAAAACTTGAGCAACTTGAAATGGTCTACTCCATCTTGACTTCAAGTTTCCTGGATATAATTTAAAATGAAAATTAAAAAAGAAAAGAACTTTAATTCAAGGACAAAAAGACTTATGAATTAGGCCTTTTTCATGGTAACACTTAGTGCTTTATTTGTTAATTTTTGCGTTTTCATTGTCTTCATTCCTGTTGGAAATTGTGAATTTTTATAAAAACAATTGATGCCATTTTGTGCCTTGTCCCACATTATTTTTTTACATCACTTAGGATATGTATAAATAGAAAAAGGATTGGCTATTAGGTTTGGGCCCCAAAGGGCACCCACTTTTGTGGAAGGGGAGAGGACCTAAGCAAATGTGACACCATACACGCACCTGCATTTCCGTCGCCATCCGTCCGACCAACCAGCCGTGCCATGCTGAGTCTAAGTCCAATTCTGAGTCTATGTGTGTGTATGTGAGGTGAGGGGGCATTTTCTTTTTTTTTGAAATTTTTTTTTAAATTACTTTTCCACTCGGAAGAAATGGTTGTTACCTTTTTTACTCAAAAAATGGTTTTATTTTCCTTTACTCAGAAAATGGCTGTTATTTTTTTACTCAGAAAAATATCCGTTACTTTTCCTCTCAGAAATATCCGCTACTTTTAAACTCCTAATTGACCATTACTTTTTTCACACATGATCGTTATTATCTTAAATGTCACACCTTTTCTCAAACCTATAAATAGAGGGCCTCAACTCTCATTTTAGACACATATCTCTTACTAGAAAGAGCTCTTAGGAAGAAAATAAGAAGATACTAAATTATTTTGAGTTTTCCGAGCAACATAAACTTTAGAAGTGTAAACAAATATTTTTGGTTGTTTTATCCTCGCAACGACGAGGTTGTGTTTGCTTGCACAAGTTCGAACAGAGCCACAAAAAATCTTAATGAGAGTGACCTAGTCCGTGACTTAACACAAGCAGTTCATTTTAGGTTATCAATAATATTATTCTTACATTGTTTTCACATACTTAGTTCTATATCATGTATTCGAACATTATCATCTTGGTCGTGTTAGGGGAGGTAGCCAATATGATGGTTATATGAAGTATTTTAACATTCCAAAACAAAAGCCTCAGACAGTCAGTAAGGAGAAGTATACTAAAATTGAAGAAGAACTCAACTCCTTTAAGGCCTTAATGTTAAGTGAGATTGCCACTATAAAAGAATATCAATCACAACACATGTCAGGCATGGAATCATTCTACAATCAAGGCATGCCATATTGGCCAAGCACGCAACCATCCAAGCTAGGCATGCCACCCACGCAATCTTATGGTGCTCAAATTATATCTAGTATGGGATATAGTCATCCTATTGGTCCTCCCTATATGCCAGGAATGCATATGCAATCAAGTAGTGGTTCATTTTCTCCAATGCAATCTGCGCATTCTTACCATCAATCACATCACAATGAACATTTTGGTGAGAATGTACATCCAATAGCTACCCCACATGGGAGTCCTCCTCTATTTTGATGAATCATATGTGGTAAGATTTTAATTTCTGGTGTAGATAATCTATTATTTTTATTTCTTATTATATGTTATATTTATTATATATAACACTTGAATGTTTTAGAGAATATGAAATGTTTGTTGAAACATCCTTCATCAACGGACTTTGTATGATTCATAATAAATATTTGACTAATCAATGGTGAATAGTAATTGATCAATCATTGCTCCATAATTGTCCACTACCTGTGCCTTTTGATGCTACCACAGTCCAAGAGGCAGTTGGACAGTATGTGGCTTGACCATCGATTCAAGTTGTTCTAAATTTTGACGTCGTACTATTTTTTAACTTAAAAGATAACACTTGTTTACTACTATTATTTTATTATATCTTTTATTTTTACTAACATACAAAATACTTTTTCTTTAGTCTATTATACCATAACTCTTAAATGCGGCATATTTAAGAGATATGAAGCAAGTATCTCGTGCTAAAACTATGTCTAGTGGCCAATCATCACGCACTAAGTCATTCAAGAAGAAGTATTGAAAAAAGTATAGTTATGATTATGCTTTAAACTTCAAAAGAAATCTTGGCGCTTTGATGACTATTGTTGTGAGGGAATCTAGCATAAATGATGGATGGAGTGTGTCATTTCCTATATAAATTTTTGGTGTAGACCTCGGCCAAATTTATATATCGATCGAGTGCATATTGCAACTATTTGAATATCTAATGATCGATTTAAGTATAATTCAAGTGTGGACAAGGTGAGTCCTCAATCTATTCATTTTATTTCATTTATGTAGAACATATATAATTATATTTATATTATCTAATTACTTATATATATTTCTTTTGTATAGGGTGTGTTATTATGGACTTTAACATAATCACTCATCACATTTAGCAATGTTCTATGATTCTTCATAGGTCAATCAATATCAATAAAAAGATGTTAGCATCAGAGCTAAACAATTATGTAGAACATATATAATTATATTTATATTATCTAATTACTTATATATATTTCTTTTATATAGGGTGTTTTATTATGGACTTTGACATAATCACTCATCACATTTAGCAATGTTCTATGATGCTTCATATGTCAATCAATATCAAGAGAAGGATGTTAGCATCAGAGCTAAACAATTATGTGATTGGGCATTAATGCTTAACAGAAATCAAAAATTGATAATCCCTTGGCCACTAAGGTTTGAAGAAGGCCAAGATCATTGGATGTTGGTAATCCTTGATGTGTTCAATAATCATGCTTGGTACTATGACTCAACTTCCATAGAACTGAGTAAGATACAAAAGCAGTTGTTGGAATGTAACAATTATAGCTAGCTATTGGTTTTTTCTATTATTTTTTGTAATATTTAATAAAAAAAACTAACCGTTTTAAACCTTGATAGGGCATGGAAGTTATGGAACAAGTTTAGGGGTATTGCCCTTAAAAAATCTCATAAGCTTATATGGAAAAAAGTTATGGTATGTACAAGCAAATATTAATAATTTTATTAATTTTACTATTGAGTAATAAAGATGTTCGAATATGTAAAATCATGTACACTTGTTTTTTGTAGGTTCCATAACAAAATAATGGAGCCATGTGTGGTTATTATGTCATGAAGTTTATGAGCAAAATCATCACAAATATCAAAATTCCAATTGATGATGTGGTAATATCTTTTACCGATATACAAAAATATTTTTTTTAACATATTTGAGTTATTTTTTTGTGAATACATGAAATTACATTCTTATTTTGATTTTAAATACATGTAGTTCTTTGGTTGGAACAAGACGGGCTATAACCAACAAATTTTTGATGATTTACGAGAGGAATGGGCAGAACACATGGTTCAAATTATAACATCACAAGAAGAATGAGGAGAAGATTTTGATGATCTTGAATAGCATATGACAACATAATGGTAAATTTTTTAATGATTTAATTTCTCTATTCCTGTGTCTGAAGTCCCTTGTTTGAAGGATGTTTTGTTTGATGGATGGTTATGTTCTCATGTATTTAGGAGAATGTATTGTTTTATAGACCTATTTTTTCACAAACTTCATCTCATCTCTTGCCTACTTTCCTTATGACAACATCATGGTAGCACTTTTTTAATCATTTGTCTATAAATATGAAGCTATATGGAATCTCTGCTGGTATTTTTAATGCTATAATGAGCTCTAAATATAAAGTCATGTGTAACTCCTATTTTTTTGGCTGGTATGAGTTTTGGTGTCCATAAACGTATTACAAAATTGTTCCATACGTTTAAGGGCACCAAAACTCATACAAGTCAAGTAACAAATCGGAGTTACACTTAATTTCATATTTAGAGCTCATTATAGCATTAAAAATACCAACTTGATTCCAAATAGCTTCATATTTATAAACAAAAGATTAATAAAGTGCTAATATGAGTTTGAAAGGATAAGGTTATTATTATATCACTCACATGTCGTTGTGGTAATATCTTTTTGATGATTTATAAGAAGAATGGACAGAACACTTTGTTCAAACATCAGGAGAAGAATATAATCTTGAATAACATAGGACAACACCATGGAAATATTTATAATGATTTAATTTCTCCATTCGTATGTCTCTGAATTTTAGACTGCTTGTTTGATGGATGTTTACGTGCTCATGTATGTAGGGGAATGAATTGTTATATGGACCAGCTGTTTTTGCCCAGTTTTCTTGTCACAATGCTGGTGATTCTAAGCCAACCAAGTTTGCTCGTACAATCCAATTACACTTTGACGAAATTATTTTATTTGTAATTTAAGTGAACTATATATATATATATATATATATATATATATATATATATATATATATATATATGTATTATATATACATCATTTGTTTTTGTAATAAATTTAATTATCAAGTAATTAATTATATTTAAATTTTCAATTATTTTATTATTATTTATATTTTGGTTTTTTATGTTATATTGAATACAAGTTAGTAGAGTGAAAAATGAGAATAAAAAAATCAATACACGTAGCATCGGTTCACACGTTGAACTGACTTTACGTGACGCGTTGAACCAACGCTACGTGTAAAGCCGGTTCACGCGTTTAACCGATGCTATATGTAAAGTCGGTTCAATAAACACGTGAACCGATTTTAAATTTTAAGTCAGTCAATTTAAATTCAATTCAGTAAACCGACTTTAATAGTCCATTTTGTAGTAGTGAAATGATGTTGACTTCTATGAACATAGGTTTCCCTTTAAATTGAAAAATAGTGGGGGCTCGTCTTCTTGTAGTTTACCCATAACTAGAACTAATGAACAAAATGAGGAATTGAAAACTAAAATTAGGAGAATTAAATGAGCTCAAACTCTTAAAGATTTTGGGTCTAGTTTTTATGCTTATACCTTAAAGGGAAGATCCCCAAACTCTTAAAGAAGCAATATCTTCTTTAGATGCCAACTTATGGGAAGAAGCCATAAATGATGAAATGAACTTTCTTGAGTATAATAAAACTTGGAATTGAGTTAACTTACCTCCTGATTGCAAAACCATAAGATATAAATGGATACTAAATAAGAAATTAAAACCTGATGGTACTATTGAAAAGTACAAATCTCGTCTTGTAGTCAAAGGGTATCGACAAAGGGAAAATGTAGATTTATTTGATACCTTTTCACCAGTCACACGAATAACTTCCATACATGTAATTTTCTCTCTTGTTGCTATCCATGATTTAGTAATGCACCAAATGAATGTTAAAACTACTTTCTTAAATGGTAACATAGAAGAAGAAATTTATATGGACCAACCAGATGGTTTTGTTGTCCTAGGTCAAGAACATAAAGTTTGTAAACTAGATAAATCTCTTTCTGGTCTAAAACAAGCACATAAAACAATGGTATGAAAAATTTGATAATCTAGTTATCTCACATGGATTCAAAATAAAAGAAAGTGACAAATGCATTTATTATAAATCATAAAATGAAATTTGCAGTATTATATGTTTATATGGGGATGACATGCTTATTTTTGGGTCAAATCTTTATGTTATGAATAATGTAAAAACTTTGTTATGTGCTAGCTTTGATATGAAAGATCTTGGAGAAGCGAGTGTAATCCTTGGTATAAAGATTAGTAGGTCTGAAAAAGGACTTTCTCTATATCAATCTCATTACATTGAGAAGATCTTAAAGAAATATAATTACTTTAACTGCAAACCTACATGTACTCCTTATAATCCTAGTGTAAAATTTTTCAAGAACATTGGAGATAATTTTGGACAAACTGAGTATGCAATCATCATTGGTAGCTTACGTTATGCTACTGACTGCACTATACCAGTGATGGGAAGAACTGACATCGTCGATCCTGTCGATAATTTGGTTTTATATTTATAAAACTCTCGCAAGTGCACGAATCATTTCGTAGAAAAATGATAAGTATACTCCCAAGGTCGATCTAAGGAAGGAATGTATGTGGTTTTTAATTTATTATTCAAACTTTTAAAAACAAAATTAAATCCTAAACATCTTGTCACGATATTTTGGTTTTTGTGTTTCTAATTTAATAACATAAAAATAAATATAGATACAGATTCAATAAATATTTATGCAAATTTTATCATTTATAATAGTGGAGTACATATGGATATAATAACTAAGTTAATTATGCTTGCTCATATTATTTAGGTTATTAAAGATATGAATTGATATTTATTGATTCTCTCTTTTTTATATGAATACCACCTTTGGTGGGGTTAGATATTCTTTGTTAACTAAACAAATCAATTAACACCTATGGGTGGGGTTGATAACTAATTTGGTTAATTAAATTAATTCTTTTTTCTAAGAGATTGAAAATGAACCATTTAAATGCCACCTTTGGTGGGGTTAGATAGTTTAAACTTTATTCAAAGTGTCCAAATTAAACCTAAGAATTTAATTATTCGAGTACTAACTTTCAAGTTTTAAAACCACTACTGAAAACATGTTGTCAATACATTTTCGGATAATAATTCTTATAAAAAATTTTGAAATAGAGCTTCACTCTAACTATCGAGCGATTGTACCAACAAATAAAAAAGCACTACACTAAATTAGACCGGATAACTAAACCTTAAAATCTAATTTTTAGATTTAAGTTTGTAATGAAAAATAATATATTTCTCTCTAACATTCTTAATATAAAATCTTGAATAAAAACAAAATCAATTCATTTTAAAGATTTTTACCTATTTAATATTTCTCAAGCATAACAATGTTATTATTATATCATGTTTACAAACAGCCAGTAAAGTTAAATTTAATCACAGATAAATTAAATATAACATGTAAGAATAAAGTATAAAAAAATAATTGTGAAGAAAATAAAATCCTTACAGTACTTTGATGCTATTTCTATTGCTGGAAAACCTCCAAACGGAATTTGCACTCCCATTTATTGAATCAAAAAGCAAATAAATTACAAAAACATAATTAGTTCTTCTCAAAAAGAGAAGAACTCTAAACCTAAGAAAAACTAACTAAGAAAAGCTAAAAACTAAGAAAAAACTAAAAAACTAAGAAATTGAGATAAAGAAAGAGAAGAGAAGATGTGTTTTTAGGTGTGCTTTGAAGTTAAGAGAATGGGGTATTTATAGGTGAGGAGAGGAAGGGAAAGTGGGTGAAAAAATGATTAAAAATGGAGAAAACACGGAGTAGTGAATAATGACATCATACTGCTTATGTCATGGTGATGTGGGGCGAGTTGGCTTACGCGGATAGGGCAGATGGGCGCAACGGCGTGCACGGACTGGGCACAGATGGGCAGTTGTGCATGTGGAATGGAGAGTAGGCATGCACGGACAAGGAAATATGGTGCGCGGGACCGGGTACTGATGGGCACTGGCGAGTGCAGAATGGGTAATGCGTGCGGCTGCTCGGCGCAGCTGGGCGGCTGCATGCACGATTGCCTCCTTTTGACATTTTTGACCTTTTTGACACATTTTGTCCAATTTTTCCATATTTGTTGACTTTTCCTCATTTATTTTATGAATATATTTGTGATGTATTGCCTCCAGTATTCCTCTTTGAGTCTTTAAGTTACATTTTTAAGCGAAAAAACGATTCCGAAAAGATAGATTTATATAAATATATGATAAAATCATATAAATATATATATTTTAGTCAATTAATATGCATAAAATCGTGGTAATTTTAGTGCTTTTTGAGCACTCATCAACCAGTCATAGCCTATGTTGTGGGACTTCTATGTAGGTTTACTAGTAGACCTAATATAGAGCATTGGAATGCTATTGAAAGGGTCATGAGATAACTTAAGAGAACTATGAACCTTGGATTACATTATAATAAGTTTCCTGCTATTCTAGAAGGATACAATGATACTGATTAGAACACTTTATCAAAAGACTCCAAAGTAACTAGTTGTTATATATTTAGCATAGCTAGTGGAGTTGTCTCTTGGAAGTCTAAGAAACAGACAATATTGGCTTAATCTATGATGAAGTCTAAAATGATAGCACTAGCTACTACTAGTGAAGAAGTAGGCTGGTTAAGAAGTCTGATGGTTGATATCCCTTTTATAGAAAAAACTGATACCAGTTGTCCTGATCCATTGAAATAGTATCATGACTATTGCTAAGATTCGGAACCATTATTACAATGGTAAGAGACGACAGATACATCGTAAGCATAGTACTATTAGAGAATTTCTTTCTACAAAGCTATAAGAGTGGATCATGTATGTTTAATGAAAATTTGGCTGATCCTTTAAAGTAAGGATTACCAAGAGAGAAGGTTTTTAAAACCTCAAAAGGAATGGGACTGATGCCTTTAGAATGAAGAGTCATTCATGATGGTAACCAAACTTATAGACTGTAGATCCTAAGAGATAAGTTCAATGGGTAATAACAAGTCATGAAGTGATATGAGATGAATCATGCTATTTTTAAATCTCATTTTATATTGTTAGAAGTATGAAGTCTTGAAGCGACAAAGAAGGATGAGTTAATTATTAAACTCTTAATGAGTTATATAATCTATATGGAGTGGATTACATAGCTACAAGAGTACTCTTGATAGACTCACCTATGTGAATGTGGAAGTGTGGTCGCTTCCTATGAAAATTTTGGGCAAATTTTACTAGAGCATTCATTATACTAGAATACATGTGCATGGCCGTAAAACACAGGCTTTTCAAACTACACCTTGGAAAGATTTTGTGTGTAATGTTGTTAGAAATAGAGTTGAAAACTACAAGTTACTCTAGTATGCTCTAAAGAATCAATACTATGCAAAGGTTCAAGCCGATAGACACCTTTTTTCTTATACACACATATATTTTTATTGATCGGTTGCTCGATGAAAACTATTTTTTATATAAAATTCAAGTGAGGGATTGTTGGAAATTGTGAACTTTTATAAAAACAATTGATGCCATTTTTGCCTTGTCCCACATTACTATTTTACATCACTTAAAATATGTATAAATATAAAAGAATTGGATATTGGGTTTGGGCCCCAATGGGCACCCACTTTTATGGAAGAGGAAAGAAACTAGGCAAATGTGATACCACACACGAGTGAGCACCACCATTACCATCCGTTCGATCAATCGACAGTGTCGTGTCAAGCTGAGTCGAATCCGAGTTCGAGTTTGAATATGTGTGTGTGTGTGAGGTGAGGTGGCATTTTTTTTTTTTTGGAATATTTTTTAAATTACTTTTCTACTAAGAAAAAAAATTAGTTGTTACCTTTTTTACTCAAAAAGTGGCCGTTATTTTTCTTTACTCAAAAAAATATCCATTACTTTTCCTCACAAAAATATTTGTTACTTTTCCACTCATAAATGACCATTACTTTTTCCAAACATGACCATTATTATCTTAAATTTCACACCTTTTCTCAAAGCTATAAATAGAGGGTTTCAAAAACATACAATCAAAAATATCTCTTACTAGAAAAAGCTCTCAAAAAACAAAAGAAGAAGATAATAAGTTGTTTTGAGTTTTTCGAGCCACATAAACTTTAGAGGTGTAGCAATTCCTGTCTTCATTAGTGCAGTGAAGTTCCAAGACAGAAAACAAAGATTATGGGCTATTTTATCCTGGAGACGATGGGTCCGTGTTTTCTTGCACAAGTTTGGGCAGAGCCACGAAACGTCTTAAAAAGAGCGACCTAGTCCGCAACTCAACCCAAACAGCTCATTTCAAGTTATCAGTAATATTGTTCTTACATTGTTTTCACATACTTGTTCCAAAAATTCCTAATCACTTCTAACTCATCAAGTTGAAACAAGCATACCTCTACTGCTTGTTCAAGGTCCATTTTAACTATTTGATATCTAATGAGTGCTTAAAAGCACTAAAATTATCATGATTTTATGTACTTTAATTGATTAAAAAGATTTATATTTATATGGTTTTATCATATTTATATATATATATATTTATCTTTTCGAAATCACGGATATTCTTATTATTTTTTAAGTATTTTTACTTAAAAAGTAACTTAAAGAATCGAAGAAAAATACTGGATGCAATACATCAAAAATATATTGAGAAAATAAATAAGGAAAAGTCCAAAATGTCAAAAAGGAAGAAATTGTGCACCTAGTCGTGCCAACCAACGCATGCAATGCATCGCGCATCGCCCGAACAACACCGAAGTCTACGTGCGCAAAACGCTGAACTCACACACATCGTTGAAACCCGCGTGTGTCGCACCCCCACCTTTTCCCATCCGCTCCTAACTGCACCCCACATGGCCAATTTGCACGCCCCACTACCTACATCAATGATGACGTCATCATCCACCTAATACACACTATTCCCATTTTTTTATCATTTTTTTCACTTTTTCATCCTCTCTTTACCTATAAATACTCCATCTCCTGTACACCAAAACACACCAAAAACACCTCAATAAATAATTTTTTGGTTATTTCTCTCTATTTCCTAGTTTTTTAGTTTTAATTTTTTTTTATTAGAATTAGTTATGTTTTTTGTAAATTATTAGCTTTTTGATTCAATAAATGAAAATTCAAATCCGTTTGTAGGTTTTCCAATAACAGAATTAGTATTAAAGTACTGTAAGCTTTTATAGTTATTTTTTATGTTTTATTCTTTTATGTAATATTTAATTTTTCTATGATTAAATTTAACATTGCTGACTATTTGTAAACATGATATAATAATAATGTTGTTATGCTTACAAAATATTAAATAGGTAAAAATCTCTATAAAATGAATTAGAGTGAAGCTCTATTTCAAAAGTTTTTATAAGAATTATTATCTGAGAATGTATTGACAACATATTTTTAGTGATGGTTTTAAATTCTTAGGTTTAATTTGGACGCCTTGAATAAAGTTTAAACTATCTAACCCCACAAAAGGTGGCATTTAAATGGTTCATTTTCAATCTCTTAGAAAAAGGAATTAATTTAATTAATTAAATTAGTTATCGACCCCACCCATAGGTGTTAATTGATTTGTTTAATTAACAAAGAATATCTATGGTGGTATTCATATAAAAAAGAGATAATCAATACATATCAATTTATATCTTTAATAACCTAAATAATATGAGTAAGCATAATTAACTTGGTTATTATATCCATAAATACTCCACTATTATAAATGATAAAATTTGCATAAATGTTTATTGAATCCATATCTATGGTAATTTTTATGTTATTAGATTAGAAACACAAAACCTAAACTATCATGACAGGATGTTTAGGATTTAATTTCGTTTTTAAAAGTTTGAATAATAAATTAAAAACCACATATATTCTTTCCTTAGATCGACCTTGGGAGTATACTTATCATTTTCTATGAAATGATTTGTGCATTTGCGAGAGTTTAATAAATATAAAACCAAAATATTGGTAGGATTGGCAATGCTGATTTTGATTATCAATATCCCAATATACCTTTTGCGTAATCTCAACAAGAAAATGGCATGCCTTTTCAAAAATCAACCGGTAAGGACTTATACCAATGGATGTCTTGTAAGGTGTGCATTATGCCATAATGCATCATTTAACATGGTTGCCCAATTCTTCCTTGAAGGTATCACTATTCATTCCAAGTTACCCTTAATTTGTTTGCTGCCTACCTCTACTTGACTGGAGATTTATGCATGGTATGGAATGGAAACCTTGTGCATGATATTATACTTTTCAGTAATCCATAAAAAGACTTATTACAAAAATGGCTCCCTCCATTACTGATTATGGTCCTAAGTGTCCCAAACTTGCTAAATATTACATCTTTCAAGAGTTTAATAACACATTTAACACAATTGGATTTGATGGGTATAAATTCAACCCATTAGGACACATAATCAACTATAACCAATATATATTCATCATGTTTTCCTATATTATCAGTCATTTGACATCTATCACAATGCATACATAAATTATGATAATCTTTAAATAAAGTTGACCGATAAAAACTAGATTACAATACTTTCAAGGTCATTTTCTAACTATCAAAATGGCCCCCACAACAAAGTTCATAGAAAAAGATCAAAAATGCTTTCATGTTCCCCATCAGGCACACATCTCTTGATGATTTAATCTTGACAAAGTTTGAACAAATAAGAATTATCTCAAAAATAATGCCTATAATCATGAAAAAATGTTTATTTTATGAAATGGAATCTTAGGCCTCAAAATACCACTAACAAGATAATTTACTATGTTAGCATACCATGGATTTGGACCTATTGTAAAAATTTGATCATTAAGAAAATTTTCAACAATTTCCATTTCCTTATCATTCTCAGTAGTGTCAAAATCAAAAATTAACCTAGATTGATAATCAACTACCACATTTTAGTTGTCTTCTTATCTTTGATCTCTAAGTAAAATTCTTGTAAAAGTAACCCACATCTAATCAATCTTGGCTTAGCATTTGGTTTACTAAATAAATATCTCAAAGTAATATGATTAGAGTGCACAATAAATTTAGACCCTACCAAATAAGATCTAAATTTATCTAAATAAAAACACAACAGTCAAAAATTCATTTTCGATGGTAGAATAACTAATTTAGGTATCATTAAGTGTTTTACTAGCATAATAAATGACATGTAAACACTTATCCATTCTCTGTTCCAAAACAACCCCTATGGTAAAATCAGAAGCATCACACATAATTTCAAAAGGTAAAGAACAATCAGGTGTCATAGGTGTAGAAGTTAACTTTTCTTTCAAGGTATTAAAAGTAATAAGGAAATCATTATCAAATACAAAGGAGAAGTTATTTTAGAAAAATATTTAATAAATATCCTATAAAAACCTACATGTCCTAAGAAACTCTTAAGTTCCTTCACATTACTAAAGAGTGGTAATTTAGTAATTAAATTGATTTTAGTCTTATCTACTTCTATATCTTTACTTGAAATAACATGTCCTAAAACAATGCTTTGTTCAACCATAAAGTTAATTTTCTCCCAATAAAGGGTTGAGTTGCATTCAATGCATCTTTATAGATATAAATTCAATTTATGTAAACAATTATCAAAAAAGGTTCCAAAGATAGAAAAATTATCCATGAATACCTCAATGGATTTCTCCACCATATTTTAAAATATAGATATCATGCATCTTTGGAATGTGGCAAGAGCATTGCATAGATCAAATGGCATCCTCTTGAAAGAAAATGTCCTAAAAAGACAAGTGAATATGACCTTTTTTTGATCTTTTGGTGAAATTGGTAATTAGTAATATCATAAAAGACCATCAAGAAAATAGTAAAAGTCATGCCAAGTTAATCTTTATAACATTTTATCAATAAAAGGAAGGAAAAAAATGATATTTCTTAGTGTACAGGTTCAATTTTTGAAAGTGGATACACATCCTCCATCATAAGATGACTATAGTAAGCCCTAACTCATTCTTTTCATTTCTAACTATAATAATGCTTGATTTCGTGGATACCACATGTACCGATCTAACACACTTGCTATCAACAATAGAATAAATAAGTCTTACATCTAAGAGTTTCAAAATTTAATTTTTCACTACTTTTTGCATAGTTGGGTTAAGTCTTCTTTGGGCTTCTCTCATAGGTCTAGTATTGTCCTTTAAATTAATCTATGCATGCACATAACCAAACTAATACAACTAATGTCTCCAATACTCCATTTTTTAGCTTTCTTGAATTTTTCACACACCTTAACAAGTTATTTTCTTCAATTTTGGTCAAATTGGATGAAATAATAGCTGGATAGGTATCCCTTTCTCCTAAAAATTCATATTTCAGGTACTTAGGTAACTCTTTCAACTCTATCTTAAGTGGAGTATTTTCTTCCCTATATGGGCTTTTAGGTAGATCCAAAGGTGTAATAGGCTCCTCTATTAGTTCAATATTATCTAAAAATTCATGGTACCCCTTAGTCTCTTCATCTAAGTCTTCCTCTATCCTATCAATACTTAAAGCATGTTAAAGTTTATCATTTATCTCGTCCTGAAAAACATTATTATGAGTAATTGTATCTACACAATCAATATGTGAACACTCATCAATAATAGAAATAGAAGTAATAGGAGAGAAATCAAAAAATTTAAAATTAACAGTCTTTCCAAAACTATCATAATTAATTTCCCATTATGGACATCTATAATCATCTTGGTTATGGCCATAAATGGCCTACCAAGAAGAATAGTATTGTCCTTATCCATTGATGGGTTTTCATGCATATCCATTATCTCAAAATCAATAGGTATTATTAGTTTATCTACCTGTACAAGAAATTCCTCAACCACATCTTTAGGATATTTAACAGAATTATTAGCTAATTGAATGGACATAATTGTGGGCTTTAACTTCCCCAAATCTAGTTGTAAGTATATTGAGTAAGGCATCAGATTAATACTTGCTCCCTAAATCTATCATAGCCTTAACCACTTTTTTTATCTCTCATAGTAATATTAATAATAAAACTACCAGGATCCTTTGATTTTGGTGGAAGGTTTTATTGAAGTATTGTAGTAGCAACTTCAGAAACAACTACTCTTTCATTGACATCATACTTTCTCTTCTTAGTGTTTAATTCTTTAAAAAAAATTGAATAAGAAGGAACATTCCTAATGACATCTAAGACAGGTAAATTAATGTTAATCTTAAAAATCATATTAAATAAATTAGAAAATTAATTATCCTGTTTAATGTCCTTAAGCTAGTGTGGGAATGATATGGGTAGTTGATATGATTTTGGTGCCTTGTGTAATATAGGTGGGTTAGATGTCTCTCGTTGAATTCCCTCAGAAGGCTTTGCAATTGTTTCATTTATGTTCACCCCTTCCTTGGGTGCTATTTGCACTCAACATTTGTTTCCTACATTATTAGATGAATTATTCAGAACCTTATCACTCCTTAGAGTTATCATAATCTAATCTTACCCAACTTTTTCTTCTAACCCTTCACAAATGCCTCTAAAGAGTTCAACATTTGATTATTTTTCACTTCGTTATCTCAACTTACTTAAATGAAAGCATTAAAGTTTTCCTCCAAGATTGGCTCTTTAGGTGGGTAGGGTGGCATATTTTGGTTTTGGTTTAGGCCTTACATGTGATTTTAGGCATATGGCATTTAAGTGTTTACCTGAGAAATTGGGGTGATTACTTCACCCAACATTATAGGTGTAAGAATCACTTGTGGGTCTACCTTGGTACCCCTGTTTATGATAAACTTTCTGAATGGTACCTACATAAGGATCACTAGCAAAAGAGAAAAAAATAGTACCATGCTCATACAAACCATAAACTCCACGTAGTTAAGAGTTGAACTTACTTCATCAACTCCACAAGTTGCATGGCTATATTATTCTTGGAGCCTTTCTCATCGAATCTAGCTCTTCTCACTCTAGTACTCTTTTGTTGGGAATTAGCACCCAACATTTCATAGAGATCAAAAGTCTCTAAGGTTGTTCTTTTTCCCATAGCTTCACATGTTGTATTGCTAAATGTGAATTGACACTGTTGTGTTAATCCATCATAGAAAAATTGATTTTGTAGCTGCAGTGGGAAGTTGGGGTGTGGACATTGAGTTAGAGTAATTTGAACATATCTCAAGCTTTATGGAATGGTTCTCCTTCCATTTGAGAGAATGTAGCAAATTTTTGCTCTCAAATTGAAAGTTTTTTGTAGGGAATAGTATCTTCTTAGGAATTTATTGTAAACTCTTTCCTAAGTTATCAGGGAACCTGGTGGAAGAGTCATTAGCCAAATCTTAGCATTTTCTTTAAGGGTGTATAATAAACACCTCATTTTTAATTGGTCTTCAATAAGCCCATATAAAGGGAACATCTGTACAGGTAAGTAAAAATCTCTAATGAAGATCAAATGATCTTTATTAGGACTTCTATAGAAGGACGACAACATGAAAGAATGAATATATTTTAATTCATAATTCCTAGATGTTTCCTCTAATTGTATAGAAGAATTAGTAGTGTTAATGATTGGTATTGAATACTCCTTCATTAGTACTTTCCTTAGTAAATTATCTCTCTCTCTCTCTCTTTCATGTTTAATGGCTAAAAAATTGGTTCAAATAATTGCTCATGAAAAAATAAACATAAATAAAAAATAAAATTAACAACTAAAAATAAATAACTAAGAAATAAATAAATAAGAGGAAAGAAGTAAAAATAAACAAAAATAATATATATATTGTTTAATAAACTACATATATTCACAAATCACAAAAACTAACTAAAATAAAAACAACTAAACAATTTAAAATGCCACATGTTACGTGGATGATTTCAATTTTCTACAACATTGCAAAAAACTTGATAATCAAATTTTATATATATAAAAACTTGCAAATTTTATATACACAAATCACTTATAATAAGCAATAAATACAATTTCCATATCGTCTTTCAAAGGATTGCGGTAGTTTAAAAAATTTTAATTATTTTTTAATTTAGTTAAGAAAAATAAAATTCCTAAACATTCTAATAAATTGTTGATTGGCAGAACATAATCATAAAACTCATATTTATTCAAATCATGTATAAAAATGTTTTTCAATCATTGAAAGCTAAATAACCAAAACCTCATATTGCATATTTAACCAATCATAGCTAATTTAACAAAAGTTAATTTAACTATGAAAGACATCAAGTCACAAAAAGAGATAAAAATTACAACAATTAAAAATAACCCTTTTGTTGAAAATGATTCTAGATCTATGAACAACTTGTCATTGACTTCTTCAAGTCCTTGGATCTTCTTCACAAGAATAGGTTCTTTTTCAATATCTGAATATGGTAGTGGAGCGGTCTTAGGAATCGAATCTAAAGAAATAAACTAACTAATCATTGTTGGAAAATTATAAACTGAAAAACTAAAACCAAACCTAAAAAAAACTTTGTATTTATAAGGATTGTTTGTGCCTTATGGCCCTAGGCTTGTAGTGGTTCACCAAATGTTACCCCAAATGGGTCATGCTGTTTCTTAACATTTTCACACCGTGACACATAAACAATACCATGCCCAATGAATTCATATAACGAAGAGTGCATCACGACTCATTATTTCTTCACCGTTGCACGCAATACTTCTTTTGAATTCTTATATTCACCCCATTACAAACCGGCTAGTATTACATGTAATGCTTACATACATTGTTCCTTTAAGATTTTCAAGTTTGTAAATAAGTGATTTAGATACGATTCTTCACGTGTTGATCAATATATATTTTTAAAGCTAATAATATAAATAAAACAAAAAATATCCATGATTTCGAACATATAGATTTACTTAATTAATGATAAAATTATGTATATTTAAATGTATTTATTACACTTAATGCAATAAAATAAAAATAAATATAAGTATTTTTTAATCACTCATCAATTATTAATAACATTAGTTAAAGATTCAATTTATCTTTACTTTTTTTTCCTTATGTTCTTTAAGATATAGATCACCTTTTTTTTTACTTTTGTTAGTTTACTATGTTTGTTTGGGCTAAATGGCCTCTGACGACCATGTTTGCTACTACAAACTTCTCATCTTTAGATGATCTTATTCTTATAGTCTTCAAAAAAAAAAATCTCTTACACCTTTTGAGTTATCTCACACTGAACTTGTTCTAATAGATTTTGTTTCTGTTTAACATATTTGGAATCTCATTTTCAATTCAACTATTCCAAACCTCAGTTTATTAATTCTAAAATTTATGTCGAGATTTTCAAAGTTTAGAAGCCTTTTTAAGTTTAATTTCAATAACTCAATAAATTTCTGCACTGATATAGAGTTTCCATCTACTTATAACTTATAATTTGAAATAAACGTCCTAAAAAAGCATTTAAAATCAATTTTGTTACGAAAATTCTCAAATCAAATTTTATAATAAGCTTAGTTATAAGATATTATATGGTACAGGTTCAAGGTTGTTGGAGCCAATAGTATTTTAGAAATTCAATTGAAGAAGGAAAATCTAGTGTGCTATTATTTTCATTTCAATTGGCAATTGAAAACAACTTCAAAACTGTAAATTTCCAAGGCAACAAGAAAAAACATTGTATAGGCTTTAATGCCAGATGATTTTGTAGTATGTTGGGAGGCATAGAATAACATTACTCAAGCAACACTTGTTGAGAAATTACACAAATTCCCGATAAGTCAGATTTATGAGAAAGCAAGAATAAAAATAACACACAAATTTGATAACAGAGTTTGGCCAATCTTGCTTACGTCTCCAGACCTGCTGTATATCTTTTTACTGAAATGAGAGAAATTACACAAGGTGTTTATAACACTCACAACTCACAACCCAATTACACCCAAGAAAATTATTCTCAATTTTCTCTCACAAAATTTTTTCTCTCAATTGGAATGAACACTTTGGATGATTAATTCATTACAATTACACATCTATTTATAGGAAAATTCACTCCTTGAATTACTCCTTAAATTAATGGTTCCTTGAATTTCTCCTTGAATTAAGCTCCATGTTTTACTCCTTGTTTTGCTCCTTAATTTGCTCCTTAAATTAAGGAGCTTTATAACAATCTCTAACAATCTTCCACTTGAAGACTGATTTCAATCTGTCTTTACACCTTGATCAATGCAGCAGTTTTTCTAGTCTTTGTTACTCTAGCAGACCAACTGAAGTTGAGCACAACTTCAGTTTGTCAATAGTCATCACCTTTGTTAACATATCTACTGAATTTTTGCTTCCTTGAATCTTCTCCAGTATTAACACATCATCTTCCAATAGAGATCTGATGAAGTGATAACGAAGTCCAATTTGCTTAGTTCTAGAATGAAATGCTGAATTCTTCGCCAAGTGTATTGCACTTTGACTATCACTACGCAGAACATTCTTCTCCTGTTTGAATCCCAACTCAGTTAACAAACCTTGAAGCCATATCATCTCTTTACTAGCTTCAGTTACTGCTACATACTTAGCCTTTGTAGTGGATAGAGTGATAATTTTCTGTATTTGTCACATCCAACTAATAGTTGTAGTTCCAACAGTAAATATATAACCGGTGGTGCTTCTTCGGTGATCAACTTCACCTCCAAAGTTTGCGTCTACGTACCCTTGTACTTTTAACTCTCCTTTACTAAATTACAAGCACTTTTCTGTGGTGCCTTGCAGATACCTCAAAATCCACTTGACTGCTTCCCAATGAGTTTTCCCTAGATTTGACATAAATCTGCTAACAACTCCCACTGCATGGCCAATGTCTGGTCTCGTACAGACCATTGCGTACATCAAACTTCCAATGGCTAAGGCATAAGGAACCTTAGCCATGAATTCTCTCTCTTCCTATGTCTGAGGGGACTGATCCTTGGATAGGTGAAAATGACTAGCCAAGGGTGTGCTAACTGGCTTGGCATCGCCCATGTTGAATCTCTACAAAACACGATTGATGTACTCTGCCTGAGATAACTACAAGGATCCTTTCTTCTTATTTCTTGTGATTTGCATTCCAAGAATCTTCTTTGTTGGACCCAAGTCTTTCGTGTCAAACTCCTTTGACAATTTCTGCTTCAACCTTTTAATATCATCCATATCTGAACCTGCTACCAACATATCATCAACATAAAGTAGTAAAATGATATAACTGGACCTATATCTCTTGAAATAGCAACAATGGTCAATATTGCACTTCTGGAAACCTTACTTGTGCATGAAGCTGTCAAACTTTCTGTACCATTATCTCTGGGCTTGTTTCAGGCCATACAAACTCTTCTTAAGCCTGCACACCATGTTCTTCTTCCCTCTTTCTAAGAAATCTTCTGGCTAGTACATGTATATCTCTTCATCTAAATCTCCATGAAGGAATGCAATCTTCACATTCAATTGTTCCAGATGAAGATCTTCAATGGCTACAATACTCAACACTGATCTGATAGTATTGAGCTTCACAACGGGAGCGAAAATGTCAATGTAGTCAACTCCTTCCTTCTGTTGAAACCCTTTAACAACTAGGCGTGCTTTGTATCTCTTGGAACCATCATGCTCCTCTTTCATCCGGTACACCCATTTGTTGTGAAGTGCCTTTTTTCCCATAGACAACTCAGCTAGTTCCCATGTCTGGTTGGAGATGAGAGATTTCATTTCTTCTTTCATAGCAAGCTCCCACTTGCTAGAATCTCGAGTCTGACAAGCTTCATCATAGCATTTAGGCTCCCTTCCATCATTCAGCAACATATAGTTCATGTATCTCCTGTTAGGCATATGAGTTCGAGAAGACCTTCTCAATACAAGAGCTGGAATAAGAGGTTGTGGTGTGTCAGAATGTTGTGTACTGCTCTGTCCAACAAGTTCCTCTAGCTGAGGACTTGTTACAATTGGTTCTGTTGTGGAACTATCTGGGATATCATCTGCATCTGTAAATACTAACTCATTCTGCTCTGAGTCATTGGCGTCTATTTTATGCATGTCCTTATACATCACCCTTTCGTTGAAAATCACATCTCTGCTATGGATAACTTTCTTCTTTTTGTCATCCCAAATGTGGTAGCCAAACTCATCCTCACCATAGCCGATGAATGTGCATTTCTTGGAATTGGGATCAAGCTTATTCCTGCATTGATCACTGATATGCACAAATGCTACACAACCGAAAACTTTTAAATGTGATAGTTTCACCACTTTTCGCTCCATACCTCCTCTGGTATTCTATGCTCCAATGGAACAGATGGGCCTCAATTGATCAAGTAAGCTGCCGTGTTGACTACTTCTGCCCAGAACTGCTTCGGTAGACCTGACTGTATACAAATGCTTCTAGCTCTTTCTATCAACGTTCGGTTCATACGCTCAGCTACACCATTGTGTTGAGGTGTGCCTGGCACAGTTCTTTCCATTCTGATCCCGTGCTCATAGCAGAAATTTTTGAATCTGGTGTCTTCATATTCATCACCATTATCGGTTCGGAGCTTTTTGATCTTTAAACCCGTCTCATTTTCCACCATAGCTTTCCATCTTTTGAAAGCTTCAAATACTTCAGACTTATGCTTTAGAAAGTAAACACATACCTTCCGAGAGTGATCATCGATGAAAGTCACGAAATAGTGTTTCCCACCGATAGATGAGACGGTTATTGGTCCCCAAACATCAGAGTGAATAAGCTCTAGCCTTTCCTTCTTTGGGGTTCTGCCACTTGTCTGAAAGCTGACTCTCTTTTGCTTTCCAAGTATGAAATCTTCGCACATGTCCATCTCTATAAACTGTAGACCTAGAAGTTTTCCCTTTGAGTGCATAATCTTCATCCCCTTCTCACTCATGTGGCCTAGCCTTTGGTGCCACAGATTTGGTGTTTCATTGCCTGATGTAATTGTGATTGAACAACGTGCCTTTGTTGTCATGTAAAGAGTGCCACTTTTCTTGCCTCGAGCAACTGTCATTGCACCCTTTGAAATCTTCCAATCATCACCATGGAAGATCGTAGTGTAGCCTTCACTGGCCAAGTGCCCTATTGAGATTAAGTTCCTTCTGAGGTCGGGAATATGCCTGACATCCTTCAGCTTCCAAACAGACCCGTTCAACTTAATCTTCACTACACCTTTTCCAATAATAGCACATGGTTAATCATCACCAAGATATACCTTTCCAAGGTTTCCGGGGACATATTTCTCGAAAAATTCTTTTTATGAAGTAGCATGGAACGATACTCCAGAGTCTAACACCCAAGATTCTTTCTTGCTCTCCAAAGAGCATATCAATGCATCATCCCCCCCTGAGGTGGAAGTAACATTTGCCTCTGCCTTCACTTGTTTGTCCTTCGGTGCACTCTTGCACTAATTTTTGTAGTGCCCGGTTCTTCCACAATTCCAACACTCGATAGTCTTCAAGCTATGGGAATTATTAGGATTCCTAGATTTGGACCTCCTGTCCTTTGATCTAGCTCAGTAGTCTGTTCTGCCACGTCTATTCCCTTTAGTTGAATTTCTTCCTCTTGACTCTATATGCAAAACTGAAGAAGTTGACGATCTATGGGATAACGTCAATCGAATAACTCCGAGGGCTTGTCTGTCTAGAAGATTCCAATCTTTTTCCTTCATAGCCTCTGGCTTCTTCCTTGAGAGAGATTGATATAGATTTCTTTGATACAGATAATACTTTATCTGCATTTTCCAAAATCCAAAATCTGTGCCATCGAATTTCTCAAGTTTCACCTTTCCTTCATCTACAACCATTGCTCCCACTCAAATCTGACTTCCTCCGGATCGTTTCTGACTATTTCTTGCAGAAAATTGATAGGAATCACCACCAATAGCTCTGATACCAGTTGTTGTGAAATTACGTAAATTCTTGATAAGCCAAATTTATGAGAAAGCAAGAATAAAAATAACACACAAATTTGATAACGGAGTTCGGCCAATCTTGCTTACGTCTTCGGACCTACTGCAGATGTTTTTACTGAAAGGGGAAAAATTACACAAGGTGTTTATAACACTCACAACTCACAACCCAATTACACCTAAGAAAATTACTCTCAATTGGAATGAATACTTTGTATGATTAATTCATTACAATTATACATCTATTTATAGGAAAATTCACTCCTTGAATTACTCCTTAAATTAATAGTTCCTTGAATTGCTCCTTGAATTAAGCTCCATATTTTGTTCCATGTTTTACTCTTTGTTTTGCTTAATGTTTTGTTCCTTAATTTGCTCCTTAAATTAAGTAGTTTTATAACAATCTCCAACAACACTCATACTAAGTAAACTCAATATGATTTTTGAATACTTAGAGATTGAAATAATGCAATAATGCTTGTTAATTTTACAGTTAATTGTCATAACTTTGTTCATGGTTTCATTTTTATTTTTATTTTATCCCAATAAGTTTACGCTATTATATGTATTGAATATTAATTAATTAGATATATATTTTAGCTTTTAAGACAAAAAGGTGAAAAATCCCCGGCATTAGAGGATAGGAGATCATAGAAGTAATTAATAGCCAAAAATTTCATCCCTTGCCCTTACGGTTACATATTTTATCTATGAATAATTAAAATAATTATTATTCATAAGAATTATATATATATATATATATATATATTTTAAAAATAACAATAATCTATTAAAAATAGTATATGAATAGTTATTGTAATATAAAAATCATAATTGATTAAAATTAAACATATATTAATATTATTTTTTTATATATTATAACTTAGAAAAAAACACTTTTAATATTAAAATCACAATAATTTGAATAATTATATATATATATATATATATTTAAAAATATGAACTAAATAATTAAAAAATATAAATTAATATTAATATTTAAATAATTTAATAGAATAAGTATTATATTAATATTTTAATTTTTTTAAAATTAAATATATATTTTAAATAAATGTAAAAAAAATTAAAAGAATATGAATTAATCTTATAAAAATTATTACCAACTGACAAATATTTTCTAAAACAAAAATCAATATAAAACAATTACAATTATTAAAATAATCATCGATGTCGGTCCATGCCCATCCTAGACATTAAGTTTAATTTGTAAATAAAAAAAGTAAATTATGTTTAATGTCTTCAACTTTTAGACAAGGTGCAATTTTTTCCTATTATTTGATTTAAAATAAAATGTCATCAACTTAATAGTTTTGATACATTTAAAAACTTCCGTGTAAGTTTTCGGTATTTTGTTAAGAAAGCTAAGTGAAAAATGACACATGTTAAGTGAAAATGAATGCTATAGGGTCATTTTTTTCATTTTTTCCTTAATAATTTTATTATATTATAAATTCATCAATAATTTTTATAAATATTTAAATTTAAATTTTTTTTAAACTATAAAAATAAAATCAAAAAACTTATAATGATACAAATAACACTATAATAATATAGAACGAGTTAAATTATTTTAATCCAATTTAAGTGGTGTTAAATTAGATAGTGTTTAAAATAAAATAATATGTAATATTTTTTTAATCGTAAAAATATATAAATTATACATAAATATATTATTTTTATGATTATAAATTTTAAAAAAATTATTTTTATTACCGTACAAAATAACATTTGCCAAAAAAAATATTACGTGTACCTTCTCATCTCATATTTTCCCCATTGGATGAAGATGAAACACTAACAATTAAATTAGAGTTTTCTTTCTTTCTTTTTTAATAATAACACATATTTTTTTTATCAAATAAGAGATAATCAAATAAATAAAGTTGAGAACAAATTTATAACAAATTTAATCGGTTAAAAAACATAATTATGTACTTGACTAATTATTTGCATCTAAGTTTTTGAAAAAAATCAAAGATTAATATTATAAATACCTTCAAGCTTTTAGGTATCTTCAAAAATACCTCTAAGGTTTCAAAAAATTCAAAATATCCCTGAAACATAATAGAAGTTAAATCTAATAAAAATAAATAGTAATATTTTCAAAATAGAAGAAGAAAAAATAAACCAAAAAATAGTAAACATAAAAACAGAAAATATCTCAAGATATTTTTTACAGAAAGTTATAATAAGTAAAAATCAATTTGAAGAAAAAAAACAAAATTAAATATTAAAGAATGAAATGGATTTAAAAAACCATTATTCTTGTTAAGAAAATTATTCCTTAGGAAAAACATAATTTATTATGGCATAAATAATAAATAAATGAGTATTAAGATTATAAATGTAAAAGGAATACATAATATACTATTAATTGATAAATAAACTATATTAAACAAGCTATCCAAAATTCTCCATAAATATAAAGAAAAAATTGGATACATCCATTTAGAAGGAATTCAAATACTAATAAAAAATCATTTTAGAGAAGAAATAGATACATAAATTAAAATAACATTACTGGATAATAGAATTGTAAATAGGAAATATGATTTACTAGGAATGATCCATTATAACTTAGAATACCAAAAGTTAAAATTTACAACATATCTTAGATTTGCTATTAATATCCATGATAAAAACCTAAACCAATGTTTAGTCTAGCTTACGAATTTGAAAGAGGAGAATTAATAAAAAAAGAAAATAATTCATTTTCAATACATTATTTAGTAACATATTATTTAACAAATAGTCACAATATTTCAATATACGAAAAAAATGAATTTATAGAAATAAACAAAACTTTTAAGGAACTTGGACAAATAATAAAACTAGAAATACCAGAAGAATAGCAATTATATATCAAAGAAAAACCTCTGATAATAGAAAAAAAAGTAATGTTATTAGAAATAATAATATGTCAAGGTTTACTTTCATAAACCATGAAAGAGAATGGATTTAGTCCAAGAATTAAACACAAAATACCTACAGGAAATAATAGATGTATAAAAAAATTACTAAGAAAAGATGTATAAACTACAACAAGATATACATAAGGAATTTTCATAACTAAGAAAAGATGTATACAACATATATAGAAATAATGAAATTATAGGTCATAAATATGATTCCTTAAGACTAAAAGAAGAACCCCCTAGGAGATCAAATACCCTGATTCCTAAAAATGAAAAAAGAAAAAATGAAGAAAGATTTGAGAAAAAAGATATAATTCTAATTTAATGGAATATAGAAAAAAAAATTAGAAAGAAAATTCATGAACTTTGAAAATAGGGATATAGAAAAATTAGTTAATTTATTGACACTAACTAATGAAGAAATAAAAGAACATTATAATGAAAAACTTTGTACAAACAAAGAAGAAGATGATATGACAATAATCAGTGAGATTGATTCTGAACTATAAAATATGATCTCAAAAGGTCATATGAAACCAATTTCATTACTAGTTCCTTACCAAGAAGGAACATCTGACCCACATAGGGAAGAAAGAAATAGACAAAGGACAAAACAACCCGACACCACAGATAGAAGAAGAAAACCACCTAAAATGGAGGAAGGTTTGCATTGAGGAACTTGAGATAGTATTTCACCAGGATTCAAACTCCATGATAATTATAAATCTAATATTTTGAATTTAGACTATATAAGATATAGGAAGAAATGCTTAGATGAATAGGCTAGTGGTATGAGTGTGCTCATACAAACATCTCAAACTACCCATATAAACATCTCAAACTACCCAAACAAACTCTTCAATTTGTACGGTACTTATAGCACATAAAATGATAGGAAATATTAAAGTTTGGTTTTCAAACTTAACATATCAAAAACATTTGTTAATGCAAGAGAATGCTTCCACAGGAAGAGAATACTTGGATACAGTAATAAATGAAATATACAAGAAATTTATTGGAGAAGATAAAGAAAAAACAATCACTGAATCCAGTGAAAATGAAATCAATGAAGCTAAATAGCATCTAACAAATATGAAAATTTGTAACATGTGTTACATAGATTCTTTTATTTGTGAATATGAAATGTATTATCATAAATTACCACCCTCTATGCAAACAACTTATAAAGAAATATTTTTCCAAAAATTACTTGGAACACTACATAAAACCTTAATAGAAAGTTGGGAACAAAGAAATAGATAAATTATACCATATACTCTAGAAGAAAGAATAAAAAGCCTTAAAGGTTGGATTATTATTAAATTTCAAGAAAGAAAGAAATATAAACAAATAAGAGAAAATGATAAAATATGTTGTGATACAAAATATTTTAGAATAAAATAAAAATATGGATATAATATAAAATCTTATAAACAAAAATATAAATTCATAAAACAATATTTCAAAATATATAAAAAATATTTAATAGATAAACCTATAAGAAAACATATTTTAGAAGGAAGAGGTATAAACCTTCTAAAAACAGGAATTATTACCCTTCAGAAAAGAAAAAATGCAGATGTTGAATCTGTAATGAAGAAGGATATTATGCAAACGAATGTCCAAGCATAATTCAACATAGAAAGGAATTTTCATAGAAAGCAAAAATATTAGAGAAAGATTTTAAAATAGAATTAGAATCAATCGAGGAATTTGATATATATGATACTTATAATATCTATCTATTGGAAGAAACTGAAGAAGAAATGACTGACTCAAAATATGAATATTTTTTATTAGAAGATGAATGATTTGTATAGTATTACAAATCCAAATAGTACTTAAATTAAAGTAGGACAAAAATTTAAAGGCTATGTCACTTATCATTTACATGCATATATAGATACGGGAGCTAGTATGTATGTATCCAGTAAATATGTATTTCTAGAATAACACTAGAAACAAGCGCCAAAAGATTTAATTGTAAGAATTGCTAATAATACTATCATAAATCTTAATAAGGTATTAAAAGATATAGATATAATGAAATGAGGAGAAAAGTTTCACATTCTTACCATATATCAATAAGAAACAAAAGTTGATTACTAATAGGAAATAATTTC
This sequence comes from Hippophae gyantsensis, assembly GCA_030763125.1. Classification (NCBI taxonomy): domain Eukaryota; kingdom Viridiplantae; phylum Streptophyta; class Magnoliopsida; order Rosales; family Elaeagnaceae; genus Hippophae; species Hippophae gyantsensis. The sequence goes on from CM061028.1 coordinate 54,982,699, forward strand.
CTAAACCTATATCAACTTTTCACACAATATTTCGATAAAATAAATCTCACAACCCTAGACGGTGATACCATCTATGTCTCAAAAATAATAAAAGTTTTAGCTATCTCAAACCCCACTTTTATGCACTAATATAAAAAGTGAAAACGTGGTGAGATAGATGACCAAAAAAACCTTATTTAGAAAACATTTTATTAGATATAGAAAAGAAAAAAACTATTTTCTCAATGAAATACATGAAGACAAAGCCTTAACAGGCATCAAAAAACTATTAAAAATAGTCAGTTCAAAAAATCCTATGGATCCAAAAATAAATAAAATTTAAGACAATATTCAAAATAAAATTAAGAGATCTTAACAAGGTCATAAGAGTTAAACCAATGATTTATACAGGATTGAATTTGAAAAAAAAATTCATAAATTTTTGGAATCAAAAGTCATAATACCATGTAATTCACCTCACTCTAGTCCAATATTCTTAGTTGAAAAAGAAGCTCAGAAAAGAAGAGGAAAAAAGAGAATGATAATAAAATTTAAAATATTAAATAAAGAAACCATTGACAATGGATACTTCATATTTTCAAAAAAGAAGAAGTATTATCATTAATAAAAGGAAAGAAATACTTCTCAAGTTTTGATTGAAAAAACAGATTTTGGAAAATAAGATTGGATGAAAAATCTCAAAAATTAACAGCATTTAGTTTCCTTCAAGGAAAATTCCAATGGATAGTTACATTTGGATTAAAAGAAGCTCCATGTATCTTTCAAACATATATGGATAACATCTTCAAGAAACTACAAGATAAATGTTGTGTTTACATAGATGATATTTTGCTTTTCAGTAATGAATTAAATAAACACTACTTGGATATTATCAACATTTTACAAGAATGTAGAAAAAAATGCATTGTACTATCTGAAAAGAAAGTAATAATTGCACAACAAAAAAGTAAATATATATGGTTGGAAATTGAATATAGAAAACATAATCTACAACCCCATATACTAAATAATATTCAAGGTTTACAGAGTAAATTAAAAGACAAAATCCAATTACAAAGATTTTTAGGATGTTTAACATATGCCAAAACATATATCAAGAAACTTGGAGAAATGCGAAAACCATTATAAGTAAAATTGAAAAAAAGATCATATCTGGAAATGGACAAAATAAGATACTTTACATATGGATAAAGTAAAAGCAAAGGTAAAATATTTTCCAATTTTATACTATCCAATGTTAGATAATAAAATGATAATTGAAATAGATGCTTCACAAAAATATTAAGGAGCGATTTTGAAAGTAAGAGTAGATGACAAAAATGAATATCTTTGTAGATATACATCAGGATTTTTCCAAGGTCCAAAATTAAATTATTATAGTAATGAAAAAGAATATTTAGCTGTTAAAAAAACCATTAAGAAATTTGCAATTTATGTTATAAGCTATATATTCATTGTTAGAACAGATAACAAGAATTTTGGTTATTTCTTAAGAACTAATATTATAGGTGATTACAAACAAGGAAGATTAGTTAGATGGAAACAATGATTCGACTATTACAATTTTGATGTTGAACATCTTCCAAGAATAATAATAGCTTAGTAGATACTCTTACCATAGAATTAGCACCTTTGAATATTTTTATGCTTTTAGGAATGGAACATCTTGACATCAAAATCAAGATATAGAAAAAGGAGATAAAAATCCTACAAGGAAAACTCAAGCTTTTATATCTCGAGAAATCTCTTATGGATATAGAAAAAAAACATGAAGAACTTAATTGTTCAAAACAGCCCCTAGAGTCCAAAATCTCAAAAGAGAAATCTCCATTAAAAATTCAATCTGAAGAAGGTGAAACTTTTAAAGAAAGAATTCAAAATAAAAAGGAAAAACCTAACAGTTCACAAGGAAAAAAACATTTGAAACCAAAAAGCTCAACTCGGCAGATGAGGCAGAAAAAGAATAATAGAAAAATTTTATGTGGTCTATAATGGCCAAAAACCAGGAATTTATTATAATTGAGAAGAAGCAAGTAAATCTATTCTAGAAATTAGTGGAGTAACTCATAGAGCCTTCACCAACAGAATAGAAGCTGAAGGTAGATAATGCCAATTACAAAACACTAAAACTAATAACCCTAGAAAAGATAGTAAGAAATTATTCTGCATCATTGTAACAACAACCAACAGCTCCAAGCAAATTGATAAATCTAGGAAAGATAGCAAGGCCCCCAGTACTATTTAGAAAAACATCTCTTCCAAAAACACCAAAAATAGTAAAGCATTCAATGTTGTTCAGGGAGACATCTCCCATAAATGTTCCAATCATTAAAGATGAGAAGGACCGATACAAAAACCTTAGTAAAATACAACGGTTGAGTCTCTATAACTTGACCAAAAAATCTACCCAAGAACATATTAAAGATATGAAGTTTTATACCACAAACAAGGAATTTCCTGTAGGAAGTAAATTCAATATCATAGAAGGAGTTGATCCAATATTTGTTTATAAAGATTTCCATGTAGGATTAATAGAAAAATATATATATGGGTTAATTTAAGTGAATTGAATTATTTCCCATAAAATATTAAAAGAGTAATCAAAAACTTCAAAAGGAATATTAAAGCAGGTGAAAATTTATTTATCTTAGATTTTTCAGTTCATTAATGGATTAGAATGAAGAAAGATGTATCAGTCCCTACCACTTTATCAAGATAAGGATTTCCAACAAACAGAAAAGTTTCCAAACTAAGGGTACTTTCAGGAAATGAATTCAACACATAAGAACTCTGTGTACTAAGAGGTCAAATATTAGGCCAAATTTACAATGAACTTAAGAAGATTGACAATTCTCCTGAGATCAAAGTAAATTATTCAACTAGTAAAGTCATCATCATTTCCCACATCAGCATGGCTTTGTTAAAAGAAGATGATGAAAAAATTTCCAAATATGAAGTCAATTCTAACAACAATAACTTGGAAATTGGTCAATAAACGATAAAGGTATTCTACTTCTATGCCATAAAATCCATTAAAGATCATAGATGCATTCTTTGCATCAAAGATCGAGAAAATGAATATGCATCATCATCAACGTCATTAAAAGAACCGTCGGTAGAAAACGACAAAGAATAATAAAGAAATGAACTGTCGACATAAAAGGATAAAGAAAATAAAGATGTAAACCCCACATCTTAGTCGGTAGCATGAGCCAAGGAAAAAAGTAGTGGCTATCATTTAAAGCAAAAAATAGACAAATTATTAAAACAAGGGTAAAATAATAATTATAGTTTTGTAAACAGGGATTCCTTGTGCTATAAAATGAACCCTTATGCTCATTTCAATATAGACGAATACACTGAAATCCAGAGCTTTCTACTCTGAAAAACAAAAGCTCTAGCATAGAAATCTTTTCTATCTAAAAATTTCAAAACCAATAATGTTATACCCGGTAAGTATGAGTGGCTAAAAATCCCTTCAAGGTTTTTAGTTGGCCTTAAATTGTAATAATTATTATCCTATGAATAAAATAAAGTTATGTTACTCTTTTCTAGTAAATCAAATATTGGACATCATTTATGTACGGATGTAGAAGACTCATTATTGCTAGGAAGACGTTGAAGTTTGGGAAAAACTGAGGCATAATAGGTGTAACAAAAAGAGATTAATAGAAAGGAATACCGTGGTAGACCCATTAAGTTCGTGTATAATAATTATAAATTTAAACTAGTTAAGAATCTTGAATGTTTAAATATTTGCTTACATCAAATCATAATACTGATAGATAGGAAAATGGTAACTATTTTTAAAAATAAATAACTAATTCCAAATACAATTAAAGATAAAAATTTAATTCTATTAGAAAAATTTGATAAGAGCTATCTGTGTCATTTAAAAAAAATATTTTAAAAATAAGAATTATGAAACTTGTCTTGAAAATTTTAATAGATTTAATACTTTGTTAGACATCTATACATATTATATTAAAGCTATCACAAACATCATAGACCATCATATTTTAAGAAAATTAAGAGATTATTTTAGTCAAAAATATGTAAGAATAAAAAAAGAGGAATTCAACAACTTAATATTTGAATACTAATTCTTTAAAGATTATAAATACATTGTATGTACATAAAAAAACTTATTTGTATACTACAAATATGACAAAATAATATGCATTCAACACATATGACTTATCAGGATAATACCCTATGAATGTCGAATTATTAGTACATAAATTAGAATTATTAGATTTAACAAATGAAAAAATAATTTTCAATTTTAAAAGGCCAACAAATAATAAGTTTCTAAAGATAAAATTATTGCCTTCTACAAATAGACAAAGACCATCAACTAGGTCAATATTAACTCTGAATTTAAAAATTTATTTTGATTTACACAAATTGGTATCAAAGCCAAGGAATAGTACTATGAATGATAATAGATGAAAAATTAACATCATTAAGGATTAAGGACACCAATGATATTAACCATAAAATCTAGAAGTATTTTAGATATTTTTATAAACCTCAATAACATAAGTAAATGCCTTAGGAGTATTTGAGATATTATCCTAAAAAAAGAACATTCGAAAAAAACAAAATAAATTTAAAACAATTTTTTTTTTTTTTTTTGCAAATCAGGTGTATAATTATGTAATATGCTTTGATAATTTTGAATTAGATATAATAGATAGATTAAGAAGGTTCATTAATTTAATAATATCTTTATTAAATAAAGTATATATATTTAGATTAATATTATAAAATTAGTATGTTAATAGTCTTTTAATTTAATAAAATGTATAATAATGATTCATTTGAAAAAAAACTTATTTAGAAAAAGATAATTTTATCTTTATGAAATTTTTTATTATTTTATGTCTCATCTCATATATTTTTGTCCATTTCGTTACAAAAATAATTTTATATACTTTAATAACTATGTTCAAATGCACCATCTTTCTGTCCTAACACTATCTCATTTTTCGCTTACCAATCAGTATTTAGAGTTTGCTGCGTAACAATTCAATAAAAAAATAAGTTTTATTTAAATTAAAGTTACGAAATCAACTCATTTAAAATATTATATCGTTAATTATAGCGATAATCATCACCTCATTTTCTTAATTTTTCTTAACTTTTTATCCCGCATATTGTGTTAAATTAAAGTCACTTTCATTACGTATTTAATCTAATATAAGATGATCGATAAAGATATTAATAAGATCAAAGAAAATGAGTCCGTGATAATTGATTAGAAGAAGATATATATATTTTAAATGATAATTATTTAACGGATTAATAAATAATCATATATTAATAAGAATTAACATATATTAATTTAATAATATATATTTTTATTTAATAAAGATTTTAAGCCGTTTCATTAGAATTTTTTTTTCGCTTGTTTAATGGAAAGCATTCCATTGTTTGGAAACTGAAAAGGTACATATCCAGCCAAGGTCAGTTAAGTACCGACTTACGAGAATCATGTTACAGCCACGTGTCAAAGAAAAAACAAACATGCATGCACGTCTATTTGGATTGTGAAAACCAGAACGAAGGTCTTTGGCGATCTCTGTCTCTGTTCTGTAGTTCTAATTTTGCATTTACAAAACAGAACAGAGACAGAACTACTTACGTCTCCATTTCAAGCAGAAAAACAGAGTATACAGCTAGAGAGAGAGAGTTGGATTAACCCCCCAAACACCACTCTGTAAAATCCCAAAAAACCCTCGGTGTTTCGCATTTATAGGAATCAGATGTAACCACTAATCGAAACTCTCTCAATTATTTCCCCAATTAGAATTCGCTTTTCATTTTCTTTTCCTTAAGCCAATTTCAGTTTTCTCAAAATTTTCCCTTTTTATTTTTTTATTTTTTCATTAATATTCTTCTTTTTCTTCAATCTCCGGTCTCCTTTTCTTCGAAGAAAGTGAAGAACATACAGTAAACAAGGGAAAAATCATAAACTTTCTTTTCATTTGTTGGTGGCCATTGATTTTCTTGCCTCCCACGTTTTGGAGGCTTAATTCTGTCGTTTGGGTCTTCAAAACGCAGTGTTGATCGTTAAAATTTCTCTCCCCAATTTCCAGAGTCCTGGAAAAATCTGATCGTAACGGTTTCGACTTCAATTTTTTTGCCTGCAAACTCAGTATCTCATGAATTTGAGAAGTACCCATATTGAGAAATTAGGAGAAAATGGGAGTTATGTAGGAAAACTCTACTCTTGAGTTTTGAGTTTTCCACAGAAAATGGAAGGTTACCCATTTGATTAAATTTATAAATAAAAAAATCCCGTAGAAGGAATTCTAATTCTATATGCTCATTAGAGTCTGTTATTCAAAGATTAGATTCTTAGTTGAGAAAATGGGTTGCATTTGCTCAAAAGGATCTTCTGAAGAGTCGGTTCGACAAAACAAAGAAGATGAACTTGGCAAGGGTTCAATCCAATTTGTAGCTGCTAATCCTTCAAAAAAAGATAGCTTCATTTTAGACGTTGGTGGTATGAAGAAAGCAAATGATGCAGATGTTAAAAAGATGTTTGGAGAGAGACCAACAAGTACTAATAACCACAAGTTTTATGTATCAAGAATGCTTAGTATGCAGTGTGGTCCTAAAGGGGAGCAAGCTATCCCAGGTTGGCCATCTTGGTTAATTTCTGTTGCAGCAGATGCCATCAAAGGTTGGATTCCTCGACGAGCCGAGTCTTTTGAGAAGTTAGACAAAGTTAGTCCTACTTACGCCCTTTTCTCCATCCCAAGATAATATTTGCTTTCAATATTTTTTTTTTTTTTTTTTTTTTTTGAGTTGAGCCATGAATCTGTGTGATCACTTCTCGTTTGTAATCGTGCAAGTTTGAACATCATATTTGTTTGTTGTTTTCATTTGATTCCGTGATGTGAATTGTGTAGATATGTCCATTAATCTTAAGGAGTGATGCCAAATTGAGTGGTGTATTTCCAGAGAACATGTTTTCATTATTATTTTTTTACATCAAATTATAGTTTTTGGTTATTCAAATCTGTGACTTGAAATATAAAGTGGGAATGGAGCCATAATCACCACACCAAAACGTCAAGCACATATGTTTTTATTGTTCGTAGGCTATACAAACACAAACTCAAATGTAAAGAATAGGGCTTGTAGATAGATTAAATACTAAATGAAGGTTTCATATCTTGGTGGGTTAAAATGTGATGATGAATGGATTAAAATGGAGTAATCCTTATAGGTAGTCTTAATGTTGGAGAAACTCTAAAGAAAGATTTACTGATATGAGTGATTTCATATTATGTGTTTGTGTTTGTGAAGCACATGTTTTAACATATTCCCCTTCTTTTCTCTCTCCTTCTTAAACTAGCTGTTCCCTTTTTGCTCAGCCATGTATGAACTGATTTTCCATTGGTTGTGCAATGTGCTGTAGATTGGACAAGGCACTTACAGCACTGTCTATAGGGCTCGTGACCTTGAAAATGGTAAAATTGTTGCATTGAAGAAAGTTAGATTTGTCAATATGGATCCGGAAAGTGTACGTTTTATGGCTAGAGAGATCACCATTTTACGCAAACTTGACCATCCAAATGTTATGAAGCTTGAAGGTATAGTCACCTCAAGAATGTCATGCAGCTTATACCTTGTCTTTGAATACATGGAGCATGATCTTTCTGGGCTTGTAGCTGGTGGATTCAAGTTTAGCGAACCTCAGGTAAATGCTATTGTTTTTTACTTTTAATTATGCAAAATTTCCTACATCTGATCATAGTTTATTTATTGAACTAGGCACCAATACTTTCATAGGGTCTATATGTGCACCATTTGGTAGCTCCAAAAAACTGAGTGACAAATCTATGAGAAGGTCAAAAATTATGTACTTGAATATACCACAAACTTCGATTGGATACTATATCTTGTGCTTGAATGTTGTTTTTTCCTTTTGTTACATAAGCCTACTTTATGATATGCACTAGTTCTCTGATTTTTTTAATTTGTTATGGAATTGTAGATAAAATGCTACCTGCAACAATTACTTCGTGGACTTGAACATTGTCATAGCCGTGGTGTCCTACATCGTGATATCAAGGGCTCGAATCTTCTAATTGATGGTAATGGAGTTTTGAAGATTGGCGACTTTGGTCTGGCAAATTTTTATGAGAAAAACCAACCATTGACTAGTCGGGTGGTAACTTTGTGGTATAGAGCACCTGAGCTTTTGCTCGGTGCTACCGAGTACGGAACTTCTATAGATCTATGGAGTGTTGGTTGTATACTTGCAGAAATGATAGCTGGGAAGCCTATTATGGCTGGGAGAACTGAGGTATGCCATTTTTCATTCTATTATCTTACATGAATCGCTCTAATTGTTTTACACATCCCTCTGAATGTTACACATTCCTCTTATAGCTACAATGGAGCTAATAGAGCAATGTCTCAAGAATTTTCCTTTTTTAAGTTGTAGTTAATATGATTTTTATAAATTTTTAGGTAGAACAAATGCATAAAATCTTTAAGCTTTGTGGTTCTCCATCCGAGGACTATTGGAGGAGAACAAAGTTACCACATTCAACTAGCTTTAAACCTCAGCACCCTTACAAACGTCGCCTTTCTGAGACATACAAAGATTTCCCTCCCCCTGCATTGTCTCTTCTTGATAAACTCCTTGCAATAGAACCAGATAACCGTGGATCAACTTCATCCGCACTTAGAAGTAAGGTAAATGTATCCACACAACTTTAGAGTAGGATAATTTTGGGTTATGTTATGTTATTTTTGGCTTTACCATTTATCAAATTTATTTCTTATTGTGATTTTTTCTATTTAAGTTCTTCACTATAGAGCCACTTCCTTGTGCTCCATCAAGTTTGCCAAAATATCCTCCAAGCAAGGAGTTTGATGCTAAAGTTCGGGACGAAGAGGCAAAAAGGTAATGTTACCAAATCTCCAAAAGTTCGCAATTTAAGTCCTCCAATCTAAGAAATTCCCCTTAATATAAAATCTCTAGAAGATTGTATAAAAATTCCTTGCAGGGTATTGTTATTTACCCAATCTCTAAATTTTATTGCAGACAAAAGGCTGATAATATGAAAGGAAGGGGAGCTGAATCGATTCGAAGGGATCATGATGCTAAACCAGCTCCATTTGAAGCACAAGGAATTGTTTCAGTTCAGGTACTTTTGTGGTTTCAAATACATATATCTAATAGTTTCTTCTTCATTCATGTGTAAATTAAATTCAATGCATGTGGTGATATAAATAATCCAGGCACAACCAAATGCTAAAGCTATAACTAGTCATAAATTCAATCCTCAGGATGATTGTGGTTCAGGATTTATGATTGGGCCATCTAGAGGAGTTACCTCTCAATCTAGATCAGTAGTGCACCCTTATGTTGTTGGATCATCATGGAATAAAACAGTTAGCTCTATAAGAGAGCCAGAGTTAAAGAATCAGATATCTCAAAGGTCTCAGGCTGCAACAGATATTAAAAAAGATCAACTAGCATCTAGAAAACAATCTAGCATGGTAAGAACTTCCAATTCAATTTTCATATCTTAAATCTATGATTAGATAAAAGTCTTTCAAATGAATGCAGTAGGCACAAAATATATTTTCAGAGTCCTTAACGGTAAAAAAATTTATGTTTGGTTCGAAAGTATGCTTTTTCTATTAGTACTTTTATAGGGTGTTAAAAGCATAAGCAAACTGAACCTAAGTATCGATGAATAAGCATATGTTTCTCATTAAATTGGTAATCCTAGGTTTAACAGAACAAATTGTTTTGTGAATTTCAGGGACGTGCACCTAAAAAGAGCAAAATGAACTACTCTGGACCATTGATGCGTCCAGGGGGAAATATGGAAGAAATGCTGAAAGAACATGAGAAACAAATCCAACATGCTGTACGTAAAGCTCGTGTCGGCAAGAGAAAAAACTAGTAAAGGTTATGACAGATGAACAGGAAGAAATTATATTTGATTCTTATCATGTTGAGTACAAGGCTCTTCTAACGCTCACCAACCAAGGGTAACTAAGGGACGAGTCCACCACAAAAATTCAAGACATTTCTATGATACTAATGACTTAGCAAGAAATGAAAGATTTACAGGTTGGAAGGTTGAGATTTTCACTCCAAAATGGGAACTATAAAGGGGAGTTACTTTGAATTTTCTTTTTCTGTACAATGGAAACAAGGTTGTGTTTAACCGTGAAGTTGTTAGTGAAAACTAATTGCTTGGACTTTGTTTGTATAGTGGAAGTGGAAGGGGGTTGTATACAGCACATTCATTGTAAAGTTTCCATTTTTCTTCTCTAAATTCATTGCAGTTTTAACTTTTAATTTTATGCTCCTTTTTCTAAGAAAAATAACACATTTAGTTGCCATCACTATGTCACACACATCCATACTCGACAATCAGCTACTCGGTCCAATCATATCGCTTGAGCTTAAAAATACTTCACGTGAATATCCACTATTCAGTGTTTGTTCCACCATGTATCATGCACAAAATACAATCTAAAGTCTCATTAGATTCTGCTAACAAACATTCAAATATATTATGATTTAAGTACTTTATATTTTCTTCTTCGATAAAAATGAATTACAACTTAGAGAATGGAAGATTTTTACCTTGCTGGATCGTCACTGGAGAACTGGCATAGAACTTCAAGAGACCATGAACCATAACAATATCTACATTCATTTCTTACCAAGAGAAGTTTGACTTACAAAGACTAAAAACAGTCAGTTCCTTATTTGAAGAAAAAACTATAAAAATGGAGAGAATAGATAGGACAAACTAATTTATTGCCTAAGCTTTCTGTACATTGGCTTCTCATGTTTCTTCATTACACTTCTAAGCTCAAATTTCAACTATATGTCTTGCTTAGGTTTCCTGCTTAATTCAGAATACTGACCTCCCATTAACTGTAAAATTTGTTCCCATAAACTTTCTGAAGAATCAGTGGAAGCTCCATAGATCAAATTGGAGCTACAAGCAGCCACATGCCAGTAATCTGACTCAATCTCCTCTCTTAACTGATCCATCTGCCAACCAGCATATCCAACAAAGAATCTGAAATCTTGAGGCTTTAGAATTCCCTTCTTTACCAGCAAAGCGGCTTCATCAAGACTATTTCGAGCACCGAAAGAGAGACCGGGAATCAATTCTTCAAAGCCAGGAAGCTTTGATCTTCCTCCAGTTTTTAGTAAAAACATGCTTGCTTCAAGAGGTCCACCAAAATGTAATGAACAGTCAGAAAATGTGGTTGAAAGATCAATATTAGTCGGTTTCATGTGCTTTATCTTCTTGTTAAGTGGCCGGTTAATGACAACTCCAAATGGTCCTTCTTGTGGATTTCTGCTTCCTGCTCTGAGGAGGAGGACAACAGTTCTTTCAAAGGTACGAACTCCGTCAAGCTTTTCTGATGCAACAAGGACACAACCTGTCTCAGGAACAGAAATAGGATGTGCCCACTTCAAGCCAAGAGGTTTTGATTCATAGATTGTTGCACTTTTACTTTGAACATCGGATTCAGCCTTTTCTGCCTGTTCAAAATTCCCAGTGCAAATTAGATAGCTAATAGAGAATAAGTAAATATATTGCTATCATCTTTCATCATTTGTTCTATTCATGATAACAGAAACATGAGACATCAGATGGAGTGTGGTTCGAACATACAACTTGAAATAGAAGGATGCATCTGCCAGACCGCTAGGACCTAGGTGGTGAACCTTGCGGGTACTTGACAAGTTTCAGCATTTGTACAAGCTAATATGACACAAGAAGTACTTAATAGGCTAAAGCTCAGCTTCTCAATATCTCTATTAGCAAGTTTTATACTTCACTATGAAAACTCAAGACTCAGAATCAAAACATACCTGCTCTCCACGAAATAGCATTGCCCTAACCTCTCTCCAGTCCAAGCTTATACTCAAAGAATTTTCAGAAGTATCATTGGATCTATCAGAAGAATTCCCTTTTGCACCATCTCCTCCAGGAGTAGGCCGATCACCATTCCCTAAATGTAGAAATAATAAGAGAGATATACAATTTTACACAATCACTTACAATTCTGTTACGATAACAAATTATTATTTTATATTTGAATTTCAAGTTTAAAGTTAGGTGGGAAATATATCAATTATAATTATTATCTTTTATATCATTTTATTTTATGCTAAATGATTATTTAAGATGACATTTAAGAGATATTTCAGAAACAAATATCTTATTATTTGTTAAATTTTTAGTATTTAAGCAATGTTGATTATCATGAAAAAGAATGAGAATGAAATATATTTTTGAAATATTAATTGGGAGACTTTAGTTCCAAAAAGACTATAAGCTTGAGAGGTTATGGTTCCCTCGAAAAACTATAAATTTATCAATTTTTTTTAGTTTTTGTCGTTTTAATTAAATATACGAAATAAATTCGTATCATTTGATATCAAAACCGGATTACAAATATCAACATCTATAAAAGTTGCATTTTAGAGGCTAAAATAAGGTGTCTACTAATAATGAATATTGATAGATGAGTGAAGCCTCCTAAGAGGAAAGAGCTACTGCCAAGTCAGAACCGATAAAGAGTAACTGTCGAGGACGTCGGTTTTGGAAGCATGGTGGAATGTTACGTTATCAAATTATTATTTTATATTTGAATTTCAAGTTTAGATTTAGGTGCCATAATTAGAATTATTATCTTTTATATCATTTTGTTTTATACTAAATGATTGTTTAAGATGATATTTAAGAAATAATTTAAGAGCAAGTATCTCATTATTTATTAAGTTTTTAGTATTTAAACAATATTGATTATTAAGAAAAAGAAGGAGAATGAAATATATTTTTGGAATTGGGAGGCTAAGAGAGGTCATGGTTTTCTGGAAAAACCATAAATTTATCAATTTCTTTTAGTTTTTGTTGTTTTAATAAAAGATATAAAATAAGGTTGAATCAAATTCCTTCATAGACCACGTCTTGGAATAATTCCCACGTTAAAGAAAGATCCAATATCCTATTTTATACTTGGGAGGATTTAGGGAGTTCATATTTGCATTAACCAAACAGAAAAAAAAAGTTAAAATAAATTCGTACAGAGTGTAATCAAATCCATAAAAAAAACTAGTGCTGTGTCACCTCCTACAGGTTTTAACCAATAGGATAAGCACTAAGTCAACACTCTTTGATGCAAACTAAAAAAGAAAAATAAATTCAAGTTACAGATTCGCACTACCTATTTTACCATTACAATTTAGTTAGGAATATTATTTACTCAGTTTTCTCACTTTCCAAGCAAACCCATAAAAGCAGAGATCAAACAATGCAAAATTTACATGGGGACCTCAATTGAAATTGCTAATTACCCATAAAATTAAAACATAACCAGAAAATCAAAAGCTAACTCAAAAATGAAATTATTGCCAAAATTGGACTGAAGATCAGCAAGTATGTAACAGAGGAGTCAGAGGAATTACCGTGATTCTTCTTCCCCATAGCTCTGACAACCAAAGAAGAAAACCTAAAAGAACAAAACTTTCTCTTTGACATCCTGATCTCAAATACTCTTCCATCTTCAACACCCACCAAGGAAGTCCTCAATTTTCTGGGATTCCAGCAAATGGGTTTCTCGGAATACGATTTTCCAAGCAATAAAGGGCTTGTGCTGGTGTTCTTGACATGAACAAACCATAGATCCATGCCCAATTCTGAGTAGATTTTCCTGGAACCTTTTCCCACTCAGCACGACGTTGGAAACGATGAGAAATAAATAAAGGAAAGGTGAGAAATTAAGTTGAAGGATATGTAAAAACAAAAACAAAACATAAAGACCAATGAGCGACAGAGCGAGAAAGAGAACTGTAAGGGATAAAAGTGGCGTTTTTGTTTTGTTTCGATTATTTTTTTTTTTCTTTTTCTAGTACGCTGTGAAAGGGAGAGAATATGCTTTTAAAGTTCTATTGTATATGTAATAGAGATTTGTTTTGGTAAGAGAAAGTTCAGTTATATGACGACTGTTGACTGATGACTGATTGCGCGCCTCGCACTCACTTGATCGTAAAGCCATAAAAATCGTGTCGCGCTTCGTTAAGTTTTAAGAACTCTTGGTCCTGGATATTAGAAGAAATAAAAAATAAAAATAAAAATAAAAAGAGTGGGGGGGCGTAGACGAGTTAATTTATATTAAACCTTTAGACTTAATTGATATGGTTTAATAATTTAACTTTAAAAAATTGAGTTGGATAAAATATATTATTTTAATTAAAATTTTATTTTTTAAAATAATATTTAATATAGCAAACATTAAATAATGAATTTTGTTTTTAATTTGTCTCTTAAAAATAATAAAAAATTCATTAAAATAATTTTTTTTTATAATTGACATATTTTTTAAATTTAAATGATTAAATAATATTACTTATAATTTAAAATATTAAATGATACAAATAACTTAATCTAAGGATTATTATCACATATTTTTAAAAAATTAAAAATATTATTAAATATTATTATAAATTTTTTCTATGCATAAATGTAAAGTATATATATAAATTTATATATAGAAGTGCAATGCCATAAATGATTTAAATTTATATGTGATTAATATTTTTAGAGAGTAACCTTTTTTAATTGATATAAATAATTTTTATTATGTCAAGAAAATTTGTTTACCTGATTAAAACAACCAAATGGAGAATAATAGAACAAGATCAATTAATAAAGGAACATGACAAGGGCTTAAAATTTAGCACATTTTCAACTTGAGTAAAAGATATAGAATAACAAGAATATAAATTAAACACTACAAAATTGGCCGGTATAAATAAAAATGAATTCATAAAATATTTAAAAGAGATCAATTAAAAGATTAAATTGATATAAAATAAAGAGTTTAAAGAAAACAAATCATATATTTTAATTAGCAATCTTTAAATAAGTTTCCCATTCTCTAGATAACTTTTGGAATATATAGAGTAAATTCGATAAAGGAAGATATAAACAACAACTTCTTAGGGTTTAATCAAACTCAAGGTCTCATGAAAGTTAAAATAAACAAAATGAATGATAGTCAAGGATCAAGAACTCAAATAAGAAAATTGATATATGATACAGTATGAGAATCTATGTATAATTCTCTCTAATCATCTTTAAGAATGCAATATTACCACAACATAATTCAAAACTGTTGTGTACAAAAGATCTTTTAATGCTCTAAGTTATATACTGCTCGTTGTCAAGGAAGGTAAAAATAAAGAATGAACTTTTACTTGATAAAGTTACTTCAAAGTAGAACTTAAACAGTCATTACGTTTAACATAATCAAATATATTAGTAATTATAAAATAAATGCATAATCAAATGCAAATATGATTTTATATATCTGAATAAGTATGCCTTGTATTAAGAATGTAACTTAAACAAAGAGTTTGATTGAAACCAAAGTTTGTAAAAATTTTAATTTGAGAAATATATTAAATAATAAATCTATACCAAATCAATATGGTAAAATATACATAGTAAAAATATCATAACTTCACAAAAAATTTAAAACCAACATCTAAAAATATATATATCATTCACATATTAGTATTACATAGATGAATTTATAATACAAATCATATAGTAAATCACATTTTTTAAAACTTGTGTTGTAAAAACTAAATGTCAAATTTTTTAAACTCACACCAAGAAATTAAAAATTTATAAGAACTTATTATATATCAAATATATATAAATCAACAATTCATGTCTACATGAAAACATATAAGCTTCAATTACATGTTTAGAAACAAATTTGGTGTAACTGAATCAGAAGAACTTCCCACTAAAACTCACTCTCCTTACAAAGTTGCCCTTCTCATTAAAAAGGTTTTGAATATGAACTTGAATTTTATTGCTTTTGAACTTTTGTTACATATTTATACTAATTTAGCAATAGAAGATATGTCAGATATCTATGAGATATTATCACTTGATTCTAAGATATGATTTGACTTTGAAAAGATTTACATAATCTGCAAGTTGATTGAAAGTATGAACGTGAGAGACATGGAGCATGTTCTTGGCAACTTGGTCTCAAACAAAGTGATAATTAATGTAAATGTGTTTCATTCATTCATGAAACACATGATTGATGCAATTGTATACAACACTAATATTATTATAGTAAATAATTGATACTCTTCTGTAGAGAATTGAGCAACAATTTTATGCTTTTTAGAACTACAACTGATAGGATGGTACTAAGAAATACACCATATGAAGTACAAAAGTTTTATAATTTGTATTTTCAGTTCAATCAGCATCTACTAAGACATGAAGTGATGTATGATATTGTCAACATCATTTTCGAAAGTTCATGGATTAATTTTTCATTCATTGAGGAGGTTCCAATAATAACGATATCGTCAACATACATAAAAAGATAAAATCTTATAGCCTTAACTAGTGAGAGCAAAAAGGGAACCATTTGAGTAAAAATTGTTAAAGTTAGTAGATACTAGAAAAAGTTGCAACTCATTGTACCATGCTCAAGGTGCATGACAAAAACCATATATAGTTTTATTAGCTTGTAAACATGATCAGAAAAGGTGAGGTGAGTGAACCCAAGGGGTTGTTTCATAAATTCATCATTTGATAAGGTATTTATGATTGTTTAAAAATACTAAATATAAAGTGATTTAATGTACTTTAAATATCAAAATAGATTTATATTTGCATAGTTTTATTATCTTTTTAGTAAATTTATTTTTATTATGGATATATTTTGTTGTTTTTTAAGTATTTTTAACTTCAAAATGATTCAACTAATTAAAATTTAAAGAATAATATCTAGAAACACTCTATTGCAACCATGGAGCATAAAAGATTAACATATGTAAACCTTACTTATATTTCAAACCAATGTAAGAGGGTGAAATACAAAAAGGTTTCTAGAAGCACAGCAACATGTATGCCATAATTTTTGTGTGTTGTAGTGCAGGACTAATGGATCGAGCTTCAAATGCATTACACACTGACTCATGTCGCGACATAGATAAAATGTATACCATAGTGCCCAACTTAAGGATCCATATTTTCTCCCTTTTGCAACATTTTATAACTTATAAATAGGATCCCTTATCTTATCATTTCAATAATCTCTTAGCTCTCAATTCTCTCTTTAGCTTTCTAAAGTTTTTCTAGTTTTTTTCATAGATTCAGAGTTCTTCTCTCAATTTTAAGAATTGAATATTAATTAATTTATGCAATAGTTTTCTTTCAATTCAATAAACATTATTGACTATTCTATTTGGAGGCTTTTCACATAAGGAAACGATACTGAATTTCTATACTTGAAATGATATACTTAAGGTATAATTCAAAAGTATTCTATTATTTTTAGATTAATTGTATATATTATTCTAAATATTATTTTTAATTTAATGATCATTTATTAAATTAAGCAGGTCTCATTAAAAATGTTATGGAATATTAGTATTGCTTGTACAACATTAAAGTAGGTAAATAATTTTATAAAATGAATTAAGTTTTATTTCTTTGTCAAGATTTATAGAAAATTTGTTAAAGAAAAATATAATGATGAAGTATTTTTCGTAATAAATATGAGAGTTAGATTTAAGATTTAATTATATAAATATGACTTAAAGTAACACTTTCAAATGTTAGATGTAGTTATCTAAATCTTATTTAGAGACATGCTATATTCCAAAAAAAAATTATAAGATTTATTATTAGAAAATATATTGATAACATATTTTTCTTAATAGATTTAAAATCTGAAAAGTTAGTTTCCAGGTACTTACATCATTAATTTAACTTTGACACTTTAAATGAGAGTTTAAATTATTAGTCGTACCAAATGTGACAATTAAATGATTTATTAATCTTTTAGAAAAGAAATATAATTTCATTAAAAATAAATTTATCGGTCCCATTACATGTGACAAGTTAAGATTTAATTAATAAATAAATTGATCCTTGTACTAAGATATTTTCTTACAAAAAATGAAGAATCAATAATCTTAATTTATATCTTTAATAGTCTAACTAATATTTCATAAATTCTTCATTGAGTTTAGTGTTATTTGTCTAAATATCTATTGAACCTATCTTTATTATGTCATTAATTAGCTTAGATATTTCAAACCTAAATTTTATGATGAAATGTTTAAGTTTAATTTTTTGTTTTTAAGAATTTATTGAATTATTTAAAAACCATATAATTCATCTTTATACTAACCTTGTAAGTATATTTATCATTTCTTAAAAAGCGATTCGTGAACTTACAAGGAATTTAAAAACATACAAATTTTGTGTATCAATTTTTGGTGCGTTGTAGGAATGAACAATATTTTAAAATTTTATTATCAAAATCTTAAAAACTTTTTGTATTGTAAATATTCATGATTTTTATTTTTCTTAAAAAAAGTAAACTTTTTAAAAACTAAAAAAATAGAAAAAATATATAAAGATATCTCTTACTAAAAATATATAAAAAAACTAATGGTTTATGTCTTCTTTATTTCTTGACTTAGATTTTTAATAAAAACAAATTTAAAAATTTTAAAAGTAAAAAAATTATAAACAAATTTAGGTTATTAATTGATTTTAGATACTTTAGATATTAAAAAAAATTAAAAAAACATCTCGGTTATTAAATAACTAAGATATTTCTTAAAAACAAAATTGATTTAGTTGACTTTAGATAATTAATTTTTTTAAAATTTAAATTTAGTTAACTTAGATATTAATTAATTTATTAAATTAATTTCCTTTTAGTATTATTGTATACTAATTTGATTTTTTTTATTTTAACTTAATTCAATTTTTTTTTTTATTTATTTTTATTATTAACTTAATTTTTATTTATTTTATTAAATTTATTTTACTTCTATTTTTATTTTTTTAATTAATATTTTTAGTATTTATATGTACTAAGTTTTAATAAATGTTTTTTATTTTTCTAATTTATTTGAAGTTGTTTATTTATTTTTATTATGTATTTCTTTACTCGTAATTGTTAATTGTATGATATATTTTATTAACTTGTTATAGTTATTTATTTAACTTCTATGATTTGTTTCACATACTGTATGTTGTAATTTTTATTTAATTTGTATAATTGCATAATAAATTATTTTTATCATATATTATATTTTGTATTCTTTATATTGTATTTATTTCTTTTATTTTATTTTTATCATTTCTTTTCACTTATTTTATTATTTTTATTTATTTTGTGATTTGTTTTTTGTTATTTATTTTATTCTATTTGCTATTTGTTTTTGTTATTTAATTCTATTTAATATTTTTGTTTTGTGAAAAAAATTAAGTTTGGGCGTGGTTTTTGTCATCGTTGTAGCATGGGTTGAAGGAAAATATACATACCATAGGTCTCTATTTGAAGATGTTAGGTTCTATTTTTGTTGCAATGAATTTTTAAAACTAAAAACCCTAAGATAAATGTCTCATATTAGATGCATACAATTTTTCTTCCATGAGATCGATATTATACACTATTTTAAGTCTTTTCTTGTTTGAACATATGCAAAACTATTAGTTTATTTTTTTACATAAATTTTATTTGTATATATATTTAAATGAATGTTTGAACTTATAAGATTAGTGTTATTGAGAGTATGATTTGTTAGGTTAGAGTCGAAGCGAACTCGAATTTCAAAAACTAAAATTGGGAAAATTAATATTAATGAATTTTTAATGTGGATATGAATATAGTTTTTAACTAATTATTACAATAAATTATGAATATTTAGAATATTAAAATAATATATGCTTTGAATTTTAGTTGTGAACTTAAAAGAGATTAAAAGCATGAGATATTGTGTTATTTTATTTGTTATCTTTTTCTTTACTTTGTTTAAAATTACTTTGTTATTTATTTTTAAATTTTTTCATTATAGTTTAATGTTTGTGATTATCATCTTTGAAAGCTTTCATGAGATTTAAACTCGTCCACTAGGATAACCTAGAGAGTTAAAGGCTTATTGCATACCCCAAATGTAACTATATCAATCTACTAGAAATGATTTATGACTATTTCATTTATTTAGTTTTTCACTTTCCTTACTAAAGATTAGTAAGAAGCTAGTTAAGGTTGTGATGAGTGCTTAAAAGCAGTAAATATAACATAATTTTATGCACTTTTAAATGTCAAAAATAGATTTATATTTGCATAATTTTATCATCTTTTTAACAAATCTATTTTTTTGGAATCACGAGTATGTTTTATTAGTTTTTAGGTATTTTTAGCTTTAAAATGATTCAACTAATCAACACTTGAAGAATAGTACCTAAAAGTACTCTATTGCTACCATGAAGTATAGAAAATTAAGATTTGTAAGCCTTACAAATGTTTCAAAACAATGTAAGGGGTAAAATACAAAAAGATTTCTAGAAGCGTAGCACTATGTGTGATGCGGTGAAGGTTTTGGTGTGCCACGATGCAGGACTAATGGATCGAGCTTCAAACGCATTATAGATTGGTCATGTCATAGTGTAAATGAAATGTATGCCATAGCACCCAACTTTAGGATCCAAGTTTTTCTCCTTTTTGCAATTTTTTCTAACCTATAAATATGACCTCTCACCTTCTCATTACAATCATCCCTTAGCTCTCAATTCTCACTTTACTTTCTAAAGCTTTTCTTAGTTTTTCTTTTCCTAGTGTCAAAGTTATTCTTTCAACTTTGAGAGCTGAACATGGATTAGTTTATGTAATAGTTTTTCTTTTAATTCAATAAATAGTGTTGGAAATTCTAATTAGAGGTTCTTTAACTACAAAGAAGATAATGAATTTCTATACTTGAAAGGATACACTTGAGATACAATTTAAATGTATTATTTCATTTTTTCAATTAATTGTATATGTTGTTTTGAATGCTATGTTTATGTTATTAATCATTTATTAAATTAATCATGTCGGGCTAAAAATACTATAAGATATTAGTAATATTGTTATGCTTGTGAAATATTAAAATAGATAAACATTTTTATAAACTTAATTAAGTTTTTTTTCATCAAGATTTATATGAAGTTTATTAAAGAAAAATATATTGACAAAGTATTTTTTGTAATAAACATGAGAGTTAGATTTAAGATTTTATTAATTGTATTTGATTTAGAATAATACTCTTGGATGTTACATGCAGGTATTTAAATCTTATTTAGATTCATGCTCTATTTTAAAGATTTCTATAAGATTTATTATTGATAATAAAATTTTTGTAATAGATTTAAAATCAGAAAAGTTAGTTTCCAAATACTTAAATCATTAATTTAATTTTGACACCTTGAGTGAGAGTTAAAATTGTTGGACCTACCAAAGGTGGTAATTAAATGAATTGTTGGTATCTTAGAAAAGAAGCATAATTTAATTAAGAATTAACTTGTCAACCCTACCAAAGATGACAAGTTAAGGTTTAATTAATAAAGAATTTGATCTTTTTTCTAGGATATTTTCTTACAAAAAAGGGAGAGTTAATAATCT
This sequence comes from Hippophae gyantsensis, assembly GCA_030763125.1. NCBI lineage: Eukaryota > Viridiplantae > Streptophyta > Magnoliopsida > Rosales > Elaeagnaceae > Hippophae > Hippophae gyantsensis. The sequence continues at coordinate 55,004,215 of CM061028.1, forward strand.
TAATTTATATCTTAAATAACCTAATTAATATTGAGTAAGTATAATTAACTAAATAATTTTCCATTGAGTTCTATTTTATTTGTCTAAATATTTGTTGAATTCATCTCTATTTTATGTCATTAGCTTAGATATTTCAAAACTCAAGCTTTAGGACCGAATATTTAGGTTTAATTTTCATTTTTATGAATATGTTGAATTATTTAAAAATCATATGATTTATTTTTAGATCGACCTTGAAAGTATATTTTTAATCTCTTACAAAGTGATTCGTGTATTTGCAAATTATTTAAAAATATACCAAAATGTATCAAGTTTTTTACCTTGTAAAAAGTATTATTCACATCAAGTTGGTGCAAATGCCAACCATGAACAATTGTAAGAGTAAGAATCAGATGAAAAATATCAATTTTTACAATCATATTAAATTATTCTTTCAAAGCTACACCTAATCTTTGATGAAAAACTTTGCCTGCTACTTAGGATTTATAGAAAACAATGGTGGCATTGATTTAACTCTTGATGCAATATACCCATTTACAATGGACAATGTTATGAGCATGATTTCAAGGAAACAAGGGTCCATATGGAATTTGGAAGAAAAGCCTTATATTCAATGCTCATAGTAACATGTTGTTAGGATGATTTAATTTTTAGAGAGAAAAATAAGAGAGAGAATTGAAAATGAATTGTGTGGATCTCATATGTGGTCCATATATATAGGACATTACATATACATAAATCATTCATATAGGGGGTAGATGTCGAAGCATGTCAGGGGTACATATGTAAAAAGTTAATCTAACTTAAGGTTGACCACTTTGATAGCTTGGACTAGTGGTCAACCTTCTAATAACAAAAGTTACTTTGCATAAGCTAGGATACCCTATGATTATCGTTGTAGGCATGGCCAAAAATTAGGTCTTCTAGAGAAATATATATAATGGCTCAAACTGTTCTTAGGCCAGGCTTTAGGTCAAGCCATATGTTCAAACATCAAGTCCCCCTACTCTTTTAGCTTCATTCTTCAATTGGGGTAGAAGAGTAGCAACTAGCCAATGAATTTGAAACGTTTGGAGCACTCTAATAAATGCTTATCAGTCAACTAGAGAGAAAATATTTGAATCTCTATATAAGGAGGAGTCAAGGCATTGTTTGTTTCATTTTTTCCAAGACATTAAACAAAAATTGGAACAAAAAACACTCTGTCTTTTCTACTCGCACCATATAACTTCTTTACTTAGGTAGTAAGAAAAACAACTCGACACGTACTTACTTTTGCTTGGGATTTGAAGGATTAATCCTCAGATTTAATAGTTTTTTTTATTTTCAAGTAAGTCCTTAAATTTACTACTCTTTTACTTTGAAACCTCGTCTTTAGATAACTTCTATCTCCTCATACCTTACCATTTTATTCTTTCTGTAATATTTTGTAGAGACCATGCATAGAGAGGTATCATCATGGGCTATTTGTAAGGTAATCTGCCTTCATTTTCCTCGGGCTCTTCTTCTTAGGAGAGCTGGCAATACCTTAACTAATTGGGTCAAAAATAAGGTGATGAATTGAGATCCTCAAGTGAAACGAGCACCTCAAGGGAAGAAGAAATATTTGAGCCTACTCCTTTTACTTTTACATCTCGATCTTAGACAACACCAATAATGAGGTTAAACCTACTTTAGACCCAAATATCTATCTCTAGGTCATAGAGGAAAAAAACCAAGAGGAAAGGTACCGATGAACCCACAAGTCGAACCAAAGGTTGGGAGGATAAGATCAAGCCCAGTGGTTTAGATCTCAAGGATGAGGAAAGGCTAGGAAAGACCTTTGACATTCCCTCATTTGTTCAAATAATGATCCCTAAATTGGATGTTCTTGATAGGCTACAACCTATAGCTGGATGGACAGCCTTTCATGAAAAAGCCTTTTAACTAGGGGTCAGATTCCCACTATACCCCTTCCTAAGAAAGTTCTTGGCAAGGACACAAATCGCATTAGGAAAATTGATGCCAAATGGGTGGAGGTACTTTCTCTATGTCACCCTTATATGTAGTGAGCTTGGAGTCAAGTTGGATATGCTTGAGTTCAATGAAGCATATGTATTAAAAAAACCATAGACATAAGGAGGGTCTATATTTCAGTTAAGCAAGATCAAGGAATAAATGCAATCATTCCTAAGAATGAGAAGAACTAGATGGAGTATTTATTTTATGTGTCCAATTGGTGTGAAATGTTAAATAATGACGTGAGGTTGATATGAAGAACCTGGGATGACACCAAACTCATGAAAAGTAAAATGGGTTCCTTTATCACGATCTTAAGCTTGAAAGTTAAGCAAAGGTTGGCTAATATCTAGAACTATCTGCCCATGAAAACACTATGGAGGAAACTATTGAACACCCCATCCTTTGTTGCTTGTGGGTTGATGGGATGAGGCTTAGTAAAGCCACTCCATAGAATAATCCATAAACCTCGGGCACCCAAGAAAAGAAAGACCCTTCCAACTAACTTTGGAGGGAGGTTTGAAGTTGACTATGATAATGGTGAATGAGCCATGAGTTTAATTCTAATGGTGAAGTTGTCCCTAATGATGGTGAACATGCTTTGAGTTTAATTCTAATTGTCCATTCTTATTTAGCTCGAGCATTGAAAATCTGACACTCCATTCATTTTTTTAAAGTATCATAGAGTTTAACGCCAATACCTTATTATCCTAATTTCAATGTAGGGTTGCTAAACAACGTGTGAGCTTCCAAAAAAGCACAGCACCCTCCTAAGGAATGAGCTCTTCTAAAGGAAAGAAGAGCACTCCTTATCAATCTAAAAAGAAAAAAATCACATGACCATTAAGGAGCCCATCATTACATCTACTCCACTAACAGTGGTCAAGCCCTTGCCAACATCTTGCCTAGTAAGAGACTCGAGGAAGGGGAAGGCATTATCGATGACCTCATTGTAAAAGTTAAGGAAGTGGCCTTGTATAAGGGTGTGGCTCTAGAGAGGATAGACTATTATATAGATAACCTCACCTACATGGTACATGAGAAGTAGCTCGATGTCATGTGTGAAGATGTTAATTCTACGCTCATGCTGAACAAACTCTTGAATCAAGTAAGTATCACCTTGAGCTTTTATTTTACTCAATTGAGTTTATACTTTACTCATATCGAGTTTATGAATCACTCATATTTAGGCCTAACTTATTCAAGGCTTAGAAGAGTTTGAGGTGTTGAAAAACTAAAGCATGAACTTGAGTTACAAAAAAAAGAGTCATACCTTCACCAGAGATAAGAATATAGTGTTGCTGGTAAAGGCAAATAAGTGGGAAGGTGAGGCCATTGACAAGGAGGATAAGCTAGCCAAGGCCATATATGAGTTGAATGATAACTTGAGGCACTTTGAGATGCTTAGGAAGACTCAGAGAAAACTCGAGGTTAAGGTTGAAGCTTGTAAACGTGAGAAGACAAAGCGCACCCTCGATGCCATGACTATGCAGCTTTCTTTAAACGTTGAAATCAACTATAAGTTTGCCATAACCCACCTTATTAGTGTTGTCTTAGTATTCGATTTACTTAACAGATATCTCAAATTACTTTAGACCTTATTAAGTAAGACCTAAATTTATCTATAAAAAAATACAACAGTCACTACTACAAAATTGGTCATTTAAGTCGAGATTTAAAGTCAGTTTTTGAAAAAAAATGATTTATAATGAATTTAAAGTCAATTTGTTGAAAAACCAACTTAAACACATAGATTGTAGCATCAGTTGAGGTGTAAAACCGATGCTACACTTAGGATGTAGCGTCAGTTCTACATGTCAACTGACGCTATCCACGTGTAGTGTCAGTTGACACATAAAACTAACGCAACGTCCTATATGTAGCATCGGTTCTACACATCAACCGACGCTACGCATGTGGATATTTTCCTTTTCTCTTCTTTCTTCCCCAAAATTAGACAAAAACAATTTCAGCGCTACATAACTCTCAAAACCCAAAACCTCTTCCATTCTTTCTCATTTTTCGGCCACCTATAACCACCAATTCAAGTGTCATTTAATGGGTTTCCTTCCTCTCCAATTTATCTTTTAGATCCCTTATTTTTTTGAGTATGAAATACTCAAAAAAATTATACACATTTTTTCACTTACAAAACACCATTTTTTCTTCATTTCCTTCATTTTGTCAATTCATTTACTCTTATAAGTATTTCTATTAATCATACGCACTTATTATTCATATTTCTTTATTTTTTTGTATATTATGTGTTATTATTTATGTGTATAAATTTTTATATTATGTAGGTTTTGTATTATATATATGTATGCTATTATTTTTATTATGTAGGTTTTGTATAAATTTTTGTAATGAAATAATTTTATATATTTATGACTATGATTTAAGGTTGGTTTTTAATTTATTTATTTTTGTTAATATGAAATGGGAAATACATTATTCAACAATATGATGCTCATTAAAAATTTATGTTTGAAGTAGTGTAGTTATTTAAAAAAAATATTAAACATCACAAAATTGTTATATAAATTTCGTTTTATAATCTTAATTTTTAAATCAACTCAAATGATGTGGCATATTATTATTAGTAATTAAAATCAATCTCATATAATTATATTTATGTGTATATATTTGTTATGTTTGGTTTTTATGTATTTATTTTTATATAATGTTTTGATAAATATTCTAATAATTAGGGAATTCATATATAATAATATCTAAAATATATTGGTTGGATACATATTTAATATGCTTAATGTAATTAATAGAAAACGGACAAATCTTGGATGTTAAAATGTAGAATTAAGTAGGATTATATTTCTAGAGTTGAAAGTTTCTTGGGATTTACTTGTAGAAATAGTAATAATGAAATTAATATAATTTGATACCCATGTGATAAATGTAAATGTTGACGAGGTTAAGTATTATCTTATCCGTAGTGGTATTCTTTTGAGTTATAAATGTTGGTATTATCATGGAGAAAATATTGATATACTCATGGGAAAGAGATAAATAAGAATGTGAGTGTATTATATACATCTTATCATAATGTACAGACAGAAAATATATTTCATGGTCTTGAAGATGAACTACATGAGAATGATCCTGAAACATTTAAAAAACTTCTAGAAGATGCCGAAAAACTATTGTATTTAGAATGCAAGAAATACACTAAAATGTCGGGATTGATTTATTTGTACAATGTGAAGGTAAAAAATGGTTTTCTGACAAGGGATTCACAAAATTACTAAATCTACTAATAGATATGTTTCCTAAAGGTATTGAATTGCCATCTTCAATGTATGAAGTGAAGAAATATCTTAGTCGATTTGGAATAGAATATCATAAGATTCATGCTTGTTTAAATGATTCCATTCTTTATAGAAAAGACTATGAAACATTAGATGATTGTCCGATGTGTAAAGAATCGAGATGGAAGTATGCTACAAATGAGACAATACCTAAGAAAGGCATACCCGTAAAGGTTCTTTGGTACTTTCTTTCGATTCCTCGCTTTGAAAGGTTGTTAAAAAGCAAAGAGACATCAAAGAAATTGACTTGGCATTTAGATAATCGATCTGATGATGGGATACTACATCATTCTTGTGATTCTCTAAATTGGAAAGTAGTAGATAATTTATCCCCTCAATTTGCATCTGATCCGCGCAATCTTCGACTTGTAATTGCTGCTGATGGAATTAATCCACACAGTTCCCTTAGTAGTAGATATAGCTTTTGGCCATTTATTATGGTAACATACAACCTTCCTCCCTAGTTGTGTATGAAAATAAAATTCATGATGTTAGCATTATTGATCTTAGGACCGAAATAACCTGGTGTTGATATTGATGTATATTTGCAGCCTCTGATAGATGATTTAAAGACATTATGGAATGATGGTGTAAATGTTTACGATGCACATAAAGAAGAACATTTTAACTTGAGGGGGGTTCTTTTATGGAAAATTAATGATTTTCCAACCTATGGGAACTTATTAGGACATTCAAAAAAAGGTTATATGGGATGCCCTATATGTAGTGATGGCACTTCTGTAACTTATCTTTTTCACGAACAAAAGATGTCTTATAGAAGACATAGAAGATTTTTTCCATCTGTACACAAGTTTAGATACCAAAAGAAACCATTCTATTGTGAAGAAGATCATGATCTTGCACCCCAATCTTTGCAAGGTGTTGAGATATTAAGGCAATTGAATGGTATGACATTCAAATGATATGGAAAGATGAAAAAAAGAATACTCACTAATGGAGGGAAACGAAAGAGGTCAACTAATAAAATGGGTGAAAATGAAAATGTTACTGAATCAGTAGATTATGGTTGTTGGAATAAAAAATCAATATTTTGGGATTACCTTATTGGAAAGACCTACACATTCGTCATATCTTAGATGTCATACATATTGAGAAAAATGATGGAGTACAGATACAAAAGTAGTTATTCCATAAGTTTATGGGCACTAAAACTCAACCAACCCAAGTAACAAATCGAAGTTACACTTGACTTCATATTTAGAACTCATTATAGCATTAAAAATACCAACTTGATTCCAGATAGCTTCATATTTATAGATAAAAGATTAATACAATGCTAATATTATTTTGAAGGAATAAGGTTATTATTATATCACTCTGGTGTCGATGTGATAATCTTTTTTACTAATCTTTTAACATATATAAGTTATTTTTTGTGAATTCATGATATTACATTCTTATTTTGAATTTAATTACACATAGTTTTTTGGTTGGAACAAGTGGGGCTATGATATGCAAATTGTTCATGATTTTATGAGAAGAATGGACATAACACTTGGTTCAAATTATAACATTAGGAGAAGAATATGATGATCTTGAATAACCTAGGACAACCCTATGGTAATTTTTATAATGGTTTAATTTCTGCATTCCTGTCTCTGAAATTTAGACTACTTGTTTGATGGATGTTTGCGTTCTCATGTATTTAGGAGAATGAATTGTTATGTGGACCAGCTGTTTTTTACCCAAACTTCATCTCATCTCTCTTGCCTAGTTTTCTGGTCATTATACTAGTGATTCTAAAAAAACCAAGCTTCCTCTCCTTCAAATAAAGTGGAAATATCACAAAATCCATGACAAAAGAGACGATATCATTTTATTTGTAATTTAAGTTAAATATATATGTATTATGTATAAATTATTTTTTTGTAATTAATTAATATTTAATTTTTCAATTATTTGTATTATTTAAACTATTTGTTAAACAGATTTTGGTTTTTTCTATTATTATGTGATTGAATACATGTTTTGAATATAATTAAAAATTAGTAAATTTTGTAAAAGAAAAATTAAAAATTTAAAGTCACAACATTTAAAGTCGGTTAATAACCGACTTTAAATGTCTGTTTTGGTATAGTGAGTTAAGAAATCTTTTTCAATAGTGGAATAATTAATTAGGAATCATTGAGTGTTTTGTTAGCATAATAAATGACATGTAAGCACTGATCCACTCTTTGACCCAAAATAGCTTCTATAGCAAAATAAGAAGCATCACACATTATCTCAAAATGGTGGACCAATTAGGTGTCATAATAATAGGGCCAAAAGTTAATTTATCTTTCAAATATTAAAGGTATTAAGGCAAACATCATTAAAATTAAAATAAATATCTTTTGACAACAAGTTACATAGGGGATAACTTATTTTAGAGAAATCTTTAATAAATTTCCTATAAAAACTCGCATGTCCTAAGAAGCTCATAATCCCATTAACATATGTAGGGGTGATAGTTTAGTAATTAACCTAATTTTTGCCTTATTGACTTCAATTCTTTTGTTAGAAATTATGTCCTGGCTTAATCCCAAGTTGGACCGTAAAATGACTTTTTTTCAACTAAGTGTCAGGTTACATTCAATGCTACGTTCTAAAACTAAAGTCAATTTATATAGGAAATCATCAAATGAGGTTCCAAAAACTGAAAAATATCCATAAATACCTCAATGAACTTTTCAACCATTGTTGAGAATATTGACATCATACATCTCTAAAAAGTGGTGGGGTAATTGCATAACATTAATGACATCCTCCTTAAAATGAATGTCCCTAATGAACATGTGAAGGTTGTCTTTTCCTAATTCTCAAGTGCAATGGGTACTTGATAATAACCTAAAAGATCATCTAGAAAATAGTGAACAAGTTTAGTTTTCCAAAGTCTGTACACATTTTCTATCATGTGATTGTCCTAGGGGATGCTAACTTATTTTTCTCATTTTTAACAACTATTGTTCTAGTTTTCTTAAGTATCATATGAATCGAACTAACCCACATATTGTCAATAATTGGATAAATAACTCTTACTTCTAAAAGTTTTAGAAACTCCTTTTTAACCACCTATTGTATGATTAGGTTTTTTTTCTCATTTGGGCCTCTATCACTGGTTTAGCATTTTCTGTTAAATTAATCTTATGGATAGACATAGCTGGACTAATGCCTCTAATATCCCCAATACTTCAACTTATTGCTTTCTTGAATTTCTTAAGCATCTTAACAATTTCTATTTCTTGGGTTTTGGTCAAAGTGGATGAAATAATGAACGAGTAGGTATCCCCTTCTCCTAAAAACACATATTTTAGGTACTCAAGTAACTCTTTAAGTTTTAGCTTAGGTGGGTCTCTTTTCCAAGAGGGGAATCAAATAAATCTAAGGGTGTATTGGATTCATCTATAAATGTGGCACTATCTAGCATATCATAATACCCCTTAGTTCCCTCATCTAAATATTCTTCTACCTTTCCACCTATAAGAACTACTTCCAATTTGTCTTCCAATCTCTCATAATAGAAAAGTGTTATGAACAATTATATCTATGAAATCAATATTAAAATACTCATCAATAACATAGATAGAATAAATATGTGAAGAAATAAAAACTTTAAAATGAAGTCTCTCCTAAGATCGTCATTATCAACATCTTATCTTGGACATCAATAATAGTCTTGGTAGTGGCTATGAATGATGTACTAAGAAGTATTATACGTTCCTTGTCCAAGGATGGGTTTTCTTGCATATCTAGAACCACGAAATCAACATGTATTATTAACTTGTCTACTTTTACAAGCAAGTCCTTAACTACTCCCTTCAGATCTTTAATAGATATATCTACAAGTTGAAAGGAGATGGTTGTAGGTTTTAAATCTCCCAAACCTAGTTGCAAGAAAATAGAGTAAGACATCAAATTAATACTAGTACCTAGATCGAGCATGGCTCTAGCTACCTTCCTATCTCGCATAGTTATGTTAATGATAAAACTTCCTAGATCTTTCAAATTTGGGTGTAGATTATGCTAAAGTATAACACTAGCAATTTTTGAAACCACAACTCTCTCATTAAGCTTGTACCTCATCTTCGTAGGGTTTAATTCCTTGAAGAACTTTGCATAAGAGGTAACATTCTTGATCACATCTAACAAATGTAAATTTATGTTAAGTTTAGAAAGCAAAGCAAAAAGATAATAGAATTTTTTATCTTGCTTTGATTCTTTCAATCAATGTGGGAATGGTATTGGTGGCTGATGTGGTTATAATGACTTTTATATTTTAGGAAGGTTAGTTGACCTCCTATTTCCTTCCTCATAAGGCCTATCCTATTTGGCACTTGTCTTTCCACATTCTTGGGAGACTATATTTTCACCTTTTATATTACCTACACTAGATGGTAAATCACTGAAATCTTAGGTAAAATTTTATTCAACCCCTTACCATTTTGAGGATTGTGACACCCTTCACTTGTTCTGTTTGACTAGGTAGCTATCATTTTTTGTGCTTCTATATATGCTCTACTAGCTACCCCATTTGAACTTCAACCTTTTTTACTGAAGTCTCTAAGGAATCTAACTTCTAATTACTCGTCATCTGGTTATCCTTACCAACTTGAATAAAAGCATTCAAGTTATTCTCTAAGGTTGGCCTATTAGATTGAATGGGTAGGTAATGTTTGTTCATATTTGGTCTTTGTATTTAGTTTTGGGCATATGTTGGGTTATTGTTTGTTTTTCATGAAAAGTTAAAGTGATTTTGCCACCATGATTATGAGTGTTGGGAAATGGATTATTCTTGGGTCTAGGTTGGTACTCTTCATAAGATTAGTTTCCTGAATGGTATCTACATTGAAATCACCTACAAAAGAACAAACAATACCACTATGCCCAAATATACCACAAACTTGACATAAATAATTTGAGATATTTCTGGTAGTGAGAAGTTACACTTGATTAGTTAATTCTGCAAGTTGCATGGTCATTTCGCTTCTTGAGCCTATCTTATTGACACCTATTCTTATTTTTCTATCACTTTGTTGTTGGGATTTAGTAGCCAACATCTTATATAGCTCATAAGTTTCATCTGTCATTTCGCTTCTTGAGCCTATCTCATTGATACCTATTCTTCTTTCTCTATTACTTTGTTATTGGGAATTAGCACCCAACATCTTATATAGCTTATAATTCTCCTTTGCTATATTTTCTCCTATAGCTTTTCCTATAGCAATATTAACCATGTACTGATACTATTGTGTTAATACATCATAGAAAAACTAGTTTTGTAGCTACTACGGGTAGTTGTGCTATGGGCATTGAATCAAAAGGAGCTTGAGTTTATCCCTCAAGTTGGTAGTTTTCTGATGGGAATAGAACCTTGATAACTGCATTTTATATAGTTATTTTTACCTATTTTATTAATTATAATTGCTATGTTCTTTCTATTTTTAGTTAATTTTAGTTTAATAAATTAATATTTATTGTTTTTTATATATTTTAAGAAAATTAAATAAATTGTATCGAAAACGTACTTAATTGCAAATTTGTGTCCAAAAATATAATTTCAAATAAAAGAGTGCTTAATTGCAATTAATAAAAGTTGAAAATATAATTTAAATTAAAGTCGGGCTTAATTTCAATTATTAAAAGTTTAAAATTTAATTTAAATTAGAAAATGGGCTTAATTGTAATTAAAGAAAGTTTGAAATATAATTTGAATTAAATTTGTGGGTCAAAATGCAATTAAGGAAAGTTTTAATTAAAGCGCATGTGAGAAGAAGCCATGCACCCAAATGCAAGCGCGCACCACGGACCGTCCGATCAGAAAATAAACGGCTAGATGCGCGCGTTACAAGTGCACCCGACCAACGCGAGTGGGTGTAGAACTCCTCTATCACGCGGCTCGGTGCCCGAGTGGGGCCCACCTGCCGCGCAGGCCAGCGTGCAGAGTGGGACCCACGTGTCGGACGCCGTGCAGGCCCTCTCCCCCACCTTTGCGCGCCCTTTTCCCGTGCAGTCGATCCACGTGCGCCCGATTATTCAACGAACCAGAATATGCCACGTGTCCAACTCTATCTAGCCGCCAATAATTTGCTGACACGTGTCATGTTCCAATGAGCGCGAACGAGCAGGATCACGCCCGCGTTGCAGCCGTTGTCTCCCGTGCGACATTCCTTCGTGCGCCCGTTTCCCGCAGCCAATGAAATGCTGCCACGTGTCCGCATTAAATCCTTGCGGCGAATCAGGCACTGACACGTGGCATGCACTTTGAATTTAAAAAAAAATTAGAAACGGTGCCTATGTCACGCGTGAATTATAATAATGTTTTCGATATCGAATTTCGAAACGCATCGATTTTATTTTCGAGGGAATATTTTTTTTACTCGTTTTTGAAAAGAAAAAAAAAGAAATGTAATATATTAGATGTATTTTTTTAGCTATAAATAGGAGATAAAATGATAGTTTTAAAAAGTTTTTTTGGAGTTTTTAGAGAGTTTAGAGTTTGTAATTTTTGTGTTGTTTGTGTGTTGGCTGTGGAACACGCAGAAGCCATTTTTGGCTTTTGTTGTGTTCTGTGTGTGCCAAATATTTTCGTATTACATGTTTTAATTTTTCTTTCTTCTTCTTCTAATTTTTCTATATCTGTTGTAATTTTTTTTTAATTTATGAAGTAATTTAATTTTTCTAGGGTTGCATTTGATCTAAATTTATGAAGCTTTGATTTTAAATATTTTTGATAGATTTATAAGACGATCGATTTGTTCGTTCTATTTTGTGCTTAATGCTTTTTGATTATTTACGAATCTTATCAAAACGATCTGTGGCACATAAATAAACTTGGAAGAGGCATTTGTGTATATTGCTCGTAAATAGAATGATATGTATGATGAAGGATAGGAATATACCCTAATTGTTTGTGTGGCCATTTGAAAACTTAGAACTTAATGAATCTTATTAAATTAATTCTCATAGAGATATAGTGAATTAATTTAACGAGGTATGTTTATACGGAGCTCGAAAGAGATGTATGAATAAAAATAGAAGTTTTTGGTTGACAAATTAAATGTACTAAAAAAATATAAATCAAAAGAAAATAACATGATTTGAGTGGATTAGTTTGATGAAAAATTGCAATCCTAGATTTCTTTTATTTTCTTATTAATTTTTTTAAAATCAACGATTGTTTTGAATAAAATCAGAGGGAAACAATTTTAGTACTCAACAAACTGTAGTAGCAAATCTCCGTGGGAACGATCTTTACTTACAAATTTTATTACTTGTGACCGTGTATACTTGCACGTTTTTATGTTCTCCAAAAGAGACAACAAACCTACCTATAAACTTATTGTAGGTTACCTCCCAAGTAGTTAAGGAACTCGATTGTAGAGTCATGAACTAAGACTTAACTCTATCCTTAAGTGTGTAAGAAAAATAACTCATCCTAAGTTAGTCTTCATTAAGTTTCTACAATGCAAATGTTTGCACAGTAGCATAAAAATCTTTAATAAAATTTTGAATGCTCTTCATTAAGGATACCATGAAAGGATGACAGCATAGAAAAATGAATATTTTTTTAATTTATAATTCTTTAAAGCCTCTCACATTTGTATGCAAGAAGTAGTAGTGCTAATGATTGGTCTTGCATACTCCTTTATCATTATCTGCCTATTTCAAGCATCACCTATATCTACTTGCACTTGAGGTTTTTTTTCCTCCTTCTAAGTATCAATATCCAAATTTTTTGAAAGATGTTTATTCCTTTGGATTTTGTCAATAAAAGATTTGAGTTCTTTTCTCAAAGATCTATCTTTTGTACACATAATAAAAACAAAAATCAAGCTAGAAGAGAACTTAACACTAAATTGAGCACAATCAGAAATATAAACAAAAGAAAAGAAAAACAAACAACTAAATAAATTTAAACACTTGAAAAATTACAAATAAAAATAAAAGTAAATAAATAATAAATATAAAATAAACATAAAAAACCAAATAACAAAAATAAATAACCAACTAGAATAATAATAAATAAACAAAAATCTAAACAACACATGAATATTCATAAAAAAATAAAATCACGAATATTTATAAATTTTTTTTTAAGAATTTTGATAATAAAAAACTAAAACTCTATTCTACCACGATAATAGCATCAAAAACTTGGTGTACAAAAATAATAGCATCAAGAGGAATTGCATAGTTTTTAATAATTCATTAAATTTCTTAAAAAATTAAATAAATTTGAAAATAAAACATAAATCTTCTATCACAATGATTGGATTTTTGAAAATATTAAACTAATGATAAAATAATTAAATTAACTAAAGATAGATTTGGCTCAAATAAATTCAAGGTAGATATATATATAATAATCAATGAAAAATTAATGAAAATATTTACCCAGTTAACCATGTTTATTTAAAGATATTTAGGTTAATTAAGTATAAATCTAGATTATTGATTTTTTCTTTTAAATATGAAAAATGTCTTCGGTCGGGAACATCCTTCTTTGTTAATCAAATTAATTGATGCCTTCAATTGAGATCATTAACTGATTGATTAAATTATGCCTAATGTTTAAGGAAATAACAAACCATTTAATTCAATGCCTTTGGTTAGGTCACCAAGTTAAACTTCTATTAAGTTGTCCAAATTAGATCTAGATGATGTGTCTAAAACCTAATTCTTATATTCTAAATCTATTTTGAAAAATAAATTGTTAATAAATTAATCATAAATAAATTTTGTAATGAATCTTGAGTAAAAAAAACAATATGAATTTATTCAATATTAAAAATATTCATCTAAAAAATCTACTCAAGCATGACAACAAAACTAAATTCTTATTATAATAATCACCCAAACATACCATGATCAGTGGATTGAAATCATCAAATTTAAGAAATACAAAAGAGTAATATGAAAATATAAAAATACAAATTAGATCTCAATGCCAAAAATGAATGGATGATGTAACTTACTCCAAAGTTGTGATTGTGATATTCAAAATGATGAGTATTGTGCCTTCGTGCCTAGATCTCCAAAAGATCAACGAAAGTTGAATGATTTAGTTTACAAATAGGATGCACTCTAATCATCGGTAATGCAGTCCAAGATAAAAATAATGTGAAGTCTCAAACCCCAGCACCCAGACTACCACATAACAGAACTAAGTGCAATAAAAGCCTCAATATTTAGCCAAGGCATACACCTCTAACAAGGTAGTGAATAAGTGGTATCCTAACCTACAAGCTTTGTGCTTTCAGAGCTAAGAAAAACAATTATTTCCAAAATATTAATATATTAGCCATATGGTCAAGACCATAACTAACACCAAGAATAACCAATTAGGTTTTCCTATTGCCTTAGAGTTTGCCATAAACCTTGAAAAAGAGCCATAGCTCATAAGCCATACCACCTCAGGTCCAAGAACTATATTAAATTTCATGCATCGTACTTAGGATTGGAAGGCTTCGGTAAATGAGACGATAAATCTCTAACAAGTGATACCTAAATTTTTTCCTAAGTTGAGAACTATCTCATATTTAGACCGCTTGTTCAAGTACTCCATATAAGGGCTGATAAACCAACGTGTTTAACTAAGTAACACTTGGATCAACAATCCACCCCCAACTTAGAAAAATTTCAAACAAACATAACAAGACTCGAACAAAAAATTAAGGCCACGAGCACAAGTTAACATAATTTATATCAGTTTTTGGAGCCAAGAGGAGAGAAAATTACAAAAAAAATTAAAAGGAGATATAACTTTGGTGGAGATTCAAGAGAATATCAGTACAACAATTCAAGAGATTGATTGTATTTCTTCTTCTCCTCCTTTATTCATCAATTTTTATGTCTTTCTTTATGAAAAATTATAAGTTTTATGAACAAATTATGTCTAGTTAATTTATTAATTTATGGGTCTTATGAACTCAATTTTCACCATATGATGATCTAATATTTTATCCCAATTATGATTTCAATTTAATTATATTATTTAATCTGATTTTTATGCTATTAATTGTTTGGCCACCAATTGATCTATAGAGACAATTAAATAGATTTGAGAGAATTATTTAATTGTTTGTCTTGATTAAATAACATGCATAGTTTCTAGGCAGAGATGTATAATTCTTACTTATGTAATCCATAATTGTTGAAATTAAAAAGTAGTATACAATTTAATTGACATGAGAGTGCGATTAGGTTAATTATTATATGATGTGTAGTTTACTTTGGAGATAAATACGTACTAGGTTAGATTCATTTGATCACATAATTAATTGATAATTATATGAGAGGATTTTATTTATTTATATGTTTAAAAAATTGGGAGATTAAGTATTCCTAGATATTTTCTCATATATCTTCTTAGTTTCCAAATCTGATTTAATTAACTATTTTTATTTATTTTTAGTTCTTTTAATTTTGTTTCATTAAAATATTAAAACACAAAAAAATTGATTTTTATTTCTTTTGTTTTAAAAATTGGTTTCTAATAATACAATCTCCATGAGAATGATATTTTCTAATCATTATATTACTTGTTGCTATACGAATACTTGCGTATTTATTGAACACAATTTGTATGTTGATCAAGTTTTTGGCACCATTGCTGGGGATTATAAATATTAAAAATTAATTTTTTTATTTTATTTTTATTTAGTTATTTATTTATTTGAGTTAATACCTTTATTTATTTTTAATTTTTATTTAGTTTTAATTTAAACATATCCTTTAATACGATTAAAAATACATTTGAGTCGGTTGCTTGAAAAGAGTTCGTAAGGAAGAAATTTTGCATTTAGATCACAAAATTGAGCGTACTTTAAGATCAATAAGAAAAGAACAAGTTAACACCCAAGTGGAAGAAATGGCTAATCGATTAGAAATAAACAAAAATGGGCTAAATTTGAACAATCAGATACCTATAATAGATGATAGGGATAAAACTATGAATAAATATGTAAAACCTATGTTGGAAGGGCTAGATAAGTATTATAAGGCCAAACATATAATCTAATCAATTTGAACAAAAACCAATGATGTTTGAAATGCTATAAATAGTTGAACAATTCAGCAAATTACTAACAGAAAATCCTCATCTTCATCTCATATTGTTTATTGAAATTAGAGATTCATTCAAATTTAGTGGTGTGATCGAAGAGGCATTTATGCTTCAATTTTTCTCTTACTCTTTGCAAGACCTTGCTCGAGCTTGGCTAAACTTTTTGCCACCTTATTCCATTACAACTTGGAATGATTTGGCGGAGAAATTCTTGATGAAATAATTCCCACCAAAAAAGAATGCCAAGTTTTGGAATGAGATTACCTCTTACTAATAATACGAAGGAGAATCCTTATATGAAGTATGGGAAAGATTCAAAGAGTTGTTAAGGAAGTGTCCTCACTATGGTATCTCTCATTGGATCCAAATGGAAACTTTCTACAATGGTCTAATGCACCCACTAATGGAACTTTCCTAGCCAAATCTTACAATTAAGCTTATGATTTACTTGAGAAAATGGGTAGTAATAATTATCAATGGCCAATGAACAAAACAATATCCATAAGAAGAATAGCCATAATGCATGAGGTGAATGATGTCACGTTACTTACAGCTCAAGTGTGATCTTTAGTTAATCTTTTGAAGGTTCAAAACTCGCCAACGAGTATAAACCAAGCCCAAGATTCATGGGTGTCTTGTGTGTTTTATGGAGGACCTCATTTATTTGATAATTGTCCAAATAATCTAGAATTAGTATTCTATGTGGGTATATGAATCAAAATAATAATCCATACTCGAACATATATAACCCAATATGGAGACATCATCCAAAGTTCTATTGGAATAAGAAAAATCATTGTGGTAATCAATTCAACCATCAATTATTTCCACCACCTAGTTTCCAACCACCATAACAGTCACAAGCCTAAAAAAAAGCCACCTACTAGGACAATACAAATGCTTTAATAGGGATGAAAGACTTCATCCAATTAGTAAATACAAAAGCATCCACTCAAGAGGCTTTAATTCATAATTTAGAAAATCAAATGAGGCAAATTTCTCATACCATAAGTCAAAGGCCTCACATAACCTTCCAAGTGACACAATTATAAACCCAAGTACAGAAGTTAAAAAGCATTGCAACACAATAGCCTTAAGGATTGGTAAAACTCTAGAGGAGGAAGATAAGACTCAAAATGATGAGGAGAACCATGAAACTAAAAAGGATGAGGAGAATTATGAGACTAAAAAGGATAAAGAGGCACCAAAAACAAACAAGAATGAGAAGGAATTAGTGGATAAAAAGAGAGTAATGGAAAGAAAATAATTCAGCCAAAAAAGGTGAGCTTACAATGAGAGTGCAAGATGAACAAGTAACATTTAAAGTTTTTAAAGCATCTAAACCCTCTCATATTGACAATGCTAATAAAAGCTTTAACATAAATGTTACTAATTATGAAGAAAACTTAAAAGAATTTATTGAGTTTCCTACACTTAAGACTTTACACATGATGCTATGAACAAGGACATAAAGTCACCAAAAAATAACTCAACCTACTTTAACTTTTAAAGTATGGAATCAAAGGTTGATATTGTGAACTGTAACACGTATCTTATTCCTAATGGATGGTGCTATTAATCTTCATCTTTTTCATCTTAGCCCTTAATCTGAAGTTGATTTGATAGTCCAAATTCCAATTAAGCAATATTTAACCCTTAATCACCCCATAAAACTCTAATGAGTTGTAATTAACATAATTTTTATCAGTTTTTGGAGCCAAAAAGACATGCAATTTTAGTGGAGATTCAAAAGGAGATTGGTACTATAATTCAAGATATTAATTGTATTTCTTCTTCTTCTCCTTTCTTTATCAATTTTGATGACTTTCTTTATGAAAAATTATGAGTTTTATGAATAAAATTATGTCTAGTTAATTTATTAATCTAGGGTTCTTATGAACCCAAATATTACCATATGATGATCTAATATTTTACCCCAGTTATGATTTTAATTTAATTATATTATTTAATCTCATCTTTATGCTATTAATTATTTGGCCAACAATTGATCTATAGAAGCAATTAAATAGATTTGAGAGAATTATTTAAATTTTGTCTTGATTAAATAACATGCATACTTTCTAGGCACAGATGTATGATTATTATGTATGTGATCTATAATGGATGAACTTAATGAATAGTATGCAATTTAATTGTCATGAGAGTGTCATTATGTTAATTACTATATGATTTGTAGTTTATTTGGGAGAGGAATACATGCTAAATTAGATTTAATTGATCATGTAGATGTTGGATCTGTAATGAAGAAGGACATTATGCCAACGAATATCCAAGCAGACTTCAACATAAAAATGAATTTTCACAAAAAAGTAAAAATCTTGGAAGAAGCTTTCAAAATGGAATTAGAACCAATCAAGGAATTTAATATAGATTATACTTATAGTATCTATCTATTGGAAGAAATTGAGGAAGAGATAACTGACTCAGAATATGAACACCAAAGTATGAATATTCTTCATCAGAAGATGAATAATTTGTATAGTATTACAAATCCAAATAGTACTTACATTAAAGTAGAACCAAAATTTAAAGGATATATCATTTATCATTTACATGCATATATAGATACATGAGCTAGTATGTGTGTAGCTAATAAATATGTATTTCCAAAAGACAACTGAAAATAAGCGTCAAAAGTTGCTAATAATAATACAATAAATCTTAATAAGGTATTAAAAGATACTAACATAATAATAGGAGGAGAAAAGATTCACATTCCTACCATATATCAACAGGAAACAAGAGTTTATTTATTAATAGAAAATAATTTCCTAAACTTATATCAACATTTCACAAGATATTTCGGCAAAATAAGTCTCACAAATTTAGAAGGAGATACCATCTATGTCTCAAAAATAAGAAAAACTTTAATTGTCTCAAACTCAAATTTTATGCAACAACATAAAAAGCGAAAACGTGTTGAGATAGACCAGCAAAAACCTTACTTAGAAAATATTTCATTAGATATAGAAGAGAAATAAAACTCTTTCCTCAATTAAATACAAGAAGACAAAGCTCTAATAGACATCATAAAACTATTAAAAATAGCCAGTTCAAAAAATCCTTTTGACCCCAAAATTAATAAATCTAAGACAATAGTCAACATAAAATTAAGAAATCCTAATAAGGTCATAAGAGTAAAACCAATTATTTATACTCTAAAAGGCAAGATTGAATTTGGAAAACAAATTCAAGAACTTTTGGAATTAAAAGTTATAATACCAAGTAATTCACCTTACTCTAGTATACCATTTTTAGTTGAAAAACAAGCCGAGAAAAGAAAATGAAAAAAGACAATGGTAATAAACTTTAAAACATTAAATAAAGAAACCAATGATGATGGATACTTTATTCCAAAAAAGGAAGAACTACTATCATTAATAAAAGGAAAGAAATATTTGTAGAGTTTTGATTGCAAAAGTGGATTTTGACAAATAAGATTGGATGAAGAATCCCAAAAACTAACAGCATTTAGTTGCCCCCAAGGAAAATTCCAATGGATAGTTATATCATTTGGATTAAAACAAGCTCCAAAAGTAGTACTTGTACAACAAAAAAATAAATATTTAGGGTTGGAAATTGGAGATGGAAAAAATAATTTACAATCCCATATACTAAATAATATTCAAGGTTTCCCTAGTGAATTAAAAGACAAAAACCAATTACAAGGATTTTTAGGATGTTTAACATGTGCAGAAGCATACATCAAGAAACTTGTAGAAATGAGAAAACCATTACAAGAAAAATTGAAAAAAAATCATATCTGGAAATGGATAGAAAAAGATACTTTATATATGGATAGAGTAAAAGCAAAGGTAAAAAATTTACCAACTTTATACCATCCTAGGCCATATGATAAGATGAAAATTGAAACAGATGCTTCACAAGAATATTAGGGAGTAGTTCTTAAAGCAAGAGTAGATGACAAAGATGAATATCTTTGTAGATATACTTTAGGATCTTTCCAAGGTTCAGAATTAAATTACCATAGTAATGAAAAAAAATATTTAGCTATCAAAAAAGCCATTAAGAAATTCACAATATATGTTATAAGCTCAAGATTCATTGTTAGAACAGGATAACAAGAATTTTGGTTATTTCTTAAGAACTAATATTGTAGGTGATTACAAACAAGAAAGATTAGTTAGATGGCAACAATAGTTCAACTATTACAATTTTGATATTGAACATCTTCCGAGCCATAAAAACAACATAGTAGATGTTTTTACCAGAGAATTAGCACATCTAACTATTTTTATGCTTTCAAGAATGGAACATCTTGACATTAAAATCAAGATAAATGAAATGGAGATAAGAATTCTACAGGAACAACTTGAGCTACTATATCTCAAGAAATCTCTTATGGAGATAGGAAAGAAATAGGAAGAACTTAATTGTTAGAAACAACCTCTAGAGACCAGAAGCTCAAAAGAGGAATTTTCATTAAAAATTCAAGGTGAAACTTGTAACGATAAAAAGGAACACTACTACAATACATACATATAGTCTCATAAATTTAGCCTCGGGTTTTTTAAAAACCGAGGCCATAAGGTTTTAGCCTCGGTTATTTAAAAAAAGAGGCCATAGACATATCCTATTAATTTTTTTTCCTTTACACCAAATTAACACCAATTTTTTTCTCTCTTTTTCTTTCTTTTTACACCAAATTAACACCAAAAAATTTATCATTTTTTTATGCTTCCCTTTTTTCCTCTTTTTTTTTTCCTTTTTCCTTTTTCCTTTTTTCTTTTTCTTTTTTTCTTTCTTTTTTTCCTTTCTCGGCCCTAATATATCCTAGGGTTTTCGTATAGAGCATATATATATATACTTTCTTTTCAGAGATGATCAATTGACCCTTTCCAGTTGTCGCTCTGCGTCTCGTCTCTCGTCTATCCTTGTCTCGACGTCCATCCTCATCTCGCCGTCCATCCTCGTCTCGCCGTTCTCGTCTCGCCGTCCTCGTCTGGCCATTCTCGTTCCTTTGTTTCTTTTTCCTCCTCGTGCGTTAGATATGTATTTCCTCATCGTGTGACTAATCTGATCTTTGAATTCACTCTAGCTGAGGTACGTATATTCAAATTTTGTTTATTAGGTAATCATCCCATGGATGGTTTGTGTCTTATTTTCCCTCCTGCTGCAACATATGCTCTTTGTTTGCCAATATGTCATTATTCCTTGTTTGTTGTTTTGTCTCAGCGATGAACCCATTATTGAAAATTCTTGTTTATAATTTTTGGGATGATTTTGATCTGATTAATGGAACCCAGGTTTTAATTTTTGGGATATCATATCAGTACTCTTTGTTTTAGTTTACATTGAAGTTGTAATCTCTAGTCATGTTGGCTCTTTTTTGTCTGATAGATTTTTCTTAGTTCTCATTATACTGGACAAGATCTAGATCCAAAGTTTAGAGCTGGTGAACCTTGGAAGAAGGTATTTGGCCCTATTTTTATTTATCTTAATTCTACTCCAATGGGTGATAACTGGTCTGAATTTATGAAATCCTATAGTTTAATCCTCGGCTGTTTAATCTTGAGAGAAGTAAATTCATTTTACTATTTGAGTTCTCATATAAATTCTTATGTTATGATAAAAAAAAATATAAGTTCTGTTGTTGATTATAATTTTTTTTGTTTATACTATTGCAGTGACATTTTGCCAGCAATTGATGTATTCTCTGGCCATATATTGGTAGGGGGTAAGTTAATGCTCATTCTTCATTTTTCTTTTATTAGCTTTAGATGCAAATGTCATAAGTCTTGTACAACTATGTTGGTTAAACGTGTGTTACTACTAGAGGTTGTTTATGATGTTCTTTGGCTTCAGTAGAGGGTAAATACCCTTTAGCTCTCTCATTATGATAAGGCTATTTTTGATCATAAATTTCAATTCTTATTCTTGAATTTGGTTCCTATCCCAAGTATGGTATCTTATTTCGTAATTTTTTTGGTTTGTGCAGAAAGTATATATGTATTTCAGGGGTACAAATGAGATTATTTTATTATTGTGATCCAATTACCCTTCGAATTATATTATCTTTTCAGGCTGATTTTGCATATACATGCATGTCTCCTATTACAATTGTTATCACTGTAAGTATAAGTTTGACAGGATAATGAGTACACCAAAATTCAAATACATATTAAGATATTAATTGTAGTGTTCCATCAACAACTGATGTTCTATTATAGCTTCACGTTTTTGGTTTAACATTCAAAATGAATGCTTTGATTGATATAGATATTCTTGTAGGGGTCTTCTTTATACGTATTCAAGGAAGAAATGGTGATATTGTCAACTTTGCGAGGCAGCCATTTTCCTCTATTCGATCACCATACTCACCTTTTCTCATCCTCTCGTCTCCAAGGTACGATCTTTGTGGATTTTGTGTCCAAGTTATATCTCTTATGAACTTAGAAATTTTTTTTTAAGTTGTAGAATCTGGGTTTTCTCTTATTGCAATTAAAGATTTATAATGTGATTTGTAAACAAGCTGTTGATCAATCATTGAAAGCCTATGAGGTAAACCGGATTTAACCTACAAGCTCCTTTTGCGCTTTATTTTTGTTACTTCTCTATCTACTTGTTCACAATATATGATACTATGTCATGTTTGGCTCAGTTTGTAGATACAAGTGTGTTGTCACATTTGTCCTCCTTTTATTGCTTATAAGTGCTGGGACAATCTTTCTAGCTTATATCACCATCTTTGCACTGATCTATACAGGTATGGAAAGGTCAGTCCTCATCGCATATTTGCTTCATCTTGGAATTCAGGTATTGAATTTACATTTTAGTTATATCAGTGCTTACTAAGTTTCTGGTGATACATTGATATATCAATCCTTTGTGTGATAGGCTTCAAAATCCTCTCGTGATACATTTTAGCTTGCTTGCTATGCTATGCTATGTTAGACTGTGTTTTGAATCTATTGTGAACAGTTTTTATGGTTCATTCTTATTTTATCTACTGTTATTTCTATTGTACATTGTGTTTATGGTTCATTCTTATTTTATTTGTTGTTACCAGCGCAGCAAGCACACCAAGCACTAGGCGCATCAACAAGACTGTGGCAAGAAGCGACCACGCAGCAGCGCACTAGTGCACTCAGTGGCACCAAATAAGACCACACACCAGGGCACCAGGGCACCAGGCAATAGGCACACTGTTTTGAGTCTCAAAATAGATAAAAATAAATAATATACTCAAGTTATTTATATTATACACTGTGTTTATTAATTTTTAATATATAATAAACTCTCTAATGTAATTATACTTTTAATTTTACTATACTATGATTTTTAATATTGTTTTTAATAAATTTATTGTAATTTATATTGATTTAATTTTTAATATTGTAATTAATAATTGTATTTTTTTAATTTATGTATACCCTATGGCCTCAGTTATTAGAAAAACCGAGGCCATAGGGTGTACCTATGGCCTCAGTTATTAGAAAAAATTGAGGCCATAGGGTGTACTTATGGCCTCTGTTAAAAAACTGAGACCATAGGTTGTTATCTATGGTCTCTCTCACTTAGGCCTCGGTTCTTATAATCGTGGCCATAGATTTATGGTCACGGTTAAAAACCGAGGCCATATGTACTTTTTGTAGTAGTGGAAGAACCTAACAATTCACAAAAAACTTCTAAAACCAAAAAGATCAACTGGGTAGATGAGGCAGAAAAAGAAGAATATAAAAAAGTTTATATGGTCTATAATGGCCCAAAACCAAGAATTTATAACAACTGGGCAGAAGCTAGTAAATCTATTCTAGGAATCAATGGAGTAACTCATAGAGCCTTTACCAACATAATAGAAGCCGAAGGTAGTTATACCAACCACAAAACACCAAAACTAATACCTCCAGAGGAGATAGTAAGAAATTATTTTACAACATTACAACAATAACCAACAACTCCAAGCAGATTGAATTTTTTTGAAAAAATAGCAAGACCTCCAATGCTATTTAGAGAAGTATCTCCTCCAGAGACATCAAAAATGGTAAAGCATTTAGTGCGATTTAGGGAGATATCCCCTAAAAATACTCTAATAATTGAAGATGAGAAGGAGCAATATAGAAACCTCAGCAAATCACAATGGTTGAGTCTCTTTAACTTGGCCAAAAAGTCTACCTAAAAATATATTGAAGATATGAAGTTCTATACCATAGACAAGGAGTTTCCTGTAGAAAGTAAATTCAATATCTTGGAAGTAATTGATCTAATATTTGTGTATAAAGATTTTCATATAAGACTAATAGAAAATATATATCCAAGAATTAATTTAAGTGAGTCAAATTATTTCCCAGAGAATTTTAAAGGAGCATTCAAGAACTTCATAAAGAAGATTAAAGTATGTGACAAACTTGTCTTTCTTAGATTTTCCAGTTCATTAATGGACTAGAATGAGGAAGGAGGTATTAGTCCCTACCACTTCATCAAGATAGGGATTTCCAACACAAATAGAGAAGTTCCCAAACCAAGGGCATTTCTAGAAAAGGAATTCAATACAAAAGAACTCTATGTACTAAGGGGTCAAATGCTAGGCCAAATTTACTATGAACTCAGGAAGATTGATAATTCTATTGAGATCAAAGTAAATTATTCAACTAGTAAAGTCATCATCATTTCCCACAGTAGCATGGCTTTTTTTTATAAAAAGATGATGAAAAAATTACCAAATTCGAAACCAATTTTAATTGCAATAACTCGAAAATTGGACAAGAAATAAGGAAGGTATTCTGCTTCTATGCCAAAAAAGCCACCAAAGACTGCATATACATTCTCTACATCAAAGACCGAGAAGATGAAGATGTGTCATCATCATCAAAAGAACCATCGACAAAAGATGACAAAAAAGAATAAAGAAAGGAACTATCGAAAGAAAACAATAAAGAAAATAAAGATGTAGACCCTACATCTTAGTCGGTAGCATGTGCCAAGGAAAAAAGAAGTGGATGTCATTTAAAGCAAAAAGCAGATGAATTATTAAAGTAAGGGTAAAATAACAATTTTAGTTATATAAATAGGAATTCTTTGTGCTATAAAAGGAACCTTTATGCTCATTTAAAAAAACACGAATACATAGAAATCCAGAGCTCACTATTGCTAGGAGGGCATTAAGGTTTGAGTAAAGCTAAGGCATAATACGTGTAACAAAAGAAGACGAACTGAATGGAAGATCGTGGTGAACCCATCAAATTCATGTATAATAATTATAAATTTAAGCTAGTTAAGAATCTTGAATGTTTAAATATTTACTTATAATAAGACATGATACTGCTAAAACAAGAAAATGGAAACTGTTTTTAGAAATAAACAACTAATAATTCTAAATAAAATCAAAAATAAAAATATAATTCTATTAGAAAAATTTGATAAAGGTTACCTCTATCATTTAAATGAATACTTTAAAGATGAGGATTATGAAACTTGTCTTGAAAATTTTAAAAGATTTAACACTTTATTAGATATCACTACTATAAAAAGAGGTATTTAAGTCGGTTTGCTGAACCGATTTTAAATGAAATGACTTAAAATTTAAAGTCGGTTCAACGCGTGAACCGACTTTAAATTTTTAATTTTTAATTTTTTACAAAATTTACTCATTTTCTGTTATACTCAAATTAAAACATGTGTTCGATCACTAAATAATAGCATAATTGAAAAACAAAATCTATTTAACAAATAGTTTAAATAATACAAATAATTAAAAAATAAAATATTAATTAATAGTAGAAAAATTAACATGGTATTGTCTTATGTTATTCAATATCATCATATTCTTCTCATAATGTTATAATACAAACCTACATATATAATACAAAAATTTATACACATAAATAATAACACATAATAACAAAAAAATATGAATAATAAGTACCTAGGATTAATAGAAATACTTATAAGAGTAAATGAAGTGACAAAATGAAGGAAATGAAGAAAAAATGGTGTTTTGTAAGTGATAAATGGGTATAAAATTTTTGAGTATTTTGCTCAAAAAAATAGGAGATCTAAAAGATTAGTTAGAGAGGAAGAAAATACACTAACCAGCGTTGGAATTGGTAGTTATAGGCGATCGGAAAATGAGAAAGAGTGGAGGAGAAATGAAAGAGGTTTTGGGTTTTGAGAGTTATGCACTGCTTGGAATAGTTTTTGTCTGGGGAAGAAAGAAGAAAATAATTTATCCATTTGTGTAGCATCGATTCTACGTGTCAACCGATGTTATCCACGTAGGACGTAGCGTCAGTTGACGTGTTGAACCGACGCTACACATGGACGTAGCGTCGGTTCCAGGTGTCAATTGATGCTATGCTACGTGGATAGTGTCGGTTCACCACGTCAACCAACGCTACATCCACGTGTAGTGTCAGTTTGACACATCAACCGACTATACTACAGTACGCTGTGGATAGCGTAGTGTCGGTTGACACCTGGAACCGAAGCTACATCCACGTGTAGCGTCGGTTCGACACATCAACTGACTCTACATCTTATGTGGATAGCGTCGGTTCTACACCGAACCGACTTTAAATTCATTATAAGTTGGTTTTTGAAAAAAACTGACTTTATATATCGACTTATATACCCCCTTTTGTAGTAGTGTATTCACACAGGTTATATTAAAGCTATTACAAGCATCATAAACCATCATGTTTCAAGGAAATTAAAATATTATTTTAGTCAAAAATATGTAAGAATAGAGGAAGATGAATTCAATAATTTAATGTTTGGATACTACTTTTTTGAAGATTATAAATACATTGTATGTACACAAGAAAAACCTATTTGTATACTATGAATAAGACAAAATAATAAATATTCAACACATATGACTTATCAAGATAATACTCTATAAATATTGAATCATTAGTACATAAATTAGAACTAATAGATTTAACAAATGAAGAATAATTTTTAATTTTAAAAGACAATTAATAGATTTAGGATTAGAATTAAGTAATCAACATAATAAAGAACATAATATACTATGCAACTGTAATGAATATATAAGAAAGATTATCAACAAGGTTGATCGGTGCGAAACTACAAGTGTAAATTATCGTAGTTTTATAATAAAGGGATAAATAAAGTATCATCTTCAAGAATTGATAACTTACTTTTGACAAATACCAAAATTATGCTAATCTTAATTTTATCTAGAAAATTCACTCAGGTTGTTGTAATTAAAATTTTAAATAAAATTAATTTAAAGAAAGATGCGCAAAAGAAAATAAAGATAATATTCAAAGATCAAATTAATTGGAAGAAAACTGCTAGGAAATCGATTTCACCTAATCCCTCCCTATGTTTTACTCATCTAGTTAATTGAATTTAATTCTCTCTGTTTGTTACCAATCTCCAAAAATATCCAAATGCCTCTTTCCATAGTCAATTAGAAATAATATTGTTTATTAATTTACATAAGAATATGCAATTTAATAAAACAAGAAATCATTAAGACCAATGATTTTTAAAACTACACAGATTTATACAAGTCTTTCGATCTATATATTTACCTATGCCAAAATATTCCAGATCTATCCTATAATTTCCTCTTTCGATAGTAAATCACAAGACTAAAATCATTTAATTAATGATCAGTTAATTAAAAGCATTAAATTCAGAATAAATCAGATAAACATGAAGAGAAATAATTCAAATTAACATAGAAAATCAAGCATAATTTAAAATTAAATTATATCTTTTTTCTAGAATAAAGATAAATTAATTCATGCAAAAAATTAAATTAAACATAAACAGATTCACAATAATTTTCTAAGAAGAATTGAAAGAAAATTGACTCGCAAAAAGAATTTGTTTCTATGTAGTCTCTCACGTTTTCTTTCTCTTTTTCCCAGTTCTAGCGTTTCTGATTCCAACTTTTTTTTTATATTTTTTTCCTCTATTGTCGCATGTGTTTCTTTTTTCTTTCTTCTAGTCCGTGCCTCCTCTGTTGTCGCTGTGTAATTTTCATTTAAATTTGAGAGTCCTTAGATGATACGCTTCTAAAATTTTGGATATTCATTATCTTCAAATCTATAGTAAAATTTAAATAATAATAATGAAGTTTAAGTTGAAAAATGATAAATTATACCAAATTATGTAAGTCATCATAGGGCAATATTAATCCCCGATTAAAATTTGTATCGATCCGTAAAAATTGGTATCAAAACCAAAAAATAATATTCTAAATAATAATGGATAAAAAATTAATAAGAATAAAAAATACCAATAATATTAATCATAAACTTTACAAGATATTTTAGGTATTTTATAAATCTTAATAAAGATATCTTATCATAAAATAATAAAATAGTATTTTTTAATTAATCAACTATTAAAAATGGTCGTATAAAATAAAAAAAAATTACAGCTAAAAATTAGCAAAAAGTAGCAACTGATTATTATGGCTAGTAACTAATATATATTACATCTATTTTTCTTTTAAAACTAGCTCTAAAAAGCATTTAGAAATCACTTTAACATCTAAAAAAGGGTGGTATTATTTCAATGATAGCACCAAAATAAATTTTTGCTAAAAGGAAAATTTTTCACGCCAAACTCTCCCACACTTTCTCAACTCTCTCGATCTCTTCAGAACACCCTAATTCTC
Organism: Hippophae gyantsensis; assembly: GCA_030763125.1. Taxonomy (NCBI): domain Eukaryota; kingdom Viridiplantae; phylum Streptophyta; class Magnoliopsida; order Rosales; family Elaeagnaceae; genus Hippophae; species Hippophae gyantsensis. Next base: position 55,033,244 of record CM061028.1, read on the forward strand.
CCAATCTCTTCAGACCCCTAAATCTCCCAAGTCTCTTATTCATTCTGCCTATTCCTTTCCTATGGCATTGCCTCTACCATCCTAAATCTCCTTCACACAATCACTACCTTACAACTTCACTCATTCTTCTCTGCTACTTGCTATTTGCGAAGGAATTGACGAAAGTACGTAGTTTGTGTTTTTTATCATGATTTTAAATGGATTTTTTTTAATATTTGATTTTTGTAGTAGATTTTGTTTATTGTTTGTTCTTTTGTGGTGATTTTTAGTGGGTATTGTTTATTTTCATTGCTTTGTTGATTTTTTGTGGGTATTGTTTATTCCATTTCTTTGTTGATTTTGATGGGGTTTGTTTCAACTTTTTATTCCAGATTACTGCAATAAACAATACCCACTAAAAATCAATACCCAATACATTGCAGCTTTCATTAATTTTCAACTTCAAATTATTCTAATGTTTGTTTTACCACCTTTTAAGGTTCTTTATGATTATTCTTTGTTGAGTTAAAAGGAGGACTTGCATATGTGTTATATACCTTTTGGCTTGATTTTACTTGAGTTTGGCTTTGGAGCTGTGATGTGGTTTGTTCCTTTCAATGGTGGTATTATTATTGTTATATAGCTCCTTAGTGAGCAAATTAGAAAAGTCCCACATTGGTTAGGAATGAAGATGGGTGTTGGATTTGGGGCTATAAATAAAGCCTTCCTTCATCATTTGTAAACATCCCAAAATTTGTAAATCTTCCTCTCTTTTGTAAGGGTAATTGATTAGCTCAATTTTGCCCAATTAGTTGTAATTTTGGAGTTCATCCATTTGGAGATAGTGGAAGTGGTCAACGACGCCCGAGGACCTAGGTAACATTTGTACCGAACCTCGTTAAATTTCTGGTGTTATTATTTTTCTGCTTTAATATTTTTGTTTCAATATCTGTTTTAGTTTATTTTAGCATTATATTTCCAATAGCATTATTTTGTCGGGTTAGTTTGAGTTCTATTCATTTAAATCATAAGTGAATAGTTACTACTTAGAATAGGGAAAATATACCCGATTTTCCCAACAATTGGTATCAGAGCCGAAGGTTTTCTACCTAGGCATTTGTTTGTATTCCGTTTGTTTGCTATTGGAATATAGTTGCTAGTTGTTGTAATTTGAAGAAATGGCGGAAGAAAAATTTCTTTCAAACAAAGGCCAGTCATCCACGTCAAGCAGAACTATGGTGATGAATGCAAGGTTCGAGGTGGAGAAGTTTGATGGAACCGGTCATTTCGGCATATGGCAAGGCGAAGTTCTAGATGCTTTGTTTCAACAAGGTCTAGACATCGCAATTGAAGAAGAGAAACCAGATGGAGCAGATGAAGTAGAGTGGAAAAATATCAACCGATTGGCATGTGGTACAATCCGTTCGTGTCTCTCAAGAGAACAAAAGTACACGTTCATGAAGGAGACATCCGCAAGTAAGTTGTGGAAGGCGTTGGAGAACAAGTTCATGAAAAAGAGTGGACAGAATCGACTCTATTTGAAGAAGAAGTTGTTCCGATTTGAATACCTTCCAGGTACTACAATAAACGACCACATTACTGCTTTTAATCAATTAGTAACAGATTTGTTAAACATGGATGAAACTTTTAAAGATGAAGATTTAGCCTTGATGTTGTTAGCCTCCCTTCCTGATGAGTTTGATCATCTTATTACGAGCTTACTCATTGGGAAGGATAAAGTGTCTTTTGAGGAAGTTTGTACTGCTTTGTATAGTTATGAAATTAGAAAGAAAGATAAAAGAGAAAGCAGGAATGAAGCAGCAGAGGCATTGTCTGTAAGAGGACGTCCGCAAACACAACAGAAAGGAAGGAGAGGTAGATCTCTATCAAAAGGAAGACTTGGTAAAGATGAATGTGCCTTTTGTCATGAGAAAGGCCATTGGAAGAAAAATTGTCCGAAGTTGCAGAAGAAAGGAAAAACTGTGTAATCTGATGCATGTGTAGCTGAAAGCAATTCAAATTCAGATTTTGCATTGGTTGGTTCGTCAACAACATCTCATCCTGGTGATTGGATTTTTGATTCAGCATGTACTTTCCATATGTCTCCTAACAAGGAATGGTTCTTTAACTTTGAAGAACTAGACGGTGGAGTTGTTTTCATGGGTAATGATTATCCATGCAAAGTTTTGGGAATCGGTACAATTCGTTTGAAGAATCAAGATGGCTCAACCAGGGTCTTGACAGATGTTCATTATGTTCCAGATATGAAGAAGAATCTCATTGCTGTGGGAGTCTTAGAATCAAAAGGCTTCACTATAACCATACAAAATGGGGCATTGAAGGTTACTTCTGGAGCACTTGTGGCGATGAAAGGTGTTCGGAAGAATAACTTGTACTACTACCTTGGTAGTACGGTTATTGGGACAAGATCGCCAGCTAGCTTGAGGAAGAAAGAGATTTAGAAACTACCAAGATGTGGCATATGCGTTTGGGACATCTTTGGTGAAAAAGCTTTGCACATTCTAGTAAAACAAGGCTTGTTAAAAGGTGCGAGAACCGGCAAGTTAGAATTCTGTGAGCATTGTGTATTGGGAAAGCAGAAAAGAGTAAGCTTTGGCACTGCTCTCCATAATACAAAGAGCATTTTGGATTACATCCATACTGATGTATGGGGCCAACAAGAACTCCATCCATGAGTGGCAAAGATTATTATGTCACTTTCGTTGATGATTTTTCCAGAAGAGTTTGGGTGTATCTCATGAAGAAGAAGGATGAAGTGCTGGGAATTTTTCTCAAATGGAAGAAGATGATCGAGACTCAACCGGTAAAAGGATGCCGTCGAGGTCTGATAATGGCACTGAGTACACAAACGATCCATTTATGAAAGTTTGTGAAGAAGAAGGGATAGTGCGACACTTCACTATTCGAAAAACACCACAACAAAATGGAGTTGCAGAACGTATGAACCGGACTTTGCTGGAGAAGGTTCGATGTATGTTGTCAAATCTTGGTTTAGGCAAGCGATATTGGGCTAAAGCATGACGTATGCATGTCATCTCGTCAACCGTTTACCATCGTCTGCTCTTGAAGGCAAAACACCTATGGAGGTATGGTCTGGAAAACCTGCTAGAGATTACGATTTCTTACATGTGTTTGGTTCAATTGCATACTACCATGTAACAGAATCAAAGTTGGACCCAAGAGCCAAGAAAGCTATTTTTTTGGGGATCCCTTCTGGTTCTAAGGGATATCGACTATGGTGCCTTGAAACAAAAAAAATAATCTTTAGCAGAGATATTACCTTTGATAAATCTGCCTTGTTGCAAAAGGTAACTAAGAAGATTGATGGCACTTTAGAGCAGGTGGAGCAAACTCCAAAACAAGTGGAGTTTGAAAGCAAAATTGTTAATCCAGTTAGTGAAGATAAGACAGAAGCTGATCCTCCATTGAGAGAAGATGAATCAGATGAAGAGGTTTTAACCCAAGAACCTCCACAGCAACAAGAAGAAACTGCAGATGATAGGCCACGACGACAAAATGTCAAGGCACCTGCTCGATACAAGGATTTTGAAGACCTACCTGCTCAGTTTAAGAATACGATGCTTTGTGCACTTTCGATTGTGCATGATGATGTTCCTTCCATATATAAAGAAGCAATCGAAGCCTTGAAGTTGAAAGATGGAAGGAAGCCATGGATGAAGAACCTGTCTCTTCATAAGAATAAAACATGGCAGTTGACACAACTACCTAACTGTAAGAAGGCAATTGGATGTAAATGGGTGTATGCAAAGAAAGATCGATTTCGTAACAAAGATCCTATTCGCTACAACGCAAGGTTGCTAGCTAAGGGCTACTACGCTCAAAAGGAGAATCGATTATAATGAGGTATTTTCTCCGGTTGTAAAACATTCCTCCATTAGAATTTTGTTGGCCTTGGTAACACAATTTGATTTGGAACTAGTTCAACTTGATGTGAAAACCGCGTTTCTACACGGTGACTTAGAAGAGGAAATCTATATGTCTCAACCAGAAGGGTTTAATGTTCTTTGGTAAAGAAAATTGGGTTTGTGTTTGAACAAATCATTGTATGGATTGAAGCAATCTCCAAGGCGGTGGTACAAATGATTTGATCGGTTTATGTTGCAATGAAGTACACCGAAGCACACATGATCATTGTGTGTATTTTCGCAAGCTACAAAATGAGTCTTTCATTTACCTTCTATCAGACGTCGATGATATGTTGATTGCATCGAAGAGCCAAGCGAAATTGAGAAGTTGAAGGCTCAACTAAGTCGAGTTCGAAATGAAAGATTTGGGAGAAGCCAAGAAGATTCTCGGTATGGAGATAAGCGAGAGACGGGAAGAAGGGAAGCTTAGTTTGACCCAGAGTCAATATTTGAAGAGGGTACTACAACGTTTTGGTATGAATGAACAGACAAAACACATGTAAGTACTCCGCTAGTTCCTCAATTCAAGCTTAGTGCTCAATTATCTCCTAAAAATGATGCGTAACGAGAATATATGGCAAAGGTACCATATGCAAATGCGGTTGGTAGCTTGATGTATGCAATGGTGTGTACAAGACCGACATTTCACATGCGGTTGGTGCGGTGGCAGTACATGCATGATCCTGGTAAAGGACATTGGTTGGTGTGAAATGGATTCTACGGTATATTATAAATACTGTAGATGTTGGTTTAGTATTTCAGCAGGATAATATTGTTGGTCAATGTGCAGTCGGATATTGTGATTCCGACTATGCAGGAGATTTAGATAAACGTCGATCAACTATCGGTTATGTGTTTACTCTTGCTAGAGCACCGATCGGTTGGAAGTCTACCTTGCGATCCACGGTTGCTTTGTCTACTACAGAGGCAGAGTATATGGCGATTCTGAGAGGTGTGAAGGAAGCTATTTGGTTACGAGGTTTGCTTGAAGACTTGGGAGTTGGTCAAAAACATATTAAGGTGTTTTGTGATAGTCAAAGTGCTATTCATTTAGCAAAGAACCAAGTCTACCATGCACGTACAAAGCACATTGACGTTCGTTATCATTTCGTGCGAGAAATTATTGAAGAAGGTGGAGTACTAGTTCAGAAGATTAGTACGACAGAGAATCCTGCAGATATGATGACCAAGGTGGTAACAGCAATCAAGTTCAAACATTGTCTGGACTTGATTAACATCCTGCAAATCTGAATTGGCCTGGCCGTCTGATCTAGTAATTGAAGAAATCATTTAATATTACTAAGTCGCTAAGGTGGAGATTTGTTATATAGCTCCTTAGTGAGCAAATTAGAAAAGTCCCACATTGGTTAGGAATGAAGATGGGTGTTGGATTTGGGGCTATAAATAAAGCCTTCCTTCACCATTTGTAAACATCCCAAAATTTGTAAATCTTCCTCTCTTTTGTAAGGGTAATTGATTAGCTCAATTTTGCCCAATTAGTTGTAATTTTGGAGTTCATCCATTTGGAGATAGTGGAAGTGGTCAACGACGCCCGAGGACTTAGGTAACATTTGTACCGAATCTCGTTAAATTTCTGGTGTTATTATTTTTCTGCTTTAATATTTTTGTTTCAATATCTGTTTTAGTTTATTTTAGCATTATATTTCCAATAGCATTATTTTGTCGGGTTAGTTTGAGTTCTATTCATTTAAATCATAAGTGAATAGTTACTACTTAGAATAGGGAAAATATACCCGATTTTCCCAACAATTATCCTTTGTTTTTGTGTTCCTCTTCGTCAATTCTAATGCTCATGAGACAAGAGAAGGATGACGAAGTCTTGAACAATTTAGAGCTGCGATTGTGAAGGACATCAACGGGATGAAGATATTGTGCTCTGAATGTTGGCTTACTGCAATATAGCTCCTATGAAGGTATTGTGCTCTCAATCATATAGCTTTTTTACTCATTTTTTTTATCACCTTGTAGAACTAGCAAAACCGTCTACCGTAAAACCAACTTTCTCAAACTTTCCTTCCTCATGGCTCTCCTTAAATTTCAAATAATCTTTACAAACAAATGGTCCATAAACCCTCAAATACTCTACTCCAACCACTTCATTTGGGGAAAAAATAACCTTTTCATCTTCAAAGCACCAGAAAAACCAAAGAAAACCTTTTAATAAATCTTTTCAAGACTACTCTGTGTTCAAATGACATCAACTTCTTATTACTCCAAGCTTCCATTAAGTCCCCAATGTTCACTACAAGAGTGTCCCCACATGGGTTTATGTCCATCCACTTACCTTCTTTAGTTCTCACCTGAAGCCCACCAATTTCATCTTGATAAACAATTGTTATGCAGCTCATGTCAGTGTGCTTTCCAAGCCCTTCAACTTATTTTTCTTTTACACACTCTGGAGCTGAGTAGTTGATTATCCTCAAATAACCATGGCTTTTCCTGAATTTAGAATCATAATATTTTTTTTCTCTAAATTTCCCCCTAAACTCATCAACACAATTTCTACAATTCTTTTTGATAGTTCAGTCATTTTGCTCCCATATTCTTCCAACAAGAGGAGAATGTTAAATCCATGTGACTTATGCCATGTTGGATAATGAAGGTATATTTGATTTACTCTCCAAGAGTTTTTGTCTAGTTAGTATCACTAGTATATTTGACATTTGTGGCTCCATATGCTACTTCTTGTAGTTGAAGTTGGAACCAGTAGAATTGTGGGTTGTGTCTGCGTTTTTCTTTTCTCTACAGCTTATTTTAGGAATCTTCTTGTAATCCTTTGGCCTGATGGCTTTATTACTACATAGCATCTTCTCTTTTGACCTAAAAAAACACTTTTTCTAATAGACATTGTTCTTCAACTTGGTATAAGTTGGTCAGTGTTCTTTTATTTTATATTTAAATTACAGAATCTTCTAGTTCAATGTGAATACTTTTTTCACCTTTTTTTTCCTTTACTTATATGGCAACCAAACTAAATAATTTAGGTTCAGAGTTCTAATAAATACTTGAATAGTTGAACTAAATAAATCATAAGGCTATATTGAATTAAAGTAAACTATATGCTCATGATTGTCCACTTCAACAGATGTCCATTTCTAGTTTCCTTGAATCATGAGAGATCTTGAGCCTTATAGTGTTACTTGTTATGAGATTAATACAATTTTTGGTAATGATTAATTCTTTTGTTGATGAAGGTGTGAAATTGCAAACGATAAACATAGGTTTCATGTTAGTTATCTCAACAACTTAGCACTTTAATATACGTTTTGAAGTTTGTTAATTGATTTTAGAATGGATAAGTTATGGATGTCCATGGATAGATATCACAAGAATTTGAAGATGGTTTAGAAAACTTCATAAAGTTGCGATAGATAATGCAAGTGGTCCTAATGTCATTAGATGCCCTTGCATAAAATGTAATCATGTTAGGAGTACAACTGTGCAAGAGATTAGAGATCATATATTTTGGAATGGAATTAATAGACTATAAGAATTGGTATTAGCATGGAGAGTCTTCGAATAATAGTGTTAGATTCATCAATAGCAAGCACTAATGATCTACCTCAAGAGCATAATGAAAAATGTGGTTAGAGATACAATGGATGAGGATATAGTTCGAGATAGTGGAGATTCTTAAGAATGCTTTTGAACATAGTATTTGTGATGATGACATTAGGAGTAAGTTTTAGGAGTAAGTTGGATGATTCAATGCAACCATTATACCCAGGTTGGGTTACATTGTATAACTTAAAGGCTAAGCATGGTTTGTCGGATAAAATTTTCAACAAGTTGTTGAAAGTGTTTAGCATGATGCTTCCTTTTGAAAATAAATTGCTATTGTCAATGTGTGAAGTGTAAAAATGCTTGGTGATCTAGGTATGAACTACAAAAAAATCCATGCATGTCCTAATTATTGTATTCTTTACAAGAAAGAATATAAAGATGCTAAAGAATGTCTCGAAAGTGAAATGTCTAGGTTGCTACCAAAACCTCACAAGTGCCTAAGACTAATGTTCCTACCAAGGTGTTATGGTACTTTCCTCCTATTCCATGTTTTAAAAGGATGTTTAGAAGTATTGAGACTTCAAAGAATCTAAATTGACATGTCGATCAAAGGCAAAATGATGGAATTATGGGTCACCCATCTGATTCTCTTTCTGTTGATCATATGTGGCCTGATTTTGCTTTTGAACCGAGAAACCTTCAACTTGCTATTGTAGCTAATGGGATCAATCCATAGAGTTTTATGAGTAGTAGGTATAGTTGTTGGCCAATCACTTTGGTTACATACAATGTTCCCTCTTGGTTGTGTATGAAGAAGAAATTTATGATATCCTCGTTATTAATATCAGGGCCTACGTAACCTAGCAATGACATTGGTGTGTACCTATAACCACTTATTGATGATCTTAATTTGTTCTAGGATGAAGGCATTGAAGTGTATGATGCGTATTGATAAGAGATAAAACATTTTTTTTATTTTTCATAAATGATTTTTCAACTTATTGGAATCTTTCAGGACATGTGATAAAGGGATTTTATGATTGTCCTATATGCAGTGAATCAACAACATACAAATGTTTGAAACATAGCAAAAAGATATCATACACGAGACACCGAGAGTTTCTACCTCTTACCATCATTAATGTAGGAAACCAAAATTATTCAATGGAGAGCAAGAATTTAATGTCACTTCAAAGGGACTTAGTGGTAATGACATACTCCAAAAACTTGAAACTTTGACCTTTCCTCAGTTCGGCAAAAAATTCTTATTGAAGATAGAAGAAAAGGAAAAGAAAAGGGAAAATGTAACTATAAAGGCAAAGGCAAAAACAAGGGTAATGAACAAAGAAAAGACAAATAAAATAGTAAAAATGAACAAAAGCACAAATGTAAAGTTAAAATTGATTTCAAGACATGTTATTGGCGGAAGAATCAATCTTCTTTCAATTAGAATATTGGAAATATTTGAATGTGCGGTATTGGATGTCATGCATATTGAAAAGAATGTGTATGATAGTATTATTGATACTTTGTTTAATGTTCCTGGTAAAATTAAAGATGGACTCGCTGCACGGTTTGACTTAAATACCATGGATATTCGTAGAGTTGTTGCCTAAAGAAGGAAAAAAGAGACATATCTTACTCCAGCTTGTTACACTATTACAGCTCATGAGAAGGAAAGTTTTTGTTTATCCTTGTTGAATGTGAAGGTTTCTGATGGTTATTATTCAAATGCAAGAAACTATGTCTCCATTCAAGACAAAAAATTGTATGGAATGAAGTCTTATGATTGTCATGCAATGATGCAACAACTATTATTATTATTGCTAATAGTAATTAGGGATTTATTACCAAAAGATGTTAGAGTTGCTATTAATTTTTTTTTCTTCAATGCTATTTGTAAGGAGACAATTGACACAACAAAGCTGGATGATATATAATGGAAACTTGTGATTGTATTTGCCTTCATTTTTTAATATCAGGGTGCATTTAACTGTCTATCTTGTACGAGAAGTGAATTTATGTGGATTGATTTACTTACAGTGGATGTATCTATTTAAAAGAAATAAGAAAGTTTTAAAGGGATATGTGACAAATCACAATTGACTAAAAGGGTGTATTGTACAGAATTGCGTGACTGAAGAACAATTGAATTTTGCTCTGACTTTCTTAGTGATGTTGATAAAATTGGTATCTCTTTTAGTAAGAATAAGTTTTCAATCGATGAAATTAATGTTAGAACACTATTGTTCAAAAAGTGGGTTGAAAATATAGATCGTGAAATGTGGGAACAAGCTTATCGATGTGTCTTGCACAATATTGATGAAGTGCATCCATACGTTGAGTAAGCCAAATATTGGTATCTTTTTTAAAACTTAAACTGTTATTTCTTAGAAATTTTACAAACAATTTTTCTTTTTTCTTTTCCTTAAAAGGAAACATATTAAACAAATCAAGAAAGACAATAGAAATAAATCTCTAAGCCCTCAATGGGTTCAAGATTAGCATAACAAAAACTTTGTACATTGATTGAGTGACGAGATTGCTAAGGAGCTTGATAATGGTAGTCAATCTATATCTAAAACATTAAGATGGGTTTCTCAAGGCCCAAAATTTGAGGTTATAAAGCATCATGGATGTGTTATCAATGGTTGCTGTTTTTAAACTAAGACAAGAGATGATAATCATGTCACTCAAAATAGTGGTGTTTTCATAGTTTTAAAAACATTATTATTTTCAAGTGCTAAGGATTATAATCCTGTCTGATATGATATATTATGAGATATGATATATTATGAGGTGATACAATTAATTTGGGAACTAAACTATTATATTTTCAAGGTACCTTCATTCAATTGTGATTAGGTTGAAAGTTCTAATGGTACGATAGTTGATAATCTTGGTTTCACGTTAGTTAACCTAACAAGAATTGATCATAAAGATGATTGTTTCATATTTGCATATCAAGTAAAACAAGTTTTTCTATATTGAAAACCCATGTGATCCAAAATGGTCTATAGTTATCACTTCACCTTCAAGTGAATATGTTGATCTCATAAATAATGATGACTTTGGTGATAGTGGCCTTCATCATGGTGATAAAACAAACTTATTTTTGAATTCAGATTCTTGCTAATCTAGATGACAATGGTACATCATTCTATGTTAGGCCTTATTGTAATGACATTTGGTTCAATACTAAATGATATTTTATTTTATAATGGTATGATGTTTTGAAGCTTTATCTTTGTAGGCTTTTATTAATTAATACAATTATTATCATCTTTATTCCTTTTCACACAAGTTAATAGTTTGGTACTGTGTGAATTCATGCAGGTACATAGATCCTATAGAAAACATGGATGTAGAGCAAAATGAAACACAAGATAATAGTAGCAATTCTTCCAAAAAAAGATGAAAGGAAAACAAGAGGAATCACTATAATGTCAAATATTTTGGCCGACAACAGTGATGAAAATGGCAAAATTGTGGTTGAAATGAATGAAAATGATCAATCCATTGGGGATTTGGGGTCATAATTCATGAGCTCACTCATTGTTTCGGCACGATCACATTACCCCATAAACATCAACAACTAGAAATAAATTCCAAGGTCCACCAAATATACGATGTGGGAGAGCTTGATGGTATGTTAATTTCACGCTTTTTTATCTATTAATGTTATCAAATATAAATTCACTTGTTACTTCTTGGCTTCATGATTTCGATGACTTTATTACATATGAAATGTTTAGTCTCTCTATTTCCATTTGGCACCTTAGAATCATCATGACATAGTAGCTTGGACTATGGTAATGTAAGAAATTTTGATGCTTTTAAAAGGATTAAGAAGAGTACTATAGTTCATGCTAGAATCATGTGGAGGTATTTCAAAAGCATTCTTACAAGAAATTGGGTCATGCCATTTAAGAACCAACCATCTTTGTTGTAGAAGCCTCTTCCACTTTATCAATTCATCAGCCTATGACAATGGCATGAGTTTGTTAAACAATGATTATGACAAGCTAGCAAAAGAAAAGAAAAGTAACCCAAGCACAAGCTGTAAAAAGGATGTATAAGCATCGCACATCTCGTTGAGGATTTGCAAAACAAAAAGAGATTATGGTATGTCGATTGGTTTCTTCTAGTGTATAAGCATTTGATTTCATTTTTATTTGATGTTATTTTCCATTGTTTAATATTCATTTTTTTGCTCCATAAGTCGTAGTTATCTTGTCTATTTATTTGAATAATTTGATTTTAACAGTGAACAAAACATTGATCATTTATACTTGTAAATTTCTTTTTCTCTTTTTTTTCTTTTCTTTTCAAAAAAGATCCAAAGTTTAAGACATCTCCAGGAAAGTCGATACATATTACACGTGTCCAAGTATGGAAAGCTTCCTACACAAATAAGGATGGGCAAATAGATGAAGTAATACAACCTATTTATTCAAAGAATTGTATGTTTTTAAGACACCTTGTATAAATATTTATTGATTACTTGATAGTATTTTTAATGTGTTTGTTTTACAATTCCTATGCAATCTTTATGTTATTGTGTTACCAGGATGGCTTTTCTGAAAAAGTTGAGACGGGTGAGATAATTATTGAAGGATGAAAAGATGTATTAGCCATAGCACTAGATAAAGAAGAGCACATGGGACGTGTAAGGGGTACTGGACATAGAGTCACTATATCAAGTCGCTTTGGAAGTAAAAAGTCGAATAGATCAAAATCTTTGTTCATGGATAATGACGAACTTGTGAATATGTTGATTGAAGAGAAAAAGCAAAACAAAGAAATGGAAACTACATTTCAAAATCAAATTGCAAAGTTAATGGATGAGAATAATAAGCTTAAGGGAGATAGAATTGGTACTTCATTTGATGTGTTGGTTGATAATCTTTAAGTAGCTACAACAACCCCATTTCTACTCGAAAAGATGACATCTTCCAATTGACTAATGGTTTGGTAAAGGTATGAGCATTTATACTCCTCTTCAATTCATATGACTCTTCGTTAGTAAATTACATACATATATGAAATATTTATTTTTGACATATCATTGTGTTATTTTTGTCTACGATAGAAAGAAAAATCTATTCAACTAGTAGTGGCTAGTAGGAGTAATATTGTTGCACATGGTCAAGCATGTTTTGTCTTCGGCTCCAAAAGATGTAATACATCATAAACCATTGGATAGAAGTAATGCACGCACCATGGTTGATGTAGCTACATAGGCTATATCAATGTAGCGAATACCTAATAATGATGAGGAACTCTTGGTTAGAGATGTTGTTGGAAGTTTTGTAGCTTAACCAAAGTATCTTATAGTGATGCAGGGAGACTTGGTAAGGCTATTTATTATTAGCATGTGGTATCTCTTTTAAATTTTGATTGATCATGTTTACAAACATTTGCCATTTGTTTTATATTTGGTCACTTTAAGGAATAGGTTAGTCAAGAAAAACCACCTAATTAAAACACATCTATAAGAAAAGATGTACCATCTATTAAAGGAAATTTTGGTGAATTTAAGAAGCAATCATTTATCTTGGGACAATCTGGTTGCAAAAAACAAGTTCAATTTCATTTTATATAATTTTTCTTTTCTTTTACATTTTACTATAAGTCTAACTCAGGATCATTTATTTTCCCTTACAATGTACTCTCAAAGAATGCATATTTAGTAATAGAAATTCATATGTAAGCAAGAAGGAGCAACCATACATATTAGGAACACCAAGTAAAAACAAGCAAGTAAAATTTATGTATAAAGTTTTGTTAGCCTTGCATATTTTTCCATTTTGTGCTTTTCTTAACCATTTTTAATTGTTTATTAACCTATAAAGATTCAACTACTCTTTCCAAGTCAACTGTAAATGATAATGGAAAACCATGTAATGATAGCAGGAATAATGCACCTCCAACTACAGTCCATAATGCAATAATAAAAGAAGCTAGATTAACACATTTGAAGTCTATAGAGAAAATGAGAAGGATTTCTTTTGATTCATTGATTGCAAATGGATTTATAGATATCCAAAATCTTGAGTTATGTTTAGGGCATGACCATGGTTTAGTATTAGCCAAGAGGATATTATCAATGTATGTGAGGAGCAGTGGGTTGGGGCAACGGTGATTAAGTTTATATTGGATAAATAATGAGTATTTTAATACACAAGTTTCTAGCTTGATAGAATATAATTATATGACATTATCAGCTAATTATTTTTTCATCATCATTATATAGCTTCTTGTTTGATTATATGTAACAACATAATATCTTGGATTATGTGTTGTTCATTGATCCCTCAAGAGTAGCAGTATTAAGAAGAGTGGGAGTTTAAACTCGTAAATGATAAACTTTGCTAATAGGTTTGATTATGCTTGTGAAAATAAGTTGTGCTTTTCGCATTTTGAAAACAGCAAGTACTTGCCTATATTTAATGAATGAACTCAGTTTTTACTCATTTTGTATATATTTGAAATTTATTTGTTGTTTTAAAGAAACCACTGGACATTAAGCTGCATATATCCATATCCCATAATAATTAATTGGATGGATCCATAAAAAAGAAAGCCAAGTGAAGATTCCAAAAACATTATCCTATAGCAACATTTATTATTCATTTTAATAAATAATTATATTAAATCATTATCTTTGCTTCTTTGTAGTAAAATTAGACAAATGATTTATTAAATTTTACTTAGTAAAATTATTTAGGAGATCATTATAGGGTTTCATATTTTACAAAAAAAGTCAAAAACTCAAAATTAAGCGATTAAGGAATTTTTCTTTTAAAATCATAAGTTATTTTTCAATTCCAATTTTTAATTTTTGCTTCGTGATCAAATTTAGGTGAAAATGTATTTATCAAATTCTCTTATTTAATGATATTCACTCTTTACTTAAACTAAACCAAATTATATGTTCCATCAAAATAATTAAATTTGAAATTTTAGTAGCATGGTTAGTGAGCTTTTCTTATACAATCATTCCTATATTAAGATATTTATACCCTATAAATTTAAAATAGTAAGTTGTATTTAATGGAATTCATTGTCATAAAATATTTTCATTTTTTCGTTAAAATATATTATTAATTTCATAAATGTTAATATAACTTATTTATCTAAGATAAAAATTTCCAAATATAAAAGTAAGATTGATATGAAAATCTTTATAGGAAATGTTGGAATTATGATATTAAAGTCAAAGAACTCTTTTTTTTATTAAACGTAGAAAACTTTAAAAAATATTTAAATGTTATCACAACTATAATGAATAGCTTTTAAGTCGATTATTAACCGACCTAAAAGGGATTTTAAGTCTGTGAACCAACTTAAATCAAATTGATTATAATTTTTAAGTCGATTCACCGTATTAACTTACTTTAAATTTTAAGTCAATTCATCGTGTCAATCGATTTTAAATTTTAAGTCGATTCACTATGTCAACTGACTTAAAATTTAGAATCAGTTGTACGTGTCAATTGAATTTAATTTTAAGTTAGTTTTACATGTCAATCGACTTTAAATTTTAAGTCGTTGATCCGATAAACCAAATTAAAAAAAGTTATTTTTGGATAGAATCGACTTAAAAATTATATCAATCGACTTAAATTTTAAGTCGGTTGACCTGGTGAACGGACTTAAAATTTTAAGTCAATTTTTGGGTAGATCTAACTTAAAAATGGTATCACCCTTAAACATATTTTGATTATTTTATGCTAGCCTCCGTACATATTTTAAATCAAATAACTACAAAAAAAACCAAAATATGTATAAAAAAACTTTTATTCATTTAAAAACTAGTTATTAATTAATTACTTAAGAACTAAACTTATAACAAAAAATGACTTATATACAATACATATATACAAATTTAACTTAATTTTAATATCACTAAATATTATAAGTAAATATACATATGTATAGTATATTAGATATAAAATTATATATATCCATTATTATATGTAATTTTACAAGATAAGAATATAATAATAAAATACCTATGCTATTTAAATTCATTAGATTCTTTTTATTATTCTTCTTGCGACCTTATAATTTGAAGCATGTGTTTTGTTAATTCTTCTCGTAAATTTTCAAAATTTTGTCTATCATAGCCCGTTTTACTCCAACCAAAAAACTACATGTATTTAAATTCAAAATAACAATTTAATAACGTAAATGAACAAAACTTATTTCATAATTAACATCATAAATTCATTAAAAATAAGTTACATGTTAAAAGAGTATATTATTAAAAGAGATTACCACATCTTTAATTGACATGTAGTACGTTTTCACCATGTATTGTCATTACTTACTCTATGTACGGTTTTGCCTCATTGTTATTTACCATAATGATTCTTTGTGTTTTTTCCCATCGAGTGTGATCAATGAACAATTTCTTACTTTCACCAAGCATAGGGTTACCTACTTAGATAATGTCACATTCTAAGAACAACTTGTGTGTAGGATTCTCAATTTCAGTGTAACCACTAAAGTATTCAGAAAACAAAACTCAATAGCCTCTTCAACAATGTAACGTTTCATTATGCATCCTTTCAGATGATTTCTATTATTTACATATTTTTAAGCACTTACATGTATCTCTCAAAAGGATACTTCCAACCTATGTAAGTAGGACCACACAATTGAATCTCTTGAACTAAATAAACACACAAGTGAATAATTATATCAAAAAAAGGAAAATATTTCTCAAGTAGACATAAATTCTCCACAATATCTTTTTATAAAGAGTCTAACTCACAAATTGAGATAAATTTCTTGCATATTGTATTGAAGAATGAACAAAGATGAATTATTGATAACCGAACATGTTTTGGAAGAATTGACCTAATAGCAACTGGCAATAATTGTTGCATTAAGATATGACAATCATGTGATTTCAATACATAAAGTTTCTTATTTGTCATAGACACAAAATTTCATAAGTTGGATGAGTAACCATCAGGAACTTTCACACCTGCCAAACATTTACAAAACACATCTTTCTCTTTTGTTGACATTGTATATGATGTTGGTGGCAAGTATATTTGATTCTTACCATTTTTCACCCTTGGTGTCAATTCAGGTTATATGCCAAGTTTCTTTAAATCCAATCTTGCTTTAATTCCATCCTTTGTTTTTCCAAGTATATGAAGTAATATACCAATCAAGCTCTCACATAAATTTTTCTCAATGTGCATAACATCTAAGATGTGACGAACGTGTAGGTCTTTCCAGTAAGGTAATTCCCAAAATATTGATTTTTTATTCCAATAATCATGTTTTATTGATTGAATAAAATTTTTGTTTTCACCCTTTTTATTAGTTGACCTTTTATGTTTCCCTCCATCAGTGAGTATTCTTTTTATTTATCTTTATATATCCTTTGAATGTCATACCATTCAATCGCCTTAATATCTCAACCCTTCGAAAAGATTTTGGTGCAAGATCATGATCTTTTTCACCATCGAAAGGTTTCTTTTGGTATCTAAACTTGTGTCCAAATGGAAAAAATATTCTATGTCTTCTATAAGACATTTTCCATCCATGAACACGATAAATTGCAGAAGTATCATCGCTACAAATAAGGCATCCCATATAACATCTTGTTGGATGTCTTGATAAGTTTTCATAGGCAAGGAAATCATTAATTGTCTATAAAAGAATCCCATTAAGTTAAAAGTATTCTTCCTTATGTGCATCATAAATATTTACACCATCATTCCACAACATCTTTAAGTCATCTATCAGAGGCCAAAAATACATATCAATATCAACTTCGGGTTATTTCGGTCCTAAGATAAATAATGTTAGCATCATAAATTTTCTTTTCATACATAACCAAGGAGAAAAGTTGTATGTTACTATAATTACTAGCTAACAACTATATCTGCTACTAAGAGAACTGTGGTTTAATTCCATCAACAACAATGGCAAGATAAAGATTGTGTGGATCAGATGTAACTTGAGGGGATAAATTATCTACTACTTTCCAATTTGGAGAATCAAAAGAATGATGTAGCATCTCATCATCAGATCGTTTCTCTGAAAGAAACATTAACATCTTTGATGTCTTTTTACTTTTGAATAACCTTTAAAAATGAGGAATAAGAGGAAAGTATCAAATAACCTTTGTGGGCATACCTTTCTTAGGTGTTGTCTCATTTGTAACATGCTTTCATCTTGATTCTTTACACACCAAAAAATCATCTAATGTATCATATTCTTTCCTATAAAGAATGCAATCATTTAGACAAGCATAAATCTTATGATATTCCGTGCTGAACCGACTAAGATATTTCTTCACTTCGTACATTGAAGATGGAAACTCATTACCCTCAAGAAACATATCTACTAATACATTTAGTAATTATGTGAATCCCTTGTCAGAAAAATCATTTTTTGCCTTCACATTGTACAAATGAACCAATCCCGACATTTTAGTGTATTTCTTGCATTCTAGATACAATGGCTTTTTGACATCTTCTTAAAGTTTTTTAAAGATTTTGGGATCATCATTATTGAAAGTTTATAAAATACGGACCTGATTAACCTAGAGGGGTGATGAGTGCTCAAAAAGCACTAAATTTACCATGATTTTATGCATATTAATTGATTAAAAATATATATATATTTATATGATTTTATCATATATTTATATAAATCTGTCTTTTTGGAATCACGAGTATTTTTATTGTTTTTCAGGTATTTTTGCTTAAAAACGTAACTTAAAGACTCAAAAAGGAATACTGGAGGCAATACATCACAAATATATTCATAAAATAAATGACGAAAAGTCAACAAATATGAAAACATTGGACAAAATGGGTGAAAAAGGTCAAAATCGCACACGCAAAAGCCCAGCTATGCCGAGCAACGCACGCGTTGCGCCAACACAACGCCTAGTCCGCGCGTCCACTTCCGCGTGTGCCCCTGCTCCATTCCGAGCACGTACGCGCCCAATTTTCTCCCATCTGTGCGTGCCGCTGCACCCATCTGCCCCATCTACGCGTGCTGCCGCGCCCACACCAACATGAAGTCATCATTCACTACTCTGCATTTTCTTAATTTTTAATCATTTTTTCACCCACTTTTTCTTCCTCTCTTTACCTATAAATACCCCCATTCTCTTCACTTCAAAACACACCTCAAAACACATCTTCTCTTCTCTTTCTTTCTCTCATTTCTTAGTTTTTTTTTAAGTTTTCTTAGTTTCTAGTTTTTCTTAGTTTTAAAGTTCTTCTCTTTTTGAGAAGAACTAGTTATGTTTTTGTAATTTATATGCTTTTTGATTCAATAAATGGGAGTGCAAATTCCGTTTGGAGGTTTTTCAGCAACAGGAATAGCATCAAAGTACTGTAAGGATTTTATTTTCTTTACAGTTATTTTTTATGCTTTATTCTTACATGTCATATTTAATTTGTCTGTGATTAAATTTAACTTTGCTGGCTGTTTGTAAACATGATATAATAATAACGTTGTTATGCTTGCGAAATATTAAATAGGTAAAAATATCTAAAATGAATTGATTTTATTTTTATTCAAGATTTTATATTAAGAGTGTTAGAGAGAAATATATTCTTTTTCATTAAAAACTTAAATCTGAAAATTAGATTTTAAGGTTTAGTTATCCGATGTGATTTAGAGTAGTGCTCTTTTATTTGTTAGTACAATCGTCCGGTAGTTAGAGTGAAGCTCTATTTCAAAATTTTTTATAAGAATTATTATCTAAAAATGTATTGACAACATGTTTTCAATAGTGGTTTTAAAACTTGAAAGTTAGTACTCGGATAACTAAATTCTTAGGTTTAATTTGGACACCTTGAATAAAGTTTAAATTGTCTAACTCCACCAAAGGTAGCATTTAAATGGTTCATTTTCAATCTCTTAGAAAAAGAATTAATTTAATTAACCAAATTAGTTATCAACCCTATCCATAGGTGTTAATTGATTTGTTTAGTTAACAAAGAATATCTAACCCCACCAAAGGTTCATATAAAAAAGAGAGAATCAATAAATATCAATTCATATCTTTAATAACCTAAATAATATGAGCAAACATAATTAACTTAGTTATTATATCCATAAATACTCCACTATTATAAATGATAAAAACACAAAACCCAAAATATCGTGACAGGATGTTTAGGATTTAATTTCGTTTTTAAAAGTGTGAATAATAAATTAAAAACCATATATATTCCTTCCTTAGATTGACCTTGGGAGTATACTTATCATTTTCTACGAAATGATTCGTGCACTTGCGAGAGTTTTATAAATATAAAACCAAATTATCGGCAGGAGCAGTGATATCGGTTCTACCTATCAAGTTTTTTGCGCCGTTGCCGGGGAAGGAATATCGTTTTTTAATTATTTATCAAAAATTTTAAAACTTTTTGTGTTGTAAATAATTGTGATTTTTTTTATTTTGATTAAAAAAAACAAAAAATTAATAAAAATTAAAATAAATCTTTTTCTCTCATTAAAAAAAACAAAATAATAATAATAATAAAATTGTTTTTCGTAAATAGTAAAAAAAATAAATAAAAAAATCTAATAAAAATTAAAATAATTTCAAATTTTTTTTAATAAAAGTTAAAATAAATAATTTTTTCCAAAAAAAATAAAAAAATAAAAAAAACTTACCGTTCATGAATAGTAAAAAAAATAATTCAAATTTCAAATTTTATAATAAATAAATAAATTTATTAAAATTAAAAATAAAAAAAACTTACCATTCATGAATAAAAAAAATTTAATTTTAAATTTCATATAAAATTTATAGTGTGAATAATAAAATAATTTTGAAATTTGAAGTAAAAAAAAAACTTAAATAAATTTAAAAATAAAAAATTTAAAAAATAACATAAAAATTTAAAAAAAATAAAAAAAATAGAACTTTATTATATTATTTTCTTTTAATAAAAAAATAAAATAAAATAACTTAGGGTTTAACTAGTTTTGTTTAGTGTTTTATATTAAATACTCTGTAAATCTTTTCTAAATTTTTGTCTGGTTATTTTATTATTTTCTTGAGAGGAGTTTTAAATTTACGCTTTCAATAGTCTATGCATGGTAGGAGATCCTTAGGAAACCCTCTTACACCATATGTAAATAATATTCATAAATTTAAATAATTGTCAACAAGACTGGATTCCAACCATCAACCTATTTTTGAGCTAAACATAGAACCAAGCCTTAATTCTTTACTAGAACCTAAAGAAATGGAGGAAAACCAACATATTAGGGAAACCACCATGAAGGAGTTTGCAAGATCAGTGATTGGCACGATAACTGCCGCTATCCAGCTGGGTGAGGCTGCTCAAAATCATGAACTAAACAATATTCATTTTTTTATGCTTCCTTCCTTTTATGGGCTGCCTAATGAAGATTCTCTTTCCTCCATTAGAGACTTCTATGCTACAGTCCAAACCTTTCCCCTCGGTATTCTAAACAAGGATCAACTTAGAATGAGATGTTTCCCCTACACCTTAAAGGATAAGGCCAAAGCTTGGTTGATGTCACTTCCCCCAGGTTCTCTGATGACATGGGAGAACATTTATAATAAATTCATGGGAAAATTCTATTCCTACCAAAAAACATTAGAGTTGAGAGGAAAGATTGCTACTTTCTCTTAGATGTAAGGAGAACCATTCCATAAAGCTTGGGATTGGTTCAAAATGTTTCTCACTCAATGTCTCTTTCACAGCTTTCCCCTACAGTTGCAGAACCAATTCTTTTATGATGGACTTACGCAACAATGTCAGTTCATTGTCGACAACGCTGTAGGAGGAGCAATGGGAGAAAAGACTACCTCAGAGATGTACAACCTCTTTGAGATGTTGGGTGCTAATTCCCAACAGAAAAGCTCACAAGTGAGAAAAGCTGGAGTTCATGAAATTGATTCCAGCAATGAAGTTCAACAACAACTTGTTCAATTGACCAAGCACGTTGCCCTTCACACTATGCAAACCAACACCAATAATGAACATTATGGTTTGTATAGCAACATGAGACATGGTACTGAAGCCTGTCCATATCAAGGAGAAACAACAGCTAGACCTGAACAGGTTAATGTATTGGGAGCATATCAACAGAGACCAAGGTTCGACCCCAATTTAAATACCTACAATCCTGGGTGGAGAAATCATCCAAACTTCTCCTAGAGGCAAAACAACCCTCCTTTTGCTCAAAACTCAAATCAGCCAGGTCAGCAATTCCACTAGCCTATTCCAAGAAGCATTCCTAATAAATCAACCCTGGAGGACAACTTGAATTCTTTTATTCAAGTTTGTAGAGATAACCAATCTAAAACCAATCAATGGTTGGACTCTGTGGAAGCTTCTATTAAAAAAGTGGAAGTTCAAGTAGAATAGTTTGTTGAACATTTGCAAAAATAAAGCAAAGACTAACTGAATGGTCAAATGGGATCAAATAAATTCAATGAAGAGGAGACATTGAGTTTGTCATTCTGCAATCTCCAAGCAACGTCTTACTAGAAGACGATAAATTTTAGTCCTACGTGGGAGGTCACCCATTATTGTATTTTCCTTTGTTTTAGTTTATTTTGTGTGTAATAAAATTCAAATGAAATAAATTCATTTGTTTCAAAAATTGTGTCCATTCTTTAAATTTAGCAACAAAAAAAATTAGGTTCCCTGCACCTTTCTGCTTTAAGCCTATACATTTTGTCAAGTGAGAAATCTTTCTTAGAGATATCTATTATTTTTTAAGAGCTAAATGTTGATACACAATAGGAGGAGGATCAATTTCAACAACAAATAGCCATGAGGGATACTGAAGATAGGCAGAAAATGATGAAAGACTATGCAATGCCAATCACTGGCAATGTAACTTCCGGCATACAATTACAAGAGGCTGCAAGGAATTATGAATTGAAAAAGATTCATTATTCTTTGTTGCCTTCCTTTTACGGTGTCCCTAATGAAGATCCTTTGCATTTCATTCGAGAATTCTATGCTATTGTCCAAACCTTTCCACTACATGCAATTAATGAAGATCAACTTAGGATGAGGTGTTTTCCTTACACCCTCAAGGATAAAGCTTGGTCATGGTTCATTACTCTACAGTCGGGTTCTCTAAAAACTTGGGAGGCAGTATATGAAATATTTATGGGTAGGTTCTATTCCCATCAAAAGACTGTTGATCTAAGGATGAAGATAACAACATTTTCTCAATTGTATGAAGAGCCCTTTCATGAAGCTTGGGAACTATTCAAACTCCTTTTCATTTAATGTCATAATCATAGCTTCCCATTGCAGCTACAGAACCAATTCTTTTATGATGGATTGACACTGCAGAGTCAATACATGGTTGATAATGCTATTGGAGATGCTGTAGGAGAAAAAACCGTAGAGGAAGCCTATAATCTTTATGAGCTATTAGGTTCTAATTCTCAACAAAGAAGTGCTAGAAGGAGAGCAAGAGTCATTGAAGTTGGCTCCGATAATGAGATAACCTTGCAACTTGTTGAATTGACTAAGCAAGTGCAACTTCTCACTACCTACCAAATTCCAAATCAAGAGGTGTGTGAAGTGTGTTTTTCAATTGGGAATGGTACTCATAATTGTTCAAATACTTGT
Organism: Hippophae gyantsensis; assembly: GCA_030763125.1. Classification (NCBI taxonomy): domain Eukaryota; kingdom Viridiplantae; phylum Streptophyta; class Magnoliopsida; order Rosales; family Elaeagnaceae; genus Hippophae; species Hippophae gyantsensis. Next base: position 55,056,318 of record CM061028.1, read on the forward strand.
GATTCTAGTGTCGATGCCATTGAGGAATTCAAATCCTTTCAAAGTTATCATCCAAACACCTATTATCACCCTAACCATCCTTGGAAACAAAACAATTACCCAACCTACACCCAATGTCCAACACTAAGGTCGAATAAAAACCACCCTTACCCACCAAGCCAATCTTTTAAGACAACCTTAGAGGATAGCTTGAATGCTTTTATTCAAGTTAGTCGTGACAACCAATTGATGAATAATCAAAGCTTGAACACCATGGAGGCTTCGGTTAAAAGGATTGAATCTAAAGTTGGGCAACTGGCTGAACAAATGCAAAAGAAAGAACCAGGAAAATTGCCCAATCAACCAGAACAAGCAAAGGATGTAAGAACCCTTCGAAGTGGTAAGGTAGTCAATACCAGTTTACCTGAAATCTCTAACGATCTACCTTGTAGTTCAGGTAAACAAAGAAGGTGATATTCTAGTCTCACAAAAAGGAGAAACAAGTGTTAAATTTAACAAGCCTTCTTAAAAATTCATTGGGGGGTCATCTGACATCCCCAAAATTCAAAAGACAACAGAACCAAACTAGCTACAAGTACCTTTTCCACACCGATTAAAAGAATCCAAACAAGAGAAGCAATTCTATGATCTTTTTAATATGCTCTCTAAAGTAAATATCAATTTACCATTATTAGAAGTGATCATGAATGTGCCCTCTTATGCTAAGTTTTTCAAAGAGTTGAACAATAAGAAAAGAAGGTATGAACTGAATGAACGAGTAGTACTATCAAAAATTTCTAGCGCTATACTTCAGCACAAACTACCCCTAAGTTGAAAGACCCTAGAAGTTTTATTATAAACATAACTATAGGGGATAGGAAGGTTGCTAAAGCAATGCTTGATTTAGGTGCTAGTATAAATTTGATGCCCTACTCTATATTCTTACAGCTCAATTTAGGATATTTAAAACCCACAACTATGTCCCTTCAACTTGCAGATAGATCTCTTAAGTATCCAAAGGGAATAGTTGAGGATGTGTTGGTACAAGTAGACAAACTGATAATACCTGTTGACTTTATGGTTCTGGATATGCAAGAAAATCTAGCATTGGACAGAGAGGACACAATACTGCTTGCTAGACCGTTTATGGTAACTACTAAAACTATTATTGTTGTCCAAGATGGAAATTTGACAATGACAGTCTTAGGAGAGACTATTCATTTTAAAGTTTTTTATTCTTCACCTTTTCCTTCTATTTCTGCCATCGATGAAATATTCGATGTTGACCCTTCGGATAATCTTGTCCAAAGCACCTTTTTCTGAACCAGAATAGAAGACAAACTTGAAACTACTCTTACACTTGAAGAGGTCGAAGAAGATTTAGATGAGGAAATTAAGGGGTACCTTGAACGACTAGACAATGATGAAGTAATGTTGGAAAGATTAGCTGGGCACGAATTTTACTGTTTTCTAGATGGATTGTCTGGATATTATCAAGTACCCAGAACACCAGAAGATCAGGAAAAGACCACATTTACATGTCCTTTTAGGACTTTTGCTTTTTGAAGAATTCCATTTGGGTTATGCAATGCCCCCGCCACTTTCCAGAGATGCATGATATCTATTTTCTCAGACATGGTGGAAAAATTCATTGAGATTTTCATGGACGATTTCTATGTCTTTGGGAACTCATTTGATGATTGCTTACATAAATTGACTTTGGTTTTAGAAAGATGCATTGAATACAATCTCACCCTTAGTTGGGAGAAAAGTCATTTTATGGTTCAACAAGGGATAGTTTTAGGACATATAATTTCAAACAAGGGTATTGAAGTTGATAAGGCAAAAGTTGAATTGATTTCCAAACTACCTCCCCCTACATCTGTGAAGGGGATAAGAAGCTTCTTAGGATATGCAGGATTTTACAGACGATTTATTAAAGATTTCTCTAAAATAAGTCGTCCCTTATGTAACTTGCTATCAAAAGATGTTTATTTTAATTTCAACAATGATTGCCTTATTGCCTTTAATACCTTGAAAGAGAAACTAATATCTACCCCTATTATTATGGCACCAAATTGGTCTTTACCTTTTGAAATAATGTGTGATGCTTCTCATTATGCTATTGGATCAGTCTTGGGACAAAGAGTGGATAAGTGTTTGCATGTCATCTACTATGCTAGCAAAACACTCAATGATGCCCAAATGAATTATACCACCACTGAAAAGGAATTCTTAGCTATAGTGTTTTCTTTAGACAAATTTAGGTCTTATTTAATAGGATCTAAAGTGATTGTGCATTCTGATCATGTTGCTTTAAGATACCTATTAATTAAACCAAATGCCAAGCCAAGATTAATCAGGTGGGTCTTACTCTTACAAGAATTTGACTTAGAAATCAAGGATAAGAAAGGCAGTGAAAACTTAGTAGCTGACCATTTGTCTAGGTTGATTTCTGACTTCAATTCTCTTAAAGATGAGAGTAATGAAGATATAGTTGAAACCTTTCCTGATGAACAGTTATTTTCAATAGGTTCGAACCCATAGTATGCTGATATTGTAAATTATCTTGCCACTGGTGTTTTGCGACCTAACACTTCATATTAGGACAAGAAAAGGTTTTTTAAAACTATTAAGGACTATTTCTGGGATGACCCTTATTTATACAAAATTGGTCAAGATCAAGTCATCCGGAGATGTGTACATGAAGAACATAAAAGCATTCTAACTTTTTGTCATGAACTTCATTGTGGGGGCCATTTTGGTGGTGAAAAGACAGCCCGTAAGGTATTACAGTCTAGATTCTTTTGGCCCACTCTTTTTAAAGATGCTCATATGTTTTGTGCACAATGTGATAGATGTCAAAGAACAAGAAACATAAGCAAAAGAGATGAAATGCCTTTGACATCTAATTTAGTTGTTGAACTCTTCGATGTATGGCGGATTGACTTTATGGGTCCTTTTCCCCCATCCAATGGTTTTCAATATATTTTGGTGGCTGTGGATTATGTATCCAAGTGGGTAGAAGCTATCCCCACTAAAACCAATGATGCTAATGTTGTTGTTAAATTCTTGAAGGATTTAATATTCAGCAGGTTCGGAACGCCTAGAGCTATAATAAGTGATGGAGGTAGCCATTTCTGTAACAAGATCTTTGATAGAGTACTAAACAAGTACAACATCACACATAAAGTAGCTACTCCATATCATCCTCAAACTTCTGGTTTAGTGGAAGTAAGTAATAGGAAAATTAAGGGAATATTGGAACGCACTGTGCGACCTTCAAGGAAGGATTGGGCATTTAAGTTAAATGATGCCTTATGGGCATACCACACCGCTTATAAAACACCTATTAGGATGAGCCCTTACCTGTTAATCTTTGGGAAAGCGTGCCACCTTCTAGTTGAACTTGAACACAAGACTTACTGGGCAATTAAAGAGTTAAACATGGATTTAGATAAATCAGGAGAAAAACGGTTACTCCATCTTAATGAGTTGGAAGAAATTAGGAATGAAGCCTATAAGAATGCCAAATTATACAAAGAGCATGCTAAGCGCTATCATAACAAGAGGCTAGTTCCTAAGACTCTTCACGCTGGAATGAAAGTTCTTTTATTTAACTCTCGTTTGAGATTGTTTCCAGGAAAGCTGAGATCAAGATGGGATGGACCATTCAAAATAATTTAGGTATTTGAACATGGAGTAGTAGAACTATTGGATTCCAAGACACAAAAAACATTCAAAGTCAATGGGCATCGTGTGAAGCCTTATTTAGAAGAACCAAACAACATTGTTGAAATGGATTGCATTTGGCTGAGTAACCCTTAGCACCATAAAGTTACGTCTTGCTAAGACTTTAAACAAAGCGCTCGATGGGAGGCAACCCATCATTTTAGGTAATTTTCTTTTATTTGTTTGATTTATTTAATTTCTATTGTTTATTTTAGTTTAATTACATGTGAATAATTTTAAAATTGTTAAAACTAAAAATATTTGTTGAGATGTTAGAAGTTCATAGCAATCTGTTTGTGTATACTTTAATGAACATGATGGATACACCTGCATTTCTCCATCACTACTTGCAACATTCTCAAAAAATAGGTAATATTTCCTCTTTTTCTCTTTATCTTTAATTTACAGTTGTTACATTGAGGACAATGTAAGTTCTAGGTTGGGGGTGGTGAAAAGTTACCATACTTAATTTAAAAAAAAAATTCTTTTTTTATGTTCACAGTTTCCTTTTTATTATGTTTGGTTTTATTTTCTTTGTGTGATTTAGTAATTTTTGGAATTAAAAAAAAATTCTCACAAAAATTTGTCATTTCTTTAAATCAAATTTAAGTAAATAGTTAAGTCTTTTATAGTGTTAGATTAATTTTTGAAAACATATCATGAAATATTTTGTAATTGTTTTTGATAATTAGTTAGTTTTTGTCATAACTAGTATTTCTTGATAAGATGTAGAAATTATATTAAACCCAAATTTCCTTTATTTCTTCATAACTACCTTTGTGAGATATAATTTGAGCCTAATTTCCTTTATTCAGAGTGAAATATATATTTTTTCTACTCCAAACACATTTCTTATTTCTTCAAATTTTTAGATGATCTCTATAGGTATTTCCATTGAATGTATAAATTTTTTTTCTCTCATATTAATAGAGTGTCGTATATTTTTTATTATTTTTGCTTATATTAAATGATTTGAGTAGAAATTGATAGTATATTCTTTTATCTCATTCATGCATGACTGCTACAAAAAAGAAGAAGATATATCTGGGGTTACCTAAACCAAAATCAAACAGAAAAGCCACAAATTAACCACTCCCCAACATCCTAAAAAATGTATAATCTGTACATGTGTTGACTCTCTAAAAAAATAATATATATTGAAAAGTATCTTTAGAAAAATATAGAGAGATAAAGAATATATAGTATAATCTACATATTATGACCCGCATTACCCAGAATCTTAAAAAATGTACAATCTGTACATGGGTTGACTCTCTGAAAAAATGATATATATTGAAAAATATCTTCAAAAAAATATAGAGAGATAAAGAATATATAGTATAATCTATATATTATGACCCACATTGCCTACAAAATTGTGAGTAGAGACTAATTACAAAAGAAAGATATAGGAAGTAATTCCCTAAAAAGTCATTGCACTTTCTTCATTTGTAAAAGGCATATATCTTAAAAAAAAATTCTTAATGAGTTTGATTTATGCATGAAAATAATTTTTATATATGATATCTTTATAATTTATACATTTGATTCCTTCCATGAGATCAACGTCAATAGGATTCAGTGTTTTGAGAGTATTGACTTGTAAGGAATAGAGTCGAAGCGAATTCGGATTCATGACACTGAAATTAGGGAAAGTTAAATTGATACATTTTTTATATGAAATATGAAAATGATTTCGACTAATTATTATAATAAATCATGATTGTTTAAAAAGATTAAAATAACTTATGCTTGAGATTTTAATTATGATCTTAAAGGAGATTAAAAAGTATGAGACATTTTTGTATTTGTTTCATGTTGTTTTCTTTTATTTTATTCTTAAAAGTTAATTTTTGATTTTGTTGTAATTTTAGTTTTTAAGTTGATTGTTTTTATTATTTCTTTTAATTTTTACATTTAGTTCAATGTTTGTGGGTATCATTACTGAAAACCCTCACGTGACTCAAACTTGTCCACTAGGGCAACCTAGGGGTTTAAAGGCTTATTGCATAGGCTAAATGCAACCGTGTCAATAAACGGAAGTGAGTTAGGATAGTTTAATTTTTAGTTTTTATCGCTTCTCTTGCTAAGGGATTAGCAAGAAGCTGGTTGGGGGTTGTGATGAGTGCTTAAAAAGCACTAAAATTACCATGATTTTATGCACATTAATTGATTAAAAATATATATATTTATATGATTTTATCATATATTTATATAAATCTGTCTTTTCGGAATCACGGGTATTTTTATTGTTTTTCAAGTATTTTCGCTTAAAAACGTAACTTAAAGACTCAAAGAGAAATACTGGAGGCAATACATCACAAATCATAAAATAAATGAGAAAAAATCAACAAATATGGAAAAATTGGACAAAAAGGTCAAAAATGTAAAAAAGGAGGAAATCGCGCACGTAGCATCCCAACCACGCCGAACAACGCGCACATTGCGCTAGCATAACGCCCAGTTCGCGCGCGCAGCACGCCCACTTCCGTACGCGCCCCTGCTCCATTCCGCGTGTGCCTGTGCCCAGTCTGCTCCCATCTGCACGCGTTGCTGCGCCCACACCAACATGACATCATCATTCACTACTCCACGTTTTCTCAATTTTTAAACATTTTTCCACCACTTTTTCTTCCTCTCCTCACCTATAAATACCTCCATTCTCTTCACTTCAAAACATACCTCCTCAAAACACATCTTCTCTTCTCTTTCTTTCTCTCATTTCTTAGTTTTTTTTAAGTTTTCTTAGTGTCTAGTTTTTCTTAGTTTTAGAGTTCTTCTCTTTTTGAGAAGAACTAGTAATGTTTTTGTAATTTATTTGCTTTTTGATTCAATAAATGGGAGTGCAAATTCCGTTTGGAGATTTTCCAGCAACGGGAATAGCATCAAAGTACTGTAAGGATTTTATTTTCTTTACAGTTATTTTTTATGTTTTATTCTTACATGTTATATTTAATTTGTCTGTGATTAAATTTAATTTTGCTGGCTGTTTGTAAACATGATATAATAATAATGTTGTTATGCTTGCAAAATATTAAATAGGTAAAAATATCTAAAATGAATTGATTTTATTTTTATTCAAGATTTTATATTAAGAATGTTAGAGAGAAATATATTATTTTTCATTACAAACTTAAATCTGAAAATTAGATTTTAAGGTTTAGTTATCCGGTCTGATTTAGAGTAGTTTTTTTTTATTTGTTGGTACAATCGCCCGGTAGTTAGAATGAAGCTCTATTTCAAAAGTTTTTATAAGAATTATTATCTGAAAATGTATTGACAACATGTTTTCAATAGTGGTTTTAAAACTTGAAAGTTAGTACTCGGATAACTAAATTCTTAGGTTTAATTTGGACACCTTGAATAAAGTTTAAACTGTCTAACTCCACCAAAGGTAGCATTTAAATGGTTCATTTTCAATCTCTTAGAAAAAGAATTAATTTAATTAACCAAATTAGTTATCAACCCCACCCATAGGTGTTAATTGATTTGTTTAGTTAACAAAGAATATCTAACCCCACCAAAGGTGATATTCATATAAAAAAAAGAGAATCAATAAATATCAATTCATATATTTAATAACCTAAATAATATGAGCAAGCATAATTAACTTAGTTATTATATCCATAAATACTCCACTATTATAAATAATAAAATTTGCATAAATATTTATTGAATCTGTATCTATGTTTATTTTTATGTCAATAGATTAAAAACACAAAACCCAAAATATCGTGACAGGATGTTTAGGATTTAATTTCATTTTTAAAAGTTTGAATAATAAATTAAAAATCACATACATTCCTTCCTTAGATCGATCGGCAGGAGCGGTGATGTCGGTTCAGCCCATCAAAGGCGTTAATAGGTTATTTTTAATTGTTACCAATTTATAATTTATTAACCTAAACAAAGTGGTCAGACATGCAATCGTGTGTAGAAATAAGTGCAGAAATAAAAGAGTAACATACGATATTTTTAGGTGGAAATAACCAAGGCCACAACCATGACCTAAGAGAAAAACCACCGGTCCATCGGACCACCTAACATTCTACTATGAAAATCAAATGTTCAAATACAAACTCGGTCTTATGCTACCCTCCCTAGGATACTACCCCAATGTACTTTACTTACGAGCCCTTGCTCTGTTTTCACAGTTTCTGAAATTAGCGTGAGTGGTTTCCAGACCAACGTTCCAATAAGCTCCCCACCAATTAGATAGTTCACAAATCAACTGCAAAAAGATTAGCACAAAAAAACACAAGTGTTCGTGTGTGTTGTAGAACGGATTTAACAATGAACAATCATAACTAGATGATTCAAAATATGTCATTTAAATCAAATCAACTAGTAAATTTTAAAACAAAACAATTAAGCACAAGTTTCATAAAAATAGCTTTTTTAAAGATTAATAATCAAATCAAATAACTATAATATGACAAAAATAATTATTTGATCTAATAATTTAAGAACAAAATTAAAGAAAAAATCATAAGAACTAATACTATTAGGGTTAAATATATTTTTGGGTTTAATTTTTTAAAGCCATTAAAAACCTTAATATTATAAAAAATTATTATTTATTATTTTTTATAACACATCTTAAAAATATTAAGACACATCTAAAAAAATATTTAAGCACTAAATATAATTTTAAACTTATGAACATGTACTATTAAATATATAAATGTAATCATATGTGTCGTGGTTATTAAGGATATACCTGAAATACAATTATCTAGAACTCGATCATTTGTTCGGTTTTTCTTGATAGACTTGATAACAGGCCTAAAAACAAATTTATAGATAAATATTTTGTCCACGAAAATAGCTAACACTCATAGTCCTTACAAACTTCCCCTTTGCCATTTTCGTGTGGAAAAACCTCTTACTCACTACATGATACTTATAAAAATAAGATATAAGTACAATGATATCCTAGACTCTATAGTGGAAATATCTTATGTTCCGGTGAATCCATCTTCGTTGCAACTTAACAAGTCTATAAGTAATTGAAATGACATTAAAAAGCATATGACAACTTGGCATGAAAGCGTCATTATACATTAGTTCAGTTTACATAAAAATAAGCGAAGTGTAAAGAATAATCATGTAGTGTGCATTCATACCAATCAAGCTTAATTAAATATGTTCTCTCCCTATATACATAACAAAATAAAAACATGGAAATAAAACACGTTATTCTCCTTCCCTTTTTGACATACAAGAAGGACAAAGTATTAGATAAAGCAATGAAGCTAAACTCCTCCTAAAGATATAGTAATGTAAAAGTAGAGTAATACATAAATGCAATATGGTTTAAACTCCCCCTAAGTTCTATGACTCTCTAACTTAGAAACGAATTAAAAAAGTAATAAATAAAAATTAATAAAAATATGATTTTTTTTAATTTTCATAAATAGCCACATAAGGTACTAAACTCATTTAATCACAAATGAGCACACAACCGATTGAGAAATCATCATTTTTTAACTCCAATTTTGATTATTTATCATATAAATAAATAAGTAGAGTATAAGAGTCACACAAGCACATATAATGACATATTTACATTTACTTAAAGTAATATATATGTTTAAACTCCACAAATATGTCAATTAATTCATTTATGACCTATCAAGAGAGACTCAAAAGAAAAAAATATCACCTATCATGTAAAACCATAATCGAGTTTTCAATCTCACAAAATAAATTATATCTACGAAAAGATAACTTAATTTTTTATTTTTTTTATATATATGAGGTAAATGATTTTTTTATAACCTCTATTGGCTCTTTCTTTTTGTGCATTCAATGGACAAGATTTATAGGTAGTCACTTTTTGCAAAAAAAAAAAAAATTTTTGCTCAAGCCATAAACCTAGCATGATGACTTTTACACTAGTTGTGAGGTAGCCCTCTCTGCTCACTGCGATAGCTTCACACATCACAGTAGGTAGCCCCCTCAATACTAGGTACCTCCATACAGTAAAATTTTAAAAAGCAAGAATTAAAACTCAACACAATTTTACAATCAAGATTAGTTGAAGTCCTAGAGTCTTTCAAGAATATTCATAAACTTCAAGCATAACATATATGTGTGTTCATGAGTGTATGAATAAGTTCGTGTCAACATCGATCATCACATGTACAAGAATGTGTGTGTGTGCATAAGCCAAAATTGTAGAATAATTTATACAATAAATATCAAAATTAGTTAAGTCATTAAAAATAAGGTTATATGTTTGTAAGTGTTGAATAAGCCATGTTGGCCAAATAAAGATTTTGCTTTTTTTTTGTAAGTTTAACTAATAAATAAAATAAAGACAATAAAGATTGCTCACCTAAGTTCATTTAAGCACTCTAACAAAAATACCTAGATAAAGGAATAAAAGATAATCAGGTGACCAAGAAAAAACAACATTTCCTAACCCACATTTTCTTGCATTTTGATTTCTCTATATCATTGGGTTGGGACTCAACTAACTTAGGTTTCATAGGCATGTTTTTGAACTTAGTTGTACTTTTCTCATTCATACCAAATGAAGATGTAGTATGCATAATAGGATGATGATAATGAGTCATAGCATTAAAAGTACTAAATTTTGCTTGCCTCTTTGAACCTAATACTTCATGCTTCCTAGTAGACTTTTTGAACAAGTTATTATAATTTCCATTCATCTTTGAGTATGATGTAGCATGCATAGATGAATAATGCTTATGGGTCCTACTATGTGAAGCATGGAAAGAATGATTATGTTTAGGAGTATTCATCAAATATCTACATTTTGGTTTATATGACCTTTCCTACCACAATGATGACAGACAGGCACAAACTTAACATTTTTTTCTACCACAGGTGCAATAGTTCTTTGTGCATAAGTAGTAACAGTAGGAGTAGAGTTTAAGGATCTTACAAATGTGGTCTTTGATATTGAAGGTGTTGATTGCTCATCTATGTATCCAAGACCTCTCTTATCTCCTTGTAGCTTTCCATAGTCTAGGACTTTGGTCAATTTTTCAGCACCTATGGTCAAATTCTTCACCGTATCTTTAGCAATACTAAGTTTTTGCCTAAGCTTTTTGTTTTTCTTAGTGGTTTCTACAAGACTTAAATTCATGACATTAATATTTTCAAATAATTCCTTTTTATCTTTCTCTAGGCTAGAGGAATTTGTTTTGTGAATATTTATGATATCATTAAGTTTAGTTACTTCCACAAATAGTTTATCCCTCTCTTCTCTAGAACCTAAACAATCCATGAATAGTTCATCATAACTCGATACATTAAACTTAGACAATAAGAAAGAGGAGTTTACTTCCTCATTTTCTTCATCCGAGCTAGAGTCAAAGTCATTGTGGTGTGCTTTGGTAGTTGCGGTGAAGGCACGATAGTTAGTGTCATCATCTTCTGAGTTACTAGCTTTATCCTGCTCACTTTCCGTGTCACTCAGTGTAGCATTAAATGCTTTTCTAAATTTATTTTTATTGTTTGCACAATCTATAGAAATATGACTAAAGCCCCCACAAGTATAGCATCGAGGACTAGTGAGCTTATTTTTCTTACCATCAAAGCTAGGAGGCTTGATTTCCCTTGACTTTCGGTTCCTCGAACAACTACATTGTCCCTTATTAGATTGATTATTTTGTTGACCCTTCATTTTCAGGAACTTCTTCAATTTTTGTGCTAGTGAGACTAATGACTCATCATTTATCTCCTCATCACTACCAGAGATGTCCATTTTGGAGCTTTTGAACGCCACATCCTTGATTTTCTTGGGACGATTAAGAGAAAGCTCATAGGTTTGGATTGACCCGACAAGTTCATCAATATTTAGTGTGTCCAAATTTTTGCTTTCCTCTATCGCTGCTACTTTCATCTTGTAGTCAGCTATTAAGGAGCTTAGGAGTTTGCGTACTTGTATTGGTTGTGAAATTTTCTCACCAAGGTTAGCATACATTAGTGATATCACAAAAGCGAGCATAAAATTGACTAAAAGTTTCTTTGTTTCTCATTTTAATGGAATGAAACTCAGATGTTAGCAATCTCAATTTTGTTTATTTTACTTGGGAAGTTCCTTCATGAGCAAGAACAAGTGAATTCTATGCATCTTTAGCAGTCTCACAGTCGGAGATGCGTTGGAACTCATCCATTGACACTGCAGCAAATATTGAGCTTAGACCTTTTTGGTTTGCCCCACTCAGGATGCATTTTTCAGTGGTCCAATCTCTTCTTTTCTTTATGATTGTTACACCATCTCTTGATAATGAAGGTGGTTCCCAACCATCAAGAATAGCATCCCAGACTTTTTCATCTTGTCTAAGAAAGGCTTGTATGCGAGCCTTCCAGTAAGGGTAATTAAACCCATCAAAGAGTAGGGGTCTAACAAATGACCCACCTTCTTTCATTTGGTCAATAAGTAAGTGTATGTGTCCCTAAGGATCAATCTCACTAAGTGTGTCTAGTGTCGACTCTGATACCAATTGAAAGTTTATAAAATACGGACTTGATTAACCTAGAGGGGGGTGAATAAGTTATTTTTAATTTTTACCAATTTATAATTTATTAACCTAAACAAAGCGGCTAGGCATGCAATCGTGTGTAAAAATAAGTATGGAAATAAAAGAATAACACACAATATTTTTAGGTGGAAACAACCTAGGCCACAACCATGACCTAAGAGGAAAACCACCGGTCCACCGGACCACCTAACTTTCCACTATGAAAAACAAATGTTCAAGTAAAAACTCGGTCTTATGCTACCTTTCCTAGGATATTGCCTCAATGTACTTTACTTACAAGCCCTTGCTCTGTTTTCACCGTTTCTAAAATTAGCGTGAGCGATTTCCAAACCAACGTTCCAATAAGCTCCCCGCAAATCAGATCGTTCACAAATCAACTGCAAAAAGATTAGCACAAAAAAAATACAAGTGCCCGTATGTGTTCTAGAACAGATTTAACAATGAATAATCCTAACTAGATGATTCAAAATATATGTCATTTAAATCAAATCAACTAGTAAATTTTAGAGCAAAATATTAAGCACAAGTTCCATAAAAATAACTTCTTTAAAGATTAATAATCAAATCAAATAACTATGATATGACAAAAAAAATTATTTAATCTAACAATTTAAGAACAAAATTAAAGAAGAAATCATAAGAACATATTATCAAAATATAAAATTCTTTTATGAACACCTTATAAATTAATATATATTATCTACTCAAGCATATTATTTATATATATATATATATCAACTGCCTCCAAGGTGTCACTCTCCTATACATATATATTAATTATATTACTCTCAACTTCAATTATATATAAATTCTCGTTATCTTTCTTCTCATGTTCACCTTTCTTGATATTTTCTTTTCTTTTCGGTAGTTAAAAGCAATTGGGAGATAGCTTTGATAATCTTTTGTTTGAGGTAGTTTTTTTTCTATATCCAACACCCCTTAACCCTAATGTATCTATATATATATATATATATAATGACCTAATAGTATTAGGGTTAAATATATTTTTGGATTTAATTTTTTAAAGTCCATTAAAAACCTTAATATTATAAAAAAATATTATTTTTTATTTTTTATAACACATCTTAAAAATATTAAGACACATCTAAAAAAATTATTTAAGCACCAAACATAATTTCACATTTATGAACATGTATTATTAAATGTATAAATATAATCATATGTGTCGTGGTTATCAAGGATATATTTGAAGTATAATTATCTGAAATTTAATCATTTGTTCGGTTTTTCTTGATAGACTTGATAACAAGCCTAAAAACAAATTTATAGATAAATATTTTGTCCATGAAAATAGCCAACACTCATAGTCCTTACAATTATGTAGTTCATCTTCCACAACATGAAACATATTTTCTATCTGTAATAAGATGTATATAATTCACTCACATTTTTATTTATCTCTTCTCTATGAGTATCATCAATATTTTCTCCATGATAATATCAATAGTTATAACCTAAAAAATACCACTACAGATAAGGTGATACTTAACCTCATCAACATCATGAAATTTCTTATTTTTACATTTAACACGGGTATCGAATCATATTAATTTCATTATTACTATTTCTATAGGTGAATTCTAAGAAAATTCCAACTCTAGAAATATACTCTTGCTCAATTATACACTTTGACATGCACGATTTATCAATTTTCTATTGATAATATTAAACATATTCAATAATTATTTAATAAAATATAAATTTATTAATCATGAATATACTTCAGAATTTATTATATATAAAGTTTATAATTAAATTATTAAAATATCAATCAAAACATCATATAAAAATAAATACATAAAATTCAAATAATTAATAAATTCATTATAACATTAATTAACATTATAAATTACTTTTAATACATATAATAATAAGTTCAAAAAAAATTAAATTTAAAATAAATTAATATATATAAAACATGAAAAATGATTAATATATATAATATAAGAAATTAATTAAAATAAATAAATAAATACCTTGCCTTCTTCTATGTTTGAATAAAAATACACAATTTACATCAAACAAAAATATATGCAAATAATAAATGACACATAACATACATAAAAATAAAAATTAAATAATTGTACAAAAATTAAATAAAAATATAAAACAACAATAATAAGTGTAAACTAATTGATAGGAATACTTACAAGAATAAACCAAGTGAGAAAATAATGGAAAAAATATTTGGTAAGTGAGAAAATAAAAGAAAATGGATAAGAAAATATTGAGTATTATGTTAAAAAAGGATGGATCAAGATAAAAAAGAGGAGAGGAACAAAACCCAACAACGACGACGAAAATTGTGATATAAAATGGTCAGAAATGGACGAAAAAGCTTGGAGATAATGTACAAACGTGAAAGAAAATTAGGAGACAATGAGAAAAATTATTGGAATGAGGGGGAGGAAGAAGAAAAGGAAAAAAGACACGTAGTATAGGTTCTATGTATCAACCGGCACTACACGTGGCACATAGCATCGATTGACACGTAAAATCGACACTATATCTCACACATCGGTTGACGATGTGGCCTATCGTTAGTTGATGCGTCAATCGAAGTTACGTGACACGTGTAACGTCGGTTGAAACATCAACCGATGCTATTTTTTTATTTTTCAATTTTAAGTCTATTTAAGATACGTTTTTTACTTAATTCGATTAAAAATTTTAAGTCGATTTATAAACATATCAACTTATAATGAATTATAAGTCTTTTTTTTAAACCAATTTTAAATCCCAACTTAAATATTCTTTATTGTAATAATATTTAACATATTAACGTTAGATAAGATATTCTATAATGTGCTGTTTTGAACACCTAAAATATTATAAATAAGTTTCATAATTAGTTTTGTTCAACAATAAATTTACATATATGCATGTGTGTTTTGTTTTTGATAAAGAATATATGCATTGATAAGCATAATTAAGTATCCTTTCATATTGAATCACTATTTCATAATTACTATCCGATACCAAATAAAGTCATTTATTTATAACAAATATATCCAATATCCACAAATTCAGATGCTACTATAGTAAAAGTTAGTACATAAATAGGCATTAATTTTTTACGACGAAAGTAATATAAAACCCATTAATATTTTATAACCACATTCATTAGAATTTTTACATGTTAATATAATCAAAGAGATAAATACATAAAATATATACATCAAAGAGATAAATACATAAAATATATACATGCACTTGTTTTTATTGTAGCAAGACTCCCATGTATTGCTTGTTTTCTTTGATGAATATAGTCAAAGAGATTGAGTAAAAGCCAAAAAAAAAATGTGTTGGTAATTAATACTTATCTAAACAAATTTCTTAAGATTTTATATACAAAATATAATCCAACAAAATCATTAAAAGTTTAAAGCGATCTAAGATTATTAAAAAAGAAAATTCTAACATTTGTTTAACAAATGATAGATACTTTATTAAAGTTTAATTATAAAAGATAGGAAATTCGTATTTTTATGTAATCAATGTATAATAAAACTTAATATAGTAATATTAGAAACGGTTAGTTAATGAATATTAATATATGCGAAACAAATATTGATCTCTATCTAATGGAAAAAAATATCAAGATATTGTATATCAGATTTGTCAACTAGATGATGTTCTGTATATGCTCGTGCTCATAAAAGAAAGAGAAGAAAATGAGAATAAATAAGACATTAAAGAGTTATATATAGCAAAAATATACAATTATCTCATAATAAGAAATATGTGAACAAATAAAGATCAATCCCTTTTTTCTAACAAAAAAAAATAGTTTTTTTTTTAATTTATGCACCCATAACCCCAATTTATCAAAAACATGATGAACAATATTAATGGAGGCTTGAAACAATATAAGGTGAAAGTAACACAAAGATTCTTAATTTAAGATTTACAGAGATCAATCCAATTAATTACAGAGTAAAATAACTACGTATAACATAAAAACAAAATTATTAACATAATTAATTTTTACTTTCGGGGATAATATAAATTAGCTATGAAAATTATAAAAAGATGAATCAATTAATTTCTGCAGATTAAGTACAAACCAAAAGTTTATATTATATCAATTCACTTACATATATAAATAGTGTTATCAAGTATAGAAATAATTTATATGTATCTACATATAATGGGTTGTAAGGATATTTAAAGTAAGCAAATCTAAATAACATAAAATTTTATTAGATCAAGACAAATATTGAAAATGCTCAATCATCATAATCAATTCATATATATATATATATTAAAAGAAATTATAGATCGTATCTAAGAAAATTTGCACGTTTATCAAAACAAAATTTATCTAATAAATCAATTTTTTTTCAAGGGCTTCTAAAAGCAAGGGAGAAAAGAAAACTATCAAAAACAAATATGTTAGAGGTTTGTACTAATAAAATCATGTTCTAGTTCATATGGATTTTAAAACTGTAATATTATATAGCTTCAATATCATAAGAGATTATGAATTGATTTTTTTTCCAAATTCATCTCATATTTTATGAAATCATAAATAATGTTTATCATTGTTAACGTATATCTATTAATGTATATCTACTTTACTTTAAGTATATCTAGTTTATATATAATTATTATATAAAGACATCATGTATATTCCTTAACATACAGAATATAATATAATCATTAATTATTTCTAACATGGTATCAGAGTCACTGCTCTTACCTTTCTATTAATAGTTTTGTCTTTTCTTGTGTTACTCTACCCTTATAGTCTCTATTGTCACAACAGCTGCTGCAGTCACTTATCGTTGAACCTCTAACATCTTTTAACCGTTGTCTTTAGGTTCCGAACGTACAGTCATCATTGTTGAAGAGTCTCATACTATACAAACCACTACAATCACTGTTTTTGCCGTTCATCTTGCTCCGATAACATTTCAAAGTATATAAATATAAATAGATAAAATGAGAAAAAATAGATAAATAATTTGAGAGATAGAAATATCTTATTTCTTATGATATATATATTTTTCATAATAGTAGAGATCCTTTATACAGTGGAGGTAAATAATTTAATAAGGAAATACCATAAAAGAGATTACATAATTTGCTCTCTCAATGAAAGCAATTAACCTAGAAAAATTCTATCAATTTCTTAATACAAAAGTGATTGAAAATTATAATTTACAATAAACATGATAAATAAATAAATAAATAAATATTTTTTACTTATAATTTTTAAAAGACAATTCAGTAATTTAGAAAAAAATATGCAGATGTAAAAATTAAAACTGTTATTAATTGTGATTATTTTTTATAATACTTTTAACTTTAGTTCCATTAAATACATTTTTTTTCAAACGAAAGAAACATTTGTGAAGAAAAGAAAAACATCGAGCACATTCTTAATATTTTTCATAATTGTAACTTTAATATATTTGAAAAAGTGTAATTTATATTCTTTTAAATTTTTAGTTAAAATTTAAATAAAATATTTTATCTTTATTATTAAAAAAGAAAAACCATCTTTTATTAAATAGTTAATTGCAGCTGTAATCCTCATCAATGTAACATATTTTAATAATTGAATTTAAAAGTTCTCCAAATCAACTGAAATGTTGAACATATCCATCCATATAAAACTTTCTCCTACCAAATCTTCCAGTTCATATGTATCAAGTTGTGAGTTAGTTTGCTCTACGGTCGAAATCAACCCCAACTTCCTTGCCTTTGCTTCACTTAAAAGATAAACTGTTTAATGAAAAAGTTCCTTAAATTATCATCATTGCCTTTTGGGCCTTCTCTTTTCAAATACTTCAGTTATTTTCATGCAGTGTAATTCCTTATTTGTAAATACATGTCTTTTTTTCGAAGAAATAAAAAACAAACAAAAAAGCAATATTTTTTATTTACATAATAAAAAAGATAAACAACATGCGGAGCAATATATCTCAATTTTTCATATATAAAATATACTTAATATAAGATAAAGTATTTATTAATAATTAATAATTATCTTTCATATTAATTATGATTATATTAAAACTTGTAACATAAAGAATTATTATTAATATGATTCATTTGGAATGAATTTCTGTATAATATATAAAGATTGAAATTATGTTACAGAATTTATAAGATGAGGCCATTTATATAAGGCTTAAAAAAAGTTTAAAAATTGAGCACACACCAACTATTAACACATACTATGAAATCTATACTTTAAACTGAAGCAAATAGATATCTTGTTCAATAAATCGAGTTTCCATCAACCACTCCTTTTTTTCACATAGAAAAGCAGAAACAAATATGTTCTTCTCCTCCTTAGTCTTCTTCCTCTTTCTCTAATTCATACATAATTTTAGGTCATAGATCAACATAACCTACTCAAAACTCAAAAAACCAATTATTCTATATATTTTTCTTTCTCTATTAACACAAAATTAGGCTCACAAAGTTCCATTATGAGGTCTAATAGAGCTCAATTTGCTTCCCTCAATGTCAAGCTCATTCTCTCCATATTCTTCTTTCTCCTTCTGATTCTTATATTCAAATCAACTTCCTCATCATCTCCTCAACAGAACTCAGAAACCCATATTACAAATTCAAATACAGATCTCGCCACTACAAACCCAGAAGCTGAAATTGATCAAACACCTCCTCAATCAAAATTACAAGATTGCCATTCCAATAATTTAGTACCAACATGCACAAAAATCTCACCTTCCATAGCCAATACTATAATCCATTATGCAACATCAAATATCACACCACAACAAACCCACAAAGAAATTTCAGTATCTTTAAGAATTTTAGAAAAGAAATCACCCTGCAATTTCTTAGTGTTTGGTTTAGGTCATGACAGCTTAATGTGGATGGGTCTCAACTATGGTGGCAATACAGTTTTTCTAGAAGAAGACAAGGTTTGGATTGAACAAATCCAAGAAAAGTTGCCAACTTTAGAGGCATATCATGTTGAATATGATACAAAAGTTCACCAAGCTGACAAACTAATGGAAATTGGAAGTTCAAGAGAGTGTGAAATTGTGAGTGACCCAAGATCTTCAAAATGTAAACTTGCCCTTAAGAATTTGCCAAGTGAGGTTTATGACATTGAATGGGATTTGATAATGGTGGATGCTCCAACAGGATATATTGAAGAAGCACCTGGAAGGATGAGTGCTATTTACACAGCTGGTTTGTTGGCTAGAAACAGAGAAAATGGAGAAACTCATGTATTTGTTCATGATGTGGATAGAAAAATAGAGGACAAATTTTCAAAGACATTTCTTTGTGAAGGGTATTTGACTGAACAAGAAGGGAGGATTAGGCACTTTACTATTCCTAGCCATAGGACTCGTGACAGATCCTTTTGCCCTTAGAAATGTTGCTGTATGAATCTATGTCTATATGCCTCTTAATTTCTCGGGTGTTGCCTTGAGAAGGCTTTTTTTTTTTGAGTTGTTACTAAAAATATGATTTTTTTTCCCTTTCTTAAGTAATAAAGTCATTAATTTTTTTTTACTTTGATTGGAGTATCATCCTTATAGGGTTGTTCTTGAGTTATGATCGAGTCTCCGAATTCACTTCCCCTTATCTTCTTGGTGGATTCGATTCAAAAATTTATCTAGTCGCCCCCAGCTAGCCATCATCAGGATTAGATGATGGAATATGTATTAATCTTTAATTAGTTAATTTTATCACATTAATTCCCTCTGTAAAATTGGTAATAGGAAAAGAGACGTTAATTTTATTAGTGCAACATTTGTTAGTAAGAATAGTTCAAAATATGCTCACTTTCATACTCTATAATTTTATACTTGCCTTTTTTTCATATATATTATATAAAGATTTCATAGATTTACATATTTTTCCCCTTGAACCTTATTTTTATATATATTCCCTGCTACATGTTTTTATTTATTTTCCATAAATTCATATATTTTTTAAAAAAATGAATAACCATAAAATTGAATAGAGCTAATAACTTCAATTTTTAAAGAAATTAACTAATTCCATGTTTTGTAGTCTTAGGTAAGATTATAATATCAATTTTAACATAAACTATCTTTGTTCCTTGTTCTTGTTATACATCAATTGTGTTTTCTCATTTATGTTGATTTAATAATTTGTTGTACCCATCTTTTAAGGTTATAATTGACTTTGTGTAACCCTTACAATAGGTCCTTTTCAAGAATGTGGCCAACTTAACCAAAAATTGGGATACCAATTAAATTCTTGTAATTTTAGTTCAAGGCATTTAATCTCCAAGACTCTATTTGCTTCTTATGTTTTGGTCACCTTTGTGGCCATGGCTTGAGCTTCGTCTGTGCGCATATTAGTGCGTTCAATCATTTATTTTGAATATAATGATACGAGTATAATTTGCTCAAGGCTGTTGAGCACACAAGTATAGGCGGACAAAGAGCAGAGAAGGTTACAGTGGGCTCGGAGCAATGGGCGCACGAGGCACAGAGCTGGTGGGCGAAGAGGCATGTCGAACGCGTGAGTAGGGGGGACCATTACAATTTAGTTAGGAATGTCAGAATCAGTTATCAAGATTCCCTGTAATTTCAAATGCATGTAAGGCTATATATAGCCATAGTTAATCGAGGAATAAACAATTAGAAAATATATGAAATCAGCTTCCCTTCCTCTGTCTTCTTCCTCCTCCCTACCTCTCTGAAATTTCTACACTTATCAATGGTATCAGAGCCGGTACCAACCATGGACAATCAGAATCGATCCAACACAGAGACCTCTGATGAGGAATCTGATACCCTCTTGCGAATAAATACCATCTTACAACTGGTGTTGATCGAGGTGCGAGCTCTTCGCGCCACCCAAAACTCACCACCGGTAACCTCTTTTGGCAATCAGAGGAGTAGATCATCTGAAACCTTCGAGGGTTCCACCCACTGGTTCCTTCGCCTAAGAGATTTACTCGACGGCATAGGATATGCGAGGTTAGACTCGATAAATCCCACATTTTGTGAGAGGCAATTCCCTGGGGGACCTAAAGAAGAGAATGTGGCTTATACAGACCCCAAAATGAAGCCTCATGGGTTTCCCTCTCTTGGGCTTAAAATTGGACCTTTTCCTAGTTGTATAATCCCTATACCCAATAACCACGCATTGGGTTTACCCAAACCAACCCACTTTGAGCTCAAAGAAAACAAAGAAGAGGATGAAGAGGGTTTACCCAAACCAATCCACTCTAAACTCGAAGAAAACGAAGAAGAGGATGAAGAAGGTTTACCCAAATCAACCCACTCTGAACTCGAAGAAAACGAAGAAGAAGATGAAGACAATGTTGGGCTTCAAGAAAAGGAGGAAAATGATGACTACCCTCTAACAGAAACTTCCTCTAAGTTTCTATTGTACCAGCCATCTGTTCAGTCATAAGAAGGGGTTTCCTCAGCTACTCTAAAAACAGTGATGAATCTACGAAGCTTGAGGTTAGATAATCGAACTCACATCAATAATGTAAGAGTTGTGTATGAGTCATATTATGTACCTGAGTCCATTAACCTGGTGATATTGTATGAGTCATACCTCTGTCATCGATGGTACCGTAAGAGCAATATTACTCATAAACGATATGGCAGCGCATTGGTTGTAACTCCACTTTTTCCCTTGATCTGCTCTACGATCATATTAATAAGTTGGCTAGGGTTTCAACTTTCAAAGGAAGAAGTAGAGACAGAAGCTTCCCTTTCATTCCATACCACATTCCAAAGGGTCAAATCAAAGGGGTTTTTGTTTGATCAGAAACAAAAAGCTAAGAAGCATCAATAACCATCGACTATTCAAAGGTTTAATGAGCAGATCCATCTGAACTCTAGCAAGCTATACTTTCTAAAATGTTATGAGAAGTGTCGAATAGCAATTGAGAGTAGAAGTTATCTATTCTCGTGCGTTGATGTAGTTGAGGATATTAGAAACCTATGCATCAAAACTAGCTCAGCTCCTTTGGGGGTTACTCAACCTGGCCATCCACCTAATTGGAAGAATGTTTCTACAATGGACAGATCATTTACCTTTCCCTTTCCATGTACAACTTGGGTTCTGAATTCTTGGGTTGAGTTAAATCTTCCAGATCTCAAGCAAGAAACTTTTGAAGGTGTTGAGACTTTGGTCCTGGAGTTTACAGAGACACTTCATAAGGGAATAAGGGTTCTGGCCATAGTTTCGAAGGGAATTTGAATGACAAACTGAAGGATTCCCTCAGGAGCACTCAAGCTCATAATGGTGAGAAGAAGAATATGGAAGTCACACAGTTTGAACCTGATGATGCTAGAAGAAGCTTCCCATGCTGGGAGGAACCTGTTGGTAAGGCTACTTAGAAGACTATAGAGGGTAAGCCATTCAAACTGGTAGTAATTTTCCACCTACCAATGTCTGAAGAGAAAACAAATGGACATATCAAGACAGTTTCATATCAAGAGGCATCCCTTGTGTTGACTTATTTGGTTGATAGGGGAACTAGATTGTTAGATTACATTAAAGGTCATACATTTGATGGGGCTAAGGCTAGGGTATCCTATCGAGTAGGTAAGGCAAACCATTGGAATTTTGCACTACCTGTTGATATCAGGACTCGGGAATGGTTCAAAGAATATTTTGTTGTGCCATATCCTTTGCCAAAACTGGATGTGATTGTTATCCTTGAATTGGTTGCTGGAGCCATAGAAAGTTACGGAGTGGCTACATGTTATGACACAGTTTTACAATATGACAAGCAGCAGTTGCCAACAGAAAAAGGGTTACCACTGTTATAGCCCATGAATGTGCAAACCAATGGTTTGGAAATTTGGTAACTATAGAGTGGCTGACACAAATGAGGTTGGATGAAGAAATGGCAATGTAGGAGAGCTATCTAGCCATTGATAATTTGTTTCTTGAATGGAAAATAGGGACAGAATAGCAAGACTATCCAGTTGTAACTGTTCAAGCCAAAGGCCTGAAATTGGAGCTTGAGTAGCCCCTATTTCTATCAAAATGTTCCTCTAGAGAAGGAGAAAGGGTCATCCCTGCTACATTCTGTTCTGGCTCATATATTACCAACAAGCGTTTCTTACTACAAGCAAGGTCTGAAAATCTTGACATGGTGGAATTCTTTGGCTGCTCAATTGTTAGAGACGATCCTGTAGAGACTAAAAGTGCTACTTGTAACTGGATAAAGGTTAATATGGTGTCAATTGTTGGGGTGCAGTCTATTAAGGAACAAGATTTTAAGATTAGGCAAAGATGTGGGTGTGGCCTTAGCATCAAGGCAGCCATCCATGCTCCTATAGACCTACTCCAAAGTCAATTTAGGGCTACCTTTTGCGCCCATCCCAAGGCACTAACGATGATCATACCAACTTATATCTCCACTCTATCCTTGAGGACAAGGATTCTAAAAGAGGGATGGAATGATACGAGCATAATTTGCTCAAGACTGTTGAGCGCTCGAGTATAGGTAGACAAGGAGCAAAGAAGGTTACAATGGGCGCACGAGGCACAAAGTTGGTGGGCCAAAAGGCACGCTGAATGCGTGAGTATAGAGGACCATTACAATTTAGTTAGGAATGTTAGAATCGGTTATCAGGATTCCCTGTAATTCCAAATGCATGTAAGACTATATATAACCATAGTTAATCGAGGAATAAACAATTAGAAAATATATGAAATTAGCTTCCCTTCCTCTATCTTCTTCCTCTCTAAAATTTCAACACTTATCATATAACTACTTAAAATTATTGGTTAACTTATATATTAACATATCAAAAAAGATAGTAAATTAGTTATGTAATAACTTTTTTACTTATAGTAATTAAAATTAATTTGTTGTGTGCAATTTCTTTTTATACCTTTTAAGTATCCTTCAAACTAAGAAACCCATTGATAAACATATCAAGCTTTTTACCTATGGCATTGTATTAGAAGGCAGCTGGCGTGAAAAA
Organism: Hippophae gyantsensis; assembly: GCA_030763125.1. Classification (NCBI taxonomy): domain Eukaryota; kingdom Viridiplantae; phylum Streptophyta; class Magnoliopsida; order Rosales; family Elaeagnaceae; genus Hippophae; species Hippophae gyantsensis. The sequence goes on from CM061028.1 coordinate 55,080,496, forward strand.
CTAACAAATTAAAGCATTCAAAATTATGGTTGTAAGTTATTAAATTTCCAAGAACATAAGTAGGCTCTAACGGGTAGAACCGGCATCGCCGATCCTGCCATCGCTTTGGTTTTATGTATTTATAAAACTCTCGCAAGTGCACGAATAATTTCGTAGAAAATGATAAGTATACTCCCAAGGTCGATCTAAGGAAGGAATATATGTGGTTTTTAATTTATTATTCAAACTTTTAAAAATGAAATTAAATCCTAAACATCCTGTCACGATATTTTGGGTTTTGTGTTTTTAATCTACTGACATAAAAATAAACATAGATACAGATTCAATAAATATTTATGCAAATTTTATCATTTATAATAGTGGAGTATTTATGGATATAATAACTAAGTTAATTATGCTTGCTTATATTATTTAGGTTATTAAAGTTATGAATTAATATTTATTGATTCTTTCTTTTTTATATGAATACCACCTTTGGTAGGGTTAGATATTCTTTGTTAACTAAACAAATCAATTAACACCTATCGGTGGGATTGATAACTAATTTGGTTAATTAAATTAATTCCTTTTTCTAATAGATTGAAAATGAACCATTTAAATGTCACATTTGGTGGGGTTAGACAGTTTAAACTTTATTCAAGGTGTCCAAATTAAACCTAAGAATTTAGTTATCCGAGTATTAACTTTCAAGTTTTAAAACCACTATTGAAAACATGTTGTCAATACATTTTCAGATAATAATTCTTATCAAAACTTTTGAAATAAAGCTTCACTTTAACTATCGGGAGATTGTACCAACAAATAAAAGAGCACTACTCTAAATTAGACCAGATAACTAAACCTTAAAATCTAATTTTCAGATTTAACTTTGTAATGAAAAATAATATATTTCTCTCTAACATTCTTAATATAAAATCTTGAATAAAAACAAAATCAATTCATTTTATAGATTTTTACCTATTTAATATTTCGCAAGCATAACAACGTTATTATTATATCATGTTAACAAACAGCCAGCAAAGTTAAATTTAATCACAGACAAATTAAATATAATATGTAAGAATAAAGCATAAAAAAATAACTGTAAAGAAAATAAAATCCTTACAGTACTTTGATGTTATTTCCGTTGCTGGAAACCTTCCAAACGGAATTTGTACTCCTATTTATTGAATCGAAAAACAAATAAATTACAAAAACAAACTAATTCTTCTCAAAAAGAGAACTCTAAAACTAAGAAAAACTAGAAACTAAGAAAAACTTAAAAAACTAAGAAAGAGAAGAGAAGATGTGTTTTGAGGTGTGGTATGTTATGAAGAGAATTGGGGTATTTATAGGTGAGGAAAGGAAGAAAAAGTGGGTAAAAAAATGATTAAAAATGGTAGAAACGCAGAGTAGTGAATGTTGACATCATTGATGACGTCATGCTAATGTGGGGGCGGCGGCGCGCACGGATTGGAGTAAATGGGCGCAGTGGTGCGCACGGAATGGATGCAGATGGGCGTGCTGCACGCGGCTGCTCGGCGTGACTGGGCGTGCTACGCGCGTTGGCCGACGCGGCTGGGCGGCTGCATGTGCGATTTCCTCCTTTTTGACATTTTTGATCCATTTTGTCTAATTTTTCCATATTTTTTGACTTTTCCTCATTTATTTTATGAATATATTTGTGATGTATTGCCTCCATTATTCCTCTTTGAGTCTTTAAGTTACGTTTTTAAGAGAAAATACCTGAAAATAATAAAAATACCCGTGATTTCGAAAAGACAAATTTATATAAATATATAAATTTTTAATCAATTAATGTGCATAAAATCATGGTAATTTTAGTGCTTTTTAAGCACTCATCACAACCCCCAACGAGTTTCTTGCTAGTCCCTTAGTAAGAGAAGCGATAAAAACTAAAAATTAAACTATCCTAAATCACTTCCGTGGATTGACATGGTTGCATTTAGCCTATACAATAAGCCTTTAAACCCCTAGGTTGCCCTAGTGGACGAGTTTGAGTCTCGTGAGGGTTTTCAGTAATGATACCCACAAACATTGAACTAAATTTAAAAATTAAAAGAAATAATAAAAAAACAACTTAAAAACTAAAATTACAACAAAATCAAAAATTAACTTTTAAGAATAAAATAAAAGAAAACAACATGAAACATAATACAAAAATGTCTCATACTTTTTAATCTCTTTTAAGATTATAATTAAAATCTCAAGCATAAGTTATTTTAATCTCTTTAAACAATCATGATTTATTATAATAATTAGTAGAAAATCATTTTCATATTTCATATCAAAAATGTATCAATTTAATTTCACATAATTTCAGTGTCATGAATCCGAATTCGCTTCGACTCTATTCCTCACAAGTCAATACTCTCAAAACACTGAATCCTATGGGTTCAAACACTCATACTAATTTATATCCAAAAGAGTTGATGTATAGAAATGAACTAATATGTTCGCATATGTATAAAGAATAAAGGCTCAAAGTGTTATTTTGACATTGATCTCATGGAAGGAATCAAATGTATAAATTATAAAGATATCATATATAAAAATTATTTTCATGCATAAATCAAACTCATTAAGAAAAAATTTCAAGATATATGCCTTTTACAAATGAAGAAAATGCAATGACTTTTTAGGGAATTACTTCCTATATCTTTCTTTTGTAATTAGCCTTTACTCACAACTTTGTAGGCAATGTAGGTCCTAGTATATAGATTATACTATATATTCTTTATCTCTCTATATTTTTCTGAAGATATTTTTCAATATATATCATTTTTTTAGAGAGTCAACTCATGTACAGATTGTACATTTTTTAGGATTTTGGGTAATACGGGTCATAGTATGTAGATTATATTATATATTTTTTATCTCTCTATATTTTTCTAAAGATACTTTTCAATATATATCATTTTTTAGAGAGTCAATCCATGTACAGATTGTACATTTTTTTAGGATTTTGGTGAGTGGTTAATTTTGTGGCTTTTCTGTTTGATTTGGTTTAGGTAACCCCAAATATATCTCTCTCTTTTTTTGTAGCAATCATGCATGAATGAGATAAAAACATATACTATCAATTTCTTCTCAAATCATTTAATCTAAGCAAAAATAATAATAAAAAATATACGACACTCTATTAAGATGAGAAAAAATTCATACATTCAATACTAATAATACCTATAGAGATCATCTAAAAATTTGAAGAAATAAGAAATGTGTTTGGAGTAGAAAAAATATATATTTCACTCTAAATAAAGGAAATTAGGCTCAAATTATATCTCACAAAGGTAGTCTCCACTAAAACAAATTCATAAACATCGATTTTGGGTTTAATATAATTTCTACATCTTATCAAGAAATACTAGTTATGACAAACACTAACCAATTATCAAAAACAATTACAAATTATTTCATGATATGTTTTCAAAAATTAATCTAATAGTACAAAAGACTTAACTATTTACTTAAATTTGATTTAAAGAAAGATAAATTTTTGTGAGAATTTTTTTTTAAATTCCAAAAATTACTAAATTACACAAAGAAAATAAAACCAAACACAATAAAAATGAAAATGTGAACATAAAAAAGAAAAAAATTATTATTATTTTTTTTAAATTGTTAATTTTTTTTTTTAAATTAAGCATGGTAACTTTTCACCACCCCCAACCTAGAACTTACATTGTCCTCAATGTAACAACTGTAAATTAAAGATAAAGATAAAAGAGAGGAAATATTACCTATTTCTTGAGAATGTTGCAAGTAGTGATGGAGAAATGCAGGTGCATCCATCATGTTCATTAAAGTACACACAGACAGATCGCTGTGAACTTCTAACTTCTCAACAAATTTTTTTAGTTTTAACAATTTTTAAAACTATTCAAATGTAATTAAACTAAAATAAACATAGAAATGAAGTGAATAAAACAAATAAGAGAAAATTACCTAAAATGATGGGTTACCTCCCATCCAGCGCTTAGTTTAACATCTTAGCAAGACGTAACTTGGGGATTTCATTTTAAGTAAACTCAATATCCCCTCATCATTGAGTCAATCAAACCTACAAGTAAGACAAGATTGTCTATCTATACTTTTCAGTCATGTCCTATGGATTTTCAAATTTTTCTGTACTTAAAACTAGGGACATGCTTGTGAGTTTTAGATAATCCACGTCTAGGTGCAAATCAAATAATTAAAGGCATCAAAACACAATTGTACCTAGATCAAACAAAACAACTAACTCCTTAGATTGTAATTAACACTTTAAAATTTTGGAGATAGTTTCAGAATTTTTTTTGTTTTTTGTTTTTTAAGTATAATATCTAAGTTAAAATAACATAATCAGTATTAACCAAGAGTACTCCTAGGAAATAATGGTGGGGCAAAGACTCCTTAAAAACCATCCTCCTAGACAAAGCAACGTTCCCAAGAAAGACTAGTGGCACAAAGGCTGCCAGGAACTAGTATCCTAGACATAACTACCTTAGATCTTTACTTTTCATGCTATTAAAATTACGTTAGTTAAGTTAAGTTAAGTTAAAATTTAAGTTAATTAAGTTAATAAAAAGGTAGCTTAATTAAGTTAATGAAAATCTAAGTTAATTAAGTTAATAAATTAAATTAATATAAGTTAGAATATTAAGTTACTAAGAACCTAAGTTAATTAACTTAAAGAAAATTAAGTAAAAATCTAAGTTAATTAAGTTAAATAAAAATTAAGATAAAAAAAATTTTAAATTAAAAATTAAGCCAAAAATAAAATAAAAATTGAAAAAGGTAAAAGAAAAATAAAATAAATAAAATAAAAAGGAAAAAAAATTTAAATTAAAAATTAAGCCAAAAATAAAATAAAAAAATTTAATTAAAAATTCAAACAAAAAAAGTAATTGAAAAAGATAAAAGAAAAATAATAAAAAAAATTGAAAATAAAGTTTTTGATTTTTTTGAAAAAAAAAACAAAAAAAAATTATTTTTTTAAACAAATAAATTTTTTATTATTTTTTTAAAGAAAATAATTAAATAAAATAATTTTTTTTATTTAAAATTTATTTAAGTTTTTTTTTACTTCAAATTTCAAATTTCAAAATTATTTTATTATTCATGCTATAATTTTTTTATGAAATTTAAAATTTTAATTTTTTTTATTAATTATCAAAATTTGAAATTTGAAATATTTTTTTACTATTCATGAACGGTAAGTTTATTTATTTTTTTGTTTTTTTTAATGAAAAAAAATATTTTAATTTTTATTTGTTTTTTTTTATTCACAAACAACAAATTTTTTTATTTTTTTTAAATAAAAAAATCACAATTATTTACAACACAAAAAGTTTTTATAATTTTGATAAATAATTTAAAAACTCTATTCCCTCCCACACAACGGCACCAAAAACTTGACGGGTAGAACCGACATCGTCGATCTGCCCATCGCTTTGGTTTTATGTATTTATAAAACTCTCGCAAGTACACGAATCATTTCGTAGAAAATGATAAGTATACTCCCAAGGTCGATCTAAGGAAGGCATATATGTGATTTTTAATTTATTATTCAAACTTTTAAAAACGAAATTAAATCATAAACTTCCTGTCACGATATTTTAGGTTTTGTGTTTTTAATCTACTGACATAAAAATAAACATAGATATAGATTCAATAAATATTTATGCAAATTTTATCATTTATAATAGTGGAGTATTTATGAATATAATAACTAAGTTAATTATGTTTGCTCATATTATTTAGGTTATTAAAGATATGAATTGATATTTATTGATTCTCTTTTTTTTATAAATATCACCTTTGATGGGGTTAGATATTATTTGTTAACTAAACAAATCAATTAATACCTATATGTGGGGTTGATAATTAATTTGATTAATTAAATTAATTCTTTTTCTAAGAGATTGAAAATGAACCATTTAAATGTCACATTTGGTGGGGTTAGACAATTTAAAATTTATTCAAGGTGTCCAAATTAAACCTAAGAATTTAGTTATCCAAGTACTAACTTTCAAGTTTTGAAACAACTACTGAAAACATGTTGTCAATACATTTTCAGATAATAATTCTTATAAAAACTTTTGAAATAGAGCTTCACTCTAACTACCGGGCGATTGTACCAACAAATAAAAGAGCACTACTCTAAATCAGACCGGATAATTAAACCTTAAAATCTAATTTTCAGATTTAACTTTGTAATGAAAAATAATATATTTCTCTCTAACATTCTTAATATAAAAATCTTGAATAAAAAAAAAATCAATTCATTTTAGAGATTTTTACCTATTTAATATTTCACAAGCATAATAACGTTATTATTATATCATGTTAACAAACAGCCAGTAAAGTTAAATTTAATCACAGACAAATTAAATATAACATGTAAGAATAAAGTATAAAAAAAATAACTATAAAGAAAATAAAATCCTTACAGTACTTTGATGCTATTCCCGTTGTTGGAAAACCTCTAAACAGAATTTGCACTCCCATTTATTAAATCAAAAAATAAATAAATTATAAAAACATAACTAATTTTTCTCAAAAAGAGAAGAACTCTAAAACTAAGAAAAACTTAAAAAACTAAGAAATGAGAGAAAGAAAAAGAAGAGAAGATGTGTTTTGAGGTGTGGTATGTTATGAAGAGAATTGGGGTATTTATATGTGAGGAAAGGAAGAAAAAGTGGGTGAAAAAATGATTAAAAATGGTGGAAAATAGAGTAGTGAATGATGACATCATTGATGACGTCCTACTGACATGGGGGGCGGCGGCGCGCACGGATTGGGGCAGATGGGCGCAGCGGCACGCGTGGACTAGGCACAGATGGGCAGCGGTGCGCGTAGACTGAAGCAGGGGTGCGTAGAGGCACGCGCGGAAAGTAGTAGGGTCGTGCACGGAATAGGTGTGCTGCGAGCGGAATGGGCGTGGTGCGCACGAAATGGGCGTTTTGCGTGCGAATGGGCGGCTGCGTGTGCTATTTCCTCCTTTTTGACCCATTTTGTCCAATTTTTCCATATTTGTTGACTTTTCTTCATTTATTTTATGAATATATTTGTGATGTATTGCCTCCAGTATTCCTCTTTGAGTTTTTAAGTTACGTTTTTAAGTAAAAATACCTAAAAAATAATAAAAATACCCGTGATTCCAAAAAGATAAATATATATAAATATATATATTTTTAATCAATTAATGTGCATAAAATCATGGTAATTTTAGTGCTTTTTGAGCACTCATTAGGCTCTAAACTTGAAAACCTTAGAACATGTGAAGATGGAGAAGGAGAGGAAGAGAAACATAAATGTGAGAGAAGCAAGTGATGAAGAAAATTCATTATCATTTCATACAATATATGTACTCAGTATACATGTTATCATATAATGCATTATAGGAAAGCATAAGCAACTAGTGACATAGAAATCAAGTGTAACAAACTTAGACAACTAGTATAACAGACTTCACACACTACACAACCTTTAACCTCCTCACTTAAGCTTATGGCCTAAGAAAGACAATAAACTTAGTCTTCAATTCAACAAGCTTAGAAGTAGGCAATGCCTTGATCATAATGTTACTAATATGTTCCTGGGATGGTGTATGCTCTACTTGTAGTGTACCAAAATTAACACGATATAACGCATGAGCTTCAAGCAGCTCAATTCTCAACTCAACTAACACTTTTTAGATCCACAATAATTCAAAAACTGCATGAGTTGAAGCTCTAAACTTAGTTTTAGTGGATAATCTTGACACAACTTTTTGCTTCCATGAGTGTTAAGATACTAAAGAATGGCCTAGGTAGATACTATATCCTCTTGTGGACCTCTTATCATACCTATTATAAGATAAGTTTGCATTTGTGTAAACTATAAGACTAAGGCTGGTAGATCTATGTAACATAAGACCATCTGTAGTGGTACCCTTAAGATACATGAGTAATCTCTTGGTTGTAGCCCAATGTATCGTTGTAGGTTGATGCAAAAATTGACACAACTTGTTGACTGAGAATTTGATCTCAGGTCGAGTTGTTATACAATATTGTAAGGATTCCATAATAGTTCTGTAAAGTGAAGGATTATGTAACATAAGACCATCTGTAGTGTAGTGGAAGCATTACAATATCTTACCATAACTAGACCAGATCTTTCTTATGTTGTCAATAAAGTTTACTAATTTATGTTTAAACCTCTTCAGCCTCACTAATTAGTTGTGAAGAGATTATTAAGATATTTGAAGGGTACTTCTTCTTATGGCATTCATTTTCAAGCATCAGAATCCCATTTGCTCTAAGGTTTTGCTTAATCTGATTAGGCATCTATCAAAGATGATAAGAGATTTACTTTAGGTTTAATTGTCTATTTGGGTGTTAATCTTGTCTATTGGTCATTTAGAAAGTAAGACTCTATCTCAAGATCCAGTACAAAAGATGAATATTGAGCCTTAGCTAGTGTTTTGGGAGAAATTATGTGGGTTGAGTCTGTGTTAAGTGAACTACAAGTTACTCTTCCTAGTGTTCCCACAGTTTGGTGTGACAATATGAGTACTGTGACACTTGTAGTCAATCTTTTGTGTCATGCATGCACTAAACATGTTGAAATTGATTTATATTTTATACGTGATTGAGTTTTAGCTCATAAACTTATTCTTAATTATCTACCCTATTTTGAGTAGCCATCAAACATCCTTACTAAACCCTTTACCATTTCGTTATTTCAATTTCATAGAAGCAAACTCAATGTCATTTACATGCCTTGAGTTTGAGGGAGGATATTAATAATGCTAGTTTTGTTAATATTAAAGATGACAAGTTTAAAAGTATTAAAGCAAACAACAAACCAACACATGCTACAAATGAGTACAAAGATGCTAATAGGAAAAAGTATAATGTAGTTGATGTCATAGGAAACACATGTAAGGAAAATCAAAACAAACACATGCAAGGGTGGTCATAAGAGTGCATGGATGAGTGACATGGCATCAATCAATCAAATGAAGACAAGTGTTTAAGAAATATTGTAACTAAATTCAGTTATTAGAAAGCTTGGTGCTCAAGTTTATAGTTTACATTTTTCAACTATAAATACAAAATGTAATACAGAATATAAACATAATTTTCCTAGCATCTAATATCACAACAATGCTATCATCTTCTTTGTAGACACTCTTCTTCCTTATGTTTTTGTTTTTGTTTTCTTTCCCTTTTCTCTTGTTGAAGTTCATGCTGAAACATTATCATTACAACTTCATTTGTAATTGAAATATGTTTATATGCATTTGAAAATTCACAAGTATGATAATTGATATATGTTCAAACCTAACTAACCAACCTAATCAATCAATCAATCAAGTAGATTAGTTGTTGATACGATTTTGTTTTATGTATAAGTTAATTTTAGATTGTCAAATTTCTTAACTGATTAGGTGTTTGGTTAATTTTTGCGGTTAAAAATCGACCTAACCTATATGTCTATACCTAAAGGAAAAGATATATATGACTAAATATACGAGGGTGACTTAAAAAGCATATGTACTAATGATATGTTACGATTGATATCACTATACTCATTAATGTTTGTTCTAGTTCTAACTTTGGAAATTAATTAAAATTATTTTTAGTTTTAAATAACTGAGACAAAGTGATGAGATCATTATATGTAAGCCACGTATTGTAAGGATGAAATTTGAATTTTAAAAGATGAAATGAATATTGTTACAATTTATTTATTTAATTAGGATTGATAACGATCATGATTTTTAATTTCTGATCAATTGATTTTGTGATTATTAATTATTTTATAAAAAATCATCAATTTATTTGATAACAATTTCTAATTAGTGGTTTTCAAGAAAAAAAACACTATCAAGTTATTTGGAAATGATTTTTTATTTTCAGAGTTTCTTTTTAGAACTTAAAAGATTAAGAAAAGTTTTGATCATTATCCACAAACTTCAAGTTTTAATCATTTTCTTCCAATATTTTTACTTACAAAGTCACAAGACTTGATTTATTTATTAAAACTTTTTTTTGGTGAAAATGAAAAAAAAAGAAGTTAGAAATTAGAAATTTGATTAATTTTTTTTTAAGATTTATGAATCATCTTATATTTTGGAAATTATTTCTTAAAAATGTAAAAATCAAAATAACCAATCATTATTGATTAAAAAATCACTTGAAAAAAATTATAAATTAAAAATTAAAAATCAAAAAATAAAAATCGTTATCAAACATATCTGATTAATAATTATGTATTTGAATTTCGAACTTTAATTTCTCAATCAAGTATATCTCACCTTTAATTTTCTCAATTCTTCAATCTTATAAATATAATTCTTCTCTTTTAATTTTCTCAATTTTCTTGTCTTTTCCGATCAAGATAACCTACTTTACAATGTGGACAAAATAATGGGAAATTAATAAAATAATTCATAATAACTTTAAGTCAAAGAGAAAATTTAAATTCTTCTTTTAATTCAAACGAAAAGTTTGAGACACATGTGTTAGGATGAAATTTTAAGTTCGCCAAAGATACCATAACCTTCTTGTTAAGAAAATGGAAATTTTTTGTGCAGTTAAATTTTAAAAAATATAAGTTAAATGAGGATGAAATTACAAACAAAATTTCACCAAAGAAAAAACAGTTCACATGTTAGAAACTCAGGTTTAACTCAATTCAATAATATCTCATTGAGTTAAGGGTTGTCCAAGCTTATAAGCAGTATTGCTGCCGAACTCTTGGTCGATGTAGGACTGAAGGAAACTTAACAGCCCACTCCATATGGGTAGAGGTGGTCTCACAAAGCCATGGTGAGACTGTTAAGGACAAAGCCCAAGTCACCAATCAAGTCAGGCCCAACTTTGATACTATGTTAGAAACTCAGGCCTAACTTAACCCAATAAGATCTCATTGGGTTAAGGGTTGCCCAAGCTTATAAGCAACACTGTTGCCAAACTCCTGGTCAATGTGGGACTGAATGAAACTTAATAGCCCCCTCCACACGGACAAAGGTGGTCTCACAAAGCCACGGTGAGACTATTAAGGACAAAGCCCAAGTCACCGATCGAGCAAGGCCTAACTTTGATACCATGTTAGAAACTCAGGCTTAACTCAACCCAATAAGATCTCATTGAGTTAAGGGTTGCCCAGGCTTATAAGTAGCATTGTTTCCTTACTCCTGGCCGATGTGGGACAAAGATACTTAACAGCCCCCTCTCTACATGGCAGATAGAGGTGGACATACGCACCACACTGAGATTGTGGTAGAGCCTAGGGTCCAAGCACATAAAGACCAGAAGCATATACCATGTTAGAAACCTAGGCTTAACTCAACCCAATAAGATCTCATTGAGTAAGGGTTGCCCAAGCTTATAAGCAATATTGTTGCCGAACTCCTAGCCGATATGGGACTGAAGGAAACTTAGCAGCCCCCCTCTACACGGACAGAGATGGTCTCACAAAGCCACGGTGAGACTGTTAAGGACAAAACCCAAGTCATTGATCAAACTAGGCCCAGTTCTGATACCATGTTAGAAACTCATGTCTAACTTAATCCAATAAGATCTCATTGAATCAAGGGTTGTTCGAGCTTATAAACAATATTTTTGGCTTACTCCTAACCGACGTAGAACAAGGATATTAAATATCACAAAACTTCCAACTTTTTTAAAATTGATTTTTAAAATTTTTCTTTAAAGCTTTATCCTTCTCTCCTTATTTTTGTTTTCTCTCTCCCAATAATATAGAACTTTTGAATCCTTTCTTCTTTTATAATATTATACATACTAATAATATAATAATATACCAGACAAAACATTCTCATCATTTGTGCTTACCTATTTTAATTTTCTTTCGTTTTTATTTTTCTCATCCACATAACCTATTCAATATGACTAAAACAATCAGCATATAATCGAAGATATCTATATTTGACTTAGTTGCTTCAATATAAATTATATTCTCCAAGAAAATTAAAAACCATTGGTGTTTATTGCGTTCATAAAACCAGAAAACAAAAATTAAGGTACGAAAATTTGATCAAATCACGAAGGTGTCAGCTATTTTCATCCTTTCTCTTGTCTTATTAAGTCTAGTAATTTATTCTACAGGTACTAATATAGTGGAAGAAGTTGTTTTTTTTTTCTTTTTTTTTCCTCTTCTTAGTTTCATATATATATCACATATATTTTACAAATTATAAATCACTTTAAATTCTTCCTAATGCATAAATTTATTATGAATTAACAATGCAGGAGAAATGAATGATAAATGGTGTCCAAGTAGTCTAACTATAACTGCTCCAAGTGGAGTACGTAGGAACTCAGGCCTTGAAGATAGGCTATGTGGTCAAGAGTTCAACAAAAGATTTGGCTCCCTTAAGGGTCAAACAAGGAACTGTGCATGTCAATCAGCTTCAATTGAACCTAAAGTTATTTGTAACTGTTTTATCTATTAATGGATTCGTCAAACAAGGAACTGTGCATGTCAATCAGCGTCAGATATAAAATAAATAAATAAATAAATCTAATTTTTATTCCTCAAATCTGGAATTTTTTTGTTGATGTTTTATCTATTAATGGATTCGTTTTCTAGTACCCCTCATTTGTAGCCAAAAACTTGGTTTACTAGTGTAAGGTACGAAACTTAAACCCATATTTGATAGAATAATAAGATATAACATACATATATATAAATAAATTTATAATAGAATACAAAATACAAAATTTAAAGCTGTTATATTATTTAATAATTACAAGCAAAATATAAAATTTAGAATAACATTATAAATTACTTAAGAAAAAATAACATTATAAAATTTCCCGTAATATAATTCTTTCTTTTTAAATATATATATATAATATGTGTGCATGTATAAAAATATTTAATTGTTCAAAAATATGTCAAAAAATATAAATATAATAATTTATAAAAATAATTATTGATCTACATAATAATATTGTAAAAAAATAAATTTAAATATAATTTAATTCATACATGAGTTAAATAAAAAAATAAAATAAAAAATTATATATTTTTAGAATTTTAGTTTTTATTTTATAACTAAGTAATTATGATGATGATTTTTAATTAATGAGTGATAAATTAAATTTTAATAACAAACATTTTTTTCTTTTTCTTAAATGATTGTTTATATCTTAAACCATTCCAATAAAATTCAATAGAGCCTCGTTAAAGAAATTAGTACTAATTATTTTTTTATAATTAGTAATGCCTCATTAAAGAAATTGGTAACAAATTATATTAATTATTTACGATTTTAAAAAATATCAAAATGTAATTAATAGTTTTGAAATATTTGATGCGTAATGATAATCAATCATTTTTATAATTAGTATTTTAAAGAACGTAAAAAGTTAAGTAATTAAATTTTTTAATTATTATTTTGAATAACGTAAAAAGTTAACTGTATATTTATAAATAATAAAATTTTTAGATAATACTAAAATGTCTGATAATAGGATTATGTTATATAAATAATAACATTAATAGCTATAAGAGACCTCGTCAATAAAAAATTATAATATCACTTATTAGGTTGAGATGATCATTAACATAATTAATTTAAATTATAATATTTAAAAATTACGAAGATAATCGTGATAACTTGTTAACTTGTCATGTTAAACCTTATTATTTACTACTATACTAAATGTTACTAATAAATTTTTTCACGTTAAATCAATACTTTTTTTACTAAATTGTTTAGAGGTAAGATTTATCACGATTGTTGTAAGGTATTACCTTCACATATGAAAGCATACCGAAACCTTACAATAACAATAGATGCGTATATTGAAACCTTACAATAACAATAGATGTTCGTGGTAAGTTTTTTCGAAATAGACAAATATCTTCTTACATTAAGTTAAATCTTTATCATATATTTTATTTTATTTTTATTAAAATTGTTTCGAGGTAAGATTTATCATAAATTTTATTTTATTTTTATCAAAATTTTACATTAAGATTTAATACAATTGTAATAATGTTTACCTTTGAGTTATTTTGATAAAAAAAATATTATATATATATATATATATATATTAACTCACATAAAAAATAGAACGAGTCAGACACATGGAATAAGAAAATAAGAAGGGAACGACGGCAGTGTTATTTGGCACAGCGGGTAAAAATAAAATGAATTCAACAGAGTAGAATAATGACACCGGAAATTTAACGTGGTTCACCCTTTAATTTGGGCTAAGTCCACGGGACAAACTCCGAAAAATATTTCTTCCACTAATAAATTAATGGGTACAAAGTGATAGGCAATACAACAAATTGAGATAAACCCAAAATAGTGTCACATAAGTGTTTCCCAAACTCACTATTTTGTCACTCCCCTTTTAGAAAAATATCCCAATATTTTTCTAAGATATTCTTTCTCACTTTCTTACACACAACACTATTTTTCTTCAAAAGAAATTGTTCCTTTGGCTTTGCTTTGCTTCTCTTCTTGTTTTGGTGTGTTGGTGTATCTCTAAGGCAAAGACATTGCCTATTTATAGGCAAAATTGCATGTCAATGTTAGTTGCACCTACCATTGGTGGTTGCACCTACCATTTGTGGTTACACCTACCATTTATGGTTGCACCTACCATTGGTGGTTGCACCTACCATTGGTGGTTGCACCTACCAATTGTGGTTGCACCTACCATTTATGGTTGCACCTAACATTTGTGTTTTCTTCCTCTTAAATGTAGGAGGGACTTACAAATCTCCCCCTCCTGACTACATAGAGGGCTCCACCAATCCAGCAGCTAAACGACAGTATTCAAAATTTTGTCTTGGGAGAATTTTCGTCAACATGTCTGATCCATTTTCTTCTGTATGGATCTTCTCAAGTTGTAATAGCTTCTTCTCCATTACATCCCTAATCCAGTGATATCTCATATCAATATGTTTTGATCTTGAATGAAAGGAGGCATTCTTTCCAAGATGGATAGCACTCTGACTATCACAAAATAACTGATAACTGTCTTGTTGCAACCCAAGTTCTTTCAAGAACTTTTTCATCCATAGCAACTATTTACATGCTTCCGTTGTTGCTATAAACTCTCCTTCGGTAGTGGACAGTGCAACACATTTTTGTAACTTTGACTGCCATGACACAGCTCCCCCTACAAATGTAATCAGGTAACCTGAAGTGGATTTTCTGGAATCCACATCACCAGCCATATCTGCATCTGTGTATCCAACTAACATAGGTTTGTCATTTCCAAAACATAGGCATATTTTGGAAGAACCTCGAAGATACCTGAAAATCCATTTCATTGCAGCCCAATGTTCCTTTCTAGGATTTGAAAGGAATCTACTCACAATTCCAACTGCATGAGTGATATCTGGCCGTGTACAAACCATGGCATACATTAGACTTCCAACTGCTGAAGCATATGGAACCTCTTCCATCTCTTCCTTCTCTTTTTCTGTAGAAGGGCTCTGCTTAGAACTTAACTTAAAGTGATTAGCAAGAGGACAACTAATTGCTTTAGCCTTATCCATATGAAATCTTTGAAGTACTTTCTCAATGTACTTCTCCTGTGACAGCCATAATTTCTTGGCGCCTCTGTCTCTAATAATAGTCATGCCAAGAATCTGCTTTGCTGGCCCCAAGTCTTTCATGGCAAAAGACTTACTCAACTGCGTTTTCAAGTTGTTGATTCTAGAAATATTTCGGCCAACAATCAACATATCATCCACATAAAGCAAAAGAATAATGAAATCATCATCAGAGAATTTATACACAAAAACACAATGGTCTGAAGTAGTCTTTTTGTAGCCTTGCTCCCCCATAACAGACTCAAACTTCTTGTACCATTGTCTTGGTGCCTGTTTTAAGCCGTAGAGACTTTTCTTCAATTTGCAGACATAATCTTCTTTTCCCTTTTGCTGAAAACCCTCTGGTTGTTCCATGTATATCTCTTCTTCCAAGTCACCATGTAGGAAGACAGTTTTGACATCCATTTGCTCAACTTCCAAGTCAAGACTTGATGCTAACCCTAGCATAGTACGAATAGATGTCATTTTCACAACTGGAGAGAAAATCTCGTCAAAGTCAACACCTTTTCTTTGGCTGAATCCTTTGACAACCAGTCTGGCTTTATATCGCGGACTGGAACTGTGTCCTTCATGCTTCACCCTGAACACCCATTTATTTTTCAAAGCCTTCTTCCCTTTGGGCAGCTTCATCAGCTCAAAGGTTTTGTTCTCATGCAAGGACTTCATATCATCTTGCATGGCTTCAATCCATTTTTGTTTGGATTCGTCAACCATAGCCTTTTCGTAACTCTCAGGTTCTCCCCCATCAGTGAAAGTTACATACTCATCTGAAGGATATGAGGTAGAGGGTCGTCTCACTCTATCACTTCTTCTCAGTAGAACAGGAGAAGCCGCAGGTGTTGGTACTGGATAATGAACATCATTATTTCCCTCGTCTTCAGAACCAACTTCTATGGGGGCATCATCTTCACCAGGTGGATAAACCTGGTCTTCATCTCCAACTTGTCTTGGCACTGATGTTGGAGGAATTAATTCCAAATCTGATGAGTCACCATTGGAATTAGGAACATCTTTCTTCATTTTGTTAATATCTTCAATGGTCTCATCTTCAACAAATACAGCATCACGGCTCCTAACAAGTCTCTTTACAACTGGATCGTAAAATCTATAGCCAAGTTGATCTTGACCATAGCCAATAAAAATACACTGTCTTGTTTTGGCATCTAGTTTGGATCTCTCATCCTTAGGGATATGAACAAATGCTTTGCAGCCAAACACTCGCAGATGATCATAGGAAACATCTTTTCCTGACCACACTTTATTTGGAACATCCATCTTGAGAGGAGTACAGGGTGAAAGATTCAACACATGTGCAAATGTGAGTATGGTTTCACCCCAAAAAATTTTAGACAACTTTGCATGTGAGAGTAGACATCTAACTCTCTCCATCAAAGTTCTGTTCATCCTCTCAGCTAAGCCATTCAACTGCGGTGTCTTTGGAGGTGTCATCTGATGCCTAATACCATGCTTTTTACAATAAGCATGGAAAGGTCCTGTGTATTCTCTACCATTGTCTGTCCGGATGCACTTCAACTTCTTTCCAGTCTGTCTCTCAACTGAGGCATGAAATTCTTTGAAGACATCTAGCACTTGATCCTTTGTCTTTAGAAGATATACCCACGTCTTCCTTGAATGATCATCAATGAAAGTCACAAAGTATTGAGCACCACCAAGTGACTTTGGCATTGGTTCACACAAATCTGAATGAATCAGATCTAAAATATTATTCATTCTAGAAGGAGGGAAGCTCTTGAAAGCAACCCTGTTTTGTTTTCCTGCTAGACAATGAACACATTTCTCCAAATGTACTTCATCCATTCCAGGCAATATCTTCTTTTTAGCTAGACTTGTCAAACCTTTTTCACCCATGTGACTGAGTCTCTTATGCCATAACTCAGCTACACTGTCTTTCTCTATGGCATTTACTGTGTCGGTGGAGAGCTTCGCTTGCATTATATACAGAGTTGTATGCTTCTCACCTCTAGCCACTACTAAGGAGCCTTTTGTAAGTTTCCATTTGTCATAAATGAAGGAGCTGCAATATCCTTCATTTTCAAGCTTGCGCACAGAGATCAAATTCAGGCGCATATCTGGAATATGCCTGACATCCTTCAGAAATATTCTGGTTCCGTTCTCTGTTTCCAAGCAAACGTCTCCTCTGCCTACTACCTTTGACAGGCCTTCATTTCCCATTCTAACAACACCAAAACTTCCAGGTGTGTATGATGAGAAAAATTCTCTACGCGATGTAGCGTGAATTGTAGCACCACTATCAATCACCCAGCTGGTCTCGTGTGATGCAAGATTGACAAAATCTTCATCATAAACGATATTGAACTCGTCTATGGTATTTGTTTGCTCATCATCACTGCTGTCATCTTTCTTCATTACTTTGCCTTTGTTTGTTTCTTGTTCTTTCTTGAACACTCGGCAAAATTTCTTAATGTGACCCTTCCTCTTGCAGTGATGGCATTCAACATTGGAAAATTTATTTGATTTGCCTCTACTTTTGCTTCTGGGTTTTTGTTCTTTGTACAGTCTCCTTCCTCTAGACTCTGTGATAAGGGCTTGTTCTTCTGAATCTCTTTCCTTGTTTTGTTTCTCATATGAGAACAAAGCTTCTACAACAACTTCAAACTCCATCTTGTCTTTTGCATAAGTCAGAGTTGTTGTGATATGATTATATGATGAGGGTAGTGATGCCAACAACATCACAGCTTTCTCTTCATCGCCAAAACTCACATTAAATCTTGCTAAGTGAGAAAGCTTCTTTGTTGAAATTGCTAACATCCTGCATCATGCTCACATTATCTTCCTTCCTCATCTGATATAGCTCCTTCCACAAATAAAATTTATTGGCAAGGTTCTTTGACATGTACACGTTTTCTAGAGTCTCCCATGTTTCTTTAGCAGTCTTGCAATTTTTTGATTCAATATTTTGCAAGACACTGTCCGAGAGATTTAGACGGATTGTACTAGCTGCAATCTCATCTATTTCCTCCCATTGTTCTTCGGTGACGGTTGCTACCTTCTTTTCTTTCCCTAGCAACGCCTTATGGACCTTCTGTTGAATGAGAATATCCTTCATCCTCCTTTGCCATAAAGAGAAATTATTATTGCCATTAAATTTCTCAATATCTACCTTTTGGCTTGACATTATTTTTTTTCACTGTGTTTCTTTTTTCTGTAAATAAATGCGCCCTGGACCTAATAAAATCTTTTTTGATGTGGCAGATCAGTCTATGCTGCAACCACAGAGCATATTAAGAATTTTACTAGACCAACTTTGATACCAGTTGTTTGGCACAACGGGTAAAAATAAAATGAATTCAACAGAGTAGAATAATGACACCGAAAATTTAACGTGGTTCACCCTTTAATTTGGGCTAAGTCCACGGGACAAACTCCGAAAAATATTTCTTCCACTAATAAATTAATGGGTACAAAGTGAGAGGCAATACAACAAATTGAGATAAACCCAAAATAGTGTCACACAAGTGTTTCCCAAACTCACTATTTTGTCACTCCCCTTTTAGAAAAATATCCCAATATTTTTCTAAGATATTCTTTCTCACTTTCTTACACACAACACTATTTTTCTTCAAAGGAAATTGTTCCTTTGACTTTGCTTTGCTTCTCTTCTTGTTTTGGTGTGTTGGTGTATCTCTAAGGTAAAGACATTGCCTATTTATAGGCAAAATTGCATGTCAATGTTAGTTGCACCTACCATTGGTGGTTGCACCTACCATTGGTGGTTGCACCTACCATTTGTGGTTACACCTACCATTTATGGTTGCACCTACCATTGGTGGTTGCACCTACCATTGGTGGTTGCACCTACCATTGGTGGTTGCACTTACCAATTGTGGTTGCACCTACCATTTATGGTTGCACCTAACATTTGTGTTTTCTTCCTCTTAAATGTAGGAGGGACTTACAGGCAGAAGGCTCTTTTGGTTTTTGTGAGTTCTTTGACTATTGAGAATCAATGGAGAAAATGCAGAGAAAAGAGTTTCCTTTTTGTTCAGTCTTTGACAAGCATGAAAGAAAGAAAGAGTTGTGTACGGCGAAATGAGTAAGAGTCATGATGGTATGGATCCTTGATATTCTTTTCTTGTATACGTTCTTTGATATATGAATGAATTGCAAGTGAGTATTCTTCGTGGAATAGGATTTTCAAACCACATAAAATACCTGTGTTATTTTATTCTTTTGATTTTTTTATATGATTTTAAAGAACAAATAATGGATTAAAATTAATTTTTTTATGTTTTTTTGAACCAAATTTTCAATAAATGGTATCAAATCCCATTGTTGGGTTTTCACCGTGAAAATTTAAATAAGACTTAACTTAGTAAGAATCTTAAGCAAGACAAACACTCTAACAATTATAAAATAGGATTAATCTAGTTATATTATTTTACTATCTAGATGAATATTAACAATTCTAAAGTAGGATTAATCTATAAATATTTATCCACATTACAAATAAGATGACTCAACTTCCAAATAGAAAAATAAAAAATATTCTTGAAAAAATAGGAATATAAAATCAAAGAAGAGATACTTTTTTAAATAAGAAGTGTATATATAAGTCCTTTGTTTATATGTTGGCATTCTAGTGTACAAAACACGAAATCTTCTCCTATGCAAGGTTGGTTATTGATGTATTAGTAATACATAGATACACTTAGTTAGATACCTTATGTATGCAAGCATTTTTACACACACTACATATATGACTTTTTAGTATGCATGCTAGGTTGTGTTGTTTGTGATTTTGTGTAATTTTACTTGTAGGTATTTGTGAAAAATCATTTAGTAATTTTTGAGAACGAAAAATCACTTTTTAGAGGTCTTGTTGACCTAGGTCACCAACCCCTCGCCAACCATAACCGTCAAGGTTGTAATGGGTATTAACATAGCCAAGAGTGGTATTAGCCTTACCGACCTAGGGTTGGTGAGGTTTTAGAGAGCTAAGAAATTTTCTATAAATATCTCATTTCTTTGTTGTGATAATTAGATATACAAGCGAAGCTCTGCCAAAATTATATTGCATTTTTTAAATTTAATTTCAAAAATTACCTTGAGTATTAATTTGCTATTTGTGAATTGTGTTTTTGAGAGCAAAACCATGTTCTTAAGGTGTGAGTACTTGAGATGATGTTAGCTAGTGGATTGTCGTTGAGATGAGTACCTTACTTTCTTACATTGTTGATCTTTGGTGACTGATCACACTATAATGTGTGGTGTAGCTTTGAAGAAGAGCTGAATTTATGTGTTGAATCAAGTTGTTGTAAAGATAGCAAGCGAGGGTAGTATGGGCAGTTAGGGTAGACATCTTGATGAATATAAGTATTTGCATTTATATTTTTCTATTAAGTTGTATTTATTTATTCAATTTAATGAATTATTTGCTATTGAGTGGTTTTCATAAGTAAATTGATGATTTTACTACATAGTCAGGAGTTTTATGTAAATTTATCTCATTATGTCAATGTGTTATGCATGAAATTTCTTGTGTGTTAGTACAATTCAAGTCTCTCTCATGTATGTCCTAACATATGATAGTTTGACTTTGATTGGGAAGTCTCTATATGTTTTGTTATTGCATGCTTTATTTTCTTCTTTTTTAACATGTCTATTATATGTTGATTATCCTACATATTGTATTAAATGATCTATTTACTTGCGAGTTTGATGTGGGTTTCTAAAGACTCTTGGACTCTTTCAAAGTGTATTACTTATTCTTGGATCGTAGTACATGGAATGAGCCTACTTATTTATATGCCAAAAAGTTCTTGAAAAGTTAACACAAAATTTATGTACGACTTTGAAATACTTAACAAAATTAACTACTTTATACTAAAAGTACTTGTGTTGATTATTTTACTTAGTAAACAAAAAAGAATTGGTACATTTTTACTAACCTTATTTTTATTTTATATATTTTTTTTAACTTTTATTCTCAATTAAGATATATCAAATACTTTCATCTATGTTACTATTTTGGTTAATTTCTATAGCAATAGATACCTCCGAGCTACCCTAATTCTTTAAGATTATACTTGAATTTCACCAAAATATATATTGTAATCTAAATAAAGATATTTGATGTGTTCCAATTAAAAATAAGGGTTAAAAAGGATACTGAAACAAGAACAATGATAATTTAAAGATACAAATCCCATAAATAAAAACTACTTAATTTTTTTAAACTTGTTTCATATGAATAAAAAATCAAGGTAACATTATTAACCTTTGTATACGATGATAAATTATAAAAAATAACATCTTTAAAAATAATAATAAAAAAATAGAATCTCAATAATATCGAACATGATTCAATTTGACGATATTTAATATTGAACGGATCTATATAGTTATAGTTCAATTTAAACGACATCTAATTGGACGGTGTTAAAAATAAAATGATGTGTCATATTTTTCAAATAGTTAGAATGCATGAATTAAACATAATGGTGATATTTTTATGTTTGTAAGTTTTAAGGGTGTTATTTTTATTTTTTTCAAAAAAATTAGATAAATATTTTATTTATTTATTTAAGAGTGTGCTTAAAAATTGGTAAAAGACTAAAGGGAAACAAAAGAAATAGAATAACTTACTTTTTTCGTATTTATTTGATAAAAAATGCATATAAGAGTAGGGTGTGCAAAAAATCTGATCCGTTAATTTTTTGACGATTTCGATCTGACCATCGGATCGGATGAAAATTTTTTAAATCTGTTAAGTTCAGATCGAATAACAGATTTTACTGTGTATCATCCGATCAGACCAAAAATACTTAAATATATATTTATATTTTATATATTAATAATATTCTCATTGGTTATTCCTATATTATTCATATTTTAAGGTTTATTTTAGTTCAAATAAGTTTATGTTATATGAAAATTTAAATTTTTAATTCAAAAATATTAAAAATAGAGTTAATTAAGTTTATTAGTCGGATTGATCGGATTCAACCGATCCAATCCAAATAAATTACGGATTAGATTGCATCAGATTTGAAAGATGATCAGATCAGTTATGAATTATGATGTTTCAATCCAATTGGATCAGATTTGATGAGTATAAAATTAACGGTTTCGATCTGATATACATCCTTATATATAAGTAAAAGAGTCTTAAATTCATCTCCCCTTTTTAAATTTTTCCAAATATGATTTTCGATGCTCTTTTGGAGTGTTTTCATTTCCTTCATTTTTATTTTTATTTTATATAAATTTTGTGACAATTTTATCCTTTAATAAAACATAATAAATTATGGATTGTCGATCATTTTTATAAAATATTAGCATAACTACTTGAATCTTACGACACTTTGTTTGGAGTATAATTTATTTATTTTTTATTATTTAATATTTTATAAAAAATAATAATAATTCAAGTAAAATTTAATTTATAATTAAAAATATAAATATTATTATTTTAATTGTTTTATAAAATAAAATTAATATTTTAATTATAAATCAAAATAAACTTACCAAAGAGTAAGTTTTATTCTGTTTTTAATGTTTACTTTATATTTTGAATATAATTGTTTTTTAATTTAATTTCTATAAATGATTAATAAATACTAGCAAATAAAATAAACACATTTATTTTAATTCCTTTTAATTCCCATCGATTGATTCTCGATATTACCGATTAATAACGAGATAATATCTCTCCCTATCCAGAGGGGCTATTGTCCATTTTGACATCCAAGCAGGGCAATATCTGTTCTGTGACCTGTGAGACGCTTTAAGATTGACTACAGAGACGCACTAAAAACTTTGAAGTTGTGTGGGTGAAAATGACGAAATCGAAAAAGGCGTTGATGTCTTCGGCTCCATGGAGAGTAGAAGAGGATCAAGATGAATTCAAAGACGCCAAATTGAAGGTCACAAACCAGCCAGGATCAACTCCGATCATGCACGTCCCTCGCAAGAAGTCCGCACGCTCCATGGTCGAAGACCTGGATGATGACTCGCTTAATGAAATCGACCCTGAGCTCCGTTACAGTTTCCAGCGCAACTTCCAGGTCTTTTTTTTCCCTCTCTTTCCCTCGCTTGTTCTTATTATTTTTGGATACAACTGTTGAGCTTGTTTGAGATTGAATTTTGCTTTCTATGTTGTATTTCATCAATTCATTGTTTATTGGTTGATGTTCTCTCTTCATTAGTTTGTGCTTTCTAACCTTAATTCGAAATTAATATTAAACGTTTTAGTTTTTTTTCTTTCCCCCTGATTACTCAGTTCGCCATTTATTATTGGGCAAATTCACAATGCTTGTGATTAGTGATTACACAATTTTCGCAATATAGTTTAATGTATACTCTGTTTAACTGGATTTTACACCATCTCATTTATATGAGTGTGTAACTGAGATTAAAAATAGGAAATAGGCATTACTTGTAATCCCAAACTTATATTAGATAATATTCCTTTTGTTTACATTCTTGTGTTGTCTCTTTCTGCTACTTATATCTGGGTTATAAATTTTGCATTTATCTTAATCAAATATGCTATTCTCATAGGGTCAGGATGAAATTTCAGAATCTTTTGGTTTTCTGATCGAAAATGTTCAGGGGATTGATTGCAAGTTGTAATAAGTTTGTTTTCGTTAACAGCCACTACTTTCTTCCATTGTTTGTCTGTGTTGATAATATAGTTTGCAGCCTTTATAGCTACTGTTTTTAGCTGACTTGAGAATGATTTTTTCACCAGAAGCTCAATGTTTTACCGAGCTTTATAGAGTAAAAAAAAATTCAACCATTTTCAGCATGTTTTATTTTTATCCAAGTTGGATTTTCTTTGACATGGTGAGTTTCTTTTTATATCATTGAGACTATCCTCTTGTGATTCATGAAGGGATTAAAGGCAGCAATTTAAAACAATCATTAAATGCACCCTTTTACCAAACTTCACAGAAGAGTGGCCAATTTGTTTGGAATGGTAAAGGATCCCCTCAAGGATTGATCATGGTGAAACTATGAAAGTGACTAAAATCTATTGGGATACCAAAGTATTTTGGATTAACTTCATAGGTAGCAAGTGAATAAGGGTAAATTTTTGCTTGTGTTTATGAAAATATTTTAAGAAGAAAGTACTTTTAGGAAACACATAATTTGTGCTTCTTTTAGAAAGCAGATTTTGTGCTTTTGCCAAATTTTTGCCCATTAAAGCTCTTCTACCAATTCTTTTACGGTTTGCTTCAATGGCAATTTTATTTGTCATAAGCATTTTTTGCAGGTTTAATGGTTTCTCAAATATTAATCTTTGAAGTTCTTGCCTTCTCTGTGTCTCTTTGTTCCTTTTCCTTTTCGGTTAGATTTACTTGCGACATCCTCTGTTTGCAGTTCTTGCAACGAGTCTTTAGCATTGACACAATTGTGAAACCTCTTCCGCCAGCTATGGGTTATCATGTTTCCCGCAATCTCAACTTTTTCACACGCATTTTCACTCAATTTTTTGGTAAGTAAATTTCCATATTTTATGCAACACAATCCAATCAATTTAAGAAGCATGTTTTTCTTTTAAACTTCATAATCACATCACATGCTTGCTCTATATGTTTCTTTAGCATGCATAACATATAACTTATATCATGTGTTATGATTTCACTCACAACTCATTGTAAAAGATTCTTTGAATGGATTCGGTGTAAGATTGAATCAAAGATAATAGCGATAAAGAATTGGAAACTTCAAGAAATTAAAGAACACACGATGTAACGTGATTCGGTCCCTAAATTACACAGCATAATCTACTAGAAAGGATAATGCTCATATCCACTGTGTTATTGGAAAAGGATATTTTGAAACTTGCCTCAAGTTGAGGCTTAAAAAAAAAATTCCAAGGCTATAGCTTTATATGGTAAATTCAGACTTACGTCTTAAATCTTTTACGCCTCGAGGTGATTGAGGCTTTAGCCTTGAATGGTTAATTTTTAAAGTTAGTTTATGCATTATTTATAAAAGTTTGACCCGATTTCACAAAATTAAAAAAATAGTAAGTCATAGATAAGAAAAATAAAAAGGAGAATATCATAATCTCATAAATAAACGTGGTTAAGGTTGCTTTCTTAACATTCTTCGATCTTGTTTTACCTATCACCTTTATTTTCTTTTGTCTCCAATAATTCCAAATTTTACCGGTTACTAAATTGTAATATTGTAAGTCACATTATCCTTTCATTAGACTATATACATTTGTATTTTTGTTTCTATTCCAAATTGATATTTGATCAATAGTGCGACAACTTATATTATTTACTTTGCGTATTTTATGATTGATTTTATGATTAATTGCTTATATTAATATTTTAACATTATTTAAAGTTCAAGTTGAGTTATTTTCGATGATATTGTTGTTTATTGGATCAAAAATTACTTTTATTAATATTTAATGTTTTTTAAAGTTAAAATTTGAGACTTATGCCTCAGATCACCTCACTCAAGGAAAAGGTCTCAGTACTTAAAATAGCCTTTTAGAACATTACTATTGTGAAACAATGTTTGTACAAAGATGAAACCAGAGAACATTACAGAGGTTAAAAACCTAACACGAAATAGAGGGAACAAACCCTCAAGGAACCTTAAGTAAATAACTCTCAAATATTAACAAAAGCAACAAAACTAAAATACATAGAGAAGATTAGAGAAAGGTAGGAGAAGAAGAGAAACGATGCTTGAGAGACTAGAGGAATAAGAATGAATGAATAGCGTCTCAAAAAAGTCTAAATATGGTATTTATATCCGAGCTATGAAATGACTAAAAAGCCCCGAGTCCTTTTATATTCCAGCGTGAAAAAAGGGCCACAAAAATTGAATTTATTATAATAGCCCAACATACTTATAAAGCCCAGAGTTTCAATATACAATTAAATAACAAATAAAAATGTATCAATGTCACATAAACACAATGAATATAAATGGGCATATATCATAAATAATTGTCTCCTTATTACTCTCATTTACTGTAATGTCATAAAATTAACAATCTTCACCTTGATACTATGCATGCAATGGATATTAATACAATTACCATGTCTTACCCTAATGCCCAATAATGAGACAATCTAATCAAATCCAATCAATGCTTGAACTTTATCAGTGGTATTGGTTTAGTAAGCATATCGAAGGGGATGTCTTCTGTGTAGATTTCGTCAAGTTTAATAAATGCTTGTGAAATTATGTTTCTAATGAAATGCAACTTTACATCTACATGCTTTGACGAATAATGAAACATGAGAATTTTTGATAAATGAATGGAAGATTGACTATCCCAATAAATAGTAGGGTTTATTACATTTTATACTTACATTGTATGGGACAATTTTCAAAAATGTCCAAGATATTTAATTTGTTACAATTATATCCAAAATATATAGCGTACGATATAAAAATGTTAAATGTTAACTAACTTTAAATTTTTTAAAATATGTGAGGTACGTTTTTATTGAGGACATAATTGTAAAATCAGGTCTCTTCATCCTATTGGTTCATGGTTTGTTGCTTATAGGAAACTTGGGATTTCATATTAGAAACAACCACCCATTCACTGACGTGCTAGTGCCAAAGCTACCTTGTGCATTTCCTACAGAACCAAGAGCCTCAGAATCCACTTGATACCATTGCCCCATGTCGAAGTCGTACTTCCATCTTGGATGAAGACTTTTCCATTACTCAATACTGTTTGAATCTTGCCCATTTGTAGTATGTTCTATAAAAGCTCTATAAGCTTCACCATTTTATTATCATGCATGATTAGCCAAATCACTCAAGCTTTCAGCTTTACACTCATTGGAAGAAACAATTTGCGATTAAGATGTCAAAATATTGTCCATGTAACCAGATAGTGACCTTCTTTCCTCCTTGTCTCTTACAAAATCAGAGTTAGTATATCCATTTACAATACGAACATTACAAGAATTTTTTTTAAACATCAAACAAATATTCAGTGTGCTTTTTAAGTATCTAGGGATCCAATTAATAGTTATTTAGTAAGTTTTATAGGGTTAAGACATAAACCTACTAAGCTCATAACATATGCTATATCTGGTCTCATATCAGATATAGCATTAGAAGAAGGAACCATTTTCATATAGTACTTATCCTTTTCATCATTAGAGCAATCATTTAAAGATAGAGTAAAATGAGCACTCATAAGAACACTTACATGCTTAGAATCAAACTTTGAAAATATTTTTAGAAATTTTTTATCATAAGATTGTTGAGAAACAGTCCATATTTAGTTCTAATAAACCCATGTTTAAAATTCTTTTAGTTGGGCCTAAATCTTTTATTTCAAATTAATTACGAAGATGAGATTTCAAAGATTTCAAAATCAATTGTAGAAGCAATAAGTATATCATCAACATATAACATAAACTAAATTGAACTTGAAACATTATTAAGTTTAAAATAAACACAATTATCATATTCACATATTTTAAAGCCATTTTTTACCATAAAATTATCAAATTTGATGTACTATTGTCTTGGGAGTTATTTAAATCCATATAAAGATTTTTTAAGTAAACAAACTAGATTTTCATTTTCATTTTTAGCAAAAACTTTGGATTGTTTCATATATATTTTCTCTTTTAAGTTACCATGAAAGAATGCATTTTTAACATCCATTTATTTAAAAAACATGTCAAGCTGTTCCACTAAAGATAACAGAATTTTTATAGAGGTGAACTTAACAACTAGAGAGAAAATTTCATTAAAATCAATGCATTGTTTTTGTACAAAAACTTGTGCAACTAGTCTAGCTTTAAACCTAGTTGGTTCTATTCCTTTAATACCTTCTTTTCTTTTAAAGAATCATCTAGACCCATGTAATTTTGCATTCTTAGGCCTTTCAACTAAAACCTAAGTTTCATTTTTAGTTAATGAATTAAATTCATCTTTTATGGCAATTAACCATTTAGAAGCATTAGAGGAATTCATAACATAATCAAAGGTTTTAAGTTAAGAATCATCTAATTTAGATACAATAGATAATGCATAAGCAATCAAATCATCACATAGAGGTTTAGAAGCAAATAAAGAATTAGAGTACCTCTTTAGAGCAACAATGGATTTTCTAAACCTATTTTTGGCTAGAACATAATCAGTCAACTTTGGGGAATTACCACGAGGACTTGAAGAGTCCTCAACAGTTTCTTCATCATCATTAGCATCTGTTCTATTAGTTGTAAAATCATAAGGATGAGAGGTTGTTGGTACCTGTATCTCATTCTCAGGATTGTTAACATTAGGGGGTGTTGCACTTACTCTATCTCAATTGAAGCATCCTTGGTATTAAAAGGGAAAGAAGGAGAGTTTAAGTCATAATAATATTGAGATTCATTAAACACTACATTCCTACTTAAAATACATTTCTTAAGAGATGGATACCAGAATCTAACTCCTTCACACCTAAGAGATAACCAATAAAATCACATTTCAAAGATCTAGCCAGTAGTTTACCCTGACTTATATGATAATGTGCAACAACCAAAAATCCTAAGGTTATTATAGTTAACAAGTTTACCCGTCTAAAGTTCCTCAAGTGTCCTAAACTTTAAGACTGTGGGGGAACATCAATTGATCAGGTAAGTGGTTGTGCTAAGAGTCTTTGCCCAAAGCAGTTTAGGCAGGCAAGAAAGGGGCAAATACACATTACTCTCTAAAATGGTCATTTTCATCTTCTTTGCAAGTCGATTTTGTTGGATTGTACCTATAAATGTCCTATATCTACTAATCCCTAGGTTTATACAACAATTGTCAAATAGTTCATTATAGAACTCAAACCATTATTAGTTCTAAGTACTTTGACTTTATTACTCTTTTGGTTCTTTACAAGAGCTTTCCACTGTTTGAAGGTTCCAATGTTCTCTTTTATTCTTTGGGTGAAAATTCAAACTCTCTTAATGTAATCATCAATTAGGGACAAAAAGTACTTATTTTCACCTAAAGATTGGATAGGGAGTAGGTCCCCACAAATCAGTGAATATAATCAAGTACATGCGGTAGTATGTTGACCTTTAGAGAACTTAACTCTAGTATGCTTAACAAAGACACAATGATCACAAAACTTTAAGAGTCCTAAAGAGTCACTACCTAGCACACTGTTTAGATAGTTCACTAAAACCCTTTTCATTTACATATCTTAATCTCTTATGCC
This sequence comes from Hippophae gyantsensis, assembly GCA_030763125.1. Classification (NCBI taxonomy): domain Eukaryota; kingdom Viridiplantae; phylum Streptophyta; class Magnoliopsida; order Rosales; family Elaeagnaceae; genus Hippophae; species Hippophae gyantsensis. Next base: position 55,110,254 of record CM061028.1, read on the forward strand.
AGAGCATTGCATTATTTAAGGATTGTGCTATATTAACTTTTCCACTATGGTCTAATGTAGAAACTTGTAAAAAATACAAACCATTAACCCTCTTTGCCTTAAAAGCAACCAAAGATCTCTTCATCATAATCTTTATAATATCATTGCTAATCTTAACTGAGTATCTAGCGGCATTCAAGGTACCTAGTGAAATTAAGTTTCTCTTAAGTTCAAGACAAACCTAACACAATTTAAGATTAAAACTGTTCCATCTAACAATGAAAGGTTTATTGAGCCTACACCCTTTATCTGACACTTATGGTCATCATCTAGAAGAACTCTACCACTATCAACTTCTTTCAATTCACTAAGCTAGTACCTAAAGGGAGTCATGTGAAAGGAACAACCAGAATCTAAGATCCAATCTCTCTATGACCTAATGGAGCTCATAGTTAGCACTTATAAATTCTCATACCCTTTTGAGACTTGGTTTGACTCACTATCAGTATCTAGCTTAGGTTTATCAAACTTTTTACTTTTCTCGTGGGCACACTTATTCTTATATTGACCTTTTTTCTTATAGAAATAACACCTAAAATGTTACTTTGATCTTGATTTTGACCTATTCTTATTTTTACCTTTACTAGAACTCTTTTCCCTTTTATCATTCCCCATCCTTATATAAAACCCCATTTACTTTTATCATTTTTTTTCTAGATCTTTTGACTTAAGATTAGAAACAACTAGATTAGAGATTAAATTAGCTCATTCATACTTGATATCAGATTTAACATTTTTATATTTATTAGGAAGAAAATTTAACAAATAACTGCTAGAGTCTTATACTCAACTTCATGATCAATGTCATCAAGGTTCTATTCAAGATCCTTTGATAGATCTATCTTAAAAGAGTAAAGACAATGTTTCAAATAAAATTTTCCATAAAGAGACATTAAGATAAATAGAATCAAGTTTAAAAAATACCTTTTCAGAGATAGTGTCCTTAGAAACTTCTATAAGAACTTTATGAAAGAGATTTAACAAAAGAGAAGCATATGTCTATTTTTTATAACCATAAGATGCCTATTTAACAAAAAAGAAGCATAGGTCTTTTTTCATCACCATCAGATGCCTTTTCAGGCAAATCTTCCACATTAATAGCACCATGAACTTCTTGTTAAACTAGTAGTGCTTTTATTTTACGTTTCTATAAAACATAGTCACATATGCCATTAAAATCAAATATCATAATTATGTAGTCATAGTAAATAAAAATAATATAAACAATGAGAAAAAGATAATAAAGATGAGAAAAATCCTTTTATATCCGAGGAATTCAAAGAGTCATATTCTTTAGAGGACTTAGAAAACCCTAGGGTTACTAAATCACTCAAGAACACAACCTATAAAACCAAATATAAGGACCAAGTGGGTACAATATACTCCAATAGAAAAATCAAAGACCAAACAACAAAAATACCTAACTCTGATACCACTTTGTTACGATTTCACACTCACAACTCATTATAAAGATTCTTTGGATGGATTCAGCACAAGTTTGAATCAAACATGAAAATGTTAACGAACTAGAAACTTCAAGAAAGTAAAGAGTACATGATATGAAATGATTTTTCCTATATACTGCATAGCCTAATCCACTAAAAAGGATAATACTCATATCCACTATGAAACAATGTTTATACAGAGAAGAAACTAGAGAACATTATAGAGGTTAAAAGCCTAATATGAAATTAGACAGAACAAACCCTCAAGGAATCTCAAGTAAACAACTCATCTTAACAAAAGCAACAAAACTAGAATACATAAATACATAGAGAAGATTAGAGAAAGGTAGGAGAATAAGAGAAACGACGCTTGGGAGATCACAACAAGAATGAATGAGTTGTATCTCAAAAAAACCCTAAATAGGGTATTTATATCTAAGCCATGAAATGACCAAAATGCCCCCAAGTCCTTTCATATCCTAGCATGAGTCCAATATGTAACAACAGCCATCACATTTAAAAAAGCCCATAGTCCAATACACAATTAAATAACAAATAATAATGTATTAATGTAGCATAAGCACATTGAATATAAATGAGCATACATCATAAATAATTCTCCTTCATACTCCCATTTACCATAGTATCATAAAATTAACATCATGTTCTAGTTGAAGTATTATGTTGATTCTTGAGCACCTTACCTTTTTCGAGGATAGAGATTTTTAGTTACAAGTTAAAAGTTACTATGTTCTTGCTATTCATCATGGGTTTGATTTGATGTCATGTTACAAGCCAGGTTGTTAATTCATATTTTGTATTCATCATTTTTGAACCTTTAACTTGTAATTCACTTTTCACTCAATATTGGGTGTTCATAAATTGTTCTGTTTCTTATCAACAAAGGTTAGCATTGTCCATCGATTATTCTTTGTGCCAGTCTCTTATCATTTATTCTATGGATTGTAGATCCTGAAGGTATTGCAAATGCCCAAAAGTCCCTTGGGATAGGACAGGAGGAGAGAGTTCGTAAGGTTCGTTAATGTTTTCAGAGGAGGAGACTTTTTATGCAGTTGAAGCAGTTAGTAAGAATTGTAGTTGTTAGTTATTACTATATGTGCACGCTTCAAAATATTTTATGCATGTGAAATGGAGAATTTAGACTTTTACAATATCAGCATGGAAATTTGGTTTCAAGCTCAAATAGGTTCATGATAGTACAAATCCATCACTATGGTTTAGGGTTTGTGTTATAATTGTATCAGTGATTTACTACACTGAACATTTGAGCGGGCATTTGATTTTTTTTTTTGGTACTTTTCCAATTATAAGTTTTGACTTAATTTCAATTTACCATTTTTATTGTTTTTTCTACTAATTTGATATTTTAAGTGTTCAATTATTCTATATCAATTAAATATTTCCATATTGGCCATAAATCTTAATAAAGTAAGTCTCTTTAACAACTAATTTGGGGTTTGGAAAATTTTTAAGGAATTTATGGGAGGGGGATTGATCTCACCAGATAATTTAATGATATATTTTATTCAGATTTAATTAATATTTCTTAGAACTTGATTGATATAGAATGAATTAAATATATGACATCAAAAATTAGTAAATGAAACTAAATCAAACTTTTTTTTTTGTTTTTCATTATGCATCCGATTTGCTTTGAAAAGAAAAAGAGATCGAGATTGAATTATAGCATGCATATCCAATTGGATTATGAAAAATGCACAATTGTCTTCTGATGTTAGATTGACTTTGTAGTTATAGCTCCTAGTAAATGACACCTATTGAAAAAAGTAAGGTAGGGATGGATTTTTGGTTGGTATTACTAATAATTATAATTACTTTTTATTAATTTTAGGTCATTTTGAGAATAAAAATGGGTTAGTAGTGAATATTAGTTTTCTCACTATTCTTATTTTATAATATTTATTAAAAAAAACTTACTTTAAAAAATTTAAAAAGTAAGGGCAGTGATGTTATTACAATCAAATTGTTATTCCAAAAGAATATTTTATTAACTACAACATTATTTATAATATTAAGATATAATTGATACCAAGAATAAAGTGTATATTTTATGTATTTTGTTTGTGGATATAACAAAAGTTATTTTGGCAATATTATTAGGCAAAAGTTAACATAATACTTACTATGATCAATTATTTAAATTATTAACATGATTTTTAATATTTAGTGATTTGACACATGTTTTTATATAAAATAAAAATTATATGTAATAATGAAGAAATTCAATCTAATTAATTAAAATATTGTGTTTTAAAAATTAAAAGGGTCATTTATTACATGTTTATATGTGCATAAAAAAATATATTATTAATATATATTTGGTTTTGATTAACTATGATTTCAAAATTATAATAACTATGTTTAATCCATGTCTAATCAATTATGGCAAGCTTATGGGAAAAAATGAATGATTTTTATGAATGATCATAATTTCAGTTATTCATGTATAAAATGTCATCCCTAATGTAAAGTGATAGTGATGCAATTATACTATCCTTACATATTTTATATCATGTGTTGATATCAAATTTTATTAATATTAATGATTAGATACACCTCAGTTTTCATGGATCTCATGGATCTGAGAATAAAGAACTCAATGTTAAGACTTTGTGACAGCCTTTGGTTCTTTGATGCTTAAGGAAGTTTAGGTAGTGAGAAGAAGGAGGAGACTAATATCTCTCCTTGTAATATATAGAAGAGCAGAGAGATATTTAAAGAAAGTGTATAGATCTTAGTTCTCGTAGTTATTTCTGGTTATTTAAAGTTTTGTTAAATGATGACATAACTACAAAAATGATCTTTTAAGTTGGTTATTAACTGACTTTAAATTTTAAGTCCACCGTTTTAAGTTGGTTCAATCCAAAATATGTTTAAAAGAGTTTTTAAATACATTCTATTAATTAAAAAATTAAATATTAATTAATTACTTAAGAACTAAATTTATAACAAAAAATAATTTTTATATAATATATATATATATATTTAACTTAATTACAATATCATTAAACATTATAAGATACCTATGGTATTCAATATCATTATATTCTTCTTGTGATCTTATAATTTCAATCATATGTTTTACCTATTTTTCTCGTAAATCATCAAAATTTTGCATGTCATAATCTAACTTGCTCCAACTAAAGAACTACATATATTTAAATTTAAAATAAGAATGTAATATCATGAATTCACAAAAATAACTTATATATGTTAAAAGAGTATATTAGTAAAAGAGATTACCACATTGACATCATCATTTTGAAATCATATTAGTACTGTCTTAATCTTTTGTCTATAAAATATGAAGCTATCTGTAATCAGATTACCAAATGCATACTATATCTCATCTTTCTCTGGTTGTTCGATTATTTCACACTTGTTTATTTGTTTTTGAACTATTCTTTATAAATAATAAAGTAATAAAATATATCATACATTATTACATCAATATGCAACAATCATAACAAAGACTTTGTATCAAGTTAAATTACTAACCAACTTATTGAGTTGTTCTTCTCCTTGTTTATTCAAGAACTTTATATTCATTAAGTGGTTCCAAGTATGGAAACAAATAATTAATTTCTATCAAATTTGAAAGTTTTGTATTCTTTTCATGCATTATTTGCAATCTTATAACACTTGTTTATCCAAATATCGGAGACTTCAAAATGATTATGTAAAAAAAACATGTTTTAGAGGAGATATAATACAAAAAGATATAATATATGTAATTAATTATAAAACAAAAGAGACTTACATAAATTATTTTTCATATCTTATACTTTTAAGCATCTTCAACCTTATACTTTTACATTTAATATATGGGCATCGAATCATACTAATTTCATTATTATTATTTCTACGGGTAAATTTCAAGAAAGTTTCAATTCTAGAAATATATTCCTGCTTAATTCTACACTTTGATATCCAAGATTTATCTTCTATTTATGAAATTAAACATATTGAATATGTATCAAATAAAATATAATTGTATTAATCATCAATATATTTCAGATATTATTATATATGAACTCATAAATTATTAAAATATATATCAAAACATCATATAAAAATAAATACATAAAATCCAAACAATTAATAAATTCATTATAACATTAACAGTAAATAATATATAATAATTTATATACATATATAAATGCATTTAATAATAATAAATATTTTATACATATACATACATATATATATAATAATAATAATAATAATAATAATAATAATAAGTATTAATTAACTCATTATATATATATATATTTAATGTGCATGTAAATAATTTTAAAAATTTTAAATTTTAAATAAATTAATATATATAAAAAATATAACATAAAATTATTAAAATAAATAAATAAAAATACATTCATCTCCTTTAAGCTTCAATAAAAAAATACACAACCTACCTCACACAAAAATATACACAAATAATCAATACCACATAATATAAATTAAAATATAAATATAAATAATAAGTGTAAAATAATTCATATAAATAGTTACAAGATTAAATGAAGTGACAAGATGAAGGAAATGAAAAAAAAGAGTGTTTGGAAAGTGAGAAAGTGAAGAAAAATAGGTATGCAACATTTGAGTATTATGCTAAAAAAATAGTGCATCTAGAAGAGAAATTGGAGAGGAAGAAAACCAAACTGATGGCGCATTGGAAATGGTGGTTGAAAGTGGTCGCAAAAGGAGAAAGAAATAGAGATAACATACAGTTTTTTTCTATAAGGGAAGAGGGAAACACGAGCTAGCACTGTCGGTAAATCGAGTAGAGAAGAAGATAAGGAAAGAAAAATAAGGTAGCGTCAATTGACACATAGAACCGATGCTACCTGTAGGATTTTAAGTCGATTCTACGTGTCAACCAACTCTACACGTGACTTAAGTCGGTTGACACCTAGAACTGATTTAAAATCCTACGTGTAGTGTCGGTTCTACGTGTCAACCAACTTAAAAAATTGTAGAAAAATAAAATAGTAGCGTTGATTGACACGTAGAACCAACACTACATGTAGGATTTTAAGTATGTTTTACGTGTCAATCAAAGCTACACATGGCTTAAGTCGGTTGACACGTAGAACTGACTTAAAATCCTATGTGTATGGTCATTTCTATGTGTCAATTGACTTAAAAAATTACAAAAAAATAAAATAGTAGCATCGATTGACACGTAGAACTGAATTAAAATTTGTTATAAATTGATTTTATGCAAAAATCGACTTTAAATCCCGACTTATATACCATTTATTTTAGTAGTGTGAGCAGTGGCGAATATAAATAGGAGAAAATATACCTGATGACCCTTAACCTTAGTAATAGACTTGTTTTAGTATTGAAGGTTTATCTACTTAATTATCTCGTTGTCGGATAATTAAGATATTAAATACCGATTATTTATCATGTTAGATATTTATCTAATATTGGTACTCATCTACTAACTCAACACTTACTAAGCTGGCATGTGATTCATTTGTTGACTAAGACTTATTTTATTTCGTTAAATGATGTAAACTATTTTACATTCAACATGAGCCCCTAGACTTGCTAGGCTTGGACCCATGGGCTAAAAGGTCTATTTTACCATTGCATCATCACCTAGGTTCACGACATTCTAAACCTCGTTAGTAATGTCGAGTCCGCCCTTATGTGGTCATTACTCTTCTGTATGAAAAATTTCATGTTTTCCCCATCTCAAAACATGCAAGGTGATGTCTTGTTATCGATGGTTTTTATGGATTCTCAATTGGACTCCTAGTTAGGAAGTTATGTTGACGTTGAAAATTCTAATATACAGACCTAATTAGTCTAAATATGAGTGAATAGATTATTTTCAAATTTTACCAATTTATATTTTAATAACCTAAACAAAGAGGTCAGACATGCAACCGTGTGTAAATAGTAAAGTATGAAAATGAAAAAAATAACACGATATTTTTAGGTAAAAACAACCTAAGCTGTAACCATGACCTAAGAGGAAAATCACTGGTTCATCGGCTCACTTAACTTTCCACTATGAAAACCAAATGTTCAAGTACAAACTCAGTTTTATACTACTCTTCCTAGGATACTACCCCAATGTACCTAACTTATGAGCCCTATCTCTATTTTCATAGTTTACAAGATTAACGTTAGTGGTATCTAGAGCAACGTTCTAATCAACTGCTCACCAATCAGACACATTCATGGAAAAAATGCAATCTGAGTTAGCACAAAAAATACAAGTGCTTGTGTGTGTTCTAGGAAACATTTAATAACAAATAATCTTAACTAAATGATTCAAAATATATACCAGTTAAATCAAATTAACTAGCAAATCTTAAAGTAAGAAGATTTAGCACAAGTTTAATAAAAATAATTTGTTTGAAATTTAATATATATGATTATGATCACTCATAAAATTATTTGATTTAAATATATAATATTTTAATCAAGAAGAAGCTATAGGAACATGATGACTCTACGAAAATAGTCATTAGAGCACTTTTTTACTTAATATTTACTTGTTTTATTTAATAAATAATATTTTTATTTTTTTAAAAAATTAAAATATAAAATTTTTAGTGAAAAAGAGTGAAAATATAATTTTTGGAATTCTTTGGGATTTTCTGGAATTTTTATGAAGCCATGTGGCATAACACGTAAGTGAGGAGCTGACTGGGCAAGCCATGTGAACGCCACGTAAGCACGGATAGCGAATCACATCACGCCCCATGGGAGGAGGACAAAACACATGCCACATGTCACACGATGTTCAATCCGAGTTTGGAAATCGGTCAACGCACCATGCCATGTGTCACCACTCCATTGCTCCGCGCATTCCACCCGTGCGCCACGCCATCCGTTTGCGTGAATCACATCCCGTCACGGGTTGCTGACTCAGAAAGCGTTGACTCTGACCGGTCTCCCATGCCACGCGTCACTCCCTGATTCGCTCAATGAATTTCTGATGCCACGTGTCGCGCTATGATTGGCCAAAAGTGTCGGTTTTGCTTGTTTTGATCGTAGTCCTTGATCTGAAGCTGATTGGACGGTCCAGATCGCACCTGAGCTTTATTTAAGCCCATAATCACTCCATAAACCCTAATTAGCCTCCATTAGCATAATTTTGGTAAGCTTTCAGAGTTAAAAAGAGAGAAAAATATAGAAACATTGAAGAAATAACACAATTTTGGTGGAAATTCAAGAGGAAATTAATTCTACAATTTAAGAGATTGATTGTATTTCTTTTTCTACTATTTTCTTTATTAATTTTATGTCTTTCTTTATGAAAAATATGAGCTTTATGAACATAATTATGTATAATTAATTTATTAATCTATGGATCTTATGAACCCAATTTTCACCATTTGATAATCTAATAATTTTTTTTCCAATTATAATATTAATTTAATTATATTATTTAATCTATTTTTTATGCTATTAATTTTTTGGCCAATAATTTATCTATAGAGGCAATTAAATAGATTTGAGAAAATTATTTAATTGTTTGTCTTGATTAAATAACATGCATAGTTTCTAGGTAGAGATGTATGATTCTTATGTATGTGATCCATAATTGATGAACTTAATGAGTAGTATGTAATTTAATTGGCATGAGAGTGTGATTAAATTAATTACTATATGGTGTTTAGTTTACTTGAGAGAGGAATACATGTTAGGTTAGATTCAATTGATTATGTAATTAATTGATATTATATTGGGGGGATTTTAGTGATCGCATGTTTAGAAAATTGGGGGATTAAGTATTCCTAGATATTTTCTCATATATTTTTTTTGTCACAAAATTTGATTTAATTAATTATTGCTATTTACTTTTAGTTATTTTAATTTTGCTTTCTTAAGATATAAAAACACCAAAAAAATTAATTTTTATTATTTTTAGTTTTAAAAATTAGTTTCTAAAAAAATAATCTCCATGGAAACGATCTTTACTTATCATTATATTACTTGTTACAATACATATACTTGCGTATTCATTGCACACATAATTTGTGTGGCGATTATGTTTTTGGCACCGTTACGGGGATTATTAATATTAGAAATTAGTATTTTTTTATTATTAATTTTATTTTTTCTTTTTTTTTTAATTTTTTCTTAATTTTTTTTCTCTATTTTAATTTTAATTTTAATCTAAATTTATTTTTATTCTTTTACTGACTTATTTATTTATTTATTTTAGTTATTTTATTTTATTTATTTTCTTTACTTATTTATTTATTTTTTACTTTAATTTATTTATTAAGTTGTTAAATTTTTTTTATTTTTTTTATTATTTAGATATCTCCTTTAGTATTGTAGAAACATAGTTGAGTCTATTGCATGAATAGAGTTCGTGTGGGAAAAATATTACCTTTAGATCTTGAAATTGAGCGTACTTTGAGATCAATTAGAAAACAACAAGTAACCCAAGAGGTAGAAATGGCTAATCCATTAGAACTAAACAATAATGAGCTAAACTTGAATAATCAAATGTTTTTGATAGAAGATAGAGATAGAGCTATGAATGAATATGTAATACCTACGTTGGAAGGGCTGAATCCAAGTATTACAAGGCCAAACATTCAAGCTAATCAGTTTGAATTAAAGCCATTGATGTTTCAAATGCTACAAACAGTTGGACAATTCAGTAGATTACCAATAGAGGATCCTCATCTTTATCTCATATTGTTTATTGAAGTTGTAGATTCATTTAAGTTCAATGGTGTGGCAGATAAGGCATTTAGGCTTAGATTATTTCCTTACTCTTTACGAGACCATGCTCGAGCCTGGCTAAACTATTTACCACCTGATTCCATTACAACTTGGAATGGTTTGGCGGAGAAATTCTTGATGAAATACTTCCCACCAAAAAAGAATGCCAAGCTTAGGAATGACATTACTTCCTACCAATAGCACGAAGGAGAATCTCTATATGAAGCATGGGAAAGATTCAAGGAATTGCTAAGGAAGTGCCCTCATCATGGTATTCCTTCTTGGATTCATATGGAAACTTTTTACAATGGTCTCAATGCTCAAACAAGGACTATCGTTGATGCATCGGCTAATGGAGCTTTGCTAGCCAAATCTTACAATCAAGTTTATGATTTACTTGAGAAAATGGCTAGCAATAATTATCAGTGGCCAATGGACAGAATGAAAGCCACAAGAAGAGTAGCTGGAATGCATGAGGTAAATGATATCACGGCACTTATAGCTCAAGTGTCATTTTTGGTTAATCTTTTGAAGGTACAAAACTCACCAGCGAGTATAAACCAAGTCCAAAATTTAGGAGTGTCATGTGTGTTTTGTGGAGGAGCTCATTTGTTTGATAATTGTCCAAATAATCCTGAATCCATTTGCTATATGGGTTATGTGAATCGAAACAATAATCCATACTCAAACACATATAACCTAGGATGGAGACAACATCCAAATTTCTCTTGGAGGAATAACAACATTCAAGGTGGTAGTCAATTCAACCATCAATCATTTCCACCACCTGGTTTTCAACAACAACAAAAATCACAAGCCCAAGAGAAGAAGCCACATATTAAGGACAATACAAGTTCTTTAATGGGAATGATGAAAGAATTCATCCAATCAATGAATAAAAAGTGTCAACTTAAGAGGTTTCAATTCAAAATTTGGAGAACCAAATGGGGCAACTTGTTGAGGCTATAAGTCAAAGGCCTCAAGGGAACCTTCCAAGTGATACAATTGTAAACCCAAGAAGAGAAGGTAAGGACTAATGCAATGCCATAGCCTTGAGGAGTGGTAAAACTTTAGAACAAGAACATAAGACAGAAAAGGATGAAGAGAAACAGGAAATTAAAAAGGATAAAGAGGACTATCGAACTAAAAAGGATAAGGAGGAACCAGAAACTAAAAAGGAGGATGAGGAACTAGTGGATAAAGAGAGTAATGGAAAGGAAATAATTCAGCCAAAAAAGAGAAACCTTTACAAACCCACTATTCCTTTCCCTCAAAGACTACAAAAGTAAAAGTCAGATATGTAGTTTTCAAAATTTCTAAAAGTCTTCATCCCCAGACATTACTGTTATTATCATAATGGCCACACGGTTTCTAAAATCTATAAATAGAGAGCCTCAACTCTCAGTTTCTACCCAACAATTTGCAAACTCATCTCACTAAAAAATATTCTCTCAATAATTCTAGGTTACTTTTTAGTCTTCCGAGCAACAAATTTTTAGGTGTAGCATTCCGGCCTCATCAATACAGTGAAGTTCCGAGACAGAGAAAAAGATTATGGACTGTTTTATCCTAGGGACAATGGGGCTATGTTTGCTTGCACAAAATTGGGTAGAGCCGCAAAACGTCTTAAAGAGAGCAACCTAGTCTGCGACTCAACCCACGCAGTTCATTTCAGGTTATCAGTAATATTGTTCCATCACTATTTTAGCGTACTTGTATCAACAACCTTTTGGTTCTTGTTTGGGAAAATGGATCTTAAGTTTATTTAGACAAGAAGTTTAAGCCATGCCATTGTTTTGGGAAACTTAGGAAAATTAGTTACGCATCTCTCAAAATTCAATATTATTCAAGTGAGATTGAACTCATAACCTTAAGTAATTAAATGTCTATAGTTTATTTCTTTTAAAAATACAACTTTCCTTTTTTTTGCATAATATAAATCGATAAATGAAATTTTAACTTAAAGCTAATAAAGTTTTCCAGTACGAGTAGGTACAAGCATGTGCGTTTTGATGAGTTGTGAGTATAAGGAATCTATTATATATTTCTTTGAGGACATCTACCAACTGTTATTTGTCATTTTTTGATCTTGAGACTTGCTCTTGCCTTGTTATTTTGGTCCATTTTTCCCCCTTTGTCATCAGGTATGCTGGCTAGAGTTCCGTCTGTTCCAATTTTACTATTTTGACATGATTGACCTAGAAAAAAATTATTCCATTATGAATTTTACTGGTGTGTTCATTCAAGGTTTTTCTTGTTAACTTAGAATTTCACTCAATTGATCTTTTAGTGTTCATATTAATGTTGCTCTCGAAGTACTTCAACAATTTTTGTGTGTAGTTGTTTATCGTGGTTTCTTTTACTTCTAAATCTTTTCCCTTTTCATTGTCTATTTACAATAGTACATTGTTGGTGATAATTTGTAGTTATTGTGTTTAAATCATATGGTGATTTTTGAATTTCTTTTGATAAAAAGTCATCTTTTGATGTTCCTATTGTTTAGTTTTAAGTTTTAACTAAAAAAATGTTGGTTGTATTGCAGTTTTTGTATGTATTCGGAAACATCACAACTTTTTGAGCTTCTTATTTAGGTAATGTACTTTCCTAGCATGCACAATACGTACTTATAAAATGTACATCTACTGCATATGGACAATGTTTACTCTTTGTTGAGCTCAAATGGCATATAATGTTTTATGGAAGATAAACAACCCATTATTTTTTCTTTCCTTCTTTTTTTGGCGATCGGTGTAAAACTAGAAGTGCATAATATCATAGTTTTATAACGAAGTGATAAGAAGAGTATCATTCTCAGAGATTAGTAACTTACTTTTGACAAATACCAAAATTATACTAATCTCAATTTTATCTAGAAAAATCACTAAGGTTGTTGTAATTGAAATTTAAAATAAAATGCACAAAAGAAAATAAAGATATTGTTCAAAGTTCAAATTAATGGGAAGAAAAATTCTAGGAAATAGATTTCACCTAATCACTCACCATGCTTTACTCATCTAGTTAATTAAATTTAATTCTCTTTGTTTGTTAGCAATCTCCAAAAATATACTGAAGCCTCTTTCGATAATCATTTGAAAATATTCTTATTCATTAATTTACACAAGAGTATGCAATTTAATAAAGCAAAAAAGTATTAAGACCAATAATTTTTAATACCACACAGGTTCATACAAGTCTTTCAACCTCTATATTTACCAATATTGAAATATTTGAGATCTATCCTATAATTTCTTCTTTCGGTAGTAAATCACAAGACTAAAATTATTTAATTAATGGTCAGTTAATTAGAAGCATTAAACTCAAAATAAATCAGAGAAACATGAAGATAAATAATTCAAATTAACATAGAAAATCAAGTATTGTTTAGAATTAAATTACGTCTTTTTTCTAGAATAAAGAAAAATTAGTTCATGCTAAAAATTAAATTTAACATAAACAAATTCAACATAATTTTCCAAAAAAAATTGGAAAAAAATTAACTCGTAAAGAGAATATGTTTTCACATTTTTCTATTACGCTCCAATATATTTTTCTCCTATATGCGTGGTCGTTGTTCCCTTTTTTTGTTTTCTTCCTTTCCCCCTCGTTTCTTCTTCTTCTTCTTCTTTATATATATATCCCTATCTGACTTCTGCATTTCCCTGTCTCTATTTTTTTCTCTTAATTTAAATTTAAGAGTCATTAGAAAATATGTTTCCTAAATTTTGGGTTTTCATTATATTTAAATTTGTAATAAAATTTAAATAATAGTCATGAAGTCTAAATTCAAAAACAAATAAATAAATTTAGATTAAAGTTAAATTTAAAAAGTTATATATTTTGCAAAATTATGCAAGTCATCAAACACTCCCAAACTTAAAACTTTGTTTGTCCTCAAATAAAAAGAAAAGAAAATTGTAGACAGTTTCAACAAGACCCTCTTGAACACTACCATCTCTCACCAAACCATGATATGAATTTAGATTTCATCACTAATAACTTACTTTTTTACATCGACGATAGCAAGAAAATCAATCAAAATTTCTCAATTTATCAAGCAAGAGTTAAGCATTTACGTTAACCTAAAGCTATGTCCTTGAGTGTGTGTGTGTGTGTGTGAAATAGTCAATTTAACTTCATACCATCAGCAAATTCAGATAAAAGTAGAACAACTGAAATCAAAAGAATTATCTCAAAACATAACTCTATAAGTCCAATTTTCAAAAATAATCTTCACTAATGTAATCAAATACCAAAATCAAAGATCAAAAGGTCTTTAATCAAGGTTGTAATGACAGGCCAAAGGGTGAGGGCTAAGAATGAAATGGATATGAAAAATCAAAGCAAACTGGAAAAATACTTGGTAGAAAGAAACAATATAAAGAATATCCACATGACTCACACCATAACTCTTTCTCGACAATATGCTCATATTGATGAAAATATTGTTGCCATACTCAATAAAGGAAGTGCTCTCTCTTTTTTTTTTCTTTCACCTTGATACTTAATAAATGGAGTGCTTTTTGTTTTTTTAAGATGTGGTTGTCTTGATACTCATAGTCTTTACTAATTTCAACCACTTTAACTCTTTTTTGATTCTTGGCTTTTAGTTTCTTTTCTTTTTTTACACTTTGACCAAGTAGAGCAAATATAATGTAGATTGTTTAATTTGAACTAACTTTCTTTTTAAATGTAAATTTTCACCAAAGTATTTTGTCAAAATTTAAGGTAAGTTTATGATTTTTTAAGCTTAGAATGGGAATGATTTAGTTATTTAAAAGAACAAATAAAGGCTTATGTAAGATAAGGCTCAAGGGGGTTAACTATGGGAATACACCATGCAATGATGGCATGATAATTAGGACAGTTGGGAAAGTTTTTTGGTTGTGAAAAAAAATATTTCCTAGATAATTTCTCTAATATTTGGTATCAATTAGGATTTCAATGCAAGGATCCATCAATGGACTCTAAAGGAAAGCAAGATTGAACTTCCCAAACCCAGTTAATTCAATTCTTTCTCTTCACAAGCAAAATAGAGTAGAGAAAAATTTACTTTGTGCTCAATTATTTTCAAGGAAAAATATTTAAATCAAAGTAACCATAAAACTCTAACTAACATAATAACAAATTTTGAATTTTTTTTCTCAAAACATCATCAATCACAAATTTCAAAGTTATAGCAAATTTAGTCATACTCAAATATATGCTTGAAAAGAGAATCCAACAACTTAAGACTATAGAAGTTGACACCCCTAAACTTAAACTAAAAACTTTCCTCATTGTAATTTAAAAGTGAGACATATTGAAAAAATGAAAGGAACTTCCTTAGTTTTATGGTGGATCTGCATCAGTTAGTAATTTTTATCTTTTTATTCCTGCAAAATGAACAAGCATCAAAATCCAAATTATTCGAATCGTAATAAAGAATAAAATAAAAAAAGTTTTATGGGTTTTCTCTTATAAGCGCTTGTTTTATAATCTATAACTAGACTTTTCAATCTTCATCAATTAAGATTTTTAAGAGGAATAAATGCCTCCATTTATTCTCTATAATAGTGCTTCAATCTTTGACCATTAACTCTAAATATATTCCCTACCTTGTCCTTCAAGTCTATTGATCCAAAAGTGAAAACTTTATCAATTGTATAAGGACATGTCCATCTTGATCTTAACTTACATAGGAAGAGTTTTAGTCTTGAATTGAAGAGCAAAACCTATTGTCCTGGAGAAAACTCATGCCCAAGAATTCAATTTTTATGCCACTTCTTTGTCCATTCTTTGTAGATATTTGCATTTTCATAAGCACTATTCCAAACTCATCTATCTCATTCAATAAAAGAAGTCGCTTTTCCCCTGTTGTCTTCAAATCAAAATTAAACTTCTTTACAGCCCAATAATCTTTATGCTCCAACTCAACAGGGAGATAACATGCTTTTCCAAACACTAATCAATAAGGAGTCATCCTGATAGATGTTAAAAGCTATATGGTATGCCCCCAAAGCCTTTGCCCAATCCTTTCTATTAGTGTTGATCGTCTTCTCAAGGATATTCTTGATTTCTAGATTTGAAATTTCATCTTGGCCATTAGTTTAAGGATGATATGCAAGTGTTATCTTGTGTTTCACACCATATTTAGAGAGAAGATTTTCGAACAACTTGTTGCAAAAATGGGTCCCTTCATCACTAATAATAGCTCATGGAGTGCCGAATCTTGTGTATATGTTCTTATGTAGAAATTTGAGCACTACCTTTGCATCATTTTTTGTTGTAGAAATTTCCTCCACCCATTTTGACACATAATCAACTGCTAACAAGATATAAACAAAGCCAAAAAGGGAGGAAAAGGACCTATAGCATCAATTCCCCAAACATTAAATAACTCAACCTCTAAAATATTTTTCAATGGTAGCTCCTGACATCTTGACATATTTCCATACGTTGGCACCAATCATAAGTCTTTACCAAAGTATAACAATCATGAAAAATAGAAGGCCAAAAAAAACCACTTTGAAGTACCTTAGCTGCTATTCATGTTACTCCAAAATGTCCTCCATATGATAAGGAATAGAAATGATGGAGAATGGCTTGCATCTCCTCTTCAGGCGCACATCTTCAGATGATTTGATCAAGGAATCTTTTGAAAAGCAAAGTTTTCCCCAAAAATAATATTTTACATCATGCAAAACTTCTTACGTAGGTGGTAAGTAAGATCTGGTGGCAATACCCTACAAGCTAAGTAGTTTACAATATCAGCATACCAAGGAAACTTGATCTCACATGCAAACAATTGCTCATCAGGGAATACTTCTTGAATCTCAAATTTTGGTTTCACTTCCTCTTGCTCCAACTGAGAGAGATGGTCAGAAACTAAATTTTCACTTCCTTTCTTATCTCGAACTTCCAAATCAAATTATTGAAGAAGAAGAATCCAATGAATCAGTCTAGGCATATCATCCTTCTTGCTAAACAAATAATGAAGCGATGCATGATCAATGAACACTATCACCTTTGTACCAATGAGGTAAGACCGAAATTTCTCATAAGTAAACATCATAACAAGCATCTCCTTCTCAGTTGTTTTATAATTAAATTGGACTTCATTCAATGTCTGACTTACATAGTATAAGCCCTAAACAATTTGTCTCACTTTTCTCCTAACACTACTCCAACTGCAAAGTCATTTGCATCACACATGATTTTAAAAGGTTGACTCCAATCAAGTATAGTCGTTACTTGTGCTTAAATTAGTTTCTCCTTGATTGTAGTAAAGGCTCGTCAAAGTCAAATGAATTTTTTTTCAAGAAGATTACATAAAGGTTTAGAGAGTTTAGAAAAATCTTTTATAAATCTTCTATAAAATCCTACATGTCCTAAACAATTTTTGATTCCCTTCACATTCTTTGGAGGTGGTAGTTTTTCTATGGTTGTAATTTTAGCTCGATCAACCTCGATTCCTTTAGATGACACTCTATGGATAAGCACGATCCCTTTTTGAACCATATTTTTATCTTCACATTGATGAGTGCTCAAAAAGCACTAAAATTACCATGATTTTATGCACATTAATTGATTAAAAATATATATATTTATATGATTTTATCATATATTTATATAAATTTGTCTTTTTGGAATCATGGGTATTTTTATTATTTTTCAGGTATTTTTGCTTAAAAACGTAACTTAAAGACTCAAAGAGGAATACTGGAGGCAATACATCACAAATATATTCAAAAATAAATGAGAAAAAGTCAACAAATATGGAAAAATTGGACAAAATGGGTCAAAAATGTCAAAAAGGAGGAAATCGCGCACATAGCCGCCCAGCCACGCCGAGTAGCAGCCGCAGCACGCCCAGTCCCGCGCGTGCCCTTGCTATTTTTCGTGCGCGCCTGTGCGCGCCTCAGCTCCACTCCGCGCGCACCATTGCCATATGAGCCCCAATCCGCGGGCAGCCGCCCCCCACGTTATGCTGACATCATCAATGACGTCATCATTCACTACTATGTGTTTCCACCATTTTTTAACATTTTTTTCACCCACTTTTTCTTCCCATCCTCACCTATAAATACCTTCATTCTCTTCACAACTAAACACACCTAAAAACACATCTTCTCTTCTCTTTCTTTCTCTCATTTCTTAGTTTTTTTAGTTTTTCTTAGTTTTTAGTTTTTCCTTAGTTAGTTTTTAAGTTCTTCTCTTTTTGAGAAGAACTAGTTATGTTTTTGTAATTTATTTACCTTTTGAGTCAATAAATGGGAGTGCAAATTCCGTTTGGAGGTTTTTCAGCAACGGGAATAGCATCAAAGTACTGTAAGGATTTTATTTATTTTACAGTTATTTTTATGCTTTATTCTTACATGTTATATTTAATTTGTCTGTGATTAAATTTAACTTTGCTGGCTGTTTGTAAACATGATATAATAATAACATTGTTATGCTTGTGAAATATTAAATAGGTAAAAATATCTAAAATGAATTGATTTTATTTTTATTCAAGATTTTATATTAAGAATGTTAGACAGAAATATATTATTTTTCATTACAAACTTAAATCTGAAAATTAGATTTTAAGGTTTAGTTATCAGGTTTGATTTAGAGTAGTGCTCTTTTATTTGTTGGTACAATCGCCCAGTAGTTAGAGTGAAGCTCTATTTCAAAAGTTTTTATAAGAATTATTATCTAAAAATGTATAGACAACATGTTTTCAGTAGTGGTTTTAAAACTTGAAAGTTAGTACTCGGATAACTAAACTCTTAGGTTTAATTTGGACACCTTGAATAAAGTTTAAACTGTCCAACCCCACCAAAAATGGCATTTAAATGGTTCATTTTCAATCTCTTAGAAAAAGGAATTAATTTAATTAACCAAATTAGTTATCAACCCCACCCATAGGTGTTAATTGATTTGTTTAGTTAACAAAGAATATATAACCCCACCAAAGGTGGTAATTATATAAAAAAGAGAGAATAAATAAATATCAATTCATATCTTTAATAACCTAAATAATATGAGTAAGCATAATTAACTTAGTTATTATATCCATAAATACTCCACTATTATAAATGATAAAATTTGCATAAATATTTATTGAATCTGTATCTATGTTTATTTTTATGTGAGTATATTAAAAACACAAAACCTAAAATATCGTGACAGGATGTTTAGGATTTAATTTCGTTTTTAAAAGTTTGAATAATAAATTAAAAATTACATACATTCCTTCCTTAGATCGACCTTGGGAGTATACTTATCATTTTCTATGAAATGATTTGTGCACTTGCGAGAGTTTTATAAATGTAAAACCAAAATATCGGTAGGATCGGCGATCCCGGTTCTACTCTATCAAGTTTGTGGCGCCGTTGCGAGGGAAGGAATAACATTTTTAAATTATTTATCATAATTTTAAAAACTTTTTGTGTTGTAAATAATTGTGATTTTTTATTTAAAATTTAAAAAATAAAATAAAATTAAAAAAATTTAAATTAAAAAAAATCGAATTTTAAATTAAAAAAATAAAAAAATTAATCAAATTTCAAATTTCATAAGAAATAAAATAAAAAAAATTAAAAAACATTATTGTGTGAATAGTAAAATATTATTATTTTTAATTTGAAATTGGAAGTAAATAAAAAACTTACCGTTCGTGAATAGTAAAAAAAAATTCAAATTTCAATTTCATAATAAATAAAAAAAATTAAAATTTTAAATTTCATAAAAAAAATTATAACATGAATAATAAAATAATTTTGAAATTTGAAATTTGGAGTAAAAAAAACGTAAATAAATTTTAAATAAATAAATAAATAAAAAATAACTAATAAATAAAAAAATAAAAAAATAAAAAAATAAAAAAATAAAAAATAAAAATAAAAATAAAAATAAAAAATAAAAAAATTATAAAAAATAAAAATTTATAATATTTAAAAAATAAATTTTCTTTTTCAAAAAAAATCAAAAACTTTATTTTCAATTATTTTTTTATTTTTTTATTTTTTATGCTTTATCTTTTTCAATTATTTTTATTATTTTTTTTTAACTTTTTAATTTATTTTTATTGTTTTTGGCTTAATTTTTAATTAAAATTTTTTTATCTTAATTTTCGTTTAACTTAATTAAGTTAGGTTTTTACTAAATTTTCGTTTAAGTTAATTAACTTAGGTTTTTAGTAACTTAATTTACTAACTTATATTAATTTAATTTACTAACTTAATTAACTTTGATTTTCATTAACTTAATTAACCTACCTTTTTATTAACTTAATTAACTTAAATTTTAACTTAATTAACTTAATTAATTTAAATTTTAACTTAACTTAACTTAATTTTAATAGCATGAAAAGTAAAGATCTAAGGGAGTTATGTCTAGGAGACTAGTTCTTGGAAGCCTTTGTACCACTAGTCTTTCCTAGGAACGTTGCTCTATCTAAGAGGATGGTTTTTAAGGAGCCTTTACCCCACCATTCTTTCCTGGGAGCACTATTGGTTAATACTAATTATGTTATTTTAACTTAGATATTATACCTAAAAAAAAAAAAAAATTCTAAAACTATCTCCAAATTTAAAGTTTTAATTACAATCTAAGGAGTTAGTTGTTTTGTTTGATCTAGGTACAATTGTGTTTTGATGCCTTTAATTATTTGATTTGTACCTAGACGTGAATGATCTAAAACTCACAAGCATGTCCGTAGTTTTAAGTACAAAAAAATTTGAAAATCCATAGGACATGATTGAAAAAGTGTAGGTAGATAATCTTGTCTTACTTGTAGGTTTGATTGACTCAATGATGAGGGGACATTGAGTTTACTTAAAATGAATTATAAAAGATAAAATTTGCATAAATGTTTATTGAATCTGTATCTATGTTTATTTTTATGTTATTAGATTAAAAACACAAAACCCCAAAATATCGTGACATGATGTTTAGGATTTAATTTTGTTTTTAAAAGTTTGAATAATAAATTAAAAACTACATATATTCCTTCCTTAGATCGACCTTAGGAGTATACTTATCATTTTCTACGAAATGATTCGTGCACTTGCGAGAGTTTTATAAATATAAAACCAAATTATCGGTAGGATTGGCGATGTCGATTCTGCCCATCAACATACTTGAAGTTGCCACATATTCTGCACTTTATGGTATTCTTTAAGTTGTCAAGGCTAAAATCTGATGAGATAGAGAAGCTACTTGAGTTGAAAGGGCAACAAACGAATCCAATTCATGAATCCTGGCAACTTTCTTAACCATAGATCTTTCAGTTGGCCATTGATAATTGTTTGAGGCCATTTCTTCTAAAAGATAAGTAGCACCTTCAGGTGTCTTTGACATCAAAGTTCCACTATAAGCAACATTAACTATAGTTCTAGTTTGCCTATTTAACCCATTATGGAACATCTAAACTTGCAACTAATCTGGCAATCCATGTTGAGGACAATGACGAATCATATCTTTATACCTTTCCCAAGCTTCATAGAGTGTCTCAAAATCATTTTTCTTAAGGTGGGCTATTTTGTAGGTGGAAATAATTTAGCAAGAAAATTTTCTGCCATGTCTTGCCAACTAATAATGCTTCTTGTTTGTAAAGATTGTAGCCAACCTCTGGCTTTGTCCCTCAATGAAAAAGGAAACAATCTCAGTCTAATGGTGTCTTCAGTAACACCATTCATCTTTATAGTGTCACAAATCTCCAAGAACATCGCCAAATGAATATTAGGATCATCAAGTGGTGATTCGCTAAATTAGGCTTGTTGCACCATGCTCGTCAATGCAAGTTTGAGCTCAAAATTATTGATATTAATGGTCTGACGTCTTACACTTGAGTAGTTATCATTCACAATTGGTATTACATAATCCATCAAGGTGTGCAGTTGTGCATTCTGTTCTCCTTCAGCCATGGCTAGATCTTTCTTCTTTCTTTGTAATCTAAAAGTTCTTTCAATCTCTGGATCAAAAGGAATAATATTTCGAGTTCTAGTACGGTGCATCCAACGTTAAAAACACACCTAGAAATGAAAAAATATAATAAAAATAAAAATAAAAATATAATTATAAATTAAAACCAAGATTACTTTGTATTGATATTGGTAAAAATAAGAAAAAATCAATCCTTGGCAATGACACCAAAAGCTTTATCGATGCAAAACTGCAAGTGTATAGTATCATAGTTTTATAATAAAGTGATAAAAAGAGTATCGTCCTCAGGAATCGGTAAGTTACTTTTGACAAATATGAAATTATAATAACCTCAATTTTATCTAGAAAAATAACTAAGTTGTTGTAATTAAAATTTAAAATATAATTAATTTAAAGAAAATTCCCAAAAGAAAATGAAGATATTGTTCAAAGATCAAATTAAAGGGAAGAAAACTTTTAGGAAATCGATTTCACCTAATCCCTCACTATGTTTTACTTATCTAGTTAATTGAATTTAATTCTCTCATTTTATTAGTAATTTAAAAAAATATTCAAAAGCCTCTTTCGATAGTCAATTGGAAATATTTTTGTTCATTAATTTACACAAAAGTATGCAATTTAAAAAAACAAAAAAACATTAAGACCGATGATTTTTAATGCTACAAAGATTCATACAAGTATTTTGATATCTATATTTACCTATGTGAAAATATTCCAGATTTATTTTATAATTTTCTCTTTCAAGAGTAAATCACAAGACTAAAATCATATAATTAATGACCAGTTAATTAGAAACATTAAACTCAACATTAATTAGACAAACATGAAGAGAAATAATTTAAATTACTATTAAAAATCTAGCATAATCTAAAATTAAATTACATTTTTTTTAGAATAAAAAAAATTTAATTCAGGCTAAAAATTAAATTTAACATAAATAAATTCACCATAATATTTGGAGAAGAATTGGGAAAAAAATTGACTCGCAAATAAAATATGTTTTCGTGTTTTCCTGTTTGCTCCAAAGTATTTTTCTCGAACATACGTCTCGGTACCCTTTTTTTCTTTTTTGATTTATCCGTGGCCGCTGTTCCCATTTTTTTTTCTTCCTTTCCCCACGTTTTTTTTTGTTGTATATATATATCAACCTATATCTCTCTGCGCCCCCTCATTTTATTTTTATTTTTGATATATATATATATATATATATATATATATATATATATATATATATATATATATATGCTTATCTTTTCCTATTCTTCGGCCTACAATATCTATTTCTTCTCCTTTATATACGTATATATATCCACTTCCTCCTATTTATATATATATATATATATATAAATTTTAATTTAAATTTAAGAGTAATTAGATGATACGTTTTTAAAATTTTAAATCTTTGTTATTTTTAAATCTACAATAAAATTTGAATAATAATAATGAAATCTAAATTCAATAACAAATTAAATTTTTTTGATTAAAGTTAAAATTAAAAGTGATAAATTATGCAAGTCATCACTTGTTCAACTTGTTTTCTATTATGCTTGTTATTAGTATTTGTTGCCATTTTTCTTTTCTTTTGAACATTATTGAGAATACATAAATTAAATTAATTAGAATGGGGAGAGGGTTCTTTCTAGAGTTCATTTGATTCAGGTCCTCAATACAATCATCCCTTTAACTTGATTTTATTGCATTCATTAAGTCCTTTGTATGGTGCAGTATAACTTACGAGGATAACATTTTCTCTTTGCTATAGAGCCTCAAGCACTAGATATGTATTTCTATGAAAATGTTGATTATCTTAAGAATAAAGTGCAGCCAACCTTTATCAAGGAGCAAAGAGCTATGAAGAAAGTTGGTGTCATAAATAGCCTGATAAGGTTTACAATTTGTGTTATATCTAATGAAACTCTATATCCATATGCTCTATATATATACATATAGAACTCCCTCTTGATACTTTTTAAGCTTCCAAGTTCGTGTCGTTTGATGCTTACCAATGCTCCCTTCATGCTAAACTTGGACGGTGACATTATGTGAACAATAGTAAGGTTGTGAGAGATGCCATGTGCTTTTTGATGGATCCCCACATCCATGTGCTTCAAATTTATAAGTTATGAGGCACAAATGTTTTATCATACCATCCCTCTATCAATCTTTAATAGGCCATACACATCTTTCTTTTTTATTGTTCCTGTATCCCACTTGGTCAATTTGAAGGATGAAGGAAAGATTATCTATATATCTATTATTGTGTCTGTAAGTCAGCTTGTAATAGTAAGGCTATTTATCATAGTCATTATAAATATTAGAATTAGCTAGTAAAGCTTTATTATATTTTAGTGTATAATTTCTCAAATGTAATTGCAATCTTAATTTTAATATAATATGATTTTTAATATTGTAATTAATAAAATTACTATAATTTATACTCACTTTTAATATTATAATTAATAATTATATTTTATTTAAAAGACCTATGGTCTCAGTTTTTAAAAGATCAAGGCTATAGATATACCCTATGGCCTTGGTTTTTTATAAGACTGAGGCGATAGACATATCATATGGCCTCAATCTTTATAAAATCGAGGTCATATGTAACAATATATAATCTCTCTCATGTAAGCCTCAGTTCTTATAACCATTGTCATAGACATATGATCAATGTTAAAAACTAAGGCCATATATTGATATTGTAGTAATGCATGTATTTATAAGTTATGTTGAGAAGTAATATATGACAACAAATTAAATATATAAGGGTGAAATATTAGGGTAGCAACTATAGTAACTTAGCTGCCATATAATTTCAAGTTTTTATGCTTAGACTTTAGAGCAAAAAACATATCAACTTTCTTTATGGTCAACTGGCAATGTAAGATGACAAATTCAATTCAAAATCTTGAAGCTAGATTTGATTTGGCTCATTACTAATTTACTAAATCAAGAAATCAATTATCTCACATATTCATAGTCAATTGATAGTTTTGTTACATCATTACCTAAAGGTTCGAGTTTTAAATTTCAACACCACATCTTACACCAAAAATGATTGGTTATCGTTTGAAAAAAAAAAATCAAGAAATGAAGTAATTAAAAATAAAGGGGTCTAGGCACTTAGAGGTCACATAATTTTTCATAATGAGTACTAAGTCTCATAATGAGTACTTAAGTCCCATAATTTTTTAGTTCAGCACCTATAATTCCTTTATTTATAAAAGTTAGGCACTATAAATCTTTATTTTTTTATATTTTTGATGGACTAAAAGTACTTGTTTTAGTAAATTACAAGACTAAAGGCACTTTTCACAATAATACAATTAGTAGTGTCCAACTAATCAATTATGAGATAAAACTTCTTTTGAAAAACTATGTGACATTTGGTGCCTAATCCAATAATTACAAGACATTAGCTTATTTGGTAATAATTATAGGACCTCCAGGAAATTGTTTTCAAAAATAAATTGTAGCTCATCTTTATTTACTTTTTGTATAAGTGAAATTTAGTTGTTTAATCGAGGGAGGAAGGTCTTGATTATGTGTTGAAGATTCTAAATAAAATTAAATCTCAATATAGGAATAAATTGCTTACCATGGAAGCTAATTGCATAATGTTAGGTGTAAAATAGTTCACACCATATGGCGCAATATAAGGGTTCTCAATAAGTAAATGAATCATAGGCCAACCTAGTTAGTGCTGAGTGAGCAGATTAACATCAATATTAGTAAATATCCACCAGGATAAATGATCGGCTTTTAATCTCTTAATTATCCAAGAACAAGATAATTAAGTAGATAAACCTCTAACATTAAGATAAGCTATCATTATGTATAAGGATCATCATCAAGTATATTTTTTCCTATATATATTCACCACTACTCATGATTAAACATGAAATTTTAAAGTTGCTAGTCTAATTAAACTATAGGGGTGAATAGTTAACTAATCGAATTATGCCAAATTAAAATTTTCAAGCAGTCAGACATGCAATTGTGTATAAATAAAATAGTGCAATAATAAACTAAGAGTTGACATATGATATTTTAGCTGGGAGCAACCTAGGCCACAATAATGAGTTAAGAGGTAAACCACCAGTCCAGCGGAAAACCTAGTCATCCATTATGAAAATAATGTTCAATTACAAATCCAAGACTTAAACTACTCATCACAAACTATTGCTTCTTTCATAGTCTTCACAAGAAAGGTCTACAAATATAGATCAAATTTTGATAAACTTGAGTCACACGAGCTATTGAATCCATTTAACTGGTACCTGAAAGTTAGCACAATTACACAAGTGCATCACTTGTCTTAGAGTAGATTCAATAATGAAAAACTTTTACTAGATGATTTAGAAAATATTAGTTAAATCAAAATCAACATGTAAATCCTAGAACATAACATATAATGAAGAATATAACATTAAAATAACTAGGGTCATTAATCCATTGAACACAACCACACAATGTTTGATAGATCATTTCAAGAAAAAAACCTAGGTTAATATGATCTTATTTTTGCAAAACATTTTGAGAGAGAAAACACAAATAGAATAAATGTAGTTATTTGAAAACAAAATGACCAATGATTTTTATTTATATGAAATTTTAACACCATAATCCTATGTTATTGATAAATATATATTCTCTTACAAATAGGATTAGTAATACTCATTTATTAAGAAAAATTCTATTTAAATACGAGTTACTCTTTTAAGTAATTTCATTGAGATTTTAGGCTATCTCTTAGCTATATTTTAGGTTATATCTTATCCCATATTTAGCCTATAGCTTATCCTATATTTTGGTCTATAATATTGGCTATTTCTTATCTAATATTTTAGTCTTTATCTTATCTTATATTTTAGCCTATAATTTAGGCTATATCTTCGCCTATATTTTAAGACATATTTTAAAAATATTGAAACACATTAAAGAAAAACTTTAATTATAATTTCATAAATTGATATGAGTTTAAATAAATATTTTAAGTTGAAATCTTATGCTCTAGATCGATTTGAAATAGGCTCGATTGATTGAAGCAATAGGTTGATTAATTGAAACCCTTTTTAATCAATCCAACAACTATTAATAAAAAAACCCAAGAGCAAGTATATCAAACACAATTGATCTTCAATTGATCTAACCCTTTCGATCAATTGATTAAGTACTCGATCAATCAACTAATGTATATACCAAATGTTCCTAAGTATATAACATGTACTCTAACATGAACAAAGATGATTATATACCTAAAACGTATTGACTTTAAGCTCAATTTTTTTTACTTGAATAGCTGACCAAAAAATGAGTCTAAAAACTAGTTTATATTTAAATATTTTGTTAACGAATATCGCCAAATACTAATACATCATACAATACATAACTTCTCATAACTTTATATAATTGAAAATAACTACATACACTAAGATCTATACTCTCTCACAGAATATCTTTATTCATCCCTTTGCATTACAAGGAGACACACTAGTCACATAAAAGTGAAAAAAGTACAGACACAAGTTCAATATGTATATAGGAAAACTAAAAGTTACCGGACTAGCTAATAGACACATGAAAAATTGGGCCGATAAGAGCCCATGGAATGGCATATGGTCATACATGACATATGTGTCCCTATATGGCACACATGGTTAAACATGGCACATGTAGCCAAATAAGTATAGTAAAACCAAATATGGTAAATATGGCATACACAATACATATGGCCATGCATAGAATATTTTGCTAATTATGGCACATGTGTATGGACCTGTGGCTATTTAGATCACTCTAGATTGGTTCCCCAAAAAGTACACATCATTGTATACCAACACAGTGGACCATATAACGCAATAATGTATATGCTCAAGATGCACTCCTCATTTTGAAACTAACGAGATCATTGATGGACCTTTCCAAAAAGTCTCCACTAAAATATAAAAGTAAAGTAAAGAACTTAAAAGTACAAACATGATGAAGCCAATATATATATCCAAAAGGTCCATACAAAAATTAAGTCTACTATTAGAAAGTAAAGCCACCAAGTACACGTACTTTGGTGGGATCTAAAATCAAACGAACACAAAGAGGTAGCCTACTGATCTCTACATCTGGTCATACTCTAAGAAGAATAATTTCTTATGTTAGCTTCCTCCTCAGTCGCCGTAGAACCATCAATGTCAAATCCACTTTGGCCTTCCTTTTCCCATTCCAAGGTGATCACACCATTTTGGGAGGCCTTCTTCTCCAAATTTGGAAATACAAAAGTAGAAAAGGTTATGTCAAGATAAACCTTATAGAACAACCATTTCATGATTTCAAAACTGTTAGGCCACACATCCAATGTGTTCTAAGTATAATGATCAGAATCTTTATACTATACAACTACACTCACTTGAAGTGTCCCCATCTCAACATTGAGCCTATGGACTTACCTTCGAGATAAATGAAGGCTTGAAGATAGCTCTTAAGTTAGCTCCTTATCTTGGGCCAAAGCGATATCTTAAGTTACAAAGGTAGCATCCAATGTCTACAAAGATGTCATATGAGCCTATTGGGTATCATGAGCAATACTTTAAACTTTTCCTAACTCCCACTCCACTTAATGGTGGGTAGTCTCAGCGATGTCTTGAGCCTTAATCTTCCTATGGTGCTCCCTTCTCCGTGGCCACCAAGTTACCCTTTGAATCATCCTAAACCTTAATAGCTTGGTCCAGATCTAAAGTGTTCAAAAGAAATACTAAAGTACAGAGAAAAGGCCAGTACTCAACAATCAGGATCTGAAGGATCATCACTCTTTGGCTCAAGTATTGTAGAGTCCAAACCTCAATAAGTGATATGCTTTGGAAGTATGAGTCTGTCACTATATTGCTCATTAAAAAGTGTTTTATATAGGTAAGTAATAAACTCCAATTACCTTTTATAAGGATGACCATGTAACTAACAAAATGCAGAGAAAAGGGAACATATTAGTAGAAAATAAAGCATACCACCATGAGGCTAAGTCTCTAAGTATCCTACCATTTCTCTCTTATTAGGTGGGGGTGGGAAAGAAGCTTGGGAGATTTGGGTCAAAATCTCCCTCCATCGTGAAAAGTATGTTCTACTACCTTTTATTAGTGCCTAAATATTTCTCAATCAAAATGCAATTTTGGTAAGGTCTAATATAAAACTAACTATGACTACCATCTTGAAGTTGTGAGAAGTAGCAATAAGTGAATTCCTCTATGGTCAAATCATGTCATATTATTCCTAAAGGAGCCAACAAGATACCAATATCTAGAAATAGTTAGGGAAAAACTGGGATGGAATAACTTAACATATGCCATAAACTTTTACACTATTGGTGAAAATCAACCAAACAAGGAGATGATCTGCTAATAAAATGATCCTACTCATAATGAAGTTACTCCAAATTATGCCATAAACTTGAGGTATCATCCTTATTGATTTCAATATATTAAAAATATCCTTACGTATGTCTAAGAAATGACTCATCATTCGAGAATGGACCATGTTCACCTAACAAAAAGTGCAATATTCTTCATCGAGACCCAATGGGTACTTAGGAATACCAACTAGATAAATTATAAGATTCCATCACTAGAAGATTTAGTTCATGGTGAATGAGCATCCAAACAACCGTTGCATATAGAACTACATTTTTGGGACAATCTAAGAACATTGCCCAACTTGATGCACAACCTGACCACCAATGCATAGACGTGAGCTACTCATACCATGGTCAAACACTCCATAAGTGACTAGACCATGGCTAGACATACCATGGGTGGTCAGAAAATAGTCAAACATTACATAGCCTACCAAGTATGGGTCCCCCACTTCTTCTTCGATCTTCTACTCGACGACCACCTCAAGTGACCAATCCCAACTATGCCAATTCATCCCTATGATGGCTAAGTATAATCCTATCCATCAATAATCCTATCCCATATTAGTACTTATGTAGGAAATGATTAGTGTATGTACGATGGATGCAAGATCTTTAAATGCCAAGAAAATAAAAATCTCACATATTTTTAAAAAGTGATAGAAAAATAAATAAGTAGAAAAAGTTGGAAAATTATAAGGACTTACAAAACTCCTCTACTCTCTCTCAAGTGAGCTTTGAAATGTAGAATGAAAAAGTGAGGGGGAGCTCTCTTTATATAGAAAATTAGAAATGATCCCATCCATTCATCAAGGAGCCCATTGATGAATGCTTAAAAGTACTAAAATTACCATGATTTAATATACTTTAATTGATTTATATTTATATGATTTTATCATATTTTTATATAAATTTATCTTTTCTAAATCACGAGTACTTTTATTATTTTTTAGGTATTTGTTTTCAAAAATAATTTAAAGACTAAAAGAAAAATACTGGAGGTAATAACATCACAAATATGTTGAGAAAAAAATGAGAAAAGGTAAAAAAAAAACAATTGGAAAAATTGGATAAAATGGGTTAAAAAACTTCAAAAATTTTGAGTCCCACATATGCCATGATAAGTCACGCTCATGCCACGTTGAGCCCTACGTGCACCATGTTGAGTCCAGCTTGCCCCGCGCACGCCAGCGTGATCAGACGTCCGTCTACAACAAATCCTGTGCATGCTAGCACTCGTCCAGTTGTAAATATTGCCTCACATGTATGCCAACCTATGCAAATGTATCCAAAAATACTTGTTGAGATATGTTCCCACTTTTTTAGCCGTCTCCTCACCTATAAAAAGACTCTCTCCCTTAATCTCAAATCACACAATTTCTCAGGTTTTCTCTCTATGTCTCTCTTTATCTTTCACTCTCTAAAAAGCTTTCTTAGTTTTAAAGTTCTTATCTTTTTGAGAAGAAATAGTTATGTTCTTATAGATTTCTATTTTTTTATTCAGAAAATGGAAATGCAAATCCATTTGGAGATTTTCTAGAAATATAATTAGCATTAAAGTTCTATAAAGATTCTTTTGAGGTATAATTTTAAAATGAATTCTTTATAGTTATTTTTTTGTTTTATTTTTTATGTTATATTTAATTTGTCTATGATTAAATTTAACATGGTTGATTGTTTGTAAATATGACATAACAATAACATTGTTATTCTTGCAAACTATTAGGTAGGTAAAACATTTTTATAAAATAAATTAGTTTTCTTTTTATTCAAGATTTTATATTAAGGATGCTAGAAAGAAATATTTTATTTTTCATTAAAAACTTAAATCTAAAAATTAGATTTTAAGGCTTAATTATCTGATCTGATATAGAGTAGTGTTCTTTTATTTGTTGGTACAATCACCTAGTAGTTAGAGTAAAACTCTATTTCAATAATGATTTTAAAACTCGAATGTTACTTGGATAATTAAATTCTTAGGTTTAATTTGGACACTTTGAACAAAGTTTAAAATGTCTAACTCCATCAAATGTGTGATTTAAATGGTTTATTTTAAATCTCTTAGAAAAAAGGAATCAATTTAATTACTCAAATTAATTATAGATTCTACTCATAGGTGTTAATTGATTTATTTAATTAACAATGAATATCTAACCCCACCAAAAGTGATATTTATATAAAAAAGAAAAAAATAATAAATATTTATATCTTTAATAACTTAAATAATATGAGCAAGTATAATTACTTAAATTATTATATCCATAAATAATCTACTGTTAAGAATGATAAAAATTGCATAATTGTGTATTGAGTTCATATCTATGTTTTTTTTTTGTTAAAAAACACAAAAAATCAAAATATCACGATAGGATCTTTAGGATTTAATGTTGTTTTTAAAATTTTGAATAATAAATTAAAAATCATATATATTTCTTCCTTAGATCGACCTTGGGAATATACTTGTCATTTTTTATAAAATGATTTTTGTACTTGCGAGAGTTTTACAAATATAAAACCCAATTATTTTCAAGATCAGTATTGCTCACACGATGCCAATTGTTTCTCATCAAGTTTTTTGTGCCGTTTTCGGGGACTTGATTTTGTTTCATCAAGTTTTTGGCGCTGTTCCTGGGGAGGGAATAACTTTTTAAATTATTTATCAAAATTTTGAAAACTTTTTATGTTGTAATTAATTGTGCTTTTTTTTATTTCAAATTTATTTAAATAGCTACTATTCTTAATTTTTTTTTGTTTTAAAGTTCTTTTATTTTTGAGAACTAGTTATGGACTTGTAGATTTCTAGTTTTTTTCATGCAATAAATGGAAATGTAAATTCATTTAGATGTTTTCTAGAAACAGAATTAACATTAAAGTTCTGTAAGGAATTTACAGTTATTTTTATTTTTTATTATTATTTGTTATATCTAATTTTTTATGATTAAATTTAACATGGTTGATTGTTTGTCAATATGATATAATAAAAGCGTTGTTATGCTTGCGAAATATTAAATAGGTAAAACAGTCTTATAAAATAAATTGATTTTGTTTTTATTCAAGATTTTATATTAATGATATTAGAGAGAAATATATTATTTTTCATTACAAACTTAAATCTAAAAATTTGATTTAAGGTTCAATTATTCAGTTTGATTTAGAGTAGTGTTTTTTTATTTGTTATTACAATTGCTCGGTAGTTAGAGCAAAACTCTATTTCAAAAGTTTTTATAAGAACTATTATTTGAAAATTTATTGATAACATATTTTCAGTAATGATTTTAAAACTTGAAAGTTAGTACTCGGATAATTAAATTCTTAGGTTTAATTTGAATACATTGAATAAAGTTTTAAATGTCTAACCCCACCAAAGGTGACATTTAAATGGTTCATTTTCAATTTATTATAAAAAAATGAATTAATATAATTAACTAAATTAATTATCGACCTCACATATCGGTATTAATTGATTTGTTTAATTAACAAAGAATATCTAACTCACCAAAGGTGGTATTTATATATATAAAAAAGAGAAAATCAATAAATATCTATTTATATCTTTAATAACTTAAATGATATGAGCAAGCACAATTAACTTAATTATTATATCTATAAATACTCCATTGTTATGAAGGATAAAAATTTGTATAATTGTTTATTGAATCCATATCTATGCTTATTTTTTTTATGTTTGGAAGCACAAAAAATTAAAATATCATGGTAGAATATTTAGGATTTAATTTTGTTTTTAAAAGTTTGAATAATAAATCAAAAACTATATATATTCATTCCTTAGATCTCCCTTGGGAGTATACTTGTCATTTTCTATAAAATGATTTGTGTACTTGCGAGAGTTTTATAAATATAATACCAAAGTATCTATAAAATCAATATTGTCAACCCGATGCCGATTTCGTTCATCACCCATCCAAGGGTCCTAAGTTCGTATGTTGCCTATGAGCTCACAATCCCACATATTTGGATACATGTCCTCAGTCATAAATTGTGAAAGTGAACCCATTGAGTGGTGGTTTTGATGTACACATACTTCTAATTTAGAGTATGATTAAAAATCTATGAAAACCACTATAACAAGACATCACCATGCATTTTTCTAGTGCTTGGGAAAAATAGGAAATTTTTCATACATGCAAGTAATGGCCACATAAGGATGGACTTGAAATCACTAATGAGGTTTAGAAAGTCATGATCCTTGGTGGTAATGGAATGACTAAATAGACCTCTTAGCCCATATATCCATGTCTAGCAAGTCTAGGGGCTAATAATGGATGTAAAATAGTTCATGTCATATGGTACAATAATAGAGGTCCCATAAGAAAATGACGCATATGTTAGCCCAATCAATGCTGAGTTAGTAGATACGCGTCAATATCAAATAAATTTCTAGTAAGATAAATTATCAGAATTTAATCTCTTAATTATCTAACAATGAGATAATTAAATAAATAAACCTTCAATATTAAGATAAGGCTAATACTATAGGTAAGGGTCATCAATAGATATTTTTATCCTATATATATTTAACATTGCTCACCATTATACATAACTTCTCATAACTTCATATAACTAGAAATAACTACGGCTACTAAGATCTACACATTTTTCCTAAATATCTTTTTGCATCACTCTACATTACATGTTGAGACACTAGTCTCCTCCGTCTTCTTATTACATAAACCTACTTAAGTATTGAAGGGACAAAGGCTGCCACAATATTCTAAATGTATGTTCTCTGTTCTCAAGTTCATAGAAAGCAAAGGTGAACTCTTGATAAAAATAGGTATCAACTTATAATATGAAATATGTATGCATACTATAATTCTATCTCGATCTCATTTTCTTTTCACAGGAAATATACTGCCTAGTGAAAAGCAAAAGAAGGTTTGATTTAGTTTCAATTTACTAACTCCTAATGCTTTATATATATATATATTCAATTTTATATCAATCAAGTTCTAAATAATATAAATTAAAACTAAATAAAATGTCATCAAATTGTGATATGAGATCAACCCCCTCCCTCAAATTCTTTCAAAAAATTTCAAACCCAAATTTGTTGTTCAAAGTGACTTATTTTATTAAGATTTATGGCCAATATCAATAGAAATACTTGATTGAAATAGAATTTATTGAACAAATATAAAAATAGTAGAAATAACACTAAAAGTAGTAAATTGAAACTAAGTCAAAACTTACAATATGAAGTAAGAAATAAATCATTTGCCAAAAAAATCAGATGCTCGCTCAAATGTTCAGTTTGGAGCATAAACCAGTTTAGTAAACCACCGATACAATTATGACACAAACCTTAAACCATAGTGATGGATTTGTACTATCATGAACCTATTTGAGCTTGAAACCAAATTTCCATGTGGGATTTATGATAGTTTGAAAGTCTAAATCCACCATTTCACATGCTTAAAATGTTTTGAAACTTCCATATATAGTAATAACCAATAACTACAATTCTTACCAACTGATTCAACTACATAAAAATTCTCTGTCTCTTAAAATATTAACAAACTTTATGAACTCTCTCCTCCTATCCTATCCCAAGTGACTTTTAGGCATTTTATAATATCTTCAGGATCTACAATCCATAGAATAAATGATAAGATACTAGCACAAAGAGTAATTGATTAACAATGCTAACCTTTCTTGATAAGAAACTAAACAATTTATGAACATCCAATATTGGGTGAAAAGTGAATTAAAAGTTAAAGGTTCAAAAATGATGAATACAAAATATGAATTAACAGCCTTGCTTGTAACATGACATCAAAGTCATGATGAATAGCAAGAACGTAGTAACTTTCAACTTGCAAATAAAAGTCTCTATCCTTGAAAAAGGTAAAGAACTAAAGGTTATCAATATAATAATTCAACTAGAACATGAAGTTAATTTTATGACACTATGGTAAATGTGAGTATTAAGGAAAATTATTTATGATGTATGCTCATTTATGTTCATTGTGCTTATGTGACATTAATACATTATTATTTTTTAATGAATTTTGTATCTATGAAAGGATTTAGGGGCATTTTTGTCATTTCATTAGTTGGATATAAATACCTTGTTTGGGATTTTTTGAGATGTAGCTCATTCATTCTTGTTCCTTTGGTCTCTCAAGTGTCATTCCTCTTATATATTCTCGTACCTTTCTCTGATCTTCTCTATGTATTTTAGTATTGTTGCTTTTGTGAAGATTTAAGAGTTCTTTACTTGAGTTTCCTTGAGGGCTTTTTCCATCTTCTTTCATATTAGGTTTTTAACCTTTGCAATGTTCTCATGTTTCTTCTAATATTGTTTCATAGTGGATATATGTATTACCTTTTTCAGTGAATTAGGTCATGTAGTTTAGAGGCATAACCATTTTACATCGTGTATTCTTTAGTTTCTTGAAGTTTCCAGTTCATTATTATTTTTATCTTTGATTCAATCTTCCATTGAATCCATTCATTTAATCTTTTATAATGAGTTGTGAGTGTGAAATTGTAACAAAGTGATATCAAATCAAAGTATTTGTGTTGTTTGGCCTTCTATTTCCTATTGGAGTGTATTGTACTCACTTATTCCTCATATTTGGTTTTCTAGGTTATATTCTTGAGGGATTTAGTAATCGTAGGGCTTTCGAAGTGCTTTAAAGAATGTGACTCTTGATTTCCTCTTATATAAAGAAGGCTTTCTCATATTTATCTTCTTCTCATTATTTATATTATTTTTTTTACTATGATTACACAAGATAAAATATCTTGTTTTGATGGAACATGTGACTATGCTTTATAGAAACATAAAATAAAAGCAATTTTAGCTTAGCAAGAAGATTTGCATGGTGTTATTGATGGTGATAATAAAAATATTTAGAAAAGGCCTTTGTTTCTATTTTGTTAAATCCCTCTAATAAAGTTCTCATAGAAGTTTCTAAGCTACCTTTAAGAAGGTATTTTCTAAACTTGATTCCATTTATCTTGATAACTCTCTTTATGGAAAAGTTCATTTGAAACACTATTTTTTCTTTTTTAAAATAGATATGTCAAAGGACTTTGAATAGAAACTTGATGATTTTAAGAGACTTGAGAACAAGGCTCGAGAAATTTTTGGTTAAATTCTCTCCCTAATAAATATAAAATGTTAAATCTGGCATCATGTATGAAAGAGCTAATTTAACCTTTTATCTACATATTTCTAATCGTAGGTCAAAAAATTTGGAAATAAAGGATAAAAGTAATTTGTGTGATGGGCTTTATGTAAAGAGTTAAACTGATAAAAGGGAGTGTTATATTTGTAAAAACTAATGTCATTATAAGAACGAGTGTCCTTTTAAGAAAAGTAAAAAGCTCAATAAACCTGACTCTAGTACTAATAGTGAGTAAAACCAAGTCATAGAAAAGTATAAGATTTTAGAATCGCTAGTTATGAGCTCTATTAGGTTATTATAGATAGATTAGAGCTTAGATTTAGATTGTTCCTTTCATATAAGTACCTTTAGCTACTAGTTTAGTGATTTGAAAGAAGTTGATGGTGGCAAAACCTTACTAGGTGATGATCATAAGTGTCAGATAAAGAGTGTATGATCATTAAAAATTTCATTATTAGATGGAATAGTTAGATTCTTAAATTATGTTAGGTTTGTACATAAACTTAAGAGATATTTAATTTCACTAGGTACCTTAGATGCCATTGGATACTTAGTTAAGATTAATGATGACATTATGAAAGTTACAAAGAGATCTTTGGTTGTTTTTAGTGGTAGAAAGGGTAGCGGTTTGTATTTTTTGCAAGGTTCTACATTAGACCTTAGTGAAAAGGTTAATGTAGCACAATACTTAGATAGTGAAATGATATGGCATAAGAGATTGACATGTGTGTGAAAAAGGTTTAAGTGAACTATCTAAATAGTGTGGGTTAGGTATGAACCTTTAAGACTTTTAAAGTTTACTAAACATTGTGTTGTTTGTAAGTAGACTAGACTTAAGTTCTCTAAAGGTCAGCATACTACCACACATTCACTTTATTATATTCACTCTGACTTCTGGTGACCTAGGAGAGTTCAAATTTTCACCCTAAAAACAAAGATGAGACCATTAGAACCAACATTTTAATGCACTTGTAGAAAGGTAAAAGGGTAGTAAGGAGAAAATACTTTGAATTGATAATGATCTTGATTTTCATAATGAATTGGGTAACTCTATGAATGTAGAGTAATTAGTGCACTTTTATACTTAATATTTGCTTGTTTTGTCCAATTAGCAGTACTTTTGGCATTAAAAATATTAAAATATAAACTTTGTAGTGAAAAAAGATGCAAAAATATATTTTTGGGAAATACTTTGGAATATTTTTGAATATTCTATGGATTTTTATGAATTTTTTAATACAGGACCAATCAAATCAAGACATGTGGATGGAATGCTAGCAAGGAGAGCCAATCAAATCATTCCATATGTACCAGTTGTCCAATCATTACCATATGAGTTCCAAGCATGTGAAGGAGAGCCAATCAGAAGCCATATGTAGCTGATGTAGGCATTGCCACGTGTTTCCATGGTTCAAGTTTTATCGAGCAATCAAAAATCATGCCACACATCATCATAGGATGTGCATATTCTTTCCATCATGGGGCCACACAATTTGGATTAGTGAATGAGAATGAGTTTCTTATCATTGACTCAACCTACATTAACTAGAACTAGTTTGCTTTACCGCGCATTGCATGTTGATTAGTCCTATATCTCTCACTTGCCACGTATTACGATCCCATTAGGTAGCAATGTTTAATTTTTCTTTTTGCATCTCATCCTTTGATCTGAAGATGATCTAATGGTCTAGATTTCATCAAAGCCTAATTTAACCCTATAATTGCACCAAAAACCCCAACTAGCCAAATTTTCAATTTTTTTTATCAATTTGTGGTTCCAAAAAGAGAGAGAGAAGTTTAAGAGGAGATACAATTTTGGTAGATATTCAAGATAATATTGGTGCTATAATTTGAAAGATTGATTCTATTTATTTTTCTTTCTCCTTTCTTTATTAATTTGTATGTCTTTTTATTGAATAATGTGATATTTATGAATATAATCATGTCTAGCTAGTTTATTAATCTAGGAGTCCT
Source organism: Hippophae gyantsensis (assembly GCA_030763125.1). NCBI lineage: Eukaryota > Viridiplantae > Streptophyta > Magnoliopsida > Rosales > Elaeagnaceae > Hippophae > Hippophae gyantsensis. The sequence goes on from CM061028.1 coordinate 55,148,923, forward strand.
ATGAACCCAATTTTATATATGTGATGATATAATATTTTGACCCCAATTATGTTTTCAAATCAATTATATTATTTAATTTGATTTTTATATTATGAATTGCTTAGCCAACAATTGATCTATAGAGGTAATTAAATATATTTGAGAAAATTATTTAATTATTTATCTTGATTAAATAACATGCATAGTTTGTAGGTAGAGATGTTGATGACTCTATTAAAGTAGAGTTATTAGTTTACTTTTATCTTTAATATTTTCTCATTTTATTAAATATGTAGTATTTTTGGGTTAAAAAAAATTAAAATATGAATGTTCTAGGCCAAAGGGGTGAAAATATATATTTTTAAATTGTTTGGGATTTGTTTGGATTTTTTAATTAATTTTTAACGTAAGACCAATCAGAAGATGTCACGTGGATGCCATATAAGCACATGAGCTGATTGGGCAAGCAATGTAGATTTCACGTAAGTAGCATGACTTCATTCTGACTTCTTCCCACAATCAAAGGTCTTGCCACATGTCTTCGGGTGATTAGTCCACTCCTTCCAATTATGAACCATACAATGCACAACTGTGAATTATAGATTTCCTTGTGGCATTGACTCAACACGCATTGATCGAGACAAGTCTTGTATGCCACGCATCGTTCTCCGATTCGCCCAATAAATCCCATATACCTTGTGTCGCTCTTCTATTGGCAGATGTTGTTAATTTTTCCTTTATTTTCATCTAAGCCCTTGATCTGAAACTGATCTGACGGTCTAGACTATACCTGAGCTATATTTAACCAACTAATTACCTCATAAACTCTAATGAGCCAAAATTAACCTAATTTTTATCAGTTTTTCGAGCCAAGAATAGAGAAAAATACATAAAAATTCAAAAATAGATAAGTATTCCTATATATTTTCTCATCTTCTTAGTTACCAAATCTAATTAATTAATTATTTTTATTTATTTGTAGTTCTTTTAATTTTTTTTCTTAAAATATAAAAACACCAAAGAAGGTTGATTTTTATTTTTTTTGTTTTAAAAATTAGTTTCAAATAACATAATCTTCATGAGAACGATCTTTTCTTATCATTATATTACTTGTTGTGATACGTATACTTGCATGTTCATTGCACACAATTCGTGTGTCGATTAAGTTTTTGGCATTATTTTTGGGGGATTATAAATATTAAAGATTAATTATTTTATTTTATTTTGATTTAGTTATTTTTCTTTAATTATTTGTCATAATTCTAATTTATTTAATTATCTAGTTAGTTAGTTTGTTATTTTATTTATTTTAGTTAATTTTTTTATTTTCTTTTATTTTTAAAATTTTTAATTTATGTATTTAGTTATCTATGTTTAGTTTTTATTTTTTTTTAATTTAGACATCTTCTTTAGTGCTATTAAAAATAGAGTTGAGTCTATTGCATGAGTAGAATTCGTAAGGGAGAAATTTGAGCAAGCAGATAGCTTTCACGGATGATAGGGAATGAATATATAAGACCTATATTGGAAGGGCTAAATCCAAGTATTAGAAGGCCAAACATCCAAGCTAATTAGTTTGAACTAAAGCCAGTGATGTTTCAAATGCTACAAATAGTTGGACAATTAAGTGGATTATCAAAAGAGGATCCTCGTATACATATCAGATTGTTTATTGAATTTATCGATTCATTTAAATTTAGTGGTGGGACCAAGCAGGAATTTAGGCTTAGATTATTGCCTTACTCTTTGCGAGACTAACCTCGAGCTTGGTTAAACTCTTTTCCATATGATTTGGTGGAGAAATTCTTGATGAAATATTTCTTACCCATAAAAAATGCGAAGCTTTTGAATGACATTACCTCATACCAACAATATAAAGGAGAATCTTTATACAAAGCATGAAAAAGATTCAAAGAATTGCTAAGAAAGTGTCCTCACTATGGTATCCTTCATTGGATAAAAAATGGAGCCTTTATAGAATGGTCTCAATGCTCAAGCAAGAAATATGGTTGATGCATATACTAATGGAGCACTACTAACCGAATCGTAAAATCAAGATTATGATTTACTTAAGAAAATGGCTACCAACAATTATTGATGGCCAATAGATAAAATGATAGCCACAAGAAGAGTAGCTAAAGTGTATGCGAAATGATATCATAGCGCTTACAGCTCAAGTTTCATCTTTGGTGAATCTTTTGAAGGCTCAAAACTTACTGACGAGTATAAACGAGGTCCAAGATTCATGGGTTTTATGGGATAGGTAATTTATTTAATAATTGTCTAAATAATACTGAATCAACATTCTTTGTGGGTAATGTGAACTGAAACAATAATCCATACTCAAACACAAATAACCCAGAATGGTAACAACATCTAAATTTATTTTGGAATAACAATAATCAAGATGATAATCATTTCAACCATCAATTATTTCAACCACCTAATTTTCAACAACCATAGCAATCACAAGCCCAATCAAAAATTCCCCCTACTGAGGATAATACAAATGCTTTAATGGGGATAATGAAAGATTTTATCCAGTTAGTAAATACAAAAGTGTCTTCATAAGAGGCTTTAATTCAAAATTTAGAGACACAAATATGTAACTTACCCATGCCATAAATCAAAGGCCTCTAGGTAACCTTCAAAGTGACACAATTATAAACTCAAGAAAAGAATGTAAAGAGCATTACAATGCCATAACCTTAAGGAGTGGTAAAACTATAGAGGAGGAAAATGAGACTCAAAAGGATGAAGAAGATTATGAGACTAAAAATGATACGGAGGAACTAAAAAATAATAAGGATGAAGAGGAATTAGTGGATAAATAGTGTAATGGAAAGAAAATATTCTACCAAAAAAGAGAAACCTCTACAAACCTACTATTCATTTCCCTTAAAGACTTCTAGAAAAAGGTAGATATGCAGTTTTCAAAAATTTTGGATGTCTTCAAGAATCTGCACCTAAATATATCATTTACGGATGCACTTGAACAAATGCCTTCTTATGCTAAATTTTTGAAGGATATCCTTCTAAGAAAATGAGGCTTAGAGATAATGAAATTATAACCTTGATTGAAGGTTGTAGTGCCGTCTTTGCTAGAAAACCACACCAAAAGCTAAAAGATCTAGGTAGTTTTGACATCCCTTACACTATTGGGAACAACCACTTTGACAAGGCATTATATGACTTGAGTTCTAACATTAACCTTATGTCATTATTGGTATTCAAAAGATTGGGTGTTGGTAAATCCAAATCCACTTTAGTAACATGAAATATGGCAGATAGATCAATTAAGGGACCACAGGGTGTGTTAGATGATATGCTAGTAAAAGTAGACAAGTTTATCTTTCCAACGGATTTCATTATACTAGACATGGAAGAGGATTGTAACATTCCTATCATACATGGTACTTTATTCTTAGCAACCAAAAAATAACTCATTGATGTACAAAAGGGTGAGTTTACAATGAGTGTAAGATGAATAAGTAATGTTTAAAGTTCTTAAAGCATCTAAAACTCTTAATATTGATAACACTAAAGAATGCTTTAAGTCAAATGCTACTGATTGTGAGAATAACTTATAATAATCCATTGATTTTTCCATACTTAAGAATATTACATGATCAGGTGAACAAAAAGTAAATTCACCAAGAAACAACTGAACTTGTTTTAACATTGAAAGTATGGAATCAAATGTTGATATTGTAAACTGTGTGAAATTTTTGGAGGACATGCCTCTCATGTGTGTATCAAATGTGTTTATGAAATATTTTCAGATAGTATTTAAGCTCAAACCATCAATTGAAGGGCCATCAAGTTTATACCTCACACTTTTATCCTCTTATCCCCAACCAAGTAGGCAAGCAAAAGAGTCCAATAAAGTGGTGAAAAAGATGCTAAAAATACATTAATTGGATGTGCTACAATGGAATGCATAAAAAAATGCCTAATGAGTGCTTAAAATGCATTACAAATACCCTAATTTAATGTACTTTAATTCATTAAATAGATTTATATTTGTATCATTTTATCATATTTTTATATAATTTTTTTTTTCAATATCACAAATATTTTTACTATTTTTCAGGTATTTTTATTCAAAAATAACTTAAAGATTCAAAGAAAAATACTAGAGGTCATACAATATAAATATGTTGAGAAAAAAAGAAAAAAGGTAAAAAAAAATGGAAAAAATGGGTCAAATTGTCAAAAATGCCGAGACCCGTGCACAGCTAGCACACGCCAGCACACACAAGCTCCAGAACCACATGAACTTAGGTGCGCCAATGCCCCTCTGTCATAAATCTCACCCACTACATGTGTGCTAGCTAGTCCAAACGCATCCAAAATCAATTTTTGAGATAATTTTCTACTTTTTTTTGGCCTTTTCCTCATCTATAAAAGGACTTTCTCCCTTATTGTAAAAATCATCCCTTAAATCTCAGAAACTTCTCTCTCTTTTTCTCTCTAGCTTTCTCTCTCTAGAAAGTTTTTTTTTTCGATTTTTAGTTTTTTTAGTTTTAAAGTTCTTCTATTTTTGAGAAGAACTAGTTACGCTTTTATAGATTAATAGTTTTTTATTCAACAAACGGAAATGCATAAATGAAATTAGTATCATAATTCTGCAAGGATTCTTTTGTGACATAATTTTAAAATGAATTATTTATAGTTATTTTTATGTTTTATTCTTATATATTATATATAATTTGTTTGTGATTAAATTTAACATGATTTTCTGTTTATAAATACTATATAATAATTGATCGCCACATAAATTATGTGTGCAATAAATACGCAAGTATACGTATCATAACAAGTAATATAATTATAAATAAAGATCGTTCCCATGGAGATTATGTTTTTAGAAACTAATTTTTAAAACTAAAAATAATAAAAATCAATTTTTTTTGATGTTTTTATATATTAAGAAAGCAAAATTAAAATAACTAAAAGTAAATAGCAATAATTAATTAAATCAGATTTTGTGACTAAAAAGATATATGAAGAAATATCTAAGAATACTTAATCCCCCAATTTTCTAAACATGCAAATCACTAAAATCCTCCAATATAATATAAATTAATTACATGATCAATTGAATCTAACCTAGCATGTATTTCTCTCTCAAGTAAACTACACACCATATAGTAATTAATTTAATCACACTGGCATGCCAATTAAATTGCATACTACTCATTAAGTTCATCAATTATGGATCACATACATAAGAATCATACATCTCTGCCTAGAAACTATGCATGTTATTTAATCAAGACAAACAATTAAATAATTTTCCCAAATCTATTTAATTGTTGGCCAAACAATTAATAGTATAAAAATCAGATTAAATAATATAATTAAATTAATTTTATAATTGAGAAAAAATATTAGATCATCACATGGTGAAAATTGGGTTCATAAGATCCCTAGATTAATAAATTAATTACACATAATTGTGTTCATAAAGCTCATATTTTTCATAAAGAAAGACATAAAGTTAATAAAGAAAAGAGTAGAAAAAGAAATACAATCAATCTCTTGAATTGTATAATTAATTTTCTCTTGAATCTCCACAAAAATTGTGTCGTTTCTTTATTTTTTTTGTATTTTTCTCTCTTTTTACCTCTAAAAACTGACCAAAATTATGCTAATTGAGGTGAATTCGAGTTTATAGAGTAATTAGGGGCTTAAATAAAGCTCAGGTGCGATTTGGACCGTCCGATTAGCTTCAAATCAAGGGCTATGATCAAAACAAGTAAAACTGACAGTTTCAATCAATTACAGCATGACATGTGGCATCAGAGTTCATTGGGCGAATCAGAGAGCGACGCGTGGTAGGGAAGACCGGTCAGAGTCAATGTTCGCCGAGTCAGCGCCACGTGGTGCAATGTGATTCTCTCTTCGTGCTTATGTGGTGTCCACATGGCTTGCTCAGTCAGCTCCTGGCTTACGTGGCATGCCATGTGGTAGCTTATGATTAGTCTTGTGTTAAAAATTCATAAAAAATCCCTAAAAATTCATAAAAAATCCCTAAAAATTTTAGAAAAATCCCAAAAAATTCAAAAATTTATATTTTCACCCCTTTTCACTAAAAGGTTTATATATTAATTTTTTTTAGCCAAAAATACTATTTATTAAATAAAACAAGTAAATATTAAGTGAAAAGTGCACTAATGACTCTATTTTCATAGAGTCGTTAATAATAACGTTTTTATGTTTGTGAAATGTTAAATAGGTAAAAATATTCTATAAAATAAATTGATTTTGTTTTTATTTAATATTTTATAGTAAGAATATTAGAGAGAAATATATTATTTTTCATTACAAAATTAAATATGAAAATTAGATTTTAAGGTTTAATTATCGAGTTTGATTTAAAGTAGTGCTATTTTATTTGTAGGCACAATCGACCTGTAGTTAAAGTAACGCTCTATTTCAAAAGTTTTTATAAGAACTATTATTCGAAAATGTATTGACAACATATTTTCACTAATATATTTTCACTATTGTTTTTAAAACTTGAAAGTTAGTACTCGGATAATTAAATTCTTAGGTTTAATTTGGACACCTTGAATAAAGTTTAAAATGTCTAACCCTACCAAATATGACATGTAAATGGTTCCTTTTCAATCTCTTAAAAAAATGAATTATTTTAATTAACCAAATTAATTATCGACCTTACCCATAGGTGTTAATTGATTTTTTTATTAACAATGAATATCTAACCCTACCAAATGTGGGTTTTATATATAAAAAAAGAGAATCAATAAATATCAATTTATATCTTTAATAACCTAAATAATATGAGCAAGCTAATTAACTTAATTATTATATCCATAAATACTCTACTATTATGAATGATAAAATTTTGTATAATTATTTATTGAATCTATATCTATGTTTATTAATTTTGTTTGGAAATACAAAAAATCAAAATATCGTGATAAGATGTTTAGGATTTAATTTCATTTTTAAAAGTTTGAATAATAAATTAAAAAACATATACATTCCTTCCTTAGATCAACCTTGGGTGTATACTTTTCATTTTCTATAAAATGATTCATACACTTGTGAGAGTTTTACAAATATAAAACAAAACTATCTGCTAGATCGGTATTGCTAAATCGATGTTGATTTTGTCTCATCAATGACAAAAGTACAAAAAGAAAAAAATATATGGCATGATAAGAGAATCTAGAACCATGTTCTTAAATTGAAACATAAAGTATTATGGAATAAATCATGACTCAAACACCTTTTGGGCAAACTCAAAAGTTAATGGATATAGGGGGATGTACCTTTGGACATTATATGATCTTCTAGTCAAGAACACTAAACTTGACACTAGTTGGGAGGCAAACCAATGCTATTTTACTTATATATATATTTTTTTTATTTTGGAGGTGAATAGATGAGGATAGCAATGGTGAAACAAGATTGATCATTTCAACAACATATGTGGTGTGCTAAGACTATGAGACTTTTCTTTCCTTTTAATTTTTCATATTTATATGTGCACATTGGGAACAATGTGCAATTAAGTATGGGGGAGGAAACTTCATTCTCTACTTTAGTATTTAGTATGAATTTTAAATTTTTAGGAATTTGTTTTATTTTTACGATGTTTTTAATCGTGATTTGTGTAGAAATTGATAAATATATGAAAATAAATGCATGCTTGCTTGATATAAAATATATGAACTCAATGATAAAACTTTGTTTTCATGACTAGGATAAGGAATGCAACTTGCTTGTTATGATACTTATATTAATCACGTGATATGTTTGTTAGTTTTGATTGGAATGATTCACATTTTTATGAAAATGTTCATGATTGATTTTTGTGTTTTTATTGAGAGAAAATTTGTAATGAGTTATGCAAGTTGATGAGATCTATCATGATTTAGAATATATTTAGCAAAAGATATGATTTAGGCCTTATTTGGATCAATTGAGCCTTTCAAGCTAACTATTGTTAATATCCGTAGTCACTCATTTGAGCCTAACAAAAACCTTACATATCTTTAATCCATATTCTATGCCTAACCAATAAGCATTAATTTTAACCTTGCACCTTTAGCTTGTATGAAAAGAAAAAAAAAGCAATCATGTGTTATGTTATAAAGTGAGGTGAAATGTAGAGAGAAAAAAAAAAGGATGAAGCAAAACTCACAACACAATTATCTCTCTAAAGAAAAAGAATAAAATTGAAAATAAGTTTAGGGGTGTTGTGAAGTTACAAAAAAATGTAGAATAAAAAAATATGAAAAGAATGATAGAAGAGGGTGCACTAAAATATCATAGTGGATATGAATTTTACCTTTTCTAGTGGACTAGACTGCATAGTTTAAGGACTGAATCACTTGAAATTGTGTGTTCTTTAGTTTCTTGAAGTTTCCAGTTCTTTATCATTTTTATTTTTGATTTAATCTTGTGCTAAATCCATTCAAAGAATCTTTTATACTGAGTTGTGAATGAAATCTTAACACATGGTATAAGCTATATGCTTTGCATGCTAAAGAAACATATAAATCAAGCATGTAACGTGATTATGGAGTCTAAAAGAAAAACATGTTTGTTAAATTGATTGGATTGTGTTGTGTAGAATATGGAAATTTATTTACCAAAAATTGAGTGAAAATGAATGAGAAAAAAGTTGAGATTGTGGGAAATATGATAACATATGGCAGGCATAAGAGGTTTCACAATTGTGTCAGTGCTAAAGACTTGTTGCAAGAACTACAAAGGATGTGACATGTAAATCTAACCAGAAAGGAAAAGGAAAAAAAGAGACACAAAGAAGGCATGATCTTCAAAGATTAACATTTAAGAAATCATTGAACATTAAAAATTCCATTAAAGCTACAAAAAAATGCATATGACAAATAAATTTCCATTGAAGCAAACCACAAAAAACTTGGTAGAAGAGCTTTAATGGACAAAAATTGGCAAAAGCACAAAATGTGCTTTCTGTTATAAGCACAAATTATGTGTTTCCATAAAGTACTTTCTTCTTAAACTATTTTCATAAACACAATCAAAATATACATTCACGTGCTACCTATGAAGTTAATCCAAAATACTTTGGTATCCCAATAGATTTTAGTCACTTTCAAAGTTTCACCATGATCAATCCTGGAGGTGATCCTTTACCATTTGGAACAAATAGGCCACTCTTCTATGAAGGTTGGTAAAAGAGTGCATTTAATGATTGTTTAAATTTCCACCTTTCTTCCCTTCATGAATCACAAGAGGATAGGCTTAATGATATAAAAAGAAACTCACCATGTCGAAGAAACTCCAACTTGGATGAAAATAAAACCTGCTAAAAAGGGTGAAATTTTTTTCTCTATAAAGCATGGTAAAACATTGAGCTTCTGGTGAAAAATTCATTCTCAAGTCAGCTAAAATTAGTAGCTATAAAGGCTACAAACTCTATTATCAACATAGACAAACAATGGAAGAAAGGAATAGTTATTAACAAAAACAAACTTATTTCAACTTGCAACTATCATTCCCCTAAACATTTGCAATTAAAACGTCAACTCCACTTGACTGAGATAAACATAGAAACCAAAAAACCTGAAATTTCATTTTGATCCTATGAGAATAGCACATTTGATTTAGACAAATGCACAATTTATAACCTAGATATAAGTAGGAGAAAGGGATAACACAAGCTCGTAAACAAAAGGAATATTATCTAATATAAGTTTGGGAACACAAGAAATGCCTTTTTACTTTTTTCAATCTTAGTTACACACTCATATAATTGAGATGGTGTTAAATTTAGATGTTATTCAAATTGAACTACGGCTATTTAGATTCGTTCAATATTAATTGCATCACATTCAATAATATTAGGATATAATTTTTATGTTATAAATTTTAAAGGTGTTATTTTTTATATTTTTTTTAGTAAACATAAAAACAACATAAGCAAAGTAAAATAGTGAGATTAAAGATAATTAAGGTTATAATTGTAAGATTGATAGTTTTTTTAAATCACATGAAAAATTTACAACAAATATGAATTTATCAAACAAAAAACAAATAAGTCAATCTAATGGTATACAAAGGTTTACAATGTTACCTTATTTTTTATTCATACCGAATAAGATTAGAAAAATAAGTAGTTTTTATTTATAAGATTGGTACCTTTGGACTACCACTATTTTTATTTCGTACTTTTTTATCTTATTTTCAATTGAAATACAATAGATACGTCTATTTAAGTTATGGTATACATTTTTGTGAAATTCAATTGTATTCTCATGTAATTAGGGTAGCTTAGATGTACCAATTAATGTTAAAATTAATACAAATATGTACCTGTAACCTAGATATGGGTATTTGATGTTTCCTAATTGAAAATAAGGGTAAAAAAAGGGTATCAAAACAAGATTAAAGTTAGTCTAAATGTACCAATTCCTTTATTGTTTACTAAGCAAAATAGTTAATAAAAGTACTTCTAGTATAAAAAGCTATGAATTTTGTCAAGTCTTTCAAAGTCATATATTGATTTTCCATTAACTATCCAAAGACTCTTTGGAATATAAATAGGTAAGTTCATTCCATGTACTAAGATCCAAGAAAAATAATACACTTTGAAAGAGTCCAATACACAAGGAATAACCGAGATAAAGAGATACTGACTCTTTAGAGATTCACATCAAATTCGCAAGCAATAGAAAATAATAGATAACAAAGGTAAAGTAGAAGTAGATTAATTTAATACAATAGGTAGGATAATTAACATATAATAGACATGCTAAAAAGGAAGAAAATAAAGTATGCAATAACAAAAAGCAATAAGGCTTTTCAATTAGAGTCAAACTATCATATGTTAGGATATACACAAGAAAGACTCATATTTCAATAACACATAAGCAAATCATGCATAACATAATGATATAATGAGGTAAACCCACATAAAACTTTTGTCTATACGGTAAACTCATCAGGTAGCTTATAGTGATCATTCGGTAGTAACTAATTCACTAAATAGAATAAACAGATATAGCTCAATAGAAAAGTATAAACGTAAATACTTATATACCTTGGGACACCTACTCTAATTGCCTATACTTCCTTTGATTTCTACCTCTGTAACAACTTGATTCAATACAGGAATCCAACTTTCATCCTAAGCCGCACCATACATTATAGTGTGATCAGCCACCAATAATCAACATCGTAAGATCGTGAGGCACCCATCTTAACCAAAACCCACTTGAAAACACCATCTTAAGTACTCATAGCTCAAGAACATGGTTTTTCTCTAACAAACATGATTGATAAATATTGAACTAACACTCAAGGTAATTTGTGAAATGAAATCAGAAATGCGATATAATTTTGCTTATATTTTCTAATTATCAAAACAAAGATATGAAGGGTATTTATAGAATATTTCTCAACTATTCGAAGCTTTGTTGATCCTCTTGTCAACCCTAGACTAGTGAGTGTAATACAACTCTCAACAATGGTAATACCTACTAAGGTTAGCAAGGGGTTGGCGATCCAGGTCGATAAGCCCTCTAAAATGTGATTTTCCATTTTCAAAACTTACCAAATAATTTTTCACAAATACCAGCTAGTAAAACAATACAAAATCATAAACATAACCTAGCATGCATACTAACAAAATAATTCTCTTGGGGTGGGTAAAAATGCTTACATATAGAGTGTATCTAACTAAGTGTGTGTGTATTATTGTTAGTAATTCACATGCCAACACAGAAACAAAGAACTTATAAGACTTAAACACTTTATTTAAAAAGTTGTCTCTTCTTTTCTTTTATATTAATAATTGTTTATGAATATCTTTTTTTTTCTGTTTGAAAGTTGAATAATCTTATTTATGACATATATGAATATTTCTAGGTTAATCATAATCTAAAATCGTTAGTGTTCATCTAGATATCAAGATAATATAGCTAGCCTAGTCCTACTTTAGAGTTGTTAGAGTACTGTCTTATTGAAGATTCTTACTAGGTTTTGTCCTAGTAAAACCATCACAATAGAAGCCCAACCATAGGCTCTAATACCATTTATTGGGATCTTGGTTAAAAAACTCAAGAAATTAAAGGAACAAAATGACACAGGTATTTTACGTGGTTTGAAAATTCTACTCCATAGAGAATATTCACTTGAAATTCATTTATTATATCAAAGAATATTTACTAAAAAATAATATCAAGGATCCATATCACTTTTAACTCTAACATGCTTCACCATGCAAAACTAATTCTTTCATTCATGTTTGTCTAAGATTGGACAAGAAAGGGAACTCTTTTCTTTGTAGTTGCTCCACTAATTCCTCCTCTATAGTCAAATAATAAATAAAATATAAAAGATTCCTATATATCCATTCCTCTATTATTTTCTTATTCCATACATCTCACTTGTTCTGAATTTCTTTTGAGGAAATATACCTTTAAATCCTAAGCGCCTTATCACTACAAACGTGTGGGCTTAATGAGAAAAAAATTACCAAAAGAACCTGATTTTGAGTAATATTTTAGTTTTTACCAAAATGTTGTTAAGCCATAACTTAGAGCAATTTTGGTAAAAAATCGAATTTGTGGTAAGGCATTAACATGATGTGGGAAAACATTTACCTATTTTGGAAAAGCTTACCACTAACATCCAGAGTTGTGGTACTTATCACAAGATTGGTAAGCCTTCCTATGACAAGGAAATTTCTTACCACAATAGTAATAAGCCTTACTCATAACGATTTTGACAAAAAAAAGGAATCTGTAATAAGGTATTAACCTGGTTTTGGAAGACATTGGCCTAGTGTTGAAAGGCTTAACACTAGTATTCATTGTCGTAACAAGACTTTCCATGAAAAAGAAGTTTCTTACCACAATGGTGGTAATCCTTACCTCATGAGAGATTTTTTATTATTATTTTCACAATTAAATGTTTTAAAACAAACTAATTATATTAATGACCATTCTAGCTTGATAAATGATATTTCAAATTTTTATTGTTGAAGTCGATCGTAGTTATTAATATATTTCTTCACATAATTTAATCCAATTATCATATCCTTTAATATTATCTTAAATTCTTATTATTTGAAATCGTACAATTAGCTAACTTTTAACATTATTTAAAATAAAAAAATTAATAGCTTAGCTTTCAATATTTTTTAAAATACTAATTATAAAAATGATTGATTATGACTACACATTAATTATTACAAAACTATTAATCACATTTAATATTATTTAAAATTCTAAATAATTAATAGAATTAGTTACCTTTTGAAATCTTTTAAATAATAATTAATTATAAAAATATAATTAGTAGTAATTTTTCCTACGAGGCTCTATTGAATTTTATTGGAATGGTTTAAGACACAAACAATCATTTATATAAAAGAAAAAAAATATTTGATTTTAAAATTTAATTTATTAGTCATTAATTAATCATTATCATAATTATTTGATTACAAAATAAAAACTAAAATTCTAAACATCTATAATTTTTATTATATATTTACTTTATTTTTTAACTCACGCATGAATTAAATTACACTTAAATTTATTTTTTGAAATAATATTATTTAGGTCAATATTTATTTTTTATAGATTCCTAGGTTTATTTTTTTAATATGAAAGAGTCAATGACTTAGTATACTACTAGGGTAAGGAGTAATAACTTCTTAAAGGACTCAACCCTAACTCACACAAACAATAAATTAAACACATACAAATCATGGAGTAGAATCACATAATATTAAAAAGCAAATAACTGGAATAACATATATTATATATCAAAGCAGAAAGTTAGTAAATAAAAAAATTCTTCCTAATCAGAGCTTATGCTTTAATATATTAAAACATATAGGATGACCCTATGAAAATAGAGTTATCGGTACACTTTAATATCTGATTATTTTATTCAAAAAGTAGTATTTTTAACGTTAAAAATATTAAAGTATAAAATTTCTAGTGAAAAGGGTTAAAATATAATTTTTGAAGTTTCTTGGCATTTTGTTTTGGAATTTTTATGATTTTTTTACGCAGGACGAATCAAAAGTTTTCTTGTAAACACCATGCAAGCAATAGAGCTGATAGAGCAAGCCATGTGGAAAACACACAAGAAAAGAAGGCCAATCACAAAAAGTAGCATGTAAAGAGTGACACGAAGCCATACCATATGTCAGTACTGCATTCATTTTGAGTACAACATGTAGTCAATATTCCTTCATGTGCCATCACACTAATCGTTCCTTCCTTCCAACTATACGCGAAACAAACTATAACTGAGAATATAGATACCCATGTGGTGATGAATTTTCTTCCATTGACCAACAATAGTTGCCCTTGCCATGCATCATGGGCTGATTCACCCAGTGAATATCGTGTGCCACGTGTCACATTCCTATTGACTAGCATTGTTAATTTTTCTCTTTTTCATCTTAACCCTTAATCTAAAGTTGATCTGATGGTCTAAATTCTACCTAAGCTTAATTTAACCCTCTAATTGCCCCATAAACCCTAAAGAGAAAAAATTAACATATTTTGTATCAAAGTTTTGAGCCTAGAAGAGAGAAATATTGAAAAATTCAAAAGGAGGTACAATTTTGGTGGTGATTCAAGAGATTGATTGTATTTCTTCTACTTCTCCTTGCTTTATCAATTTTTATGTCTTTCTTTTTGAAAAATATAAGGTTCATCATCAAAATCATGTCTTTTCAATTTATTAATCTAGGAGTCTTATGAACCCAATTTTAAACATGTGATGATCTAATATTTTATCCCATTTATGATTTTAATTTAATTATATTATTTAATTTAATTTTTATGTTATCAATTGTTTGGCCCCCAATTCATCTATAGAGGCAAATAAATAGATTTGAGAGAATTATTTAATTTTTTTATCTTGATTAAATAACATGCATAGTTTCTATTTAGAGATGTATAATTCTTTTGTATGTGATCCATAATTGATGAACTTAATGAGGAGTAGGAAATTTAATTGACATGGGAGGGTGATTAGGTTAATTACTATATGGTGTGCAGTTTACTTGTGAGATGAATACATGCTAAATTAGATTCAATTGATAATGTAATTCATGGATAATTATATTAGGGGATTTTAGTGATTCACATATTTAGAAAATTAGGAGATTAAGTATTCCTTCATATTTTCTCATATATCATCTTTTTTTACAAAATTTGATTTAATTAATTATTGTTATTTATTTTTAGTTATTTTAATTTTTCTTTTTTAAAATATAAAAACACAAAAAAAATTGATTATATTTTTATAGTTTTAAAAATTAGTTTATGATAACATAATATGAATGAGAATGATCTTTTGTTATCATTATATTACTTGTTGTAATACATATACTTGTGTATTCATTTAACACAATTCATGTCTAATCAAATTTTTGGCACCATGGACACAATTCATGTCTAATCAATTTTTTGGCACCATGGACACAATTATCCCTCCAAAGAAAAAGAAAATAATTTGGTGGGGTTGTGAAGTTCCAAAAAAAGATGTGGAATAAAATAATATGAAAAGAATGATAAGATAGAGTGTACTAGAATATCAATTCAAAGCTCAATTGTAGTTACAAAGTGTATGATTAATAAAAAGAAAGCTAATATGTAGAAAGAGCCTAAATATCTTCATTTATCGGCCCCTATCAAAGCCTTACATTAAAAGCATGTAAATTCCTTATTGATCTTTAGCTAAGTGCATATTTATATTATTGGAAGGGGATGTGAAAAATGAACTTATGAGACTTGTTCTAAGATTGAATTAGTTAGCATACTCATATAGGTTGATTTCATTAACGCATTAGATGATATCATATGCAACACACACAAAGCAATTCCACAAAAACTATGCATATCATTGTTTTGATGGAACATTGATTGATGAATATGTAAACCTTCTTGTCATAGAATTGTTTGACTTTTGAAGGAGATATTTTTCACTAAATATACATGTATTAATAGATATATATATTTATTTATTTATTGATATACTACCCATGTCATTTCTTTTAGTTAGACTTGGCTTCACTTGGGGAGAAGCAAAGAGTAAAGTTTCAGGATTTTTTGACTCTATAAAAGTAGAGTAATTAGTGCACTTTTTTACTTAATATTAGCTCGCTTTATACAATAAGTAGTACTTTTAGGGTTAAAAATTATTAAAATATAAATTTTCTAGTGATAAGGGGTGAAAATATAATATTTTGGAAATTGTTTGGATGTTTTATAAATTTTTAATTTAGGAACAATAAAAAGCTACCACGTGCAAGCCATGTAATTAACATAGCTAACAGAGGAAGCCATGTGGATAACATGAAAGGGGAGAAGGCCAATAACAAAAAACAATGTGTATAGAGTGACACCAATCCTTGCCACATGTCAGCACTACATTCATTGCGAGTTAGCGACACATTCATCATCCCTTCAAGTGTCATCACACTACTCTTTTGTTCCTTCCAACTATGGGCAATACAAGTCCTAATCATGAATCACTAATCATTGCGTGGAAATGATTCTACTTCTATTGACTGAGACTAGTCTCCCTTACCATGCGTCACGTGTTGATTTACCGAGTGAATACCATGTGCCAGGTGTCGTATCCCTATTCATTGGGATTGTTAAGTTTCTTCTTTTTCATCTTAGCCCTCGATTTGAATATGATCTAATGGTATTCAACTTGAGCTTAATTTAACCTTATAATTTCCCCATAAACCTTGAGGAATCAAAATTAATGTAATTTTAATCCGATTTTGGTGCCAAGAAGAGGGAAAAATATAGAAAGATTCAAATGAAAGTACAATTTTAGTAGAGATTCAAGAGGATATTTGTATTATAATTCAAGAGATTCATTGTATTTCTTCTTTTTAACCTTTCTTTATCATTTTTTATGTCTTCCTTTATGAAAAATATGAGTTTCATGAACAAAATTATGTCTAGTTAATTTATTAATCTAGGGGTCTTATGAACCTAATTTTCAACATATGATAATCTAATATTTTACCTCAATTATAATTTCAATTTGATTATATTATTTAATCTGATTTTTATGATATGAATTGTTTGGCCAACAATTGATCAATAGAGGCAAATAAATAGATTTGAGAGAATTATTTAATTATTGGCTTGAATAAATAATATGCATAGTGTCTAGGTAGAGATGTATGATTCTTATGCATGTGATCCATAATTGATTAACTTAATTATTGGAATGAAATTTAATTAACATGAGAGTGTGATTAAGTTAATTACTATATGGTATATAGTTTACCTAAGAGAAGAATACATGCTAGATTATATTCAATTGATAATCATATTGGGGGGATTATAGTGATTTACATGTTTAGAAATTTGGGATGATAAAGTATTCTTAGATATTTTCTCATATATCTTCTTAGTTACCAAATAATATATTTTCTCATATATCTCTTGGACTAATAACATCGATGAAGGTGGCAATCACAAGCCTAAGAGAAGAAGCCACCTATAAAGGACAATACATATGTGTTAATAGGAATGGTGAAAGAATTCAGGTAATTAGTAAATAAAAAAGTGTCCATTCAAGAGGCTACAATTCAAAATTTAGAAACACAAATCAGGCAATTTGCCCAAGCCATAAGTCAAAGGCCTCCAAGTAACCTTCCAATAGACATAATTGTAAACCCCGAAAAAGAAGGTAAAGAGAATTGTAATGCCATAGCCTTGAGGGTGGTAAAACTCTAGAGGAGGAAGGCAAGACTCAAAAGGATAAGGAGGAACCAAAAATTAAAAAGATGAGGAGGAATTATTGGATAAAGAGAGTAATGGAAAGGAAATAATTAGCAAAAAAAGAGCAATCTCTATAAACCCACCATTAATTTTCCTTAAAGACTATAAAAGAAAATGTTAGACGTGCACTTTTTAAAAGTTTTTGATGTCTTGAAGAAGCTACACATAAACATACCATTTATAGATGCACTTGAAAAAATTCCCTCTTATGCCAAATTTCTGAAGGAAATCTTGTCTAAGCAAAGGAGGCTTTGAAATAATGAAACAATAACCCTAAATGAAGATTGTAATGCCAACCTTTCTAGAAAAATATCCCAAAACCTAAAAGATCCAGGTAGTTTTGACATCCCTTGCACTATTGGGAACGTTCACTTTGATAAAGCACTGTTTGACTTGGGTTCCAACATTAACCATATGCCATTATCGATTTTAAAATTTTAGGGGTCGGTAAATCCAAAACCACTTTAGTAAAATTATAAGTGGAAGATAGATCAATATAGAGCCCTTGAGGTGTGGTAGAATATTTTCTCATAAATGTAGACAAGTTCATCTTTGCTAGATATCATTGTATTAGATATGGAACCGAACTGTAACATTCCTATCCTACTTGGTCATCCATTCCTAGCAACTATAATAACACTCATTGATGTACAAAAAGGTGAACTTATAATAAGAGTACAAGATGAACAAGTAACATTTAAATTTTTTAAAGCATTTGAATCCCTTGATATTGATAATGCTAATAAATGCTTTAAGATAATTGTTACTAACTGTGAGGATAAATTAAAAGAATCTATTAAGTTTCTCACACTTATGACTGTTATGCATGATGTTGTGAATAATGAAGTAAACTCACCAAGAAATAACTCAATCTGTGTTAATTTTTAAAATGTGGAATCTATTATTGATATTGTTGATTGTGTGAACTATTTAGAGGCTACACCTCCTATGTGTTTACCTAATGCAGTTGTGGAGAATTTTGAGCTAGGATCTAAGCTTAAGCCATCTATTGAAGGGCCACTAAGTTTAGACCTTACACCATTACCCTCTCATCACCAATCAAGTAGGAAAGCAAAAAAATCTAATAGAGAATTGAGAACAGTATTTTTAAACTAGAACATAAAGTATTATTGAATAAATCAAATCTCAAACTATTTTGGGGCAAACCCAAAAGTAAATGGACATAGTGGGATGTACATTAGGACTTGATATAACTGTCTAGTCAAGGATGTTAAACGTGAAACTGGTTGGGAGATAACTCAATGTCAGTTTACTTGTATTTTCATTATTTTTGTTTTGTAGGTGAATTAATAAGGAGGGTAATGGTGCAATAAGATTTAACATTTTTAACAATAGATGTGGTATGCCAAGACTAAGTGAGTTTTCTTTTCTTTTTACTGTATCATATTTATATGTGCACATTATGAAAAATGTGCAATTTAAGTTTAGAGGAGGGAACCTCATTCTCCACTTTAGTATTTAGTGTACATTTTATATTTTTAGGGAATTTGTATTTATTTTTATGATGTTTTTAATCATGATTTGGGTAGAAATTGATAAATATATTGAAACTAAATGATGCATGCTTGATATGAAACATATGAACTCAATGATAAAAATTGGGTATCACAAATAGGTTAACGAATGTAACATACTCATTAAGATAATTACATTAATCATGTGATATGCTTTCTAGTTATGATTGAATTGATTCAAATTTTTATGCATTTATTCATTATTGATTTTGGTTTTCTTATTGACAAAATATTTAGGGTGAGTTGTACATTTTGATAAGATCTACCATGTTTTAAAATCTATTTGATCATCTCTTGAGATAAAATTCTGAATAGTATTTAGTAAAAGAGATGATTTAGGCCTTATTTGGATCGATTGAGCCTCTCGAGCTAGGAATTGTTAATATCCCTAGTCACCTATTTGAGCCCAACAAACCATGTTCTTAGCAATTCAATCTTTCTTATTCCTTTGAGTTCATAGGTTCCAAAATTGTTCGCATAAAAGATCTGTATCATTTGGTATCAAATCCTTGGTTGCACAAAATAAGATATCTATCTTTATATATCTATTTTTGGAACTTTATATTTAATAAAATTTTCCATTTTATTGTTTTTTGCATTCTTAAGTTCCAAATCACAAAAAAAAAGGAAATATTTCCTACAAGTCTTTTGTTTTCTTTAGATTTTGTTGTCATTTTTTTCATTTTGGAATTTTATTTCGTACTTTTCTTTTAATTCACTGTATCTTTTTCTTGTTCTTTTTTTCAGGTTCAACCTATCTTTGTTCTTGAGTAAAAAACAATATAACTTCTACAGTTCGTAGTAACAAAAGGAAGTTATTAATTAGGGTTGCAACTTTAGACTATTATAACTTTTAACTCGTGCATCAAAACGACTATTATAATATATCAAATCGAAGCTCATTTCGATTTGTAAAAACACAAAAGAAACAATAGTTTAGTTCTCCCCGTTTTTTAACCCAAATTCTATCCCTTACGCTACATTCGCATGTCTTATAATTTGGTCGCACCTTATTGCATTGTTTTCAATTCTTGTTCTTTAGGGTTCCAATTCGATCAACTTAACCATGTTCTTAGCAATTCAATCTTTCTTATTCCTTTGAGTTCATGGGTTCCAAAATTGTCTACATAAAGGATCTGTATCATTTGGTATCAATGCCTTGTACGCCTAGAATAGGATATCTATCTTCATATATCTAATTTTTTATTTTTAGATTTAATAAAATTTGCCATTTTATTGTTTTTTACATTCTTAAGTTCCAAACCACAAAAAAAGAAAGGAATTATTTCCTACAAGTCTTTTGTTTTCTTTAGATTTTGTTGTCATTATTTTTGTCTTAGTATTTTATTTCGTTTTTTTATTTTAATTCACTGTATCTTTTTCTTATTCTTTTTTTCGTGTTCAACCTATCCTTGTTCTTGAGTAAAAAACAACAGAACTTCTACAATTCGCAGTTAAAAAAAAGAAGTTATTAATTGGGGTTGCAACTTTAAACTATTATAACTTTTAAGTCATACATCGAAATAAATATTATAATATATCAAATCTAAACTCATTTCGATTCTTAAAAACAAAAAAGAAACAATAGTTCAGTTCTACCCGTTTTTTAACCCAAATTCCATCCCTTACACAACTTTCCATTATCTTATAATTTGGTTGCACCTTATTGCGTTGTTTTCTATTTTAGTTCTTTAGGGTTCCAATTCGATAATTTTAACAATGTTCTAAGCAATTCAATCTTTCTTATTCCTTTGAATTAATGGGTTCCAAAATTGTTTGCATAAAGGATCCGTATCATTTGGTATCAAAGCCTTGTATGCCCAAAATAGGATATCTATCTTCATACATCTACTTTTTGAATTTTAGATTTAATAAGATTTTGCATTTTATTTCTTTCTCCATTCTTAAGTCATAAATCACAAAAAAGAAAGAAATATTTTCCTACAAGTCTTTTGTTTTCTTTAGATTTTGTTGTCACTATTTTGGTATTTTCATTTCATTTCATACTTTTCTTTTAATTCACTGTATCATTTTCTTCTTCTTTGTTTTCGGTGTTCAACCTATCTTTGTTCTTGAATAAAAAGCAATAGAACTTCAACAATTCGCAGTTAAAAAAAGAAGAAGTTATTAATTAGGGTTGCAACTTTACACTGTTATAACTTTTAACTCGTGTATCGAAAGGACTATTATCATATATCGAATTGAAGCCCATTTCGATTCGTAAAAACATAAATGAAACAATAGTTCAGTTCTCCATGTTTTTGAACCCAAATTCCATCGCTTACACTACTTTCCGACATCTTATAATTTGGTCACACCTTATTGCATTGTTTTCAATTCTTGTTCTTTAGGGTTCCAATTTGGTGATCTTAACCATGTTCTTAGAAATTTAATGTTTCTTATTTCTTTGAGTTCATAGGTTCCAAAATTGTTCGCCTAAAGGATCTGTATCATTTGGTATCAAATCCTTGGTTGCCCAAAATAGGATATCTATCTTCATATATATATATATATTTTGAATTTTAGATTTAATAAGATTTTCCATTTTATTTCTTCTTGCATTCTTAAGTCATAAATCACAAAAAAAGAAAGAAATATTTTCTTTCAAGTCTTTTGTTTACTTTATATTTTGTTGTCATTATTTTCGTATTTGCATTTCATTTCGTACTTTTATTTTAATTCATTGTATTATTTTCTTGTTTTTGGTGTTCAACCTATCTTTGTTCTTGAATAAAAAACAATAGAATTTCTGCAGTTCGGAGTTTAAAAAAGAAGTTATTAATTGTGGTTGCAACTTTATACTGCTATAACTTTTAACTCGTGTGTCGAAATGTTTATTATAATATATCAAATCGAAGCTCATTTTGATTTTCAAAAACATAGAGGAAACAATAGTTCATTTATCCACGTTTTTGAACCCAAATTCCATCACTTACACTACTTTCCGACGTCTTATAGTTTGGTCACACCTTTTTGCATTGTTTTCTATCCTTGTTCTTTAGGGTTCCAATTTGATCATCTTAACCATGTTTTTAGCAATTCAAGCTTTCTTATTCCTTTGAGTTCATGGCTTCCAAAATTGTTCGCATAAAGGATCTGTATCATTTGGTATCAAAGCCTTGGTTGCCCAAACTAGGATATCTATCTTTATATATCTATTTTTTAAATTTTAGATTTAATAAAATTTTCCATTTTATTACTTTTTTCATTCTCAAGTTCCAAATCACAAAAAAAGAAAAAGAAATATTTCCTACAAGTCTTTTGTTTTCTTTAGATTTTGTTGTCATTATTTTCGTATTTGCATTTCATTTCATACTTTTCTTTTAATTCACTATATCATTTTATTCTTCTTTGTTTTCGTTGATCAACCTATCATCGTTCTTGTATAAAAAAACAACAGATCTTCTGCAGTTTGCAGTTTAAAAAAGAAGTTATTAATTGGGGTTGTAACTTTATAGTGTTTTAACTTTTAACTCGTGTATCAAAATAACTATTATCATATATCAAATTGAAGCTCATTTCGATTCGTAAAAACATAAATGAAACAATAGTTTAGTTTTCCACGCTTTTGAACCCAAATTCCATCGCTTACACTACTTTACGACATCTTATAATTTGGTCACACCTTTTTACGTTATTTTCTTTTCTTGTTCTTTAGGGTTCCAATTTGATTATCTTAACCATGTTCTTAGCAATTCAATCTTTCTTATTCCGTTGAGGTCATGACTTCCAAAATTGTTCCCATAAAGGATCCGTATGATTTTGTATCAAAGCATTGGTTGCCCAAAATAGGATATCTATCTTCATATATCTATTTTTTGAATTTTAGATTTAATAAAATTTTCCATTTTATTGTTTTTTTCATTCTTAAGTTCCAAATCACAAAAAAAGAAAGGAAATATTTCCTACAAGTGTTTTGTTTTCTTTAGATTTTGTTTCATTATTTTCGTCTTGGCATTTCATACTTTTCTCTTAATTCACTGTATCTTTTTCTTGTTCTTTAATTTCCGTGTTCAACCTAATTTTGTTCTTGAGTAAAAAGCAACAAAATTTCTACAATTCGCACTTTAAAAAAAAGAAGTTATTAATTGGGTTTGCAACTTTAAACTGTTATAACTTTTAACTCGTGTATCGAAGCGAATATTATTATATATCAAATCAGAGCTCTTTTTGATTCTTAAAAACACAAAAGAAGATATAGTTTAGTTTTTCCCATTTTTGAACCCAAATTCTATCCCTTACACTACTTTCTACCATCTTATAATTTCGTCGCACCTTATTACGTTGTTTTATGTTCTTATTCTTTAGGGTTCCAATTCGATCATCTTAACAATGTATTTAGCAATACATTCTTTCTTGTTCTTTTGAGCTCATAGGTTCCAAAATTGTTTGCATAAAGGATCCATATTATTTGGTATCAAAGCCGTGTATGCCTAAAATAGGATATCTATCTTCATATATCTATTTTTTAAATTTTAGATTTAATAAGATTTGCGATTTTATTCTTTTCTGCATTTTAAAGTCACAAATCACAAAAAAAGAAAGAAATATTTTCCCACAAGTCTTTTGTTTTCTTTAGATTTTGTTGTCATTATTTTCGAATTTGCATTTCATTTCGTACTTTTCTTTTAATTCACTGTATCATTTTCTTCTTGTTTGTTTTTGGAGTTCAACCTATCTTTGTCCTTGAATAAAAAAAACATAACTTTTGCAGTTTAAAAAGAAATAAGTTATTAATTGGGGTTGCAACTTTAAACTATTATAACTTTCAAGTCGTACATCGAAACGACTATTATAATATATCAAATCTAAACTCATTTATATTCTTAAAAACACAAAAGAAACAATAGTACAGTTCTCCCCATTTTTGAACACAAATTCCATCGCTTACACTACTTTCCGACGACTTATAATTTGGTTGCACCTTATTGCGTTGTTTTCTATTCTTGTTCTTTAGGGTTCTAATTTGATCATCTTAACTCTATTCTTAGCAATTTAATGTTTCTTATTCCTTTTAGTTCATGGGTTCCAAAATTGTTTGCCTAAAGGATCCGTATCATTTGGTATTAAGGCCTTGGTTGCCCAAAATAGGATATCTATCTTCATATATCTACTTTTTGAATTTTAGATTTAATAAGATTTGAAATTTTATTTCTTTCTCCATTCGTAAGTCATAAATAAAAAAAAGAAATATTTTCCTACAAGTCTTTTCTTTTCTTTAGATTTTGTTGTCATTATATTCGTATTTGCATTTCATTTCGTACTTTTCTTTTAATTCACTATATCATTTTCTTGTTCATTGTTTTCGTTGTTCAACCTATCTTTGTTCTTGAATAAAAAACAACAGAATTCCTACAGTTCGCAATTTAAACTGTTATAACTTTTAACTCGTGTATCGAAATTACTATTATAATATATCAAATTGAAGCTCATTTCAATTCATAAAAACATAAACGAAAAAATAGTTCAATTCTCCACGTTTTTGAACACAAATTCCATAGCTTACACTACTTTTCGACATCTTATAATTTGGTCACACCTTTTTGCGTTGTTTTCTATTCTTGTTCTTAAGGGTTCCAATTTGATCATCTTAACCATGTTTTTAGCAATTCAATCTTCTTATTCCTTTGAGTTCATGGATTCCAAAATTGTTCGCATAATGGATCCGTATCATTTGGTATCACAGTCTTGGTTGCCCAAAATAGGATATCTATCTTTATATTTCTATTTTTTAAATTTTAGATTTAATAAAATTTGCCTTTTATTATTTTTTGCATTCTTCAGTTCCAAATCA
The DNA here is from genome assembly GCA_030763125.1 of Hippophae gyantsensis. Classification (NCBI taxonomy): domain Eukaryota; kingdom Viridiplantae; phylum Streptophyta; class Magnoliopsida; order Rosales; family Elaeagnaceae; genus Hippophae; species Hippophae gyantsensis. The sequence continues at coordinate 55,174,029 of CM061028.1, forward strand.
CAAAAAAGAAAGGAAATATTTCCTACAAGCCTTTTGTTTTCTTTAGATTTTGTTGTCATTATTTGTATTTGCATTTCATTTTGTACTTTTCTTTTAATTCACTGTATCATTTTCTTCTTCTTTGTTTTCGGTGATCAACCTATCTTTGTTCTAGAATAAAAAACAACATATCTTCTGCAGTTCGCAGTTAAAAAAAAGAAGTTATTAATTGGGGTTACAAGTTTACACTGTTATAACTTTTAACTCGTGTATCGAAATAACTATTATCATATATCGAATTGAAGCCCATTTCGATTTGTAAAAACATAAATGAAACATTAGTTCAGTTCTTCACATTTTTGAACCCAAATTCCATCGCTTACACAACTTTCCGACGTCTTATAATTTGGTCACACTTTTTTGCGTTGTTTTCTATTCTTGCTCTTTAGGGTTCCAATTTGATCATCTTAACCATGTTCTTAGCAATTCAATCTTTCTTATTCCTTTAAGTTCATGGCTTCCAAAAATTTTCCCATAAAGGATCCGTATCTTTTGGTATCAAAGCATTGGTTGCCCAAAATAGGATATCTATCTTCATATATCTATTTTTTGAATTTTAGATTTAATAAAATTTTCCATTTTTTTTTTGCATTCTTAAGTTCCAAATCACAAAAAAAGAAAGGAAATATTTCCTACAAGTCTTTTGTTTTCTTTAGATTTTGTTGTCATTATTTTTGTCTTGGTATTTCATACTTTTCTCTTAATTCACTGTATCTTTTTCTTGTTCTTTAATTTCCGCGTTCAACCTAACTTTGTTCTTGAGTAAAAAACAACAGAATTTCTGCAATTTGTACCTTAAAAAAAGATGTTATTAATTGGGGTTGCAACTTTAAACTGTTATAACTTTTAACTCGTTCATCGAAACGACTATTATAATATATCAAATCCAAGCTCATTTTGATTCTTAAAAACACAAAAAGAACCAATAGTTTAGTTCTCCCCATTCTTATAATTTGGTCGCACCTTATTGTGTTGTTTTCCGTTCTTGTTCTTTTGGGTTCCAATTTGATTATCTTAATAATGTTCTTAGCAATTCAATCTTTCTTATTCCTTTGAGTTCATGGGTTCCAAAATTGTTCACATAAAGGATCCGTATCCTTTGGTATCAAAGCCTTGGTTGCCCAAAATAGGATATCTATCTTCATATATCTAATTTTTGAATTTTTTAGATTTAAAAGTTTTTTTCATTTTTTCATTCTTAAGTTCCAAATCACAAAATAGAAAGATATATTTTCATACAAGTCTTTTGTTTTCTTTAGATTTTGTTGTCATTATTTTCGTATTTTCATTTTATTTCGTACTTTTCTTTTAATTCACTGTATCGTTTTCTTGTACTTTGTTTTCGATGTTCAACCTATCTTTGTTCTTGAATAAAAAACGACAGAATTTCTGGAGTTCGTAGTTATAAAAAAAGAATTTATTAATTGGGGTTGCAACTTTAAACTCTTATAACTTTTAAGTCATGCATCGAAACGATTATTATAATATATCAAATCTAAACTCATTTCGATTCTTAAAAACAAAAAAGAGACAATAGTTCAATTCTCCCCATTTTTGAACCCAAATTCCAACCATTACACTACTTTCCGACATCTTATAATTTGGTCGCACCTTATTTCGTTATTTTCTGTTCTTGTTCTTTAGGGTTCCAATTCGATCATCTTAACAATGTTCTTAGCAATTCAATCTTCATTATTATTTTGCGTTCATGGGTTCCAAAATTGTTTGCATAAAGCAACCATATTATTTGGTATCAAAGCCTTGGTTGCCCAAAATAGGATATCTATCTTCATATATCTATTTTTTGAATTTTAGATTTAATAAGAATTGCCATTTTATTGTTTTTTTGCATTCTTAAGTTCCAAATCACAAAAAAGAATGAAAATATTTCCTACAAGTCATTTGTTTTCTTTAGATTTTTTTTGCATTATTTTCGTATTTGCATTTCATGTTGTACTTTTCTTTTAAGTCACTGTATCATTTTATTGTTCTTTGTTTTCGTTGTTCAACCTATCTTTGTTCTTGAATAAAATGCAATAGAACTTCTGCAGTTCGCAATTCACAAAAAAGAAGTTATTAACTAGGGTTGTAACTTTAAACTATTATAACTTTTAAGTCGTATATCAAAACAACTGTTATAATATATCAAATCTGAACACATTTTGTTTCTTAAAAACCCAAAGGGAACAATAGTTCAGTTTTCCTCTTATTTGAACCCAAATTCCATCCCATGCAATACTTTTTGATGTCGTATAATTTGGTCACACCTTATTGCATTGTTTTCTATTTTTGTTCTTTAGGGTTACAATTTGATCGTCTTAACATTGCTCTTAGCAATTCAATCTTTCTTATTCCTTTGAGTTCATTGGTTCCAAAATTGTTTGCAAAATGGATCGGTATAATTTGGTATCAAAGCCTTGTATGCCCAAAATAAGATATATATCTTCATATATCTATTTTTTGAATTTTAGATTTAATTAGATTTGCCATTTTATTGTTTTCTGCATTCTTAAGTCACAAATCACAAAAAAGGAACGAAATTTTTTCCAACAAGTCTTTTGTTTTCTTTAGATTTTGTTGTCGTTATTTTCGTAATTGCATTTCGTTTCATACTTTTCTTTTAATTCACTGTATCATTTTCTTGTTCTTTATTTTTCGTGTTCAACCAGTATTTGTTCTTGAATAAAAAATAATAGAATTTCTGTAGTTCACAGTTTAAAAAAAGAGGAAGTTATTAATTGGGGATGCAACTTTAAATTGTTATAACTTTTAAGTCATACATTGAAACAACTATTATAATTATGAAATCTAAACTCATTTCCATTCTTAAAAATAAAAAAGAAACAACTATTATAATGGCATTTCCATTCTCTTACACTACTTTCCGTCGACTTATAATTTGGTCGCACCTTATTGCGTTGTTTTTTGTTCTTGTTCTTTAGGATTCCAATTTGATAATCTTAACCATGTTCTTAGAAATTCAATCTTTCTTATTCCTTTCAGTTCATGGGCTCCCGAAATTGTTCGCCTAAAGGATCCGTATCATTTGGTATCAAAGCCTAGGTTGCCCAAAATAGGATATCTATCTTCAAATATCTATTTTTTGAATTTTATATTTAATAAAATTTTCCATTTTATTGCTTTTCGCATTCTTAAGTTCCAAATCACAAAAAAGAAAGGAAATATTTTCTACAAGTCTTTTGTTCTCTTTAGATTTTGTTGTCATTATTTTCGTTTTGGCATTTCATTTCATACTTTCCTTTTAATTCATTGTATCTTTTTCTCGTTCTATTTTTTTCGTGTTCAACCTAAATTTGTTCTTAAGTAAAAAACAATAGAACTTCTGTAGTTCGCAGTTTAAAAAAAAGAAGTTATTAATTGGCGTTACAACTTTAAATTATTATAACTTTTAATTCATACATCGAAACGACTATTATAATATATCAAATCTAAAATCATTTCGATTCTTAAAAATAGAAAAGAAACAATAGTTCAGTTCTCCCCATTTTTTAACCCAAATTCCATCCCTTGCACTACTTTTCGACGTCTTATAATTTGGTCGCACCTTATTGCGTTGTTTTCTGTTCTTGTTCTTTAGGGTTACAATTTGATCGTCTTAACATTGTTCTTAGCAATTCAATATTTCTTATTCCTTTGAGTTCATTGGTTCCAAAATTGTTTGCATAAAGGATCGGTATAATTTGGTATCAAAGCCTTGTAGGCCCAAAATAGGATATCTATATTCATCTATCTATTTTTTGAATTTTAGATTTAATTAGATTTGCCATTTTATTGTTTTCTGCATTCTTAAGTCACAAATCACAAAAAAGAAAGAAAAATATTTCCAACAAGTCTTTTGTTTTCTTTAGATTTTGTTGTCGTTATTTTCGTAATTGCATTTCGTTTCGTATTTTTCTTTTAATTCACTGTATCATTTTCTTGTTCTTTGTTTTTCGTGTTCAACCAATATTTGTTCTTGAATAAAAAACAATAGAATTTATGTAGTTCACAGTTTAAAAAAAGAGGAAGCTATTAATTGGGGTTGTAACTTTAAACTATTATAACTTTTACGTCGTACATCAAAACAACAATTATAATTTTCAAATCTAAACTCATTTCCGTTCTTAAAAACACAAAAGAAACAACTATTATAATTGCATTTCCATTCTCTTACACTACTTTCCGTTGACTTATAATTTGGTCGTACCTTATTGCGTTGTTTTTTGTTCTTGTTCTTTAGGGTTCCAATTTGATCATCTTAACCATGGTCTTAGAAATTCAATCTTTCTTATTCCTTTGAGTTCATGGGTTCCCGAAATTGTTCGCATAAAGGATCCGTATCATTTGGTATCAAAGCCTAAGTTGCCCAAAATAGGATATCTATCTTCAAATATCTATTTTTGAATTTTAAATTTAATAAAATTTTCCATTTCATTGCTTTTCGCATTCTTAAGTTCCAAATCACAAAAAAAGAAGGAAATATTTTCTACAAGTCTTTTGTTTTCTTTAGATTTTGTTGTCATTATTTTCGTCTTGGTAGTTTAAAAAAGAAGAAGATATAAATTAGGGTTGCAATTTTAAACTATTATAACTTTTAAGTCGTACATAGAAATAACTATTATAATATATCAAATCTAAACTATTATACCTTTTTGTTTTCCTTAGATTTTGTTGTCAATATTTTCGTCTTGGTATTTCATTTCGTACTTTTCTTTTAATTCACTGCATCTTTTCTTGTTCTTTTTTTTTTCATGTTCCACCTATCTTTGTTCTTGAGTAAAAAAAAAAAAGAACTTCTGCAGTTCGTAGTAAAAAAAAAGAATTATTAGATGTGATTGCAATTTTAAACTGTTATAACTTTTAACACGTGCATCGAAACGATTATTATAATATATCAAATCGAAGCTCATTTCGATTGGTAAAAACACAAAAGAAGCAAAAGTTTAGTTCTCCCCATTTTTGAACCTAAATTCCATCCCTTGCACTACTTTCCAACGTCTTATAATTTGGTCGCACCTTATTGCGTTGTTTTCTCTTCTTCTTCTTTAGGGTTACAATTTGATCATCTTAACATTGCTCTTAGCAATTCAATCTTTCTTATTCCTTTGAATTCATTGGTTCCAAAATTGTTTGCAAAATGGATCGGTATAATTTGGTATCAAAGCCTTGTATGCCAAAAATAAGATATCTATCTTCATATATCTATTTTTTGAATTTTAGATTTAATTAGATTTGCCATTTTATTGTTTTCTGCATTCTTAAGTCACAAATCACAAAAAAGGAAAGAATATATTTCCTAGAAGTCTTTTGTTTTTTTTAGATTTTGTTGTCATTATTTTTGTCTTGGCATTTCATTTCGTACTTTTCTTTTAATTCACTGTATCTTTTTCTTGTTCTTTTTTTTTTTCATGTTCCACCTGTCTTTGTCCTTGAGTAAAAAACAACAGAACTTCTGTAGTTCTTAGTTTAAGAAAAAAGAAGTTATTAACTATGGTTGCAATTTTAAGCTATTATAACTTTTAACTCGTGCATCGAAACGACTATTATAATATATCAAATCGAAGCTCATTTTGATTCGTAAAAACACAAAGGAAGCAATAGTTTAGTTCTCCCTATTTTTGAACCCAAATTCTATCTCTTACACTACTTTTCGACGTCTTATAATTCACTGGCACCTTTCTGCGTTGTTTTCAATTCTTATTCTTTATGGTTCCAATTTAATCATCTTAACCATGTTCTTAGAAATTCAATCTTTCTTATTCCTTTGGTTTCATGCTTCCAACATTTTTCGCATAAAGGATCCTTATCATTTGGTATCAAAGCCTTGGTTGCCCAATATAGGATATCTATCTTCATATATCTATGTTTTGAATTTTAGATTTAATAAAATTTGCCATTTCCTACAAGTCTTTTGTTTTCATTAGATTTTATTGTCATTATTTTTGTCTTAGCATTTCATTTCGTACTTTTCTTTTACTTCACTGTATCTTTTTCTTGTTCTTTTTTTTGCATGTTCAACCTATCTTTGTTCTTAAGTAAAAAACAACAGAACTTCTACAGTTTGCAATTTAAAAAAAAGAAGTTATTAATTGGGGTTGCAACTTTAAACTATTATAACTTTTAACTCGTGCATCGAAACGACTATTATAATATAACAAATCGAAGCTCATTTTGATTCGTAAAAACACAAAAAAGCAATAGTTTTGTTCTCCCCGTTTTTGAACCCAAATTTCATCACTTACACTACTTTCCGATGTCTTATAATTCGGCGGCAGCTTTATGCATTCTTTTTTATTCTTTTTCTTTAGGGTTCCAATTTGATCAACTTAACCATGTTCGTAGCAATTCAATCTTTCTTATTCTTTTGAGTTCATGGCTTCCAAAATTGTTCGCATAAAGAATCCATATCATTTGGTATCAAATGCTTGGTTGCCCAAAAGAGGATATCTATCTTCATATATCTATTTTTTGAATTTTATATTTAATAAAATTTGCCATTTTTTTTGCATTCTTAAGTTCCAAATCACAAAAAAAGAAAGGAAATATTTCCTACAAGTCTTTTGTTTTCGTTAGATTTTGTTGTCATTATTTTCGTCATAGTATTTCGTTTTGTACTTTTATTTTAATTCATTGTATCTTGTTCTTGTTCTTTTTTTTCATGTTGTACCTATCTTTGTTCTTCGGTAAAAAACAACAGAACTTCTGCAGTTCGTAGTTTAAAAAAAACGAAGTTATTAATTGGGGTTGCAAGTTTAAACTGTTATAACTTTTAACTCGTGCATCGAAAGCACTATTATAATATATCAAATTGAAGCTCATTTTGATTCGTTAAAACACAAAAGAAGGAATAGTTCAGTTGTCCCCATTTTTGAACCCAAATTCCATCGCTTACTCTACTTTCTGACGTCTTATAATTCGGTGGCACCTTTTTGCGTTGTTTTCTATTCTTGTCCTTTAAGGTTCCAATTTGATCATCTTAACCACGTTCTTAACCATTCAATCATTTGGTACAAAAGCCTTGGTTACCCAAAATAGGATATCAATCTTCATATATCTATTTTTTGAATTTTAGATTTAATAAAATTTTCCATTTTATTGTTTTTTCAATTCTTAAGTTCCAAATCACAAAAAAAAAACAATTTCCTATAAGTCTTTTGTTTTCTTTAGATTTTGTTGTCATTATTATCATCTTGGCATTTCCTTTTGTACTTTTCTTTTAATTCATTGTACCTTTGTCTTGTTCTTTTTTTTCCATGTTTAACCTATCTTTGTTCTTGAGTAAAAAACAACAGAACTTCTGTAGTTCGTAGTTAAAAAAGAAGTTATTATTTGGGGTTGCAACTTTAAACTATTATAACTTTTAACTCGTGCATCAAAATGACTATTATAATATATCAAATTGAAGCTCATTTCGATTCGTAAAAACACAAAAGAAACAATATTTTAGTTCTCCCCATTTTTGAACCCAAATTCCTTATAATTTGGTCGCACCTTATTGCATTGTTTATTGTTCTTGTTCTTTAGGGTTCTAATTTGATCATCTTAACCATGTTCCTAGCAATTCAATCTTTCTTATTCCTTTGAGTTCATGGCTTCCAACATTTTTCACCTAAAAGATCCTTATGATTTGGTATCATAGCCTTGGTTGCCCCAAATAGGATATCTATCTTCATATATCTGTTTTTCAAATTTTATATTTAATAAAATTTACCATTTTTTTTTTTTTGCATTCTTAAGTTCCAAAATCACAAAAAAAGAAGAGAAATATTTCCTACAAGTCTTTTGTTTTCTTTAGATTTTGTTGTCATTATTTTTGTCTTAGCATTTCATTTCATACTTTTCTTTTAATTCTCGGTGTCTTTTTCTTTTTCTTTCTTTTCCATTTTCAACCTAACTTTGTTCTTGAGTAAAAAACAACAGAACTTCTTCATTTCGCAGTTTAAAAAAAAGAAATTATTAATTGGTGTTGCAACTTTAAACTGTTATAACTTTTAACTCGTGCATTGAAATGACTATTATAATATATCAAATCTAAGCTCCATTCGATTCGTAAAAACACAAAAAAAGTAATAGATTAGTTCTCTCCATTTTTGAACCCAAATTTCATCGATTACACTACTTTCCAACGTTTTATAATTCGGTGGCACCTTTCTACGTTGTTTTCTATTATTGTTCTTTAAGGTTCCAATTTGATCATCTTAACCATGTTCTTCACAATTCAATCTTTCTTATTCTTTTGAGTTCATGGCTTCCAAAATCGTTCGCATAAAGGATCCGTATCAATTTTCATATATCTATTTTTTGAATTTTAGATTAAATAAAATTTGCCATTTTATTGTTTTTTGCATTCTTAAGTTCCAAATCACAAAAAAAGAATGGAAATATTTCCTACAAGTCTTTTGTTTTCTTTAGATTTTGTTGTCATTATTTTCGTCTAGGCATTTCATTTCTTACTTTTCTTTTCATTCACTGTATCTTTTTCTTGTTCTTTTTTTTTCGTGTTCAACCTAACGTTGTTCTTGAGTTAAAAACAACCAAACTTCGGCAGTTCGTAGTTTAAAAAAAAGAAGTTATTAATTAGGGTTGCAACTTTAAACTATTATAACTTTTAACTCGTGTATCGAACGACTATTATAATATATCAAATCGAAGCTCATTTCGATTCGTAAAAACACAAAAGAAGAAATAGCTTAGTTCTTCCCATTTTTGAACCCAAATTCCATCATTTACACTACTTTCTGACGTCTTGTAATTTGGTCACACCTTATTGCATTGTTTTCTATTCTTCTTCTTTAGGGTTTCACTTTGATCATCTTAACCCAGTTCTTAGCAATTAATTCTTTCTAATTCATTTGAGTTCATGGCTTCCAAAATTGTTTACATAAAGGATCTCTATCGTTTAGTATCAAAGCCTTGTATGCCTAGAATAGGATATCTATCTTCATATATCTATTTTTTGAATTTTTGATATAATAAAATTTCCAATTTAATTTTTTTTTTTGCATTCTTAAGTTGTAAATCACAAAAAAAAAAAAATTTCCTACAAGTCTTTTGTTTTCTTAAGATTTTGTTATCATTATTTTCGTCTTGGCATTTCATTTCGTACTTTTCTTTTAATTCCCTGTATTTTTTTCTTGTTCTTTTTTTCCACGTTCAACCTATCTTTGTTCTTGAGTAAAAAACAATAGAACTTCTATTGTTCGTTGTTTAAAAAAAATGAAGTTATTAATTGGGGTTGCAACTTTAAACTGTTATAAAATTTAAGTCGTACATCGAACGACTATTATAATATATCAAATAGAAGCTCATTTTGATTCGTAAAAACACAAAAGAAACAATAGTTCAGTTCTCCCCATTTTTGAACACAAATTCCATTGCTTACAATACTTTCTGATGTCTTATAATTCGGTCACACCTTAATGCGTTGTTTTCTGTTCTTGTTCTTTAGGGTTCCAATTTGATCATCTTAACCATGTTCTTAGCAATTAAATCCTTCTTATTCCTTTGAGTTCATGGCTTCCAAAATTTTCGCATAAAGGATCCTTATCATTTTTTATCCAAGCCTTGGTTGCCCAAAATAGAATATCCATCTTCATATATCTATTTTTTGAATTTTGGATTTAATAAAATTTTCCATTTTATTGTTTCTTGCATTCTTATGTTCCAAATCACAAAAAAGGAAAGAAAATATTTCCTACAAGTCTTTTGTTTTGTTTAGATTTTGTTGTCATTATTTTCGTCTTGACATTTCATTTCATACTTTTCTTTTAATTCACTGTAACTTTTTCTTGTTCTTTTTTTCCACGTTCAACCTATCTTTGTTCTTGAGTAAAAAACAGCAGAACTTCTATTGTACGCTGTTTAAAAAAAATAAAGTTATTAATTGGGGTTGCAACTTTAAACTGTTATAAAATTAAAGTTGTACATTGAAATGACTATTATAATATATCAAATATAAACTCATTTGATTCTTAAAAACACAAAAGAAACAATAGTTCAGATCTCCCCGTTTTTGAAGACAAATTCCATCGCTTACACTACTTTCTGACGTCTTATAATTTGGTCACACCTTATTGCGTTGTTTTTTGTTCTTGTTCTTTTGGGTTCTAATTTGATCATCTTAACCATATTCTTATCAATTCAATCTTTCTTAATCCTTTGAGTTCATGGCTTCCAAAAATTTTCGCATAAAGGATCCTTATCATTTGGTTTCAAATCCTTGGTTGCCCAAAATAGGATATCAATCTTCATATATGTATTTTTTGAATTTTATATTTAATAAAATTGGCCATTTTTTTTACATTCCCTATAAGTCTTTTGTTTTCTTTAGATTTTGTTGTCATTATTTTGGTCTTGGCATTTCATTTCATACTTTTCTTTTAATTCATTGTATCTTTTTCTTGTTCTTTCTTTTCCGTGTTCAACCTAACTTTGTTCTGGAGTAAAAAACAACAGAACTTCTGTAGCTCATAGTTAAAAAAAATAAATTATTTATTGGTGTTGCAACTTTAAACTATTATAACTTTTAACTCATGTATCAAAACAACTATTATAATATATCAAATCAAACCTCATTTCGATTTGTAAAAACACAAAGATGCAATAGTTTAGTTCTCCCCATTTTTGAACCCAAATTCCATCACTTACACTACTTTCCGACGTCTTGTAATTTGTTCGCACCTTATTACATTGTTTTCTGTTCTTCTTCTTTAGGGTTTCACTTTGATCATCTTAACCCTGTTCTTAGCAATTAATTCTTTCTAATTCCTTTGAGTTCATGGCTTCCAAAATTGTTCGTATAAAGGATCTGTATCATTTGGTATCAAAGCCTTGGTTGCCCAAAAGAGGATATCTATCTTCATATATCTATTTTTTGAATTTTATATTTAATAAAATTTGGCATTTTATTGATTTTTGCATTCTTAAGTTCCAAATCACAAAAAAAGAAAGGAAATATTTCCTACAAGTCTTTTACTTTCTTTAGATTTTGTTGTCATTATTTTCGTCTTGGCATTTCATTTCATACTTTTATTTTAATTCATTGTATCTTTTTCTTGTTCTTTTTTTTTCATCTTCAACTTATCTTTCTTCTTGAGTAAAAAACAACAAAACTTCTACAGTTCGTAGTTTAAAAAAAAGTTATTATTTGGGGTTGCAACTTTAAACTGTTATAACTTTTAACTTGTGCGTCAAAACAACTATTATAATATATCAAATCAAAAATCATTTCAATTCGTAAAAACACAAAAGAAACAATAGTTCAGTTCTCCCCACTTTTTGAACCCAAATTCCTTATCTTACACTACTTTCCGACATCTTATAATTTGGTCGCATCTTATTATGTTGTTTTCTGTTCTTGTTCTTTAGGGTTCCAATTTGATCATCTTAACCATGTTCTTAGAAATTCAATCTTTCTTATTCCTTTGAGTTCATGGCTTCCAAAATTGTTCGCATAAAAGATCCGTATCATTTAGTTTCGAAACCTTGGTTGCCCAAAATAGCATATCTATCTTGATATATCTATTTTTTGAAATTTAGATTTAATAAAATTTGCCATTTTTTTTATTTTTGCATTTTTAAGTTCCAAATCACAAAAAAAGAAAGGAAATATTTCCTACAAGTCTTTTACTTTCTTTAGATTTTGTTGTCATTATTTTCGTCTTGGCATTTCATTTCATACTTTTATTTTAATTCATTGTATCTTTTTCTTGTTCTTTTTTTTTCATCTTCAGCCTATCTTTGTTCTTGAGTAAAAAACAACAAAACTTCTACAGTTCGTAGTTTAAAAAAAAGTTATTATTTGGGGTTGCAACTTTAAACTTTTATAACTTTTAACTCGTGCGTCAAAACAACTATTATAATATATCAAATCAAAAATCATTTCAATTCGTAAAAACACAAAAGAAACAATAGTTCAGTTCTCCCCACTTTTTGAACCCAAATTCCTTATCTTACACTACTTTCCGACATCTTATAATTTGGTCGCATCTTATTATGTTGTTTTCTGTTCTTGTTCTTTAGGGTTCCAATTTGATCATCTTAACCATGTTCTTAAAAATTCAATCTTTCTTATTCCTTTGAGTTCATGGCTTCCAAAATTGTTCGCATAAAGGATCCGTATCATTTAGTTTCGAAGCCTTGGTTGCCCAAAATTTAATAAAATTTAGATTTAATAAAATTTGCCATTTTTTTGATTTTTGCATTTTTAAGTTCCAAATCACAAAAAAGGAAAGGAAATATTTCCTGCAGGTCTTTTGTTTTCTTTAGATTTTGTTGTCATTATTTTCATCTTGGCATTTCATTTCGTACTTTTCTTTTAATTCACTGTATCTTTTTCTTGTTCTTTTTTTTCCGTGTTCAACCTAACTTTGTCCTTGAGTAAAAATAAATAGAACTTTTCCATTTCGTAGTTAAAAAAAAAGTTATTAATTCAGGTTGTAACTTTAAACTATTATAACTTTTAAGTCGTGTATCAAAATGAATATTATAATATATCAAATCGAAGCTCATTTCGTTTCGTAAAACTACAAAGAAGCAATAGTTTAGTTCTTCCCATTTTTGAGCCAAAATTCCATTGCTTACACTACTTTTTGACGTCTAATAATTTGGTAGCACCTTATTGCGTTGTTTTTTGTTCTTCTTCTTTAGGGTTCCAATTTGATCATCATAACCATGTTCTTAGCAACTCAATCTTTCTTATTGCTTTGATTTCATGGCTTCTAAAATTGTTCGCATAAAGGATCCGTATCATTTAGTATCAAAGCCTTGGTTGCCCAAAAGAGGATATCTATCTTCATATATCTATTTTTTAAATTTTATATTTAATAAAATTTTCCTTTTTATTGTTTTTTACATTCTTAAGTTCCAAATCACAAAAAAAGAAAGGAAATATTTCCTACAAGTCTTTTTGTTTTCTTTTAATTCACTGTATCTTTTTCTTGTTCTTTATTTTCTGTGTTCTACCTACCTTTGTTCTTGAGTAAAAAACAACATAACTTCTGCAGTTCGTAGTTAAAAAAAGTTATTAATTGGGGTTGCAACATTAAACTGTTATAAGTTTTAATTCGTGTATCGAAACGACTATTATAATATATCAAATCGAAGCTCATTTTGATTCGTAAAAACACAAAAGAAATAATAGTTTAGTTCTTCCCGTTTTTGAACCCAAATTCCATCGCTTAGACTACTTTCCGACGTCTTATAATTTGGTAGCACCTTATTAAGTTGTTTTTTGTTCTTGTTCTTTATGGTTCCAATTTGATCATCTTAACCATGCTCTTAGCAATTCATTCTTTCTTATTCCTTTGAGTTCATGGCTTCCAAAATTGTTCGCATAAAGGATCTATATCATTTGGTATCAAAGCCTTGTATGTCCAGAACGGGATATCTATCTTCATATATCTATTTTTTGAATTTTAGATTTAATAAAATTTTCCATTTCATTGTTTTTTGCATTCTTAAGTTGCAAATCCTAAAAAGAGAAAGAAAATATTTCTTACAAGTCTTTTGTTGTCATTATTTTTGTCTTGGCATTTCATTTCGTACTTTTCTTTTAATTCACTGTATCTTTTTCTTGTCCTTTTTTTTCATGTTCAACCTAACTTTGTTCTTGAGTAAAAAACAATAAAACTTTTGCAACTTGTGGTTTAAAAAAAAGAAGTTATTAATTTGGGTTGCAATTTTAAACAGTTATAACTTTTAACTCGTGTATCGCAATGACTATTATAATATATCAAATCGAAGCTCATTTCGATTCGTAAAAACACAAAAGAAGCAATAGTTTAATTCTCCCCATTTTTGAACCTAAATTCCATCGCTTACACTACTTTTCGATGTCTTTTAATTTGGTAGCACCTTTTTGCATTGTTTTATGTTCTTGTTCTTTAGGGTTCCAATTTGATCATCTTAACCATGTTCTTAGCAATTCAATCTTTCTTATTCCATTGAGTTCATGGCTTCCAAAATTGTTCGCATAAAGGATCTATATGACCATTACCAAGACACCGAAAACACTTTAAGTCACGATTATGAATTGGGGTGTCGATTTTACCTTTGTCCTTGCTAACCCCCATCTCTTTGGCTTTGTAAGGCTCAAATCTTGGTTTGAATGTAGCTACTTCATCTTTTTTCTCATTGGACTTCCAAGGACTAGTAGGGTTTGGCTTTGGAGTAATGGGACTTGACCTTGGTGGTTGGGATTGAAAACTCTATTTCTTTAATTGCCTTTCCACCTTGATTGCCATGTGGACCATATCTTTTATCTCCACATAATTATGAAGTTCCACAATGTTGGAAATGTCTGGATTCAACCCACTAAGAAACCTAGCCATGGTGGCCATTTCCATTTTCTTGTAGTACTCATTAACTCAATTATATCCTTGTGTCAATCTTTGTAGGCATTGGTGTAACTCTCTATAGTAGTAGCTAGGCACAAACCTCTTTCTCATGATGACCTTCATGTCTTCCCAATTATCTGCATGGTGTAGTTGTGGCATTCAAAAATGTGATCCACCTTCTTCTTGCACTCCAAATACAACTCCGGGTCATTCTTTCCTTGGAATTGTGGTATCTTCATTTTTATACTACTTAGATCTCTATCAACTCCATCTTGGGCTCTAGGTGGGGGTCTTCACATACCTCCTCTACCATTTCTTCCTCCTCTAGGAATTCTTCCTTCTTCTTCCTCCAATTCTTCTTCCCTATCTTCTTCCTCTATATCATCCCCAACCTGAGCTTGCCTATTAACCCTTCTAACATTGAGTGGAGGTGTTTCTCGTTGTGAAGCTGCTAATAATTTTCTTGCCTTTATAATCTTTCATTCATATCAACCATCAAGTTGTTCATCCTCTCAAAAGATTGTTGCAGCACCCCCATCACGAAAATCATACCCAGTCTTCCTTCAAGACTTCCCATGTTGGACATGTGTTTTTCGCAATTCTACACAACAAGAGGTTAGTGCAATAAAATAGAACAAATGTAAATTCACACAATATCTCACATGTTTAGCACTCAAATTGATTGCTCAAACCCTCTCAGTTCCTAATCAAAGCAACGAAATCCAAGAATTCCAACATGGGTAGTAAGCACAAGGAAAATCAATAGATCAACACGATTGGAAAATAACAATTTCCGCAAAACAACTAAGCACACAATGGGAGATTTATAATCAAAGGATAAAATCCTTGGAATTATGAGTTCAATACTCACTAGAAATTAACAAATGCAATTTGGCCTCTCTCTTTTTTTCATTGTTTTTTTTTTTTTTGAATAAATTCTAGCAACTCTTTTTTCTATTTTTTTAACAAATACGGTAATAACTCAAGAGTAAATCAATACAACACCTTTAATATGAGTTTAAGGAATTTTTAAGATACGTAAAATAGCACATAAATTAGGACACAAATGGGAAATGAAATTTCAGTAGGAACAACCACAGGAATACTAGAAAACAACCAAAAATATATCACCTTGGTTATGCATGACCTCTTGAATGAGACCATTTAAGGTAGTACTAGCCACATTGGTGCAACTTCCCCCATCTATGATAACACTATACACTTTGTTCAAGGTCATCCTTCTTGACTTGAGTGCTCAAAGATTGCCTTATTACAAGTGCTTCCCCATCCATAGGTCCTATCTCCTCTTTACTAGCTTCCTCTACAGATGGCATCTCATCTTCTTCACTTTCATTATCGGTTCCCACCTCACCACTAGCTAAGGTGATCATTGCCTTCTTATTTTGACATTGAGAGGCTATATGACCATTACCAAGACACCGAAAAAACTTTATGTCATGATTATGAATTAGGGTGTCGATTTTACCTTTGTCCTTGCTAGCCCCCATCTCTTTGGCTTTGTAAGGCTCAAATCTTGGTTTGGGTGTAGCTACTTTATCTTTTTCCTCATTGGACTTCCAAGGACTAGTAGGGTTTGGTTTTGGAGTAATGGGACTAAAGCATGATGGTTGGGACCGAAAACTCCATTTCTTTAATTACCTTTCCACCTTGATTGCCATGTGGATCATTTCCTCCATCTCTACACAATGATGAAATTCCCTAATGTTGGCAATGTCAAAATTCAAGCCACTAAGAAACCTAGCCATGTTGGCCTCTCTAACTTCCTCGACATTAGCTCTTAACATCGTCACTTCCATTTCCTTGTAGTACTCATCAACACATTTATATCCTTCAGTCAATCTTTGTAGGCGTTGGTGTAACTCTCCCTAGTAGTAGCTAGGCATAAATCTCATGATGGCCTTCATGTCTTCCCAATTAGCTATGGGCCTTTCACAATTTCTCCTCCTACTAACAACCAATTGATCCCACCAATTCAATGCATAGTCCGAAAACTCAATTACAGCGAGTTTTATATTTTTCTCTATGGAGTAGTTGTGGCATTCAAAAATGTGCTCCATCTTCTTCTCCCATTCCAAATACAACTACCGGTCATTCCTTTCTTGGAATTGTGGTATCTTTATTTTTATACTACTTAGATCTCTATCAACTACATCTTTGGATCTAGGTGGGGGTTTCCATACCTCCTCTTCCATTTCTTCTTCCTCTATTCCCATTTCTTCCTCCTCTAGGAATTTTTCCTTCTTCTTCCTCCAATTCTTCTTCCCAATCTTCTTCCTCTATGTCATCCCTAACATGAGCTTTCTTATTAAGCCTCCTAACATTGGGTGGAGGTTTTTCTCATTGTAAAGCTGCTAAGGAATTTTCTTGGCTTTCCAATCTTTCATTCATATCAACCATTAAGTTGTTCATCCTCTCAAAAATATTTTACAGCACCCTCATTATGAACATCATATCTGGTCTTCCTTCGGGACTATCCCTGTTGGACATTTTTTTCGCAATTCTACACAACAAGAGGTTAGTGTAATAAAATAGAAAAAATGTAAATTCAGACTATACCTCATGTGTTTAGCGCTCAGATTGACTTCTCAAACCCTCTTAGTTCCTAATCAAAGCAACCAAATCCAGGAATTCCAAACAGTTTGTAGAATTATCAAACAATTGCATATGCTAATTTCTAGTGAGTATTTGAACTCGTAGTTCCTACAATTTTACCCTTTGATTATAAATCTCCCTTTGTGTGCTTAGTTCTTTTGGAAAAATTGTTGTTTTTCTAATAGTGTTGATCTATTGATTTTCCATGTGCTTACTACTCTAATCTAGAATCCTAAACACTTTGAGTCAGTTTCCTATGTGTTTTAACAAGTGGGATATTATGAACTACCTTTTTGGGTGTTTGATAATTCTATAAATTGGTTGAAATTTCTGGATTTGGTTGTTTTGATTAGGAACTAAGAGGGTTTTAGTGATCAATCCGAGCGCGAAACACGTGAGGTATTGAGTGAATTTACATTAGTTATATTTTATTACACTAATCTCTTGTTGTGTAGAATTACAAAAATGTCCAACATGGGTATCCCAAAGAAAGACTAGATATGATGTTCATGATGAGGGCGCTGCAACAATATTTTGAGAGGATGAACAACTTGATGGAGTTGATAGAGATCTAAGTAGTATGAAAATGAAGATACCACAATTCCAAGGAAAGAATAACCCAGAGTTGTATTTGGAGTGGGAGAAGAAGGTGGAGCACATTTTTGAATGCCACATCTTTCACACAAATTGTCATGTGAGCAACATAGTGTGTAGTGTTATCATAGATGGGGGAAGTTTCACCAATGTGGCTAGTACTACCTTAGTTGAGAAATTAAGGTTGCCTAAATTTGAACATCCTAAGCCTTACAAGTTGCAATGGTTAAATGATAGTAGGGAAGTGAAGGTTAATAAGCAAGTATTAGTGAGCTTCTCCATTGGAAAGTACAAGGATGAGGTGATTTGTGATGTGGTACCCATGTAAGCCAAACACATCTTGCTTGGTAGGCCTTGGCAATATTTGTTGAGATGTTAGAAGTTCATAGCAATCTGTTTATTTTTAGTTTTAATAATTTTAAAATTATTCACATGTAATTAAACTAAAATAAACAATGGAAATAAAACAAATAAAAGAAAATTACCTAAAATGATGGGTTGCCTCCCATCGAGCGCTTATTTTAAAGTCTTAGCAAGACGTAACTTTATGGTGCTAAGGGTTACTCAGACAAATGCAATCCATTTCAGCAATGTTATTTGGTTCTTCTAAATAAGGCTTCACACGATGCATACTGACTTTGAATGTTTTTTGTGTCTTGGAATCCAATAGTTCTACTACTCCATGTTCAAATACATGAACTATTTTGAATGGTCCATCCCATCTTAATCTCAACTTTCCTGGAAACAATCTCAAACGAGAGTTAAATAAAAGAACTTTCATTCCAGGGTGAAGAGTCTTAGGAACTAGCCTCTTGTCATGATAGCGCTTAGTACGCTCTTTATATAATTTGACATTCTCATAGGCTTCATTCCTAATTTCTTCCAACTCATTAAGATGGAGTATCCGTTTTTCTCTTGCTTTATCTTAATCCATGTTTAACTCTTTAACTGCCCAATAAGCCTTGTGTTCAAGTTCAACTAGAAGGTGGCAAGCTTTCCCAAAGATTAACCGATAAGGGCTCATCCCAATAGGTGTTTTGTAAGTGGTGCGGTATGTCCATAAGGCATCATTTAACTTAAATGCCCAATCCTTCCTCGAAGGACGCACAATGCGTTCCAATATTCCCTTAATTTGCCTATTACTTACTTCCACTAAACCAGAAGTTTGAGGATGATATGGAGTAGCTACTTTATGTGTGATGTTGTACTTGTTTAGTATTCCATCAAAGATCTTGTTACAGAAATGGATACCTCCATCACATATTATAACTCTAGGCTTTCCGAACCTGCTGAATATTAAATCCTTCAAGAATTTAACAACAACATTAGCATCATTGGTTTTAGTGGGGATAGCTTCTACCCACTTGGATACATAATCCATAGCCACCAGAATATATTGAAAACCATTGGATGGGGGAAAAGGACCCATAAAGTCAATCTGCCATACATCGAAGAGTTCAACAACTAAATTAGATGTCAAAGGCATTTCATCTCTTTTGCTTATGTTTCTTGTTCTTTGACATCTATCACATTGTTCACAAAACATATAAGCATCTTTAAAAAGAGTGAGCCAAAAGAATCCAGACTGTAATACCTTACGAGTTGTGTTTCCACCACCAAAATGGCCCTCACAATGAAGTTCATGACAAAAAGTTAGAATGCTCTTATGTTCTTTATGTACACATCTCCGGATGACTTGATCTTGACCAATCTTGTATAAATAGGGGTCATCCCAGAAATAGTCCTTAATAGTTTTGAAAAACCTTTTCTTGTCCTGATATGAAGTGTTAGGTCGCAAAACACCAATGGCAAGATAGTTTACAATATCAGCATACTATGGGTTCGGACTTATTGAAAATAACTGTTCATCAAGAAAGGTTTCAACTATATCTTCATTACTCTCATCTTTAAGAGAATTGAAGTCAGAAATCAACCTAGACAAATGGTCAGCTACTAAGTTTTCACTGCCTTTCTTATCCTTCATTTCTAAGTCAAATTCTTGTAAGAGTAAGACCCACCTGATTAATCTTGGCTTGGCATTTGGTTTAATTAATAGGTATCTTAAAGCAACATGATCAGAATACACAATCACTTTAGATCCTATTAAATAAGACCTAAATTTGTCTAAAGAAAACACTATAGCTAAGAATTCCTTTTCAATGGTGGTATAATTCATTTGGGCATCATTGAGTGTTTTGCTAGCATAGTAGATGACATGCAAACACTTATCTACTCTTTGTCCCAAGACTGATCCAATAGCATAATCAGAAGCGTCACACATTATTTCAAAAGATAAAGACCAATTTGGTGCCATAATAACAGGGGTAGATATTAGTTTCTCTTTCAAGGTATTAAAGGCAATAAGGCAGTCATTGTTGAAATTAAAATAAACATCTTTTGATAGCAAGTTACATAAGGGACGACTTATTTTAGAGAAATCTTTAATAAATCGTCTGTAAAATCCTACATGTCCTAAGAAGCTTCTTATCCCCTTCATAGATGTAGGGGGAGGTAGTTTGGAAATCAATTCAACTTTTGCCTTATCAACTTCAATACCCTAGTTTGAAATTATATGTCCTAAAACTATCCCTTGTTGAACCATAAAATGACTTTTCTCCCAACTAAGGGTGAGATTGCATTCAATGCATCTTTCTAAAACCAAAGTAAATTTATGTAAGCAATCATCAAATGAGTTCCCAAAGACAGAGAAATCGTCCATGAAAATCTCAATGAATTTTTCCACCATGTCTGAGAAAATAAATATCATGCATCTCTGGAAAGTGGCGGGGGCATTGCATACCCAAATGGCATTCTTCGAAAATAAAAAGTCCCAAAAGGACATGTAAATGTGGTCTTTTCCTTATCTTCTGGTGATATGGGTACTTGATAATATCCAAACAATCCATCTAGAAAACAGTAAAATTCGTGCCCAGCTAATCTTTCCAACATTTGATCAATGAATGGAAGAGGAAAGTGATCCTTTTTAGTATATAAATTTAGTTTCCTAAAATCTATACACATTCTCCATCCAGTGATTATTCTAGCAGATACTAATTCACTTTTGTCATTTTTAACAACTGTTATACCAGATTTCTTAGGTACCACATGCATTGGACTAACCCACTTAATATCCGCAATAGGATAGATAATTCTTTCTTCTAACAATTTAAGAATTTCTTTCTTAACTACCTCTTGCATATTTGGGTTTAGTCTTCTTTGGGCCTCTCGTACAGGTTTAGCACCATCATCCAAGTTGATCTTGTGCATACACATTGTAGGACTAATGCCTCTTATATCCCCGATACTCCAACCTATAGCTTTCTTAAACTGTTTAAGCACTTTGATAAGTTCCTTTTCATGGGTTTTGGTCAAGGTTGAAGAAATTATCACTGGATAAGTTTCTCCTTCTCCCAAAAACATATATTTTAAGTACTCAGGTAAGTCTTTGAGTTCAAGTTCAAGTGGATTGGCCTCTTTACTAGATGAAGAACTGGGTAGATTTAAAAGTGTACTAGATTTTGTCATTACTTCATCATTGTCTAGTCGTTCAAGGTACCCCTTAATTTCCTCATCTAAATCTTCTTCGACCTCTTCAAGTGTAAGAGTAGTTTCAAGTTTGTCTTCTATTCTGGTTCGAAAAAAGGTGCTTTGGACAAGATTATCCAAAGGGTCAACATCAAATATTTCATCGATGGTAGAAATAGAAGGAAAAGGTGAAGAATCAAAAACTTTAAAATGAACAGTCTCTCCTAAGACTGTCATTGTCAAATTTCCATCTTGGACATCAATAATAGTTTTAGTAGTTACCATAAACCGTCTACCAAGCAATATTGTGTGCTCTCTATCCAATGCTGGATTTTCTTGCATATCTAGAACCACAAAGTCAACAGGTTTTATCAGTTTGTCTACTTGTACCAACACATTCTCAACTATTCCTTTTGGATACTTAAGAGATCTATCTGCAAGTTGAAGGGACATAGTTGTGGGTTTTAAATCTCCTAAATTGAGCTGTAAGAATATAGAGTAGGGCATCAAATTTATACTAGCACCTAAATCAAGCATTGCTTTAGCAACCTTTCTATTGATAGTTATGTTTATAATAAAACTTCCAAGGTCTTTCAACTTAGGGGTAGTTTGTGCTGAAGTACAGCGTTAGAAATTTCTGATACTACTACTCGTTCATTCAGTTCATACCTCCTTTTCTTAGTGTTCAACTCTTTGAAAAACTTAACATATGAGGGCACATTCATGATCACTTCTAATAATGGTAAATTGATATTTACTTTAGAGAGTATATTAAAAAGATCATAGAATTGCTTATCTTGTTTGGATTCTTTTAACCGGTGTGGAAAAGGTACTTGCAGCTGGTGTGATTTTGTTGTCTTTTGAATTTTGGGGATGTCAAATGACCCCCCAATGAGTCTTTCAAAAGGCTTGTTAAGTTTAACATTTTTTTCTCCTTTTTGCGAGACTAGAATATCACCTTCTTTGTTACCTGAACTACAAGGTAGATCGTTAGAGATTTCAGGTAAACTGGTATTGACTACCTTACCACTTCGAAGGGTTCTTACATCATTTGCTTGTTCTGGTTGATTGGGCAATTTTCCTGGTTCTTTCTTATGCATTTGTTCAGCTAGTTGCCCAACTTTAGATTCAATCCTTTTAACCAAAGCCTTCATGGTGTTCAACCTTTGATTATTCATCAATTGGTTGTCACGACTAACTTGAATAAAAGCATTCAAGCTATCCTCTAAGGTTGGCTTAAAAGATTGGCTTGGTAGGTAAGGGTGATTTTTATTTGACCTTAGTGTTGGACATTGGGTGTAGGCTGGGTAATTGTTTTGTTTCCAAGGATGGTTAGGGTGATTATAGGTGTTTGGATGATACCTTTGAAAGGATTTGACTTCCTCAATGGCATTGACACTAGAATCACAAGTATTTGAACAATTATGAGTACCATTCCCAATTGAAATACACATTTCACACACCTCTTGATTTGGCATTTGGTGGGTAGTGAGAAGTTGCACTTGCTTAGTCAATTCAGCAAGTTGCAAGGTTATCTCATTATCGGAGCCAACTTTATTGACTTTTACTCTCCTTCTAGCACTTCTTTGTTGAGAATTAGAACCTAATAGTTCATAAAGATTATAGGCTTCCTCTGCGGTTTTTCTCCCACAGCACCTCCAGCAGCATTATCAACCATGTATTGACTCTGCAGTGTCAATCCATCATAAAAAAATTGGTTCTGTAGCTGCAATGGGAAGCTATGATTATGACATTGAATGAAAAGGAGTTTGAATCATTCCCAAGCTTCATGAAAGGGCTCTTCATACATTTGAGAAAATGTTGTTATCTTCGTCCTTAGATCAATAGTCTTTTGATGGGAATAGAACCTACCCATAAATATTTCATATACTGCCTCCCAAGTTTTTAGAGAACCTAACTATAGAGTTATGAACCATGACCAAGCTTTATCCTTGAGGGTGTAAGGAAAACACCTCATCCTAAGTTGATCTTCATTAATTGCATGTAGTGGAAAGGTTTGGACAATAGCATAGAATTCTCGAATGAAATGCAAAGGATCTTCATTAGGGACACCGTAAAAGGAAGGCAACAAAGAATAATGAATCTTTTTCAATTCATAATTCCTTGCAGCCTCTTGTAATTGTATCTTAGGAAGTTACATTGCCAGTGATTGGCATTGCATAGTCTTTCATCATTTTCTGCCTATCTTCAGTATCCCTCATGGCTATTTGTTGTTGAAATTGATCCTCCTCCTATTGTGTATCAACATTTAGCTCTTAAAAAAATAATAGATATCTCTAAGAAAGATTTCTCACTTGACAAAATGTATAGGCTTAAAGCAGAAAGGTGCAGGGAACCTAATTTTTTTTGTTGCTAAATTTAAAGAATGGACACAATTTTTGAAACAAATGAATTTATTTCATTTGAATTTTATTACACACAAAATAAACTAAAACAAAGGAAAATACAATAATGGGTGACCTCACACGTAGGACTAAAATTTATCGTCTTCTAGTAAGACGTTGTTTGGAGATTGCAGAATGACAAACTCAATGTCTCCTCTTCATTGAATTTATTTGATCCCATTTGACCATTAAGTTAGTCTTTGCTTTGTTTTTGCAAATGATCAACTAACTGTTCCACTTGAACTTCCACCTTTTTGATAGAAGCTTCCACAGAGTCCAACCGTTGATTGGTTTTAGATTAGTTATCTCTACAAACTTGAATAAAAGAATTCAAGTTGTTCTCCAAGGTTGATTTATTGGGAATGCTTCTTGGAATAGGCTGGTGGAATTGCTGACCTGACTGATTTGAGCTTTGAGCAAAATGAGGGTTGCTTTGCCTCCAGGAGAAGTTGGGATGATTTCTCCACCCAGGATTGTAGGTATTTGAATTGAGGTCAAACCTTGGTATCTGTTGATATGCTCCCAATACATTAACCTATTCAGGTCCAGCTGTTGTTTCTCCTTGATAAGGACAGGCTTCAGTACCATATCCCATGTTGCTATACAAATCATAATGTTCATTATTGGTGTTGGTTTGCGTAGTGAGAAGGACAACTTGCTTGGTCAATTGAACAAGTTGTTGTTGAACTTCATTACTGGAATCGATTTCATGAACTCTAGCTTTTCTCATTCGTGAGCTTTTCTGTTGGGAATTAGCACCCAACATCTCAAAGAGGTTGTACGTCTCTAAGGTAGTCTTTTCTCCCATTGCTCCTCATGTAGCGTTGTCGACAATGAACTAACATTGTTACGTAAGTCCATCATAAAAAAATTGGTTCTGCAACTGCAGGGGAAAGTTGTGATGGGGACATTTTGAACCTATCCCAAGCTTCATGGAATGGTTCTCCTTCCATCTAAGAGAAAGTAGCAATTTTTCCTCTCAACTCTGATGTATTTTGGTAGGAATAGAATTTTCCCATGAATTTATTATAAATGTTCTCCCATGTCATCAGAGAACCTGAGGGAAGTGACATCAACCAAGCTTTGGTCTTATCCTTTAAGGTGTAGGGGAAACATCTCATTCTAAGTTTATCCTCGTTTAGAATATCGAGGGGGAAGGTTTGGACTATAGCATAGAAGTCTCTAATGAAGGAAAAAGAATCTTCATTAGGCAGCCCATAAAAAGAAGGAAGCATAGAAAAATGAATATTTTTCAGTTCATAATTTCGAGCAGCCTCATCCAGTTGGATAGCAACAGTTGTCGTGCCAATCACTAGTCTTGCAAATTCCTTCATGGTGGTTTCCCTAACATGTTAGTATACCTCCATTTCTTTAGGTTCTAGTAAAGGATTAAAGACTTGGTTCTATATTTGGCTCAAAAATAGGTTTATGGTTAGAATCGAGTCTTGTTGACAGTTGTTTAAATTTATGAATATTATTTACATATGATGTAAATCCTACCACGCATAGACTATTGAAAGCGTAAATATAAAACTCCTGTTAAGAAAATAATAAAATAACCTGACCAAAATTTAGAAAAAATTTACAGAGTATTTAATATAAAACACTAAACAAAACTAGTTAAACCCTAAGTTATTTTTTTTATTTTTTTTTAAGAAAATAATAAAATAAAGTTTTCATTTTTTGTTTTTTTTTTTAATTTTTTTTAATTTTTATGTTATTTTTTTTACATTTTATTATTCACGCTATACATTTTTTTATTCATGAACGGTAAGTTTTTTTTATTTATTTATTATGAAATTTAAAATTTGAATATTTTTTTTTACTATTCATGAACGATAAGTTTTTTATTTTTTTATGAAAAAGAAAATTATTTATTTTAACTTTTATTTAATTTTTTTTTTTTGAAATTATTTTAATTTTTATTAGATTATTTATTTATTTCTTTATTTATTTATTTACTATTCACGAACAACAATTTTATTATTATTATTTTTGTTTTTTTAATGAAAAAAAAATTATTTTAATTTTTATTAAATTTTTGTTTTTTTTACTATTCACAAACAGCAAAAATATTTTATTATTTTTGTTTTTTTTAAATCAAAATAAAAAAATCACAATTATTTATAACACAAAAAGTTTTAAAAATTTTGATAAATAATTTAAAAACGTTATTCCTTCCCCGACAACAGCGCCAAAAACTTGATGGGTAGAACCGACATCGCCGATCCTGCCATTAATTTGGTTTTATATTTATAAAACTCTCGCAAGTGCACGAATCATTTCGTAGAAAATGATAAATATACTCTCAAGGTCGATATAAGGAAGGAATGTATGTGGTTTTTAATTTATTATTCAAATTTTTAAAAACGAAATTAAATCCTAAACATAGATACATATTCAATAAACATTTATGCAAATTTTATCTTTTATAATAGTGGAGTATTTATGGATATAATAACTAAGTAATTATGCTTGCTTATATTATTTAAGTTATTAAAGATCTGAATTGATATTTATTTATTATCTTTTTTTTTATGAATACCACCTTTGATGGGATTAAATATTCTTTGTTAACTAAACAAATCAATTAACACCTATGGTTGATAAATAATTTGGTTAGTTAAATTAATTCTTTTTTTTTTCTAAGAGATTGAAAATGAACCATTTAAATACCAAATTTGGTGGGGTTAGACAGTTTAAATTTTATTCAATGTGTCCAAATTAAACCTAAGAATTTAGTTATCTGAATACTAACTTTAAAGTTTTAAAACCACTACTGAAAACATGTTGTCAATACATTTTCACATAATAATTCTTATAAAAACTTTTGAAATAGAGCTTCACTTTAACTACCGGGCGATTGTACTAACAAATAAAAGAGCACTACTCTAAATCAGATCGGATAACTAAACCTTAAAATCTAATTTTCAGATTTAAGTTTGTAATGAAAAATATTATATTTCTCCCTAACATTCTTAATATAAAATCTTGAATTAAAATAAAATCAATTTATTTTATAATTTTTACCTATTTAATATTTCGCAAGCATAACAACGTTATTATTATATCATGTTTATAAACAGCCAACAAAGTTAAATTTAATCACAGACAAATTAAATCTAACATATAAGAATAAAACATAAAAAATAATTGTAAAGAAAATAAAATCCTTACAATACTTTGATGTTATTCTTGTTGCTTAGAAACCTCCAAACGGATTTTATACTTTCATTTATTGAATCAAAAAGCAAATAAATTACAAAAACATAATGAGTTCTTCTCAAAAAGAGAAGAACTCTAAAACTAAGAAAAACTAACTAAAAAAAATTAAAAACTAAAAAAAACTAAAAAACTAAGAAATAGAGAGAAAGAAAGAAAAGAGAAGATGTGTTTTTAAATGTGATTTGAAGTGAAGAGAATGTCAGTATTTATAGGTGAGGAGGGAAAGAAAAAATGGGTGAAAAAATAATTAAAAATGGTAGAAACGTGGAGTAGTGAATGATGACATCATTGATGACGCCATACTGAGTAATATTTTTGCCTCTTTTTTTATCACTATATCTTTTTTTACACTATTTTTTCTCCTTTTTTACCACTCAAAGCTCACACCAACCTCCTTTGTATTTTAACAAAATAAAAAAATCCAAATAATCTTAAGAAGTAACAATTTTATTCGTAATAATCACAAAATTCATAATTCTAAAAACTTAATGGCAAAATACGACAAAAACAAAGTCCAAAGAGGACTCTAAAGAAATAATCTTGACCAAAGAGGACTTTAAAGAAAGACTCTTAACAAAGGAGGCCAAGGAAGACTCTAAAAAAAGACTCTTGAATAAGGAAGACTCTTAACCAAGGAGGATTCTAAAGAAAGACTCTTTACCAAAGAAGGCTCTAGGAATACTCTTGACCAAAGAAGACTCTAAAGAAACACTCTTGAACAAGGAGGACTCTATAGAAAGACTCTTGGGTAGTAACAAAATAAAGGAAATCTAATTTCAACAAGAACAAGAAAACAAGAATTAGATTTTTGAAAAATCTACCCAACGTTCTTCTTTTCATATTATTTCTTTTTTTCATTTTTACTACTGCTGCTTCTGTTATGAATAGAAAATTCACAAAACAATTCGCAACCCTAATGTGCAAGAACCGAAAACAACACAAAAATTTGTGACAAATCTTTATCCTCTCGGTAAGTGGTGTAAACGTTGAAATTTGGGGTCAAAAATGGTACAAAAATAAGGTGAAAAACAGAATTAGTTACAGGAATCAAAATGAGTTTCAATTTGATATATTATAATAGTCGTTTTGTTACCCGAGTCAAAATTATGGCTATTTAAAGTTGCAACTCCGATTTATCAAAATATTTTCTTTTTTAAACTTTGAACAACAAACTTCTCCTTTTCTTTCATTTTTTTTTTTTTGAAGAACAAAGATAAAAAAACAAAAAATAAATAATCAAGAAAAAGATAAGAAGAATTCAAAGAAAACTATGAAACAACAACAACAACAATTGAAAGAAAATACAAGACTCTAAAGGACAAATTTCTCTTGCAATCCTAATTTGTTCCTCATAAGCTTGCAAAGGTTTGAGAGTGGCTAATACAGCTTTTCGATTGTTCATTTCAAAAGAGCACCGATTTTTATACTTGTCATGCATCACCCTCCTATCAAACTGCTACGGTCGCCTAAGCAAAATATGAGCAACATACATTGGTGCCATATCACAAAGAACCGAAGAACTCAAAGGAATAAAAACGATTGATTTGCTAAGAACGTGTTCAACATGATCAGATTAGAACCCTAAGGAAAAAAAGTCCTTAAAACCTAAACCTTGAGACACCACAAATGATGATCACTCCCTTTGATAAGTCGGATTCAAGTATTCAATTAAGAATCAAGAAGGCAGAGCAAGAAAACAAGAATTAGATTCTTGAACAATCTACTACTATGTTCTTCTTTTCTTTTCTTTTTTTCTTTTTTTCTATTTCTTTGTTTCTTTTTTTATTGCTTCTGGTGGTGCTTTGAATAGAAAATTCACAAAATAAATTCAAATCCCCTAATGAACAAGAACTGAAAACTACGCAAAAATTTGGGAAAAATCTTTAAACCCTTACAAAGTGGTCTAAAAGATGAAATTTATGGTTGAAAACAGTACCAAATGCAGGTGTGATAATATTTTGGTTATAGGAATCAAAACAAGCTTCGTTTTGATATATTATAATTGTCATTCCGATAATTGAGTCAAAAGTTAGGATCGTTTAAAGTTACAATTCTGATTTATCAAATTTGTTTTTTTGAAACTACGAACAACAACTCTCTCTCCTCCCTTTCTTTTGTTTTTCATTTTTTTGAAAAACAAAGATAATTGAACACAGAAAATAAGAAAATCAAGAAAAATATACAAATAATTCAAAAAAAACTATGAAACAAAATCCAAATACGAAAACAATGGCAACAAAATTAAAAGAAAACATAAGACTCAAAAAGACAAAAATTTTTGGAATATAAAATTTAAAACAAAAATAGATGAAGATAGATAACCTATGTTCAACAACCAAGGCTCTGATACCGAATGATGCGAACCCTTTAGGCAAACAACTTACCCACGAACTCAAAGGAATAGAAACGATTGATTTGCTAGAACGTATTGAAGATGGTCAAATTAGAACCCTATAGAAACAAAGTCCTTAAAACCTAAACTTTTAGACACCACAAAGAAAAAACAAGAACCTTAACGATATGAACCAAGGGTTTAGGACCTAGTTAATTTCACATTATATAGCAAAGGGTTTCTCCACAAATCAATGCATATTACTCACCATTTTTCTAAGGGGAAAGAAGACACAAGGAGGTGCTATTTCCTTGATAAGTCTAGTATAAATGACACCCTAACAAGTATGGATATCACTCATCACAAATGCTTGGATGCTAAACAATGCCACAAAGTTTTCCAATCCCTTGATAAGTTGCTTAAAGGGGAACAGAGAGCATGAATGAGCTCTCAAATGATCTAAAACATCAAATTTCATTCAAATTGTAAAATTCCAATAGCTGGGCTGCTCTTAAGTATTTATAGGATACAAATAAACCCTAAACTCTATTACATTACATCCCTTGATCTCATCCAAGGGTTGAAAATAAAAAAAAATCCAAAAAACACAAAAGTAGAAAACATGGACCAAAATATGGAGAAAAATGGGACAGCAGACTACAAAAAGAATCCTATGAGAATATTACATCTTAACTCTTGATTTCATCCAAAGGCTAAAAAGAAAACTGCCCAAAATCAGTTCAAATGGCACAACAATGTGCCTACTTTTCTTTTTCCAATTTCACCATAATTTTTATCGTAGGCTTGTCCCAATCCTTGCACTCCCAATTTGGGTCATTTGGTTATGCATGACCTCATTAATGAGCTCATTTAAAGCTTTTTCAAGTTGTACCCTCCTAGACCTTGTGATTGGTCCACTTGAGATTTGTTTGGGTCCATGATTCTCATCATTCCCCCACTCTTCAAAAGGATTCATCCTCGAATCTTCACCTTCATAATCAGAAGGAGAAATATCAGAAACATTAAAGGAGGTTCTAACATTATACTCACCATGAAAGTCTAGCTTGTAGGCATTTTCATTGATTCTTTCAATGGCTTGAAATAGACAATATCCCCATGGTAGATACTTTGATTTTCTTTGTTATATAAAATGCTCTTTTATCAGGTGCACCCACACCCAATCTCCAGGCTCAAAGATCATCCTATGATGTCCTTTGTTGACTTGTTTGATATATTGTTCAATCCTCCTCTCAATGCTGAGCCTTGCTTTCTCTTTTTCAAAAGTTTTTGCAAAGTTTGGTAAAGACAATAAAGGAGCACGAGTCAATTTTTCCTTAAGTAGTTGAAATGAAATTTCTTACTCTTTTCCCCATTTGAACTTAACATTCTTTCTGATGACTTTGGTTATTGGTGCTGCTATGCTAAAATCTTTCACAATTCGTCGATAAAAACAAGCAAGACCATGAAAACTTTGAACATTACTTAAACTTGTTGGGTTGGGCCACTCTTGGATAGCTTGAATCTTTTCTTCATCAACTTGAACTCCGTGTGCACTCACAACGAAACCCATAAACACAAGCTTATCGGTGCAAAATGTGCACTTCTTTAGGTTAGGCAATAGTTTTTCTTTCCTAAGCACTTCAAGAATAGATTGTAAATGTATCAAAGATCTTCCAAATTTTTGCTATAAATGAGAATATGATAAAAATAGACAACTACAAATTTTCCAATAAAAGCATGCAAAACATGGTTCATTAATCTCGTGAAAGTACTTGTAGTATTAGTTAAACCAAGTGTCATGACTAACCACTCATATAAACCATATTTTTTCTCTTAAATGTAGTTTTCTATTTATCACCTTTAATTCTAATTTGGTGATATCTACTTTTCTGATCAAATTTATTAAATACACAAGAACCATGCAACTCATCTAACATATCAACTAAGCGAGGAATAGGATGATGATAATTTACCGGGAGATTGTTGATTGCTCGGTAGTCTAGGCACATCCTCCATGTCCCATCTTTCTTAGGGACCAAAATTACCAGAAACCCATGGACTCATTCTTTCTCACGTACCCTGTTTCCATCAACTTAGTAACCTGTGTTTATATTTCCTTCATCTCCTCTGGATTACTCCTACAGGCTTGTCAGTTTGGAATGTTAGCACCAGGTACAAAATCAATTTGATGTTCAATCCCTCAGATAAGAGGTAATCCATTACGAAGAATTCAAAGAAACTACGAAACAAAATCCAAATACGAAAACAACAACAAAAAAATTGAAAGAAAACACAAGACTCAAAAGGATGAAATTTTTTTTTTGTGATTTATGACTCAAGAACACAGAAAACAATCAAGAACATAGAAAACAATCAAGGACGATTTTTTTTAAATATAAAATTCAAAACAAAGATAGAGATGAAGATAGATAACCTGTTATTAGCAACCAATGTTGTGATACCAAATGATGCAAACCCTTTAGGCGAACAACGTAGGAAGCCACAATGATATGAACCAAAGGGTTACGACCTATCTAATTTTTAGATTATATAGCAAAGGGTTTCTCTACAAATCAATGGATATTACTCACCATTTTTCTGAGGAGAAAAGACGCCACAAGGAGGTTCTATTTCCTTGATAAGTCTAACATAAATGACACCCTAACAATTATAGATATTACTCACCACAAATGCTTGGATGCTAAACAACACCACAAAGGTTACCAATCCCTTAATATGTTGCTTAAAGAGGAAAAAAAGCATGAATGAGCTCTCAAATGATCTAAAAAATCAAAATTCATTCAAATTGTATTTTTCAGCAACTGAGCTGCTCTTAATAAGATACAAACAAGCCCTAAGCTCTACTACATCATAGCTCTTGATCTCATCCAAGGGTTGAAAATAAAAAAATACAAAAAGCACAAAAGGAAGTAGAAAACATGGAGAAAAATAGGACAGTTGACTACAAAGGAATCCTATGAAAATATTACATCTTAATCCTTGATTTCATCCAAGGGTTGAAAAGAAAGCTGCCCAAAATCAGTCCAAATAGCACAACAAAAATGTAGCAAAATGTGGAGCAAAATATGGAGCAACTGAGAATAAAGGAATCCCTATAAAATATTACATCTTAAGCTTTGTTTCCATATAAGGGTTGAAAATGAAGCTGCATAAAAAGTCCAAATGGCACAACAATGTGCCTAGTTTTCTTTTTCCAATTTTGCCCTAATTTCCATCCTAGGATTGTCCCAATCCTTGCACTCCCAATTTAGGTCCCCTTGGTTATGCATGACCTCTTGAATGAGACCATTTAAGGTAGTACTAGCCACATTGGTACAACTTCCCTCCATCTATGATAACACTACACTTTGTTCAAGGTCATCCTCCTTGACTTCAGTGCTCAAAGATCGCCTTATTACAAGTGCTTCTCTATTCACGGGTCCTATCTCCTCTTCACTAGCTTCCTCTGCAGATGGCATTTCATCTTCTTCACTTTCATTATCGGTTTCCACCTTACCACTAGCTAAGGTGATCATTGCTTTCTTGTTTGGACATTGAGAGGCTATATGACCATTACCAAGACACCGAAAACACTTCAAGTCATGATTACGAATTGGGGTGTCGATTTTACCTTTGTCCTTGCTAGCCCCCATATCTTTGGCTTTTTAAGGCACAAATATTGGTTTGGATGTAGCTACTTCATATTTTTTTCAGTAAACTTCCAAGGATTAGTAGGGTTTGGTTTTGGAGTAATGGGATTAGACCTTGATGGTTAGGACCAAAAACTTTGTTTCTTTAATTGCCTTTCCACCTTAATTTCCTTGTGGACCATGTCCTTCATCTCCAGGTAATGATGAAGTTCCACAATGTTTACAATGATCGAATTCAAACCACTAAGGAAGCTAGCCATGGTGGCCTCTTTATCAACTCATTTATATCCTTGAGTCAATCTTTGTTGGCATTGGTGTAACTCTCTATAGTAATAGCTAGGCACAAACCTCTTTCTCATGATGACCTTCATGTCCTCCCAATTAGCTCTTGATTTAGTGATATTATCATATAAAAAAATGCATAAAACAAAAAATCCAAATCAAAATCATAGTGAGCAAAAAATAATTTAAAACAAAAATATTTACAATGATTAATATGGAAATAAGACATATAGAACCACAAACATTAACAATGACATTTAGTTATTTTTACAACTTTTAAAATCTATTAAATTAATGTAGATTTATTTATCACTTAAAATACTTAAATTTTACATTTATCAAAATAATTATATACTTGGATGCATGAACACACAAAATATTTCTCACTAAAACATAAAAGATAATTATTTTGTTATCATTTTACCTATCTACAATATACATATTAATACTTTAACGTTTTATATTCAAAATTAGGGAAAAAAAATATGAAAGTTTGGAAATCCCAAAATGTTGAAGTTGTTATAAATTATAGAACCAAGTAAAAGGAGTCTATTTATAATTTCTTTAATCCTATTTTATGAATTGTAATTTTTTAAGTATATTAATTTAGCACATATTTAAAAGGCTTTAGAGTTTTTTTTTAATTCTGTAATAGTATATCCTTATTATAATATTTCTGAGTTTTTTTAATTCTTTTTTAACTATTAATCTCATTAATTATTTCACATAAAATCAAAATTTCATAAAAAAAAAATCAAATACTTTTAGAGTTTTTTTATTTTATTAAAAAAAGCAAGAATATTTCAATCCATACATAAAATGACCAAAATACCCTCAACTTAGCTCTGTAGAATTAGATTTGGTTGAATGGAAGCAGAGCATTTGGTCAATCTGATTTTGTTTTGTGTCACCTGATTCATCTATTCAAACATTGTCTTTTCATCTTCTTGATATGTTTTTGATAACATTTAGCTTTCATTTAATTGAAGTAGATAATTGTTCAAACTAGTTCCGTAAAGTGTCATCTTATTCAAATGTTGTGTATTAGTTTGAGAACATAGGTTACGTGTTACTATTTCTATTAATTTTTTTATTTCTCGCTTTTAAATCGTAATTGATTCGATTTTGAATTTGCAGGTTTGTGTCTTTTTTACTACCTATTTTTCATTATCAAACCTTGATTTGATTGTAAAATACTCTTTCCTTCTTCCTCTTTTTAGAAGAGGATAGCCTTTTCCATTGTTTAACCTTACTATCCATCGCTACATAGTGATTTCTCATAAGTTGATGGTGCTTCATTAGCCAGTAAACAGAGGAGATGAGCGCAAGCACATAGCTGTTCCAACTCTTTGATTTTTTTTCTTTAGTTTAGGGTGAATAAATTACAATTTTTAAAATATTTTTGCATCACATTGTTAAGTTGAATTTTTATTTTGACTAAATTATTTATATTATGATGTATTATAAATATATGTAAAAAACAAAATTGATCTTATGATATATCTTTTTTCCTTCCTATAGAATTACTCAAAGTAAAGAAGTATCTATTTCTTATCTAAATAGACCTATGATTGAGATCTATATTAGTCTAATATAAGCATATTCAATACATAGATATGTTTTCTTCCATCTTGGTATCTTCATTTTATCAAATAATTGTATTTCAATTGTTTCACCAAATACATTTTGCATCAGAATTTCCAACAAATTGTTCAAAAAAATTTGTTGAGAAAATTTTGAATTTAGGCATTTTAAATGTGTTCTTTTTTGACCTTTTGTTTTTTTGCATTCTCCGCAATTTTTTGCCCAAATTCCATTGTTTACACTACTTACCGATGTCTTAATGTTTTGTCGAACCTTGTTGCGTTGCTTTCGATTCTTGTTTTTTAGGGTTCTAATATGATCATTTTCAACACGTTCTTAGAAATTCAATTGTTCATATTCCATTGAGTTTCTAGGTTCTTCTCGGGCATTGAAATGACTATAATTATATATCAAATCAAAACTCATTTCGATTACTAAAAATAGAACCACAATTTTGTATCGTTCTTCGCATTTTAGGGTCCAATTTCCATAGTTTCCATTACTTACTGAGGACTTAATGTTTTGTCGCACATTTTTGCGTTATTATCTGTGCTTGTTCTTTAGTGTTCAAATTTGATAATCTTCAACACATTCGTAGCAATTCAATCGTTCATATTCTTTTGAGTTGATAGATTCCTAGGTTTTTTGCTAAACGTTATGTATCATTTGGTAATCAGAGTATTTGTTTCTAAAAATAGGTTATTTATCTTTATCTATATTTTTTTTGAATTTTAGATTTTTAAAAAAAACAAATTTTTCTTTTAATTTTTTTCTGCATTTTTTATTGTTTTCTTTCAATTTTGCAACATTCTTTGCAATTCAAGCATTCCTATTCCTTTGAGTTTCTGATTTTTTTGGTTGTTAGCAAAAACATTCGCATCATTTGGTTTCAAAACCTTGGTTGCTAAAAGGATGTTATCTATCTTTGTTTTAAATTTTAGAAAACTCGTCCTTTCATTGTTTTATACAGTTCCTCTTTGGGTTTCAAAAGTAAATTTGTCCTTCGATTATTTTATGCATTCTTGAGTCAAAAATCACAAAAAAAATTGTCCCTCAAGTATTGTGTTTTCTTTCAATTTTGTTGTCATTGGTTTTCTCTTTGAATTTTGTTTCGATGTTTTCTTTGAATTATTTGTATCAAGGTTCTAGTACTTTTTTTACGTTCAATATATCTTTGTTCTTAAAAAAAAAGAGGCGAGTTGTTACAACTCACTGTTTAAAAAGAAAAGTGATAAATTGGCTTTGTAACTTTAAATAGTCATAACTTTTGACTCGGGGATCAAAACGATCATTATAATATACTAAATTAAAGCTCTTTTCATTCCTAAAACCAAATCAAACTTTTGCTTTATTCACAGCATTTTTTAGTTCAAATTCCATCACTTATATTACTTATCAAGGGCTTAAAGTTTTGTCACACCATTTTGTGTTGTTTTCTTTTCTTCTTCTTTAGGGTTCTCATCTAATGTTGATTTGATAAAGCAATTAGACAAGAAAGCTACAAAAAAAGTTAGATCCTCACAGACAACTTTATTAAAGCTGAAAGATTTTATTTTACCAACTGTGGCAAAAATAAAAGAAGAGAAAGAAACGATAAAAGGAAAAAAGGAAAAAAATGAACTTTTGAATTAAGAAGTGCTTAAGTTGATGGCTCAGGTATACTTGTGATTTAGCACTTCCTTTTAGATTTTAGTTTTAATTTAATGATATGCATGGAGGAAGGAGTCTTTTAATAGTCAAGTGCTTAATACTTAAGCTAATAGCTTTGTGCCTTTTTGTAAAAAAAGATCAGGTTGAAAGCCTAAGATAGAGATGTGAACTGCAAGAAATAGAACTTCTAAAATCAACTAAGAAAGAACAAGATCAAATTGAAAGCCTAAGATAGTGATGAGAACTGCAAGAAATGGAGCTTCTAAAATCAACTAAGAAAGCACAAGAAGCTATGGCACTGGTGATAGAGCAATCTGCTAAATCTAAAGTTGCTAAAGAAATTATAAAATCACTAACTGCTCATTACAGATTAGACAAGATTGAGATCAGACTTTCTAAGTCTACAATACCATCTAATGTTGATTTGATAAAACAATCAGACAACAAAGCTGCAAAACAAGGAAAGAAATCTGAGACGTTTTCTCTAGTTAGATCCTTGTACACACATTTATTACACGTAAAGGAAATTATTTTGTCAACTATGGTAAAAAAGTAAGAGAAAGAAAAGAAAAAAAGGAAAAAAGAAATGAACTTTTAAATCAAGAAGTGCTTAAGTTGCAGGTTCAGGTATACTTGTGATTTATGACTTCCTTTTAGATTTTAGTTTTAATTTAATGATATGCCTGGAGGAAGGAGCCTTTTAGTAGTCAAGTGTTCAATGCTTAAGGTAATAGCTCTGTGCCTTCTTCTAAAACATGATCAAGTTAAAAGACTATGACAGAGATGTGAACTACAAAAAGTAGAACTTCTAAAATCAACTAAGAAAACACAAGAAGTCAGGTAATCGGTGATCGAAGAATCTGCTAAATCTAAACCCTGCTAAAGATGTTATAAAATCACTAACTGTTCAGAACAGTTTAGACAACACTTCAACACACTTTCTAAGTCTGTAGTACCATCTAATGTTGATTTGATAAAGCAATTAGATAGCAAAGCCGCTAAACAAGGAAAGAAAATTGAGACATTTACTCTAGTTAGATCCTCGTAGACAATTTTATTAAAACTGAAAAATGTTATTTTGTTAACTATGGCAAAAAAAGAGAAAAAAAAAGAAAAAAATAAATTTTTGAATCAAGAAGTGCTAAAGTTGCGGGCTCAGGTATACTAGTGATTTAAAACTTCTTTTTAGATTTTAGTTTTAATTTAATGATATGCTTGGAGGAAGGAGTCTTTTAGTAGCCAAGTGTTTAATACTTAAGCTACTAGCTCTGTGCCTTTTAGTAAAACATTATTAGGTTGAAAGCCTAAGACAGAGATGTGAACTACAAGAAATGGAGTTTCTGAAATCAACTAAGAAAGCACAAGAAGGTATGGCACTGGTGACAGAGGAATCTACTAAATCTAAAGCAGCAAAAGAAGTTATAAAATCACTAACTGCTCATGACAGATTAGACAACACCTCATCACACTTTCTAAGTCTGTAGTACCATCTAATGGTAATTTGATAAAGCTTTTAGAAAGCAAAGTCGTTGTACAAGGAAAGAAAGCTAAGACATTTTCTCAAGTTAGATCCTTCCACACACCTTTATTGCACAGGAAAGATGTTAATTTGTCAACTATGGCAAAAAAAAAGAGAATAAAAAGAAAAAAGGAAAAAAATTAACTCTTGAATCAAGAAGTGCTTAAGTTGTGGGCTCAAGTATACTTATGATTTTTTGACTTCTTTTTAGATTTTAGTTTTAATTTAATGATATGTCAGGAGGAACGAGCTTTTTAGAAATCAAGTGTTTAATGCTTAAGCTAATAGCTCTATGCCTTCTTCTAAAACATGATCAGGTTAAAAGATTATGACAGAGATGTGAACTGTAAGAAGTAGAGCTTCTGATATCAACTAAGAAAGCACAAGATGATGTGGCACTGGTGACTGAGAAATATGCTAAATCTAAACCCTAATAAATATGTTATAAAATCACTAACTGCTCAGGAGAGATTAGACAACACTTCATTACACTTTCTAAGTCTACAGTACCATCTAATGTTGATGTAATAAAGCAATTAGACAACAAAGTCGTTAAACAAGGAAAGAAATCTGAGACATTTTCTCTAGTTAGATCCTTGCACACACATTTATTGCATGTGAAAGATGTTATTTTGTCAACTATGGCAAGAAAAAGAACAAAAAGAAAAGAAAAAAGGAAAAAAAATGAACTTTTGAATCAAGAAGTGCTTAAGTTGCAAGCTCAAGTATACTTGTGATTTTGGACAGATCAAACTTTCTAGTTGAAAGCTGCTAAAGAAGTTATACAACCACTAAATGCTCATGACAGATTAGATAAGACAGATCAAACTTTCTAAGTCTACGGTATCATCTAATGTTGATTAGATAAAGCAATTAGATGACAAAGCTGCTAAACAAGGAAAGAAATCTGAGACATCTTTTCTAGTTAGATCCTTACACACACCTTTATGGCTGGTGAAACATGTTATTTTGTCAACTATGGCAAAAAAAGAAGAGAAAGAAAAAAAAATGAACTTTTGAATTAAGAAGTGCTTAAGTTGCGGGCTCAGGTATACTTGTGATTTAGGACTTCCTTTTAGATTTTAGTTTTAATAGAATGATATGTCTCGAGGAAGGAATCTTTTAGTAGTCAAGTGTTTAATACTAAAGCTAATAACTTTATGCCTTTTGTAAAACATGATCGGGTTGAAAGCTTAAGATAGAGATGTGAACTGAAAGAAATAGAGCTTCTGAAATCAACTAAAAAAGCATAAGAACGTATGGCACTCATGACAGAGGAATCTGCTAAATCTAAAGCTGCTAAAAAAGTTATAAAATCACTAACTGTTTTTGACAGATTAGACAAGACTAAGATCAGACTTTCTAAGTATGTAGTACCATCTAATGTTGTTTTGATAAAGCAATTAGACAACAAATAACAAAAAACAAGGAAAGAAATCTAAAACATTTTCTCTAGTTAGATCCTTGCACACAACTTTATTATAGGTGAAAGATGTTATTTTGTCAACTATGGTAAAAAAAAGAAAAAGAAAAGAAAAAAAGGATAAAAGGATAAAAAATGAACTTTTGAATCAAGAAGTGCTTAAGTTGCGAGCTCAAGTATACTTGTGATTTAGGACTTTCTTTTAGATGTAAGTTTTAATTTAATGATATGTCTGGTGGAAGGAGTCTTTTAGTAGTCAAGTGTTTAATACTTAAGCTAATAGCTCCTTGCCTTCTTCTAAAACATGATCAGGTTGAAAGGATATGATAGATATGTGAACTGCAAGAAGTGGAGCTTCTGAAATCAACTAAGAAAGCAGAAGAAGTTATGGCATTGGTGACAGAGGAATATGCTAAATCTAAACCCTATTAAAGATGTTATAAAATCACTAACTACTCGTGACAGATTTGACAAGACTGAGATCACACTTTCTAACTCTATAGTACCATCTAATGTTGATTTAATAAAGCAATTAGACAACAAAGCCGCTAAACAAGAAAAGAAATATGAGACATTTTCTCTAGTTAGATCCTTGCACACACCTTTATTGCATGTGAAAAATGTTATTTTGTCAACTATGGCAAAAAAAAGAACAAAAAGAAAAGAAAAAAGGAAAAAAAAGGAAAAAAGGAAAGAAAAAAAAAATGAATTTTGAATCAAGAAGTGCTTAATTTGCGGCTCAAGTATACTAGTGATTTAGGACTTCATTTTAGATTTTAGTTTTAATTTAATGATATGCCTAGAAGAAGGAGTCTTTTAATAGTCAAGTGTTTAATACTTAAGCTAATAGCTCTATGCCTTTTTGTAAAACATGATCAAAATGAAAGCCTAAAACAGAGATGTGAACTGCAAGAAGTGGAGCTTCTGAAATGAACTAAAAAGCACAAGAAGTTGTGGTACTGGTAACAGAGAAATCTGTTAAATCGAAAGCTACCAAAGAAGTTATAAAATCGCAAACTGCTCATGACAGATTAGACAAGAATGAGATCAAACTTTCTAAGTCTGAAGTACCATCTAATGTGGATTTGATAAAGCAATTAGACGACAAAGTCGCTAAACAAGGAAAGAAATATGAGACATTTTCTCTAGTTAGATCCTTGCACACACCTTTGTTGCAGGTGAAAGATGTTATTTTGTCAATTAAATCAAGAAGTGCCTATGCCTTTTCCTAAAGCATGAATAAATTGAAATCCTAAGCAAAGATGTGAACTGTAAGAAGTGGAGCTTTTGAAATGAACTAAAAAACACAAGAAACTGTGGCACTGATGATAGAGGAATCTGCTAAATCTAAACCCTGCTAAAGACGTTACAAAATCACTAACTACTCAGGACAGATTAGACAACACTTCATCACACTTTCTAAGTCTACAGTACCATCTAGTGTTGATTAGATAAAGCAATTAGACAGCAAAGCCCCTAAACAAGGAAAGAAATCTGAGGCATTTTCTCTAGTGAGATCCTTCCACACACCTTTATTGCACGTGAAAGATGTTATTTTGTCAATTATGACCAAAAAAAAGAAGAGAAAGAAATGAAAAGAGGAAAAAATGAACTTTTCAATGAAGAAGTGCTTAAATTGCAGGCTCAGGTATACTTGTGATTTAGGACTTCATTTTATATTTCAGTTTTAATATAATGATATGCCTAGAGGAACGAGTCTTTTAGTAGTCATGTGTTTAATACTTAAGCTAATAGCACTATTCCTTCTTCTAAAACATGATCAGGTTGAAAGGCTATGACAGAGATGTGAACTGCAAGAAATGGAGCTGGTGAAATCAATTAAGAAAGCATAAGAAGCTATGACACTGGTGACAGAGGAATCTGCTAAATCTAAACCCTGCTAAAGATGTTATAAAATCACTAACTGCTCATGACAAATTAGACAAGACTGAGATCAAATTTTTTAAGTCTGCAGTACCATCTAATGTTGTTTTGATAAAGCAATTAGACAACAAAGCTGCAAAACAAGGAAAGAAATCTGAGACATTTTCTCTAGTTAGATCCTCACAGACAACTTTATTAAAGCTGAAAGATGTTATTTTGTCAACTTTGGCAAAATTAAAAGAAGAGAAAGAAAAGAAAAGAGGAAAAAAGGACAAAAAAAGAGAACTTTTGAATCAAAAAGTGCTCAAGTTGCAGGCTCAAGTATACTTGTGATTTAGGACTTCCTTTTAAATTTTAGTTTTAATTTAATGATATGTCTCGAGGAAGGAGTCTTTTTGTAGTTAAGTGTTTATTACTTAAGCTAATGGCACTTTGCCTTCTTCTCAAACATGATCAGGTTGAAAGCCTAAGATAGAGATGTGAACTACAAGAAGTGGAGCTTCTGAAATCAACTAAGAAAGCACAAGAAGATGTGGCACTAGTGACAGAGCAATCTGCTAAATATAAACCTACTAAATATGTTATAAAATCACTAATTGCTCATGATAGATTAAACAAGACTAAGATCAGACTTTCTAAGTCTGTAGTACCATCTAATGTTGATTTGATAAAACAATTAGACAACAAAGAACATAATACTAGGAAAGAAATCTGAGACATTTTATCAAGTTAGATCCTCGTAGAAAACATTATTGAAGCTGAATGGTGTTATTTTGTCAACTATGGCAAAAAAAAAAGAAAGAAAAGGAAAGAAGGAAAAAAAAATGAACTCTTGAATCAAGAAGTGCTTAAGTTGCGGGCTCAGGTATACTAGTGACTTAAACCTTCTTTTTAGATTTTAGTTTTAATTTAATGATATGCCTGGAGGAAGGAGTCTTTTAGTAGTCAAGTGTTTAATACTTAAGCTAATACCTCTGTGCCTTTTTCTAAAACATGATCAAATTGAAAGCGTAAGACAGATGAGAACTGCAAGAAATGGAGTTACTGAAATCAACTAAGAAAGCCAAGAAGCTATGGCACTAGTGATTGAGGAATATGCTAAATGTAAAGCTGCTAAAGAGGTTATAAAATAAATACTGCTCATGACAGATTAGACAACACATCATCACACTTTCTAAGTCTGCAGTACCATCTAATGTTAATTGGAAAAAGAAATTAGACAACAAAATCGATAAAGAAGGAAAGAAAGTTGAGACATTTTCTCTAGTTAGATCCTTGCACACACCTTTATTGCTCGTGAAAGATGTTATTTTGTCAACTATGGTAAAAAAAATTGAACTTTTAAATCAAGAAGTGCTTAAATTGCGGGCTTAGGTATACTTGTGATTTAGGACTTTCTTTTAGATTTTAGTTTTAATTTAATAATATGCCTAGAGAAAGGAGCTTTTTAACATTCAAGTGTTTATTGCTTAAGCTAATAGCTCTGTGCCTTCTTCTAAAACATAATCATGTTCAAAGACTATGACAGAGATGTGAACTACAAAAAGTAGAGCTTCTGAAATCAACTAAGAAAGCATAAGAAGTTGGGACACTAGTGACTGAGGAATCTGCTAAATCTAAACCCTACTAAAGATGTTACAAAATCACTAACTGCTCAAGACAGATTAGACAACACTTCATCACACTTTCTAAGTCTACGATATCATCTAATGTTGATTAGATAAAGTAATTAGACAGCAAATCTGCTAAACAAGGAAATAAAACTGAGACATTTACTCTAGTTAGATCCTCACATACAACTTTATTAAAGCTGAAAATGTTATTTTGTCAACTATGACAAAAAAAGATAAAAAAAAGAAGAAAAAAAATTAATTTTTGAATCAAGAAGTGCTAAAGTTGTGGACTCAGGTATACTTGTGATTTAGGAGTTCCTTTTAGATTTCATTTTTAATTTAATGATATGCTTGCATGAAGGAGTCTTTTAGTAGTCAAGTGTTTAATACTTAAGTGAATAGTTCTATCCTTTTTTGTAAAACATGATCAGGTTGAAAACCTAAGTCAAAGAAGTGAACCGGAAGAATTGGAGTTTCTGAAATCAACTAAGAAAGCACAAGAAGCTATGACACTGGTGACAGAGGAATCTACTAAATCTAAAGTTGTTAAAGAAGTTATAAAATCACTAACTACAGCTCATGATAAATTGGACAACACTTAATCACACTTTCTAAGTCTGTAGTACCATCTAATGTTAATTTGATAAAGCAATTAGATAGCAAAGCCGTTATACAAGGAAAGAAAGTTGAGACATTTTCTCTAGTTAGATCCTTGCACAAACCTTTATTGCACATGAAATATGTTATTTTGTCAACTATGGAAAAAAAAGAAAGAAGAAAAAAAAAAGGAAAAAAATGAACTTTTGAATCAAGAAGTGCATAAGTTGCAGGCTCATGTATACTTGTGATTTAGGACTTCCTTTTAGATTTTAGTTTTAATTTAATAATATGCCAAGAGGAAGGAGTCTTTTAGTAGTATTTCATTTTTGGATTTGAATCATGTTGAAGTGTTTAATACTTAAGATAATAGCTCTGTGCCTTTTTCTAAAACATGATCAAATTGAAAGCCTAAGATAGTGATGAGAACTACAAGAAATGGAGTTTCTAAAATCAACTAAGAAAGCACAAGAAGCTATGGCACTGGTGATAGAGGAATCTGCTAAATCTAAAGTTGCTAAAGAAATTATAAAATCACTAACTGCTCATTACAGATTAGACAAGATTGAGATCAGACTTTCTAAGTCTACAATACCATCTAATGTTGATTTGATAAAACAATCAGACAGCAAAGCTGCAAAACAAGGAAAGAAATCTGAGACGCTTTCTCTAGTTAGATCCTTGCACACACATTTATTACACGTAAAGGAAATTATTTTGTCAACTATGGTAAAAAAGTAAGAGAAAGAAAAGAAAAAAAGGAAAAAAGAAATGAACTTTTAAATCAAGAAGTGCTTAAGTTGCAGGTTCAGGTATACTTGTGATTTATGACTTCCTTTTAGATTTTAGTTTTAATTTAATGATATGCCTGGAGGAATGAGCCTTTTAGTAGTCAAGTGTTCAATGCTTAAGGTAATAGCTCTGTGCCTTCTTCTA
Organism: Hippophae gyantsensis; assembly: GCA_030763125.1. Taxonomy (NCBI): domain Eukaryota; kingdom Viridiplantae; phylum Streptophyta; class Magnoliopsida; order Rosales; family Elaeagnaceae; genus Hippophae; species Hippophae gyantsensis. The sequence goes on from CM061028.1 coordinate 55,218,236, forward strand.
AAACATGATCAAGTTAAAAGACTATGACAGAGATGTGAACTACAAAAAGTAGAACTTCTAAAATCAACTAAGAAAACACAAGAAGTTATGGCACTGGTGACTGAAGAATCTGCTAAATCTAAACCCTGCTAAAGATGTTATAAAATCACTAACTGTTCAGAACAGATTAGACAACACTTCAACACACTTTCTAAGTCTGTAGTACCATCTAATGTTGATTTGATAAAGCAATTAGATAGCAAAGCCGCTAAACAAGGAAAGAAAATTGAGACATTTACTCTAGTTAGATCCTCGTAGACAACTTTATTAAAGCTGAATGATGTTATTTTGTCAACTGTGACAAAAAAATAGGAAAAAAAGAAAAAAATTTAACTTTTGAATCAAGAAGTGCTAAAGTTGCGAGCTCAGGTATACTTGTGATTTAGGAGTTCCTTTTATATTTCAGTTTTAATTAAATGATATGCCTCCATGAAGGAGTCTTTTAGTAGTAAAGTGTTTAATACTTAAGCTAATAGCTCTATGCCATTTTGTAAAACATGATCAAGTTAAAAGCCTAAGATAGAGATCTGAACTACAAGAAATGGAGTTTCTGAAATCAACTAAGAAAACAGAAGAAGCTATGGGACTAGTGACAGAGGAATCTACTAAATCTAAAGCTGCTAAAGAAGTTATAAAACCATTAACTACTCAAGACAGATTAGACAAAATTTTATCACACTTTCTAAGTCTGTTGTACCATATAATGTTAATTTGAAAAAGCAAATAGACAGCAAAGTCATTGTACAAGGAAAGAAAGCTAAGACATTTTCTCTAGTTAGATCCTTGCACAAACCTTTATTGCACGTGAAAGATGTTATTTTGTCAACTATGGTAAAAAAAAAAGAGAAAGAAAAGAAAAAACGAAAAAAATGAACTTTTGAATCAAGAAGTGCTTAAGTTGTGAGATCAAGTATACTTGTGATTTAGGACTTCCTTTTAGATTTTAGTTTTAATTTAATGATACGTCGGGATGAAGGAGTCTTTTAGTAGTCAAGTGTTTAATACTTAACCTAATAGCTCTGTGTCTTTTTCTAAAACATGATCAAATGGAAAGCTTAAGACAAATTTGTGAACTGCAAGAAGTAGGGCTTCTGAAATCAACTAAGAAAGCACAAGAAGCTATGGCACTGGTGACTGAGGAATCTGCTAAATCTAAACCCTCTTAAGATGTTATAAAATTACTAACTAATCAAGACATATTAGACAACACTTCATTACACTTTCTAAGTCGACAGTACCATCTAATGTTGATTTGATAAAGCAATTAGACATCAAAGCTGCTAAACAAGGAAAGAAATCGGAGACATTTTCTCTAGTTAGATCCTTGCACACACCTTTATAGCATGTGAAATATGTTATTTTGTCAACTATGGCAAAAAAAAGAAGAGAAAAAAAAAGAAAAAAGAAAAAAAAGAACTTTTAAATCAAGAAGTGCTTAAGTTACGGACTCAAGTATACTTGTGATTTAGGACTTCCTTTTAAATTTTAGTTTTAATTTAATGATATGCCTCGAGGAAGAAGTCTTTTAGTAGTCAAGTGTTTATTATTTAAGCTAATGGCTCTTTGCCTTCTTCTAAAACATGATCACGTTGAAGAGCTATGATAGAGATGTGAACTACAAGAAGTGGAGCTACTGAAAATCAACTAAGAAAGCACAAGAAGATGTAGCACTGGTGAGAGAGGAATCTACTAAATCTAAACCCTGCTAAAGAGGTTATAAAATCACTAACTGCTCATGACAAATTTGACAAGACTGGGATCAGACTCTCTAAGTCTGCAGTACCATCTAATGTAGATTTGATAAAGCAATTAAACAGCGAAGCCGCAAAACAAGGAAAGAAATCTTAGACATTTTCTCTAGTTAAATCCTTGCACACACCTTTATTGCACGTGAAAGATGTTATTTTGTCAACTGTGGTAAAAATAAAAGAAAAGAAAGAAAAGAAAAAAGGAAAGAAGGAAAAAAAATAAACTTTTGAATCAAGAAGTGATAAAGTTGCGGGCTCAAGTATACTAGTGATTTAAAACTTCTTTTTAGATTTTAGTTTTAATTTAATGATATGTCTGAAGGAAGGAGTCTTTTAGTAGCCAAGTGTTTAATACTTAAGCTACTAGCTCTGTGCCTTTTTTTTAAAACATTATCAAGTTGAAAGCCTAAGACAGAGATGTGAACTACAAGAAATGGAGTTTCTGAAATCAGCTAAGAAAGCACAAGAAGCTATGGCACTAGTGATAGAGGAATCTATTAAATCTAAAGTTGCTAAAGAAGTTATAAAATCACTAATTGCTCATGACAGATTAGACAACGCTTCATCACACTTTCTAAGTCTGCAGTACCATCTAATGTTAATTTGAAACAGAAATGAGACAGCAATGCCGCTAAACAAGGAAAGAAAGCTGAGACATTTTCTCTGGTTAGATCCTTGCACACACCTTTATTGCACTTGAAAGATGTTATTTTGTCAACTATGGTAAAAAAAATAAGAGAAAGAAAAGAAAAAGATGAAAAAAAAGAACTTTTAAATCAAGAAGTGCTTAAGTTGCAGGTTCAGGTATACTTGTGATTTATAACTTCCTTTTAGATTTTAGTTTTAATTTAATGATATGCCTGGAGGAAGGAGCTTTTTAGTAGTCAAGTGTTTATTACTTAAGCTAATAGCTCCGTGTCTTTCTCTAAAACATGATCAGGTTGAAAGCCTAAGATAGAGATGTGAACTGCAAGAAGTGGAGCTTCTGAAATCAACTAAGAAAGCACAAGAAGCTAGGGCACTGGTGACAGGAGAATCTACTAAATCTAAAGCATGCTTAAGAAGTCATAAAATCACTAACTGCTCAGGACAGATTAGACAACACTTCATCATACTTTCTAAGTCTGCAGTACCATCTAATGTTGATTTGATAAAGCAATTAGACAACAAAGTCGCTAAACAAGGAAAGAAAACTGATATTTAGTCTAGTTAGATCCTCGTAGACAACTTTATTAAAGCTAAGAGATGTTATTTTGTCAACTATGTCAAAAAAAAAGCAAAAAAAAATGAACTTTTGAATCAAAAAGTGCTAATGTTACGGGCTTATGTATTCTTGTGGTTTAGGAGTTCCTTTTAGATTTTAGTTTTAATTTAATAATATGCCTACATGAAGGAGTCTTTTAGTAGTCAAGTGTTTAATACTTAAGCTAATAGTTCTGTACCTTTTTCTAAAACATGATAAGGTTGAAAGCCTAAGACAAAGATGTGAACTGCAAGAAATGGAGTTTCTGATATCAACTAAGAAAGCACAAGAAGTTATGGCACTGGTGACAGAGGAATTTGTTAAATCTAAACCCTACAAAAAATGTTATAAAATCACTAATTGCTTAGGACAGATTAGACAACACTTCATCACACTTTCTAAGTCTACAGTACCATTTAATGTTGATTTCATAAAGCGATTAGACAACAAAGTCGCTAAACAAGGAAAGAAAGCTGAGACATTTTTTCTTGCTAGATCCTTCCACACACCTTTATTGCAAGTGAAAGATGTTATTTTGTCAACTATGGCAAAATAAGGAAAAGAAATGAAAAAAGGAAGAAAAAAAAATAACTTTTGAATCAAGAAGTGCTTAAGTTGCATGCCAAGTATACTTGTGATTTAGGACTTCCTTTAAGATTTTAGTTTTAATTAATGATATGCTTGGAGGAAGGAGTATTTTAGTAGTCAAGTGTTTAATACTTAAGCTAATAACTCTGTGCTTTTTTTGAAACATGATCAGGTTGAAAGCCTAAGATAGAGATGTGAACTGCAAGAAATGGAGCTTCTGATGACAGAGTAATCTGCTAAATCTAAAGTTGTTAAAGATGTTATAAAATCACTAATTAGTCAGGATAGATTAGACAAGACTGAGATCAAACTTTCTACATATGTGGTACCATCAAATGTTGATTTGATAAAATAATTAGACAACAAAGCCGCTAAACAAGGAAAGAAAACTGAGACATTTTCTCTAGTTAGATCCTCGCAGACAACTTTATTATAGCTAAAAGATGTTATTTTGTTAACTTTGCCAAAAAAAAAGAAAAAAAAAAGAGAAAGAAAAGAAAAAAGGAAAAAAATGAATTTTTGAATCAAGAAATGCTTAAGTTGTAAGCTTAGGTATACTTGTGATTTAAAACAACCTTTTAGATTTTAGTTTTAATTTAATGATATGCTTGGAGGAAAGAGTCTTTTAATAGTCAAATGTTTAATACTTAAGCTAATAGTTTTGTGCCTTTTTGTAAAACATGATTAGGTTGAAAGCCTAAGATAGAGATGTGAACTACAAGAAGTGGAGCTTCTAAAATCAACTAAGAAAGCACAAGAAGCTATAGCACTAATGACAGAGTAATCTGCTAAATCTAAAGCTGCTACAGATGTTATAAAATCACTAACTGCTCAGAACAGATTAGACAAGAGAGATCAGACTTTCCAAGTCTGTAGTACCATCTAATGTTGATTTGGTAAAACAATTAGACAACAAAGCCGCTAAACAAGAAATATGAGACATTTTCTCAAGTTAGATACTCATAGACAACTTTATTGCAACTTAAAGATGTTATTTTATCAACTTTGGCAAAAAAAGAAAAAATATAAGAGAAAGAAAGAAAAAAGAAAAAAGAAAAAAAGGAAAAAAACAAACTTTTGAATCAAGAAGTTCTTAAGTTACGGGTTCAAGTGTACTTTTGATTTAGGACTTACTTTTAGATTTTAGTTTTGATTTAATGATATGCCTGGAGGAAGGAGTCTTTTAGTAGTCAAGTGGAGCTTTAGATTAAAGTTGTATCTTTTTTCTAAAACATAATCAGGTTGAAAGCCTAAGCCAGAGATGTGAACGACAAGAAGTGGAACTTTTAAAATCAACTAAGAAAGAAAAAGAAGTTATGGCACACGTGACAGAGGAATCTGCTAAATCTAAAGCTGCTAAATAAATTATAAAATCACTAACTGATGACATATTAGACAAGACTGAGATCAGACTTTATAAGTCTGCAGTACCATCCAATGTTGATTTGATAAAACATTTAGACAAGAAAAAAATTAATACAAGAAAAGAGATCTAAGACATTTTCTCTAGTTAGTTCCTGGCAGACAACTTTATTAAAGCTGAAAGATGTTATTTTGTCAACTATGGCAAATAAAAAAGAAAAAAGAAAAAAGGAAAGAAGGAAAGAAGGAAAGAAGGAAAAAAATGAACTTTTGAATCAAGAAGTGCATAAGTTGCGAGCTCAGGTATACTAGTGATTTAAAACTTCCTATTAGATTTTAGATATAATTTAATGATATGTTGGAGGAAGGAATCTTTTAGTAGTCAAGTGTTTAATATTTAAACTAATAACTCTGTGGCTTTTTGTAAAATATGATCAGGTTGAAAGACTAAGACAGAGATGTGAACTACAAGAAATGGAGCATCTGAAATCAACTAAGAAAGCACAAAAACCTATGGCACTCGTGATAGAGGAATCTGCTAAATCTAAAGTTGTTAAAGAAGTTATAAAATCACTAACTGCTCATGACAAATTAGACAAGACTGAGATCAAACTTTCTCAGTCTACAGTACCATATAATGTTGATTTGATAAAGCAATTAGACAACAAAGCTACTAAACAAGAAAAGAAATCTGAGCATTTTCTCAAGTTAGATACTCGTAAAAAACTTTATTGCAGCTGAAAGATGTTATTTTGTCAACTTTGGCAAAAAAAGAAAAAATATAAGAGAAAGAAAAAAAAGGAAAAAAAGAAAAAGGAAAAAAATGTACTTTTGTATCAATAAGTGCTTAAGTTGCGGGCTCAGGTATACTTGTGATTTAGGACTTCCCTTTAAATTTTAGTTTTAATATAATGAGTCTTTTAGTATAAGTGTTTAACACTTAAGCTAATAGCTATATGCCTTTTTCTAATACATGACCAGGTTGAAAGCCTAAGACTGAGATGTGAACTGCAAGAAGTAGAGCTTCTAAAATCAACTAAGAAAGCACAAGAAGTTAGGGCACTAGTGACAGAGGAATCTACTAAATCTAGAGTCTGCTTAAGAAGTTATAAAATCACTAACTACTCAGGACAAATTAGACAAGACTGAGATCACACTTTCTAAGTCTCTAGTACCATTTAATGTTGATTTGATAAAGCAATTAGACAACAAAGCCTCTAAACAAGGAAAAAAATCTGAGACATTTTCTCTAGTTAGATTCTGGCAAACAACTTTATTGTAGTTGAAAGATGTTATTTTGTCAACTATGACAAAAAAAAAGAGAAAGAAAAAAGGAAAAAAATAAATTTTTGTATCAAGAATGCTTAAGTTGTGGGCTCAAGTATACTTGTGATTTAGGACTTCCTTTTAGATTTTAGTTTTAATTTAATGATATACTTGGAAGAAGGAGCCTTTTAGTAGTCAAGTGTTTAATACTTAAGCTAATAGCTCTGTGCCTTTTTATCAAACATGATCAGGTTGAAAGCCTAAGATAGAGATGTGAACTGCAAGAAGTGGAGCTTCTGAAATCAACTAAGAAAACACAAGAAGTTAGGGCACTGGTGATAGAGGAATCTACTAAATCTAAAGCCTGCTTAAGAAGTTATAAAATCACTAACTGCTCAGGACAAATTAGACAAAACTGAGATCACACTTTCTAAGTCTCTAGTACCATCTAATGTTGATTTGATAAAGCAATTAAACAGCAAAGCTACTAAACAAGGAAAGAAATCTGAGACATTTTCTATAGTTAAATCCTAGCAAACAACTTTATTGCAGCTAAAAGATGTTGTTTTGTCAACTATGGCAAAAAAAAAGAGAAAGAAAAGAAAAAAGGAAAAAAAATTGTATCAAGAAGTGCTTAAGTTGCGGGCTCAGGTATACTTGTGATTTAGGACTTCCTTTTAGATTTTAGTTTTAATTTAATGATATGCCTAGAAGAAAGAGTCTTTTAACAGTCAAGTGTTTAATACAAATAACTTTATGCCTTTTTCTAAAACATGATCAGGTTGAATGCCTAAGACAGAGATGTGAACTACAAGAAGTGGAGTTTCTGAAATCAACTAAGAAAGCACAAGAAGCCATGGCACTGGTGACAGAGGAATCTGCTAAATCTAAACCCTGCTAAAGATGTTATAAAATCACTAACTACTCATGACAGTTTAGACAAGAATGAGATCAGACTTTCTAAGTCTACAGTACCATCTAATGTTGATTTGATAAAGCAATTAGACATCAAAGCCACTAAACAAGGAAAGAAATCTAAAACATTTTCTCTAGTTAGATCCTCGCAAACAACTTTATTAAAGCTGAAAGATGTTATTTTGTCAACTATGGCAAAAAAAAAGAAAAGAAAAAAGGGAAAAAGAAAAAAAAATGAACTTTTGAATCAAGAAGTGCTTAAGTTGTTATCTCAAGTATACTTGTGATGTAGGACTTCCTTTTAGGTTTTAGTTTTAATTTAATGATACGCTTGGAAGAAGGAGTCATTTAGTAGTCAAGTGTTTAATACTAATAGCTCAGTTCCTTTTTCTAAAACATGATCAGGTTGAATGCCTAAGACAGAGATGTGAACTACAAGAAGTGGAGCTTATGAAATCCACTAAGAAAGCACAAGAAGCTATGGCGTAGTGACAGAGGAATCTGCTAAATCTAAATCCTGCTAAAGAAGTTATAAAATCACTAACTACTCAGGATAGATTGGACAAGATTAAGATCAGACTTTCTACGCCTGAAATACCATCTAATGCTGATTTGTTAAAGCAATTAGACAACAAAGTCGCAAAACAAGGAAAGAAATTTGACAGTTAGATGCTCATAGACACCTTTATTGCAGCTAGAAGATGTTATTTTGTCAACTATGGGAAAAGAAGAGAAAGAAAAAAAAGAAAAAAAATGAACTTTTGAATCAAGAAGTGCTTAAGTTGCGGTCTATACTTGTGATTTTGGACTTCCTTTTAGATTTTAGTTTTAATTTAATGATATGCTTGGAAGAAGGAGTCTTTTAGTAGTCAACTGTTTAATAATTAAGCTAATAACTCTGTGCCTTTTTGTAAAACATGATCAGGTTGAAAGCCTAAGACAAAGATGTGGACTGCAAGAAGTTGAGCTTTTGAAATCAACTAAGAAAGCACAAGTTATGGCACTGGTGACAAAGGAATCTACTAAATCTAAAGTCTGCTAAAGAAGTTATAAAATCATTAACTCCTCACGACAGATTAGACAAGACTGAGATCAAACTTTCTAAGTCTACAGTACCATCTTATGTTGATTTGATAAAGCAATTAGACAACAAAGCCGTTAAACAAGGAAAGAAATCTGAGACATTTTTTCTAGTTAGATCCTGGCAGACACCTTTATTGCAGCAGAAAGATGTTATTTTGTCAACTACGGTAATAGAAAAAAAAGAAGAGAAAAATAGAAAAAAGGAAAAAATGAACTTTTGAATCAAGAAGTGCTAAGTTGTAGGGTCATGTATACTTGTGATTTAGGACTTCCTTTTAGGTTTTAATTTTTAATTTAATGATATGCTTGGAAGAAGGCATCATTTAGTAGTCAAGTGTTTAATACTAATAGTTATGTTCCTTTTTCTAAAACATGATCAGGTTGAATGCCTAAGACATAGATGTGAATTGCAAGAAGTGGAGCTTCTGAGATCAACTAAGAAAGCACAAAAAGCTATGGCACTGGTGACAGAGGAATCTGCTAAATCTAAAGCTGCTAAGTTATAAAATCACTAACTCCTAAGAAAGATTAGACAAGACTGAGATCATACTTTCTAAGTCTACAGTACCTTCTAATGTTGATTTGATAAAGCAATTAAACAGCAAAACCTCTAAACATGGAAAGAAATCTAAGACATTTTCTCTAGTTAGATCCTCGCAGACACCTTTATTGTAGCAGAAATATGTTATTTTGTCAACTATGTTAAAAAAAAGAGAAAGGAAAGAAAAAAGGAAAAAAAATGAACTTTTGAATCAAGAAGTGCTTAAGTTGCGGTCTCAGGTATACTTGTGATTTAGGACTTTTTTTTAGATTTTAGTTTTAATTTAATGATAGGCCTAGTGAAAGGAGTATTTTAGTAGTCAAGTGTTTAATACTTAAGCTAATAACTTTGTGCCTTTTTCTAAAACATGATCAGGTTGAAAGCCTAAGGCAGAGATATGAACTGCAAGAAGTGGAGCTACTGTTGAGGACAGATTAGACAAGACTGAGATCAGACTTTCTAAGTCCGGAGTACCATCTAATGTTTATTTGATAAAGCATTTAGACAACAAAGCTGCTAAACAAGGAAAGAAATATTAAGCATTTTCTCTAGTTAGATCCTCGTAGACAATTTTATTGTAGCTGAAAGATGTTATTTTGTCAAATATGGAAAATGAAAAAAAAAGGAAAAAAAAGGAAATTTTGAAATCAAGAAGTGCTTAAGTTGCGGGCTCAAGTATACTTGTGATTTAGGACTTCCTTTTAGATTTTAGTTTTAATTTAATAATAAATATTAAAGAAAGGAGTCTTTTAGTAGTCAAGTGTTTAATACTTAAGCTAATAGTTTTGTGTTTTTTTCTAAAACATGATCAGGTTGAAAGCCTAAGGCAGAGATGTGAACTGTAAGAAGTGGAGCTACTGAAATCAACTAAGAAAGCACAAGAAGCTGTGGCACTGGTAACAGAGGAATATGCTAAATCTAAAGCTGCTAAAGATGTTATAAAATGATTAACTCCTCATGACAGATTAGACAAGACTGAGATCAAACTTTCTAAGTCTGTAATACCATCTAATGTTGATTTGATAAAGCAATTAGATAGTAAAGCCGCTAAACAAGGAAAGAAATCTGAGCCATTTTCTCTAGTTAGATCCTGATAGACACCTTTATTGCAGTTGAAAGATGTTATTTTGTCAACTATGACAAAAGAAAAAAAAGAAGAGAAAGGAAAGAAAAAAGGAAAAAAAATGAACTTTTGAATCAAGAAGTGCTTAGGTTGCGGTCTCAGGTATATTTGTGATTTAGGACTTCCTTTTAGATTTTAGTTTTAATTTAATGATAAGCTTGGTGGAAGGAGTCTTTTAGTAGTCAAGTGTGTGCATATAAAAGTAAACAAAAACTAAGAAGTTGAGTAGAAATATACCTGAAAAGTTCGAAGCTGTTGCGCTTCCTCATCTTCCACCTGTTTTTCATATTCCCTCCTTGACTGAAGTGAAGGACAAAAGAAATTAAGGAGCATACTAGGTATGAAAGTAAATAAAATTAAGATCGAATAGCAATTATGAGTTTTTTTTTCTTTAATAAGAAAAAACTATGAGATAATTCTGAGTCAAAACAATATAGGTTTGTGGTGCAAGCAAGATTTGGATGAATAATTTTAAGCTGAAATATAAATACAATTCAAGATTAAAAAGTGAAACCTCATAAAACAGATTTAAAAGCCAGAAGGCAATTAAGTGGGAGCTCTAGAGAGAATCTAAATGCGAATGGCATAAAAGAAAGGTCATGTTTATGCCTAACAGACACATTGATAAACAAGGATTTAAAGCTGAAAGCATATACCAACAAATACATTGGTAAAAAACAAGGATTTAAATCTGAAAGCATGTACCCAACAGGCAAATTGGTAAACAATAATTTAAAGCAGAAAACTTACAAGCTCTAAATTATCAAGGAACTCAGTCTCGTCGTCATCCAAAGCTTTGGGAGGTCCTGCAGCATAAAAGTACTGATTAGCAAACAAGCTGATGCTCCAGCAAATATACCAGTATATTCTCCAATGATAAACTAAACCAGAAAAAAGAGAACTACAAGCATTTGGAAAACAAAGAGACAAATCATAAAATGGACTAACGATGCTTGAATCTTTCGTTAAATTCTGCATCCTTCTTGTCTTTATTCTCCTTCAAAATCTGCATTTTGCGGGGAATATCAAAGATTCAAAGACTGATTATTCATTGGATTGACTTCATAGATAATGAAAACTAAAAAGCAAGCAGAAGCCAACCTCGTAAAGGGGTCTATCCCGCTGGGCAGTTCCATCTTCGATCCTTTCACCCCTTGTTCTCTTAGATTCATCCAACTGAGTCACAACCAAACCATCATAATCACTTCAAGCAATCTCAAAATCTTCCCTAGGGTATCATTCTAGCGCGCAAAACACTGCACGTAAAAGAGTGGGGGAAAAAGTACCTGTTCCTCGGAAACAAAATTAACAAGCCTAACAGGACGCTCAAAATCTTCAGCCGTTTTTCCCACTTAATGCCTTCGATCAATGTGTTCGCTAACTACTATTTTGTGCAACGAGTCCCGTAACCGAAGCGATAAAAGATTGTCCATTACCTCACTTTCTCCTGTGTCAAAGTTTCCAGCTTCTCGTTTACAAGTGCCCTTGCGATTGAATTTGCTGTCAATTACGCAATAGATTTCCACAATCCACATGAATCTAACGTTTAGCGTACCTTCATATTAGGGTTTTTGTCTTAAAAATGGAACTCTGTGTCAAATATTTTTACTGGGTGCCGAATTGTACACTTTAGCTTAAAAAGTTTAATAAATGGTATGCTCTTTGTTTTTTTTTTTTTTTTTTTTTTTTTTTTTGAGCTAATGACGATAAGTTAAGCCTTTAAAATTCAAGTTAATTAAGTCGTATAACATAATTTTTTCCAAAAACTTATTTTATTATAATTATTTTCGTAACGTATAAATAAAATAAAAATATATTTAATAATTTATATTTTAAAAGTTATAATTATGTCTAAAATTAAACATATTTTTATTATTATATATACATTATGTGCATAATTATAACAAAATAAGCGTTTTAATTTTTTGTAATATCTTATATATTGTGAATATAAAACGTAATTAAATATTAAAAATTATTAAAATAGGTAGATATTTTAGAGTTTTAAATATATCAAAAAAATTCTCAATTTTAATTGAATTCACTTTTTTTAATTAATATAATATAAATTTATTAAGTTTAGAAAGTAAGATACCAAAAGTTCTAACAACTTAAAATGTCTTATATTTAAAATCTAATAAACATCTATTATAATACACAAGTTCACTAAATTAAAAAAATGGATACTAAAGATCTATTAGTTTTAAAAACATAAAATAAAGATTTTCACATATTTCTAATTTAATACTTTTTAAAATTTAATAAACTTTTAATATATTATATAAAATCTAGTGAACTTTTTTTAACCTAATGTAATTCTATGATATTTTTTTCTATTATTTTATCTTATAATTAAAAGATCTTACTAATATCAATAATAATATATCTAAAATTAATAATTAGATATACTTCAATTATCTATATATTTTATAATATAATCTAATTTAAATATTTATGTTTTAAACATATTTTTTAATTAATTATAATAAATTAATTGGTTATGGATAGACTTTGCAGTTTTATATAATATTGTATTTAAATAAAGTTGATATTATTGAATAATAATTATTATTATTAATAATAAAGATATCAGTTTGCATTTTCATAAATATATGACTATCTTAACTTTAATAATGACATGTTGAAAATTAAGTGATAATATATACTCTATTTATAAATGTGTTTGTTGATGCACCATAGTTTAAATATTAATATATTAAACATATTATGCATTTTCATATTCTTTAAATTTTAAATTAAGTAAAAAATTAATCAATTATTGTTCCTCGTGCAATTCTAATTAAAAAAATTATTTATTTATATTAATTGATAAATAAAAATCTTAATATTTTAATAAATCATAAAAAATATAAGTTAAACATAATATTTGACAGTGGTATCAACCAAGCGATCAAAATTTGACAATGGGAAGTAATCTTTTGGCATCATAGTATTAAAATCCATAAAAACAATGCACAATCTATACTCTCCATCTTTTTTTATTTACCAATACCACGTTCAGTAGCTAGGTGGGGTAACATACTTCATGAATTCAGTCTACACTTTTTAAAGAGATGACCTTCTTCTTAATGATATCACTTTTATCTTAAGCGAACCTCTATTTGTGTTACTGAATTGGTTTTTTAGTGTGATTGACACATAATTCATGTCAAATTATTTCAAGATCAATGCTAGACATATCTTCTAGTTTCCATGCAAAAAGGTTAGGGTTATCCCTTAAGAATTGAATGAGTGAAGCTCTTAACTTTTAGGTTAGCTTTGAACTAATTTTTATAGATTTGTCCACTCCTGGGTCTCCTATATAAAGTATTTCATAATCATCAGGGTTTATTTCCATGGTCTATCTTCCCACTAGGAGTGTCATCCCCCTATTTGAACAATTTTCGTTCTTTGATTGCTACTTCAGTATTGGGGGTAATGTACTTTTCATAGTGGCATTATAATAAATCGTCCCCTTGTCTTGCTCTCCCTTTATCTCTTTGATCCCCTTAACAGTAGGATACTTAATGAGTTGATGATATATGAAGGGGACTACTTTCATCTTGTGGATCCAAAGTCGACCTAAAATTGCACTATAGGATGTGGGGGTATTCAACACCACGAAATTTGTAAGAATGATGAATCCTTCCACAAAAACCGATAAACGTATGGTCCCTACTAATATGGTCGCACTACTATTGAAACCCACCAATGGCATCTACTATTGTATGATCTTTTTAGGATTTATCCTCATATCCATTAAGGTAGATAAATATAATAAATCTGAGGAGCTGTCATTATCTATAAGAATTATGTGCACCTCACAATGTACGATTTTGACAATGATGACCAAAGGATTGTCATGAAGTGGAAGGACCTCTCGTCCTTAGAAGATGATAGGATAGATCAACCCATAATGCTTCAGTTTATATACCAATTGGTTTATATCTCTAGCTTCACTGGCATACCTCTACCTAGAATTATTGGAATAATCCAACATGATTGGCCCACCGTGTATGGTGTGGATTATGCAAGCATCCCCTTGAGGAGGCTGATTGGGTATGTTTGCACCTCTAGGAGCCATATTTGGGGCTTAATGAGGCTAATTGAGGTTGTTGCTCCCCTAGTTTTCTTCCCACGGACCCCAAGTTCTATCAACTATATACCCCAAATATCCTTCCAAGAGTAAATATTCAATCTCCTATTTAAGGTGTCTATAATCTTTGGTCCAATGACCTGCATCCTTATATAACACTTAATACTTATGTCCTCTCTTTTAACTGGGATAGTCTTGGTTAAGGCTCTATTTACCACTCTTTTGTTGGACTTCATCACCCTCTCCACATCGACAAACGTTTGGGTCTCTTTATAGACCATATCTTGAGATTAGAAGGTGGTCTTAGTTAACTCAATGAACAGATCAATATCCCGTTTGATACCTTTGTGGAAAGCTTCAATGGCTATGTAATCAGGACATTGTGAAATCTCCATCTTTTCCATCTTGAACCTCCTCATATAGGCTTCAATGGTCTCCTCATCCTCTTGTATAACTAAGAAAAAATGGTGTGATTAATTCCTTATTGGCTTATTGCATGCATAATTGCTAACAAATGCCTTTACCAACGCATAAAAGCTTTTTATACTTTTGGGTGGTATCTCAATGAACCATTGTTGTGCCATTTTTTAGAAGGTGGCTGCGAACAATTTACAATACATGGCTTCTCTTTTGTCCTTAGGGAGGTTCACAATAGCCATGGCCATCTTGAAGTGAAGAACATGAGCCACAAGGTCTTTTGTCCCCTTATCGGGGGGAATTTAGGGATAGTAAATTTTAGTGGCAATGTCGTTAACTCAAGAGCATTCGAGAAAGGTGACGTAGACAACTGATTACACATAGTTTTGATGTCGTCATAAGGTCTTAACTTCTCATGTCTTTTAAACTGATCATCCATTTTGGCCCACATTTTCTCTTTCGTGTCTTTAAATTTTTGCTCAAAGGTACTACTTGGACAACCTGGTGACGTTGGAAATCATGTGGCAGCAGTACTCCCTAAACCTAAATGTGTTGGAAGTAAGTTTTGGAATGAAATTGAGGGTTGGAATTGTAGATTGATGTTGTTCTTTAACTCCATCTAGTCGTTACGGGTAAGAAGTACATGATGCATGTCCCATCCTAGGCTGGTGACTGTTTAATACAGGTGGATTAGAAGTATGGAATGAACTCTTAGCCTCCAAATATTCCTCCTACACCAACCTATATCTAAGTTTATTATTTTCTCTTTGAGATTTAGTAAAACTTGTTGCAGCTTAGTTATCTGTCTTTGAAGACTCTTCAACATGGCATTATTTTCAAGAGATATACTTTCAGAGCTATATTGAACTTTTGGACCGTGGAGTTGTCCTCATTGGTTTGGTTGTGTTGTGGCAGGATGAGGATTACCCATCTTCATTAACTAAGGGCCTAGTGAGACCCTGTTCATGGTCATCATGCGATGTCATGAGTGGCGAGAAGCGATGCATCTAGTCGTTAAGATCAAATTCTAAGGTTGGGTGAGTGAGGTTATTAGTTTACTCGGTATGTGATGATGGACTTGTCATTTTGAGTGAAGTGAATGTCTCTAAGACACGAGTTGCTTCTCCAGAGTATAAAATACAAAGTCTCAAATGCTAATAAAAACTAGAAATATTTAAAACTTCACGATGGACGCCAATTGTTTGGAGAGATTTTAGTATGTTAGGGTTTTATTGATTCTAGAGAGAAGTATAGAATGTTGATAATGATAAGAGTTAAAGAGATATTTATAGCATTTATTATACAAATATTGAGATTACATTGATATAGGCTCGATGTAAGCTGGTATTTACAAAAATTAACTCTGTATGGAATTAGGTCGTCGTCTTCAAGTTGCTTTATACGAGCTTCTTGAGGTCTTATACGAAACGGGGTGATCTAGGTCGTTTACACATAAACTTCTTAAATGACAGTGTTACCATTATCATACTAGCGAGGTATTTCAAGTCGCTAGGATCGCATATCTGCTACTTGAATAATGCCAAACAATTTTTATTATAAATTATTGTATTATAAAAATGATAATATATATATAATACAAATTTATTATCAAATTTGTTTTTATCATTACTATATATTTTTGAAAAAACTACGATATAAATATTTCTAAAATTTATAATAATAAAAATAACATTTCTCAATATTAATTCATACAAATCTTAATGTAAAATAAGTGTGTTATTTTTATTGTTATAAATTTTAAGAATATTATTTTTGATAATTTTTTAATATTAGTTTAATAATATGATTTTTTTATAAGTTTGAAAATTATTTTAAAAAACTAGTTTTCATATATCTATATACTTAAAATTATAAGTATATTGAAAAAAATTGAATAAAAACAAGGTAGTAATTGAAAGATATGTTTTAAGCAAAAGAAAATATTAATTTATCAATAATATTTTTTTAATAAAAATAATAAGAGGTTTGATAATAATGTAAGTTAAGATTAAATTTATGATTATTTTAATCTTTAAAATATATATATATATATATTTAAATATATATTTTAATTATTAAATATAAATACTCAATTTTTTATTCTACCTTACACCCTAAAAAATGTTTTTTTTCCTACACTAATAAATGACTTAATATACCACAATAAAATCGTTAAAGATATGAAAATAAAAAGGAAGACCCGTCATTGACGGGAAAAAAAACACACTTGAGAAACCCATCCAAAGTCCCAATCCTTTCGATAATTTCGATTCCGCTCACCCTAATTTATTTCTTTCCTTCGTCGACGTCGGTCAAAACTCTTCCCAGCTAAGCTTCATTTCTGCCATTCTCTATGACAATAGTCTCCACAGTCCACTCTCCCACTATATTGATTTGCCATTTCCTATCAATCTTTTCCTCTTCTGTAATATGTAAGATACCTCTGTTATCTTGTGATTCTCAAATTTGGGTTAGTAGATAATCGTTCAAATGATTTCTTCGTTGTGATCTGAAGATAGTTTTCGTGATTCTAGCAAATCAAAGAAAATCTCTCTCATTTTCGTTTAGTTTGTGGTTACATTTGGATCATTAAATTATAGTTTCAGATATTCTGTTTGGTTGCCTTTTAGCATTAGGTAATGTATGTAACTGGGATCTGCTGCATCATGAAGATTTTGATTTAATAGTTTCAGTTTTATTCTTTATGTTTAGAATACCCGTTCTTGTATGATATTGTGCTATCAGTTAGTTTAGTTATCTGATATGATGCTTTGTGAGTATCTGATCCATTCTAAAGTGTTATCATGAATTGCTCAATACATTTTAGTTTTTTCTTTTCTTTTCTGGATTTGTTGAATGATTAATAATTCGTGAATTTCTCATAACTTGAAGTTTCTCATCTTAATTTCCCTATTAATTTTCATTTTAAACAAAAATTAATTGTCAAAAACTTGGAATGCCGAGGTTAAAAAAAATAATAATACACATTCATGAAATAATTTAATTAAAAAATTAATAATCATAGTTAGTTATTATTGTAGTGTTGTAATTTATCTGAAAGCAAGGGATTGATAGTATTTTCTTCATCATAATGACATTAGTATTTCTATATAGTGTTTTTATTTACTTATATTTACATTGACTACTATCCTATAGTGTAGTGGTAAAGGTTTTATTCTTTTGTTAAACACAATCTATACTAAGATTAGAGTAGGTTTTAATTATGTTTATTTTTAATAAAATTCATTAATAATTTTTAATAATACTTAATATTAATTTATCAAAGGCCTGATTTTTAGTTATGGTCTAGAGAATCGCACTCTTTAGCAACGTCCAATCCCAGGGCATAATAAGATCTTGGAGCTTCAACATTTACCAACTATTTTTGTCGCTTATATTGTTTCTAATCAATTTATGCAATTGATCATCACTATGTATTGTTGCCAGGAGAATCAAGTCCTTTTGTTCATAAGCTCTCTTTAGTACTAGCTTTGTTTATAGATTGTTATTTTTCATACTAATCGATCCTTATTTATGGTCTTTGAGGTTTCTTTAGTAATAAAATTTTGGATTCAATGGCCAGTATAGCACCGCATTTTGCTGGGTACTATGGTCCTACCAATCCCTCATTACCAGAAACACCAAGTTCTCAGCCTAAGAAAAGTCATATACCTCTACCACTAGTTCCACCCGGTGATTCGAGGTTTCATACACCAAAGTTTCAGCAAGATCAGGTTCCTTCACCTTCTACCAAAATGTCAAATTTACTATCACCTGCCAATGGTATGAAAACTGGTAGCCCTACCCCTCATTTGAGCACTCCCCCCAGACCTCCTGTCTTTACTCCACCCGTTAGGCCCACTGCTATACCTTTTCGTGCCTCACCAGTAACTCCCCAGCTGATTCCTTTTTCATTTGGTTCATCTTTGCCGACATCCTCCCCTCCTCATTTTTCAAATGGATCATCTGAGTTGCATTACCAAGCTACCAATGTTATAAAGGATACACGGCACACTGGAGAAGTACCATATGTATTGTTCTTTACCAATAAGGTAATTTCCTTTTTCTCCTGCGTTCAAACATCAATTCCTACAATCAATTGTGTATTTTGGAAGATGGTAAAACATACACTTCTCCTGTATTTCACAATTCTCATAATCAGTATAAATGCACTCACATATACATTTGCATACTATGTTTTACACACAAAGTGATCTATGTTGTTTGGTTTCACATATACATTGTTTTCGTGCTTTTTTTAATGATTATGTTTGAAATCGTATGTATTTTTCCTTGAAATTTGGTCATTATTTTGAAGTCTTCTCCCATTGATTTATTATGTAGGTATTAAAACAGAAGAATCTAGCAAACATACCTAGTTTGGTTTTTGGAGCATTGATATCTTCTGGTAGGGAAATCTCACCTGGACCTCAAATTATACAATGTGATCCACACCGCTGCACTGGTTGTGGAGCTTATGAAAATGTCTATTGCAAAATCTTACTTGGCTCAGGCCAGTGGCAGTGTGCAATTTGTGGGAAACTGAACCAAAGTAAGGGAGAATATGTAGCTCCCAGTAGGGATGATCTGCGTAATTTTCCAGAGTTATCATCTACTATGGTTGACTATGTCCAAACTGGGAATAGAAGACCTCCCTTTATTCCAGTTTCTGATTCAAGAATGTCTACACCCATTGTTCTTGTCATAGATGAGTGTTTAGATGAGCCTCACCTCCGGCATTTACAGGATTCCTTGCATGCCTTTGTTGACTCACTTTCCCCAACAACAAGAATTGGGATCATCTTGTATGGTCGGATAGTATCAGTTTATGATTTCTTAGAGGAATCAACTGCATCTGCTGATGTGCTACCTGGTGATAAGTCTCCAACTCAGGAATCATTGAAGGGAATGATTTATGGAACTGGCTTATACTTTTTGCCAATGTATGCTTTATTTCCAGTAGCACATGTTGTATTCTCATCACTGAGGCCATACAAATTGAACATTCCAGAAGCTTCAAGAGATCGGTGCCTAGGTACAACAGTTAAGGTCACCCTTGCTATAATTAAAGGGCCATCAGAAGCGATGTCTCAAGGGGTAATCAAAAGGTTTGGAGGGCAATAACAAGATTATTATGTGTGTTGGTGGGCTTAATACTTTTGGCCCTGGATCTATTCCTCATTCCTTTAGTCATTCCAATTATCCTTACCTGGAAAAGATATCAATTAAATGGATGGAGAATCTGGGTCGAGAAGTTCAAGGACATGATACAGTTGTTGACATTCCATGTGCAGGGACTTGCCTTGTAAGAGTTCCTATTCTCCAGCCTCTTGTAAAAGCTTCTGGAGGTGTTTTAGTTCTTAATGACGACTTTGGAGAGGCCTTTGGTGTAAACTTGCAAAGAGCATCTACCAGGGCTACAGGTTCTCATGGTTTGTTAGAAATACTCTATTCTGATGATGTTCTTATAACACAAGTCGTGGGTCTTGGTGAAGAGGCCCATGTTGACACCCATGAAACATTCAAAAATGATACTTCTCTTTATATACAAATTCCTAGTGTTATGTATCGATTCACAGAATCTGAGTTGGCCTTTTAAAGGACCTGATTTTTGTACCCAAATTACATCGTTTACATCAGTTATCGAGGTTTTTAAGTTTTTGTTGCAAATTTCTGTATTATTTATTGTCAATTTAATTCAATAAAGCTGTAAAGGAGATATTTATGCCAACAAAGGGTTCTTTATTTATGTCATTAAAAAATCTTTATTCTTCCAAAAAAAATAAGAGAAGAGAAAAAGAAAGGGTTACTGTTCACATTTTCAAAAACAACAAAACATTTGATGAATCAGACTTTCAACTTTAAACGACCATAATTTTTGATTGGGGTTTCGTAACGATTATTATTATATATCAAATTGAAGCTCATATCGATTCACACAAGTTGTGTTGGCCTCGCAGAGGAACCTGATTTTCGTAACCAAATTCCATCATTTACATCACTTATCAAGGGTTTTAAATTTTTGTAGCAAATTTTCGTTTTACTTACTTTCGATTTTATTCAATAGAGTTGTAAACCAGATATTTGTGCCGACCAAGGATTCTTTATTTATGTGCTCAATAAATCTCTAATCTTCAAAAAAAATAAGAGAAGAGAAAAGGAAAGGAGCATCACATTTTAAAAAATAACAAAACATTTCATGAATCGGACATTCACCTTTAAACAACCATAACTTTTGACAGGGGTATCGTAACAACTATTATAATATATCAAATCGAAGCTCATATCGATTCACCCAAGTAGTGTTGGCTATGCCAAAGAACCTGATTTTTGTACCCAAATTCCACGACTATTATAACCATCAAATTGAAGCCTTTATTGATTCACACAATCTGAGTTGGCCTCGCACTGGACCTGATTTTCGTACCCAAATTCCATCATATAGATAACTTATTGAGAGTTTTAAGTTTTTGTCGCAAATTTCCTTTTTACTTACTGTCGATTTTATTCAATAAAGATGTAAAGGTGATATTGGTGCCGACAAAGGGTTCTTTATTTATATGGTCAATAAATCTCTATTCTTCCAAAAAAAATAAGTGATGAGAAAAAGAAAGGGGCTACTGTTCAAATTTTTAAAAACTACAAAACATTTGATAAATCAAACTTTCAACTTTAAACGACCATAACTTTTGACTGGGGTATCGTAACGACTTTTATAATATATAAAATAGAAGCTTATTGATTCACACAATCTGTATTGGGCTCACAAAGGAACCTGATTTCTATACCCAAATTCCATCGTTTACATCAGTTATCGAGGGTTTTAAGTTTTTGTCGCAATTTTTTGTTTTACTTACTTTCAATTTTATTAAATAGAGCTGTAAAGGAGATATTTGTGCCGACCAAGAGTTCTTTATTTATGTGGTCAATAAATCTCTATTCTTCCAAAAAAATAAGAGAAGATAAAAAAAGGGGCTACTGTTCACATTTTCCAAAATAACAAAATATTTGATGAATCACACCTTCAACTTTAAATGACCATAACTTTTGACTAGGGTATCATAACAACTATTATAATATATCAAATCTAAGCTCATATCGATTCACCCAATCAGTGTTGGGGTTGCAAAGGAACCTAATTTTTGTACCCAAATTCCATCGTTTACATCAGTTATCGAGGGTTTTAAGTTTTTATCGCAAATTTTTGTTTTACTTACTTTCAATTTTATTCAATAGAGCTGTAAAGGAGATATTTGTGCCGACCAAGAGTTATTTATTTATATGGTCAAGAAATCTCTATTCTTCCCAAAAAAATAAGAGAAGAGAAAAAGAAAGGGGCTATTGTTCACATTTTCAAAAATAACAAAACATTTGATGAATCAGACTTCCAACTTTAAACGACCATAAATTTTGACTGAGGTATCGTAACGACTATTATAATATATCAAATTGAAGCTCGTATCGATTCACACAATAAGTGTTGGCCTCGTTAAGGAACCTAATTTATGTTCCCAAATTCCATCGTTTACATCACTTATTGAGGGTTTTAGGTTTTTGTCGCAAATTTCTGTTTTACTTACTTTTGATTTTATTTAATAAAGCTATAAAAGAGATATTTGTGCCGACCTAGGGTTCTTTATTTATGTGGTCAATAAATCTCTATTCTTCCAATAAAGAATAAGAGAAGAGAAAAGGAAAGTAGCTATTGCTCATTTTTTCAAAAATAACAAAACATTTGATGAATGAGACTTCCAACTTTAAACGACTATAACTTTTGACTGGGGTATCATAACAACTATTACAATATATCAAATCGAAGCTCGTATCGATTCATATAATCAGTGTTTGCCTCGCTGAGGAACCTAATTTCTGTACCCAAATTCCATCGTATACATCACTTATCGAGAGTTTTAAGTTTTTGTCGCAAATTTCCATTTTACTTACTGTCGATTTTATTCAATAAAGCTGTAAAGGAGATATTGATGCCGACAAAGGGTTCTTTATTTATGTGGTCAATAAATCTCTATTCTTCCAATAAAGAATAAGAGAAGAGAAAAGGAAAGGAGTTACTGCTCATTTTTTCAAAAATAACAAAACATTTGATGAATCAGACTTCCAACTTTAAACGACTATAACTTTTGACTAGGGTATCATAACGACTATAACAATATATCTTTATCTATCTATTTATCTATAAATAGTTTAGTTCTCCCCATTTTTGAACCCAAATTCTATCCCTTATGCTACTTTTTGAAGTCTTATAATTTGGTCGCACCTTATTGCGTTATTTTCTGGTCTTGTTCTTTAGGGTTCCAATTCGATCATCTTAGCCTTGTTCTTAGCAATTCAATCTTTCTTATTCTTTTGAGTTCATGGGTTCCAAAATTGTTTGCATAGGGATCTGTATCATTTGGTATCCAAGCCTTGTATAACCAAAAAGGATATATATCTTCATATATTTATTTTTTAAATTTATATTTAATAAAATTTGCCATTTTATTGTTTTTTGCATTCTTAAGTTCCAAATAACAAAAAAAAGATAGAAAATATTTCCTAAAAGTCTTCAGTTTCCTTAAGATTTTGTTATCATTATTTTTGTCTTGGCATTTTATTTCGTACTTTTCTTTTAATTCACTGTATCTTTTTCTTGTTTTTTTTTCCGTGTTCAACCTAACTTTGTTCTTGAGTAAAAAACAATAGAACTTCTATAGTTCACAGTTTAAAAAAAAGAAGTTATTAATTGGGGTTGCAACTTTAAACTATTATAACTTTTAATTCGTACATCGAAACAAATATTCTAATATATCAAATCAATACCTATTACGATTCTTAAAAACACAAAAGAAACAATAGTTCAATTTTCCACGTTTTTGAACCCAAATTCTATTCCTTACGCTACTTTCTGACATTTTATAATTTGGTCGCACCTTATTGCGTTGTTTTATGTTCTTGTTCTTTAGGGTTCCAATTCGATCATATTAACAATGTTCTTAGCAATTCATTCTTTCTTATTCCTTTGAGTTTATGGGTTCCAAAATTGTTTGCACAAAGGATCTGTATTATTTGGTATCAACGCCTTTTATGTTCAAAATAGGATATCTATTTTCGTATATCCATTTTTTGAATTTTAGATTTTATAATATTTTCCATTTTATTGTTTTCTGCATTTTAAAGTCACAAATCACAAAAAAAGAAAGAAATATTTTCCCACAAGTCTTTTGTTTTCTTTAGATTTTGATGTCATTATTTTTGAATTTGTATTTCATTTCATACTTTTCTTTTAATTCACTGTATCATTTTCTTCTTCTTTGTTTCTGGTGTTCAACCTATCTTTGTTCTTGAATAAAAAATAACAGAACTTCTACAGTTCATAGTTTAAAAAAAAGAAGTTTTTAATTGGGGTTGCAACTTTAAACTCTTATAACTTTTAAGTCATACATCGAAACGACTATTATAATATATCAAATCTAAACTCATTCGATTCGTAAAAACATAAACGAAACAATAGTTCAGTTCTCCACGTTTTTGAACACAAATTCCATCGCTTACACTACTTTCCGACGTCTTATAATTTGGTCGTACCTTTTTGCGTTGTTTTCTATTCTTGTTCTTTAGGGTTCTAATTTGATCATCTTAATGATGTTCTTAGCAATTCAATCATTCTTATTCGTTCGAGGTCATGGCTTCCAAAATTGTTCCCATAAAGGATCTGTATCATTTGGTATCAAAGCCTTGGTTGCTCAAAATAGGATATCTATCTTCATATATCTATATTTTAAATTTTAAATTTAATAAGATTTGCCATTTTATTTCTTTCTCCATTCTTAAGTCATAAATCACAAAAAATGAAAGAAATATTTTCCTACAAGTCTTTTGTTTTCTTTAGATTTTGTTGTCATTATTTTCATGTTTGCATTTTATTTCGTAATTTTCTTTTAATTCACTGTATCATTTTCTTATTCATTGTTTTCGGTGTTCAACTTATCTTTGTTCTTGAATAAAAAAAAAGAATTTCTGCAGTTCCCAATTTAAAAAAGAAAAGATGTTATTAATTGGGGTTGCAACTTTACACTGTTATAACTTTTAACTCGTGTATCGAAATGACCCTATCATATATCAAATCGAAGCTCATTTGGATTCGTAAAGACACAAAAGAAGCAATAGTTTAGTTCTCCTCGTTTTTGAACCCAAATTCCATCACTTACACTACTTTCCGACGTCTTATAATTTGGTAGCACCTTATTGCGTTGTTTTTTGTTCTTGTTCTTTAGGGTTCCAATTTGATAATCTTAACCATGTTCTTAGCAATTCATTCTTTCTTATTCCTTTGAATTCATGGCTTCTAAAATTTTTCGCATAAAGGATCTGTATCATTTGGTATCAAAGCCTTGTATGCCCAGAATATGATATCTATCTTCATATATCTATTTTTTGAATTTTAGATTTAATAAAATTTACCATTTTATTGTTTTTTTGCATTCTTAAGTTCCTAATCACAAAAAAAGAAAGGAAATATTTCCTACAAGTCTTTTTTCTTCTTTAGATTTTGTTGTCATTATTTTCGTCTTGGATTGCATTTCATACTTTTCTTTTAATTCACCGTGTCTTTTTCTTGTTCTTTTATTTCCGTGTTCAACCTAAATTTGTTCTTGAGTAAAAAACAACAGAACTTCTGCAGTTCACAGTTAAAAAAAAGAAGTTATTAATTCGGGTTGTAACTTTAAACATTTATAACTTTTAACTCGTGTATCAAAATGAATATTATAATATATCAAATCGAAGCTCATTTCGATTCGTAAAAACACAAAAGAAGCAATAGTTTAGTTCTCCTCGTTTTTGAACCCAAATTCCTTCTCTTTTAGTACTTTCTAACATCTTATAATTTGGTCGCACCTTATTGTGTTGTTTTCTGTTCTTGTTCTTTAGGTTTCCAATTAAATCATCTTAACATTGTTCTTAGCAATTCAATCTTTCTTATTCCTTTGAGTTCATGGGTTCCAAAATTGTTTGCATAAAGGATCCGTATCATTTGGTATCAAAGCCTTGTTTTGCATGTTATTTCATACTTTTCTTTTAATTCATTGTATTTTTTCTTGATCTTTTTTTTTCCTTGTTTAACCTAATTTTGTTC
Organism: Hippophae gyantsensis; assembly: GCA_030763125.1. Classification (NCBI taxonomy): domain Eukaryota; kingdom Viridiplantae; phylum Streptophyta; class Magnoliopsida; order Rosales; family Elaeagnaceae; genus Hippophae; species Hippophae gyantsensis. The sequence goes on from CM061028.1 coordinate 55,243,788, forward strand.
TTGAGTAAAAAACAATAGAATTTCTGCAGTTAGCAGTTTAAAAAAAGAAGAAGATATAAATTGGGGTTACAACTTTAAACTATTATAACTTTTAAGTCGTACATTGAAACGACTATTATAACTTTGTTGTCAATATTTTCGTCTTCGTATTTCATTTTGTACTTTTCTTTTAATTCACATTATCTTTTTCTTGTTCTATTTTTTTCATTTCCACCTATATTTGTTCTTGAGTAAAAAACAACAGAACTTCTGCAGTTCGTAGTTTAAAGAAAAGAAGTTATTAATTGTTGTTACAATTTTTTATTGTTATAACTTTTAACCCGTGTATCGAAACGACTATTATAATATATCAAATCGAAGCATATTTCGATTCGTAAAAACACAAGAAAAGAAATAGTTTAGTTCCCCCCGTTTTTGAACCAAAATTCCATCACTTACACTACTTTCCAACGTCTTATAATTCGGTGGCACCTTTCTGCGTTGTTTTCAATTCTTGTTCTTTATGGTTCCAATTTGATCATCTTAACCATGTTCTTAGCAATTCAATCTTTCTTATTCCTTTGAGTTCATGCTTCCAAAATTGTTCGCATAAAGTATCCTTATCATTTGGTATCAAAGCCTTGGTTGCCCAAAATAGGATATCAATCTTCATATATCAATTTTTTGAATTTTAGATTTAATAAAATTTGCCATTTTATTGTTTTTTCAATTCTTAATATCCAAATCACAAAAAAAAAAAATATTTCCTACAAGTCTTTTGTTTTCTTTAGATTTTGTTGTCATTATTTTCGTCTTATCATTCATTTCATACTTTTGTTTTAATTCATTGTAACTTTTTTCTTGTTTTTTTTCCGTGTTCAACCTAACTTTGTCCTAGAGTAAAAAACAACAAAACTTCTACAGTTTGCAGTTAAAAAAAAGAAGTTATTAATTGGGGTTGCAACTTTAAACTATTATAACTTTTAACTCGTGTATCAAAACGAATACTATAATATATCAAATCAAAGCTCATTTGGATTCTTAAAAACACAAAAGAAGAAATAGTTTATTTCTCCCCGTTTTTGAACCCAAATTCCATCACTTACACTACTTTCCAACATCTTATAATTTGGTAGCACCTTATTGCATTGTTTTTTGTTCTTGTTCTTTAGGGTTCCAATTTTATCATCTTAACCATGTTCTAAGAAATTCATTCTTTCTAATTCCTTTGATTTCATGGCTTAAAAAATGTTCATATAAAGGATCTGTATCATTTGGTATCAAAGCCTTGTATGCTTAGAATAGGATATCTATCTTCATATATCTATTTTATGAATGTTAGATTTAAAACAATTTGCCATTTAATTGTTTTTGCCTTCTAAAGTTCCAAATTACAAAAAAGAAAGGAAATATTTTCTACAAGTCTTTTGTTTTCTTTAGATTTTGTTGTCATTATTTTCATCTTGGCATTTCATTTCATACTTTTCTTTTAATTCACTGTATCTTTTTCAAGGTCATCCTCCTTGACTTGAGTGCTCAAAGATCGCCTTATTACAAGTGCTTCCCCATCCATAGGTCCTATCTCCTCTTTACTAGCTTCCTCTACAGATGGCATCTCATCTTCTTCACTTTCATTATCGGTTCCCACCTCACCACTAGCTGAGGTGACCATTGCCTTCTTATTTTGAGATTATTTGTGTGAAAGTACGAAATGAAATGCCAAAACAAAAATAATGACAACAAAATCTAATGAAAACAAAAGACTTGTAAGAAATATTTTCTTTTTACAATTTGCAACTTAAGAATGCAAAAAACAATTAAATGGAAAATTTTAATAAATCTAAAATTCGAAATATATATATATATATATATATATATATATATATATATATATATATATATATATATATATATATATATATATATATATATATATGAAGATAGTTATCCTATTCTGGACATATAAGGCTTTGATACCAAATTATATAGATCCTCTATGCGAACAATTTTGGAAACAGTGAACTCAAAGGAATAAGAAAGAATCAATTGCTAAGAACGTGGTTAAGATGATCAAATATGAACCCTAAAGAACAAGAACAAAAAACAACGCAATAAGGTGCTACCAAATTACGTCGAAAAGTAGTGTAAGCGATGGAATATGGGTTCAAAAACGTGGAGAACTAATGTTGATATTTGTGTGAAAATTGCGTTTATTTGATTATTTAATCCACAAATGTCATTTCACGGGTATTTCGTGTTTAAAGTGCAATTTCAGGTAAAATCATAATTTTGGAGAAGTTTGGGACAAATTTCAATGAACCGGATTGAGTGCAAATAAAAAGAAAACAAAATATCAAAATTTGGAATTTCGCCGCCGGCGAAAACCTTACGGCGAAAACGTTGAAAATCATACAGGGAGCACGGATTTTGGCACAGCAATCTCGCCGCCTGCCAAGTAAATATCGCCGCCTGCCAAGTAAATCTCGCCGCCGGCCAAGTGAATCTCGTCGCCGGCCACAATAATCTAGCCACCGGCGAGATTGAGCGGAACCAAAATCGTAAGTTTTCCAGAAATCTCGCCGCGGCGGGAACAATTTCGCCACCGGCGAGTTTCGTCTGAAAACAGATTTTTTGGTTGTTTTGTTCCAAAATTTCCCCCCCAAACCCTAGATCTATATATATAATATGATGGAAAAAGAGGGGGACAGAGAGAGGGGAATTCAAAGACATTTTTGGAGGAGAGAAAGAAATTTTGGAGAAACTTGAAGGATCTTCACCATTGATGCTACCAAGTCTTCATCTTCTAGAGTTTTTCATCTCTTATCCTTAGTTTTTATATTCTGCAATTTATTCAGTTTTATTATTGATGGATTCAATTGAAATAATGGTTGTTCTTATTTCCGTTATGAACTAATTCATTTTTGCTAAGGCTATGATGTAGTTAAATCAAGGAAATCTGATTTCTTTTGTTATGGTTGTATGAATTCATTGTTTTCAAGTCGAGTATTTATTTCCATGCTTAATGCTTTTAAATTTCTGATCAAGATTTAGATGATTTGTTGCATTATATTGAGACCGAGAGGAGATGTGTAATGAATGCTTCTTGTGATAAATACCGTATGTTGAATGCGAGTGTGAGAACTAATGCATGATGTATGTGGTTATTCTAGAAATTCCATAAATCATAATTTGCTTGTTTGTGATTAAATCTTCATAGAAATATAGTTGGTTTTCATAGATAAGTAATTCTAATATAACTCGAGAGAGAGTATTAGGTAAATTTGGGTTTTTCAACCATCACTTTTAGCTTTGATTCTCATATAACATGACTTGAAATCGGATTGAATTGATTTAGCGAAATCAAATGCCTTAGCGTTTTTAATCATTTGTGAACAACATTAAATTTTGTTATTTGCGTTTAGCGTTAAGTTAATTTGGTTCTTAAACAATTTCAACAATTCGGTTTTCAAATAAAATTAGGATTAGTAAATTTCGGTACTTAGTAACGCCATTCCTTGTGGGTTCGATATCCGTACTTTTGTACACTTTATTACTTGAACGATTCATACACTTGCGAAAATAAGCATCACACACAATACCTCATATGTTTAGCCCTCGGATTGATCTCTCAAACCATCTTAGTTCCTAATCAAAGCAACCAAATCCAGGAATTCCAAACAGTTTGTAGAATTATCAAACAATTACATATGCTAATTTCTAGTGAGTATTTGAACTCACAGTTCCTACAATTTTACCCTTTGATTATAAATCTCCCATTGTGTGCTTAGTTCTTTTGGGAAAATTGTTGTTTTTCCAATAGTGTTGATCTATTGATTTTCCATGTACTTACTACTCTAATCTAGAGTCCTAAACACTTTGAGTCAGTTTCCTTTGTGCTTTAACAAGTGGGATATTATGAACTACCTTTTTGGTTGTTTGATAATTCTATAAATTGGTTGAAATTTCTGGATTTTCTTGCTTTGATTAGGAACTAATAGGGTTTTAGTGATTAGTCCGAGTGCTAAACACATGAGGTATTGAGTGAATTTACATTAGTTCTATTTTATTACACTAATCTCTTGTTGTGTAGAATTACAAAAATGTCTAACAGGAGTAGTCCCAAAGAAAGACTAGATATGATGTTCATAATGAGGGCATTGTAACCATCTTTTGAGAGGATGAACAACTTGATGGAGTTGATAGAGATCTAAGTAGTATGAAAATGAGGATACCACAATTCCAAGGAAAGAATAACCCAGAGTTGTATTTGGGGTGGGAGAAGAAGGTGGAGCACATTTTTGAATGCCACAACTACTCCACAAAGAAAAAGGTAAAACTCATTGTAATTGAGTTTTCCATCTAAGCATTGAATTCTTGGGATCAATTGGTCATTAGAAGGAGGAGAAACCGTGAAAGGCCCATAAATAATTGGGAGGACATGAAGGCCATCATTATGGAGAAACCATGGCTAGGTTTCTTAGTGGGTTGAATCCGGACATTTCTAACATTGTGGAGCTTCATCATTATATGGAGATGGAGGATATGGTCCACATGGAAATCAAGGTGGAAAGGCAATTAAAGAAACAGAGTTTTCGATCCCAACCATCAAGGTCTAGTCCCATTACTCCAAAACCAACCCCTACTACTCCTTGGAAGTCCAATGAGAAAAAAGATGAAGTAGTAGCTACATCCAAACTAAGATTTGAGCCTTACAAAGCCAAAGAGATGGGGGCAAGCAAGGACAAAGGTAAAATAGACACCCTAATTAATAATCATGACTTAAAGTGTTTTTGGTGTCTTGGTAATGGTCATATATCCTCTTAATGTCCAAATAATAAGGAAATGATCACCTTAGCTAGGGTGAGGTGGGAACCGATAATGAAAGTGAAGAAAATGAGATGTCATCTACAGAGGAAGCTAGTGAAGAGGAGACAGGACTCGTGGATGGGGATGCACTTGTAATAAGGAGGATGACCTTGAACAACAAAGAGATAACATCTTTCACACAAATTGTCATGTGAGCAACATAGTGTGTAGTGTTATCATAGATGGGGGAAGTTGCACCAATGTGGCTAGTACTACCTTAGTTGAGAAATTAAGGTTGCCTAAATTTGAACACCCTAAGCCTTACAAGTTGCAATGGTTAAATGATAATAGGGAAGTGAAGGTTAATAAGCAAGTATTAGTGAGCTTCTCCATTGGAAAGTACAAGGATGAGGTTATTTGTGATGTGCTACCCATGCAAGCCAAACACATCTTGCTTGGTAGGCCTTGGTAATATGATAGGAGGGTTACACATGACGGATATAGAAACAAGTATTTGTTTGTGAAGAATAGTAGAAACATCACACTTGTACCCCTTTCACCCAAGCAAGTCTTTGAAAATCAAGTGAAGGAAAAAGAAAAGAGGGAAAATGAACAAAAAGAGAAGAATGAAAAAGAAAAAAAGAGTGAAAGAAAAAAAAGAGTGACGAAAAAGGAGAGGAGATTGGGAAAATAAGAGAGAAACAAAATGTGAGTTTTTATGCTAAGACAAGTGAGGTCAAGAAGGTTTTTTATTCAGAACAGCCCATACTTGTAGTTTTGTACAAGGAGGCTAATTTTTCTATTAACTATCTTAACTAGTCTTTTCCTAGTGCCATTGTTTCTCTTTTGTAGGAATTTGAGGACGTGTTTCCTAAAGAGATTCCGGATGGGGTGCCACCAATTAGAGGGATTGAGCATCAAATTAACTTCATATCAGGATCGTCTCTTCCAAACCGACCTACCTATAGGACTAACTTTGAAGACACTAAGGAGATTCAAAGGTAGGTTAAAGAGTACCTGATCAAAGGTCAAGTCAGGGAGAGCCTAAGTCTATGTGATGTTCTCGTGCTACTCGTTCCCAAGAAGGATGGATCAAGTAGGATGTGTGTTGATTACTGAGCCATCAACAACATTACAATAAAATATCAACATCCTATCCCTAGACTAGATGATATGTTAGATGAGTTGCATGGTTCTTGCATTTTTTTCAAAAATTGGTGGTTTACCTTTTGTTTAGGGTGGTAATAAAAAGGAATTTGAAAAATTGGGAGGATTGTTTAACTTTTGTTGAATTTTCTTATAACCAGAGTGTACATTCAGCTACTAATCATTCTCCAATCAAAATTATTTATGGTTTCAATCCACTAACTCCTTTGAACTTATTACCTATACGTATTTCAGAGAAAACTAACTTAGATGGTGCTAGGAAGGCTGAAATGATGAAAAAGCTCCATGAACGCATTCATGAGAAAATTGAGAAGAGAAATAAGGATTATGCTTGTGGGGCCAACAAAGGGCGACGAAGAGTCATTTTTGAGCCTGGTGATTGGGTTTGGGTGCATATGAGGAAGGAACGGTTTCTTGAAAAAAGATGGTCCAAGTTGCAACCTCAGGGAGATGGACCCTTTCAAGTGATTAAGCGAATTAATGACAATGCCTACAAAATTGATCTTCCTGGTGAGTATAATGTCAGTATCTCTTTTATTGCTTCTGTTCTTTCTCCTTTTCATTATGCAAGTGAGAATTCGAGGATGACTCCTCTTGAAGAGAGGGGGAATGATGAAAATCATCGAGCTCTACAAATCCAAGTGGACCAATCACAAGGTCTAGGAGGGCACAACACGAATAGGCTTTAAATGAGCTCCTTCAAAAGTCCTTCTTTAGATGAGATCAAGGGCTATGATTTAGTAAAGCTTAGGGTTTGTTTGTATCCTATTAATAGCAGCTTAGCTACTGGAAAATACAATTTTGAATGAAATTTGAATTTTTAGATCATTTGAGAACTCGTTCATACTCTTTGTTCCTCTTTATGCAACTTATCAAGGGATTGGCAACCTTTGTGGTAATGTTTAGCATCTAAGAATTTGTAGTGAGTAATACTTGTTAAGGTGTCCTTTATGCTAGACTTATCAAGGAAATAGCACCTCTTTGTGGCGTCTTTTCCCCTCAGAAAAATGGGGAGTAATATCCATTGATTTGTGGAAAAACCCTTTGCTATATAATCTGAAATTAGTTAGGTCCTAACCTCTTGGTTCATATCAAGTTCCATATATATGCTTTATGACTTAAGTCTTTCCTTAAGGACTGGACTCATCTAAAAGTCAGAAAATTGACTCCTAAGAATCTAAACACACAATAGTTACACTTTATTTTAAGTTATGATAAGAGGAGAGCTCATCTTGTTACCTTTAAATACAAAGTTAGCTAGAAGTTGGGTCATGCTAACAGACATATAGATGAAGTAGCAAAGAATCATTCAACACATAGGAAACTACCAGTGAGGAAATTTTCCAACAATTCATATAAATCATAAGCGGACTCTGTTGTAAGGAATTTGATGTCAACACTTAGATATAGATCTTATAGTAAACACAAGAAGTACACGAGAATTTTTGAGTTGGGGAACAAAAACAAGGTCACTTAGTTTAAGAGTTCCACCCCATTCTTTCTTAAAAAAAGGGTTGAAGATAGATAAAAGAGAAGTAGAGTTTTACATAGCATTATTCGTCTTTTAAGCTATTTTATTCTAACCATTGCATTCTTCATCTTAGAAAGGTTGACTTCTGTAGGCCTTGTTTGGCTATGTATGTCCAAGAACACAAGCAACGAAGTCGAGTAGTGATCTGGTTATGTTTTCGAAAGCAAAGTGCTAAATTGGGATAAAGTAAAAAGAAAAATTATAGCGCGCAGAGCAAAGCATAAAGTCTTGGCTTGATTAGGACAAGTATAGTAGCCTTGCCATTTATTTCGAGCGAATCTAGCAAGCAACACTTGTTTCATTTAGTAAAGTTGCTTTCTTGTTTTACCATTCCTAAGGGCATTTTCTCAAGCTCCAATCAAAGAGTTTTAGTAAACCCTTAAGCTATATAGTTGTAGTGTATACTCCACGAGCCAATCGAATCCTAGGGTGGCACGCAGTCTAGTATAGTCAAAGGAACTCCCACCTAAAATTAGACTTTCTCTTTCACACTCCATAGGCCAATGCTCTAATCGGATTGGCTTATTAACCCTCTATGTTGTTGTGGATGGAGTCCTTATGACTTACCCTAAACTAGTCACTCTTGACACCTTCTGTGGAGCCCTGCCCTTGAAATGAATTGATCACTACTTTAGACATGCCTTTGTAATGGAGATTAAGGTGCTGATCAAGTTGATGTTCTCAAATATTCTCAAGACCCTATGCAAGGAATTGGCAGTCCAATGACGAGGGCAAAACTAAGAGGACGAAGGAAACTTTGCAAGGCTTGATCATGGAAGTGCAATACAAAGAGGCTGTCTTAGAAGAATCAAAAACTAAATTCAAAGATTCTAAAGCTTTACCAAGGATGGTTGTTTTAGCTAATTATGAGCTTTTTATGTTTAGTAATTTTATTTTAATTAATTGTGGGTTTTTATTTTAAGTCTCAGTCTTTTATTTTTAAGGATGGATTAGGCCCAATCCATAACTAAATATGCTCATTCCATCTAGGTTTTTCTTATTAATAAGAAGAGCTATGTAATGGAGGTAAGAATTAATAATCATTAATGAAAATAAAATTTTAGAAAGCTTCTTGCTTTGCCTTCTTGTGTTCTTGAATTTGACTTATCAAAGGGAGTGACCATCCTTTGTGACGTCTCAAGATTTGGGTTTTATAGACTTTTTTTCCTTCATAGGGTTCTAATCTGATCATCTTCATAATGTTCTTAGCAAATCAATCTTTTCAATTCCTTTGAGTTTGTGTGTTCCTAGGTTGTTCGCCTAAAGGGTCCTTATCATTTGGTATTAGAGCCTCAGTTGCTAAAAACAGGTTATCTATCTTTGTTTATTTTTATTTTAAATTTAGATTTCCAAAAAATGTCATCCTTTGATTGTTTTTCTACGTTCTTGAGTCACAAATCACAAAAAAAGAGAAGAGAAAGTTTGTCCTTTTAAGTCTTATGATTTCTTTCAATTTTGTTGTCGTTGTTTCGTAGTTTTTTTAATTCTTCTTATATTTTTCTTGATTCTTTATTTTCTATGTTGAATCATCTTTGTTCTTAAAAAAATGAAAAAAGAGAGGAGAAAAGGGTTGTTGTTCGCAATTTCAAAAAAATAATTAGAGTTGCAACATTAAACAGTCATAACTTTTGACTCTTGTAACGAAAAAACTATTATAATATATCAAAACGAAGCTCGTTTTGATTTGTATAACCAAAAATATTATCTTCCTATGTTCTGTAACATTTTTAACCCTAAATTCCAAAGTTTAGACCATTTATGGAGGGGTTAAATATTTTTCATAGTTTTTTGTGTTTTCGATTCTTGTTCATTAGGGGTTGCGAATGTTCTTGTGAATTTTAGATTTTAGTAAAAAGAAGAAGAAAAGGATAACATAGTAGTATATTGTTCAAGAATATAATTCTTGTTTTCTTGCTGAGTTTTCATATTCTTGTTAAAATTGGTTTTCATTTATTTTGTTCTTGTTGCCCAAGATTGATTTTTTTAAAAAAGGGAATCATAGTTGACCAATAGTCTTTTTTTAGAGTCTTCCTTGCTCAAGAGTCTTTCTATAAAGTCTTCCTTATTCAAGAGTCCTTCTTTAGAGTCCTTAGAGTATTTATTTAGAGTCCTATTTAGTCAAGAGTCTTTCTTTAGAGTCTTCCTTGGACTTTCTTTCTTTAGAGTCCTCTTTGGACTTTCCTTATGTCATACTTTGCTATTAAGTTTTTAGAATTCTAAATTTTGAGATTTTGACCAATAAAACGGTTACTTCTTCAAATTAATTGGATTCTTTGATTTTGTTAAGAACACAAAGGATGTTGGCGTGAGCTTTGAGTGGTTAAAAAAAGAAAAGAGCAAAAATAGTGTTAAAAAAAGGAGAGGCATAAATAGTGAAAAAAGAGACGTCGAAACAGTAAAAAAATGGAGAGGTCAAAATAGTGAAAAAAAAATAGTGATAACAATATGATTTGAGAGCAAACATGTGAGAGAGTGTGTGAGTTATCTCATATTTTTCTACAGTTTGAAAGCATGAGTAAGGAAGGAAGAGAACCACAAAATGTCGACTTAAAATTCCTTTTCAAGACTTTTAATGACCAATTTAAGATGCTAAATGCAAGGTTTGATGATTTGGAATCCTCTTCCGATTCTAAATTACATAAAAGAAGATAGAAAACATGAGATCTCAAGGAAGAAGATGCTGATTTCATAATAGAAGAGAGCAAGTTGTAAACGGGACAAAATGATCATGGTTGTACAAAAAATGGAGAAATCAAAAGTGCCAATTCATGTGATGAAGTGATACCACTAGTGAAGGATTGTTCTAATGTTGAAATGGAAGAACCTGTGCATAGAGATTTACTTGTCATAAAAAGAGTCCTGAATATACCGCCTAATGATAAAGAGGATGATAAGCACCATGATCATATTTTCCACACAAGATGCCATATGAAGGATAAAGTATATGCATTAATTATTTATAGTACGAGCTCCAGTAATGTTGCTAGTACCTTAATGGTAGAAAAATTAAATTTGAAGTGGCAAGAGCATTCCAAACTGTACAAGCTACCATGGTTAAATGACTGTGGAGCAATGGAGGTTAACATACAAGTATGGGTTCCTCTCTCAATTGGAATAATATGAACATGAGGTTCTTTGCGATGTGGCACCAATGTATACTGCTCACATATTTGGAGTGGGAGAAGAAGGTGGAGCACATTTTTGAATGCCATAACTACTCCACAGAGAAAAAAGTAAAACTCACTGTAATTGAGTTTTCCAACTAAGCATTGAATTGGTAGGATCAATTGGTCATTAGTAAGAGGAGAACCCGTGAAAGGCCCATAAATAATTGGGAGGACATGAAGGCCATCATGAGAAAGAGGTTTGTGCCTAGCTACTACTATAGAGAGTTACACCAACGCCTACAAAGATTGACTTAAGGATATAAATGCGTTGATAAGTACTACAAGGAAATGGAAGTGGCCACCATGGCTAGGTTTCTTAGTGGGTTGAATCCGAACATTTCCAATATTATGGAACTTCATCATTATGTGGAGATGGAGGACATGGTCCACATGGAAATCAAGGTGGATAGGCAATTAAATAAATAGATTTTTCAATCCCAACCATCAAGGTCTAGTCCTATTACTCCAAAACCAACCCCTACTACTCCTTGAAAGTCCAATGGGAAAAAAGATGAAGTAGTAGCTACATCCAAACTAAGATTTGAGCCTTACAAAGCCAAAGAGATGGGGGCTAGTAAGGCCAAAGGTAAAATAGACACCCCAATTAATAATCATGACTTAAAGTGTTTTTTGTGTCTTGGTAATGGTCATATATCCTCTTAATGTCCAAATAAGAAGAAAATGATCACCTTAGCTAGGGTGAAGTGGGAACCGATAATGAAAGTGAAGAAAATGAGATGTCATCTACAGAGGAAGCTAGTGAAGAGGAGATAGGACTTGTGGATGGGGATGCACTTGTAATAAAGAGGATGACCTTGAACAACAAAGAGATAACATCTTTCACATAAATTGTCATGTGAGCAACATAGTGTGTAGTGTTATCATAGATGGGGGAAGTTGCACCAATATGGCTAGTACTACCTTAGTTGAGAAATTAAGGTTGCCTAAATTTGAACACCCTAAGCCTTACAAGTTGCAATGGTTAAATGATAGTAGGGAAGTGAAGGTTAATAAGAAAGTATTAGTGAGCTTCTCCATTGGAAAGTACAAGGATGAGGTGATTTGTGATGTGGTACCCATGCAAGCCAAACACATCTTGCTTGGTAGGCCTTGGCAATATGATAGGAGGATTACACATGACAGATATAGAAACAAGTATTTGTTTGTGAAGAATAGTAGAAACATCACACTTGTACCCCTTTCACCCAAGCAAGTCTTTGAAAATCAAGTGAGGATGGATAGGGAAAAAGAAAAGATGGAAAATGGACAAAAAGAGAAGAATGAAAAAGAAAAAAAGAGTGAAAGAAAAAAAAGGGTGAAGAAAAAGGAGAGGAGAGTGGAAAAATAAGAGAGAAAAAAATGTGAGTTTTTATGCTAAGGTAAGTGAGGTCAAGGGAGGTTTTTATTCAAAATAGCCCATACTTGTAGTTTTGTACAAGGAGGCTAATTTTTCTATTAACGATCTTAACTAGTCTTTGCCTAGTGCCATTGTTTCTCTTTTTGCAGGATTTTGAGGACGTGTTCCCTAAAGAGATTCTGGATGGGGTGCCACCAATTAGAGGGATTGCGCATCAAATTGACTTCATACCGGGAGCGTCTCTTCCAAACCGATCTACCTATAGGACCAATGCTGAAGACACTAAGGAGATTGAAAGGTAGGTTAAAGAGTACTTGATCAAAGTCAAGTCAGAGAGAGCCTAAGTCTATGTGATGTTTCCGTGCTACTCGTTCCCAAGAAGGATGGATCAAGCAGGATGTGTGTTGATTGCTGAGCCATCAACAACATTACGATAAAATATCAACATTCTATCCCTAGACTAGATGATATGTTAGATGAGTTGCATGGTTCTTGCATTTTTTTCAAACATTGATGGTTTACCTTTTGTTTAGGGCAGTAATAAAAAGGAATTTGAAAAATTGGAAGGATTGTTTACCTTTTGCTGAATTTTCTTATAACCAGAGTGTACATTCAACTACTAATCATTCTCCAATCAAAATTATTTATGGCTTCAATCCACTAACTCCTTTGAACTTATTACCTATACCTATTTCAGAGAAAACTAACTTAGATGGTGCTAGGAAGGCTTAAATGATGAAGAAGCTCCATGAATGCATTCATGAGAAAATTGAGAAGAGAAATAAGGATTATGCTTGTAGGGCCAACAAAGGGCAACAAAGAGTCATTTTTGAGCCTGGTGATTGGGTTTGGGTGCATATGAGGAAGGAACAATTTCTTGAAAAAAGACGGTCCAAGTTGCAACCTCGGGGAGATGGACCCTTTCCAGTGATTGAGCGAATTATTAACAATGCCTACATAATTGATCTTCTTGGTGAGTATAATGCAATATCTCTTTTAATGCTTCTGTTCTTTCTCCTTTTCATTATGTAGGTGACAATTCGAGGATGACTCCTCTTGAAGAGAGGGGGAATGATGAAAATCATCGAGCTCTACAAATTCCAAGTGGACCAATCATAAGGTCTGGGAGGGCACAACACGAAGAGGCTTTAAATGAGCTCATTCAAGAGGTCATGCATAACCAAGGGGACCTAAATTATGAGTGCAAGGATTGGGACAATTATAGGATGAAAATTAGGGCAAAATTGGCAAAAGAAAACTAGGCACATTATTGTGCCATTTGGACTTTTTTGGTCAGCTTCATTTTCAGCCCTTAGATGGAAACAAAGGTTAAGATGTAATATTTCATAGGGATTCTTTTGTTCTCAACTGCTCCAATATTGCTCCATTTTTACTGTGCCATTTGGACTAATTTTGGGCATCTTTCTTTTCAGCCCTTAGATGAAATCAAGGGTTAAGATGTAATATTTTCATAGGATTCCTTTGTAGTCAGTTGCCCCATTTTTCTCCATGTTTTGGCCCATGTTTTCTTCTACCTTTTGTGCTTTTTGGCTATTTTTATTTTCAACCCTTGGATGAGATTAAGGGCTATGATTTAGTAGAGCTTAGAGTTTGTTTGTATCCTATTAATAGCAGCTTAGTTGTTGGAAAATACAATTTTGAATGAAATTTGAATTTTTAGATCATTTGAGAACTCATTCATACTCCTTGTTCCTCTTTATGCAACTTATCAAGGGATTGGCAACCTTTGTGGCATTGTTTAGCATCTAAGAATTTGTAGTGAATAATACTTGTTAAGGTGTCCTTTATGCTAGACTTATCAAGGAAATAACACCTCTTTATGGTGTTTTTTCCCCTCCGAAAAATGGTGAGCAATATCCATTGATTTGTGGAGAAACCCTTTGCTATATAATCTAAAATTAGTTAGGTCCTAACCTCTTGGTTCATATCAAGTTCCATAGATATGTTTTATGACTTAAGTCTTTTCTTAAGGACTTGACTCATCTAAAGGTCAGAAAATTGACTCCTAAGAATCTAAACACACAATAGTTACACTTTATTTTAAGTTACTAGAAGAGGAGAGCTCGTCTCGTTACCTTTAAAGACAAAGTTAGCTAAGAGTTGGGTCATGCTAACAGACAGATAGAAGAAATAGCAAAGAATCATTCAACACATAGGAAACTACCAGTGAGGAAATTGCCCAACAATTCATATAAATCAAAAGCGGACTCTATAGTAAGGAATTTGATGTCAACACTTAGATAGAGTTCTTGCAGTAAACACAAGAAGTACACGAGAATTTTTGAGTTGGGGTACAAAAGCAAGGTCACTTAGTTTAAGAGTTCCACTCCATTCTTTTTTCAAAAAAAAAAAAGGTTGAAGATAGATAAAAGAGAAGTAGAGTTTTAGATAGCATTATTCGTCTTTTAAGCTGTTTTTTTCTAACCATGGCATTCATCGAGGGCTTTCCGTCTGCATAGTAAAGGGTGTGTATTTAGAAAGGTTGACTTCTGTAGGCCTTGTTCGGCTATGTATGTCTAAGCACACAAGCAATGAAGTCGAGTAGTGATCTGGTTATGTTTTCGAAAGCAAAGTGCTAAATTGGGATCAAGTAAAAAGAAAAATTATAGTGCGTAGAGCAAAGCATAAAGTCTTGGCATGATTAGGACAAGCGTAGTAACCTTGTTGTTGCTTTCGAGCGAATCTACCAAGCAACACTTGTTTCATTTAGTAAAGTCGCTTTCTTGTTTTACCATTCCTAAGGGCATTTTCACAAGCTCCAATCAAAGAGTTTGGTAAACCCTTAAGCTATATAGTTGTAGTGTATACTCCATGAGCCAATCGAATCCTAGGGCGGTACGTGACGGGTAGAACCGACATCGCCGATCCTGCCTATAATTTGGTTTTATATTTATAAAACTCTCACAAGTGCATGAATCATTTCATAGAAAATGATAAGTATACTCCCAAGGTCGATCTAAGGAAGGAATGTATATGGTTTTTAATTTATTATTCAAACTTTTAAAAATGAAATTAAATCCTAAACATCCTGTCACGATATTTTGGTTTTTGGAGAGCAAGCGCTCGTGGGACCGGGCGCTGATGGGCATGTTGTGTGCGTTGGCTGGCGCGACTGGGCAGCTGCGTGTGCGATTTCCTCCTTTTTTACCCATTTTGTCCAATTTTTCCATATTTGTTGACTTTTCCTCTTTTATTTTATGAATATATTTGTGATGTATTGCCTCCAATATTACTCTTTGAGTCTTTAAGTTACATTTTTAAGTGAAAATACCTAAAAAACAATAAAAATACCCGTATTTCCGAAAAGATAGATTTATATAAATATATGATAAAATCATATAAATATATATATTTTTAATCAATTAACGTGCATAAAATCATGGTAATTTTAATAGTTTTTAAGCACTCATCACAACCCCCAACCAGCTTCTTGCTAGTCCCTTAGCAAGAGAAGCAATAAAAACTAAAAAATAAACTATCCTAAATCACTTTCGTGGATTGACACGGTTGCATTTAGCCTATGCAACAAGCCTTTAAACCCCTAGGTTGCCCTAGTGGACGAGTTTGAGTCTCGTGAGGGTTTTCAGTAATGATACCCATAAACATTGAACTAAATGTAAAAATTAAAAGAAATAATAAAAACAATCAACTTAAAAATTAAATTACAACAAAATCAAAAATTAACTTTTAAGAATAAAAGAAAACAACATATCACAAAAATGTCTCATACTTTTTAATCTCCTTTAAGATCATAATTAAAATCTCAAGCATAAGTTATTTTAATCTCTTTAAACAATCATGATTTATTATAATAATTAGTCGAAAATCATTTTCATATTTCATATAAAAAATGTATCAATTTAATTTCACCCAATTTCAGTGTCATGAATCCGAATTTGCTTCGACTCTATTCCTCACAACTGAATACTCTCAAAACACTGAATCCTATGGGTTCAAACACTCATACTAATTTATATGCGAAAGAGTTGATGTATAGAAATGAACCAATATGTTCGCATATGTATAAAGAATAAAGGCTGAAAGTGTTATTTTGACGTTGATCTCATGGAAGGAATCAAATGTATAAATTATAAAGATATCATATATAAAAATTATTTTCATGCATAAATCAAACTCATTAAGAAAAAATTTCAAGATATATTCCTTTTACAAATGAAGAAAGTGCAATGACTTTTTAGGGAATTACTTTCTATATCTTTCTTTTGTAATTAGCCTTTACTCACAACTTTGTAGGCAATGTGGGTCATAGTATGTAGATTATACTATATATTCTTTATCTCTCTATATTTTTCTGAAGATATTTTTCAATATATATCATTTTTTAGAGAGTCAACCCATGTACAGATTGTACATTTTTTTAGGATTTTGGGTAATGCGGGTCATAGTATGTAGATTATACTATATATTCTTTCTCTCTATATTTTTCTGAAGATACTTTTCAATATATATCATTTTTTTAGAGAGTCAACCCATGTACAGATTGTACATTTTTTTTAGGATTTTGGTGAGTGGTTAATTTTGTGGCTTTTCTGTTTGATTTGGTTTAGGTAACCCCAGATATATCTCTTTTTTTTTGTAGTAGTCATGCATGAATGAGATAAAAGCATATACTATCAATTTCTACTCAAATCATTTAATCTAAGCAAAAAAAATAATAAAAAATATATGACACTCTACTAAGATGAGAAAAAATTCATACATTCAATGCTAATACCTATAGAGATCATCTAAAAATTTGAAGAAATAAGAAATGTGTTTGGAGTAGAAAAAATATATATTTCACTCTGAATAAAGGAAATTAGACTCAAATTATATCTCACAAAGGTAGTCTCTACTAAAACAAATTCATAAACACCGATTTTGGGTTTAATATAATTTTCACATCTTATCAAGAAATACTAGTTATGACAAAAACTAACTAATTATCAAAAACAATTACAAAATATTTCATGATATGTTTTCAAAAATTAATTTAACAGTACAAAAGACTTAACTATTTACTTAAATTTGATTTAAAGAAATCATAAATTTTTGTGAGATTTTTTTTTAAATTGTTAAATATTTTTTTTTAAATTAAGCATGGTAACTTTTCACCACCCCTAACCTAGAACTTACATTGTCCTCAATGTAACAACTATAAATTAAAGATAAAGAGAAAAGAGAGGAAATATTACTTATTTCTTGAGAATATTGCATGTAGTGATGGAGAAATGCAGGTGCATCCATCATGTTCATTAAAGTGCACACAAACAGATCGCTGTGAACTTATAACATCTCCACAAAAAAATTTTAGTTTTAATAATTTTTAAAATTATTTAAATGTAATTAAACTAAAATAAACATAGAAATGAAATGAATAAAACAAATAAAAGGAAATTACCTAAAATGATGGGTTGCCTCCCATCCAGCGCTTAGTTTAACGTCTTAGCAAGACGTAACTTGGGGATTTCATTTTAAGTAAACTCAATGTCCCCTCATCAATGAGTCAATCAAACCTACAAGTAAGACAAGATTGTCTACCTATACTTTTTTAGTCATGTCCTATGGATTTTCAAATTTTTTTGTACTTAAAACTAGGGGCATGCTTGTAGGTTTTAGATAATCCACGTCTAGGTACAAATCAAATAATTAAAGGCATCAAAACATAATTGTACCTAGATCAAACAAAACAACTAACTCCTTAGATTGTAATTAAAACTTTAAAATTTTGGAGATAGTTTCAGAATTTTTTTGTTTTTTGTTTTTGTTTTTAAGTATAATATCTAAGTTAAAATAACATAATCAGTATTAACCAAGAGTGCTCCCAGGAAAGAATGGTGGGGCAAAGGCTCCTTAAAAACCATCCTCCTAGACAGAGCAATGTTCCGAGGAAAGACTAGTGGCACAAAGGCTTCCAAGAACTAGTCTTTTAGACATAACTCTCTTAGATCTTTACTTTTCATGCTATTAAAATTAAGTTAAGTTAAGTTAAAATTTAAGTTAATTAAGTTAATAAAAAGGTAGGTTAATTAAGTTAATGAAAATATAAGTTAATTAAGTTAGTAAATTACATTAATATAAGTTAGTAAATGAAGTTACTAAGAACCTAAGTTAATTAACTTAAACAAAAATTTAGTAAAAACTTAAGTTAATTAAGTTAAATGAAAATTAAGATAAAAAAAATAGAAAAAAAGTTAAATTAAAAATTTAGCCAAAAATAAAAAAAAATTAAAACAATTTGAAAAAGGTAAAAGAAAAATAAAATAAATAAATAAAAAGGAGAAAAAAAATTAAATTAAAAATTCAAACAAAAAAATAATTGAAGATAAATAAAAAATAAAAAAATTTATTTTTTAAATAAAATAAATTTTTTTATTTTTTTATAATTTTTTTATTTAAAATTTATTTAAGTTTTTTTTACTTCAAATTTCAAAATTCAAAATTATTTTATTATTCACGCTATAATTTTTTTATGAAATTTAAAATTTTAATTTTTTTATTTATTATGAAATTTGAAATTTGAATTTTTTTTATTATTCATGAATGCTAAGTTTATTTATTTTTTTGATTTTTTATGAAAAACAATTTAATTTTAATTTGTTTTTTTACTTTTCACAAACAACAAATTTTATTTATTTATTTTTAAATAAAAAAATCATAATTATTTACAACACAAAAAGTTTTTAAAATTTTGATAAATAATTTAAAAACGCTATTTATTCGCCGGCAACGGCGCTAAAAACTTGACGTGTAGAACCTACATCGTCGATCGTGTCGATAATTTGGTTTTATATTTATAAAACTCTCACAAGTGCATGATCGGGGTAGAACCGACATCGCCGATCCTACCCGTTACTTTGGTTTTATCTATTTATAAAACTCTCGCAAGTGCACGAATCATTTCGTAGAAAATGATAAGTATACTCCCAAGGTCGATCTAAGGAAGGAATGTATGTGGTTTTTAATTTATTATTCAAACTTTTAAAAACGAAATTAAATCCTAAACATCCTGTCACGATATTTTGGGGTTTTGTGTTTTTAATCTAATTACATAAAAATAAACATAGATTCAATAAACATTTATGCAAATTTTATCATTTATAATGGTGGAGTATTTATGGATATAATAATTAAGTTAATTATGCTTGCTCATATTATTTAGGTTATTAAAGATATGAATTGATATTTATTGATTCTCTCTTTTTTATATGAATACCACCTTTGGTGGGGTTAGATATTCTTTGTTAACTAAACAAATCAATTAACACCTATGGGTGGGGTTGATAACTAATTTGGTTAATTAAATTAATTCCTTTTTCTAAGAGATTGAAAATGAACCATTTAAATGCCACCTTTGGTGGGTTAGACAGCGATTTAAACTTTATTCAAGGTGTCCAAATTAAACCTAAGAATTTAGTTATCCGAGTACTAACTTTCAAGTTTTAAAACCACTACTGAAAACATGTTGTCAATACATTTTCAGATAATAATTCTTATAAAAACTTTTGAAATAGAGCTTCACTCTAACTACCGGGCGATTGTACCAACAAATAAAAGAGCACCACTCTAAATTAGACCGGATAACTAAACCTTAAAATCTAATTTTCAGATTTAAGTTTGTAATGAAAAATAATATATTTCTCTCTAACATTCTTAATATAAAATCTTGAATAAAAATAAAATCAATTCATTTTAGAGATTTTTACCTATTTAATATTTCGCATGCATAACTACGTTATTATTACATCATGTTTATAAACAGCCAGCAGAGTTAAATTTAATCACAGACAAATTAAATATAACATGTAAGAATAAAGCATAAAAAATAACTGTAAAGAAAATAAAATCCTTATAGAACTTCGATGCTATTCCCGTTGCTGGAAAACCTCCAAGCGGAATTTGCACTCCCATTTATTGAATCAAAAGCTAATATATTACAAAAACATAACTAGTTCTTCCCAAAAAGGGAAGAACTCTAAAACTAAGAGAAATTAACTAAAAACTAAGAAAAACTAAAAAAACCTAAAAATCTAAGAAAAGAGAGAGAAAGAAGAGAGAAGTGTGTTTTGAAGTGAAGGGAAGAGGGGTATATATAGGTGAGGATGGAGAGAAAAAATGAGTGAAAAAATGTGAAAACGTGTAGTGCAAATGCTGAGGTCATTGATGACGTCAGCATGACGTCATGGGGCGGCTGCACGTGAAAAATGGGACGAAATGGGCGTCGGCGCGCGTGGAGGGCGGTAGGCGCGCAGGGCGCGCCCGATGGCGCGGCCGCGCGCGAGCAGTGAGATGCGCGCGGACGTGGGGCATGCTACGCGCGGCCGGGCCGCGCGGGTTTAAGCCGGCGCGCGCCGGCCTCGGCGGCCATGTGTATGGCGGCGCGATTTTCTCCTTTTTGACATTTTTGACCTTTTTGACCCATTTTATTCAATTTTTCCATATTTATTGACCTTTCCCCATTTATTTATTAATATATTTGTGATGTATTACTTCCAGTATTCCTCTTTGAGTCTTTAAGTTACGTTTTTAAGCCAAAATACCTGAAAAACAATAAAAATACCCGTGATTCCGAAAAGACAAATATATATAAATATATGATAAAACATATAAATATATATATATATATATATATATTAATCAATTAATGTGCATAAAATCATGGTTATTTTAGTGCTTTTTGAGCACTCATCACAACCCCCAACCAGCTTCTTGCTAGTCCCTTAGCAAGAGAAGTGATAAAAACTAAAAATTAAACTATCCTAAATCACTTCCGTAGATTGACACGGTTGCATTTAGCCTATGCAACAAGCCTTTAAACCCCTAGGTTGCCCTAGTGGACGAGTTTGAGTCTCGTGAGGGTTTTCAGTAATGATACCCACAAACATTAAACTAAATGTAAAAATTAAAAGAAATAATAACAACAATCAACTTAAAAACTAAAATTACAACAAAATCAAAAATTAACGTTTAAGAATAAAAGAAAACAACATATCACAAAAATGTCTCATACTCTTTAATCTCCTTTAAGATCATAATTAAAATCTCAAGCATAAGTTATTTTAATCTTTTTAAACAATCATGATTTATTATAATAATTAGTCGGAAATCATTTTCATATTTCATATCAAAAATGTATCAATTTAATTTCACCCAATTTCAGTGTCATAAATCTGAATTCGCTTCGACTCTATTCTTCACAAGTCAATACTCTCAAAACACTGAATCCTATGGGTTCAAACACTCATACTAATTTATATGCGAAAGAGTTGATGTATAGAAATGAACTAATATGTTCGCATATGTATAAAGAAGAAAGGCTCAAAGTGCTATTTTGACGTTGATCTCATGGAAGGAATCAAATGTATAAATTATAAAGATATCATATATAAAAATTATTTTCATGCATAAATCAAACTCATTAAGAAAAAATTTCAAGATATATGCCTTTTACAAATGAAGAAAGTGCAATGACTTTTTAGGGAATTATTTCCTATATCTTTCTTTTGTAATTAGCCTTTACTCACAACTTTGTAGGCAATGTGGGTCATAGTATGTAGATTATACTATATATTCTTTCTCTCTATATTTTTCTGAAGATATTTTTCAATATATATCATTTTTTAAGAGAGTCAACCCATGTACAGATTGTACATTTTTTTTTAGTATTTTGGTGAGTGGTTAATTTTGTGGCTTTTTTGTTTGATCTTGGTTTAGGTAACCCCAGATATGTCTCTTTTTTTTTGTAACAGTCATGCACGAATGAGATAAAAGCATATACTATCAATTTCTACTCAAATCATTTAATCTAAGCAAAAATAATAATAAAAAATATATGATACTCTATTAAGATGAGAAAAAAATTCATACATTCAATATTAATGCCTATAGAGATCATCTAAGAATTTGAAGAAATAAGAAATGTGTTTGGAGTAGAAAAAATATATATTTCACTCTGAATAAGGGAAATTAGGCTCAAATTATATCTCACAAAGGTAGTCTCCACTAAAACAAATTCATAAATACCGATTTTGGGTTTAATATAATTTCTACATCTTATCAAGAAATACTAGTTATGACAAAAATTAACTAATTATCAAAAATAATTACATAATATTTCATGATATGTTTTCAAAAATTAATCTAACAGTACAAAAGACTTAACTATTTATTTAAATTTGATCTAAAGAAATGATAAATTTTTGGGAGAACTTTTTTTTTTTTAATTCCAAAATTACTAAATCACACAAAACAAAAATAAAACCAAACACAAAAAATGAAGATGTGAACATAAAAAAGAAACAATTAATAATTTTTTTTTCATTTTTAAAATTGTAAATCTTTTTTTTTTTTCTAATTAAGCATGGTAACTTTTCACCACCCCCAACCTAGAACTTACATTGTCCTCAATGTAACAACTGTAAATTAAAGATAAAGAGAAAAGAGAAGAAAGATTACCTATTTCTTGAGAATGTGTAAGTAGTAATGGAGAAATGCAGGTACATTCATCATATTAATCATTAAAGTGTATACAGACAGATTGTTGTGAACTTCTAACAACTCAACAAATATTTTTAGTTTTAACAATTTAAAAATTATTCACATATAATTAAACTAAAATAAACAATAAAATTAAGTATATAAAACAAATAACAAAAAATTACCTAAAATGATGGGTTGCCTCCCATCCAGCGCTTAGTTTAACGTCTTAGCAAGACGTAACTTGGGGATTGCTTTTTAAGTAAACTCAATGTCCCCTCATCATTGAGTCAATCAAACCAACAAGTAAGACAAGATTGTCTACCTATACTTTTTCAGTCATGTCCTATGGATTTGTAAATTTTTCTGTACTTAAAACTAGGAACATGCTTGTGAGTTTTAGATAATCCATGTCTAGGTACAAATCAAATAATTAAAGGCATCAAAACACAATTGTACCTAGATCAAACAAAACAACTAACTCCTTAGATTGTAATTAAAGCTTTAAAATTTTGGAGATAGTTTCAGAATTTTTTTTTTTAATTTTTTTAAGTTAAAAT
Source organism: Hippophae gyantsensis (assembly GCA_030763125.1). NCBI lineage: Eukaryota > Viridiplantae > Streptophyta > Magnoliopsida > Rosales > Elaeagnaceae > Hippophae > Hippophae gyantsensis. The sequence goes on from CM061028.1 coordinate 55,266,852, forward strand.
AACATAATCAGTATTAACCAAGAGTGCTCCCAGGAAAGAATGGTGGGGCAAAGGCTCCTTAAAAACCATCCTCCTAGACAGAGCAACGTTCCCAGGAAACACTAGTGGCACAAAGGCTTCCAGGAACTAGTCTCCTAGACAAAACTCCCTTAGATCTTTACTTTTCATGCTATTAAAATTAAGTTAATTAAGTTAAGTTAAAATTTAAGTTAATTAAGTTAATAAAAAGGTAGGTTAATTAAGTTAATGAAAATCTAAGTTAATTAAGTTAGTAAATTAAATTAATATAAGTTAGTAAATTAAGTTACTAAAAACCTAAGTTAATTAACTTAAACGAAAATTAAAAAAAAAAGTAGTTAAAAAAAAATTTGAAAAAAAAATAAAATAAAATAAAAAGAGAAAAAATAAAAATTAAGCCAAAAAAAAAAATAAAAAAAATAAATTGAAAAAAAATAATTGAAAAAGGTAAAAGAAAAAAAAAAGAAAAGTATGTGATGTATATTTTGACCTTTTTGACATTTTTGACCTTTTTGACCCATTTTATCCAATTTTTCCATATTTATTGACCTTTCCCCATTTATTTATTAATATATTTGTGATGTATTGCTTCCAGTATTCCTATTTGAGTCTTTAAGTTACGTTTTTAAGCCAAAATACCTGAAAAACAATAAAAATACCCGTGATTCCGAAAAAGACAAATATATATAAATATATGATAAAACATATAAATATATATATATATTAATCAATTAATGTGCATAAAATCATGGTTATTTTAGTGCTTTTTGAGCACTCATGAGTGCACGAATCATTTCGTAGAAAATGATAAGTATACTCCCAAGGTCGATCTAAGGAAGGAAAGTATGTGATTTTTAATTTATTATTTAAACTTTTAAAAACAAAATTAAATCCTAAACATCCTGTCACAATATTTTGGTTTTTGTGTTTCTAATCTAATAACATAAAAATAAAGCATAGATACAGATTCAATAAATATTTATGCAAGTTTTATCATTTATAATAGTGGAGTATTTATGGATATAATAACTAAGTTAATTATGCTTGCTCATATTATTTAGGCTATTAAAGATATGCATTGATATTTATTGATTATCTCATTTTTATATGAATACCACCTTTTGTGGGGTTAGATATTCTTTGTTAACTAAACAAATCAATTAATACCTATGAGTGGGGTTGATAACTAATTTGGTTAATTAAATTAATTCCTCTTTCTAAGAGATTGAAAATGAACCATGTAAATGCCACCTTTGGTGGGGTTTGACAGTTTAAATTTTATTCAAGATGTCTAAATTAAACCTAAGAATTTAATTATTCGAGTACTAACTTTCAAGTTTTAAAACCACTACTAAAAACATGTTGTCAATACATTTTCAGTTAATAATTCTTATAAAAACTTTTGAAATAGAGCTTCACTCTAACTACCGGGCGATTGTACCAACAAATAAAAGAGCACTACTCTAAATCAGACAAGATAACTAAACCTTAAAATCTAATTTTCAGATTTAAGTTTGTAATGAAAAATAATATATGTCTCTCTAACATTCTTAATATAAAATCTTGAATAAAAATAAAATAAATTCATTTTAATGATTTTTACCTATTTAATATTTCGCAAGCATAACAACGTTATTATTATATCATGTTTACAAATAGCCAGTAAAGTTAAATTTAATCACAGATAAATTAAATATAACATGTAAGAATAAAGCATAAAAAATAACTATAAAGAAAATAAAATCCTTACAGTACTTTGATGTTATTCCTATTGCTTGAAAACCTCCAAACGGAATTTGCACTCCCATTTATTGAATCAAAAAGCAAATAAATTACAAAAACATAATTAGTTCTTCTCAAAAAGAGAAGAACTCTAAACCTAAGAAAAACTAACTAAGAAAAGCTAAAAACTAAGAAAAACTAAAAAACTAAGAAATGGAGAGAAAGAAAGAGAAGAGAGATGTGTTTTTAGGTGTGGTATGTTATGAAGAGAATTGGAGTATTTATAGGTGAGGAAAGGAAGAAAAAGTGGGTGAAAAAATGATTAAAAATAGTGGAAATGCGGAGTAGTGAATGATGACATCATTGATGATGTCATGATAACGTGGGGGGCGGCGCTCTATGTTGTTGTGGACGGAGTCTTTATGACTTACCCTAAACTAGTCACTCTTGACATCTTCTGTGGAGCCCTCCCTTTGAAATGAATTGATCACTACTTTAGACATGCCTTTGTAATGGAGATTAAGGTGCTGATCAAGTTGATGTTCTCAAATATTCTCAAGATCCTTTGCAAGGAATTGACAGTCCAATGACGAGGGCAAAGACTAAGAGGATGAAGGAAACTTTGCAAGGCTTGATCATAGAAGTGCAATACAAAGAGGCTATGTTAGAAAAATCAAAAACTAAATTCAAAGATTCTAAAGCTTTACCAAGGATGGTTGTTTTAGCTAATTATGAGCTTTTTATGTTTAGTAATTTTATTTTAATTAATTGTGGGTTTTTATTTTAAGTCTTAGTCTTTTATTTTTAAGGTTGGATTAGGCCCAATCCATAACTAAATATGCTCATTCCATCTAGGTTTTTCTTATTAATAAGAAGAGCTATGTAATGGAGGCAAGAATGAATATTTATTAATGAAAATAAAATTTTAGAAAGCTTCTTGCTTTGCCTTCTTGTGTTCTTGAATTTGACTTATCAAAGGGAGTGATCATCCTTTGTGACGTCTCAAGAGTTGGGTTTTATGGACTTTGTTTCCTTCATAGGGTTCTAATATGATCATCTTCAACATGTTATTAGCAAATCAATCTTTTCAATTCCTTTGAGTTCGTGGGTTCCTAGGTTGTTCGCCTAAAGGGTCCTTATCATTTGATATTAGAGCCTCAGTTGCTGAAAACAAGTTATCTATCTTTGTTTATTTTTATTTTAAATTTAGATTTCCAAAAAATGTCATCCTTTGATTGTTTTTCTACGTTTTTGAGTCACAAATCACAAAAAAGAGAAGAGAAAGTTTGTCCTTTTAAGTCTTATGCTTTCTTTCAATTTTGTTGTTGTTGTTTCGTAGTTTTTTTAAATTCTTCTTATATTTTTCTTGATTCTTTATTTTCTATGTTCAATCATCTTTGTTCTTAAAAAAATGAAAAAAGAGAGGAGAAAAGGGTTGTTGTTCGCAATTTCAAAAAAATAATTAGAGTTGCAACATTAAACAGTCATAACTTTTGACTCTTGTAACGAGAAAACTATTATAATATATCAAAACGAAGCTCGTTTTGATTCGTATAACCAAAAATATTATCTGCCTGTGTTCCGTAACGCTTTTAACCCTAAATTCCAAAGTTTAGACCATTTATGAAGGGGTTAAAGATTTTTCATAGTTTTTTTATTTTCGATTCTTGTTCATTAGGGGTTGCGAATTTTTTTGTGAATTTTCGATTTTAGTAAAAAGAGAAAAAAAAAGAAGAAGAAAAGGATAACATAGTAGTAGATTGTTCAAGAATCTAATTCTTGTTTTCTTGCTGAGTTTTCCGATTCTTGTTGAAATTAGTTTTCATTTATTTTGTTCTTGTTGCCCAAGATTGATTTTTTTAAAAAGGGAATCATAGTTGACCGATAGTCTTTTTTTTAGAGTCTTCCTTGCCTTTCTATAAAGTCCTCCTTATTCAAGAGTCTTTCTTTAGAGTCCTTTTTAGTGAAGAGTCTGTCTTTAGAGTCCTCTTTGGTCAAGAGTCTTTCTTTAGAGTCCTATTTAGTCAAGAGTCTTTCTTTAGAGTCTTCCTTGGGCTTTCTTTCTTTAGAGTCCTCTTTGGACTTTCCTTATGTCATACTTTGCTATTAAGTTTTTAGAATTCTAAATTTTGAGATTTTGACCAATAAAACGGTTACTTCTTCAAATTAATTGGATTCTTTGATTTTGTTAAGAACACAAAGGATGTTGGCGTGAGCTTTGAGTGGTTAAAAAAAAAGAAAAGAGCAAAAAAAGTGTTAAAAAAGGAGAGGCATAAATAGTGAAAAAAAGAGACGTCGAAACAACACAAAAAAAGAGGTCAAAATAGTGATAACAATATGATTTGAGAGCAAACACGTGAGAGAGTGTGTGAGTTATCTCATGTTTTTCTACAATTTGAAAGCATGAGTAAGGAAGGAAGAGAACCACAAAAGGTCGACTTAAAATTCCTTTTCAAGACTTTTAATGACCAATTTAAGATGCTAAATGCAAGGTTGGATGAGTTGGAATCCTCTTCCAATTCTAAATTACATAAAAGAAGATAGAAAACATGAGATCTCAAGGAAGAATATGCTGATTTCATAATGGAAGAGAGCAAGTTGTAAACGGGACAAAAAAATCATGGTTGTACAAACAAATGGAGAAATCAAAAGTGCCAATTCATGTGAAGAAGTGATACCACTAGTGAAGGATTGTTCTAATGTTGAAATGGAAGAACCTGTGCATAGAGATTCACTTGTCATAAAAGAGTCCTGAATATACCGCCTAATGATGAAGAAGATGACAAGCACCGTGATCATATTTTCCACAGAAGATGTCATATGAAGTATAAAGTATTTGCATTAAATATTGATAGTATGAGCTCCACTAATGTTGCTAGTACCTTAATGGTAGAAAGTTAAAATTGAAGTAGTAGGAGCATTCGAAATTGTACAAGCTACCATGGTTAAATGATTGTGGAGCAATTGAGGTTAACAAACAAGTGTGGGTTCCTTTTTCAATTGGAATAATATGAACATGAGGTTCTTTGTGATGTGGCACCAATGTATACTGCTCACATATTGCTCGGCCGACCATGTCAATCTAATAGGAAGGTCTCACATTATGGTTACATAAATCATTATTCTTGTGAAATGAACAACCAAAAAGTTGTATTAGCCCCTCTTAAACCTTTGCAAGCTTATGAAGACCAGATTAGGATAGCAAGAGAGTGCAAGTTGGGAGAAAAAAAGTGTGAGCAAGAGGAAAATCACAAAAGAGGGAAAAGTGAGCACAAAGGAGATAAAAGTGAGCACAAAGGAGAGAAAAGTGAGCAAAAAGGAGAGAAAAGTGAGCAAAAAAGAGAAAAAATTGAGCAAAAAAGAGGGAAAGGTGAGCATAGGAGAGGAAGATAAAAGAATGAGTGCATTTGTTTAAAAACATGAGATTAAGAGTGTAATAGTGGAAAGGCAACAAGTACTTGCACTTATGTACAAGGATATTTATCTTTCTAATAACAATCTTAACTCATCTTTGTCTAGTGTTATTGTTTCTTTTTTGCAGAACTTTGAGCATCTATTTCCTAACGAAATTCCCCATGATTACCTACTTTGAGACAAATGGAGCATCAAATAGACTTCACACCCAGATCTGCAATAGCAAACTTACCTACTTACAGAGCTAATCCTAAGGAAACTAAGGAGATACAAAGGTAAGTGGATGAGTTGTTGCAAAAGGGATTTGTAAGGGAGAGTCTCAGCCAATGTTTGGTTCCTATCATCTTAGTCCTAAAGAAAGATGGAACATGGTGCATGTGTGTGGATTTTTGCGCTATTAACAAGATAACCATAAATTATAGACATCTTATCCCCAAGTTAGATGATATGCTTCATGAGTTGCATGGCTCTCATTTGTTTTCCAAAATTGACTTAAAGAATGGATATTATCATATTCGCATAAAAGAAAGGGATGAATGGAAAACTGCATTTAAGACTAAATATGGATTATATGAACAGTTAGTAATGTCATTTGGTTTAACAAATGCACCTAGTACATTCATGAGGCTAATGAACCATGTTTTGAATGCTTTCATGGGGAAATTTGTGGTAGTTTACTTTGATGATATTTTATTCTATAGCAAAAATCTAGAGGAACGTATGGAACACTCGCATGCAGTTTTTAGTATGTTGAGAGAGAACAAGTTGTATGCTAATTTGATGAGAATCATGGAGCCAAACAAATCCTAAGTGGACCAATCACAAGGTGATGTGGACCCTTTAGGAGAATAACCTAGGAACCCACGAACTCAAGGGAATTGAAACGATTGATTTGTTAAGAATGTGTTGAATATTATCAAATTAGAACCTTAAGGAAACAAAGTCCTTAAAACCCAAATCTTGAGACGCCACAAAGAATGATCACTCTATTTGATAAGTCCAATTCAAACATTCAATCACGATTACAAGAAGGTAAAACAAGAAGTTTTATGAAATTTTCTTTTCATTAATGAATATTCGTTCTCAGCCTCCATTACATAGCTCTTCTTGTTTATAAGCAAGAAACCCTAAAAGAAAAAAAACTAGATAGAATGGGCCTATTTTGTTATGGATTAGGCCTAATCCCACCTTAAAAATAAAAGACTTAACATAAATAGCCCACAATTTTAAAAAATAAAAATTACTAAACATAAAAGCCACAATTAGTTAAAATAAAAATATTACTTCCTAAATTAGTTTGTGCTCCCAACTTGATCTTCCAAATCTATCCCTTGCATAGAAAGGCAATAGACCATCCTTGGTAAAGCTTTATAATCTTCGAGTTTAGTTTTTGATTCTTCTAACACGGCCTCTTTGTATTGCACTTCCATGATCAAGCTTTGCAAAGCTTCCTTCATTCTCCTCAAACGGATGGTCAATGTTGGCCCAAAATCTAGCATGTAAATCCTTCACAAAAGCTACCTTTTTCTTACCATTAAGATTAGCATGCTCATTAGTATACAAAGGTAAAATATCAATAGGTGTTACAGGATTAAAGCCATAAACAACTTCAAAAGGAGAAAATGAAGAAGTAGAATGAACAGTCCTATTATATGCAAACTCAATGTGTGGAAAACCAATTTGGTCATCCCTTTGAGGATGTGCAATAGTGGAAAATAATAGTTTAGTTCCTAGTTTATTCCATAAAGTGTGCCAAAAATAACTTGGGAACTTAACATCTCTATCAATAACAATTTTCTTAGGCAACACATGCAAACAAACCACTTCTTTAAAGAACAAATCAGTAATATGTGTTGCTTCATTGGTTTTAGAACATGTAATAAAATGAGCCATTTTACTAAACCTATCAATAACAACAAAGATGCTATCCTTACCACTTTGAGACCTTGGTAATCCTAAAACAAAATCCATAGATATATTAATCCAAGGTTGATTAGGTACAAGGTAAAAGGGTATACAAGCCATGTAGTTTAACTTTAGATTTTGCTTCCCTATATGTAATGCACTTTTTACAAACAAATTGCATATCATGCTTCATATTAGGCCAATAAAAATGCTCAGGTAAAATATCTAAAGTCTTTAGAACACCAAAGTGACCCATCAAACCTCGCTCATGAATTTACTTAATAAGCAACTCACGAACAAAACAAATAGGCACATATAATTTATCTTTCTTGAATAGAAATCCTTCATGCTTATAAAAATCACTAGATGCAAACGTATCACATGCATTCCATAATTGGAAAATACCAGAATCATTAGCATACATGATATAAACCAAGGGGTTAGAACCTAGTTAATTTCAGATTATATAGCAAAGGGTTTCTCCACAAATCCATGGATATTACTCACCATTTTTTTAAGGGGAAAGATGTCACATGCAGGTGCTATTTCCTTGATAAGTCTAGCATAAATGACACCCTAACAAGTATGGATATTACTTACCACAAATTCTTGGATGCTTAACAATGCCACAAAGTTTGGCAATCCCTTGATAAGTTGCTTAAAGAGGAACAAAGAGCATAAATGACCTCTCATATGATCTGAAAATTCAAATTTCATTCAAAATTGTGAATTCCCAACAACTAAACTGCTCTTAAGTATTTATATTGGATACAAATAAACCCTAAACACTACCAAATCACAGCCTTTGATCTCATTCAAGGGTGGAAAATAAAAACAACCAAAAAGCAAAAAAGGTGGCAAAAAACATAGATCAAAACATGGAGAAGAATAGGACAGCTAACTACAAAGGAATCCTATGAAAATATTACATCTTAACCCTTTATCACTCTCTTTGCCACTAATTTTATTTTGTTCACTCTTTTTTTTCTTTCACTCTTTTCTTTCCTCTCATCCTTTTCTTTAGTCTGACTCTCCTTTTCATTTTCACTCTTCTCTTTTCTCTCATTCTTTTCTTTAGTCTCACTCTTCTTTTCATTTTCACTCATCTCTTTTCTATCATTCTTTTCTTTAGTCACACTCTCCTTTTCATTTTCACTCTTTTCTTTTCCTCTAACCATCTTCATTTGATCTTTAAAGACTTGCTTGGGTGAAAGGGGGACAAGTGTGATGTTTCTACCATCCTTCACAAATGAATACTTGTTTCTATATCCATCATGTGTAACCTCTCCAATCATATTGCCAAGGCGTACCTAGTAGGATGTGCCCGACTTGCATGGGTACCACATCACACATCACCTCATCTTTGTAACTTGTAAGGCTTAGGGTGTTCAAATGTAGACAACCCTAATTTCTCAACTAAGGTAGTACTAGCCATATTGGTGCAACTTCCCCCATCTATGATAACACTACACACCTTGTTGCTCATATGACACCTTGTGTGAAAGATATTATATCTTTGTTGTTCAATGTCTTCCTCCTTGACTTGAAAACTCAAAGACCGCCTTATTACAAGTGCTTGCCTATTAACCCCCCTAACATTCTATTGAGGTGTTTCTCGTTGTAAAGTTGCTAAGGCATTTTCTTGCCTTTCCAATCTTTCATTCATATCGACCATTAAGTTGTTCATCCTCTTAAAATATTGTTGCAGTGCCCTCATCATGAACACCATATTTGGTCTTCCTTCATGATTACCACTGTTGGACATTTGTTTTTGCAATTCTACACAATAAGAGGTTAGTGTAATAAAATTGAAGTAATGAAAATTCAATCAATACCTCATGTATTTAGTGCTCGGATTGATCGCTCAAACCCTATTTGTTCCTAATCAAAGCAACCAAATCCAAGAATTCCAAACAATTTGTAGAATTATCAAACACCCAAAAAGGTAGTTCACAATATCACACTTGTTAAAGCACAAAGGAAACTAACTCAAAGTGTTTTGGATCTTAGACTAGAATAATTAATCAGAAGGGAAATAAAAAGATTAACAATATTGGAAGAACAATAATTTCTTCAAAGAACTCAACACACAATTAGGAATGTATGATAATAGGGAAAGGGTTTTGGAATTATGAGTTCAAACACTAACTAGAAATTAGCATATGTAATTTGGCCTCTTTTCTTTGTCTTTTTTTTTTTCTGAATAAATTCTGACCCCTCCTTTTCTGTTTTCTTTTTCTTGTTCGTTTATCTAATATGCTAATAGCTAAAGAGTAAATCAATATAACACCTTCAATATGAGTTTAAGGAATTTTTATACAAAATAGCACATAAATTACAACACAAGGGAAAATGAAATTTCTGTAGGAAATACCACAAAAATATCAAGAAACTGTAGAAAATATCATATATTGTAGAATATGCAAGGAAAAATGTAGAATACTTTCAGAAACTGCAAAATATGCAAGGTTACTGTTGAAAATATTTGGATGAAAAATTTGTAAGGAAAATGCAGAAAAAACGTGAAAACAAAGAAGAGCAATATTTTTAGGATATGGAAAATAAATTTCAGCAAGAACACAACACAATGATATATATATTTTCTCAATGTATCAGAAATAAAACAAGAACAAATATAAAGGATAGGAATATGAAACTTAGCACCTAAAGCTCTAATACCAAATGAAATGAACCAAGGGGTTAGAACCTAGCAAATTTCAGATTATATAGCAAAGGGTTTCTCCACAAATCCATAGATATTACTCACCATTTTTTGAGGGGAAAGACGCCACAAGGAGGTGCTATTTTCTTGATAAGTCTAGCATAAATGACACCCTAACAAGTATGGAATTACTTACCACAAATACTTGGATGCTTAACAACGCCACAAAGGTTGCCAATCCCTTGATAAGTTTCTTAAAAAGGAACAAAGAGCATAAATGAGCTCTCATATGATCTGAAAATTCAAATTTCATTCAAAATTGTGAATTCCCAGCGGTTGAGCTACTCTTAAGTATTTATATTGGATACAAATAAACCCTAAACACTACTAAATCATAGCCTTTGATCTCATTCAAGGGTGGAAAATAAAAATAGCCAAAAAACAAAAAAAAGGTGGTAGAAAACATGGACCAAAACATGGAAAAAAATGGGGCAGCTGACTACAAAGGAATCCTATGAAAATATTATATCTTAACCCTTGATTTCATCCATGGGCTGAAAAGAAAACTGCCCAAAATCATTTGAAATGGCACAACAAAACATGGAGAAAATATGGGGTAGCTGAGTACAAAGAAATTCCAAGAAAATCTTACATCTTAACCCTTGATTTCATCCAAGAGATGAAAAGAAAGCACCCTAAAATTAGTCCAAATGACACAATGGAGCAAAATGTAGAGCAAAATATGGATCAAAATATGGAGCAAAACATGGAACAAAATTGGAGCAGCTGAGAACAAAGGAATCCCAATAAAATATTACATCTTAACCCTTGTTTCCATCCAAGGGCTGAAAAGAAAGCTGTCCAAAATTAGTCCAAATGGCACAACAATATGCCTAGTTTTCTTTTGCCAATTTTTCCCTAATTTCCACGCTAGGCTTGTCCCAATCCTTTCAATCCCATTTTGGGTCCTTTGGTTATGCATGATCTCTTGAATGAGCCAATTTAAAGCCTCCTCAAGTTGTGCCCTCCTAGACCTTGTGATTGGTCCAATTGAGATTTGGTTGGATCCATTATTCTCATTAATACAAGTCCTCAAGCAATTCAAAACCAATTAATTTTGTTTACAATGAAGCAAGTAATACGTAACTCCTAGACAATGCATCAGCCACAATGTTGTCCTTCCTATGCTTGTATTTGATTACAAAAGGAAATGTTTCTATAAACTCCAACTTCTTAGCATGTCTTTTATTAAGCTTACCTGGGGTCTTCAAAAACTGCAGACTCTAATGATCGGAATGTATGATAAATTCCCCTGGCCATAAGTATTGCTACCATGTATAAAGAGTTCTCTCTAATACATAAAGCTCCTTATCATAAGTATGATAATTCAACACTGCCCCAATTAAAATGGCTCCTATGCCAATCCCTGAAGCATAACATTCTATCTCAAAAGTTTTATCAAAGTTAGGCAAACAAAACAAAGGTGCATTTGTTTGTTTATCTTTTAAAGTGTTAAACACTTGATCATGCACATCATCCCACTTAAAAATAACATTCTTTTTAACAAGTTCATTCAAAAGTGCAACAATAGAACTAAAATCATTGACAAACCTTATATAAAAACTCACTAAACTAGGGAAACTTCTTACCTCATTTTCATTCTTAGGTGTAGGCCAATCCCTTATTACCCTTGCCTTTTCTTCATCAACACTAACACCTTGTGAACTAATAACAAATCCAAGAAGCACAACAGATTCCATGCAAAATGTGCACTTTTTAAGATTAGCGTACAACTTGTTCTCTCTCAACACACTAAAAAGTACTGCATGCAAGTGTTCCCTATATTCCTCTATATTTTTGCTATAGACTAAAATATCATCAAAGTAAACTACCACAAATTTCCTCATGAAAGCATGCAAAACATGGTTCATTAACCTCATGAATGTACTAGGTGCATATTTTAAACTAAACGGCATTACTAACCATTCATATAATCCATATATAATCTTAAATGCAATTTTCGATTCATCCCCTTCTTTCATGTAAATATGATAATATCCATTCTTTAAGTCAATTTTGGAAAACAAATGAGAGCCTTGCAACTCATCAAGCATATCATCTAACCTGAGGATAAGATATCTATACTTCACCGTTATCTTGTTAATAGCGCGACCATCCACACACATGCACCATGTTGTATCTTTCTTTGGGACTAAGATGACAGTAACCGAACATGGGCTGAGACTCTCCCTTACAAATCCCTTTTGCAGCAACTCATCCACTTGCCTTTGTATCTCCTTCCTTTCCTCAAGATTAGCTTTATAAGTAGGTCAGTTTGGTATTGCAAATCTGGGTGTGAAGTCTATTTGATGCTCAATTACTCTCAAAGGAGGTAATCCATGAGGAATTGCTTCAGGAAATAGATCCTTATAGTCCTACAATAAAGAAACAACAACACTAGAAAAAAATGAGTTAAGATCGTTAGTAGAAAGATAAATATCCTTGTACATAAGTACAAGTACTTGTTGCGTTGCCACTATTACACTCTTAATCTCATGTTTTTCAGCAAATGCACTCATTCTTTTTTTCCCTTTCCTTGCTCACGTTTCTCACCTTTGTGCTCACTTTAATCTCTTTTATGCTTACTTTTCTCTCTTTTGTGCTTACTTTTCTCTCTTTTGTGATTTTCCTCTTGCTCACACTTTGATTTTTCTCTCAACTTGCACTCTCTTGCTATCCTAATCTGATCCTCATAAGCATGAAAAGTTTTGAGAGGGGCTAATAAAAATTTTCAGTTGTTCATTTCAAAAGAGTACCAATTTTTATAACCATCATGCATCACCCTTCTAACAAACTGCCATGGTCGCCCAAGAAAAATATGAGCAGTATACATTGGTGCCACATCACAAAGAACCTCATCCTCATACTTGCCAATTGAAATAGGAACGCAAACTTGTTGTTGACATTCACTTCTCCACAATCATTCAGCCATGGTAGCTTGTACGTTTTGGGATGCTTTTGCCACTTCAAATTCAACTTTTTACCAACAAAATACTAGCTACATTAGTACAGCTCCCACTATCAATAATAATTGTGCATACCTTTTCCTTCATCTGGCATCTTATGTGAAAAATATGCTCATGTTGCTTCTCATCTCCTTCAATCATAGGTTGTATATTGAGAGCTCTCCCTGTGACAAGTAATTCCCCAAACACAAGTTTTCCTAATTCTACATTAGGACAATCCTCCAATGGTGGCATTTCATCGTCATTTGAACTAGTACTCTTGATTTCTCTATTATCACAATCAACCATAACCCTTTTGTTTAGATATTCAAAAGCAATATGTTTGAGTCCTTGGCACCTAAAACCCTTAATATCATAGGACTTAGTAGGAGTTTTTGTTTTAGGTTTACTTTTAGGAACAACAACTAAATTGTTTGACTTTGCTTCACCTTTTGTTCTAAAGGAAACTTTGTTGTCCTTCTAAGTTGATTTCCACAAACAACTAGAGGACGAACTAAATCTAAACCTTTTGAACTTGATTTGCCTCTCCCCTTCAATGACTTTGTGCGAATAGATCTTTGACCATTTCATCTTTTGCATCACCAATTTCATCTTTTCCTATGACCGAATAGGTCTCTGACCATTTCTTCGCCTATTGACCACCAACTGATCCCACCATATACTAGCATAATCTGTAAAGTGGGAGAATTGTCATCTTTATATTGCCTATATTGCTATCTTCTTTGTAGTTAGTATTTTTATCCCATTTATAATTGGTTCTCTCTTCCACATTGGAATTAGCTTCTTCTTCCTTGAACTCATGTCTTCTATGTCTTCTTCTATGTGATTGAGAATCAGAAGAGGATTCTAAATCATCTTACCTTGCATTCATCCTCTTAAATTGGTCATGAATAGATTTAATGAAGAATTTCAAGTCAATCTCTTGTGGATATCTTCATTCCTTACTCATGTTGTCAACTTGTAAATTAAAATGACATAATCCACGCACACCCTCACATTTTTGCGCTCAAATAAGATTGTTAATACTCCTTTTTTTTACACTATTTTTCACTCTCTTTTTTTACACTATATTTTTCATTTTTTTACAACACAAAGCTCACGCTAACCTCCTTTGTGTTCTTAACAAGATCAAAGAATTAAACTAATCTCAAAATTCAGAATTTTGAAAGAACTTAATGACAGAGTATGAAAAAAGGAAAGTCCATAGAGGGCTCCAAAGAAAGACTCTTAACAAGGAGGACTCTAAAGAAACAATCTTGAACAAGAAAGACTCTTGATCAAGGAGGACTCTAAAGAAAGACTTTTGACCAAGGAGGACTCTAAAGAAAGACTCTTGACCATAGAGGACTCTATAAGAAGACTTTAAAGAAAGACTCTTGGGCAGCAAGAACAAAATAAAGGAAACCCAATTTCAACAAGAAAACTCAGCAAGAAAACAAGAATTACATTCTTTAACAATCTACTACTATGTTCTTTTTTTCTTCTTGTTTTTTTTTCTTTTTTTTGTTTTTAATGCGGCTGCAGCTACTATGAATAGAAAATTCACAAGAAAAAAAATTTGTAACCCTTATGAGCAAGAACCGAAAACAACACAAAAAGCGGCAACAAATATTTATCTCCTCGGTAAGTGGTCTAAACGACAGAATTTAGGTTCACAAAAGGTACGAAACGCAGGAAAATATTATTCCAAATTATAGGAATTGAAATGATCTTTGATTTGATATATTATATTAGTCATTTCGTTACCAGAATCAAAACTTATGCATGTTTAAATTTGCAACTCTGATTTGTCAAAAACAAATTTTGAAAATGCGAACAACAACCCTCTTCTCTATTTTTTTCCTTTTTTTTGAAATCTAAAATTTAAGACAAAATAGATGAAGATAGATAACCTGTTTTCAGTAACCAAGGATTTGATACAAAATGATGCGGACCCTTTAGACAAACAACCTAGGAACCCACGAACTCAATGGAATTGAAACGATTGATTTGCTAAGAACTGAAGTTTTCTTTTTATTAATGAATATTCATTCTTATCCTCCATTACATAGCTCTTCTTGTTTACATTAGCTCTATTTTATTACACTAATCTCTTGTTGTGTGGAATTGCAAAAATTTCCAACAGGGGTAGTCCCGATGGAAGGCCAGATATGATGTTCATGATGACGGGTTGCAACAATCTTTTGAGAGGATGAACAACTTGATGGTCGATATGAACGAAAGATTGGAAAGGCAAGAAAATTCCTTAGTAGCTGTACAACGAGAAACACCTCCACCCAATATTAGGAGGGTTAATAGGCAAGCTCATGTTGGGGATGATATAGAGGAAGAAGATTGGGAAGAAGAATTAGAGGAAGAAGAAGGAAGAATGCCTAGAGGAGGAAGAAATGGGTATAGAGGAGGAAGAAATTGTAGAGGAGGTATGTGGAGACCCCCACCTAGGGCTCAAGATGGAGTTGATAGAGATCTAAGTAGTATAAAAATGAAGATTCCAAAATTCCAAGGAATGAATGACCCAGAGTTGTATTTGGAGTGGGAGAATAAGGTAGAGCACATTTTTGAATGCCACAGCTACTCCATGGAGAAAAAAGTAAAACTCATTGTAATTGAGTTTTCTGACTATGCATTGAATTGGTTGGATCAATTGGTCATTAGTGAGCTTCTCCATTGGAAAGTACAAAGATGAGGTTATGTGTGATGTGGTATCCATGCAAGCTGAGAACATCCTGCTAGGTAGGCCTTGGCAATATGATCAAAGGGTTACACATGATGGATATAGAAACAAGTATTCATTTGTGAAGGGTAGTAGAAACATCACACTTGTCCCCCTTGCACCCAAAGTAAGTATTTGAACATTAAATGAAGATGGTTAGAGGAAAAGAAAAGAGTGATAATGAAAAGGAGAGTACGACTAAAGAAAAGAATGAGAGAAAAGAGAGCAGTGAAAATAAAAAGGAGAGTGAAACTAAATAAAAGAATGAGAGAAAAGAGAAGAGTGAAAATGAAAAGAAGAGTGAGACTAAAGAAAAGAATGAGAGTAAAGAAAAGAGTGAAAGAAAAAAAAAGAGTGAACAAAATAAAATTAGTGGTAAAGAGAGTGAACAAAAGAAACTAAGAGAAAATCAAAAAGAAAAAGAAAGAGAGATTGAAAAATTCGAGACAAAAGAAGAGAGAAAAACAAATGTCTATGCAAATGCGAGTGAAATTAAAAAAGAAATGTTCAAGAGCATTAATGAGCTCTCAAATGATGTGAAAATAAAATTTCATTCTAAATATAAAATCCTAGCAGCCGAGCTACTCTTAAGTATTTATATGATACAAATAAACCTTAAACTCTACTACATCACAGCCCTCGATCTCATCCAAGGGTTGAAAATAAAGACTGCCAAAAAGCACAAAAGGTGGAAAAAAAAACATGGAGAAAAATAGGGCAGCTAACTACAGAGGAATCCTATGAAAATATTACATCTTAACCCTTGATTTCATCCAAGGACTGAAAAGAAAGATGCCCAAAATTAGTCCAAATGACACAATAATGTGCCTTAGTTTTCTTTTACCAATTTTTCTCAAATTTCCATCCTTGGCTTGTCCCAATCCTTGCACTCCCATTTTGGGTCCTTTGGTTATACATGACATCTTAAATGAGCCCATTTTAAGCCTCCTCAAGTTGTGTCCTCCTTGACCTTATAATTGGTCCACTTCGGATTTGTTTGACTCCATGATTCTCATCATTACCCCACTATTCAAGAGGATTCATCCTTGAATCTTTACCTACATAATCAAAAGGAGAAAGGTCAAAAACATTAAAGGATGTGTTGACATTATACTTACCAAGCAAGTCTAGCTTGTATTCATTTTCATTAATCTTTTCGATGGCTTGAAGTGGACCATCTCCCCGTGGTAAATACTTTGAATTTCTTTGTTCTATAAAATGCTCCTATTTTCTCATGTGCATCCACACCCAATCTCCAGGCTCAAAGATCATCCTATGATGCCCTCTGTTAGCTTGTTTGATATATCGTTCAATCCTCATCTCAATGTTAAGCCCTAATTTCTCTTTTTCAAACGCTTTTGCAAAGTTAGGTAAATACAATAAAGGAACATGAGTCAATTTTTCTTTAAGTAGTTGGAATGACATTTCTTGCTCTTCTCCTCATTTGAACCTAACATTATTTTGAACATTACTTAAACTTGTTGGGTTGGGCCACTCTTTGATAGCTCGAATATTTTCTTTATCAACCTAAACTCCTTTTGCACTCACAATGAAACCCATCAACACAAGCTTATCGATGCAAAATGTGCACTTTTTAGGTTAGGAAATAGTTTCTCTCTCCTAAGCACTTCAAGAACATATGGTAAAGGTATCACATGGTCTTCCAAATTTTTGCTATAAATGAGAATATGATAAAAATAGACAACTACAAATTTGTCCATAAAAGCACATAAAACAAGGTTCATTAATCTCATGAAAGTACTTGGAGAATTAGTTAAACCAAATGGCATGACGATAATTTGGTGAAATCCACTTTTTAGATCAAATTTAGAAAAGACATAAGAACTATGAAACTCATCTAACATATCAACTAAGCGATGATGATAATTTACTGTTATATTGTTGATTGCTCGACAATCTATGTACACCCTCCATCTCCCATCCTTCTTAGGGACCAAAATTCTAGAACAACGCGTGGACTCATTCTTTCTCTCATGTAACCCTTTCCCATCAACTCACTAACCTGCATTTTTTGTTCCTTCATCTCCTCAAGATTACTCCTACAGGCTGGTCAGTTTGGAATGTTAGCACCAGGTACAAAATCAATTTGATGTTCAATCCCCTGAATAAGAGGTAATCCCTTAGGAATCGGGAATGACATCCTTAAATTCCAACAAGATAGAAATATTGAACTAGGCAAAGCATCATCAAGTTGTTTAGTATTCAAAAATGCCCCATTGTAAAGAAGTAACATAATTGTCTGATTAAGGAATATTGCATTTTTAATTTCACTCGCTTTTGCATAAACATTTGTTTTTCTCTCTTCTTTTGTCTCAAATTTTTCAATCTCTCTTTCTTTTTCATTCTGGTTTTCTCTCAATTTATTTTTATCACTCTCTTTGCCACTAATTTTATTTTGTTCACTCTTTTTTTTCTCTCACTCTTTTCTTTTCTCTCATTATTTTATTTAGTTTCACTCTCCTTTTCATTTTAACTCTTTTATTTTCCTCTAACCATTATCATTTGATCTTCAAAGACTTGCTTGGGTGAAAGGGGGACAAGTGTGATGTTTCTACCATCTTTCACAAATGATTACTTGTTTCTATATCCATCATGTGTAACCTTCCGATCATATTGCCAAGGCCTACCTAGCTGGATGTGCCCAGCTTGCATGGGTACCATATCACACATCACCTTATCTTTCTACTTTCCAATGGAAAAGCTCACTAATACTTGCTTATCAACCTTCAATTCCCCACTATCATTTAGCCATTGCAACTTGTAAGGCTTAGGGTGTTTGAATGTAGACAACCTTAATTTCTCAACTAAGGTAGTACTAGCCACATTGGTGCAACTTCCCTCATCTATGATAACATTACACACCTTGTGTGAAAGATGTTATATCTTTGTTGTTCAATGTCTTCCTAATTGACTTGAAAACTCAAAGACCGACTTATTACAAGTGTTTTCCTATTAACTCCCCTTAACATTCTGTTGAGGTGTTTCTCGTTGTAAAGCTACTAAGGCATTTCTTGCCTTTCTAATCTTTCATTCTTATAGACCATCAAGATGTTCATTCTCTCAAAGGATTATTGCAAAAGCCTTCATCATGAGCATCATATCCAGTCTTCCTTTGGGACTACCACTATTGGACATTTGTTTTTGCAATTCTAAACAATAAGTGGATAGTGTAATAAAATAAAACTAATGTAAATTCACTCAATACCTCAGATGTTTATCGCTCAGATTGATCGCTCAAACCCTCTTATTGTGTAGAATTAGCAAACAACCAAAAATGTAGTTCACAATATCCCACTTGTTAAAGCACAAAGGAAACTAAGTGTTTTGGATCCTTGATTAGAGTATTAAGCATAAGGAAATAAATAAATCAACACTCTTGGAAAAACAATAATTTCCCCGAAAGAACTAAGCACATAATGGGAGATTAATAATCAAAGGGTAAAATTCTGGGAACTATGAGTTTAAATACTCAATATAAATTAGCATATGCAATTTGGCCTCTCTTTTTTTCTTTGTTTTTTTTATGGACAAATATGCTAATAACTCAAGAGTAAATCAATACAACACCTTCAATATGAGTTTGAGGAATTTTTAAGATACGTAAAATAGCACATAAATTACGACACAAAGGGAAAATGAAATTTCTGTAGGAACTACCATAGAAATACCATAAAACAACCAAAAACTGTAGAAATTATCAGATATTACAGAATATGCAAGGAAAAATGCATAATAGTTTCAGAAAGAGTAGAATTTGCAAGGAAAATTCAGAATACTTTTAGAAATAGCAGGATATGCAAGGTTACTTGTTGTCTCTTTTGGAGAACATAAAATCGTGCAAGTATACACGGTCACAAGTAATAATATGATAAGTAAAATATCGTTCCCATGGAGATTTGTTACTAGTGTTTGTTAATTACTAAAATTATTTCAACCTAATTTTATCCAAACAGTCGATAATTTGATGCAGTTTGACTAACTAATTTTTATAACAGTTTGTAAGAAAATTCTAGGATTGTAGTTTCACCAAATTAATCCACTTGAATCATTATATTTTATCTTGATTTATGTTCTCGTATTTTAAGTTGTTAACCAAGAACTCCTAATTTATCCATATATCTCTTCCGAGCTCCATACAGACACATCTCGTTAAAATAATTCACTATATTACTATGAGAATTAAATTCAACCAGATTTATTAAGTTCTGAGTTCTCAAATAGTTACACATACAATAAAAATATATTCCTGTCCCTTATATATATACGTTATTTTATCACGAGTAACACACAAAATGCCTTTTCCAAGTTTATTTAAGTGTCACAGATCAATTAATTAATCTTCCGATAATTAAAAGCATTAAGCACAGATAAAATAAACAACTTAAAATTGTTCCATAAATCATTCAAAAAATTCTAGTTTCATAATTTAAGCTACACTGCAACCCTAGAACAAATAAATTAGTTCATAGCAGAAATTAAAATTACAACACAACAACAATTAAACATTTTAGAGAAGTAAAATTTAAAAGAAAAAAGATTAGGAGAAACTCTTTCACGATTCCTCAATGAAAAATTAATTTCTTCCCTTTCCTTCTTCTTCGTTGTCTTCTTTCTCCCTATTTCCTAAGAAAATACAACATAAAAAAATTGTTAAATAAAAGTTTCTGCGTGTTGTAGAAAACACACAGAGAACTAAAACTCGAAGTGAAAATGGAAAAAATGACAAACTGAAACTAAAACTCCCCCCTTTTTCTCGCGTCCAAATATATCCCCCTCTACAATTAATATTTTTTTTTATCAAAATACATGTATTGGGGGACAAAAATTCATGGGAAGAATTAAAAGAAATAACACGTGTGAAGACCATTCTGCACTTTTCTGATTTTTTTTCTTTAAATACATGACACATGTCGTCATATGATTGGCTAGAAGATTGAGGAAACGCGTGGCTGCTTCTTATTTAGTTGAACGCGATGGCGCACTCTGATGCGATGAACCGCGTCGCACGAGAGTGTTGGCGAGCTGCTTGGTGCGTGACAAGTGGGTCCCACCCTGCACGCCAGCCTACACGATAGGTGGGCCCCACTCGGCGCCGAGCCGCGTGCTTTAAGAATACCGGGTCCACTCTCTTTTGTCGCGTCTAGATTGCACATGCCAGATCTTGACAGTTGATTGGACAGTCGAACGGTGGGTGTTGGTCGTTGTGAATGGCGCGAGTGGCTCCTTCTCCTGCGCAGAAAATTCAACTTTCATTAATTGCATTTTAACCCACAAATTTAATTCAAATTAACTTCTAATCTTTTGATATTTGCAATTTCGCCCACTTTTAATTCAAATTAAATTTTAAGCTTTTTATAATTGCAATTAAGTCCCTTTTTTTTTATTAAAATTCATTAATTTTCTTGAAAATATATTTATTAAAAACTAATACGAAATATAATTAATAAAATAGATGCAAATAACTATATAAAATACAGTTATCATTACTGCTCTAAATTTTTGGACACAATAAAATTTTCAAGAAAAATGTAGAAAATACATGGAAACAAAGAAGAATATTTTTAGGCTTTGGAAAATAAATTTCAGCAAGAACACAACACAAGGATATTTTTTTCTTTTTTTTCTATGTATCAGAAACAATACAAGAACACAAGAACAAGAATAAATATAAAGGATAGGAATCTGAAAATTAGCACCTAAATCTCTAATACCAAATGATATGATCCAAGGGGTTAAGACCTACCAAATTTTTAGATTATATAGCAAATGGTTTCTCCACGAATCAATTGATATTACTCACCATTTACCTTAGGGGAAAGACACCACAAAGGTTGCCAATCCCTTGATAAATTGTTTAAAGAGGAACAAAGAGCATGCATGAGCTCTCAAATTATGTGAAAAATCAAATTTCAGTCAAAATGTAAAATCCTAGCAACTGAGCTCCGCTTAAGTATTTATATGATACAAATAAACCCTAAACTCTACTACATCACATCCCTTGATAACATCCAAGGTATGAAAATAAAGATAGCCAAAAAGCACAAAAGGTGGTAGAAAACATGGACTAAAACATGGGAAAAAATGGGGCAACTAATTACAAAGGAATCCTATGAAAATTTTACATCTTAGCCATTCATTTCATCCATGGGTTGAAAAGAAAGCTACCCAAAAAAAGTCCAAATGGCACAGCAAAAAAATGGAGCAAAATGTGGAGTAAAATGTGGAACGAAATTGGAGTAATTGAGAACAAAGGAATCTCAATAAAATAGTACATCTTAACCCTTTTTTTCATCCAAGGGCTGAAAAGAAAGCTGCCCAAAATTAGTCCAAATGGCACAACAATGTGCCTTAGTTTTCTTTTACCAATTTTGTTCTAATTTCCATCCTAGGCCTGTCCCAATCCCTTTATAAGTTGCTTAAAGAGGAACAAAAGGAGTCATCCTTGAATCGTCACCTATATAATGAAAAGGAGAAAGATCAGAAACATTAAAAGAGGTATCGACATTATACTCACCAGGAAGATAAATTTTGTAGGCATTGTCATTAATTCGCTCGATCACTTGAAAGGGTCCATCTTCTCGAGGAACTCCATGAAGCCTAACAACCTTCCTAAAGAACAACTCTAATACATTAGTGGCATCATCGATTTTATGCATGCTATGAAGTGTGCCACTTTAGAAAACCTATCTACAACCACAAAAATGGAATCTCTATCATTCTTAGATCTAGGTAACCCTAAAACAAAATCCATGGAAATATCTACACAATGTATGCTTGGTATTGGCAAGGGAGTATATAGTCCTTGGGGTAGGACTTTAGATTTGGCTTGCTTACAAGTGATGCATCTAGAACATATTCTCCCTACATCCCTCCTTACTCTTGACCAATAAAAATGCTCACGCAAAACATCTAGAGTCTTTGTAATTCTGAAATGCCACATTAATCCTCCCCCATGGGCCTCCTTAATCAACAACTCACACATCGAACATTTGGGTATACACAATTGATTTTCTTTAAATAAATACCCATCTAATTTATAAAAAATTTCAAAATAAGTTTTTTCACATGCATGGTAAACAGTAGAAAAGAGATCCTCATTAGCATACATTTTCTTAACATATTCAAATCCTAGCTGATGGGCAGAACTGACATCGCCAATCCTGCCGATAATTTCATTTTATATTTATAAAACTTTCACAAGTGCACGAATCATTTAGTAGAAAATGATAAGTATACTCCCAAGGTAGATCTAAGGAAGGAATATATGAGGTTTTTAATTTATTATTCAAACTTTTAAAAATGAAATTAAATCCTAAACATCCTATCACGATAGTTTGGGATTTTGTGTTTTTAATCTAATAACATAAAAATAAACATAGATACAGATTCAATAAACATTTATGCAAATTTTATCATTTATAATAGTAGAGTATTTATGGATATAATAACTAAGTTAATTATGCTTGCTCATATTATTTAGGTTATTAAAGATATAATTTGATATTTATTGATTCTCTCTTTTTTATATGAATACCACCTTTGTTGGGGTTAGATATTCTTTGTTAACTAAAAAAATCAATTAACACCTATGGGTGGGGTTGATAACTAATTTGGTTAGTTAAATTAATTTCTTTTTCTAAGAGATTGAAAATGAACCATTTAAATGCCACCTTTGGTGGGTTAGACAGTTTAAACTTTACTCAAGGTGTCCAAATTAAACCTAAGAATTTAGTTATCAGAGTACTAACTTTCAAGTTTTAAAACCACTACTGAAAGCATGTTGTCAATACATTTTCAGATAATAATTCTTATAAAAACTTTTGAAATAGAGCTTTACTCTAACTACCAGGCGATTGTACTAACAAATAAAAGAGCATTACTCTAAATCAGATTGAATAACTAAACCTTAAAATCTAATTTTCATATTTAAGTTTGTAATGAAAAATAATATATTTCTCTCTAACATTCTTAATATAAAATCTTGAATAAAAAAAATCAATTTATTTTAGAGATTTTTACCTATTTAATATTTCACAAGCAAAACAACGTTATTATTATATCATGTTTATAAACAGCCAACAAAGTTAAATTTAATCACAGATAAATTAAATCTAACATATAAGAATAAAGCATAAAAAATAATTGTAAAGAAAATAAAATCCTTACAATACTTTGATGTTATGCCTGTTACTTGGAAACCTCCAAACGAATTTTGCACTTCAATTTATTGAATCAAAAAGCAAATAAATTACAAAAACATAATGAGTTCTTCTCAAAAAGAGAAGAACTCTAAAACTAAGAAAAAATTAAAAACTAAAAAAAACTAAAAAAACTAAGAAATGGAGAGAAAGAAAGAAAAGAGAAGATGTTTTTTAGGTGTGATTTGAAGTGAAGAGAATGTGGGTATTTATAGGTGAGGAGGGGAAGAAAAAGTGGGTGAAAAAATGATTAAAAATGGTGGAAACGTGGAGTAGTGAATGATGACATCATTGATAACGACATGCTAATGTTGGGCATGGCAACGCGCGCGGACTGGGCGTGCGGCACGCGCGAACTGGGCGTTGTGCTGGCACGGCGCGCACATTGCTAGGCGCAGCTGGGCGTGCTGCGCGCGTTGGCCGGCGCTGCTGGGCGGCTGCGTGCGCGATTTCCACCTTTTTGACCCATTTTGTCCAATTTTTCCATCTTTTTTTACTTTTCCTCATTTAATTTATGAATATATTTATGATGTATTGCCTCTAGTATTTATATTTGAGTCTTTAAGTTACAGTTTTAAGCGAAAATACTTGAAAAATAATAAAAATACCCGTGATTCCAAAAAGACAATTTTATATAAATATATGATAAAATCATATATATATATATATATATATATTTAATCAATTAAAGTGCATAAAATCATGGTAATTTTAGTGCTTTTTGAGCACTCATCACTAGCAATTTAGCATTTAAAGTTGAGAGTAAGGCATACCTCCGTGATAAAGCATTGGCTACAACATTCTCCTTACCTCTCTTATATTGAACAATATAAGCAAATGTCTCAATGAATTCCATCCATCTAGTATGCCTCCTATTCAATTTTCCTTAGCACTTTAGATGTTTTAGAGATTCATGATCGGTATGGATGATAACTTCCTTTGGCCAAAGGTAATGTTGCCATGTCTCCCGGATCCTAACCAAGGCATATAGCTCTTTTTCATACATTGGATAATTAAGGGCTGCTTCGTGATGTTTCTACCATTCTTCACACACGAATACTTGTTTCTATATCCATCATGTGTAACCTTCTTATCATATTGCCAAGGCCTACCTAGCAAGATGTGTCTGGATTGCATCAGTACCACATCACACATCACCTCATCCTTGTACTTTCCAATGAAGAAGTTCACTAATACTTGCCAATTAACTTTCACTTCCCCACTATCATTTAAACCATTGCAACTTATAAGGCTTAGGGTGTTCAAATGTAGGAAATCCTAACTTCTCAACTAAGGTAGTAATAGCCACATTGGTGCAACTTCCCCTATCTCTGATAACACTACACACTTTGTTACTCAAATGACAACTTGTGTGAAATATGTAATCTCTTTGTTGTTCAAGGTCATCCTCCTTGACTTGAGTGCTCAAAGATTGCTTTATTACAAGTGTTCCCCATTCATGAGTCCTATCTCCTCTTCACTAGCTTTCTCTGCAGATGGCATCTCATCTTCTTATCTTTCATTATCGGTTTCCACCTCACCACTAGCTAGTGATCATTGCCTTCTTGTTTGGACATTGAGAGGCTATATAACCATTACCAAGAAACTAAAAACACTTAAAGTCGTGATTACGAACTGGGGTGTCAATTTTACCTTTGTCCTTGCTAGCCCCCATCTCTTTGGTTTTGTAAGGCACAAATCTTGGTTTGAATATAGCTACTTCATCTTTTTTTTCATTGGACTTCCAAGGACTAGTAGGTTTTGGTTTTAGAGTAATGGGACTAGACCTTGATGGTTGGGACCAAAAACTTTGTTTCTTTAATTGCCTTTCCACCTTAATTTCCATATGGGCCATGTCCTTCATCTCCATGTAATGATGAAGTACCACAAAGTTAGCAATGTTTGGATATAACCCACTAAGAAACCTAGCCAAGGTGGCCTCTCTATCTCCCTCGACACATTTATATCCTTGAGTCAATCTTTGTAGGCGTTGGTGTAATTCTCTATGTTAGTAGCTAGGCATAAACCTCTTTCTCATGATGGCCTTCATGTCCTCCTAATTATCTATGGGCCTTTCACCTTGATTTCCATGTGGATCATGTCCTCCATCTCTACATAATGATGAAGTTCTCTAATGTTGGCAATGTCAAAAATCAAGCCACTAAGAAACCTAGCAATGGTGGCCTCTCTATCTTCCACGACATTAGCTCTTAACATCTCCACTTCCATTCCTTGTAGTACTCATCAACACATTTATATCCTTGAGTCAATCTTTGTAGGCATTGGTGTAACTCTCTATAGTAGTATCTAGGCACAAATCTCATAATGGCCTTCATGTCTTCTCAATTATCTATGGGCCTTTCGCAATTTCTCCTCCTACTAATGACCAATAGATCCCACCAATTCAATGCATAGTCAGAAAACTCAATTACATCGAGTTTTACTTTTTTCTCCGTGGAGTAGTTGTGGCATTCAAAAATGTGCTCCACCTTCTTCTCCCAATCCAAATACAACTCCGAGTCATTCCTTTCTTGGAATTGTGGTATCTTCATTTTTATACTACTTAGATCTCTATAAACTCCATCTTGGGCTCTATGTGGGGGTCTTCACATACCTCATCTACCATTTCTTCCTCCTCTAGGCATTCTTCCTTCTTCTACAATTCTTCTTCCCAATCTTCTTCCTTTATATAATCCCTAACATAAGCTTGCCTATTAACCCTCCTAACATTAGGTAGAGGCATTTCTTATTGTAAAGCTACTAAGGAATTTTCTTGCCTTTCCAATCTTTCATTCATATCAACCATCAAGTTGTTCATCCTCTAAAAAGATTATTGCAATGTCCTCATCATGAACCTCATATCTTGTCTTCCTTCAAGACTATCCTTGTTGGACATTTTTTTTGCAATTCTACACAACAAGAGGTTAGTGTAATAAAATAGAATTAATGTAAATTCACACAATACCTTACATGTTTAACACTCAGATTGATCGCTCAAACCCTCTTAGTTCCTAATCAAAGCAACCAAATCTAGGAATTCCAAACAATTTGTAGAATTATCAAACACCCAGAAAAGTACTTCACAATATCCCACTTGTTAAAGCACAAATGAACTTTTGAATCAAGAAGTGCAAAAGTTACGGGCTTGGTGTACTTATGATTTAGGAGTTCCTTCTAGATTTCAGTTTTAATTTAATGATATGCCTCCTTGAAGGAGTCTTTTAGTAGTCAAGTGTTTAATACTTAAGCTAATAGCTCTATGTCTTTTTGCAAAACATGATCAGGTTGAAAGTCGAAGACAGAGATGTGAACTGCAAGAAATGGAGTTTTTGAAATCAACTAAGAAAGCACAAGAAGCTATGGCAATGGTGCTAGAGGAATCTACTAATTCTAAAGCTGCTAAAGAAGTTATAAAATCACTAACTGCTCATGACAGATTAGACAACACTTCATCACACATTCTAAGTCGGTAGTACCATCTAATGTTAATTTGATAAAGCAATTAGACAGCAAAGCCGTTGTACAAAGCTAAGACATTTTCTCTAGTTAGATCCTTTCACACAACTTTATTGCACATGAAAGATGTCATTTTGTCAACTATGAAAAAAAAAGAGAAAGAAAAGAAAAAAGGAAGAAGGAGCCTTTTAGTAGTCAAGTGTTTAATGCTTAAGCTAATAGCTCTGTGCCTTCTTCTAAAACATGATTAGGTTAAAAGACTATGACAGAGATGTGAACTGCAAGAAGTAGAGCTTCTGAAATCAACTAAGAAAGAACAAGAAGTTGTGGCACTGGTGACTGAGGAATCTGCTAAATCTAAACCCTGCTAAAGATGTTATAAAATCACTAACTACTCAGGACATATTAGACAACACTTCATCACACTTTCTAAGTCTGTAGTACCATCTAATGTTGATTTGATAAAACAATTAGATAGCAAAGCCGCTAAACAAGGAAAAAAAACTGAGACATTTATTCTAGTTAGATCCTCAAAGACAAAATATTAAAGCTGAAAGATGTTATTTTGTCAACTATGGCAAAAAAAAAGAGAAAAAAAGAAAAAAATAGAACTTTTGAATCAAGAGGTGCTAAAGTTGCGGGCTCAGGTATACTTGTGATTTACGAGTTACTTTTAGATTTCAGTTTTAATTTAATGATATGACTCCATGAAGGATTCTTTTAGTAGTCAAGTTTTTAATACTTAAGCAAATAGCTCTGTGCCTTTTTGTAAAACATGATCAAGTTGAAAGCCTAAGATAGAGATGTGAACTGAAAGAAATGGAGTTTTTGAAATCAACTAAGAAAGCACAAGAAGGTATGGCACTAGTGATAGAGGAATCTACTAAATCTAAAGCTGCTAAAGAAGTTATAAAATCACTAACTGCTTATGACAAATTAGACAACACTTCATCACACTTTCTAAGTCTGTAGTACCATCTAATGTTAATTTGATAAAGCAATTAGACAACAAAGCCATTGTATAAGGAAAGAAAGCTGAGACATTTTTTCTAGTTAGATCCTTGCACACACCTTTATTGCACGTGAAAGATGTTATTTTGTCAACTATGGCAAAAAAAAGAGAAAGAAAAGAAAAAAGGAAAAAAATGAACTTTTGAATCAAGAGGTGCTTAAGTTGCGGGCTCAGGTATACTTGTGATTTATGACTTCCTTTTAGATTTTAGTTTTAATTTAATGATATGCCAAGAGGAAGGAGCCTTTTAGTAGTCAAGTGTTTAATGCTTAAGCTAATAGCTCTGTGCCTTCTTGTAAAACATGATCAGGTTAAAAGACTATGATAGAGATGTGAACTGCAAGAAGTAGAGTTTCTGAAATCAACTAAGAAAGAACAACAAGTTGGGGCACTGGTGATAGAGGAATCTACTAAATCTAAATCCTACTAAAGATGATATAAAATCACTAACTGCTCCGGACAGATTAGACAACACTTCATCACACTTTCTAAGTCTGTAGTACCATCTAATGTTGATTTGATAAAACAATTAGATAGCAAAGCCGCTAAACAAGGAAAAAAAACTGAGACATTTATTCTAGTTAGATCCTCGCAGACAAAATATTAAAGCTGAAAGATGTTATTTTGTCAACTATGGCAAAAAAAAAAGAGAAAAAAAGAAAAAAATAGAACTTTTGAATCAAGAAGTGCTAAAGTTGCGGGCTCAGGTATACTTGTGATTTACGAGTTCCTTTTAGATTTCAGTTTTAATTTAATGATATGCCTCCATGAAGGATTCTTTTAGTAGTCAAGTTTTTAATACTTAAGCAAATAGCTCTATGCCTTTTTGTAAAACATGATCAAGTTGAAAGCCTAAGATAGAGATGTGAAATGCAAGAAATGGAGTTTCTGAAATCAACTAAGAAAGCACAAGAAGGTATGGCACTAGTGAAAGAGGAATCTACTAAATCTAAAGCTGCTAAAGAAGTTATAAAATCACTAACTACTCATGAAAAATTAGACAACACTTCATCACACTTTCTAAGTCTGTAGTACCATCTAATGTTAATTTGATAAAGCAATTAGACAACAAAGCCGTTGTATAAGGAAAGAAAGATGAGACATTTTTTCTAGTTAGATCCTTGCACACACCTTTATTGCACATGAAAGATGTTATTTTGTCAACTATGGAAAAAAAAGAGAAGGAAAAGAAAAAAGGAAAAAAAATGAACTTTTGAATCAAGAGGTGCTTAAGTTGCGGGCTCAGGTATACTTGTGATTTATGACTTCCTTTTAGATTTTAGTTTTAATTTAATGATTTGCCAAGAGGAAGGAGCCTTTTAGTAGTCAAGTGTTTAATGCTTAAGCTAATAGCTCTGTGCCTTCTTCTAAAACATGATCAGGTTAAAAGACTATGATAGAGATGTGAACTATAAGAAGTAGAGTTTCTGAAATCAACTAAGAAAGCACAAGAAGGTATGGCACTAGTGAAAGAGGAATCTACTAAATCTAAAGCTGCTAAAGATGTTATAAAATCACTAACTACTCATGAAAAATTAGACAACACTTCATCACACTTTCTAAGTCTGTAGTACCATCTAATGTTAATTTGATAAAGCAATTAGACAACAAAGCCGTTGTATAAGGAAAGAAAGATGAGACATTTTTTCTACTTAGATCCTTGCACACACCTTTATTGCATATGAAAGATGTTATTTTGTCAACTATGGCAAAAAAAAGAGAAGGAAAAGAAAAAAGGAAAAAAAAAATGAAATTTTGAATCAAGAGGTGCTTAAGTTGCGGGCTCAGGTATACTTGTGATTTATGACTTCCTTTTAGATTTTAGTTTTAATTTAATGATTTGCCAAGAGGAAGGAGCCTTTTAGTAGTCAAGTGTTTAATGCTTAAGCTAATAGCTCTATGCCTTCTTCTAAAACATGATCAGGTTAAAAGACTATGATAGTGATGTGAACTGCAAGAAGTAGAGTTTCTGAAATCAACTAAGAAAGCACAAGAAGGTATGGCACTAGTGAAAGAGGAATCTACTAAATCTAAAGCTGCTAAAGAAGTTATAAAATCACTAACTACTCATGAAAAATTAGACAACAGTTCATCACACTTTCTAAGTCTGTAGTACCATCTAATGTTAATTTGATAAAGCATTTAGACAACAAAGCCGTTGTATAAGGAAAGAAAGATGAGACATTTTTTCTAGTTAGATCCTTGCACACATCTTTATTGCATATGAAAGATGTTATTTTGTCAACTATGGAAAAAAAAAAGAGAAGGAAAAGAAAAAAGGAAAAAAAATGAACTTTTGAATCAAGAGGTGCTTAAGTTGCGGGCTCAGGTATACTTGTGATTTATGACTTCCTTTTAGACTTTAGTTTTAATTTAATGATATGCCAAGAGGAAGGAGCCTTTTAGTAGTCAAGTGTTTAATGCTTAAGCTAATAGCTCTGTGCCTTCTTCTAAAACATGATCAGGTTAAAAGACTATGATAGAGATGTGAACTGCAAGAAGTAGAGTTTCTGAAATCAACTAAGAAAGAACAAGAAGTTGGGGCACTGGTGATAGAGGAATCTACTATATCTAAACCCTACTAAAGATGTTATAAAATCAATAACTGCTCCGGACAGATTAGACAACACTTCATCACACTTTCTAAGTCTGTAGTACCATCTAATGTTGATTTGATAAAACAATTAGATAGCAACGCTGCTAAACAAGGAAAGAAAAGTGAGACATTTACTCTAGTTAGATCCTCGCAGACAAAATATTAAAGCTGAAAGATGTTATTTTGTCAACTATGGCAAAAAAAAAGAGTAAAAAAGGAAAAAAAGAAAAAAATAGAACTTTTGAATCAAGAAGTGCTAAAGTTGTGGGCTCAGATATACTTGTGATTTAGAAGTTCTGATGAGTGCTCAAAAAGCACTAAAATTACCATGATTTTATGCACATTAATTGATTAAAAATATAGATATTTATATGTTTTATCATATATTTATATAAATTTGTCTTTTTTGGAATCACGGGTATTTTTATTGTTTTTCAAGTATTTTTGCTTAAAAACGTAACTTAAAGACTCAAAGAGGAATATTGGGAGCAATACATCACAAATATATTAATAAATAAATGAGGAAAGGTCAACAAATATGGAAAAATTGGACAAAATGGGTCAAAAAGGAGGAAAAAGCGCAAGGAGCCGCCCAGCCCGCACGCACCAGCACCCAGCCGCGCGTAGCACACCCAGTCTCGCGCGTGCCAGTGCCCAGTTCCGCGCGCGCCATGCTCTAGTCTCGCGTGCGCCTTGCTCCCGTTCCGCGCGCGCCCCTACGCTTTGCTACTGCTCCCGTGCGTGCCCCTGCGTGCCCCTGCTGCTGTCCGCGTGCACCGCTACCATCTCGTGCCATTTTCGCACGCAGCCGCCCCCCATGTCATGTTGATGTCATCAAATGAAGTCAGCAATCACCACTCCGTGTTTTCATCATTTTTTAACATTTTTCCCCCACTTTTTCTCTCCATCCTCACCTATAAATACCCCCTTCTCTTCACTTCTAAACACACCTCAAAACACATTCTATTCTCTCTTTCTTTCTCTCTTTTCTTAGATTTTTTAGTTTTTCTTAGTTTTTTTAGTTTTTCTTAGTTTTTAGCTTTTCTTAGTTAATTTCTCTTATTTTTAGAGTTCTTCCCTTTTTGGGAAGAACTAGTTATGTTTTTGTAATTTATTAGCTTTTTGATTCAATAAATGGGAGTGCAAATTCCGCTCGGAGGTTTTCCAACAACGGGAATAGCATCGAAGTTCTGTAAGGATTTTATTTTCTTTACAGTTATTTTTTATGCTTTATTCTTACATGTTATATTTAATTTGTCTGTGATTAAATTTAACTTTCTGTAAATTTGTTTATAAACATGATGTAACAATAACATTGTTATGCTTGCGAAATATTAAATATGTAAAAATCTCTAAAATGAATTGATTTTATTTTTATTCAAGATTTTATATTAAGAATGTTAGAGAGAAATATATTATTTTTCATTACAAACTTAAATCTGAAAATTAGATTTTAAGGTTTAGTTATCCGGTCTAATTTAGAATAGTGCTCTTTTATTTGTTGGTACAATCGCCCGGTAGTTAGAGTGAAGCTCTATTTCAAAAGTTTTTATAAGAATTATTATCTGAAAATGTATTGACAACATGTTTTCAGTAGTGGTTTTAAAACTTGAAAGTTAGTACTCGGATAATTAAATTCTTAGATTTAATTTGGACACCTTGAATAAAGTTTAAACTGTCTAACCCCACCAAAGGTGGCATTTAAATGGTTCATTTTCAATCTCTTAGAAAAATAAATTAATTTCATTAACCAAATTAATTATCAACCCCACCCATAGGTGTTAATTGATTTGTTTAGTTAACAAAGAATATCTAACCCCACCAAAGGTGGTAGTCATATAAAAAAGAGAGAATCAATAAATATCAACTTAATAATATGAGCAAGCATAATTAACTTAATTATTATATCCATAAATACTCCACCATTATAAATGATAAAATTTGCATAAATGTTTATTGAATCTATGTTTATTTTTATGTAATTAGATTAAAAGAAATTAAGTTGCGGGCTCAGGTATACTTGTGATTTAGGACTTCCTCTTAGATTTTAGTTTTAATTTAATGGTATGCCTAGAGGAAGGAGCCTTTTAGTAGTCAAGTGTTTAATGCATAAGCTAAAAGCTCTGTGTCTTCTTCTAAAACATGATCAAGTTAAAAGACTATGACAAAGATGTGAACTGTAAGAAGTAGGGATTCTGAAATCAACTAAGAAAGCACAATCTTCCAAAATTGTTCGCATAAAGGATCTGTATCATTTGGTATCAAATCCTTGGTTACCCCAAAAGAGGATATCTATCTTCATATATCTATTTTTTGAATTTTATATTTAATAAAAGTTTCCATTTTATTGTTTTTTGCATTCTTAAGTTCCAAATCACAAAAAAAGAATGGAAATATTTCCTACAAGTCTTTTGTTTTCTTTAGATTTTGTTGTCATTATTTTCGTCTTCGCATTTCATTTCATACTTTTATTTTAATTCACCATATCTTTTTCTTATTCTTTATTTTCCGTGTTCAACCTAACTTTGTTCTTGAGTAAAAAACAACAAAACTTCTATAGTTCGCAGTTTAAGAAAAAGAAGTTATTAATTGGGGTTGTAATTTTAAACTGTTATAACTTTTAACTCGTGTATCGAAATGACTATTATAATATATCAAATTGAAGCTCATTTCGATTTATAAAAACACAAAAGAAGCAATAGTTTAGTTCTCCCCATTTTTGAATCCAAATTTCATCGCTTACACTACTTTCCGACGTCTTTTAATTTGGTAGCACCTTTTTGCGTTGTTTTATGTTCTTGTTCTTTAGGGTTCCAATTTGATCATCTTAACCATGTTCTTAGCAATTCATTCTTTCTTATTCCTTTGAGTTCATGGCTTCCAAAATTGTTCGCAAAAAGGATTTGTATCAATTGGTATCAAAGCCTTATATGTCCAGAATAGGATATCTATCTTCATATATCAATTGTTTGCATTTTAGATTTACTAAATTTTCCATTTTATTGTTTTTTGTGTTCTTAAGTTGCAAATTGCAAAAAAAGAAAGAAAATATTTCTTACAAGTCTTTTGTTTTCTTTAGATTTTGTTGTCATTATTTTCGTCTTGGCTTTTCATTTCATACTTTTCTTTTAATTCACTGTATCCTTTTCTTGTTCTTTTTTTTTTCATGTTCTACTTAACTTTGTTCTTAAGTAAAAAATAACAGAACTTCTATACTTCGTAGTTTAAAAAAGAAGAAGTTATTAATTGGGGTTGCAGCTTTAAACTGTTATAACTTTTAACTCGTGCATCAAGACAACTATTATAATATATCAAATCGAAATTCATTTCGATTTGTAAAGACACAAAAGAAACAATTGTTTAGTTCTCCATGTTTTTGAACCCAAATTCCATCGCTTACACTACTTTTCGACGTCTTATAATTTGGTCGCACCTTATTGCATTGTTTTATGTTCTTGTTCTTTAGGGTTCCAATTCAATCATCTTAACAATGTTCTTAGCAATTCAATCTTTCTTATTCCTTTGAGTTCATGGCTTCCAAAATTGTTCGCATAAAGGATCTATATCATTTGGAATCAAAGCTTTGTATACCCAAAATAGGATATCTATCTTCATATATCTATTTTTTGAATTTTAGATTTAATAAAATTTTCCATTTTATTGTTTTTTGCATTCTTAAGTCACAAATCACAAAAAAAAAGAATGAAGTACATGACACCCCCATCTATATTAACACTACACACTTTGTTACTCACATGACACATTGTGTGAAAGATGTTATCTCTTTGTTGTTCAAGGTTATCCTCCTTGACTTGAGTGTTCAAAGATCGCCTTATTACAAATGCTTCCCTATCCATGGGTCATATCTCCTCTTTACTAGCTTCCTCAACAGATGGCATCTCATCTTCTTCACTTTCATTATCGATTCCCACCTCACCACTAGCTAAGGTGATCATTGACTTCTTGTTTGGACATTAAGAGGCTATATGACCATTACCAAGACACTGAAAACACTTTAAGTCATGATTATGAATTAGGGTGTCGATTTTACCTTTGTCCTTGCTAGCCCCCATCTCTTTGGCTTTGTAAGGCTCAAATCTTGGTTTGAATGTAGCTACTTCATCTTTTTTCTCATTGGACTTCCAAGGACTAGTAGGGTTTGGTTTTGGAGTAATGGGACTTGACCTTGATGGTTGGGATCGAAAACTCTATTTCTTTAATTGACATTCCACCTTTATTGCCATATGGACTATGTCATTTATGTCCATATAATAATGAAGTTCCAAAATGTTGGAAATGTCCGGATTCAACCAACTAAGAAACCTAGCCATGGTGGCCACTTCTATTTTCTTGTTGTACTCATTAACACAATTATATCCTTGAGTCAATCTTTATAGGCATTGGTATAACTCTCTATTGTAGTAGCTAGGCACAAACCTCTTTCTCATGATGACCTTCATGTCTTCCTAATTATATGCGTGGTGTAGTTGTGGCATTCAAAAATGTGATACACCTTCTTCTTCCACTCCAAATACAACTCCGGGTCATTCTTTCCTTGGAATTGTGGTATCTTCATTTTTATACTACTTAGATCTCTATCAACTCCATCTTAGGCTCTAGGTGGGGGTCTCCATATACCTCCTCTAGCATTTCTTCCTCCTCTAGGCATTCTTCCTTCTTCTTCCTCCAATTCTTCTTCCCTATCTTCTTCCTCTATATCATCCCCAACCTGAGCTTGCCTATTAACCCTCCTAACATTGGGTGGAGGTGTTTCTCATTGTAAAGTTGCTAATAATTTTCTTACCTTTACAATCTTTCATTCATATCAACCATCAAGTTGTTCATTCTCTCAAAAGATTGTTGCAGCACCCCCATCATGAAAATCATACTCGGTCTTCCTTCAGGACTTCCCATGTTGGACATGTGTTTTTCACAATTCTACACAACAAGAGGTCAGTGTAATAAAATAGAACAAATGTAAATTCACACAATACCTCACATATTTAGCACTCAGATTGATTGCTCAAACCCTCTCAGTTCCTAATCAAAGCAACGAAATCTAGGAATTCCAACATGGGTAGTAAGCACAAGGAAAATCAATACATCAACACGATTGGAAAACAACAATTTCCCCAAAAGAACTAAGCACACAATGGGAGATTTATAATCAAAATATAAAATTCTTCGAATTATGAGTTCAATACTCACTATAAATTAACAAATGCAACGGCACCAAAAACTTGTTGTCTCTTTTAGAGAACATAAAATCGTGCAAGTATACACGGTCACAAGTAATAATATTTGTAAGTAAAGATTGTTCCCACGGAGATTTGTTATTACAGTTTGTCGAGTACTAAAATTGTTTCCCTCTGATTTTATTCAAAACAATCGTTGATTAAGAAAAAAGTAGCATAAGAAAATAAAAGAAATCTAGGATTGCAATTTTTCACCAAACTAATCCACTCAAATCATGTTATTTTCTTTTGATTTATATTTTTTAGTACATTTAATTTGTCAACCAAAAACTTCTATTTTTATTCATACATCTCTTCCGAGCTCCGTATAAACACACCTCGTTAAATTAGTTCACTATATCTCTATGAGAATTAAATTTAATAAGATTCATTAAGTTCTAAGTTTTCAAATGGCCACACATACAATTAGGGTATATTCCTATCCTTCATCATACATGTCATTCTATTTACGAGCAATATACACACAAATGCCTCTTCCAAGTTTATTTATGTGCCACGGATCGTTTTGAAAAGATTCGTAAATAATCAAAAAGCATTAAGCACAAAATAGAACGAACAAATCGAACGTCTTACAAATCTATCAAAAATCATTAAAATCAAAGCTTCATAAATTTAGATCAAATGCAACCCTAGAAAAATTAAATTACTTCATTAATTAAAAATAAAAATTACAACACATAGAGAAAAATTAGAAGAAGAAGAAAAAAAATTAAAACATCTCAATACGAAAATATTTGGCACACGCAGAACATAACAAAAGCCAAAAATGGCTTCTGCGTGTTCCACAGCCAACCCACAAACACTACTAAAAATCCAAAACTCAAAAAAACTTCAACACTCTAAAAAACTTTCGAAAACTAAAACTAAAAAAAAAATTTTAACTCTATCATCTTATCACCTATTTATAGCTAAAAAAATACATCCAAAATATTACATTTTTTAAACACGCGTAAAAATATTTGTATCGAAAATAAAACCCGACAATTTCCTTAAATTTCACATCCACGCGTACGAATGTTGAAATGGAAGAAACTGTGCATAGAGATTCACTTGTCATAAAAAGAGTCCTGAATATACCGCCTAATGATGAAGAAGATGATAAGCACCATGATCATATTTTCCACACAAGATGCCATATGAAGGATAAAGTATATGCATTAATTATTTATAGTACGAGCTCCACTAATGTTGCTAGTACCTTAATGGTAGAAAAATTAAATTTGAAGTGGCAAGAGCATTCCAAACTGTACAAGCTACCATGGTTAAATGACTATGGAGCAATGGAGGTTAACATACAAGTATGGGTTCCTCTCTCAATTGGAATAATATGAACATGAGGTTCTTTGTGATGTGGCACCAATGTATACTGCTCACATATTGCTCGGCCGACCATTTCAATCTAATAGGAAGGTCTCACATTATGGTTACAAAAATCATTATTATGGTGAAATTAATAACCAAAAAGTTGTATTAGCCCTTCTCAAACCTTTGCACGCTTATGAAGACCAGATTAGGATAGTAAGAGAGTGCAAGTTGAGAGAAAAACAAAAGTGTGAGCAAGAGGAAAATCACAAAAGAGGGAAAAGTGAGCACAAGGGAGATAAAAGTGAGCACAAAGAAGAAAAAAGTGAGCAAAAAGGAGAGAAAAGTGAGCAAAAAAGAGGGAAAGGTGAGCATAGGAG
The DNA here is from genome assembly GCA_030763125.1 of Hippophae gyantsensis. Lineage (NCBI taxonomy): Eukaryota > Viridiplantae > Streptophyta > Magnoliopsida > Rosales > Elaeagnaceae > Hippophae > Hippophae gyantsensis. The sequence goes on from CM061028.1 coordinate 55,304,532, forward strand.
AGGAAAATAAAAGAATGAGTGCATTTGTTTAAAAACATGAGATTAAGAGTGTAATAGTGGCAAGGCAACAAGTACTTGCACTTATTTACAAGGATATTTATCTTTCTAATAACAATCTTAACTCATCTTCGTTTAGTGTTATTGTTCTTTTTTGTAGAACTTTGAGCATCTATTTCCTAAAGAAATTCCCCATGGATTACCTACTTTGAGACGAATTGAGTATCAAATAGACTTCACACCCAGATCTGCAATAGCAAACTGACCTACTTACAGAGCTAATCCTGAGGAAACTAAGGAGATACAAAGGCAAGTGGATGAGTTATTGCAAAAGGAACTTGTAAGGGAGAGTCTCAGCCAATGTTTGGTTCCTGTCATTTTAGTCCCAAAGAAAGATGGAACATGGTGCATGTGTGTGGATTTTTGCGCTATTAACAAGATAACCATAAATTATAGACATCCTATCCCTATGTTAGATGATATGCTTCATGAGTTGCATGGCTCTCATTTGTTTTCCAAAATTGACTTAAAGAATGGATATTATCAGATTCGCATAAAAGAAAGGGATGAATGGAAAACTGAATTTAAGACTAAATATGGATTATATGAACAATTAGTAATGTCGTTTGGTTTAACAAATGCACCTAGTACATTCATGAGGCTAATGAACCATGTTTTGAATGCTTTCATGGGGAAATTTGTGGTAGTTTACTTTGATGATATTTTATTCTATAACAAAAATCTAGAGGAACGTATGGAACACTCGCATGCAGTTTTTAGTGAGTTAAGAGAGAACAATTTGTATGCTAATCTGATGAGAATCATGGAGCCAAACAAATCCTAAGTGGACCAATCACAAGGTGATGTGGACCCTTTAGGAGAATAACCTAGGAACCCACGAACTCAAGGGAATTGAAATAATTGATTTGTTAAGAATGTGTTGAATATTATCAGATTAGAACCTTAAGGAAACAAAGTCCTTAAAACCCAAATCTTGAGATGCCACAAAGAATGATCACTCTCTTTGATAAGTCCAATTCAAGCATTCAATCACAATTACAAGAAGGTAAAGCAAGAAGTTTTATGAAATTTTATTTTCATTAATGAATATTCGTTCTCAGCCTCCATTACGTAGCTCTTCTTGTTTATAAGCAAGAAACCCTAAAAGAAAAAAAACTAGATGGAATGGGCCTATTTAGTTATGGATTAGGCATAATCCCACCTTAAAAATAAAAGACTTAACATAAATAGCCCATAATTTTAAAAAATAAAAATTAGTAAACATAAAAGCCACAATTAGTTAAAATAAAAATATTACTTCCTAAATTAGTCTGTGCTCCCAACTTGATCTTCCAAATCTATCCCTTGCATAGAAAGGCAATAGACCATCCTTGGTAAAGCTTTAGAATCTTCGAGTTTAGTTTTTGATTCTTCTAACACAGCCTCTTTGTATTGCACTTCTATGATCAAGCTTTGCAAAGCTTCCTTCATTCTCCTCAAACGGATGGTCAATATTGGCCCAAACTCTAGCATGTAAATCCTTCACAAAAGCTGCCTTTTTCTTACCATTAAGATTAGTATACTCATTAGTATACAAAGGTAAAATATCAATAGGTGTTATATGATTAAAGCCATAAACAACTTCAAAAGGAGAAAATGAAGAAGTAGAATGAACAATCCTATTATATGCAAACTCAATGTGTGGCAAACCAATTTGACCATCCCTTTGAGGATGTGCAATAGTGGAAAATAATAGTTTAGTTCCTAGTTTATTCCATAAAGTGTGCCAAAAATAACTTGGGAACTTAACATCTCTATCACAAACAATTTTCTTAGGCAACACATGCAAACAAACCACTTCTTTAAAGAACAAATCAATAATATGTGTTGCTTCATTGGTTTTAGAACATGTAATAAAATGATCCATTTTACTAAACCTATCAACAACAACAAATATGCTATCCTTACCACTTTGAGACCTTGGTAATCCTAAAACAAAATCCATAGATATGTTAATCCAAGGTTGATTAGGTACAGGTAAAGGGGTATACACGCCGTGTAGTTTAACTTTAGATTTTTCTTCCCTATATGTAATGCACTTTTTACAAACAAATTGCACATCATGCTTCATATTAGGCCAATAAAATGCTCATGTAAAATATCTAAAGTCTTTAGAACACCAAAGTGACCCATCAAACCTCCCTCACGACTTTACTTAATAAGCAACTCATGAACAAAACAAATAGGCACATATAATTTATCTTTCTTGAATAGAAATCCTTCATGCCTATAAAAATCACCAGATGCAAACATATCACATGCATTCCATAATTGGAAAATATCAGAATCATTAGCATACATGATATCAAAAACATTAATGGATGTGCTGACATTATACTTACCAGGAATGTCTAGCTTGTAGGCATTTTCATTAATCCTTTTGATGGTTTGAAATGGACCATCTCCCCGTGATAGATACTTTGATTTTCTTTGTTCTATAAAATTATCTTTTCTCATGTGCACCCACACCCAATCTCCAGGCTTAAAGATCATGCTATGACATCCTTTGTTGGCTTATTTGATATATTTTTCAATCCTCCTCTCAATGTTGAGCCTTGCTTTCTCTTTTTCAAAAGTGTTTGCAAAGTTTGGTAGAGACAATAAAGAAGCACGAGTCTATCTTTCCTTAAGGAGTTGGAATGAAATTTCTTGCTCTTCTTCCCATTTGAACCTAACATTCTTTTTGATGACTTCAGTTATCAATGCTGCTATGCTAAAATCTTTCACAAATCATTGATAAAAGCAAGCAAGTCCATGCAAACTTTGAACATTACTTAAACTTGTTGGGTTGGGCCACTCCTGGATAGCTTGAATCTTTTCTTCATCAACCGTGATATTGTTGATTCCTTGGAAGTCTATGCATATCCTCCATGTCCAATCCTTCTTAGGGACCAAAATTACTAGAACAATGCATGTACACATTCGTTCTCTCAGATGCCCTTTTTCCGTCAAGTCACTAACCTACGTTTTTAGTTCCTTCGTCTCCTCAGGATTACTCCTACAGGATAGTCAGTTTGGAATGTTAGCACCAGGTACAAAATCAATTTCATGTTAATTCTCTTGGATTAGAGGTAATCCATTAGGAATTTCCTCGAGAAAGACATCCTTAAATTCCTACAATATATAAACAATTGAACTAGGTAAAGCATCATTAAGTTGTTTAGTATTAAAAAATGCCTCATTGTATAGAAGTACAATCATTGGTTGATTAATGAATATTGTTTTTTTTTAATTTCACTTGCTTTTGCATAGACATTTGTTTTTTTCTCTTCTTTTGTCTTAAATTTTTCAATCTCTCTTTCTTTTTCTTTCTAATTTCCTCTCAATTTCTTTTTATCACTCTCTTTGCCACTAATTTTATTTTGTTCACTCTCTTTTTTTCTTTCACTCTTTTCTTTACTCTCATCCTTTTCTTTAGTCTCACTCTCACTCTCCTTTTCATTTTCACTCTCCTCTTTTCTCTCATTCTTTTCTTTAGTCTCACTCTTCTTTTCATTTTCACTCATCTCTTTTATATCATTATTTTCTTTAGTCTCACTCTCCTTTTCATTTTCACTCTTTTCTTTTCCTCTAACCATCTTCATTTGATCTTCAAAGACTTGCTTGGGTGAAAGGGGGACAAGTGTGATGTTTCTACCATCCTTCACAAATGAATACTTGTTTCTATATCCATCATGTGTAACCCTCCAATCATATTGCCAAGGCGTACCTAGTAGGATGTGCCCGACTTGCATGGGTACCACATCACACATCACCTCATTTTTGTACTTTCCAATGGAGAAGCTCACCAACACTTGCTTATCAACCTTCACTTCCCCACTATCATTTAACCATTACTGCTTGTAAGGTTTAGGGTGTTCGAATGTAGACAACCCTAATTTCTCAACTAAGGTAGTACTAGCCACATTGGTGCAACTTCACCCATCTATGATAACACTACACACCTTGTTGCTCATATGACACCTTGTGTGAAAGATATTATATCTTTGTTGTTAAATGTCTTCCTCCTTGACTTGAAAACTCAAAGACCGCCTTATTACAAGTGCTTTCCTATTAACCCCCCCTAACATTCTATTGAGGTGTTTCTCGTTGTAAAGCTTCTAAGGAATTTTCTTGCCTTTCCAATCTTTCATTCATATCGATCATTAAGTTGTTCATCCTCTCAAAAGATTGTTGCAGTGCCCTCATCACGAACATATTTGGTCTTCCTTCAGGATTACCACTGTTGGACATTTGTTTTTGCAATTCTACACAATAAGAGGTTAGTGTAATAAAATTGAAGTAATGAAAATTCAATCAATACCTCATGTGTTTAGTGCTCGGATTGATCACTCAAACCCTCTTTGTTCCTAATCAAAGCAACCAAATCCAAGAATTCCAAACAATTTGTAGAATTATCAAACACCCAAAAAGGTAGTTCATAATATCACACTTGTTAAAGCACAAAGGAAACTAACTCAAAGTGTTTTGGATCTTAGACTAGAATAATTAATCACAAGGGAAATAAAAAGATTAACAATATTGGAAGAACAATAATTTCCTCAAAGAACTCAACACACAATTAGGAATTTATGATAATAGAGAAAGGTTTTTGGAATTATGAGTTCAAACACTAATTGAAATTAGCATATGTAATTTGGCCTCTTTTCTTTGTCTTTTTTTTCTGAATAAATTATGACCACTCCTTTTCTGTTTTCTTTTTCTTTTTCGTTTATCTAATATGCTAATAGCTAAAGAGTAAATCAATATAACACCTTCAATATGAGTTTGAGGAATTTTTATACAAAATAGCACATAAATTACAACACAAGGGAAAGTGAAATTTCTGTAGGAACTACCACAAAAATACTAGAAAAATACCAAGAAACTGCAAAAAATATCATATATTGTAGAATATGCAAGGAAAAATGCAAAATATTTTTAGATATAGCATAATTTTCAAGGAAAATGGAGAATATGAAAGGAAAATGCAGAATACTTTCAGAAACTGCAGAATATGCAAGGTTACTACTGAAAATTTTTGGATGCAAAATTTGCAAAGAAAATGCAGAAAAAATGTGAAAACAAAGAAGAGCAATATTTTTAGGATATGGAAAATAAATTTCAACAAGAACACAACACAATGATATATATTTTCTCAATGTATCAGAAATAAAATAAGAACACAAGAACAAGAACAAATATAAAGGATAGGAATTTGAAACTTAGCACCTAAAGCTCTAATACCAAATGAAATGAACCAAGGGGTTAGAACCTAGCTAATATCAGATTATATAGCAAAGGGTTTCTCCATAAATCCATAGATATTACTCACCATTTTTTGAGGAGAAAGACGCCACAAGAGGTGCTATTTCCTTGATAAGTCTAGCATAAATGACACCCTAACAAGTATGGAATTACTTACCACAAATACTTGGATGCTTAAAAACACCACAAAGATTGCCAATCCCTTGATAAGTTACTTAAAGAGGAACAAAGAGCATAAATGAGCTCTCATATGATCTGAAAATTCAAATTTCATTCAAAATTGTGAATTCCCAGCAGCTAAGCTGCTCTTAAGTATTTATATTGGATACAAATAAACCCTAAACATTACTAAATCACAGCCTTTGATCTCATTCAAGGGTGGAAAATAAAAACAACCAAAAAACAAAAAAGGTGGTAGAAAACATGGACCAAAACATGGAGAAAAATACGGCAGCTGACTACAAAGGAATTCTATGAAAATATTACGTCTTAACCTTTGATTTCATCCATGGGCTGAAAAGAAAACTACCCAAAATCAGTCTTAATGGCACAAAAAAACATGGAGAAAATATGGGGTAGCTGAGTACAAAGAAATTCCAAGAAAATCTTACATCTTAACCCTTGATTTCATCCAAGAGATGAAAAGAAAACAGCCTAAAATTAGTCCAAATGACACAATGGAGCAAAATGTAGAGCAAAATATGGAGCAAAACATGGAACAAAATTGGAGCAGCTGAGAACAAAGGAATCCCAATAAAATATTACATCTTAACCCTTGCTTTCATCCAAGGGCTGAAAAAAAAGCTGTCCAAAATTAGTCCAAATGGTACAACAATATGCCTAGTTTTCTTTTGCCAATTTTGCCCTAATTTCCACGCTAGGCTTGTCCCAATCCTTGCAATCCCATTTTGGGTCCTTTGGTTATGCATGATCTCTTGAATAAGCCAATTTAAAGCCTCCTCAAGTTATGCCCTCCTAGACCTTGTGATTGGTCCATTATTCTCATCAATACAATGCATCAGCCACAATGTTGTCTTTCCTATGCTTGTATTTGATTACAAAAGGAAATGTTTCTATAAACTCCAACCTCTTAGCATGTCTTTTATTAAGCTTACCTAGGGTCTTCAAAAACTACAGACTCTCATGATCGGAATGTATGATAAATTCCCTTGGCCATAAGTATTGCTACCATGTTTAAAGAGTTCTCACTAATACATAAAGCTCCTTATCATAAGTACGATAATTCAACACTGCCCCACTTAGCTTTTCACTAAAATATGCAATTGGTTTGGAATCCTGCATTAAAACGGCTCCTATGCCAATCCCTAAAGCATAACATTCTATCTCAAAAGTTTTATCAAAGTTAGGCAAACACAACAAAGGTTCATTTGTTTGTTTATCTTTTAAAGTGTTAAACACTTGATCATGCACATCATCCCACTTAAAAATAACATTCTTTTTAATAAGTTCATTCAAAAGTGCAACAATAGAACAAAAATCATTGACAAACCTTATATAAAAACTTGCTAAACCAGGGAAACTTCTTACCTCATTTTCATTCTTAGGTGTAGGCCAATCCCTTATTACCCTTGCCTTTTCTTCATCAACACTAACACCCTGTGAACTAATAACAAATCCAAGAAGCACAATAGATTCCATGCAAAATGTGCACTTTTTAAGATTAGCGTACAACTTGTTCTCTCTCAACACACTAAAAAGTACTGCATTCAAGTGTTCCCTATGTTCCTCTAGATTTTTGTTATAGACTAAAATATCATCAAAGTAAACTACCACAAATTTCCTCATGAAAGCATGCAAAACATGGTTCATTAACCTCATGAATGTACTAGGTGCATTTTTTAAACTAAACGGCATTACTAACCATTCATATAATCCATATATAATCTTAAATGCAATTTTCGATTCATCCCCTTCTTTCATGTGAATATGATAATATCCATTCTTTAAGTCAATTTTGGAAAACAAATGAGAGCCTTGCTGCTCATCAAACATATCATCTAACCTGAGGATAAGATATCTATACTTCATTGTTATCTTGTTAATAGCGCGACAATCCACACACATGCACCATGTTGCATCTTTCTTTGGGACTAAGATGATAGTAACCAAACATGGGCTGAGACTCTCCCTTACAAATCCCTTTTGTAGCAACTCATCCACTTGCCTTTGTATCTCCTTCCATTCCTCAAGATTAGCTCTATAAGCAGGTCAGTTTGGTATTACAAATCTGGGTGTGAAGTCTATTTGATGCTCAATTACTCTCAAAGGAGGTAATCCATGAGGAATTGCTTCAGGAAATAGATCCTCATAGTCCTACAATAAAGAAACAACAACACTAGACAAAGATGAGTTAAGATCGTTAGTAGAAAGATAAATATCCTTGTACATTAGTACAAGTACTTGTTGCGTTGCCACTATTACACTTTTAATCTCATGTTTTTTAGCAAATGCACTCATTCTTTTTTTCCTCTCCTTGCTCACCTTTCTCTCTTTTTTGCTCACCTTTCTCTACTTTTTGCTCACTTTTCTCACCTTTGTGCTCACTTTAATCTCTTTTAAGCTTACTTTTCTCTCTTTTGTGCTTACTTTTCTCTCTTTTGTGATTTTCCTCTTGCTCACACTTTGATTTTTCTCTCAACTTGCACTCTCTTGCTATCCTAATCTGGTCCTCATAAGCATGAAAAGGTTTGAGAGGGGCTAATAAAACTTTTCAGTTGTTCATTTCAAAACAGTACAGATTTTTATAACCATCATGCATTACCCTTCTAACAAACATCCATGGTCGCCCAAGAAAAATATTAGTAGTATACATTGGTGCCACATCACAAAGAACCTCATGCTCATACTTTCCAATTGAAATAGGAACCCAAACTTGTTGTTGACATTCACTTCTCCAAAATCATTCAGCCATTGTAGCTTGTACGTTTTGGGATGCTTTTTCCACTTCAAATTCAACTTTTTACCAACAAAATACTAGCTACATTAGTACAACTCCCACTATCAATAATAATTGTGCATCTTTTCCTTCATCTGGCATCTTGTGTGAAAAATATGCTCATATTTCTTCTCATCTCCTTCAATCATAGGTTGTATATTGAGAGCTTTCCTTGTGACAAGTAATTCCCCATGCACAGGTTTTCCTAATTCTACATTGGGACAATCCTCCAATGGTGGCATTTCATCGTCACTTGAACTAGTACTCTTGATTTCTCTATTATCACAAACAACCATAACCCTTTTGTTTGGACATTCAAAAGCAATATGTTCGAGTCCTTGGCACCTAAAACCCTTAATATCATAGGACTTAGTAGGAGTTTTTGTTTCATGTTTACTTTTAGGAACAACAACTGAATTGTTTGACTTCGCTTCACCTTTTGTTCTAAAGGCAACTTTGTTGTCCTTCCAAGTTGATTTCCACAAAGAACTAGAGGACGAACTAGATCTAAACCTTTTGAACTTGATTTTCCTCTCCACTGCAATGACTTTGTGCGAATAGGTCTTTGACCATTTCATCTTTTCCCATGACCGAATAGGTCTCTTACCATTTCTTCGCCTATTGACCACCAACTGATCCCACCATATACCAACATAATCTGTAAATTCTACTGTTGCTAGCTTTACTTTCTTCTCCTTGGAGTAATTATGACAATCAAACACATGCTCAACGGTTATTTAAGTTAATGAAAATATAAGTTAATTAAGTTAGTAAATTAAGTTACTAAAAACCTAAGTTAATTAACTTAAACGAAAATTTAGTAAAAATCTAAGTTAATTAAGTTAAAAGAAAATTAAGATAAAAAAATTGAAAAAAATTGAAAAAGGTAAAAGAAAAATAAAAAAAATAAAAAGGAAAACAAAAATTAAATTAAAAAAAAAGAAAAAAAATTGAAAATAAAGTTTTTAATTTTTTTGAAAATTTTTTTTAAAAGAAAATAATTAAATAAAATAAATTTTTTTATTTATTTTATTTTATTATTTAAAATTTATTTAAGTTTTTTTCTTCAAAATTCAAAATTCAAAATTATTTTATTATTCACACTATAACTTTTTTTTATTAAATTTAAAATTTTAATTTTTTTATTTATTATGAAATTTGAAATTTGAATTTTTTTTTGTTTTTTTACTATTCATTAACGGTAAGTTTATTTATTTTATTGTTTTTTTAATAAGAAAAAAATTTATTTTAATTTTTATTAAATTTTTGTTTTTTTACTATTCACGAACAACAAATTTTTTTATTTTTGTTTTTTTAAATCAAAATAAAAAAATCACAATTATTTACAACACAAAAAGTTTTTAAAATTTTGATAAATAATTTAAAAACATTATTCTTTTTCCGGTAACGGCGCCAAAAACTTGATAGGCAGAACTGGCATCGCCAATCCTACCAATAATTTGGTTTTATATTTATAAAACTCTCGCAAGTGCGCGAATCATTTCGTAGAAAATGATAAGTATACTCCCAATGTCGATCTAAGGAAGGACTATATGTGGTTTTTAATTTATTATTCAAACTTTTTAAAACAAAATTAAATCCTAAACATCCTGTCACGATATTTTGGGGTTTTGAGTTTTTAATCTAATACAATAAAAATAATCATAGATACAGATTCAATAAACATTTATGCAAATTTTATCATTTATAATAGTGGAGTATTTATGGATATAATAACTAAGTTAATTATGTTTGTTCATATTATTTAGGTTATTAAAGATATAAATTGATATTTATTGATTCTTTCTTTTTTATATGAATACTATCTTTGGTGAGGTTAGATATTGTTTATTAACTAAACAAATCAATTAACACCTATGAGTGGGGTTTAACTAATTTGGTTAGTTAAATTAATTTCTTTTTCTAAGAGATTAAAAATGAACCATTTAAATGCTAACTTTGGTGGGGTTAGATAATTTAAACTTTATTCAAGGTGTCCAAATTAAACCTAAGAATTTAGTTATCCGAGTACTAACTTTCAAGTTTTAAAACCACTATTGAAAACATGTTGTCAATACATTTTCAAATAATAATTCTTATAAAAACTTTTGAAATGGAGTTTCATTCTAACTACCGAGCGATTGTACCAACAAATAAAAGAAGAATACTCTAAATCAGATCGGATAACTAAACCTTAAAATCTAATTTTTAGATTTAAGTTTGTAATGAAAAATAATATATTTCTCCTTAACATTCTTAATATAAAATCTTGAATAAAAACAAAATCAAAATTATTTTAGAGATTTTTACCTATTTAATATTTCGCAAGCATAACAACGTTATTATTATATCATGTTTATAAACAGCCAGCAAAGTTAAATTTAATCACAGACAAATTAAATCTAACATATAAGAATAAAGCATAAAAAATAATTATAAAGAAAATAAAATCCTTACAGTACTTTGATGTTATTCTTGTTGCTTGGAAACCTCCAAACAGATTTTGCACTTCCATTTATTGAATCAAAAAGAAAATAAATTACAAAAACATAACGAGTTCTTCTCAAAAAAAGAACTCTAAAACTAAGAAAAACTAACTAAGAAAAAAGTAAAAATTTAAAAAAAACTAAAAAACTAAGAAATGGAGAGAAAGAAAGAAAAGAGAAGATGTGTTTTTAAGTGTGATTTGAAGTGAAGAGAATGTGGGTATTTATAAGTGAGGAGGGGAAGAAAAAGTGGGTGAAAAAATGATTAAAAATGGTGGAAACACGGAGTAGTGAATGATGACATCATCAATGACATCATGCTGACGTGGGCAGCGGCGCGCGCAGATGGGCGCAGGTGCGTGTGGACTGGAGCTGGTGCGTGTGAACTGGGTGTTGTGCTGGCATGGCGTGCATGTTGCTAGGCACGGTTGGGCGCACTGCGTGCGTTGGTTGGGCAGTTGGGCAGCTACGTGTGCGATTTTGACCTTTTTGACCCATTTTGTCCAATTTTTCCATCTTTTTTGACTGTTACTAATTTAATTTATGAATATATTTGTGATGTATTACCTCCAGTATTTCTATTTGAGTCGTTAAGTTATGGTTTTAAGCAAAAATACCTGAATATTTTGTCAACTATGGCAAAAAAAAAGAAGAGAAAGAAAAGAAAAAAGGATAAAATGATAAAAAATGAACTTTTGAATCAAGAAGTGCATAAGTTGCGGGCTGAGGTATACTTGTGATTTAGGACTTCCCTTTAGATTTTAGTTTTAATTTAATGATATGCCTGGTGGAAGGAGTCTTTTAGTAGTCAAGCATTTAATACTTAAGCTAATAGTTGTTTCCCTTCTTCTAAAACATGATCAGTATGAAAGGCTATGACAGATATGTGAACTGCAAGAAATGGAGCTTTTGAAATCAACTAAGAAAGTAGAAGAAGTTATGGCACTGGTGACAAAGGAATATGCTAAATCGAAACCCTACTAAAGATGTTATAAAATCACTAACTACTCATGACCGATTTGATAAGACTGAGATCACACTTTCTAAGTCTACAATACCATCTAATGTTGATTTGATAAAGCAATTGGACAGCAAAATCGCTAAATAAGAAAAGAAATCTGAGACATTTTCTCTATTTAGATCCTCACAGACAACTTTATTAAAGATGAAAGATGTTATTTTGTCGAGTATGGCAAAAAAAATGAATTTTGAATCAAGAAGTGCTTAATTTGCGAGCTCAAGTATACTAGTGATTTAGGACTTCATTTTAGATTTTAGTTTTAATTTAATGATATGCCTAGTGGAATGAGTCTTTTAATAGTCAAGTGTTTAATACTTAAACTAATAGCTCTATGCCTTTTTCTAAAACATGATCAAATTGAAAGCCTAAGACATAGATGGGAACTGCAAGAAATGGAGTTTTTGAAATCAACTAAGAAAGCACAAGAAGCTATGGCACTGCTGATAGAGGAATATGCTAAATCTAAAGTTGCTAAAGAAGTTATACAACCACTAACTGCTCATGACAGATTAGACAAGACTGAGATCAAACTTTCTAAGTCTGCGGTACTATCTAATGTTGATTAGATAAAGCAATTAGATGACAAAGCTGCTAAACAAGGAAAGAAATCTGAGACATTTTCTCTAGTTAGATCCTTGCACACACCTGTATGGTAAGTGAAAGATGTTATTTTGTCAACTATGGCAAAAAAAGAAGATAAAGAAAAGAAAAAAGGAAAAAAATGAATTTTGAATTAAGAAGTGCTTAAGTAGTGGGCTCAAGTATACTTGTGATTTAGGACTTCCTTTTAGATTTTAGTTTTAATTTAATGATATGTCTCGAGGAAGGAGTCTTTTAGTAGTCAAGTGTTTAATACTAAAGCTAATAACTCTATGCCTTTTGTAAAACAAGATCAGGTTGAAAGCCTAAGATAGAGATGTGAACTGAAAGAAACGAAGCTTCTGAAATCAACTAAGAAAGCATAAGAACGTATGGCACTCGTGACAGAGGAATCTGCTAAATCTAAAACTGCTAAAAAAGTTATAAAATTACTAACTGCTTATGACAGATTAGACAAGACTAACATCACACTTTCTAAGTCTGTTGTACCATCTAATGTTGATTTGATAAAACAATTAGACAACAAATAACATAAAACAAGGAAAAAAATATGAAACATTTTCTCTAGTTAGATCCTTGCACACAACTTTATTGTAGGTGAAAGATGTTATTTTGTCAACTATGGAAAAAAAAAGAGAAAGAAAAGAAAAAAGGATAAAAGGATAAAAAATAAACTTTTGAATCAAGAAGTGCTTAAGTTACGGGCTCAGGTATACTTGTGATTGAGGACTTCCCTTTAGATTTTAGTTTTAATTTAATGATATGCCTAGTGGAAGGAGTCTTTTAGTAGTCAAGCGTTTAATACTTAAGCTAATAGTTGTTTCCCTTCCTCTAAAACATGATCATGATGAAAGGCTATGACAGATATGTGAACTGCAAGAAGTGGAGCTTTTGAAATCAACTAAGAAAGTAGAAGAAGTTATGGCACTGGTGACAAAGGAATATGCTAAATCTAAACCCTACTAAAGATGTTATAAAATCACTAACTACTCATGACAGATTTGACAAGACTGAGATCACACTTTCTAAGTCTACAATACCATCTAATGTTGATTTGATAAAGCAATTGGACAGCAAAGTCACTAAATAAGAAAAGAAATCTGAGACATTTTCTCTATTTAGATCCTCACAGACAACTTTATTAAAGATGAAAGATGTTATTTTGTCGAGTATGGCAAAAACAAATGAATTTTGAATCAATAAGTGCTTAATTTGCGGGCTCAAGTATACTAGTGATTTAGGACTTCATTTTAGATTTTAGTTTTAATTGAATGATATGCCTAGAGGAAGGAGTCTTTTAATAGTCAAGTGTTTAATACTTAAGCTAATAGCTCTATGCTTTTTTCTAAAACATGATCAAATTGAAAGCCTAAGACAGAGATGTGAACTGCAAGAAGTGGAGCTTCTGAAATGAACTAAAAAGCACAAGAAGCTGTGGCACTGTTGAGAGAGAAATATGCTAAATCTAAAGCTGCCAAAGAAGTTATAAAATCGCAAACTGCTCATGATAGATTAGACAAGAATGAGATCAAACTTTATAAGTCTGAAGTACCATCTAATGTGGATTTGATAAAGTAATTGGACTACAAAATCGCTAAACAAGGATAGAAATCTGAGACATTTTCTCTAGTTATATCCTTGCACACACCTTTGTTGCAGGTGAAAGATGTTATTGTGTCAACTATGGCACAAAAAAGTAAGGAAAAAAGTAAAAAAAATGAACTTTTGAATCAAGAAGTGCCTATCCCTTTTTCTAAAGCATGAATAAATTGAAAGCCTAAGACAAAGATGTGAACTATAAGAAGTGGAGCTTTGAAATGAACTAAAAAGCACAAGAAGCTGTGGCACTGATGACAGAGGAATCTGCTAAATCTAAACCCTGCTAAAGACGTTACAAAATCACTAACTGCTTAGGACAGATTAGACAACACTTCATCACACTTTCTAAGTCTATAGTACCATCTAATGTCGATTAGATAAAGCAATTAGACAGCAAAGCCCCTAAACAAGGAAATAAATCGGAGACATTTTCTCTAGTGAGATCCTTCCACACACCTTTATTGCACGTGAAAGATGTTATTTTGTCAATTGTGGCAAAATTAAAAGAAAAGAAAGAAAAGGAAAGAGGAAAAAAGGCCAAAAAAGAGAAATTTTGACTCAAGAAGTGCTTAAGTTACGAGCTCAGGTATACTTATGATTTAGGACTTCCTTTTAAATTTTAGTTTTAATTTAATGATATGTCTTGAGGAAGGAGTCTTTTAGTAGTTAAGTGTTTATTACTTAAGCTAATGGCACTTTACCTTCTTCTAAAACATGATCAGGTTGAAAGGCTATGATAGAGATGTGAACTACAAAAAGTGGAGCTTCTAAAATCAACTAAGAAAGCACAAGAAGATGTGGCACTTGTGATAGAGGAATCTGTTAAATCTAAACCCTGCTAAATATGTTATAAAATCACTAACCACTCAAGACAGATTAGACAATACTGAGATCAGACTTTCTAAGTGTGTAGTACCATCTAATGTTGATTTGATAAAGCAATTAGACAGCAAAGAATATAATACTAGGAAAGAAATCTGAGACATTTTATCTAGTTAGATCCTCATAGAAAACTTTATTGAAGCTGAATGATGTTATTTTATCAACTATGGCAAAAAAAGAGAAAGAAAAGAAAAAAGGAAAAAGGAAAGAAGGAAAAAAATGAACTCTTGAATCAAGAAGTGCTTAAGTTGCGGGCTCAGGTATACTAGTGACTTAAAACTTACTTTTAGATTTTAGTTTTAATTTAATGATATGCCTGAAGAAAGGAGTCTTTTAGTAGTCAAGTGTTTAATACTTAAGCTAATACCTCTGTGCCTTTTTCTAAAACATGATCAAATTGAAAGCCTAAGACAGAGATAGGAACTGCAAGAAATGGAATTACTGAAATCAACAAAGAAAGCACAAGAAGGATGACACTAGTGACAGAGGAATCTGCTAAATCTAAGTTTCTAAAGAAGTTATAAATAAATACTGCTCATGACAGTTTAGACAACACATCATCACACTTTCTAAGTCTACAGTACCATCTAATGTTAATTTGAAAAAGAAATTAGACAACAATGCCGCTAAACAAGGAAAGAAGCTGAGACATTTTCTCTAGTTAGATCCTTGCACACACCTTTATTGCTCGTGAAAGATGTTATTTTGTCAACTATGGTAAAAAAAGAAGAGAAAGAGAAAAAAAATGAAAAAAATGAAAAAAAAAATGAACTTTTAAATCAAGAAGTGCTTAAGTTGCGGGCACAAGTATACTTGTGATTTAGGACTTCCTTTTAGGTTTTAGTTTTAATTTCATGATATGCTGGGAGAAAGGAGTCTTTTAGTAGTCAAGTGTTTAATGCTTAAGCTAATAGCTCTGTGCCTTCTTCTAAAACATGATCAGGTTAAAAGACTATGACAAAGATGTGAACTATAAGAAGTAGAGCTTCTGAAATCAACTAAGAAAGCACAAGAAGTTGTGGTACTGGTGACTAAGGAATCTACTAAATCTAAACCCTGCTAAAGATGTCATAAAATCACTAACTGCTCAGGACAGATTAGACAACACTTCATCATACTCTCTAAGTCTGTAGTACCATCTAATGTTGATTTGATAAAGCAATTAGACAGTAAATCCGCTAAACAAGGAAAGAAAACTAAGACATTTACTCTAGTTAGATCCTCGCATACAACTTTATTAAAGGTGAAAGATGTTATTTTGCCAACTATGACAAAAAAAGAGAAAAAAAAGAAAAAAAGAAAAAAAAATGAACTTTTGAATCAAGAAGTGCTAAAGTTGCGGGCTCAGGTATACTTGTGATTTAGGAGTTCCTTTTAGATTTCATTTTTAATTTAATGATATGCCTGCATGAAAGAGTCTTTTAGTCGTCAAGTGTTTAATACTGAAGCTAATAGCTCTGTACTTTTTTGTAAAACATGATCAGGTTGAAAGCCTAAGTCAACCATGTGAACTGGAAGAAATGGAGTTTCTAAAATCAACTAAGAAAGCACAAGAAGCTATGGCACTGGTGACAGAGGAATCTACTAAATCTAAAGTTACTAAAGAAGTTATAAAATCACTAACTGCTCATGATAGATTGGACAACACTTCATCACACTTTCTAAGTCTGCAGTACCAACTAATGTTGATTAGATAAAGCAATTAGACAGCAAAGCCCCTAAACAAGGAAAGAAATCTAAGACATTTTCTCTATTCAGATCTTTGCACACACTTTTATAACACGTGAAAGATGTTATTTTGTCAACTATGGAAAAAAAAATAAGAAATGAAAAGAGGAAAAAAATGAACTTTTTAATGAAGAAGTGCGTAAGTTGCGGGCTCAGGTATACTTGTGATTTAGGACTTCCTTTTAGATTTTTGTTTTAATTTAATAGTATGCCAGGATGAAGGAGTCTTTTAGTAGTCAAGTCTTTAATACTTAAGCTAATAGCTCTGTGCCTTCTACTAAAACATGATCAGGTTGAAAGGCTATGATAGAGATTTGAACGGTAAAAAGTGGAGCTTCTGAAATCAACTAAGAAAGCACAAGAAGTTATGGCACTAGTGATAGAGGAATCAGCTAAATCTAAACCCTGCTAATGATGTTATAAAATCACTAACTGCTCATGACAGATTAGACAAGACTAAGATCAAAATTTCTAAGTATGTAGTACCATCTAATGTTGATTTGATAAAGCAATTAGACAGCAAAGAACATAATACAAGGAAAGAAATATGAGACATTTTCTATAGTTAGATCCTCGCAGAAAACTTTATTGAAGTTAAAAGATGTTATTTTGTCAACGATGGCAAAAAAAGATAAAGAAAAGAAATAAGGAAAGAAGGAAAGAAGGAAAAAATGAACTCTTCAATCAAGAAGTGCTTAAGTTGCGGGCTCAGGTATACTAGTGACTTAAAACTTCCTTTTAGATTTTAGTTTTAATTTAATGATATGCCTGGAGGAAGGAGTCTTTTAGTAGTCAAGTGTTTAATACTTAAGCTAATACGTTTGTACCTTTTTCTAAAACATGATCAAATTGAAAGCCTAAGATAGAGATGGGAACTGCAAGAAATGGAGTTATTGAAATCAACTAAGAAAGCATAAGAAGTTATGGCACTAGTGACAGAGGAATCTGCTAAATCTAAAGCTGCTAAAGAAGTTATAAAATCACTAAATGCTCATGACAGATTAGACAAGACTGAGATCAGACTTTCTAAGTTTGCAGTATCATCTAATGTTGATTTGATAAAAAAATTAGACATCAAAGCCGCTAAACAAGGAAAGAAATCTGAGACATTTTTTATAGTTAGATCCTCGCAGACACCTTTATTAAAGCTGAAAGATGTTATTTTCTCAACTATGGAAAAAACAAATATGGGAAAGAAAAGAAAAAAAGTAAAAAAATGAACTTTTGAATCAAGAAGTGTTTAAGTTGCGAGATCAAGTATACTAGTGATTTAGGACTTAATGATAAGTTTGGAGGAAGGAGTATTTTAGTAATCAAGTGTTTAATACTTAAGCTAATAGCTCTGTGCCTTTTTCTAAAACATGATCAAATGGAAAGGCTAAGATAGGGACGTGAACTGTACGAAGTGGAGCTTTTGAAATGAACTAAAAAGCACAAGAAGCTGTGGCACTGGTGACAGAGGAATCTGCTAAATCTAAACCCTACTAAAGATGTTATAAAATAAATAACTACTCAAGATAGATTAGACAACACTTTATCACACTTTCTAAGTCTGCAGTACCATCTAATGTTGATTTGATAAAGTAATTAGACAGCAAAGCCGCCAAACAAGGAAAGAAAGCCGAGACATTTTCTCTAGTTAGATTCTTGCAAACACCTTTATTACACGTGAAAGATGTTATTTTGTCAACTATGGCAAAAAAAAAGGAGAAAGAAAAGAAAAAAGAAAAAAAAATAACTTTTGAATCAAGAAGTGCTTAAGTTGTGGACTCGAGTATATTTGTGATTTACGACTTCCTTTTAAATTTTAGTTTTAATTTAATGATATGTCTCAAGGAAGAAGTCTTTTAGTAGTCAAGTGTTTATTTTTTAAGCTAATGGCACTTTACCTTCTTCTAAAACATGATCACGTTGAAGGGCTATGATAGAGATGTGAACTATAAGAAGTTAAGCTTCTGAAATCAACTAAGAAAACAGAAGAAGATGTGGCACTGGTGAGAGAGACTAAATCTAAACCATGCTAAAGAGGTTATAAAATCACTAACTGCTCATGACAAATTAGACAAGACTGGGATCAGACTTTCTAAGTCTACAGTACCATCTAATGTAGATTTGATAAAGCAATTAGACAACGAAGTCGCTAAACAAGGAAAGAAATCTAAGACATTTTCTCTAGTTAAATCCTTGCACATACCTTTATTACACGTGAAAGATGTTATTTTGTCAACTGTGGCAAAAATAAAAGAAGAGAAAGAAAAGAAAGAAGGAAAGAAGGAAAAAAAATGAACTTTTGAATCAAGAAGTGCTAAAGTTGTGGGCTCAGGTATACTAGTGATTTAAAACATCCTTTTAGATTTTAGTTTTAATTAAATGATGTGCCTGGAGGAAAGAGGTCTTTTAGTAGTCAAGTGTTTAATACTTAAGCTAATAGATCTGTGCCTTTTTCTAAAACATTATCAGGTTGAAAGCCTAAGACAGAGATGGGAACTGCAAGAAATGGAGTTTTTGAAATCAACTAAGAAAGCACAAGAAGCTATGGCACTGGTGATAGAGGAATCTATTAAATTTAAAGCTACTAAAGAAGTTATAAAATCACTAATTGCTCATGATAGATTAGACAACACTTCATCACACTTTCTAAGTCTGCAATACCATCTAATGTTAATTTGAATTGGAATCCTGCATTAAAACAGCTCCTATGCCAATCCCTGAAGCATAACATTCTATCTCAAAAGTTTTATCAAAGTTAGGCAAACGCAACAAAGGTTCATTTTTTTGTTTATCTTTTAAAGTGTTAAACGCTTGATTATGCACATCATCCCACTTAAAAATAATATTCTTTTTAACAAGTTCATTCAAAAGTGCAACAATAGAACTAAAATCATTGACAAACCTTATATAAAAACTCGCTAAACTAGGGAAACTTCTTACCTCATTTTCATTCTTAGGTGTAGGCCAATCCCTTATTACCTTGTGAACTAATAACAAATCCAAGAAGCACAACAGATTCCATGCAAAATGTGTACTTTTTAAGATTAGCGTACAACTTGTTCTCTCTCAACACACTAAAAAGTACCGCATTCAAGTGTTACCTATGCTCCTCTAGATTTTTGCTATTGACTAAAATATCATCAAAGTAAACTACCACAAATTTCCCCATGAAAGCATGCAAAACATGGTTCATTAACCTCATGAATGTACTAGGTGCTTTTTTTTAAACTAAACGACATTACTAACCATTCATATAATCCATATATAATCTTAAATGCAATTTTCGATTCATCCCCTTCTTTCATGTGAATCTGATAATATCCATTCTTTAAGTCAATTTTGGAAAACAAATGAGAGCCTTGCAACTCATCAAGCATATCATCTAACCTGAGGATAAGATATCTATACTTCACCGCTATCTTGTTAATAGCGTGACAATCCACACACATGCACCATGTTGCATCTTTCTCTAGGACTAAGATGATAGTAACCGAACATGGGCTGAGACTCTCCCTTACAAATCCCTTTTGCAGCAACTCATCCACTTGCCTTTGTATCTCCTTCCTTTCCTCAAGATTAGCTCTATAAGTAGGTCAGTTTGGTATTGCAAATCTGGGTGTGAAGTCTATTTGATGCTCAATTACTCTCAAAGGAGGTAATCGATGAGGAATTGCTTCAGGAAATAGATCCTCATAGTCCTACAATAAAGAAACAACAACACTAGACAAAGATGAGTTAAGATCGTTAGTAGAAAGATAAATATCCTTGTACATAAGTACAAGTACTTGTTGCATTGCCACTATTACACTCTTAATCTCATGTTTTTTAGCAAATACACTCATTCTTTTTTTTCCTCTCCTTGCTCACATTTCTCTCTTTTTGCTCACTTTTCTCTACTTTTTGCTCACTTTTCTCACCTTTGTGCTCACTTTAAACTCTTTTATGCTTACTTTTCTCTCTTTTGTGATTTTCCTCTTGCTCACACTTTGATTTTTCTCTCAACTTGCACTCTCTTGCTATCCTAATCTGGTCCTTATAAGCATGAAAAGGTTTGAGAGAGGCTAATAAAACTTTTCAATTGTTTATTTCAAAAGAGTACCGATTTTCATAACCATCATGCATCACCCTTCTAACAAACTGCCATGGTCGCCCAAGCAAAATATGTGCAGTATACATTGGTGCCACATCACAAAGAACCTCATCCTCATACTTTCCAATTGAAACAGGAACCCAAACTTGTTGTTGACATTCACTTCTCCACAATCATTCAGCAATTGTAGCTTGTACATTTTGGGATGCTTTTTCCACTTCAAATTCAACTTTTTACCAACAAAATACTAGCTACATTAGTACAGCTCCCACTATCAATAATAATTGTGCATACCTTTTCCTTCATCTGGCATCTTGTGTGAAAAATATGCTCATGTTGCTTCTCATCTCCTTCAATCATAGGCTGTATAATGAGAGCTTTCCTTGTGACAAGTAATTCCCCATGCACAGGTTTTCCTAATTCTACATTAGGACAATCCTCCAATGGTGGCATTTCATCGTCACTTGAACTAGTACTCTTGATTTCTCTATTATCACAAACAACCATAATCGTTTTGTTGGACATTCAAAAGCAATATGTTCGAGTCCTTGGCACCTAAAACCCTTAATATCATAAGACTTAGTAGGAGTTTTTGTTTCAAGTTTACTTTTAGGAACAACAACTGAATTGTTTGACTTCGCTTCACCTTTTGTTCTAAAGGCAACTTTGTTGTCCTTCCAAGTTGATTTCCACAAAGAACTAGAGGACGAACTAGATCTAAGCCTTTTGAACTTGATTTTCCTCTCCACTTCAATGACTTTGTGCGAATAGGTCTTTGACCATTTCATCTTTTGCATCACCAATTTCATCTTTTCCCATGACCGAATAGGTCTCTGACCATTTCTTCACCTATTGACCACCAACTGATCCCACCATATACCAGCATAATCTGTAAATTATACGATTGCTAGATTTACTTTCTTCTCCTTGGAATAATTATGAAAATCAAACACATGCTCAACCTTTCTTTCCAACTCCAAGTATAACTCAGGATTATTCCTTCCTTGAAATGGGAGAATTGTCATCTTTATATTGCCTATATTGCTATCTTCTTTGTAGTTAGTATTTTTATCCCATTTATAATTGGTTCTCTCTTCCACATTGGAATTAACTTCTTCTTCCTTGAACTCATGTCTTCTATGTGATTGAGAATCAGAAGAGGATTCTAAATCATCTTACCTTGCATTCATCCTCTTAAATTGGTCATGAATAGATTTGATGAAGAATTTCAAGTAAATCTCTTATGGATCTCTTCATTCCGTACTCATGTTGTCAACTTGTAAATAAAAATGACATAATCCACGCATACCCTCACATGTTCGCGCTCAAATAAGATTGTTAATACTCCTTTTTTTCACACTATTTTTCACTCTCTTTTTTTACACTATTTTTTTCATTTTTTTATGACACAAAGCTCACGCTAACCTCCTTTGTGTTCATAACAAGATCAAAGAATTCAACTAATCTCAAGAAGTAACCATTTTATGGGTAATAATCTCAAAATTCAGAATTTTGAAAGAACTTAATGACAAAGAATGAAAAAAGGAAAGTCCAAAGAGGGCTCCAAAGAAAGACTCTTAACAAGGAGGACTCTAAAGAAACAATCTTGAACAAGAAAGACTCTTGATCAAGGAGGACTCTAAAGAAAGATTATTCACCAAGAAGGATGATGAGTGCTCAAAAAGCACTAAAATTACCATGATTTTATGCACATTAATTGATTAAAAAAATATATATTTATATGTTTTATCATATATTTATATAAATTTGTCCTTTTAGGAATCACAGGTATTTTTATTGTTTTTCAGGTATTTTCGCTTAAAAACGTAACTTAAAGACTCAAATAGGAATATTGGGAGCAATACATCACAAATATATTAATAAATAAATGAGGAAAGGTCAACAAATATGGAAAAATTGGACAAAATGGGTCAAAAAGGTCAAAAAGGAGGAAAACGCGCACGGAGCCGCCTATCCCACGCGCACCAACACCTAGCCGCGCGCGCGCTGCACGCAGCACGCCCAGTCTCGCGCGTACCAGCGCCCAATTCCGTGCGCGCCATGCTCCAGTCTCGCGTGCGCCCCTACTGCTGTCCACGCACGCCACTTCCATCTCGCGCCATTTTCGCACGCAGCCGCCCCCCACGTCATGCTGACGTCATCAAATGACGTCAACAATCACCATTCCGTGTTTTCATCATTTTTTAACATTTTTTCACCCACTTTTTCTCTCCATCCTTACCTATAAATATCCCCCTTCTCTTCACTTCTAAACACAACTCAAAACACACTTCTCTCCTCTTTCTTTCTCTCAATTTCTTAGATTTTTTAGTTTTTTTTAGTTTTTCTTAGTTTTTAGCTTTTCTTAGTTAATTTCTCTTAGTTTTAGAGTTCTTCCCTTTTTGGGAAGAACTAGTTATGTTTTTGTAATTTATTTGCTTTTCGATTCAATAAATGGGAGTGCAAATTCCATTTGGAGGTTTTCCAACAACGGGAATAGCATCGAAGTACTGTAAGGATTTTATTTTCTTTACAGTTATTTTTTATGCTTTATTCTTACATGTTATATTTAATTTGTCTGTGATTAAATTTAACTTTGCTTGCTGTTTGTAAACATGATATAATAATAACGTTGTTATGCTTGCGAAATATTAAATAGGTGAAAATCTCTAAAATGAATTGATTTTATTTTTATTCAAGATTATATATTAAGAATGTTAGAGAGAAATATATTATTTTTCATTACAAACTTAAATCTAAAAATTAGATTTTAAGGTTTAGTTATCCGGTCTGATTTAGAGTAGTGCTCTTTTATTTGTTGGTACAATCGCCCAGTAGTTAGAGTGAAGCTCTATTTCAAATGTTTTTATAAGAATTATTATCTGAAAATGTATTGACAACATGTTTTCAGTAGTGGTTTTAAAACTTGAAAGTTAGTACTCGGATAACTAAATTCTTAGGTTTAATTTGGACACTTTGAATAAAGTTTAAACTGTCTAACCCCACCAAAGGTGGCATTTAAATGGTTCATTTTCAATCTCTTTGAAAAAGGAATTAATTTAATTAACCAAATTAGTTATCAACCCCACCCATAGGTGTTAATTGATTTGTTTAGTTAACAAAGAATATCTAACCCCACCAAAGGTGGTATTCATATAAAAAAGAGAGAATCAATAAATAACAATTCATATCTTTAATAACTTAAATAATATGAGCAAGCATAATTGACTTAGTTATTATATCCATAAATACTCCACTATTTTAAATGATAAAATTTGCATAAATGTTTATTGAATCTATGTTTATTTTTATGTAAGTAGATTAAAAACACAAAACCCTAAAATATCGTGACAGGATGTTTAGGATTTAATTTCGTTTTTAAATTTTGAATAATAAATTAAAAACAACATACATTCCTTCCTTAGATTGACCTTGGGAGTATACTTATCATTTTTTACGAAATGATTCGTGCACTTGCGAGAGTTTTATAAATACATAAAACCAAATGAATGACAGGATCGGTGATTTTGGTTTTGCCCGATCAAGTTTTTGGCGCCGTTGCCAGGGAAGGAATAACGTTTTTAAATTATTTATCAAAATTTTAAAAACTTTTTGTGTTGTAAATAATTGTGATTTTTTTATTTAAAAAAAATAAAAAAAAAATTTTGTTTGTAATTTCAATTTCATAATAAATAAAAAAAATTAAAATTTTAAATTTCATAAAAAAATTATAGCTTGAATAATAAAATAATTTTGAATTTTGAAATTTGAAGTAAAAAAAATAAGTAAATAAATTTTAAATTAAATAAATAAATTAAAAAATTAAAAAAATTAAAAAAATTAAAAAAATTAAAAAAATTAAAAAAATTAAAAAAATTAAAAAAATTAAAAAAATTAAAAAATTAAAAATTAAAAAATTAAAAAAATTAAAAAAATTAAAAATTTATTTTATTTAAAAAATAAATTTTTTTTTGAAAGAAAAATCAAAAACTTTATTTTCAATTTTTTTTCTTTTATCATTTTCAATTTTTATTTTTTTATTTTTATTTTTGGCTTAATTTTTAATTTAAATTTTTTTCTCTTTTTATTCTTTTTATTTTTTTTATTTTTATTTTACTTTTTCAAATTTTTTTTATTTTTGGTTTAATTTTTTTAAAAAAAAAATTTTAATCTTAATTTTCACTTAGGATTTTAGTAACTTAATTTACTAACTTATATTAATTTAATTTACTAACTTAATTAATTTAGATTTTCATTAACTTAATTAACCTACCTTTTTATTAACTTAATTAACTTAAATTTTAACTTAACTTAACTTAATTAACTTAATTTTAATAGCATAAAAAGTAAAGATCTAAGGGAGTCCTGTCTAGGAGACTAGTTCTTGGAAGCTTTTGTGCCACTAGTCTTTCCTGGGAATGTTGCTCTATCTAGGAGGAAGGTTTTTAAGGAGCCTTTGCCCCACCATTCTTTCCTGTGAGCACTCTTGATTAATACTAGTTATGTTATTTTAACTTAGATACTATACTTAAAAAAAACAAAAAAAAATCTAAAACTATCTCCAAAATTTTAAAAGTTTTAAATACAATCTAAGGAGTTGGTTGTTTTGATTGATCTAGGTACAATTGTGTTTTGATGCCTTTAATTATTTGATTTGTACCTAGACGTGGATGATTTGAAACTCACAAGCATGTCCCTAGTTTTAAGTACAGAAAAATTTGAAAATACATAGGACATGACTGAAAAAGTGTAGGTAGACAATCTTGTCTTACTTGTAGGTTTGATTGACTCAATGATGAGGGGACATTGAGTTTACTTAAAATTAAATCCCCAAGTTACGTCTTGCTAAGACGTTAAACTAAGCACTGGATGGGAGGCAACCCATTATTTTAAGTAATTTTATTTTATTTATTTAATTTGTTTAATTTCTATTATTTATTTTAGTTTAATTACATGTGAATAATTTTAAAATTGTTAAAACTAAATATATTTGTTGAGATGTTAGAAGTTTACAGTAATCTGTTGGTGTGCACTTTAATGAACATGATGGATGCACCTGTATTTCTCCATCACTACTTGCAACATTTTCAGAAAATAGGTAATATTTCTTCTCTTTTCTCTTTATCTTTAATTTACAGTTGTTACATTGAGGACAATGTAAGTTCTAGGTTGGGGGTGGTGAAAAGTTATCATGCTTAATTTAAAAAAAAATATTTAACAATTTTTTAAAAATAAAAAATAAAAAATAATAACAAAAATAATTTTTTTATGTTCATATTTTCATTTTTATTGTGTTTGGTTTTATTTTCTTTGTGTGATTTAGTAATTTTTGGAATTAGAAAAAAATTTCTCACAAAAATTTATCATTTCTTTAAATCAAATTTAAGTAAATAGTTAAGTCTTTTGTACTGTTAGATTAATTTTTGAAAACATATCCTGAAATATTTTGTAATTGTTTCTGATAATTAGTTAGTTTTTGTCATAACTAGTATTTCTTGATAAGATGTAGAAATTATATTAAACCCAAAATCGGTGTTTATGAATTTGTTTTAGTGGAGACTACCTTTGTGAGATATAATTTGAGCCTAATTTCTCTTATTCAGAGTAAAATATATATTTTTTCTACTCCAAACACATTTCTTATTTCTTCAAATTTTTAGATGATCTCTATAGGCATTAACATTGAATGTATGAATTTTTTCTCATCTTAATAGAGTGTCGTATATTTTTTATTATTATTTTTGCTTAGATTAAATGATTTAAGTAGAAATTGATAGTATATGCTTTTATCTCATTCATGCATGACTGCTACAAAAAAAGAGATATATCTGGGGTTACCTAAACCAAATCAAACAGAAAAGCCACAAAATTAACCACTCACCAAAATCCTAAAAAAATGTACAATCTGTACATGGGTTGACTCTCTAAAAAAATGATATATATTGAAAAATATCTTCAGAAAAATATAGAGAGATAAAGAATATATAGTATAATCTACATACTATGACTTGCATTACCCAAAATCCAAAAAATTGTACAATTTGTACATGGGTTGACTCTCTAAAAAAATGATATATATTGAAAAATATCTTCAGAAAAATATAGAAAGATAAATAATATATAGTATAATCTACATACTATGATCCACATTGCCTACAAAGTTGTGAGTAAAGGCTAATTACAAAAGAAAGTTATAGGAAGTAATTCCCTAAAAAGTCATTGCACTTTCTTCATTTGTAAAGGGCATATATCTTGAATTTTTTTCTTAATGAGTTTGATTTGTGCATGAAAATAATTTTTATATATGATATCTTTATAATTTATACATTTGATTCCTTCCATGAGATCAATGTCAAAATAACACTTTGAGCCTTTATTCTTTATACATATGCGAACATATTAGTTCATTTCTATACATCAACTCTTTCGCATATAAATTAGTATGAGTGTTTGAACCCATAGGATTCAGTGTTTTGAGAGTATTGACTTGTGAGAAATAGAGTCGAAGCGAATTCGGATTCATGACACTGAAATTGGGTGAAATTAAATTGATACATTTTTTATATGAAATATGAAAATGATTTTCGACTAATTATTATAATAAATCATGATTGTTTAAAGAGATTAAAATAACTTATGCTTAAGATTTTAATTATTATCTTAAAGGAGATTAAAAAGTATGAGACATTTTTGTGATATGTTGTTTTCTTTTATTCTTAAATGTTAATTTTTGATTTTGTTGTAATTTTAGTTTTTAAGTTGATTATTGTTATTATTTCTTTTAATTTTTACATTTAGTTCAATGTTTGTGGGTATCATTACTGAAAACCCTCACGAGACTCAAACTCGTCCACTAGGGCAACCTAGGGGTTTAAAGGCTTGTTGTATAGGCTAAATGCAACCGTGTAAATCCACGGAAGTGATTTTACCCCACTATTCAAGAGGATTCATCCTTGAATCTTCACTTGCATAATCAAAAGGAGAAAGGTTAGAAACATTAAATGAGGTGTTGGCATTATACTTACCAAGCAAGTCTAGCTTGCATTCATTTTCATTAATCCTTTCGATGGCTTGAAGTGGACCATCTCCCCGAGGTAGATACTTTGAATTTCTTTGTTCTATAAAATGCTCTTTTCTCATGTGCATCCATGTTGTCCTTTTAGGAAACATAAAACGTGCAAGTATACACGGTCACAAGTAATAATATGATAAGTAAAATATCGTTCCTACGAAGATTTGTAGATTTGTTATTAGTGTTCGTTAATTACTAAAATTATTTCAACCTGATTTTATCCAAACAGTCGATAATTTGATGCAGTTTGACTAACTAATTTTTATAATAGTTTGTAAAAAAATTCTAGGATTGTAGTTTTACCAAATTAATCCACTTGAATCATTTTATTTTCTCTTGATTTATGTTCTCGTATTTTAAGTAGTTAATCAAGAACTCCTAATTTATCCATATATCTCTTCCGAGCTCCATACGGACACATTTCGCTAAAATGATTCACTTTATTCCTATGAGAATTAAATTCAAGCAGATTTATTAAGTTCTAAGTTCTCAAATAGTTACACATACAATAAAAAGTATATTCCTATCCCTTATATATATACGTTACTTTATCACGAGCAACACACAAAAATGCATTTTCCAAGTTTATTTAAGTGTCACAAATCAATTAATTAATCTTCCGATAATTAAAAGCATTAAACACAGATAAAATAAACAACTTAAAACCGTTCCATAAATCATTCAAAAATAATTAATTCAAGTTTCATAATTTAAGCTACACTATAACCCTAAAACAAATAAATTAATTTATAGCAGAAATTAAAATTACAACACAACAATAATCAAACATTTCAGAGAAATAAAATTTAAAAGAAAAAGATTAGGAGAAACTTTTTCACGATTCCTCAATGAAAAATAAATTTCTTCCCTTTCCTTCTTCGTTGTCTTCTTTCTCTCTATTTCCTAAGAAAATAAACAAAAAATGTTAAATAAAAGTTCTACGTGTTGTAGAGAACACAGAGAGATAAACCAAAAATTGAAGTCAAAAATGGAAAAATGGAAACTCAAACTAAAAACTCCAAAATCTTTCCTCGCCTCCAAATATATCCCCTAAACAATTAATATATATATGTATATTTTTTTTTATCAAAATGCATGTATTGGGGGACAAAAATACATGGGAAGTATTAAAAGAAACAACCACGCGTGAAGATCGTTCTGCATTTTCTTTTTTTTTTTCTTTAAACGTATGCCACATGTCATCATCTTCTTGGCTGCAAGATATAACGAGACACGTGGCATCCTTTCATTACCTATGAAGAACGATCGCATGAAGAATAGCTGGAACGCGTCGCACAGGATCTTGGCGCGCTAGAAGTGCGCGAAAAATAACACTTACACGTGGCGACGCAGGACGAGCTGGTAAGTGGGTATCGTTTCTGCGTTTTCATTTTACCAAATACATGCCACATGTCTCTATATGATTTGCCAGAAGATTGAGGAAACACATGGCTGCTTCTTATTCGGTAGAACGTGATGGCTACTTCTTATTCGGTGGAACGTGATGGCATACTTTGATGCGATGAACCGCATCGCACGGGGGTATAGGCGAGCTGTTCGGTGCACGACAACTTGATTCCACGTGCATAAATCTAGACCGTTCAACTTGATCCAATGGTGAGCGATGAGATGCGCCTCGGAAGAAAATTCTGCACAGTCCACACGTGGGTCCCACCCTACATGCCAGATCTTGACTGTTGATTGGACAATCGAACGGTGGGTGTTGGGCGTTGTAAACGGCGCGAGTGGCCTCCTTCTCCTGCGCAGAAAAATCAACATTCCTTAATTGCATTTTGACCCAAAAATTCAATTCAAATTAACTTCTAATCTTTTTGTATTTGCAATTTCACCCACTTTTAATTCAAATTATATTTTAAGCTTTTAATAATTGCAATTAAGTCCTTTTTTTATTAAAATTCATTAATTTTCTTGAAAATATATTTATTAAAAACTAATAGTAAATATTAATTTAATTAATTAAAAATGTAAAGAACATAGCAATTATAATTAATAAAATAGACGAAAATAATTGTATAAAATAGAGTTATCAATCCACAACCAATCTCCAGGCTCAAAGATCATCCTATGACGCCCTTTGTTAGCTTGTTTGATATATCGTTCAATCATCATCTCAATGTTAAGCCTTACTTTCTCTTTTTCAAAAGCTTTTGCAAAGCTAGGTAAATACAATAAAGGAACATGAGTCAATTTTTCTTTAAGTAGTTGGAATAACATTTCTTGCTCTTCTCCTCATTTGAACCTAACATTATTTTGAACATTACTTAAACTTGTTGGGTTGGGCCACTCTTTGATAGCTCGAATATTTTCTTCATCAACCTGAACTCCTTTTGCACTCACAATGAAACCCATCAACACAAGCTTATCGATGCAAAATGTGCACTTCTTTAGGTTAGGAAATAGTTTCTCTCTCCTAAGCACTTCAAGAACATATGGTAAAGGTATCAAATGGTCTTCCAAATTTTTGCTATAAATGAGAATATGATAAAAATAGACAATTACAAATTTTTCAATAAAAGCACACAAACACATGGTTCATTAATCTCGTGAAAGTACTTGGACAATTAGTTAAACCAAATGGCATGATGATAATTTGGTGAAATCCACTTTTCAGATCAAATTTAGAAAAGACACAAGAACTATAAAACTCATCTAACATATCAACTAAGCGATGATGATAATTTACTATTATATTGTTGATTGCTCGACAATCTATGCACATCCTCCATCTCCCATCCTTCTTAGGGACCAAAATTACTAGAACAACGCGTGGACTCATTCTTTCTCTCATGTGTACCCCTTTCCCATCAACTCACTAACCTACATTTGTAGTTCCTTCATCTCCTCAGCATTACTCCTACAGGCTGGTCAGTTTGAAATGTTAGCACTAGGTACAAAATCAATTTGATGTTCAATCCCCCGAATAAGTGGTAATCCATTAGGAATTTCCTCGGGAATGACATCCTTAAATTCCTACAAGATAGAAATAATTGAACTAGGCAAAGCATCATCAAGTTGTTTAGTATTCAAAAATGCCTATTGCATTTTTAATTTCACTCGCTTTTACATAGACATTTGTTTTCTCTCTTCTTTTGTCTCAAATTTTTCAATCTCTCTTTCTTTTTCATTCTGGTTTTCTCTCAATTTTTTTATCACTCTCTTTGCCACTAATTTTATTTTGTTCACTCTTTTTTTTCTTTCACTCTTTTCTTTTCTCTCATTATTTTATTTAGTCTCACTCTCCTTTTCATTTTAACTCTTTTATTTTCCTCTAACCATTATCATTTGATCTTCAAAGACTTGCTTGGGTGAAAGGGGGACAAGTGTGATATTTCTACCATCTTTCACAAATGAATACTTGTTTCTATATCCATCATGTGTAAGGCTTAGGGTGTTTGAATGTAGACAACCCTAATTTCTCAACTATGGTAGTACTAGCCACACTGGTGCAACTTTTCTCATCTATGATAACATTACACACCTTGTGTGAAAGATGTTATATCTTTGTTGTTCAATGTCTTACTAATTGACTTGAAAACTCAAAGACCGCCTTATTACAAGTGCTTTTCTATTAACCCCCCTTAACATTCTGTTGAGGTGTTTCTCATTGTAAAGCTGCTAAGGCATTTCTTTCCTTTCTAATCTTTCATTCTTATAGACCATCAAGATGTTCATTCTCTCAAAGGATTATTGCAAAGCCATCATCATGAGCATCATATCCGGTCTTCCTTCGGGACTACCACTGTTGGACATTTTTTTTGCAATTCTAAACAATAAGTGGTTAGTGTAATAAAATAGAACTAATGTAAATTCACTCAATACCTCATATGTTTATCGGTCAGATTGATCGCTCAAACCTTCTTATTGTGTAGAATTAGCAAACAAACAAAAATGTAGTTCACAATATCCCACTTGTTAAAGCACAAAGGGAACTAACTCAAAGTGTTTTGGATCCTTGATTAGAGTATTAAGCATAAGGAAATAAATAAATCAACACTCTAGGAAAAACAACAATTTCCCCAAAAGAACTAAGCACATAATGGGAGATTTATAATCAAAGGGTAAAATTCTGGGAACTATGAGTTTAAATACTCAATATAAATCATTAAAGTACACACAAACAGATTGCTATGAACTTCTAACATCTCAATAAATATTTTTAGTTTTAACAATTTTAAAACTATTCAAATGTAATTAAACTAAAATAAACATAGAAATGAAGTGAATAAAACAAATAAGAGGAAATTACCTAAAATAATGGGTTGCCTCCCATCCAGCGCTTAGTTTAACGTCTTAGCAAGACGTAACTTGAGGATTTCATTTTAAGTAAACTCAATATCCCCTAATCATTGAGTCAATCAAACCAACAAGTATGACAAGATTGTCTACCTATACTTTTTCAATCATGTCCTATAGATTTTCAAATTTTTTTATACTTAAAACTAGGGACATGCTTGTGGGTTTTAGATAACCCACGTTGAGGTACAAATCAAATAATTAAAGGCATCAAAACACAATTGTACCTAGATCAACCAAAATAACTAACTCCTTAGATTGTAATTAAAACTTTAAAATTTTGGAAATAGTTTTGAAATTTTTTTTGTTTTTTGTTTTTTTAAGTATAATATCTAAGTTAAAATAACATAATCAGTATTAACCAAGAGTGTTCCTAGGAAAGAATGGTGGGGCAAAAGCTCCTTAAAAACCATCTTCCTAGACAGAGCAACGTTCCAAGAACTAGTCTCCTAGACAGAACTTTCTTAGATATTTACTTTTAATGCTATTAAAATTAAGTTAATTAAGTTTAAGTTAAGTAAAAATTTAAGTTAATTAAGTTAATAAAAATGTAGGTTATTTAAACGAAAATTTAGTAAAAATCTAAGTTAATTAAGTTAAACGAAAATTTAGTAAAAATCTAAGTTAATTAAGTTAAACGAAAATTAAAATAAAAAATAGAAAAAAATTTAAATTAAAAATTAAGCCAAAAATAAAATAAAATAAATTGAAAAAGGAAAAAGAAAAATAAAAAAATAAAAAGGAAAACAAAAATTAAATTAAAATTTCAAAAAAAAAATTGAAAATAAAGTTTTTGATTTTTTTGGAAATTTATTTTAAAGAAAATAATTAAATAAAATAAATTTTTTTTATTTTATTTTTTATTTTTTAAAATTTTTATTTTTTTTAAAAGAAAATAATTAAATAAAATAAAATTTTTTATTTATTTTATTTTATTAAAATTTATTTAAGTTTTTTTTCTTCAAATTTCAAAATTCAAAATTATTTTATTATTCACACTATAACTTTTTTTTATGAAATTTAAAATTTTAATTTTTTTATTTATTATGAAATTTGAAATTTGAATTTTTTTTTGTTTTTTGCTTTTTTACTATTCATTAACGGTAAGTTTATTTTGATAAATAATTTAAAAACGTTATTCCTTTCCCGGCAACGGTGCCAAAAACTTGATGGGCAGAACTGGTATCGCCAATTATACCAATAATTTGGTTTTATATTTATAAAACTCTCGCAAGTGCGCAAATCATTTGGTAGAAAATGATAAGTATACTCTCAAGATCGATCTAAGGAAGGAATATATGTGGTTTTTAATTTATTATTCAAACTTTTAAAAACGAAATTAAATCATAAACATCCTGTCACGATATTTTTGGGTTTTGTGTTTTTAATCTAATACAATAAAAATAAACATAGATACAGATTCAATAAACATTTATGCAAATTTTATCATTTATAATAGTGTAGTATTTATGGATATAATAACTAAGTTAATTATGCTTGCTCATATTATTTAGGCTATTAAAGATATAAATTGATATTTATTGATTCTCTCTTTTTTATATGAATACCACCTTTGGTGGGATTAGATATTTTTTATTAACTAAATAAATTAATTAACACCTATGGGTGAGGTTGATAACTAATTTAGTTAGTTAAATTAATTTCTTTTTCTAAGAGATTGAAAATGAACCATTTAAATGCCACCTTTGGTGGGGTTAGACAATTTAAACTTTATTCAAGGTGTCCAAATTAAACCTAAGAATTTAGTTATTGATGGGAAAAACTGGCATCGCTGCTCCTGTCGATAATTTAGTTTTATATTTATAAAACTCTCGCAAGTGCACAAATCATTTCGTAGAAAATGATAAGTATACTCCCAAGGTCGATCTAAGGAAGGAATGTATGTGATTTTTAATTTATTATTCAAACTTCTAAAAACGAAATTAAATCCTAAACATCTTGTCATGATATTTTTGGTTTTGTGTTTTTAATCTACTGACATAAAAATAAACATAGATACAGATTCAATAAATTTTTATACAAATTTTGGCATTTATAATAGTGGAGTATTTATGGATATAATAACTAAGTTAATTATGCTTGCTCATATTATTTAGGTTATTAAAGATATGAATTTATATTTATTGATTCTATCTTTTTTATATGAATACCACCTTTGGTGGGGTTAGATATTTTTTGTTAACTAAACAAATCAATTAACACCTATAGGTGGGGTTGATAACTAATTTGGTTAATTAAATTAATTCTTTTTTCTAAGAGATTAAAAATGAACTATTTAAATGCCACCTTTGGTGGGGTTAGACAGTTTAAACTTTATTCAAGGTGTCCAAATTAAACCTAAGAATTTAGTTATCCGAGTACTAACTTTCAAGTTTTAAAACAACTACTGAAAACATGTTGTCAATACATTTTTAGATAATAATTCTTATAAAAACTTTTGAAATAGAGCTTCACTCTAACAACCAGGCGATTGTACCAACAAATAAAACAACACTACTCTAAATTAGACCGGATAAATAAACCTTAAAATCTAAAAATTAGATTTAAGTTTCTAATGAAAAATAATATATTTCTCTCTAACATTCTTAATATAAAATCTTGAATAAAATAAATCAATTAATTTTAGAGATTTTCACCTATTTAATATTTCGCAAACATAACAACGTTATTATTATATCATGTTTACAAACAGCCAGCAAAGTTAAATTTAATCACAGACAAATTAAATATAACATGTAAGGATAAAGCATAAAAAATAACTGTAAAGAAAAAATAAAATCCTTACAGTATTTTGATGCTATTCCCGTTGCTGGAAAACCTCCAAACGGAATTTGCACTCCCATTTATTGAATCGAAAAGCAAATAAGTTACAAAAACATAATTAGTTCTTCTCAAAAAGAGAAGAACTCTAAAACTAAGAAAAACTAGAAACTAAGAAAACTTAAAAAAAACTAAGAAATGAGAGAAAGAAAGAGAAGAGAAGATGTGTTTTGAGGTGTGTTTAGTTATGAAGAGAATGAGGTTATTTATAGGTGAGGATGGGAGTGGGTGAAAAAATCATAAAAAATGGTGGAAACACGAAGTAGTGAATAATGACATCATTGCTGATGTCATGCTAGCGTGGGGGTGGCGACGCGTGCAGATTGGGCACAGATGGGGGCAGCCTGGGCGCATGCACGTCTGGACAGGAACAGGGGTGCGCACGGGACTGGGTGCGAGCGCACGCGGAATGGGCCTGCTACGCGCTTTGGTTGACACGGTTGGGAGGCTACGTGCGCGATTTCCTCCTTTTTGACCTATTTTGTCCAATTTTTCTATATTTGTTGACTTTTCCTCATTTATTTATGAATATATTTGTGATGTATTGCCTCAAGTATTCCTTTTTGAGTCTTTGAGTTACATTTTTAAGCGAAAATACCTGAAAAACAATAAAAATACCTGTGATTCCGAAAAGACAAATATATATAAATATATGATAAAATCATATAAATATATATATTTTTAATCAATTAATGTGCATAAAATCATGGTAATTTTAGTGCTTTTTAAGCACTCATCACAAACATTTTTGGCCCATTTTGTCTAATTTTTCCATATTTGTTGACTTTTCCTCATTTATTTTATGAATATATTTGTGATGTATTGCATCCAGTATTCCTCTTTGATTTTTTAAGTTAAGTTTTTAAGCTAAAATATCTGAAAAACAATAAAAATACACGTGATTCTAAAAATACAAATTTATATAAATATATAATAAAATCATATAAATATATATATTTTTTAATCAATTAATGTGCATAAAATCATGGTAATTTTAGTGCTTTTTAAGCACTCATTACAACCCCCAACCAACTTCTTGCTAGTCCCTTAGCAAGAGAAGCGATAAAAACTAAAAATTAAACTATCCTAAATCACTTCCGTGGATTGACACGGTTGCATTTAGCCTATGCAGCAAGCCTTTAAACCCCTAGGTTGCCCTAGTGGACGAGTTTGAGTCTCGTGAGGGTTTTCAGTAATGATACCCACAAACATTGAACTAAATGTAAAAATTAAAAGAAATAATAAAAAAAACAACTTAAAAACTAAAATTACAACAAAATCAAAAATTAACTTTTAAGAAAAAAAATAAAAGAAAACAACATGAAACATAACACAAAAATGTCTCATACTTTTTAACCTCCTTTAAGATCATAATTAAATCTAAAACATAAGTTATTTTAATCTTCTTAAACAATCATGATTTATTATAATAATTAGTTGAAAATCATTTTCATATTTCATATCAAAAATGTATCCATTTAATTTCACCCAATTTCAGTGCCATGAATTCGAATTCGCTTCGACTCTATTCTTTACAAGTCAATACTCTCAAAACACTGAATCCTATGTGTTCAAACACTCATACTAATTTATATGCGAAAGAGTTGATGTATAGAAATGAACTAATATGTTCGCATATGTATAAAGAATAAAGGCTTAAAGTGTTATTTTGACGTTGATCTCATGGAAGGAATCAAATGTATAAATTATAAAGATATCATATATAAAAATTATTTTTATGCATAAATAAAACTCATTAAGAAAAAATTTCAAGACATATGCCTTTTACAAATGAAGAAAGTGCAATGACTTTTTAGGGAATTACTTCCTATATCTTTCTTTTGTAATTAGCCTTTACTCACAACTTTGTAGGCAATGTGGATCATAGTATGTAGATTATACTATATATTCTTTATCTCTCTATATTTTTCTGAAGATATTTTTCAATATATATCATTTTTTAGAGAGTCAACCCATGTACAGATTGTACATTTTTTTAGGATTTTGGGTAATGCGGGTCATAGTATGTAGATTATACTATATATTCTTTATCTCTCTATATTTTTCTGAAGATACTTTTCAATATATATCATTTTTTTAAAGAGTAAACCCATGTATAGATTGTACATTTTTTAGGATTTTGGTGAGTGGTTAATTTTGTGGCTTTTCTGTTTGATTTTGGTTTAGGTAACCACAGATATATCTCTATTTTTTTTGTAGCAATCATGCATAAATGAGATAAAAGCATATACTATCAATTTATACTCAAATAATTTAATCTAAGAAAAATAATAATAAAAAATATACGACACTCTATTAAGATGGGAAAAAATTTATATATTCAATGCTAATACTTATAGAGATCATCTAAAAATTTGAAGAAATAAGAAATGTGTTTGGAGTAGAAAAAATATATATTTCACTCTGAATAAAATAAATTAGGCTCAAATTATATCTCACAAATGTAGTCTCCACTAAAACAAATTCATAAATACCGATTTTAGGTTTAATATAATTTCTACATCTTATCAAGAAATACTAGTTATGACAAAAACTAACTAATTATCAAAAACAATTACAAAATATTTCATGATATGTTTTCAAAAAATAATCTAACAGTACAAAAGACTTGACTATTTACTTAAATTTGATTTAAAGAAATGATAAATTTTTGTGAGAAATTTTTTTTTAAATTCCAAAAATTACTAAATCACACAAAGAAAATAAAACCAAATACAATAAAAATGAAAATGTGAACATAAAAAAGAAAAAAATATTTTTATTTTATTTTTTTTATTTTTTTTTAAATTGTTAAATTTTTTTTTAAATTAAGCATGGTAACTTTTCACCACCTCCAACCTAGAACTTACATTGTCCTAAATGTAACAACTGTAAATTAAAGATAAAGAGAAAAGAGAGGAATTCTTGAGAATGTTGCAAGTAGTGATGGAGAAATGCAGGTGCATCCATCATGTTCATTAAAGTGCACACAGACAGATCGTTGTGAACTTTTAACATCTCAATAAATATTTTTAGTTTTAACAATTTTTAAAACTATTAAAATGTAATTAAACTAAAATAAACATAGAAATGAAGTGAATAAAACAAATAAGAGGAAATTACCTAAAATGATGGGTTGCCTCCCATCCAGCGCTTAGTTTAACGTCTTAGCAAGACGTAACTTGAGGATTTCATTTTAAGTGAACTCAATGCCCCCTCATCAATGAGTCAATCAAACCTACAAGTAAGACAAAATTGTCTACCTATACTTTTTCAGTCATGTCCTATGGATTTTCAAATTTTTCTGTACTTAAAACTAGGGACAATGCTTGTAAGTTTTAGATAATCCACGTCTAGGTACAAATCAAATAATTAAAGGCATCAAAACGCAATTGTACCTAGATCAAACAAAACAACTAACTCCTTAGATTGTAATTAAAACTTTAAAATTTTGGAGATAGTTTCAGATTTTTTTTGTTTTTAAGTATAATATCCAAGTTAAAATAACATAATCAGTATTAACCAAGAGTGCTCCCAGGAAAGAATGGTGAGGCAAAGCCTCCTTAAAAACCATCCTCCTAGACAGAAAATAACATAATCAGTATTAACCAACAGTGCTCCTAAGAAATAAGAGTGGGGCAAAGGCTTCTTAAAAACCATCCTCCTAGATAGAGCAACGTTCCCAGGAAAGACTAGTGAGAAATTAAGGGGTACCTTGAACGACTAGACAATGATGAAGTAATGACAAAATCTAGTACACTTTCAAATCTACCCAGTTCTTCATCTAGTAAAGAGGTCAATCCACCTAAACTTGAACTCAAAGACTTACCTGAGCACTTAAAATATGTGTTTTTGGGAGAAGGAGAAACTTATCTAGTGATAATTTCTTCAACCTTGACCAAAACCTAAGAAAAAGAAATTATCAAAGTGCTTAAATAGTTTAAGAAAGCTATAGGTTGGAGTATCGGGGATATAAGAGGTAGTCCTACAATGTGTATGCACAAGATCAACTTGGAGGATGGTGCTAAACTTGTACGAGAGGCCCAAAGAAGACTAAACCCAAATATACAAGAGGTAGTTAAGAAAGAAATTTTTAAATTGTTAGAAGAAAGAATTATCTATCCTATTGCGGATAGTAAGTGGGTTAGTCCAGTGCATGTGGTACCCAAGAAATCTGGTATAACAGTTGTTAAAAATGACAAAAATGAATTAGTGTCCGCTAGAATAATCACTGGATGGAGAATATGCATAGATTTTAGGAAACTAAATTTATATACTAAAAAGGATCACTTTCCTCTTCCATTCATTGATCAAATGTTGGAAAGATTAGCTGGGCATAAATTTTACTATTTTCTAGATGGATTGTCTGGATATTATCAAGTACCCATAGCACTAGAAGATCAAGAAAAGACCACATTTACATGTCCTTTTAGGACTTTTTCTTTTTGAAGAATGCCATTTGGGTTATGCAATGCCCCTACCACTTTCCAGAGATGCATGATATCTATTTTCTCAAACATGGTGGAAAAATTCATTGAGATTTTCATGGACGATTTCTCTGTCTTTGGGAACTCATTTGATGATTGCTTACATAAATTGACTTTGGTTTTAGAAAGATACATGGAATGCAATCTCACCCTTAGTTGGGAGAAAAGTCATTTTATGGTTCAATAAGGGATAGTTTTAGGACATATAATTTCAAACAAGGGTATTGAAGTTGATAAGGCAAAAGTTGAATTGATTTCCAAACTACCTCCCCTTACATCTGTGAAGGGGATAAGAAGCTTCTTAGGACATGCATGATTTTACAGATGATTTATTAAAGATTTCTCTAAAATAAGTCGTCCCTTATGTAACTTGCTATCAAAAGATGTTTATTTTAATTTCAACAATGACTGCCTTATTGCCTTTAATAACTTGAAAGAGAAACTAACATCTACCCCTGTTATTATGGCACCAAACTAGTCTTTACCTTTTGAAATAATGTGTGATGCTTCTGATTATGCTATTGGACCAGTCTTGGGACAAAGAGTGGATAAGTGTTTGCATGTCATCTACTATGCTAGCAAAACACTCAATGATGCCCAAATGAATTATACCACCGCTGAAAATGAATTCTTGCTATAGTGTTTTCTTTAGACAAATTTAGATCTTATTTAGTAGGATCTAAAGTGATTATGCATTCTGATCATGCTACTTTAAGATACCTATTAAGTAAACCAAATGCCAAGCCAAGATTAATCCGGTGGGTCTTACTCTTACAAGAATTTGACTTAGAAATCAAGGATAAGAAAGGCAGTGAAAACTTAGTAGCTGACCATTTCTCTAGGTTGATTTCTGACTTCAATTCTCTTAAAGATGAGAGTAATGAAGATATAGTTGAAACCTTTCCTAATGAACAGTTATTTTCAATAGGTCAGAACCCATGGTATGCTGATATTGTAAACTATCTTGCCACTGGTGTTTTGCGACCTAACACTTCATATCAAGACAAGAAAAGGTTTTTTAAAACTATTAAGGACTATTTCTGGGATGACCCTTATTTATACAAGATTGGTCAAGATCAAGTCATCTGGAGATGTGTACATAAAAAAGAACATAAGAGCATTCTAACTTTTTGTCATGAACTTCATTGTGGGGGCCATTTTGGTGGTGGATAGACAACTCGTAAGGTATTACAGTCTGGATTCTTTTGGTCCACTCTTTTTAAATATGCTCATATGTTTTGTGCACAATGTGATAGATGTCAAAGAACAGGAAACATAAGCAAAAGAGATGAAATGCCTTTGACATCTAAATTAGTTGTTGAACTCTTCGATGTATGGGGGATTGACTTTATGGATCCTTTTCCCCCATCCAATGGTTTTCAATATATTCTGGTGGTCGTGCATCGAAACGACTTTTATAATATATCAAATCGAAGCTCATTTTGATTCATAAAAACACAAAAAAGAAATAGATTAGTTCTCCCCGTTTTTGAACCCAAATTTAATCGATTACACTACTTTCTCGCGTTTTAAAAATCGATGGCACCTTTCTAAGTTGTTTTCTATTCTTGTTCTTTACGGTTCCAATTTGATCATCTTAACCATGTTCTTCGTAATTCAATATTTTTTATTCCTTTGAGTTCGTGGCTTCCAAAATTGTTCGCTTAAAGGATCTGTATCATTTGGTATCAAAGCCTTGGTTGCCCAAAATAGGATATCAATCTTCATATATCTATTTTTTGAATTTTAGATATAATAAAATTTGCCATTTTATTGTTTTTTCAATTCTTAAGTTCCAAATCACAAAAAAAGAAAGAAAATATTTCCTACGAGTCTTTTGTTTTCTTTAGATTTTGTTGCATTATTTTCGTCTTGGCATTTCATTACGTATTTTTCTTTTAATTCATTGTATCTTTTTGTTGTTCTTTTTTTTTCGTGTTCAACCTATCTTTGTTCTTGAGTAAAAAACAATAGAAATTATGTGGTTCGTAGTTTAAAAAAAATGAAGTTATTAATTGAGGTTGCAAATTTAAACTGTTATAAATTTTAAGTCTTACATCAGAATGAATATTATAATATATCAAATCTAAACTCATTTCGGTTCATAAAAACACAAAAGAAACAATAGTTCAGTTCTTCCCATTTTTGAACACAAATTCCATCGCTTACAA
Organism: Hippophae gyantsensis; assembly: GCA_030763125.1. Classification (NCBI taxonomy): domain Eukaryota; kingdom Viridiplantae; phylum Streptophyta; class Magnoliopsida; order Rosales; family Elaeagnaceae; genus Hippophae; species Hippophae gyantsensis. Next base: position 55,346,074 of record CM061028.1, read on the forward strand.
TACTTTCCGATGTCTTATAATTCGGTGGCACCTTTCTGCGTTGTTTTTTGTTCTTGTTCTTTAGGGTTCCAATTTGATCATCTTAACCAATTCTTAGCAATTCAATCTTTCTTATTCCATTGAGTTCATGGCTTCCAAAATTGTTCGCATAAGGGATCCGTATTATTTGGTATGAAAGCCTTGGTTGGCCAAAATAGGATATCAATCTTCATATATCTATTTTTTGAATTTTATATTTAATAAAATTTGCCATTTAATTGTTTTTTGCATTCATAAGTTCCAAATCACAAAATAGAAAGAAAATATTTCCTACAAGCCTATTGCTTTCATTAGATTTTGTTGTTATTATTTTCGTCTTGGTATTTCATTTCGTACTTTTCTTTTAATTCATTGTATCTTTTTGTTGTTCTTTTTTTTTCGTGTTCAACCTATCTTTGTTCTTGAGTAAAAAACAATAGAAATTATGTGGTTCGTAGTTTAAAAAAAATGAAGTTATTAATTGCGGTTGCAAATTTAAACTGTTATAACTTTTAACTTGTGCATGAAATGACTATTATAATATATCAAATCGAAGCTCATTTCAATTCGTAAAAACACAAAAAAGCAATAGATTAGTTCTCCCCGTTTTTGAACCCAAATTTAATCGATTACACTACTTTTCGGCGTTTTACAAATCGATGGCACCTTTCTAAGTTGTTTTCTATTCTTGTTCTATACGGTTCCAATTTGATCATCTTAACCATGTTCTTCGTAATTCAATATTTCTTATTCCTTTGAGTTCATGGCTTCCAAAATTATTCGCTTAAAGGATCTGTATCATTTGGTATCAAAGCCTTGGTTGCCCAAAATAGGATATCTATCTTGATATATCTATTTTTTGAAATTTAGTTTTAATAAAATTTGCCATTTTTTTGATTTTTGCATTCTTAAGTTCCAAATCACAAAAAAAGAAAGGAAATATTTCCTACAAGTCTTTTGTTTTCTTTAGATTTTGTTGTCATTATTTTCATCTTGGCATTTCATTTCTCACTTTTCTTTTAATTCACTGTATCTTTTTCTTGTTCTTTTTTTTCCTTGTTCAACCTAACTTTGTCCTTGAGTAAAAAACAATAGAACTTCTCCAGTTCACAGTTAAAAAAAGAAGTAGTTATTAATTCGGGTTGTAACTTTAAACTATTATAACTTTTAATTCGTGTATCGAAATGAATATTATAATATATCAAATTGTAGCTCATTTCGATTCGTAAAAAGACAAAAGAAGCAATAGTTTAGTTCTTCCCATTTTTGAACCCAAATTCCATCACTTACATTACTTTCCGACTTCTTATAATTTGGTAGCACCTTATTGCGTTGTTTTTTGTTGTTGTTCTTTAGTGTTCAATTTGATCATCTTAACCATGTTCTTAGCAATTCATTCTTTCTTATTCATTTGAGTTCATGGCTTCCAAAATTGTTCGCATAAAGGATCCGTATCATTTGGTATCAAAGCCTTGGTTGCCCTAAAAAGGATATCTATATTCATATATCTATTTTTTGAATTTTATATTTAATAAAATTTTCCATTTTATTGTTTTTCCATTCTTAAGTTCCAAATCACAAAAAAAGAATGGAAATATTTCCTACAAGTCTTTTGTTTTCTTTAGATTTCATTGTCATTATTTTCGTCTTGGCATTTCATTTCGTACTTTTCTTTTAATTCACTGTATCTTTTTCTTGTTCTTTCTTTTTCGTGTTCAACCTAACTTTGTTCTTGAGTAAAAAATAGCAAAACTTCGGCAGTTCGCAATTTAAAAAAAAGAAGTTATTAATTGGAGTTGCAACTTTAAACAGTTATAACTTTTAACTGGTGTATCAAAACGACTATTATAATATTTCAAATCAAAGCTCATTTCGTTTCATAAAAACACAAAAGAAGCAATAGCTTAGTTCTCCCCGTTTTTGAACCCAAATTCCATCACTTACACTACTTTCCTATGTCTTATAATTTGGTCGCACCTTATTGTGTTGTTTTATGTTCTTCTTCTTTAGGGTTTCAATTTGATCATCTTAACCATGTTCTTAGCAATTCGATCTTTCTTATTCCTTTGAGTTCATGGCTTCCAAATTTGTTCGCATAAAGGATCTGTTTCATTTGGTATGAGAGCCTTGGTTGCCCAAAATAGGATATCTATCTTCATATATCTATTTTTTGAATTTTAGATTTAATAAAATTTTCCATTTTATTTATTTTTTCATTCTTATGTTCCAAATCACAAAAAAGGAAAGAAAATATTTCCTACAAGTCTTTTGTTTTATTTAGATTTTGTTGTCATTATTTTCGTCTTGGCATTTCATTTTGTAATTTTCTTTTAATTCACTATATCTTTTTCCTATTCTTTTTTTTCGTGTTCAACCTAAATTTGTCCTTGAGTAAAAAACAACAGAACTTCGGCAGTTCGCAGTTTAAAAAAAGTAGTTATTAATTGGGGTTGCAAATTTAAACTATTATAACTTCTAACTCATGTATCAAAACGACTATTATAATATATCAAATCGAAGCTCATTTCGATTCATAAAAACACAAAACAAGCAATATCTTAGTTCGCCACGTTTTTGAACCTAAATTTAATCACATACACTAATTTCCGACATCTTATAATTCGGTCGCACCTTATTGCGTTGTTTTGTGTTCTTCTTCTTTAGGGTTTCAATTTGATCCTCTTAACCATGTTCTTAGCAATTTGATCTTTCTTATTCCTTTGAGTTCATGGCTTCCAAAATTGTTCGTATAAATGATCCGTTTCATTTGGAATCGAAGCCTTGGTTGCCCAAAATAGGATATCTATTTTTTAAATTTTAGATTTAATAAAATTTGCCATTTTATTGTTTTTTGCATTCTTAAGTTCCAAATCACAAAAAAAGAAAGGAAATATTTCCTACAAGTCTTTTGTTTGCTTTACATTTTGTTGTCATTATTTTCGTCTTGGCATTTCATTTCGTACTTTTCTTCTAATTCACTGTATCTTTTTCTTGTTCTTTTTTTTTCACATTCAACCTATCTTTGTTCTTGAATAAAAAACAACAGAATTTCTATTGTTCGCTGTTTAAAAAAATGAAGTTATTAATTGGGGTTGTAACTCTAAACTGTTATAAAATTTAAGTCGTACATCGAAATGACTATTATAATATATCAAATCTAAACTCTTTGCCATTCTTAAAAACACAAAAGCAACAATAGTTCAATTCTCCCCGTACACAAATTTCATCGCTTACACTACTTTCCGACATCTTATAATTTGGTCACACCTTATTACATTATTTATGTTCTTGTTCTTTAGGGTTCTAATTTGATCATCTTAACCATGTTCTTAGCAATTCAATCTTTCCTATTCCTTTGAGTTTATGGCTTCCAAAAAGTTTTGCATAAAGGATCCTTACCATTTGGTATCAAAGCCTTTGTTGCCCAAAATAGGATATCTATCTTCATATATATCTTTTTTGAATTTTAGATTTAATAAAATTTTCCATTTTATTGTTTTTTGCATTCTTAAGTTCCAAATCACAAAAAAAAAGGAAATATTTTCTACAATCTTTTGTTTTCTTTAGATTTTGTTGTCATTATTTTCGTCTTGGCATTTCATTTCATACTTTTCTTTTAATTCAATGTATCTTTTTCTTGTTCTTTTTTTCCATGTTTAATCTATCTTTGTTCTTGAGTAAAAAACAACAGAACTTTTGCAGTTCGTAGTTTAAAAAAAAGAAGTTATTATTTGGGGTTGCAAATGTAAACTGTTATAACTTTTAACTCGTGCATTAAAACGACTATTATAATATATCAAATCGAAGCCCATTTTGATTCATAAAAACACAAAAGAAACAATAATTTAGTTCTCCTCATTTTTGAACCCAAATTCCTTATCTTACAATAATTTCCAACGTCTTATAATTTGGTCACACCTTTTTGCATTGTTTTCTGTTCCTGTTCTTTAGGGTTCCAATTTAATAATCTTAACCATGTTCTTAGCAATTCGATCTTTCTTATTCCTTTGAGTTCATGGCTTCCAAAATTGTTCACATAAAGGATCCGTATCATTTGGTATCAAAGCTTTGGTTTCCCAAAATTGGATATCTATTTTCGTATATCTATTTTTTGAATTTTATATTTAATAAAATTTGCCATTTAATTGTTTTTTGCCTTCTAATGTTCCAAATCACAAAAAAAGAAAGGAAATATTTCCTACAAGTCTTTAGTTTTGTTTAGATTTTGTTGTCATTATTTTCATCTTGGCATTTCATTTCGTACTTTTCTTTTAATTCACTGTATGTTTTTTTTTGTTCTTTCTTTTCCGTGTTCAACCTAACTTTGTTCTTGAGTAAAAAACAACAGAACTTCAGCAATTTGCAGTTTAAAAAAAAGAAGTTATTAATTGGGGTTGCAACTTTAAATTGTTATAATTTTTAACTCGTGTATCAAAACAACTATTATAATATATTAAATCAAAGCTCATTTCGATTAGTAAAAACACAAAAGAAACAACAATTTAGTTCTTTCCATTTTTGATCCCAAATTCCATTACTTACACAAATTTCTAACGTCTTATAATTTGGTCGCACCTTATTGCGTTGTTTTATGTTCTTATTCTTTAGGGTTCCAAAATGATCATCTTAACCATGATCTTAGCAATTCAATCTTTCTTATTCCTTTGAGTTCAAGGCTTCCAAAATTGTTCACATAAAGGATCCTTACCATTTGGTATCAAAGCCTTGTATGTCCAGAATAGGATATCTATCTTAATGTATCTATTTTTTGAATTTTAGATTTAATAAAATTTTCCATTTAATTTTTTTTTTGCATTCGTAAGTTGCAAATCACAAAAAAAGAAAGAAAATATTTCTTACAAGTCTTTTGTTTTCATTAGATTTTTTTGTCATTATTTTTGTTTTGGCATTTCATTTCGTACTTTTCTTTTAAGTCATAGTATCTTTTTCTTGTTCTTTTTTTCACGTTCAACCTATCTTTGTTCTTGAGTAAAAAACAACAGAACTTCTACAGTTCACAGTTTAAAAAAAGGAAGTTATTAATTGGGGTTGCAACTTTAAACTGTTATAAAATTTAAGTTGTACATCTAAATGACTATTATAATATATCAAATATAAACTCATTTGATTCTTAGAAACATAAAAGAAACAATAGTTCAGTTCTCCCCATTTTTGAACACAAATTCCATTGCTTACACTACTTTCGAACGTCTTATAATTTGGTAGCACCTTATTGCGTTGTTTTTTGTTCTTGTTCTTTAGGGTTCCAATTTGATCATCTTAACTATGTTCTTATCAATTCATTCTTTCTTATTCCTTTGAGTTCATGGCTTCCAAAATTGTTCGCATAAAGGATCTGTATTATTTGGTATCAAAGACTTGTATGTCCAGAATAGGATATCTATCTTCATATATCTATTTTTTGAATTTTAGATTTAATAAAATTTTCCATTTAATTATTTTTTGCATTCTTAAGTTGCAAATCGCAAAAAAAGAAAGAAAATATTTCCTACAAGTCTTTTGTTTTCTTTAGATTTTGTTGTCATTATTTTCGTTTTGGCATTGCATTTCGTACTTTTCTTTTAATTCACTGTATCTTTTTCTTGTCCTTTTTTTCATGTTCAACCTATCTTTATTCTTTAGTAAAAAACAACAAAACTTTTGCGGTTCGTAGTTTAAAAAAAGAAGTTATTATTTGGGGTTGTAACTTTAAACTGTTATAACTTTTAACTCATATATTCAAACGACTATTATAATGTATCAAATTGAAGCTCATTTTGATTCGTAAAAAAACAAAGAAGCAATAGTTTAGTTCTTCCCGTTTTGGACCCAACATCCATCACTTACACTACTTTCTGACATCTTATAATTTGATCGCACCTTATTGCTTTGTTTTATGTTCTTATTCTTTAGGGTTCCAATTTGATCATCTTAACTATGTTCTTATCAATTCATTCTTTCTTATTCCTTTGAGTTCATGGCTTCCAAAATTGTTCGCATAAAGGATCTGTATTATTTGGTATCAAAGACTTGTATGTCTAGAATAGGATATCTATCTTCATATATCTATTTTTTGAATTTTAGATTTAATAAAATTTTCCATTTAATTATTTTTTGCATTCTTAAGTTGCAAATCACAAAAAAAGAAAGGAAATATTTCCTACAAGTCTTTTGTTTTCTTTAGATTTTGTTGTCATTATTTTCGTCTTCGCATTTCATTTCAAACTTTTCTTTTAATTCACTCATCTCTTTCTTGTTCTTTATTTTCCGTGTTCAACCTAACTTTGTTCTTGAGTAAAAAACAACAGAACTTCTGCAGTTCGCAGTTTAAAAAAAAGAAGTTATTAATTGGGGTTGTAACTTTAAACTGTTATAAAATTTAAGTCGTACATCGAAATTACTATTATAATATATCAATTCGAAGCTCATTTTGATTCGTAAAAACACACAAGAAGCAATAGTTTAGTTATCCACGATTTTGAACCCAAATTCCATCGCTTACACTACTTTCGAACGTCTTATAATTTTGTAGCACCTTATTGCGTTGTTTTTTGTTCTTGTTCTTTAGGGTTCCAATTTGATCATCTTAACTATGTTCTTATCAATTCATTCTTTCTTATTCCTTTGAGTTCATGGCTTCCAAAATTGTTCGCATAAAGGATCTGTATTATTTGGTGTCAAAGACTTGTATGTCCAGAATAGGATATCTATCTTCATATATCTATTTTTTGAATTTTAGATTTAATAAAATTTTCCATTTAATTATATTTTGCATTCTTAAGTTGTAAATCGCAAAAAAAGAAAGAAAATATTTCCTACAAGTCTTTTGTTTTCTTTAGACTTTTTTTGTCATTATTTTCGTCTTGGCATTTTATTTCGTACTTTTCTTTTAATTCACTGTATCTTTTTCTTGTTCTTTTTTTTTCACTTTCATCCTATCTTTGTTCTTGAGTAAAAAACAACAGAACTTCTACTGTTCGCTATTTGAAAAAAATGAAGTTATTAATTGGGGTTGCAAATTTACACTGTTATAAAATTTAAGTCGTACATCGAAATGACTATTATAATATTTCAAATCGAAGCTCATTTTGATTCGTAATAATACAAAAGAAGCAATAGTTTAGTTCTCCATGCTTTTAAACCCAAATTCCATAGCTTACACTACTTTCCGACGTATTATAATTTGGTAGCACCCTATTGCGTTGTTTTTTGTTCTTGTTCTTTAGGGTTCATATTTGATCTTCTTAACCATGTTCTTAGCAATTGATTCTTTCTTATTCCTTTGAGTTCATTGTTTCCAAAATTGTTCACATAAGGGATCTGTATCATTTGGTATCAAAGCCTTGTATGTCCAGAATAGGATATCTATCTTAATATATCTATTTTTTGAATTTTATATTTAATAAAATTTGCCATTTTATTATTTTTTGCATTCTTAAGTTCCAAATCACAAAAAAAGAAAGGATATATTTCCTACAAGTCTTTTGTTTTCTTTATATTTTTTTGTCTTTATTTTTCTCTTGGCATTTCATTTCATACTTTTCTTTTAATTCACTGTATCTTTTTCTTGTTCTTTCTTTTCCGTGTTCAACCTAACTTTCTTCTTGAGTAAAAAACAACAAAACTTTTGCAGCTCGTAGTTTAAAAAAAATAAATTATTTATTGGTGTTGCAATTTTATACTATTATAACTTTTAACTGTTGTATCAAACTGACTATTATAATATATCAAATCGAAGCTCATTTCGATTCGTAAAAACCCAAAGAACAAATAGTTTAGTTCTCCCCGTTTTTGAACCCAAATTCCATCACTTATACTACTTTCTGACGTCTTATAATTTTTTCAAACCTTATTGCGTTGTTTTATGTGCTTATTCTTAAGGGTTTCAATTTGATCATCTTAACCATGTTCTTAGCAACTCAATCTTTCTTATTCCTTTGAGTTCATGGCTTCCAAAATTGTTCGCATAAAGGATCCGTATCATTTGGTATCAAAGCCTAGGTTGCCCAAAAGAGGATATCTATCTTCATATATCTATTTTTTGAATTTTATATTTAATAAAATTTGCCATTTTATTGTTTTTTATAGTCATAAGTTCCAAATCACAAAAAAAGAATGGAAATATTTCCTACAAGTCTTTTGTTTTCTTTAGATTTTGTTGTCATTATTTTCGTCTTCGCATTTCATTTCATACTTTTCTTTTAATTCACTGTATCTTTTTCTTATTCTTTATATTCCGTGTTCTACCTAACTTTGTTCTTGAGTAAAAAACAACAGAACTTCTACAGTACGTAGTTAAAAAAAAGAAGTTATTAATTGGGGTTGCAACTTTAAACTGTTATAACTTTTAACTCATGTATCGAAACGACTATTATAATATATTAAATCGAAGCTCATTTTGATTCATAAAAATAGAAAAGAAATAATAGTTTACTTTTCCCCGTTTTTGAACCCATATTCCATCGCTTACACTACTTTCCGACGTCTTATAATTTGGTAGCACCTTATTAAGTTGTTTTTTGTTCTTGTTCTTTAGGGTTCCAATTTGATCATATTAACCATGTTCTTAGGAATTAATTCTTTCTTATTCCTTTGAATTCATGGCTTCCAAAATTGTTCGAATAAAGGATCTGTATCATTTGGTATGAAAGCCTTGTATGTCCAGAACGGGATATCTATCTTCATTTATCTATCTTTTGAATTTTAGATTTAATAAAATTTTCCATTTCATTGTTTTTTGCATTCTTAAGTTGCAAATCGTAAAAAGAGAAAGAAAATATTTCTTACAAGTCTTTTGTTGTCATTATTTTTGTCTTGGCATTTCATTTCGTACTTTTCTTTTAATTCATTGTATCTTTTTCTTGTCCTTTTTTTCCATGTTCAACCTAACTTTGTTCTTGAGTAAAAAACAACAAAACTTTTGCAGCTCGCAGTTAAAAAAAAAGAAATTATTTATTGGTGTTACAACTTATAAACTGTTATAACTTTTAACTCTTGTATCGCAACGACTATTATAATATATCAAATCGAAGCTCATTTTGATTCATAAAAACACAAAGAAGCAATAGTTTAGCTCTCGCTGTTTTTGAAACCAAATTCCATCAGTTACACTACTTTCCGACGTCTTATAATTTTGTCGCACCTTATTGCATTGTTTTATGTTCTTATTCTTTAGGGTTCCAATTTGATCATCTTAACCATGTTCTTAGCAATTCAATCTTTGTTATTCCTTTGAGTTCATGGCTTCCAAAATTGTTCGCATAAAGGATCTGTATCATTTGCTATCAAAGCCTTGGTTGCCCTAAAAAGGATATCTATCTTCATATATCTAGTTTTTGAATTTTATATTTAATAAAATTTTCCATTTTATTGTTTTTTCCATTCTTAAGTTCCAAATCACAAAAAAAGAATGGAAATATTTCCTACAAGTCTTTTGTTTTCTTTAGATTTTGTTGTCATTATTTTCGTCTTCGCATTTCATTTCATACTTTTCTTTTAATTCACTGTATCTTTTTCTTATTCTTTATTTTTCGTGTTCAACCTAACTTTGTTCTTGAGTAAAAAATAACAGAACTTCTACCGTTCGCAGTTAAAGAAAAAGAAGTTATTAATTGGGATTGTAATTTAAAACTGTTATAACTTTTAACTCTTGTATCGAAATGACTATTATAATATATCAAATCGAAGCTCATTTCAATTTGTAAAAACACAAAAGAAGCAATAGTTAAGTTCTCCCTATTTTTGAATCCAAATTCCATCGCTTACACTACTTTCCGATGTCTTTTAATTTGGTAGCACCTTTTTGTGTTGCTTTATGTTCTTGTTCTTCAGGGTTCCAATTTGATCATCTTAACCATGTTCTTAACAATTCATTCTTTCTTATTCCTTTGAGTTCATAGCTTCCAAAATTTTTCGCATAAAGGATCTGTATCATTTGGTATCAAAGCCTTGTATGTCCAGAATAGGATATCTATCTTCGTATATCTATTTTTTGAATTTTAGATTTAATAAAATTTGCCATTTTATGGTTTTTTGCATTCTTAAGTCACAAATCACAAAAAAAGAATAAGTACATGACACGCCCATCTATATTAACACTACACACTTTGTTACTCACATGACACATTATGTGAAAGATGTTATCTCTTTGTTGTTCAAGGTCATCCTCCTTGACTTGAGTGCTCAAAGATCGCCTTATTACAAATGCTTCCCCATCCATGGGTCCTATCTCCTCTTCACTAGCTTCCTCAACAGATGGCTTCTCATCTTCTTCACTTTCATTATTGATTCCCACCTCACCACTAGCTAAGGTGATCATTGACTTCTTGTTTGGACATTAAAAGGCTATATGACCATTACGAAGACACCAAAAGCACTTTAAGTAACGATTATGAATTGGGGTGTCGATTTTACCTTTGTCCTTGCTAGCCTCCATCTCTTTGGCTTTGTAAGGCTCAAATCTTGGTTTGAATGTAGCTATTCATCTTTTTTCTCATTGGACTTCCAAGGACTAGTAGGGTTTGGTTTCGGAGTAATGGGACTTGACCTTGATGGTTGGGATTGAAAACTCTATTTCTTTAATTACCTTTCCACCTTGATTGCCATGTGGACCATGTTCTTTATCTCCACATAATGATGAAGTTCCACATTGTTGAAAATGTTCAGATTCAACCCACTAAGAAACCTAGCCATGGTGGTCACTTCTATTTTCTTGTAGTACTCATTAACCTAGTTATATCCTTGAGTCAATATTTATAGGCGCTGTAGTAGCTAGGCACAAACCTCTTTCTCATGATGACCTTCATGTCCTCCCAATTATCTGTGTGGTGTAGTTGTGGCATTCAAAAATGTGATCCACCTTCTTCTTCCACTCCAAATACAACTCCGGGTCATTCTTTCCTTATAATTGTGGTATCTTCATTTTTATACTAATTAGATCTTTATCAACTCCATCTTGGGCTCTAGGTGGGGGTCTCCACATACCTCCTCTACCATTTCTTCCTCCTCTAGGCATTCTTTCTTCTTCTTCCTCCAATTCTTCTTCCCTATCTTCTTCCTCTATATCATCCCCAACCTGAGCTTGCCTATTAACCCTCCTAACATTGGGTGGAGGTGTTTCTCGTTGTAAAGTTGGTAATAATTTTCTTGCCTTTACAATCTTTCATTCATATCAACCATCAAGTTGTTCATCCTCTCAAAAGATTGTTGCAGCACCCTCATCATGAAAATCATACCCGGTCTTCCTTCAGGACTTCCCATGTTAGACATGTGTTTTTCACAATTCTACACAACAAGAGGTCAGTGTAATAAAATAGAGCAAATGTAAATTCACACAATACCTCACATATTTAGCACTCAGATTGATTGCTCAAATCCTCTTAGTTCCTAATCAAAGCAACGAAATCCAGGAATTCCAACATGGGTAGTAAGCACAAGGAAAATCAATAGATCAACACGATTGGAAAACAACAATTTCCCCAAAAGAACTAAGCACACAATGGGAGTTTATAATCAAAGGATAAAATTCTTGGAATTATGAGTTCAATACTCACTAGAAATTAACAAATGCAATTTGGCCTCTCTCTTTTTTTCTTTGTTTTTTTTTTTGAATAAATTCTGGCAACTCTTTTTTCTATTTTTTTTAACAAATATGTTAATAACTCAAGAGTAAATCAATACAGCACCTTCAATATGAGTTTAAGGAATTTTTAAGATACGTAAAATAGCACATAAATTATGACACAAAGGGGAAATGAAATTTCAATAGGAACAACCACAGGAATACTAGAAAACAACCAAAAACTGCAGAATATATCAGATATTGCAGAATAAGCAAGGAAAAATGTAGAATAGTTTCAGAAATAGCAGAATTTGCAAGGAAAATGCAGAATATGAAAGAAAAATTCAGAATACTTTCAAAAAACAGCAAGATATGCAAGGTTATTTCTGAAAAACTTTGGACACAATAGAATTTGCAAGGAAAATGTAGAAAAAATGTGGAAACAAAGAAGAACAATATTTTTAGGGTTTGGAAAATGAATTTTAGCAAGAACACAACACAAGGATTTTTTTTCTTTATTTTCTATGTTTGAGAAACAAAACAAGAACACAAGAACAAGAACAAATATAAAGGATAGGAATTTGAAAATTAGCACCTAAAGCTTTGATACCAAATGATATGAACCAAGGGGTGAGGACCTAGCTAATTTTAGAATATATAGCAAAGGGTTTCTCCACAAATCAATGGATATTACTCACTATTTTTCTGAAGGGAAAAGACGCCACAAGGAGGTACTATTTCCTTGATAAGTCTAGCATAAATGACACCCTAACAAGTATGGATATTACTCACCATAAATGCTTGGATGCTAAAAAACACCACAAAGGTTTCCAATCCCTTGATAAGTTGCTTAAAAAGGAATAAAGAGCATGAATGAGCTCTCAAATGATCTGAGAATTCAAATTTCTTTCAAAATTGTATTTTCCAGAAGCTGAGCTGCTCTTAATAGGATACAAACAAATCCTAAGCTCTACTACATCATAGCCTATGATATCATCCAAGGGTTGAAAATAAAAACAGCCAAAAGCACAAAAGGTAGCAGAAAACATGGAGAAAAATGGGGCAGTTGACTACAAAGGAATCCTATGAAAATATTACATCTTAACCCTTGATTTCATCTAAGAGCTGAAAAGAAAGCTACCAAAATTAGTCCAAATGGCATAGAAAAAATGGAGCAAAATTGGAGCAGCTAAGAACAAAAGAATCCCTATAAAATATTACATCTTAACCTTTGTTTCCACCTAAGGGTTGAAAATGAAGCTGCCCAAAAAGTCCAAATGGCACAGCAATGTGCCTAGTTTTCTTTTGCCAATTTACCCTAATTTCCATCCTAGGATTGTCCCAATCCTTGTACTCCCAGTTTAGGTCGCCTTGGTTATGCATGACCTCTTGAATGAGCCCATTTAAATCCTTTTTGAGTTGTGTCCTCCTAGACCTTGTGATTGGTCCACTTGAAATTTGTAGAGATCGATGATTATCATCATAAGGGCTGCTTTGTGAAGTTTCTCACTGAAATAAGCGATAGGTCGCCGTTCCAACATCAAAACAGCTCTTATACCTATTCCTGATGCATCATACTCAACTTCAAAGGTTTTAGTAAAATCAGGTAAAGATAAAACAGGTACAGAACACAAACTATCCTTTAATGCTTTAAAGGCTATCTCCTGATTCTCGCCCTATTTAAAACCTACAAACTTTTTAATGAACTCGGTTAGAGGTGCAACTAGTGTACTAAAATATTTGACAAACCATCGATAAAAACTAGCCAAGCCATGAAAGCTTCAAACCATTCTCGAATAGCCTTAACCTTTTCCACATCTACTTCTATCCCCTTAGAACTAACAACAAAACTAAGAAAAACTAACTTTTCCATGCTAAAAAACACACTTTTTTAGGTTCGCATACAATTGTTCTTTTCTTAAAATTTCAAGCAAATACCTAAGATGTAAAACATGTTATTCAAGATTTTTATTGTAAATGAGAATATCATCCAAAATAGATAACAACAAATTTTCCAATAAATGCACGTAGAATATGATTCATAAGCCTCATAAAAGTTCTAGGTGCATTTGTTAAACCAAAGGGAATGACTAACCACTCATACAATCCATGTTTAGTTTTAAAAACGGTTTTCCATTCATCACCCTCTCTCATCCTAATTTGATGGTATCCACTTCTCAAATCAATTTTTGAAAAAAATGCAAGAACCATGCAACTCATCTAACATGTCATCTAGTCTAGGGATAGGATGTCGATATCTTACCATAATTTTGCTGATGGCTCAGCAATCAACACACATCCTACTTAATCCATCCTTCTTGTGAACGAGTAGCATGAGAATAACACATGGACTTAGGCTCACTCTGAATTGACCTTTGATGAAGTACTCTTCAACCTACCTTTGAATCTTCTTAGTGTCTTCACGGTTGGTCCTATAGGCAGGTCGGTTTGGAAGAGAAGCTCCCGGTATGAAGTCAATTTGATGCTCAATCCCCCTAATTGGTGGCACCCCATCCGGAATCTCTTTAGGGAACACATCCTCAAATTCCTACAAAAGAGAAAAAAATGGCACTAGGTAAAGAATGGTTAAGATCATTAATAGAAAAATTAGCCGCCTTATACAAAAGTACAAGAATGGGCTGTTTTGACTACAAAACCCTTGACCTCACTTTCCTTAGCATAAAAATTCAAATTTTTTTCACTCTTATTTTTCCACCCTCCTCTCCTTTTTCTTCACTCTTTTTTTTATTTCACTATTTTTTCTTTTTCATTCTCCTCTTTTTGTTCATTTTCCCTCTTTTCTTTTTCCCTAACCATCCTCAGTTGATCTTCAAAGACTTGCTTGGGTGAAAAGGGTACACGTGTGATGTTTCTACCATTCTTCACAAATGAATACTTGTTTCTATATCCATCATGTGTAACCCTCCTATCATATTGCCGAGGCCTACCTAGAAAGATGTGTCCGGCTTGCATTGGTACCACATCATATATCACCTCATCCTTGTACTTTCCAATGGAGAAGCTCACTAATACTTGCTTATTAACCTTCACTTCCCCACTATCATTTAACCATTGCAACTTGTAAGGGTTAGGGTGTTCAAATGTAGGCAACCCTAATTTCTCAACTAAGGTAGTAGTACTACACACTTTGCTTAATTTCCATCCTAGGATTGTCCCAATCCTTGCACTCCCAATTTAGGTCCCCTTGGTTATGCATGACCTCTTGAATGAGAGCATTTAAGGTAGTACTAGCCACATTGGTGTAACTTCCCCCATAAATAGGCTTTAAATGAGCTCATTCAAGAGGTCATGCATAACCAAGGGGACCTAAATTATGAGTGCAAGGATTGGGACAATTCTAGGATGGAAATTAGGGCAAAATTGGCAAAAGAAAACTAGGCACATTGTTGTGCCATTTGGACTTTTTTGGTCAGCTTCATTTTTAGCCCTTAGATGGAAACAAAGGTTAAGATGTAATATTTCATAGGGATTCTTTTGTTCTCAACTGCTCCAATTTTGTCCACATTTTGCTCCACATTTTGCTCCATTTTTACTGTGCCATTTGGATTGATTTTGGGCAGCTTTCTTTTCAGCCCTTGGATGAAATCAAGGGTTAAGATGTAATATTTTCATAGGATTCCTTTGTAGTCAGTTGCCCCATTTTTCTCCATGTTTTGGTCTATGTTTTCTTCTACCTTTTGTGCTTTTTGGGTATTTTTATTTTCAACCCTTGGATGAGATCAAGGGCCATGATTTAGTAAAGCTTAGGGTTTGTTTGTATCCTATTAATAGCAGTTTAGCTGCTGGAAAATATAATTTTGAATGAAATTTGAATTTTTAGATCATTGGAGAACTCATTCATACTCTTTATTCCTCTTTATGAAACTTATCAAGGGATTGGCAACCTTTGTGGCATTATTTAGCATCTAATAATTTGTAGTGAGTAATACTTGTTAAGGTGTCCTTTATGCTAGACTTATCAAGGAAATAGCACCTCTTTGTGGCGTCTTTTCCCCTCAGAAAAATGGTGAGTAATATTCATTGATTTGTGGAGAAACCCTTTGCTATAAAATTTGAAATTAGTTAGGTCCTAACCTCTTGGTTCATATCAAGTTCCATAGATATGCTTTATGACTTAAAGTCTTTCCTTAAGGACTAGACTCATCTAAAAGTCAGAAAATTGACTCCTAAGAATCTAAACACACAATAGTTACACTTTATTTTAAGTTACGAGAAGAGGAGAGCTCATCTCGTTACCTTTAAAGACAAATTTAGCTAGAAGTTGGGTCATGCTAACAGACATATAGAAGAAATAACAAAGAATCATTCAACACATAGGAAACTACCAGTGAGGAAATTGCCCAACAATTCATATAAATCAAAAGCGGACTCTGTTGTAAGGAATTTGATGTCAACACTTAGATAGAGATCTTGCAGTAAACACAAGAAGTACACGAGAATTTTTGAGTTGGGGTACAAAAACAAGGTCACTTAGTTTAAGAGTTCCACCCCATTCTTTCTTAAAAAAGGGTTGAAGATAGATAAAAGAGAAGTAGAGTTTTACATAGCATTCTTCGTCTTTTAAGCTGTTTTATTCTAACCATGGCATTCATCAAGGGCTTTTCATCCACATAGTAAAGGGTGTGTATTTAGAAAGGTTGACTTTTGTAGGCCTTGTTCGGCTATGTATGTCCAAGCGCACAAGCAACAAAGTCGAGTAGTGATCTGGTTATGTTTTCGAAAGCAAAGTGCTAAATTGGGATCAAGTAAAAAGAAAAATTATAGCGCGCAGAGCAAAGCATAAAGTCTTGGCATGATTAGGACAAACATAGTAGCCTTGCCGTTTCTTTCGAGCGAATCTACCAAGCAACACTTGTTTCATTTAGTAAAGTCGCTTTCTTGTTTTACCATTCCTAAGGGCATTTTCACAAGCTCTAATCAAAGAGTTTGGTAAATCCTTAAGCTATATAGTTGTAGTGTATACTCCACGAGCCAATCGAATCCTAGGGCGGCATGCAGTCTAGTATAGTCAAAGGAACTCCAACCTAAAATTAGACTTTCTCTTTCACACTCCATAGGCCAACGCTTTAATTGGATTGGCTTATTAACCCTCTATGTTGTTGTGGACAGAGTCCTTATGACTTACCCTAAACTAGTCACTCTTGACACCTTCTATGGATCCCTCCCTTTGAAATGAATTGATCACTACTTTAGACATGCTTTTGTAATGGAGATTAAGGTTTTGATCAAGTTGATGTTCTAAAATATTTTCAAGATCCTTTGCAAGGAATTGCCAGTCCAATGACGAGGGCAAAGACTAAGAGGACGAAGGAAACTTTGCAAGGCTTGATCATGGAAGTGTAATACAAAGAGGCTGTGTTAGAAGAATCAAAAACTAAATTCGAAGATTCTAAAGCTTTACCAAGGATGGTTGTTTTAGGTAATTATGAGCTTTTTATGTTTAGTAATTTTATTTTAATTAATTGTGGGTTTTTATTTTAAGTCTTAGTCTTTTATTTTTAAGGTTGGATTAGGCCCAATCCATAACTAAATAGGCTTATTCCATCTAGGTTTTTCTTTTTCTTTTAGGGTTTCTTGCTTATTAATAAGAAGAGCTATGTAATGGAGGCAAGACTAAATATTCATTAATGAAAATAAAATTTTAGAAAGTTTCTTGCTTTGCCTTCTTGTGTTCTTGAATTTGACTTATCAAAGGGAGTGATCATCCTTTGTGATGTCTCAAGATTTGGGTTTTATGGACTTTGTTTCCTTCATAGGGTTCTAATTTGATCATCTTCAACATATTCTTAGCAAATCAATCTTTTCAATTCCTTTGAGTTTGTGGGTTCCTAGGTTGTTCACCTAAAGGGTCCTTATCATTTGGTATTAGAGCCTCAGTTGCTGAAAACAGGTTATATATCTTTGTTTATTTTTATTTTAAATTTAGATTTCCAAAAAATGTCATCCTTGAGTCACAAATCACAAAAAAGAGAAGAGAAAGTTTGTCCTTTTAAGTCTTATGATTTCTTTCAATTTTGTTGTCGTTGTTTCGTAGTTTTTTTTAATTCTTCTTATATTTTTCTTGATTCTTGATTTTCTATGTTCAATCATCTTTGTTCTTAAAAAATGAAAAAAGAGAGGAGAAAAGGGTTGTTGATCGCAATTTCAAAAAAATAATTAGAGTTGCAACATTAAACAGTCATAACTTTTGACTCTTGTAACGAAAAAACTATTATAATATATCAAAACAAAGCTCGTTTTGATTCGTATAACCAAAATTATTATCTTCATGTGTTATGTAATGTTTTTAACCCTAAATTCCAAAGTTTAGACCATTTATGGAGGGGTTAAAGATTTTTCATAGTTTTTTGCGTTTTCAATTCTTGTTCATTAGGGGTTGCGAATGTTTTTGTGAATTTTTCGATTTTAGTAAAAAGAGAAAAAAAGAAGAAGAAAAGGATAGCATAGTAGTAGATTGTTCAAGAATCTAATTCTTGTTTTCTTGCTGAGTTTTCCTATTCTTGTTGAAATTGGTTTTCATTTATTTTGTTCTTGTTGCCCAAGATTGATTTTTTTAAAAAGGGAATCATAGTTGACCAATAGTCTTTTTTTAGAGTCTTCCTTGCTCAAGAGTCTTTCTATAAAGTCCTACTTATTCAAGAGTCTTTCTTTAGAGTCCTTTTTAGTGAAGAGTCTTTCTTTAGAGTCCTCTTTGGTCAAGAGTCTTTCTTTAGAGTATTTCTTTAGAGTCCTATTTAGTCAAGAGTCTTTCTTTAGAGTCTTCCTTGGACTTTCTTTCTTTAGAGTCCTCTTTGGACTTTCCTTATGTCATACTTTGCTATTAAGTTTTTAGAATTCTAAATTTTGAGATTTTGACCAATAAAACGGTTACTTCTTCAAATTAATTGGATTCTTTGATTTTGTTAAGAACACAAAGGATGTTGGCGTGAGCTTTGAGTGGTTAAAAAAAGAAAAGAGCAAAAATAGTGTTAAAAAAAGGAGAGGCATAAATAGTGAAAAAGAGAGACGTCGAAACAGTAAAAAAAGGATAGGTCAAAATAGTGAAAAAAATAGTGATAACAATATGACTTGAGAGCAAACACGTGAGAGTGTGTGTGAGTTATCTCATGTTTTTCTACAATTTGAAAGCATGAGTAAGGAAGGAAGAGAACCACAAAATGTCGACTTAAAATTCCTTTTCAAGACTTTTAATGACCAATTTAAGATGCTAAATGCAAGGTTGGATGATTTGGAATCCTCTTCTCATTCTAAATTACATAAAAGAAGATAGAAAACATGAGATCTAAAGGAAGAAGATGCTGATTTCATAATGGAAGAGAGCAAGTTGTAAACGGGACAAAAAGATCATGGTTGTACAAACAAATGGAGAAATCAAAAGTGCCAATTCATGTGATGAAGTGATACCACTAGTGAAGGATTGTTCTAATGTTGAAATGGAAGAACCTGTGCATAGAGATTCACTTGCCATAAAAAGAGTCCTGAATATACCGCCTAATGATGAAGAAGATGACAAGCACCATGATCATATTTTCCACACAAGATGCCATATGAAGGATAAAGTATATGCATTAATTATTGATAGTACGAGCTCCACTAATGTTGCTAGTACCTTAATGGTAGAAAAGTTAAATTTGAAGTGGCAAGAGCATTCCAAACTGTACAAGCTACCATGGTTAAATGATTGTGGAGCAATGGAGGTTAACATACAAGTGTGGGTTCCTTTTTCAATTGGAATAATATGAATATGAGGTTCTTTGTGATGTGGCACCAATGTATATTGCTCACATATTGCTCAGCCGACCTTGTCAATCTAATAGGAAGGTCTCACATTATGGTTACAGAAATCATTATTCTTGCGAAATGAACAACCAAAAAGTTGTATTAGCCCTTCTCAAACCTTTTCAAGCTTATGAAGACCAGATTAGGATAGCAAGAGAGTGCAAGTTGAGAGAAAAACTAAAGTGTGAGCAAGAGGAAAATCACAAAAGAAGGAAAAGTGAGCACAAGGGAGATAAAAGTGAGCACAAAGGAGAGAAAAGCGAGCAAAAAGGAGAGAAAAGTGAGCAAAAAGGAGAAAAAATTGAGCAAAAAAGAGGGAAAGGTGAGCATAGGAGAGGAAAATAAAAGAATGAGTGCATTTGTTTAAAAACATGAGATTAAGAGTGTAATAGTGGCAAGGCAACAAGTACTTGCACTTATGTACACGGATATTTATCTTTCTAATAACAATCTTAACTCATCTTTGTCTAGTGTTATTGTTTCTTTTTTGTAGAACTTTGAGCATCTATTTCTTAAAGAAATTCCCCATGGATTACCTACTTTGAGACGAATTGAGCATCAAATAGATTTCACACCCAGATCTGCAATAGCAAACTGACCTGCTTACAGAGCTAATCCTGAGGAAACTAAGGAGATACAAAGGCAAGTGGATGATTTGTTTCAAAAGTTAAGGGAGAGTCTCAACCCATGTTCGGTTACTATCATCTTAGTCCCAAAGAAAGATGCAACATGGTGCATGTGTATGGATTGTCGCGCTATTAACAAGATAACGATGAAGTATAGATATCTTATTCTCAGGTTAGATGATATGCTTGATGAGCTACAAAGCTCTCATTTGTTTTCCAAAATTGACTTAAAGAATGGATATTATTAGATTCGCATAAAAGAAAGGGATGAATGGAAAACTGCATTTAAGACTAAATATGGATTATATGAATAGTTAGTAATGTCGTTTGGTTTAACAAATGCACCTAGTACATTCATGAGGCTAATGAACCATGTTTTGAATGCTTTCATGGGGAAATTTGTGGTAGTTTACTTTGATGATATTTTATTCTATAACAAAAATCTAGAGGAACGTATGGAACACTCGTATGCAGTTTTTAGTGTGTTGAGAGAGAACAAGTTGTATGCTAATCTGATGAGAATCATGGAGCCAAACAAATCCTAAGTGGACCAATCACAAGGTGATATGGACCCTTTAGGAGAATAACCTAGGAACCCACGAACTCAAGGGAATTGAAACGATTGATTTGTTAAGAATGTGTTGAATATTATCAGATTAGAACCTTAAGGAAACAAAGTCCTTAAAACCCAAATATTGAGACGCCACAAAGAATGATCACTCTCTTTGATAAGTCCAATTCAAGCATTCAATCACGATTACAAGAAGGTAAAGCAAGAAGTTTTATGAAATTTTCTTTTCATTAATGAATATTCGTTCTCAGCCTCCATTACATAGCTCTTCTTGTTTATAAGCAAGAAACCCTAAAAGAAAAAAAAACTAGATGGAATGGGCCTATTTAGTTATGGATTAGGCCTAATCCCACCTTAAAAATAAAAGACTTAACATAAATAGCCCACAATTTTAAAAAATAAAAATTACTAAACATAAAAGCCACAATTAGTTAAAATAAAAATATTACTTCCTAAATTAGTCTGTGTTCCCAACTTGATCTTTCAAATCTATCCCTTGCATAGAAAGGCAATAGACCATCCTTGGTAAAGCTTTAGAATCTTCGAGTTTAGTTTTGGATTCGTCTAACACGACCTCTTTGTATTGCACTTCCATGATCAAGCTTTGCAAAGCTTCCTTCATTCTCCTCAAACGGATGGTCCATGTTGGCCCAAACTCTAACATGTAAATCCTTCAAAAAAGCTGCCTTTTTCTTACCATTAAGATTAGCATGCTCATTAGTATACAAAGGTAAAATATCAATAGATGTTATCGGATTAAAGCCATAAACAACTTCAAAAGGAGAAAATGAAGAAGTAGAATGAATAGTCCTATTATATGCAAACTCAATGTGTGGCAAACCAATTTGACCATCCCTTTGAGGATGTGCAATGGTGGAAAATAATAGTTTATTTCCTAGTTTATTCCATAAAGTGTGCCAAAAATAACTTGGGAACTTAACATCTCTATCACTAACAATTTTCTTAGGCAACACATGCAAACAAACCACTTCTTTAAAGAACAAATCAATAATATGTGTTGCTTCATTGGTTTTAGAACATGTAATAAAATGAGCCATTTTACAAAACCTATCAACAACAACAGAGATGCTATCCTTACCACTTTGAGAACTTGGTAATCCTAAAACAAAATCCATAGATATATTAATCCAAGGTTGATTAGGTACAGGTAAAAGTGTATACAAGCCATGTAGTTTAACTTTAGATTTTGCTTCCCTATATGTAATGCACTTTTTACAAACAAATTGCATATCATGCTTCATATTAGGCCAATAAAAATGCTCATGTAAAATATCTAAAGTCTTTAGAACACCAAAGTGACCCATCAAACCTCCCTCATGACTTTACTTAATAAGCAACTCACGAACAGAACAAATAGGCACATATAATTTATCTTTCTTGAATAGAAATCCTTCATGCCTATAAAAATCATCAGATGCAAACGTATCACATGCATTCCATAATTGGAAAATATCATAATCATTAGCATACATGATATAAACCAAGGGGTTAGGACCTAGTTAATTTCAGATTATATAGCAAAGGGTTTCTCCACAAATCCATGGATATTACTCACCATTTTTTTGAGGGGAAAGACGTCACATGGAGGTGTTATTTCCTTGATAAGTCTAGCATAAATGACACCCTAACAAGTATGGATATTACTTACCACAAATGCTTGGATGCTTAACAATGCCATAAAGGTTGGAAATCCCTTGATAAGTTGCTTAAAGAGGAACAAAGAGCATAAATGACCTCTCATATGATCTGAAAATTCAAATTTCATTCAAAATTGTGAATTCCCAACAGCTGAACTGCTCTTAAGTATTTATATTGGATACAAATAAACCCTAAACACTACTAAATCACAGCCTTTGATCTCATTCAAGGGTGGAAAATAAAAACAGCCAAAAAGCAAAAAAGGTGGCAGAAAACATGGACCAAAACATGGAGAAAAATAGGGCAGCTAACTACAAAGGAATCCTATGAAAATATTACATCTTAACCCTTGATTTCATGCATGGGCTAAAAATAAAACTACCCAAAATCAGTCCAAATGGCACAACAAAGAAATGGAGAAAATATGAGGCAGCTGAGTACAAAGAAATTCCAAGAAAATCTTACATCTTAACCCTTGATTTCATCCGAGAGCTGAAAAGAAAGCTGCCTAAAATCAGTCCAAATGGCACAACAAAAATGGAGCAAAATGTGGAGCAAAACATGGAGCAAAATTGGAGTAGTTGAGAACAAAGGAATCCCTATAAAATATTACATCTTAACCCTTTTTTTTCAGCCAAGGGTTGAAAAGAAAGCTATCCAAAATTAGTCCAAATGGAACAACAATATGCCTAGTTTTATTTTGCCAATTTTGCCCTAATTTCCAAGCAAGGCTTGTCCCAATCCTTGCACTCCCATTTTGGGTCCTTTGGTTATGCATGATCTCTTGAATGAGCCAATTTATAGCCTCCTCAAGTTGTGCCCTCCTAGACCTTATGATTGGTCCAATTGGGATTTGGTTGGATCCATAATTCTCATCATTCCCCCACTCTTCAAGAGAATTCGTGCTCGAATCTTCACCTTTATAATCAAAAGGAGAAAGATCAAAAACATTAATGCATGTGCTGACATTATACTTACCAAGAATGTCTAGCTTGTAGGCATTTTCATTAATCCTTTCGATGGCTTGAAATGGACCATCTCCCCGTGATAGATACTTTGGTTTTCTTTGTTCTATAAAATTATCTTTTCTCATATGCACCCACACCCAATCTCCAGGCTCAAAGATCTTGCTATGACATCCTTTGTTGGCTTGTTTGATATATTTTTTAATCCTCTTCTCAATGTTGAGCCTTGCTTTCTCTTTTTCAAAAGTGTTTGCAAAGTTTGGTAGAGACAATAAAGGAGCACGAGTCTATCTTTCCTTAAGGATTTGGAATGAAATTTCTTGCTCTTCTTCCCATTTGAACCTAAAATTCTTTTTGATGACTTCAGTTATCAATGCTTCTATGCTAAAATCTTTCACAAATCGTTGATAAAAGCAAGTAAGTCCATGTAAACTTTGAACATTACTTAAACTTGTTAGGTTGGGCCACTCCTGGATAGCTTGAATCTTTTCTTCATCAACCGTGATATTGTTGATTCCTTGGAATTCTACGCATATCCTCCATGTCCAATCCTTCTTAGGGACCAAAATTACTAGAACAACGCATGGACACATTCGTTCTCTCACATACCCCTTTTCCATCAAGTCACTAACCTGCGTTTGTAGTTCCTTCGTCTCCTCAGGATTACTCCTACAGGATAGTCAGTTTGGAATGTTAGCACCAGGTACAAAATCAATTTCATGTTAATTCTCTCGGATAAGAGGTAATCCATTAGGAATTTCCTCGAGAAAGACATCCTCAAATTCCTACAAGATATAAGCAATTGATCTAGGTAAAGCATAACTAAGTTGTTTAGTATTCAAAAATGCCTCATTGTATAGAAGTACAATCATTGGTTGATTAATGAATATTGTTTTTTTTAATTTCACTTGCTTTTGCATAGACATTTGTTTTTTTCTGTTCTTTTGTCTTAAATTTTTCAATCTCTCTTTCTTTTTCTTTCCAATTTTCTCTCAATTTCTTTTTATCACTCTCTTTGCCACTAATTTTATTTTGTTCACTCTCTTTTTTTCTTTCACTCTTTTCTTTACTCTCATCCTTTTCTTTAGTCTCACTCTCCTTTTCATTTTCACTCTTCTCTTTTCTCTCATTCTTTTCTTTAGTCTCACTCTTCTTTTCATTTTTACTCATCTCTTTTCTATCATTCTTTTCTTTAGTCGCACTCTCCTTTTCATTTTCACTCTTTTCTTTTCCTCTAACCATCTTCATTTGATCTTCAAAGACTTGCTTGGGTGAAAGGGGGACAAGTGTGATGTTTCTACCATCCTTCATAAATGAATACTTGTTTCTATATCCATCATGTGTAACCCTCCAATCATATTGCCAAGGCGTACCTAGTAGGATGTGCCCGACTTGCATGGGTACCACATCACACATCACCTCATTTTTGTACTTTCCAATGGAGAAGCTCACCAACACTTGCTTATCAACCTTCACTTCCCCACTATCATTTAACCATTACAACTTGTAAGGCTTAGGGTGTTCGAATGTAGACAACCCTAATTTTGCAACTAAGGTAGTACTAGCCACATTGGTGCAAGTTCCCCCATCTATGATAACACTACACACCTTGTTGCTCATTTGACACCTTGTGTGAAAGATATTATATCTTTGTTGTTAAATGTCTTCCTCCTTGACTTGAAAACTCAAAGACCGCCTTATTACAAGTGCTTGCCTATTAACCCCCCTAACATTCTATTGAGGTGTTTCTCGTTGTAAAGCTACTAAGGCATTTTCTTGCCTTTCCAATCTTTCATTCATATCGATCATTAAGTTGTTCATCCTCTCAAAAGATTGTTGCAGTGCCCTCATCATGAACACCATATTTTGTCTTCCTTCAGGATTACCACTGTTGGACATTTGTTTTTGCAATTCTACACAATAAGAGGTTAGTGTAATAAAATTTAAGTAATGAAAATTCAATCAATACCTCATGTGTTTAGTGCGGAATTGATCGCTCAAACCCTCTTTGTTCCTAATCAAAGGAACCAAATCCAAGAATTCCAAACAATTTGAAGAATTATCAAACACCCAAAAAGGTAGTTCACAATATCACACTTGTTAAAGCACAAAGGAAACTAACTCAAAGTGTTTTGGATCTTAGACTAGAATAATTAATCACAAGGGAAATAAAAAGATTAACAATATTGGAAGAACAATAATTTCCTCAAAGAACTCAACACATAATTAGGAATTTATGATAATAGGGAAAGGTTTTTGGAATTATGAGTTCAAACACTAACTAGAAATTATCATATGTAATTTGGCCTCTTTTCTTTGTCTTTTTTTTCTGAATAAATTCTGACCACTCCTTTTCTGTCTTCTTTTTCTTTTTCGTTTATCTAATATGCTAATAGCTAAAGAGTAAATCAATATAACACCTTCAATATGAGTTTAAGGAATATGAAATTTCTACAGGAACTACCACAAAAATACTAGAAAAATACCAAGAAACTGTAGAAAATATCATATATTGTAGAATATGCAAGGAAAAATGCAAAATAGTTTTAGATATAGCATAATTTTCAAGGAAAATGGAGAATATGAAAGGAAAATTCAGGATACTATCAGAAACTACAAAATATGCAAGGTTACTACTGAAAATTTTTGGATGCAAAATTTGCAAGGAAAATGCAAAAAAACGTGAAAACAAAGAAGAGCAATATTTTTAGGATATGGAAAATAAATTTCACCAAGAACACAACACAATGATATATATTTTCTCAATGTATCAGAAATAAATAAGAACACAAGAACACAAGAACAAGAACAAATATAAAGGATAGGAATTTGAAATTTAGCACCTAAAACTCTAATACCAAATGAAATGAACCAACGGGTTAGAACCTAGCTAATTTCAGATTATATAGCAAAGGGTTTCTCCACAAATCCATAGATATTACTCACCATTTTCTGAGGGGAAAGACGCCACAATAGGTGCTATTTCCTTGATAAGTCTAGCATAAATGACACCCTAACAAGTATGAAATTACTTACCACAAATACTTGGATGCTTAACAACACCACAAAGATTGCCAATCCCTTGATAAGTTGCTTAAAGAGGAACAAAGAGCATAAATGAGCTCTCATATGATCTGTACATTCAAATTTCATTCAAAATTTTGAATTCCCAGTAGTTGAGCTACTCTTTAGTATTTATATTGGATACAAATAAACCCTAAACATTACTAAATCACAGCCTTTGATCTCATTCAATTGTGGAAAATAAAAAACAGCCAAAAAACAAAAAAAGTGGTAGAAAATATGGAGAAAAATGGGGCAGCTGACTACAAAGGAATTCTATGAAAATATTACATCTTAACCTTTGATTTCATCCATGGACTGAAAAGAAAATTGCCCAAAATCAGTCTTAATGGTACAGCAAAACATGGAGAAAATATGGGGTAGCTGAGTACAAAGAAATTCCAAGAAAATCTTACATCTTAACCCTTGATTTCATCCAAGAGATGAAAAGAAAGTAGCCTAAAATTAGTCCAAATGACACAATAGAGCAAAATGTAGAGCAAAATATGGAGCAAAACATGGAACAAAATTGGAGCAGCTGAGAACAAAGAAATCCCAATAAAATATTACATCTTAACCCTTGCTTTCATCCAAGGGCTAAAAAGAAAGCTGTCCAAAATTAGTCCAAATGGCATAACAATATGCCTAGTTTTCTTTTGCCAATTTTGCCCTAATTTCCACGCTAGGCTTGTCCCAATCCTTGCTATCCCATTTTGGGTCCTTTGGTTATGCATAATCTCTTGAATGAGCCAATTTAAAGCCTCCTCAAGTTGTGCCCTCCTAGACCTTGTGATTGGTCCAATTGAGATTTGGTTGGATCCATTATTCTCATCAATACAAGTCCTCAATCAATTCAAACCAATTAATTTTGTTTACAATGAAGTAAGTAATACTTAACTCCTAGACAATGCATCAGCCACAACGTTGTCCTTCCTATGCTTGTATTTGATTACAAAAGGAAATGTTTCTATAAACTCCAACCTCTTAGCATGTCTTTTATTAAGCTTACCTGGGGTCTTCAAAAACTACAGACTCTCATGATCAGAATGTATGATAAATTCCCTTGGCCATAAGTATTGCTGCCATGTTTAAAGAGTTCTCACTAATACATAAAGCTCCTTATCATAAGTACGATAATTCAACACTACCCCACTTAGCTTTTCACTAAAATATGCAATTGGTTTGAAATCCTGCATTAAAATAGCTCTTATGCCAATCCCTGAAGCATAACATTCTATCTCAAAAGTTTTATCAAAGTTAGGCAAACACAACAAAGGTGCATTTGCTTGTTTATCTTTTAAAGTGTTAAACACTTGATCATGCACATCATCCCACTTAAAAATAATATTCTTTTAACAAGTTCATTCAAAAGTACAACAATAGAACTAAAATCATTGACAAACCTTATATAAAAACTCGCTAAACCAGGGAAACTTCTTACCTCATTTTCATTCTTAGGTGTAGGCCAATCCCTTATTACCCTTGCCTTTTCTTCATCAACACTAACACCTTGTGAACTAATAACAAATCCAAGAAGCACAATAGATTCCATGCAAAATGTGCACTTTTTAAGATTAGCGTACAACTTGTTCTCTCTCAACACACTAAAAAGTACTGCATTCAAGTGTTCCCTATGTTCCTCTAGATTTTTGTTATAGACTAAAATATCATCAAAGTAAACTACCACAAATTTCCTCATGAAAGCATGCAAAACATGGTTCATTAACCTCATGAATGTACTAGGTGCATTTTTTAAACTAAACGGCATTACTAACCATTCATATAATCCATATATAATCTTAAATGCAATTTTCGATTCATCCCCTTCTTTCATGTGAATCTGATAATATCCATTCTTTAAGTCAATTTTGGAAAACAAATAAGAGCCTTGCAGCTCATTAAGCATATCATCTAACCTGAGGATAAGATATCTATACTTCATCGTTATCTTGTTAATAACACGACAATCCACACACATGCACCATGTTGCATCTTTCTTTGGGACTAAGATGATAGTAACCGAACATGGGCTGAGACTCTCCCTTACAAATCCCTTTTGCAAAAACTCATCCACTTGCCTTTGTATCTCCTTCCTTTCATGAAGATTAGTTGTATAAGCAGGTCAGTTTGGTATTGCAAATCTGGGTGTAAAGTCTATTTGATGCTCAATTACTCTCAAAGGAGGTAATTGATGAGTGCTCAAAAAGCACTAAAATTACCATGATTTTATGCACATTAATTGATTAAAAATATATATATTTATATGTTTTATCATATATTTATATAAATTTGTCTTTTTCGGAATCACGGGTGTTTTTATTGTTTTTCAGGTATTTTCACTTAAAAACGTAACTTAAAGACTCAAAGAGGAATACTAGAAGCAATACATCACAAATATATTAATAAATAAATGGGTAAAATTGGACAAAATGGGTCAAAAATGTCAAAAAGGAGAAAATCGCGCCGCCGCGCCGCCCAGTCGCGCCGAGTCCTGCGCGTGCCAGCGCCCAGCCGCGCGCAGCACGCCCCACGTCCGCACGCATCAGCGCGTGCCCCAACTGCCCTCCGCACACGCCGTTGCCATTTCGCCCCATTTTTGCGCGCAACCACCCCCATGACATCATGCTGACGTTATCAATGACCTCAGCCATTGCACTCTGCGTTTTCATCATTTTTCACCCACTTTTTCTCTGCATCCTCACCTATAAATACCCCTATTCTCTTCACTTCTAATCACACCTAAAAACACATTCTCTTCTCTCTTTCTTTCTCTCTTTTCTTAGATTTTTTAGTTTTTAGTTTTTCTTAGTTAATTTCTCTTAGTTTTAGAGTTCTTCCCTTTTTGGGAAGAACTAGTTTTGTTTTTGTAATTTATTTGCTTTTCGATTCAATAAATGGGAGTGCAAATTCCGCTTGGAGGTTTTCCGGCAATAGGAATAGCATCGAAGTACTGTAAGGATTTTATTTTCTTTACAGTTATTTTTTATGCTTTATTCTTACATGTTATATTTAATTTGTCTGTGATTAAATTTAACTTTGCTGGCTGTTTGTAAACATGATATAATAATAACGTTGTTATGCTTGCGAAATATTAAATAGGTAAAAATCTCTAAAATGAATTGATTTTATTTTTATTCAAGATTTTATATTAAGAATGTTAGAGAGAAATATATTATTTTTCATTACAAACTTAAATCTGAAAATTAGATTTTAAGGTTTAGTTATCCGGTCTGATTTAGAGTAGTGCTCTTTTATTTGTTGGTACAATCGCCCGGTAGTTAGAGTGAAGGTCTATTTCAAAAGTTTTTATAAGAATTATTATCTGAAAATGTATTGACAACATGTTTTCAGTAGTGGTTTTAAAACTTGAAAGTTAGTACTCGGATAACTAAATTCTTAGGTTTAATTTGGACACCTTGAATAAAGTTTAAACTGTCTAACCCCACCAAAGGTGGCATTTAAATGGTTCATTTTCAATCTCTTAGAAAAAGAAATAAATTTAATTAACCAAATTAGTTATCAACCTCACCCATAGGTGTTAATTGATTTGTTTAGTTAACAAAGAATATCTAACCCCACCAAATGTGGTATTCATATAAAAAAGAAAGAATCAATAAATATCAATTCATATCTTTAATAACCTAAATAATATGAGCAAACATAATTAACTTAATTATTATATCCATAAATACTCCACCATTATAAATGATAAAATTTGCATAAATGTTTATTAAATCTATGTTTATTTTTATGTAATTAGATTAAAAACACAAAACCTAAAATATCGTGACAGGATATTTAGGATTTAATTTCGTTTTTAAAAGTTTGACTAATAAATTAAAAACCATATACATTCCTTCCTTAGATCGACCTTGGGAATATACTTATCATTTTCTACGAAATGATTCGTGCACTTGCGATAGTTTTATAAATATAAAACCAAAGTAACGGTAGAATCGGCGATTTCGGTTCTACCCGATCAAGTTTTTGGCGCCGTTGCCGGGGAAGAAATAGCGTTTTTAAATTATTTATCAAAATTTTAAAAACTTTTTGTGTTGTAAATAATTGTGATTTTTTTTATTAAAAAAAAATAAAATAAATAAAAATTTTGTTGTTTGTGAAAAGTAAAAAAAAAATTCAAATTTCAATTTCATTATAAATAAAAAAAATTAAAATTTTAAATTTCATAAAAAAATTATAGCATGAATAATAAAATAATTTTGAATTTTGAAATTTGAAGTAAAAAAAAAGTAAATAAATAAAAATAAATAAAATAAAAATAAATAATAAATAAATAAATAATAAATAAATAAAAATAAAAATAAAAATAAAAATAAAAAATATATATATATATATATTTTTTATTTTATTTAAAAATAAATTTTTTTGAAAAAAAAAACCAAAAACTTTATTTTCAATTTTTTTTATTTTTTTTTTTTTTAACTTTTTCAATTATTTTTTTCAATTATTTTTTATTTTATTTTATTTTTGGCTTAATTTTTAATTAAAATTTTTTTTTTGTCTTTCTCTTTTTATTTTTATTTTTTTATTTTTCTTTTACTTTTTCAATTTATTTTATTTTTGGTTTTTTTTTTAATTTTGTTTTTTTTAATTTTCGTTTAAGTTAATTAACTTAGGTTTTAGTAACTTAATTTACTAACTTATATTAATTTAATTTACTAACTTAATTAACTTAGATTTTCATTAACTTAATTAACCTATTTTTTTATGAACTTAATTAACTTAAATTTTAACCCAACTTAACTTAATTAACTTAATTTTAATAGCATGAAAAGTAAAGATCTAAGGGAGTTCTGTCTAGGAGACTAGTTCTTGGAAGCCTTTGTGCCACTAATCTTTCCTGGGAACGTTGCTCTGTCTAGGAGGATGGTTTTTAAGGAGCCTTTGCTCCACCATTCTTTCCTGGGAGCACTCTTGGTTAATACTGATTATGTTATTTTAACTTAGATATTATAGTTAAAAAAAACAAAAAAAAACCGAAAAAAAAAGTCTGAAACTATCTCCAAAATTTTAATGTTTTAATTACAATCTAAGGAGTTAGTTGTTTTGTTTGATCTAGGTACAATTGTGTTTTGATGCCTTTAATTATTTGATTTGTATCTAGACATGGATTATCTAAAACTCACAAGCATGTCCCTAGTTTTAAGTAGAAAAAAAAATTTGAAAATCCATAGCACATGACTCAAAAAAGTATAGGTAGACAATCTTGTCTTACTTGTTGGTTTGATTGACTCATTGATGAGGGGACATTGAGTTTACTTAAAATGAAATCCTCAAGTTACGTCTTGCTAAGACGTTAAACTAAGCGCTGGATGGGAGGCAACCCATCATTTTAGGTAATTTTCTTTTATTTATTTACTTTCTATTATTTATTTTAGTTTAATTACATGTGAATAATTTTAAAATTGTTAAAACTAAAAATATTTGTTGAGATGTTAAAAGTTCACAGCGATTTGTCTGTGTGAACTTTATTGATGAATATGATGGATGCACTTGCATTTCTCCATTACTACTTGCACATTCTCAGGAAATAGTTAATATTTCTTCTCTTTTCTCTTTATCTTTAATTTACAGTTGTTACATTGAGGACAATGTAAGTTCTAGGTTGGGGGTGGTGAAAAGTTACCATGCTTAAAAACAATTTAACAATTTAAAAAAAAAACAAAAAATAAATAATAATATATTTTTTTATGTTCACATTTTCAATTTTTGTGTTTGTTTTTATTTTCTTTGTGTAATTTAGTAATTTTTGGAATTTAAAAAAAAAGTTCTTACAAAAATTTATCATTTCTTTAAATCAAATTTAAGTAAATAGTTAAGTCTTTTGTACTGTTATATTAATTTTTGAAAACATATCATGAAATATTTTGTAATTGTTTTTGATAATTAGTTAGTTTTTGTCATAACTAGTATTTCTTGATAAGATGTAGAAATTATATTAAACCCAAAATCGGTGTTTATGAATTTGTTTTAGTAGAGACTACCTTTGTGAGATATAATTTGAGCCTAATTTCCCTTATTCAGAGTGAAATATATATTTTTTCTACTCCAAACACATTTCTTATTTCTTCAAATTCTTAGATGATCTCTATAGGCATTAACATTGAATGTATGAATTTTTTCTCATCTTAATAGAGTGTCGTATATTTTTTATTATAATTTTTTCATAGATTAAATGATTTGAGTAGAAATTGATAGTATATGATTTTATCTCATTCGTGCATGACTGTTACAAAAAAAGAGAGACATATCTGGGGTTACCTAAACCAAGATCAAACAAAAAAGCCACAAAATTAACCACTCATCAAAATCCTAAAAAAAAATGTACAATTTGTACATGGGTTGACTCTCTAAAAAAATGATATATATTGAAAAGTATCTTCAGAAAAATATAG
Source organism: Hippophae gyantsensis (assembly GCA_030763125.1). NCBI lineage: Eukaryota > Viridiplantae > Streptophyta > Magnoliopsida > Rosales > Elaeagnaceae > Hippophae > Hippophae gyantsensis. The sequence continues at coordinate 55,378,752 of CM061028.1, forward strand.
AGAAATAAAGAATATATAGTATAATATACATACTATGACCCATATTACCCAAAATTCAAAAAAAAATGTACAATCTGTACATGGGTTGACTCTCTAAACAAATGATATATATTGAAAAATATCTTCAGAAAAATATAGAGAGATAAAGAATATATAGTATAATCTACATACTATGACCCGCATTACCCAAAATCCTAAAAAAAATGCACAATCTGTACATGGGTTGACTCTCTAAAAAATGATATATATATTTATCTTCAGAAAAATATAGAGATAAAAAATATATAGTATAATCTACATACTATGACCCACATTGCCTACAAAGTTGTGAGTAAAGACTAATTACAAAAGAAAGATATAGAAAGTAATTCCCTAAAAAGTCATTGCACTTTCTTCATTTGTAAAAGACATATATCTTGAAATTTTTTCTTAATAAGTTTGATTTATGCATGAAAATAATTTTTATATATGATATCTTTATAATTTATACATTTGATTCATTCCATGAGATCAACGTCAAAATAACACTTTGAGCCTTTCTTCTTTATACATATGCGAACATATTAGTTCATTTCTATACATTAACTCTTTCGCATATAAATTAGTATGAGTGTTTGAACCCATAGGATTCAGTGTTTTGAGAGTATTGACTTGTGAGGAATAGAGTCGAAGTGAATTCGGATTCATGACACTGAAATTTGATGAAATTAAATTGATACATTTTTGATATGAAATATGAAAATGATTTTCAACTAATTATTATAATAAATCATGATTGTTTAAGAAGATTAAAATAACTTATGCTTGAGATTTTAATTATGATCTTAAAGGAGATTAAAAAGTATGAGATATTTTTGTGTTATGTTGTTTTCTTTTATTCTTAAAAGTTAATTTTTGATTTTGTTGTAATTTTAGTTTTTAAGTTAATTGTTGTTATTATTTCTTTTAATTTTTTTACATTTAGTTTAATGTTTGTGGGTCTCATTACTCAAAACCCTCACGAGAATCAAACTCTTCCACTAGGGCAACCTAGGGGTTTAAAGGCTTGTTGCATAGGCTAAATGCAACCGTATCAATCTACGGAAGTGATGTAGGATAGTTTAATTTTTAGTTTTTATCGCTTCTCTTGCTAAGGGACTAGCAAGAAGCTGGTTGGGGGTTATGATGAGTGCTCAAAAAGCACTAAAATTACCATGATTTTATGCACATTAATTGATTAAAAATATAAATATTTATATCTTTTATCATATATTTATATAAATTTGTCTTTTTCAGAATCACGGGTGTTTTTATTGTTTTTCAGGTATTTTCACTTTAAAACGTAACTCAAAGACTCAAAGAGGAATACTGGAAGCAATACATCACAAATATATTAATAAATAAATGGGTAAAGATCAACAAATATGGAAAAATTGGACAAAATGGGTCAAAAAGGAGAAAATCGCGCCGCCTAGCCGCGCGCAGCACGCCCCACGTATGCGCGCATCAGCGTGCACCCAGTCCCAGTTATGCGTGCGCTCGCGTACGTCTCTCCTGCTCCTGCGCGCACCTGTGCGCGCCCCAACTGCCCTCTGCGCGCGCCGTTGCCATTTCGCCCCATTTTCGCGCGCAGCTGCCCCATGACATCATGCTGACGTCATCAATGACCTCAGCCATTGCACTCTGCGTTTTCATCATTTTTCACCCACTTTTTCTCTACATCCTCACCTATAAATACCCCTCTTCTCTGCACTTCTAATCACACCTAAAAACACATTCTCTTCTCTCTTTCTTTCTCTCTTTTCTTAGATTTTTTAGTTTTTAGCTTTTCTTAGTTAATTTCTCTTAGTTTTAGAGTTCTTCCCTTTTTGGGAAGAACTAGTTTTGTTTTTGTAATTTATTTGCTTTTCAATTCAATAAATGGGAGTGCAAATTCCGCTTGGAGGTTTTCTGGCAACAAGAATAGCATCGAAGTACTGTAAGGATTTTATTTTCTTTACAGTTATTTTTTATGCTTTATTCTTACATGTTATATTTAATTTGTCTGTGATTAAATTTAACTTTGCTGGCTGTTTGTAAACATGATATAATAATAACGTTGTTATGCTTGCGAAATATTAAATAGGTAAAAATCTCTAAAATGAATTGATTTTATTTTTATTCAAGATTTTATATTAAGAATGTTAGAGAGAAATATATTATTTTTCATTACAAACTTAAATCTGAAAATTAGATTTTAAGGTTTAGTTATCCGGTCTAATTTAGAGTAGTGCTCTTTTATTTGTTGGTACAATCGCCCGGTAGTTAGAGTGAAGCTCTATTTCAAAAGTTTTTATAAGAATTATTATCTGAAAATGTATTGACAACATGTTTTCAGTAGTGGTTTTAAAACTTGAAAGTTAGTACTCGGATAACTAAATTCGTAGGTTTAATTTGGACACCTTGAATAAAGTTTAAACTGTCTAACCTCACCAAAGGTGGCATTTAAATGGTTCATTTTCAATCTCTTAGAAAAAGGAATTAATTTAATTAACCAAATTAGTTATCAACCCCACCCATAGGTGTTAATTGATTTGTTTAGTTAACAAAGAATATCTAACCCCACCAAAGGTGGTATTCATATAAAAAAGAGAGAATCAATAAAAATCAATTCATATCTTTAATAACCTAAATAATATGAGCAAGCATAATTAACTTAATTATTATATCCATAAATACTCCACCATTATAAATGATAAAATTTTCATAAATGTTTATTAAATCTTTGTTTATTTTTATGTAATTAGATTAAAAACACAAAACCCAAAATATCGTGACAGGATGTTTAGGATTTAATTTCGTTTTTAAAAGTTTGAATAATAAATTAAAAACCACATACATTCCTTCCTTAGATCGACCTTGGGAGTATACTTATCATTTTCTACGAAATGATTTGTGCACTGCGAGAGTTTTATAAATATAAAACCAAAGTAACTGCAGGATCGGCGATGTCGGTTGTGCCCGATCAGTAATCCATGAGGAATTGCTTCAGGAAATTGATCCTCATAGTCCTACAATAAAGAAACAACAACACTAGACAAAGATGAGTTAAGATCGTTAGTAGAAAGATAAATATCCTTGTACATAAGTACAAGTACTTTTTTTTACTCTCCTTGCTCACCTTTCTCTCTTTTTTGCTCACCTTTCTCTACTTTTTGCTCACTTTTCTCACCTTTGTGCTCACTTTAATCTCTTTTATGCTTACTTTTCTCTCTTTTATGATTTTACTCTTGCTCACACTTTGATTTTTCTCTCAACTTGCACTCTCTTGCTATCCTAATCTGGTCCTCATAAGCATGAAAAGGTTTGAGAGGGGCTAATAAAACTTTTTAGTTGTTTATTTCAAAAGAGTACCGATTTTTATAACCATCATGAATCACCCTTCTAACAAACTGCCATGGTTGCCCAAGCAAAATAAGAGCAGTATACATTGGTGCCATATCACAAAGAACCTTATCCTCATACTTTCCAATTGAAATAAGAACCCAAACTTGTTGACATTCACTTCTCCACAATCATTCAGCCATTGTAGCTTGTACGTTTTGGGATGCTTTTGCCACTTCAAATTCAACTTTTTACCATCAAAATACTAGCTACATTAGTACAGCTCCTACTATCAATAATAACTGTGCATACCTTTTCCTTCATCTGGCATCTTGTGTGAAAAATATGCTCATGTTGCTTCTCATCTCCTTCAATCATAGGCTGTATATTGAGAGCTCTCCTTGTGACAAGTAATTCCCCATGCATATTTTTTCCTAATTCTACATTAGGACAATCCTCCAATGGTGGCATTTCATCGTCACTTGAACTAGTACTCTTGATTTCTCTATTATCACAAACAACCATAACCCTTTTGTTTGGACATTCAAAAGCAATATGTTCGAGTCCTTGGCAACTAAAACCCTTAATATCATAGGACTTAGTAGGAGTTTTTGTTTCAGGTTTACTTTTAGGAACAACAACTGAATTGTTTGACTTCGCTTCACCTTTTGTTCTAAAGGCAACTTTGTTGTCCTTCCAAGTTGATTTCCATAAAGAACTAGAGGACGAACTAGATCTAAACCTTTTGAACTTGATTTGCCTCTCCACTTCAATGACTTTGTACGAATAGGTCTTTGACCATTTAATCTTTTGCATCACCAATTTCATCTTTTCCCATGACCGAATAGGTCTCTGACCATTTCTTCGCTTATTGACCACCAATTGATCCCACCATATACCAGCATAATCTGTATTGCTAGCTTTACTTTCTTCTCCTTGGAGTAATTATGACAATCAAACACATGCTCAACCTTTCTTTCCAACTCCAAGTATAACTCAAGATTATTCCTTCCTTGAAATGGGAGAATTGTCATCTTTATATTGCCTATATTGCTATCTTCTTTGTAGTTAGTATTTTTATCCCATTTATATTAGTTCTCTCTTCCACATTGGAATCAGCTTCTTCTTCCTTGAACTCAAGTCTTCTATGTGATTGAGAATCAAAAGAGGATTCAAAATCATCTTACCTTGCATTCATCCTCTTAAATTGGTCATGAACAGATTTGATGAAGAATTTCAAGTCAATCTCTTGTGGATCTCTTCATTCCTTACTCATGTTGTCAACTTGTAAATTAAAATGACATAATCCACGCACACCCTCACATGTTTGCGCTCAAATAAGATTGTTAATACTCCTTTTTTTCACACTATTTTTCACTCTCTTTTTTTACACTATTTTTTTCATTTTTTTACGACACAAAGCTCACGCTAACCTCCTTTGTGTTCTTAACAAGATCAAAGAATTTAACTAATCTCAAGAAGTAACCATTTTATGGGTAATAATCTCAAAATTCAGAATTTTGAAAGAACTTAATGACAAAGTATGAAAAAAGGAAAGTCCAAAGAGGGCTTCAAAGAAAAACTCTTAACAAGGAGGACTCTAAAGAAACAATCTTGAACAAGAAAGACTCTTGACCAAGGAGGACTCTAAAGAAAGACTCTTGACTATAGAGGATTTTAAAGAAAGATTATTGACCAAGAAGGACTCTAAAGAAAGACTCTTGACCATAGAGGACTCTATAAGAAGACTCTAAAGAAAGACTCTTGGGCAGCAAGAACAAAATAAAAGAAACCCAATTTCAACAAGAAAAATCAGCAAGAAAACAATAATTACATTCTTTAACAATCTACTACTATGTTCTTCTTTTCTTCTTGTTGTTTTTTTCTTGTTGTTTTTTTTGTTTTTACTACTGTTGTAGCTACTATGAATAGAAAATTCACAAGAAAAAAAATTTGTAACCCTAATGAGCAAGAACCGAAAACAACACAAAAAGCGTCGACAAATCTTTATCTCCTCGATAAGTGGTCTAAATGACGGAATTTAGGTTCACAAAAGGTACAAAACGCAGGAAAATATTATTCCAAATTATAGGAATTGAAATGATCTTTGATTTGATATATTATATTAGTCATTTTGTTACCAAAATCAAAACTTATGCTTGTTTAAATTTGCAACTCTGATTTGTCAAAAACAAATTTTGAAAATGCGAACAACAACCCTCTTCTCTATTTTTTCCTTTTTTCTAAAATCTAAAATTTAAGAAAAAATAGATGAAGATAGATAACCTGTTTTCAGTAACCAAGGCTCTGATACAAAATGATGCAGACCCTTTAGGCGAACAACCTAGGAACCCACGAACTCAATGGAATTGAAACGATTCATTTGCTAAGAACTGAAGTTTTCTTTTTATTAATGAATATTCGTTCTTAGCCTCCATTACATAGCTCTTCTTATTTACATTATTTCTATTTTATTACACTAATCTCTTGTTGTGTAGAATTGCAAAAATGTCCAACAGGGGTAGTCCCGATGGAAGGCCAGATATGATGTTCATGATGAGGGGTTGCAACAATCTTTTGAGATGATGAACAACTTGATGGTCAATATGAATAAAAGATTGGAAAGGCAAGAAAATTCCTTAGCAGGTTTGCAACGAGAAACACCTCCACCCAATATTAGGAGGGTTAATAGGCAAGCTCATGTTGGGGATGATATAGAAGAAAATGATTGGAAAGAAGAATTAGAGGAAGAAGAAGGAAGAATGCCTAGAGGAGGAAGAAATGGGTATAGAGGAGGTATGTGGAGACCCCCACCTAGGGCCCAAGATGGAGTTGATAGAGATCTAAGTAGTATAAAAATGAAGATTCCAAAATTCCAAGGAAAGAATGACCTAGAGTTGTATTTGGAGTGGGAGAACAAGGTAGAGCACATTTTTGAATGCCATAACTACTCCATGGAGGAAAAAGTAAAATTCGTTGTAATTGAGTTTTCTGACTATGCATTGAATTGGTCGGATCAATTGGTCATTAGTAGGAGGGGAAACCGTGAAAGGCCCATAGATAATTGGGAGGACATAAAGGCCAACATGAGGAAGAGGTTAGTGCCTAGCTACTACTATAGAGAGTTACACCAACGCTTACATAGATTGACTCAAAGATATAAATCCATTGATGAGTACTATAAGAAAATGAAAGTAGCGATGGCAACAGCTAATGTCAAGGAAGATAGAGAGGTTGACATGGCTAGGTTTATTAGTAGGTTGAATTTTGACATTGCCAACATTATGGAACTTCATCACTATGTAGAGATGAAAGACATGGTCCACATGGAAATTAAGGTGGAAAGACAATTAAAGAAATGGAGTTTTCGGTCCCAACCATCAAGGTCTAGTCCTATTACTCCAAAACTGAACCCTACAACCAAACCAAGATTTGAGCCTCACAAAACCAAAGAGATGGAGACTAGCAAGGACAAAGGTCAAATCGATATCCCAGTCCGTAATCGTGACTTTAAGTGTTTTCAGTGTCTTGGTAAGAGTAATATAGCCTCTTAATGTCCAAACAAGAAGGCAATGATCACCTTAGCTAATGGTGAGGTGGGAACCAATAATGAAATTGAATAAGATGAGATTCCATCTGTAGAGGAAGCTAGTGAAGAAGAGATAGGACCCGTGGATTCTGAAGCACTTGTAATAATAAGATCTTTGAGCATTCAAGTCAAAAAGGATGACCTTGAACAACAAAGAGATAACATCTTTCACACAATGTGTCATATTAGTAACAAGGTGTGTAGTGTTATCATAAATGAGGGAAGTTGCACCAATGTGGCTAGTACTACCTTAGTTGAGAAATTAGGGTTGTCTATATTCGAACACCCTTAGCCTTACAAGTTGCAATGGCTAAATGATAGTGGGAAAGTGAAGGTTGATAAGCAAGTATTAGTAAGCTTCTCCATTAGAAAGTACAAAGATGAGGTTATGTGTGATGTGGTATCCATGCAAGCTGAGCACATCCTGCTAGGTAGGCCTTGGCAATATGATCATAGGGTTACACATGATGGATATAGAAACAAGTATTCATTTGTGAAGGGAAGTAGAAACATCACACTTGTCCCCCTTTCACCCAAAGTAGGTATTTGAAGATCAAATGAAGATGATTAGAGGAAAAGAAAAGAGTGATAATGAAAAGGAGAGTACGACTAAAGAAAAGAATGAGAGAAAAGAGAGGAGTGAAAATGAAACTAAAGAAAAGAATAAGAGAAAAGAGAAGAGTGAAAATGAAAAGAAGAAATGAAAAGAAGAGCGAGACTAAATAAAAGAATGATAGTAAAGAAAAGAGTGAAAGAAAAAGAGAGTGAACAAAAGAAACTAAGAGAAAATCAAAAAATAAAAAGAAAGAGAGATTGAAAAATTCGAGACAAAAGAAGAGAGAAAAACAAATGTCTATGCAAATGCGAGTGAAATTAAAAAAAAGCAATGTTCAAGAGCATTAATGAGCTCTCAAATAATGTGAAAAATCAAATTTCATTCTAAATGTAAAATCCCAATAGCCGAGCTACTCTTAAGTATTTATATAATACAAATAAACTTTAAACTCTACTACATCACAGCCCTCGATCTCATCCAAGGGTTGAAAATGAAGACTACCAAAAAGTACAAAAGGTGGCAAAAAACATGGAGAAAAATGGGGCAGTTAACTACAGAGGAATCCTATGAAAATATTACATCTTAACCCTTGATTTCATCCAAGGACTGAAAAGAAAGATGCCCAAAATTAGTCCAAATGACACAATAATGTGCCTTAGTTTTCTTTTACCAATTTTGCTCAAATTTCCATCCTTGGCTTGTCCCAATCCTTGCACTCCCATTTTGGGTCCTTTGGTTATACATGACATCTTAAATGAGCCCATTTAAAGCCTCCTCAAGTTGTGTCCTCCTTGACCTTGTAATTGGTCCACTTGGGATTTGTTTGACTCCATGATTCTCATCATTACCCCACTATTCAAGAGGATTCATCCTTGAATCTTCACCTGCATAATCAAAAGGAGAAAGGTCAGAAACATTAAAGGAGGTGTTGACATTATACTTACCAAGTAAGTCTAGCTTGTATTCATTTTCATTAATCCTTTCGATGGCTTGAAGTGGACCATATCCCCGTGGTAGATACTTTGAATTTCTTTGTTCTATAAAATGCTCTTTTCTCATGTGCATCCATACCCAATCTCCAGGCTCAAAGATCATCCTATGACGCCCTTTGTTAGCTAGTTTGATATATCGTTCAATCCTCATCTCAATGTTAAGCCTTACTTTCTCTTTTTCAAAAGCTTTTGCAAAGTTAGGTAAATACAATAAAGGAACATGAGTCAATTTTTATTTAAGTAGTTGGAATGACATTTCTTGCTCTTCTCCTCATTTGAACCTAACATTATTTTGAACATTACTTAAACTTGTTGGGTTGGGCCACTCTTTGATAGCTTGAATATTTTCTTCATCAACTTGAACTCCTTTTGCACTCACAATGAAACCTATCAACACAAGCTTATCGATGCAAAATGTGCACTTCTTTAGGTTAGGAAATAGTTTCTCTCTCCTAAGCACTTTAAGAACATATGGTAAAGGTATCAAATGGTCTTCCAAATTTTTGCTATAAATGAGAATATGATAAAAATAGACAACTACACATTTTTCAATAAAATCACACAAAACATGGTTCATTAATCTCGTGAAAGTACTTGGACAATTAGTTAAACCAAATGGCATGACGATAATTTGGCAAAATCTACTTTTCAGATCAAATTTAGAAAAGACACAAGAACTATGAAACTCATCTAACATATCAACTAAGCGATGATGATAATTTACTGTTATATTGTTGATTGCTCGACAATCTATGCACATCCTCAATCTCTCATCCTTCTTAGGGACCAAAATTACTAGAACAATGTGTGGACTCATTCTTTCTCTCATGTACCCCTTTCCCATCAACTCACTAACCTGCATTTCTAGTTCCTTCATCTCTTCAAGATTACTCCTACAGGCTGGTCGGTTTGGAATGTTAGCACCAAGTACAAAATCAATTTGATGTTTAATCCCCCGAATAAGAGGTAATCCATTAGGCAAAGCATCATCAAGTTGTTTAGTATTCAAAAATGCCTCATTGTACAGAAGTAAAATAATTGACTGATTAAGGAATATTGCATTTTTAATTTCACTCGCTTTTGCATAGACATTTTTTTTCTCTCTTTTTTTGTCTCAAAATTTTCAATCTCTCTTTCTTTTTCATTCTGGTTTTCTCTCAATTTCTTTTTATCACTTTCTTTGCCGCTAATTTTATTTTGTTCACTCTCTTTTTTCTTTCACTCTTTTCTTTTCTCTCATTATTTTATTTAGTCTCACTCTCCTTTTCATTTTAACTCTTTTATTTTCCTCTAACCATTATCATTTGATCTTCAAAGACTTGCTTGGGTGAAAGGGGGACAAGTGTGATGTTTCTACCATCTTTCACAAATGAATACTTGTTTCTATATCCATCATGTGTAACCCTCCGATCATATTGCCAAGGCCTACCTAGCTGGATGTGCCCAGCTTGCATGGGTACCATATCACACATCACCTTATCTTTCTACTTTCCAATGGAAAAGCTCACTAATACTTGCTTATCAACTTTCACTTCCCCACTATCATTTAGCCATTGCTACTTGTAAGGCTTAGGGTGTTTGCATGTAGACAACCCTAATTTCTCAACTAAGGTAGTACTAGCCACATTGGTGCAACTTCCCTCATCTATGATAACATTACACACCTTGTGTGAAAGATGTTATATCTTTGTTGTTCAATGTCTTCCTAATTGACTTGAAAACTCAAAGACTGACTTATTACAAGTGCTTTTCTATTAACCCCCCTTAACATTCTGTTGAGGTGTTTCCCATTGTAAAGTTGCTAAGGCATTTCTTGCCTTTATAATCTTTCATTCTTATAGACCATCAAGATGTTCATTCTCTCAAAGGATTATTTCAAAGCCTTCATCATGAGCATCATATCAGGTCTTCCTTCAGGACTACCACTGTTGGACATTTGTTTTTGCAATTCTAAACAATAAGTGGTGAGTGTAATAAAATAGAACTAATGTAAATTCACTCAATACCTCAGATGTTTAGTGCTCAGATTGATCGCTCAAACCCTCTTATTGTGTAGAATTAGCAAACAACCAAAAATGTAGTTCACAATATCCCACTTGTTAAAGCACAAAGGGAACTAATTCAAAGTGTTTTGGATCCTTGATTAGAGTATTAAGCATAAGGAAATAAATAAATCAACACTCTTGGAAAAACAACAATTTCCCCAAAAGAACTAAGCACATAATGGGAGATTTATAATCAAAGGGTAAAATTCTAGGAACTATGAGTTTAAATACTCAATATAAATTAGCATATGCAATTTGGCCTCTCTTTTGTTTCTTTGTTTTTTTTTTTTTGAATAAATTCGGTCCACTCTTTTTTTGTTTTTTTATGGACAAATATGCTAATAACTCAAGAATAAATCAATACAACACCTTCAATATGAGTTTGAGAAATTTTTAAGATACGTAAAATAGCACATAAATTACGACACAAAGGGAAAATGAAATTTCTGCAAGAACTACCACAGAAATACCATAAAACAACCAAAAACTGTAGAAAATATCAAATATTGTAGAATATGCAAGGAAAAATGCATAATAGTTTCAGAAAGTGTAGAATTTGCAAGGAAAATTCAGAATACTTTCAGAAATAGCAGGATATGCAAGGTTACTGCTGAAATTTTTTGGACACATTAAGATTTTCAAGGAAAATGCAAAAAAATACATGGAAACAAATAAGAACAATATTTTTAGGCTTTGGAAAATAAATTTCAGCAAGAACACAACACAAGGATATTTTTTTCTTTTTTTTCTATATATCAGAAACAAAACAAGAACACAAGAACAAGAATAAATATAAAGGATAGGAATATGAAAATTAGCACCTAAAGCTCTAATACCAAATGATATGATCCAAGGGGTTAAGACCTACCAAAATTTCAGATTATACAGCAAAGGGTTTCTCCACGAATCAATTGATATTACTCATCATTTATCTGAGGGGAAAGACACTACAAAGAGATGTTATTTTCTTGATAAGTCTAGCATAAATGACACCCTAACAAGTATGGATATTACTCACCACAAATGCTTGGATGCTAAACAACACCACAAAGGTTGCCAATCCCTTGATAAGTTGTTTAAAGAGGAACAAAGAGCATGAATGAGCTCTCAAATTATGTGAAAAATCAAATTTCATTCAAAATATAAAATCCTAGCAGCTGAGCTCCTCTTAAGTATTTATATGATACAAATAAATCCTAAACTCTACTACATCACATCCTTTGATAACATCCAAGGTATGAAAATAAAGACAGCCAAAAAGCACAAAAGGTGGTAGAAAACATGAACCAAAACATGGAAAAAAATAGGGCAACTAATTACAAAGGAATCCTATGAAAATTTTACATCTTAGCCCTTCATTTCATCCAAGGGTTGACAAGAAAGCTGCCCAAAATAAGTCCAACTGGCACAGCAAAAAAATGGAGCAAAATGTGGAACGAAATTGGAGTAGTTGATAACAAAGGAATCTCAAAAAAATATTACATCTTAACCCTTTTTTTCATCCAAGGGCTGAAAAGAAAGCTGCCCAAAATTAGTCCAAATGGCACAACAATGTGCCTTAGTTTTATTTTACCAATTTTGTTCTAATTTCCATCTAGGCCTGTCCCAATCCCTTAATAAGTTGCTTAAAGAGGAACAAAAAGCATGAATGAGCTCTCAAATGATCTGAAAAATCAAATTTCATTCAAATCTTTATTTTCCAGCACCTAAGCTGCTGTTAATAGGATACAAATAAACCCTAAGCTCTACTACATCATAGCACTTGATCTCATCGAAGGGTTGAAAATAAAAACATCCAAAAAGCATAAAAGGTAGCAGAAAACATGGATCAAAACATGGAGAAAAATGGGGCAACTAACTACAAAGGATTCTTATGAAAATATTACATCTTAACCCTTGATTTCATCCAAGGGTTGAAAAAAAGCTGCCCAACAAATATTACATCTTAACTTTTTTTTTCATCTAAGGGCTAAAAATAAAGCAGCCCAAATTAGTCCAAATGGCACAACAATGTGCCTATTTTTCTTTTGCCAATTTTTCCCTAATTTCCATCCTAGGCTTCTCCCAATCCTTGCACTCCCAATTTGAGTTCCCTTGGTTATGCATGACCTCTTGAATGTGCCCATTTAAAGCCTCTTCGTGTTGTGCCCTCCTAGACCATGTGATTGGTCCACTTGGAATTTGTAGAGCTCGATGATTCTCATCATTCCCCTATCTTCAAAAGGAGTCATCCTTGAATCGTCACTTGTATACTGAAAAGGAGAAAGATCAGAAACATTAAAAGAGGTATTGACATTATACTCACCAGAAAGATCAATTTTGTAGGCATTGTCATTAATTCACTCGATCACTTGAAATGGTCCATCTTCTCGAGTAACTCCATGAAGCCTAACAACCTTCCTAAAGAACAACTCTAATACATTAGTGGCGTCATAGATTTTATGCATGCTATGAAGTGTGCCACTTTAGAAAACCTATCTACAACCACAAAGTGTGTTTGGTACTGGCAAGAGAGGATATAGTCCTTGTGGTAAGACTTTAGATTTGGCTTGCTTACAAGTGATGCATCTAGAACATATTCTCCCTACATCCATCCTTACTCTTGACCAATAAAAATGCTCACACAAAACATCTAGAGTCTTCGTAATTCTGAAATGCCCCATTAATCCTCCCCCATGGGCCTCCTTAATCAACAACTCACACATCGAACATTTGGGTATACACAATTGATTTTCTTTAAATAAATACCCATCTAATTTATAAAAAATTTCAAAAGTAGTTTTTTCACATGCATGGTAAACAACAGAGAAGAGATCATCATTAGCATACATTTTCTTAACATATTCAAATCCTAGCTGATGGGCAGAACCGGCATCGCCATTCCTACTGACTCTGGCAACTGCACGAATTATTTCGTAGAAAATGATAAGTATACTCCTAAGGTTGATCTAAGGAAGGAATATATATGGTTTTTAATTTATTATTCAAACTTTTAAAAACAAAATTAAATCCTAAACATCATGTCACGATATTTTGGGGTTTTGTGTTTTTAGTCTAATAACATAAAAAATAAAAGATAGCTACAGATTCAATAAACATTTATGCAAATTTTATCATTTATAATAGTGGAGTATTTATGGATATAATAACTAAGTTAATTATGCTTGCTCATATTATTTAGGTTATTAAAGATATAAATTGATATTTATTGATTCTCTCTTTTTTATATTAATACCACCTTTGTTGGGGTTAGATATTGTTTGTTAACTAAACAAATCAATTAACACCTATGGGTAGGGTTGATAACTAATTTGGTTAATTAAATTAATTTCTTTTTCTAAGAGATTAAAAATGAACCATTTAAATGACTCCTTTGGTGGGGTTAGACAGTTTAAACTTAATTCAAGGTGTCAAAATTAAACCTAAGAATTTAGTTATTCGAGTACTAACTTTCAAGTTTTAAAACCACTACTGAAAACATGTTGTCAATACATTTTCAGATAATAATTGTTATAAAAACTTTTGAAATAGAGCTTCACTCTAACTACCGAGTAATTGTACCAACAAATAAAAGAGGAATATTCTAAATCAGATCAGATAACTAAACCTTAAAATCTAATTTTTAGATTTAAGTTTGTAATGAAAAATAATATATTTCTCTCTAACATTCTTAATATAAAATCTTGAATAAAAACAAAATCAATTTATTTTAGAGATTTTTAACTATTTAATATTTCGCAAGTAAAACAACGTTATTATTATATCATGTTTATAAACAGCCTCTAAAGTTAAATTTAATCACAAACAAATTAAATCTAACATATAAGAATAAAACATAAAAAATAATTGTAAAGAAAATAAATTTCTTACAGCACTTTGATGTTATGCATGTTGCTTGGAAACCTCCAAGCGAATTTTGCACTTCCATTTATTGAATAAAAAAGCAAATAAATTATAAAAACATAATGAGTTCTTCTCAAAAAGAGAAGAACTCTAAAACTAAGAAAAATTAACTAAGAAAAAACTAAAAACTAAAAACTAAAAAACTAAGAAATAGAGAGAAAGAAAGAAAAAAGATGTGTTTTTAAGTGTGATTTGAAGTGAAGAGAATGTGGATATTTATGGGTGAGGAGGGGAAGAAAAAGTGGGTGAAAAAATGATTAAAAATGGTGGAAACATGGAGTAGTGAATGATGACATCATGCTAACGTGAGCATGGTGCGCGCGTTGCTTGTCACGGCTAGGCGGTTGCGCGTGTTGGTCGACGCAGTTGGGTGGCTGCATGCGCGATTTCCTCCTTTTGACAAATTTTGTCCAAATATTCCATCTTTTTTGACTTTTTCTCATTTAATTTATGAATATATTTGTGATGCATTTAATTTACGATTTTAAGCAAAAATACCTGAAAAACAATAAAAATACCCGTGATTCCAAAAAGACAGATTTATATAAATATATGATAAAATCATATAAATATATATATTTTTAATCAATTAATGTGCATAAAATCATGATAATTTTAGTGCTTTTTAAGCACTCATCACAACCCCCAACCAGCTTCTTGCTAGTCCCTTAGCAAGAGAAGTGATAAAAACTAAAAATTAAACTATCCTAAATCACTTCCGTGGATTGACACGGTTGCATTTAGCGTATGCAGCAAGCCTTTAAACCTCTAGGTTGCCCTAGTGGACGAGTTTGAGTCTCGTGAAGATTTTCAGTAATGATACCCACAAACATTGAACTAAATGTAAAAATTAAAAGAAATAATAAAAATAACAACTTAAAAACTAAAATTACAACAAAATCAAAAATTAACTTTTAAGAATAAAATAAAAAAAACAACATGAAACATAACACAAAAATGTCTCATACTTTTTAATCTCCTTTAAGATCATAATTAAAATCTAAAGCATAAGTTATTTTAATCTTCTTAAACAATCATGATTTATTCCTCATAAGTCAATACTCTCAAAACACTGAATCCTATGGGTTCAAACACTCATACTAATTTATATGCGAAAGAGTTGATGTATAGAAATAAACTAATATGTTCGCATATGTATAAAGAATAAAGACTCAAAGTGTTATTTTAACATTGATCTCATGAAAAGAATCAAATGTATAAATTATAAAGATATCATATATAAAAATTGTTTTCATGCATAAATCAAACTCATTAAGCAAAAATTTCAAGATATATGCCTTTTTTATAAATGAAGAAAGTGCAATGACTTTTTAGGGAATTACTTCCTATATCTCTCTTTTGTAATTAGCCTTTACTCATAACTTTGTAGGCAATGCGGGTTATAGTATGTAGATTATACTATGTATTTTTTATCTTTCTATATTTTTCTGAAGATATTTTTCAATATATATCATTTTTTAGAAAGTCAATCCATGTACAGATTGTACATTTTTTAGGATTTTGGTGAGTGGTTAATGTGGTCATAGTATGTAGATTATACTATATATTCTTTATCTCTTTATATTTTTTTGAAGATACTTTTCAATATATATCATTTTTTTAGAGAGTCAACCCATGCACAGATTGTACATTTTTTAGGATTTTAGTGAGTGGTTAATTTTGTGGCTTTTCTGTTTGATTTTGGTTTAGGTAATCCCAGATATATCTCTTTTTTTGTAGCAGTCATGCATGAATGAGATAAAAGCTTATACTATCAATTTCTACTCAAATCATTTAATCTAAACAAAAATAATAATAAAAAATATACGACACTCTATTAAAAAGAGAAAAAAATTCATACATTCAATGCTAATATCTATAGAGATCATCTAAAAATTTGAAGAAATAAGAAATGTGCTTGGAGTAGAAAAAATATATATTTCACTCTCAATAAGGGAAATTAGGCTAAATTTATATCTCACAAAGGTAGTCTCCATTAAAAAAAATTCATAAACACCGATTTTGGGTTTAATATAATTTCTACATCTTATCAAGAAATACTAGTTATGACAAAAATTAACTAATTACCAAAAACAATTACAAAATATTTCATGATATGTTTTCAAAAATTAATCTAACAGTACAAAAGACTTAACTATTTACTTAAATTTGATTTAAAGAAATGATAAATTTTTGTGAGAATTTTTTTTTTAAATTCCAAAAATTACTAAATCACACAAAGAAAAAATAAAACCATACACAATAAAAATGAAAATGTGAACATAAAAAAGAAAAAAATATTATTTTTTAAAAATTGTTAATTTTTTTTTTGAAATTAAGCATGGTAACTTTTCACCACCCCCAACCTAGAACTTACATTGTCCTCAATTTAACAACTGTAAATTAAAGATAAAGAGAAAATAGAAGAAATATTACCTATTTCTTGAGAATGCTGCAAGTAGTGATCGAAAAATGCAGGTGCACTCATCATGTTCATTAAAGAGCACACAGACAGATTGCTGTGAACTTCTAACATGTAATTAAACTAAAATAAACATAGAAATGAAGTGAATAAAACAAATAAGAGGAAATTACATAAAATGATGGGTTGTCTCCCATCCAGCGCTTAGTTTAACGTCTTAACAAAACGTAACTTGGGGATTTCATTTTAAGTAAACTCAATGTTCCCTCATCATTGAGTCAATCAAACCTACAAGTATGACAAGATTGTCTACCTATACTATTTCAGTCATGTCCTATAGATTTTCAAAATTTTCTATACTTAAAACTAGGGACATACTTGTGGGTTTTAGAGAACCCACGTCAAGGTACAAATCAAATAATTAAAGGCATCAAAACACAATTGTACTTAGATCAAACAAAACAACTAACTCCTTAGATTGTAATTAAAACTTTAAAATTTTGGAAAAAGTTTCAATTTTTTTTTTTGTTTTTTAAGTATAATATCTAAGTTAAAATAATATAATCAGTATTAACCAAGAGTGCTCCCAGGAAAGAATGATGGGGCAAAGACTCCTTAAAAACCATCCTCCTAGACAGAGCAACGTTCCCAAGAAAGACTAGTGGCACAAAGGCTTCCAAGAACTAGTCTCCTAGACATAACTCTCTTAGATCTTTACTTTTCATGCTATTAAAATTAAGTTAATTAAGTTTAAATTAAGTAAAAATTTAAGTTAATTAAGTCAATAAAAATGTAGGTTATTTAAGTTAATAAAAATATAAATTAATAAAGTTAGTAAATTAAGTTACTAAAAACCTAAGTTAATTAACTTAAACAAAAATTTAGTAAAAATCTAAGTTAATTAAGTTAAACGAAAATTAAAATAAAAAAATAGAAAAAAATTTAAATTAAAAATTAAGCCAAAAATAAAATAAAAAAATTTGAAAAAGGAAAAAGAAAAATAAAAAAATAAAATAATTTTTTGATATTTTTGAAAAAAAACAAATTTTTTTTAAAAAATAATTAAATAAAATAAATTTTTTATTTTTTTTATTTTATTTTTTATTTAAAATTTATTTAAGTTTTTTTTTCTTCAAAATTCAAAATTCAAAATTCAAAATTATTTTATTATTCACGCTATAACTTTTTTTTATGAAATTTAAAATTTTAATTTTTTTTATTTATTATGAAATTTGAAATTTTAATTTTTTTTGTTTTTTGTTTTTTACTATTCATCAACGGTAAGTTTTTTTAGTAAGAAAAAAATTTATTTTAACTTTTATTAAATTTTTGTTTTTTTACTATTCACGAACAACAAATTTTTTTATTTTTGTTTTTTTTAAATCAAAATAAAAAAATCACAATTATTTACAACACAAAAAGTTTTTAAAATTTTGATAAATAATTTAAAAACGTTATTACTTTCCCGACAACGACGCCAAAAACTTGATGGGGAGAACTGGCATCGCCAACCGTACCAATAATTTAGTTTTATATTTATAAAACTCTCGCAAATGCGCGAATCATTTCATAAAAAATAATAAGTATACTCCTAAAGTCGATTTAAGGAAAGAATATATGTGGTTTTTAATTTATTATTCAAACTTTTAAAAACAAAATTAAATCCTAAACATCCTGTCACGATATTTTGAGATTTTGTGTTTTTAATCTAATACAATAAAAATAAACATAGATACAAATTCAATAAACATTTATGCAAATTTTATCATTTATAATAGTGGAGTATTTATGGATATAATAACTAAGTTAATTATGCTTGTTCATATTATTTAGGTTATTAAAGATATAAATTGATATTTATTGATTCTCTCTTTTTTATATAAATATCACCTTTGGTGGGGTTAGATATTGTTTATTAACTAAACAAATCAATTAATACCTATAGGTGAGGTTGATAACTAATTTGGTTAGTTAAATTAATTTCTTTTTCAAAGAGATTAAAAATGAACCATTTAAATGCCACCTTTAATGGGGTTAGACAATTTAAACTTTCTTCAAGGTGTCCAAATTAAACCTAAGAATTTAGTTATCCGAGTACTAACTTTCAAGTTTTAAACCCACTACTGAAAACATGTTGTCAATATATTTTCATATAATAATTCTTATAAAAACTTTTGAAATAGAGCTTCATTCTAACTACCAAGCGATTGTACCAACAAATAAAAGAGCAATACTCTAAATCAGATCGAATAACTAAACCTGAAAATCTAATTTTCAAATTTAAGTTTGTAATGAAAAATAATATATTTCTCCCTAACATTCTTAATATAAAATCTTGAATAAAAACAATATCAATTTATTTTAGAGATTTTTACCTATTTAATATTTCGCAAGCATAACAACGTTATTATTATATCATGTTTATAAATAGCCAACAAAGTGAAATTTAATCACAGACAAATTAAATCTAACAATAATTGTAAAGAAAATAAAATCCTTACAGTACTTTGATGTTATTCTTGTTGCTTGGAAACCTCCAAACGGATTTTGTACTTCTATTTATTGAATCAAAAAGCAAATAAATTACAAAAACATAATGAGTTCTTCTCAAAAAAAGAACTCTAAAACTAAGAAAAAATTAAAAACTAAAAAACTAAGAAATAGAGAGAAAGAAAGAAAAGAGAAGATGTGTTTTTAGGTGTGATTTAAAGTGAAGAGAATATGAGTATTTATAGGTGAGGAGGGGAAGAAAAAGTGGGTGAAAAAATGATTAAAAATGGTAGAAACGCGGAGTAGTGAATGATGACATCATTGATGATGTCATGCTGACGTAGAGCACGACTGCGTGCGCGGACTAGGTGTAGATGGACCCAGGTGCGTGCGGACTGGAACGGGCGTGTGCAGACTGCGCACGCGAACTGGGTGTTATGCTGGCACAACCCGCACGTTGCTAGGCGCGGTTGGGCAGCTGCGTGTGTGATTTCCTCATTTTTGACCCATTTTGTCCAATTTTTCCATCTTTTTTGACTGTTCTTCATTTAATTTATGAATATATTTGTGATGTATTACCTCCAGTATTTCTATTTGAGTATTTAAGTTACAATTTTAAGCAAAAATACCTGAAAAGCAATAAAAATACCTGTGATTCCGAAAATATAGATTTATATAAATATATGATAAAATCATATAAATATATATTTTTAATCAATTAATGTGCATAAAATCATGATAATTTTAGTGCTTTTTGAGCACTCATCACTAGCAATCTAGCATTTAAAGTTGAGAGTAAGGCATACCTCCGTGATAAAGCATTGGCTACAACATTCTCCTTACCTCTCTTATATTGAACAATATAAAGAAATGTCTCAATGAATTTCATCCTTCTAGTATGCCTCTTATTCAATTTTCCTTAGCACTTTAGATGTTTTAGAGATTCATGATCGGTATGGATGATAAATTCCTTTGGCCAAAGGTAATGTTGCCATGTCTCCAGGATCCTAACCAAGGCATATAACTCTTTTTCATACGTTGGATAATTAAGGGCTGCTCCGTGATGTTTCTACCATTCTTCACACACGAATACTTGTTTCTACATCCATCATGTGCAACCCTCTTATCATATTGCCAAGGCCTACCTAGCAAGATGTGTCTGGCTTGCATCAGTCCCACATCACACATCACCTCATCCTTGTACTTTCCAATGGAGAAGTTCACTAATACTTGCCATGTCACTTCCCCACTATCATTTGAACCATTGCAACTTGTAAGGCTTAGGGTGTTCAAATGTAGGCAACCCTAACTTCTCAACTAAGGTAGTACTAGCCACATTGGTGCAACTTCCCCCATCTCTGATAACACTACACATTTTGTTACTCAAATAGAAACTTGTGTGAAAGGTGTAATCTCTTTGTTGTTCAAGGTCATCCTCCTTGACTTGAGTGCTCAAAGATTGCTTTATTACAAGTGCTCCCCATTCACGAGTCCTATCTCCTCTTCACAAGCTTTCTCTGCAGATGGCATCTCATCTTCTCAACTTTCATTATTGGTTTCCACCTCACCACTAGCTAGTGATCATTACCTTCTTGTTTGGACATTGAGAGGCTATATAACCATTACCAAGAAACTGAAAACACTTAAAGTCATGATTACGAACTGGGGTGTCAATTTTACCTTTGTCCTTGCTAGCCCCCATCTCTTTGGTTTTGTAAGGCTCAAATCTTGGTTTGGATATAGCTACTTCATCTTTTTTTTCATTGGACTTCCAAGGACTAGTAGGGTTTTGTTTTGGAGTAATGGGACTAGACCTTGATGGTTGGGACCAAAAACTTTGTTTCATTAATTGCCTTTCCACCTTAATTTCCATATGGGCCATGTCCTCCATCTCCATGTAATGATGAAGTTCCACAATGTTAGCAATGTTTGGATATAACCCACTAAGAAACCTAGCCAAGGTGGCCTCTCTATCTCCCTCGACAATAGCTCTTACACTCGCCACTTCCATTTCCATGTAGTACTTATCAACACATTTATATCCTTGAGTCAATCTTTGTAGGCGTTGGTGTAATTCTCTATGTTAGTAGCTAGGCACAAACCTATTTCTCATGATGGCCTTCATGTCCTCCCAATTATCTATGGGCCTTTCACAATTTCTCCTCCTACTAATGACCAATAGATCCCACCATTTCAATGCATAGTCAGAAAACTCAATTACATCGAGTTTTACTTTTTTCTCCGTGGAGTAGTTGTGGCATTCAAAAATGTGCTCCACCTTCTTCTCCCACTCCAAATACAACTCCGAGTCATTCCTTTCTTGGAATTGTGGTATCTTCATTTTTATACTACTTAGATCTCTCTATCAACTCCATCTTGGGCTCTAGGTGGGGGTCTTCACATACCTCATCTACCATTTCTTCCTCTTCTAGGCATTCTTCCTTCTTCTACAATTCTTCTTCCCAATCTTCATCCCCAACATAAGCTTGCCTATTAATCCTCCTAACATTAGGTAGATGTGTTTCTCATTGTAAAGCTACTAAGGAATTTTCTTGTCTTTCCAATCTTTCATTCATATCAACTATCAAGTTGTTCATCCTCTAAAAAGATTATTACAGTGTCCTCATCATGAACCTCATATCCTGTCTTTCTTCAAGACTATCCTTGTTGGACATTTTTTTTGCAATTCTACACAACAAGAGGTTAGTGTAATAAAATAGAACTAATGTAAATTCACACAATACCTTATATGTTTAGCACTCAGATTGATCGCTCAAACCCTCTTAGTTCCTAATCAAAGCAACAAAATCTAGGAATTCCAAACAATTTGTAGAATTATCAAACACCCAGAAAAGTAGTTCACAATATCCCACTTGTTAAAGCACAAAAGAAACTAATTCAAAATGTTTAGGATCCTAGATTAGAGTAATCAGTATAAGGAAAATCAATAAATCAACACGATTGAAAAACAACAATTTTCCCAAAGAAACTAAGCACACAATGGGAGATTTATAATCAATGGGAGATTTATAATCAATGGGTAAAATTCTTGGAACTATAAGTTCAAATACTTACTAGAAATTAGTAAATGCAATTTGGCCTCTCTTTTTTTGAATAAATTATGGCCACTCTGTTTCTGTTTTTTTTTTTTTTTTTGAACAAATATGCTAATAACTCAAGAGTAAATCAATACAACACCTTCAATATGAATTTAAAGATTTTTTAAGATACATAAAATAGCACATAAATTATGACACAAAGGGGAAATGAAATTTCTGCAAGAACTATCGTAGAAATACCATAAAACAACAAAAAAAACTGCAGAAAATATATGATATTGTAGAATATGCAAGGAAAAAAATGACATAACTCAAACTCTCTCTCACGTTTTTGCTATCAAATCAGATTGTTATCACTCCTTTTTTTCACTACTTCGACTTCTTTTGTTTTTTACTATTTCTGCCTCTTTTTTATAACTATATCTTTTTTTTACACTATTTTTTCTCTTTTTTTACCACTCAAAGCTCACACCAACCTCCTTTGTATTTTAACAAAATCAAAAAATCCAAATAATCTTAAGAAGTAACAATTTTATTGGTAATAATCATAAAATTCATAATTCTAAAAACTTAATGGCAAAATACGACAAAAACAAAGTCCAAAGAGGACTCTAAAGAAAGAATCTTGACCAAAGAGGACTTTAAAGAAAAAATCTTGACCAAAGAGGACTTTAAAGAAAGACTCTTAACGAAGGAGGCCAAGGAGGACTCTAAAAAAAGGCTCTTGAATACGGAGGACTCTTTAGAAAGACTCTTGACCAAGGAGGATTTTAAAGAAAGACTCTTTACCAAAGAAGACTCTAGGAATACTCTTGATCAAAGAAGACTCTAAAGAAAGACTCTTGAACAAGGAGGACTCTATAGAAAGACTCTTGGGTAGCAACAAAATAAAGGGAATCTAATTTCAACAAGAACAAGAAAACTATGCAAGAAAACAAGAATTAGATTTTTGAAAAATCTACTCAATGTTCTTCTTTTTTCTTTTTTTCGTTTTTACTACTGCTGCTTTTACTGTGAATAGAAAATTCATAAAACAATTCGCAACCCTAATGTGCAAGAACCGAAAACAACACAAAAATATGTGACAAATCTTTATCCTCTTGGTAAGTGGTGTAAACGTTGGAATTTGGGGTTAAAAATGGTACAAAAATCAGTTAAAAAATAGAATTAGTTACAGGAATCAAAACGAGTTTCGATTTGATATATTATAATAGTCGTTTTGTTACCCGAATCAAAATTATGGTTATTTAAGGTTGCAATTCTGATTTATCAAAATATATTTTTTTAAAACTTCGAACAACAAACTTCTCCTTTTCTTTCATTTGTTTTTTGAAGAACAAAGATAAAAACACAGAAAATAAAGAATCAAGAAAAAGATAAAAACAATTCAAAGAAAACTATGAAACAACAACAACAACAATTGAAAGAAAATACAAGACTCTAAAGGACAAATTTCTCTTGCAATCCTAATTTGTTCCTCATAAGCTTGCAAAGGTTTGAGAGTGGCTAATACAGTTTTTCGATTGTTCATTTCAAAAGAGTACCGATTTTTATACCTGTCATGCATCACCCTCCTATCAAACTGCTATGGTCACCCAAGAAAAATATGAGCAACATACATTAGTGCCATATCACAAAGAACCTAAGAACTCAAAGGAATAAAAAGGATTGATTTGCTAAGAACGTGTTCAACATGATCAGATTAGAACCCTAAGGAAATAAAATCCTTAAAACCTAAACCTTGAGACACCACAAATGATGATCACTCCCTTAGATAAGTCAGATTCAAGTATTCAATTAAGAATCAAGAAGGCAAAGCAAGAAAATAAGAATTAGATTCTTGAACAATTTACTACTATGTTCTTCTTTTCTTTTCTTTTTTTCTTTTTTTTTTCTATTTCTTTGTTTCTTTTTTTATTGCTTCTGCTGCTACTTTGAATAGAAAATTCACAAAATAAATTTCCAACCCCTAATGAACAAGAATCGAAAACTACGCAAAATTTTGCAAAAAATCTTTAAACCCTTACTAAGTGGTCTAAACGATGGAATTTATGGTTGAAAACGGTATCGATAATCGAGTCAAAAGTTAGGATCGTTTAAAGTTACAATTTTGATTTATCAAATTTTTTTTTTAAACTGCGAACATCAACTCTCTCTCCTCCCTTTCTTTTTTTTTCATTTTTTTGAGGAACAAAGATAATAGAACACAGAAAATAAGAGAATCAAGAAAAATATACAAATAATTCAAAGAAAACTATGAAACAAAATCCAAATACGAAAACAATAGCAACAAAATTAAAAGAAAACATAAGACTCAAAAAGACAAATTTTTTTATGATTTGTGACTTAAGAACATAGAAAACAATCAAAGGACAAATATTTTTTGGAATATAAAATTTAAAACAAAGATAGATGAAGATAGATAACTTATTTTCAACAACCAAGGCTCTGATACCAAATGATGCAGACCCTTTAGGCAAACAACCTACCCGCGAACTCAAAGGAATAGAAACGGTTGATTTGCTAGAACGTGTTGAAGATGATCAGATTAGAACCCTAAAGAAACAAAGTCCTTAAAACCTAAACCTTTAGACACCACAAAGAAAAAAAAAAGAACCTCAACGATATGAACCAAGGGTTTAGGACCTAGTTAATTTCAGATTATATAGCAAAGGGTTTCTCCACAAATCAATGCATATTACTCACCATTTTTCTAAGGGGAAAGACGCCACAAAGAGGTGCTATTTTCTTGATAAGTCTAGCATAAATGACACCCTAACAAGTATAGATATCATTCATCACAAATACTTGGATGCTAAACAATGCCACAAAGTTTGCCAATCCCTTGATAAGTTACTTAAAGAGGAACAAAGAGCATGAATGAGCTCTCAAATGATCTAAAAAACCAAATTTCATTCAAATTGTAAAATTCCAATAGCTGAGCTGCTCTTAAGTATTTATAGGATACAAATAAACCCTAAACTCTATTAGATTACATCCCTTGATCTCATCCAAGGGTTGAAAATAAAAACAGCCAAAAAACACAAAAGATAACCTAAGGAATCCAATGAAAATATTACATCTTAACCCTTGATTTCATCCAAGGGCTAAAAAGAAAACTACCCAAAATCAATCCAAATGGCACAATAATGTGCCTAGTTTTCTTTTTCCAATTTCGCCATAATCTTTATCGTAGGCTTGTCCCAATCCTTGCACTCCCAATTTGGGTCCTTTGGTTATGCATGACCTCATTAATGAGCCCATTTAAAGCCTTTTCAAGTTGTACCCTCCTAGACCTTGTGATTGGTCCACTTGAGATTTGTTTAGGTCCATGATTCTCATCATTCCCCCACTCTTCAAGAGGATTCATCCTCGAATCTTCACCTGCATAATCAAAAAGAGAAATATCAGAAACATTAAAGGAGGTTCTAACATTATACTCACCATGAAAGTCTAGCTTGTAGGTATTTTCATTGATTCTTTTAATGGCTTGAAATGGACAATATCCCCATGGTAGATACTTTGATTTTCTTTGTTATATAAAATGCTCTTTTATCAGATGCACCCACACCCAATCTCCAGGCTCAAAGATCATCTTATGATGTCCTTTGTTGACTTGTTTGATATATTGTTCAATCCTCCTCTCAATGTTGAGCCTTGCTTTCTCTTTTTCAAAAGTTTTTGCAAAGTTTGGTAAAAATAATAAAGGAGCACGAGTCAATTTTTCCTTAAGTAGTTGAAATGAAATTTCTTACTCTTCTCCCGAACTTAACATTCTTTCTGATGACTTTGGTTATTGGTGTTGCTATGCTAAAATCTTTCACAAATCGTCGATAAAAGCAAGCAAGACCATGAAAACTTTGAACATTACTTAAACTTGTTAGGTTGGGCCACTCTTGGATAGCTTGAATCTTTTCTTCATCAACTTGAACTCCGTGTGCACTCACAATGAAACCCATAAACACAAACTTATCGGTGCAAAATGTGCACTTCTTTAGGTTAGGCAATAGTTTTTTCTTTCCTAAGCACTTCAAGAACAAATTGTAAATGTATCAAAGATCTTCCAATTTTTTGCTATAAATGAGAATATGATAAAAATAGACAACTACAAATTTTCCAATAAAAGCATGCAAAACATGGTTCATTAATCTCGTGAAAGTACTTGTAGTATTAGTTAAACCAAGTGTCATGACTAACCACTCATATAAACCATATTTTTTCTCTTAAATGTAGTTTTCCATTTATCACCTTCTTTAATTCTAATTTGGTGATATCCACTTTTCTGATCAAATTTATTAATTATACAAGAACCATGCAACTCATCTAACATATCAACTAAGCGAGGAATAGGAAGACGATAATTTACCGGGAGATTGTTGATTGCTCGGTAGTCTAGGCACATCCTCCATGTCCCATCCTTAGGGACCAAAATTACTAGAAACGAGTGGACTCATTCTTTCTCTCACACACCCCATTTCCATCAACTCAGTAACCTGTGTTTATAGTTCCTTCATCTCCTCAAGATTACTCCTACAGGCTTTGTTAGTTTGGAATGTTAGCACCAGGTACAAAATCAATTTGATGTTCAATCCCTCGGATAAGAGGTAATCCATTACGAAGAATTCAAAGAAAGTACAAAACAAAATCTAAATACAAAAACAACGACAACAAAAAAATTGAAAGAAAACACAAGACTCAAAAGGATGAAATTTTTTTTTGTGATTTGTGACTCAAGAACATAGAAAATAATCAAGAACATAGAACGTAGGAAGCCACAATGTTGTGATACCAAATTATGCAAACCCTTTAGGTGAACAACGTAGGAAGCCACAATGATATGAACCAAGGGGTTATGACCTATCTAATTTTCAGATTATATAGCAAAGGGTTTCTCCACAAATCAGTGGATATTACTCATCATTTTTCTGATGGGAAAAGACGCCACAAGGAGGTTCTATTTCCTTGATAAGTCTAGCATAAATGACACCCTAATAATTATGATTATTACTCACCACAAATGCTTAGATGCTAAACAACACCACAAAGGTTGCCAATCTCTTAATATGTTGGTTAAAGAGGAACAAAAAGCATGAATGAGCTCTCAAATGATCTGAAAAATCAAAATTCATTCAAATTGTATTGTCCAGCAGCTGAGCTGCACTTAATAAGATACAAATAAGCCCTAAGTTCTACTACATCATAGCTTTTGATCTCATCCAAGGGTTGAAAATAAAAAAAATCCAAAAAGCACAAAAGGAAGTAAAAAACATGGACCAAAACATAGAGAAAAATAGGGCAACTGACTATAAAGGAATACTATGAGAATATTACATCTTAACCCTTGATTTCATCCAAATGGCACAACAAAAATGGAGCAACTGAGAATAAAGGAATCCCTATAAAATATTACATCTTAAGCTTTGTTTCCATCTAAGGGTTGAAAATGAAGCTACATAAAAAGTCTAAATGGCACAGCAATATGCCTAGTTTTCTTTTTCCAATTTTGCCCTAATTTCCATCCTAGGATTGTCCCAATCCTTGCACTCCCAATTTAGGTCCCCTTGGTTATGCATGACCTCTTAAATGAGACCATTTAAGGTAGTACTAGCCACATTGGTACAACTTCCCTCATCTATGATAACACTACACACTTTGTTCAAGGTCATTCTCCTTGATTTCAGTGCTCAAAGATCGCCTTATTACAAGTGCTTCTCTACTCATGGGTCCTATCTCCTCTTCACTAGCTTCCTCTGCAGATGGCATTTCATCTTCTTCACTTTCATTATCAGTTTCCACCTCACCGAAAACACTGCTTTCTTGTTTGGACATTGAGAGGCTATATGACCATTACCAAGACACCGAAAACACTTCAAGTAGGGTTTGGTTTTAGAGTAATGGGACTAGACCTTGATGGTTAGGACCAAAAACTTTGTTTCTTTAATTGCCTTTCCCCCTTAATTTCCTTGTGGACCATGTCCTTCATCTCCAAGTAATGATGAAGTTCCACAATGTTTACAATGATCGAATTCAAACCACTAAGGAAGCTAGCCATGGTGGCCTCTCTATCTTCCACGACATTAGCTCTTACCATCACCACTTCCATTTCCTTGTAGTACTCATCAACTCATTTATATCTTTGAGTCAATCTTTGTTGGCGTTGGTGTAACTCTCTATAGTAATAGCTAGGCACAAATCTCTTTCTCATGATGGCCTTCATGTCCTCCCAATTAGCTCTTATTTAGTGATATTATCATATAAAAAATGCATAAAACAAAAAATCCAAATCAAAATCAAAGTAGTGAGCTAAAAATAATTTAAAACAAAAATATTTACAATGATTAATCCGGAAATAAGACATATAGAACCACAAACATTAAAAATGACATTTAGTTATTTTTACAACTTTTAAAATTATTAAATTAATGTAGATTTATTTATCACTTAAATTTTACATTTATCAAAATAATTATATACTTGAATGCATGAACACACAAAATATTTCTCACTAAAACATAAAAGAGAATTATTTTGTTATCATTTTACCTATCTATAATATACATATTAATACTTTAACGTTTTATATTCAAAATTAAGGAAGAAAATGTGAAAAGTTTGGAAATCCCAAAATGTTGAAGTTGTTATAAATTATAGAAGCAAGTAAAAGGAGTCTCTATTTATAATTTCTTTAATCCTATTTTATGAATTGTAATTTTTTAAGTATATTAATTTAGCACATATTTAAAAGGCTTTAGAGTTTTTCTTTTAATTTTGTAATAGTATATCCTTATTATAATATTTCTGAGTTTTTTTAATTTTTTTTAACTATTAATCTCATTAATTATTTCACATAAAATCAAAATTTCATAACAAAAATCAAATACTTTTGGAGTTTTTTATTTTATTAAAAAAAAGCAAGAATATTTCAGTCCATACGTAAAATGACCAAAATACCCTCAACTTAGCTTTGTAGAGTTAGATTTGGTTGAATGAAAGCAAAGCATTTGGTCAAACCTTGATTTGATTGTAAAATACTCTTTCTTTCTTCCTCTTTTTAGAAGAGGATGGCCTTTGTCGTTGTTTAACCTTACTATCCATCGCTACATAGTGATTTCTCATAAGTTGATGGTGCTTCATTAGCCAAAAAACAGAGGAGATGAGCGCAAGCACATAGCTGTTCCAACTCTTTGATTTTTTTTCTTTAGTTTAGGGTGTAAATTACAATTTTTAAAATATTTTTGCATCATATTGTTAAGTTGAATTTTTATTTTGACTAAATTATTTATATTATGATGTATTATATATATATATATATATATATATATATATGTAAAAAACAAAATTGATCTTATGTTAATGTAAACAATTTCATTTCCTAAATTTGAATGAACTCATTATGATATATCTTTTTTCCTTCCTATAGAATTACTCAAAGTAAAGAAGTATCTATTTCTTATCTAAATAGACCTATGATTAAGATCTATATTAGTCTAATATAAGCATATTCAATACATAGATATGTTTTCTTCCATCTTTGTATCTTCATTTTATCAAATAGTTGTATTTCGATTGTTTCACCAAATTGTTCAAAAAAATTTGTTGAGAAAATTTTGAATTTAGGCATTTTAAATGTGTTCTTTTTTGACCTTTTGTTTTTTATTTGTATTCTCCGCATTTTTTTTGTATTCTCTACGGTTTTTTTTTTGCCCAAATTTCATTGTTTACACTACTTACCGATGTCTTAATGTTTTGTCGAACCTTGTTGCATTGCTTTCGATTCTTGTTTTTTAGGGTTCTAATATGATCATCTTCAACACGTTCTTAGAAATTCAATAGTTCATATTCCATTGAGTTTCTAGGTTCCTCTCGGGCATTGAAATGACTATAATTATATATCAAATCAAAACTCATTTCAATTACTAAAAATAGAACCACAAGTTTGCATCATTCTTCGCATTTTAGGGTCCAAATTCCATAGTTTCCATTACTTATTGAGGGCTTAATGTTTTGTCGCACATTTTTGCGTTATTATCTGTGCTTGTTCTTTAGTGTTCAAACTTGATAATCTTCAACACATTCGTAGCAATTCAATCGTTCATATTCTTTTGAGTCGATAGGTTCCTAGGTTTTTCGCTAAACGTTGTGTATCATTTGGTAATTAGAGCCTTTGTTGCTAAAAATAGGTTATCTATCTTTATCTATATTTCTTTTGAATTTTAGATTAAAAAAAACAAATTTTTCTTTAATTTTTTTCTGCATTTTTGATTGTTTTCTTTTGATTTTGCAACATTTTTTGCAATTCAAGCATTCCTATTCCTTTGAGTTTGTGGTTTTTTTTGGTTGTTCGCAAAAATGTTCGCATTATTTGGTTTCGGAACCTTGGTTGCTAAAAGGATGTTATCTATTTTTGTTTTAAATTTTAGAAAACTCGTCCTTTCATTGTTTTACGCAGTTCTTCTTTGGATTTCAAAAGTAAATTTGTCCTTCGATTATTTTATGCATTCTTGAGTCAAAAATCACAAAAAAAAATTATCCCTTAAGTATTGTGTTTTCTTTCAATTTTGTTGTCATTGATTTTCTCTTTGGATTTTGTTTCGATGTTTTCTTTGAATTATTTGTATCAAGGTTCTAGTACTTTTTTTATGTTCAATATATCTTTGTTCTTTAAAAAAAAAGACGAGCTGTTACAACTCACTGTTTAAAAGAAAAAGTGATAAATTGGCTTTGTAACTTTAAATAGTCATAACTTTTGACTCGGGAATCAAAATGACCATTATAATATACTAAATTAAAGCCCTTTTCATTCCGAAAACCAAATCAAACTTTTGCTTTATTCTCAGCATTTTTTAGTTCAAATTCCATCACTTATATTACTTATCAAGGGCTCAAAGTTTTGTCACACCGTTTTGTGTTGTTTTCTTTTCTTCTTCTTTAGGGTTCCCATCTAATGTTGATTTGATAAAGCAATTAGACAACAAAGCCGCAAAACAAGTAAAAAAATCTGAGACATTTTCTCTAGTTAGATCCTCGCAGACAACTTTATTAAAGCTGAAAGATGTTATTTTTTCAACTGTGGCAAAAATAAAAGAAGAGAGAAAAGAAAAAAAGGAAAAAAATGAACTTTTGAATCAAGAAGTACTTAAGTTGCGAGCTCAAGTATACTTGTGATTTAGGACTTCCTTTAAGATTTTATTTTTAATTTAATGAAATGCCTGGAGGAAGGAGTCTTTTAGTAGTCAAGTGTTTAATACTTAAGCTAATAGCTCTGTGCCTTTTTCTAAAACACGATCAAATTGAAAGCCTAAGATAGAGATGTGAATTAAAAGAAATGGAGCTTCTGAAATCAACTAAGAAAGCACAAGAAGCTATGGCACTGGTGACAGAGGAATCTACTAAATCTAAACCCTATTAAATACGTTATAAAA
The DNA here is from genome assembly GCA_030763125.1 of Hippophae gyantsensis. Taxonomy (NCBI): domain Eukaryota; kingdom Viridiplantae; phylum Streptophyta; class Magnoliopsida; order Rosales; family Elaeagnaceae; genus Hippophae; species Hippophae gyantsensis. Next base: position 55,410,572 of record CM061028.1, read on the forward strand.
TCACTAATTCCTCGGGACAGATTAGACAAGACTAAGATCAGACTTTCTAAGTCTGAAGTAAAATCTAATGTTGATTTGATAAAGCAATTAGACACAAAGTCGCTAAACAAGGAAAGAAATCTGAGATATTTTCTCTAGTTAGATCCTTGCACACACCTTTATTGCAGGTGAAAGATGTTATTTTGTCAACTACGGCAAAAAAAAAAGAGAAAGAAAAGAAAAAAGGAAAAAAATGAACTTTTGAATCAAAAAGTGGTTAAGTTGCATGCTCAAGTATACTTGTGATTTTGGACTTCCTATTAGATTTTCATTTTAATTTAATGATATGCCTGGATGAAGGAGTCTTTTAATAGTCAAGTGTTTAATACTTAAGCTAATAGCTCTATGCCTTTTTCTAAAACATGATCAAATTGAAAGCCTAAGACAGAGATGGGAACTGCAAGAAATGGAGTTTTTGAAATCAACTAAGAAAGCACAAGAAGTTATGGCACTGGTGATAGAGGAATCTACTAAATCTAAAGTTGCTAAAGAAGTTATACAACCACTAACTGCTCATGACAGATTAGACAAGACTGAGATCAAACTTTCTAAGTCTGCGGTACCATCTAATGTTGATTAGATAAAGCAATTAGATGGCAAAGCTGCTAAACAAGGAAAGAAATATGAGACATTTTCTCTAGTTAGATCCTTACACACACCTGTATGGCAAGTGAAACATGTTATTTTGTCAACTATGGCAAAAAAAGAAGATAAAGAAAAGAAAAAAAGGAAAAAAAAATAAACTTTTGAATTAAGAAGTGCTTAAGTTGCGCGCTCAAGTATACTTGTGATTTAGGACTTCCTTTTAGATTTTAGTTTTAATTTAATGATATGTCTCGAGGAAGGAGTCTTTTAGTAGTCAAGTGTTTAATACAAAACTAATAACTATATGCCTTTTTGAAAAACAAGATCAGGTTGAAAGCCTAAGATAGAGATGTGAACTGAAAGAAATAGAGCTTCTAAAATCAACTAAGAAAGCATAAGAACGTATGACACTCGTGACAAAGGAATCTGTTAAATCTAAAGCTGCTAAAAAAGTTATAAAATTACTAACTGCTTATGACATATTAGACAAGACTAAGATTAGACTTTGTAAGTCTCCAGTACCATCTAATGTTGATTTGAGAAAACAATAGACAACAAATAACATAAACCAAGGAAAGAAATCTGAAACATTTTCTCTAGTTAGATCCTTGCACACAACTTTATTGTAGGTGAAAGATGTTATTTTGTCAACTATGGCAAAAAAAAGAAGAGAAAGAAAAGAAAAAAAAAGATAAAAGGATAAAAAATGAAATTTTGAATCAAGAAGTGCTTAAGTTGCAGGCTCAAGTATACATGTGATTTAGGACTTCCCATTAGAATTTAGTTTTAATTTAATGATATGCCTGGTGGAAGGTGCCTTTTAGTAGTCAAGCGTTTAATACTTAAGCTAATAGCTCTTTCCCTTCTTCTAAAACATGATAAAGATGAAAGGCTATGAAAGATATGTGAACTGCAAGAAGTGGAGCTTCTGAAATCAACTAAGAAAGGAGAAGAAGTTATGGCACTGGTGATAGAGGAATATGTTAAATCTAAACCCTACTAAAGATGTTATAAAATCACTAACTACTAATTACAAATTTCACAAGACTGAGATCAGACTTTCTAAGTCTACAATACCATCTAATGTTGATTTGATAAAACAATTGGACAGCAGACCCGCTAAATAAGGAAAGAAATCTGAGACATTTTCTCTAGTTAGATCCTCGCAGACAACTTTATCGAAGATCAAAGATGTTATTTTGTCGAGTATGGTAAAAAAATGAATTTTCAATCAAGAAGTGCTTAATTTGCAGGCTCAAGTATACTAGTGATTTAGGACTTCAATTTAGATTTTAGTTTTAATTTAATGATATGCCTAGAGGAAGGAGTGTTTTAATAATCAAGTGTTTAATACTTAAGCTAATAGTTCTATGCCTTTTTGTAAAACATGATCATATTGAAAGCCTAAGACAGAGATGTGAACTGCAAGAAGTGAAGCTTCTGAAATGAACTAAAAAGCACAAGAAGCTGTGGCACTGGTCATAGAGAAATCTGCTAAATCTAAAGCTGCCAAAGAAGTTATAAAATCGCAAACTGCTAATGACAGATTAGACAAGAATGAGATCAAACTTTCTAAGTCTGAAGTACCATCTAATGTTGATTTGATAAAGTAATTGGACTACAAAGTCGCTAAACAAGGAAAGAAATCTGAGATATTTTCTCTAGTTAGATCCTTGCACACACCTCTGTTGCCAGGTGAAAGAAGTTATTTTGTCAACTATGGCAAAAAAAAAGGATAAAAGTAAAAAAAATGAACTTTTGAATCAAGAAGTGCTTAAGTTGCGGGCTCAAATATACTTGTGATTTACGAATTCCTTTTAGATTTTAGTTTTAATTTAATGATATGCCAGAAGGAAGGAGTATTTCAGTAGTCAAGTGTTTAATACTTAAGCTAATAGCTCTATTCCTTCTTCTAAAACATGATCAGGTTAAAAGACTATGACAGAGATGTGAACTACAAGAAGTAGAACATCTAAAATCAACTAAGAAACCACAAGAAGATGTGGCACTGGTGACTGAGGAATCCGATAAATCTAAACCCTACTAGAGATGTTATAAAATCACTAACTGCTCAGGACAGATTAGAGAACACTGAGATCAGATTTTCTAAGTCTAAAATACCATCTAATGTTGATTTGATAAAGCAGTTGAACAACAAAACCGCTAAATAAGCAAAGAAATCTAAGACATTTTCTCTATTTAGATCCTCACAGACAACTTTATCGAATATGAAAGATGTTATTTTGTCTAGTATGGCAAAAAAAATGAATTTTGAATCAAGAAGTGCTTAATTTGTGGCCTCAAGTATACTAGTGATTTAGGACTTCATTTTAGATTTTAGTTTTAATTTAATGATATGCCTAGAGAAAGGAGTGTTTTAATAATCAAGTGTATAATACTTAAGATAACTTCTCTATGCCTCTTTGTAAAACATGATCAAATTGAAAGCCTAAGACAGAGATGTGAACTGCAAGAAGGGGAGCTTCTGAAATGAACTTAAAAGCACAAGAAGCTGTGGCACTGGTCATAGAGAAATCTGCTAAATCTAAAGCTGTTAAAAAAGTTATAAAATCCCAAACTGCTCATGACAGATTAGACAAGATTGAGATTAAACTTTCAAAGTCTGAAGTACCTTCTAATGTGGATTTGATAAAGCAATTGGACTACAAAGTCTTTAAACAAGGAAACAAATCTGAGACATTTTCTCTAGTTAGATCCTTGCACACACCTATGTTGCAGGTGAAAGATCTTATTTTGTCAACTATGGCAAAAACAAAAGGAAAAAAGAAAAAAAATGAACTTTTGAATCAAGAAGTGCTTAAGTTGCGAGCTCGAATATACTTGTGATTTATGACTTCCTTTTAGATTTTAGTTTCAATTTAATGATATGTCTAGAAGAAGGAGTATTTCAGTAGTCAAGTGTTTAATACTTAAGCTAATAGCTTTATGCATTTTTCTAAAGCTTGAATAAATTGAAAGCGTAAGACAGAGATGTGAACTGTACGAAATGGAGCTTTTGAAATAAACTAAAAAAGCAAAAGAAGCTATGGCACTGATGATTCAGGAATCTGCTAAATCTAAACCCTACTAAAGACGTTACAAAATCACTAACTACTTATGACAGATAAGACAACACTGAGATAAGACTTTCTAAGTCTACAATACCATCGAATGTTGATTTGATAAAGCAATTGAACAACAAAACCGCTAAATAAGGAAAAAGATATGAGACATTTTCTCTATTTAGATCATCGCAGATAACTTTATCGAAGATGAAAGATGTTATTTTGTCTAGTATGGCAAAAAAAAATGAATTTGGAATCATAAAGTGCTTAATTTGCAGGCTTAAGTATACTAGTGATTTAGGACTTGAATTTAGATTTTAGTTTGAATTTAATGATAGGCCTAGAAGAAGGAGTGTTTTAATAATCAAGTGTTTAATACTTAAGCTAATAGCTCTATGCCTTTTTGTAAAACATGATCAAATTGAAAGCCTAAGACATAGATGTGAACTGCAAGAAGTGGAGCTTCTGAAATGAACTAAAAAGCACAAAAAGTTGTGGCACTGGTCATAAAGAAATCTGTTAAATCTAAAGCTGCCAAAGAAGTTATAAAATCGCAAACTGTTGATGACAGATTAGACAAGAATGAGATCAAACTTTCTAAGTCTGAAGTACCTTCTAATGTGGATTTGATAAAGCAATTGGACTACAAAGTCGTTAAACAAGGAAAGAAATCTGAGACATTTTCTCTAGTTAGATCCTTGCACACACCATTGTTGTAGCTAAAAGATGTTATTTTGTCAACTATGGCAAAAACAAAAGGAAAAAAGTAAAAAAAAATGAACTTTTGAATCAAGAAGTGCTTAAGTTACGGGCTCAAATATACTTGTGATTTAGGACTTCCTTTTAGATTTTAGTTTAATTTAATGATATGCCTGCAGGAAGGAGAATTTCAGTAGTCAAGTGTTTAATACTTAAGATAATAGCTTTATACCTTTTTCTAAAGCAAGAATAAATGGAAAGCCTAAGATAGAGAAGCGAACTGTAAGAAGTGGAACTTCTAAAATCAACTAAGAAAGCACAAGAGGTTATGGCACTGATGACTAAAGAATCTGCTAAATCTAAACCCTGCTAAAAACGTTACAAAATCACTAACTGCTTATGATAGAATAGACAACACTGAGATCAGACTTTCTAATTCTACAATACCATCTAATGTTGATTTGATAAAGCAATTGAACAACAAAGCCACTAAATAAGGAAAGAAATCTGAGACATTTTTTCTATTTATTTCCTCGCAGACAATTTTATCGAAGATGAAAGATGTTATTTTGTCGAGTATGGCAAAAAAAATGAATTTTGAATCAAGAAGTGCTTAATTTGCGGGCTCAAGTATACTAGTGATTTAGGACTTCATTTTAGATTTTAGTTTTAATTTAATGATATGCCTAGAGGAAATAGTGTTTTAATAATAAAGTGTTTAATACTTGAGCTAATAGCTCTATGCATTTTTGTAAAACATGATCATATTGAAAGCCTACGACGAGATGTGAACTACAAGATGTGGAGCTACTAAAATTAACTAAAAAGCACAAGAACCTGTGGCACTTGTCATAGAGAAATCTGCTAAATCTAAAGCTGTCAAAAAAGTTATAAAATCACAGATTAGCCAAGAATGTGATTAAACTTTCTAAGTCTGAAGTACCATGTAATGTGGATTTGATAAAGCAATTGAACTACAAAGTCGCTAAACAAGGAAAAAAATCTGAGACATTTTCTCTAGTTAGATGCTTGCACACATCTTTGTTGCAGGTGAAAGACGTTATTTTGTCAACTACGGCAAAAAGAAAAGGAAAAAAGTAAAAAAAATAAACTTTTTAATCAAGAAGTGGTTAAGTTGCGGGCTCAAATATACTTGTGATTTAGGACTTCCTTTTAGATTTTAGTTTTAATTTAATGATATGCATGGAGGAAGGAGATTTCAGTAGTCAAGTGTTTAATACTTAAGCCAATAGCTCTATTCCTTCTTCTAAAACATGATCAGGTTAAAAGACTGACAGAGATGTGAACTGCAAGAAGTTGAACTTTTAAAATCAACTAAGAAAGCACAAGAAGTTTGTAATCGATGGTGAAGAATCTGCTAAATCTAAACCCTGCTAAAGATGTTATAAAATCACTAACTACTTATGATAGATTAGACAACACTAAGATCAGACTTTCTAATTCTACAATACCATCTAATGTTGATTTGAAAAAGCAATTCAACAGCAAAGCCGCTAAATAAAGAAAGAAATCTGAGACATTTTCTCTATTTAGATCCTCGTAGACAACTTTATCGAAGATGAAAGATGTTATTTTGTCGAGTATGGCAAAAAAAATGAATTTTGAATCAAGAAGTGCTTAATTTACGGGCTCAAGTATACTAGTGATTTAGGACTTAATTTTAGATTTTAGTTTTAATTTAATGATATACCTAGAAGAAGGAGTGTTTTAATAATAAAGTGTTTAATACTTAAGCTAATAGCTCTACGCCTTTTTGTAAAACATGATCAAATTGAAAGCCTAAGACATAGATGTGAACTACAAGAAGTAGAGCTTCTGAAATGAACTAAAAAGCACAAGAAGTTGTGGCACTGGTCATAGAGAAATCTGCTAAATCTAAAGCTGTCAAAAAAGTTATAAAATCGCAAACTACTCATGACAGATTACACAAGAATGAGATTAAACTTTCTAAGTCAGAAGTACCATGTAATGTGGATTTGATAAAGCAATTGGACTACAAAGTCACTAAAGTAAAGAAATCTGAGACATTTTCTCAAGTTAGATCCTTCCACACACCTTTGTTGCAGGTGAAAGATGTTATTTTGTCAACTATGGCAAAAACAAAAGGAAAAAAGTAAAAAAAATGAACTTTTGAATCAAGAAGTGCTTAAGTTGTGGGCTCAAATTTACTTGTGCTTTATGAGTTCCTTTTAGATTTTAGTTTTAATTTAATAATATGCCTAGAGGAAGGAGTATTTCAGTAGTCAAGTGTTTAATACTTAAGATAATAGCTTTATGCCTTTTTCTAAAGCATGAATAAATTGAAAGATTAAGACAGAGATGTGAACGTTAAGAAGTGGAGCTTTTGAAATAAACTAAAAAGCACAAGAGGTTGTGGCACTGATGACTGAGGAATCTGCTAAATCTAAACCCTGCTAGAGACGTTACAAAATCACGAACTACTTATGACAGATTAGACAACACTAAGATCACACTTTCTAAGTGTACAATACCATCGAATGTTGATTTCGTAAAGCAATTGAACCAACAAAGCCGCTAAATAAGGAAAGAAATCTTAGACATTTTCTCTATTTAGATCCTCGCAGACAACTTTATCGAAGATGAAAGATGTTATTTTGTCGAGGATGGCAAAAAAAATGAAATTTGAATCAAGAAGTGCTTAATTAGCGGGCCCAAGTATACTAGTGATTTAGGACTTCATTTTAGATTTTAGGTTTAATTTAATGATATGCCTAGAGGAAGGAGTGTTTTAATAATCAAGTGTTTAATACTTAAGCTAATTGCTCTATGCCTTTTTGTAAAACATAATCAAATTGAAAGCCTAAGATAGAGATGTGAACTACAAGAAGTGGAGCTTCTGAAATGAACTAAAAAGCATAAGAAGTTGTGGCACTGGTCATAGAGAAATCTGCTAAATATAAAGCTGTCAAAAAAGTTATAAAATCGCAAACTGCTCATGACAGATTAGACAAGAATGAGATTACACTTTCTAAGTCCAAAGTACCATCTAATGTGGATTTGATAAAGCAATTGGACTACAAAGTCGCTAAACAAGGAAAGAAATCTGAGACATTTTCTCTAGTTAGATCCTTCCATACACCTTTGTTGCAGGTGAAAGATGTTATTTTGTCAACTATGGCAAAAACAAAAGAAAAAAAGTAAAAAAAAAATGAACTTTTGAATCAAGAAGTGCTTAAGTTGCTGGCTCAAATATACTTGTGATTTATAACTTCCTTTTAGATGTTAGTTTTAATTTAATGATATGCCTGGAAGAAGGAGTAGCTCAATAGTCAAGTGTTTAATACTTAAGCTAATAGCTTTATGCATTTTTCTAAAGCATGAATAAATTGAAAGCCTAAGACAAAGATGTGAACTGTAAGAAGTGGAGCTTTTGAAATAAACTAAAAGGCCAAAGAAGCTGTGGCACTAATGACTGAGGAATTTACTAAATCTAAACCCTGTTAAAGACGTTACAAAATCACTAACTGCTTATGACAGATTAGACAACATTGATATTAAACTTTCTAAGTCTACAATACCATCGAATGTTGATTTGATAAAGCAATTGAACAACAAAGCCGCTAAATAAGGAAAGAAATATGAGACATTTTGTCTATTTAGATCCTCATAGTACTCTTTATCGAAGATGAAAGATGTTATTTTGTTGAGTATGGCAAAAAAAATGAATTTTGAATCAAGAAGTGCTTAATTTGCAGGCCCATGTATACTACGGATTTAGGACTTCATTTTAGATTTTAGTTTTAATTTAATGATATGCCTAGAGAAACGAGTGTTTTAATAATCAAGTGTTTAATACATAAGCTAAATGTTCTATGCCTCTTTGTAAAACATGATCAAATTGAAAGCCTAAGACAGAGATGTGAACTGCAAGAAGGGGAGCTTCTGAAATGAACTTAAAAGCACAAGAAGCTGTGGCACTGGTAATAGAGAAATCTGCTAAATCTAAAGTTGTTAAAAAAATTATAAAATCGCAAACTACTTATGACAGACGAGACAAAAATGAGATTAAACTTTCTAAGTCTGAAGTACCATCTAATGTGGATTTGATAAAGCAATTGGACTAAAAGTCTTTAAACAAGGAAAGAAATCTGAGACATTTTCTCTAGTTAGATCCTTGCACACACCTTTGTTGTAGGTGAAAGATGTTATTTTGTGAACTATGGCAAAAACAAAAGGAAAAAAGAAAAAAAATGAACTTTTGAATCAAGAAGTGCTTAAGTTGCGGGCTCGAATATACTTGTGATTTATGACTTCCTTTTAGATTTTAGTTTCAATTTAATGATATGCCTAGAGGAAGGAGTATTTCAGTAGTCAAGTGTTTAATACTTAAGCTAATAGCATTATGCATTTTTCTAAAGCATGAATAAATTGAAAGCCTAAGACAGAGATGTGAACTGTAGGAAGTGGAGCTTTTGAAATAAACTAAAAAATCACAAGAAGCTGTGGCACTGATGATTGAGGAATCTGCTAAATCTAAACCCTACTAAAGACGTTACAAAATCACTAACTACTTATGACAGATAAGACAACACTGAGATCAGACTTTCTAAGTCTACAATACCATCGAATGTTGATTTGATAAAGCAATTGAACAACAAAACCGCTAAATAAGGAAAAAAATATGAGACATTTTCTCAATTTAGATCCTCGCAGACAACTTTATCGAAGATGAAAGATGTTATTTTGTCTAGTATGGCAAAAAAAATGAATATGGAATCATAAAGTGCTTAATTTGCAGGCTCAAGTATACTAGTGATTTAGGACTTGAATTTAGATTTTAGTTTTAATTTAATGATAGGCCTAGAGGAAGGAGTGTTTTAATAATCAAGTGTTTAATACTTAAGCTAATAGCTCTATGCCTTTTTGTAAAACATGATCAAATTGAAAGCCTAAGACGTAGATGTGAACTACAAGAATGGAGTTTCTGAAATGAACTAAAAAGCACAAGAAGTTGTGGCACTGGTCATAAAGAAATCTGTTAAATCTAAAGCTGCCAAAGAAGTTATAAAATCGCAAACTGTTGATGACAGATTAGACAAGAATGAGAACAAACTTTCTAAGTCTGAAGTACCTTCTAATGTGGATTTAATAAAGCAATTGGACTACAAAGTCGTTTAACAAGGAAAGAAATCTAAGACATTTTCTCTAGTTAGATCCTTGCACACACCATTGTTGTACCTGAAAGATGTTATTTTGTCAACTATGGCAAAAACAAAAGAAAAAAAGTAAAAAAAAATGAACTTTTAAATCAAGAAGTGCTTAAGTTACGGCCTCAAATATACTTGTGATTTAGAAATTCCTTTTAGATTTTAGTTTTAATTTAATGATATGCCTGGAGGAAGGAGAATTTCAGTAGTCAAGTGTTTAATACTTAAGATAATAGCTTTATACCTTTTTCTAAAGTATGAATAAATTGAAAGCCTAAGATAGAGATGTGAACTGTAAGAAGTGGAACTTCTAAAATCAACAAAGAAAGCACAAGAGGCTATGGCACTGATGACTAAAGAATCTGCTAAATCTAAACCCTGCTAAAGACGTTACAAAATCACTAACTGCTTATGATAGATTAGACAACACTGAGATCAGACTTCCTAATTCTACAATACCATCTAATGTTGATTTGATAAAGCAATTGAACAGCAAAGCCGCTAAATAAGGAAAGAAATCTGAGACATTTTCTCTATTTAGATCCTCGCAGACAACTTTATCGAAGATGAAAGATGTTATTTTGTCGAGTATGGCAAAAAAAATGAATTTTGAAACAAGAAGTGCTTAATTTGCGGGCTCAAGTATACTAGTGTGATTTAGGACTTCATTTTAGATTTTGGGTTTAATTTAATGATATGCCTAGAGGAAGGAGTGTTTTAATAATCAAGTGTTTAATACTTGAGCTAATAGCTCTATGCATTTTTGTAAAACATGATCAAATTGAAAGCCTACGACGAGATGTGAACTACAAGATGTGGAGCTTCTGAAATTAACTAAAAAGCACAAGAAGCTATGGCACTTGTCATAGAGAAATCTGCTAAATCTAAAGCTGTCAAAAAAGTTATAAAATCGCAAACTGCTCATGACAGATTAGCCAAGAATGAGATTAAACTTTCTAAGTCTGAAGTACCATGTAATGTGGATTTGATAAAGCAATTGAACTACAAAGTCGCTAAACAAGGAAAAAAATCTGAGACATTTTCTCTAGTTAGATCCTTGCACACATCTTTGTTGCAGGTGAAAGATGTTATTTTGTCACCTATGGCAAAAAGAAAAGGAAAAAAGTAAAAAAAAATGAACTTTTTAATCAAGAAGTGCTTAAGTTGCGGACTCAAATATACTTGTGATTTAGGACTTCCTTTTAGATTTTAGTTTTAATTTAATGATATGCATGGAGGAAGGAGATTTCAGTAGTCAAGTGTTTAATACTTAAGCTAATAGCTCTATTCCTTCTTCTAAAACATGATCAGGTTAAAAGACTATGACAGAGATGTGAACTGCAAGAAGTTGAACTTCTAAAATCAACTAAGAAAGCACAAGAAGTGTGGCACTGATGACTGAAGAATCTGCTAAATCTAAACCCTGCTAAAGATGTTATAAAATCACTAACTACTTATGATAGATTAGACAACACTAAGATCAGACTTTCTAATTCTACAATACCATCTAATGTTGTTTTGATAAAACAATTCAACAACAAAGCCGCTAAATAAGGAAAGAAATCTGAGACATTTTCTCTATTTAGATCCTCGTAGACAACTTTATCGAAGATGAAAGATGTTATTTTGTCGAGTATGGCAAAAAAAATGAATTTTGAATCAAGAAGTGCTTAATTTACGGGCTCAAGTATACTAGTGATTTAGGACTTCATTTTAGATTTTAGTTTTAATTTAATGATATGCCTAGAAGAAGGAGTGTTTTAATAATAAAGTGTTTAATACTTAAGCTAATAGCTCTATGCCTTTTGGTAAAACATGATCAAATTGAAAGCCTAAGACAGAAATGTGAACTACAAGAAGTAGAGCTTCTGAAATGAACTAAAAAGCACAAGAAGCTATGGCACTGGTCATAGAGAAATCTGCTAAATCTAAAGCTGTCAAAAAAGTTATAAAATCGCAAACTGCTCATGACAGATTACACAAGAATGAGATTAAACTTTCTAAGTCTAAAGTACCATTTAATGTGGATTTGATAAAGCAATTGGACTACAAAGTCGCTAAAGTAAAGAAATCTAAGACATTTTCTCAAGTTAGATCCTTCCACACACCTTTGTTGCAGGTGAAAGATGTTATTTTGTCAACTATGGCAAAAACAAAAGGAAAAAAGTAAAAAAAATGAACTTTTGAATCAAGAAGTGCTTAAGTTGTGGGCTCAAATATACTTGTGATTTATGACATCCATTTAGATTTTAGTTTTAATTTAATAATATGCCTAGAGGAAGGAGTATTTCAGTAGTCAAGTGTTTAATACTTAAGATAATAGCTTTATGCTTTTTCTAAAGCATGAATAAATTGAAAGATTAAGACAGATATGTGAACGTTAAGAAGTGGAGCTTTTGAAATAAACTAAAAAGCACAAGAGGTTGTGGCACTGATGACTGAGGAATCTGCTAAATCTAAACCCTGGTAAAGACGTTACAAAATCACTAACTGCTTATGACAGATTAGACAACACTGAGATCACACATTCTAAGTGTACAATACCATCGAATGTTGATTTCGTAAAGCAATTGAACCAACAAAGCCGCTTAATAAGGAAAGAAATCTGAGACATTTTCTCTATTTAGATCCTCGCAGACAACTTTATCGAAGATGAAAGATGTTATTTTGTCGAGTATGGCAAAAAAAATGAATTTTGAATCAAGAAGTGCTTAAGTTGCGGGCTCAAATATACTTGTGATTTATGACTTCCTTTTAGATTTTAGTTTTAATTTAATGATATGCCTGGAGGAAAGAGTATTTCAGTAGTCAAGTGTTTAATACTTAAGATAATAGCTTTATGCCTTTTTCTAAAGCATGAATAAATTGAAAGCCTAAGACAGAGATGTGAACTGTAAGAAGTGGAACTTCTAAAATCAACTAAGAAAGCACAAGAAGCTGTGGCACTGATGACTAAAGAATCTACTAAATCTAAACCCGGCTAAAGATGTTATAAAATCACTAACTACTTATGATAGATTAGACAACACTGAGATCAGACTTTCTAATTCTACAATACCATCTAATGTTGATTTGATAAAGCAATTGAACAGCAAAGCCGCTAAATAAGAAAAGAAATTTGAGACATTTTCTCTATTTAGATCCTCGCAGACAACTTTATCGAAGATGAAAGATGTTATTTTGTCGAGTATGGCAAAAAAAATGAATTTTGAATCAAGAAGTGCTTAATATGCGGGCCCAAGTATACTAGTGATTTAGGACTTCATTTTAGATTTTAGTTTTAATTTAATGATATGCCTAGAGGAAGGAGTGTTTTAATAATAAAGTGTTTAATACTTGAGCTAATAGCTCTATGCATTTTGGTAAAACATGATCAAATTGAAAGCCTACGACGAGATGTGAATTACAAGATGTGGAGCTTCTGAAATTAATTAAAAAGCACAAGAAGATGTGGCACTTGTCATAGAGAAATCTGCTAAATCTAAAGCTGTCAAAAAAGTTAAAAAATCGCAAACTGTTCATGACAGATTACACAAGAATGAGATTAAACTTTCTAAGTCTGAAGTACCATGTAGTGTGGATATGATAAAGCAATTGGACTACAAAGTCGCTAAACAAGGAAAGAAATCTGAGACATTTTCTCTAGTTAGATCCTTGCACACACCTTTGTTGCAGGTGAAATATGTTATTTTGTCAACTATGGCAAAAAAAAAAGAAAAAAGTAAAAAAAAAAAGAACTTTTTAATCAAAAAGTGCTTAAGTTGCGGGCTCAAATATACTTGTGATTTAGGACTTCCTTTTAGATTTTAGTTTTAATTTAATGATATGCATAGAGGAAGGAGATTTCAGTAGTCAAGTGTTTAATACTTAAGCTAATAGCTCTATTCCTTCTTCTAAAACATGATCAGGTTAAAAGACTATGACAGAGATGTGAAATGCAAGAAGTTGAACTTCTAAAATCCACTAAGAAAGCACAAGAAATTGTGGCACTGATGACTGAAGAATCTGCTAAATCTAAACCCTGCTAAAGATGTTATAAAATCACTAACTACTTATGATAGATTAGACAACAATAAGATCAGACTTTCTAATTCTACAATACCATCTAATGTTGATTTGATAAAGCAATTGAACAGCAAAGCCGCTAAATAAGGAAAGAAATCTGAGACATTTTCTCTATTTAGACCCTCGCAGACAACTTTATCGAAGATGAAAGATGTTATTTTGTCGAGTATGGCAAAAAAAATGAATTTTGAATCAAGAAGTGCTTAATTTACGGGCTCAAGTATACTAGTGATTTAGGACTTCATTTTAGATTATAGTTTTAATTTAATGATATGCCTAGAGGAAGGAGTGTTTTAATAATAAAGTGTTTAATACTTGAGCTAATAGCTCTATGCATTTTTGTAAAACATGATCAAATTGAAAGCCTAAGACAAGATGTGAACTACAAGAAGTGGAGCTTCTGAAATTAACTAAAAGCCACAAGAAGTTGTGGCACTTGTCATAGAGAAATCTGCTAAATCTAAAGCTGTCAAAAAAGTTATAAAATCGCAAACTGCTCATGACAGATTAGACAAGAATGAGATTAAACTTTCTAAGTCTGAAGTACCATTTAATGTGGATTTGATAAAGCAATTGGACTACAATGTCGCTAAAGTAAAGAAATCTGAGACATTTTCTCAAGTTAGATCCTTCCACACACCTTTGTTGTAGGTGAAAGATGTTATTTTGTCAACTATGGCAAAAACAAAAGGAAAAAAGTAAAAAAAAATGAAATTTTGAATCAAGAAGTGCTTAAGTTGCGGGCTCAAATATACTTGTGATTTATGACTTCCTTTTAGATTTTAGTTTTAATTTAATGATATGCCTGGAGGAAAGAGTATTTCAGTAGTCAAGTGTTTAATACTTAAGATAATAGCTTTATGCCTTTTTCTAAAGCATGAATAAATTGAAAGATTAAGACAGAGATGTGAACGTTAAGAAGTGGAACTTTTGAAATAAACTAAAAAGCACAAGAGGTTGTGGCACTGATGACTGAGGAATCTGCTAAATCTAAACCCTGCTAAAGACGTTACAAAATCACTAACTGCTTATGACAGATTAAACAACACTGAGATCACACTTTCTAAGTGTACAATACCATCGAATGTTGATTTCGTAAAGCAATTGAACCAACAAAGCCGCTAAATAAGGAAAGAAATCTGAGACATTTTCTCTATTTAGATCCTCGCAGACAACTTTATCGAAGATGAAAGATGTTATTTTGTCGAGTATGGCAAAAAAAATGAATTTTGAATCAAGAAGTGCTTAATATGCGGGCCCAAGTATACTAGTGATTTAGGACTTCATTTTAGATTTTAGTTTTAATTTAATGATATGCCTAGAGGAAGGAGTGTTTTAATAATAAAGTGTTTAATACTTAAGCTAATAGCTCTATGCCTTTTTGTAAACCATGATCAAATTGAAAGCCTAAGACAGAGATGTGAACTACAAGAAGTGGAGCTTCTGAAATGAACTAAAAAGCACAAGAAGCTGTGGCACTGGTCATAGAGAAATCTGCTATATCTAAAGCTGTCAAAAAAGTTATAAAATCGCACACTACTCATGACAGATTACACAAGAATGAGATTAAACTTTTTAAGTTTGAAGTACCATGTAATGTGGATTTGATAAAGCAATTGGACTACAATGTCGCTAAAGTAAAGAAATCTGAGACATTTTCTCAAGTTAGATCCTTCCACACACCTTTGTTGTAGGTGAAAGATGTTATTTTGTCAACTATGGCAAAAACAAAAGGAAAAAAGTAAAAAAAAATGAACTTTTGAATCAAGAAGTGCTTAAGTTGCGGGCTCAAATATACTTGTGATTTATGACTTCCTTTTAGATTTTAATTTTAATTTAATGATATGCCTGGAGGAAAGAGTATTTCAGTAGTCAGTGTTTAATACTTAAGATAATAGCTTTATGCCTTTTTCTAAAGCATGAATAAATTGAAAGATTAAGACAGAGATGTGAACGTTAAGAAGTGGAACTTTTGAAATAAACTAAAAAGCACAAGAGGTTGTGGCACTGATGACTGAGCAATCTGCTAAATCTAAACCCTCCTAAAGACGTTACAAAATCACTAACTGCTTATGACAGATTAAACAACACTGAGATCACACTTTCTAAGTGTACAATACCATCGAATGTTGATTTCGTAAAGCAATTGAACCAACAAAGCCGCTAAATAAGGAAAGAAATCTGAGACATTTTCTCTATTTAGATCCTCGCAGACAACTTTATCGAAGATGAAAGATGTTATTTTGTCGAGTATGGTAAAAAAAATGAATTTTGAATCAAGAAGTGCTTAATATGCGGGCCCAAGTATACTAGTGATTTAGGACTTCATTTTAGATTTTAGTTTTAATTTAATGATATGCCTAGAGGAAGGAGTGTTTTAATAATCAAGTGTTTAATACTTCAGCTAATTGCTCTATGCCTTTTTGTAAAACATGATCAAATTGAAAGCCTAAGACAGAGATGTGAACTGCAAGAAGTGGAGCTTCTGAAATGAACTAAAAAGCACAAGAAGTTGTGGCATTTGTCATAGAGAAATCTGCTAAATCTAAAGCTGTCAAAAAAGTTATAAAATCGCAAACTGCTCATGACAGATTAGACAAGAATGAGATTACACTTTCTAAGTCTGAAGTACCATCTAATGTGGATTTGATAAAGCAATTGGACTACAAAGTCGCTAAACAAGGAAAGAAATCTAAGACATTTTCTCTAGTTAGATCCTTGCACACACCTTTGTTGCAGGTGAAATATGTTATTTTGTCAACTATGGCAAAAAGAAAAAGAGAAAAGTAAAAAAAAATGAACTTTTTAATCAAGAAGTGCTTAAGTTACGGGCTCAAATATACTTGTGATTTAGGACTTCCTTTTAGATTTTAGTTTTAATTTAATGATATGCCTGGAAGAAGAAGTAGTTCAGTAGTCAAGTGTTTAATACTTAAGCTAATAGCTTTATGCATTTTTCTAAAGCATGAATAAATTGAAAGCCTAAAACAGAGATGTGAACTTTAAGAAGCGGAGCTTTTGAAATAATCTAAAAGGCTAAAGAAGCTGTGGCACTGATGACTGAGGAATCTACTAAATCTAAACCCTGTTAAAGACGTTACAAAATCACTAACTGCTTATGACAGATTAGACAACACTGAGATCAGACTTTCTAAGTCTACAATACCATCGAATGTTGATTTGATAAAGCAATTGAACAACAAAGCCGCTAAATAAAGAAAGAAATCTGAGACATTTTGTCTATTTAGATTCTTGTAGAACTCTTTATCGAAGATGAAAGATGTTATTTTGTCGAGTATGGCAAAAAAAATGAATTTTGAATTAAGAAGTGCTTAATTTGCAAGTTCATGTATACTACAGATTTAGTACTTTATTTTAGATTTTAGCTTTAATTTATTGATATGCTTAGAGAAAGGAGTGTTTTAATAATCAAGTGTTTAATACTTAAGCTAATTGCTCTATGCCTCTTTGTAAAACATGATCAAATTGAAAGCCTAAGACAGAGATGTGAACTACAAGAAGTGGAGCTTCTGAAATGAATTAAAAAACACAAGAAGCTGTGGCACTGGTAATAGAGAAATCTACTAAATCTAAAGTTGTTAAAAAAGTTATAAAATCGCAAACTGCTCATGACAGATTAGACAAGAATGAGATTAAACTTTCTAATTCTACAATACCATCTAATGTTGATTTGATAAAGCAATTGGACTACAAAGTCACTAAACAAGGAAAGAAATCTGAGACATTTTCTCTAGTTAGATCCTTGCACACATCTTTGTTGCAGGTGAAAGATGTTATTTTGTCAACTATGGCAAAAAAAAAGGAAAAAAATAAAAAAAATGAACTTTTGTATCATGAAGTGCTTAAGTTGGGGGCTCAAATATACTTGTGATTTAGGACTTCCTTTTAGATTTTAGTTTTAATTTAATGATATGCTTGGAGGAAGGAGTATTTCAGTAGTCAAGTGTTTAATACTTAAGCTAATAGCTTTATGCATGTTTCTAAAGCATGAATAAATTGAAAGCCTAAGACAGAGATGTGAACTGTAGGAAGTGGAGCTTTTGAAATAAACTAAAAAGCACAAGAAGATGTGGCACTGATGACTGAGGAATCTGCTAAATCAAAACCCTACTAAAGATGTTATAAAATCACTAACTGCTCATGACAAATTAGACAAGACTAAGAAGCTATGGCACTAGTGACAGAAGAATCGGTTAAATCTAAAGCCACTAAAGAAGTTATAAAATCACTAACTACTCATGATAGATTAGACAAGACTAAGATCAGACTTTCTAAGTCTATAGTACCATCTAATGTTGATTTGATAAAGCAATTAGACATCAAAGCCGCTAAACAAGGAAAGAAATCTGAGACATTTTCTCTAGTTAGATCCTTGCACACACCTTTATTGCACGTGAAAGATGTTATTTTGTCAACTATGGCAAAAAAAAGAAAGAAAAGGAAAAAAGAAAAAAAATGAACTTTTATATCAAGAAGTGTTTAAGTTGTGGGCTCAAGTATACTTGTGATTTAAGACTTTCTTTTAGATTTTAGTAATGATATGCCTGGAGGAAGGAGCCTTTTAGTAGTCAAGTGTTTATTACTTAAGCTAATAGCTCTGTGCCTTTTTCTAAAACATGATCAGGTTGAAAGCCTAAGATAGAGATGTGAACTACATTAAGTGGAGCTTCTGAAATCAACTAAGAAAGCACAAGAAGCTAGGGCACTGGTGACAGGGGAATCTACTAAATCTAAAGCCTGCTTAAGAAGTTATAAAATCACTAACTGCTCAGGACAGATTAGACAGCACTTCATCACACTTTCTAAGTCTGTAGTACCATCTAATGTTGACTTGATAAAGCAATTAGATAACAAAGCCGCTAAAAAAAGGAAAGAAAACTGAGACATTTAGTCTAGTTAGATCCTCGTAGATAACTTTATTAAAGCAGAAAGATGTTATTTTGTCAAATATGGCAAGAAAAATAGAAAAAAAAAAGAAAGCAAAAAAAATGAACTTTTAAATCAAGTGCTAAAGATGCGGGCTCAGGTATACTTGTGGTTTAGGAGTTCCTTTTAGATTTTAATTTTAATTTAATGATATGTCTGCATGAAGGAGTCATTTAGTAGTCAAGGGTTTAATACTTAAGCTAATAGCTCTGTGCCTTTTTCTAAAACATGATGAGGTTGAAAGCCTAAGATAGAGATGTGAACTGTAAGAAATGGAGTTTATGATATCAACTAAGAAAGCACAAGAAGTTATGGCACTGGTGACAGAGGAATTTGCTAAATCTAAACCCTACTAAAGATGTTATAAAATCATTAATTGCTCAGGACAGATTAGACAACACTTCATCACACTTTCTAAGTCTACAGTACCATCTAATGTTGATTTCATAAAGCAATTAGACAGCAAAGCCGCTAAACAAGGAAAGAAAGCTGAGACATTTCTTCTTGTTAGATCCTTGCACACACCTTTATTGCAAGTGAAAGATGTTATTTTGTCAACTATGGCAAAAAAGAAGAGAAAGGAAAAAAGGAAGAAAAAAAACTTTTGAATCAAGAAATGCTTAAGTTGCGTGCTCAAGTATACTTGTGATTTAGGAGCTCCTTTAAGATTTTAGTTTTAATTTAATGATATGTTAGGAGGAAGGAGTATTTTAGTAGTCAAGTGTTTAATACTTAAGTTAATAACTCTGTGCCTTTTTCCGAAACATGATCAGGTTGAAAACCTAAGATAGAGATGTGAACTGCAAGAAATGGAGCTTCTGAAATCAACTAAGCATAAGAAGTTATGGCACTAATGACAGAGTAATCTGCTAAATCTAAAGCTGCTAAAGATGTTATAAAATCACTAATTGCTTAAGATAGATTAGACAAGACTGAGATCAGACTTTCTAAATCTGTTGTACCATCCAATGTTGATTTGATAAAACAATTAGATGACAAAGCCACTAAACAAGGAAAGAAAACTGAGACATTTTCTCTAGTTAGATCCGCAAAGGCAACTTTATTGTAGCTGAAAGATGTTATTTTGTCAACTTTGCCAAAAAAAGAAAAAAGGAAAAAAAATGAACTTTTGAATCAAAAAATGCTTAAGTTGCGGGCTTAGGTATACTTGTGATTCAAAACATCCTTTTAGATTTTAGTTTTAATTTAATAATATGCCTAGAAGAAAGAGTCTTTTAGTAATCAAGTGTTTAATACTTAAGCTAATAGCTCTGTGTCTTTTTGTAAAACATGACTAGGTTGAAAGCCTAAGACAGAGATGTGAACTGCAAGAAGTGGAGCTTCTGAAATCAACTAAGAAAGCACAAGAAGTTATAGCACTAATGACAAATAATCTGCTAAATCTAAAGCTGCTACAGATGTTATAAAATCACTAACTACTCAGAACAGATTAGACAAGAGAGATAAGACTTTCTAAGTCTGTAGTACCATCTAATGTTGATTTGGTAAAACAATTAGACAACAAAGCCACTAAACAAGAAATCTGAGACATTTTCTCAAGTTAGATACTAGTAGACAACTTTATTGCAACTGAAAGATGTTATTTTGTCAACTTTGGCAAAAAAAGAAAAAATAGAAGAGAAAGAAAAGAAAAAAGGAAAAAAACAAACTTTTGAATCAAGTTCTTAAGTTACGGGTTCATGTATACTTTTGATTTAGGACTTCCTTTTAGATTTTAGTTTTGACTTAATGATATGTCGGGAGGAAGGAATCTTTTAATAGTCAAGTGTTTAATACTTGAGCTAATAGTTGTGTCTTTTTCTAAAACATAATCAGGTTGAAAGCCTAAGACAGAGATGTGAACGACAAGAAATGGAGCTTCTAAAATCAATTAAAAAAGCACAAGAAGTTATGGCACTCATGACAGAGGAATCTGTTAAATCTAAAACTGCTAAAGAAGTTATAAAATCACTAATTGCTCATGACAGATTAGACAAGACTGAGATCAAACTTTCTCAATCTATAGTACCATCTAATGTTGATTTGATAAAGCAATTAGACAACAAAGCTGCTAAACAAGGAAAGAAATCTAAGACATTTTCTCAAGTTAGATCCTCGTAGATAACTTTATTGCAACTGAAAGATGTTATTTTGTCAACTTTGGCAAAAAAGAAAAAATAGGAGAAAGAAAAGAAAAAAGAAAAAAAGGAAAAAAATGTACTTTTGTATCAAGAAGTGCTTAAGTTGCGGGCTCAGGTATACTTGTGATTTAGGACTTCCCTTTAAATTTTAGTTTTAATATAGTGATATACTTGGAAGAATGAGTCTTTTAGTATAAGTATTTAATACTTAAGCTAATAACTATATGCCTTTTCTAATACATGACCAGGTTGAAAGCCTAAGACCGAGATGTGAACTGCAAGAAGTGGAGCTTCTTAAAATCAACTAAGAAAGCACAAGAAGCTAGGGCACTGGTGACAGAGGAATCTACTAAATCTAAAGTCTGCTTAAGAAGTTATAAAATCACTAACTGCTCAGGACAAATTAAACAAGACGAAGATTACACTTTCTAAGTCTCTAGCACCATCTAATGTTGATTTGATAAAACACTTAGACACCAAAGCCGCTAAACAAGGAAAGAAATCTGAGACATTTTCTCTATTTAAATCCTGGCAGACAACTTTATTGCAAATAAAAGATGTTATTTTCTCAACTATATCAAAAGAAAAAAGAAAAAAATAAACTTTTGTATCAAGAAGTGATTAAGTTGTAGGCTCAAGTATACTTATGACTTAGGACTTCTTTTTAGATTTAAGTTTTAATTTAATGATATGCCTGGAGGAAGTAGTTTTTTAGTAATCAAGTGTTTAATACTAATAGTTCTATGCTTTTTTTCTAAAATATGATCAGGTTGAATGCCTAAGACAAAGATGTGAATTACAAGAAGTGAAGCTTATGAAATCAACTAAGAAAGCACAAGAAGCTATGGCACTGGTGACAGAGGAATCTGCTAAATCTAAAGCCTACTAAAAAAGATATAAAATCACTAACTACTCATGACAGATTAGACAAGACTGAGATCAGACTTTCTAAATCTCTAGTACCATCTAACGTTGATTTGATAAAACAATTAGACAACAAAGCCGCTAAAAAAGGAAAAAAATATGAGACATTTTCTCTAGTTAGATCCTGGCAAACAATTTTATTGCAGTTGAAAGATGTTATTTTGTCAACTATGGCAAAAAAAGAGAAAGAAAAGAAAAAAGGAAAAAGGAAAAAAATAAATTTTTGTATTAAGAGTGCTTAAGTTGCGGGCTCAGGTATACTTGTGATTTAAGACTTCCTTTTAGATTTTAGTTTTAATTTAATGATATACTTGAAAAAAGGAGCCTTTTAGTAGTCAAGTGTTTAATACTTAAGCTAATAACTCTATGCCTTTTTATCAAACATGATCAGGTTGAAAGCCTAAGATAGGGATGTGAACTGCAAGAAGTGGAGCTTCTGAAATCATCTAAGAAAGCACAAGAAGCTAGGGCACTGGAGACAGAGGAATCTACAAAATCTAAATCCTGCTTAAGAAGTTATAAAATCACTAACTGCTCAGGATAGATTAGACAAGACTGAGATCACACTTTCTAAGTCTCTAGCACCATCTAATGTTGATTTGATAAAGCAATTAGACAACAAAGCTGCTAAACAAGGAAAGAAATCTAAGACATTTTCTATAGTTAGATCCTGGCAGACAACTTTATTGTAGCTAAAAGATGTTATTTTGTCAACTATGGCAAAAAAAAGAGGAAAAGAAAAAAGAAAAAAATGAAAAAAAATAAACTTTTGTATCAAGAATTCTTTAAGTTGCAGGATCAAGTATACTTGTGATTTAGGACTTCCTTTTATATTTTAGTTTTAATTTAAAGAAAAGCATGAAAGAAGTAGTTTTTTTAGTAGTCAAGTGTTTAACACAAATAGCTTTATGTTTTTTTCTAAAACATGATGAGCTTGAATGCCGAAGACAGAGATGTGAACTACAAGAAGTGGAGCTTCTGAAATCAACTAAGAAAGCACAAGTAGCCATGGCATTGGTGACAGAGGAATCTGCTAAATCTAAACCCTGCTAAAGATGTTATAAAATCACTAACTGCTCATGACAGATTAGATCAGACTTTCTAAATCTACAGTACCATCTAATGTAAATTTGATAAAGCAATTAGACAATAAAGTCGCTAAATAAGGAAAAAAATCTAAGACATTTTCTCTAGATAGATCCTCGCAGACAACTTTATTAAAACTGAAAGATGTTATTTTGTCAACTATGGCAAAAAAAGGGAAAAACTTTTGAATCAATAAGTGCTTAAGTTGCGATCTCAGGTATACTTGTGATTTTGGACTTCCTTTTAGATTTTAATTTTAATTTAAGGATATGCCTGGAATGAGTGTTTTAGTAGTCAAGTGTTTAATAATAATAGCTCTATTCCTTTTTCTAAAACATGATCAGGTTGAATGCCTAAGACAGAGATGTGAACTACAAGAAGTGGAGCTTATGAAATCCACTAAGAAAGCACAAGAAGCTATGGCATAGTGATCGAGAAATCTGCTAAATCTAAAGCCTGCTAAAAAAGTTATAAAATCACTAACTGCTTAGGACAGATTGGACAAGAATGAGATCAGACTTTCTACGCCTGAAATACCATCTAGTGTTGATTTGTTAAAGCAATTAGACAACAAAGTCGCAAAACAAAGAAAGAAATTTGAAACATTTTCTCTAGTTAGATGCTCGTAGACACCTTTATTGTAGCTAAAAGATGTTATTTTGTAAACTATGGGAAAAAAGAGAAAGAAAAACGAAAAACGAAAAAAAAAATGAACTTTTGAATCAAGAAGTGCTTAAGTTGCGGTCTCAACTATACTTGTGATTTTGGACTTCCTTTTAGATTTTAGTTTTAATTTAATGATATGCTTAGAAGAATGAGTCTTTTAGTAGTCAACTGTTTAATAATTAAGCTAATAACTCTATGCTTTTTTGAAAACATGATCAAGTTGAAAGCCTAAGACAAAGATGTGGCCTACAAGAAGTTGACCTTTTGAAATTAACTAAGAAAGCATAAGAAGTTATGGCACTGGTGAAAGAGGAATCTACTAAATCTAAAGCCTGCTAAAGAAGTTATAAAATCACTAACTCCTCACGACAGATTAGACAAGACTGAGATCAAACTTTCTAAGTCTATAGTACCATCTTATGTTGATTTGATAAAGCAATTAGACAACAAAGCCGTTAAACAAGGAAAGAAATCTGAGACATTTTCTCTAGTTAGATCCTGGCAGACACTTTTATTGCAACAAAAAGATGTTAGTTTGTCAACTATGACAAAAGGAAAAAAAGAAGAGAAAAAAAGGAAAAAAAATGAACTTTTGAATCAAGAAGTACTAAGTTGTAGGGTCAGGTATACTTGTGATTTAGGACTTCCTTTTAGGTTTTAGTTTTTAATTTAATGATAAGCTTGGAAGAAGGCATCATTTAGTAGTCAAGTGTTTAATACTAATAGCTATGTTCCTTTTTCTAAAACATGATCAAGTGGAATGCCTAAGACATAGATGTGAACTGCAAGAAGTTGAGCTTCTGAGATCAACTAAGAAAGCACAAGAAGCTATGGCACTGATAACAGAGGAATCTGCTAAATCTAAAACCTACTAAAAAATTTATAAAATCACTAACTACTCAGTAAAGATTAGACAAGACTGAGATCAGACTTTCTAAGTCTGTAGTACCATCTAATGTTGATTTGATAAAGCAATTAGACCACAAAGCTGCTAAACAAGGAAAGAAATCTGAGACATTTTCTATAGTTAGATCCTCGTAGAAAACTTTATTGCAGTTGAAAAATGTTATTTTGTCAACTTTGGCAAAAAAAACGAAAAAAAGAAAAAAAAAATGACCATTTGAATTAAGAAGTGCTTAAGTTGTGGTCTCAGGTATACTTGTGATTTAGTACTTCCTTTTAGATTTTAGTTTTAATTTAATGATAGGCTTGGTGAAAGGAGTATTTTAGTAGTCAAGTGTTTAATACTTAAACTAATAGCTTTGTGCCTTTTTCGAAAACATGATCAGGTTAAAAGCCTAAGGCAGAGATGTGAACTGCAAGAAGTGGAGCTACTATTAAGGACAGATTAGACAAGACTGAGATCATACTTTCTAAGTCTGCAGTACCATCTAATGTTTATTTGATAAAGCATTTAGATAGCAAAGTTGCTAAACAAGGAAAGAAATATGAGACAATTTCTCTAGTTAGATCCTCGCAGACAACTTTATTGTAGCTAAAACATGTTATTTTGTCAACTATGAAAAATGAAAAAAAAAGGAAAAAAATGAAATTTTAAAATGAAAAAGTGCTTAAGTTGGAGGCTCAGGTATATTTGTGATTTAGGACTTCCTTTTAGATTTTAGTTTTAATTTAATGATAGGCCTGGTGGAAGGAGTCTTTTAGTAGTCAAGTGTTTAATACTTAAGCTAATAGCTTTGTGTTTTTTTCTAAAACATGATCAGGTTGAAAGCCTAAGGCAGAGATGTGAACTGCAAGAAGTGGAGCTACTATTGAGGACAGATTAGACAAGACTAAGATCGTACTTTCTAAGTCTGAAGTACCATCTAATGTTTATTTGATAAAGCATTTAGATAGCAAAGTTGCTAAACAAGGAAAGAAATATGAGACAATTTCTCTAGTTAGATCCTCGCAGACAACTTTATTGTAGCTAAAAGATGTTATTTTGTCAACTATGAAAAATGAAAAAAAAATGAAATTTTGAAATGAAGAATGCTTAAGTTGGAGGCTCAGGTATACTTGTGATTTAGGACTTCTTTTTAGATTTTAGTTTTAATTTAATGATAGGCCTGGTAGAAGGAGTCTTTTAGTAGTCAAGTGTTTAATACTTAAGCTAATAGCTTTGTGTTTTTTTCTAAAACATGATCAGGTTGAAAGCCTAAGGCAAAGATGTGAACTACAAGAAGTGGAGCTACTGAAATCAACTAAAAAAGCACAAGAAGTTGTGGCACTGGTAATAGAGGAATCTACTAAATCTAAAGCTGCTAAAGATGTTATAAAATGACTAACTCTTCATGATAGATTAGACAAGACTGAGATCAAACTTTCTAAGTTTGCAATACCATCTAATGTTGATTTGATAAAACAATTAGACAGTAAAGCCGCTAAACAAGGAAAGAAATCTGAGATATTTTCTCTAGTTAGATCCTGGTAGACACCTTTATTGCAGTTGAAAGATGTTATTTTGTCAACTATGGCAAAAGAAAAAAAAGGAAAAAAAAAATGAACTTTTGAATCAAGAAGTGCTTAGGTTGCGATCTCAGGTATATTTGTGATTTAGGACTTCCTTTTAGATTTTAGTTTTAATTTAATGATAGGCTTGATGGAAGGAGTCTTTTAGTAGTCAAGTGTGTGCATATAAAAGTAAACAAAAACTACGAAGTTGAGTAGAAATATACCTGAAAAGTTCGAAGCTGTTGCGCTTCCTCATCTTCCACCTATTTTTCATATTCCCTCCTTGACTAAAGTGAAGGGCGAAAGAAATTAAGGAGTATACTAGGTATGAAAGTAAATAAAATTAAGATCGAATAGCAACTATGAGTTTTTTTTTTCTTTAATAAGAAAAAACTATGAGATAATTCTGAGTCAAAACAATATAGGTTTGTGGTGCAAGCAAGATTTGGATGAATAATTTTAAGCTGAAATATAAATACAATTCCAGATTAAAAAATGAAACCTCATAAAACAGATTTAAAAGCCAGAAGGCAATTAAGTAGGAGCTCTAGAGAGAATCCAAATGTGAATGGCATAAAAGAAAGCTCATGTTTATGCCTAACAGACACATTGATAAACAAGGATTTAAAGTTGAAAGCATATACCAACAAATACATTGGTAAAAAACAAGGATTTAAATCTGAAAGCATGTACCCAACAGGCAAATTGGTAAACAATAATTTAAAGCGGAAAACTTACAAGCTCTAAATTATCAAGGAACTCAGTCTCGTCGTCATCCAAAGCTTTGGGAGGTCCTGCAGCATAAAAGTACTGATTAGCAAACAAGCTGATGCTCCAACAAATATACCAGTATATTCTCCAATGATAAACTAAACCAGAAAAAAGAGAACTACAAGCATTTGGAAAACAAAGAGACAAATCATAAAATGGACTAACGATGCTTGAATCTTTCGTTAAATTCTGCATCCTTCTTGTCTTTATTCTCCTTCAAAATCTGCATTTTGCGGGGAATATCAAAGATTCAAAGACTGATTATTCATTGGATTGACTTCATAGATAATGAAAACTAAAAAGCAAGCAGAAGCCAACCTCGTAAAGGGGTCTATCCCGCTGGGCAGTTCCATCTTCGACCCTTTCACCCCTTGTTCTCTTAGATTCATCCAACTGAGTCACAACCAAACTATCATAATCACTTCAAGCAATCTCAAAATCTTCCCTAGGGTATCATTCTAGCGCGCAAAACACTGCACGTAAAAGAGTGGGGAAAAAAGTACCTGTTCCTCGGAAACAAAATTAACAAGCCTAACAGGACGCTCAAAATCTTCAGCCGTTTTTCCCACTTAATGCCTTCGATCAATGTGTTCGCTAACTACTATTTTGTACAACGAGTCCCGTAACCGAAGCGATAAAAGATTGTCTATTGCCTCACTTTCTCCTGTGTCAAAGTTTCCAGCTTCTCGTTTACAAGTGCCCTTGCGATTGAATTTGCTGTCAATTACGCAATAGATTTCCACAATCCACATGAATCTAACGTTTAGCGTACCTTCATATTAGGGTTTTTGTCTTAAAAATGGAACTCTGTGTCAAATATTTTTACTGGGTGCCGAATTGCACACTTTAGCTTAAAAAGTTTAATAAATGGTATGCTCTTTTTTTTTTTTTTTTGTCTAATGACGATACGTTAAGTCTTTAAAACTCAAGTTAATTACGTCGTATAAGATAATTTTTGCCAAAACTTATTTTATTATAATTATTTTTGTAACGTATAAATAGAATAAAAATATATCTAATAATTTACATTTTAAAAGAATTATGTCTAAAATTAAATATATTTTTATCATTATATATACATTATGTGCATAATTATAATAAAATAAACGTTTTAATTTTTTGTAAATTATCTTATATATTGTGAATATAAAACGTAATTACATATTAAAAATTATTAAAATATGTAAATATTTTAGAGTTTTAAATATATCAAAATCTTTCTCGATTTTAATTGAATACACTTTTTTAATTAATATTCTATAAATTTATTAAGTTTAGAAGGTAAGATACCAAAAGTTCTAATAACTTAAAATGTCTCGTGTTTCAAATCTAATAAACATGTATTATAATACACAAGTTCACTAAATTAAAAAAATGAATAGTAAAGATCCATTAGTTTTAAAAAAATAAGATAAAGATTTTCACATATTTTTAATTTAATATTTTTTTAAATCTAATAGACTTTTAATATATTATATAAAATCTAGTGGACTTTTTCTAACCTAATGTAATTCTATGATATTTTTTTCTATTATTTTATTCTATAATTAAATGATCTTACTAATATCAATAATAATATATCTAAAATTAATAATGAGATATACTTCAATTATCTATATATTTTATAATCTAATCTAATCTAATTTAAATATTTATGTTTTAAACATATCATATATTTTAAGATTGTATAAATTTTTAATTAATTATAATAAACTAATTGGTTATAGATAGACTTTACAGTTTAATATACTATTGTATTTAAATAAAGTTGATATTATTGAATAATAATAATTATTATTAATAATGAAGATATGAGTTTGCATTTTCATAAATATATAACTATCTTAACTTCAATAATGACATGTTGAAAATTAAGTGATAATATATACTCTATTTATAAATGTGTTTGTTGATGCACCATAGTTTAAATATTAATATATTAAACATATTATGCATTTTCATATTCTTTAAATTTTAAATTAAGTAAAAAATTAATCAATTATTGTTCCTCGTGCAATTCTAATTAAAAAAATTATTTATTTATATTAATTGATAAATAAAAATCTTAATATTTTAATAAATCATAAAAAATATAAGTTAAACATAATATTTGACAGTGGTATCAACCAAGCGATTAATATTTGACAATAGGAAGTAATCTTTTGGCATCACATTATTAAGATCCATAAAAACAATGCACATTCTATACTCCCCATCTTTTTTATTTACCAATACCACGTTCAGTAGCTAGGTGGGGTAACATACTTCATGAATTCAGTCTATACTTTTTAAAGAGATGACCTTCTTCTTAATGATATCACTTTTATCTTAAGCGAACCTCTATTTGTGTTGCTGAATTAGTTTTTTGGTGTGATCGACACATAATTCATGTGAAATTATTTCAAGATCGATGCTAGACATATCTTAGGTTCCATGCAAAAGGATTAGGGTTGTCCCTTAAGAATTGAATGAGTGAAGCTCTTAACTTTTCGGCTAGCTTTGAACTAATCTTTATAGATTTGTCCACTCCTGGGTATCCTATATAAATTATTTCATAATCATCTGGGTTTATTGCCATGGTCTGTCTTCCCACTAGGAGTGTCATCCCCATATTCGAACAATTTTCGTTCATTGATTTCTACTTCAGTATTGGGGGTAATGTACTTTTCATAGTGGCATTATAATAAATCGTCCCCTTATCTTGCTTTCCCTTTATCTCTCTGATCCCCTTAACAGTAGGATACTTAATGAGCTGATGATATATGGAGGGGCCTACTTTCATCTTGTGGATCCAAAGTCGACCTAAAATTGCGCTATAGGATGTGGGGGTATTCAACACCACGAAATTTGTAAGAATGATGACTCTTTCCACAAAAACTGATAAACGTATGGTCCCTACTGATATGGTCACACTGCTATTGAAACCCACAAATGGCATCTACTGTTGTATGATCTTTTTAGGATTTATCCCCATATCCATTAAGGTAGATAAATATAATAAATCTGAGGAGCTGTCATTATCTATAAGAATTATGTGCACCTCACAATGTACGATTTTGATAATGATGACCAAAGGATTGTCATGAAGTGGAAGGACCTCCCATCCTTAGAAGATGATAGGATAGATCAACCCCTAATGCTTCAGATTATATACCAATTGGTTTATATCTCTAGCTTCCCTGGCATACCTCTACCTAGAATTATTGGAATAATCCAACATGATTGGCCCACCGTGTATGGTGTGGATTATACAAGCATCCCCTTGAGGAGGCTGATTGGGTATGTTTGCACCTATAGGAGCCATATTTGGGGGTTGATGAGGCTAATCGAGGTTGTTACTTCCTTGGTTTTCTTCCCATGGACCCCCAGTTTTGTCAACTATATCCCCCAAATATCCTTCCTAGAGTAAATATTCAATCTCATATTTAAGGTGTCTATAATCTATGGTCCAATGACCTGCGTCCTTATAGAACACTTAATACTTATGTCCTCTCTTTTAACTGGGATAGTCTTGGTTAAGGCTCTATTTACCACCCTTTTGTTGGACTTCATCACCCTCTCCACATTGACAAACGTTTGGGTCTCTTTATAGATCATATTTGAGATTAGAGGGTGGTCTTAGTTAACTCAATGAACAAGTCAATATCCCGCTTGATACCTTTGTGGAAAGCTTCAATGGCTATGTAATCAAGACATTGTGAAATCTCCATCTTTTCCATCTTGAACCTCCTCATATAGGCTTCAATGGTCTCCTCGTCCTCTTGTATAACTGAGAAAAAATGGTGTGACTCATTCCTTATTGGCTTATTTCATGCATAATTGCTAACAAATGCCTTTACCAATGCATCAAAGCTTTTTATACTTTTGGGTGGTATCTCAATGAACCATTATTGTGCCATTTCTTAGAAGATGGCTGCGAACAATTTACAGTACATGGCTTCTCTTTTGTCCTTAGGGAGGTTCACAATAGCCATTGCCATCTTGAAGTGAAGAACATGAGCCACAAGGTCTTTTGTCCCCTTATAGGGGGGAATTTGAAGGTAGTAAATTTTAGTGGCAGTGTCGTTAACTCAAGAGCATTCGAGAAAGGTGACGTAGACAACTGATTACACATAGTTTTGATGTCGCCACAAGGTCTTAACTTCTCATGTCCTTTAAACCGATCATCCATTTTGGCTCACATTTTCTCCTTCATGTCTTTAAATTTTTGCTCAAAGGTACTACTTGGACAACCTGGTGACGTCAGAAATTGTGTGGCAACAGTACTCCTCCCTAAACCTAAATATGTTTGAAGCAAGTTTTGGAATGAAATTGAGGGTTGTAATTGTAGATTGATGTTGTTCTTTAACTCCATCAAGTCGTTACGGGTAAGAAGTACGTGATGCATGTCCCATCCTAGGCTGGTGACTGTCCAATACAGGTGGATTAGAAGTATGGAATGAACTCTTAGCCTCCAAATATTCCTCCTACACCAACCTAGATCTAAGTTTATTATTTTCTCTTTGAGATTTAGTACAACTTGTTGCAGCTCAATTATCTATCTTTGAAGACTCTTCAACATGGCATTATTTTCAAGAGATGTACTTTCGGAGCTATAGCTTACTGAACTTGTGGACCGTGGAGTTGTCCTCATTAGTTTGGTTGTGTTGTGGCAGGATGAGGATTGCCCATCTTCACTAACTAAGGGCCTAGTGAGACCTTGTTCATGGTCATCATGTGATGTCATGAGTGGCGAGAAGCGATGCATCTGGTCGTTAAGATCAAATTCTAAGGTTGGGTGAGTGAGGCTATTAGTTTACTCGGTATGTGATGATGGACTTGTCATTTTGAGTGAAGTGAATGTCTCTAAGACACGAGCTGCTTCTCCAAAGTAGAAAATACAAAGTCTCAAATGCTAATAAAAACTAGAAATATTTAAAACTTCACGATGGATGCCAATTGTTTGGAGAGATTTTAGTATGTTAGAGTTTTATTGATTCTAGAGAGAAATATAGAATGTTGATAATGATAAGAGTTAAGGAGATATTTATAGCATTTATTATACAAATATTGAGGTTACATTGATATACGCTCGATGTAAGCTAGTATTTACAAAAATTAACTCTATATGGAATTAGGTTGTCGTCTTCAAGTTGCTTTATACGAGCTTCTTGAGGTCTTATACGAAACGGGTTGATCTAGGTCGTTTACATATGAACTTCTTAAATGACAATGTTACCATTATCATACTAGCAAGGTATTTTAGGTCGTTAGGATCGCATATCTGCTACTTGAATAATACCAAACAATTTTTATTATAAGTTATTGTATTATAAAAATGATAATATATATATATATATATATATATATATATATTTAATAATACAAATTTATTATCAAATTGTTTTTTATCATTACTATTTATATATAATATTTTTGAAAAAACTACGATACAAATATTTCTAAACTTATAATAATAAAAATAACATTTCTTAATATTAATTCATACAAATCTTAATGTAAGATAAGTGTGTTATTTTTATTGTTATAAATTTTAAGAATATTATTTTTGATAATTTTTTAATATTTTTTAGTTTAATAATATGATTTTTTTATAAATTTGAAAATTATTTTAAAAAAATAGTTTTCATATATGCATATACTTAAAATTATAAGCATAGTGAAAATAATGAATAAAAACAAGGTAGTAATTAAAAGATATGTTTTAATCAAAAGAAAATATCAATTTATGAATAATATTTTTTTAAAAAAAATAATAAGAGTTTGATAATAATGTAAGTTAAGATTAAATTTATGATTATTTTAATCTTTTAAAATATATATATATATATATATATAAATTTTAATTATTAAATATGATTTATTTTATTATTAAATATAAATACTCAATTTTTTATTCTACCTTACACCCTAATAAATTTTTTTTCCTACACTAATAAATGACTTAATATACCAAAATAAAATCGTTAAAGATATGGAAATAAAAAGGAAGACCCGTCATTGATGGAAAACAAACACACTTGAGAAACACATCCAAAGTCCCAATCCTTTCGATAATTTTGATTCCGCTCACCCTAATTTATTTCTTTCCTTCATCGACGCCGATCAAAACTCTTCCCAGCTAAGCTTCATTTCTGTCACTCTCTAAGACAATAGTCTCCACAGTCCACTCTCCTACTGTATTGATTTGCCATTTCCCATCAATCTTTTCCTCTTCTGTAATATGTAAGATACCTCTGTTAGCTTGTGATTCTCAAATTTGGGTTAGTAGATAATCGTTCAAATGATTTCTTCGTTGTGCTTTGAAGATAGTTTTCGTGATTCTAGCAAATCAAAGAAAATCTCTCTCATTTTTGTTTAGTTTGTGGTTACATTTGGATCATTAAATTGTAGTTTCAGATATTCTGTTTGATTGCCTTTTAGCATTAGGTAATATATGTAACTGGGATCTGTTGCATCATGAAGGTTTTGATTTAATAGTTTCAGTTTTATTCTTTATGCTTAGAATACCCGTTCTTGTATGATACTGTGCTATTAGTTAGTTTAGTTATCTGATATGATGCTTTGTAAGCATCTGATCCATTCTAAAGTGTTATCATGAACTCCTCGATACATTTCAGTTTTTTTTTCTTTTCTGGATTTGTTGAATGATTAATAATTCGTGAATTTCTGAGAACTTGAAGTTTCTCATCTTAATTTCCCTGTTAATTTTCATTTTAAACAAAAATTAATTGTCAAAAACTTGGAATGCCAAGGTTAAAAAAAAGTCATAATAAAATAATAATACACATTCATGAAATAATTTAATTAGAAAATTAATAGTCATAGTTAGTTATTATTGTAGTGTTGTAATTTATCTGAAAACAAGGGATTAATAGTATTTTCTTCATCATAATGAGATTGGTATTTCTATATAGTGTTTTTATTTACTTATATTTACATTGCCTACTATCCTCTAGTGTAGTGGTAAAGGTTTGATTCTTTTGGTAAACACAATCTATACTAAGATTAGAGTAGGTTTTAATTATGCTTATTTTTAATAAAATTCATTAATAATTTTTAATAATACTTAATACTAATTTATCAAAGGCCTGATTTTTAGTTATGGTCTAGGGAATCGCACACTCTTTAGCAACGTCCAATCCTAGGGCATAATAAGATCTTGGAGCTTCAGTATTTACCAACTATTTTTGTTGCTTATATTGTTTCTAATCAATTTATGCAATTGATCATCACTATGTATTGTTGCCAGCATAATCAAGTCCTTTTGTTCATAAGCTCTCTTTAGTACTAGCTTTGTTTATAGATTGTTATTTTTCATACTAATCGATCCTTATTTATGGTCTTTGAGGTTTCTTCAGTAATAAAATTTTGGATTCAATGGCCAGTATAGCACCGCATTTTGCTCGGTACTC
The DNA here is from genome assembly GCA_030763125.1 of Hippophae gyantsensis. Classification (NCBI taxonomy): domain Eukaryota; kingdom Viridiplantae; phylum Streptophyta; class Magnoliopsida; order Rosales; family Elaeagnaceae; genus Hippophae; species Hippophae gyantsensis. The sequence continues at coordinate 55,444,618 of CM061028.1, forward strand.
TGGTCCTACCAATCCCTCATTACCAGAAACACAAAGTTCTCAACCTAAGAAAAGTCATATACCTCCACCACTAGTTCCACCCGTTGATTCGAGGTTTCATACACCAAAGTTTCAGCAAGATCAGGTTCCTTCACCTTCTACCAAAATGTCAAATGTATTATCACCTACCAATGGTATGAAAACTGGAAGCCCTGCCCCTCATTTGAGCACTCCCCCAAGACCTCTTGTCTTTACTCCGCCCGTCAGGCTCACTGCTATACCTTTTCGTGCCTCACCAGTAACTCCCCAGTCGATTCCTTTTTCATCTAGTTCATCTTTGCCGACATCCTCCCCTCCTCATTTTTCAAATGGATCATCTAAGTTGCATTACCAAGCTACCAATGTTATAGAGGATACACTGCACACTGGAGAAGCACCATATGTATTGTTCTATGCCAATAAGATATTTTCCTTTTTCTCCTGCATTCAAACATCAATTCCTGTAGTCAATTGTGTATTTTGGAAGATGGTAAAACATACACTTCTCCTATATTTCACAATTCTTATAACCAGTATAAACACACTCACATATACATTTGCATACTATGTTTTACACACAAAGTGATCTATGTTGCTTGGTTTCACATATACATTGTTTTCGTGCTCTTTTTTTTAATGATTATGTTTGAAATCGTATGTATTTTTTCCCTGAAATTTGGTCATTATTTTGAAGTCTTCTCCCATTGATTTATTATGTAGGTATTAAAACAGAAGAAGCTAGCAAACATACCTAGTTTGGTTTTTGGAGCATTGATATCTTCTGGTAGGGAAATCTCACTTGGACCTTAAATTATACAATGTGATCCACACCGCTGCACTGGTTGCGGAGCTTATGCAAATGTCTATTGCAAAATCTTACTTGGCTCAGGCTAGTGGAAATGTGCAATTTGTGGGAAACTGAACCAAAGTAAGGGAGAATATGTAGCTCCCAGTAGGGATGATCTACGTAATTTTCCAGAGTTGTCATCTACTATGGTTGACTATGTCCAAACTGGGAACAGAAGACCTCCCTTTATTCTAGTTTCTGATTCAAGAATGTCTGCACCCATTGTTCTTGTCATAGATGAGTGTTTAGATGAGCCTCACCTCCGGCATTTACAGGGTTCGTTGCATGCCTTTGTTGACTCACTTTCCCCAATAACAAGAATTGGGATCATCTTGTATGGTCGGACAATATCAGTTTATGATTACTCAGAGGAATTAACTACATCTACTGATGTGCTACCTGGTGATAACTCTCCAACTCAGGAATCATTGAAGGGAATGATTTATGGAACTAGCTTATACTTTTCGCCAATGCATGCTTTATTGCTAGTAGCACATGTTGTATTCTCATCACTGAGGCCATACAAATTGAACATTCCAAAAGCTTCAAGAGATCAGTGCCTAGGTACAGCAGTTAAGGTCACTCTTGCTATAATTAAAGGGCCATCAGAAGCAATGTCTCAAGGGGTAATCAAAAGGTTTGGAGGGCAATAACAGGATTATTATTTGTGTTGGTGGGCCTAATACTTTTGGCCTGGATCTGTTCCTCATTCCTTCAGTCATCCCAATTATCCTTACTTGGAAAAAACATCAATTAAATGGATGGAGAATCTGGGTCGAGAAGTTCATGGACATAATACAGTTGTTGACATTCCATGTGCAGGGACTTGCCTTGTAAGAGTTCCTGTTCTCCAGCCTCTTGCAAAAGCTTCTGGAGGTGTTTTAGTTCTTAATGACGAATTTGGAGAGGCCTTTGGTGTAAACTTGCAAAGAGCATCTACCAGGGCTGCAGGTTCTCATGGTTTGTTAGAAATACTCTGTTCTGATGATATTCTTATAACACAAGTCGTGGGTCCTAGTGAAGAGGCCCATGTTGACACCCATGAAACATTCAAAAATGATATTTCTCTTTATATAAAAATTCCTAGTGTTGTGTATCGATTCACACAATCTGAGTTGGCCTCGCAAAGGACCTGATTTTTGTACCCAAATTACATCATTTACATAAGTTATCGAGGTTTTTAAGTTTTTGTTGCAAATTTCTGTATTATTTATTGTCGATTTAATTCAATAAAGCTGTAAAGGAGATATTTGTGCCAACAAATGGTTCTTTATTTAAGTCGTCAATAAATCTCTATTCTTCCAAAAAATAATAAGAGAAGAGAAAAAGAAAGGGGCTACTGTTCACATTTTCAAAAACAACAAAACATTTGATGAATTAGACTTTCAACTTTAAACGACCATAACTTTTGACTGGGGTATCGTAACGATTATTATTATATATCAAATTGAAGCTCATATCGATTCACACAATCTGTGCTAGCCTCACAAAGGAACCTAATTTTTGTAACCAAATTCCATCATTTACATCACTTACTGAGGGTTTTAAATTTTTAGAGCAAATTTTCGTTTTACTTACTTTCGATTTTATTCAATAGAGTTGTAAACCAGATATTTGTGCCAACCAAGGGTTCTTTATTTATGTGGTCAATAAATCTCTAATCTTCTAAAAAATAATAAGACAAGAGAAAAGGAAAGGGGCTACTGTTCACATTTTAAAAAATAACAAAACATTGAATGAATCGGACATTCACCTTTAAACGACCATAACTTTTGACAAGGGTATTGTAACGACTATTATAGTATATCAAATCGAAGCTCATATCGATTCACCCAAGGAGTGTTGGCCTTGACAAGGAACCTGATTTCTGTACCAAAATTCCTTCGTTTACATCAGTTACCGAGGGTTTTAGGTTTTTGTCGCAAATTTCTATTTTACTTACTTTCAATTTTATTCAATAGAGCTGTAAAAGAGATATTTGTGCTGACCAAGGATTCTTTATTTATTCCTTTGAGTTCATGGGTTCCAAAATTGTTCGCATAGGGATCCATATCATTTGGTATCCAAGCCTTGTATAACCAAAAAGGATATCTATCTTCATATATTTATTTTTTGAATTTATATTTAATAAAATTTGCCATTTTATTGTTTTTTGCATTCTTAAGTTCCAAATAACAAAAAAAGATAGAAAATATTTCCTAAAAGTCTTCGGTTTTCTTAAGATTTTGTTATCATTATTTTTGTCTTGGCATTTTATTTCGTACTTTTCTTTTAATTAATTGTATCTTTTTCTTGTTTTTTTTCGTGTTCAACCTATCTTTGTTCTTGAGTAAAAAACAAAAGAACTTCTATATTTTGCAATTTAAAAAAAAGAAGTTATTAATTAGGGTTGCAACTTTAAACTATTATAACTTTTAAGTCGTAAATCGAAACAAATATTATAATATATCAAATCTAAACCTATTTCGATTCTTAAAAACACAAAAGAAATAATAGTTCAGTTTTCCTCGTTTTTGAACCCAAATTCTATCCCTTACACTACTTTCTGACATCTTATAATTTGGTCACACCTTATTGCGTTGTTTTATGTCCTTGTTCTTTAGGATTCCAATTCGATCATCTTAACAATGTATTTAGCAATACATTCTTTCTTATTCCTTTGAGTTCATGGGTTCCAAAATTGTTTGCATAAAGGATCCGTATTATTTGGTATCAAAGCCTTGTATGCCCAAAATAGGATATCTATCTTCATATACTATTTTTTAAATATTAGATTTAATAAGATTTGCCATTTTATTCCGTTCTGCATTTTAAAGTCACAAATCACAAAAAAAAAGAAATATTTTCCCACAAGTCTTTTGTTTTCTTTAGATTTTGTTGTCATTATTTTTGAATTTGCATTTCATTTCGTACTTTTCTTTTAACTCACTGTATCATTTTCTTCTTCTTTGTTTTCGGTGTTCAACCTATCTTTGTTCTTGAATAAAAAACAACATAACTTCTACAGTTCATAGTTAAAAAAAAGAAGTTTTTAATTGGTGTTGCAACTTTAAACTATTATAACTTTTAAGTCGTACATTGAAAAGACTATTATAATATATCAAATCTAAACTCATTTTGATTCGTAAAAACATAAATGAAACAATAGTTCAATTCTCCACGTTTTTGAACACAAATTCCATCTCTTACACTACTTTCTGACGTCTTATAATTTGGTCGCACCTTTTTGCGTTATTTTCTATTCTTGTTCTTTAGGGTTCTAATTTGATCATCTTAACGATGTTCTTAGCAATTTAATCATTTTTATTCCTTCGAGGTCATGGCTTCCAAAATTGTTCCCATAAAGGATCCGTATCATTTGGTATTAAAGCCTTGGTTACCCAAAATAGGATATCTATCTTCAAATATCTATTTTTTGAATTTTAGATTTAATAAAATTTTCCATTTTATTGTTTTTTGCATTCTTAAGTTCCAAATTACAAAAAAAGAAAGGAAATATTTCCTATAAGTCTTTTGTTTTCTTAAGATTTTGTTGTCATTATTATTGTCTTGGCATTTTATTTCATACTTTTCTTTTAATTCACTGTATCTTTTTCTTGTTCTTTTTTTTCGTGTTAAACCTAACTTTCTTCTTTAGTAAAAACCAACAGAATTTCTACAGTTCGCAGTTAAAAAAAAAGTTATTAATTGGGGTTGCAACTTTAAACTATTATAACTTTTAAGTCGTACATCAAAATGACTATTATAATATATCAAATCTAAACACATTTTGATTCTTAAAAATAGAAAAGAAACAATAGTTCAGTTCTCCCCAATTTTTGAACCTAAACTCCATCCTTTACACTACTTTTAGACGTCTTATAATTTCCTCGCACCTTATGCGTTGTTTTCTGTTCTTGTTCTTAAGGGTTCCAATTCGATCATCTTAACCATGTTCTTAGCAAGTTAATGTTTCTTATTCCTTTGCATTCATGAGTTCCAAAATTGTTTGCATAAGGATCCTTATCATTTGGTATCAAAGCCTTGTATGCCCAAAATAGGATATCTATCTTCATATATCAATTTTTTGAATTTATATTTAATAAAATTTGTCATTTTATTGTTTTTTGCATTCTTAAGTTCCAAATCACAAAAAAAAAAAAAAATTTCCTATAAGTCTTTTGTTTTCTTTAGATTTTGTTATCATTATTTTTGTCTTGACATTTTATTTTGTACTTTTCTTTTAATTCACTGTATCTTTTTCTTGTTCTTTTTTTCCGTGTTCAACCTAACTTTGTTCTTGAGTAAAAAACAATAGAACTTCTACAATTCATAGTTTAAAAAGAAGAAGTTATTAATTGAGGTTGAAACTTTAAACTATTATAACTTTTAAGTCGTACATCAAAAAATATATTCTAATATATCAAATCAATACCTATTATGATTCTTAAAAACACAAAAGAAACAATAGTTCAATTTTCCTCATTTTTGAACCCAAATTCTATCTCTTACGCTACTTTCTGACGTCTTATAATTTGGTTGCATCTTATTGCGTTGTTTTATGATCTTGTTCTTTAGGGTTCCAATTCGATCATATTAACAATGTTCTTAGCAATTCATTCTTTCTTATTCCTTTTAGTTTATGGGTTCCAAAATTGTTTACATAAAGGATCCGTATTATTTGGTATCAAAGCCTTGTATGCCCAAAATAGGATATCTATTTTCATATATCTATTTTTTGAATTTTAGATTTTATAAGATTTGCCATTTTATTGTTTTCTGCATTTTAAAGTCACAAATCACAAAAAAAGAAAGAAATATTTTCCCACAAGTCTTTTGTTTTCTTTAGATTTTGTTGTCATTATTTTCGAATTTGCATTTCATTTTGTACCTTTCTTTTAATTCACTGTATCATTTTCTTCTTCTTTGTTTTTGGTGTTCAACCTATCTTTGTTCTTGAATAAAAAACAACAGAACGTCTACAGTTCATAGTTAAAAAAAAGAAGTTTTTAATTGGTGTTGCAACTTTAAACTATTATAACTTTTAAGTCGTACATTGAAAAGACTATTATAATATATCAAATCTAAACTCATTTTGATTCGTAAAAACATAAATGAAACAATAGTTCAATTCTCCACGTTTTTGAACACAAATTCCATCTCTTACACTACTTTCTGACGTCTTATAATTTGGTCGCACCTTTTTGCGTTATTTTCTATTCTTGTTCTTTAGGGTTCTAATTTGATCATCTTAATGATGTTCTTAGCAATTCACTCATTCTTATTCCTTCGAGGTCATGGCTTCCAAAATTGTTCCCATAAAGGATCCGTATCATTTGGTATCAAAGCCTTGGTTGCCCAAAATAGGATATCTATCTACATATATCTATATTTTGAATTTTAGATTTAATAAGATTTGCCATTTTATTTCCTTTTCCATTCTTAAGTCATAAATCACAAAAAAAAAATATTTTCCTATAAGTCTTTTGTTTTCTTTAGATTTTGTTGTCATTATTTTCGTATTTGCATTTTATTCATAATTTTCTTTCAATTCACTGTATCATTTTCTTGTTCATTGTTTTCGGTGTTCAACCTATCTTTGTTCTTGAATAAAAAACAACATAATGTCTACAGTTCCCAGTTTAAAAAAGAAAAGATGTTATTAATTGGGGTTGCAACTTTGCACTGTTATAACTTTTAACTCGTGTATCAAAATGACCCTATCATATATCAAATCAAGCTCATTTCGATTCATAAAAACACAAAAGAAGCAATAGTTTAGTTCTCCCCATTTTGAACCCAAATTCCATCGCTTACACTACTTTCCAATGTCTTATAATTTGGTAGCACCTTATTGCGTTGTTTTTTGTTCTTGTTCTTTAGGGTTCCAATTTGATCATCTTAACCATGTTCTTAGCAATTCATTCTTTCTTATTCCTTTGAGTTCATGGCTTCTAAAATTGTTCACATAAAGGATCTGTATCATTTGGTATCAAAGCCTTGTATGCCCAGAATAGGATATCTATCTCATGTATCTATTTTTTGAATTTTAGATTTAATAAAATTTGTCATTTTATTGTTTTTTTTTGCATTCTTATGTTCCAAATCACAAAAAAAGAAAGGAAATATTTCCTACAAGTCTTTTGTCTTCTTTAGATTCTGTTGTCATTATTTTCATCCTGGATTTCATTTCACACTTTTCTTTTAATTCACTGTATCTTTTTCTTGTTCTTTTATTTCAGTGTTCAACCTAACTTTGTTCTTGAGTAAAAAACAATAGAACTTCTGCAGTTCGTAGTTTAAAAAAAGAAGTTATTAATTGGGGTTGCAACTTTAAACTATTATAACTTTTAACTCGTCTATCAAACGATTAATATTATATATCAAATCAAAGCATATTTCGATTCATAAAAACATAAAAGAAACTACAGTTTAGTTCTCCCCATTTTTGAAACCAAATTCTATCCCTTACGCTACTTTCTAACGTCTTATAATTTGGTCGCACCTTATTGCGTTGTTTTTGTTAGATTTTGTTGTCATTATTTTCCAATTTGCATTTAATTTCATACTTTTCTTTTAATTCACTGTATCATTTTCTTGTTCTTTGTTTTCGGTGTTCAACCTCTCTTTGTTCTTGAATAAAAAACAACAGAATTTATGCAGTTTCCAGTTCAAAAAGAAGAAGTTATTAATTGGTGTTGCAACTTTAAACAGTTATAACTTCTAACTCGTGTATCGAAATAACTATTATAATATATCAAATTGAAGCTCATTTTGATTCGTAAAAACATAAACGAAACAATAGTTCAGTTCTTCATGTTTTTGAACACAAATTCCATCGCTTACACTACTTTCCGACGTCTTATAATTTGGTCACACCTTTTTGCTTTGTTTTCTATTCTTGTTCTTTAGGGTTCTAATTTGATCATCTTAACGATGTTCTTAGCAATTCAATCTTTCTTATTTCTTCGAGGTCATGGTTTCCAAAATATTTCCCATAAAGTATCCGTATCATTTGGTATCAAAGCCTTGGTTTCCCAAAATAGGATATCTATTTTTTGAATTTTAGATTTAATAAAATTTTCCATTTTATTGTTTTTTGCATTCTTAAGTTCCAAATCACAAAAAAAGAAAGAAAATATTTCCTACAAGTCTTTTGTTTTCTTTAGATTTTGTTGTCATTATTATTGTCTTGGCATTTTATTTCATACTTTTCTTTTATTTCACTGTATCTTATTCTTGTTCTTTTTTTCCGTGTTCAACCTATCTTTGTTCTTGAGTAAAAAACATTAGAACTTCTACAGTTTGCAGTTAAAAAAAAAGATGTTATTAATTGGGGTTGCAACTTTAAACTGTTATAACTTTTAACTCGTGTATCAAAACGACTATTATTATATATCAAATTAAAGCTCATTTTGATTCTTAAGAACACCAAAGTAGCAATAGTTTAGTTCTCCACATTTTTGAACCCAAATTCGATCCCTTACACTATCTTCCAACGTCTTATAATTTGGTCGCACCTTATTGCGTTGTTTTTTGTTCTTATTCTTTAGGGTTCCAATTCGATCATCTTAACCAAGTTCTTAGCAATTCAATCTTTCTTATTGCTTTGAGTTCATTGGTTCCAAAATTGTTCGCATAAAGGATCCCTATCATTTGGTATCAAAGCCTTGTATACCCAGAAAGGATATCTATCTTCATATATTTTTTTTTGAATTTTATATTTAATAAAATTTGCCATTTTATTATTTTTTGCATTCTTATGTTCCAAATCAAAAAAAAGGAAAGAAAATATTTCCTATAAGTCTTTTTTTTCTTTAGATTTTGTTGTGATTATTTTCGTATTTGCATTTCATTTCGTACTTTTCTTTTAATTCACTTTATCATTTTCTTGTTCTTTGTTTTCGATGTTCAACCTATCTTTGTTCTTGAATAAAAACCAATAGAACTTCTACAGTTCGCAGTTCCAACAAAAAAAGAAGTTATTAATTGGAGTTGCAACTTTAAACTATTATAACTTTTAAGTCGTACATCAAAACGACTATTATAATATATCAAATCTAAACTCATTTCATTTCTTAAAAACCCAAAGGAAACAATAGTTCAGTTCTCCTCATTTTTGAACCCAAATTGCATCCCTTACACATTATTACATTGTTTTTTGTTCTTGTTCTTTAGGGTTCCAATTCGATCATTTAAACGATAATCTTTGCAATTCAATCTTTCTTATTCCTTTGAGTTCATGCGTTCATAAATTGCTTGCATAATAGATTCGTATCATTTGGTATCAAAGCCTTGTATGCCCAAAATAGGATATATGTCTTCATATATCTATTTTTGAATTTTAGATTTAATAAGATTTGCCATTTTATTTCTTTCTACATTCTTAAGTCATAAATCACAAAAAAAAAAAAAAATTTCCCCACAAGTCTTTTGTTTTCGTTAGATTTTGTTATCATTATTTTCCAATTTGCATTTTATTTCGTACTTTTCTTTTAATTCACTGTATCATTTTCTTGTTATTTATTTTCGGTGTTCAACCTATATTTGTTCTTGAATAAAAAACAACAGAATTTCTGCAGTTTCCAGTTTAAAAAAGAAGAAGTTATTAATTGGGGTTGCAACTTTAAACTGTTATAAATGTTAACTCGTATATCATAATGACTATTATAATATATCAAAATGAAGCTCATTTCGATTCGTAAAAACATAAACGAAATAATAGTTCAGTTCTCCACGTTTTTTTACCACAAATTCCATCGCTTACACTACTTTCCGATGTCTTATAATTTGGTCGCACCTTTTTGCGTTGTTTTCTATTTTTGTTCTGTAGGGTTCTAATTTGGTCATCTTGACGATGTTCTTAGCAATTCAATCTTTCTTATTCCTTCAAGGTCATGCTTCCAAAAATTTTCCCATAAAAGATTCGTATCATTTGGTATCAAAGCCTTGGTTGCCCAAAATTGGATATCTGTCTTCATATATCTATTTTTTAATTTTACATTTAATAAGATTCACCATTTTATTTCTTTATGCATTCTTAAGTCATAAATCACAAAAAAAAAATATTTCCCCACAAGTCTTTTATTTTCGATAGATTTTGTTTTCATTATTTTCCAATTTGCATTTCATTTCGTACTTTTCTTTTAATTCACTGTATCATTTTCTTGTTCTTTGTTTTCGGTGTTCAATCTATCTTTGTTCTTGAATAAAAAACAACAGAATTTATGTAGTTTCCAGCTAAAAAAAAAGAAGTTATTAATTGGGGTTGCAACTTTAAACTGTTATAACTTTTAACTCGTGTATCAAAATGACTATTATAATATATCAAATTGAAGCTCATTTCGATTCATAAAAACATAAACGAAACAATAGTTCAGTTCTCCACGTTTTTGAACACAAATTTCATCGCTTACACTACTTTCCGACGTCTTATAATTTGGTCACACCTTTTTGCTTTGTTTTCTATTCTTGTTCATTAGGGTTCTAATTTGATCATCTTAACGATGTTTTTAGCAATTCAATCTTTCTTATTCCTTCTAGGTCATGGATTTCAAAATTGTTCCCATAAAAGATCCGTATCATTTGGTATCAAAGCTTTGGTTGCCTAAAATAGGATATCTATTTTTTGAATTTTAGATTTAATAAAATTTGCCATTTTATTGTTTTTTGCATTCTTAAGTTCCAAATCACAAAAAAAGAAAGGAAATATGTCCCACAAGTCTTTTGTTTTCTTTAGATTTTGTTGTCATTATTATTGTCTTGGCATTTTATTTCGTACTTTTCTTTTATTTCACTATATCTTATTCTTTTTCTTCTTTTCAGTGTTCACCAAACTTCGTTTTTGAGTAAAAAACAATAGAACGTCTACAGTTCACAGTTTTAAAAAAGAAGTTATTAATTAGCATTATAACTTTTAATTCGTACATCCAAACGACTATTATAATATATCAAATCAAAACTCATTTCGATTCTTAAGAACAGAAAAGAAATAATAGTTTAGTTCTCCCCATTTTTGAACCCAAATTCCATCCCTTACACTACTTCCAGATGTCTTATAATTTGGTCCCACCTTATTGCATTGTTTTCTATTCTTGTTCTTAAGGGTTCCAATTCGATCATCTTAACATTGTTCATAGCAATTCAATCTTTCTTATTCCTTTGAGTTCATGGGTTCCAAAATTGTTTGCATAAAGGATCCGTATCATTTGGTATCAAAGCCATGTATGTTCAAAATATTATATCTATCTTCATATATCTATTTTTTGAATTTATATTTAATAAAATCTATCATTTTATTGTTTTTTGCATTCTTATGTTCCAAATAACAAAAAAAGAAAGAAAATATTTCCTACAAATCTTTTTTTTTCTTTAGATTTTGTTGTCATTATTTTCGTATTTGTATTCATTTGATACTTTTCTTTTAATTCACTGTATCATTTTCTTGTTCTTTGTTTTCGGTGTTTAACCTATATTTGTTCTTGAATAAAAAACAACAGAACTTTTGGAGTTCGTGATGAGTGCTTAAAAAGTACTAAAATTACCATGATTTTATGCACATTAATTGATTAAAAATATATATATTTATATGATTTCATCATATATTTATATAAATTTGTCTTTTTCGGAATCACGGGTATTTTTATTATTTTTCAGGTATTTTTGCTTAACAACGCAACTTAAAGACACAAAGAGGAATACTGGAAGCAATAAATCACAAATATATTAATAAATAAATGAGGAAAGGTCAACAAATATGGAAAAATTGGACAAAATGGGTCAAAAATGTCAAAAAGGAAGAAATCGCGCACGCAGCTGCCTAGCCGCGCCGGCCACTGCGCGCGCCAGATCTTCCTTCCACGTGTGCCGCGCGCGCCTGCTCCCATCTGCGCGCGCTTGCGCCCAACTACTACCCATCTGCGCGCGCCTGTGCCCAGCTGTGCCCCATATGCACACAGCCACCTCACGTCTTGCTGACGTCAGTAATCACCACTCCACATTTTCATCATTTTTTCACCCACTTTTTCTCTCCATCCTCACCTATAAATACCCCCTTCTCTTCACTTCTAAACACACCTCAAAACACATCTTCTCTTCTCTTTCTTTCTCTCATTTCTTAGTTTTTTTAGTTTTTCTTAGTTTTTAGCTTTTCTTAGCTAGTTCTTCTTAGTTTTTAAGTTCTTCTCTTTTTGAGAAGAACTAGTTATGTTTTTGTAATTTATTTGCTTTTTGATTCAATAAATGGGAGTTCAAATTCCGCTTGGAGGTTTTCCAACAACGGAAATAGCATCGAAGTTCTGTAAGGATTTTATTTCTTAACAGTTATTTTTTATGCTTTATTCTTACATGTTATATTTAATTTGTCTGTGATTAAATTTAACTGTACTGGCTGTTTGTAAACATGATATAATAATAACGTTATTATGCTTGCGAAATATTAAATAGGTAAAAATATCTAAAATGAATTGATTTTATTTTTATTCAAGATTTTATATTAAGAATGTTAGAGAGAAATATATTATTTTTCATTACAAACTTAAATCTGAAAATTAGATTTTAAGGTTTAGTTATCCGGTCTGATTTAGAGTATTGCTCTTTTATTTCTTGGTAAATCGCCCGGTAGTTAGAGTGAAGTTCTATTTCAAAAGTTTTTATAAGAATTATTATCTGAAAATGTTTTAACAACATGTTTTTAGTAGTGGTTTTAAAACTTGAAGGTTAGTATTCGGATAACTAAATTCTTAGGTTTAATTTGGATACTCTGAATAAAGTTTAAACTATCTAACCCCACCAAAGGTGGCATATAAATGGTTCATTTTCAATCTCTTAGAAAAAGGAATTAATTTAATTAACCAAATTAGTTATCAACCCCACCCATAGGTGTTAATTGATTTGTTTAGTTAACAAAGAATATCTAACCCCACCAAAGGTGGTATTCATATAAAAAAGATAGAATCAATAAATATCAATTCATATCTTTAATAACCTAAATAATATGAGGAAGCATAATTAACTTAATTATTATATCCATAAATACTCCACCATTATAAATGATAAAATTTGCATAAATGTTTATTGAATCTATGTTTATTTTTATGTTATTAGATTAAAAACACAAAAAACCAAAATATCGTGACAAGATGTTTAGGATTTAATTTAGTTTTTAAAAGTTTGAATAATAAATTAAAACCCACATATATTCCTTCCTTAGATCGACCTTGGGAGTATACTTATCATTTTCTATGAAATGATTCGTGCACTTGCGAGAGTTTTATAAATACATAAAACCAAATTATCGGCAAGATCGACGATGTCGGTTCTACCCAATCAAGTTTTTGGTGCTGTTGCCGGGGATAGAATAGCGTTTTTAAATTATTTATCAAAATTTTAAAAACTTTTTGTGTTGTAAATAATTGTGATTTGTTTTAAAATAAAAAAATAAAAAATTTGTTGTTTGTGAAACGTAAAAAAAATCAAATTTCAATTTCATAATAAATAAAAAAATTAAAATTTTAAATTTCATAAAAACAATTATAGCATGAATAATAAAATAATTTTGAATTTTGAAATTTGAAGTAAAAAAAAAAGTAAATAAATTTTAAGTTAAATAAATAAATAAATAAAAATAAATAAAAAATAATAAAATAATAAAATAATAAAATAATAAAAAAAATAATAAAATTATTTTATTTAAAAAATAATTTTTTTTATTTAAAAAATAAAATTTTTTTTCAAAAAAAAAATCAAAAACTATATTTTCAATTTTTTTTCATTTATCTTTTTTTTTTATCTTTTTTCTTTTATCTTTTTATTTTTTTATTTTTTTTATTTTTTTCAATTTTTTTTTATTTTATTTTTATTTTATTTTTGGTTTAATTTTTTTAATTTTTGTTTAAGTTAATTAACTTTGGTTTTTAGAAACTTAATTTACTAACTTAATTAACTTAGATTTTCATTAACTTAATTAACCTACCTTTTTATTAACTTAATTAACTTAAATTTTAACTTAACTTAACTTAATTAACTTAATTTTAATAGCATGAAAAGTAAAGATCTAAGGGAGTTATGTTTAGGAGACTAGTTCCTGGAAGCCTTTGTGCCACTAGTCTTTCTTGGGAACGTTGTCGTGTCTAGGAGGATGATTTTTAAGGAGCCTTTGCCCCACCATTCTTTCCTGGGAGCACTCTTGGTTAATACTGATTATATTATTTTAACTTAGATATTATACAAAAAAAAACAAAATTTTTGAAACTATCTCCAAAATTTTAAAGCTTTAATTACAATTTAAGGAGTTGGTTGTTTTGTTTGATCTAGGTACAATTTTGTTTTGATGCCTTTAATTATTTGATTTGTACCTAGACGTGGATTATCTAAAACTCACAAGCATGTCCCTAAAAAGGCTAATTACAAAAGAAAGATATAGGAAGTAATTCCCTAAAAAGTCATTGCACTTTCTTCATTTGTAAAAGGGATATATCTTGAAATTTTTTCTTAATGAGTTTGATTTATGCATGAAAATAATTTTTATATATGATATCTTTATAATTTATACATTTGATTCCTTCCATGAGATCAACGTCAAAATAACACTTTGAGCCTTTATTCTTTATACATGTGCGAACATATTAGTTCATTTCTATACATAAACTCTTTCGCATATAAATTAGTATGAGTGTTTGAACCCATAGGATTCAGTGTTTTGAGAGTATTGACTTGTGAGGAATAGAGTCGAAGCGAATTCGGATTCATGACACTGAAATTGGGTGAAATTAAATTGATACATTTTTTATATGAAATATGAAAATGATTTTCGACTAATTATTATAATAAATCATGATTGTTTAAAGAGATTAAAATAACTTATGCTTGAGATTTTAATTATGATGTTAAAGGAGATTAAAAAGTATGAAACATTTTTGTGATATGTTGTTTTCTTTTATTCTTAAAAATTAATTTTTGATTTTTTTGTAATTTTAGTTTTTAAGTTGTTGTTTTTATTATTTCTTTTAATTTTTGTATTTAGTTCAATGTTTGTGGGTATCATTACTGAAAACCCTCACGAGACTCAAACTCGTCTATTAGGGCAACCTAGGGGTTTAAAGGCTTGTTGCATAGGCTAAATGCAACCGTGTCAATCCACGGAAGTGATTTAGGATAGTTTAATTTTTAGTTTTTATCGCTTCTCTTCCTAAGGGACTAGCAAGAAGCTGGTTGGGGGTTGTGATGAGTGCTCAAAAAGCACTAAAATTACCATGATTTTTTGCACATTAATTGATTAAAAATATATATATTTATATGATTTCATCATATATTTATATAAATTTGTCTTTTTGGAATCACGGGAATTTGTATTGTTTTTCAGGTATTTTCGCTTAAAAACGTAACTTAAAGACACAAATAGGAATACTGGAAGCAATACATCACAAATATATTCATAAAATAATTGAGGAAAGTCAACAAATATGGAAAAATTTGGACAAAATGGTCAAAAAGGTCAAAAATGAGGCAATCGTGCTGCCCAGATACGCCCAGAAATGCACACGTTGTTCTCCATTCCGCGCACGTCCTTGTGCCCAGTCTGCCCCATCTACGTGCACTGCCGCGCCCACACCAGCATGACATCATCAGTATGACGTCATCATTCACTACTCCGCATTTTCTTCATTTTTTATCATTTTTCACCCACTTTTTCTCCCCATTCTCACCTATAAATACCCTCATTCTCTTCATAACTAAACATACCTCAAAACACATATTCTTTTCTCTTTCTTTCTCTTATTTCTTAGTTTTTAAGTTTTTTCTTAGTTTTTAGTTTTTCTTAGTTTTTCACTTCTTCTCTTTTTGAGAAGAACTAGTTATGTTTTTGTAATTTATTTGCTTTTCGATTCAATTAATGGAAGTGCAAATTCCATTTGGAGGTTTTCCAGCAACAAGAATAGCATCAAAGTACTATAAATATTTTATTTTCTTTACAATTATTTTTTATGATTTATTCTTACATGTTATATTTAATTTTTCTGTGATTAAATTTAACTTTGCTACCTGTTTGTAAGCATGATATAATAATAACGTTATTATGCTTGCGAAATATTTAATAGGTGAAAATCTCTAAAATGAATTGATTTTGTTTTTATTCAAAATTTTATATTAAGAATGTTAGAGAGAAATATATTATTTTTCATTACAAACTTAAATCTGAAAATTAGATTTTAAGGTTTATTTATCCGATCTAATTTAGAGTAGTGCTCTTTTATTTGTTGGTACAATCGCCCGGTAGTTAGAGTGAAACTCTATTTTAAAAGTTTTTATAAGAATTATTATCTAAAAATGTATTGACAACATGTTTTCAGTAGTGGTTTTAAAACTTGAAAGTTAGTACTCGGATAACTAAATTCTTAGGTTTAATTTGGACACCTTGAATAAAGTTTGAACTGTCTAACCCCACCAAATGTGGCATTTAAATTGTTCATTTTCAATCTCTTAGAAAAAGGAATTAATTTAATTAACCAAATTAGTTATCAACCTCACCCATAGGTGTTAATTGATTTGTTTAGTTAACAAAGAATATCTAACCCCACCAAAGGTGGTATTCATATAAAAAAGAGAGAATCAATAAATATCAATTCATATCTTTAATAACCTAAATAATATGAGCAAGCATAATTAACTTAGTTATTATATCCATAAATACTCTACTATTATAAATGATAAAATTTGCGTAAATATTTATTAAAACTGTATCTATGTTTATTTTTATGTCAGTAGATTAAAAACACAAAACCCAAAATATCGTGACAGGATGTTTAGGATTTAATTTCATTTTTAAAAATTTGAATGATAAATTAAAAACCACATACAAACTTCCTTAGATCGACCTTGGGAGTATCCTTATCATTTTCTACGAAATGATTCGTGTACTTGTGAGAGTTTGATAAGTATAAAACCATATTATCGGCAGGATCGGCGATGCCGATTCTGCCCTATCAAGTTTTTGGTGCCGTTGTGGGGGAATGTATGTGGTTTTTGTTGTAAGAGAAGAGCACACGCGTTTTTGGGCACGGCTAGGCATGCTGTGCGAGGTGAGCGGCGCGATTTCCTCCTTTTTGACCTTTTTGACCTTTTTGACCCATTTTGTCCAATTTTTTCATACTTGTTGACTTTTCCTCATTTATTTTATGAATATATTTATGATGTATTGCCTACAGTATTCCTTTTTGAGTCTTTAAGCTAAGTTTTTAAGCAAAAATACCTGAAAAATAATAAAAATACCCGTGATTCCGAAAAGATAAATTTATATAAATATATGATAAAATCATATAAATATATATATTTTTAATCAATTAATGTGCATAAAGTCATGATAATTTTGGTACTTTTT
This sequence comes from Hippophae gyantsensis, assembly GCA_030763125.1. Classification (NCBI taxonomy): domain Eukaryota; kingdom Viridiplantae; phylum Streptophyta; class Magnoliopsida; order Rosales; family Elaeagnaceae; genus Hippophae; species Hippophae gyantsensis. The sequence goes on from CM061028.1 coordinate 55,461,840, forward strand.
GAGCACTCATCAGTCTTCTTTCAGGACTTCCCATGTTGGACATGTGTTTTTCGCAATTCTACACAACAAGAGGTCAGTGTAATAAAATAGAACAAATGTAAATTCACACAATACCTCACATGTTTAGCACTCAGATTGATTTCTCAAACCCTTTCAATTCCTAATCAAAGCAACGAAATCCAGGAATTCCAACATGGGTAGTAAGCACAAGGAAAATCAATAGATCAACATGATTGGAAAACAACAATTTCCCCAAAAGAAGTAAGCACACAATGGGAGATTTATAATCAAAGGATAAAATTCTTGGAATTATGAGTTCAATACTCACTAGAAATTAACAAATGCAATTTGGCCTCTCTCTTTTTTTCGTTGTTTTTTTTGAATAAATTCTGGCAACTCTTTTTTTTTCTGTTTTTTTAACAAATATGCTAATAAATCAAGAGTAAATCAATACAACACCTTCAATATGAGTTTAAGGAATTTTTAAGATACGTAAAATAGCACATAAATTATGTCACAAAAGGGAAATGAAATTTCAGTAGGAACAACCATAAGAATACTAGAAAACAACCAAAAACTGCAGAATATATCAGATATTGCAGAATAAGCAAGAAAAAATGCAGAATATGAAAGAAAATTTCAGAATACTTTCAAAAAACAGCAGGATATGCAAGGTTACTTCTGAAAAACTTCAGAACAATATTTTTAGGGTTTGGAAAATGAATTTTAGCAAGAACATAACACAAGGATTTTTTTTCTTTGTTTTATATGTTTGAGAAACAAAACAAGAACACAAGAACACAAGAACAAGAACAAATATAAAGGATAGGAATTTGAAAATTAGCACCTAAAGCTTTGATACCAAATGGTATGAACCAAAGGGGTTAGGACCTAGCTAATTTTAGAATATATAGCAAAGGGTTTCTCCACAAATCAATGGATATTACTCACTATTTTTCTGAAGGGAAAAGACGCCACAAGGAGGTGCTATTTCCTTGATAAGTCTAGCATAAATGACACCCTAACAAGTATGGATATTATTCACCACAAATGCTTGGATGCTAAAAAACACCACAAAGGTTTCCAATCCCTTGATAAGTTGCTTAAAAAGGAACAAAGAGCATGAATGAGCTCTCAAATGATCTAAAAATTCAAATTTCTTTCAAAATTGTATTTTCCAGAAGCTGAGCTGCTCTTAATAGGATATAAACAAACCCTAAGCTCTACTACATCATAGCCCTTGATATCATCCAAGGGTTGAAAATAAAAATAGCCAAAAAGCACAAAAGGTAGCAGAAAACATGGAGAAATATGGGGCAGCTGACTACAAAGGAATCCTATGAAAATATTACATCTTAACCCTTGATTTCATCTAAGGGCTGAAAAGAAAGCTACCAAAATTAGTCCAAATAGCACAAAAAATGGAGCAAAATTGGAGCAGCTAAGAACAAAAGAATCCCTATAAAATATTACATCTTAACCTTTGTTCCATCTGAGGGTGGAAAATGAAGCTGCCCAAAAAGTCCAAATGGCACAGCAATGTGCCTAGTTTTCTTTTGCCAATTTACCCTAATTTCCATCCTAGGATTGTCCCAATCCTTGCACTCCCAATTTAGCTCCCCTTGGTTATGCATGACCTCTTGATTGAGCCCATTTAAATCCTTTTTTGAGTTGTGTCCTCCTAGACCTTGTGATTGGTCCACTTGAAATTTGTTGAGCTCGATGATTATCATCATAAGGGCTGCTCCGTGAAGTTTCTCATTGAAATAAGCGATAGGTCGCCATTCCAGCATCAAAACAGCTCCTATACCTATTCCTGATGCATCACACTCAACTTCAAAGGTTTTAGTAAAACCAGGTAAAGATAAAACAGGTGCAGAACACAAACTATCCTTTAATGCTTTAAAGGCTATCTCCTGATTCTCGCCCCATTTAAAACCTACATACTTTTTAATGACCTCGGTTAGAAGTGCAATTAGTGTACTAAAATCTTTGACAAACCATCGATAAAAACTAGCCAAGCCATGAAAGCTTCTAACCTTGGTTACAGATTTAGGTGTGGGTCATTCTCGAATAGCCTTAACCTTTTACACATCTACTTCTATCCCCTTAGAACTAACCACAAAACTAAGAAAAACTAACTTGTCTGTGTAAAAAAACACACTTTTTCAGGTTCGTATACAGTTGTTCTTTTCTCAAAATTTCAAGCAAATACCTAAGATGTAAAACATGTTCTTCAAGATTTTTATTGTAAATGAGAATATCTTCCAAAATAGATAACAACAAATTTTCCAATAAATGCACGTAGAATATGATTCAAAAGCCTCATAAAAGTTCTAGGTGCATTTGTTAAACCAAAGGGAATGACTAACCACTCATACAATCCATGTTTAGTTTTAAAAACGATTTTCCATTCATCACCCTCTCTCATCCTAATTTGATGGTATCCACTTCTCAAATCAATTTTTGAAAAAAATGCAAGAACCATGCAACTCATCTAACATGTCATCTAGTCTAGGGATAGGATGTCGATATCTTACCATAATTTTGCTGATGGCTCGACAATCAACACACATCCTACTTGATCCATCCTTCTTGTGAACGAGTAGCATGAGAATAACACATGGACTTAGGCTCACTCTGAATTGACCTTTGTTCAAGTACTCTTCAACCTACCTTTGAATCTTCTTAGTGTCTTCTGGGTTGGTCCTATAGGCAGGTCGATTTGGAAGAAAAGCTCCCAATATGAAGTCAATTTGATGCTCAATCCCCCTAATTGGTGGCACCCCATCCGAAATCTCTTTAGGGAACACATCCTCAAATTCCTACAAAAGAGAAACAGTGGCACTAGGTAAAGATTGGTTAAGATCGTTAATAGAAAAATTAGCCGCCTTGTACAAAATTACAAGAATGGGCTGTTTTAAATACAAAACCCCTTGACCTCACTTGCCTTAGCATAAAAATTCACATTTTTTTCACTCTTATTTTCCACCCTCCTCTCCTTTTTCTTCACTCTTTTTTTTATTTCACTATTTTTTTCTTTTTCATTCTCCTTTTTTTGTTCATTTTCCCTCTTTTATTTTTCCCTACCCATCCTCAGTTGATCTTCAAAGACTTGCTTGGGTGAAAGGGGTACAAGTGTGATGTTTCTACCATTATTTACAAATGAATACTTGTTTCTATATCCATCATGTGTAACCCCCCTATCATATTGCCGAGGCCTACCTAGCAAGATGTGTCCGGCTTGCATTGGTACCACATCACACATCACCTCATCCTTGTACTTTCCAATGGAGAAGCTCACTAATACTTGCTTACTAACCTTCAATTCCCCACTATCATTTAACCATTGCAACTTGTAAGGCTTAGGGTGTTCAAATGTAGGAAACCCTAATTTCTCAACTAAGGTAGTAGTAGCCACATTGGTGCAACTTCCCCCATCTAGGTTAATATTACACACTTTGCCCTAATTTCCATCCTAGGATTGTCCCAATCCTTGCACTCCCAATTTAGGTCCCCTTGGTTATGCATGACCTCTTGAATGAGACCATTTAAGGTAGTTCTAGACACATTGGTGCAACTTCCCCCATCTATGATAACACTACACACTTTGTTCAAGGTCATCCTCCTTGACTTGAGTGCTCAAAGATCGCCTTATTACAAGTGCTTCCCCATCCATAGGTCCTATCTCCTCTTTACTAGCTTCCTCTACAGATGGCATCTCATCTTCTTCACTTTCATTATCGGTTCCCACCTCACCACTAGCTAAGGTGATCATTGCCTTCTTATTTTGACATTGAGAGGCTATATGACCATTACCAAGACCCCGAAAAAACTTTATGTCATGATTATGAATTGGGGTGTCGATTTTACCTTTGTCCTTGCTAGCCCCTATCGCTTTGGCTTTGTAAGGCTCAAATCTTGGTTTGGGTGTAGCTACTTCATATTTTTCCTCATTGGACTTCCAAGGACTAGTAGGGTTTGGTTTTGGAGTAATGGGACTATACTATGATGGTTGGGACCAAAAACTCTGTTTTTTTAATTGCCTTTCCACCTTGATTTCCATGTGGATCATGTCCTCCATATCTACACAATGATGAAGTTCTCTAATGTTGGCAATGTCAAATTTCAAGCCACTAAGAAACCTAGCCATGGTGGCCTCTCTATCTTCCTCGACATTAGCTCTTAACATCGCCACTTCCATTTCCTTGTAGTACTCATCAACACATTTATATCCTTGAGTCAATCTTTGTAGGCGTTGGTGTAACTCTTTATAGTAGTAGCAAGGCACAAATCTCATAATGGCCTTCATGTCTTCTCAATTATCTATGGGCCTTTCACAATTTCTCCTCCTACTAATGACCAATTTATCCCACCAATTCAATGCATAGTTCGAAAACTCAATTACAGCGAGTTTTATATTTTTCTCTGTGGAGTAGTTGTGGCATTCAAAAATGTGATCCACCTTCTTCTCCCATTCCAAATACAACTACCAGTCATTCTTTTCTTGGAATTGTGGTATCTTCATTTTTATACTACTTAGATCTCTATCAACCTCATCTTTGGCTCTAGGTGGGGGTCTCCACATACCTCCTCTACCATTTCTTCTTCTTCTATTCTTATTTCTTCCTCCTCTAGGAATTCTTCCTTCTTCTTTCTCCAATTATTCTTCCCAATCTTCTTCCTTTATGTCATCCTTAACATGAGCTTTCCTATTAACCCTCCTAACATTGGGTGGAGGTATTTCTCGTTGTAAAGATGCTAAGGAATTTTCTTGCCTTTCAAATCTTTCATTCATATCAACCATCAAGTTGTTCATCCTCTTAAAATATTTTTGCAGCGGCCTTATTATGAACATCATATCTGGTCTTCCTTCGGGACTACCTCTGTTGGACATTGTTTTTTCTCAATTCTGCACAACAAGAGGTTAGTGTAATAAAATAGAACAAATGTAAATTCACACTATACCTCATGTTTTTAGCGCTCAGATTGATCTCTCAAACCCTCTTAGTTCCTAATCAAAGCAACCAAATCCAAGAATTCCAAACAGTTTGTAGAATTATCAAACAATTGCATATGCTAATTTCTAGTGAGTATTTGAACTCGTAGTTCCTACAATTTTACCTTTTGATTATAAATCTCCCATTGTGTGCTTAGTTCTTTTGGGAAAATTGTTGTCTTTCCAATAGTGTTGATCTATTGATTTTCCATGTGCTTACTACTCTAATCTAGAATCCTAAACACTTTGAGTCAGTTTCCTTTGTCCTTTAACAAGTGGGATATTATGAACTACCTTTTTGGGTGTTTGATAATTCTATAAATTGGTTGAAATTTTTGGATTTGGTTGCTTTGATTAGGAACTAAGAGGGTTTTAGTGATCAATCCGGGCGCTAAACACGTGAGGTATTGAGTGAATTTATATTAGTTCTATTTTATTACACTAATCTCTTGTTGTGTAGAATTACAAAAATGTCCAACAAGGGTAGTCCCAAAGAAAGACTAGATATGATGTTCATGATGAGGGCGCTACAACAATATTTTGAGAGGATGAACAACTTGATGGAGTTGATAGAGATCTAAGTAGTATGAAAATGAAGACACCACAATTCCAAGGAAAGAATAACCCAGAGTTGTATTTGGAGTGGGAGAAGAAGGTGGAGCACATTTTTGAATACCACAACTACTCTATAAAGAAAAAAAGTAAAACTCATTGTAATTGAGTTTTCCAACTAAGCATTGAATTGGTGGGATCAATTGGTCATTAGTAGGAGGAGAAACCGTGAAAGGCCCATAAATAATTGGGAGGACATGAAGGCCATCATGAGAAAGAGGTTTGTGCCTAGCTACTACTATAGAGAGTTACACCAATGCCTACAAAGATTGACTCAAGGATATAAATGCGTTGATAAGTACTACAAGGAAATGGAAGTGGCCACCATGGCTAGGTTTCTTAGTGGGTTGAATCCGGAAATTTCCAACATTGTGGAACTTCATCATTATGTGTAGATGGAGGACATGGTCCACATGGAAATCAAGATTGAAAGGCAATTAAAGAAACAGAGTTTTCGATCCCAACCATCAAGGTCTAGTCCCATTACTCCAAAACCAAACCCTACTACTCCTTGGAAGTCCAATGAGAAAAAAGATGAAGTAGTAGCTACATCCAAACTAAGATTTGAGCCTTACAAAGCCAAAGAGATGGGGGCTAGTAAGGACAAAGATAAAATAGACACCCCAATTAATAATCATGACTTAAAAGTTTTTTTGGTGTCTTGGTAATGGTCATATATCCTCTTAATGTCCAAATAAGAAGGAAATGATCACCTTAGCTAGGGTGAGGTAGGAACCGATAATGAAAGTGAAGAAAATGAGATGTCATCTACAGAGGAAGCTAGTGAAGAGGAGATAGGACTCGTGGATGGGGATGCACTTGTAATAAGGAGGATGACCTTGAATAATAAAGAGATAACATCTTTCACACAAATTGTCATGTGAGCAACATAGTGTGTAGTGTTATCATAGATGGGGGAAGTTGCACCAATGTGGTTAGTACTACTTTAGTTGAGAAATTAAGGTTGCCTAAATTTGAACAACCTAAGCCTTATGATAGTAGGGAAGTGAAGGTTAATAAGGAAGTATTAGTGATCTTCTCCATTGGAAAGTACAAGGATGAGGTGATTTGTGATGTGGTACCCATGCAAGCCAAACACATCTTGCTTGGTAGGCCTTGGTAATATGATAGGAGGGTTACACATGACGGATATAGAAACAAGTATTTGTTTTTGAAGAATAGTAGAAACATCACACTTGTACCCCTTTCACCCAAGCATGTCTTTGAAAATCAAGTGAAGATGGATAGGGAAAAAGAAAAGAGGGAAAATGAACAAAAAGAGAAGAATGAAAAAGAAAAAAAGAGTGTAATAAAAAAAAGAGTGAAGAAAAAGGAGAGGAGAGTAGAAAAATAAGAGAGAAACAAAATGTGAGTTTTTATGCTAAGGCAAGTGAGGTCAAGGAGGTTTTTTATTCAAAACAGCCCATACTTGTAGTTTTGTACAAGGAGGCTAATTTTTCTATTAACGATCTTAACTAGTCTTTGCCTAGTTCCATTGTTTCTCTTTTACAAGAATTTGAAGACGTGTTCCCTGAAGAGATTCTGGATGGGGTGCCACCAATTATAAGGATTGAGCATCAAATTGACTTCATACTGGGAGCGTCTCTTCCAAACCGACCTACCTATAGGGCCAAACCTGAAGACACTAAGGAGATTCAAAGGTAGGTTGAAGAATACTTGATCAAAGGTCAAGTCGGGGAGAGCCTAAGTCTATGAGATGTTTCCGTGCTACTCGTTCCCAAGAAGGATGGATCAAGTAGGATGTGTGTTGATTGCTGAGCCATCAACAACATTATGATAAAATATCAAAATCCTATCCCTAGACTAGATGATATGTTAGATGAGTTGCATGGTTCTTGCATTTTTTTTCAAAAATTGATGGTTTACCTTTTGTTTAGGGTAGTAAAAAAAAAGGAATTTGAAAAATTGGGAGGATTGTTTACCTCTTGTTGAATTTTCTTATAACCAGAGTGTACATTCAACTACTAATCATTCTCCAATCAAAATTATTTATGGTTTCAATCCACTAACTCCTTTGAACTTATTACCTATACCTATTTCAGAGAAAACTAACTTAGATGGTGCTAGGAAGATGAAATGATGAAGAAGCTCCATGAACGCATTCATGAGAAAATTGAGAAGAGAAATTAGGATTATGCTTATGGGGCCAACAAAGGGCAACGAAGAGTCGTTTTTGAGCCTGGTGATTGGGTTTGGGTGCATATGAGGAAGGAACGGTTTCTTGAAAAAAGATGGTCCAAGTTGCAACCTCGGGGAGATGGACTCTTTCAAGTGATTGAGCGAATTAATGACAATGCCTACAAAATTGATCTTCCTGGTGAGTATAATGTCAGTATCTCTTTTAATGCTTTTGTTCTTTCTCCTTTTCATTATGCAGGTGACAATTCGAGGATGACTCCTCTTGAAGAGAGGGGGAATGATGAAAATCATCGAGCTCTACAAATTCCAAGTGGACCAATCACAAGGTCTAGGAGGGCACAACATGAATAGGCTTTAAATGAGCTCATTCAAAAGGTCATGCATAACCATGGGGACCTAAATTATGAGTGCAAGGATTGGGACAATTCTAGGATGGAAATTAGGGAAAAATTGGCAAAAGAAAACTAGGCACATTGTTGTGCCATTTGGACTTTTTTGGTCAGCTTCATTTTCATCCCTTAGATGGAAACATAGGTTAAGATGTAATATTTCATAGGGATTCTTTTGTTCTCAGCTGCTCCAATTTTGCTCCACATTTTGCTCCATTTTTACTGTGCCATTTGGACTGATTTTGGGTAGCTTTCTTTTCAGCCCTTTTATGAAATCAAGGGTTAAGATGTAATATTTTCATAGGATTCCTTTGTAGTCAGTTGCTCCATTTTTCTCCATGTTTTGGTCCATGTTTTCTTCTACCTTTTGTGCTTTTTGGCTATTTTTTTCAACCCTTGGATGAGATCAAGGGCTATGATTTAGTAGAGCTTAGGGTTTGTTTGTATCCTATTAATAGCAGCTTAGCTGCTGGAAAATACAATTTTGAATGAAATTTGAATTTTTAGATCATTTGAGAACTCATTCATACTCTTTGTTCCTCTTTATGCAACTTATCAAGGGATTGACAACCTTTGTGGCATTGTTTAAAGACAAAGTTAGCTAGAAGTTGGGTCATGCTAACAGACAGATAGATGAAATAGCAAAGAATCATTCAACACATAGGAAACTACCAGTGTTGAAATTGCCCAACAATTCATATAAATCAAAAGCAGACTCTGTTGTAAGGAATTTGATGTCAACACTTAGATAGAGATCTTGCAGTAAACACAAGAAGTACACGAGAATTTTTGAGTTGGGGTACAAAAACAAGGTCACTTAGTTTAAGAGTTCCACCCCATTATTTCTTAAAAAAAGGGTTGAAGATAGATAAAAGAGAAGTAGAGTTTTACATAGCATTCTTCGTCTTTTAAGCTGTTTTATTCTAACCATGGCATTCATCGAGGGCTTTCCGTCCGCATAGTAAGGGGTGTGTATTTAGAAAGGTTGACTTCTGTCGGGCTTGTTCGGCTATGTATGTCCAAGCACACAAGCAATGAAGTCGAGTAGTGATGTGGTTATGTTTTCGAAAGCAAAGTGCTAAATTGGGATCAAGTAACAAGAAAAATTATAGTGCGCAGAGCAAAGCATAAAGTCTTGGTATGATTAGGACAAGCGTAGTAGCCTTGCCATTTCTTTCGAGCGAATCTACCAAGCAACACTTGTTTCATTTAGTAAAGTCGCTTTCTTGTTTTACCATTCCTAAGGGCATTTTCACAAGCTCCAATCAAAGAGTTTGGTAAATCCTTAAGCTATATAGTTGTAGTGTATACTCCACGAGCCAATCGAATCCTAGGGCGGCACGCAGTCTAGTATAGTCAAAGGAACTCCAACCTAAAATTAGACTTTCTCTTTCACACTCCATAGGCCAATGCTCTAATCGGATTGGCTTATTAACCCTCTATGTTGTTGTGGACAGAGTCCTTATGACTTACCCTAAACTAGTCACTCTTGACACCTTATGTGGAGCCCTCCCTTTGAAATGAATTGATCACTACTTTAGACATGCCTTTGTAATGGAGATTAAGGTGCTGATCAAGTTGATGTTCTCAAATATTCTCAAGATCCTTTGCAAGGAATTGGCAGTCCAATGACGAGGGCAAAGACTAAGAGGACGAAGGAAACTTTGCAAGGCTTGATCATAGAAGTGCAATACAAAGAGGCTGTGTTAGACGAATCAAAAACTAAACTCGAAGATTCTAAAGCTTTACCAAGGATGGTTGTTTTAGCTAATTATGAGCTTTTTATGTTTAGTAATTTTATTTTAATTAATTGTGGGTTTTTATTTTAAGTCTTAGTAATTTATTTTTAAGGTTGGATTAGGCCCAATCCATAACTAAATAGGCTCATTCCATCTAGGTTTTTCTTTTTCTTTTAGGGTTTCTTGCTTATTAATAAGAAGAGCTATGTAATGGAGGCAAGACTAAATATTCATTAATGAAAATAAAATTTTAGAAAGCTTCTTGCTTTGCCTTCTTGTGTTCTTTATTTTGACTTATCAAATGGAGTGATCGTCCTTTGTGAAGTCTCAAGATTTGGGTTTTATGGACTTTGTTTCCTTCATAGGGTTCTAATCTGATCATCTTCAACATGTTCTTAGCAAATCAATCTTTTCAATTCCTTTGAGTTTGTGGGTTCCTAGCTTGTTCGCCTAAAGGGTCCTTATCATTAGGTATTAGAGCCTCAGTTGCTGAAAATAGGTTATCTATCTTTGTTTATTTTTATTTTAAATTTAGATTTCCAAAAAATGCAATCCTTTGATTGTTTTTCTACGTTCTTGAGTCACAAATCACAAAAAAGAGAAGAGAAAGTTTGTCCTTTTAAGTCTTATGCTCTTTTTCAATTTTGTTGTCGTTGTTTCGTAGTTTTTTTAATTCTTTTTATATTTTTCTTGATTCTTTATTTTCTTTGTTCAATCATCTTTGGTCTTAAAAAATGAAAAAAAAGAGGAGAAAGGGTTGTTGTTTGCAATTTCAAAAAAATAATTAGAGTTGCAACATTAAACAGTCATAACTTTTGACTCTTGTAATGAAAAAACTATTATAATATATCAAAACGAAGCTCGTTTTGATTTGTATAACCAAAACTATTATTTGCATGTGTTCTGTAACGTTTTTAACCCTAAATTCCAAAGTTTAGACCATTTATAGAGGGGTTAAAGATTTTTCATAGTTTTTTTGCGTTTTCGATTCTTGTTCATTAGGGGTTGCGAATGTTTTTGTGAATTTTCAATTTTAGTAAAAAGAGAAAAAAAAGAAGAAGAAAAGGATAACATAATAGTAGATTGTTCAAAAATCTAAATCTTGTTTTCTTGCTGAGTTTTCCTATTCTTGTTGAAATTGGTTTTCATTTATTTTGTTCTTGATGCCCAAGATTGATGTTTTTAAAAAGGGAATCATAGTTGACCAATAGCCTTTTTTTAGAGTCTTCCTTGCTCAAGAGTCTTTCTATAAAGTCCTCCTTATTGAATAGTCTTTCTTTAGAGTCCTCTTTGATTAAGAGTCTTTCTTTAGAGTATTTCTTTAGAGTCCTATTTAGTCAAGAGTCTTTCTTTAGAATCTTCCTTGGACTTTCTTTCTTTAGAGTCCTTTTTGGACTTTCCTTATGTCATACTTTGCTATTAAGTTTTTAGAATTCTAAATTTTGAGATTTTGACCAATAAACCAGTTACTTCTTCAAATTAATTGGATTCTTTGATTTTGTTAAGTACACAGAGGATGTTGGCGTGAGCTTTGAGTGGTTAAAAAAGAAAAGAAAAGAGCAAAAATAGTGTTAAAAAGAGGAGGGGCATAAATAGTGAGAAAAAGAGACGTCGAAACAGTAAAAAAAGGAGAGGTCAAAATAGTGATAACAATATGATTTGAGAGCAAACTTGTGAGTGTGTGTGTGAGTTATCTCATGTTTTTCTACAGTTTGAAAGCATGAGTAAGGAAGGAAGAGAACCACAAAAGGTCGACTTAAAATTCCTTTTCAAGACTTTTAATGACCAATTTAAGATGTTAAATGCAAGGTTGGATGATTTGGAATCCTCTTCTGATTCTACATTACATAAAAGAAGATAGAAAACATGAGATCTCAAGGAAGAAGATTTTGTTTTCATAATGGAAGAGAGAAAGTTGTAAACGGGACAAAAAGATCATGGTTGTACAAACAAATGGAGAAATCAAAAGTGCCAATTCATGTGATGAAGTGATACCACTAGTGAATGATTGTTCTAATGTTGAAATGGAAGAACCTATGCATAAAGATTCACTTGTCATAAAAAGAGTCCTGAATATACCGTCTAATGATGAAGAAGATGACAAGCACCGTGATCATATTTTCCACACAAGATGCCATATGAAGGATAAAGTATATGCATTAATTATTGATAGTACGAGCTCCACTAATGTTGCTAGTACCTTAATGGTAGAAAAGTTAAATTTGAAGTGGCAAGAGCATTCCAAACTATACAAGCTACCATGGTTAAATGACTGTGGAGCAATGGAGGTTAACAAACAAGTGTGGGTTCCTTTTTCAATTGGAATAATATGAACATGAGGTTCTTTGTGACGTGGCACCAATTTATACTGCTCACATATTGCTCGACTGACCATGTCAATCTAATAGGAGGGTCTCACATTATGGTTATAGAAATCATTATTCTTGCGAAATGAACAACCAAAAAGTTGTATTAGCCCTTCTCAAACCTTTGCAAGCTTATGAAGACCATATTAGGATAGCAAGAGAGTGCAAGTTGAGAGAAAAAAAAGTATGAGCAAGAGGAAAATCACAAAAGAGGGAAAAGTGAGCACAAGGGTGATAAAAGTGAGCAAAAAGGAGAGAAAAGTGAGCAAAAAGGAGAAAAAATTGAGCAAAAAAGAGGGAAAAGTGAGCATAGGAGAGGAAAATAAAAGAATGAGTGCATTTGTTTAAAAACATGAGATTAAGAGTGTAATAGTGGCAAGGCAACAAGTACTTGCACTTATGTACAAGGATATTTATCTTTCTAATAACAATCTTAACTCATCTTTGTCTAGTGTTATTGTTTCTTTTTTGCAGAACTTTGAGCATCTATTTCCTAAAGAAATTCCCCATGGATTACCTACTTTGAGACGAATTGAGCATCAAATAGACTTCACACCTAGATCTGCAATAGCAAACCAGCCTGCTTACAGAGCTAATCCTGAGGAAACTAAGGAGATACAAAGGCAAGTGGATGAGTTGTTGCAAAAGGGATTTGTAAGGGAGAGTCTCAGCTAATGTTTGGTTCTTGTCATCTTAGTTTTAAAGAAAGATGAAACATGGTGCATGTGTGTGGATTTTTGCGCTATTAACAAGATAACCATAAATTATAGACATCCTATCCCCAGGTTAGATGATATGCTTCATGAGTTGCATGGCTCTCATTTGTTTTCCAAAATTGACTTAAAGAATGGATATTATCATATTCGCATAAAAGAAAGGGATGAATGGAAAACTGCATTTAAGACTAAATATGGACTATATGAATAGTTAGTAATGTCGTTTGGTTTAACAAATGCACCTAGTACATTCATGAGGCCAATGAACAATGTTTTGAATGCTTTCATGGGGAAATTTGTGGTAGTTTACTTTGATGATATTTTATTCTATAACAAAAATCTAGAGGAACGTATGGAACACTCGCATACAGTTTTTAGTGTGTTAAGAGAGAATAAGTTGTATGCTAATTGATGAGTGCTCAAAAAGCACTAAAATAACCATGATTTTATGCACATTAATTGATTAATATATATATATATTTATATGTTTTATCATATATTTATATATATCTGTCTTTTTCGGAATCACGGGTATTTTTATTGTTTTTCAGGTATTTTGGCTTAAAAACGCAACTTAAAGACACAAAGAGGAATACTGGAAGCAATACATCACAAATATATTAATAAATAAATGGGGAAAGGTCAAAAAATATGGAAAAATTGGACAAAATGGGTCGAAAAGGTCAAAAATGTCAAAAAGACGGAAATCGCGCCCATTGCCCGGCCTGTGTGACAGCGCCCAGCGCCCGCCACATCCGCGTGGCCTGCCCATCGCGCGCATCGCGCGCTGAAGCTGACCCGGCAGCGCGCGGCCTAGCGGCCCCCTCCCGCGCCCAACGCCTTATCGCCCCATTTTTCACGTGGCCGCCTGACGTCATGCCGACGTCATTAATGACATCGCAATTCCAATACGCGTTTTTATATTTTTAAATATTTTTTTAACATTTTTTTACTCATTTTTTCTCTCCATCCTCACCTATAAATACCCCCCTTCCCTTCGCTTCCTAAGACACCTTCAAAACACACTTAACCTTTCTTTCTTTCTCTCTTTTCTTAGATTTTTAGGTTTTTTAGTTTTTCTTAGTTCTTAGTTAATTTCTCTTAGTTTTAGAGTTCTTCCCTTTTTGGGAAGAACTAGTTATGTTTTTGTAATTTATTAGCTTTTCGATTCAATAAATGGGAGTGCAAATTCCGCTTGGAGGTTTTCCAGCAACGGGAATAGCATCGAAGTTATGGAAGGATTTTATTTTCTTTACCGTTATTTTTTATGCTTTATTCTTACATGTTATATTTAATTTGTCTGTGATTAAATTTAACTTTGCTGGCTGTTTATAAACATGATGTAATAATAACGTTGTTATGCTTGCGAAATATTAAATAGGTAAAAATCTCTAAAATGAATTGATTTTATTTTTATTCAAGATTTTATATTAAGAATGTTAGAGAGAAATATATTATTTTTCATTACAAACTTAAACACGAAAATTAGATTTTAAGGTTTAGTTATCGATCGATTTAGAGTAGTGCTCTTTTATTTGATGGTACAATCGTAGGTAGTTAGAGTGAAGCTCTATTTCAAAAGTTTTTATAAGAATTATTATCTGAAAATGTATTGACAACATGTTTTCGAGTGGTTTTAAAACTTGAAAGTTAGTACTCGGATAACTAAATTCTTAGGTTTAATTTGGACACCTTGAATAAAGTTTAAAGTCTAACCCCACCAAAGGTGGCATTTAAATGGTTCATTTTCAATCTCTTAGAAAAAGAAATTAATTTAATTAACCAAATTAGTTATCAACCCCACCCGTAGGTGTTAATTGATTTGTTTAGTTAACAAAGAATATCTAACCCACCAAAGGTGGTATTCATATAAAAAAGAGAGAATCAATAAATATCAATTCATATCTTTAATAACCTAAATAATATGAGCAAGCATAATTAACTTAGTTAGTATATCCATAAATACTCCACTATTTTAAATGATAAAATTTGCATAAATATTTATTGAATCTTTGTTTATTTTTATGTTAATAGATTAAAAACACAAAACCCAAAATATCGTGACGGGATGTTTAGGATTTAATTTCGTTTTTAAAAGTTTGAATAATAAATTAAAAACCACATACATTCCTTCCTTAGATCGACCTTGAGAGTATACTTATCATTTTCTACGAAATGATTCGTGCACTTTGAGAGTTTTATAAATAGATAAAACCAAAAGTATCAGGGCGAGGATCAGCGATGTCGGTTACGCCTGATCAAGATTTTAGCGGATTCTTGGGGATGGCGATCAAGTTTTGGCGGATTCTTGGGATGGTATCAAGTTTTTGGCAGATTCGGGAAGGAATAAGCGTTTTTAAATTATTTATTAAATTTTTAAAAACCTTTTGTGTAATAAATAATTGTGATTTTTTTTTATTAAAAAATTAAAAAAAAATAAAAAATTTTGTTGTTTGTGAAAAGTAAAAAAAAAATTCAAATTTCAATTTCGTAATAAA